>BQMI01000298.1:2738875-5477750 GCA_026005395.1 Asobara japonica | reverse complement strand
GGGGGGGGGGGGGGGGGGGGGGGGGGGGGGGGGGGGGGGGGGGGGGGGGGGGGGGGGGGGGGGGGGGGGGGGGGGGGGGGGGGGGGGGGGGGGGGGGCATTGAACGGCGAAGTGGCCGTGCCTCGGGGGCGGCCAAGCGTACGACTAAGTGTGCGCCTAAGAGTACGGCTAAGAGTGCGGCCAAGTGTACGGCTAAGAGTACGACTAAGTGTACGGCTAAGTGAACGACTAAGTGTACGGCTAAGTGTACGACTAAGTGCATAGCTAAGTCCACAGCCTAGGCCACGCCCAAGTCAACACATAAGTGGACACCTGATTGGGCAGTTAAGTGGACACCTGATTGGACAGCTAAGTGGGCAGCTGATGGGACAGCTGATTGGACAGCTAAGTGAACAGCTAATTGGACAGCTGATTGGACAGCTAATTGGACAGCTGATTGGACAGCTGATTGGACAGCTAAGTGAACAGCTAATTGGACAGCTGATTGGACAGCTAAGTGGACAGCTGATTGGACAGCTAAGTGAACAGCTCATTGGACAGCTAAGTGGACAGCTAAGTGGAAAGCTGATTGGACAGCTGATTGGACAGCTACGTGGGCAGCTGATTGGACAGCTAAGTGGGCAGCTGATTGGACAGCTAAGTGAACAGCTCATTGGACAGCTAAGTGGACAGCTGATTGGACAGCTAAGTGGGCAGCTGATTGGACAGCTACGTGAACTGTCCAAGTGACAGCTACTTTTGCCCCGCTCGCTGCTCCACAATTTTTGTGTCCCAATGGCTGCCCCCCAATTGTGATAGCCCACTGGCTGCCCCCAATTTTTGGGCCCCATTGGCTTCCCCCCTAGTTTGTGTGTCCCAATGGCTGCCCCCTAATTTGTGAGCCCCGCTGGCTGCTCCAAAATTTTCACGCCCGGCTGGGAGCCCCCCAATCTTCGCGCCCCGCTGGCGGCCCCCGAGTTTTTGTGCCGCACTGGATGCCCGCAATTTTGACGGGCCACTGGCTGCCCGCAATTTTGACGGGCCACTGGCTGCCCCCCAATTTGTGTGCCCCACTCACTGCCCCCATGGCTGCTCCCCAATTTTGATACCCCCACTGGCTACCCCCAATTTTTGTGCCCCAATGGCTGCCCCCAATTTTGATACTCCACTGGCTGTTCTCCATTTGTTTGCCCCACTAGCTGCCCCCAATGTTTGTGCCCCACTAGCTGCCCCCAATGTTTGTGCCCCACTGGCTGCCCTCCAATTTTCGTGCCCGGCTGGGGGCCGTAACCTGGGTCCCGTAACTTAGACTTGTAACCTGGGTCCCGTAACTTAGGTTCGTAACCTGGGTCCCGTAATTTAGGCTTGTCACCTGGGTCCCGTAACTTAGGTTCGTAACCTGGGGCATGTAACTTGGGGCCTGTAACCTGGGTCCCGTAACTTAGGTTCATAACCTGGGATTCGTAACTTGAGTTCCGTGACTGGGCTCTGTAACCTGGGATTTGTGACTCAGGCTCGTAACCTGGGGCTTGTAACCTGGGTCCCGTAACTGGGGCTCGTAACCTGGGGGTTGTAGCATGGGGGTAGTAATTTGGTGGGTCTAACATGGCGGTCGTAATTTAAGAGGGACAACTAGGGGGTCGTAACATTTGAATCGTAACTTGCGTCGTTGTCGTAACGCAGCCCCATTCGAGAATATGGAGATACGACCTTCGCTATCTCGAGAACGCCACTGGGGATTTCGCTCAAGTTTTGATATGCTCTACCTGAAGTAGTGTAGATGGAATGTGGATCATGAAATAATAATAATTCTGGTCTCGCGTGACGTTATGTTGTAGTCGTAACGCAGGCCCATTCGAGAATATGGAGATACGACCTTCACTACCTCGAGAACGCCGCTGGGGATTTCGCTCAAATTTTGATATGCTATACTTGAAAGGGTCCCCATGGAAGGTGT
The DNA here is from genome assembly GCA_026005395.1 of Asobara japonica. Classification (NCBI taxonomy): domain Eukaryota; kingdom Metazoa; phylum Arthropoda; class Insecta; order Hymenoptera; family Braconidae; genus Asobara; species Asobara japonica. The sequence goes on along the minus strand of BQMI01000298.1, from coordinate 5,475,814 downwards.
AACAAAAACCTGGAGGTCCGTGAACACACATTGTGTCAACGTGCTGGTCAGACAACAAAGGGTTAAGGGCGGCTTCACAGCGAATTAGGCGTCACGCAATCAGAGGGGCCTGTACGGCGAATACATCCAGCGAATACATCCAGCAGGCATTCAGGAAGTTTCACGGCGGAGTCGCCGTTAGGGAACCGGGGTTGGCTCAACAGCAAATTCGCAGGTCGGCAATCAGGGGTGGCACCTAATTGTACACCCAATTTTACGGCCTCTTCCACAGTCTGTTCCATTAGTCCCGACGTCTAGTTTATCACGGCAAAGTCCTCAACACTACTGATTGACGGCGCAGTCCCCAAAAGCACTGTTTTATGGCCAACTTCTCAAAACGAATTATTGATTCCGAATTATCTACTTTTCAAAGGGGGGCAGGGCACAAAGTGTCGAAATTTGTTGGTGCCAGTCAATTCAGGATTTCATCTTTAGTCAATTGGGTGCTACATGTCGGGGCCGCTTCTTGAAAAGCCCATCCACGATCTTGGAAGTTTCCAGTAGGGGGCCAAAACGAGTGAAGATTCGAGTATACCATTGGACTCGGAATTCGATTTTGGGTCCATTCCGCCTTACATGCCGGGACCGTGCCACACTGGCAACCCCCTAAATTTTGTGACCCTCTCACACCCCCCCCCCCCCTCCATTCATGGCCAAAATCGAGAAAAAATAATTTGACTTTTTCCACGCAAGCTCGACGGAAGAGTCTTCTAGAGATTCCAATTGGACCGTATCGGGGGCGGGCGGGGGGGGGGGGAATACAACCTTAAAAAAATTAAGTCTGCCTCACCATAACTTACAGTCAAAGCATTAATGAAACATTGGGATAGAAACAACAATTTTGACGCGGCCTTCAACGGAGATGGCGTTCTCATTCCACGAATTCCCATTATTCCGTCGGATTCTCCCTTTCAATTCAAGCGACTGCAGTTTCCTCCGCCACCACTACTGTTCCCGATCACCATCAACAAAGCTTAGGTGTCAATCTTTGCCATTATGTGGTTTCGATTTGAACAGAATGGGCATATCCCTCAACAGCGGACTTCCGATTCGTGAACTAGTCAGGACTAGACTCCCTGATATGACACCGTATTGTGCACATTGCAATCATGTTTATGTTTGACTTCAGTCACCGTATCAGATTGTACAGAGACTATCATCTAGTAAGTAGATGGCATTGACCACCTTAAATTAAATTAATGTTAAAGAAATAATGCTCTTTTCGTAGCACGATGAAATTTGTTTATTTCTCCTATAGCGTTTACATCTATATATGTTCATTATATACAGTATCTGATGGTTTCTGTGCATTAACCATTCACTATTTAAACTATGTACAAAAGTATAAAAAGTGGTACATTGGATGTCTACAAAAGATGCGGCAAGCGAGTTTTCCTATATAGGGTCACCCAAACCTGATGGTTTGTATTCTATTGAATTATAATATCAGTCAATTCTGCAATTTCTTTTTCATCGATATTATGAATTGATGAGTCATTTACCATATGACGTGTTTAGCGTAAAAATTGAAGAGGAACTTCCGACTTCGAATTGCATGCTTTATCGATATGTGAAATAAAGACTATCAGTTTTGGGACATCCTGTATATATACATATATATGCTTATCATCATTTTGATACAACCCGCTCTTCGCATTTTTTAATACTGGATATTTGGATATGCTGGACTGTGATAATTCCGTCATCACACTTGCGAAGCTCATGTTTATTGCATTGTTAAACTCTACGCTGAAATATGTTGATCATTTCTTTTTGGAGCATAACTATCAATCTCGACTGTGGTTTAATCATTTGAACAATATTTCGAATATAAAACCGGTCTTCATACTCGTAACGGAAAAGCAACGGTAATAATCAACATTATCAGCTCATAAAAATACGGTTCAATAATTATCAACTAAATTATCCATAACAGATTCCTTAAAATCAAAACAAATAACATCAGGAATTAAATTAGAATACGCAAACACCTATGTATTAGAGGAAACAGAAACATTTCAACGTTTGTATAATAGCAGTATACTATGTCGATTTTATTATATTCAAACGTATCTAGTTAACTGAGTGTGAAATTCCTGGAGGCACACAATGAGTTGTGAAAATGTCGGTCTCTCGTCTGATGACATGGCCCAACAATACGCCATGACAGCAAATAACTCGTCGGGACAGTTTATCGGTTGAGCCAATCTGTAACCCTTTTCGAGGTACGAGGCCATTTCGAATGGATCCACTTCTATGTATGGTTGTTGAGAGAGAGTAGTCAGCTCCCAAAGAAGCACACCAAATGCCCACTGAAACCATCAGAATTGGTATTATGTGAAAGGGTATTCGAATAGAAATAAAGAAAAGTTAAAAAAAAAGAATGAATCAGATTTCAAGAGAAAATATATTAAAAAATAGATTTCGATGAGTATCCATGTACACTTCCAACAGATAATCAATACAGCAAAGATGAGTCCCGGTCAGGATGCGAACTCGGCACTGCCGGTTATATTGCAACCAAGTATTTTAGGCGGTAGATATTCGACCAATAAGCAATTTCGGCGTATGCTATCATGTCGCAGAGTGACTTATATGGTGGAGATAATAGTATACTAAAATATGAGTGTGCGAATCCACATATATCTGACTCCGGCCCAACAATTCATCACTAGTTAATTTTCCTTATTTACTCACCACATCGGACGCCGTGGTGAAACTTTTATTAACCAGACTTTCAATTGCTAGCCATTTTATGGGACGGTTCTCGTTATCACCAAGGCAGTGGTAGTCTTGCGGGAACAGATCTCTCGCTAATGCATTGTCAGTAATCTGCACGCTGAGATCATCGTCGATACTGAAACAAGACGTAGTTTCAACAAATCATATAGTTAATCCTAATCGATGCCACGACGGAAGGTTTAATTGCATGGTATTATCTTGTTCTCCGGATCTTATGTAGGTACGATATTATGTTCGGGAAGAGATCGTTTAACTGTACACGTATGTCATTCCAATTCATGCATTCAACGTGCCATGAAGAATCATGACATCAGTTAAAGGTAGAGTCGACAAAAGTGAATAAGTTATTCTGTAAAAAAATCAAAAAGTTCAAGTGCCATGGAGTCATAACTCTCCAATACTTCAGCCTGTAACGCGTCATTTCACCTGGCAGAAAGACATTTGAAAAGCAAAAATAGTCACAAATTGAATTGATAATCTTAAATGGACAATGCTGACGTGAGAGAAAATGTCACCGTACACGCAATTCCTCGCTCCTATGTCGCGATGTACGAGCCGCTTTCTGTGTAGATATTGCACCCCCTTGGCAGCTTGAAGCGCCATCTCCACGATTTCTTGAGTAGTAAGCGCCCTCGGTGAGCATTCGCTGCTCTGCTTACACCTCAGCAAGAACCTCTTCATGTTTCTATATCCAGTATGTGGATAGAGTAAAAACGGTGCACTCCTATCCTCAATAGACACACCAAGTACTGGAAGTAGGGCTGGATGACTCAGTCCATAGAGTGCGAGACCCTCCCGAAGAAGTAGTGCGACCTGGTGAAATAAAATTGTATGCGTGAGATTCGCTAAAACTGTGTATCAAATGTTTTGAAATAGTAATTGCAGAGATAAGTAAAATTTCTCGCCTGAGATTGCGAGGCATGTTCTGCTGCGGTTTTCACTAGAACATCACGGGGTGTTGCTGCACCCTGCTCGTGATAACTGCCGCGATAAACACGCCCAAAGGTTCCCTCCATTTCAATGCTCAAAAGACGAACTCGACACCTGAAAACGAAAAAAAAATTAAGTTTGACAAACACTTGGCTTTATTTTCAAACCCTTCATCCAGAGGTTTAATGATTCAAATCGTCCTATGTTCATAAAAAAAAACTGTTAACGAAAACCAGAGTATTCATATATATATAGTCAACCGGCGATCGATTAATGTATGAGCAATAATTTCTAAATGTTCGATGAGAGACGCTTTACTTTTTTACGCTTATGTAGGAGTGTTTCAGAGTATTTAATTCGTTCTCCATGGAAAAACAAGAGAGCAGTGAGGTTTTCATAACAAAAAATTGGCTTAATGTCATTCTAGAAATGTTACACATTACGAAAAATCGAAATCAATCCATCGATTTGATAACGGACAGTATTCCTTTTTCAAATGCTTATAACGCATGCCCATTTGTATATTTATATCAAGTTACTATACTTTAGTTTGGGAATAACAGATCTAGTTTGCACCCGTTTGATGCGCCTCTTTACCAGCTGTGACGCACTTCGAATCAAATTTAAGTGTGGTTCAAATTGGGCATGCACATCGGTGACTCATCACCGTATCCGACGTCTTATCTTATATGTTATAAGAAATTATTTGACTGATCCAATTCTTAGGACATAACTTAACACATCGTAAAGTTTTTTATCGCAATTCTTTGCATGGGCCAAAAATTAGATCCAATGTTACCTCTGAACAGTAATTTCTTGTATCCTTTCATGTAGCTCTCGACTCGGGCGATCATCAAGACGCTTGTAACTCGTAGCAGAAGCGCATGAAGGAGGTGGAGGTGTATCCGGTGACAAAAAGGTTTGCGCTGGTCCAATTCCGGTTCCCTTGTCAACACTGCTCGCTGAACTCAATCCTCTGCTTTCCCTAAACGATGGAAACAGAATAAGATAAAACCTAACCATTCATAATCGCCGCTTTTCTGTGTATCATAGAACTAAGGAATCGAAAAATGAATGGGTCTTTAAACTTACTGGAGTGGATCCCGGTGTCTTCTAGCCTTTTTATCCCTGACATAATAAGCAAAAACAAGTACCAGTATTGCAGCAATAAATGCACAAGCGCATCCAATAGCAGCATAAAATATTTGACCACCAGATGTTGTACCAGAGGCTGCAACTAACACCTCCTCAGGACTCGGATACGCACTTTTCTCCTTAAGACATATTTTTTTCCTCTTCACTTCCAGTTTCGTGGTATTTTTACGGATGTGTGAAACATTTATATGAAGAGTCAAATCAACCTCAGCATCGTATGGTCCACAATGAAGGTTGAGTGCCCAAGTTTGTAGTCCTTCCACGGGGATATCGCCGATTTCAGAAATATTGAAAGAACTTCTCAAAGCCGACGGATTGCTCACGTCAACGTCCATCCGGTAAGGAAGCTGAAAAATGAGTACAAAACGATGAAATGATTTTGTTAATTCTTTTGGCTCTAAAATTGCACTTGCATAAATCTAGGTAAAGACAATGATATTAAACGGAGAACTTCATTGGTTTGAAGTAACTTAACTTATACCGCAACATTATGTCATAGCTAACTAATTGAAAACGACGCATGTACGACCCTGTTATTTGTCACGCAAAGTTCAATACTCATTATTGCATTACTATTTATATTTCATCAATATTTATGAGCCAAAAGCAAAGTCACTCAGAAAATCACTCGCATGATAATTACATGATTTTTAGCAATTCCGTAGGTATTAGGAGAACATCTCCGTAGCCTATTTCCCGGATTTGGTTCACGCCTGAGCCACCTGCGTAGACACCCTGGTTCTTTTATATTCGATCCAATATTTCAGAGTACATTTTCGTACCAGTTGGACGAATAGTAAGCGCATCATGTCGAATGACTGGTTCCTTCTACAACTGAGGTGTGCTCCGCGAAACTTCTGAGGCATTTTGGGAGAGGTTCTGTTTCTTCTTCGTGTATTGCCGTGCTTCTACACACTTTCATCGTTTTCCATTACAGAATCCGCTGTTTTCTCCCTAGTTATATTCTCATCTAGCGGCATCTCGTTGCTCATCATCTCCTCCATACTCGTACAAGCCTTTGTTGAGGCCTCGTCGTCGTCACTCTTCTTCGCCGGCTTCTTTGCCGTGCTATCCTCGGCCGGTCTTGTCTCCGTCCTGTCTTGTCTTGCATACATTTCTTGGGGTGTCTCCGGTTCTTCCATGAGTCTGCATGTGAGCACCCCGTATGATTCCCGTGCATTCTTCATTATAGTTCCGATTCTACTTGTAATATTGGGGGGGAAGTATTTGACCCGGGGTTGATTGAGTGATGTTTGGCTCTTCCCATAATCCAAGGGGCCAACACCGACCACCAGGGTCTTGACCTGATCCGAATCAACGGGGGATTTTCCCTTTTGAACGTCGTCCGCGGGAGATCCATGTGTTGATTCATTCTTCATATTGGGTCCGTAGGCGGTTGTCCGAAGCCCACCCTTCGCGCCGCCGCTCTATGGGATTGGGTTTCTCCAGTGGTGTAGATGTGTAAGGGTGTGGACGTGAGGTGTTTCGCGGCGCCTCTCCGCCATAGTTTTATCCTGTTCGGGTCCCGGGTCGAAGGATTCCACGACCTAACAACAGGCCCTTAGGATGAAGCTGAATGGAAACCCACTATCTGCTACCTGTAGACGCGCCCAGTGATTCCTTAATCCATTCTTTGCCTTTCTCAGACGCTACTCACGAATACGCAATGACAGCACGCCGCGCCATCACCGAAGACCCGAGAATAACCTCGGTTTGGTAAAAGTGAAGAACTCCGGGTGTGTGTGTGTATGCATATGTGAGTTCCAACTGATTTGCATAAGTGGCTGAACTAATTTTTTTTTTTTTGCTAAAAATTTTTGTGTCACTGAAGTGCAGATTAGAAAGGAGTTTTTCTTCAAAACCGATTCAATCACTTTTTCGGTCATTCCAAAAAAAACAATGATTTTTTTATCCATTCCACGAACAGATTATTTTACTGAAAAATAACAAACAAGACTATTTGTCAAAAATCAAATTCTCAAAGAAAGGCTTTTTTTGAGAATAAAGGGGGTTTATAAAACCCCTGGATAACGAGACAATTCACTTTTTTAGGAAAGTACTACGAACTGAGGACTGTTTTCATTTTACTATAGTAGTTTAATTCATATGGTTTACGTGAGCAGCGTGACAATCCGATTGAACTTGAAATCGTCATTTTTATATTCAGCCGGCAGTATCAGAATTTGAGCCAGCAGTATCGGTATTGAACAAACATAGAAAATTGAAATTTTTCTTTGAATAGCCAGGTATTGAGATATGGGAAATTAATGGATATATTAATATAACAAACAGGTAGAGTTGAGGGTGGTGCAATCATAAGAATGTCTTTACCGGTCTTCCAGCTAGATTTTGCCATGTGAAGTGGAGCTTGTGCACTTGAGCGGGCACTGGCACGTTGAACTTGATAGCATACTCGTTTATTACTCCCTCCCGTACATAGAATAGTTCATCTTTGAGTCCTACAACATGAACAAACAGCAGAATATTAAATGCTGCGGCGTTTTTTTATCGTCGTTACTTCGCAACGACAAAATCGAAAATGGCGGAACAAAATTGCTAGTGCAATTGAGCAAATCCTGCACTGAGAAAAAAAATGACTAGCATACAGCAGTTAGATGGTTGTTGCAACCTAAATGCATTCGTCCAATTACAAGTTTTCTCAAATTAAGAAATTTCTTTTCGCATTTGTGAGAAGTCTTTTGATTTCAGGAATTCAAATTCTCACCTCATACAATGCATACTCAAAACTGTCCGTTGCAATAAAAAATTAGCTCAAACTTTGTTCAAATTAGATATAAAAATGTCGGCTGGTGCACCAGCATTGAGTACACCATGATCATCTAGCATTGAGTCTTTACGATATCGATGCTGTATATAGCACATACACATCATTAATGACCATAAACAATTTTCAGGAGTCAAGTCAATGCCCGTCGTCGTATATGGAGATAAGCCGATTCTAACACGCGGTAATTTCCTTTGAATTTTCCCTCAAATTGATTATATTGCAGTAACTCGGTTTATTAGTTATGATACGCTGAAACCAAGACGGCAGACGCCAGGACGAAAGCCGGATATCATGTAATACTAGCAAAATTGTAATTTTGTTTCACTAAGGAATTTCTTTGCCAGCTGACTTCCCCCACTCTATATCTTATGAGTTAAGCAGCAGTATCGAGTTTTCGCGTTCCCGCAAGCGAAAAAGAAATATCATGAAAACACCAACTTACCCATCAATTTTCTGACTTCCGTCTGACTGAGAAACAAATTGAAAAAACCATGTCCAGGTCCTACTACGATACACAGTAGCACCAGTTTCAGTAACATGATATATCCGGGTAAAGCCCACGTGTGTTGGGTACGACTGGTATTTTACTATCAATGCGCCTGCAGAATCGCTTTCTCAACGAAAAAAAATTGAAAAGAAATTTATCACGTTATAAACTGTGCCCCTTTCACTCTCCCAAAATTTGTGAATCAAACTTGCGACTCATCTTGACATTTCGTACCAGTTCCATATTGTGTTCTATTTTATATCACACAATTTTGTTCGCTGTGTGTTTAAATGTTGTCGCCGAAATAAACGAAGTATTAATTGCAAAGTTAAATATTCCCGCACATAAAATTCGTTTACGGACACTACCGATGTACATTAGTTTAGCAACGTAGAATGTACTGTACCCACTGATGTGTTTTCATTTGACAGTCGGTTTTTAATTGTTCCACGTGGGAAATTCCATATTTACGTGACCAATCATATATATTACATGCACACAATGATATTCAACAGGTTGTATTCGTACAACTGAAATTAATCTCTGAATTTTCCGTTATTCACTATGATAAAATACCGATAGCATATACGTAATGGAGTGTGGTCTCGGGAAAGCCATAATCAGTTCTGCTACAGTACTGACTACAGGGTACATCCGCCATGGGTCGACCAAAATCGACGCAAGCCTGCGCATGATCCGAATACAACCGAGGTAACCCGAATGATCTCCTGAGTGAGATGAACAACTCGGATGAACTGAGAACTACCGATGCGCAGTTTTTTTGTTTATTTATTGGTTTCTCCTTCACATTCTCCCCTTTGGCTCCGCATCCCTTCTTTCATGATGCAATTCTATTTGTGCTCAATGTTTTTATGAATTCACCTGAATTATAGAGGGGTTAATGTTTTGAAGAAAGTGTACTGATTGATAATATAATATCCCTTATTGTATTCTGCGCTATAGAATTCGATTCAGTAAATATGATTATAGATCATTTATATTTGTGTAAACGCCTATCACGCTGATTTTAATGTGCATGAAAAAATTAATTGAACGGAAAATTAGAAAGCAGGTACGAGATTGCCGTTCATAGTTGTCTTGCTAATTGAAGTTATAGAGAGACCAAAATGGAGATCATGCCGTAATATATGAGATATGAGATTTGAAAGGGACTATAATATGGAATAAGTAGTAAATAAAGAAAATCTTAGGACTATCAGCATCTAGTGCAGTTGACCAATTATTAACCGTGTATTTCCGATGTTAACCGTGAAACACTTTAGAAATTCGAAAGATTGAAAATTCTAAAAATGTCATTGAATCGTTGGAGTAATTTCAAGTAATTTCTTTTTCAAGGTTTCATAACTTAGGAGCCAACATCATTTTATTGATTACAAAAAAGTCTGTTGATAATACCCCAAAAAATAAATAAAAATAAAGAATAAATTGATTTCAACAATCTAAGTACTGGAAAGATTAAACCTGGTACGTTAAAAACTTACTATTTTCAATCCCATGCAGGAATGCTCGGCCCTCGGAAAAACGTGCCTGGGATTTCTGAAATATCAAATTTGGATAGGGTGGAACATGCTGACCATTTGTTTTCCCTCAATTTCCTTTAGTATTATACTTTAAAACGGTTTGATATTATAATGCTAATTATACCTATATGTATATGTCGTTTTTATTGCTTCCATTTAATCAATATATTCGTAGTCAATTGTAACATGAAGTTGCGGCGGAAAATAATAAACCACTGAGTATGCTATAATGTGAAAATGATCAGTTGTCGCTCATTTTCGTTATATATTGTTGCGAACGGAATACTATACTTGGTAAGGTGAAGAATATAATCGCAAGTCTATGTGGGATATAAGAATGTATAATTGTTGATCACGTTATGAGAAGTAGTTTTGCACGTAGATTAATTCGTTCTTGGAGTGCAATAGCTAATTCACGTGTTAATTCTTCACAAACCGAACGTAACTCGGCATTTTTCTCGCGCAGATCCTCCAGGCGCAATAGTCTTCGACAGTCAATATCGTCTTTGCCAAGGTCAGTGTCTTCTCCACGTTCTAAACAAAAAAAATAAAATGTTTGTTAATCGGGTCAGTAGACAACTAACTATATTTATATACCATAATGTTCAATCATTTATATTATGATCAACATCATACTTTCATACTCTGATACTTTTTTCATTGATTTTTCCAATCTTCTGTCGGCTGAAAATTCGCTTGCGATTGTGTTTATCATCATCGGCTTCGCTTCGGACTAGAAACTGTCAATCGCACGAAAATTCAATTTCAGCCTAGTCCTTGCGGGGCCGTGAAGCCACACCCACGGACTGACAAACTAACCATATTATTCGTTCCTCGGCCACAAACAAATTTGGACGATCGTGACTGTAACTCTCGATCTCGGCTTGGACTAGTATCATAATCGCTAAGAAAATTCTTCACTGCCTGGAGATAGAAATCAACGCTCACGGCCGTTGAACGAGTGATACGATAGAAATTTTGAAAAATGCCGATAAACGAATAGAGAGGAATTTCAAATTTCTTATTTCAATTCTTTTGGTTCATGATTTTTAATTAAAATTGTTAACCTGGGCGTTTATGCGCCTTAGGTTTTACTGAGACCATCTATTCGCGAGAAATGCCTTGGTTGTATAACGGAAAACATGATAATTGACGGATTATTTAGAGGGTTTGGTTCTTGATTACTTGAATACGACTTCCTATAGATATGAAATGCACCGCACTGTCCAGCAAACTGTTGATTCTGGGATGTATTGCCTCTATCCACCTGGCTCACATTTTCATCTCTATTGGATAAGAAATGTGAAAAATCAGCCACAAATCCTCGATTCTCACTAACTGTCCTGTGATTATCACACTCGCTTTTTTGGCCAACTAGTTTCCTTGGAGAGCTCTGAAAGTTTATGGAAATAAGAGGTCGTGAAATAACGTTGTTGTTGTATTGAATAGTCAATTATCAAAATTGCATTTTCATCAAATTAGTTAGCCAATTTCATGTAGAAATATAAGAACTCTCACAGATCCAGGTGAAATTCTTGGTGGAACTGATGGTGGTGTTCCCAGGAAGTTTTGACCATTTTTACCTGCATGAACGTAGGAGTTAATGAGATACTGTGAAGAACAGAATATTAGAAAAAGCAAAATACACTTTACCTAACTTATTAAGATCGAGACTGGAGCTTCGAGTATGTGTACGATATGGTCTAGGTGGCGGTGGGGGCGGAGGTTCCTTCTTCGGCGTCACAATGATGCCCTCCTCAATTTTCTTAACTCCAACTCTTTGTACTATTCCAGCACCCAACACATCCTCGTCTCCAATTACCACTCCGTTACTACCATTTCCTCCAGAAGCCAGGATAGCTGCTTCGGGTGTGAGCCTTAGTGGCACGGGATGCAAAATTTTTGGATCCCTTTCCACTGCACTTTTTTGAAAATCGAAATTAACAGGTTTAGGTCCTGGGCTGATCAGAGACCCACTTCCAGTAGGCGAATCCACAAACTTTGTCCATTCTTTGCTTTTTTCTCCCCCAGCAACACCAACAACCTCTCCGTCAGGCTTACCTTTATTTGGAGGTGTGGGAGGGGGTGTTGATGGTGGAGATAGAACAGATTTGGTATTGACACTCAAAATTCCCAATGAATTCGCTAAATTCGCTGGCAATGCATCAGGGAGTGGAACGTGATTTCGTCTCAATACGACAAGATGCATTGCTACATAAAATTCAAGTAAAGAGAGTGCACCGTCCCTGGTAACATCGGCCAATTGCCAAATACGTCTCAATTCAGCAACTGGCAGCCTTGACTTCTCAAAAAATGTCCTGGCGATTGGTCCGGCCAGTAAGCCTGCAGGATCGGGCTGTAACTTAGTGAATTGAGCTGCATAATACTCCCTTTGCTCGTCACTTATTACCCACACTTCCTCGGGTGGAAAACTCGTTCCATCACCCTCACCATCGTCACTGCTATGTCTTTCCGAACTTTCTTCTTCAGTTCCTAAAAGCTGCCTTTGCTCCTCAGATACTAGGAGGCCCTGCCAACTTCCTGAGGCTGAATCTACAATAATCTCCGAGCCTAGAAGCCCTTCAATTCGCTCTTGACTAACACTATTGGTTGGTGTAGGTGAGTCTGTACTGCCGCCAGTCTCTCGTGGTGATTCTGCATCACTTTCGCTTTCCGTCGTACTTTCTGGCAATCGAGATCTAATTTTCATAATCTTTGAATGCTCATCACCTGATGTCGGCCACGAAAAGCGAGGCAGGGTCATTACTTTATTCAATGAGTCTATGGTTAAGTTTCTGTTTATGTCAAGCCCCGATTGATGAGCTGCCACAAGTTTTAAAGAGCAATAAAATTGCTTCCTACCCATTTGAATGTTAGATTTTGGACCTGAACATATTTCAAAGATATTTAATGTCACCTCGCGGGGAAGGTTAGCTGTACGATAGAATTCTGCAGCTGCTAACACTGGTACATTGTCTGGATCAGAATTATCACAACAGTAAACATATATATCATTATAGTACCGAAGTTCGGCCTCGTTCAGTTGATTATATATTTCGTTTATCAGTTCCCAATTCATTATTTTTCAATACTTAATTATTGACACATTAATTACTGGAATTTATCAGAACTTGGAAGAATTTACCGAGAGAACTGCAGCAACTTGATCAATAACGTCCAGATAAAGTGAAGAATACTTCGGATCTGGCAATTTCTTTCAATTGCTGATATTTTTCGCGGATTTCTGGAATTATAAGTTTAATAATCACGATTTTTACAAGTTTTGGACAACTTGAAGTTCATGGAGGTGTCACATAGGTTAGAACTCTGTATGAAAAGCCTCTGTATAAAATAGTTGGAGAGTGAAATTCGTAAACAGCTCCGATATCAACCTAACATTAACCGTTCACGTTTTTTTTGTCCCTAAACTTTACCCCTGGCCAAAAAAGTTCTGACGTAGTCACTACTCACAGTCAGCCAATACGCAAAGAGGATAAACTTAAATAAAGGCTATTTCGGAAGTTTCAACGACCCTGCGAAAGATGATGTGCATCTGACGGCAAGAGATGGCGCAACTCAAAGGTCCAAGGCATAAGGTATGATAGAGCCCATACCTTACCTCGAGTCGGTGGTCAAGGGCGATGAGTTCGAAAAAATTGTTCAGCGCCACTGAGTCATTGGTGGGGACTGGTCGCGGCGGTCAGGAGAGTCAATTTAATTGGAATCATTCCATATTGACGGGTTTTGTATGATACAGTATCCACAGTATACATTTACTTAGGTATTGCTGGAGTTTCATTCAATTTAATTTTATTGTGATTACTTTCTTGCCATGAGTAGAACTCAGTGCAGTTACCTTGAACCTTGTGATGAATTATATCAGGAATAAACATAATGCTGAATATGCGTTGAGGTCTTATCTAGGAAGAGTCTATGAATATATTTGTAATCGATAAAAAAATAAATAATGATTCAGTAGGGTCTAATTATATCGGAATTGTAAAACCGATTCGTTATCTTTAATGCCTTCTATGACGAAACTAACGATGTCAGATGAGCGAAGAATGGCCTCTGGAATTTTTCCCAGTGGTGTTTGTAGATTCCTTATGTAAATGTTTAGGCACTCCACATCACAGCCGCGAAATTCTCCGGATATCGTTGAATTTTCACAGAGATTCAATTCCATATTTTTACCTAGAAATTAATTGAATGATTCATTGAATGAATTCAAGTGTGCTTTCTTCATTACAGTCCACAATCATTTCTCTTTGGTTCTTGCCAAGAACAACGTAATTTTGCTTTTCCAGCCTAAAGTCCCCCCATCTATGGACGGAGGCATGTAGAATACACAATGTCAAAGATCATGTAACATACTCAAAATTGTGGCATATATACAACTATGTGTATCTCGCTTTACGTATAATACACTGTAAATTGTTAGGGATTTATATAATTAACATATTGAATATAGAAAACTAGAAGAGACTGTGCCTCAAAAACGCTGACACTTGATATTTCCAGTCATATAATGAGTGTAAAAAACTATTAGTATTTAGGAATAAATTATTTTTTGAACGTAGAGAACACAATATACTTGTTCTATTATCCCTCTCGAATCTCTAACAATATGCAGAATGTTTTCGAAAACTGTACTCAACCAACTTACCCACAATTGCGGTAACAAATTGTAAAAATCGTTCCCGTAAAAATGATCTTGCTTTCTGCTGCTCCAGACTTGCAAATGTGAAAGATTGCAACTGCGTATTTTCATGAGACTCACTCGAACCTTCTTCCATTACTTGTTCCATATCTGGAGCGGATATGATAGTGATAATACCCGTCCAAATCTCCGTCTATTGTTATGCCACTGAGTAAAACCGGCGGTGCCAGCAAAGAGGGTAGACCCACCTAGAAGCCCAATGCCCAGTACTGGGGACTTGGCTGACCCTACAACCGGTCTAGTACGCGCCTATGGGAGGGATGCATAACGCGGTGATCATTCCCGTTCAAGGTGCAAAGCTACGAGCAAACAAAAGGATACGATATTCGGAAAAATGATCCTTTTCAATCCAAACGGTGAATCGATTGTAATTCGTTAACAGGTGAACATAAAACTGATTTGATATCGTCCATAAGAGTTTTTTAATGAGATCAAATTTGGCTAAAAGTGAATTAGTATAAAATTAACTGATTGTTCCTATAAATATTGCAAATGATTTCCTCAATTTCACTGAACGCTTCCTAAACGATCGGGCATAAATACAATATTTAATGAATTTTCTAACTGGCCAGTATACGGCGCTCATGCCCATACTTACAATTAATATTGAGAATTAACGAAATAATCTTGAACGTCGACCATGACTAATTTTAATTCGACAAACCATTTCTGACCGGCTACATGCGAAAACAATAGAAATCGAATGATTTTTAAAAAAAATCCGGGCAACTACAAGCTCCTTTTTTTTAATGCCATAATTAATTGAAAAACTATCAAACGATTTAAAGACAATCACATTCACCTGCTAACGAATTATAATCTATTGACCATTCTAAGTTGTTTAAAAAACAAACTTTTCCGGACAGTTATCCCCTGTGCTCTTGACGCCCTGCCGATCGCTTTTGTGTATTGTGGTTCTATCCTTTGATTGGCGAGGCGAGCCGCACGTCTTCTGGCAACGCCGCTGTCATTTGTTGTAGTGTTGCCATCCAATCTATATAGAATTGTCTCGTAAAAAAACCTCTCCTCTACAGACTGAATGCCATTGTAATTGCATTTGTAAATAAACAGTTATTGTTCGAACAAAATGGACGCGTCTGACCGGCTGAACAATTGGGAGGATTTTGATATTACAAAAGAGGAAATAGAGGGTTTGACACAGTGCCTGAAGCAGCCCAATTTTCGTAAATTATTAATTGAATATGCTGAGGAAGTAACGAATCTAGAGAATCGTCAATTATACGAAAAAGAAATTTGTGAATTAGAAAAAGAGCGTGGCATTGATGTTAAATTTATCAATCCTGAGCCAGGGTACGTCATCAAAACAAGCGTCAATGGTGATAAAAAATGTTTTATTAATATATCCAAGAGTGATATTGTTGGTAAACCAACTAGTCAACCGTCGTATGACGATGGAAATCGTGGACTCCAGTGGTCCATTCCGTTTACACTTGCACCACCTCGTGATGATATCGATAAGAAAAAAAATTATTGCACTGTTTTCGATGTTGTCTTTCACCCTGACGCATTGTATTTGGCGAGTAAAAATTCGAAATTCAGGGAACTTGTCAATGAAACTGCCATGGATGGAGTCGAGAAGAATTTTAAGGTGAGATGAGTTAATTATTGATGATCGACTCGCGTTTTACACCGGTTCACTCCCAACTTTACCGATCCTTTAACTAGACACTTTTCTCAATTTGGCGTCACTATTGCTGCACTTCAAATATTCTTCTATTAATTTATAGCTTTTTGTCATTGTGAATCATGTCAGTGAATTTTTCTGACCTGGGATTGGCAGGTCATCATTCATACATATCAAACGCCAAAAAAAGTCTTCATCTCCCCTCTCCCGGCTGTTGTAAATTCCTGACGTTTTTCATTCGCTTCCTCTGCCTTTTCTCCCTTCTTCCTGTGACCTCCACAGTAAAAAAGCCATCCCTAGCTAGTTAGAACCAAGTTTGTGACCATGTCCTTCATGCAGAACTAGGTCGTTTCAGTAACCTACTGCTAAATCTCCATCGAAGTGATGGCGCAGGGCCGATTCCCCTTAATAGCTCTATTCATGACAAGTAGCCCTTCTTCACTACAAGATTCTATTGATTTTCTACCGGTCTGTTCTACGTTTCGTATGTACTTGTGCCGCGATCTGCGAAAGCTGTTCGTCGTCCCGGTTTGCAGTGCTCCGATTCTCGAGTCGAATTCTCCCACCGTCACCATAGCCTCTCCCAGTTCCCTATCTCCAACTTCAGTGAATCCCTACATTATTATTTGCCGCAATAATTCTATCCCTTTTCCCCTCCCTCTTAATTGCTGATATCGTTGTCGCGTTGACAATGTATTTATCCATGTGGGTCTGCTCTGCTTCTATTCCGACAAGAATCCCCGCGAAACCGCCCCTTCTTGAATCTTTTAACCGCAACTTGCTGCACCCATTCAAAATCACTATTAATGCTTTGGTTGCGAGTTGAGAGGATTTGGTGTTATGACACTTCCTAAGTTCGAATTGCCATCAGCACTGTTGTTGAAGTTACTGTTCTCCACCTACCTGTGATCGTCCAACCGACCCGGTGGATTCACTTTTCTTCACCGTCACTCCGTCCAGTTCCCACTCGCACTGTGTACTCGTAACTCAATTGCTTCGTTGCCATTCTTGTTTTTTTCATTGTCGACATCTTCCACCAATCCGCCTACCTATCGTCGTAGTGTCTCTATTTCATCCCTGCCCTCTGATACATTTGCCAGAATCGCCTTGGATATTTCATTCTGCATAGAGCGGTAACCTTCACTCGTCGCCGAGCCATGGTTCCTCATTGTAAGGATTCACAAGTTCCCCCTTATTCTGACCAGGCTCGCAACTACCGATTGAAGCCCCTCTCCTCCATGCAGGTTATACTGTCCACCACATTGCTGACAGCTCTCCCGCATCAGTATTCACTCTAATATGAACCATTTGGCATTGCATGAAAAAAGTAATTCCACGTGGAATTTGTATTTTGATGCTACGAATAACTTTCTTTGTATAAATTGTCGGCGAACTCTAATACGTTATGCAGTAGAATATTATGAAGAATTGGCATTGTTAATAACAATAATATATATCTTTGTGTATATATATATGTAAATTGGTAATAATACTATAGCCCTTTGATTGTTGAATTGAGTAAAAAACGATCACCAAAATGTCCCCGACACCAATACAGGTGAAAGCTAAACTTTGTAGTTCCATATTTTTGATAATTTTACATAATTTGTAGGCAAATTCGGAAGGGTGGAAAAAGCAATGCGATGTAGTCATTCGGAATGAAAACTTGGACAAAAGGATCTCAGCTTCCACTTTAATATCAACCAATAAAGTTTTCATGTGTCTTCTTTTATAATGGCTATCACCGTTCTATTTTTCCAGGTGAAGCTAGACAGAAATAACCTCAGATACCCTAAGATTGATTTCAAAGGGATCAGCCGATCTACGGTAATTCGGAAAAAGTTCGATAAGCCCTCCTCAACTGGTCCTTCATCAACTCCTCTGGATATTGATCCCGAGATCTATCAAAAGCTTATGTCCAGCTACGATCAAAGTCGAAAAACAGTTGAAAAAACTTTTGAGAAAAAAGCCGCACGTCCCTCGCCTCGTACAACATATCTAAACCCTTCTAAGCAATGTGTAGAAGAACGCAGCTCTTTCACAACCCCCAATTTTTTGATAAAACACCAGACTGATCTCGACATTCAGGATTTCCAATTGTCGAGAGATTTTAATCTCGCCATGACGATTCCAAAAAACCTCGTAATAATCATTGATTTGCCGCTATTACGATCATCCACAGATGCAAGCCTGGACGTTCAAGAACGTTTGCTAACTGTCACAAGTGAGACCCCAGCGAGATACCATTTAGAACTGCCTTTGTCTTATCGCATTGATCCAGCTTGTGGAAATGCTAAATTTGATTCTAAAAAACGGCAACTAACAGTAACGCTTCCAGTTTCTCGAGAGTTTAAGTTCAACGAACTCACAGATGATAGTCAGGTCAAGAGTGATGGCGGACGTCCTCCATTGCCGGCAAATTCCGATACAATCGAGAGTTTTGATGAGTTGAGTGAAAGCGCAGAATCGATCACACCAATCGGAAAGAGTGGTGATCATTGTACTGGAGATCCTGAAATCGGCGTTGGAACAAATGATCTGTTTCTTAGCTCAAATATCAGATATTTACTACCGCAATTCACCTGTAATATTTATGATAATACGTTAGCCATCACTATTCACGTCAAAAATGTTGATACTAATTCGATAAAGCACAAACTATTGAGGAATTTTTCAGGGATTCATTTGATCTGCGCATCAGTCGGGGCTGGATTTTTCCCGATATATTACGCACTCTGTGTGAAAATTCAGGACAATGTCTTTGAGGATCGTTCTGTTGAGGTAGAGCCCTGGGACAATAATGTTGTATTCACAGTCAGGGTGAAGGACATTCATCATTGCGAGAATTATCACGTGGGAATCGATGAAGACTTCCTGGAACTCAAGGAGCTGCCCCACAGTATTTCCTTAGATAAAAAAATCAAATCTCTTGAATGTCACGACAGCAAAGTTAGTGGTCACAGGAAGATTGAAGTAATTCTGGAAAATGATGAGATTCTCGTGAATGTTAAACCTAACCATGGCAGTTCTGATTACGAGGAGAATTTAGAGCCGGAAGAGCCATTGGATTCGCAAAAGTGTCGATGTATTTCGGAAAGCAGCGGCGATGAATTGCCGAGCGGCAACGGCAGCAGGGGTAGAGGAATACTGAAATACAAAAGAAGTACATTTTCCCGATCTATATCGGAATCGAGTATCGATGATGTGAATGGTCCTGCTTCACCAATGGATTTTAATTACGATTCAGTGCAAGAACTGAATTCAGAGTCTGATTGCTCCAGTTTGAAAAAGACCGTGCGGTTTAATGATGTCGTATCTCGTCAATTATATAGGTAATTCATTGTTAATCATTTGTGAGATGACAAATTTAAAAATATCGAGAAATGCTGGGCAAACAATTGCCCAAATATACTTTCTCATGTGCTTGGCAAAAACAGCAAATGACGAAGAGGCACCAAGCTTGTAAATTAAGTGTCATTTTGTAATAAAGTCGCACCTCTGGATAATGAGGTACGTGTAGATACCAGAAAACATTTTCCCATCGCATGCCCTCGAAAAAGAGTTCTTCAGATGATTCCCGTTCGGCCCCTGCATTTCAAAAACTTGTAGTCGAGGATTTTACAGTAACAGAAAGATACTACGGTGGTTTTGAAAATTTATAAATAAATATTTCGTTTGATTCCAGATCGAATTCGAGTATCCTCGGGCGAAGAAAAAAGAACCAACGTAAATTGCGTAAGAAGAAACAAGCGTTCGAGCGAAGAATGAGCGAAAGTGAAAATTCCGAGACTGAAGATCGTGATAAATACAAAATAAGTACTGAACAAGAGAATGATAACATAAATACGAAAATCGTGAAACCGATACTTAATCGTGAACAATTGTCTATGCCTCTACTTATAAATAATAAGGATGAAACATCAACTAATACTGATAATGTATCATCAACAACTGAGTTGAAAAATGATTTGATTTTCGAACTCGATATGTAGATTACCAATCTCTAATATACTATAGTTGCTTGATTTATTAGTGCTTATTATGAAGTAATAAGAATGTTGTATAAATTTCGTGTGTAACATTCCAAGGTAATCATTCAATTGTTTCCGTTTCACGAACTCTTCTATAAATGGCGTCGGTAGAAGGTTCTGGAAAGTTTTACTTGAAGTGAGAATTGATAAATCTAGGATGGATAATAAATTAAATTCTTCTGAAGGATACAAAAATGTTTTCGACCGAAGAAAATTGTACATTAAACCGTGTGCGTACATCGTGATAGTAGATTAAATAATATCATTGATTGAATGGTGAATGTTAAAGAGATCATTATGATATATTTCGAATCGCCAACAAAAATCATGCATTCACGTTTTTGTAGCATTATAACGCTGGTGCATCAATTATTGGCTTTAATCCAAATAAGTTTCATTGCTTGATATGTAAAATGGAATAAGAATATACTAAACATTCACATCATCGATCTTTACTCATTTAATTGTCCTATCATCTTTTTAAAAACTTGCAATTCATTTCTTATATTAGAAACTTTTTCTAGAAATAATGGACTAACTGCGGAGAGTGTTGGTAAGGACCTCAAACAGAGGCACATCTCCATAAGTCATAGGGTGAGCGTTGAAGGTGAACCGGAGCCGGGTAAACAACTTGCCCAACTCTGGGTGACGAATGCAGCAAAATTCCATTCCATGAGAGATGAATGGAATCAATGGTAGGGGAGCTGTTATGCACCACTCAGCCTGTGTCTCTTGATAAATTTAAGAAGTTCCCGAACAGGCTCTTGCAAAATATGAAGCAGGATTTCCCCGTCGCAATCGCGTGAACTTCGATTGCTGGGCAATTGACTGGGCCAGCAGGGGCATGGACTAGAGGGGTACAGCTTTGCTGAAAGCCATGTGTACACTGGATAATGTCTTACTGAATAGTGTTCATAAAACCACGTTCGTCACGTAGAAGAGGGGCAACTTCAATTGTAGATTTCACCTTTGTAAGCAGCAGTCTTGCTAAGGGCAACTGTTTCTGGGATGTGCTCGAAAAATACCCCGTCCGTAACCATTTAGAAATACTTTGGAAGGTAGCTACTGAAAGAAGGGGTCTATCGTCACTATTGAAATTGGTTGGGATGTGAGGAAGTTAGAGTTTTGGTTGAGTCGGTTAGCTTCCCCGGTTCAGACGGAATCAAGCGTGAATCCAATTAAAACTATGCGTGCCGTATTGGGAAATCTGTTGATATAGACGCGAGGAAGCCCATCTTCATCGATTCTTACAATTCTGATGATCCAGGATAAGCATACTTTGATGAGGAAGACATCAACGTGCGAGTAACCACGTTCACTTGGCACTTCGGCAGCCTTGGGGGTGATTCTTCGCTTTTATGACATGTTTCTAGGGTTTCGCGTTATACTACTCTCATCGCTATATACTCCGTTAAATACTAGGTTCAATAATATCCGACCCCAGGGACCATAGTGTTGATTAATCTTGAGTTCCCACACACTAATGATGCCCAATAAGTGTCAGGCAAATGAAATTAAAACTGATTTCATATCAAGTTCTGGACAAGTGTCGGGACTTCCCCTTTTGTGTGCACAGTCGTGATTGGTAAGTCAAAACTGAATTCCGATACTAAAATTCTCAAAGGTGTTAACCTCGAGTTGGATATCCCATGCACTGTCGTAAGTGTTGTACTGGCAGTCTTCATACACCATGAATGGACCTCCGTTCGAGGCATCGAATGTGAACACCTGGTGGAATTATCAATTTAATCAAATAAATAAAAATATATATAAATCTCAAGCATAAGAAATTTGAAAAATTCAACTTTCACAGTTTTTGACGGCTTGAAATTTGGTGCATACCATAAAATTATATATTTAATAGTTGAATTATAAATATCCGGTCATTTACATTGTATTATACATCGAGTAATATACATATAGTTTTGGACATCGCAAGATCTCGAGTGTATTATAGATGGTATGTTGCGTGTATGATAATAGGTACTTTACTGCATAGGAGTTGGGAAACCGAAGATACTTCTTTCTTGGCAAAAACGATAAAGAAACTGCACTAGTCAAGAAATCGTCCGTGAATTCATTCAATGAAAACTCAAACTAAATGCCAAAAAATATGCAATTAAATATCTGGAAATATTAACAATATTCGCACAATTTCGCTGTTGTGATGTGAAGTGGATAGACCTTTACATAAGGAAGCTACAAAACACGCCTGTCAAAAATGACCGGGAGGTCATTCTTCATGTTTCCGATACCATAAAAGCATTGAAAATGAGTAATCGGTTTCGCAATTTTCATGCAATCAATGAAAAGAAAGCCATGATTTATTTTCTTATCAATTACAAATATATTTATGGACTGTTCTCAAGATCTTCGCATGTTCAGCATTGTATTAATTTCTGATATAATTCGGCGCAGGTTATCGATGATGTCCTTCAGGTGTCGATTTTTTGCTATCACTTGCTATAAAATGGGAGAAGAATGCACATTAATTGCAGTTGGATATGATGTAAGGAACAATAGCTTCTCAAGCCTTATAGCCTTATAATTAATGGGTAAGTCGGGGGAGAGAGACGGATAAGTGATTGGTCAGCGGGCAGGAAAATCAGACCGATTTTATTGTTGATCAATATTGATGGTGTGTGGAGGTGAGGATTCGGATGAGTTTGTAGTTTTAGCTTGAAACTATCATTGATTTGTGGTCACACGCACATCCCATTTACAGAATCTTAATTTTGATCCCGATTTCGCCATATATTTTTTCACACCAACTTGGAATCAATATGTGAACCAAAATATTTCAAAGAATGTATTGAGATAATTTCACCATGAATTGAATTGCAAAGTATGGTCAATTGTTAGATACAAGTATTCCTTAGTTTGACCATGCACGTCAACGGAAATTCGATACGGAAGCATACTATCAAGTAATTGGCATCCGAAAATGATTAAATTATAAGGATAGAACTCTAAACTAAGACATACTAGCTGCCACATACGAGAGGCCGCCTGCTTGTTTTTACTTTTAATGGTTGCTAAGGTGAGAAACTCTAGAAACTAGTCATTACTCGTGGAGCTTCAACTAAATGCTTAAAATCTTCAATCCTAAATTAGATCATTTCACCGAAACAAAAAAAAAGTTATGGCCATCATTGTGTTATAGATTGACTTACCGCATGTTTAATGATGGTTTTGCGGTTCATTCGCTAAGTAATTTATAGCATGCAATCTGGATATAAGGGCACACAGTCCAAATAAAAAATATTTTTTTCTACTCAAAGGAATTTAAATTACTGGAGGTTGTATTTAGGGACGTTATCTGGTAAAATAGCTCTTATACTTTACCTCCATAATATCTTTGCTTCCCATGCAGACGACTCTGTAAGCTTCAGAGGTCTTTCTCTCCTCAGATTTCATATCCCACTCTTCTTTCAGGGGTATCAAGCTCTCAATATGTGTATACTCCATTCCCTGGAGCTGGAAATCCTCGTTGCATTTTGCATAAATCAGTTTCAGCCTTCGAAATAGCAATTTAATCATCCTCAGTTGGTCCTGGATTTTAAGTTTCTTATCTGTAGCAGCCGTGGATTGGGATGTGGCTGGAATCAGCAATTGCAAGCATAAACAAAAATTGAAGGAATGGCTTGCAACGTCCTAAAGTTGGAAAAAATTGTTTTTGTCTACAGAACTCCGGTGTGTCACCTCTCATTAATATATTAAAAATTAAATTTTAACTATTTTTGAATTCGTCTTTGGCGTTTCGGATAACCCCTCGGTTTTCCGTTCTAATTATTGCAAGAAAAAAGAAAACAAAATAACAATTCAAGGGGGGGGGGGCTCATTGAAAAATGGCAAAGACCTTTTCAAAGGTAGTTCGCCTCTGAAAAATGTGATCGGCTTGTTTATGTGAAACACGATTATGAATATCGTGGATATCAAAGGAAAACTGGGAAAGTCTATTCCCTTTCGCAAGTTTGTTGTATTTTTGATAAAAATGTTCCGCTCATACGTCCGCATCATCAAAGTTGCTCTCCACAACAATGGTTTTCTTTCTGACGGTCAATGATAAGCAGGAAGCCCTGAGATGTGAGTGATAAGTACAGCTAATTGTAATGAAATGAAGTACCGAACATGACGATCACCTAAGCTGTATTCAGATTTTGCGACAAAGGTTTTGTAGAACTTTTGCTATGAAAATTCTTACCCATGGGTGCTTGAAGTACTTTCAGAGTCTGAAACACTTCCAAAGTTCTACTAACGATATCTTGTACAGTTTCCTGTCCAAATTTGCAGAGACTGACAGTATTGTAATCCTTATTTTGCTGTTGCTGCGGCTGTTGAGGTTCTGGTTGTGCCTGAGGTGCCTGACCAGGCTGTTGCTGTCCAGGTTGTTGTTGAGTATTTGGAGGCACCGGATTCTGTGATGTCTGTAGTTGACTGACCCCAGGCGTTCCTTGACCCATTTGATTTGCAGCTTGTTGTTGCTGTTGATGTTGCAATTGCATTTGTTGCTGTTGCTGTTGTTGTTGTTGTTGTTGCTGTTGCAATTGCAACTGTTGTGCCTGCATTTGATGTAATTGCTGCTGCATTGTTACTGACTGTTGGGCAGCAAGCTGCTGGTGTTGTTGCGCCATCACTTGTTGTGCATTCCACATGTTCATTTGATTTCCACCTACTCCAAACTGCTGGGGATTGACCAATCCTAGAAGCCGTAATTTAATTATAAAATGTTAACCAATCGCTTTGAAGTTTTATTTTTTCATAGGGCAAATGGTAATAGGGCATAATTATAGTATGAATAATTTTGACGATACATACAAAACTGATGGATAGACAAATTTTACACTGTCATCAGTTTTTACCATAATCACAATATTGCGTGGAAGAGAAACAATACGATTACCAACTAACACTTGTTGGTACTCAATCAATCATGAATAAGATTTTATTTACTGAAGATCATCCGAGCGGCGAGATGGGGGCAAAATGGTATATGGCCTACAGTAGTCTCCCGATCTCTCGTATTCCGTATGATTCTAGTCGCCTTCTCCCACTACTAACTCTGTCGACATGTAGTATTTTTTTCCCGTTCCGCTCTTTTTGTACTCCCTAGGGTACGGGGGCCGACTTTCGTTATTTGAAGCCATCGTATTTCTAAACACAGGGTAACCCTTCAGAAAAACCCTGTGCTGCGATGGCGGATGCCTATGATAAAACCCTCGCTCGGCCTTGAGGTCATCATTTTATTGGCACTGCCGATAGTACACACAGAATGTTCCTGCTATCAGTCGGAATCCATGAGAAAATATTTCCTCATGTAAAACATTCTCCGTTGGCCGGACGCGAACCTACCTTTAAAGTAGTAGGTATACATTCTACTTACTACACCAACGCCACCCACATATATGCATGTGTGTGCAAACTTTTGATCCCAGGTTTCTCATGAACAAATGGATTAAATTCAACTTGTTATGAAGAAATGCATTCTTGAATATCTCGAAAACTACTATTCTTTCAAATCTCGCCTTGATGGAATATATTGAACATATGGTAGGAGATTCTACAGTACTCACTTCCTTATTATGTACGAAAACTAATTTTATTTCGATTCTCCTGTTTTAAGGACGCTTGTCGTGTGCATATTTCCTCCAAGATCATTTGATATTCATCTGAAATTTTGATTTTCGAAGGATCGGTCACTAATCGGAAACCCTCCTTGAGCTCGCTAGCCCCTAGTCACGCTTTCGAAACACAAGGAGCTATTTATGGCGTAATAGGTATATGACAACGTGGAATCTCAATCACCAGGGTAGCTGATAACATTCACATCATGATTTTCTTAATACAAAAAGAAGCATCTCGCGTTAACTTAATGTGTTGTCTCTCCGTGTATGTAGTGAACAATTTTTGTTCATCACCCATGAGTGGTGAAAACCGTTTTTCCTGGACATGCTTGGGGTTTCGAGATCCAACAGTATAACAAACTCATCTTTGCATATTTTGCATAAATATTCAATACAGGCAAAAATGAAGAGAAAGCGATTGTTTTGATTGAAACGCATCAGTTGATTTTTTATTATACATACAGTACATCCGAAATTATTCATCATTTTGTTGTTTGCATTAATGAATCTTGAAAAACAATATATATCTCTTGTTTGAAAGAATGTGAAAAAAATAGAATGTGTTCAACGAAGATTTCGCACACGCTCACTGACCTGTATGTTGTGGATTCATTTTATCCTTCGATAATAATCCGCCCTAGAAAAATTCTATTGTTCCAAATATTCAACATGTGTGTGTTTTTTTTAAGCATAAAAACTTTCACTGTAACGTGTAACTATCAGCGTTGATCTTTTTTACGAATTATTATTTGTTCGATAATGTTGAAGTAGGCTTTTGAAACAGTGCTGCCAACGCGAGGGCTCGTCCTCTCACTATATAGATGAGTCTGAAGATTTTACTCCCAAAAGCATAAACCAAAGTAGAGGCTCAAATCGACGATATGGGCGACTCCGAAGGAAGTGTAGTTATACCCCAACAGAGGTCTGACCGCCTAAGCATGGTTTTTGAGGGTCTTTTTTCAACTGACTTGGACTGACTTCAGCTTTTTTTCAACTAACCGTAGTCGTAGTTAAGCAGTCATTAAAATTAAAGTCAAGTTTTGTGATAGAATGAAGTGAAAATTTTCACCAATTAGAAACCTTGACGCGAAAGATTAATAAGGCGCTCACTAATCGAGAACTGTCCTGTGGGTAGGGACGTTTCAGCCAATTTCTAAGCGCACTAACAGAATTTGCCACGTGGGGGCGATACCCTCGGTGAAACACATCGCTACGCTTACCCGAGTGTAAAACAACAATGTCATATGGTTCGAAAGTTCAGGTTAAGTAGAAGCCGCAAAAGTTGAATATAAAAAGTTTTCAACAGAAGAATTCTTCATTGAAAAAATTACCCAATGTATGCCTTCTCACTTGTCTCTCAGTTACACCCGTGATCGTTGGAAATGCATTTCAAATTTTGAAAGGACGTAAGTACAGTTATGTCCGGAATAAATTATACTGTAATACTTGACAAAAAAAAGGTCATAATCGTTCATAATTTTCAAAATTATTGCCGATTTCATTCATTCACGCGTGTCTTTGCATGATGAAAACGTCATTAATCAGAATGAGAAATTCATTTGCTGCAGTACTACCAGATAAACAAACTGTCTGAACAATCGCCAGCAGTATCTGAGCGATTCATACTCATGGCTTTTTCAATTATTATCCATATATACCATCACAAAACAGTATTGTGACATAGTTCAGTTGGACAAGAAAAGTGAAGATATGACGAATTTTATCCTTCTTCCTTTATCGCATCGCAAAAAGTTCAAATATTTTAAGTATTCCAAGGTTTTAAAAAGTTTTAACATTTTAATTATCTCGCTATATTAAAAAAATGTAAACAATTTTGAAAATTCTAAAAATAGAAACCGAGTCTGATCACCGTATTTTATATGGTAAGTATGACGATAACTCTTTGTAATTTTACGAATCCTTGAGATATTCATAATGTGTAACGCGGCGTAAGCTTCGTCTATAGGTCAACTAAAGTGTTGAGCTAGCGTTTTTACCTATTTTCTGCAGTTTTTACCAGTGAACTGTATACTGCTGCGATTGTATGCTATACGGTAGAAAACCCGGAGTGTGAGCTCAGCTCACAACCCTGCATTGACAGTGTTTCACTTTTGTCGTAGTAATGACTTAAGTGCGATACAATTAACTGTTGTCGCTAGAGTACTTTTTCTATTCATTAATAGAGGTATTATGTTTTATCTTCATATAATTAAAAAATTATAAATTGTCATATGACTTTACTTCATTCGAAATCCGTTTTTTTTACAGTTTGAAAGTCGTAACAATTGGAAAACGAGTTTTAGCATGTTTCGGGAGGTAACAAGGTATGACAAAATTGGATCAGTACATTGACAGTTTCTATTGACTTTAACGGTTTTGACCGGATATGCTGGTATTCCACTCACCCATTCATCTAATCCGTGGAATTGTTTCTTCAAAAAAGAGACACTTTCATCTAAAACTTTCATTTGGGTATGAATAATAACAAACACCCGCATGAAAAGTTGAGAAGAGTGGTCGCACCTTAAAAAATATTCTCAGTTCCGTATTCACCTGCAGAGCATCACAATGTTGAAAATAGCTGTCACAATTTTTTTTTGTGTTTTCATAAAGAGTGATTCAACTCGTAAGTTTACATTGTGTATTCAATTGGAATTTCGTGATTTTTTTCTATGCATGTACTATACTTCAGGAGTGTTGTTTGATTTAAATATACTATTTAATCATCTCAAGATCATTCACGTGGGGAATACATTAATTATTCCTAGTGACTGGAATCAGGTTAGACGACTTGTAGCAATCGCCTCGGATCATCTCATTTCGAAAACTCTGAATCGTTTTTATATGTTATGGATATATTCAACATATGAACTTGATCGCTGTAGATGCTTTTAGATTTTTCCCAGTTCTTAATGTATATAAAATGCACCGCCTAATCGTTCAGTAAGATCTCGATTATATAAGATACTTCAACAGGAGTAATTCGAACGTACGAAGGAATACCCGTACTGTTGATATTTACGTACACTTGTTCAAGTCCGCATATTCCTAACATTTTTGATATCTGATGATTTTGTGAAAACAACCATAATTTATTTATGAGTGATTAGAAAAATTTGATGATGTTGAAAATTGTACGAAAGAATTTCATCAAATTTGAAGTTGTCCCCGGTCGATCAAAAAAAAAAAGAATTTTAGAAACTGGATCTTCACAATCTCACGAACCCTCTGAAGTTCCCAAGATTTTACAGGTTTTCTACTTCTGCACGATTCCGTAAATTGACGAAATTCTATACACTTTGAATTGTTGACAATCTGTAAAATTCAAAAACTCCCAATGTTTTCCATAATTTTAATCATGTGATATTTTTTTCAAAACGTGCCAATTTCGAACGGAATTTTACGTAGTTATAATACTATTTAAAAGCATGAATCTCGAAGAAGGTAATCAGTACCGTTACTGTCGCTCTTATAATGAGCTTCAACTATAATCTTAATTCGGCATTCATGCTAATTCCATCCATTCTCGTATACATATTACACAACCCCTTTGGCACTTGATTGTAGTAGAAGTTTTTAAAAAAACTCAAGTCAGTTAGTATCTAAAAACCACACGCGAAAGGCTATAAACTGCAAACGATTTCGACTGCTGATTAATTACTAATTTTTTTACGTTTTCCAAACTATTAACAGACATTGAAGACACAGTTTTCAACGCATCTACATTACTGAATAGAACTTTCATATCAGCGCCCTCGTTACTACCAGCATTGACGATGTTGCCTCAGAAGGAGATTGGCCTAAAATCTCCAAGGAAACCTCGATTTTTCCCGGGTATATCTTTTCTCACTGGTTTAGGACTGGGTAGCATTGCTGGTGTTGCAGCATTCAACGATCCCAATTTCTTTCAAACTGGAAACTTCAATATAGTTTCAAAATTAGCAACAACAACCAAAGCACCTTCACCAGATGTAAATCTGCGCTTTAGTTCATCTGAACATTCTCCACTGGTTACTCTTCCTCACTCCACAATCTACAATCCGAGTTATCCTTATGTCCTCGCTCTTTCCACCAACGCACTTGTAAATCAGACCCTGAGGGCAGTCCATCAAACTCTCCAGGAATTGAAGGCTCTAGTTGGAAAGGACACAAATAATAATGAAGATAAACTTGCGCCGGTCCTGAATGATGAGGCTGACGTTGAAGATCAGGGATCCAATGATGTCAGTATTTATAAAGAGAAAGAGAATTACGTAGCGGTAAATTTCACAATATTGCGAGACCTTATCAGAGCATCCATCGCTGAGGAAATTGTAAGAAATCAATCCATTATAAGATTATTGATTAATGATAAGAATTCGAAGATTGTAGGATCCACCGAACGCTGCAGTTTGTCCGCCGGGAGTAGCTAGAGGAGTATGCAAAAATGGCGTCACGCCATGTTTCTAAAAGCCCGTACCTAATTAAACCTATCTGGTAGGTAGAATGAGTATGTGTCCCTCGTTGAGGACACAAAAAAACTTCCCAAAGTGGAGTCTTCATACAATATTTTTTTTCAAAATATTTTGATACGATGCGTTTCGTTGTTATTAAACAAGGAGCACAAAAACGGACTCCAAGAATAGTGAATTCTCAGAGATTCCGCCGCATTCGTTGGGAATCATTGCAGTTCCCTATGGATAAACTACTGACATGCCATATATGTATACTGTGTGTACATGTATAGCCCTAAACCCACCCAACTTCCGCCCAGCCAAAGTTTAATGCCACGGATATCCATAATTGTACCCTGTGTGCAAAACAAAAACTCGAAAAATCAATTTGAAGTTTTCATAATTTGGAAACTCTAACCCTATTTAAGCACATTTCACCATGAACGCGACGCGGTATTGCCGCATCATGTCTAAGGTAATCAATATATCCGCATTTATCGTAAACAAATGAGGTGTAATAGGGAAAGATATATTAATTTCATTAGTAATGTGGTGGCGTGTTTGCGTTGCGTTCATTCGGCAATCTTGGAACTTCTCTTCTATCGGGCAGCTATAGCTTAATTCATTCAAAATCTCTTTTTTTTTTAGTTTCGACAATGCATGTTCAATCAAATAGGTATATTGAAATACAAAAATCTTGACAGGCAAAGAATAGCAGATTTGCGTTGAAAGCAGTACCAATCGAATCGAACGACACTACAGAGAAACCGGAATCGACTGAAGAGGACGATTTGACAACCAGACCCAGCATTGATGCAACCTCCACTCCAAACGTGACAAATAGCACGGACACGTCATCAACCGAACCGTCATCCAATGTATACTACTATGGTCAGCCTCAAAATATTTCAGGAGTGCAATTGACGGAATCCTACAGTCCTCCAGTTCAACAAACTCATCCGATGTATTCATCTCGTCCAGAAGTTTACCCAGTTTCACTTCCAATTTTTGAACCTGGCTCATTCCACCAGGATCAACTCATTGATTATTATGGACCTTCTGAATATCCTAGCTATGGCCCACCTAGTGTTAGCTACACCGGAACCGGGGACTTCTATCCCCATCACGATCAATATGTTAGGACTAGAAGTTTTTCATCAAAAAAGAATAAAGATTTGAGTGGATTCATACCCTCTCAAATCCTTCCGATGAGCTAATTATTTTTCTCAAATGCGTATTAACTGCTGTGCCTCCATCCGGAAAAGATCCAATTTGATTGTAGTTTTTTCGGGAAACCGATCCTTTTCGATCACAGATTTCCATTTACCGTGAGCATCCCGTGATGCATTACTCCAAAATCTACCACATTGAGGCCAACATTTATGTTAATTCATCGTTTGATGTGGAACGAGTTGATGCACTTTTCTTTTTGATTGGTACTTGCCACTCTATGAGAGGATATAACCAGAAAAGGAATAAGAAGAAGATGTACTTTTCTTTTATTGGGGGAGGCAATCTACACTTCTAATTCCCATACGATTGATTTTATGGAGGGTCAGCCAGAATACATAATAAAGTGGATGTGGAACACATAATAAAATTAAAACTATAATAGATTATTAAGTATTTGTTTTATTATTCAGAGTAATCTCCCTCCGGTTCAATACATTTATTTGCTCGACCCAATTGCATTTCGAATGAGTGTTTTAGCTCGTTGCCCGAAATTATCTTTAAGACGTTGGTGCCCATCTTTTGGATACAGTTCACATAAACATAGCGCCGTTGTTTCATGGATAATTTCAGCTTGTTGAATGAAAACAATTTCTGAAATTTACTGTCTCGTGGATGTATCGTGGACATTTGTCAGCTCGTCGGCCGTAATGAAGAGACTTCGGCTCGAAACAGCTCGCAAACCAAACACCAATCTCATTTGGTTGACCATGAAGGCCCTACACGATAAAATGACGGAGATGATCACTGCCCGTGCTAAACAGATATCGTAGAAGACATGGGACTCAACACCAAGGTGCAATCTGACGACAATTGAGTGAGGTCATCGACATTTTCCCTGATTAAGCCACATCGTTAGTCCCGCAGTCGTACATAACGAAACAGCAATTCAGCTGTCTGATATACTTTGAAGACAATCTGAAGCTCCACTAATTTCTTATTGCCTGTGATTCTACAGAGAATTATGCATACGCCGTCTATGAGGCTGCCCCTGATATCCATGGGAAAAATGATCAGAACACAGTCATTTAGAGGCCTACGATGGCTCGATTGGTTAAAGCGACGGATTCGTAACTCAGAGGTCCTGAGTTCAAATCCTAGCCGTGCTGATTGATACGAAAGCTTATCAATGATCAATTTTGAATAGTGACACTCCTTGATGCATTCAAATTTAAAAAAAAAACATACAAAAATTACTCTCAAGAGCTCCTACAGCGATTTCTTTTTCAAAATGATCGTGGATTAGAAGATATATTGAAAAAGACCATAAAAATGAAAAATGGCGGTTTTACAATATCTCTATTTGTTTATATATTTTTTGTTAAAGTGTTTCAAATTTATTTCTTTTCACTGCGGAAGATGCATACGTATTTTCATCCAATTCCGAAACCATGTGGATGCCAGTTGGGCGATTTTATATGGAATGAAACACATCTATTATTTATGACCATAAACACTTTTTTCAAGTCAAGTCAAAGGTTTGCGTGTAGTGGGCAGAGTTCCTGCCTACTGCGTTGAAGTTAATCGGTTTGCGCCCGAGCTTCGCAGAATATTTTTCAAAAATATTGTCCCATAGATGCGGACCAATAGTAGACCGTAGGCGGTAACTATAAAATGAGAACACTAGGGCGTATGAGAACCCAACCCAACGCGGAGGGGGGAGGGTTCTATCACAGGCGCCCGCCATCGTAGATTTTCAGACGTTTATCCTGTGTTTAAAAATATAATGACCGAAATGCCGAAAGTCCGCCCCAGTTGCATGAGTGGGTGCCCATCAGTAGTCACGTCCAAAGACATGCTCAAAAACAATTACGGTGGAAAGTACAAGGGAGGGAGACAGAGGCAAATAAACGGACACATACACATACGGGAGCTTTATAGAAACTGCATATTCGGATTCGCCATTTCAAAATCAGTCATTCTATGTACAAAAGAATAGAAAGCGTGAAATCAGTCGATTACAATGTTTGCGTTCGGAACCATTATCAGTTTTGAATACACGGGAACATACAAGGTAACTGAATGATTTTGTCGGTCAGTGTGCCAATAAGAGACGTTATTAATGTTCCATGGAAAAAGTAGACTTTATTTTCGGACCACATTGGGGGGAACCTGGGGCTCATCTATTTACAGAATACTGTGTCTAACTTCACTGGACGTACTGTAGAAGAGATTCGTACTCCAATCCATCAGTGATATGCAAGCCTACTTCGTTTTCCACAATATATTAGATTAAGTCCTGTGAATGTATTATACTACTTAACTTGAATGCGATAATATAATAACGGTACCTGTGTAAAGGACAATTCTATGATTTCTTAACTTAGGACATGTAACACATAAACAGGATGGATAAAATAATGTCCATAACGAATAATACTAACGTACAAATAAAAATGACAAATATAATTGTAAAACTTAATTTTGCAGTTACACTTTAATTTGATGCATTGCGCGATTCCACTTGGATAGCCTTTCATCGTATTCAATGTATTCTCCCCATTAATATGTAATTTTAATCTGTCATGCGATTTGGACGGTTTTTGTTTTTTATCTGTAGTTTGGCGTGCGTCTATTTGAGTCTATCTTTGTTCCATTGTGCAGTGTGGAACTATATATTTCTATGATGATTCGACATTTCGGCATCTGTTATTATCTCTACTGCCCCCGAAATCGTTTTCTTTTCTTGTCGATTCGTAACTGGTCTTCCAAGTAGGGTGACGGCACCAGTAGACGCACGGTTAAGACCAGTAGATGGACGGTGCTTTAACACTCAAAATCTCAATGAATTCAAATAAAACTGTCATTGCGTTATTCTAAATTGGTGCCATTCTTGGTAATTTCGAACCAAAACTATCTTAATTGTGCTGCAATCTATACAATCTTTAATTAAAGGTGGAATCGTTCTTCTACTGGGGTCGTTCGTCTACTGGTGCCATTACCCTATACCGTTATTGTTGGTAAAATGTTGTCCAAAATGCTTCCGGTTAAATTTTGAACACATGCCTGTGTGTGTGTCATCGACATTGCAAACGAAGCGGCTTCATGCAACTTAGAGAGGATTAGATTTTGCATAAAATTGATCCCATATTTATGTTGTTATAAACAATTCCAATTGTTCATAACGCTTTATTGCGAAAAACGTCGAAGATAGGAGAATGAGTATACAAATAAAAGTTGTTCCCGTGGAAACGGGAACATATTTTGAGTTTAATGGCTTCTTTCCATAATTTGCATAATTAAGGAGGTATGCATGGTTGTTCGAACAATCACTATTGTAATAAGTGAACGAATGAAGTAACGGTCGTCATTAAAAAATCTGTTGATGGAAGGACGCATCATTAACAAAATAAGACTTTTATATCTGTGGCAAGCTACAGATAAATCTGAACCATCTGATCATATAATTTCATTGTGGTATTCGGAACAAATTAAGCATACACCGAAGTTGGGGTTGAATGGCCTCGCACTTCCGGCCTTTAAATATTGACTTGCTCATTTTTTCATCTTCCCACTGCAGGCCCTTGAAACTTTGCTGCCTCATCACCGGGATTTTTCCTCCCTCTCTTCCTGCTTTATTCTTTGTCACTTTTATTCTGTTTCAAAAATGTGTCTTTTCTCCTCTGCTTCTTGTGTAACCCGATACCCAATAGGCCCCCGAATGCTCCGCTTCTAGGACACTTCAGCAACTGAGAATATTTCCTGTGGTGTTTTGGAGCGCACGAGCCGGATGGGATCGAAACCGCAAATTCAAAAGCGAGACCGGACAGGAGTACTTGTATTCTTTTACGATTGCATGTATCGTTTTTCTTAACTCCCCATCAATGTATTGGGTAAAGCGGTGAGAATGATTCGTCTGTACCTAAGGGGTTAGGTCACACTAAAATTTTTTAAAGAATTGATTTTTGGTGGCTTGAAAAGTTCCGTGAATCTTGTAGAATATACGCGAGAATATAGTAGGAAGAATTTTTGTAATGGCATTATTTTATCACATTATATAGCGCTTCATGGTTAATAAAAATTTCAATTTTTTTTAACACTTCTACGCGGCGACCATGATAGCCGCGTTGGTTCATGAGAAACCCAAGATTACATCCATACACACACAAAATCGACTCAGAATATGTTGGGGATTGTTTTATCTTATACTCAATTGGATGTGTTTTATGTGTGTCACTAGTTCAGGGATGCGGCATATCAGGTAATTCTGCGGAATTTCTCGGGATTTCACGTGAATTCACTATTTCTGGGGTGTTTTTCGAATGCAGCATAAGTAGATGGGGTGTCGCCTACGGACAGTGTATTGTAGAGATAGTCCAGGGACAGGTCGGCAGATCAAGTAGGAAGACGCCATTTTAAGTCAGGATACAGTGGCAACGTCATGGAAGGGAGGAAGAGACATTACCATATATAGGGTAATATGATTTACCCGTGATTTGGGGGAATATAACGGCACCAATCACCAATCGAACTTACATCTGTCAATCTCTCCCTAGAGTATGTTTAGTCCAGTACTAGTGATCTCCAGTGGATTGGTGGGGAATTCACCAAATTCACGATATCCGACCTGCTGTTGGAACACACTGGGCTTTGTGAAGTTTGGTATACTGCTTAAGTGGGTAATAACAATCAATTGCATCGGATCGACATATTTATAAAAAAAAATTTGAATGAAAATCACTAATCGGGAAGTGGTTTCATATCCTCAATGGGGGGCATCTATTCATTCTGTTCGTTAGTGTAAACCCAAGTCCTTCTCTCAACAACATCGTTCGATGATCCTAGAAAATATTTCTATCAGTGTACGAAAAAATGCTTTCAAGTGTTCTATGGAGGGAGTATGATTTCTGAGAAAAAAAGTTTAGATGATTTTTCTCTTCACCGATTAACGTACAAGATAAGTTCAATTGTTATAATAACAGCAGGTTTCATTTAAAAATAAATTGGTTTTGCTGATTTATCGCTCCATCCGACCAAACATATCTCAAAAATCAATTTTGTAATTATTCTTCAATTATTCATCCGTTCAAATTATTTAAAAATATAGAGACCTTTTTTCGCTGGAAACTTTTCAAGTATTATTCATGGCTCACAATAGGCAGTCCCTACCGGTATATGACAGGGATGTGAAAAGAGAAAGAAGAGCACATGTGCATGGGCCAAGTGTATGGGTAAAACGTGTCGTTCAAATGGGGGGAAAAAAGCTAAGAAGAAAGGAAAGACGAGGGAGAAAAAGAGAGAGAAATTGGTGTATGCCTGCAGACAGCTGTGGGGCAGCTGGCAGCGCGTGCCACAAACCTATGGGGTCTCCAGGCGACTCCTCTTTGCCTGTACAAACTGTCGAGGGTATCTTCGAGTTATACTATGACTATTCCACCATGAAAATTTAATATTCTTCGTGTTTCTTATCGTTACTCTTCAGCACTTGTACAATTATTCATATATATATTTATTTATTCATTTATTCGGTTGACGACATTTATTTTCACTCATTTTGCAATATTTTAATAGTCAACACTAACAACATAACTAATGTAAGAAACACGTCAGTATAAACAAAAGGCTAAAAGGAACAACATAATTAATTCACGAAGGAATGAAAGGCAAGTGCAAAGAAGAAAACAATCTCGATTTCTTCTGGGGAACTATGGGGGAAAATAAACCGTGAGGTGGGTTCAATGCATCGGCGCAAAAAACTCTCATTGATTAGACGATTAACCACTGCTCTCGTGGATTAAATTGATTAACCATTGCTCATTACTACAACTGAAACTAGCGAGATGAATTACTTTGGCCTATGAGAGTAACGACGAAAACTGTTCATCCTGGGTTTCTGAAGCTATCGAGTCATCTAGGTTGGAACTGAAGCGTTTCCATCTAACTTACAAGGCAGTCGATTTTGGATGAAAGTGGTTGGAGCGTTAAACAGTTAAGTTCTTTATAACGCAATGCTTCATAAATCTTCACAGCTAGCGAAAGAATTCTTGAGCATTTTGCCACTGTGTTTTACGTATGGTGGTTTACGATATCTGCCTATAACGCCGAATCGTTCGGAAGGACATGCGCTTAAGTCTGGCTTGGGACGATTTTTTCGAAAAAAATTATTGTCCCGTAGCTTGAAACGAAACATGCAGCAGGTGGTGAGATATACCCACTTCAAAAAAAGTTCGGATCAGCTGCAAAGCTTCAATAAAAAGAAAATCGTCAAATGAGTTTTGTCTCATGCATAGATACACATTTTATGTCAAATAAGTTTTTATTGAATTTGCATAATTAAGAAGGTTTTGTGGGTTGAACCCTCGTGTAATCGTACCGCTGTTCGCTTTCCGCTCCCATCCCCATAATGCCCATGAGTCTCTGGAAGTCACGCTCATGGCCTACTTCGAGAAATTTGAGAAAATTCCAAAAGAAGTGTTTCGTGTCTACCATTTAGGTGAGGTTGGTGCATCAAATTTTTATTGCTAATTAACTAATTTGTGAATAGATTAATCATTTTTTCCTTTACTATGAGAGATTTCAATGTCCACGTTCATATTTTGTTGTATGGATCATATCTATTTAGAGTATGAACTAGCTCTTTTCTCCAACTGTAAAATTGGGAAAATAAAATTAGGGAGCCGGATAGAGGTGATGGGTAGTCGAATAACCAAGCAGAAGGTCGAATTTTCTTGTTCTCGCTTCGTTGAACAGCTGCCATCGGGGCTATTCCCCAAACGATATTTTCAACAGCTGATGTGGCAATGGAGTGTATCGACTCACGGCATTCACTACTCGAATCTGCGATTTTAATGTTTATTTTGTGCGATATTGAATGTACAAAAAAAGCGATAATTCTTCATTAAATGTTGTCGAAAAGGGATAATAATAGGAAATACTTACTGATCCACAATTTTTATTCTAAACGAGTAATATTAAAATTTACCAAATCTACCAAACGCAATCTCAGCGGTGGAACGCATCCACGATTTCATCATTACAACTCAGCGTTTGCGGACCCATACGAAAGAACCATTCATCCTCACGATTCTATCGAATTACGGGACTACCGCGACAACTTCACCTTCCGGTATTTCAAACCGTTCGTGCCCGTCGCATACGGTGTGTCGTCATACCGTAACAAGTCTGCCGGAACGTGAATCTCCTATATTGATTAAATTTCTATTTGCACTACCAAATCCTTGATTTACCAATGATGAAAAGGCTTGGCTGGCGTAAAAATGGAAAAGGATGTTCAGCCTTTCAATGACGTGTTTTGAGGACATATGAAATAAAAACGATCAATTTTGGAGCCTTCTATATGTATGATAAGTAAAAATGTTCACGACAAAGAGAAAAACGCAATATATGTGATGCGAATGATGCCGTCCCCGTTATCATGGTGGCAATTTAAGTGTCTTGATGTACCAGTTATGAGATTTAGCATCATTTCAATTCAATGCACAAGCTTATGTTCCTTATGAAATTATACTTTGTGAATTTTCCCTGCAATGTTAACTGGCATCATTAAGGAGGCGGGGGTTGAATAACCACGTACAGAAGTGAATAAGTCAGAAATAATGAGACCTAAAGAGTGCAGAAATTGACTGTGTTTCGTGACAACGTTGTTTACAAAAATGCCAATTTCAAATACGAATCTTCTTCGAGCTCCGTACGGCCGTCGATAAAGTAGGAACCTTTATGGGGTCAGAGTATATTAAGAAAAAAATCATGAAATCACGTTTAAACAAATTGAACCGATGTACGATGGGCAAAAAAAAATAGATACCTCTAATCATGGTAGCTTCGTGGGACATGCGGCACGACCTTTTTTGCGAGTAATAACATCATGTATTATTTGTATATCCGTCAAATTAAGTTTTACCTTGGGTGAAGCTCGCTGCGTTGAGGACTATATTTTGCGAACAGGGTATATATGGATCGTCGGCAGTTGAACGCTACGAAATTCTAGTAAAATCTGGAAATTTCACTGAAACTCACTATTTCTGGATTTTTGTGGATAGTGTGTGGGAACCACCCTGGACAAATGGGGGTATGTTCCGCCGGCCGTTCAGGGATAGAGAATTCACCAGAGTTCACTACATCTGAACGGCTGCTGAAACGCACGCGGGCTTGTGGACAGTTACATACTATTTAAATTGTTAATAACAATGAAACGCATCGTATCGAAATATTTTGAAAAAGACTATTGGGTGAAAACCATATTGAGATCGTTTGCCCCCCCCCCCGCGGGGGGGGGGGGGGCCTAGTCATTCGGTTCATTAGTATTTTCTCTGCATTTCGTTCTACAGCGACTCCTCTGCTCAAAAAGAGCTAGAGTTCGCACAGGTCGCTGGCATTCCTGGCGGACCGGTCGATTGGATTTCGATCCAGTTTTGATTATGTGGAATCGAGTCGCTCAGTATGTCAATAGAGTTTCGAGTGGCGATCTATTCTGATTTTGATTTGGTTCATCGAATCGACCGCCACTCGAAACTCGATCGACATACTGAGCGACTCGATTCCACAATCCCACAATTTCGTTCAAAAGAAAATCGGGATAAACCGACTACCACATGAATTTCAATGCATCAAAGCGCCTGATATCGATGGTGTCTGAGGAAGCGTTGGCGATTTTCACTACATACATATATATATATATATATATATATATATATATATATATATATATATATATATCATCTATACAGATATTTTGTTGGAAATGGTCTAAAAATATGGGACATATGTTGGAACGTGGATATATGGAAAATGGAATTTTTAACGGCAGGGGGGGGGGGAAACTTCCCCTATGGGAAAGTCCAGAAACAATGGCTGTTTTTCCTTATCCTACGTTCATATGTGAGGATTGGGTTTCAAAAAATTGTTTATGCTACCCTGTACATTCAGACGCAATGTTCGATCACCCTATCCTATGCAGGTCAGCACCTAAAATAGTAAAAAGTACACGTTATTGTTGAATTCTGTTTTCGATAAATGTGAATAAAGATCGTGTCTTTTACTGGGCCTGTAATTTCACGATGGTCGACAACGGCTTGCTAACGTTCTATGTACCTGAATCTACTAATGTAACGATAACTTTCAACCAATAGAATTTCTCACCAGTAATAATAATAAATAAACTATTTTTGTGGGTTAATTGTGTCAAAACTATAACTGTACCTATGGTGAACAGGATTACGCTTCATTTTGATATTCCTTCTGAGGTAAGCTACATCAAAGTTGGAGGAAGACCAGAAGAATTGAAAAAAAAGGAAAGAACACCGGGCCCACGGGAGTAAAATATGTTCTGGGGTGGGGGTGAAAGACTTTGGGGTCCTAACCAATGAGAATCAACGCCCCAGGAGGCACTGGGGAACCAGGCGCGCCCGAGCCGGCAGCTGCAAGAGTTCAATTCAACGGCATTCGCACGTGGATCTTTGTTCGTGACGGTCGCTTTTCTTATACGGATGTTCACATAAACGAAAATTCAAGAAAATCGTGGGTTAACTAGTTTAAAAAGTTTTATATTTTATTTGTATTTATTCATTTTCTTGAAAATTGCTCCAATAAAGTGAAAATAATTTTGTTTCTGTTTTCAAATATCTAATTTTGGAAGCATGAAACGTAACGCCTGTGTCTCAAGCTAAATTTGTTTCACCAATAATACGAAAGAAGACGGAGAATAAAAAGAAAAGTGCCTGTGGGATTATATTTATT
Organism: Asobara japonica; assembly: GCA_026005395.1. NCBI lineage: Eukaryota > Metazoa > Arthropoda > Insecta > Hymenoptera > Braconidae > Asobara > Asobara japonica. Next base: position 5,434,753 of record BQMI01000298.1, on the reverse strand, counting down.
ATTCGACTTGGATTTTGTGTACAATTATCTTTATTCTAGTTTTTTCCGTGTGGATTGGCAACCGTCAAAGTTCGGTGAGTGATCCTTATCTATTTTCTTGTCTATGCCCGAGCCTTAACATGTTAATAAAAAAATGGGCGATCGTCAATTCATTTTCTTAGTAAGAAAAAAAGGAGTCGTCTCTTTCCACCTGAAGTCATTTTTTCTTATTCTCGCACAATTGTGACTTTTTCACTAAATTTATTACAAAAAGTACGGTACTTTTTGTAAGCAGCCATTACAAAAAGGACTTCCAAAAGATCTCCCAAGGGCAAATAGTCAACTTATATAAAAAAGTTCTGAATGATAAACCTCTGCTAATTGTTGATATAAATAATTTGACATGTTTGCAACGCCGTATTTCAAAGGAGGGGGGGGGGGGATGTTTCTGACGTTTCTGATTAAAAGTACCCATTTTATGTTTGAAGATTCTGTTCTATAAAATTAAGATTTCAACTTGAATAATTAAGGATGTTTGTCAGTTAGAGTCTATTGTAGCTTACAGAGAAAGTGGTATGTTTTAGCTAACTGAGGCATTCCCTTAGTTCGAAAATGATGATTAGTGACAATGCTGCAACGGGGGTCATACTGCGCATGTTACGATCACCGTCGTAGACACGTGTAGTGAGTTAACATGGCCTTCAAAAATCACGGAAAAATTGTTATTGATAAAGTGGCCACAAATTTTTTTATGAAAGTCAAAGCGGACACAATGTTATATAACATGTTCGCTTGAGAATACCATTCTGACAAGGAAGGTTCTATCTAATTTTTTTCTGAATGGAATTGTCTCTGTGATTAATTAAAAATTATCATTTTATGTTTTTCGTGGAAGAAGAGCAAAAAAAACTGGACCCATTCCAACTAAATTACTTATGCAATTTACATTTTGTTCACAAATAATTGAGATCATTCCTATCAAATTGTCACCAAATTCAGATTTTGTAGAAGAACCACCACAGAATGCCAACGGAAATATGCATCTCAAATTGAAGTAAAACTCAACCGATTATACAGCCATATTTTTGAATTTTCCACTTCGACGTAATGTAGACTTAAACATTTGCCATGTTGGGTGGGAGTGACGAAGCTCGTCAGCAGATGAACGAAATCGGCTAGATGCTAGAATCGGGAAGTTTCCTGATGTTGAACACTATGCCTTGATGAACAAATCATTCTTCTCGGTTGACCAAAAGACTTTTAGATTTTTAATTTTCCCGTAATGACCCGGAAAACGAAAAGTCCATGTTTTCACTTTTTTCGAAGTGTCACATATTGCTGACAAATTTGCAATGTGTGAGTCCATATAGGGTGACAGGACCAATGCTGGCACGGTAAAAAATTCGCCCAGTTCTCGCACAAATCTAACTAGTATTCATGATTATTGAAGAAATGTTCTCAAAAATAACATTTTCGACTCGAATTCCAATAAAATTATTAATTTAGGATATTTTAGTAGTGATTAAATTTTTTTTTGAATTTTCAAACTGCCAAAAAAAAATAAAATTATTGGCAGGAATGACAAATGACTACCGAACCGCGAACTAGCACGTACCCTGTCGTCTATTGGGTAGACTGTTTCATTACTGGCACAATGAGCACGACCGGACTTTTTCGTCATTTACTTAATTAAGTCCTCAATTTGACATCCGTGATCAATTGTTTTTTCATTATTTATACATTTTTCTATGCTGAACTCCCGCCTTACATTAAAATACCTAACCTTTATATTTTAAATATCTCATCGAAATCTACAAGACCCTTAATCGTGCGGGCATTGGTTCAGTCACCCTATATGCTTTCTTTTGGCACATGCCTTCATTTTTAAGGAGACTCGTTATTGAATTGACTAATTTCTGCCGAGCAGTTATATGTGTGGACCGTATGGGGGTCCAACTTCGCCTACTTCTTTTTATTATTCATTTTTGTTCAACTTATTAAATTTTTTGTTTTAATTTTCGTCATGAGAACCCATCCTAGGTGGTAGAGGTCTAAGCTTCGCTCAGGGCACGGTCAAATCCAGCCGAAAGTGGGGCACGGCTTGATATCCAGACAGGGCTAACTCTGGAATGAAGTAGCCCCCTAACTAGGTGCAAAACTTACAACCCAAAGTTGGACGAATGCTTGTACGGAGGACTAGACCAAGGCTCATTTTAGGAAATAACCAAGCATCATGCAATGATTTAATTATATTTGTACATCCAGCATATGGAATTGACAATGTGATGAGGGCTCGCTCGTAGGTCTTTTCACCTGCAGGATTGCTCCTATTTGCTGGGGAAAGTACCCTACTGCATGCACGAAAAATTCTACCTGCTGCATTAATCGCTACTTTCAGTAGTATATTCGGCATTTCACGGAGGACGGGACTTTGTCATTGCCCGATCTAGTACAGACCTGCGATAGTTCCTCAACTGGAATGTAATTGTGAATGACGGTAGTGCGTCATTCACAGCATGCTCCACGTGGTTTGCCGCTACTCTCAATCGGTGAGAAAATATAACAAAAATGATTCACTTCAGAAGGTTAGGACTCGTCGATGATGGCCTTTCCCACTTCCTCCAAAAGCTCGTTCCAACAATCACGTTTTCGAAGCTTTTTGGCCTTGGTAAGCTTACGCCTAGCCGCTGTATACGTTACTTCACGACTTTCAGAATTGGACTTCTTCCTTGAACGTTGCCAAGATCTTGTCACTGCAAAATATCTTTTGCGGATGGTTGCCATTTCGTCACTCCGTCAGTAGACCGAGGACCGCTTCTTGTGAATGACTGTAGAAGTAGCAAATAGTATTTTCCGCACTGCCTTGTACTTTTCTTCGTTCGGGAATTGCTAGAAGCCTCTCGGCTTCGCCTCGAGTGCAAACTTTGCGCGAGCAAAAATCCCCAAAATGACAGCCTGGAAATATACTATTTCGTCATTCACAGTGTGAGGGAATTTTTCTCTTGCCCCCGCTAGGACCAAAATATTTTTCGTTACGGTGGGAGCGAGATGACATTTTCGTGAGAGGAAAATATCGCTTTACTCATGCGTCATAACGAGAATCGGGGTTCTAAGAATGAGGAAAAAATAAAGGCCCCTGATCCATCAGAGTGTGCTTCATGTTACTTTCCTAGGTGAGAAACATATTACAAATCATATAAAAGTAGTTCCAAATGAGATTTCACAGATCAGTATAGAGGAATAAAAGTTCTATTTTTTTTTGCTTGCGTGATGGATGGAGTCAATTTTCTTAAAAAAAAACCTATAAGCCAACAATTGTTTGCAAAAATAGAACAAATCGTTCCGAAAGAGATTCAAATTATTCAATATTGAACACGGCTACTTTGTAGTGCTAGGCATACGTACATGCACCTATGAGTCTGCGTGCCGCTTGCAGACATACCTGTACACGTGCTACGCGCAGAAGTGAGACACTGTGTCGCACCTAGGGTTACCTGTCGGACGCTGGGTTGGCCGCCGTACATAGAAATGCGCGATAACACTCTGAGTCGTGGTTCGCGGGAAGGCTTCCTCGGCAGCTAGCATAAATAGTGTCAATTTGAACTTCCAGACAAAACCTCTCTACATTACAAATTTGTCGAAGGTTTGGAAAACAAATGAAAATGTCACCTAAAAAAGGACAGGTTTTTGTTGATTGTGTATTCACGTTCTGAAGAGATGGTTGAAATTCTAAGCCAAAATTTTGAAAACTGGTTAAGTTATGCTGCGTCTCGATTTCGAAAAAGGCGTTCGAAGTCTTGACATGTAATATCGTCACGACAAAATTGAATTTTTTTTACCATCTTTTATCTCAGCACCATAAACCTGGTCTTCCGCGTTGGATTATTCATTCTCCAAGTCCTTCCTCTGAGTCTGCTGGAGAAGTTTCGCGTTGGTTTCAACGCAAAAATTGTAAGCTTGAAGACCAATATCCATCTCTAGAACCTCCATAATGTGTCTCGAATTCTTGTCAAACCATCAGTGAAGATACACCGATGTCATTAGCGATGTTCAAGATTTTCTTGCCGCGTGAATGAAATTTTGGAGCCAGATTCTATGTAGTTCCTTTCTCCTATGCAGTTGGAACTCTCGTTGTTTCTTTGGGTGTAACCACCCAGGGAATGTTCCAACAGCTCAATCTTGTTCGGATCTGTATAAATAGACTTAATTGGTTCATGATTCATAGACGTCATGGGACATCGGTGCTTTGTGCTGACAATTAGCTAGCGTACTAGCTGTCGGTACTATTGCCCAGTCACACCAAGTTTCCGACCAGCTCTCGTGTTAATGTTAAGGACTATAGTTACCTCTAAAACCTGAAAATATTCTAGCTACATCTAGTAGACTCTCAAAGAAGTTTGGGACTCTCCAAATGAGTATGTCCCCAGCACGTACTTATGCGATGCAGGTGGTCGCTTTGCGGTGGCCGAGCGCTCCCCCAGAGAAACTCGAAAAAGGCTCACAGAACATTTTTTCCCGCCAATTTTGTTATCATTATTTTTTAAGTACAAAAAAATTATCTTTTGAGAATTCTACAGTGTTGTAACCGGTTAATGAAGCGAAATAAGTCTGTTTTTCCTTCTCGGACCACATTTCCAAGAAGTAAAGCTCGATGACACCTTCTGGTGGGGGTAAACTGTATAGTCGTCTTTTCCGACTGGGCTCCCCTTTTTCCCTGGTGAGAGTGATATTAAGGGGGCTCCACCGTACTCCCTTGCGAGGAATACTGAACAGCAGCTACTGGGGGCAGGGCGGGGGGAAAGTAGAAGAGAGAGGGACAGAGCACAAAAAAACCACAGAGGTACAAACATGAAATCTGTGAACGGGTTAGTATGCATATAATTAAATTACAGAAGTTTGATTTTCAGCTTATTACAACAACCTTCAAAGATGACACAGTATTACAGTTATTCAGAAAAAAATGGATTTTGCCAATAGGGTTGAGGAAAATATCAATATTCCTACCTCCCCTATTTGTCTAGTGAATAACTGGTCAAAGCGAGGGTTGAAGCATGTTTCCTCGGTTGCCAGAGGGGAAAACAACTGCCAACCCACAAACACCTGGCGGTACTGACGCAACCAGTTGTTATTTAAAACATATATTTCCATCTGTATTAAAATTATTAAATGAATTTACCGAATTTCACAAGTGCAGGCTTCAAGCCGTTCCACATTAAAACCCGATGAAAAGGTCCAAAAAAAGTAAATGTAACAAATATTCCTCAAATTTTAACTTGAATTCGTAATCGCTCTCTCTTTTTTTCGAACGAGGAAACTGTTCTTCCAATATCTTGAACTAAGAGCGCTAACATCGTTTGAGCAAATCTGTGGTGAAGTGGCGAACTAAGTTTTGATTTATGGGGCCAGTTCTTGATTAGTGAGCGCCATATTTAATTTTGACGTTAAGGCTTCTCAGTGGTCGAAAATTTAATTCTGGCCAATCACAACGCTTAGTTTTAACTTTAATAGAGATTAACTTAATAGAGAACTGGCCCATGGAATCCAAAATAATCCATAATTAGATATATCTTTGTAGCTATATCAGGTAGATATATCTTTGTAGGTATGTCAGTTTTATGAATGTTGAATACCTTTGCAGCCGTTCGCCACGTGTTTTTTAGTTTGCTAAGGAACTATGGAGCTGCTTGACTACGAAAAAAATGAGCGTTTTTTTGAGGAGTCATTCTCAAGTAACTTGTGATACTCAGTTCCATCATTACGCATGATCATAAAAATTCGGGGAAAACGACATGAAAACAAGGGGGGGGGGGGCAAAATTAAATTAAGGGAAGAAATATAACATTTCGCGTTTTGTTCTGTAACTCAATGACTCAATGATGTTTAACCGTTTTTATGCCTTATCTTTCTACAGTTTTGAGATGTAAAGTGTAAGTCCAAAAAGAAAATTGCGTAAAGACGGATGAAACTTCATAAGTTAATCAAAGCTGTTGAGGTTTAAAAACATCATATTTTCCTCTGATTTTCTGATGACATTCAAATTTTCAGAATATAATAACCTTGATTAACAAACATGTTTGTTTTTCATTTGTTTCAGACAAATATTCAGATGAAATCTGTGATAAGCAGAGTGAAGTACTAAAGATAAAAGTATATAAAGGACTAGAAAAAGAATAAAAAAATGTTGATGCCAGGTGCTACTGGACTGAGCGCAGTTTGTACTGGGCCGACCGGTCCAGAGGAGTTGGTATCCAGTTTAGGTGCACTTGCCGGTGTGACTCCTCAACAGAAAGACACAACCTGGACAAAGCTATTTGTCGGTGGATTACCTTATCATACAACTGATAAAAGTCTAAGGGAACATTTCAATGTGTATGGAGACATCGAAGAAGCTGTTGTCATTACGGACAGACAAACGGGCAAAAGTAGGGGATATGGATTTGTAAGTTCGACGTGGTTTATTTATGTTCGTGATAATTCATATTCAACCCCAATGCTTGCTCTTCCATGTTTCTCCGCTTCTATTGTGAATGAGAGTAAACTTTCCCTTCTACTGCTTTTGCATAACAGTGACAGCAGAGGGTCTCTTGGTGTTTATACCGTGATGATTTTCCAATAGATTAGTGGTCTTCGGCGATTCTGATTTCACTATCGGTTAACTTTTTTTGTTATAAAATATAATCGGTTAATACTTTCCTTATGCTTTTTTTGGAACTTGCATAATTAGGACGTACAACTGCAGGTACAATCTGCGCATGTGCTTGAGTGTTTGGAACTAGAGCGCGCTCACCCCGTCAGGTGACCGGCAGGTACGTGAGGTATTAAAAAATCTTGGAGAAAACAGCGAAAATTACAGATGGACATTTTCTTCCATCCCTCACGGAGGTACGAACATATTCGGTCCACTAATTAATATCTTGATCTATTTGACAACGAGATCATTATGCTGTTGAATATGCAAAACTAATGCTGAACCGTATTTTGCTAAAAAAAATGAAAGGCTGATTAGAGAATTATTCGTGAAAAGTTCGTATTTTTGTCATTTTTAAAATCGTTCTTCAAAAGTTCAAGAACTCATTTTAGTTTTTATACGCATTATTTCAATTCGTCCAGGTTGCTTCAAATTGTGCTCAATTTGACAAATGAATAAATCATCTGTTCATCTTCTATTTTTGGCTATTTCACGCTAATTGCATAACGATATGCATTGACTTCTTCATGTGTTCATTATGATTCTTTTTCTTTTGCTTTCAATCAAATCGTGGTACCTGCATGCTCAGTATGAATTTCCATTCTGAGATGAATAAATTGTAAATATCTCTTTTCTCTCTCGAGTGCTGACTTCAGATTGCATTGTACGAAGAGTGCATTTATTTCGAAAATGCATGAATAAGGAAACAATTCTCTGCTGCATTTATTCTGTATTATTATTAACTTCTAGACAAATGCTGATTTATAAAAGTTATTGTCAAAGTCAGTTAACGAGATATTCCAGTAGTCTTGACCATTTGATAAACACATAGTGGTAACTCAATTGACTTTCTGTGGGAAGCTTTTTTATGCTGTGTCAATGGGTCAAGAAATTGTACTACTCGTTCTCTTTTTTTTATAGACATTGTCAACTTTGTTTCTGTCATTCGTTAATTGTTCGTTTTAATTCTTAGTTGTTACTTCGACACGGTAAGGTTCTGTTAAACCTACTTTGTCTTTTTTTTTCAACATCCAGTTTAGAAAGTTCTAGCTTTTTCGTAACGATTTACTTATCTTCTTTTTTCACGGAATCCTTTTATTTTTTAATTTGGAGCATTTTTATCAATTTTGTTTTGATGTTGGATTTTTCAGGTGATTATGGGAGACAGACCGGCAGCTGAGCGAGCATGTAAGGATCCCAACCCGATAATAGATGGAAGAAAGGCGAATGTAAATCTGGCGATATTGGGCGCTAAACCACGGGGAAATCTTCAAGCCAGTAAGTGAACATTTGCTTTTATTTACTTCATTGCCACCTACCAGATATTTCTTCTGACATAGAAATTTCATTTAATGGACATCCATTAACATGACGGTACGGAGTGAAATATGAAACGTTTTGTGAAATATTCATCATCCCACGAGTTAGAGAAAAGCGAACCAATGTTCGTTTCATTCTTCCCATTGAATTTTACAACCGCAACTATCGGGTATGACAAGCACAGTGACTGAACGACTTGATAAAAAAAAACAGCTTGAAGTCGTGAATATTCGCGTCGATGTATTGGCGCGCGTGCGTGTGTTTTCTTTTCATTCGTCCCTCTGTAGTAGTCCCAATGATAGCCGCTTTTCCGAATTTCCTCGGACACCCCCCCCCCCCCCCCAAAGACGGGGCTTTGGCGTAGTGGGTAGAGTGTCTGCCTACTATTCCAAAGGTCCCGCGTTCGATTCCCGCTCACTGCAAAATATTTTTCTGAAAAATATTTTCTCACGGACTCCGACCGATGGCAGGAACATTCCGTGTGTGCTATCGGCGGTATCCATGAAGTGAGACCGTGAGCCGGGACCGAACGCGACCCGTCGCGCGGGGGGGGGAGGGAGGGTTCCATCGTAGACGCCCGCCATCGTATCACAGGGGTTTCTGGAGGTTTACCCTGTGATTAGAAATACGATGAGCTGAAATGGCGAAGTCGGCCCCAGCCGCAATGGGTGGGTACTCTGATCCGTAGTATTGCCCATGTAGTAATGCTTACCAGCGGGGACGTGGGTGAATACGAATAGAGAAAGAGGGAAAAAAAAAAAAAAAAAAAAAAAAAAAAAAAAAAAAAAAAACCCCTCCCTGCGTCGGGGCAGGTTCGCGCCCGGCCTAGCGGTCTAATTATATGGGTACCGCCGATAGTACACACATAGAATGGCTCTGCTATTGGTCGGAACCCATGAGAAAATATTTCATCATTCAAAACATTATCCATTGGCCGGATGCGAATCTAGGACCTTTGACGCAGTAGGCATATATTCTACCCATAACACCTCAAAGTTTTTGTGTGTGTGTTTGACGGACGAATGAAGTTATTGAGGTCACTGAGGTCGCAAGTTAGGCATGTATGTCTTTGAATGAAATCGGTCTAATATATATTGTTATAAACCATTTCAATTGTTTATAACGCTTTATGGCCTGGACGGTTTGAGACCGCTGAGAAATAGCATGAGAAAAGTTGTTTGCAGAAAAAATAACATTTCAGGTCCAATGTTTTTTTCTTGGTTGTATCCCTGGCGCATACTTATTCTGTCCACTATTTGGGAGAAATTGCAGAAGATATCCTTCCGCATTCGAACGACATTGAAATAACTGTTGTAGTAAATAACAATTTTTTAAAACAAAGTTTCTTTCAAGAAATGGCGGTTGTAAACTCAGAAAATATTTCAGTGTAATAAAAGGTCCACCACATTGGTGGGGTTACTTCAAATGTCCCCTGAGACGAAATTCGTACCATTCCCGATTGCGTTTGTAAATAGATGGGATGAATGCCAAAATATGTTGAGTACGGGGCAGCCTTCCGAGTCTAAAATAATTGCACATACAAATTTCGTAGACAACGCTTGTTTATTTTCTATCTATGAGGAATTAAAGGTTGCGATGATTTTTTGAATGCGTTTGCGTATCATCAGTTTCCCACATTGTTACTAAACTTTCATGACAAACATAAACCAAGAGAAAGAATTCCCCATAATTAAGAGAAAATAGTGTAAAAATGTATTCATGGTCCAAACAGTATTGTCTCCCAAATGACTAAAACTAAGCATACGGTTACTCTTGTTTTTTATGTGTTTTTATATGTCCGTCTTTCTATTCATATGCCTATTATTGATTGAATAAAGGAATGATATAAGTTTTTCAATTTTAAGATTCGTTGAAAAGTGCTGATCAAGTTGTAGTTTTATGAATTCGAAACATTTTCTATTGCAGTCTTGCAAGATTGAGTAATATTCATTCAGACACAGACATGATTCTATCCGGACTGACTTCTGCTCAGTCAATGATGAGTAGTGAAACTTTATGGGGAATTTTTGTGTTCAGTAAACAAAAACTACTCATCGAAATTACATATTTTAAACAGTTTTTTCTAAATCATATTGGCGGAAGTCTAAATGTAACAAAAGTCTCACGTTGGGAAACATAAAGTAGGGCTAGTATAGATTCGGGGAAAATGAAAGCAACTTTTTTGATCGTCAACTTTTGAACAAATCGATCAATTTTATCAATACAGAGGATCACACACTATTCAGGCCATCATCAATATGTAATGCCATCATCAATATGTAATGATATTCCTCAAATATCACAGAGCTTTTATAAAAGTGTATATTGTTCGGTCAAATGTAATATCCCACAAGCATCGAATTTGTTTTTGTTACTCCGATCCTAGATTTGGCCAATACTAGTTTGCTAATTTTCTCTTATTTCAGCGTTTCCATTTGCAGCTGGAATTAGAGCTGGATATCCGACCGTTCTCCCTGGCCAATATGGGTAAGTGTTCATCCTCATTAAAATCATTGAATCTTCGCGTAAATTTGGAACGGTTGCCATGCATTTTTTTCAAGTGCAGTGAAAAAAAGACTCATTTTATATGAGAGAAAAATGCGGTGAAAATGATCAATGCAGTTTCTCTCCATTAATTGCTACAATACTGAAAGTACAAAATTCTTGAACATAGCCTTGTTTTCCTGTTTCATATCAATTTCAAAATAGGAAATCCCAGGAAGCAATACGGGCGGGATTTTCATAAAAAAATCGGTAACATCAGCGCATGATTAAATCAACATCGGCGAGAGATACATTGTTTTTATCCCCTAAAAATGATTGTCTTCAAATGCAACTCAATTAAGAAAAAAAATAGAAAGAAGGCAAAATATATCTAAAGCAAATTGAAAATGATATTTCAGCATTATGGTGAACTTTCGAGAAGGCACATCGAGGAGTGCGAGGGAATGGGGTTGAAGGAGAAGGAAGGAGAAATAAATACAAAATATTGAAAATGAAAAAGAAAGAAACTAAGTCAGAAAACAAATAAGGTTCCAAACCAAATGTGAGGGAAATAGGGAAGGGATCCTCGAGAAACCTGAAAATTCATGAGTACATTTTCAATTCTTATTATTCAGTACTTTTAATAATCCACGTAATTCTGTTTTTTTTTTCAATTTTCTTTGCGAGGATGATCCAATTTTGTTGGGGTGTGTTTTTTTAATTCTACTTTTGTTTTTTGACTTTTTAATGTTTTTTTTTAATTACGTGAGGATTGGTTGAGATTTGTTGAGAGGTTTTATGACTTTTGTTTGTTCACCGATGTTTTTTTTCTCTCTGATTTGGTTTTGTTTCTACTATTCACATTTTTTTTGCTTCTTTTATTAGTAAGGATATTTTGGTGAGATTTTGGGTACTTGAAAAATGCAGCCAGGACATCTAAACTTTTTAACATACCTATTTATGGCATTTATACGGAGTCTGTAAAATATGGGTGTTCAGAATAAATTAAATAATAAAGAAAAATTATTTCAAATAGCTGGGTATATATTTCATGAATCGTATACTCTATGTACCAGTGGCTAATGGGAGAAAGATTATTGCTTATTGACGGGACATCTAACCCCATGTAGTAAAAACAAGTGTTGCATAAACTTTTTCATAATTAGGTGGTCGAACATGCATGCCCATGTTGTGAACCGTCTTTCTGAAGGGTTTCTAACGTGGAAAAAAGTTACAAAGTTTCGACAGGTAAATAGTGTACTGGAAAAGTCGGTCTTGGCTACATTTGGTGAATATCCCTAATCTTCTCACAAGATCTTTATAATTCAATTTTTCTGTTTTAACCACTCACTGGAGTAGTGGTTATTATGTAATAACCAATGTCGTTTACGTAAAAAGTAATCGATTAATGGTGTTCACCATCATTTACTTACTTTCATTATTCATTCTGTACTTCACTCTCCTTTTCGTTTTGTTCTTGGTATTTATACATTTTACTATCATGAGAAACATCAATATTTGTATAACAAACCAGAATATCTTGGCTTTGCATTGATGAACTTCTAAACTATGATATATCATTTATTAATTATGCTCAGTAATATTTAATTATGTTTGAAAAAAATGGTTGTACAGTCTTCTGGAGTAATTAACGATTATGAGAGCTACAGCCTTTGGAAAAGTTTCCAGATTCCATCCAGTGTATCTACTGACTTGGCTAGGACTGAATTAGGCCGAGAATATAGTCATATCAAATAGCATTTATCGATAGCAATTGAATATGATTGGGCAATTTGATTCAAGTCGGTGCTTCACTTAGTTGGAGTCGATGCTCCTGTTGACAATAATTTAATAATAATAATAGCAATAATAATGATAATGATTAAATAAATTTGTTTAATTAACCAAATCTCGGATTGAATATAATAGTAAACTCCTGTAATCCGAGTAAGAATATCACGCCAATCAATTCAGAATTAATTTCTGTCAAAATTTTTCCGTATTGGTAACACATACATATAATTCCAGAGATATTTCAGAAATGACCGCACAGAGAGTTGTATTTTTTGTATTTGATAACTTAGGTAATTTTGGTATTTAGTCCAAAAAAAGATTTCTAATAAAATTCCACTTAATTCTTCGTTTGAAATATATTCTTGAAATAATGCGCGCATCTGTTTGACTTGGCTCCTCGCGTTCACCGCTGTACATGTAAATTTAGGCAAGGCTTCATTTTTGATACGATTTTTAATCTAAAATAAAAAAAATTACAAAAGAAAACATCGGATACTGGTTTTTTGAGCGATCTATTTATTACTGGCACGGATATTGTTAGTATACTATCAGAAGGAATAAATATAGAAACTAAATAATTCTAATGAGCGGTAAAGACAATAAAAACTAATTCTTCCAGGAGTTACAAATTGCCAATTCCTGGCAAAATATTCAATAATTCCATAGTACCCGTTCGTCAAACCGAACGGATTAATAAATAAAAATGGTTTAAGACTCCGTTTTGAGGGGACCAGATTTTACTCAAAAATTAGAAATACCAAGGAAGAGAAATAGCTCTGTCTTTCTTTCTGTTTAATAAGAAAAAAATTATATAAGTAAGGAAAATTTCTAGAAAAAGGAAGATTGAAATTAACTCTTGCGTGTGTGGTGAAAGCTTACACTACACTTTTGGTGTCGCTATTTGTGTGATTGTGTTGTGTATTTTATTGTTGTTGATTTTTCTTCACTATTTTTTCGTACTGTTTTTTTTTTATTGTTTCTCTCATTTTGTGGGTGTTGTACGTGAATTTGAGAGACAAAAATCGTTTTATTTTTTTTTTTCCAAACTGTATAACCAGCGTGAGGGGCGTTCCAATAAGTTTTCAAAATTAGATTCATAAATTGATGTGATTCCACTGAACGGTGGGATTTTGATGAGCGAGTTCGAGGTGACCATCTCCAAATAGCTAACGAATGGGGTTTGCATCCGTTAATGGCATACAGGAATAAGACAAATTGATTAAGCCAAAATGAATAAGCCATTGATTTCAATTAATGTGAAAGGTTTCTGAATCATATAAGCCATGTAATAAAACAAAAAAAAAGAAAATATAAAATCGTTATTCTGATCTATTCCGTTCTTCAATAAATTCGGATGTGTCGAACAGTCTACACAATATGTCGCGAAAACTGATAGTCCATGAATGAATAATGAAGTACCATTTTCGTAATTTCAAAAACTGGAACTCTAAATTGATTATAGATGCGAGTATTACAAGAAGTGGAACCTTATCAGGGCCGTAACTTCATCGTTTAATTGATCTTGAATGGATAGGCGAATCAAAACGAAATCTAAATCAATTGCTAGCTATAGCAATAAAGAGACCGTATTTTTATTTGTGTTTTTGTTCAATGCGTGGCTAGCTTAGAGTGAGAAGGGCCTCTGAGTTGGTACTGAAAAAAGTTCATTATTTGGACACAATTTCACGATAAGAATGTGCTAGTCTTAAATTTTTTTGCACATTCTCCCCTGGCATGGGCGTGCCATTCTAACGTATAGAAACCCGAAAAACATGTTATCCCTTCAGTAGGGGCATCTTCCCACTGAATTTCTGATCGAATAAGTCCAATGATCTGATGAAATTTCAGATTTTTTTTTAGAAAGTGAACCCATGAAAGCATCGCTAAAAGTAGAACATAAAATGGAGTTGGCCACAGACGGATAGAATGCTTAAACTTTGTATTTTTCAGACCATTGTACATCATTTCCACATGAAATTCGTTCTGCAAATTCAAAAATTGCAATCCTTGCATTTGGAAGAGGTACTTGGATGTAGTTTCGCAAGTGGCCGATAGATAAGGATGCGTAGAAGAGTCAGTCGTTGCCATGTTGATTTCTCCCTAAACCCCTGGCATTGCTCCAGTCTTAATTTAGATCCACCTGTCGTATCATGTCGCCGGTTGACGCGAGCAGACCAAAGTGAATAATAAAAGCGGAGAAGACGAAAACTTCTCCCTCTCAAACGCCCACACGTGCACGAGATTTTTAGATGTTTTTTGGTATTTATCTTTCCCTTTATACCTTTATTTTTATGCTGTCATGAAGATTGAAGGGTCCTCCTGGGCTTTCATTACTTTGAAGTCTACATTTACACAAGGAGCAAACTAAAACGTTGAAATTCTATTTTCAATGATGAGTTTGGAGTGGTACAAACCACCTGTCTAGCCGTTTCAAATTTCAGTCACCTAGAATTCAGATCAACTGACGGTTTTGCATGCGCAGAACTGGTCCTAGTGGGAGATAATCGTTTGCTGATCCGGTATTTAGCTTATTCAAAGCATTATTCTCATCGGAAGTTAGGGTTGTTGTCTCTACCATAGCTAGTGGATGTAAGCAGAAAGATGGGTAGCATGATCAATCGCCATGTTCATAATGTTGCAATAAGAAAATTGCCACACAATAAACACAGAAAATTGCAAGTGGCCATCTTACCTTTCAGAGGCATAGTGCAACCCGTCAGCTGATTGACACCGTATTACGAATCACTTGAATCAGATTACGGAACTTTAAATGTTCAGATCTCTCGTGCTAGCGATTTAAATTATCACCTGTTCTCCAACTTCAGCATTAAAACACTCAAAGCTCTCTCGCATATAAAATCAACTACCTATGTCCATCGTTAGTTTCACATTTCCATGTAGATTCGTGACTCTCTCGCCATCACAAAAAAAAACATTGGACTGGATCCTATCAGTGATGGTAGGAGGGATTCTACGCGAAATTTTATCAGCAATCCTACAGTAAATTCTAGAAGGAATCCTAGATGAATCCTAAAAGCACTGCTACAGGGAATCTTACGAGAAATCCTCCTAGAAATATTATCAGGAAAGTGTCAATGACACTTGGAAGAAATCCCATCAGAGATCTCCCAAGAAATTCGAAACAGAATCCTAGATGCAAGCCTACAGGGAATTCAAGATCTCGTAGAGACCATTTTACATGGCATCCGAGAAGGAATCCTATGAAAACATTAAAATATCGAGGGTTATGCAAAATTTTACAAAATGCCTTTTGTTGAATGTTAAGAATATAATCCAGTACTTCGAACTAATTGGTAAAAAAAAACCTTAATTGATGAACGGAGACATCAAACAATCGAAATCGCGCCTTAGTTTTTCTGTTTATGTTTTTATTTATTTCTGCATGGACAATGTTAATTTACCCAGCCCAAAAATATTCTCATTGGCCGAAAGTTCCATGCCGCGGATTGGTATATTATATCATTGACTTATCTACACTGCGCCTGCGCTCAGACTTTCCCCACTTCCACCCCACATGACTATTCACACCCTGAGCGCTTTTCTTTCTATTTGACACCAAAACTTGCACGAAAAGAGCTAAAAACTAAAAAGTTGCTACCCTCGGTACTTAAAAGAATTGAAACCTGTGATGGGAGATGGAACTGAGAAGATAAAAAGATAAGGGCGCACTGATCGTAATCGATTGTGAACCACTTTGTGTCGGAAGTAGAGGAGGTATTAGCTTCCGTCACGGAAGTACTGGGGCTACGATACGTCGTGTCCAACCCCCTCGCATTTTGTTAGACGGCGTGGCCGCATCATAAAGCGATTTACTGGCATTTCCTTTTCTTGTTGCACGCCAGAGTCTCCTCACGCCGTGCTCAACAACTTTATTCAAACAAATTGATTTACTTCATAAAAAATGAATTGAAATCAATTTTTTTTTCTAGAAAATAATTGTTCGCATCAATTATCCATTGTAGGCTGCCAATAAGATAAACTATCCGTTAGGTGACCGGTATAGATATATCACAGCCAAAACAAGTGTTTGCATTTCATATGTTTCTTGTGCATATTTTTTAGATGTTTCTAAATGGTTGGCTTTCACGATTTGAAAAACCTGTAGCAATTCAGACACTCACGAAACATCTCAGAACTGTCTACAAGAAACATCTGAAATTTAGAGGCTTTTTTTTACTATGATGCACTAAGCCATACTGTCGGCGTGAAAGCAAGGGAGCAGAACATTTGATTAAGGCTGGTTCTTACATCTGAACCTGAAAATGTCTGTGGGGTGAAATTATCCATTTGTTTGATAGCACATTTTCAAGTTTGAGCGGAGTGCATTTTGTATAACTTCATTACATTTGCATAGATAGGTATTAAGCGAAATGTCATTGGAATTTTTCATAAATCCATACAATACTTATGTATTGTATGACGATGTGTTTCGTTTCGTTTTTGTAATATACTTCCACAAAAAAATCCGCATTAAAAGTCGCGTCGACTGCATACTAATCCATCACGTTTAATTCATGGAACCAATCGATTTTGTTTTTTATATTTTAATCAATTTCTAAGAACCATTTTGGGGCATCATAATGGGGAGAATTATTTTTTGCCATAATCAGAAATCTATGATTATCAAATAAACAATTGAAATTCAAAGAAAAAAGAAGCATGAATTGACTAGTGAACTAAGGGTGGTCTATTGTCAGTTACAGTTGGTCACCCAAGGTAATGGGGGATAGGTGGGTTGGGAGTTGGAGGCAGGTGGGCACAATGAGTTCCAAATGACACCGGCACGCGAGTGTCTCCATCCATAATGCACTGGTGCTGGTTTGTGAAGATACTTTCAATAGATAATTTCTGCAGTAACCCTTTTACCCCCATTTTCCGATAGCCATGAACACGAACATTTGAATTTTTCTTCATAAAAAATAGTTATTTTGCAAATTTTCAATGTGGTACTCAATTTTCTTTTGGTAACATGGTAACTTCGTTTAGTGAGTGCTAGCAGCGGATTTGGGAATTTAAAATATTACATCACTATAAAAAAAAGTTTCCATTGAGAAATTCATTTGATCGTAGTGGTGGTAGTGAATCGCGATTTCTGTCACTTAATACATAATGAAAGTTAGACAATTCGCCTCCAGAAGCTTTTTTTCATTAATTTGAATTACAAGCTACGATGAAAGTCCATTTATGAAAATTATTTTAGTGCTTCGAAGTTATAATCTAATAGGACCTAGTAAGGAATGAAGGAAAAGGGATTTATCTAGAAATTCTTTGCGTTTTTACTGAGCGCGCTGGGTTCTCCCAAATCCTCGGTTCAAAACGGATGCGTTCTTATTGAAACACGATTTCTGGAATGAAGAACTGGTGAAACGTAATTTTCGACATACAATCATAACAACGCTTCTTGTTGGCCTGTTAACATAATGTTACCCCTTAAGTGGGCATGATCGTTGATGGCGTTCTCGATGAATCGAAGAAATTATGAGGAGGAATAGAAAAATAATGACGTGATTATTTTCAGCGAGATTGTAATGTCCAAAGTTATCTACGATTCGGCAGCTAGACATGCGAGAGGAGAGGTGAAGTCATTGGGGTAGGGGATAAGCTAGTTTAGCTGTCATGTGAGTTCGAGACCGCAGGACTACGGAAATATTGATTTCGTTTTGTAGACTGGACACGACTCACTATCGATCCTTTTTGTATAAAAAAATTCTCGTATATACAGGAACAGGTCTCAATGAAAATTACCAGAAGCGTTACGTGAACACGGTACGAGATGGGGTTCAGTGAAAAATCACGGAATGAACCTGAGTTTTGAGATGTTCCGTAATTTTTCAGATTCGTTCCGTAATTTTTCCTTGAATCAGCCATGGCTCGGAAATAAGCTAACTTCTCCAGTCCATTAGACTAAAATTATTTTTTTTTCATTCGTCTAACTGTGTTCGAAGCTCATTCTATTGTTCATTTTACCATATCTGCAGTTATTTTCTGGAACAATATTGTTCGCGATACAAAGTGCCGTCTCATTCAATGGTTCGATACATGTGTGCTGTCTATATAGAACTAATAACATCCATCAAGGTTACTGCTGTAATAGCATTTTAAAAAATCGAAAAAACGGGGAGGGGGATTACCAGTTGGATGCTACAATGTGACTTAAGTTAAAGTTACATTTTTTCGTCGTCTCGAACTCAAATTTGCCGCCGTCAAATGATTTACATAAAAAACCTCTTTTCATCGCATAAATTAATTTCCCTTCCTCTCCAAATATAACCAAAGTTAACAAATCACATTTCCGTTCGTGATAATATTTTTATGTAGACACGAGGGAACATGCGGTACGTCGTCGAGGTACACATATTTGGATAAAAAATGTTTCTCATCATAGATAGTGCTTTATCTTCATTCTCCCTAAAAACCTGTATGAAAAGTCTTCTGCGCCTTTTATTCATATTGGAAACTGATGAGTACCGAATTTCGGTACAATTTGTTTTAGTAAATTTATGACTGAAAGAAGAATCACTCTTTGGAGACGTACCCGACATTCCAAAGAGTCTTGTAGTAGAAGTCAGCTTCCATTTCATATATTGTTTCAGTATTTCTCATTATATTGTTATGAAATTTATGACTTTATTTAATACAATGGGGAACGTTCGTTTTTGATTTTTTAGTGCTCAGTCTTTATTGTAAAAAACGGTAAATCAGAAGTTTCTTAACTTTTGAATTATCTACATTTTCATCCTCCCATTTTGTTTGATTGAAAAGTATTTTAGTTTTCTTCATTTCCCAAAGCATTGCTTTCCACTTCCATTGGAGAACTTACTTTTTTGTTTACTAAAGTACTAATTTGTAGCTCAACTAAATAGAAAAAGAAAATAGTATTGGAATTCCATGTTCTAATATATTGAAATTACATCTGCCGATACATTCGCAGAAAGTCAACTTTTATTATTTCTTTCGAAAAAAGAATAGTAAGCTTGCTAGTAATACTGCGGGTGTATGTCACTATGAAGAACAATAATTTGTTTGATAAAAAGCCTGTTTAATCATCGACAAAAACATTTACCTTTCAATTTTGTGTAGAAATTGCTAACCAAAAATGTTTTTTAAACGGTTTTTTCCACAGAAAACGATTGCCAAGTATAAAAATAGAATACTAAAAGCTGGGAATTGTAAATGAGATGTTGAAGCAACAATTTCGTAACAAGGTTTCAAGAAATGTCTCGGATAATATGCTGATATTAATTAATGATTTTCTTTATTTTAGTGTTCCACCTGGTTACATGTATCAATCACCGTATCTGACGGCAGCACCAGGCGGACTTGTTCAATTACCAACCACACAATTGAGCCATGCAGCGGCAGTTGCTGCGGCATCACAATTTTATGAATATCAAAATGCAGCAGCGGCAGCAGCAGCTGCTGCAGCAGCAGCAGCTACATATCCCGGTACGTCATCCTACAACTTCGCCGAAGCGGCCGCCTATCCATACACCAGCGCTGCCGCGGCCGGTACGTCTTTAAAACAGCGCAAGTAGGGAATTCAGACGCGATTAAACAATTTTAAAACTAACACCTTAACAGAAAGCGGAATAACCGCCGGTAAAACATCCAACTTGATTAACACAAACTTAATTATTGAAGTATTTGATTGGAATAACATCAATGATGACATCGTTATGGAATTTGCAACTACACTTGAAGCGGCTGAAAAAGTATCATTCCGTTTTGAATTTATTATATTACATATATGTTTTGGTGTCACCATAGTTATCATTATATGGATGAAATCATAGTGACATTCCGATCTCGACATCATTTAATGTTTTACGAAGACATTTATAACATTATCATGAGTTCACAATAAAATTTGGCATTTTACGCTAACGGTTTTTTTTCTTAATTCCACTTCATAATTACCAAGTTAACCGTTTGTTCATATGACTTCACTAACGATATGACCTCCCAATATATTTATCGTAAAATATATGTCCGAAATACACAAATCATTGGAGACACATTGGGGTTTAATTCTTAAATCCTGAAAGATATTACAAATGTAGGAGTCACTTCGAGATGAGTTCCCCAAAGCACGAATGCATACAGACAATTAAGAATTGTGGCCCCAAAACAAACACCTGTCCTCGAATACATCACTTCCTAAAACAGTCCTCCAACCAGACACAAAGAGTATATACCATATACATATACCATATATATATATTCGTTTGTCATTTTCATTTTTCAGCGAACGCGTCAGCCGCCAGTTACGTAACACCATATACGTACGCTACCCTACCAGGTGCAGGAGCATTACAGGGGGCTACGACGACGGGTGGTGCATTCCCGGGGTTGCCATATCAGACGACACCTCAGGAAGCAAGACTTCAATAGAGCCCTCTCGAATCTAAATTAGTGATATTAAACACCGAAACATAATCAAAACAATGATAATAAAGTTAATGGAGTAAATCACATGGATTTGCTTTAGTTGTTCCCTCTGAACATAATGTAAAACATACATTCGTCACGTCGTTGAGTCTTTATCTTCCCGCAAAAGCCAAAAAAAAAAAAAAAATGAAAGAATAAAAATAAAGGAGAAGGACAGGAAGATTTTTCCCCATTAGTTTGGCCCTACAGTGAACTAGCCAATTGCCTCCAAAGAGTGTTAATATGTTCTTATAATTGGAAACAAAATTCATAATGTCGACACTACCTGAAAAATAGCTTCAATTCGTTTAATCATTGAACAGTTTGAAATAGAACTTATGTAGTAGGTGAATCTAGCTGTAGAGAGTATATAACGTTGTCAAGTTACTTTGACTATATGATTAAAAATGATCAAATAGTTACACACCAATTGGGGAAATATTAATCGATAATACAGCATTCACATTTGCCTCAGTCAGCCCATTGAATTAATCAGTTACAGCAGCCTTAGTAATATCAATGTGTCTTGCTACTTGATGCCTTACAATGAAACATTTGACTAATGAAACGAGTCAATTTTTTTCAAATTAAATAAACATCCCAATGTTTATCTTATATGACCTTTGTTGATTGAGTCATGTTGCAAATGTAATGACAAAAATCGCTCACAGGTAAACAGATACAATATAAAATGAAAGTAAATAAGATTGGAAGCTAGTCAGTGAGAGTCGTCGTTCACGAAAGAAGAAATATGGTCCCTCCATTGTCCAGTCAGAGATCAGAAAATCAACTTAAAAATTGATTACTCTGTTTTGATATTGATGCAACAGTAAATATTTGCTGTTATTTTTTTTACTCTTAGATGAATCTGTTAAAAGTTGTGAATGATATTAACATTGAAAGATTGAGGACTTACCATTAATGCGAAACTTTATTTGACTTCGTAGCTTAGTAGACCAAAAATACAATTGATGTACTACCTCAGTTATCTTTCTGAAGAAACACGTGAAAACTTCACAATATACATTTGGATAAAATATTCAGATTATAAATACCTGTAGAACAATCTACTGGTACGTCTTTTAGACTCCCCTTAAAAAATGACGTGATAGAAAATATTGTGAGTTCTCGGCTTATTTCGACTACCCCTAAATCATTCAAATTTGGAGCCTTCAAGATGTTATCGAATTTACTTATCTTTCTTCATGGAGAGAACACTGAGAAGGTGTACGGATCAGACATGAAAAATTAAATAAACGGTTGGTAGAGGTCGAAACTTGAAATGATGTTAAGTTAAAGCTATTCTAATAGTGAAAACGTAAAGTTGCGACCGAGATAGTTGAATAATTGAAAATGAAATCCCGAAATGAGAATCTTATCTTGATGTTACTACTGGTTATGGTTTCACATTATTGCGAGTAAAAAATATAGCATTGAAGCTATGAATTACTGAATTTTACCGACGACTTTCTTGTATAAAGCTATGATGAATTAGCGTCAGCGAGGACGAGAAGTAAAAAACAAATAATTAAACAAGAATAATATAATTATAGTACATAAGTTAATCAATTAATTCATTCAGCCTAGAACAGAACTATTAACATTATGAATTATCCTCTTTATTCTAATCATTAATTTACATGCCCATTTTATCATCATCATTCGATTATCAATTACATTGATATGGTCAATTCACCATGTTCATCAATTCATTCACTATTAATATATATAATTATTTTTATGGATTACTTAGTTACGACGTTACTAAACGTTACTAAGTTACAACGTTAGATACATTAATTCTTTATAACTACAATAAAATATCGACTCAATTATCTAAGGAAACTAAGACGAAATGATTGTGAAAACCTCAAGGAACAATAAAATTGAGTATCTAAAACTATTTTCGAAGGATCAGTCAGTAATGCAATCAGTCGTAGATAATCGGTTGTAATATACTCTATTCTCTGTTATAACCTGTAATATAATGATAAAATAATTATTGACGCATATCAGATTTATTGAACAAAGCATAAATAAATAAATCAATATGTTCTGTCTTAGATCAAAATATCGTATTGTGTTTTTTGTAATTCCAAGTATGCTTCCAATGGTTAATTGTGTTAAATGTTTTTCACACTGAAAGGGAGCTCGTGTCAGAGACTCGGCACCCATAAATTCTATGATGGTTTTAAGTTTACGTGTTTATAAACAGAAATTAATTCTAACATAATTAGAACCGGAACCGCAGTGCTTGATTGGGAGTTTTCAATCCGCATTAACCTAGTGATGATTTCTATCAAACGCCCTCTCAATAACTGCCGGCTCTGGCGGTCGGTATTCTGATTCCGCACTACTTCTATAAAACCACAATGTTAAATTTGGCGAAAATCCAAAAAAATTAATTCGACTTTTCGACCAAAAATCGACGGGAGTGCCCTCTAGGGGTTGCAATTGGATAGTATAAACACGCACGGGGGCAAAAATTCGATTTTAAAAAATTTACAAAATCGAAAAAAAATTAATTTGACTTTTTCGACCCAAATTCGACGGAAATATCTTCTAGGGGTTCCTATTGGATAGTATCAACGCACACGGGGCCAAAAATTAAATTAAAAAAAAATTAAGTTTGCCTCCCCATAAGGTCCCAATGTTAAATTTGGCCAAAATCGAACAAAATTAATTTGACTTTTTCGACCCAAATTCGACGGAAATATCTTCTAGGGGTTCTTATTGGATAGTATCACCGCACACGGGGGCTAAAAAGTCAATTTAAAAAAAATTAAGTTTGCCTCCCCATAAGGTCCCAATGTTAAATTTGGCCAAAATCGAAAAAAATTAATTTGACTTTTTCGACCCAAATTCGACGGAAATATCTTCTAGGGGTTCCTATTGGATAGTATCAACGCACACGGGGCCAAAAATTCAATTTTAAAAAAATTAAGTTTGCCTCCCCATAAGGTCCCAACGTTAAATTTGGGCAAAATCGAAAAAAAAATAATTTGACTTTTTCGACCCAAATTCGACGGAAATATCTTCTAGGGGTTCCTATTGGATACTATCAACGCACACGGGGCCAAAAATTCAATTTTAAAAAAATTAAGTTTGCCTCCCCATAAGGTCCCAATGTTAAATTTGGCCAAAATCGAAAAAAATTAATTTGACTTTTTCGATCCAAATTCGACGGAAATATCTTCTAGGGGTTCCTATTGGATAGTATCAACGCACACGGGGCCAAAAATTCAATTTTAAAAAAATTAAGTTTGCCTCCCCATAAGGTCCCAATGTTAAATTTGGCCAAAATCGAAAAAAATTAATTTGACTTTTTCGACCCAAATTCGACGGAAATATCTTCTAGGGGTTCCTATTGGATAGTATCAACGCACACGGGGCCAAAAATTCAATTTAAAAAAAATTAAGTTTGCCTCCCCATAAGGTCCCAATGTTAAATTTGGCCAAAATCGAAAAAAAATAATTTGACTTTTTCGACCCAAATTCGACGGAAATATCTTCTAGGGGTTCCTATTGGATACTATCAACGCACACGGGGCCAAAAATTCAATTTTAAAAAAATTAAGTTTGCCTCCCCATAAGGTCCCAATGTTAAATTTGGCCAAAATCGAAAAAAATTAATTTGACTTTTTCGACCCAAATTCGACGGAAATATCTTCTAGGGGTTCCTATTGGATAGTATCAACGCACACGGGGCCAAAAATTCAATTTTAAAAAAATTAAGTTTGCCTCCCCATAAGGTCCCAATGTTAAATTTGGGCAAAATCGAAAAAAAAATAATTTGACTTTTTCGACCCAAATTCGACGGAAATATCTTCTAGGGGTTCCTATTGGATACTATCAACGCACACGGGGCCAAAAATTCAATTTAAAAAAAATTAAGTTTGCCTCCCCATAAGGTCCCAATGTTAAATTTGGCCAAAATCGAAAAAAATTAATTTGACTTTTCCGACCCAAATTCGACGGAAATATCTTCTAGGGGTTCCTATCGGATAGTATCAACGCACACGGGGCCAAAAATTCAATTTTAAAAAAATTAAGTTTGCCTCCCCATAAGGTCCCAATGTTAAATTTGGCCAAAATCGAAAAAAAAATAATTTGACTTTTTCGACCCAAATTCGACGGAAATATCTTCTAGGGGTTCCTATTGGATACTATCAACGCACACGGGGCCAAAAATTCAATTTTAAAAAAATTAAGTTTGCCTCCCCATAAGGTCCCAATGTTAAATTTGGCCAAAATCGAAAAAAATTAATTTGACTTTTTCGACCCAAATTCGACGGAAATATCTTCTAGGGGTTCCTATTGGATACTATCAACGCACACGGGGCCAAAAATTCAATTTTAAAAAAATTAAGTTTGCCTCCCCATAAGGTCCCAATGTTAAATTTGGCCAAAATCGAAAAAAATTAATTTGACTTTTTCGACCCAAATTCGACGGAAATATCTTCTAGGGGTTCCTATCGGATAGTATCAACGCACACGGGGCCAAAAATTCAATTTTAAAAAAATTAAGTTTGCCTCCCCATAAGGTCCCAATGTTAAATTTGGCCAAAATCGAAAAAAATTAATTTGACTTTTTCGGCCCAAATTCGACGGAAATATCTTCTAGGGGTTCTTATTGGATAGTATCACCGCACACGGGGCTAAAAATTCAATTTTAAAAAAATTAAGTTTGCCTCCCCATAAGGTCCCAATGTTAAATTTGGCCAAAATCGAAAAAAATTAATTTGACTTTTTCGACCCAAATTCGACGGAAATATCTTCTAGGGGTTCTTATTGGATAGTATCACCGCACACGGGGCTAAAAATTCAATTTTAAAAAAATTAAGTTTGCCTCCCCATAAGGTCCCAATGTTAAATTTGGCCAAAATCGAAAAAAATTAATTTGACTTTTTCGACCCAAATTCGACGGAAATATCTTCTAGGGGTTCCTATTGGATAGTATCACCGCACACGGGGCCAAAAATTCAATTAAAAAAAAATTAAGTTTGCCTCCCCATAAGGTCCCAATGTTAAATTTGGCCAAAATCGAAAAAAAATAATTTGACTTTTTCGGCCCAAATTCGACGGAAATATCTTCTAGGGGTTCTTATTGGATAGTATCACCGCACACGGGGCTAAAAATTCAATTTAAAAAAAAATTAAGTTTGCCTCCCCATAAGGTCCCAATGTTAAATTTGGCCAAAATCGAAAAAAATTAATTTGACTTTTTCGACCCAAATTCGACGGAAATATCTTCTAGGGGTTCCTATTGGATACTATCAACGCACACGGGGCCAAAAATTCAATTTTAAAAAATTTACGTTTGCCTCCCCATAAGACCCCAATGTTAAATTTGGCCAAAATTGAAAAAAATTAATTTGACTTTTTCGACCCAAATTTGACGGGCGTGCCATCTAGGCGTCCCAATTGGCTAGTATAACCGCGCACGGGGCCAAAAATTTGATTTTAACAAATTTAAGTTGACCTCCCCATTAGAGCCCAATGTTAAATTTGGCCAAAATCGAAAAAAATTAATTCGACTTTTACGACCCAAATTCGACGAAAGTGTCTTCTAGGGGTCCCAATTGGATAGTATGAACGCGCACGGGGGAAAAATTCGATTTTAAGAAAATTAAGTTTGCCTCCCCATAAGACGCCAATGTTAAATTTGGCGAAAATCGAAAAAAATTAATTTGACTTTTTCGACCAAAAATCGATGGAACTGTCCTCCTGGGGTTCCAATTGGATAATATCCAGTGACACCGAGCCAAAAATTCAATTTAAACTTGCGGGTGGGGTGTATTTGTGCCCTCAGTGAGGATACAATCGAAACTTCCCGATTTGGTAACTCGAGTTTTCGAGATCATGTCTGTCTCAAAAATTTACGAGACCTCTCGTTTCAGTATTTACTGATTGTTTTTCATTCCCCTATATGCCTTTTGTGCTTTTTTTTCATAATCAAGAGATAACTCTCTCTTCCACCTGAAGGCCAGTTACTTCTCATTGAAGCCTTTGAGTATCATTGAAGCATTTTAAAACTACGAATATACAACTACGTTGAAGAAGTTCAATAAGTCCGTATCCCCGGCTTCACTCGACTTCACGTTCCTGGCAGCATTGATACACAAAAATGATATACAAGTATTATATTCTGCGTCCGTCCATATTTACTGTAGAGATCAATTTTTGCGATCGCCGACGCCATCTAGTCTCCATTCATGCACTCATCACATGAATTATGTTTTTCTAGCGGCTCTACCACCTTAATTATGCACATTATGGAAAAAAGTCAAAAAATATTAAATATGAACCTTTGTCTGAGGAACAATTTATGTCAACACATTTTTTTCCTAACTCCAACCGTTTACGAGGTATAACGATATAAAAATTGAAATTGTTAATAACAATATATATTCTGAACCAATATCCATTAAAAACTAATCGGGGCTGAGTTACATGAAGACGCGTCGATTGAGACCTCGATGGCTTCGATTGGTGTAGCCATTCGTGAAAAATGGTTGACCAAAATTTAGGGCCCATACATACAAACATACACACACACACACACAGATAAACATTAACTCAGAATTTTTCGGGGATCATTTTGGTACCCTTAAGACATCAGTTACAGGCCGAAATGAAAAAGTTCAATTTCGGGGTGATTACAATAACTTCACTATCGGGAAGTTAAAAAAATCGAAGTCTGTTTCTAGGTTGGTAAGATTCTCAAGGAGATGAGTTATATCGATTTTGTTTGAATTTTCGGACGGCAAATGAGGTGAGCAAAAAGTTTGCGTTCCATTTTCCTAGAATGGAATCGGGTGTTGATCTACACCGGAAGCTAGGTGTATTTCAAACAGTGATTTTACTTATGCGTATCACCACATCCCTCCGCGGATATGCAGTAAGGAAAACTGACAACGTCCAAAGAACCGAGACTGGAGCTTTATCAGTTCTGCCACGCATGCCATACGCGTCCGTCCACCTTGTCGGCGGCGTTCCAACGTCTCTTTGATAAACCGATAGGTTTCGCAGGGGGCATATATACTCGACCACTTTCATTCAAAAGGCTGAAACAGATCAAGCGGTCTTGATTCCAATGTTAACCACATCGATGACTGCCGTCGTTGATGATAAACCGCGGATGAACACGTCGGTGACACACATATTTACACAAACACGTAAACCTCGACTATCAAAATTTCTATGGGATCTTTTCAATATACTCATAAGATCAGTTGCATAGCGAAAACTCGAGTTCCTTATTTTCCCAACACTCAGCAAGGATAGAAATTAATTGTAATTCGCGAATCATAGTCGCACCTTAGCATATAATTAATTCATCAACTGATTATAATAGCTCAATCAGATAAAGTTACTTTTAAACATACTAATTCCGATACCTACATCAAGTTGACGTTAATTCATTAACAGGAATAATACTACTGATCCCAATCTCTCGTCCGGTCTTGTCTCGTGATGACGGAACGCATCGGCACAATTTCACTCTTATGACCATGAATGATGATTTTTTCCATTGTTAAACGTATCACTATTCTCATATAGATATTATACATTTTTTGGAGTGGCTTCGTCAAAATGCGGTGCTCGAGTTAGTAAGATAAAAGAGGTGAAACGCCTAGGAAATCGTGGAGGTACGACTCTTGGAATACTACGAGAACGGTCCATAGACAGTCCGTGAAGCAAAAAAATTATTCATTCATCTGTTTTGCTGTTCACACACGAGGGATATTCTATCTCAAACTGCACATGCGCATTCCCACTTGAGAATATGCATCAGTGGGTGGGTTTGCACATCGTAACTGGCGTACAATATCACTGCTTTACTTCATAAATTTGACGTGAAGTGACTTGACAACTTCGACTTGCACATTGTCGATTTCATAGTCTCATTATTTGATTTCCGTTTTGCTGTTGTGAAGAGTTGTTTCGTCAACACATTTTTTCATCTTTCACATGACTGATGGAACAAAGAACAAGCATTGATACGGATCCTCTACAATTAGCTTTCATTTACTGATGGATTTGCATTCGTTCATCTGAAAACTCTTTGATATAATTGAGACATTCAAAATGTAGTCACTACTCAATGCCAAGAGAGATTAATTTTTGATCTTATCTAGTTTGTTCATAAATTTTATGGATTTAGTGTGTATTTTTTTCGTAGTCTATGTTCGATCATTTATTTTCGGAGTTCTTTCTAGTTTATGAGTAGACTCAAATCTTAAGGTGCCACGTTGACGAACTTAGTAGCTTCGTAAAGCAATGACTTTTTGAAAATGGTGGTATCAGATTTGAAATCCTCTCATTATATTCAAACATTTAATCTGTTTAACATGGTTGTGAAATTTTTAGTTTGAATTAAAAAATTGATTAACAGTCACATTTTCACATTTCACACATATTTCACTTTTTCTTCTTCGCAAATAATCGTAACAAGTATGGCTGCAAGAAATACCAATTTGATCCAAACACATGCAAGTTTGAATCAAGGAAATTATGTTTGAACATTTTATTTGTCTCACTAAATATATTTTCATACTCAGAGATTATGCGATATTATAATACCGAGTCCGCCACTAATATGGGCTGTTTTCAGAAACAAAGCTGAATAGCAAAATGACGAGCGTCAACTAGACGTTCTTGACTA
This sequence comes from Asobara japonica, assembly GCA_026005395.1. NCBI lineage: Eukaryota > Metazoa > Arthropoda > Insecta > Hymenoptera > Braconidae > Asobara > Asobara japonica. The sequence goes on along the minus strand of BQMI01000298.1, from coordinate 5,405,372 downwards.
TTATTCTTAAACTTCCGCTAAATTTGTGATGTAGTATGAATGTTTTGTGCTGAAGCTAGTATTTCTGAATCGCATCCTTAATTTTGGGTATATTCGACTTTATAGGTAAAATTTTTTTTTGCCACTATCAAAAGTTATATCATCAAATGCATTTAGTTTTTTTTTCAAGATCCTCGTATTGATGCCGTTTGTGAGATGTAAGTAGAAAATATTTGTGTAGGTTCAGAAAATGTCGTAATTCTGGATTTGTAACTTTTTAAAAATGGAAGTTGTCACATCAAATCCCCCTGGAAGCCTTGGTCTAGTACCAATCTTGTATTTAAGTTGGGATTTTCGAATTACACTAGTTCCTGAGATATTCAACTATTCAATTATTTTGGTCAATTTTTCAAAAATTATACCATCGAATTTTTTTTTCAAAATCCTCGACTCGAAAATTTTGGAAACAGCGGCTTATAACTTTTCAGAACTTCATAAATAACCAAGTACATTCAATATATATTGAGAGAAAGAAAGATTTCTGTAATTCACCCTAATTCCTAATTTAGGGCATCCAATTACGAATCATGCATGTGGCGCATACGTGCCTGTAGCACTACATCCAACACTTAAGGCCGTAGTTCATAATAGACTGACAATGTGAGCTCATAGTTAAGATTCGTCGGTTCGGCTACGATAGCTCGTATGACCTCCTGCCATAGAGACGCTAGTTTAGCTTTCTATACCCAAGTTAACCCAAATAAAATGACAACAAAAATAGACATGAAAACAATTATCGCCACGACGAATATCATATTTAGCCCAGGTGCTATCATGAAAATTCATTCTAGATACGAACCATTAACGTCATTTTTTATCTTGTTATCTCACCTGGTCACGAACACTTTCACCTATACCCAATAATTAGATTTGAGTGACCGTTGTATTGTCTAAAATAATTTCTCCTTGCATCATTGGAAATTAAATTATGTTATTGATCAGTTGTTTACAGAAAGAAAGGTAAAAATTAAAACGGATGGGGTGGGAGGAATGCCTGAGAGGATTATGCCAATTTATTTTCTGTATTTCAATTTTTTTTTCTGTAAGTTCTTTATGAGATATATTTGAAATTTCGTGGATTTTTTTTTTATCTTAGGGAAGGAAAAGAAGTTGAAGTGTATGAATTTGTTATATGAATATACACATACCCATATAGACACACAGCACTGAAGCACTGAAAAATATCCATATCATAACATTTGAAAGTCGATTTTCGGTGTGATTCCAATAATTTCACGTAAAATTGAAAAATATTGAGAGATAATATGAACAAATAAATTGAACGTCTTTATCGATGAGGACAATATCAAGTATCACTTCTATCATCTCTATCCCTGCCATGTGCATCGAAACCCACGAATCATCGGGACACATACGCGGGATTGATAGAACGGTGGGGATTCTATTAGAATTTACGTTATACGTTTTGTATTCGTGATAGTCGAGGTATTACATACCTGAAGATAGTACTTCGCCAGAAGAAAGAATATACTTGTGCGGCTAGGCGTAAGAAAAGAACCATTGACAAATAGTTAGATTTAAAGTGTGCAGTTAATGAAACCAAAGTTGTTCATGGTTTAAGAATATTTAGTAGGAAAAATGAGGATCGTGCCGAAGATTTTCATAACATAGAAAAATAAAATGTAATGAAAATAGGGAGAAGATACTTATCACCGCGCTTTTGAGATAAATACTTCATGACAAAATGAATAATACAAAGAGTGACGTGACTACTGCAAAAAGTAGTCCTGAGAGCAAATTATTGTTAGGCCCATCTGAGACACTTGATGTCGAAAGTCCCGCATTAGGCATCTCATCAGTGAGAGGTGGTGATTATGTCTTCCGAGAGTTGCCAATAACAGATGACACAGCCTGTGGTGTTTGGTGCTTTCGTGGTCCTATACTTCAAAAATTTGCTAATAAAAAAGCATATGTATTCCTTTATGGTGTTCTTGGCTGTATTTTTTTAGCAAGTTATGCATATTTCAATGGTACGATCACGACACTGGAGAAGAGATTCAAAATACCATCGAAAACTACTGGTAAGTAAATTACTGAAAGTTGATGAAAGTATTATCTTCAAAGAATGCGTTGATAATAGGTATTATTATGGTGGGAAACGACATTTCCCAATTGTTGGTGTCGGTCGTACTATCGTACTACGCTGGAAAAGGACATAGGCCACGATGGATAGCCTTCGGCATTTACACGGTGAGTTTTTCATTTTTACATTTCTATTACGGACTTTTATATATTATATATCATGTTCTACGTAGATAGGAGAGCGGAGTCAGGTTGATGGTCACACATAATGCTGTTCTCTGTACCATGTCTAAAATTTTCGAGATTCGCTAAGAAAAATACAATTCACTGTATAAGAACGTAGTCATTATGAAATTTACACAAAGCTTTCCATTTTATGTAGGTCTATTAATATCAATCTCATCTTGTGCCTTTAGTACGCTAACTCGGTTCGTATTGAGGAATCAATGGATAACATTCCCACCTGTGCCTCCGATCTTTTGGAGTATGTTTCTTATCCTTCTTGTGATACAGCTGGAATCGAATATTACGTAGATACACACGCACCATGATCACGTTGTCCATTCAATTGCTTCATTTCTTAAAAGACGGATATGTAATTAGGGTTTATTGCATATTCTATACATTGAAAGTTCCCTGGTAACAAGGAGACGTATATTCTATCTTGGATAAAATTTCCAGAAGGGAATGGAAATTTTACAAGGAACAAATTAGTCCGTCCATGATAAAATTCGAGATAAGATTGGTAAATGAAAATGACTGGAATGTTCAGTTTTTTAAATTTCCGCTTTGATCTAAATCGGATATATCGCAACCCTTCCCGGCAGTTCCCTAACTACACAGTTATATATATATATATTCCTTGATTTATCCAGTGATGGGAGGAAAACGATGAAAAACCTCGATTTGTACAGCCATTTTGGTTATTAAAGGTGCTCTAATCACACGGCCATTGGCGTCCATAGGAATGTCCAGTTGCCTTTCAAAATTTGAAGAAAGATGTATTTAATTTTTTTTTCATTTATCAATGAGAAATGTATTATGTGGCCATAATGGAGGTAAGGTTTTCCCAATCTAAAACCATGACTATGCCAAGATTTAATGGAGGATATAATAATCTTTTTTTAAGTACGAAGTAACACCTTGTTCTTCGAAAAGCTTCACATTTTAAGAATTCATAGCCAACGTATTTTTTATAAAATTTCAGGTAGTACTATTTTGTTTCTTAACAATGCTTCCGCACTTCCTCTATGGCGCTGGCGAAGATGCTCTAGAACTGACAAAGGAATACGGTGTGACAAGTTCATCGGATATATCGAACTTGACGCGCTTTCTTCCTGGTCAAGACAGAGAGCATAAATTTTTGTGTCTTGCCAAAGAGCATCGCGGACGTGATTGCGTCGAGGAGGATGGAAATCTTGCCCCACAAGTTATTCTATTCATAGCCCAACTAGTAGCTGGAGTTGGTGGTTCCCTATACTATACTCTAGGAGTTTCCTATATGGACGATAACATCCAAAAATCGAAGACCCCAGCATTAATAAGCTTTTCCTATTTCCTACGGATGCTGGGCCCGGCAATTGGTTATGGATTGGCATCATTCGCTCTGAAATTTTACATCAGCCCAACATTGACACCAACAATAACGACTACAGATCCAAGGCAATTATTATATTCCACCACAATGGTTTTCCCAATAATTTTCACGCATTTTATTTTTCTTTAACTAAACTAAGATATTAAACATTGCTTGCCAGGCAAATAGGGCGATATAATCCATGTTGACGTTTCGATGACGGACGATAATGGTCTAGACATTTCCCGATAAAGACTGTCGCCGTTATTGCTTCAATTTTCGTTGTTAAAATTAATTGCTATCTAAAATGAAACCTCGATGATGGAACGATATTCTGCATTTTGTATTTGCATAACATTGAGTTACTTGTATTCACTATCCTCAGTCACATATTTTTACATCGGTGTCAATATGCGATTCATTGGTGATGTCGCCACTCGGAAAAATATATCAGATGAACGGGACGTATGTGTGACCCTGTGTATAATCTGAGCCAATATTTAAGAAATATATGAGAATGCTGTTTTATATATGTTTATATGACAGCATACCAATTCAGCATGAAAAATATATATTTTTCCGTGTAGGTCATTACCGCCACGTTTCGTTACAGTTTTTATATAATACAAACAAATTGATTCACTGTGGCAGATAATTTGCACCAATGCAGATCTGTGTAAAATTGTACATAATTCAGTCTATATCTGGTGAGCCCTGAATTACCTCATACTATAATGGCACTCATATTTTACGGACTCATTAGATAAATGAGCAATTCTCACCGAAATAATCACAATCTTCATTAACCTTATGATAAACATATTAATAGATGACTAGATGAGAATGTGCTGTCAAATAATGCAGACGATTTCCGCGATGTTATTCAAATATGGACAGAAAAAAAGTACTTCTTGGAGTGTAAATAATTTCATGTTCAAATGACATACCAGTCAGTTAGTGCTTCATTGGAATAAAAAAAATGAGACGTCTTATCATGTTGAGATGCGATACAAACAACCAAATCAAATATGCATTGTATACTAAGCAGACTATTATTAACGAATTGAGCTGATTTTCTGAATGTCATGTTGATTGGAGTACTTTGGTCGGTAACTTTGTATCAGGGAACTTGTCAGATACTTCTAATGTATTTGTACCTTTACTTTAATATTAGTCTCCAGAAAATATGAAAAATAACTATACGGAAAAGAATCTAGAATCATACGCTTAAATTAAAAATCTGATTCTTGGACCGAAACTCATTTATCTGTGTAACTCGCTGTTAAAATGCAAATATTTGTCGAATCATGCAAGAGGCATTACATGTAACTAACCAAATACCTCACTATCTGCAATCAATCCAATTCGACTACACTCGTTTCAAGAACATCTTGCTTCAAGGATATTTGATGCAAGCACGTCCTGCTTCAAGTTCACGTCCAGGTTCATTGAATCGATACCATTTTTTCATTGTTTCCAGAACAGAAATTGTATAGTCAATGCCCTAAAATATCTTTAGTGAGTTAAACAATAGTACTTTTCGCCATAAGGATGATTGACAGTTATCTTACCCCATATACTGGTGATAATCACTCGAATTGAATTCTCTTATTATCTAACAGGTGGTTAGGAGCATGGTGGATGGGATGGATAATTCTGGCCTTCCTACTGCTAGTCTTTGCGAGTATTATCGCTCTCTTCCCCAAGACGCTTCCCCGAGCAGCAGCGAGAAAGGCTCTAGCTCTGGAGCGTAGCAAGTCACTCATGAGTGGAGGAGAAGAAAATGGAAAGAATAATGCTAAAGATAGCGAATCCAATGAGTTGGAAGCACCAGCTTCTCTCGGCGACATGGTGCAAACTTTCAAACGATTACTGACCAACACCACATTGATGTGCAACAATCTTGCTGCAGTATTTTATTTTTTCGGTTATATGCCATACTGGGTTTTCATGCCAAAGTACATAGAGACCCAATACAGGCAGTCGGCCTCTGTTTCCTCCTTAATAACTGGTACAGTTGGCCTCATCTTCACAGCATTTGGCATTCTTATTTCTGGTCTTGTGATCACCAAGTTTAAACCTAGAGCCAGATATCTAGCCGCATGGAATATCATCGTTGGTGCCATCTCCGTTTTCGGAATGATATCTTATGCATTTCTCAGCTGCTCTGCGAATGACCATCAGGTGATGATAGCGAGCACCCCAGTACCTCAAACCACGTGCAATGAAAATTGTAATTGTGATTATGTCACGTATAATCCTGTGTGCTCGGAAGACGGCAGAACTTTCATATCGGCTTGTCATGCTGGATGTCGAACGCTGGCGGTAATTCAACTTAGGATTGTTTCCACATTTCCGCATAATTTCGAGTTCGAAAATTCAAAATTGCAATAGACTACTGCCTTTAATTATAAGGATTTTCTTTTACAATTTCTCATAACTTACCGATATAGCTATTAATGAATAAGATGCTAAAGCATTGGATGGGGTATGAATGCTCCAGCGTCTTGTGGGAAAATGAGATTTTTCCATTTCTACAATTACAGGAACATATTTAAAATAATGATAATTTTAAAACGCAGAAAGATACTGGTTGATTTCAGGTAAAGCCTGGAGGCGAGAAACAATACTCCGATTGTGGGTGCATCAAATCGAGCTATACGGTAGGACCAGAGGAGTCCACTCATTCTTTAACATCAAGCAATTGGACAGTAACAACCGGAAAACATAGGGATATTGTCAGTAATGCTGGATATGCAACGTCGGGACCTTGCCCAGTTGACTGCCAACATATATTCTATATATTTTTGTCCGTTGTGTGCTTACTCAAGTTCACTGGTGCCACTGGCCGCGCGTCCAATTTTCTGGTATCTGTAAGGTGTATTGAGGAAAAGGACAAAGCTGTGGCAATGGGCTTTGGTTTAACCATCATGAGTTTATTTGCTTTTATACCGTCGCCAATAATGTTTGGGTTCATCCTAGGTAATTAATGTATTAGTACACCACATCTATTGCATTGTTCGAAGGTCGTTAGACGATTGTCATAAGTAAACTTGCCTCAATTTCGTAATTGGTTCGAGTGGGCGAGAATTGGTTGAAGCTAATGATACGCGTGTGTTTTCAGACAAGACCTGTCTCGTCTGGGGGAAAACGTGCTCGGGAACGGGAAATTGCTGGCTATACGATGGTGAAACGCTTAGGTACCTTCTCAACTTTACCGCCGCAAGTGAGTGTTTTTTATTTTAATCCATATTGGTATGCAAACGCAATGATTTTTTGGAGAAGATGATAACTGCACAGAAACAAGAAAAAATACTTGATTTTTCTTGAATATTTGCGCAATGCCCGTTGCCACTGAATACTAGTTATCAATGCATGCGTTTCTCCGCAACAGCATGATTGAATTTCTTTAATTTGTTCCATCCTTAGAATATTAAGATATTAACGTACGATCATCCCTATTTTGTCGGTTTCAGGTTTTGTAACAGTCGGAACGTTATTTGATGTTGGTGTATGGTATTTTGTTAAAGATGTGAAAATATTTGACGATGAAATTGAACTAGAACAGATGACAGAGGAAAATGGCGAGACGATAAGCAATAGGAAATGAAATGTATAAAATGCTCAGATAGAAGACTTCGAGTGTAACTCAAGCATACATTACATATTGTGTTAATACCTGTAAGTAGAGAAACATGTAACGCGAAGCATGTGATACTTTGTAATTAAATGAATTGTCTTTTGATAGACTGGAGAGTAGGCATCCCAGTTTTTAAGTGAATTATTAATAAATAATATATTGGAATTAATTACAGTTCTACTGGCACGGCAAATAAATTGAGTTATCTACAGTTCAGTGCCCACACTGAAGAAAAATTACTATCATATTGTTCTATTGAAAACTAAAAAATTTAGAAAAACTCGCAGTCTAGAATATTTCTCGTTGTTCTCATTCTTTATGTTCCAATTTCGAGAATGAACCTAATAAATTATTCGCTAATGTCTCTCACATGTTTTGATGTTTTCTAGAATCGTTGGAGGCAGTCAATCAGCTAAAGATAGAATGGAATTGAATAGTTTTACTATTCAAGAATAGTAAAAAGGCATGGGATTGAGAGGGCCTTAATGATTTGAAGATCGCAATTATTTTATACTCAATATCGATACTTCACTGTTGAATTTCGGGTATACCCCGATGTAATGATAATCGTAAAACTTTGCTCTGCTCGAAACTATAATGAGAATTCGTCGAAGATTCGTATAGAATTTTTTTTTTACATTGATTGACGCAATTAATATCGCATACTTGGAGGAAAATTACATTACACACATGAATCTATATTTGCAAAACTATATTTCAAAACAAACTCCTTAAATCAACTAAAATTTAGTAAATCATGTATTGTTAATAATCATAATAATTTGTCCTATGATAAAAGTTTGTAATATAATTGTATCTCGAAATTCTTGAGAACTTAAATTTTTTATAATTTTGAACGAATTAATATATTAGCGATGAATATTACGTGATACGAAAATTCTGATTCGTTCAACGACTCTGCACGGCTTATCAGTTTTTACTCAATTTTTGATACAAGTGGCGCCATCTGAGGTTGACAGCGTGGCATTAGGTAGTTTCGGATGTATGGCGCCTCGCCTCCTCTATGTTTGCTGCGCGGATGCCTCCGCCTTTGCCCTCCAACCCGAGGTCCCGTCATTTTAATGCGCTTGAATTTTCTTCCCTCGACTACTTGCTACTCGGGGCTGTTTCCTTTTTTATAATAATAATTCCTAATGGCTCCTTTTTTATAATAATTTTGGCGGCATCCACGATAAGTTACTCTTCTGCGGTTATATACTATGTTTTATAGTAGGTTGAATATGATACGCCCCTAGAAGGGTTGATGGTGAAATCCTCGTCTTGACCTTCTTTCCTGTTCTTCCGGGGTATGATGGTTCGAGGAGTGGCGGTTATGGCGTGATATAGCCATCGCTCGTTGGTGGATTGCCCAGCAGACGATCACATCAGGATCGGCCTAGGTATGAGGGACAATGCTTTGACTCTCGGTGTTGGCCATCCAAGGGAAAGGGAGCGTTGACGGGGTTGCCTCTTCTCATGAGTTACGATGGAGGAATAGGGGAAATAGAGGAAGTAGCTCTGTCGTGTCACGGGATGGGAATCTGGTTGTCAGGGACGGGAGAATTTCAGGGAGTTTTTTGAGATCATCTTAACAACTTGTGGGTATTACAAATAATATTATAATTTTTTACTAAAATTCGTTATTCAGTGTTATTATATTTGCCAGTGTTTATATCGTTAATTGTACTCTGCATATTCTGTACTATGTACATCTGTTAATATCGAACCTCTATTTAATAATTTATAACGATATTTTTTTTATTACCACTATTGCCACTGTGTAGACATATATCTATTGAAAACATGATTTGATGTCTGAATAATATGTAACGATTAGTCGCTTATGATTTAAGGTTCACAATTGACAAGTATGCAGTGTTAAGCCGAATAGTTAATGATGGATAGTTCACTTATATCAGTTGGTGAACTGTAGATTGTCAATTGTAATATGCCAATTGCTAACTGTTCATTATCGAGAATCGACTGTCAATGGACCTTCAAATGCAAACGCAAGCTGTGATTTATTGATAGTCAACTGTCGAGTGTCATCAAATGCCTATCATCTTTCAGTAGACATTTTTAGGCATTTGTCTTGTACTGCAAAGAATCATCGATACATCTAAGGTATTTTATGTGAAAATACCCATAGAGAAAACTCGCGATACGCCCTAGTTGACCACTCGAAACTTATAAAATAAAAATACTAGAGTTAGAGCGCCGTAGTGTAAGATAGTTTAGTCCCTCGGATAATGGAAGCAACACTGGATGTCGTACTAGAGCCCTCGATTTCAGATATTCCTGTAACTGGTAGTGAGCCTGACGAGTTAGCATTAGCTTTATGCAAATCAGAAGAACATGAACCAAAACCTGAAGAGGTGTGCTCTACAGGTGATAGGCCTTTGCCGACACCTTCCGATATATCTTGCAATTTCAAATCTTCTAGGATGTTCTCGCGTGCAGCTTCCTCCAACATTTCCGGGACATCCAAAATGGATCTAATCCTGCCTGAATTAATCGACGACAAGGCATAATTAACGATTGGAATACCAACCTCATTGAAGTCCCCGGTGGGGAGCCTTACTTGGGTATTGCTTGTCGACTTTGTGAAATCAATACCTTTGGTTTTCGAAGATGCCGCGATTGTATTGTTATCACATATAAAACTTGATTCTCTCGCAAGTGTTTTTCCTAGCTGAAAGGCTGATGGTCGAAAAGCTGTCATTTTTTCTGGGCTTTCGGCACGCGAATCACTCGTTTCAACTTCGGAGTGTGGGTCATTCACTGATATTTGAGTCTTCTCTTCAGTTGAACTTCCCTCATTCACCCGCTCATTGTCGGTTATATTTATATAATCTGTGATTGGTACTGTAGTACTTGTAGTCGGACGCTGGTGAGGTCGTTCAGATTCGTCCTGAGGTATTTGAGACCCTGCTAATGGACTTTCCATCAGAGGAATTAGTTGTTCAGGTCTTAGATACGAATCATAGCGATTTGTTGCTGAATCCCGATAGATCTCGATGTTTTGACTGAAGTAGAATGTTAACACTTGAAAGATGGTAGCAATCAGGAGCAAAAGAGCTGTGAAATAACTGAGGTAGCCTCCAAGCGTATCCGAATCATGAAGGAGGCAACGTAATGAGGCTGACCCACGATGTATGCAGGTTTTCTCAGCAATAATCCAGTAAATAAGTTTCCCAATAACATATGTGAAAAGAGCAGTGAGACAGAGTCCGAGAGCAATGCTGAGGGCTTTATCTTGGACGTACGTTGAGCGCAGGCCGATTAGGAAGCTGGACATGACAGCGGTGGATATGAGTGTATAAACGATTATTGAGGTGACCTAAAACACAAAGATTTACCATATCGAATGAATAAATGCAGTCAAACCTGTCAAGTTCTAATTAATTCCCCCAACATATTTCACATATACACTAGAATAATTGAAGAGAGTTCTGAATGTTCTCTCATCAATGCATAATTCAGTATGCCATATATACATGAAAATAACAAATTGCATTGCCACACGAACCTGTTTGAGCGTTCCTATTTTGTTTAAGATTGAATGAATGGAGTGGCGAGCTTGTAGTGGGGATATATCTAGACTCATTTTCCGTTTCGCACACCTTATGACATATTTGAGTGTAACAAAAAAAAAGTTCATAAGCCATCTCGTTTTCAAGTTGACTGAAATTGGGGAACAGGGACTGTCTCGCGATTCGCTATGACCCAGCCTGACTGTTGCGAGTTCGATCAAGTTCTTAAGACGAATTGAGTCACTCTTTCCTCGTTTCAGTTATTCGTCATAGAAATGTGATTAATTAGGTAAGAGAAAGCATTAAACCTCGAAAACAATCCAACTAATTTGACATGTTGTTGAGTGACATGGACCGTCAGTTGCTTCTATATTAGTCGAGCCAGTGATTTCCCGTATGCAACTACAACCTATATAGGTTTTTGTGCCACCAGAGTCATCGAAACCAGTGCACCCAGCGTGACAAGGAGTGTAGAAGATGGAGGTGCCTCTGCTGTCGCAAACTGGATGAAAATTTGCATCACGAGAACAGCGACAATTTTTATTGCAGTATCTTAAAAGAGTTAATCTGCGGAACAAGTCATAATATTAGGCTCTAATTTTCAGGATGCTCTTATGAGCAATTGTAAAGGTTTTTTCAATTTTACCAAACCGTATTGTGTATATATGCTTTCGAACTTTCTGAATTGAGATATAATACTTTTGAAAAAAAGAAACTGAAACGGGGAATACCAAGATATAAATATATCAGAAACTACTGAATTAACAGAGTTGGTTTCACATGCATGATGTGTGAAAGCTATTAAAAAATATGCATGCATGGTAATTGGAAAGTGTCTTCAAAATCTTGATATTCGCCCATGGACAATTTTCTCGTGATAATACTCACGCTTCCTTATGATTAGCGCCTGCAATCGATGGCTTCACGCAGGATAAAAATGCCAATGATAAAACCATTGTTGCGGTGATTATTATGACAATGACGTTGTAGCCGGCTAAATATTTGACTGTCGGCCTGAATTTGATGATAACCAGTCCAGAGATGATTATCACTGTCCCAATGATGATTGGCCTCAGTAGAACTTTGATTATGCAACAAATAATAATGTATAAGGTTGAAGTAAAGAGTAACTGTATCTTTAGCATTTCCTGTCAATGCTTTCAGCAAAGTAGCTGAAGGTAATGGGCAGTTTAGAATTGGATTCAAGATAAAAAAAATTCCAAAATTCTACGTTCCGAGCTTCATTAAAGAGTTCCTACACTGCTGTTCCTACATATTTTATAATAATTCGATACGTACTTTCCTTGTATACTTACGTGTAACTATTCTGGAAGTAAATTGATCTCCAAATCCGGATAGCAATCCAGTGGGCCGTGGAATATAGAAGTCGGCTTCTAAGATTATGTCCTCATTATAAGTATAATTAATAATTGCCATGATGCAGAAAGCACTGGCAAAAATATTACACATTAGAATTCTATTTGTCCAAAGACGCCATAAAGAAACGAAGTAAGCAGTGTCCCCAACTTTTGCCGGCTCATCTACTGAAGGTAACTCTGAGGGAGGACTTCTTCTGCCTATGCTTTCGGATACAATGGAGACTGCCGCTTGCTCGATTACCTAAGCAGGAGAAAAATATAACAGATGCAAGATAAGCGGAATATAACAATACAAGGATGTCACCGCTTAGGGTAGAAATGATATTAGGAAGATTAATTATATATATCATAAAACCATTCGCTTGAAGTAATTGATGCTATATCTGAATCGACAATTCCATGAAATCGAATTTATCACTTTATTATAAACAGTGAAAATCTTAAAAATCTAATACGTAATTTTTAGATGATTTTTTGGTGGGTACTGAGAATGGTCTGTACTTATTTTAGATATATATATAGATATATATATATATATTTTAGATATATGTGATAGTGCAAGTAGCTACTATTTTATACAATTCTACATAACAAAAATATAGTAATTTTCTGAATTCTAAAAGCAAATGGAATTTCTGATGATTTTGAGTACCTCGGATGGTAGTCTACGAGGTAACCAGGACATGGGTAATCCAGGAATTGCTAGTAGACTGGCTAAGATAATCCATCCAAGCCACCAAGCTCCGATCTGTTCTCTGTATGTCTCAACTATTTTTGTCAAATTCTCGGCATCTAAACTAAAGAAAAATTATGCAGAGATAAAAATATAATCTGAAGTTAATCTGTTAGTTGATCCATGTGGAGGCCGTAAGGTTAAGATGAGTATGATCGTTCACTTCAAAAACTCAGCTGATATTGATTGGTTTTGGAATTCATCTCACTTTTTTGAAATTGATGGTTGCTGATGTGTTGGGGAACAATTCTAAATTCTGTCTTAAGTTAGAGAACACAGTAGTTTTGACGATGATAACATCTCTAGATATCGAAAGCACCATCGACTTCCACTTTTGCATTGTAACTTTTTACGCACACGAAATGAAAAGAGGTGCACATGCTTATTGAAAAAGTTTCGGTTCCTCACGTTGACAGCAATTCCACACAAACTCTCTAAACTTCTTTTAAAGAAAAATCGGTAATTTGTAACACATTTCGGTGACTTACCGGAGGCATCCCCACGCCAGTAAGTAGCCAAATACAAGCCCAAAGATCCTTGCTCCAATGACAATGGCAATGGGCAGAGCAACATTCCATTTTCTCGTATTATCATCCAAATAGGAAATTCCCAGTGAAAAAAATGCCACGTTTCCCATGCAATTGACAATTAATGCAATGACAATAATGCCGAATGTAACATAGCACATATCATCTTCCAAAATTGTGATCCTAGCTAATCCTCCATGCGCGCACAGTTCCGGATTGTCTTCTACAAATTAAGATGAAATATAATCCCCTAAGTTGCCATGAATCTAGCATAACTAAGAGTTAATTTGAGGTAATACACAATAAATCAATGAGGAGTACCGGAAAATTACCAGCGTATACGGAGAGATGGGTGACATTAGTTGTTTCCTCAATTATTCGGGTGGAGGGGTGGGTGAAATGGGGGATGATGAAGAGTAGGAAACCAACACTCTGGATTAACACCAGACTGCCAGTCCATGCGGCTCGATGAATTCTATCGCCCCAGTAGGCCACCGGTAATGCGATTAGGAATAGAAGCACACCGTCAGTTGCCAATAATAACCACTCTGTAATAAGGTAAAGAGCATATCATCTCATTCTAATAGTCTTATTGATATTAAAATCTCAAATGCACCTTAGTAATGTACATCGAGTGTTATATACAAACTAGTTAATACATGTAAAAATCTCAGCATACGAAATCTCCATTTATGTCCTCTATATGATGTCATCTTTGAGATTACCATCATATGTGATATCAATCAATATTTCCGTATCGAAACTCAAGTAAAAAATTACCCATAGTATTCACTCCAAACTGAAATCTCCTGGCAATGGTGCTACTGGTCAATACGAAGTAAGTCTGAGCCGCTGCTTGAATGAATCCAATCCAACACAGAAGTCCAATGAAAAGTTTTCTTGTTGCATATTTCGCTAATTTGGGACACGGTAACTGACCGCAGCCACAGTCCAGTGCCTCATTAGGAATTGGGTTGATGGGTCCGGTTAAACCATCAACTGCCTCCGATCTAATGACTTCCCGAGGTCCAACTATCATTCTGAAATGATTCCTAATAAATATTATTTCTAATTTTGATGAACTTCCGGATAGGATAGTAATGGTAAATACCCGGAAAATGAAAACTGTCAAAAAGACTCGTAGAAACCAACATTTATCTCGACGTTTAGCATCATTCTACCACGTTTTTGATAAGGGTTCTATATATGTGTGTAGCTTTTTGTTGGCTCTATCCCTCTCTTTTACTCTCCACAGTAACTGCTCTTGAGCATTCCTTCGGAAGAGAGTACTGGACCCATGTGGTTGGGGGCGCCGTTGCCATTTCAGCCATCGTATTTCTAAACACCGAGTAAACTTCCCGCACGGTTTGATCTACGATGACCAGTGCCTAGGATGGAAGCCCCCCCCCCCCCGCGACGGGTTGAGTTTCCGGCCGGTCTAGTGTTCTTATGTTATGACCACCGCCGATAACACAGACGACATGTTTTTCCAAACGGTCGAAATGCATGAGAATATCTTTTTTGAAAATATTCTCCGGAGGCAGTGGGCCGAACTCAGGACCTTCGACGTAGCAGGCAGAAACTGAATATGAGGAGTAAACCCAGGAGGATAACGACCACGATAATGACATTTCTACTATAAACTATGTTCTGGAGATACAATTGAGAGTTTCCGAGGTATTTTATAAAGTGTTGATGTGGTTCTACGGCTTGGATTAGAATTTTCATTGTAGCCAATGCAACACTCGTTTTTTGCTAAAATTATTCATTTACTTACCCGCTTGATTTTAGTATCCTCAATGTTTTCGTTGTAGTTCGTGCCACTTACTGTAATATTCTCACTAGTTTGTATATTAACCCAAGTCTATGCAGTTGAACGATATTCAACCGATCCCAACTTCTACACAGAATGATCTGTAAATAGCAGCGGCAAGGTGCGGAACCATACGCGCTTACTTTTATCTTTTTCGTTATACCTGTTGTCACAGATACGCGTGAAAGATATCGTCTGTAGGGATTGATAAAATTCCACCGGGTAGAGATAATTCGGTGTTTTAACCGAGCCATTAAGGAGCGTGTTTTTTGGCGATGAAAAAAATTCATTTTAGATGAGTAAATAATAAATTGCAAGCAATGTGTCTCAGATATGTGGAAGGAAAGTCATCACGAGGGGATTTAAATGTGAAGAATAACGTATAACAAGTTTTGGGCTGGGTAATTAAACTATTAAGGCCAAACACCAAGAAGTCGGCGAGATATGACCCACACTCGGAGCACGATTCTAAAACGTGATTCTCAAAATTTTTCATGCATTTAAAATTATCTCAAATTTGGGATTTTATTGTAATTTTTGCAATCTATGAAATTAGCCATTTTGTTATTTTCGATCGTTATTGATAGTTAATTTGACCGGAGAAACCAATTAGGAATAAAAAAAGCTCCAATATATTATAAATAGTCATAATTAGGTATAATTAGTCAGATGTTCTTATTCCATCTTAAATTCTACCTTTCGAATGATATATCTGTTCATATGACGTTCAAATTTTGACGAATCTCAATCAGACTGTGAACCCTTTCTTACCGTACCGCCAGTAGTATAAAGTGGTGTTTCACAGATGAATAAAACAAACTCAATTTTGTAGATTGTGACGGCTTTCCTAATTTTGCCGCGATCTGAGAACCAATTTATCGTGACGATATGGGATACACTCTCGTTAGCACAGCGAGAAGAGTGGGCAGCTTCTGAGCGTTTAGCACCGCGATCACGTTTTTGAATATTAAAGGTGGGATTACGGCCTGGGCTTAACACGAGAAATTTCGTCGCAGTGAAAGTCTTAAAAAAGAAGAGAAGAGGAGAAAATCTACATTCGCTGAACGAACGATGAAAAAAGGTCAGAAAGGGTGAAGGATATTTTCATGCTTGCTTGGGGGAATTTCATGAGGCGTAATTAATCTCAGGTTCGTTTGCATGCTATGATTTTTTTTCGAAATACAATACATTAATTATCCTTAGAAGCCGGTCCATCTCGGAGATTGGTAATTTATTAATGCAGTTCAACCTTTTCTGGCATACCTATATTTTATTCGTGTTCAGTGGTAGAAACAGAGAGACACGTTCAGCATTTTTACAGTTGCCACATCCATGTGAGACGGGATGATTCCTCCGCAATGGGCAGTCAGATTCCTAGGTTTTCAATTACTTTCAATTATTGATGTTGAAAAATTCCATACAGATATACGACTCTTTCGCAACCCCATAGTTCATCACGTGACTCACGATGAAGCTTTCCATTAACAGAGTAAGTGGTTAGTATTGGGCACTTTCTTTGATGTCAGTTAATTTACTAATAACGCCGGCGTGGCAATAGTGGGACGAGGTTATACTGTCCACTGGCTTCTCGTGCTTTTCGTTCACCCTCTAAATATTTGTATCGCCAACACAACAGTGGCCTCTTTAGTCTGTAATCGAGTTCTGCTATTTGCTGTTGAAATCCAATTTTATTTTGGCATTATGAGATTCAATAGCAATCAAAAATTCAGTGTAGATTATATGTGACTAATTAGTGATAAAACGGCTGAAACTTACATCTATCATTCTATCACATTGTGTTCCGTTACAACAAAGGGTCATTCGATTATTTTTTTTTAGTTGAAAATCGGTCTACTAGGGGTGGATGAGACAAGTTGGACACCGCAAAAATTAGACGAGTATTCCGTTAAAGTCTTCAAATCTACCCTATCAATTTGACGACGCACATGCATTGACCCACGTGCACACACACGTGTTTTGTTGGGGATCACTACTGTATAGTTTGAGCACTAGTCACAGCAAGAGAAAAAATCCATTTCAGGGTTATTATAATAACTTGCCAGAATGGTTACGAATGATCTTTTACTATTTGGAAACAAACCTTCTGTAATTGAAGAAAATGGTTTACTTTTTTATCTGTATGAAATGGAATGGAAAGGGCAGAATAGGGAAAGATTGGAGGGAATCTTAGCAAGGGATTCGGTCGAATTAATTCTGGGACTTGGAGCCGCGTGCCCTCGTAACACTTAATTTTTCTTCCGATTTTTTAATCTTCGAGTAAATATCGTCTCCGGTCTCTAACATGCCCTTCTCACTCCCCCGTTTTTCGCTTTAAAAAAATGGCAATGGAAAGGGAAGCATCCCGGGTCTAGCTCCACGTGAATATCAACCCACTTTGGCAAAAGAAAGGGGCGAAAGGGGGTCGATTGAAGAGGTAGGATCGCGCATCGTTACCAACCATGCGCCATCAAAGAAGAACCCATTTAAAAACCTCATCAATGGTTAAGCCCCGCGAGACGCTGCCGTAAGAAACTAATCCCTTCTATTTTACGCGAAGGGACGCGGGTGAACTTTCGTTTTACTTTTCCTTCTTGGAATTTTATTAGGTATATACCGAATGTTTTCGTTTGAAATTTCTTTCTTATTTTCATTTATTTATGCCTGAATTTCAAGACGTAAGTTCTCCATTTTGATGAGTGGCTCCATTAATTAGTCAATATTTCTCGTTCACTGCTAATATACGAAAGGATATGTTATCTATATCCTTCTTACAACATTTTTTCCCCAGGAATTTGAACTTTTCAGACTATTGCGAAGACAGAACCCCAGCTTAGGTAATGGCCGAATTCGCAAATTGGTTACTGGCCCTGCGCATACTCTGTACGTAGGCTAAAGTCTGCAAACCCTGGTTCTGGAGTGGCATCATGACTCGTACTAGTAAGGGCCAAACTACGTGTACCACGTAGTTTTTACCACGTTTGTATCTTGAAAATGAGATTGGTAGGGTATCTTGTTTCTCCTTCAAGATATGTAATGGTTCTGTAAATAAGATCGCTCTACTCGCCACTTTTATTGTATCTCAATTTAAGGAATTATTTCAGAGACGCCTTTCTGCAGTGCAGGAAAAAAAATGACTTGCGTTCACAACTCCCGCCATTGGATACATGCCATTCTCTAATTTCACTACTGTTACTTTCACGTTTTTTCGAGAAAATGAATTGAAAAAAAATACAAGATAACAAACTGAGTCTATATGCAAAAGAGTTTTGGGGTTGGATTGAATGGATGGACCGTTGAGTGAGTCTAGTGAACGGTAATACGCTTTAAACTATTAATGGAGTCAAGGGTGTTTGACCGCCAGTGGATCTCGAGTGTTGGGACAACATTCATAATGAAATTAATTTGGAAGCCGGGACACTGTGTGCCATACTTTGGATGGTCCAGCAAGAGTAGCCACGTGCATTTGATCGTGCTGGATGATTTCACCTATCTTTTTCTTTGGGAATGCCAGCGCAAATTCAAAAGTTGGGAATGGTGCTCGTTATTTGCATTCTAAGGGAAATCATCTGGATGTACCGTAATTCATATAACAATGGAGAATAACGGAATTCAAATACGCTGATGGTGACTTCAATACTTTTTAATAATTCCCTACAAGTTTGATACAAAATCTACAATTGTGAATTATTCTTTGTTATAATGGCCTCGACCAGACTGACCACTTCACTACTGAACTCATTCCCATAGTGTTTTCTGAAATTAAAAAAATATAAGCAAACCAAAGAGTTTATGAATCTAAAGAATACTGTGATAAAAATCTGTGTAATTAATGAACTAGGCTTTAAAGTTTCCAGAATAAATGATCCTGTGATTCTGTAAAAAAAATAATAACGATAATTACCATGACAATAGCCCACCATTGAGATTTAGCAGGGGGTGTTCCTGGGAGATGGAAACCCTTGCAAAACTCATGCCCATCCCTGAAAATCGATGCAAAGTACGAGCGCGCTTAATATTATGAGTCTTTTATGATTCACGGATCTTGATGAATCGACGCGGTTTCTTGTCTCCCTAATACTTTGACCCCCTCTCCCTGAGCTATGCACTCTTCAGAAATATTTCAAATTCGTGGGCCATTGATCCCCTCACGTACCATTCTTATTCATTGGATATAGAGTGGGCGCATGACGGAATGTTTATCTAAAATGAATGTTGCATGGATCCATTTTTCATTAGTCTATACAGAAATCCATTTGGTTGAAGGAAATTGCACTGTAGCATTCCTTCAGAGGGAGCACCCATGCGACTAGGGTGGACTTCCGCCATTTAGGCCATCGTATTTCGAAACACGGGGTAAACCTCCACCAAGCCCTGTGCTACGACGGAGGCTCTATGGCGGACCGCCCTCCCCCCTCCACTGCTCTACGGTGGGTTACCTTACCGTCCGTACATGCGTGCGTGGAGGTGTTTGTGTATGAGATTTCAAATTCAAATTGCTAACTGTGTAAATCATGAGATTTAGTGCTTCAAAAAGTCAAATTCTCAACCTCAAGATTTCAAATCCAACCTTTGAAAGTTGAATTATCGGTTCAAATCATATGGCATGTCTCACAGCAATATAAATAAACGGACGCGAGGCTAAGAATTGTTTTCGCAATTACCATGCAATCCGGTCGAAGTTACAAAAGAATTCCTAAATGAAAACAGACAACGTTCTAGCGATATCCGGTGGAATATACCCTATGTAGTTCATTTTCCCTAAAGTAGTGGTTGCAAAGAGATTGAATGATAGAAGTATCGCGCAAAGACATCTAGAACGTTCGAATATTTCAAAATACAAATAAATCCTTACGTTTACCTTCTTATAAGAAAAAGGAAAGAGTCGATGATTGAATGAGATGAGGGAAAATAAAAGCGAGAATAAACAAATAAAAGCTGGTAGTGGAAAATGAAAGGAAAATAAACCTCGCTTTCCCATGAGAGATCAAAAGAATATCGTCACGTGTATCGATAATTGGTGGAAATCTTTACCCTCGAATACTCAACCGAAGATTCTTTCAGTTGGTAAACGGCCACACTGATGTGCCATGCCAGTTCTGTTTGAAAGTTTTTAAGGGATGGAAGTGATTTTATGCTTCATTAATTGAATAAAAATCTTTTCATGATATCAAAGAATGCAGAATCTGCTTTTTCCCTTCTTCCATATAACCGAGTATCGCATTCACATACTGCACACGGAGAAGAACTGCTCTAGCAAATTAGTGAGACTTTCCACCAACGTATGGGACAAAATGTGTGGTAGACGGGAAACAAGAGGTGACTGAAAAGTCAGGATACTCCAGCAAAGACTGGCATGTGGCATACCATTTTTCTATGTGATTTCTCCAGTTTTTTGGAAGACACTCACATCTAATTTTTATCCCTCATTGGTAAAATTGCTTGATATTTCCAAATGTCGATATGATGAAGGCAAACAATGTGCTTAATCCAATCGATTAGTTCCGAATAAAGCATGTAGCTGCCTTAAGTACATAGTTTTGCCATATTACAATTTTTTTTTCTCAATATACTAAAGTAATATTAAGTCAGCCATAATTCGCCAGAGAGGAGGACCATTCAAAAGAAAGCATTTGCCATGAGAAAAGGGGTTAACTTCTAATTGTTTTGTTAAATGACGCGCGAGTAAGAATCCTCGGAAAGACTTAAGCCCCGTGGCCCGGTGTGTTCTTCTGTCTTTACTACCCCCTCACCTCTTCCCTTGCCGCCCCATCATCCGTCGTTGTACGTTCGTCTCTTCTTCATCGTCTTTTCTTCTTTAGTGAACATTTTTGCGCGGTCTTGCAGACAAACCAGTGCCTCTCTCACTGCAGCCGCCTTAATTCTTAGCTTTATTCTCCTTAAGACTCCCTCTTAATTTCTTATTTCTTCTATCTCACTTGTACTAACGTAAAGTGCTACCACTGTGAATTGTAATCCTCTTCTTTCACAATTTATACTCACCCTCCCGCTCTACCTTGGCCGTTGTCTCAACCGTCATGCCATCTAAAGGGAGTTATACAGCAAGACAAACGAAGAATAAAATACGTCGTCTTGAACGGACCATACTTTTATTCTTCGACCCCCACATCTACTAATCAAGAAGCTTTTCATATGGTTTACTAGCTCATGTACACCAAATACTCATGAGAGTTCCGATAGAGGGATTGGTTAAGTTACTCATGTCGTGGACAGGCCTAGAGTACCTGACGTAGGTGGTCTTCAGCGTGATCACTATTACATTGTGCGGAACAAAAAAAAATTTTACGTTCGAGAGAGGCAGCAAGGGGGTAATGATTGGCTTTCCCTCTATTGATCAATAGGATAGTTAGACGTTGTCGATTCATACCATACTATTCGTTAATATAATCATCTCTGAAGAATGCTGTCCCAAATAATTTAACCTCTACTGAGGGTAATACTTACTATTCATACGTTCGTATTGACTGGGGGTAAACTATCATCTTCTGGAGTAGGTGTTGTGAGAACCGTCACCGCAACTGCTTCTTGGCGAATCCAATTGCTCTATAAAAAATTGCGTTGAAAGTATAATATTTAGATTCTCGAGCATAATCAATTAGCCAAAGTTTAGTGTATAGCTCGAAGACGTGAAGAACCCAGTTCAAGACTTAGCAATTCCATACCACCCAGTATGGTCAGTAATGACCACTTTGAGGGTATATATAAACTCCTATCCGCCAAAGAGATTCACTGGATACGGTCATGGCCACACTAGCCCTTGGTCATTTGAGTGGAGTGGATGTTAAAGTGGTCTTTGCTGTATTCTCTTGCAGTACTTAGGCGATCGTTGGAGCCTCTTAGCTCCATTGATACAGCCTGACTGTACAAAGCTATCGGTTATACCATCCTTGGAAATCGTTTCGCACAAGTATTTAATACTTCATCAGCAGCCTTTCAAAAAGACCAGATACTTTATGCTAAAAATTGTTGGTTGATTTTTTCTCTACTTATGAAAGCTGAGTAACTGACTTAATCAAAATCATCAAAATGTTGTGGAAGAAAAGAATTCTGAAGTCGCTGTTTCAAGTTAATACTTAGTCTGCAAATTTTGAATAGTAGTCGCTGAAAGTTAGTATATATTTGTAGATATTTGGGATCCATCAGAAAGATTACATGATTGCAGGATTGTTTTTCAGTGAATATCACTCTTCACGTCTAGTCGAGAAAATTTTGCAAAATATATATCTCCTTTTTTTGAAAACTTGTACTGAAATTTCCGGCGAACTTGTTGACAACTTGTATTATATGACTGATGTAATGATGAGTCTTTGTCTATCTTGCTTGTGTTTGTGTAAAGGTGTGGAGAGAAAATAAGATTCGAATATATGAGCGGTGAAAGTTCTGTAGTGTAAAATGCGAGTAACTCTACATGTTAGTAGCCTACCATATACTGAAAAGATTGGACGGAGATAAACCGTGATGAATTTAAGCAGCTAGTCAATGAGATACGATGACGACTCGATGAATGTCAACCACAAATGGGAAATTTAATTATAACCACTATTCGGTAAAACTGTCGTAATGGTTAGTGAAATAGCTGAAACTTTGTGGTCATACACCCTGCACCCAATTTCAAAGACTCGTCAACTACGAGGTTTCACTTCTGAAATTTTTCTTATATCCTTGTGTTTAGTCAGGGAAAAAAGTTTCTATATGTGATTCACGAAGGCACAATCGTATGAGTTTCAAGCATACACACCTCAATTCAATATTTTCTTCACAACATAAACAAATTTTCCTCCTCCCCCTCCCTTCGGCACTTGCTCAAATGAATTGCAGCACTTCCTCAAAACGTCAAAAGCACGAGTAGCGTTTTTTTGTTGCCAGTCCCCTAGGTTCCAATGTGGTTGATACAATCGGTATAAGGGTGAAATGGGGACGATGGTAGAACTAAGGGTTAACTCGATATTACCCGGTAAGTGAATTACTTATCGCGTGCACCCGAGTATACTATGGCTAGATGAAGCGTTTAGGTGTACAGCAAGATCCTCATATCGAGATTGCTAGTAAAGGTCGGCGGTAGAGGGTATTTCTAAACGTTCTCCAATGTTCCTCATCGACGTTGGCCCGACTCTAGCCTTTACCAAGTCCACAGATCTTTGATGCTTTGCTCAAGAAAATTCAGTTAGTCAAGAGCTTTGTGTCCTCCGCACAAGCCTAGGACATTGCCACCCCCTTCTGCTCCAACCTGCCCTTTCCATACTTGGGGGCAAGTGGTAACACTGTAGAGGAAATATAAGTGGGAATGGGCACGACATTTCACTACAGTTTCCATCCCAAGGAGTTGGATGGATGTCTGAGCGTTCTCTTCGATAAGGTAATTACCGTTCGTACCGGCTTAATTGCTCAGTCACATTGACATGGCATATTTCATTAGAGTAATTAGAAATGGCTTTCAGTTGAGGTGAAAGAGTTGAGTGCAAGGCGTTTTTATTTGCTTTCACTTCTAATTTTCCATTTGCTTAGTCCACTGCAGTAATTTAAGCGCCATCGTTGAATTTTTTGATTTAGAGAATTTTTAGCAATCTTGATATTTTTATAATATTGAACACTGCAATCCTGACTATAACTTTCAAATTTGAAACCGGTTGAAACGAAAATATCTTCCTGGCGGTCTATTTCAATAATACCCATCAACTTTGGACCAAAAATTCAATTTTAAAAAATTTAAGTTTGCCTCCCCATAAGGTCCCAATGTTAAATTTGGCCAAAATCGAAAAAAATTAATTTGACTTTTTCGACCCAAATTCGACGGAAATATCTTCTAGGGGTTCCTATTGGATAGTATCAACGCACAGGGGGCCAAAAATTCAATTTTAAAAAATTTAAGTTTGCCTCCCCATAAGGTCCCAATGTTAAATTTGGCCAAAATCGAAAAAAATTAATTTGACTTTTTCGACCCAAAATCGAGGGGAGTGTCTTCTAGGGGTCCCAATTGGATAGTATAAACGCGCACGGGGTCAAAAATTCGATTTAAAAAAAATTAAGTTTGCCTCCCCATAAGAGCCTAATGCTAAATTTGGCCAAAATCGAAGAAAAATAATTGGACTTTTTCGACCGAAAATCGACGGGAGTGTCTTCCAGGGATCCCAATTGGATACTATAAACGCGAACGGGGTCAAAAATTCGATTTTAATGATGCTTCACATACACACATACACACAAACGTATCGGGCCCTTTGGTGTAGTAGGTAGAGTATTGGCTTACTACGTTGAAGGCCTTAGGTTTGCATCCGGCCGCCGGAAAGATGAAATATTTTCTCAGGGTTTTTACTGATATCAGGAACGTTGCGTGTGTGCTATCGGCGGTACCCTTGAAATGATTCCGCGCGACCGGCGAGGAACCTAACCCGCCGCGGAGTGGGGGTCCATGATAGCCGCCTGCTATCGTAACATGGAGGTTTCAGGATGTTTACTCTTCCGAAAGAAGGCTCAAGATCAGTTACCGTGGGGACTATAAACAAGATGGAAGGAAACAAAAAATAATATACACAGACATGTCGAAAATCATAAAAGTAATAGAAAAACCACATCAAAATTATGTTTATATTTCATCAATCATTGAATTGATTGAGGAGTCTGGCGCCCGTACAATTTTCAAATACATATTATAGAGAGGTAGAACTTTTGCAGCCGTATAACCGTATAACCCACTCGAGTAGTTAACTCGCGTGCATGCAAATTTCTGAATTATTATGCTTTCGCCGATCTACGGCGCGGCCGTCGTGGTTTTCTCTTAGTTTGTCCGCAATAGAGTGTTATACTTACCCGCCTCCAACCCCAACCCTTTTACTGATGCGTATATGACGTCAAACCGGTAAAATGGGTATATGTATGAAACATTCCATGGAAAATTGGACAATCGCTATACGTCTGCTAGGAGGATGTCTTTGAAACGTCGTCGTGGGCATACCTATGTGGAAAACGTTTATGTCATATTTTTTCAAAGAGACCCTCGCCAATTCACTCACCGGCGTGACAGCAAGTGTGGGTTTTCCCGTCATGTGTACTCAATTGCCATGCCACAAAAATCATGTCACTTAATTTGCCATTTTTCTTCGCATGTGTAGTTTAAATAATATCGCAAGCACTGTGCTGTATCATATTTTTTTATGCTTCTCTGTGCGATTTTGATGTATTGACGGAGGTCATTTATGGGGCCCTCCTCATTTTAATACTTCTTTGACTCATAAAGAGTTTTTTCACGGAACAATATCCTGATCTTACTTGGGGGTTGTTTTCTGAAACGATTGTAGTCGAACTTTTTTCTTCTATCAATGCTTATGACGTTTACAATTTATTTCGGAAAATCATAGTAATTCGTCATTCCGGGAGTGCTTCCCATACTATTTGCGTCTTGTGCAAAAATCCTTTGGAAAGCAAGTCCTTTACTGAGGGACCTATGCCGCTGCTAATATAATTCGCTCCAGAATACGCGTGCATGAACGCGGCATTCCATGGAATGTCTCATATGCCATCATTGTGAAGAAGATACAGGGCCACGAAGGCGCGCGCACGGATTCCAGGTTGCAGTTTCGATCGACTACCCCTTCTTTTGAACTAAGACTATTCGTCTCCTTTGCGAATATCCTCTATTCCCCGCACTCGAAGGCCATTCTTCGCACTTAACCGCCAAGATGCTGGTTATCTACGAGTACAGACCAAAGTCTCTCTGTCTCTCTCTCTCTCTCTCTCTCTGCCGTCCTGAGACGTTTGGATTCTGGGCCAACTGGCGACGCAATTACTCCAGTGTCTATCTGTATCGTCTGCTGTACAGAATTTCAATTCTGGAAAAAAGGCGGACTCTGAGGGAAATGTCTTCAGAATTAATGAGATCGCAAAGTTTGAGTCATTTCAAGGGATTTTCGGGCAGGATTTATGATAGTTTGCGAAATCGTTCTGCAATAGCCGTTAATGCATATGAAGTAGTAGTATGGTATGTATAAGTGTGTCTATACGCGGATCGAGTCGTTGTTTATAAGCATGTGAACAGTAGCAAATGAAAATAGTGAAAGCATTGACATTCTTCAAGTCACTACTGGAGTAGTGATGAATATCATCAGAAGAAATAACAATAAATATGTGAACATTGGAACACATAGCGTGCATAGGTTTTCAAGGTTTGACATTAGTATATGACTAATGATGATGCCCTTTAGTTCGCCTGCATTCCCACTCGTTCCAATCAACTCTTTAAAAATGCCCAGTTTCGTTCGCTTAGGATATTCTGGAGATTACTCCGTCGGTAATTTCATTCTTCTTTCTCTACAGTTACTATAGATATCGGTGCTTTCAATGGTTCTCTATCATACCTTGTCTCCACTCGATGGCAGCACCGCTACACTAGTATTTCAGGCCAAATTGTTTACATAATTGACCTCGCGCAAGTCTGTTCCATGCAGATAAAAAAATATTTTGAGACCACATTTTTTGTTCTTAATTCAAGATGAGAAAAATCTTGATTTAACAAAAAAAATTGCTCGAGTCAAGGAGAATTTTTCTTAATTAAAGAAGATTTTTGCAATCAAGGGGTCTCTTTTCTTTGGAAAAAATTGTTGGATATGTCAATGACATCGGTCGTGCATTTACCCTTGTCGGTTGTAAACTCCACAATATACTCAACCACTTGGATTTTCGAGCGGAATTCTCACTGAAGAAATGTGCAGTAAAAATGCGTTGGACATATGCTTCTATCGAGCAGCGTGAGGTAAACTTCGATTGGGAAAATGATAAATTTAAATATTGAATGCTAACAATCCCGCACTGTTTCTCTCAATTACATGGCCCTCAATCACTACTTACCTTCACCATGGAATGTATGGAGAATAAGTCCATTCCTCAGTGGCATATTTGATTCATCCTCAATACCCCAAAACTGGAGATTACGTCTCTACTCTGAGCTCGAAATTTAGTTTCATCATACTCAAATGGGAAGCGCTATAGCAGAGCTTAAAACTTAATCACACACACATGAGAGAACTGCATTGTACTTCAGCTCGAACTTTGTCTCAATTATATTTAGCTGATGTAATGCAATGAGAGATAAAAGCGACCCTAGTTTTATATTAAATTAACTGATTCATCCAAAGAATTTCATTTCTTTTAATACTCAAAAAATTATAAAATGTCCCAAATTTTGAAGAAAAATACAAAAGTTTCCTAAATTCTTCAAACTTTGTAGAATGACATTAGCTTCTCTGAGTTACCGAAATAAAAATGCCAGATATTTCCAATACATTAAGAATGGTAAATTTCACCAGATTTTCAAAAATTCAAAAAATTTAAAACAGTATCAAAACACTGCAAAATTATAAAACCATTGATGATCTGATTTTTCGAAAACATCAGTCTGCCAGAAATGTCTATACTGTCGAAAATGTGTTTGACATCTCGCCTTACTCCGAAACTCGGCAATCGTCCACAGCAGTAAAGTTAGTAAATTTCATGCTTATTGATGTTAGTAATGTATTTCAATCGGTTGTAGTTTCAGAGTGACTTACAACAGCTCCTCCGATGATCCATATACTCAAAGAAATAAAAGTGCACCATTATGAGTAAAAGCATCTTGGCGATTGTCTTTTTTCCCCAGCGCAAATATGCAAAGCCCTTTTTTACACACAAGATCATTACAACGCGTATTCGTATTGAAGCAGAGAAGATGAGAACGAGAGACAGTAGGCGGGGGGGGGGGAATGAGAGCTTTTAGGTACGGAGGACGACGGAAAAGCTTTCCTGGGTGATCCATGCAGCGGTATAAACGCTACGCCCTCGACAGCAACCCGCTGTACCCTTTACCTAGTCTTTACAACCTTACGTCACTAGATACAGATTCTCCTCGGTCTCTCGCACTTTGCGAATCTATCGGGGTCGTAAAACCGGAATTTATTAACACAGAGGAACGACATGGAGATTCACTAAATGGTTTTCAATTTGTACCTACAAGACACTTTTCCCCTATTTCCATAAGCGTTCATATGGGGTACCCATATGGCACGTGGGTAGTGCATTGTTTCAAGGGAGTATTTTTTGGTATAGAAATTTGTGGGGGAGGTATTTTATTGGTCAATTGTGGGAAAATCGTTTATTCGGGATTTAACGATTGAAAAATTGCGGGGACATGACGAAACAAATTGAGATGAAATTGGTCTATATGAATAAAGGAATACGAAAGAAATTCACTGCATGGGGACTGTATCTTTAATAAGGTTTGGAAAATAGAGCATTTATAATCTTGGGAAAAAAATCTGATACACATTCTAACATTGTAATACGTCCGAGCGGCAAAACCTTATTCCGTGTGAACTGTTAGTAACAGAATCAGGTTAGGAACTCTTTCAAATTGCTACCTTTTCAGGAACAAGAGTTTTCACGGCAAATTCTTCTGAGGTAAGAAATACTTGATTAAGCTCCAACACATAGTCGACCACGGATTCCACTGGATAAGAAATTGGCTGAAGTCGGTTGGCTTGCAGCTTGCAACGTACAACACACAACTCAAGCAATGCTCATCACCAGTAGAAAGAAGTTAGAAA
This sequence comes from Asobara japonica, assembly GCA_026005395.1. Classification (NCBI taxonomy): domain Eukaryota; kingdom Metazoa; phylum Arthropoda; class Insecta; order Hymenoptera; family Braconidae; genus Asobara; species Asobara japonica. The sequence goes on along the minus strand of BQMI01000298.1, from coordinate 5,376,500 downwards.
CCATTACGCTTGGTGCCCAAGTCAACTTCTCAGGCCTACAGACGGTACCTGGAAATTATGATCTAAGCTCGACATCGTTCCAGTCAGCGCGTCCAACATGCAAGCAATGAAGCGCGTGGATATGTGTGTGTACGTGCACTCGTGTGTATATGTAGATGTGTATTTTTTATTATTACGCTTGCGGGATTCTTTTTTACTGAAGAATCTGATGCTTACTTGGAGGCAGTTTCCTAAAACGACCGTCGTTAATCTTTTTTTTTTTAAACAGATATGCACTCGCGAATGGAGACATATCGGGGAGTTATTGTCGCACCGCGTCGAGGGTCACAAGCACATTCCATTTATATATATTTTTGATAACTCTTATTCATATTAGTAGTTATAGGCGAGTATTTGCAAGAAATATAAGAAAGCATCGTTAGTCACCTTATGTTGCAATATCTACAAAAAATATATTTTTCAAGACATCGGAAAACGTACGGTAGTAAAATGTGTTCAGGTAGAGAGACTCTTTCTTTAATCACTTTCAGGTAAATAGAAGTGCATCCCTTCGCACTTGTTGCTTTATGGCATAGCAGCCTAAGACTGTCCATTATAGATATCTCTAGAAAATACGTTTAGTTCAGTTTTGTACGAGTATTAAACGTGTAAAGAGCTGCCTCTCAGTGCACCTTATCTATATAAAGAATTTAGAACTTATCTGCTGTTTTGTTCATTTACGTTTAACGCTATCCTATATATTCTAATACCTTATGAACCCGTTGCCGTCGCATATCGTTTTGATGATTTTGTCGCGAGCTCACTAAATAAAAAAAAAAAAAAAAAAATTTGACGGTTGACAGTTATTTTTAATAACTTGGATTTCCAATTACACGAAGCAAAATAGAACTTTGTGGAGCGGACGAATTCTTTGTGTGTCACCTGAAATTAACCCGGCATTATTCATATATGGATGGATATACGAATAACATGGCGCCGTAGACTTTATTATGCGACTAGACTAACAAGACCGAGTGGCGAACCAAAGATAGGTTAACATATATCTGACTTATATATGAAGTTCGTAATTATATAGATATACATTGGATTTTTCCATATGGAGAGTGCCATAGAAATTCTTTCAGTGGATGAAAAAAATAAATTAAATGAAAATGAAAAAAAGCCAGGACGGCTTGCAGCTCAATGAACTGTGGATTTCCAAATGGGGATGAGTTTGCCAGGGTAAACGGCGATGAAGAGACGGGGGGGGGGGGCGGTAAAGAAAGTGAAGAGGGATGAAGAGTGTGAGGAAGATGTGAGTGTCGGAGTGAGTTGAAGGCGTATCGCTGAAGCTCCGCCTGCAAGCTCCCTCCGAGCACGCCTAGGTGGCACGCCCAGGTGCTTTTACGTAGTGTGAGAAGGGGCAGTTGAGGAGGCAGAGGAGGTGACCGAGGAGGGGAGGACGGTGAGTTCATCAATGCAGCACTGGTACACGATGTTGGTATCTCTGAGAGGGTATACTTTCACCACTCACTCTCTTCTCTTGCTCAAAGAGAAGTGTGACGGGTGGGAGCTTGTGAGGAGAAAGACGCGGAGTGGGTATCTGGAGGGGGAGCAATAGTGGGGAAGATACTTGCAGGAGGGAATAGCACAATCTGATATAGTACCTTACTGCATCACGTATGACAAAAGGGCAGGAGGGCGGCGGGGGGGGGGGGGTGATTTATGCCCACTAAAATGTGACAAAGAATGCTCCTTCCTAGGCCACTTTGGATTAGATCAGGTACGTGAAGCGGCATGGGTTGTCTTATATTACACCTGCGTCGAATTATTGGTTCATTATAAATCGTTAACAAATATGTTCTGTGCATTTCCCCTCCCAGACAGGCACACGTGCCCACTCATTTTTTCCAAAGAGCTTTTTCCGAGAGCCGAGTGATATCATGAAAAAAAGGTAGTATTACGAAAATAGAAGTCTTTCACCAACGTGACCGGGGAAAAATGGTAAATTGACCCTTTTGATGATATTCACCGAACTACCCAGTTCTTATATACAAGCCCCCCGTCAAGGGAAGTAATCGAGGCCCCCTTCCGCAGTTCGATGTGCCACTCGCACCCGAGCAGAGGCCTCCCGACATACAGATCCAAACACTCAGTGAGTACTTCGGTGACGGTTACCAATGTAGCCGCCCAACCTATTTATATATATATAAACAATATAATATGTAATAGGATATCAGGATAGTTTGATAAGAGGCCTTTCATAAACGCCTTTAAATTCCTTATCATCCCAAATTATGTTCGAATCTCGGTGATATAATGTTCGATTTGGTAACTATCGTAGTACAGTAGTAAACAATTGTTTCTAGAAAAACAATACCCGATAATGCGAGTGGGAATTGTTTGGAGCAGAGCTGAGATTTGATCAGGACCTGTTGAGTCAGATGCGACTAATCAAATGAACACAATGGAATTTTGATCTAGGAAAAATTTGACTTAATTTTTGAAACTTGAGATCCGACCTGTTACGATCATTTTGATCGGGTTTGATCAGGTTAACTTATTCCCAAACTTAGCCGTCCATTTATATATTAGTAAATAAGATGAAATTTCAACTTCCACATATTTCAGTTAGCACTGCTGCGGTTTGGAGTTATTGCCAATGTGTAGGATCAGAGTAATGGTGCCTCTGTTCAAACTCCGGCGTTGGCAAAAGTAACATCGTTGTTGTCAGCGAAACTACCTAAAGAATTCATTACCATGGTTTCAGGCATATAAAATGGATTATTCTTTGATTTTTTTAATCATCGTTAATTGTTATTAGGCCGTGTACGCTGGGCTTGGTCAATACTTGATTCGCACCTCAACCAACCGAGCTCGAAGTACAAAACGAAAATTACAATAAACACTAATGATTAATCGTGATGTTTGGCTTATAATTGAAGCTATGAAAGCAAAAATACCCAATATTTTTTACTCAGTCTAGTAATATTTTTATAGAATCTTCAAAAAAGGGTAAAAACTATGAGCAAGACGATTTCTGGTTTTGCATCTATCCTAGTTGAGCATTTATTTTTATTACTGAAATTTCACCTCTCCATCCCAAGGCAATGCCTATGAAAAAAAGAGCAGTGAGCGGAAAATTGTAAAAAATGCAGATGGGGCGGGATGAAGCGTGAATCCAGTAGAAGTGCGCGCGACGCCCAAGAAACTAAAAGCTTCGAGAGGGTTGAATCGTCTGAATTCGCCAGTTGGTCCACAATTTGAAAAGCGGAGGTGAGTGAGATGGTAAAGTCAGAGAGGCTAGTGGTGGGGGTTGGGTTCGGGTGGTTGCGCGCGCTTAAGAGAGTTGCACACGAGGAGGCTTTTCAAATATACAGTCGGGTCGGTCAGATCGAGCGCCGCAGTGCTCGAGAACGTACGCACTTATTTTAGTGCTTTTTAAATCTCTCTCAATTTTTCTCACGGGCGTGCTATTAATCGGGTTCAACTTATATAGCACTACTCATTTCTTTTAATTTAAAATAAAATTATCAACAAAGACTCTCCCGTTGGCGAATGTTATGTACAGTTCGTTCTGTGTTAAAAGGGGAGGTTGTGGCCGTTTTATCTAGTTTTTCAAGTGAAATTAATGAGAATTACTTGAAGGATCTGACGGTTTGACTCATTCAAATAATAAAAAATCGAAGCTGAACAATGAGTGGTTTGTGAATGGGATAATTCATTTGAATGCTCTTAACCCCTTCCCCTACCTCCCCTCAACAACCAGTACCTAACCACTCATTTTTATTCCTCATGCGGGAATTTTTGAGGTATAGAAATGCCCACAGCTCATTGTCATTGTTTTATTTAAATTTTTATTTTGAAACAAATCAGTGAATTTGCGGGCGGCAGTCGGACGAATCGTGACTATGGGATTGACCGAATTCAAGGGAATTTTAAGTTGTTGGGTGCTTGCTTTAAAAACTTAATGCGGGGTGGTTTAAAGTGAATGTTTTGTAAGGGTCGAGTTGAGACAGTTTAGCTACACGTGGAATGGATTTTCAAAGCGCTATGGAGACTTTTGCGGAAGCATGGGTGGCCGCTAATACAAAAGCTGATCCAGTACAGGTAAAAAATTATTTTTAACAAGTGTGTTCTCGTGTGAGAGAATTCCATTATTGAATATTCATGGTGATGGGAATAAAATTCCTGTCCAATTTGTTTTAAATTCCTGGAGATGAGATTATTCCTCCACTCATGGATGAATCCATTAAAATAATTCGATCAATTTTTGCCGTACCCCCCTCTCCACCCGCTCTGTAAAAATCGAGTTATATTAATACATTTTTGTTACATCAGAGGATCGAATTCTGTCGCGAGGAGTAGAATCAAATTTGTCGGTTGAAACTCATCTAAATGAAGTTATAGCTCCCTATTGTTTATTAAATTTTCATTTTGTTGAGTAAAAATTTGCATCATCTACAATTAATGCAATATAGATGATCGCATTTGTGATGGGGAAGCCTGAGGCTCAGTGGTGCAGGTACGTGGATGATCGAGCCTCCCATTTCGACCATTTGCACAGGCAATTTACCACTCTCCTACATTTTCCGACAGTTTGGTACTCCAATAACCCTTTTCAGTGGTATAGCCACTCATAAATACCAAGTGCAAATGAACCATGTGATGTGAGAGTAAATTGATAGATTCTGGATCTATTGAAGATTATGGAATATTTAAGGCTATTAAAATAGAAAATCCATGGTAAATCTTGTTACAAGTAATTCCTATCTTGGATTTACAGAGAATATACGCTAAAGTTAGGTGTATGGCAGATGAGAGCGTGTGAAGAGACACTTCTAAAGTATAAAGCTGTCTTACTTTACAATATTTATTCAAGTATTTTTGATTTAGTCATATAAAAGTCACAAAAAGAATCAGATGAAGTTTTACAAGTACATCGCTTAAAAGCCGTTACAAACGTATTTTTCATTCAGATTTGATTAAATATTGCACGCGTTAATTAAATACTATACGCATTGACAGCAAATTCACAATCAAAGACATCCTGACAGATCCTGGGATAAGGCAGATGCTGTAATCATTATATCTGTTCCAAGATAGTGTTCCTTTGAGGATGTACTAGACACAATAAAAAAATAGTCGACCATTGGTTGATAAAAAAAAATTGTCCAGCTTTTATTTACGCAATGAACATACAAAAACAGTTGATGCACTACCGGAAAATTTGTCATTGCAGCTGATTCAGATGTGCTAAATAAGTAAATCATGAGATATTGACAATCCTACGATATGCGTGCGCGTTCATGAGTATGTGTATGCGTATGCCTGTGTGTGCAAAGGCTTATATATCATCAACGGTGTTTTTTTTTTCATCAATTAGGCGAGTGAAGTCCAATACGGTGCAACCGGTGCCTCTTCACACAACTTCAAGAAAATCCGAATATGTGTTTAGTTGCAAAAAAGCGTAGGTTCAGAAGAATGAAAAGTAATGAATTCCTAAGAATGAAAAGTAATGAAAAGAAATGACAAAATCGAAATTTTTCGGGATTACCCTGATTAGTGTCCCTTATGCAGCCAACTAGGTCATTGAGAAGATTTTTCAATGATTTCAATTACAGAATAAATTGTTATTTGGAAATGGAAAAAATGTCTACAAGGAAAAACAAATTAAATACGAAATTGTCATGTGATTATCGAGGGGAACAGGGTAGGAATGAGTAAACTCAGTGTATTGGTCGGGGGGTCACGGATTTCTGACCACGTTACGGATGTGCCCCTGCCTTCTTCCTGTAGGCCCTCTTATATCCGCAGTTGTCCCGGCAGTCCTACAACTACCACTCGGATCACTTCTCTCCCGGCGGTGGCCACCGAACACGCACCTCTTTAATACCCATATACCTATACCTACAGAAAAAAATCTCACTGCCCAAAGTGTCTATCTCTAATGCAGAACTTCGAAAAAAGTTCGTTCACCCCGGAGTACAACCACGATGATCATCTTTTCAATGCTTATTTCTCACAACCGTACTTTCGAATGAACTTCCAAATTCCTAATTCTTCATCATTTTTTCCTACTTCATCCAAATAGAGTTTCCTTGTCGGTGGAAAAATTGATTAGTTTTCGTTTAATATTTGAAAATACCCTGGTCTTTTCAATATAATAGAACATATATCTTCGGAGACGGGGCGCGAAAGCACCATTTTTGACGCAGTAGGGAGATGTTTTACCCACTATAGGGAACTCCCGATGAAATGAGGTGCTCTGAACAGAGGCACCGAAATGAGTCCTCCCTTGAATGACCCTAGAACGCAAAAAAAAAACCAATGAAAAACCAGGAGTGCCAGTTCCCTCTCGACTCAACGGCAATCTATTGATGAACCACACATAATGTCGAACAATCGATTCAGCTTTCGCCCAAACCACACGACCTGCCATCAGCTGATCAGAATAACCAATGATATGAAATCCACAAATGACACAAAATAGAGCTCGTCTTTTAAATCGTGAGAAGGCTTTTGACTCGTTGCCGCTCTCAGGTTGTGTTGACAAGCTTGCGGTCGTCCCAGTGTGGCAAAATACTTATGTGAAATTTCCCATCATGTCTCGATGAAACCCATCCCATCATATCCCATTATGTATGTACTTACATCATCAGTTCTAATGAAAAATTAATTTAATCTTTGTTCAAATTACATATAAAGCTAGGGGCTGGTGATTCAGTATTTCGGACGTATATATTAGTTATGCCAATGAACAGTTTTCACAACCAATCAAGGCAATTGCCACCTGATTATAGCACGGTTTTTTTGGAACCCGAGGTATGAGGATTGAATCGCCGTACGGGGAGTTTCCATTTGGTATGGTAGTGTGGAATTGTCCAGGATCTCGAAAAGGACTCAAGTTAGAGAACATGAGGGTAGACTATGTTGGCTGTATCAGTACTCTTCGCGAAAAACTGGATTACATTTTTCAATGAAATTTTTATTGCTGAGATAATTACCCAATTATAAAAACTTTGGAAAATAATATGAAATATGTGAGTTGTGAGTCGTGCAATTTAATGCCATTCGCAAATGATCAGCTTGATCCACAATGGATCACATTTACATCCTGTTTATTCACAATGTGTTTCTCCTCATTTTACAGTCCAATTGTAACAAATAAAACTTAGCATTTGGGCATGAAATGCTAAGTTAAATGGTGATTTTGAACTTTGAAAGTAGATTGAAAAAGGGATTTTTTTTTCAATAACATGACGGAAGCTTGAGCACACGCAAATATTATCAGGAATTCGATGCATGAGACGTCAGGACGTCTGCTCTGCAAAACACAGAACCCACGTGCACATACCGGTGTATAGTATATGGTCACGCCATTTGCCCACCCCAACTGAGCCACCAGAATAATCGTTATTCATCTATCCGGTGTTGTGTCTGTTGGCCGTCCATTGAGTTAACTGAGCCCTACATATGAGCCATCGAATACTTCAGTCGAATCGACTCTGAGGATTAGCCCCCCCCCCCCCCCCCCCCCATCATGCGGCTGTAACTCAATCCAAATCTGTCAATAAAATTTCACAGTGGAAGTACGAAAATTGGAAGGTAATCTGCAGTTTCACTTTGAACGTTCAGTATTATGAGAGATTCGCTTCATCTGAAAGGTATATTAATTCATTATTAATGCTGGTAATAACATGCTTTTCATTAGTGACTTCTTCTTCATTTATGACTAACAACTGGAAGAATGAATTAGACAACAAATGTGTTTTCTAATAATCGTGAACTCTGTCTCCATCAACGTGAGCGCATGACATCCGATATTGTTCAAGAAATATTCAATGTATAGTAAAGATAGTACTCAACTATATCAAGACTGTAATAGGATTTATATGAAGTCGATCGATCAATACATTCAGAAACAATTGTGTTTCTCTGTAAGACTTGGATGATGTAAAGGTTAACTTTAGTCGTCACATTTGCACAGGATAACCTCCATCCACCTGTTGCCTCGGCTTTCCTTAGTATTTACCTCTTTCGTAGGCCATTATACCGAAGCAAAACGTTTTCAGCCCTTTCTACTACCGTGTTTCTGAAAATCATGCAATATCGCCTGTCCATGAAAAAGGGCGTATAGCCCAGGGTGAATAGCCAATGCTGAAAATTCTTGGAATATTAATAGGTCGCACATAACGATGCCTGATCTGCAAATTCTGTCCACGGTCTGAAACATAGGTGCGAGGAAACGTTTATTATAGACGATAAATTTCTTCTCCTTGTAAACCATTCGTTTGTTTATGCGTCGCAGCCATTCATCCTCGAAATAAATGGAAATTCGTTGCTTCATTGATTTCGTGAACTAGGCGAGAAATATATGAATATGTTTCGTATGTAATCATATAATTTCTTCCCGATAACACGCACAAATATTCATTAGAATGGATTTTTGTGTCAACGTTCGAAGTGAATGATGAACCGAATGGTGGGATCTAACCACTTCGAAAAAAGTATAAGGCCCCATATCCTTGAGCATGATGGGCGCCATTAAATATAAAAAGAAGGAATATGGGTGTGATCCTCGACCAACCACATGATCAACTTCCGAAATTGTGTGTGTGTATGTGCCACCCACGTAGCCTCAACTAATTACATGTCCTACACTATGAGGGTTATAAGAAGTTATGAAACATCGTATGTGTGTTTGCCCGTAACGAATAACATCCATGTCACATCGATTCTCATATCTTTAATTGTTCCCGCGATATATAGAAATTGTGAATAAGAAATGAAGGACATGTGTTTCAAAGTTCACACTCCTTTCCGACATAGATAACCGCGGAAGGAAAATTTGTTAGCACAGAAAAGCCAATCGCTCCGGCATAAGAGACTTTTTAAAAATAGTCTAAAATGGAAAATCAATTTTTTCCACTTCGAAGGCAAATCAACAACTTTTCCCATTAAAAAGTTGAAAAATTAAGGACTAATTGACTTCATGTAGCTTTCGATAAACCTCTACAGGTTGGTCTTTTGCACCTGTCTGCCTATATGACTCGAGAATAAACCTGGAGTGATACGCGGTAAGACGAAAATCAACTGCGTTCACTCCTCTTCGTTACTCTCTCCCTCTCCCTTCTTTTTTTTTCATTCTCCACTGTCTTCATCTCTGTTTAACTGCATGTGGATTATATAGCCTACGGGTCTGCGTATGGCGGGGCCCGGTCCGACGTGTTTTTTTGCCAGGGCCCGTGGTGCTGCATACCACGGTCGGGGTCCAAACGGCTCCCGAAACAGTAGCCCGTGCCACCGTGTCCAAAGTACAGTCTTTGCAAGGAACAAAAAATTGTGACGATGCGGAATTGAATGATCAAAATATTTTTGGTAATTTTTGACGTTTCTTTGCGGGGCGTGTCTTTCATTTCATTCCATTTCGTTTATTATAGATGATAAGGCCAGTTACAGGATCAACATTAAATCATCGTATACACATATACAAAATAAAACGAAATATCCTTACAATAAATTATTCTGAATGTATGAATTAAATTATGACGAAAATTATTCATTGCCACGAACACATTTATTGGGAATCCAGCAGCTTATTTCCTTGTGTCGGTTGAGATAGTTGAGTTATGTAGAATTAGAGATTTCATTAAACGTAACGATTTGTGCGACATTAGCATTCCATATGGTTTGTTAATTATTTTTTTGTGTTGCTCGATGAAGTCAGCAATAATTTATCTTCTAAAAGGATAGAATAGAACTTCATGCCAACATAAATTAGGTCCTAAGTGCTTGTAGACCTACAATTTGAGAAATTTCAGGAGCTCCCCTGAATTTGAGAAACAATTGCGGAGAATAGGTGTGACCCATCGGAACCAAGAAAATTTCCGGTTTGTAGTTTCCGCCTGAGATTACTTTTTTTCGAAACGTTTTCTTACAAAGTCCAATATCTGCTTAAAAATCATTCCACGGAGAGATGATATTGAATACCTGTTGTAGATAATTCCACATTAAGCCACAAGTTTTCCTGGAATGTTCTGTAAACTGAGCGAAATCTCCAAGTTCCGTTTTCCCCAGAGTTTTTTTTCCAAATTAAACGAATATAGCGCTCATTGTAGATGAAATTGGATCAGATATTCATTGAAGATAAACTATCTGAAGTCGCATTGATTGCACAGTAAAATTTGCATACACACATTATTGCGCAGACACCTCCACATACATACTCATGCATACGGAAATGGTCAGTTGAAGGGTCTCAAATTATCAGAAATATCTTGATATTTGGAGATTTAATGTGACCCGACTTTTCACGTCTATTAGCCGTAGACCTACGCTTGTAATTTGTTTTTTTTTTTAATGATAAGGTCCAACATAGAAATATTTATGGCAAGGATTGTAATTTAAATTAAAGAGATTCGGCGTGTTAAGATGCTGGAAGGCATTGGCGATAAGACAGCGTCAGCAGTGTTACACAGTGCGTGCAGAGGATTGTCGCATTCTGGGCCCAGTTGACCCTAGTTGACACGAGAAAAAAAACGGCTTAGCCCGTTTACTGGTACTGTAGAACTGGGTGTTAAGTCACACTTATATATATATGAAATCCAATGCACGGTACAGGCTAACTGTGACAACAGTGCGATACTCAAATACACTCATATCTCACTAGCGCATTAAGAGCCTTCATTCTCTTTGACCATCTCATATTATGAATTGAGCACGTGCTCAGATTTCATAGCTCCTCGTTCTTTTCAATGGATTATATAAAGCGACATATATACTCAATGAGAACATACGGAATGAATTTCCGTAAATATTTAATTGGAAAAAGTTTTTTTTTTGCATTCAATCATTATCAACTTATCGAAACCCAAAAATTTGAAATGTGAAAACAGCCTAAACAAACATTGCACGACAGTGAGAAAAATTGCAAATATATTTATATGAGGATATGCCATAATTGTATATGAGTGTGTTAAATTTGTCTAAACAAATATATAAAAAATGTTGTAGAGTCAGGCGTTGGCTTTGACACACAAGGCATCGCCGCGATCTCGACCATCGAGCGTCTCCCCGATACCAAGAAGTCCGCAGTCTCACCCAGCACAAGCAACGCAAAGTTCCACCCCACGGCCATCCCCGATTCACCATCCTCAGTTGCATCAGGCTGCACCGGTTTCTCACATCACATCAAGTCTTCAACAACAATCTCAGCCTCCCTCCACTCCACAACTACCACAGTCATTCAGTCTGCATCACAATCGGCATCCAAAGCAGGAAGTTGACTCAAGCAGCCCAAAATCTGAAGGCTTTGATCTCAGCAAGAATTCAGCCATCGCTGGTAAGTGAAATAGAGCTAACACCATTGAAATATAATTAAATACACTTTAGATGACCTTTGAGGTGTCGCCCTGTGCTACCGCCACCGCTAATTCCATAATTTTCCATTAAATCAAACCCAAGAAGATTCTAAAAAAATTGTATTTCTCATTTACAGGAAAAATATATTTCATGTTTTCTAGAATCATTAGCAAAAAAGACCGTGCTCCAGTTCCCATTTAGCAGCCATGTTTCGGGAGTTTCCAATTCTAGATCAGATCAAATTATAACATTTCATAATTTGTTTTAGATTGGCCTTACCAAGTTTTCAACCTTATCGGCTGTTGCACAAGCTTCCGAGGAGATTCTTATTTCAATGCAACATTTTTGTAACCAGTGTCGTCTCGAGACACACCATATTGTTGCACTTTTCATTACGAATTATTTCTGATTTACTCATTTATTACATACACGCTCATTCAAACACCGGTACTCCCTTACTCATTCCAATTAGTACCAGAGGAACATATAATTGCATAAGAAACAACTTTCCTCAAATAGTCCACGAAGGCACTCGAAATTCGATCGTGATAACATCGAGGGCAACATTCGTTCCTAACTTACCCTATTGTGTTACTGAATCTTCAATAAAATTGGAAGTACATGGAGCTTTTGTTTTCTGACTTCATTATTGAAGTTCGATTAACAGATTTTCTTCCGACCAATCCTGTCATGATTGACTAAGTCTCCCTCACGAGATGAGAATTTATATTCTCATGATTTGCTCATTTCTCCTCCACATAGAAGTACCTATGCTTTTTCTACACTCACTGTAGCTACAATCTTCTACTTTGCGTATCTCTGCCAAAAAAGCATGCGGATATTCAGAGTGGGAGAGAGAGACGGAGAGCAAAAGAGAGACAGAGACCAACCTAGGGGGAATATCGCGCCCGCGACCCTTGGATACTAATCCGGATTAAATCAGAATCCCCAGGGGCTATGCGGCCAGGATCTGAGCCACGGATTCGTAGCAGCACGCTTCAAACCAAACGCCCAGTTTTTATTTTAATTCGACACTGTTTGGAAGTCCAACTATTTTATTCACTCTAACGGCATCAAAATTATTACGCAAATTTTAGAATCAATATAAAATGCAAATTTTTCTCATCTGAAACTGAGGTGTATTAATACATAATTATGAAATAATAGAAGGCGGGGGCGCAAATGCGGGTAGTCGAAATATGACTATGATGCATTATAAGTCGAACCAATAATATCTCAATAGAGATCAAATAGGTCATTTTAATACGAAGATGAATAACAAACCCAGAAACTTAATTATAAAATTTCATGTGTAGGTGCGTAAATAGCATCCCGACCAATATTGCACCCATGCATTACGTTTTCGAGCTGCTGGCATATGCAGTATTTAGGCTCATATGGGGCCTCTCGCCTTCGGCTCGAGCAATAAAGCCGCATTCGCCAAACCATTTTTTTCGTCCCTTGCTGCAAACTATTGTATCATTTTCCCTAAACTAATCCGTTTACCAGACACATTATAAAGGGAGTAGAAAAAATTTCTACATGCGTGGATCAACTGCATTGGACATTTTTGAACAAATCAGAAAGGTATTTGTGTGGCCCTGATATGTTCCACTCATTCGGTCGTCTTGTTTGAGAAAAATATGATGAATAATCCTATCGCAAAATACCAACGTATTTCACAATTTGGAATGGCTATCTCTAATTTTTAAGTGTGATGATCATCGATAAATTAAATAATTGTTGAGTTTGGATGAAATTCAATTCAATGTGATGAATGGAAACTATGCATTGAGAGCTCAATCTACTTCAATCAATTATACTGAAATGAAGTGTACTCTTGTTGCATACACTATATACGATGTTGAATATGAAAAAATGTGCATTTGTTTCCATCCATTCTTACGCATACCAATTTAACAGAAGCTTAATTTTTCCAGTTTGAAAAAAAAAAATTAGGATTAAAAGCATAACAATAACACAAATCGTGGATTAAAGGGGATTCTACCTTTTTTAATTCCAGAATTCACGATTGAAACGCTCACCGCGTTGTGTCATTGTTTGGTTGTATGCATAGAGTAGAGTATAGGTGTGTGTGTCCATCAGAGAGTTTAGTATTATCCCAGGCTGGTGTGCGTTGGATTTGAGATTTGAACGGGGAGAGCCCCGAAAGCCGCTCACACACGACCAATAATCCGGGATTAATCCTGAGCACACGCACACTCTCTCGCGTATCAGCACACGACAGAGGGAGGGACTGGAGAGAGGGGTGTAGGTGGGAAGTAAACCCATACTGCTTATACATACTCTCTGAAGCTAGCGTCTCAGTCCACAGCCGCAACGTTACACGTCCCCATGTGGACTATCCTCAAAACAAACTCTGTATTATAAAAATATTCATCATCATAAAAATCATGACCTTTCCTCATTCATTTCATTGTATCAATGCACTTGCGTTATTCATTGATCTTAAAATTAAGAAGCAGGATATACTTTGGCCTCCGATGGGTCAAGCCAATAACTTTTGTTTCATCGTATCCTGCGCATGCGCAACATAGCCCTTTGAAAGATAGACCATGATATATTAATTTTTAAGCTCAAAACATTTTCGCATTCATAAAAGCTACGCAAACTCTACTAAAATATATTTTGTTAGATTCCCAACTGAGTAAAGAAAATGCTTAGGAAGTCATTTGAAAAAAAAAAAAATTAAATAATTGTATCAACGTAATCAGACCAAGTTATGAGCAAATACTTCCACTCCTTCACTATTAACAATGCTTCACACATGGCGCGCTCGCTTTTTGAACGGCTCAACATAGGAAAACAGTTAAGATTAAGGTGAGCATGTTTAATCTATGATTTTGTATCGTATGGTGAGGCATTGGTTCCAAGTTAAGTCATTCATTCTATTGGTTTCAAATTGGAATTGGAAACGTCTGCGGCTAATTTATGTTTAGTCGCATACACAAGTTTGGACACAATTATTCTGGTGCTTTTCGTTTTGAATGTTCTCCCTTTTGAGGGAGACCAATAGTAAGTCACCTTCTCATCAGAAATCTAGGGGCACGCATTGGTAAATACAATGAAATTTAAAAACAATATAATGACTAAACTAAACTTAATTTGCGGATCGAAATAAAAAAATTTTCCTCTTTGGGATGAAAGCAAAGTAACCAGATAGTATGTTTAACAGGCGGCAGAATAATGCACAGAATATTATCATTCCTCGTTACCACAAAATCATCGTGCCATGTGTAAAATAGAGGGAAGAGTTAAATCATCAAAGCACGTGATCATATCTCAGGTTAACTATGAATTTTTCATCTTTTAAACTGAAGTAGGAGAAGTCTCTGAATATGGAAGCATATCCGAAGACAATCTCATTGCAAAGGTTGAGTCCATTTTTTCATCTGCTTGCGAAATTGCAAAACAAAACCAGGACCAATGATAAATGAAAATGGCAGTTATAACCCGGTACAAAGGCGTTCTGCTGATATCCACTATAAAGGATTACACATTCGGCTTCCCTCACCCCTCACTCTTCGGTTGAGCCATTCACGCAACCCAGGGGATAGATGGTAGTGGGGAGTGCGGGATAATCCCACTACTACCCTCACGATAATCCCACATATAGTTACAAACCACTGACACATGCAATAAGTCCATATGTGTGTGTGTGTGTGTGAATGGCCCGGGCCAGAATTACAAAACCCGTGAGGCGTTTTATATGTACAGGAGGCTTGGGTTGACTCGATGGTAGAAAGCGGCTAACACGGATGATCTCGGGTGCCATGAGCGATCACACACATGATGGGAAATGTACAAAGAGACCGGTCTCTTATGAAAGGAAAGGACCTGAAGGAAAAGGGTAAGGGAGCGAGAGATTTAGATGGTAAGTGGCTCATATAGCACAGAGTAGTGGAGAGGGACTAATCGTAGTGGCCTCTATGGGACGTCAAGCCTTTTTATGCAAACGTTCTTTTTTTCCGATCGCTAGGGGGGACATATACTTTCCCTAATTCGCCAATCTTTTATATCTCGCTTATTCTTCACGAGAGGATTCCTCAATGTCCTTTCGCAATGCCATTTTGAGCAGTAATTTTCCTAACGATTGAATGGCATTTTCTTGAACAGTCCATGTTTTCAGGGTTGCGGAAAGAAGTTGAAGCCAAATGAGTTTTTCAGTCGGGGCGACTTTGCTCCGAATTATGGTTTCGTAAGAGGAAATGCCATACAGGGATTCCACTGGAATAATAACCGATACACTATTTATCCCGCGATGTGTTACTATAACGATGGGGGTGAATTAAGGGGCGGTTCTATGGCGCTTTTATCGGATGATGCATTGCACAGGACTTCTGCATTCACTTTGAACCAGAAAATCAATTTACATTGAATATGTAAAGGTACAGCACTGAAGGAAATTTTATTCCACTGATGGATTTGTTCAACATGCGAAAAATCAATGTAACTTCGCAAACAGGTGTGATGACGAATGAGATTTTGGGATTCCTGGTACAATGGGCAGAGTCAAACTCTGCAGACGCTCTTCGGATGGGTTTCAAAGTTTTTTGAACAAGATCATTGTAGCTCGATAATGGAGCAGAACGGAGGTGTTTAGCCGATCCATTGACGAAGTCGAAGCCTGTATTTGGTATCAGAGAATTCCATGAAGTTATCCTGAACGATAGCGGCCAATGTGCAGCCGCTATTGAGAAATGCGCCCAAATAAATAGGATGGGGTATGAGCCCTCACGGGTCGAATGGATGGCTGTCCGATGTCTATCTAATTGATTTTCAATAATTTTAGGTTTATATTTTTTCGTAAAAAGTATAGTGGAGTACTTTTTAATCTGGCAAAAGAGGAAAGTGTACTGGGGTGAGGCTGATTCTAACACCAGGACTAGAGTCTGCGCATTAAATAATTTTGTCAATGAAAACATTATTTCTGCGATCCTGATTATCAAGGGTCATCGGTTAGCCTTCGGTCAAGCCATTTGCCAATCCCTGACCACGATTAACTGGGGCTGCGTGTGACCCAATATTCACTCCGCTGAGGAAGAATTTCCCTAGGTGAATAATTGAAAATAAACTGGAGCATCCTCGAGAATCAGCAAGCTCCGGCAGCATCCAATTTATACGAATTATCTCGTACACTAGAGGAATGAATAAATTTCATCCTTTTACCGCATGTGTTAGGCATTTTGAATGAGTTAGAAAATGGGTTAGCTCGGTCGTTTATACCTGATAATTGGAGAATATCAGGAGAGTAGAGGCCCTCCAGCATAGCAGAGAGCTAACTTAGCCCAAAACATTTGCCAACCTACTCATCTCCATTCTCTATCTTTCTCAATTTCTCTCGGACAAGATAAAAAATGTAATATGCAAATGAGTTTCTTTGTTGGATACCTGTGGGCTTATTTTTAGGGATAGGAGGCTATAAGTAGCAAGTAGATCAAAATGTTTGGCAGTGTTTTCACTACTGGCAATTTGACCCATAGAAGGGCTTTTGTAGGACCCCGAGGAGCAGGCAAACAGGATCGGAACGAACACGGTGAATGGTTAGAGTTGAGCGGAACATGATAGGAACAGAGTGATCGGAAAATTTGGGGTGTTTGGAGGGACCATAGGGGACGCATCCATGCTATCCTGCTACTTGTTTACGCCCCAGAAACGTTAAAAAATGGAGCAGCCAGTGGTAAGGATGAGAGGGAGAGATCCAAAGGGCAGAATCCCCTATAATCTATATCTTCTTAAATCCATATGCAAGTTTTCTCTCTTGGAAAGTTTTCTACGTGGATAAATGATGTTTTATAGTGATTAACTCCACTTGATTGAGTTGTCTTTCCTTATCAAATATTGGATATTGAAATGAAGCTAGTTTAACGGAAATCCAAAGGAAGCATCGCTAGCCATGTAGATGGAATCACCAAAATGGAATAATAATGGTTTCGACCCACCAGCATGTATGATGTCACATACAAATCAGCTTTTCCGACGAGTGCAGATTGGTTTCCTACCTGCAATGCTGCAGAAAATTTCTCGAAAGTCAGATGAAAATTCAGATTGCTTCCGGAAAATTCATTCGATTTTTCTCTTTGTAGGGAATTTCGTGTAGTTTGCGTACAGAGATAATACGTATGGACTAAGGCGCCCACGCATATTTGGCACTTTCCACCCCTTCTATGATGCTCTCCTAGGACGGAGAGGTCATCTCTGCAGCCTTCCCCAATTCCTCACGCGGTCTAAATTGTCTCTCCCAACCTAATCCACATTTCGCCATCATCGAACACTTCGAGTCCTTCACTTTGACATGGTCATCACAGCAGGCTTCATCCAGCAACAACAGTCTCTTCATGTATTTTTACCCACCTAAATGGAATACTTGTATTGCGGCCAGATGTGCGCAAACGTAACCCCTTTGGATTTCCGGATCATGGAATTACGACGCGCGCAACTGAGAAAACCCCCTAGCGATTTAGAGGGGATATACGTACACTTGTTTATCAGGAGAACAGGCGATACTAGGCGAATCTCTCTATATTTCTCAGATTATTCACAATTTCATTCCCTTTGTTATTAAAATTATTACAATATGAATTTACTCCATTGGCGATTTGGGTTTTTTTCTTCCAACGAATTTCAATCACTTTAGTAATAAAATACGGATATGCTCTACCGGATTTACTCCATTTTTTTAAATTTATTAATTATTCAGTTAGGGAACCATCTGCAGGGAATTAGAGTTGATGAAATTCAATAGTTGAGTGTGCTATTGGAATTATTACACTTTCCCCTGCATTACATCTGAAAATCTGCATTGATTATTACACGGTTTTACGGAACTTGATTTACTCGCATGGGGATTAAAATCGTCAAAGCTACGTGAATTTCCGCGTACCTAAATCTTCTGAAGGGACCACAATTATTATACTAGTTCTTCATAACGATACAATACCCTTTTCAAAGTAAACATTGGATTATCTTGTGCATAAACTTTTCAATCAGTTGGAAATTTTGTGGGTAGATTCCACACATGAAATCCTTTGGTCCGTTCTGTTTCATCAGAATTTTATCTTGCTTTTCTCTTGAAGAAAATTATTTTAACCAGCCCTGTTTTTGAACTCGCAACTGGACTCCAGTCTGGAGCGATTACGAATTTTGTGAGTGGGTTTCAACCAACGAGTCTCTGCACTTTTTACTCCTTGCAGAATTCTATCACTTTCTTGTTACAGTACGCGAATGTTCTTAAACGATTGAGTTATTCACATTGTTCGGTATTGTTCCCATTTGCGCTTGGTTGTTTAGGGAAAATTTGAAGAAATTCGGGTGGACAACCGTTGAGACGTCGATTGCGCTTCGTTCATGCTCTCCTAGTTTCCCAAGGATTCTATTAGCCTGCAGAGCTCTCACCAGCGAATCTCCGATACTGGACCACCTATATCGGCCAAATCCTGCGGTTTATCCATTGAGTTGGCTCGAAAACTGCAATGAAGGGAACATCGATAAAACTACATGACCAACACATTCCATGCAGGCTTGTAGGACAATTTGTCCATACTTTTCAAATCTCTTCGGTTGCCTATGTCTTTATTACAATGGAAATTTGTTTTCTCCACATCGTTTGGCGCTTTGTTCTTATAATTAAGAATAAATGAATGAAAACGTTGCTTAGCGACAACGAAATAGAATATGAAGAAGTATCGTATTTTTAAAAAATAATGAATTCGTCAGAGGAAATGTATTTTTTGAAGTTATCAATGTTGTTCATTTGTAAATTCTATCCGTTAACTCATTAACGGGGCAGAGCATGTGCTTCCGGAGATTACTGCATATGATGAAATACCTCATGGATTTCGATTGATAGCAGAACACTTTCTTGTGTGCCAACCCACATCCGACGCGGTCTAGCATGCCGTCGTAGCATAGGCATTTCTGGAGGTTTACCCTGGGGCGTATGCAGTACGTTGTTCTGAAGGAATGCTCGAGAGCAGCAACGGTGGTGAGCACGATATGCAATGCAGCATTCGGTCTATACCAAATCTTGGTGAAAGTTCGTCGGAGGGGCTTGCCATTCCGGCATTAATCGGACTAACGATAAAATGAAACAATTACAATATTTTCTAGACTGGCATACTTTGTACTGAAATAGTTGTATATATAATAACGTTGAACATGTGTTAGCTCATTACAGAAAGGGAAGTCTGGTGTGTTTACATAAAGCTTTTGCCATAAATCCAAAACTAAGACGTTGAATGACACCTCCCGTGGATCCTCGCAGGACCCACCAATTTACACATACACACATGTATTCCAGTAACAGATGCAACAAAGAGCCCGTGGAGTTACGCAGAAACGAATCAAAGGGGCGGAATGGCGGGGAGGGTGGCATTAGTGGGCCAAAAAATTATATAAAAAAAGGCTTATCCCCTGATCCGGGATTTATTCGACAGGATATAACCTTAGCCGGCTTATCCTGGGGAGAGGCTTTGCCGAGGCCAATGTGTGGGTCAGGAGGGGCGAGGGGGAGATGGGTTAAAAGAACGAAAGAGGCGTAGGTATTGATTTTCTGCGGGTGGATTAAAGCACAATTTTGTAGGGTCATTTTATTGCATTTTAAAGTGCCATGCGATTTATTAAAAGGCCTTAACTTTTAGCGAAAATCATGTGAAATCACAGACTGTTTTGCAGTTCATAATTTTGTATCACTCGAATTATTTCATCAAGACATTGTAATCACACTGAAAACGAAAAATTGACGTGTTCTTTTCTCCTGGGTCTACTGATGGGTCTTCAGAGGGATGTCTGAGTGGGTATCGCCCTCTGTCGCTCTTATAGTCCTTGACCGTTGGTTTTGACTTCAAAACGCAGTGCTGGATACTTACCCATGCAGCTGGGGCCGATTTTCAGCATTTCAAGCATCATATTTCTAAATACAGGGTAAACCCTCAGAAAACCCTACTAGTGGGCGCCGGTGATGGAATCCTCCCCCTCCCCACGTCGGATTGGGTTCTCGTCCGGCTTAGCTTTATTCCGCGGAGACCGGGCGCAAACCCAAGAACTTTAACGCAGTAGACCGAGACTCTGATGCTGTGACTAGTGTGTATGTGTAAACAAATAATTTTTCATCAGCGTTTTTTATTTCAATTTACCTCTTTTTATCAAGTTTTATAATTACGAGTCATAATATGTAATTAATAAATGAACCAGCATCTTAATCTTCCCAACCTACAAAGCATTAAATTGACGGTGTAATTCCCGAAAAATTATTGTGATTTGGAAGTTATCAACAGGCAAGGCAAAGATGAAAGAACATAACAGCAAAGAAAGAGGATTTCTTTTAAGTGTCAGATGCAGTTTAGTAGTATCACGAGACTCTCAAGCGAATATCTCAGTTATCTTCACGGGTCAGCAAAGCGCGCCACTAACGCCTCACCGTAATCTCACGGCTCATACGACCAAGTGAAAAAAAGACGGGGAGGATGGACTCCCTTCCACTTGGGTTTATCTCCATCTCTGCGGTCGTTTCACGCTGAACTGCCGAGTGTCCCATGAAACAGAGGGAGAAAAGCCAACAAATAGAATGAATGAGCAGTGAAAGTGGGTAACTGAGAGGAAGAGAGATGCAATGAAAACAAGAATAGAAACTATATAGAAAGAAATCATCAATGGATGAAATGCACATGATTGTTGCATAATAATTTTGTCCGAAACAATTAGTCCATCCTTTTTGTATTTTTGGGTAGAAATGTTTGTACTATATCGATTGGCGATGAAAGTGAAAGCGTGAAGTATTCTAATCAAAACTCCTACATTAATCAATATTTATAGAAGAGAATATTGAAGCCTTCAGAAATTTCTGACGTTATTCTACTTTTCTGGGTGATTTATTGAAATTTTATTTCACATCCTTGGGACAGGCCACCAAATTCGTTAACTCTATGACCTTATGCTGTAACCCGTACCTGTTTGTTTATCGCTGGTTTGGTTTAAATTACGTACACCTCATTTTCTATGAAGATAATATTTGATAATTACTCTACACTATGCAATGTTTCCATAATTTTGTGACCGGCCGTGCTCTAAAAATCCCAACAATTCAACAATACTGTCGTATCGCCCATTCTATGAATCTATACTTGCTTCTACTCTTATTGGTCTTTATCGCCCGCCACCGTAGCATAGGGGTCTCCGAAGGTTTACCCTATGTCTCGAAAAACGATGGCTTAAATGGCGAAAGTGATTCTAGCTGCATGGATGCAATGCTCCCTTCTGAAGCATTGCTCACGAGCAACTACTATAGGGAGTATAAACTAGAGACAGAGGCACAAAAAACACGCGAGTACACTTCACGCACACACACTGACATCCTTCTGAAAATGTGTCACGCAAACACCGCATGAAAAATTTTACTTTTTATATAGGGTGAATTACAATAACTTTCCCTATCGAAAAATTAAAAATCTCAGTAAACAACCATATGGGGAGCGGGGTTATAATGCCTGCGCCTGTTTTTTCTATGCATCCCAGTCTAAAGGCCTCGTGTTAAGGGATTAAAAGTCTGCAGCTCTACAGGGTCAGGCGTACGGCTTATATCTCAGCCCAGGCTAACAAGATTAGCCCGAAGACGTTCGCATACCCCAGGGATTAGAAGACGTTATGTGTTGTGTACGTAGCCATGGCTTTTGCCTAAGAATTCTACTTTAATATTAAAACAAACTCCTTGCTTTTACATCACCAATGGCCGCGCTAGTGGCCTAATTCTAGTTGTTTGACATGATTTGTTTTTCTTTTGACTAAATAAACGAAAAAAGTAATGAATTTCTATGGATAAATATTTATTGGAATGCTGCCGCTACGCTAATGATTTCTAATATATATATATATATATATATATATATATTTTTTTGTTGAGCGTTTTACTGTCACAGGTTGTCTCATCGTTATCTTATTTACCACCAAATATAATTTTCGTAGCATATCTCTGGCATCATTATTCTTTTTTTTTCTCAATAGACGGTATGTGGCAAAATATGCTCGCGTAGTTTCCATATGAGCTTTCTAATTGTTAGGTCTTTGCAAAGAAATTCGTAGAATAAATTAAGAAAATGAAAGCTTATGAAGTTGTTGGACGAGAAAAGAACGGAGGGGAAAAAAGGTAGAGTAGATGCAACGGCGAAATACACGCCAAAGGGGGAGCGTTATCTCCCGCTCGACTTTTGCTACTCTATTTCGAGTCAAGATATACAGCCCCGCAGAATCTACTCGTGCCACCCCACTCATGACCATCCTTGCGCTTTTGCGTAGCTTTTAATGTCTTTTCTCGTGTTTTGATTAAGAGCCAACCACCTAACTCGTGTATTATACTCTCAAGTAGGTATGGAGGGAAGGGAAAGAGATACGAGAAAAATATCAGCTTTGAGTAATTGTTGGATCGACAAAAGCTGCCTTTCATATAGAGTTTATGAGGACTAACTTTATATTTTTATGAGGAATTAAATTTTTTATTTTCTCACTTGATTACTCGAAAACTCCATAAATGCTTGTGAACTAATTATTGATTCAAAAGATTACTGCTTGGATTGTTATATTGCTACCAAAAGAATTGTAGAGACGTTGCGATGTCTCTATGATTTCAAGAGCTAATTTTTCGGCAATCCTTCTCCATTATTAGCCGTCACAATTTCGTGGACTATGTTGAAAGGTATTTCACTCATAGTTTCAATCATCCACGTTGGTATACGTTAACCGACAGTGGTACGAGTAAGTGGTGGTTTTCGTAAGGGAATGCCCCACGATGCGATTTCACGCTGGATTTGCCTAAGATCTCCGTTAAGGAGGCCTTCTTCGGAACCCTCACCTCAGCTCCTTTCCATCCGAAAACCGCACGCGGACGTCTTTTACCCACCCTCACCACCACCCAATCTCGCCCATCTTATACTCATCCGTCCCGGGACAGATTACACATCGTCGTCGTGTCCTTAACGTTTTTTTTTTCTATTATAATACCGGATTTCATGAAATCTTAAACTTTATTTTTCTGTAGAGAGAAGCATTCCTATCGATCCAATTTTGCAATAAATCTTTCAAATTTTGTAATTACAAGCTTCTTTACGTTTCGAACAAATACGCAGAGGCCTGTTAAAGAGTTGGTACATTCTGCGAAAATGCTGCAATCGTAGTGGTGAACATATATATA
This sequence comes from Asobara japonica, assembly GCA_026005395.1. Taxonomy (NCBI): domain Eukaryota; kingdom Metazoa; phylum Arthropoda; class Insecta; order Hymenoptera; family Braconidae; genus Asobara; species Asobara japonica. The sequence continues at coordinate 5,352,955 of BQMI01000298.1, read as the reverse complement.
CAAATGTCGAGAACAGTGAAAATTTAATCGATATCAAGGATTTTTAACCATCGGGGTCCTCATGATAACTTCCCGTCTCGCGAAGCTGAAAAATGAATATGAAACTGTCATTTAATAAGAAAGTGAACTAAATTGCGAAACTTGGCAACTTAAATACCAACATGTCTACCTATAACTCATTACCGAAAACCCAAATTAAGCTGCTTAACCAAGATATTTATGCCCCCTCTGTCTCAGTTCTTCAACACTACCGACCTCCCCGCTAGCCCTACCTATTTCAGCAAAGTAATTTTAATCTTTAGCGCATAGACAGTGCCACGACGTGCCTACACGTTCCCTCGAGATTTTGTCCTGCGTTTTGTAGTTACGATGAAAACGCACTTTCTATTCCCTCGCACTTGTATACACATAAACGTCTTACACCATTATATCCTTATAAGCGTCTTAGGTAGGAAAACTTACCGTGGATTGTATGTGTATTCCGGGCAACACTTCCAAGTTCATGGGGATATGAAAAAAGTGATGAATGCATGTTATTAATTGTTAATTAATACTCATTAATACTGATATACTTTCATCAAAAAATAGACCAGAATTAGTGATGAGAACTTATGAAACCTTATAATACTTTCTAATTGAGAAGCAGTTAAGCATCATGTTGTCGAAGTAAACAGAGCGATCGAGTTATGACAGCCTCCTGCATCTGGTCAACTCATATGACGGCATTCCGCCAACATGCAGGGATGAAAGACCGTTTCATTTGTCCAGGCGATCCACTGATCAACTATCTTGATATTGAATTCTGGGTGTAGTCGCCTACCCTTTGCTTTCGTGCTGATATTAATCGAACAATAAAAACTCGGAGACGTAGAAAATTTTACCATCGAAACCTGAAGGCAACACAGGCGGTTCTTTGCTTCCGGAAAATTTTAGGTGCTCTTCAACCTTAGATTTTGACTGACGTTGAATTTACCGGCCAATTGGTGACCAAAATGGCCAAAATGATTGGTGCAAAAAGCGAAAACAGAATTCCTCGTTCAATGCGATAGCGCGGTTTTTCAGTCACATGAAGATGTAGGTCATAAAGTGGAACTAAAGCCTAGGTAACCCTTCGTACAAAACAGCGAATACGAAGTATATACATCGCGTGTCGTTGTGATTTTCTTTGCGTGCATTTTAAGCTCCTTCGCTCAAGGCACAGTGAGCATCCTACTGTTGTGCACGTAAATGCCTCGACATAGCTAGATAAGGCATAATGAGATAACCTTCCAAGGCTTATAAGATCACCAGCCACGCGACGAAACCTTGCAAATCCACACATATCGTTAGATTTAGCCATTGAAGTTGCACCATACGTCAGCGTTTCCCAAATCATCTCTTCAACGTTATGTATTGTAATTATTTTCGCTAATCATTAGTCAGTATCCATGTTTACAAATATTTCAGTGCAGTGATGTAAATAACAATATTAACCACTGGAGACATCAGAAGACATTATTTCCGGATTACAATGAACCGCAGCGGATGAAGAAATAAAAATGGAAAACGTAGGAGGAAACGAATCTACAAAAAAGTCACTTTGCCATTATGAAAAAGGAATGGCGAGCGAGGATTTAGTTCCTTCAATTGGCTAAAATTGGGTATTAACTTAGCACACCAAATATAAAAATATGGTCACTCGCACATAAATAATACTAAAACTATTGCAATATGAAAATGGAATAGTCTCATTAGCAATAATCAATGATTTTAATCCAGCGAGACAATAAAAGTCATAATACAAAATAATTGTTCCAGAAAATCATGATGCAGTTTAGCTAGAGATAAGCCTCGTTAGTGAGAGGAAAGTCTCCCATCCAAAGTGATTTAAAACAGCGTTGAAAAACAAGGGAACCCACCCAGATAAGTTGAAAAGAGCTATTGGAGCTGTAGTTATCACTGAAGGCCGACATCCGCCGGATCAGCCTCTGATACTAAAAACACCCACCATTTCCTTTTTTATTCCAACAGTTAATTCCAGAAATTGTGCAATACCATATGACAATATATATCAAATCGCAATTCTATCACACTTCCAGGAAAAATCAAAGAGAAGTAATTCATTTTCTAATGCCTCAAATTGAAATAGACAACTGTCTCTCATTATGAACAGTGTAATTAAAATCATAGCAAAATCCGGACATTATACTTAGATTTCTTTGAACCTATCTATTTCTATTTAGTCATAACCCGAATAATTCGTGACTTTATCGTACATCATTTTTTTCTTCCTGTTCATCACCAAACGGCAAAATAGATTAAATACGAAGTACTTAAGGGGGGAGATGTAACGAGTTGTCAGAAGATGCGAAACGGAAAAAAAATAAGTGGTTGAGAAGTCGACGGTTTGGAGTTTTTACGTCTTGAAGGGGTTTCTCACTTCGTTTCTGGTATGCAGTCTTATCTTTCGACGGGCAATGTCAAAGACGAAAAGCGCTTCCGTCACTCTGTGGTTCCAGTGCGGGGGTGACTAGAGTAGGGGCACTGATAACGGAAGTCCGATAGGGTGCTCCCTGTTCCTATAGCCACCAGAAATGAGAAATGTCTTCTCTTCTGCTTTCTGACCCTTCTTCGGAGATTAAACATTTCAAACCAAGTTTAGTAGATTAGCTGTGGGAGCTTCTTCTATGATTCTATATAATGTAAATGAATTCATTCAAAGATGGAATACATGTTGTGTAGAAATGGGCAGAAGCATTTGATTTGTTAATTTTTCTGCAAAGAACAATATATAAATTTGTCTTACAAAATTTCAACATAACGACCGACGTTCAATACGGAAATAACAATTACAGAAAATTGTATGGACCGTCTATCATGGGATTGAATGAATTATTACCAGATATGTAAGAAATATCTTGAGACGTAGAGATATAGAAAATTGGTACTTCTCTGCTTCAAGATCAGAACAGTAACTTTTTCGATTTACTAAAACCACACCATGAATATTATTCATCTATGTGGAAGCCAAAAGTGGCTGAAATCTCGCGGAGAACTTTGGATTTTCCGGTGTTAATTAATAGGCGCGATAGTTAAGATCCTTGTAACGATGCAAAGTGGTCGATAGCTCGCCTTAATGAAAACTGTACGTCCCTGGGATTAAGCTAGCCCTGTGGGTCCTGGTCAGCCTTCCTTGGGTGTATACCCCAGTGAACCCCTTAATTCTACTCTCTGATGCTGAAGCTTTCTGATGCTGGTGCTCTGCGTGGAACTACAAGTTCCGGAGCTGCATTAAGTCCTAATATCAGCCGAACTGAATAACGTCGTTAAATCCTTTGGATGCGGCCAAGATTTGAATGGACACTGGTCAGCTCATGATTAAAGGTTTTAGATAGGAGATTACACGGTATTATCATACTGTTCAGTGATTCACAAACTGATTCACAAATATCTAAACTTCGTGGTGAAATCAATAAGGATAAATGCGATCGGGATACGAGCCTCGGTGGGTCGAACCAATAACATGCCGATGTGTGGATATTTTTTTCCGTCAGTTAGTATCCTAGAAATACCATTCGGTTGAATATTTAACAAAAGAGTTGAATATGTCGTTAGCAAGATCACAAAAATGTTATTAAATGGTTGTTCTTCGACAAATTAAACAAAGTGAAATGAGGGACCTTACACCAAAACAATATCGTTCAATAAAAAATATGGAGCTCCATATTCATCTTTAGATATTAATCGTAGTCCACTGTAGAGAAAACAGAGGAGTTTCGAATTATGCAATCATCAGAAATCAGTCACTAGAGTATGAAAAATCAGTGCGGCGTGCCATTCGAGTGCAAAAACTCTGAAGATCCTTCATATTTTTGACACTAATTCATTACCTCCATACGACACATCAACATATCGCTTAATTCGAATACCTTTTCCGCCTTAGGCGTCTACTTCTCGGGTATTCCCCTCTCCGTTCTTTCACTCGGCTCAGAGCGAAATCTGGGATTAGGGGTTGCCAACATCGCTGCTACTCGGCTCGGTATGTTTGGGCGGCCACGAGTGGCATATAGTCTCGAGTCAGGGTTAAATAAGGATCGCCTCCATTGTACCAGGCCGCTTTTCCTACCCATTGTCTCGCGATTCGTGCCAGCAGCTCGCTTGCTAACCGACGAGTGGATCTACATACGTTTACCGCCTAGGGTTATACTCCTGTATATTGTACTATTTGAACCGGGCATGTATATATATCCACGGACATGAGATACAGCTGGTATCTGAGAAAGTCATTGTTCCAGCATAACCAAATTATATTTTCCAACTTTAGGTTTTACCTAATTTTCAGTATATCAAAACTATGCCATTCATTTTCGATTTTATTTGTATAGGAAAAGAATCATGATCTGACATTTTCCATTTTAATGACCCGATCAAGGAGAATCTTTACTTCATCCAAATACCCTCACCAACGATTTGGCGTGTTGAAAAAAAACTGTAATTATATCTACGTTCAGCATGTTATATATGTGTAAGCTTTATTTCATATACATTCATCTAGTAGTTTGGTGATAGGCTGATAGTTTGATGACGGGCACAGCAGTACCAGTGCTCAAAGTGACCAGGTGCATTCTATGTACTGCGCATTCTGACACCTATCACAAAAAAGGACACCTCCTACATATAACCGCCGAACGGGGGAATTTTGGAGGGGGAGTGGTCGAGCCCTTTCACACCATTCGCCTCCTAGTGCGGGAGAACTCCCGAGTTACGCGAAATTATACACAAATCCATACATCTAATGGATAGTTTGGGGATGGTCATTATAGTAACCGTGGCGTAAATGTATATATGATAGCTTCTCAAATCACGTGTTTCCTTAACCTGTGAAATGTTACAACAGTGTGATTTTGCTTATAGATTTTTTGGTCCTTTACATTATCCAGTGTAAATTTATCACAGTAATAATAATAATACTATGATCATTTCATAATGATCTAGATTTGAAAATGTTTTCGACACAAAAGGATTTTCGTAATACGTGTTTACTTCTGTTTGCAGGAAAAAGTCCGGTGCCGGTTCATTGTGTAGTAGAAGCTATTCATAGCATAGTGGATACGCGAGTCAGTGGAGGACGTGATAAGTGGCCAGGAGCTCAGTTAGAAATTGATACCTATGTTATCATTCCAGCTGCTGTGCCATTTCAGGTGCGTTACAGGAATTCACTTTTCGATTAACCTCTGTGCACCAAAATAGTGACTGGTCCATGAGATACCAGTTAAAAATTCACACAGTCATGTAAGAATCATGATAATTTCTACATAGATACCTATTAAAAACACATGGATTCAAGGAAAATGATACCAAGCAAATACTTATATAAGTAATATTAACCAGATCTAGATTACTAGATTATATAATCACATTACAACTTTCAAATTATATACGTGGGCTATACTTTAGAAGTGTATTTTTAACGGCCCTTCCGTCAAAATCAGGAAGTTGAAACGATCTTAATTTTTTTTTTCAGGATTTAGTAGCTGAAGCCCTAGTTCGTCTTGGCTACACCACAGACCTCATCCCCAGTGCTCGCGGCAGTATAGTGGTGAAAAACTGGCGACCTTTGCCGATGGAGAAAGTGGCAGATGAACCAACTCGAACAGTAGCTGAAATACTGGCCGAGTTAACCACAGTAGCAACCCTAAAGATTCAAATCTACAGGTCAAGACCACCACCACCAAGTCCAGCTGCTGAAGTCAGAGATAAACTTTTGAGGCTTCTTCTACTCCATAGTCATGCACTTCTTGTCTCCGCAGGATGTCCTCTAGATGAGGTAACGGAACTTTTTGATAAACGTGATTAATTATTAGGCTATGTAAAGTCATCGTGCCATTAGCTCAGTGACATCACATTTGAAGAGATAATTCCGTGGAATCTACGTAAAATAAGTAGATTTAGAGTTATTGTATGAATTTTACCAAAGTGCACAGAATTCTTGAAGAGAATGAATAAATAAATTTGTTCATGGCTTTATTTCGAATCAATTAAAGTCTCGCCAAATGATTATTGAATCTCAATTAGCAAATGCCACCTTCAGTACTCAACAAATGAATCAAAATGACTATTATATAAAGTCTGAAGACCTCTGATTTTGACTAAACCCCTAGAGGTATTAAAAACTCAGAAATGCGAAGGTCTCAAGTATAAAGAGCACTCGCTTTTAGGCCAACTAATCTCATTAACAAGTCTGAATGAGTAATTCCGGAGGAAAATCTCTCTTTTTTCTGACCTTCTCCACTCAATGAAAAGTTTTTTTTTCCCCAACTTTAAGCATAAATACACCGCGAGTGAGTTTCATTTAACCTCGCTTGTCTGTTATTTTGTCATTAATCCTTGAATTTCGAAGAAGCATTTACTGCTCATGCATCAACAGCATTTTGTCAAGTTGAGTACTCATCTATCAGTCGGTATTGCGCGCGTTGAGACTTTGGGGCCCTCAGAAATACGGAAGATCTCATAGCCGAACCGTGTGATAGGATTACCCTTTACTCAAGCAAATTCGTGCCAGCCTTCATCAAAAGCATTCTCCCTTCCTTCTCCACCCCCCACTTCGCCTGATCCTCACGAATATCAAAATGGTGTTGCAGTGGAGGGGAGGCAGTCACTCCCCCGTGTACCAACCCTATCCAGACCGCCTTCTCGGGGCCGGGGCATTATCTAAGTGCACCTCTTTGAAGATACCTCCAACTCGCCCAGCCCAACTTTAATGCCGTTCACCGTGGTCTATGATTACCAATTTTCCTGACAGATGTTTTACGTTAGGAATATAGCCTCGCGGAACTTTCTTCATATTAATCTTCCCCCTGCCCATGTTCTACGCTATCTTGATATACTCGATCTTCCATGGGGTAGGCCTTCACTTGGGAGATGAAAATTTTTGACTTGCACTCATTGTGATCCCTTCTCTCAATTATTTATAGCTGCCACAAAAACATTTTGTGCATTTTTTTTTTCTTGTCAAATTTTCGTTGGAATTTTTTCCGACTTTTGAGATTTTTAAAATTTGTCGTATATTTCAAATTTGGGAATTTGTTCCTTTTGGGAATTTTAACTCTATTCTTTAACTGTGCAATTTTGAACACCCCAAATTTTTGCGTGTTCGCCGTGACAACACTCAGCGTCACTAGTTAAAGATTTTTCATTATTTACGTTCCTCGCCTCCTTCACGTCCAATCAGTTTCCCCGTCTAGCAAGTTTCCAAGTGCCCTGAGCCATGAGAAAAAAAAACGTACATTTATTCATCATCACGAGCTTTTGTATCACACCTGTAATAAATTAGGCCTGAAGTCATCTCACTGTGAGATAAGCCGGGCGTCTCCACCAGTCTGTTTACCAACCGATTTTAGAATAAAAAAAAAATAGATCGCGCGCGTGTCAGTACGAGCCTACAGAAACAAGTGTATTTTATTACAACTTATCCTTATATTAGATGCTAGTGTATTTCTATACTAGCAACCCGTATAGTTTACCGTTTATTGTAATATACACTTCCCTCATGTCCACACCAAATTCATTAAATTTCGATATCTCTTTGGTCATGCGTACTTTCTTAAATTTATTAAATTTCCTACTCCAGACTGAAAATTGCCATGCCAAACTATATATAACAACTATTTTTTTCCCCTCAAAAATTAGACCAATAAAAAATAGGGTTGCTTCTTGTCTGTGAATGATCGATAATCGAACCGAATATATTACAGTTACAAAAAAAGTCTGAGTCAATTTTTGGTACCGGAGAGTGCAAAAAAGTAGGTGTATGGGTTTGCGCGAGCTAGGTACTCCCTTGACGCAATTGGTCAGCGCTCCAACTGCGCGCGCAAGAATTTTTATCGCCGGCCAACTTTCAATATTTTCAATAGATTTTGATCATAATTATGGCTTGCATCAATCTAAAAATATGAACAACGTATTATGTGCTGCATCTTTTAATTCATCCGCATAAGTGTATCTCAAGAAAAATAATGACTCGAATTCATGGGAATATATCATCGTATTGATTTTCATTCTCCTCCATAATACTGAATTCAAGGATCTTATAGTATCTCAATAGAACTATATTTTTTCTGTACTATACAGAGCGCCTAGTGTACAGAATGTGTACATAAAACATTCCTAGAATGAAATAAAAAAAAACTGAGAAAACATGAGCCCATCATCACTTGATTACAAATGATTATGTGACATGTGCCTCGTAAACCACTTGTCTCTTAAATTTTCCGGAATTAGCGTGGAGCGCATCAACGTGAACGTTAGCTACTGACGCGTAGATCCAAAGATTACCTCGTTAAGTTGTCCTCAACGTTGATCACAATGCGCATGAGCTTTATTTGTTCTTATAAATCACGGTGATAAGACAGTGAGGGAGTTATTACGAATGATTTAAAAAGGTGTAAGAACTTTTCCATAATCCTCGTGTACATGAGTGGGGTAACTACGTGCAATGCCATTGAGATACAAACACTATTATTGACTTTGATGATCACAACCTCGTGAGGTGCTCAATGCTTCTTCGAGACCAAATTTCAGTACTCGCGAATTTTAATTGAAAATGCAAATGATAATCGGCCCTGGGTTCATTGTCGTTATTTCTAGCGAATGTTTCGTGATCTTTCATTTTTAACATAGCACATGCTACAATTTAATAAACTGTCGGTGTGGAATGTAGATGATGAATCGAATTGAATAATGGCAGACTCAATTGAAGATTCTTCAATCTGTTTAGGAATATTCCAACTTGAAGAATCCTTCGAAATGTTATTTGCAAATAATGAAATTTGATTATCAGATTCTGGCGGCTGATTCGGCCACCCCACTTCACAACATCCGCACATATATACGTATATGCACCACTCCATTCTGGATACCTATAATCGTAATACTATGCGGGGTAGGGATATAGCTCCTAAGTTGATCGGGCTATTGATAGATGATTTGAAATAAACAAGAAAACTTGTGGAATATCTACTCGAAAAAGGAGGTAGAGAAAAAGAGAATTCGACGCGTTCAAAAAATAAGTAGAAAGTCAACTCCGAGTTTGCCTCATGTGTACACGAAATTTTGTACATCTGCTATTGAAGTCTTAACCCATTGAATGATGAGTGTCTAATATTGTTAGGTATGAGGAAGACGGGAAGGGGTGGGGGGGGGGGGGGGGGGGGGGGACAAGGAGGGCACAGCTTAGCATTGCGACACTGCAGTGTCAGTGGCACCTGGGACGCATCTAGCGGTTTGTTGATGTGGCTACTAGCACTGCGAGATCTAGGGATGTATGAACTAGCTGGCAAAAGCAAGCTTCTTGTGAGGCAGGAAAAACCATAATTATCGAAAAAAATATTGGAATAATCATTTTTTAAAATCATGGCCAAGTATCAATTTTCCATCTCCGAAATCATGTTTACGAAATAAACTCTGAAACTATGATTTCTGATGCCTTTTTCAGATGACTCTATCTTCGTTATGCAGAGGAGGAAATGAGTTATCAGAGGAAACAAGACGTAGTTTCGAGGCGTGGTTGCATCAGCAGCAGCAGTTGGCTGGGTTGGGACCACCAAATTCAATGTTGGCTTGTACCAATAACAATCGACAAATGCATAATCAAAGTCCCGGGGTAGAGTCAAGTGGTGTAGGCGGAGTTGGGCCACATCATCCTGCAATGCTACCCTACTCACATAAAACTAGGATGAGAACAAGTTTTGATCCGGAACTGGAATTGCCTCGATTGCAGAGGTGGTTTGCGGAGAATCAGCATCCTTCCAGGCAGCAAATACAGCGCTATGTGGCCGAGCTGAATTCATTGGAGTCGAGACGAGGGAGAAAGCCACTTGATGTTAATAATGTCGTTTATTGGTTCAAGAACGCCAGGGCTGCTCAGAAGAGGGCGGAAACGAGGGGGATCAATGGGTACAGTCCGCCTGGACTTAGTCCCAGGGGAGCTAGCATTGTTAGTGAGGACTGCTCGGATGAGGAGGAGGACTCAAGGCATCAAGTAACTATATTTTTTCACTACATAATGTGCTTGTTCCATGCATCTATTTCTTTAACGATTGAACATTCCTAAATGTTGATAAGTACATGGAGAGCCAACTTGAATACGGACCCATAACGATTTATGATGATTAAAAAATTTCAAAAATGTTAAAAACTCCAGGAAATACCTGAATTTGCGAGAAGGATGCCGATTTTTATTGTAAAATCCTAGGCAATGCAAAATTGAACAAATCTCAAAAAGTAAAGAAAAAAAACGAACACATGGGGATTCTGTCTCCACCTTCCACTCATGTCGCCCGCGTATAGGGTGTTTATTTTCCCCGTATTTTAACTTATACAAACATCATTTCATTTGACTCTATGGTTTCTCCAGTCAAATTCAGCATCCCCCTGTCCCGTCGGCAGTCCACCAGTAGTGGGTCCACTTTCCCTAACGACACGTTCCGAGGATCGTCTAAGCGTGCCAACATCGACCCCAACTGCGACAACAACAACGTCAGCTCCATCGGTAAAACGCGAGGACGACACTGCCACCAGGGTATCATCGGGGTCAGAGGACGAGGACTCACCAGGTGGCGTACCAACCACACCACTGCCGCCTGGCTTTTCCCTTGTACCTAGTCCCATGTTTGGCCACTCCATTATGTACATGTCACATTATCTACCGACTAGGGGTGGACCTGCTGGATGCCCGGCTAGTATGTTAGATGAGAGGAGAAAACGCAATCGCACATTCATCGACCCTGTTACGGAAGTACCAAGGCTAGAAAACTGGTTTGGACATAATACTCATCCAAGTCATGCGGTAACTCTTTTCACAAATAGCCTAATCGTGAATTTTCGTCGGAGTTTTATATGAATATCTAGAAGTTTCTCATAATAAAATATGTTTCTTCCATAACGTTTAAAAGTTGACAGTTAAAAAACTTGTTTAGCAAGAATGTCGGAGAAGATTTGAAATAGTGTGAAGGAATAAAATTTTCGAAATCGTGTATTGTGTTTTAAATCTTTAAGAATTTACCCGTTTTTCACCAAATGGAAAGTTTTCTCTGTTTACATTGCTGTTTTTTTCTGTTACAGCTAATTCTGAAATATACGGAGGAGTTGAATCGTATGCCCTATCGACAAAAATTCCCGCGTCTGGAGCCGAAGAATGTGCAATTTTGGTTTAAAAATCGTCGGGCCAAGTGTAAACGTCTGAAAATGGCACTATTTGAGGGTGAATCGCCTCAGCCCCACACCTACTCCCACGCGGACTAGTCATCAGCGGTACTGCCCCGATTAACAGAGGCATTTCTCCAAGGGAAATACCTCCAGACATTCGAATGAGTTGAAAAAAAAAAGTGAGATTAGAGAGCAATTGTGCCCTCGTAGTTAACTAGTCGTATCAACAACAGTACGAGGAAATAATCAATAAATCGATAGATAATCGATTTTTTTAAAAATAATGTTAAACGCTAATAAATATTAAAAATTGAAGAGGCTGTACTTTATTTGTAATTAAAACCAATAGCACTGAAATGTTATAATAACTATTACTGTCGTTATTAGATTTAAATAGCATGGTGATTACTCAATTATTATAACAATTATCATTACCATTGCTAATACAATTGAATGTAAATACAAGAAGAAAAAAAATATGACATTAAATAAAAAAACGTACGCACTATTTTTTATTTTAGTGATTAGATTATTGAGATCCCAAATCCTAAAAAAAAAAAAACAAAATTAAGGTAATCAATGTAAAGGAAAATGAAGAGAGTCTGTGAATAATTCATCACCTCAGTGGTCGCGTCATCCTCCCATCGTTGTTCAAGAGCACAGGGAGGGAATTCCATACATTTTGGTTAATCATCACATGTCGAAATGTGGTCTTTATCTGTCCTTAATAAACTGAAAGAATTGCTTGAAGCATTGAGGAACCTTTGCTCGAATATTTCAATTCGCCAATATACATAAAAGATATAAAATTTTCAGAGAGGATGTGGTAACGTCGTTTTTTTTTCTTTTACGAAAAAGCTCATTTTTTATCAAGAATTAAATCAGTAATACGCGATGTAATAAAATAGTATGATACGTCTGTAAATGCCCATAATAAGACTCCATGGCGGCTAGAGATAGGTGAAACCATAGACGGCTGCTGCTGTTCGCATGAGCCTTCTGGAAACCGCAACAAAAGGCAAGTCGCCGGTAGTACACTATACATAGCTAGCATCCGACCAAAATCTATCTACCCGAAGAAAAGACACCGACGGCAGACGCGCGTGTGAAACGCTTCAAAGCAGCAAATAGTATAAGTCAACCCTATCTCAAACACATGTATGATACGAATGAATGTATGATAGCATTGAAAACGAGAGGAGCACTGGCAGCTAATGTTCATCATTAATCAGTCATTATAACATATTTCCAAGCGACGTCGATTGATGGGAGTAGACCATTGCTTACAGCCGGTAATCTCTTTAAGGGTCGAGACGATAAATGTCTGACGTGTGTATGTGTGTATTCTTACCTGCTCGATGAAATATTACAGTTGATTAAGTGATATCGCTTCAATTATGAAAATTCCTGAAAAAAAAGATGTGGCATAAGACTTTCTTTATGCGGGCAATTTTCTTTGAGAATCGTAAGTGAATTTCCTAATTTCTATCGGGAAGATACATGTATGGGACGAATGAGGATAACATTTTGCCCACTTCTTATCATTTATCTGCATCATGCTGAACTGCGCTATGCGTAGAATCCTCGTATTTTTGCACACTTTCAAAAAGAACGTAAGTAAGGAAGAACTAGGAAAAAAGTAAAGAAGACGATGAGAAAAAAAAAGGTGACTGACCGAATAAACTGACCTGACCTCGGTCTACCTTGGGTCTGTCGTTATTACCTACCTGGGTGACAATTGGTGACAACTGGTAACAGGTGAAATATATTGCCCAGTGACCTGATGGATTAGAGATAGGCGGAGTTGACGTAAGCCGTTGAGGGTCACTCCGAAGATAATCGAATATGGCTTATGTCATAAAACAAAGGGTTTATTATACCAGTAGTCTGACAGTGAGTAATTGCCGCCTACATTTCTCGGGATTATTGGAAAGTGGAGCCAGACGTTTAACATTATCGGACAACTTTTTCATAACAATAAACTCCAGGCTATGCATTGTTCCGTTCCTCTGAGAAATCGGCAACAAACACAATGCGGAAAACGAAACCGAACCTGTCGCGCTATAAGAAAAATGCCACCCTCCATCTGCTTTTCTATTTATTTGAGCAAATTAGTGTCGATAAATTGAAAAAGAAAAAAATCTTCTCCTGATATGTTTGATATAAAAATCAGAAATTAGTTATCATTTCACTTAAATCCCCCCACATCACAACCATCAAAGATTGCATTTTTTTTTCATCAGGGCCCGTCGCAAAACATCTATGTGTAATCTCAAGACGTCAATGGCTTCGGTAAGATAGAAAGAAATAAATGTTGAAGAGTTAAAAATTACATTATTTTTAGTATGATACTATATGGTTGTAATAATATTTAGGGAGTATAGAGATAAAAATATACAATCTTCATACTTGGAAAATTTATGTCATTATTCGGGTTGTCAAGGGTTCCGTGACTGGAGATACGAAAATTAGAGCTCTAGAATAGTTACATAGTGGAGTACACTGGTAACTTAAGAATAAAAAATTAGAAAATGCTTTGATATTGATCGAATAATGTAGATAAATAAACTAAAGTTTCTGTCTCTTTTCATTCGCTGGACCTGGAGTTCTGAGAAGTGGTAGGTCCTAGTGGGTATAGGGTACGCGTTGAGGTCATAACCAGATTCCCTGAATTGCTTTCCACTATACTACCCTCAATTGCGCCACGGTATCGAAAGTCTACTGGGAATGAAAATGCGTCAGTGGTAATTAATTTTAGACAATACAATAACGGCCCACAGTTTAACAGATTAGTCATGAATACGCAGTACCTACCGGTTATATGGCAGGTATACTTATGAATGGGAACAAACGAATAATTACCCTGCTTACCGCCGTAGTTATCCTGTAGATTGACTGAGGTAGCAGGTACTACCATAAACATTAGCCAAGCTTAAGAATCATATTGCAGTCGGATTTCCAGCAAGCTCAGATGACGCACACCTTCGTGAGGTGCTTTAGAGAGCCTATTCTTAAACTATAAAAGATTGTCGAGTATGAAAGTGACGCCATCGGTGATATACCCATGTCATCTCCATGGGCAATTCGCTTTTGGGGACATTTCCACAAGGGAAATGGTTTCACAGAACTGTCGGCCTACTGCCAGATTGATAACACTGAAAGGGGCATTGTTGCGCACCTTAGCCCAACTCGGATTGACAGCCGATACTCAACATCATTGAAAATAGAAGAATTGCTTTTGATCAAAAGAAAAATAGGAAAATTGAAGAAAAAAATCATTGACAATGTAAAAAGACAATAACAGCCTTGGGAATTTTCAAAATCGAAGATTTCAAAAATTCCTAAAATTTCAGCAATTTTCAGTTCCAAGGAATGGAAACGTTCCTAGAGGAAAAACCGTTAATTCTTCTAAACATTCAGATAAATTCCCATTTTCGATTGTCAATTTTTTTTTTGGGAATTTGTAAAAATTGGTTAAAAGTTGAAAATTGCAGAAATTTACAAAGACTCGTCAAATTTCTGAAAGACTTAAAAATGGGAAAGTTCTTTAATAATTTCCAGACATTTTCTGAATTTCTCGCATGAAATCGGTCATATCAACAGAGTGAAGACTTTGCGCAGGGACGGCAAAGGCTTCCATACAATGCTGCAGGATTTTTGCAAAACTATGCTGAGATTTCTCGTCGCTCAGTGTTTTCTCGATTTTGGGGATGGAAATTTGAGCATTTTCCCCCACTCTAATTGCACATGCAGTTCCAGGAAATAGAGTGCTGGGCAGCACACCGATGGGGGCCCCCTCCCCCGCTGGGCCCATGGGGCCTCAGTACAGGTGAATACTCTAGTCCCCTCCTCCCCTCCCTTGGTACCACAAATACCTGATTGGATGCACAGATCGGTACTTGACATAAAACTTCTAATTTTTGGCTCATACAAGTCATTACGTGCTTGACAGTCTTCGAGTGCACAACAAGTTCAAAAGTAAACGTGGGAAATAGTAAATTCAGAGTGAAATGGACATGGCGGAATGTGAATTGAAGTATTTTAGTTTCGCTCTGCGTAAACTTACGGAAAGTGGTATGGCCAATTTCGAATTATTGACCAAATTAGCGGGACAGTACATCGTTTACTCGGATGATATTGTCCAAGTTATAGAAGATCATGTGCGAAAATCGAGAGTGGATGTGCAGTTATCAGTTCTATACGTGATTGATTCCATCGTAAAGAATATCAACGGAATCTATTTACATCTGTTCTCGCGATGCATCGTAAATATATTCGGTTGCGCTTTCAGACAGGTAACTAAATAATAAATTTTTTTATTCACTTCGTTCAAATCAATTAATTCAATATAGAAAATATTCCTTCCTCAAGAGAAATAGCTTTTCCACATTATTCAAGGCATTTATACATTCAAAAACAATTAAACCATATCTTTATTTTACGTTGTAAGATTTTGATTTGACCTTCCCTATTGACATAAATAATAAATTTGAAATGTTCTCTTTTTCTCTGATAAACAGGCAGATCCTCAGATGAGAATGCAGATGTTGCGATTGAGGAATACCTGGACGGGCGTTTTTCCAGTACAAATATTGTATGCTCTGGATGTCGAAATTCATTTGCTGAATGGAATCTGGCCACCCACTGAACCTCTTCCAAGGTTTCCGAATATTCGGACGAGGGTAAGCAATACAATATCTCCTCTAAGTATTTTTTTTTCTCTTATTAATGAGAGCATTGCTCTAATGCGCAAAGTAACAGCAGGCTTAATCAAATGTGTTTTGCACTATGTGTATTTGTACAATTTATAGAGCTCCCCATCACTTCGTTCTTATTTAATTAACTGTATATCTAATTCTATTTTTGTTTATTCTTACAGAGACCATCTTACATCCGTAAGAATTTTAAAAGTCAAAGTTTGGTGAATTACCAGGAGAAAATATCGAATCTCCAATCGGAAAATGCCATGTTGCAGCGATTGCTGTCTGAAATCGCGTGGATGCGGCAAGAGCAAGCAGGACAGCCAGGAAGCGTCGCTCGTAACTTAGCCGCTCAAAATCAATCCTATACTTCAATACCACAGGTTTCTCACGAAAAACGGAGTATTGAAACACACGCGGATGGTCCTACCAAGAAGATAAAGCTTAACGGGTATGTGTATGAAAAATTAATATACAAACAAGTGCCAAATAAACACACTCCCGAATATGCAAGTAGCCACAATAGAAAAATGCCCTGTTGGTGGTGAACATAATAAACTGCCTGATGGTGTCAATAACTTTTTTCCATTTCGATTTTACAGGCAACTGATGGTGAGGACAACAGGCAGTTCACATGCTTTGGATTCTTCTCACTCCACTAAGTATCAGCGTAACAAACGCACTAATCTTCAACCACATTCACAAACTGGAATTAATAACGGAATGGGCAGAGCTGTAGTTCCAATTTCCATGACAACCTCTAGTGCAGGATCCCGATCAGATTCGCCACCAAGTTCGTCCACGGATCTGGATATTAAGCGCCTTCATGCCCGACTTATAGAAGTCGGAATTATACCAAGACCGGCGGATAGTGCAGATAAGACACAACCTTCAAAGGTGGAGCATAAATCAGAAGTGAAGACTGTTGCCGTTTCGTTTGATGACCCAAAGAGCCTGTCGGCAACTCCAGATTTCAAAACTTTGTACGACCAGGGAAAGCAATGCGGTTCTTGTGGCCAGCGATTTCTCGTCTCGGAACCCGAAAGCTATAAGGATCATCTGGACTGGCACTTCAGGCAAAATAGATCAGCTAAAATCCCAAAATCAAGGGACTGGTACATGCCTTTGGAGGATTTTGTGCAATATCCTTCTGCAGATATTAAAAGTGAATATCAATTTTTAAGTTTCAATTTTCTTTCAATGACTTTCCTTCACTTCACATGGTTAAACCCATTTTCAACTTCTTCCTGATATAATTACGATAATTTTATTCATATTTCCTATTTGTTTGTGTTATTTCTAGAACCATGCTGGTTTGAACTACAAGATCAACAATGTAAGGAAACAGCTGAACTTGCTGCAGCTTCTGATAAAGAACTTCAACCCAGTGTACCCAGTGGCAGTGATAGTGATGCAAAGTGTTCACTTTGCCATGATAAATTTGAAGAGTTCTACAGCGATGAAGAGGAGGAATGGCTATTGAGGCCGGCTGTTACACACGAAGGAAGGAACTATCATCCGCTGTGTTGGCGTGATCACAAGGTCAGCATAGTTGAATATTCTATAACATAACGGCCACAACAAAAGCTTGCCAATATTGTCCTTCAGCATTATTGTTTTTTTCCTTGAATTTCTCGACAAATGCTCGAACCCATTTCAATTAAAAATTCATTAGCTCTATAGTTCGTAAATACTGATTAGTCGCGCTATCCATCATCTCTATCAAATAATTGGTTCATGTTCAACCATAGGTACACATACCTGCACACAGACACACATACACACGCACTAGTTTCTTTGGCAATAATTGACAAGTGTGAAAAATTGTCTGAGACACTGAGATTCAATGGAAGATCGCTTTCTCCAAATTCGGGGGAGAACAAACAATTTTCTCCATTGGGTATTAATAATTAGGATTAATTGTAGAAATATTTAGTTTGTTAACGTCATCGAACTAATCTTGAAATACTTCAATTTTATTTATAGATGGCCTTGGAAGAATCGTAAAACAAGAGGAAGTATCTACTAAGTACGAACCCAGTGACAAGGACCTGTGAACCTTACAACGACAACCGGAAAATGAGTTAAATCACAACAATGCTGTTCGTACTAAATTCCTAGATGAGAAATAATAGACGCAATCATAATTGATTCAATTTGTATATATGATTCAATATATTTTTAGTTAGAATTCATGAACAATTTGTATTTTAGATTTCATTTATTTACCTACCACAATGCGATTGAACCTAAACATTCCACAATGACTTCTGATTGCTCAATGAAATGATTGTTAGGAAAATTACTCAGATAGATTTGTGAACTTATGACTTTTAAGGCAAAGTCCTTGGAGAAAAAGATAAATTGGCATGTGCAGGGGTAGAGAAGGAATAGAACTATTTGGCCTCAACGGGTCGCGTAGTAAGACACAAGCAGATTATAACACAGAGAGTAAAACAGAAATTGCACCCAACATAACGAAATCGAGGAGGTTGAAAGCTCTGAATGGAGCCACACGGGGGGGGGGCGGTGGGGATGCAGGATTGGGAGATTTTCAATTCCACCTAAGTAGGAATAACACAAAGATGACAGGATATCGTCGTTTATGATAAGGGCAGAGGTATCATCGTGAAACCGAATAGAAATGTTCAAGTTGAAGTTTACGTGGTGGTTCCATGGCACGAGTACCCGGTGAGGACTGGATTTAATGAGGATAGGCGGATTTGTCCAATTAAAACGTCTTACAAGGATCCATTCTCGGGGCCCCAACGAAAACCCAACGGTTTGCCTCTCTATCTTTTGGAAAACGTCGTCAGTTAATGCTTCGCTTCTCTTTCCCCCCTTTAACATTTTCTTATCCTGCTTGGGTTTCAACAGTATATTCGACGGGAGGCGCAGAAATATGAAAGTAATGAGATGTTGTCAGTGTATCATACGTTTTTGTGGATTATTGAGCATTGTATAGGGGGTTAATCAATTTTTCATTCATCATTTGCCATTCGGGGATGAATTTTGATGAAATTGGATATGTTTGCCTGCTCATAGTAATGATCGAGGCGATTGGATGCCACGTAATTGGTGAAATTAGTAGCGACATTTGTGATACAAGTATGAGCGCTCATATTGAGAGATGCAGAGTTCTGTGTCACTCGGAAAAAATCGATTAAAAAATCACACGATGTCGGTTCATCCTACAAGTACCTCAGTACAAATTTTCGGAAGAAAAAACATTAACCAATGGATTTGTTACTCTGAGAAAGTATTGAAAATCACGCCGCAATTTATATCAACTAAAATTTCTGACCTCTTTCTGAATCTCTTTCTTAGAGATTGGTCGCACCTGAGAAATCCTCCTTTCATATTTCTTCGCAGAATTGCTCATTTCGTTAAACCTCACCAGTTCACCACATTATTCATTGCGACTCCTAGGGAAAAAGGTGAAATGTCAGCAGAAGAGATGATCCTGCTATCTCACCAATTTGTCAAAAAATTGTCGAAGGGCGCGCGCGATGCTAATTTGATAATATGAAAAAATCCTCAGCAAGATATATAAGGCTGGATATACTTGAATGAAATTCATCGCTGAGGACTGAGACACATGACTGGATGACACATACATAACCACCTGATTCAAAACGAGAGGTTTGCATTGTGCAGAGCATTGGGTATTCAAAGTACGTACCTTATCTTCCTATCCGGAGAGCTGTCACCAAAGTTCCTGAATAATGGCAGGCCCAGCCTCACCAAGCTATATTTCCATCCACAGTTCGGTGTGTCTCCTCGACTCAACATTTCTTCTCCATATCTAACCGGTTAGGATATGCCTAACTATTCTGTTTTCATAGTCATGCCGGACGTTTCCAAGATAATATTATAACCGTTCTGTGTCCATTTACACTTGCATAACGGATGTTCAAATGTTGCGATATTGTTTTATTAACGATTTTCGAAAATTACCGCTTTATATGTACAAATGAATTTGCTTTGTTCATCAATGTAGCAATATCGATTTTCTGCTCATGCGTAAAACGCTAATTCACAGTGTTTGGAAAAAACGAGAAATTGGCAAGAAATTAATCAATCCTATTCATATTTCAGGATCATTGATGAGTTGATGAGTTTTGCTAAGATGCGGGGTGTTTAGATATCTGGGGGCCTATATTTAACGATTCCATCAAAGCGACACAGGAAACAAATCACTCGTCAGGTGAGACTAGAAACGCAAATCCATAAACAACAAACAAATATTGCCAAATTGTTTGTCGAGTGTGGGTTGAAATTGGCATTTTCGGGGAATAAAATCCGCCCGGTCGATATGTTCATATGTGAAGTTGTTGCGGTTGGCATGCATCGCGCTAGACTTGTGAAGGTAGATCTGTATCTGGGTAGCGATGCCGGAAGGTGAAGCTGTTGCGGTAGTCCCATAAGGCGGTAGAGTCATGAGAGTGAAATGGTTCTTTGGTAGGGGTGCGCAAACGTGGAGTTGTTGTGGGTGAATAATGAAATTGCGGACGCGTTCAATGGCAGACGTTGCCTATGGTAGACTTGTTAAATTTCAATATTGCTCGTTGGCAATGTTCTATAGGTAGACATGGGAAAATAAATTGCAATGCAGTAAGTATTTTACATGATGCATGCTCCATTGCCACCCTTCATCTCACTATTATTTTTTCCAGCTAATCGCTTTAATGATGAATTTCGAATGGCGTATAGACCATATACATTTTCCCGTGATTGACTAATTCTATTCAGCTCAAACTACTGAATGCATGAAGCTAAGAAGGTTAATAAGAGGTTTATGAATTATTAAATGGAGTGGACTTGGTCTGGATTTTCAAGCAGACAAGATATGAACTTGAAGAAAGAAACGTGGAGCGGGGACTTTGAGAGGCTTGCAAATTAGCCGCAAGATCGGCATCATAATCCGCTGGGCGAGGGATGCAATCTCTGGGGGCAGATGAGGTCTTACAAATGAAGTCTCCCGTTTTTTTTCCCAGATCTTTTCTAATTCTTTAATCTTTACGAATGACAAAAATGTATTACTATTATTTCTTACAAAATTCATAATTGCTGTCGTTTTTACGGGAAAAACTACGAGTAAATTTCTTGAAATTCTGTTTAGATATTATCAGCCTGAGTGGTCGGATTTTTATTCCCCAGTCCATTTTGTTTGGTGAACGGAAAAAAACAATGAAACATTTCGCATACTGTATACAGAGGGACTTCCCGTATATGAAGAAGAAATTGTGATTTTTCTTTGTGGAGGAACAATATTTGCGACACACAAGGGAAGAAGATAAATAGGGAATAGATATAAATTCAGTTGAAAATTCTGCCTTGAAGCTTAACTTGTAAATTGCTGGGCTATGAGTTACGAGTTGAGTAGGTTTGAATACTGAAAAAAAAGCCACAGTCTATTTTTTGTTGGAATAATATTTTATTACAAAGTACAACTATATCTAGACCTGTTAACACCAAATGCCCGGCAGTCGCAGCCGTAAATTGAACCCGGCTCCACATACACACACACACACACTTAGTGGCGAACTCAAATGAATGCGATTATGAGCAGGAATAACCATTCATTCTTGGTCCATAAGCTGATACCACATCTAGAAAGAACGAATTTTAGAACTAAATTTTTCTTCGAAATTTGCAACGATGAAAAAAAAAATGCTAGAACATTTTCCGTCATCTTAGAAAGAATATCCATCCTTACCCTCCTAGTGTCCCTTAATTGATCTACGACCCATTACGTAATTCCCCAAAATTACCCCACTAAATAAGTCCATAAGGCACCCTCACTCCACCTGCGCAATCCACAATATACCCTGATTGGTCTAAGTATATCGTCCAAAGCCATATCCGAAAACCTAAGCGCTTCATTCGGATGATCACAACTACTTAGTCCACTCAACGAAGCATCAGAAAGCACAAAATCTACACCCCTACACACATCCACTAAAAAACAAATTGCCAGAAAAAAAGTTGTATCCATAGAGGCCACTTCTTTACACTACCGTAAATAAAAGAAATCCTTGTAATGGCTTTCGCCAAGGGTTTTCCTCGGCCCCACTTCGTGCCCTCGAGGCCTTTCAGATCGAGGGTTTATTAAGCCCTCGCACAAGCCCATTCCAATGGAATCTTAAGCATCAGTTCTCCCTCCTTTCCAATGGGGCTACCCTCACCACTTGGTGAAACTACTTGGGAAAACCGGTTAATTCCTTAACCCTTATAGACTTTGAGAAAATTTAGGGAAGCACTTTGCTCTTGTTGCATCGCAGTGGGTTTCGAGCGTGCAAAACGTCTCGCACTGCGTTCCAGTATGTTGCTACTAGTTAGAATGATGGCTTTGGCGGCAAGGGGGAGGGCCTGGGGGTGGGGTTTTACCGGGTATACCAGGTGCTCACGGGATCCGAGCGTCTTACGCGCCCCGGACGATACATAATTTATGTCGCGCGAGAGAGGGGGCTTAAGACAGTATTAAGATCTCGCGCTCAAGCCTCCTTGGCCAGTTATTACATACCTCCACTGGTGAAGATTCTTCGACGATGTCTTTTGTATTAAATTGACTGAGATTTTACGGTGTTGCATAAACCAAACATAATTAACTCTGCGTTTGGGTGATTGAAGAGAACACGGGAGGTGGGGCGTAAAGAAGTTGGGGAGGGATTTGTATTATTAGGAGGCATTTAGGTGTTGTCGTTTGACGGCTTTAAAGGGTATGTCTATCGTGAAGAATAGTGGGAATTGTAATTAGCCTGGTCTTGATTCGGTTCATTATTCGCATTGTGAAGGGGTAACTTTTTTTTCCTATTTAGTAAAGCAGGAATTTGAGAATATTTCAGGAAAAATACTCTGAGAAAAGAAACAAATAATTGTGGTTGCTATCAAAGGATTTAAGCTCTTTTTTGTCTCCGTGTAGTACGAAGGAAGAAGAGGGCAGGTCAGAGATCGTGGTTGGTCAGGGAAGCCGATATATACCGATGGCTGTTAGCTTTCTTGCATGCTCCACCAGACAAAATCCTTCCTCGTCTCAGCCGACTGAGAAGATGGGGTATGTACTCGTAAGAGCGGTCCAGCTATCCCCTTCCGTCCGGTGGTAACAATTCCCGGTGGATAGACGTAATACTCCGGGTCTCAAACCCATCAATAATTCAGCTCTATTAATAATATCGTCAAAAAGATGGTTGGAATGTTTTTCCTTATATCGGGAGAAAAAATGACCTGATTCAATACATAATCGTCGTGATTCAGGTTGAATGCCTTGAGCGTTTAACTCACTACACAGTGATAAAAATTAATTCACTGAACAAAAAACTTTGAAGGCTAGAATAGAATAGAATTGATGAAGAATTACCAAACACTGGTACATATTTTTATAATTCGACTTTTACTCGGGAAAATAGTTTTGGAGGACCTGAGGGTATAGATTTTCAAGAGAATTAATTATTAGAAAAAATAGACAAGCTCATTGAGTTATGAGTTGGTCAGAAATGGTTTGTGGGTAGGGACTTTTGTAGGGCGACTTGTAAATTGGATGACGTAGACTGAGCCAATCTGAAAGTCGGCATTACTCGTCACCTCTAACAAACCCAAAACAATACAGTCCGGTTTCAATTTGATCGATTCTGCATGACTGCCGCCTCTCAAATTGGTGTGATCAGATCCTGGGGATTAATAATTTCTTCTCTTTTGGATGGACACATTACACCTGAATTGGATTAGCAGCGCCTCTCTAGCATCTACTGAAGCGGGCGTTCATTGTGTGATTTTGGATGTTTTTTTTATCTTCTTGGTGCAATTGGAGGAGAAGCCAAGCAAAACGATGCGTGGTAGCAACGACAAAGTTTCGGACTGTCCAGGGAGACGGGGAAGGTGGAGGGCAACGTCTTTGGCTGGTCGGCCTGCGATAAAGCAAAGAGCCTGCGCCAAATACTTACATAAATCTGTATTGCCTTCGCCTTGCAGGCAACCAGCCAGCATTGAGAGGGCTTATACCGTCTTTCCTTTTCGCTGTCTCACTTGCATCCTGTCTTGGGTAAACCGAGTCATTAAAATCATGTTCATAATATTATTTGGGAATAACTGTAAATTTACACTTTACAGTTTCGATTGAGAACTGAAGCAAGCGTTCTTTGCAAATGCAAAATTATTGAAAAATGCTTACGCACAAATTTGCCTACGGAATGATTTCTATGGAACATTTATTTCCTTAACGATGATAATAAGTAAAATTGTTAAAATACCGCCATGTCCAGCACAATCTGCAAGATATCATAAAATCACCGAAGATCAACGCTCAGATATAGATTTTCGAAGCAAATGAAAATAGATTCAAATGAGAGGAGGGAAAATGTGAAAAAAAAATAACTGTGAAAATGGAAAGAGAACTGCGGTTGAATCTTCGCGGGATTGGTGGGTGCGGCGGTAATAAATCTGGCGAGGTATATCTGAGCTCATGAATGTTATTAAGATACAAACCCCTTCCCCACTTGCCAGTAAAGTCGAGAAAACCCGCAGAAAAGGAGGAGGGGCAAACATCTACTACCCTGATAGTAGCATTTCAGAAAATACCTATATGAGTATCTTGGGAGGAAATGTGCGATGCATTCGTAGGAAGAGAATCAAAATGGCGGATGTAGAGGTATCAGGGAGGTGAAAGGGATCACTGAGAAAATAGGAACATCTTGGTGGAAAGAGAGAGGGGGGATAGATAAAGATAGTGCAGAAGAGAAAAGAGTGAAGATTCTCAGGCGAAAAAGGAAAGCATAAATGGTAAGGAAAGGGGTGGGGTTAAAGGAGGTGGAGGGGTAGGACGTCTCGAGAAACGGTTATGAAGAAATACCGCCTGTGGTAATCCCTCCATAGATCACTGGAGTTGCTACGAAGAGGTCTTCCCACCGTTTTCCTTCTTCGTCTTAATACCGTGGACTTAATTCATACTTAACCCAGCAAAAGACTTAACCGACAAGCAACTACAACCATGCTCTATAATAAAGTGAACAGGGATCTGGACGATCGATATTATTGGCGTAGTTGGTAATCTAGGAAGCTGTAAGATTTGGCCGGAGCTTCAGTTAGCCCGAGAGAGCCAAATTAGGATGATGTAGATAACGCAAAATATATGCCCGGAGGAAGGGGGGCAGCGTAAATATTCTGAACTTTCTGAAAATTGAATATATTCTATACCTTGGAGTATGTGGGAAATCCAAGGAACTGCAACAGTTAGGGGCATGACAGAATTCTACACTGTCCAAAATTTCCAGAATTGTTTTTGTTAAGGTTTTAAACAAAACATGATCGCTGAAACGACTGACAATTTGAGTATCTTGCAGGACTATATATTATATATTAGATGCATGCTGCCTTCAACGGGGATTATGATCAAATTTGTTAGACAGATGGCTTCCAGATAATGTGAGTGGCAGTAAAATAGCTATGGAATGAGAACAATGAATTTCTTGATAGTGAAATCTAACATGTCTCGTTCCGGGAACACCTCTTCAGGATCTTTTTTTTCAGTACGCAGAAGTGGTCAAATTAACAATGCCTATTGAATAAAAAATGGTGTTTATATAAAGTTGAAATGAAGAAGTAAACGAAGTATGGAAGAGATCTTGAATATTGACTGAAGCAATGAGTCGTAGAATGTTGACTTGCTATTATGGGATAAGACGGTAGACTGCGCGGCAAATATATCAAGGATCCAGCGTTGGGGTAGGAACGTATTAATTGGCTAAGGGTGTAGGGGTACTTTGACAGACCGAAGGAGATACTCGCCGAGGGTGAAGAAGGACCATCGCAGTCCAAGGCGGTCTTTGATGTCGGCCACGATCCATTTCATAGCGTATGGGAAACATCATTAGGTAATTAATTGACATTTTCACGGTAGATGAAGCAACCTCAATATCTTATCTATTATGATCCGTCAACTAATAACCGAAAATTAGTAGATATGATAAATAACGTCAAAATTTCTTATTTTTATATATCACAGAGAAGGAACGAATATGAACATATTTAAAGTAACATACACGGAAAGAAAAAGAACATAATTATTAGACCCCTGGTGACTAATCTGAGGACGAAATTTCCGTGAGTCCAAAAATTCATCCCAGTGAGTATAAAAACTATCCCGAAACAACAGAAAAAGTCGGCCCAATGCGACTAAATTTTAGACTATAGGAGTCTAATTTTTCGACTCACGGAAATTTCGTCCTCAGATTAGTCACCAGGGGTCTAATAATTATGTTCTTTTTCTTTCCGTGTAGTTGTTCCCCACCACAGAAAGTTGTGGAGAGGTTGTGTATCTGTCATTTTTTATCACTACAGTGAAATTAAACGATCTAGAACTTCTGGAAACTTGTAGTAGGCCGTGATGACACCCGTTGGTCCTTGACTCGCTTATTGGTCATGACAACCTTATTAGGTCTAACCCACGATCCCACTTCCCGAAAAGGTCTTTCCAACAATTGTGTTTTCTAAGCTTTACAGTATGAATGAGTTCACGCCTAGCCGCTCTGTAATTTGCTTGTAAGAGTTGTAAAATTGGGCTCCTTCCTTATACATTGCCAACATCTTCTCTCTGGCAAATCATACCCACATCGTACACGTTGGTGACCCCTGCATGGATCCATCCACTTGTTTCATGGCGTTTCTGCTACACATATAGGGTGAGACTTTAACGCCACGAGATCGCTAGCGAGATTGGATATCCTCCCGTTTCAGTGGACTTTCTTGTTCTCGATGGTAAGTTCTTTGTGTGGTCTCGATGGGTTAGACTCATTCAGCTGACTAGTTACTGCTAAGTTTTGTTTTTATTCATGTTTCTTTTTTTTCTGAAGGGGGGGGGGGGGAGGATAAAGTATGGTTGACAGTCATTTTGGGTTATTGCTTAGGAGGCATCTTTGTCTGGTATGAGATAGCGCATACCGTATAAGCCTGAAGGGTGGTTTATGTATTACGGGTAAGATATCCGATGATTTAGCTGTACCCAACGCGCGGTCTCGAGCCGCTCTCCCTTACCCTCCGGCTTGGCACCTCACCGTCTTCTGTTGACTTCACTATGGGAACACACTAAGGAGGTAGCGTCTTATCTTCTCGCCGGTATCGTAACCGTGTAATCTTTTATTAATTCTCCGACTTTTGCCAAATTTATAGTTGGTTTTTGTTTACAACTACCTCTTAAATTTCCTTTTCCGGTATGTCTGTATTCATAAATATAACACCAATGGGATTCATGGAGCCGAGTAAAAGGGGGTCGATATTGACCCCATTATGCTGTCACAACAATCTACTGACTCACAGCATCTTCTTTATTGATCCAACTTAACCACCAGACGAAGTGCATTTTTTTACGTGAAACTTCTTACTCAACTACGAATAGATCTAAGGTTGAACGCGAAAATGTCGGTCGATTTGAGTGGGAGAAAAAATATGAATGTTTACGTTCAAAACCTGTCGTGAACTTTAGAAAGATGTTATAATTTCAATACCGGTTCGAGTTACCCTTTTAATTAACTGTAAAAAAAATCCAATTGTAACGCCAATTGAAATCCACGAGTTGTGTGAGCATGCAGGGTGTGAATTTTCAAAAACTTAATCATTGTAAATATTTAATAAACTCAAAAAGGTCAGTAAGAAAAGCAAGGTTTTTCACTGTCCAACTACGTAATCCCCTAAACGAATTCTTACAATAATTTGATAAACGTTTATGCTGGCTTGATCCACGTAATATCATCACAATGATCCACGCCTCTTATCATACTTTATTCACTGTTCGTTCTCTGTTTCACCTAGTACGAGGAGATTGGGTTTTGCAGGAGTGGGAGAGGATTCTCTCACCAGTTATTTTCAATTATCCCCCGACCTTGCCCGCGACCCCTCCCTTGCCTCTCGCACATCCTCTTGAACACATACACGGGTGGAAAAACCCCCGTAGCTTCACCACGGGAACACTTGGTAATGTATGCAAGATAAAGACGTACCTCAAAACCGTTAGACTAAAGATATTATAGGGAAAATGGTATATAAGACACGGCGGGGTTGTCTGTATCTATACTCTTCTCCGTTCTTCCGAAGTAAGAACAACTGCGCACACCATCGTCACCACCCGGCGAGGGGTGCCTCCCATAACTTATCGCAGATTTAAGGCTCTTAGACTTAAGGGAGTCTAATAATAATATAGCGCCATTGCCACCCAACGGTTCATGGAAATCGCTAACGTAGAGTCCACTCCGAGCCCCGGCTCACGTTTTCCATTTTTTTTTCTTTTTTGTTAAGCACGGATTATTATTATTACGTTCCTTGCTTTTTTTCTTCTACTAGGAAAAAAATTATTTTTATAAGTTCCCTTACATATATATAATCCCTCGTGGTTTCTAATTTCCTGCCAAAATAAAGTTACAGAGAAATGAAAAATTTCTCACTCAAGAATCATATAAAATAATATCAAAAAAGTGTTTCGCAGTGGATAAATAAGTCTCAACCCATGAAGACTCATTAATTCTACTTAGATAAACACGACGATCAAAAACATTTCAACTGTGACGCGAATAAATAGGCCTCATTTCCTATGACATCTCACCAATGTCAAGATAACGCATGAAAAGGCAATCCTGACTTAATATAATCTCGCCGAAAATATAGGGCTCATCCAGCCACACTACGTCTGATTCAATTTCCGTGATTTAAGGTATTGGGGTGACGACGAGAGAAAAATAAATAGGAAAAAAAAATATATATATATATTTTGACTCATTCCACTTTCTACAACTGGATGAAAAGAGCGAAGGGTGGAAGGCGGATTTGTCTCGCATTGAAAGGAGTATGTGAGCGAGAAAACGCAAGCGATTAGACAATGCAGACGGAAATGGCAGATAGACGGGCGGTGGATAGATAGTGACAGCGGGTGAAAGTTCATGGGTGGGAGGGGTGGTACGAGGTGATATATATCAAGTCGGGTGATGATGGGTTTAAGGTTGGGAGCGAAGACAGATGTGCACCTCTCTACCCACCCAGGACCAACACCTCTCGATGCTGTACGTCTAAGGCATGATCTCGTTAAAGGCGCACTGAACCGCAAACAGCCTATGGAATCCATTCAAATTTCGGATGTAGTTTGTGTCACATATTTTAAGGGTATTTTCACTGTAACCCCTGAGGCAACTAAAGGGGTACGATGACTGAAAGTATGAGTGCGATATCGGAAATGAAATTCGACAACTGCTTGCGCCGTATAGAAAAACATATGAACCAAATTATAGCTGAAAATATAAGGAAAATATATACGAAAGGCATATTACACATGTCTTGATTATAGACAACACTTGGCTGGTATACAAATTAAGGGATAATATGCGCTCTCTATATTTAAAACCATGCAACCTATATCTTTTTTAGATATAATCTTGAAAATATCGGTACCCATATATACTTGTATACACAGAATATCAAATGTTAAAGTCCATGGTAATAACATGGAGACAAATTCCACTCGTCCAATCTCCCTATCCATGTTAGGTAGAACTAGAAGCATATTATTGGTGGCTGTCTCCAATTTCTGGACGTGGTATTACACTGCAAAGGAAATTGAATTTTGTAACGAAAATGAATTGGTTTTCAATTAGGTCTATGATTGATAATACCCTAATGAGTTACCACCAATGTATTTATACAAATTTGAAACAGTTCAGTAAGTATTTCGCCTACACTTGGGATCAAACCAAGAACGCTGAAGTCACCGGTTCTAGACACTAGCCCGGCAACTATTGGGAAATTTTCAATTTTTGGAATTCTGTCATTTGGAACTTTTCGTAGACACACACCTGGCCGGAAGTATATGATATTCATTTTGAAGGTCATAACAAAAACTCAGCGCCACTGGGAGTAATGAATGTCGCGTGGCCTTCTTCTTTTCGTGTGAAAACATGCCACAGTAATTACTCGTTCCCGCGTTTTAGACGTCCTAACCCCCTTACTTCTTATCCCGGGTCAGAAGCTCGGAACAAAAAAGGGGTTTTCCACTGGCTGAAAAGGAAGTTTTTCGTTTACCTAAAGGAGAACAGCGGAGGAGCAAGAGGAGTAGTAGAAGGTGGCGAGGGAGTTGAAGAAGGCTAGATAGAGATAGAAGGCAGGAATAAACTGGGCGCATTGGGGCTTGGCTTTTGTGAACTCTATTGAGGGAGTCAGGGTAACATCATGTCGAAGCCGACAAAAGATAAGCTGCTATTTATACTCGCAGAGCTTAAAGCCTATCAAAACAGTATGACTGAATGACTCAGAAAAGAAAATGCTTGTTTCACTGACTCAAAGAGACTAACAAAAAACATTATGTAAAATAAGTTTGACTGTTCTGAACTTTCCGATACGAAAAGTGTAGTGGATGTCGCGAAACGACTGAAAACCCAATGTCTTATTACATATCGAAGAAATGATAATGCGGTATATCAAGGAGAAACACGTCGAGCCAAAATTGGATAGGACAGACGCGCACGGGGCCAAAAATTCGATTTTAAAAAATTTAAGTTTGCCTCCCCATAAGAGCCCAATGTTAAATTTGGCCAAAATCGAAAAAAATTAATTTGACTTGTTCGACCCAAAATCGACGGGAGTGTCTTCTAGGGGGCCCAATTGGATAGTACAGACGCGCACGGGGCCAAAAATTCGATTTTAAAAAATTTAAGTTTGCCTCCCCATAAGAGCCCAATGTTAAATTTGGCCAAAATCGAAAAAAATTAATTTGACTTGTTCGACCCAAAATCGACGGGAGTGTCTTCTAGGGGGCCCAATTGGATAGGACAGACGCGCACGGGGCCAAAAATTCGATTTTAAAAAATTTAAGTTTGCCTCCCCATAAGAGCCCAATGTTAAATTTGGCCAAAATCGAAACAAATTAATTTGACTTTTTCGACCCAAAATCGACGGGAGTGTCTTCTAGGGGTCCCAATTGGATAGTACAGACGCGCATGGGGCCAAAAATTCGATTTTAAAAAATTTAAGTTTGCCTCCCCATAAGAGCCCAATGTTAAATTTGGCCAAAATCGAAAAAAATTAATTTGACTTTTTCGACCCAAAATCGACGGGAGTGTCTTCTAGGGGTCCCAATTGGATAGTACAGACGCGCACGGGGCCAAAAATTCGATTTCAAAAAATTTAAGTTTGCCTCCCCATAAGAGCCCAATGTTAAATTTGGCCAAAATCGAAAAAAATTAATTTGACTTTTTCGACCCAAAATCGACGGGAGTGTCTTCTAGGGGGCCCAATTGGATAGTACAGACGCGCACGGGGCCAAAAATTCGATTTTAAAAAAATTAAGTTTGCCTCCCCATAAGAGCCCAATGTTAAATTTGGCCAAAATCGAAAAAAATTAATTTGACTTTTTCGACCCAAAATCGACGGGAGTGTCTTCTAGGGGTCCCAATTGGATAGTACAGACGCGCACGGGGCCAAAAATTCGATTTCAAAAAATTTAAGTTTGCCTCCCCATAAGAGCCCAATGTTAAATTTGGCCAAAATCGAAAAAAATTAATTTGACTTTTGCGACCCAAAATCGACGGGAGTGTCTTCTAGGGGTCCCAATTGAATAGTACAGACGCGCACGGGGCCAAAAATTCGATTTCAAAAAATTTAAGTTTGCCTCCCCATAAGAGCCCAATGTTAAATTTGGCCAAAATCGAAAAAAATTAATTTTACTTTTTCGACCCAAAATCGACGGGAGTGTCTTCTAGGGGGCCCAATTGGATAGTACAGACGCGCACGGGGCCAAAAATTCGATTTTAAAAAATTTAAGTTTGCCTCCCCATAAGAGCCCAATGTTAAATTTGGCCAAAATCGAAAAAAATTAATTTGACTTTTTCGACCCAAAATCGACGGGAGCGTCTTCTAGGTGTCCCAATTGGATAGTACAGACGCGCACGGGGCCAAAAATTCGATTTTAAAAAATTTAAGTTTGTATCTCCATAAGGTCCCAACATCAACTTTAACATTTTAACATAGTTGTGAATTGTTGGTCCCAATTTGATTTCGGTTATTAAACTATTATCTTCATTTTCACCTTCGAAAATTTTTTCATAATTTTTTCATAAATTTTTGAATATGGTAATTGCTCTGGCAAGTGAATACTCGAAGGAGTGACAGATTTCTAACGGAGTGCTCATTCGTAAACTGATAATATTCAATAGGACTTAACCCAGTAGCTACAGTTGAAAATTCTTTAGTTGTCTTCCCTCACAGTCAGAGTTGTCAACTTCCTCCTGAAATTGGAAAAATTGCAGAAACTTAAAAAGTAAATTAATGGAGTCGTACTCATCAGAAATTTCAAATGCAAAGAATGTCGATATTGTAATTTAAACATTTCGGCAAACCCAAAATTATCAACAATTTCATGCTTCCCAGTACTGCGCGTGACCTAATCATCATGAAAATTTGTCAATGTATCAATGACATCCTAAACATTGATTCCTTCACAACGAACCCAGTGATAATTTTATTCAGAATGTGTTAAGGAGTAACTGCAATTGCAGACGAGGGTGGCGATTCAAGTGAGATCGAAGCTCGAGCTGCCCTCCCACGAAGTAACTCCGGGTTTTCCGGCCGTGGGGGGTTGGGCCACTCCGTTCGCGCTGCGCCGAACTGATCAATACTTGAAACACCTAGAAGGTATCGTTACGCTATTTCCGATATACCCCTAGCGGAAATGAAAGCGTTAAAAATATATAAGAGGTCCCTCTGACTCTTTTCTCGTTTTGGCAGCAGCAAGACACCCAGAGATAACGACTGAACTTGTATTATATATCCCCCTTTTTTCCTCTCAACCCATTTTCACCTCTTCTCCCCTTCCCCCGTTTTCCTTCATACTTTTAAACGCCCAGGGGTTGTTACAATGACTGGTGTATAACTCCGCTGGGATTTTATCTAACCAACAACCCAAAGTGGTGAACTCAGCGGGTCTGATCGAATTTTAATTATACCACAAAAACTTCAATTCCAGGGGAATTATCGGCTCGTCATTATCGAGGGAAATCGTGAACATGTCCAACTGCGCCAATAATGACCTTTAGAATATTGGTTCTATGTATAGTTATGGTCATTCCCAATAGTGGAGAAAGGATAGTCTGTCTTGGAATTTATATTAAATTGTCAGAATATGACATTTTCTTACAAAAAGAACATTATGCGTGTGAACGGCTTTTTGCCTCCTGTCGGAAGACAGACGTTATAGACAATTCCCATTCTTTCGATGCCGAAGTTTGAAGCTTGAATTAACTAATTAGCTAAACGTAGTCGTATAAACCTAGAAACAGCAAGGATGATTTTTTCCCGGTGATTCTTCAAGTACTTTAGGTTTTCCTTTAAGGTTTTATGTTAAGGTAGTTCCTAGTTTTTACAAATCGAAAAATCTAAATGCAGCAATTTTTTCGCAAGTGATTTTAATTGATGATTCTTAAAAACCTGTATTAAATTTTCTAAATTGAATTACCTATCCGCTTGTTATGACTATTCATTTGGGTAAAATTGAAATGCAATACTGCGGGTCTTTTTTGCAAACATTATTTTTCGAAAGAAAAAATGGAAAGCTTCTTGTCTGGGGAAAAATAGCTTCAAAGCCAGGAGAGAGAAGGGCGCTCAACTGCATTTGGAAGCGGGGAAATGGACAAAAAGGCGTGACCACTTGATAAACCCCTTGGGATTTGCGAAATCACGGTGAAGGGGTTGGGTTTGCATGACAGTCAACAGGTAGAATTCACAAGAAGTAGATACATCCCACTTTCGTCAGCCACTGTGCAACTGCGGAGCTATGGATAAGCCTCGGCTAAGCGCCGGCGCTAGCTAAGCCACTCACACCCTGTGGAGGGTGTTACCTTGGTTTCTATTGGCTCAAAGTACGAATGTTACTGGTGGAATGGATTGTGTTAAAAAATCACTGCTATGTGATGCTCCTGCGCGTGAATGGATTCCCGTTTTTTTTTTCAATTCAGTGGATGACCAGTGGGTGGAGTTGTAAGAAGCCCTTCTCCAAGTGACCATGGAGTTCGTCTATCTTTTGCGAAATTTGACATTGGAAAAAATTCCGGTTAACAGCATAGCAATCGTAAATGAAGATTTTTGTACCGTATAATTTTTTCCACTTTGATCTCACAATTTTTTTTTCATTTTGACAACAGAGGCTAAGCGAGAGGACGAGTACATTTCCTCTTCTTCCTATTCATTCAATTTTGATATGAGGATAGGGGTCGGGAGAGTCTGGGGCTCTTCGAATACCGTTGCTGAAGCTTGCCGAACGGGCATTATATTCCATAATTTATCCTGTAATCAACGGGAAACCATGGAAAACCTCAATTTCTACAGACGTGCCTTTACGAAACTCCGATTGGATGATGAATCCGTATGAATTCGACCCTGGATAATTCCACACTAGTATACCGAAAGGAGAACCTTGTACCTCAGTGCTCAAATCGCATGGTCATCGTCGTCGGCAGGACTGTCTATATGAATACGACTTCGTCTATTTCACTCTTCAAATGTGAATCTTGTCAATTTTTTCGTTATACAAAAAAGGCATACGCTTTGTATGGCTGGAAAGCGTTTACACTAAATCAGAGATTTGCTACAATCACGTATGGTGTCCCCCTCCCGATCTGCAAATATTGTCAATTACCCGATAAAATGGCCACAGGAGTAAGAGCTTATAATAGACATACCTTTAAATGATTTATCGACCCTTATTTATCTTGGCTGTTGAAAACTATCATTATTTTCCTCAGGTGGGCGGCATCCCTCCTATCTCCCTTACCATTGTCGTTATATATCTACAGATAGGTCATGTCACTAGTTCCTGAGATGTAGCCTGTCTCATCGGTGTAATCTCTCAAGGGTATCGGCTCAGAGTATATTTCTCAAAGCTCTCGATCTCAGGTGCTCTTTCCAGCAGACTTATACCTTCTGTAGCCACTTTTCGATTGCTAACTCCTGGCATAGCTTTGACCCTACACAGAGCATATCCATTGTTTCACTAAGAGATAAAATGGATTTGTTAGTCGGAGAATTTATAATAATAGACGGTTTGATCTGACTAAAGGGTCGGATACTCTCGCGGGATTTAAAAGCATAGATGAAAATAAGTGGAAGAAAATCGTACGGTTGAGGGGAAGCGAAGTTTTTGCAATGGTTTGGACACTGGACGATGCGCCAGCTTATACTACTGAAGCCTCTGGGTTGGGTGGAAAGGGAAAAATATCCGCATGGGTCAGCCGAGAGAGGCTTATAGAATCGTCGACAGACTCTGACGACGAATACTGACCGCGGTCGGCTACTCAATATCGGCTTTATACCCAACTCGAACGTATTTATCTAATGCCTTATATTTTCCACGACATTTATTCAATTTTTTTTACTATTTCCCTTCTGCCAGTTAGTATTTCTCATCCATGTAAATTTGTATACAAAATGGAATTTTTGGGTGGAACCATTTTTTTCCTTTACTAAAACAGATATACTGATTTAAAATGAAGGAAGCTTATTTTTTTCATTCAATCGCAACGTATATTCAAATCGATGGTCTCGCTAAATTAAATTTGCTTTTAAAACAAATAATTCCGGCTTGAATAAACGACAAAACATAATAACATTCATGTAATTCCATACAAAATGGTATCCACTTCAATTATCTTCTTCAATTTCATAACTAAAACACACAGGATTCTCTCTCGTGCCCTATGGAAATCATTGATCTTCTCTCCGCACTCCATTCATTTTCCGCCAAATCGTAATTCTGATACACATAAGATTTTCGCAGTCCCCGGCGCTGGACCGTGCTGATACGTTCTTAATGAGATTTTATGCATGTTTATGTGTTTTGCCGTGTGTGTTTGCATGTGTAGATACGTACCAGATCCTTGAGTTGGATAACTCTTACTCGTTCGCTTATCTTCCAAATATGTTGAACAAAATTTCCAATTTCGAAAATTTGAGTTTCGCACTATTTTCCCGCCCGCACTTCCATGGCCACCAGCATCCACAATGCCCCGTTGATTCTTAATGGCCACGGTATCCTATACACAATTTCCTGTAGGTAGTATTCAAAAATTTCCCCTTCTACAAAAGGTGGCAGCCGATAATCTAGGAGCAAATACAAAAGAGTTGAGGAATGAATGACATAGTTACCGCGTAAGTTGTCTCAGACGCCGAAAGATGGCACTAGTAAATGCGCACTGGTTACATGATGATCCGCTACCGAAACCATAACGCATTGCAGGTACAACAAGAATTCAATAGATCAACTAGATCTCCAGAAACCAACGAACCCCTGCGTTATACTGAGACACACACACGGACACCCGTTTGAGCACGATCATAAATAATTATAGAGACCATAAAACGTGTAAGAATAGGGAAATAGGCATTTTCTTCACTAGTCCAAGACGCGCGTTGTCCTTTCATTTAAACCAACTTATCATAAATTTCATCAGTAAAAAATAATATGATTAACCAGTTCATGAGTAATACAATGAAAGAGAGTGAGTGGGTTATCTCCGTTTGAATTTCGAGATAACATGTCCACGAGAGTAACGTAGATAAGTAGATGGTAGTTTTCACTGTAAGGTGAAACACAGTCACGCCCCAGCGACTTTCAAAGCTATTCATATACATTAGAATCCTTCACAAATGATTGACGAATAGACTCCGCGAATGCATTGAAAATATAAGAGAAAAAATATCGAATATGATAAGAGCAGGTGGCATTTTTGTGATAAGACCAAGTGAAGTTGTGAAGAATGACAGGTGCCAAAAAATCAAGTCCAATTTTATTATTAATATTTTATGTAGTGGTTATTAATAACAATGTGGGGGCAATTGAACAGGCGAGTTGTTCAAGATATTTTAGAGGAAATCGAACAACAATCTCATGTGCGAATTTATTGCTCGAAGAGTTTCCACGCAATATGACAGAATTGGTGAGTAACATTTTATATTCAAATTCATCAACTATTAATTATTGAATAATTTGAAATAGTTCAGCTGCCAAACGAACTCAATGGTTTGCGAAACAAAAAACAATTTTCAATAAAGACTGTCTTGATTGTTCAACGACTGATAGGAATTATAGAGGTCATCAATATCAGAGCTATAAGGAAGCAAAGTGTTGGCGGTGGAGTCAAGACTAATAGCAAGTAATTCATTTGAATAGCTACGAAATAGTCTTTGCAACACTTACGTTCAAAAGATGAGCGCAAACCGAACCGAGTTTACCCCGTCAATCGCTTCTATCCTTGTAATGATGTGGCAATTCTCCCTTACAACAAATATTTATGGAAATATTAGTTGCGTCAATGAACTGTTGACTTGCGGTTATCAAGTTCCGGATCTCGAAAAGTTATTGGAATGTCCTTAACAATGAAAACGATCTGGTGGTCAATTCTTGAAACTGCGATTTGCACGCTTGGAATCAGGAGCGTCCGAGCTATGACATTTCCCCCCGTAACGATAAGTCCCCGTTCGAGCGCTTCTCTCACTTATGGGTTTCCAAAGTGCGCTGATTTTCTTCGTGACTGCCTTTCAATCTTGTCCATATTGTCGAAAAAAAACAAGGAAAATAGGAATCTATTTCATTTATAAACAAAACATATAAATGAACATAACAAGAAATTACAAGTTAGAATGCTATAATAAGATCAATTAGTCCAGGATGAATTCTAATTGGGTAAATTCACCACGCGGTGGTCCAGTTCACTATAGGAACTTGTTAAAATTACAGGTTCAATCTTTAGACGTATCAGGCAACAACTTGCGAGTTATACCAGGGGAGATTGGACGCTTGGTGGAGTTGGTCTACCTCAACTTGGCCAAAAATAAATTGAGCAGTTTGCCGGAAGAGTTTGGAGAGCTATGGAAACTGGAGAAACTTGACCTCAGTTATAACGACATTGGCGATGTTGCTGGTGGAATTGGAGTTCTGACTAGACTTCCAAATATGAAGATTTTGTTTTTAAATCAAAATCCCATTCCGAGTTTGGAGGATTTGGCTAATGTGGCAGTGAGAGCTGTCGATGCAAGTTATTGCTGTAAGTTCTTTGTGTTCTTTGCACAGCTCTGGAATCGATTCGAAATTTTGTTAAAATTTTCATAAAAAATCATTTTGTTCTAATTCTATCTTTTTCAATTACCAGAATTGGTGGGATTTTTACGAATTTCTATGATTTGTCAAATTTACCAAAACACCGAGCAGTATAAAAATTTCCAGAATTGAAAAAAATCCAGAGATGTCAGCTTTCAAAGATTTGTCCAATTTCAAACACATCAGGATCGCTGTATTAGTCCATAGAATAATTAGTAGCATTGAGGTATCATTTTTTTTTCAGCAATAAAAAATATGACCAGTACATCGTTAGTGGGACTACCGGAAATAGTGTCGCTGAACCTAGCAGGAAATCCTTTAAAGACTCTTCTAAATATTCGAAGTGAAAAACTGAAATGGTTGGATCTATCGAACTGCATGCTGAATTATCTTCTTCCAGACACATTCAAGGGAGTTCCTGTCTTGGAGCACCTCAAAATTTCGAATAATCCAACACTTGTATATAGTACCAGGTATTGTATGAGCCATAAACACTTTCTAGGTGAATATTTTGTGAGAAGAGTATATCGCTGATTAATGATATAAGTCGAGCTGGAGGGCAATTGTTTACATTACATTTTATACCATATTTTGAATTTTTCGGCAAGTTCTCGAAGTAATAAAAGGCTACGCACAAATTTGATCCAATATATTCGCGCTTGTACGCGTGCGTGGCCGGAAATTGTATCCCGGACTGGAGTGTCTTCATGTACCATCGGAGGTACGAGATCTCGTGCAATGTCAATTCAATATGAAAAAAGTTGTTCCTCATGCAATTGATATGTGAGTTTGGCTGAGAATGTATATGATAAGAGAATAAGTCAGAAAAAATTAGAACAGCGAACTTCAAAAATCGGATGTATTTCGAGACAACACTCTTTACGAAAATGTGACATTCAAATGAGAATCTTCCCCGAAGCTCGTGCGACAGTGGATAAGGTAGGGAACTTTGTGAGGCCACTTCAACAGAATTCCCTATATGTGGAGTATCGCTGGAAACCTTTATGCTATTCAAATTGGTTAATAACAATGAAGTGCATCGTGAAGATATATTTTGGAAAGAAAAATTGGCGAAAAATCACAAACCGTAAAGTTTTATTGTGCCCGACTGGAGCACACACTGTCATTTTGCCAAATAATTTTAACATTGTCATCTTCTAAATTAATGAATGAATTATGGACATAGTTTTAAAAACTTACATAAAAATATAAGTTTATTCTCGGTATAATGAAATTTGTCGCTTTTTTTCCTCATTTTAGAGTGTTTATTTTTTCGTTTTTAATCTTGCAATCGAGCCTAAAGCTCTCTCAAAAGAGTGACATAGTATAGGGCGTTGAACAGCAAAATCAGATATTTTTTTTATATAAATGTATAAGACAATAGTTTTTCCATTCCACGTACATATTCTTATAAAATAAAAATTGGTCAGACCTCACATATTTCAATGGAGAGTTAATTAATCAGAGAAATGTCCCGCGCAAACTTTACAAGATATTTAATGCACATATTATGTCCAAACAATCTTACGTCAATCGTCCGAGAACTTCAAGCCCGATCATAATCTCCATATCGTCAGAAAATTGTTCGGAATAAATACACAAGAAGCAGTAACGGCTATAATTATGTCTTTAATTTTATTTGAATATGAACGTGGATACGAGCATACGTTTGCGGAGTGAGTTGACAAACGTCTCGAAATTTAAATCAATATAACCTTTCAAATTATTACAGAAGATGCCGAAATTTCAGAGTTTTCTGGACTCTAGAAAGTTCCCGAAATTTACGAATATGCGACATCTATGAAATCCTGCTCCAAGTACTTAGTGACGAAGAGATCTTAACAATTTTAATGAAACTCATAGATTTCTACAATATTTTCAAGATTGCTAATTTTTTTTATATGTGCATATCACATCTCCACCATTATTTTTTATTTTAAATTTGAAATAGTTTGACTAATTTCTGCAATAATCTCAAAAATATTGGAGTTTCGCAACTTTCTGCGATATTCTGGAAATTTCTATAAATTTCAAAACTTTTCTACGCGACTCGCGATTTTTTAGAGATATTTGATTAAATTTATAGGGAGTACTCAGACGCATATCCACGCTGAAAAGCCTTCGTCGTTATCATTTGTA
Source organism: Asobara japonica (assembly GCA_026005395.1). Taxonomy (NCBI): domain Eukaryota; kingdom Metazoa; phylum Arthropoda; class Insecta; order Hymenoptera; family Braconidae; genus Asobara; species Asobara japonica. Next base: position 5,312,815 of record BQMI01000298.1, on the reverse strand, counting down.
TTGCCTCCTACAAGGCTTTGGGCTCTTATATTCTTCCCAGTTTCCGTGATGCAGCATTTGAAAATCATGTACATGGGCTACAAGCTCAAGATACTCAGCCAATTTCAAAAGTTCCCGGTCTTTATCGCGATTGGAGTGGGGTTGTCGAAAGGGCCTAATCCTCAGTCCCGACTTGGGATTCATCAGGAAGTTCCTGCTGATGTCGTCCAGCATGATGGTGTTCTTCTCTGAATATCCCGGATACTTTCCCCATATTACACCAAGAGGTTTCACGTCGATCGGTCCATCATTTGGAGTCGATACTGAGATCATAGCTAAATAGTCCAGGTAGAAAGCGATTTTATAATCCGGGTTATCAGCAACTCCCAGAAGTTGCATTTTCTCGTTGATCCATTTCATACTTGTGGCCGACCAAATGACAATATCGTAGTGCTTGTAAGCTCGCGTCAAAAATTCGTGAAGATAGGGCCTCATCAAATCGATACCATTAAACGCCCGTGAACGATGATCGAAAAGAGTGTAGTCGATATCCAGAACTAGCAGTTTCTTGTCTTCCCTGAGGGGATTCAGCTCCTTGATCTTATAGTTCTCTATTCGTTTGTAGATTTTCGAGAGGTATACGTCGAGGTAATCAAAAACAAACTGCTCATAGTCCTGCTCATTGTTCAAGTCGTTCATTACCCCCTTTGTATTATCAGTTGAATTGCTGTCCGTATCGATATCGTCCTCTTGGAAACCCATTAGCACCAACTTGGCGCCAGGCTTCAGACCACTACTGGCAACCGTCTGCTCATCTTCTGGTAGTTTACCTAGAATTTGCAGAAAAATAAGTATTACTTGATTTGACAGAGTTGTTTATACATACACGCACTTTTCTCAAATTTTGTATATTATGTTTGAGACATTTGATACCAAAAAAGGACAATTTTGTTTTACTAACATTTTTGAGGAGATATTGATTCACATTTCGGCACTTCACTGCCTCAGGCACATTTAGGCAGGCAAAAAATGGCAGGACAAGTGTCGCCAAGTGGGGAGACATGGGGAATCCCCTGATTTCACAGGACAAAAGGAAAATTCCGGAGCAGAGGTTCAGGTTTTCCAGCTTACCTGAAATCCACCCGGTGACTGAAGGAGTCCGGCGGGGGGGGGGGGGGTGATTGGATGGGAATTGGCGCCATTGCTTCGCCATCAGAGACTCCTTCTTATATTTCATAACAAATGTTACCCTCCGAAATAATATCAAATATTTGCAAGGAAAAGACGTAATATTCCCGATATTCAATGAAACTCTCAATTTAGTTAAACAAACAATCCCATTGTAAGAGAGGAAATTGCAAAGTCTAAGAAGGTCTAACAAAATTTGAATTGATGCATGATCCCCACTGTTCACCGTCTTTCCTCAGGTTTAGTTCCTAATTTTTATAAAATAAAATTGACTTGTTCACCTCGTAATCGGAGATTTAAAAGTTTCTGGCGGTCAGGCCGGACGTCCGTTTCCTCGTAAATCCTAGCCTTCAGTTCTGCAATTGTCGTGTCGTCGAAAATATCTTTAATTTCGCGCTCATCACTTCCCCATTTAATGAAAACTCCCGGAATGCGTGACATTTTGCTAACAATTATAGTCTACAAAAAATTCACTTCTTTCGTTGATTATTATTAGTTATACTTTTCTTTGCTATTTCTAATTTGTGGTATTGGTGTTGCACAGCGTGGTAGTTACTCTACACGTTGCGGTCATTACTGTTTGTATACGTATATCAATTTTCAGACCGGCTCGACAAATGGCGGGAGTGGGGAGATCGTGGCGAGAATTCCAGAAAGTGCTGCCACCGTTCAACGCGCTTCCGATTTGCGTACCAAGAAATGTTCGGCATATGATAATTCTGAAAGTGATGAACATTCTAAGAATTCAAAAATTGACTGTGCAAATTTAGAAATGGGCATCGAATACGAATCATAATCGCATAAGTCACTACGCTAAATAGATTTGATCTGTTTGTGTTATATTGCGTATCGAAAATTGCAGCGCGACAAAATTCACATTTTTCACCATGAAGCATAATGTTCAATGGTCTAAAACGAAAATCGAGGCTGTCGAAAATTTCAGGAGCAACATAATTTGCGGTGTAGCCCACGGTTACAATCCGACGATACAAAGTATAAGCCGACAGATGAGGCTAATAGGTCCCATGTTTGTCAACAGGCCACGTTACATGCATCAACATTAGGTTTCTATAAACGAGCAATAACGCCGAAAAAAATAAGACAGGCATACAACGGAATCAAGTCAAGAGTAACCGATAAAAAAAAACACAAATAGATAGTAGTAATTCCAATACTCAATTTGCGTAATGTGTCGGAAAATGTGTGGGTGTTTCTTCAACACATACGTCTCGAGATATTTTCCACGCGAATGACCAGAGTACAATATCATCATTAGTAGCTAGTAAATTATAAATGTTATTCGAAAAAAGTAATACTACCTACCCCATTAAGTTTTATATTAGCCGCATGTTTTATTTAGATATTTTTTCCTTACATCTGGACGATATTTCAATATTTATCCCACCACTTGAATTCGTTGCGCTCAAAACATTTTTTTGTTTGGCAAAATATCAATAATTTTAAGATTTGTTCTTTAATATATCCAACTGAATATTATCAAAAATTTGGGCATTTGTCAGAGTTACCACAGGAATTCCCCAAAACTTCCTTAATAATTATGAAGATAGCTAAACCCATTAAATTTTTTTCAGAAAAGACACAATCAGGCATAATTCTCTCAAACGTCTTGATGCTTCAAACTGCAATCTGGATCGGCCAGGCATTCATGGTTTACCCTCGTTGACTCATGTAACATTATCTCAAAATGTCATTCGCTTCCTTCCCGATCGAATTTTCGCCAAAAATACAGCATTGGTTTCCTTGGATCTGAGTAGAAATGGACTGTCTCGAATAAACGCAAGTAGTTTTGCGGGCATCCTGGGATTGGAGCACTTGGACCTTTCTGGCAACGACTTGGAGATTTTTCCATCAGTGGTATTTAGAGAAAACGAAGAGTTAAATACTCTGAATCTCTCCTACAATAACATGAAGGAGTTCCCAACACGACTAGCGACTGCGGCGATTAACGTGGACCTGTCTGCTAATCTCATTGAAAGTGTTCCAACTGACGCTTTGATAGCTATGTGGAGGCTAAATATTTTGGATTTAAGCCGAAATCGATTGGAGAGATTTAATACCGGAGTTGAGTCCAAGACTTTAACCACGTTGATTCTTGACGGGAATAGACTCAGCAGATTATCAAATGAGAGCTTTGATAATTTACCTATGTTAAAAAAACTAGATTTGTCTGGTGAGTATTTCATCATATTGAAATCGTCTACCATAATATTTCGGTTTATCGCATTGTTCTGAAGAAGTCAAAATACACCCTATTGGATCACAATTAAAAATCAATTGGTTCAACTTCTAGGGAACAGGCTGACGGAGGGTTTTTCCTCAGAAATATTCACCAATAATCCAGAACTTCAAAGAATTCATCTGCATGATAATCCTTGGCGATGTGACTGTACTCAACTTTTACCCACTTATATGTACCTCATTCAATCTCCAAGGAAGGCAAATCTCCTCACGCTGATCTGTCATAGTCCACATAATGTATCCGGATACACCTGGGCGACAGCTTGTGGCCAAGGTTGGACCCAACATCCTAAAGAGCAATTTTCCAGTAATAGATCATTCGCTTTAGCAATGCTTGGAGTATTACTTGCATTTTTTGCATTTGGTAGTGCAGTCTCTATTGGCCATACTTTGAAAACTAAGAGGAGGCAAGCGGAGTTGAGATTGAGGGAGGCTGAAAGGGCGGAAGCCAGAGAAAGGCTGATACTCCATCGAAGGTAATTCAATTTATTTAATTACCCTTTTCAAATGGAATTTCTCCAGTTCTTTTCCATGTGATTGGGTTTATTTTTTTTTTTTTTCATAAAAGCAAAATCTTCTCATTTAGTGAAGTAGCAAAGGAAGAGGAAAATTACACATTGAAGACGAAGAGATTCAAGGAGAACGAAATGAAAGAATAATTTCTCAGTTTTAATGCGAGTATTTAAAATCGAGTACTGAAGTATTTGAGAGAAGTTAGACACCGTAAATTTTGAAATTTCCATCGGAGAATACAGTATGCGATTTATGCAAGAACCTGTACATTTGTTGCCATTCCTGGCCTAAAAAAAAATTGAATTCAGTGTGGCATACATATCAAAGTTTGGCCCAAGGAAATTTTTTCCTACTATGTTCACAATCTTGTTCAACAACTCTCTTACAGAAGCAGAGAACTACAAGCAGAACTGACTCACCAAGAAGAGCAGCAGCCCAGGATTAATCCAGCGGAGCTGTTGGGTCCTCCTACATACGAAGAAGCAGTGGAGATGCCAAGAATAGGTAGATCCTTGGATACTCTAAACGAACTTTCTACTGAAGGTTTCGGACACTCCCAGCCTACCCTAAGTCAAAATGCATGGGAGCGCAAGAAGAGAATGCAGAGAAAACGACCGCCTAAAAGAGCACGAAGTGAAAATGATTTGCTATCCAGACGAGAGGAGAGACCCAGAAAAACTGGTGGATCTATAAAAAATGAGCGTTCACTCAAAACTCCGAGACGAGTCCCTTCAAAATCTTCGGTAATTCAGACGGTCATACCAAAAATCGAAGAAAGGGAGCAGAGCGAGTCAGAAGAGCCTACGAGTGATACCAATAATAGGTGGAGCAGAACTAGATCCAGGCCATCAGTGAATAAAAAGAAAAGGATACTTTCCATCAGGAGGAATGGGAATTCCAGTGATGATGAAGAATCCGACCGGCGAGGGAACTCGACAGCTAGTGAGAGAAAGAACGACAGAGGGCGAATCCAAGTAATTGAATTACCGCGTGAACCCAGAAGTGGAACTTATATACCATCACCTTCTCCAGTCTCGTCACCCGAAATCCCTGCTCCTCTACACGTTGTGTCTAGAAGTCAAATAGTGTAAGGGCGGGTTACATTGAGTAATAAATGGCAATTTGAACACATGACAATCCACATCTGGCTCGTTTCACTGACCAAATTTCACAGTTTTGATTCCTGCACTGAGACAGAAAGGGCCCAAACTCAGTATACTGACGCTGAACAAAAATTCAAGAACAGTTTTGCGTGCTGTATATCAATCATAAATTTGAATCAAACATGTGGTCATCTAATCATATTTTATGTAAGTTCTTGTCAATGTTAAGTTTTTTTGTAAGTTCTTCATTAAAAAATATATCATTTTTTGCTCCAAAGCTAACGGAAATATCTTCCTAGTGGCCCGATTAAATAGCATCGAGTCACTTGGGGCCAAAAAATTCATTAAAAAAAAATTTAAGTTTGCCTTCCCATAAGATTCCAATGTTAACTTTGGCCAAAATCGAAAAATAATATTTCAACTTTTTCCCAAACTGGACGGAAGTATCTTCCTGGGGTTCTACATAATTCGGAGAAAGGAAAAGGAAGTCAATGATGAAGGATATCTATAAATAATTGTTCCTTTTATCTCAACAATTCGTTAGATATTTACAATTTTAAATTGTCCATTCAGTATTCAATTTCTTAGATACGAAAATTAACTCAGAAACAAATTCGCTAACAAGGTTTAGTCAATGTATAACATTACTTTCCCATGAAGAAGCTCATCTGATATCGTTATACTGTCACAAAAGGGATAAAAATTAAATTACTGGAAAGTGCCTTGTTAGATATCATCAAACACTCTACATAGTATTTTCATTTCAATATTTGTATTTTGCAAGGGTAAACGTGAAATCATTGTTCTGCATCCCGAAGACTAATGCTTATTCTAGGAAGAACGCAGGAAATTGACACATTTCACAGTTTGTCGGTACTAGATATTCATGCACCAGCTATAGCTACATTCGTCGACAATATCGTTTCACAAATCTCAATAAAAAGGATGGATTATCTCCATCCTGGAAAAGTAACAGAGAACTAAATAAAATCTGTGGAACATTCATTTGTAAATAGTGCTGTTCTGACATAGCATGACTTGCCTTGTAATTTGAACATCATTTGTATGAGGAATCCTATAGTTATCATTCTTAATTTGTCCTCCTGATTAAATATTTTCTTCGTTCACTACTCTCTTCCACCACTCACCAAAACTCCATAGTAATCTCTTCAACAGTCTGACCTATAGTTGTCCCCTTTGAATTCAATATCTCCAAAGACCTTATTTGTAGCTTCTAAAAACAAGATACTGGTTCACGCACAAACTTAATCGGATTACTAGTTTCATCTCAATCAATTACTTAAAATTCATAAAAAAAAACAATCTTTGAAAAATGTCTTTTAATCAATCACAAAACTCAAAACCTCGTAACATCGCCTCAAGGTGTCTTGACTAGGTTTTCACCCGCTCTAGTTCTCGTGATGAGTAAAGGTGTCTTGGGTACACTATCAGGATTGTCCTGCATAGTAATTTTGACCCGCTGAGCGCCAGGACTGGACGGTGATGGGTTGCTCAGCCTGTGATTGGAAATGGACCCTGAGGAAGGGGATTCGCCGATTGAACACATAGAATCTCTATCATTTTTTCCGTTCATGAGGAGAGCGCTATAAACAGGAGTCCTTGGATCATCTTCTATATCGTCACCACTTGAAATCTTTCCATTAGTTCCGATTTTTTCAACTTCATATGGAGAAAATGATTTTCTTGGTGGTTTGATTGGATCTGCAGACGATTCAGGAATAGATCCTACGAATTTGGCTGTTGGTTCTTCATCAGATCTAACTTCTTCGGGTATTGAAGAGGTAACTAGAGGCATGACTTCGGGTTTATTTCCATTAGAAGATATTTTGGTCGGTACTGAATTCGCTTCCAATAGCGACTTCCTTAGATCCTTCAACTCAGTTCCATTCTCCAAATCACTACCTTCATGTCCTCTGGTGTTGCGCTTCCTTGCCTTCTTACAAAAGTCGCCCTTGTATGCTGCAACAGCGATAAGAGCCACTAAAACTCCAAGGAGAACTCCCAATACTATATAGGAACCCATTCCCTTCTTAGTTTCAGTTGCTGCTGAAGCCCCGACTGGTTGTGTTCCTCCGATTTCCACTGGCATATCTTCTACATGTACTTCGGGTTTCTGTTGAACTCGTTCGTTCGTTGCTTCGTTCGGTTTCTTTTCTCCTTCCACGGGACTTAACGAATTGGGGACGATTGGATCTTCAATTGCTGGTTTCTCGGGTGCTGGAACTCCGATGAATCCCTCGTCCTCAGGGCCAAATTCCCTGGAAGTCGTAGTAGTGGGAGCCATAGTCGTTGTGTCTGACGAACCCCAACTAAATAGGTCAAACAAACCGTTGAATAGACCACCGGAAGTTGTTGTGGTGGTTGGGCTATGTGTGACGTCATCGGTAGGGTCAGAGGATTTGCTTTCCGTCTCCTTTTCTTCAATGTGATCCCAGGTAATTGGAGGAACCAGGTGACCTGAGCCTTCAATCTCATCGGTTCCTGAGCCCTCAGTCGTTATGTGGGGGCTTTCTAACATATGCGACTCAGTGGTGAATGAAGGTGTCGATACTGCTGCTGAGCCACTCGAGTGTTGTGTAGTATGTTTCTCCACTTCACTGACAACCATTGATTCATATCTTTCCGATGAGACCGAAGAGGTGGCCAGGAGAGCTTCAACAGATGTTGGCGTAGTCTCTTCAGGTTCTTGAGATATGTGGGCATCCGAGATAGAAGTAGTGTCTTCTTCCTTGGGTGTGTCCTCGTCTTCGAGTTCGTTGAAAACATCACCGGAACCCTCGCCAGATCCTTCCAGCGTTGCAGGTTGATCCTTCTGCATTGCTTGATCGAGATCATCTTTCTCGAACTTGCAAATGATATCTGCACTAGGTTCGGTAAGAATTCTGCCCTTGAGGAGTCCGGGGCCTGCACAGATCGATTTCTGGGATATGATGACTCCTCGCGACACCAAAACATCTCGAGTTCTCAGGGCTCTACAATTACAGTTGAGTTTATTCAAAGAGAGTTCCAGAAATTTTAGATCTTTCAGGTCCAATGTATCTACTGGGATCCTAACTAGAGAGTTCTTGCGGAGATTTAACACCCGTAGATGGCTTGGGCCCTCAAAGGTACCGTGACCCAAATGAGTAAGACGATTATGCGATAGGTCCAGGCTGCGTAGAGTTTGCAGTTTTGAGAAAGTTCCTGGCTCAATACTACGAAGCTTCCCATGAGATAGGTCTAGATGCTGCAACGTTGTGATATTAGCAAAAACCGAGCCAGATAGGTGTTTATCGACGGAGGTAACTTTTAGGCTTCTCAGCTGGTAAGTGTCGATAAATTTGATATCTTCGAGGTAGTGACACTGAGCGAGCGTGCCATTATGCTGGAGAGTGCAAAGGCCTGATGAGGGTGCTGGTGACGTCAGTAAAAAGACCAGCCCCAAGACGGGGAAGGTGGAAGCCGTTCTCAGCATCGTTGCAGGGTTCAGTCAATCTGCAAATATTCAAATCATTAGAATTCCGTGAGTGATTATGTATCCTATGTCTTATCCCTAAGGGGAACCCCATTGTAATTTGAAAGGTTGGCTGTGTAAACGCGCTCAATGATAGTTTTCGCCCCGATACGCTCAGTTGAAAAAAGCTCTACCCCCTTGAAGGGTATTCTAAATTGGTGTGCCAAACTGTAACATAATAGGAACTATTTTGCGAGATTCATTTTCTCATTGAGTCGGTGAAACGTCACAGTGTTCAGATATACTATTTACACTTTTTTAATAGTGGAGATTTCTAATTGATTGGAGTATGATTTCCAATTTTGCCAGACATCAGCGGCGAATATTCAGGAAGCTCAGTGTTCCGAAATTAGTGTACTAATACCTCCTAGTTAAGACCAACATTCATATCACTGCGTCAGGTTTTCTGCCTCCATAATTAATACCAATTTTGCTGTCGACACAGATTAAACTTAGTTACCCAAATAATTGAAACGTAAAATAGAAATGTAGTATTGCTCACACTGATGCGCGTTAATGGGCTAATGGATAAATTTTATTGGGATGTCGAATTTAAATTACATAAAGCGACCTACACTGATAACACTGCTCTTAAGTATTTTAAACCGCCCCGCCTGTAACTAGCGATGAGCTGTAGTGAACTTCTTCAGATATGGTATTCATGGAGTGCTAAATCAGAGATAAAGTGTGGATACTTATCGTAACGCCATGATGATAAGAATGATAGCGTTTCTCGCGTTCAACTACACTGCGGTGTCTTTTATGCGTTATGTTGTGTTGGAGAATGTCTCTATAAATGTTGCGAACATAATGAATAAGTTGTGTACGAGGTTCAATGCATTCATTCGAAATTTTATCATCATTTGGAAATGATTCTGGACCCTCCGATAACATAAAATGGGCATTTATGACGGGATACGGGGAATTAAAGTGAAAATAAAATGGGAATTATATAGGAAACGATTTAATCTTCGTATAGAATTCCTGGTAATTCTTAATGGTGAATGCTCGATAAATCAAACCTCCATAAAGAAGCATTGGGCGTTTTTTTCGACAGCAAGGAAACCCTCAAAAGTTTACTCTTGTCCCCGTTTAGTTACTGAATTTGCATATCTATCGGAACACCTTGATGACGTCAAGACATCCGCGCGAAATGCTTTGAAAATGCGACTGACAAAATCACAAATGACGTTTTAGCGTTTCCTTTATTTTTCGTGTCATTGTGAAGTCGATTCATCGTGGAAAAATTACAATATGAATTGTTTCCCTCATCTTTTTGTAGCATGTGCAATTATCGAGATTCAATGAAGGTTGACGAATTCTCAGCGATTTAGATTTTTTTAAATGGCAAATTCTTCCGCTGTTATGCACAAGAAATATCGCTTTTTGGCGCAGCACTGAATAGACGTACGGAGTATATCCGATTATGCATATCGCAGAGGAGCAAGCAAACCTCGTGTTATATGCCACTGAAAGTCGAAAGTGGTTTGGCCTCCTCTGTCCTCGTCCCCATCATGCCACCAAATGGTCACGTAATGTTATTTATTTGCTCGACTGATTTTGATGGAGAGTGACTTTTGGACAAAGTGTGTCACTTGAAACACACTGTGATTTTTGGGAAAGGAGAAATTATGAAATTTACTTATTCACAGATAGCCAAAAACGACTTTAGATTTAAGAAATTTCCCACAATTGAATCAGCGAGTTTCGGAGAGAGTGAAACGATTGTAATGATATAACAAAAAAGAAAAAGGATAGAAATTATTTTTCATCATTGATAGCCGCGGTGCTGTTTAGAGGCTTGGACTTGCCATGATTTTCCCATTTTTTTTCAACAGAATCGAAAAATTTTAGGTGCAAAAAATGATCACACTCGAGTCCATCGCAGTATGAACGTGACACACAACCCCTACCATTATTTAATTATCATGTTTTGCTCCATTCATCCTATACCAGAGTTAACTTACATCTTTTAATTCGATGCGGTGACCTCGGTGGAGCTGTGATGCGGCTTCGACGACATCTGCAACAGATCAGAATGCAAATGTGTCATTTCAATGTCCAGCTTTTAACATCACGCGAATCAACAAAAAAAAAAGCAGAAAAAACTCAATTTATTTCATCAGAGACAGGTTAGCAGAACCCGAGCATTATTTGTTCTCTCACAAAAAAAGATACAAGGAGGATTAAGGAAAGACACGTTCTTTCATGCGTAGGCTTTTTTTATCACCAAGAACTTTATGGGATACGGAGGACTAACGGTTGAATCCACCTCGTGCTCCAGTTAATGTACGCGTAAACTATATCAGAGTCGTCTCGGGTACGCAACAATTATACCATAACCATTATCCTCGATATAATCTCACAGCATTGTTAACCCCGGCGCCTCCCATTACTTTTAATACTTTTTCATTCTGAATTGTCAGAGATCAATATCTTGAGGATATTTTTAACTCGATAAATAATTGTCAGCGCTATTAAATTTCATTGAACGATCTTTAATTCCAATGCTTGCATGTTTTTATTGACATCTCCTCCATGAGGCCAGGTTTTTAGTTGTAGTTTTTCATGGAAAAATCGTTATGTTTGATGAGCTCATTATTACCAAATAATTGGCTTCAACTGGAATCTGCTCATTGTTTGTTGATGGAGTGTTAACCATTTTTTATGCATTGAACGACCTGCTGAATAAACATGCACCCTCTTTTTTTATCCGGAAATCATGAGTGATTTGAATTTAAAACTCCACATGTAGATTCCAGTTCGAAGTTTTCGAATAAAAAAATTACGCAGTTGTTTTGTAATTATTTGTGCTTTCGTCATTTCTTTATTAACTCTCTTCTTTCGTTAATCTCCTACTAAGTTGTTATTTTCTCCGCAAAACGGAAAAACAAAAATTTACGAGACCTACATATTTCAATGTATTCGGAATTTTTTTTCGGCAAATTTCTGTCTGCGTGTCTAGGTATGCATAATGCTGTACGCACGTATTCCCAATCTTTCACCAGAAATTTCTCGCAAACAAATTATGTGATTGAGATTGTGGGTGACGCAAACAAATATACTGCACGTAACTATTGCAATATGTCGGAATCGACCACGTAGTTGTTTATTACTTTAGAAAGAACAAAAAATGGGAATTTCGAACGTATCTTCTGAATGGCTGGGTTACGAAAACATAAACCCATTAAGAACGAATTATCTGAATTATGATTGGTTAACCAAACTGCTAAACAACATTTTTTTTTTTGAAAACAACTTGTTAACGGAATTTCGGACAATCTTAGAACATCATCATGGTGCGGAAAATTACAAGCCGCAATATGTTTTGTGGCCCCAAATGGTCACACTCACATAATTTACTGTTTACGCAGTTGTTCATTAGTGCCACTTTTGGTAATGAATCAATGACAATTAAATCACCTACAAAATTTAAAGGGAATACCTGAGAATTAAAGAAAGTGGCAGAGATCTTCTGGTCACCTTCCTTGTGGGTCAGGCGTTACTCTAAAAGAAAAAATTGCAAAATTCAGCCGAAAAAGGGAAAATGTTGACGGTGGAACCTGATTGGAGATAGTCGTCGCTTTCGTACGATCTCATTCAACATTCGCTGGAAATCGTGTACTGTGTGATGTCAGTTTTCTCTGCATGTTGTTTGGTATTACGTACAGTCGGAAAAGGGGTCATGACGACTACAATGCACTGATACTACGCTATTCAGTGAACGTATGGTTTTTTGTATCTTAACACATATCAACGTGCATGGTAACGATATTTTTGGATGCGTACAATTGAATTGAACGGAAAAAGACTCATTGACGCGGTAAACGTTATCAAATTGGCGATTTAAAGTGGGTTTATATGTCTTATTCAACTCACACTCGTATTTGGAACCGTATAGCCCAAATCAATGACGCATGAGAAAGTCTTTACTGAAACTTTTGACAAGATTTACTATGTCGTCAAACAAACACACACACGCACACACACACACACACACACGTTCACCCCTGGTTCAGATGTGTGTATCACATTATATAATTTTTTTCAAATATTCCTATTGCATAGAGTATTTTTTGTGGTCTTCGTGATTACTCAGAAAGTGTAATGTATTGGATGAGCAGATTCAGTATAAAATGCCTCAAATAGTTGTCGTTACCTTCGAGAATATCAATTTAAACTACATTCTAGTGCCTTTTTCTCTGACAGTTTTTTTCAACTTGCGAACATTACATGATATCAATTTGCTCCATAAATCATTCAGCAGCACCTGCATGATTTCTTTGGAGTGTCGGGAGCAAAAAAAATCAAATGGCAACATTGAGTTGGGACTCAATGTTTCAAAGACTTGTCTCAGTTCATGAATTCAACTCGCTTGTTTACTCAAATTGTCGAATATCAGTGTTAGTGGTGATTTGGCTGGCCTCGATGATAACTACATTTGATAATGACCGATATATTGGATATGAATATGCAGAAATGAATGCTACCATATATATATACTTTGATTATTAACATGCTGCCGGACTACTGTAAAATTCCAAGTTGGAAGGTCCCCTCCAACTTTTCTGTCTCACGCTCTACCATGAAGTTATTGAAGTTTGAATTTGAACAGCACTACTTAGCCCGATGCGCGAGTACTTGCAATTCCGAGATTGCTTAATGTAATCAAGAACATTTGAAAATCCGTGATCACGATACAAAACCAGATCCTCTAGGTTGAAACATGGCATTAGTGCAATATTTGATCTAGTCAAATAACAAGCACCATAAAAGTTTGCACTCGCGGGATCCTATCTTCCATGTAAACTCATAACAACGTAACTAACTGTTACAGAGAAAACAGTCGGGAGTGTTCAACAACTATAGTAGAAGCAATGTCGGCTTAGAGAACCTTGTAGTTGATAACTTTGTATTAAAAATGAACTCCAATTTTTTTCTAGATAATTGCTCGGTATGTTGTAGTAGCTATGATGTTCCCTCGTTTACTTCCTTATGTTACCGTCTTTTTTTCATTTCTGTTTTGCAGGATTGTTGAGATATATAAATAAATGGAAATTGCTGTCAATTAAAATGGAGTTACCTATGCGGTTTGGATAGGTAACACACACACATACACAGGACGCACACAGCCAGACAGACCCAGGCACATACATACACACACATCGGGAAGTTATAGATGCGGCCCATCGAGGGCGGTTTGTTTATTTTTAAAACCACCGTAATGGATATAAACGCGAATCAGAAATTTATTAGCTTGCAAATCACCAGAAAAGTGACGTAATTCTCGAGCGAAACGTGATTCAGTGACAGATTTTCATTGACTATTTCTGTCTGCGTACACATCTCCGTTTGAACAAGACTTTTTTTCGGTCTGTCTGACAAGCGAGGAGTTTCCCAGTGCATAGCGGTCTGTACTGACATGGGCTTTCTGTAGTTTCCTGTGTCTTATCAACTGTAGTAGCGTATTCTCCCCAAGCCCCATATCCTTGACGCATCAAAGACCATGCATACTTTGAAAAACAGTCGGTATAAGGTAAATGTAGTAAACGATGAGAAACAATTTGTTGATAAAGAAGTGAAATTTGGGGAACAGAAACGTTGTTAATTAGAAAATGATCGTTTTTCATCAAAACCGTAAATTTAGTCCGATAGTTCTTCGAAAATTTCCACCGCAATCCCTTTGAACCATAACTGTATGAGCGTGACTGAAGTGCACGTCGATTGAAAGAAGAAAAAAAGAGGAAAATACTCGACAAGTATACGAGTTAGAAGTTTGAAGTTTTAACATAAACTCTTCAGCTCGCACAGATCTAAGCCCATAATGTATTCATTGCGTTTCTTCGCGTATCGGTTTTCTCTTATCAATAAAGAAGGCGATGTTGAGAAGAGCCCATAAAGCCAACCTTCGCGCAGTCTGCTAAGGAAATTTGCAAATTCACCGATGACGCAATCACTTCGAAGCCGTTTTTTAACGATAACGCGTTGAAAAGACGGAATGGGCGCCGCCTTCCAACGGACAAACGATTTATACGTTACTGAGTAACATCGAGAGATGAAATAAATATATGCGTCAGGTCAAGGGGCATCCCCTTCCCCTCGCAAACCCCCGGCGGGGGGGAATCAGCATCGGTTGTATATCGGGCCACTGTGACGGCCAATCCTATGGATAAATATTCGCAGCTACTTGAGACCAGACAACGCCAACGTCCTTCGGATATTGGTGGGACGTTTATTAATCTACTCTTTCTTATTCTATCGAGGCAACGCATTCCTCAACATGATAATTAGACGACTGTGAGACGGATTATATTCTATCGGGGAATCTTGAAAAATTAAATACTGATGTATGCGCTACTGCTAAATTGTTTTAAACTTTGGCCATATCTGGTGAAAACAATTCTTTGAGACTGTCCCCATGATACTACTCTTTAATTTTGATGAAATGACACAAGCGAATAATCCGCGATGCGATAATGATAATTGTAAATAATTATTTTCCTCGAGTTCAAAGTACTAGGTTCGTTCGAGCCGGATGTGACGTATTTTCGGTCGGCTCAAAATGAATATGCCTGAGGTAGAAGAACAAGTCAATGTTTGTGGATAAACAACGTGTGAGTCATACAAATGAATCGTTGAGCATCATTTTGAAATTCTAGAAGTGAGATAGACACTTCCGCTATCAGACTTTCAGGGTTCACCTATCTCAATAGGAGTATGCATTTTTTTCATATTATATACAATTATAAACAGATATAAACAGAAATGTTTTGTGACAACAACATCCCATAAAATTAGAACGTCAGACTGCACGGGAGCCTAATCCGACACGGGGTGAGGGCTCCACCAGACACCCACCATCGTGGCGCAGGGGTTTCTGTAGGTTTACCCTGTGATTAGAAATAGATTAGCATGAATGGCGAAAGTAGGACCGCATGGGTGTACTACCTCTCGAAGGAATGCTCGACAGCAATTTGCCGTGGGGAGTAAAGACAGAGACGGAATAGAAAAACAAATTGTAACATTCATAAGTCACTACTGACAGGTAATCCTAGGAAATGTTAACGTCAGATATTCATCAGTATCTATTTCGATTTGTTGAATAGCTCAAATTAAATTTGATGCGAACGTAAGTGATATTAACCCAACATCAATTAATCGCTGTGAGGGCACGAAATTTATGTCGCATTGGGTTATAGTTGACTTCCAGAGTGAGGGGACTCGAATGCGAGGCCGGAGGACAATGAAAGGTGTATGAATGGGACTCCGATCTTCAGGGAATTCATTGAATTTCAGCTTATTTACCATTCCGAGGGGTTTTAAACCTCTATTTTATGACTGCCCTAAGATGACCAACACTGATCAAATATAGTGAATAGCTTCGGTTTAAAAATACCACGGTATAGGGAATAACATTAATGTGTAATTTTGTATATACATTCCCTGACGAATGCCGTTTTTCCAAAAATGAAGTCCATCAAATATTGGACCAGCGGTCCACCCATATTTTGGACTCATTTGAATCTCCAGCTCAGTTCTATTGTGTTTAAAACCAACTGACTTGTTCTTTTTAATTCGTAATAAATTCGAAAAGTGATCATGGCTAATTTTATGTAATGCTGAATTATGGCTTCAGAGATGAGTTGGCATGAAGAAAGGGGCGGATACAGTTTTATTTGTTCTTACTTCCATTAAGGTTATCGGGATGTTAGTCGTCGTTTTCTCTTAATCTCTCGATTACATTTTCGTCACTTGCAGCGGATCAGGCGATCATGTTCATAAGTGAAGTATTCTGTTCTTTAAGTGATTCCTAAGTGGTTGGTTTTTATCTGTTTTATCGTGCAAAACAAGTTTTAAACCGAAGTAAATGTATATAGCGCATTGCGTCAACCATTGGCATACCCTTCAGAGTAGAGCATCATTTTATAGTGAAACTCATCAAATTTTCCAAATAAACTACACATCGTTTTTTTCCTGACCACTAAGTTATATGATCACATGAATAAATTCCACATATGAACTATGAGAATATCTTCCGTCGGAAGCTGTGTCAAGATTGAATGAAAGCCCATGCAGCATTACATCGTGTCGAAAGGACGTCCGCGCAACACTGCTTTCAGTTATGCTTTATGAGACTCAACTACAGTCGAGAGTCTACGCAGCCGAGCGGTCCAGAGTGAATGAAACAACGTTAAGAGGGAATCCCCGATGGTTCCTCCCTCAGATAATGAGATTTGCAAATTCATTTTGGGTAGCCAAATAAGAGTGAAGAGGGCGAAATACTGACTTGCTAAAAATGCTATCCGAAGTTTATGAATCGAATTACAGGAATTTCATACACCCTTTATTTCCCCTGAACAGTAGACAAATTCTGATAATCACATTTCCCCGAAAGTTCCCAGAATATTGGCGCTGGAACATCACGTAGCCCATGCATAACCAATAGGAGGCGGGAATTGGACTTCCATTATTCGACAAGAATACTGTCTAATGATGCATGAATAAAATCAATAAAATTGAAATACCCTAGATAACAATCGAAACCTTTTCGAAATATACCGAGTCGTTATTATCAAATCACCTATATTTTTTCCATGATTTTGCTAACATTCGTTTTGCGTTACCGTTTTTTATAGCTAGCATATCTTTTTTATTCTGCTCAATAAATAAACAGTCAACGAGTGGAATATATTCGAAAGTCCCTGAAATAAATCTGGACTCGACGATAAGCCCGTGAATTAAAGAGGAGACAGCAAAGCATGTATAATAGCAATGCCCGCGCCCTTCCGATTAGCCTATTGCGTAATGCCACATCGTGCGGCCCCTGAGGACCGCCCGTGTAGTCGTCACGTTTATATATCGTTGAGTTCTCGGTCGTCTCTTTTGTACTGAGAACAAATTGTGCGCTGCGCGCGCACTATTCAGCGCTTGGATAGAAAAACAGAGGAGAGAGATAAAAAAAAAGATCTATGAAGAGGAGAGAAGTGCGAGAAACTTGGCACACATATTACGCGGGCCTCTAATCACTTGAGCACTCGCTACAAACGTTCTTATCATTTGAAATTGTCGAGTGGCTGATTGAGGTGGTTGTCTTACTTATGGAGGCACTCATACCGATTTTTCGTTTGTCTCAACTTTGTAGCGATATTAGATAACTTCAGATTATGTAGATGCGTTGAGAGTTATCAATGTGATTTTAGACTAAAAATCTAACGAGGTGTGAATGACTTAGGTTGAGGCGCTTGGAGATTTCTATATCCAGCCCTTGATACCAGTTCTGGTTGGACGCTGATCCAAGTTCGGCTATCAAGCTTCAATATGAATTGTATATTGGGAAATTACCCAGCCTCAGAGTCGCGGTTACACATAGACTCGGCACCGTCTGGTAATCCCCAGACTTGGTGACTAGACTGGGCCAAAGCTAGTATTCGGGGGCCGGTCAGCCTTGGGCCTAGAGTGGCGTCATAACCGGTACAATCAAGGGCTAATTGCCTGTTGATAATACATTAAACTTTCACAGCTAGCATGACAATTCAGTATAACACTCAATCGAATTTTCAATAGACATGAAATTTGTAACAGTAATTGTATATTTGCAAACATTGACTGATATGTCAGGTGGCAATTATATATAAATTGTGCCTTGTTAATAGTATTGATATTGTTCACTTAAAAGTTCAAGGATAATTTTTTAACAGAGTTGAAAGTCTTCATCGGATTTCAGATAGAGTATTCGACAATAGATGTTATAGGAACTCTAAAACTTTGTTCATAGCGTGTATGCCATCCCTAAAATCCATTTAATTCGGTCGCAATTGTGAGAGAGAGAGAGAAAACGTATAGAGAAAAAGCATGTAGTCTACTTGTCAATTACCGCACGTGATCTGGCACTTACGAGAATAAACAAACTAACATGAAGAAATTATCTCAAATATTCCATTAACGTAGACATTAAGAAAGCTGTCATTAAAACAGAGTGAAAGCTCCAATTAACTCATGAAAAATCAAAGATGATGCATAAATATATAATTAACTTATTGATTGAAAGCCTCCTCCTAATAAAACCTTTCGGCATTGCCGCGATGTGAACAACCTGTAAATATGTAATTACCCTTATAAGTCTGCAAGCCCATTACAGCGATAAATCAATGTGATACGCATAAATGGGATGACATCAACTGGTTTACCTACGTTAACACACATGGAAATTCATTTATATATATCATAATCTGAATAATGGTCAGCGGTTGGGCCACAGTGCAAAGCAACGGGTCTCCTACAGTTCGTCCAATATGAATTGGCATAATTTTTATTCGTTGATTCTCCAGTCGTCTGATAGTTTCGCAATTCGTTCAATTCCCAGACTCAAAGAAAAAGAACAGAGTAATCCAATAAATTATCGCAATTGTTTACAGAAAATTCAAGTACAGAAAAGTTCAGAAAATTTCACAAAATTTTTGAAAATATAAAAAAAAATGTCTACCAATATTGATAATGAATCACCCCATGCGCCAGTCCAACGAATTAATTTTTGGACTAATCGAACAATTGCCATACACGATTACCAACCGATCGGCACTATATCCGCTATCATGCCACTTATATTACTTCGATGAATCGTACAACGCCCAAAAAATAACTGGTGCAATAATGCGCACACTCAAACTGTGTATTTTCACCTTTTAATGTTTCCACGAATACGAGAACCAACAGAATATTCCGTTAGTCTTTCTTTATACTTTTATAGAATACCGTTACCGATTTCCAACAAAATCGTACGATACTCATTACCGCGAATCGTTTTTTTTTTTATCCGTAACTTTCTACTTTGAATGATGGAGTCATCGGTGATGAAATATTTTACAACGTTTCGGCAGAAATTACTCCTGAAGATTTTTTCAGAAAGATTTTTCTCATTCCGCTTTTATTCTCTATCTAATACCCTGTCTTACTTAAATCATCACATTCAAATAGATTTGAATTTCGGTGGAAACATTACAATTACGGAAAGATAAAACAATCTTATTCCAGCCCTAATAAAATTGAATGGTCCGGAGCCGAGGACGAAGAGCGTGAAATTTCGTCTTTTCCTTGTTTTGAAAGTGTGAAAATCTGAAATAATCTATACCCAAGTCCCCATCGAGAACTTCCGGCCCTCCGGAATCACCGAAAAAACAATCGTTTCCGTTCACAAAACCCAAATGAAAGAGATTCCCAGCGCCTTCAGGGCATTCCACCACAGATGAAGCATCTACGTATTACGTGTCAGCCTGACTCCCGTTTTTTTCTAAAAATAGATGAAAAAACGAGCCCACTGGACCCCCCGCCCCCCTTTCATTCCAATTTTACTCACGCTCTGACTCAAAACGATGGACAAAATTAGGAAATACCCATAGGCTAAAAACCTATAAATCAGAGATTAAAAGCGATACATGCGATGCCTAGAATTTGTCCATTGTACTCAACTGGATTTTCTTCATCCAGATTTGGTCCATTCCAGGCCCATAAATTATTTATTCAAATGACGAAAATGTGAGCATTTGAATTCAAGAGAAAATTAACAAATCGAGATTGAGTAAAAGTTTACACGGATAATGAGGAAAATCGAAAAACAGAGGCCACAGTGTGTTACCAGGTTGGGCTGAGTGACTTGCCTACGTTCTAGCTCAAGCCTAAAAACGCGATTAGGGAGAGCTCATTTACACTTGAAATCCTATAAATTATAGATTAAAACAGATATATCGATGTAGAAAATTTTTGTGTCAACGTGGCGTGGGAATTCCCGTTGGTAGAACGAGTCATTGCTCGTTCCCTCTGCGGTATCAAAAGGAGCGAAACCAAAAGGAGAGAACAGAATGGAAAAAAAAAGAAATGAAAAGTAAGAAGGTGGAGTTGAAGACGTCCGCCTCGTTCTCGCCTCGAGACAACTCTGATATAGCCAATATATAATATTACGAGACGAGATCGGTCGGAGGAAAAGAGAAATGAAAAAACATGTTCGGAATGCATTTGCCACATTGCATCTCCAATTGCAGAACTATGATAAAACTTCTCAAAGACGCTAATTCAAAGTTTTGGATAGAAACGACAAATCTTCAGAAAATCCAAGATACTGAAACACTTTGACGTGTCAAAAAAATTTACAAAATCTTCCTAAATTTGTTTGTGTTTAAAAGAAATTCGGAAATCTCAGAAAGTTTACCAATGTGGTAAAAGATTTTCAGACATCTAAAACTTGAAAATATTGGGGAATATAAAGAATTGTAGGGTATAAAAAATAAAAAACTAATTACAGAAAAAGAAAAGAGTGGTCGGCCCTGAAACTACTTAAGGACGAAAAAAAGTCTGGTAAGTATATTTTCCCTCTGTTTTATCGTAATTACGCCAATCACACAATTATTACAGACGTATTGAGTAAGTCGAGTGTGCAAAAACTACAGGATTAGAATTATGAGAGAATTTACGGGAGGCCTGGGAAGGGGGGGGGGGAGAACGGAAGCCCCAAATGGGACTGGCTAGTAGAGGGAGAGTGTAGATACAGAGGCCTTGACCCGTGCGATACATCTTCGGGCATCATTGCACTCCATTGGACAAACCTCTTGGCAATTATAACAGAGGGAAAGTCAAAATGGATCATTAACTCGGTTTATGTCCGTATGAAAAAAGTCGTTAATTTGTTTTAAAAAATGCCACTAATGCAACCTGAGATATCTTAATTTTTTTAATTAAAATGGACCGCAATAATTGAATGGGTAATAACAACTCTTATGAATCCCGTAAATGGGCCGCAAATCAATTGTCAGTGAAAATTTACAATTGGTCCTTATCAATGAATTTGAAGGCGGTCAATGCCCATTTATAGAGCAAATTACAGTTACGAAAATTTGGGGAGTGGAGGGGGGAATAATTGCACAGCTTTCGAAAATTGCACAGTCCTAAAATGATATCCACGATTCTCATTTCACTGGATAATTTCAATTCTTTTTTCCGATACATATTATTATTTAACTGGATTTGATCATAGTACTGTAACTGAATTGAAGATCATTGATCGATCAATACATCAATTGCCAATTAATTGTGGACTCACTAGTAATTCGCTTAATGGTTATAATTATTGGGACTTGCATGGTAACAAATCAGCCAATACATATGAGATATGGATCAAGATTTTATGCCTGTATCTGATATTTAAGAATCACGAAAGCGGTACAAAGGTTCAACAAGCCCGACACAATAATATAAACGTTGAACGATCCAACGAATATGAATAAATTTAGTGTCAAAGCTCTGAACTGAAGTTATTCCTCTAGAATTCTATCTGCAGTGTTCGTCCATAAACTCATCGATACTCCACTATCTTCCAAATTAATTACATAATTCAAATTTTTAATCGGTGCATAAACAGAAGAAATATATAAAAAATCCCCGGTCTGCAGGTAAACTCGTTAATTACGGAAAAAATACAAAAATTGAACACAAAGGTGAATTTTCTTGTCGCCTATTCTTTTAGTCCGAATTACAAAAAAAAAACATTATCCGCTACAATTAGACGATCAAAAAATTTTCCTCTTACCGCCTGAAAAATCCAAGAAAATCCAACCAATTCACTCGACGACTTATCAACAACAAATTTCGCGAACTTCAATAATTTGATTTTTCTCACAAATGCGATTTCTAGACTTCTTCACAGTTGCCTGAAGATCTATTTAAAACTTTGCTTATTGAATCTAGCGATTGGTATCTGATAAATTTATTTATTATTATGCACTTTTGGTATGTACTTTAGAGGCAGAAGGCGCGTTACAAATCGATCCCAGCAGAAAGAGATGATACAATCTATCGTTGATCGTGGTCGAGTGAGAACTGCCGGAGTGGGCATACGACTCTCTCGATTCCGGCCACCGTGTTTGCTGTATACGTGTGCTGCCTGCCAGTGGCAGCGATCACTCTGTCTTTTGCTTTCACGTTCTCCAGGACCCCCACAATCGGTACACGAAAAACCCTCACTCCTCTGCCACTTGTCTTCATCTCTCTCATTTGGTCCGTCCGTCTCCACCGCTTTTTCCCTCTTTTTCGATTTTTTATCTCACGTGCGCTTATGATTTCGACACAGCGAAAAACATACAGTAATACATGGAAAATAATAATACCCGAATCGGCTATATAACGCCCGATTCGAGACTAAAGTATCTTCCATTCGGGGGCAACATAGCCGGCGATATTTGGACCCCCAATTCAACACATAGTTCATCCCTGAACCGCGGACCTTCTACTTCCGCATCGCGGGTTTTCATATCCCCAAGTCAGCGTATTGTGTACCCGACCGGAGGATATTGCATCCGCAACTACAAGGACTACAAGGTTCGGAACAGATATGATCCTGTTGAAGAGGTCCATTTGATGAACCATGAGTGATTCTTGAAGAGATTCCAAAAGCTATAAAATTTTAAATCCTATTAACGGGCTCAAACTTCGAAATTTTTGGATTTTCAGCATGATGCATGAGTCGGAGCCACCAAAATCACGTTTTTTAAAAACTGCAACACATTGCAAAAACCATCTAATCATTTATTTAAACATCGTCAGACTCGTCGCAGTCAAGCACGGAATGTTGACACCAAATTGTGTATTTATACATACACAGCTATTTGTGGAATATAAGTAACAAAGAGCGGTGCCACCTATGCTAAAAAAAAAAAGTTATGCGCTACTTGAAAAAACGACATGAGGGTATGCATAATGGATATCATTGATTGTTGACTACTTGGCAACGATATATGAAACAATGATAAAAAAAACATGCATAATCCAATCAATGTGGTAATCACTCTCTATGACTTACGAATCCATGTCATTACCGTAAATGAGGGCATTATTGGCTTCCAAAATCATTTTTTAAGGAGTTATCTGTCGGGCCGCAGATGAGAGAAACAGAGGGAGGAAAAACTGTCACTCCTCTACAACTTGTAATCTCTCGCTTGGTCTATCCGCCTTCCGTGCCTTCTACCGTCATTCTGGATCTTGTTCCCTGCTCTTACGCTTACGATTTCTAAGAGTGCCTGGCGTTCTCGGACTCTTTGACACTAATGCGCGGTGCCCGAGAAGAGACGGAAAGTGTGTAATCGTCTTGGGACTAGTATTCATCGCAACTAATGCATTCCGCTGTTATTTCATCCCAAATGTCATTTTCTTATCATCTTCATGCTTCATTTTTTTGGTTCATTACTTATTGCAATTAATGCTTCTGTTAAAGCGCGATTGATAGGTGACGTGTGCACGTTTTTTAGTCCGTTAAGTCTCTGTTCTTTGGTTCAAAAAATAGTTCCTCCTGTTGTACTTGACGGAAGATTTTAATTGGTGAACATCGATTTCTCATATTCAGCGATAAATTTTTAACTTCCCCCGTCCAGGAAGCTAACAATCTGCCTTGAACGAGTTGTCATAAGGGCAGCAATAGGAAGCCTATAGGCCGGAAAAAATCTGGGAAATTTAGATCCTCCCAGTGGATCCTACATCACTAGTCCTTACGATTTCAACGTGTGTCGGGCATTCCCATGCATGGCTCGTTGACACTGACATGCGGCTAACAGAGAGCCGCCGCAAGATGTGTCATCGTCTTGGGACGTGTGAAGAATCATCAGAAACACCGGAGAAAGGAGATGCATCGTGTTAGAAAAAAAGAGAGGGCACATGGTAAATCGTGAGGATACGCAGGTTCTTTATTACGAGAAGTCTTGGATTTTTGGACGTAAATTCTCGGAATGGGGAAGAAGGGGCTTAGGTGATTGATGAAGAATAATGTTTGTTCGAGTGGTTTCGAATTGAAGTAGAAGGCGTAATATGTTAAGCCATGGAGCGCTGCCGCAATATTTGGCAGACATGTATACAATTACTTTTTTCCACTATATCTGCTGGACTATAGATGATGTATTGGCTCACCCTGTCTATAAGAGCAATAGTATGAGAACACAATGAATACATTGATCTGATTGACATGAGTATTATTGATCAGTAATGAAGCAAGCACATAAGGCCCCTCTAATAAATTCATAAATTCAAAAATAATCTTCATTTCATTGACCCCGAAAACTCATTCATGTTCCCCATGACTCATAAATTTAAATCCCCATAAGATGTTCAAATATCTATAGAAGCGTTTCATAGCACCATCCTATCGGACCCACGAGATATGATTTCCCAAGGCGTGCATGGAATTGTATTAAAATTCGGTGGAACGTGATGAATACGGTGGTAACGGTGAAGTAAGCCGCGATTAGGCCGGTGGGATCAAATAACATGATCCAGAGAAATAAACCTAATTTAAGATATTGAAGTCTTAAATTCAATTTCTCAATTCTTGGGAACTTTGATGATACTCCAAACACTTAACTTAATTTATTCAAAAGACCCAAATTCCCGGAGTTCTGATCTCTCAAACTTGATTTTAAGCCAATGATGGCCCATGTCTTTGGCGATTTCAATTGCATTTTTTAAAATCATTACTTCAGACACACCGAGCTCACTTTTTCTCCACGATAAAATTCAAATCAAGATCGTACAGCTTTAAGTATAAGTTTTATTTCTGGGTAAAATGGTTAACAGACATACAAGGTAACTCACGTGAGCATCCGCACGTGTGTCGCCAATCATGGAGTAACATACGCTGGACACTGCTATCTTTGGACGTAATAGGCCCAAGCGCAAGGGTCACCCAAGCCAATAAAAATTAATCTGTCCTATGATGACTGTGATTGTTCTTTGTAATAAGTGGAAAATTCGTTGGATAAGTGGAAAATAGAGATGAGTATATTTCTATTATTTTGTGTTGTTCGTGAAGGATGATCAATGTCATGCATGCTTTTCTTCTTCATTTCGACTGAGCGAGTTTCTCTGGTTTTTTTGCAAACGCAACTATGAAAATCATGTTTCACGGATGAGACTTTCAAAAAAATTATTTCAAACTATTAGTTCCAAAGCTCCAAATTTGGGCAGGATTGTGGGTGAAAGCTTAGTGTATATGACGCGTGAGTGGATTCGCGTAATGGGCGCGTCTTCGGAGTATTTGCCGTCGAACCGGTCAGACATGGAAGAAAATGGCAACCGTATGAAAAGTTTGGCATGGAGAATCCTGTCAATGAAGATGTATGACTTTTTCTAGTCCCGACCTCGGCGAACGCAATTTCCCAGGCATCTCGCTAAAAATCCTGCTTACCATCGCCCATGACCGGAAACATATTGTTCAGCATATTGCCATGCGAAACTGATCTCACTTGCTCACATGATTGCCATCCTCGACGTCGCCGTGGATGGCAATCCAGTATACGGCAGAGGGTGAGTGGTTGTGAAATTTCCACATCTCCATTTCAAGGTCACCGCAATGACTTCACTATGGTCTTCCGTGAAATATCTATTTTCAATCTTTTCTCTTGCCTCACCATGGAAGGACTTAACTAAGTGCAGTCGACTGTAAACGACACGGTGAAAGAGTAACTCATCAACAAATTCTTACTCCCATACTAGACCAACGGTGAATTCAGGTGACGTTACCATGAGTTATGCATAGTGACACGCCACAGGAAGGATGAAGAGACAAGCGAGAAAACGTGAGGGAGAAAAATTGATGAAAAATGTAAACACACAGTGTGTGCAT
Source organism: Asobara japonica (assembly GCA_026005395.1). Classification (NCBI taxonomy): domain Eukaryota; kingdom Metazoa; phylum Arthropoda; class Insecta; order Hymenoptera; family Braconidae; genus Asobara; species Asobara japonica. The sequence continues at coordinate 5,286,606 of BQMI01000298.1, read as the reverse complement.
ATGAGCGGAAGGAAAAAGGCCGCCTCACCAGAACACGTTTACGGTAGCTTTTGTAATACATGTCTTGGGGGAATACATCGGAGGTGCACATAACGAGTAGTGATAGGACCGCTGAGGGGCCCATTGGAAAATTATTGCCCGATCGCTCTCGATTATTCTCCTCCGTTAATATGCCTTGTGTGATCACTATCTAGCCGTCTTATGATCTTCGCGATTTTGCCATTGAGTGATCTTTACGATCTTGAACCTCATAGTAGATCCAATATCTCGAGGCAAACATCATTATTTTTGTCATTAAATTCGCAATTTAGTGGTATTGCAGGAAAAATTGCTCATATAGAATCATTATTTTCAGAGATTGAAGATAATTCATTGCTTCATATTTCAATAATGAACACGTCAATCGGCTCCAGTCAATTTCCGTGTATTAATTTCATACATATATATAGGGCCCTAGAACGCGATATTTTCAAAGATCTTTTTGGCTCTGAAGGGCTTCATGTATTGAAGTCTGGAATATAGTTGTTTTGATAATTGCAAAGTACAGCAATTTTTCACATTACCGGCGCGTATGAAACTACAATGAGACGGAGAAATTCTAACGCGGTGATGCCGCGTGAAGTTGAAGTGCGGCAATTTCCATGAATGGATCACTGGCAGAAATTAATGTGAAGTCACTATTCTTTTGCACCTATGACTTTTCATTCATGCCCGTACTCCTCGTCCTCGAGATAGAAGCCCATCGTGTACCACACGGGCGTAAAGGGATCTTTTGACTCGTAATTATAATCATTATCGTCCGCTCGGGTTTCGAAGTCACATTCATCAAGGAATTCCCTTTACTCCCCAGAGGTACAATATACTATATTGGAAATGAGCCTTTACCACCCGAGCGAGGCGACGCGTGTCATAATGACTTCCTTTACTCCCTAGAAGCACAATGCACTAGTTCAAAGAATGAGAAGAACTTGGACAATTTGTATAATGAAAACTGGTGAACAGCATTAGCCAGCTCAACTGTTTACGCAAATGGATGTATATCAAGTTCCAGGAACTGCTGTTTAGGATGATGGGTTGTGGATTTTATAGACGTGATAAGAAGTTAGTGCGTTGTCGCCTTAATGAAATAACAATAACAAAATGCTTCGGTTTGAAAAATTGAGCAAGTAAGCAATAGAAAACAAAACTGATCAAAATTCCTTTTTGCCAACCCCTTATAATTTCGAAAAATCGTCAACCTTCGCACATCGTAGAACCACCTGAATGTTCTTTGATGGCTGTCAAAAGACGACATCGATCTCGTATTTTCCTCCTGGCGCATAATTGTGTTTCTGCCAAGTATATGGAATAAAACGGTATATCTGCCATATTCGACGTTAAAAGTGCGGATGCATGCAATTGCAGGTATATGGTCATGTGGAATTGTAATATACTTGTTGGCAAATTGAATATACTGGTGGAATTAATGAACTGTTGGCCGGAGACTAACGCGCTTAACTTGATATACTCGAGTTGCCCCCATGTCCATATGAATGATGATATAAATACATATTTGTAACATTGAGATATCTCTCCCTAGGTCAGTTCTCATGTGTCTAGTCGTTAAATTAATTCATATCACATGCAAAAGAACAATTTGCATAAATTTTATGGTTATTGGCTACATGGATGAAGTGAGCAAATAATCTTGTGTACTTGATTCAAAATTCAATTGGTTTCATTTCCCTATTAGATGATATAAATATATATTTCGGATATTATTGTTGCTTCGTTTATTCATTATGAACCAACAAAATTGGGCAACTAAATTTATTTCCGTATTTATATTCTATTTGGCAGAAAAAAAGTGTGGGCTCTAACAGAATCAAGAAAATTATAGAACCAGCTTAAGATACCCAAGTCGTTATTTTTGCATGATTCACTGAGGCCTCAGAAAGACTCCTCGCGTGCCTTGCCTCGACACTGTTTTGAGCCTTACATTTTTCCATATTTTTCCTGCCTATAAATTAATTGCACACTAGAGGAATGCATACCTACTTGATGATTAGCCAGAAAAATAAAAGAAAATCATTAACAATTAAAATAAAAGAAATGGAAAAAACAAGTATGGGAGAGAATGAACGGAGTTGGTCTTCGGTTCTAATTATTTGTTTATAACTGCGAAGCCTGAATGATAGACCGTGACTTGTTGAAGGTTACCGGTAGGTCAAATATAAAGTGAGATGTAAAGACGAGTCAACAACATGACGAAAAAGTTTCTTGCTTCTTTACGCAGTGAGAAAAGTAGGAAATGATCAATCCCAGAATAGCAACGTGCTACACTCCCACAGTTAAGAGCCTCAATTTGAGATTCGCATTTTTGGAGAACCCGAGAAAATTTACTACGCAGTGGAGTATCTGAAATTAGCGGTATATAGGCAAAAAACAATAATCAATGTATATTTGATCGACCTTCTGGTTAGTAGAACCGGAGAAAACAAATAAAAAAATCAGACACTGCGTAGAAAATAGTACACCGATGATTCCACTCATCATTCCAGTTTTCGTCAATGAAGACCCTGGATCAATATTACCCAGATCCATCCAATAACTTCATCTTCTTATTGATGGGAGACGCACATATAATCGCAGCATTGGTAAGTAGTGTGTACCTACTGCGGCAAAGGGCGCGGGTTCGCGTCCCGCTTCCAGAGAAGATTTTATCATGGATGGCCGCTGATAGCAGAGGCATTCCGCGTGTGCTATTGGCGGTCGTCACGAAAGGAGACCACAGGGAAAGAGAGGTCGGACACCCATCCCGATGCGGAAGGGAGGGGTGGGTGTCATCATAAGCGCGCGCTATCGTATCACCGAGTTTTCGTGAATATTTTACCCTGCAATTGGAGAATGTTATAGCTTGAATGACGAAAGGTGGCGCCAGTTTTGGGCAGGTACTCATCTTCACAGCATTGCCGCCGAAGGAAGGTCTCGTTTGGGTAGGTACGTATAGACGACCGTGGAAGAAAAACACCGGAAAAACACTTGCTTATCTTAGAGTTTATTAGACTAACGTCCCTACGCATGAAAGTTAAAAACCGTGTAGTGCATCTAATGGAGGAGTTCACCATTGAGTAATCTCGCAAACCTATGCAAGGTTGGGGACAAATTTTACCGGCTATCGACAAGAAACTAAAAAGAATAATAGCTCCATTCCGAAGTTGTCAACTGGTCCACATTAAGTTGGTTTTCGTCTCACCTTATAAAGACAAAATTAAAATGTAAATTTTTCATCTTGCATTTGTAATAGTAGGCATTCCGCGATACCACGTGTTTACATATGAAAAAATCCAAATGTCAGACGCTATGATGGATGGCTAAAAATATTATGGAAGCTTAATTCAATCCCAAGATGCCTGTCGAGGATGAATAACAATAGCGATAGTAATTTTATGGATTTTAGATATGTCCGCTCCATAAGCAAATCATGCAACGACGCGAGAATATACGCACCGGCATCTTGTGTAAAGCAGCCGCCGCGGGAAATAGGTAGATACCAGGAATGCGAAGGGAATGCATCGAAAATCCACTTCCTGATTAGAAGCAGGTGCATTTATGTATTTTCGTAAATGAATGAAAAATTCGTGGAATTCTGTCAATTTCCGTGTTATAAAAAAATCTCACATTATCTATAAAAGATCACACTTATCTGGCGGCATCTCAGCAGTGTCATAATCTCTTTAACATCCGTCATGACCCACAGAAGAATTATAAAAACCGGAAGGTGAACAATTTTTGTATCATACAGTACGCGAAACGCGGAATTCAATTACGTAGGAAAAATACAAAAACAAATGGAGAAAAAAAATTTCCATTTTCTGAGAGACCTGACCGTCATCTTATCTCTTCATCAGGGTAAATGTTAATAGAATAAAAGTTATGTACATGTAAAAATAAAAATTTCAGTCAGCACTGGGCAACGCGTCACGGTCGACCACTCTGTCTTCCATCGAACCATGCATACCTGCTTATGTGTATGAAATAAATGCGCTCGCGTGCAAGAGCATGAACGGATGAATATAAAGGAATCAAAAGATACTCGAGTCATTCACATAAAAGTGACGTGAGTCACCGGCACAGACAAAAATTGAAAAATACCAAAAATAGACTATGGTGACATAGGCACAATTGGTATTCAGAAAATTATAATATAAATGTATGAAACAGTATAAAACGTTATTGAACTGTACGGTTCAGGTTTTTTGCTAAGGTTTTATTGAACAGCAATGCCACAAAAGTTACTAATTGCAAGGCAAATTTTATTTTCCGATGAATCAATTTTGCCCAGCGGAAAGTTAAAATTACTCAACTTGAATTATTTGTGTCTTTACGGGCTCTACGTTCTACTTGATAGAACCAAACTTTCCACTGTGGTCTCAATAAAACTCGAGGTAAACTTGCATACATTTCAACGTGCCTAGCCTTGTATACTCTTTATTGAGATGTCAATACAAAATGCCGTCTAGTAAAGTACAATTTACTATGCAACAATACCCAGAATATTAATACTTCCATTATTGTCAGAGCGTTTCCAACAGATTGTCCATATCCGTATGGGTGTGTGTGTATTTGTCTCCGGCCCCTCTTGTACGCCCCACGGTACCTTCTCTGCAGACCGGGCGCGAACCCAGGATCTTCGAGTCCTGTAGCAGGTAGTGTGTGTGTAAGTACACGCAAACGTGGGTCGAGGCCCTATTCGAGCCTCTCAAACAAAAGGCAACATTGATTCCATAATATTGAAAACGACTAATCACCTCCCAGTGTACTAAACAGTAAACTGCATCCTTAAAAATCCGTGAAATGGTATTATTAAATGAACAGAAGGTAATACGAACTTTTTTGTTGCGTGCAGTATTTAGAAACCCATGAATTAAAATTCAGCTGTTACACCCGTAGCTGCGAATGGAGGTTGATGACAACGCGATTGAGGAACGCTAACTCCTGGAAAAGACATACGAAAAGCCGTTTATGGTAAGTTGCGTATCTCCAACCCGTCCACCTTCCTGGCCCTCAATGTCGCGGCATAGCCACATGTGGAGTGAAACGAGCGGAGACAGTTGGGATGTGTTTTAACACGGAAGTTGTGCGCTTGTCTGTATTAACGTAAATCCTGACCTCATTCAGGGGATTTGCTTTTTTTGCATGGATCTTATTTCATTTTATCGAGGTGAAGAAAAATATGTGATATGTACGTGCACAGTGTGATAAACATAAAGCAGCCATTTATAGTGCCCTCATGATAAGAGATATCTGAAATATTTGAGATTGATTGAGGGACAAAAATGAGGCAACCAGGTTTTATCCAATGATAATCCTTTCTCCTCGAAGATTTCAAAATGATCGCAATTTATTTTTACATCCAAGTTGACTTTATAATTCAAAGAGTCATGTTTTTTTTCTCTTACATCATTGATAATAGGATAAATTCTGTAGTGTCACTGCCTATTATCGCAGTGCAAGATTTTGATTAGTCAATTATTTTACACCTTCCGCCACCAAAAGCAAAAGATCCAACATGATGAGGACAATATTACTGAAAGAAGAGTGCGTTGATTAGTCAGAATGATAAGCCCACGTGTGCGCACATTTACTCAGTTCCACACAGTACAGCAAAACGAGAATGTCAAGTGATTCGCCTCCTAATGGGCCAACTTCCCGGACACGAGTTTCCACAAGGTAAATCGTGTGCACGCACACTGGAAATACCACTGGCAATGACATTGTAGCTCATAAAAATTGTAACTTTAGACTTGTCTTACAGTTTGGTCTCGTATTTCATGTGTTCACCCAATTTTCATCAATGATTGAAGACTGTAATGCCAGCGGTTAAGAATCGACGAAATTCAATTGATGAATTGGCCAAATTGAATTCGTTACACTGAGAACATTGAATGTAACCTTGGACATTGTCCGACATAAGACTTGCCAGTGATTGAGGGAATAAAATAAAAATGATTAATTAATCATTCATCAACGTTGTTTCTGCTTTTCAATTGATTTTTCATTTGAATGGAAATAAATAATTTATCAACATATAATTGTTATTGCCTCGATTACTGCTCTTCAATGATAGTAGACAATGAATATGCATATTCGGCCAATTGTTGGTGTACTTTTTGACTGTAATTTTCTTGCAGATAAGAACTAAGTATAGTACCGTCCTGTCTTCTGCACCACGCGATATCCTGCGACCATTTCATAAGGTTCACTCACTGCAAAATTTTTCATACAGTACCTCAGGACCAGCCTCTGCGGACTAACCATCAACGCTCCAAATTAACTTCAAGTAATCGAATAAAGATTCTCTGCCGGAGCTGTCTCCTTAAGTAATATTGCAAAGTGAAAAGGGTAACCAGAAAAGAAGTGCGTTATTACCGTTCACCCTTTACTTCCAATGGAAATTGGGCGAATGCAATTGAACTTTAGAAGAATAGCAATAACACACTTATGTTTTAATTATCGTTTTGACTCTATAAGAATATTTCAGGAGACATCTCCAGCAGAGTGGAGACATTCGAATGAGGAGATTCTTTGGGTTAAAGGGAGAGTTCGACGAAATTTATTCAACCTTTCATTTGACAACCAATGTGTACGGTTCTTATAAGGTTCAGAGAGATTTAGACGTTTCTCGCACTGTTTAAATTCTCTCGATTTTTTTATCTTTGTGCATGGTTCTTTTTTTTATTAACGCGGTAATCGGATTCGAATACGCAGCTGATCAAGACTTTTTTCGGATTAGTTAGATCTTACCATAGATTCGTTAGATCCTACCACCCGGCCCATGGTTTCCTTCGAGATGCGAAACAAATTTTCTCCTCAAAAAAACTTCAAAGGGGTATCAAATTTCAATTGTTGCTTGTAAACCTCGAAAATTAGTAATTTCACTTTTTCGACCCAAATCCGACGGGAGTGTCTTCTAGGGGTCCCAAATGGATAGTATAGACGCGCACGGGGGCCAAAAATTCAATTGTAAAAAATTTAAGTTTGCCTCCCCATAAGGTCCCAATGTTAAATTTGGCCAAAATCGAAAAAAATTAATTTGACTTTTTCGACCCAAATTCGACGGGAGTGTCTTCTAGGGGTCCCAAATGGATAGTATAGACGCGCACGGGGCCAAAAATTCAATTAAAAAAAAATTAAGTTTGCCTCCCCATAAGGTCCCAATGTTAAATTTGGCCAAAATCGAAAATTATTAATTTAACTTTTTCGACCCAAATTCGACGGGAGTGTCTTCTAGGGGTCCCAATTGGATAGTATAGACGCGCACGGGACCAAAAATTCAATTTTAAAAAATTTAAGTTTGCCTCCCCATAAGGTCCCAATGTTAAATTTGGCCAAAATCGAAAAAAAATTAATTTGACTTTTTCGACCCAAATTCGACGGGAGTGTCTTCTAGGGGTCCCAATTGGATAGTATAGACGCGCACGGGACCAAAAATTCGATTTTAAAAAATTTAAGTTTGCCTCCCCATAAGGTCCCAATGTTAAATTTGGCCAAAATCGAAAATTATTAATTTGACTTTTTCGACCCAAATTCGACGGGAGTGTCTTCTAGGGGTCCCAATTGGATAGTATAGACGCGCACGGGACCAAAAATTCGATTTTAAAAAATTTAAGTTTGCCTCCCCATAAGAGCCCTATGTTAAATTTGGCCAAAATCGAAAATTATCAATTTGACTTTTTCGACCCAAATTCGACGAGAGTGTCTTGTAGGGGTCCCAATTGGATAGTATAGACGCGCACGGAGCCAAAAATTCAATTTTAAAAAATTTAAGTTTGCCTCCCCATAAGGTCCCAATGTTAAATTTGGCCAAAATCGAAAAAAATTAATTTGACTTTTTCGACCCAAATTCGATGGGAGTGTCTTCTAGGGGTCCCAATTGGATAGTATAGACGCGCACGGGGGCAAAAATTCAATTTTAAAAAATTTAAGTTTGCCTCCCCATAAGGTCCCAATGTTAAATTTGGCCAAAATCGAAAAAAATTAATTTGACTTTTTCGACCCAAATTCGACGGGAGTGTCTTCTAGGGGTCCCAATTGGATAGTACAGACGCGCACGGGTCCAAAAATTCGATTTTAAAAAATTTAAGTTTGCCTCCCCATAAGAGCCCAATGTTAAATTTGGCCAAAATCGAAAAAAATTAATTTGACTTTTTCGACCCAAATTCGATGGGAGTGTCTTCTAGGGGTCCCAATTGGATAGTATAGACGCGCACGGGGCCAAAAATTCAATTTTAAAAAATTTAAGTTTGCCTCCCCATAAGGTCCCAATGTTCAATTTGGCCAAAATCGAAAAAAATTAATTTGACTTTTTCGACCCAAATTCGACGGGAGTGTCTTCTAGGGGTCCCAATTGGATAGTATAGACGCGCACGGAGCCAAAAATTCAATTTTAAAAAATTTAAGTTTGCCTCCCCATAAGGTCCCAATGTTAAATTTGGCCAAAATCGAAAAAAATTAATTTGACTTTTTCGACCCAAATTCGACGGGAGTGTCTTCTAGGGGTCCCAATTGAATAGTACAGACGCGCACGGGGCCAAAAATTCGATTTTAAAAAATTTAAGTTTGCCTCCCCATAAGAGCCCAATGTTAAATTTGGCCAAAATCGAAAAAAATTAATTTGACTTTTTCGACCCGAATTCGACGGGAGTGTCTTCTAGGGGTCCCAAATGGATAGTATAGACGCGCACGGGGCCAAAAATTCAATTTTAAAAAATTTAAGTTTGCCTCCCCATAAAGTCCCAATGTTAAATTTGGCCAAAATCGAAAAAAATTAATTTGACTTTTTCGACCCAAATTCGACGGGAGTGTCTTCTAGGGGTCCCAATTGGATAGTATAGACGCGCACGGAGCCAAAAATTCAATTTTAAAAAATTTAAGTTTGCCTCCCCATAAGGTCCCAATGTTAAATTTGGCCAAAATCGAAAAAAATTAATTTGACTTTTTCGACCCAAATTCGACGGGAGTGTCTTCTAGGGGTCCCAATTGAATAGTACAGACGCGCACGGGGCCAAAAATTCGATTTTAAAAAATTTAAGTTTGCCTCCCCATAAGAGCCCAATGTTAAATTTGGCCAAAATCGAAAAAAATTAATTTGACTTTTTCGACCCGAATTCGACGGGAGTGTCTTCTAGGGGTCCCAAATGGATAGTATAGACGCGCACGGGGCCAAAAATTCAATTTTAAAAAATTTAAGTTTGCCTCCCCATAAAGTCCCAATGTTAAATTTGGCCAAAATCGAAAAAAATTAATTTGACTTTTTCGACCCAAATTCGACGGGAGTGTCTTCTAGGGGTCCCAATTGGATAGTATAGACGCGCACGGAGCCAAAAATTCAATTTTAAAAAATTTAAGTTTGCCTCCCCATAAGGTCCCAATGTTAAATTTGGCCAAAATCGAAAAAAATTAATTTGACTTTTTCGACCCAAATTCGACGGGAGTGTCTTCTAGGGGTCCCAATTGAATAGTACAGACGCGCACGGGGCCAAAAATTCGATTTTAAAAAATTTAAGTTTGCCTCCCCATAAGAGCCCAATGTTAAATTTGGCCAAAATCGAAAAAAATTAATTTGACTTTTTCGACCCGAATTCGACGGGAGTGTCTTCTAGGGGTCCCAAATGGATAGTATAGACGCGCACGGGGCCAAAAATTCAATTTTAAAAAATTTAAGTTTGCCTCCCCATAAAGTCCCAATGTTAAATTTGGCCAAAATCGAAAAAAATTAATTTGACTTTTTCGACCCAAATTCGACGGGAGTGTCTTCTAGGGGTCCCAATTGGATAGTATAGACGCGCACGGAGCCAAAAATTCAATTTTAAAAAATTTAAGTTTGCCTCCCCATAAGGTCCCAATGTTAAATTTGGCCAAAATCGAAAAAAATTAATTTGACTTTTTCGACCCAAATTCGACGGGAGTGTCTTCTAGGGGTCCCAATTGAATAGTACAGACGCGCACGGGGCCAAAAATTCGATTTTAAAAAATTTAAGTTTGCCTCCCCATAAGAGCCCAATGTTAAATTTGGCCAAAATCGAAAAAAATTAATTTGACTTTTTCGACCCGAATTCGACGGGAGTGTCTTCTAGGGGTCCCAAATGGATAGTATAGACGCGCACGGGGCCAAAAATTCAATTTTAAAAAATTTAAGTTTGCCTCCCCATAAAGTCCCAATGTTAAATTTGGCCAAAATCGAAAAAAATTAATTTGACTTTTTCGACCCAAATTCGACGGGAGTGTCTTCTAGGGGTCCCAATTGGATAGTATAGACGCGCACGGAGCCAAAAATTCAATTTTAAAAAATTTAAGTTTGCCTCCCCATAAGGTCCCAATGTTAAATTTGGCCAAAATCGAAAAAAATTAATTTGACTTTTTCGACCCAAATTCGACGGGAGTGTCTTCTAGGGGTCCCAATTGGATAGTACAGACGCGCACGGGGCCAAAAATTCGATTTTAAAAAATTCAAGTTTGCCTCCCCATAAGAGCCCAATGTTAAATTTGGTCAAAATCGAAAAAAATTAATTTGACTTTTTCGACCCAAAATCGAGGGGAGTGTCTTCTATGGGTCCCAAATGGATAGTATAGACGCGCACGGGGCCAAAAATTCGATTTTAAAAAATTTAAGTTTGCCTCCCCATAAGAGCCCAATGTTAAATTTGGCCAAAATCGAAAAAAATTAATTTGACTTTTTCGACCCAAATTCGACAGGAGTGTCTTATAGGGGTCCCAATTGGATAGTATAGACGGATTTATTATTTTCCATTGCTAGATCTCTTCAAACGATTCTCAGTATTATTGTTTTCCACTTGCGGTACACCTCGAAATCATCATCACTTCATGCTGTTTGTCCGCAGTGATCGGCAAAAACCTCTCTTGGTGAAGCAAAAAAAAGTTGTCGCATAAATCTATGAAGTTTATCAAGACTAGCTCATCGTTCGTAGTTCAAGACCATTCGACGAAAAAAGATAGACAGAAAAAAAGAGGTATTTAATGATGCACTTGGAGCGGGAGACGCACTCGAGGCCACACGGAGAAGCTAGCGATTGAAATATATATTCAGCTAAGAATGAAGTCCAGGCATCTGGCGCTACAATATAGCTGAGAATGTTGTCCAATAAATAGTAATTAGCCGATCAAGCGTCATTGGCACGCTAACTTCGACAATGTTATAGAGGAATTGATTTTACTTTTGTTTCTCAGTAGTTATGTAACTCCGAATGTATTAATACTGACGCGAATAAAAATACGAAGATTGATTCATGCGTTGAGAGATGGGATTATTGAAATTTTCGCACTTGTCAACAACGTTATTAATCTGCTTCTATATTTCAGGTAGATCTATCTGTTTCTAAATAACTGTCGGGTTTTTATTTCAAAAGATAGAATTGACATTCACCGATTGAATTAAAATTGTCTGCTTCTTTCAACTCAATTAGCAAAGTATGTGACAGAATTCTTACGACATTATTATCCAATTTGAACTTTATCTTGAAAAAATACACTTTTTTACGATGTCCTGTAATTGTTGATATCTTCTCCACTAAATTGATATGTGGCAAATTTACGGACAATTTAAAAAGGTACCGTTATCCACGGCTCGTCCCTTATATAGCATTTGATAGTCCAAAAATTAAATTCACGTGTTCCAATTCTCTCACCTCTTTCACAGTTACGTTATGGGGAGTCAACCATAGATAAGACCCGCGAGGCGCAAATATCACGATTTTATCAGATAAATAGTCTGATACTACGCCTCAAAGTACAAATAGACAGAATTTTTCTGCTCTTATCAGCATATAAACAATTTTTCTGACAAATAATTCATGTTTACTTATGATGAAATGTGCAAACCCTTCACTGTGCCCCCCCCCCCCTCTTTTTAGTGCAAAAATTGTTAGGATAGCCAGTTAAGCATTTGAGAAAGTTATCGGTTATTCATCGATGATTCACGATTACTTTTATTTTCTAATGCCAGAAAAATAATCGCGAATCGACATGGGTGGTATAACTTAGTGTGAGCTCATGCGTCAATGACCTAATAAAATCGAAGTACTCCTTCGATTTTATTTATAATGTGTTAGCGGTGGAAAGTTAATTCCGCGGTTGTCCCCATTCATATTCAAACTTCATTCTATTTAACACTATTTCAATCTCATTAAACATTAATATATAGGAAACTTGTTTCTTCTGATTCCTTTTTCGTGTCTGGCTTTTAACCGCATTATCCGAGGTTAGACAGTTTATTCGTTTGATTTACGGTATCATATGGACATTCCTCATTTTTTTTCAATGGAAACGTAAGGATGATGCACAACATAATCTTGAGATAATCATTTTAACGTAAATAGTGATCGCGTTCACAATTTTTTTTCAATAATAACTAGCACAAGCGGCAACTTCTTTTCATCCAATATTCTTGTTCAAAATATTTCGACCCGATGAGTGTAGTTTTTACTGGCAATTTAAACAGTTTACGAATGTGCATAAACCCAAGTTCTTGAATTTCAAGAATTATTCCGATTATTCAAAAAGCCTCCATTACACGAGAAAATATCGATATTTGCGGTGGCATTCCTGACCGATAAAGTGTTGATGTTTGCGGTGGCATTTCTAATCACACTTTTTATCGTCCTGTGATTGAGCTGCGAGATCTTTAATTGACGTAAGATCACAGGTCACTCCCAACGAAATTATTATGAATTTAAATTAACCAAGATGCACAAATGCAAATTTGTTATACTCTAAGAATTGATGGACTCGTAAACTCATTAATAGTCGTTCCTGAGACGTCACTGGGATTTCAGTTGGGAAAAACAATTCCTCGCGGTGGCCTGTCTTGGACGTATGCTTTTACTGTCATCATTGATGCTAGATTCTAGATCACCGCTATGAAAAACTCCACTTTTTTTTAATTGACACTTACACAAGACAGCATATATAGTGCCTTTAAGGTGTTTAATGCGAAAAACGTGAATGTAGACATCATCCCAAAATTTATTCAAAATATGCGTTACGTTTATTGGACTGGCTACGTTCTTTATTTTTTTTTCGAATCTCATATGAACTTATATTACCGTCTTTCACTGGTACAACCAAGCTCAATCTCTTCTAGTTTTCTGCAAAAGTCCATTGGGTTCGTAAGGTCCTTCCAAAGCAATTTATCAACAGAGAAAGTTCGACAAGCTTCGGAAGGAAAGTCGTAAATTTCAATATGCAGTTGGATACATTAAGAAAGAAATGGCGAACTTTCGAATACTTTTATGGTGACACTTGTGAGATAAAAAAATAAAATTAAAATTTTTTTGGTTTCCTTTATAAATCGTTAAATCCAATCGATAAATCTTTTTTGCGCCAATTTATCATGTGATGGATATCGTTCTCAGGATTTGGAAGTTGGTGACATCACCATCACACTCTCTTATTTTCAGTTGGTTAACGAACATACTTCAATTGGCCATTCACAAAGGGAAACAGCGTTTTGTAGTTATTGTTACCGCCTTATGATAACTTACCATATTTCTATTCTACTATTTAATTAGTTATTTTTATTTTATGCAATTATAACAAACGTACAATGTGTTTGTGAGTGAAGACTTTCAAATAAATTACATTGGCACTTGTATCAATCGGCGCGGCTTTGACTTTCAACTCGGGAGCTTTGAGTTACGAATCCGTCTCCTGACCGTCCCAGCCATCGCGGGCATTTACCGTCTGATACCAATTTTATCGTTGAGAAGTAATGTAGGAAATATCAGAAATTCTTTATCAATTGTGAATGCAAATTCATTTTTGATCCCAAAAGTACCGTGGCAATTTAAATGTGCTCTACATTCCTTCTATACATTAATCGCTCAGATCATGAAAAAAATTTATTACTCTTCATAACCAAGTAATTTAGGATGATCTAATTTTTTTGCTGATTTTCTGATTTTTATTCTATAATTTTCCTCCAAGTATCAATTTTTTGGTTTCTAAATGCATGATTTTAGGTTGACGACAGATTGGATTTTGTTTGTCAGTATGCATGACACGAGGTTGATGCAGAGATATGTGGTATACCGTCTGTGCATCCATGATACTATGACCATATAATTACGATCAAGGAATAATAGTGCAAATAATGATCACGTGATTGTTCAAACAATTTATTGGAGATTATTCAAAATATGGTATTTCGAAATTCAATAAGAACGGTAGCTGTTAATCATAATTAATGAGGCTGTGAGCATTCAATTCGTGCTTCATTCTTGACATAGGGTGTATAATCTAGTGAAAATAATTTGAATGATACAGCTTCATGGGAATTAATCTTCCTGGCAAATGTGCCCAATCCTCTCAAAGGACGAGGCGGGTTAGCTTCGACAGCAACACCGTCAAATAACGGCAAAGTCACTCGATCATTGAATGTCGAATATCTCACGGGAAATGATTCCCCAAAAGTGTCAGGGAATGACCGACTGGTACAACGAAAATCTAGCTCTCCTCTCATAGGATTGTATTTTCTGCGTAACACTTCAATCCTGATTGATTTTATTGTTGCTAGGCTGAATTTCACTCCTGTAAACAATTAATCCATATCCATATTGAGGCGAGTATAGATCGGTGGATCAGGCTTAGGTGATGCTAGCTAGCCTTATGCCAGTAGTTTAGTTTGGAGTTAATCCAAATGGTAATGGATGATTATAATCTATTAAAGCAGTATTATTCAGATAATACGTTTTCAACAAGACTTATTAACACAGGGACGAGAAGTCATAAACATCCAGGATTAACTCCAAAATTAACCGCTTGAACCTTGGTTAACCGTCCATCAATCTCGTCCTCGCCAGTAACCACCCATTACTGCTACAAATTGAAGATAACTTGCCAGTGATCACCCATCCATCAGTTGAATCAGTAATGTCATCTTTCAGGAAAAATTCCATGGCATACTGACCAATAATTGTATAATCACGATTTTTAACGACGCCAGGAGGGTTACCAGGGATGGTTTTATTTAACCTTGCTGCACGTATTCCGTCAGCAATATCATTGATTGGTTTCCATTTTGCTTCTTGTACAAGGAAGTGCTTCGATATCTTTCCTTGTTGTATTTGTATATTCAAAATACCATGTTGAATGATAAATCTGACGCCAGTAACTACCCTGCAATCATTTTCCTTTTAAAGTTCCATGCTCTAAGAACTATACAGATCTTCTTAATGTACATAAATGTTGAATTACATGCCAAAGTCTGCTTCAACGAGTTGTAAATTGACAATGTGTGTAGTAGGTGAATGCACACTGTTGTCAACGCATTCACAAATGCAAAGCTCATCCTTGTCATCACTAGGTCTAAAACATTAGGAGAAAAAGTCTATTCAAGCTGAACGTCATAGAAACAGCATTGTCAATAGTTAGAATTATTTACTCCAATATCTGCAATTTTCCTTTGCATGGTCGCCTTTGATTACCGCTTTTCTTAGGTCGCGTCCAAACGTAACGCTTGCTGCTAAGTGTCTGAAGAAAATAAGATTATTATGCTAAGTATTACATGCACTACGAAAATATACCATCTTAATTTTATTCTTACAGATTTAGGCTGTCCTATCTTGAAACTGCCAAAAGGATTGGTTTGACAAATTATTTAACCCAAAACAATCAATAAACTTTAATTGAATGAGCAGTAATCTTGATCAATTCATTGATTAAATTTTGTTTTAACAACTTATCCTAAAATTTTCCCTTAATCATTTGGCCTCGTCTGCAAAGGAGTTCATCTCAGCCAAATATATTGATATACCAATTATTTCATAAAAATGATTAGTAGGTATTTTATCGGAATTCTCACACTATAGCAGACTTGATATCGTGTCTCTGGTAAGGCGGGAATACAATTCAAAATTTTTCCTGCACATGGTCGTGGAAATATAACATTCGTGTATTCGGGAAACTTCATCTGCCTAGGAATGTCCGTGCATTGGAGTGATGCTGCAGGTATAAATTGTTACTAATGAGTACAACGAAACTATATAGTTATCTTTAATCCGTCAGTAGTCTCAGCATGCCGCGCATGTAATCTCGTTATCATATTCCCTCACAACGCGACTACTGACGGGTCAAAACGAGTGTACGGTGCACCCGTGACTCTTCCAGCGCCAGCGAGCAGAGGGGAATGCGTCCCCACTACACGTGACGTTAACGATTGCGCTTGAGGGGTGTGAATGTTTTCTATGCATGCCATCGCGCGTGGGCTCATCGGCAATGTAATGTGAATGGTTTGCAGAAGTGAGAGCTCAAATAAACATACAGGGTTCTCTCTTCCTGTGGACACAGCTGTTGGGAGAGTGGAAGGGGTAATCTATAACGCTTGGTACGCGGACACCCTCAGGCCACAAAGTGGAGAGTTTTGTCAAGTGCAGGGTACACACAAACTACAAAATAATAGATACGTCGATTTCCATTACCTGTGCGATTCTCAGTCCTCTTCGGGAATGAAAGAGATTTATCTAAAACAATACATCAAGGACTTAAGTAACTGTCTAAGATGCATTAAAGTATGGTGATTCGGAAATGTTTTTCGATAATTCAATTAAGTTTTTGCCTTTGATCAAATCACAAAATCGAATTGACTTTACGCAAGGTCGGTTTTGTATGATCACATGTAGATACAAATTATAGTTACCGTTTGTCCGTACATAAAAGGGTTCTATGGCACCTTCCAATTCGACATAGGTTACATCTGAAAATAGGAATGAATCATTATTTCTCAGTCTCGAGGATCCTTTCAAGGAATTTCAGACTATTTCATCGAACATATAAACAAAATTAAATAATTAGATAACTGATGAACTGCATATTTCGCCTATCACAGGATTAACAGGAATAAGCATATGACTAACAAAAATTGTTGAAGTCAAAATATCTGGGGGCCAAAGGTGCTTTTACCACATGATACCGACTCGTATGCGCGACACTAATAAGCAATGAATCTAGTATTTTAAGGGAAGTTGATATTAGTCAAAAACTGTATGATGATACAAATAAAAAAACGTACCAGGCTGTTCATACTGGGGACGCAGTGCTACGAAATCCGTTCTTGCTGTAGGGAGTACGTTGGCAAAGCTGGTGGTAGAGGCATCAAGTCTTCGTTCCAATATTTTGTACAATATTTGAAGTTGAAATGTTGGATCACAACCCATTTGTTCGGGTGCATGGCCTACACATTGATAACCAAAAACAGTTTTGAATATATTATACAGTTGATAGCATATGTTAATCAACTTGCATAGTAAAATTTGAGGACATACATGAGGGATTCTGTTTCATGTATTTCACCTGCGTATAAAATGCATATGATTGAAGAAGATATGCCCTCAATTCAGTTACAATGATGTATATGTAAAGTCCATGAAGATAATCAGCTGGAGTATAACCTATGTATTTCTTCCTGGTATAGATTTCCACCTGCAATGAAGGAATAGCGTGACTCTGTGGTGGTAGCAAACTGTAACTCTTAGCGAAAAATTCTCATAAGTCTCCTATTGATTAAGAAGTATAAGTATGGTTTTATGATTTTTTCTGATTTCTTAGCCAATCACGTCATTGCGCCATCAATCATTTGTTGTTTTCCCGTAACCAGAAAAGTTAGGAATTTTATTTGAAGAGCTGACGGTCGATCATATAGCTATTTGGCATGGAATGTCTCATATGCAGAATGGATTATATTTTATTACTGAAAACGTGAGGCAAGTGGCCAATTGAAGGACATACGGAAGCCATAAAACAAGTTCAGAGCATTTAAAAATTGCACTGAAAGATCAGCAAATCGTTTTCACGCTTCCATCCACTCTACGATATATCGCGATCGCTGCCGGTGGTGTCAATCGAAACCGCCTTGTTCCCGAACTGTACAACATTCAGGCAGTTTAAACCAATGAACACGATGGATGATGGGCACACGGGCACCAATTGCATTAACATATCTCGTGTATGAGACCAAAAGACGCCTTTTTGTATTGACACACATATAATATTGATCATTTTCATCCGGCCATTAATTTTATACATACAGTCAGATCATGAAGCCAATGTCTGAGTTGTTTTTCCATTGCCCTTTCATCCGATAGCAGAGTTCCACGGAAATTAGCCAAATTTTTCTTGATGCAGTATTGATCAAGGTTCTGCATCTTCTTACATGTAAGCACTGGTGACGGCTCACTCATATCAGAGGGTAACACCTCATCAGATTCATCGTTACGGATTTGATGTAAGAATTCCCCAAATTTGAAATTCACGATCCTCAGAGAGTCTAACACTTTATCTAGGTTCTGCTTGTCAGAGATGATAATTCGTTCATGATCCGTTCCCATGTTTCTCAGTGTTCCGTCAGCATACGATATAGCACTCGCGAGTTCTTCATCTAACTCCAACATCGAGAGGTCAGCCTCCTTTAATAGAAAATCTCCTACGTCTTGTTTATATGGACATTGATCAGTCTCGTTAGTAGTCCATAACTCTACAGCCGCTTTCGACAATTTCAGGATTTTTTTACCAACTTCCATCAAACCAAACCCATTGATTGGTATTTGATAGTCTGCATTCGTTATCGATTGAAGGCATAGTACTAGTAAAATTGCTGATATCGCGTGTTTCTTCACCTTCATGATAACGGTCAAAAAGAAAATTTGGTGGAAGACTAAATGTGATTCTCCTGCTGGCGTCTTTTTACAGTGTACACAGCGATCATTCCCGATTAATTTCGTCACGATTTTCAGAATGACAGACATAATCATATAACTGCACATATTCCTCTATATTAAATCCTCGAGTCCCTTTATTGCTTTCAAATAATCGTACTAGGAAGTATTGGAATTCTGGACTTGTCTAAATGATTGGGAAACACGTGGAGTCAAGTGTAGATAGGGGATCTTTAGGATTTCCTGGAACACATAGGTGATGTGTGGCAGGTGTTCTATGCAAGACTAAATGTCGCCTAAATGAATATCCAAAACTGCTGAGACACGATTCATCAGAGTTATTTCGAATACAACGGACCCACAGCGGAGCTAGCGAATTTCGGATATTCTGAAATTCTACTGACTGGTACTAAACGCGTACTGTTGTGAAATTTTGGAACCGAATAATGTACTATAATCTCTCGATAAAATATGGATTGTATATAAAAGGGCACAATATTGAAAAGAAATTTGGACTCTGTCGAAAAATGATCATTTACCGGAAACTCCATCCATTCTTCTTGGAGCGGTACCAGATGTGATCGTTGTCCAGAATTCTCAAGACACTATGATTGTTACCATCAGAGCGAAAAACTTCAATCCAATACTCCGATCATAACCTACCGATGGTTGTACAATGTTGTAGAAGCTGCTAATTGAAATCATTCATACAAATGGAAAAGTCTGATGAGAATTTTCGGAATAATTGCGAAGCTTCTATATCCGTTCGAATACATAAATCTGAGGTGAGGTCCTGAAATCTGACGTTGCTCAATCGGTATTACCGTCCGAGCTACACAAGCAGAAAACCCCTGATTACGAATGAAAAACCTACAGCTACACGCCTACAGTATGATAGACAAGTTTGCGCCATCTATATTGAAATTTTCAATGTTCTTCATTTATATCAAAATACGGCGACCACTGAGAGATTGATTGTACGTGTTCAGCAATCAGCTGGGCTAATTGCATAAAATCATAATATTCGAATGAGTAGAGAAACACTTATACATGCTAATCTCGCGCGGTTAAATATTAATTAGCTTAAATATTAAGTACCCACGCAATCAGCCGCGTAATCACATAGACACTATAAATAACTCAATCATCTCGCACTCGAATTGCATGCTAATGACCTTCAGCGAAGAAATGCTCGTCTCTAAATGAGCGAATGTAATTTCGAGGGGATCATCTGACTCAGCGCAAAATCCATCAATTCGCTTTCCTCCTCAGTGGACAATTTTTCTAGGAGCCACACAAATGTTATACTGTCTCCAACGCGTCGCATAATGGAATACGTTGACTAAATATAAATCGACGAAAAAGAAATACATATCTTGGGGGGCGCAAACAATTCGGACATTGTTCTCTGGCGCTTTGACGTTTCTTCCCAGGAGTTGGGTCGGGGGAAGACATGTGGGGAGAATTTCAAGTGTTCAAATATTATCTAAGCGGCCCTCGCGTGATGATGATTAAGTGGCGACAAAAATAGACATACACGAAAAAAAATACATTGAAGGATCCCATTCACTTCGTCGAATATTTTATCCATAAATCCAGGACATTTTGTCCCTGAATGTCGAAAATTTCATAAGTCAATCGACAATACTTCATCGGGGAAATTTTATGCCCGACTCGATGAAATTTTGTACCCGAATCAGTCTTATCTATATGTTCGAATCAGAACATAGTTATATCTCTGAACCAGGAATATTTAAATGCGAGAATCGGGAATGGCGACTTCTAAAGACGGCAGGGGATAACAAAAGAGAATAAATTTCTCACAAAATGATACTTGTTTTCTCGAAGAATCCAATAACGTTGGAGAATAAGAAATCAGAAAGTTATCGGCAGAGCTTTTTTTGTCAATCTCTGTTCGGATACCTGATTTTTGTTTTCAATTTCTAAGCGATATATCAAGTGGAATACGCCACGGAGTACCTGGATCTACGCAATCCATAAAGCCGCAATCAATAAGCGGCCGGTAGGTGGCGACATACGCCGCTCCAACCATTCGACAATTCCAACATTATCATTTTTGTTTTTTTATTATTACCTGAGTCGCCGAGTTTTCTGAAAGTCTCCAGAATCCCGATGCCCCTCATTTGATCATGATCCCCGCTCGCCGCGCACCCAATAAGTCCCTACATAAGTTTTCTCTCTTTTTCCTATTTTTTATCCTCCTCCGCCGCAAGTTCCTTCAAAGGGGGGCCGTTTTCACGATCGGCCCCTACCTCAGCTCGCCGAACTTACACGAAGGTATACTCGAAACATTCCTGTGCGCCTCAATGCAAAAGAAAAGGATAAAATCAATCTCTGTCTCACTCTCTTTCCTACACAGACACTTGTGGGCACATACAAACAAGCCTCACACTACGTCGAAAAGCACTCGGCGACTACGTGGACAGTACGAAAATCGGTGCGACACGGATTACAACTGCTGTTGATACGCTTTATCATTTTAGTCATTGTTCAGTCCTAGTTTAATCGCGCTTGATATTAATTGGGTGATTATTAAACGGAGTACACGCAACTCTAGGGGTTATTCGGAGAACTTGAGTGAGTATTGCATTATTTTCGTTTTTTTTTGTCCGAAATTTTCTGGTACATTGAGTTCTCGAAAGGCAATATAGATTGACAGATCACTTGTTCAATTTTATTGACACATCGGTCAGTGATTTTAAAGAGTTTCCAACTAGTTATCTACTAATATGGGCGATTCGAGGCCTTGCAATGGCTGACCATTTTTATTTTCCATTTTCTCCTTTTGGAATTTGCGCTTTGAGGTGAGAGACCTTATCCTTGATTTCGAGTATCCCATTACGCCCACTTGCGTTACTTGTGCTCTTTAGTTTCGCGGGTAACGCATGATGAATGCACGCGAAGAATATTTTAGGATAGCCGTGGAACTGTATCGTTACACCATAGAAAAGTATATTTACTATATTTCATATATTTTTTATGCGTCAGAATTTTTTTGTTATTTCATCCAAGTGTCAGTGGCTTATAGATTTTTTTTTCTTATTTTTATTACAAAAAGTATGTGATTAGGAAGTGTGCATGTTTTGCTAAGTTTGCATGAGGTAACTCAATCGTGTTTGGTATATGAAATATTTTGGCCAAGTATGGATTAAGGTAGCTCCATTGCCATCTATAGTTTCATATCGACCTTAGCCCAGATTTACGAATTTTGATCACCAATTTTTTCACCTACACTGCACAAAAAATAATTGAACTGCATGGTAAATAATCAGGATTATCTAGCTTTGAGTTTTAATTTCAACGGTTTTTTTTAATGAGAGAATTCTGACAAATGACCATTGCTCCGGGGCCTTCAACCAAGCTCAGCTTCTAGTTTCGAACGAATGATTTTATTTTTAAAACATGTTCTAATAAATTGATGCCTGGAACTGTTCAGAAAACAATGGTTAATTTTCATGAGAATTTCGGATCTCCATGATGAGTCGGTTTACAGGAAAATTATAAAATACTTTTTTTTTCCCTGAGGAAAGTTTCCTGCGCGACATGTTTCAGTTTTGAGGAAATACCAAATCCGGAAATTATTTCTGTGGTCCTAGTGACGCATTTTCACTTGGCCCGCTTATTTTTTTCCTTATCTTCTTCCATAATAGACAATGACGAATTCTAGATTTATTAGGACATTAGTAGCGCCCCCCGATGCAGCTGTAAGATGCGTCAATGCAAACAGGTGTTCGTGCCTCAATCCGCATACACTTATATGCTAAATTTGTATCATTTTTCGCATATGACATTGAGGTCGTGCGGGCTTTTAATATTTCCCTCTTTCTTCCATTGCCAACTGACTGGCATTTACATTGAGCCAAGTATCCCTTTGTTTCTATATGTAACTATGTAATTGCAAAACATACAACTTAAAGCATCAAACATGTTGAACCGATAAGGGAAAATTTATTCTGACTTAGTAACTAATTACTGAAAAATTATTTCTACATAAAAAACCAGAGTCGATCAAATGTTGGGTATGTAACCGAGGAGAAAAAAAGGACATATATATTTCACCTATAAAGTGGGTCAGTTGAGAATACAAAATAGGTCTCCAGGATATATATTCTTCCCATGTGGGAGGATATTTTTCATCAAACTTTTCATTCGGGGTATAGTATATTGTGGCCTAGCGCGAGCTTGTAAGGGAAACGCGACGTTGCAACCGAGTGCAATATCATGACCGTGCGCTTGAAGTGTATTGGAGAACCATCGCCGCGCTATGCAGGTGTGGGCTTCACGCGAACTTTACTATTGTTGGGTTGATTTAAGGGCATTCATTCCAGCGCTCTGCTCTTTTTGCCAATGGAGAACACGAATGACTTGTTTTCATTGGAATAACGCAAGCCAATGCCTCAACATGCTCATAGAAAAAATGTGTTTGACTTAATCAGTTGCAGTACCCGTCAATGCATGCTTTATCGAATTATAGTTCTGGAAAGAACGTTAGAGAATCTTAGTTCTATACGCATTTATGCTAAAGAGGAACAGCGATAGGACTGAAATGTTTATCTCAAAGTATTTCGAAGAAATCAATTAAAATAGAATAGTAGATTATGTCATGTGGCTTACAATGAGTTTATGATAAATGGAAATTTATAGGCCAAGCCGAAGGCGAGGCATACCGTCATATACATTGAAAATTCATTCCTGAATTTAAAGCCTACTTTGCTTCAATATTTTCAAGAAAAGATCCAACAAACTTCATCAAGGGAAAAACCAAAGAAACTTGCTCGAGATCCCGACGTTTTTTTCTTATGTTATGCTATGTTATGAAATATCCTCAGTACAATTTTTTGATTGAGCGTTCTCACATATGTTACACAAATTACTACAAATTCCTGCAACTATACTAATAAAAAAGTCCATGACAATTTAACGTTGTGTCATCAAACAAATTAATTACTTGCGAATGATTGAATATGAAAAATTGTTATGAATCAATTTGCGGTAATCAAAGGTCAAAGATTATCAAAATTTTTCGTTCACTTCGTTTCTTTATCGGTTAATTGAGGTCAATCTCAAAAACCTTCTAGATTCAGCAACATAATTCATAAACCGAGAAATCGTTATTCATTCGCTCTATTGAATATTTCTGAACCTTGGAATTTTTTTTTATGCAAGTTATTGTACTTAAAAACGGTAAATCCCGTGAGTTTCTTGATGACGACAATAAGAAAGGACAGGATTATTTTCACCTTTGTACAAAAAATAGTAAACGGATGAATTACTGGCGAAACTCGATCTTTAGATGTTTCTTAGAACTCAGCAAAAATTAGAAATAATGCACTATCCTGCTAAAAATGTGCCACTGGGCATTGAGTTTCTGTGGTTTTCTCCAGTTTTTGTCGACAGAACACGATTTTTCAAAAATTCTTTTACGATATTTAAGTTAATGATTAAAATATCGATCAAATTTAAGTGGACATATTTTTTTAATTGCTCGGCCAGGAAATATCTAATAATTGATCTCCCTCTTTTTTTAAAATAAATTCAAGGGAGTGCAAAAAATATTTAATAGTGTGAAATTTGTGTTATCAACTTGCCCATCATAAAGGGTAGAGTACGCGCTTAGAAGTACCTAACGGAATCAGCAATTTTCCATGCTATTGAACGCCACAATCTATTATCCCAATTTATACATTATTTTCTTGATAATTTATTTACACACAGAAACGGGTAATTTTGCATTTTTATTCAATTAAAATATCTTCCTATTTTCTTGCCGCTCGTTTATGCTTCAGGTTGAAAAATCTCCTTTTCGTCGATGTAGTAAACTATGGAACTATAATGAGGCATCTACTCTTGATGATTTTTTTTCTGTCTGCCTACATAATTTTAACATGTTCTTGGTAATATGATAAAACAATTTGATGAACAATTTAAAATTTGTAGGTCTCACATTAAGACAATTTTTTTCAACAAAAAAAAAAACCGAGCTGCGTTCCACCCGAGGCATCTAAAAAATTGAAATTGAGTTTAACCTGTATTTGATTTAAGCATCGGAGATAACTTGATTCGAATAACGAAGCCTTCAATTTAACGCATTTGGAAAGCTTGGATTGAGGTCGTTTAATCTCACCACCTGAGACTTTTCAAAGTTCAATTTAGAGCCTGGGTATTTTACTCATTTTTTTATGGTAGCCTGACAACAGAATTATTTTCCCAGATTTTTATCGCTTTCCTCGCCCTGGCAGGTAAACATCCTTAAACATTGCTAAACGTGCTCGAGTGGTGGAAAATTCATGGGGCAACGCCATGCATAACACATCGGCGGGGTCCTCATTGGTGCGACCAATGACTCAACTTGGAGTGTTGGAAAAATTTGAATTGAGGCGAATCATTGCCCCAAGCAATACCAAAAATTGCTTAAAAAAAATGGAGTGAAGTTAGGGTTTGCTAATGCGGATGAGTTTCCTCAGAACTGGTTCTATGAGGCCTTTCCAAATATTGAACTGCGTCAATTTCTTTTTGAGTAATAGACACAATTCGTCTTGGTGCATCCCATAGAAATTGCATACTTCTAAATTATCCTATTGTAGAAAATAATCGGACCTAGCTAGAATATTCCTACTCGAAACTTATTTCGATTAGAGGTACGTGAGAATACATGTAGGAAAGAACCGATGAGATTTGAAGGTCGAGTGATATTTGTTGGATTATTTTTAGCGTACGAATCTGGCCACGCATAGGACAATATTGTTCCCAAATTAACACCTTTTCATCAACTACGCCAATACTACTGAGTAAGATATAATCATTATTACTATGAACAAGCAATAGAAAAGAACAAGAACGAAATGTGTTTGTGGTCTCTCAGCAATATGAACCTCATTGTTCCCTTCACAAATGAATATGTCCCTCGACGCGCCATTATTAACCATAGTGTCTATTAAAATTGAGTGTTAAGTACAAAATTCTCAACCAATCATAAATATGAATGTAATCTAACGAAATGAATATTCAACACATTGTGACATATTGTGTTCTCCCATGTTCTATGACAATATTTTAGTTATGCATCCCGGAGAACCCATAGAATATAATCTTGTAGATTCTCGAAAGGCGCTCTTTCCGTTTTCTTTAAAAAAAAAATCATCAAATGGCTCCCCTCATTTCTCCCGGAGGAAAATTTGCCTGATGAATTAAACATTCATCATTTCGCCAATGGGTTTCCCCCATCCATGCAAAATCTCAATGCACCTCATTTCATTTTACTCTCGTATCGCAGACGCTGTCGTTCCTCCTTCGTGTTAAGAATTGCGTACTTGAGCGATCGGTAGCATGTGAGTAGACGCTAATGAATTATTAACTCTGCAGTATCGCCGCATCACCTTCCCAGCAAAATAAGGATGAAGGCAGAAAAAAGCCATTGACGACAAAAGGAAAAATGCAGACCACCATCACAGAAGAATGTGATGAAGATTTGTTTTTCATGCATAATAATTTTATTGAAAATAGATCAATACCCTTTCATTGGAAATAGATTATCGAAACTTATAAAACAATATTTTAGAAGTTTAAAAAATGTCATTTAGTCATTTCTTTCACACGCTTAACGGCTGACGTTGCTGTACAGCTCCTTAATAATGGTTCGTGTGATCCAATATCTTGGATTAATCATTCGGATAGGCTGGAAATGAAAACATGAGGCTTTTTCGAGCCTCGTGGACTTTATTCTCTACGATTAACGATAAGTAGCTGCTTCGTTCACTCATCATGTGATTCAGGGAAGTGTTGGAAAGTTGGAAGTTGCCTCGACGGCAGCAATGACTTGTCGTAAATATATATCCATATCTGCAGAGAAAAATACACGTAGGCTTTATCGCAAATCAATTGTCATTCGCTGATACGGAGAACTGAGACAGTGCAGTTGTACCTCAAAGCGATAAGATTCGTCAATGCTTTTGCCTAGTTCAGAATATAATTAACATATGTGGCTATCCATCCCATAATGCTAATATTCCAATCCCATAATACTAATAGTCCCACACGCAAAAAAATATAAGGCGAAAAAATTCCCAAGAGATAAAAAAATTCCATTTTTGTTCTACAATATCTCTGCCGTCCTGGAAGTTAAAATTCTCAGGAATATCTTCCCCAAAATCTTACAATTGTGAAATCATTTCTTATCGATGACCATACCTAAACGGTCGATGACTCACGTCGAAGAATGTACAAGACTAGTCTACGGATACGAATCATACCATTGGAGAATAAAGTGTGTGAGATGTAAAATTATCGCGTATGGCAAATGTCAGAGAATGACTTGATGTGTAGATGCTGCGTCGAATAAAAATGCGCCTATAGCTGTATTTGAGAGGAGGTAGAACAAATATGCATTAGAACCGTGGTATGTACACGGAGCCAGGTACGCGTACAAATAAATGATAAGACTCAGTGTCTCCTTGATATCGCTATCTTTTGCGATAAACGGGGATATGGAAGTACGAGTATTGTGATCATTTTGCTAGTGCCTGGTACGTTCAATTTTATACATTCATAATAATCGACTATTTTATTGGGTGGATTGCTGAAACAATATAAGTAGATATTCATAAAGATTATAATCTCGAGACGATTTTATGAAATTTTTTTTTCGTCAACTGTTGAAGATTACCGGTTGATTGAGTTGGAAAAATGTTCCTTCAGTGTGTGGGTGGTTGGGTGGGTCTACACAATTAATCCCATTTGTTATATTAACCCTTACTCCGCCCCCATGTTCTTGGGCTCTATTTTTTGCAGATAATTCCCCCAGTCGAAAAATTAACAATAATCGATACGCCTCGTAACCTCAGACATATTGGACCCATTCCTTATTTTTGGGGAGCTTCTATTCATATCCATGGATTATTAGAAATTTTCCAATACCGTCGTGAGTTAGATGAAACCTGAATCTCTTCACCTTTTTTTTCGAACATCCAAAAATACGTGATGCAGGTAGTCTTGCCAGGCACACAACCAGTTACCTCCGCTACAGTCAGACCCCTCGAGGGTTTAATCATAATATGATGCACAAAAAAAATGTATTGATATTATTGAGAAAATAAACGTAGAATTTTTCCATCTTTTCTATCCTTAGAATCTAGATGATCATATCTGTTTACGCTGAAAGTAATAAAAGAATGTAGAATTACTCCAGGTGGCTGTTTATTGGGTATTTTGCTAGCTATGTGGTTGGCGAGAACAATTTTCTAGTTATGTTCCTGAGAAGTTGCTAAAAATATCAGCTGCTTGTTAATTCAGACGTTGAAAAAGGAATTTCAAATGGAGCTGTTGCGTACACCGAAGTGCAAACAAACGGTGCTGTTGTTTGAGCTTCTCTCCGCAATATCTTGCAAAATAATTATTTCGAGTATTCACGTGAAAAACGTACTTACACTTCATCCCTAAGATGCGGAGACTCTTTATTGAAGTGAAACTTCGGACTACTCCGTATGGTGGGATCTTACATTTAACATTTGGGTATATTAAAGAGGATTGGAACAATTAAGAATTATTTTACAAAGGCGAAAAAAAAATGACGAATATTTGTAAATGAGCTTGACGCGCAGTTCCAAACACAGTGTCGTTGAAGAAATGATATGAAGTTTCCATCATGGAATTGTACATGCACAGGATACCGTCAATTTTCTTTTATGAATGATTGTTGCGATTGGAATCATTTCCTTATTCTCAATGTAAAATTGATATTTTCATCAAACATCCGGCGAGCTGCTTGTCTTTGTTGAATTAAGTTCCATCCCATTCTGTACGTGAATAGGCGGATTATTCTGGAATTATCTTCCTCAAGAAGCGGTCCAAATAAATACATCAAGAGAGATTGCTCGGAAAATGTTCAACAGTCCGTGAAAGACCTTTCGATTTCTTATGTGGATATACGATTAATGATATTAAACAAAAAACACTTCATTGACAAAAAAAAAAGAAATGCATGTTTTTATTATTAGATTGATAAAATTTCTTCACTCTCGGAATTATCGGCCTTTCAAATGGGTTAAATTAAAAGCAGAAAATGCCATAATCGATGAAACTTGAATGAACCCGTAAGAACTTTTGAAAAGCGAAACTCCTCCCAAAAGGGCACCGAAAATACCCTCGAATTTCTTTATTCGAAAGGAATAAAGAAGATAATAATGAGCTTCTTATTTGTGTTCAATTTTTTTTGGGATAATTGCCGGTACACCAATAATGATGGAGAAAAAATACTGAACCGCTTACGCGATTGGTGTCGCCTTTATATGCCACACCCACTCGTCCGTTTTGTTTACCTACAAAATCCAGATTTTCTAAGTTTCGATTTATTTTTAATTTCGAAACAATTTCCACATGGCGCTAATCGAGTATATGAAACCACATCTAGTTTTAACGAATGGCGAAAGAGAAGAAAATTGAATGAGTCCTCAAGAACAAGCTCTTGAAACGCACCATCTCCATTCAAAAGTACTACGAAATTATAATAATAATCTCGGGTTTCTTCCTCCAAAAGTGCTCCTTTAAGGAGAAATTCCTCGGTGAAAAGGGAAGAAAAAAGAGAAGATAATATTAGGCTTCTCCTCCGCATCGAATTACAAGAGTTTGGAGACCTAGTCAAACTGTAACGTTTCCTTCAACTCAAACTACCGATAGTCTGTTCTCCAAGGTGGTCGCGAGAGGTAAAAGGCCCCGAGGAGATCACGACGTAACCCCAAAAGCATTGACCAGCTGTGGATACCAGCAAAGAAATGGAGAAGGCGAGTTTCAGGCGGGGGATTGCGGGGCGGGAGGAGGGTGAGGCGGAGAAAACCGAATGCAGAAAGAAGAGACCAGAGAGTGCTTTCGAGTCTTTGTTCCCGCCGCAGTGTTGCCTCTCGGCTCTCACTCGTTCTACCTGGTTTTCAATCCCAACATCAAGAAGCAAGCAGGTGTTCACCGATAATAACTCTGTCCTCTTTTTTCTCCAGTGGTTTGTACCTCTCTTCCCCTCATCTCGAATTCCAGAAATTCGAAAATTCACGGTGTAAATCTCGAACGTTTAAGCCAATCTGCCAATACTTTACCTCCTTAACTTGATCAATTTGGGCTACTTGTATTTTTGGGAACGTACCATTTATATTGTCGACGGGTTTTGTATTACTCCCACATGTACTTGGATTAGTTCATTCATGAACGTATTCCGCTTCTGATGGAATAAAACTGAAGGTACAGATAGGTATAGTTACGCGATAGAAGTGAAACTTTATGGTAGCACAGGCGTACCTGTATATATTAACCAAACCGATACAGTTTTCGATATTTCGAACAAAGATTTGCGATTTTTTTTACCCGTTTCATCTGCATTGAGGCAATATCTCTTGAACTTCGAACTTCTAGATCCATTTCTGATAATAATTTCATCGTATCTTTTCCGCGTTGTCTATTCTTCAGGCTTCATCTGAAATTGTTGAATTTTGGAGAAGCGCGGTAAAAATCTTGAAGGTTTTAATAGCCTTGTCGCTTTACGCTACTTCGACTTGGAATAACCTGAATTGCGCATGAATATCCATGCTAAGTGGGCGTGTCTACACCAGTCCACAGTGGTCTCACTCAAAATCGAAAACGCTATAAACTAATCTGTAGGCATTTTACGCCCTTAACTTGACGGGCTGGTGCTACCTGACTTTTCCTTTTGGGAACGTACAATTCACGTTCATCAATGGATTTATATTCGTTCTTAACCTTCAAATGAACTTGTATTAGATCATGAGCATATTCCGGCGCTGATGCAATCAAACTGAATGGGTGTATAGTTCTCCTGCTAATGATAAACGTGAAGCTTTATGGTAGCACAGACTCATGTGCTTACCTTGTGCTAGCTTCATGTGTGGGTTAGAAATCTAAGGCAATCCTCAAATCATTTCAATGATTTTACGCTAGGGGATTGATTTCAAGAACACGATAATTCTAACCGTCGATAGAGTATTGGAGATCGGCTACAGAGTTTCAAATTGCTTTTCGACTTTGCAAGTTGTGTGGTGATTCTCAAACATAATTATATCCCGTTGTTCCAGCACTCGGCATCTCGAATTCTTGGATTTTTGACATTAGCAGTGAACACCTGAATGGTTCAACAGGTCTGTTGATTTACGCTACTCCGATTCGGACTCACCTAAATCGAGCATAAATACACAAGTAAAGGGGGCGTGTCTTTCCCATTTCACAGTGATTTGCTGCAAATTGAAGACGCTGTACCCAATCTGTGGGCACTCTACATCCTTAAGTTGATCGATTTGAGCTGCCTGACGTTTGATCATTTTCATGCAAATTTATTAGTCCCATAATGAACCAATAATTGATGCAAAGTTATTGGTTCTCGTAATTCAAATGAACAGCGATTAGATCGTTCATGGATGTCTTCTAATTATGAAAAAATCAAATTGAATTTACACCTATTGTTCCTTACGCGGGACTGAAGCGAGACTTGATAGTGAGTTTACAAGTTGTGGTATGCGCATGCGCATAGCCTTTGCCATTCAGTGGCTCAGCCTATTATACGTTACACGCCACTGTTAAACGATTTCGTTGTACAAGACTCATTTCAAAAACCAGAATGCAACCACCATTTTCAACATTCATTTTGATTGTTCAATGATTTTTGAAATTCAAATAAACTGGCATCAGCCCATCCAAAAATGAGAATGTATGTTTATCTACAAACCTACATTGTATGTAGATAATTTTAAGTATTCACTTTTACGTTAGGTTTCATAAAAATCTAAAAAATAGTCGATCTTGACTAGTCTAAAAAATAAAGATAAGACGTAATAAAATGGTATGGAAGTTCATTTAAAACTTGATGTTCACCAGATAAGTTCCATTTTTTTTAGGATTCTGAATTTCAAAGATTTGCCATTACTGTGGTGCTAATGTGAACATCATTCGTCCCTTAGTATCCCTCCTGATAAGCGTCATATACTACCGGTAATTTCCATATTGCGGTTTTTGTCTGGCGTCATCGCTTTACCGGTTGTTTTATTTTGCAATATTCCTCTGCGTTAATGTTGCAATCGAAGCATAAGTCGCCAATTTATTAGTCACAGCGAAAATATTTTGCTTGCTCAATGACTTTTGTTTCGGCGTTTTACTTATAGGTATGTCTCTTCTCAAATTCATCCCGAATGGATGAAAAAAATGATGGCACGGTCAACCGGCATTAGATAAAATTGAATGTCATAAACACTGTCCTTTTTTTAATTTCAGAAAAAAATCATGATGAAGCGACGCGGTAGGCAAGCCTGGCTGCTGCCGTTGTCATTGGCGTTGTTGATAGGTTTTATTAACGCTTCATCGACACCGACTTCCACACCAGCAGAGAGGACCACCCCAACGACAGTCGAAACCACCGGGAAACCCGATACCACGGTGTCACCAAATGGAGAACCATCAACCACGAAACCGGAAGTTCGTGCGACAACAGCAACGGTCAAACCCGACGCAGATACTAATGATAAATTGCCAAGTTTCGCTAAACCAATAATCAACCCGAAGAAGATGCTGCTGCAAGAGATCAACACTTTGACTGAAGAAGCAGAGAGCAACAAGAAACTCCAGGGTGAGCTAGCCGAAGCGCTCAACGCTGCTGCACGAAAGGTAAGATAGTATCCGGTAACTGCATCCCAGAAATAAATGCTAAAAATCACACTTCGGACATAATTTAGTCAATCTCCATAAAAAGTGAATGTGAGAGATTGGCATGTGACAATCCTCTCACTGACAACTGCATACTAGACACAACTGTCTCAAGCAATTCATGTGTCTAGATATACCCCATGAACTACTGAGATAAAATCGTAATTCTGTCTGTATGATAGTGGTCCGTGAAACGAAAAATTTCACACAATTTTGACGTTGATAGAGTTTGATGAATATATCATCGTGTCATATATGTATGTCGTGATCCGTCACAATTTTCATATCATCACATTATATATCATAACATTACATTCACAATTCTAGGTGGGACCAGATGTTCGTCCTAGCAAAATAGTAGCTCCAACTCTAAAACCAACTACTTTAGCTGAAAGCAAAGCAAGGAAAGAGCTCGTCGACGCTGAGGCCGATGTGGCCTACGAAGACGATGAAGATGATTTGGATGATGATGATGATGATGATGATGACGATGACGATGATGATGAGTATGATGACGATATGATTGAAGATGAGGAGGAGATTATGACGCAGTGTCCTGATTACTGTAGATGTGCAGGACAATACGCCGCTGCTACTACAGCTAGGTAAATTCATTTGCATAATTCATACTGCATTATACATTTTCCTACTTATCGATGAGGAAAAATTGTGCGAACGCGTCACTAAACAATGCAGAGAAAAAAAATGATTGAATCAATTTGAGGTAATGGATACGTCTATATCATTGTGGAATTATCATTTATATTTTATGAAGATTGCATCAAACGCTTTGAAATACAACAATAGGAAACTCGCATGATTAATGTAGTAACGGGGCTTTTATAATTTATGTTAGTGCATCGTTTTCGGTGACACGTTCTGCAATCACTCTTTCAGACTTCATAATGATGATTAATTAGTGGGTAACCTTTTGGCACATTTTTTTACGAAAAATACAATACTCTAGGTATGGTCATTAGTCATTGTTTAGATGGAACATGTAAATGGTGTATCGCCATTAGCGGTATAGAGTAATGAAAACACATTACACATATAGAACATTTCTTATTCAACCCGAATTGCGTAAATTTATGTTTAATTGTACAACTTCCCTACAAAAAATGATCTAATTCCAGATGCAGCAAGCTAGACAAGCAGGTATTTGGCCCTGGCATCGCCCACTTGCGTATAGAGAATGCAGGCGAGATCCAGCTAGGCCCCCACGCACTCCGAGCCCGAGGTCTCCAGCAGCTCGAGTCCTTGACAATAGTAGACACACGTATTTCCCGCATAGACAGAACAGCATTCGATGGAATTCCCTACCTCTTCGCTGTCAACCTCAGCCGTAACGGCATCATCGACATCCATCCAGACACTTTCCAGAACAACACTCAACTCTCACTCTTGACAATCTCAGGCCATCCCTTCTGGCGAAACTGGACAGTCACGAAGGATTACTTCTTAGATGCTCAGAGTGTCACCGAACTCGACTTCTCCTGGAATTCAATGCCGGATTTGCCCCCATCGGCCTTCAAAAAAATGCCAAACTTGGTGTACTTGAACCTCAAACAAAATCGTTTGGGCAAAATACAGAAGGAAATCTTCGATCCCATGGAGTCTCTGCTGGAGCTGGACCTTTCAGCTAATATGCTAGACGACTTGCCAGAGGGCATTTTCAAGGACAAGGGCCTGCAAACCATTAGGATCTCGGAGAATGCGTTCACAACGTTGGCAATGATCAATGCCTCAGAACTAACTTCTCTTGTAGCATCTACCAATAAAATTCAGGCGATCGGCAAAGATGATCTTGCTGGGGTACCTGCTTTGGACAAATTAGTCGTGTCATTCAACTCAATGAAACGAATTCATCCACACGCATTTGCCCATTTGAATCAGCTGAAACATTTGGACATCAGTGATAACAAACTGACTTCGCTCAATGAACATCACTTGAGGAATAATCCTAGGCTGCAGATTCTCATACTGAGCAATAATCCTGCACTCAAGGCGCTCCCTGTCTTCAAGATGAGTGGTCTCGAGTATGACACTTACAGTGTCTACAGGTTGGAGGCTGCTAATTGCGGGCTGGAATACGTTAAATCTGGAACGTTCAATACAATGCCAGCTCTGACGAGTCTGAATTTAGCTAGAAATAAGCTCACTACTTTGCCCAAGGGGCTCTTCGAGTCGCTCAGCTCGCTGAGAGAACTCGATCTGTCTGAGAATCGTATCAGTAGTGTACCAACTGGTATGCTTCGTGGAGCTGTCACCTTAACCAAGTTGAATCTGGCTGGAAATCCACTTGTTAGTCTGCAAGTCACTCCGTTTTTGCAAGCATCAAGCTTGTCCAGGCTGGATGTCAGCAAGTGCCAACTACGGAGAATCTGGAGTGAGGCGAGACAACCACTCAAGTCTCTCAGGTAATTATTAAATTTCAATGTGACATTGCCTATTGTCCAAGGGATAAGAACAACAAAACGTCTACTTGTAATCAGCACTTGATTTGATCAAATTGACGTTGCTTTATCAACTCACTAACATCTGCTTTATCAACATACCCGTGATTACTATAAATAACAATGTCCAAATAATCCTAATTTCTTTTTACCGATATGGCTATCGCTGTTCTGGGAATATCTAGTAAGGTAATGATTTTTTAATAATACGAGAAACTTTGTAGGAGATTTATGAGAGGAAGGCTATCTTCAAAGGGTAACAGAACCCGTCACCAAAGTGTCACTTTTGGGACCGCTTTTTTCGACGCGTTGAAAATGAAATAAATTGTTTGTCATTGATTCTTCATTACTATACCATGATTTCCAATATGACACAACTCATATTTGCACTTTATTTGTGTTTCAAAGATTCTTGTCAGTTCGCGGCAATCAATTGGAGAGAATAACGGTTGAGGAGTTGAAAGCAATGCCAAAACTATCTGGTCTAGATGCTTCCAAAAATCCAATGGTCTGTGACAATGAGTTCAACGATGCCATTCAATGGCTGATCAAGAACGGTGTGACCCCAATGGAGACGTTGAAATACATAAGTAATATGAAGAACGATGAGGCATACGCCGAGACCGAGGGCGTTACTAAATGGACCGAGTTAGCAAAAACCATCTGCAGTGATGATTTCGATGGACCACCCTCGAGGTTGCCAAAAAAACCAATGCCTGTGTCAAGCAACACCCTACTTCCTGATGACACTGATGATGAGGAGAACTCAGAACTATCTAAAGAGGATTTGGAGGCCGATATTGCGAAACTCAATGCTGTGAGTATTTCATAAAATTTATAATTTATCTAAGATGTCGAAAATAATTCAGAACAATATTGTTCATAGTATTCTTCAAGGATAAATTTCTCAAGGTTTTTTGTCCATTCTAAAACTGGACTTTGAATTTTTTGAATATCAAAATCCACCTACCGAAAGTCTGTACTTACCCATTCTGCAGCCAAGTGGTCAACTAGGTCATTAACGTTTGACAATTTTTTAGAGTCTCCCAATTTTTATTAGTTGTATCAATGTAATGCAACGTTAATATCTAAATTATTTCAGCTTGATCACGGCCAGAAAATTGACGAGCTTTTCGATGACGCGTGGAACGATCTGGACAAAAACGAAGATTATCGAGAGTGGTACGTGCCTGCTGATAAACGTGTCTGGTACGACGGTGTATTTTGGCCGCTCTTGATTTTCGGCTTCGCCACCGTGGCGATTCTCCTCATAATCGTCCAAGTCTGCCGAATTCTGGCAAATAGACGTGGACGTGGCCCAGTAATCCGGCCACCCCTACTCTTGCGCCAGGGTCTCGTGGATAACAAAAATTGCGGTCTTGTCTATAAACCCCTTCAAGAGGAAATTCCAACTCCCCACATGCCGAAACGCGGCAGCTTTTACTCCAGCAGTACGTTCCATTACGATAAAATCGTGCCGG
The DNA here is from genome assembly GCA_026005395.1 of Asobara japonica. NCBI lineage: Eukaryota > Metazoa > Arthropoda > Insecta > Hymenoptera > Braconidae > Asobara > Asobara japonica. The sequence goes on along the minus strand of BQMI01000298.1, from coordinate 5,250,252 downwards.
AAAGCGTTTAAGTACTTCAACTGAGATATATAATCAACAAATTTAAATTTTACTTAATTTTAATTTTTATCATGAGAAAGTTTAGTTTTAGCTTTTAAGGATGTAATGGATATTTTGTGACAATGTTAGGAAAATATTATTTTTTTGACACTACATAGAGAGAAAGCTTCACGTTATTAAATACCGCTTGTTGATGTTGAAGAAATTGTTAGCTGAATTTTATTGTGTATCTTGTGCCGAATATGTGAGATTAGCCCTGGCGCAAAGTTTGTTCATCATAAAAATTTGCCATGGTAACTTTGGTCATAAAATGCCCCGATATAACAGTCTATCGAAGATACGTAGGAAACTTGCCATATTCAAACGACTTACATCTTTTTTTTCTCACTTGCGTTTCGATCCCATGTAAGATATATCGCGATCCCTCAGGGTAGTGCCAATGGAAACTCACTTCTCCGCAAACTCTACAGCATTCACATAACCAAATATACATTTTCGGGCAAATACCTATAAAACCAGCAATTATGGGACTACACAACCTACACTGGCCATATCAACTGTCGTGCATAGAATTTGAATGGTCAAATTCGAAATTTCAAAGCTGAATTTAAGATTTGAAGGTCAAATGGCCATTTTTATAGTGTCTAACTATCAAGTATCAATTTTTTTATTTCAAAATTTCTTTCTCGAACCTTCGAACTTGACATGTGATATTTATATTGCCATCATTGTTCATTTCATTTTTGATACTATACATTCTAAAATGGAAATTTTTTAGCAGACATTGTGGAAGTCAAAGTTTCCATTTCATCCTTAATTCATAATGAGAGGGTGATTAAGGAACTGTTTTGTTTAGCCAATTGAACAAAACGGGACTGAAATGAGTTATTGAACTAGATGAAACTTTCATTGTATTGTAGAGCCAATTTTTTGATCAAATGATCGGACTGTATGAACCGAGGGGGAACAAATGTTTCGAATATCTAGGGAAGAGGTCAAGAAATTTATCAGCTTGATTTTATTACAATGATAGGTATTGTTGGATAAATCAATGGTTCTACAAGGAAGAACTGTATGTACACGTGCCTTACTTAAAAAAAAGATCTTAATTCTACACGGTACAGTAACTTTTGTACTAAAAAAGTATTCGATGATCATTCGATTAAGCTTAAAGCGTTCCCATTTAATAAATGCTTAGGAAATATATTAAAATACTTAAGCTAACTTTGTCATATCAGATGTACGCTATCTGCTTCACATTATCCGCTGTAAATAATTATGAATTATAATTTTAACGAAAATTATATATATTATCTATAATAATACTCGACGATCTCTTTACTTCCCATCACTCTCTTCCTATTTCGGGTGGACTGGTGAGACTCCAGTGAAGTGGAAAACACCGTTGATTTTTGTCAGTTCAAAAAATTCGAGATTTGTACACTGCGGGCTGGAATGCTGATTACAAAATTCCGGAAAATCTATGAGGTGCTTGAAGAAATACAAGAGAAATTTACGAAATCTCACCTATCAAGTTGCAATTCATTTTCTCGAACAGAATTATCAATCCAGATTAATTGAATACTGAATGACTCTCATTCTTCTGTTGTATATTTTCATCTATCTCAGTGATAAATAAAATCGCGATCGCATTTTTCTGCGTACGATCCATCGAAATGTGCGTCTTATACCTTATAGATTTTTCCTGGTTTGTGAACATTATTATCTATACCAGAAGCCTTGTTCGTCGACTACACTTGATCGCTAGTTACGTGTAATGTGACGTCGTTGAATAGTTATTCGCTGATTTTATCGAACCAGTTTGTATATTTATGCTGAGGTATGGGAAACACCCATGGAAAATCTTTTTGTATTTTTCTAGAAATTTCAATAGAACTCCATCAAAAATATTATTTTTTTTCCATTCCATAAATGGTTCATAAGCGATCATGTAAATAATAAACAGCTGCACGCGAATTGGATTTCCATGTCGGATTACTTCAAGTAGTATGTAATTTACTGTTCGCAAATCCTAACGTTGAATCTTACTTGTCAATTTGAGCCAGCATCAGAATCTCTAGAAAAAAAAATGCTAACTGTGGGCATCAATGGCTTTGGCAGAATTGGAAGAATGTGTTTACGGGCATGTCTGGAGCAAAATATCGATGTAAAAATTCAAGATAAATCTTGTGAATTTTTTGAATACTTGTCAAATATGTTTAGGTGAAACTTATCAATGATCCATTTATTCCGACGGACTACATGGTATATTTACTAAAATATGATTCGACACATGGAAATTATCCCCACACTGTGGAATGCGAGAAGGATGCAATCGTTATAGGGGGTAAAATTATGATTACAATATTCATTTGAGAATTAAAAAAAAATCATAGTAAATCCCAAAAAAAATTTCGCAAAATTTTTGCAAAAATTTGGTCGCAATAATTATGTTCTCTTGCATGAATACAGAGGTACCAATTGCTACATCCCAAGAAAAAGACCCATCGAAAATAAAGTGGAAACAGCATGGAGTGCATTTTGTGATTGAGGCCACTGGGGTATTCACAACTCTGGAAAAAGCCTCGGTACATTTAAATATGGGGAACTTGCCTGCTTAATTACATTTGTATTACAAGATAAATATGTCTCAACCCATTTGTAACTAATGCTGAATGAGTGTTGATTTTATTTAGTTGCATATAGATGGTGGCGCAAAGCGTGTCGTCGTAACTGCTCCATCAGTCGATGCACCGATGTATGTATTTGGAGTAAACCATTGTTGCTATTCGCCGAAAAAAGGTTCAATAGTATCTGCTACCTCCTGCACAACAAATTGCGCAGGGCCCTTGATCAAATTGATGAATGAAAAATTCGAAGTTCTCGAGGCTATGGTGACAAGCATTCATGCAACAACCGCAGCCCAGAAAACTGTGGATGGACCAACTGGAAAAGTAATTGATTGTCACGTAATTAATTTCGGGTTAACCAATATGTTGCGAGTTTTGCAATACTTTGCAAAAAAGAAAACAATTTTTTTATTGGACTGTGGAAAATCAGGTTGGATCTATTGAAGGATTATAATGATACGTTTTCTAGTTGTGGAGAGACGGGAGGAGTTGCCTCCAGAACATTATTCCCACGTCTACAGGAGCTGCCAAGTGTCTCTCGAAAATCCTCCCTGAGTTGAAGGAAAAAATATCGGCGATAGCTTTTCGAGTACCTATTGCTAATGTATCTCTATGTGACATTACCCTCAGGTAAAATCCATGGGGAATATATTGATGAACGGTAAAAACGATGACGAGAGTCGCATATAGGAGCAGATCGTGTCATAATTCCGCCTGGGAGGTTATTGCATAATGGGACATTTTGCAATGATCTTCTGATTCTAATATGGTTAATCATGTAGAAATCTATTGTGTAGAATCGCATCTTACTATTCAATGTTTTACAGAGTCAACAAACCTGTGACTTATGATGAGGTAAAGAGAGCCATGAAAACAGCATCAGAAACGTCTTTGAAGGGCATATTGCAATACACGGACGATGACGTTGTGTCCTCAGATTTCAATCACTCAAAATATTCTTGTATTTTCGATGCGAAAGCTGGTATTCCACAAACGAGCACCTTCATCAAAATTGTCGCTTGGTAAATACATAAATCGCTCAGGGAAAATATTTCAAAGTCTAGCACCTTCCAATTTCAATTAGAATAAACAGTCCATTTCTGGAACATACTCAAAAAATGTATCGCAATTTTGGGCTGTCTGACTTGACTGGACCTTCCTTCCTCGCCACAATTCGGGCTAAAAAAAGGTCAAATACTGCGGTAGCGTCAAAAGAACTCCGCTAGTTCTGCATCGGGAAAAATCCCGACCATTTTGAAGCTTTCCGAGAATTATAAATCTAAACGTATTTTCAGGTACGACAACGAATATGGATTTGCCCATAGAATTGTTGATTTGATTAAATTCATGCACGAAGTGGATGAAGGAAAAGGCTGTGTTACAGGACAACTGATTGATTCAGAAACTGATGATTAGCAATCGGACTTGAAAATCTGATGAAAATATCTATTGTTGAGAACTCTTGACCAGAGATAATGGTTGCGGACAAGAGACATTTAATAAAATCTTTTTTTCATACCCTGACAGAAAAAACATAAATGGAACGTGAGTGTGACCCTCGACGGATCGCATCTATAAGTTCACGATAGTGTGTATGTATGACGATACACATATGAAGACTATTGATCGATTATTACGATTTTTGATCGATATCTCGTAAAATATGAGTTTTTCGACCAAATTCGAGGGGAGAGTCTTCTAGGGGCTCCCATTGGATAGTATCAACGCACACGGGGCCAAACATTCAATTTTAAAAAGTTTAAGTTTGCCTCCCCATAAGGCCCCAATGTTAAATTTGGCCAAAATCGAAAAAAATTAATTTGAGTTTTTCGACCCAAAATCGATGGGAGTGTCTTCTAGGGGTCCCAATTGGATAGTATAAACGCGCACGGGGCCAAAAATTCAAATTTAAAAAAATTAAGTTTGCCTCCCCATAAGGTCCCAATGTTAAATTTGGCCAAAATCGAAAAAAATTAATTTGACTTTTTCGACCCAAAATCGACGGAAATATCTTCTAGGGGTTCCTATTGGATAGCATCAACGCACACAGGGCCGAAAATTCAATTTTAAAAAATTTAAGTTTGCCTCCCCATAAGGTCCCAATGTTAAATTTGGCCAAAATCGAAAAAAATTAATTTGACTTTTTCGACCCAAAATCGACGGAAATATCTTCTAGGGGTTCCTATTGGGTAGTATCAACGCACACGGGGCCGAAAATTCAATTTTAAAAAATTTAAGTTTGCCTCCCCATAAGGTCCCAATGTTAAATTTGGCCAAAATCGAAAAAAATTAATTTGACTTTTTCGACCCAAAATCGACGGAAATATCTTCTAGGGGTTCCTATTGGATAGTATCAACGCACACAGGGCCGAAAATTCAATTTTAAAAAATTTAAGTTTGCCTCCCCATAAGGTCCCAATGTTAAATTTGGCCAAAATCGAAAAAAATTAATTTGACTTTTTCGACCCAAAATCGACGGAAATATCTTCTAGGGGTTCCTATTGGGTAGTATCAACGCACACGGGGCCGAAAATTCAATTTTAAAAAATTTAAGTTTGCCTCCCCATAAGGTCCCAATGTTAAATTTGGCCAAAATCGAAAAAAATTAATTTGACTTTTTCGACCCAAAATCGACGGGAGTGTCTTCTAGGGGTCCCAATTGGATAGTACAGACGCGCACGGGACCAAAAATTCCATTTTAAAAAATTTAAGTTTGCCTCCCCATAAGAGCCCAATGTTAAATTTGACTTTACAAAAAAAATAATTTGACTTTTCCGACCCAAAATTGACAGAAGAGTCTTATATAAGTGTGTTTTCGTCATATGAATACTTTATCTCCTAAACGGTCACTTTGTTAAATTCAACACTTTATCTCCTGCACCGTTGAAGATATGAAAAAAATCTCACATTAAACACCCTTTTTTACGTAAGGAACAACATTGATTAGATGCTAGCTTCCCAATCTCTCACTTTCCAACAACAACATTTACTGGACACACTTTTGGGTACCCATAATATATCGTGCGATAGAGCACAATTTTAGGGTCATTACAAGAACTTTCCCTAGATCGGTAAGTTAAAAACAAAAAAATGGCATCTTCAACATTATTTATTGCCAGAACAAATTAGAAAATTCTCTCACAATAATATTTACAATTTGAAGAAATTTTATTTTAATCGTATTGTGATCCAGGTACGCTATTACCAATAACACCTTTGTAATTGTAATATCTACTCTGGTATCGAAATTTTGGATATATGGAAGACACTCAACCCCCAAGTACCAGAAGTATTTGAGTTGCGAGAAGAAATTCGTTCTCAGAATTCAATAATCGGGTATTGCATTAGTGCAGCACACTATTAAACCTACGATTTGTATAAACTCCTGGAGCAAATTTGGTAGTGATCCTTAGATTTCAAATATTCATAACACCTAATTTAGAGCATTTCATCGTTTCGCTAGTGCACGGACAGCCGTATAATTAATCAAATTTCTGATTTCTGGCTCGATTTCTATGTAATCCATAGAGAAACAGTAAATGACACCCATGAAGCGCTGCACTACTCCACACAGTACTCGGATAAACATTCCAGCATAATTCAATAATGCCCAGAATAACAATCCTAGTCACGGTTGTATAGTGTGTACACCAGGCGACATAGGGTAATGTATGATAGTACCACAAATAAAATTGATAATGCAAAGATCTACTGAACATTACGCCGAGGAAATTAGCGCTAAAAAGTGGTGCAATGAATAATTGGCTAACAGTAGACATATCAACCTTCGTCTCCTTCTTCATTCGCGGTTTCAATTCTGTATCCATAAATTTCAACTTAGCATAACATTTCATATAAGTCATCCACGAGGGAATGAAGCAACACATAACAGCTATATGCAAAAAGAACAGTGCGGCATGAAAGCCAGGATTAACAAACACATCTTCTGGAATAAGTCGCCAATTTACAGTCCACTTATACTCGAAAATTCTGCCAAAGTTAAAAGCACCAGTGATATACGAATATGGATTATGGATTAAAAATGGAAGTCCCAGGATCACTTGTACAATTCCGCAAATGGCGAGGTGCACAATTGTCCGAATAATTCCTAAGTTGCACATATAAGCGATTAATAAAGCTGGGGCAAATAATAATATATTCATCTTCACAGAAACAGCTAAGCTATAGAACACACTGCCCCAGTACCACCTGTTATCCAAAAATGCATTTAAACTGGCGAATAAAAATATCATAGCAATAGAATCATTGAAGAGCCTCAATACGAAGATCGAGTGTACTCGATAAGAGGTACAAAATATCAGAATTAGAACATAGGGCGGAACTTTTTTCGTTCGCGCATAAATTCGGAAGACTAGTGCCAATAGAACTATATATAAAAGGGCAAAAATATATTGCCCTGATCTGACGTCTGTTCCACGTGAAGTCATGTAGTAGAGCAGAGAGTAGACATAGACAAATCCGGCTGGATAAACTAGTGGTCCTGTATCACCTCTCAATTTTCTATAATCCAGAGTTCCATTCAAAAAACCCTCAACTTCTTGCATATATGCCCTCCAATCAATCTCGGTGTATTTCACATTGTGAATGACGAGAATATTCAATATGAGCTCGATACACACGAAGAACACTGCCAAAAATGCAAGTTTTCTCGGATCAACGAGCAACTGATAAATATAGTCGTAGATCTTTCGTACTGTATTTGTCATTTTTTGGAGCTTGCTTGTGTTGCTTGGTGCAGCACGTCTCTGTCGTTTGACGGACATGATTCAATTGTTGGGGCAATCCAGTGACGATGTATTCAGAATCGCTTCTTCCAGTTCACGGGTAGCCAAATGTAGAGAGTCTCAACTGAGTCGGAAATGTATTGCATTCACGCAGTTCGAGTGTCATATGCACTCCTCTTCAGGACATCTTGGTACCTGTTGAATATATCATTCCCTTCAATACATTTGCTTAGAAAGTTTGACTTAGTTCTAGTATAGGCTATATGCAATAGCAGTTCTATATACATCATATATATCATAATCCTATATTCCATAGTTCAAATCTGTCAAACGGTAAGATGTAGGAAAATTTACATAGAATTCTTTTTTTGTAAATCTCATCTTACACTACAAAAATAGTGACTATCAAATGTTTGATATCTTGGCAAGATTTTGAAATATTTGAGGAAAACCGCAGATGATTGTAAAGCTTCAGTAGATGAAAATCAAAAATGAAAGATGTGAAAAAATCGTATCTTTGAAAATATTGACAGTTGAATTTTACCGGAAACCAGTGTCAGAACTTGTTAGCCCTGTTAGGGTAATCTTCCCAGATATTCGACGGGAATTAATGCTATTCTAAAAGTGAGCAATTTCGTAGGGAGCGTCTATTTTTGACCATCTTTTTTCTTACTACTTACACAATTTATGATTCAGTTTAACGTAATGATGACATACCTCTTTTATACCTTGCATGCATCTCCAATTGACAAATTGAGGATATCTGGAGATATTGATTCTCTGGCAATCTACTACTTTTGGAAACAGTAGCTAGGGCATCTGGGCTAACACAATAACATAAGGAGGGGGCTCCGTTTATACTTGGACAACTGTACAAATCCCGGTATCTTCATCACACGTGTGAAATTGTAAATGACGATGTGGGAAAACTCGACAAAAATCGAGTTTATATCTGATCATGACGACCTCTGTCAACCAAACAGTTCGACCCTGGTCGGTAGAGTAGCGCTTGTGATCCTTCTATGTGAGATTCAGAGATGGCGGCTTGTACTTTTTAAAATTTCTAAAAGGCCAGATGCATCATCCCAAAATTTTCTTCAATGAATGCATTATTTTTTTATTGCTCAACAAATTACAAAATCCTTAATGCTAAAATGTTCCTCAGTTTTCAGTATCAACGTGCTTTAAATTCCTGCACTAAATAAATAATTTATAAATCTAGAATAATTACATACGAAGTTACAGATCAGTCATTTCGTTACTTACTCAATTTACAATTGTCGTTTCTAGAGATAAAATATTACCATTATATTTCAATGACGTGGTCAAAACACTAATTACGCTTATACTAGGGCTAAAAAGCGGGAGACGTTAAGCCAATTGTAAGAAAACATGTTCTCCCATGTTTATTCTCGTTGAAGGTATTTTTGGAGTTATTTTTGTCGAGACGGAGAATGAGAAATTTTTCAATGTTCAATACCAGAAAATCGAATCAGATACAGTTGGTGACTTAAAAAAAAAACAAACAATTTTAACCTTTACTGTGCCATTTTTGAGATATAGAATTTCAAAAAAATCAAGTTGAAACCCAAAAAACTCATTTTTTTTTACTTTTTATACTTCAAAAAAAGCAAATATATTTTGAGATTCATTTTCCCATGTATTCAACTATGAATTCAATTTCGTTGATTCTCTAGATTCCGTAGCCAAGTAGCCCAGGTTTTCCTAGCAAAGCAGAGCAGTGACGACAGGTAAATTATTAATATAATCCGGAAATTTGCCAGTCGACTATTGGCCGAGAAATATTTATGGTAAAGAAATTATCAATAATTTCCACGGCGACAAGAACTAAATTCTGTCGACATTAATGCAATAAATATTGATTTCCAAACGTTTGTGTGCAGCAGAATCAATATTTTTGCAATAAGTCTTAAAATTTATCGGTCAGCCGAATTATTATAAAAAATTTACCATAAAAATTTCTTCAGCGGATGGATAGAGAAACATGGGGGATATAATGTTTTCTCCCAATTGACAAACCGTCTCTAGCCCTAGTATTAGCCAATTAAAAAAAATCAGTCGTGATCATATCCATAGTCGATGGAGCGCCTCAGGATTGTCATTGCGAGCTTACGTCCTTCACTGGATAGGAGAAGATACGCGTACGCTGAACCTGAGACTCTTCGGGGTTCCCTATTAATCATAAAAAAGAACTCAAATTAAAAATAAGTGGTTGAATGTAAAAAACAAATTTCAAAATTTTCAATTTTTTTTCTCTTCCTGAACATTAGCATGATCCACCAAAATTGTGTTCTGTACTTACACTTGGAACAGCTCGTATTCGGGGGTGCCTCGAACCGTGGAGAAATGACTGAACCAATCAATGAGTCGATAGCCATGCATAGCAGAGTGACTGACGATCCAATAGTTGAAAGCTCTCAAAGCCGTAAATTGCTCAGGTTGATTAAGCCAGCTCAGGTTGCCGAGTGGTGGTATGGTACAAAGTGTAATGGCCCCAGGTGCATATGCAAACTTCGTGTTAAGTAGCTCCAAAAGCTCTTCGTAGTCGTCTTGGATAAAAGCTGCAGGTCTGCCCTGATATATATCCTCAGCACCAAGCAATATCACGAGTTTGTTGGACATCACATCCACTTCCCTGTGCAATAAAAGTTTCAGATGAGAATCAGAAAATTCTCTGGTGAACGTCCAAAAGATTCAAACAAGTTCAAAAGATGAAAATTCATGGCGTTCTTAGAATTTGAATGCTGAATCAACTGAGCTTGAGAAGAAATTTGCCTCACCTCAATGCTTTAATGCAATCCCGGATCGTCTGACCACTAACACATAAGCCTGAATGCAAAGGGCCCTTTTCAAATTCCCTCCAAACGGGCTGTTTCATCTGGCGGATGGCAAGTTGCAGGAAGAAATCATCTCCGATGAGCTGACCATTTGAAATGAGGGGGCTCTGCACTATTCTTCGATTTGTCCGAGGTCGACTTGGCTTAATAATTCGTACATCTGACGATGCTCCTGATGACTTCTTGCCAGAGTCCTCAGATGAATTGAGCTCGCGGTTGCTATTATAGAATTTCTGCCTGTTGTTTCGGCGAGCCTGCTCACCTAGGGTTCGACCCGCTGAGCGCAAGTCCTACCATATATAGAGAATGGAATCATTTGCAGAATTTTATAAATTTCAAAGTATTTCAGCATTTTGTGCATTGGAAAAATTGCAACCGAAATGATAAACCATGTAATGAACGATTTCAATCTGTAGAAAAATGACAATAATATCCTTACTTTTCTGGACTTCTGCTTTGAGATTAATTCTGTTAGATGTGCTGTTTTTGGATTGTTTCGCACGACAAAGTGCATTACACCTCTATGGGCCTTCATGGTCACCTGCTTCATGTCTCGGATGATATCATAGATGTTATTACAACCCTCTGGGAGATCCAGAGGTGCACCCTCCACCAATTCCAGTTCCTCTACAAGTAAAGGTAATTAACACTATCTAAGATTCATTAATCACAATTCTCTTATGCAAATTTCGAGAACCAAAGTAGCTCTTAAAAGTAATCAATTATCTCGACCTCCAATAAGAAGACATTTCGATAACTTAAAAAAAAATAATTTTCAATGGTTTCAGAAATTTCAGTAAATTTGAAACTTCGAAAAGTGCCAAAAATTGAAGAACTTCTCAAAATGAAAAATGGAGAATTAAAATTTCGAAAAATTACCTCGAATGGCTGCAGCAGGCACACCGTATTTGGATGAGGCGATGCAACTTTTGATTCTTCGTGCGACATCATCGCGGCTAGGCACATCTACTGAGTGATATACCATTGTGGACTGGGATAATAATTACGCGATGTTTTCCTCTGTAGATAATTATCACGACTGAGAAGAAATGAATTTCATTGAGCCCATTGCTGGTCGAGTGCCCCCTCCCAAATTCTGTGGATTTCGAATAAATTACGTAACATCGATTCCAAGAAAACGTATCTGTATAGAATTTCATAGCGATACAATAAAATAATCATTAGCATAATAATGATATGCATTGAAATCGCCCATGTAGCAAAGCTAAGTTACGGACTAAAAAAACTCTTTAAAAAACATGTGAGTTTTTCGCGCCAAAATATTCGACTGAAATTTACGTGAAATTTATTGATTCCGAGTTGAGTGAAATTCCTTTTCATAATTGATTGAATTTGCGGGAATTTAGTGAATGGTAATCAGCAAATTTTCATTCATACTTTTCCAGGAAGTGAAGAGCTTAAGACGAATGGAATGTCGATTTTTCGAATTGTTTCGGAGAAAATTCATTACTCCAAAATCTTTGAATTTAGATATTTACCTTTTCACGACGAATGTCGAGTTATGGCAGTAGACGAATTTCTAATTGCGTTCTATTTTGCCTCTTAGAATTCTGTAAATAATTGAGGTCTAAGGTATCAGGCAGGACCCTTCGAATAATCGAATGTTTAGTATCTCTGGAGAATATCAGTTAATAGCAATGAATACTAGAGATTATCATGCAAAATGCCATAACATAAAAAAAAATTAAAACCCGTTCCAATATTCATAACTTTCAAACATTCATTCACTCTTCAAAAAAACTGAACACGAAGAATGAGTCCCAATAAAATCGCAGCGCAGGGATTGCAAAAGTAGTGCAGTAGAAAAATGCATGGACAATTAATATACGCGGGGAACGAAGGAGTACAATTTTGTGCAACCAATTCAAGAAGCTGCCGACGAATCAGTGAAAAGTTAAAAAATTAGGGGACAATAAGGAAGCTTTTTGGAGACGTAATTTTTCCAGCAACTCCCTCTAGTTTTTTGTTCACGCAGTTGCCTTATGTCCCAGCGCTCGGAAAAAAGTTGTACATATTTCTTTTTCTACATTGCTCATTGACCAGAGTTCCTACTCAGCAAGTCATAATTATTTATTGGATCATGTTTTCTTCGGGTATCGTATGTTGTGTGTTAATGAGCACTAATAGAAAGATACTTCTTCTGCAGAGTTGTCTAGAGTTTGGCCAGGTGTCGATCATCTGGATTGGTAGATAATGGCATCTCTCTCCAGTGTAATTGGCGGCCATTCGGACGTGCACCTGATCACGTGGCCGGGCGACTATGCGCGACGAAACTATACGGAAAATTCAAAAATTGGAAATGGAACTGGCGCGCACAGATGTGCAAGCTGTCACGTAGGGCCAATTTTTGGTTGAGGTACTCAAGGTTAGAGTCATATATATGATTTTCTGGTTAACATTTTGTAACCGCAAACAATTACCTCGATCAATGAGTTTTTACCGCATTGGTAACCCTTTTCAAATACGTTTTATCTTTCCGCTAATTATGTGATTCGCGGGTGCGCGGGCGTAGCCTATACGCTCGACCGTTAGATCATCTAGATAGTTCCTAGATTCAACGAAGCAATTCCGAAAATAGCCGACTAAGAAAACCAATAAAAATGGGCCTCCTGGAGCGCACGCCCGAACCACCACTACCCAGTTGGCCTTTTATATGTGCGCTCTTGCCCTTCAAGTGACACTACGCCCGTAGCTACTCAACTGTTGGCTTGTACGCAGACACTTTTAACCGTTCTTACGTAAGTCACTCAAATTATTTTAGCCCATTCTAACAATCCCACTTTTATCATCATTACCATTCACTAGATTGGAATTAATTCGTCATCTCATGGTAATTTTTCGGTATCGTGTCATGACGAGTATGATAAAAGAAAGATATGAAATATCTCGCAGCGCTTTTCGGGTTAAATATACGTTTTCCGTATATATACAAAAAACAATCGTTTTATACATAATTCTATACATTATTCAATTGAATAATTAAAGGTGACGTTTCCTGGTTTCGAATAGAAATTAATGGTTGGAGCGGAAAATTTCGTTTCCGGTAACGGCACGATAAATTTGATAATTGTGAAAATTATTTTTATTGATTCTGAATTTGTTGATTTTTCATGTAAAACTTTGCGCGACCGTGATAGAATATACGGTATAGCTGCATCTGCGATGATGCAACGGAGATGAGAGATATCTACTTCAAGCCGGTCCCATGAGCGATACTTGGTCGACGCCATTTCTGATTTTTTTTTTTAATTATAAAGCCGGACATTCGCTTCTCCAAACTTGTAACAATTTTGAGCGTCAACGGAAATCGATGGAGATCCGAAGGAATATGAGGGGAAATTCAGGAGTCGTTCGAGATATACATTCAGAATTTCAACGTGACATGCTCCGTAATATCGATTCATCGCACGAGGCCAACGGTTCTCGAGCTTACAGTATGGCTGACGAAAAATAATCAGCTGAGGGGGTGAATTTTCGTGACCTTTCGTGACCTTCACCAGCTCAATCATTTCGGTGATTTTTTTAAATCGAAAGTGAAAGATATTTAAAATATTTTGAAAAAATTAAATTTCAAAATTTGTCTCAATATTTTAGCCTCAATTGTAAAAGTTCAATCGAATTATAGACATTTTATTTTTTCGTTGGAAAAGATGTGGGATAAGCATTCAAAATCATTCTAATAGCTCTATTATTTTCCTTCTGATAGAGAAGACCTTGACAACATCTCGTCAATACCTCTGGTCCCATTCTAATAACTTCCCACTTTATTGTTCTCCATTTTTTTATTTGCTTTTTTAACTCACCATAACTATTTATTATTTTTTTCAGCCGTTAAATAAACAAAACATCAACCATGAGCAAAATTGGAATCAACGGATTTGGACGTATTGGACGTCTCGTCCTGAGGGCTTCCCTAGAACGTGGTGGACAGGTAATTAGATTAAAGCAAATAAACTACAAAAAAAAATGAGAAGGATAGTATAAGAACAATCATAAAAAAATAAAGGAGAAATATTAGAGCTCTAGTTCAATCATCGCAGCAGTATAAGATTTTCAATAATTAAGTGAAATGAAAAACCGAATGAGATGTGACAATACGATCTTTCGAGTGTTTCATAAAGTTTAAACCTTTCAAAATGTTTGAAGAATTTTTGTAAAATTTTAAGAATGTGCCAAGGTAATGGTGTGATTTCAAGCAATGGGTGACAGCAAAAATTCATCAACGAATTCATTTTTCAGGTTGTTGCTGTGAATGACCCCTTCATTGGTGTTGACTACATGGTCTACATGTTCAAATATGACTCCACCCACGGTAAATTCAAGGGTGAGGTGAAGGCTGAAGATGGATGCTTGGTCGTCAATGGTAACAAGATTCAAGTATTCTCTGAGCGAGACCCAAAAGCCATTCCATGGGGAAAGGCTGGTGCTGAATATGTTGTAGAATCCACTGGTGTGTTCACCACCATCGAAAAGGCTTCGGTACGTTGCAACCACTTGATTTTTTTCTCGTATTTTGCTTTTGATGCAACATCGATATTTCCTTCGTTCTTGTAACAGGAGATCTTGAATTTCACATTTTTGCTCTTACAAGCCTCTAGTATTCATACTTTAACATTTTATTTTCTGAAGAAAGTTCTTTTTAGATGAACTCTCGAAAACATATTTTTATTTAAGAATTTAGGCTAACTTTTCACTGAATCCATGTGTTCTTGTAGGCTCATTTGGAAGGTGGAGCCAAGAAGGTCATCATTTCAGCTCCATCAGCTGATGCCCCCATGTTCGTCTGCGGTGTCAATCTTGAGTCATACGATCCAAGCTACAAAGTGGTTTCCAATGCCTCGTGCACGACCAACTGCCTGGCTCCATTGGCCAAGGTCATCCACGATAACTTCGAGATCGTTGAGGGTCTTATGACGACTGTCCATGCCACAACTGCTACCCAGAAGACCGTTGATGGACCATCTGGAAAAGTAAATAACTGGTTGTTTTTACCTACTAGAATGTTAAAAATTAAATCATTTCTCAGTTCCTCCAAATTTCCAATTTTGAAAATTCAATTGTTTCTCTTCTTTTCTAAATGGCTATCTCGTTGATTTTGGGTTATTCTGTAAAAATTCTAGTAAAGTTCAAATTCTAGTATGCTACTTCGTTGCTGAATTGACGCAAAAAATTTTTGAAACGATCACGGAATTAACCAATTCTAACAGCAGGACCTTTTTCTTCTAGCTGTGGCGTGATGGACGTGGTGCTGCCCAAAACATCATTCCAGCATCGACGGGTGCTGCAAAGGCCGTCGGCAAAGTCATTCCATCTCTGAATGGAAAGCTCACTGGTATGGCTTTCCGTGTGCCAGTTGCGAATGTCTCCGTCGTAGATCTCACTTGCCGTCTTGGCAAACCAGCCTCTTACGACGTTATCAAGGCCAAGGTTAAGGAAGCAGCTGAAGGGCCCCTCAAGGGCATTCTCGCCTACACTGAGGACGAAGTTGTGTCCTCTGATTTCATTGGAGACAACCACTCCAGCATTTTTGACGCCAAGGCTGGAATTCCACTAAATGACTCGTTCGTAAAACTCATCTCATGGTATGACAATGAATTTGGCTACTCAAGCCGTGTTATTGATCTCATCAAGTTCATGCAGTCCAAGGATTAAAAAACAAATTTTAATATTTTCCAAATGAAAAAAAAATACTGTTGTTGAGATGATTCCTTGTCAATATCATTTTGGCCAGCGTAGTGTTGACAGCCAAAACCATAAAACTAACGAATTATATTCCGTGACACAGTCTAAGGACTTTTATTATCAGCAAAACGAAGACTCAAAGCAGAAATCCGGAGAAAAATTGATTATTTTAGAGTGTGGCAAGGATTAAAATAAAAAAAATGAAACCGAGTCTATAGATGATTCATTCTCTCTTTACTCCGATTGTTTAAGTAAAACAACTGTAGACTTGGAGTTAATCAAATATATTGACATCACTTGTAATTCTATGTACACCATTTTTTCATTCATTTTAATTATCATCAGTTGAGTAATGACGTTAATAAATAATGTTATGCCCCAGTTGAAGGTCTTTTCAATTGTGTCGTTTTGCCCCTCTCCTCTGAGATCCCTTAAAAATATGCAGCAAACTGGTAGCCACTTTGAATATGTTGTCAAATGTATGCTCAAGTATGTTGTTCAATTCCTTTGAAATGTATGAAATATTGATAGCACGAAGGATGATAGGCAAAATGGAGTTGACATCTCCATTCTTTATATCATACCATTAAGTTAATTATGTTTACCTCACATCTGTCAATTTTCGCTGCTAATTGTCACTTTCTTGAGAATTATTCATGGGATGGATGGGAGAGAAGGAACAGATGTTCGGTAATATCATTAATTATTATTTACTGAAACCTCATTAGTATAAGTGTCTTATCATGTGTTGTGTCTCGGGCATTCTGAATTATCAAAACATGAAACAAAACAGACAGAAGAATAACTGCGGTAATGAGGCTCTGATAATCCATAAACAATTAGAAAATATTCTTCAATTCATATGAAAAGATTCTGTCCAATATGGTGAAACAATCCTTTTTTTAATATCTACAGATTAGAAACATCTACATGAGACTCAGACTTTGAAATGAGGAGCAGTAACATTAGTGATAAATTAATAAATTAAAACCAAGTTAATGTATATTTACAGTAGTATGATATATAAGCATATTAGTGGTGATTGGAGAATGTTTTAGCTCGCTTTTCATTCAAATTTATAGCAAGATCAACAATGCCTGAGCTTAGGAAATAATCGACGGCAACGATATTGGCAGTGGAATTCCAGTCCTCACTGTACCACTTGGGAATTAATAATCCAACTTCATCTGCCCATTTGCGCAGAGTGCTTTTCCGAGAGAGCGACAGGGAATCACGAATACCAGTAGTTGTATTGTGGGTTAATTCTGCCATAGCTGCTGTAGACTGTAACGAATATCTAAAACGAAATAAGTAAAATGACAATCAGAAATTCAGAAGTATATCAGCTGCTATGAAAGTTCGAAAAACCCCTTGCGGGCCGCATCACGTGTTCTTATCTTTCTCCGTTGCATTACAAGTATTCGAAACTATGACGAGGAGTGAATAGTTATCAACGAATTAAAAAAATTACCCAGGGCTTGCATCATGAACTGATTGAAGGAACGAACGAAGGCAATCAATGGTTCTGCAGTCGCCCCAATATTGAGGAATCGGTGGCCAAAATATAGAACGTCTATAAGAATGACTGTAGCTCACAAGAAGTCTTCTATTTGAATTCCAGAAATGGTTTAATGGCAACCGCCACCCCCGGTTTAGATCATATGGCTGAATGTGACGGCTGAGACCCCTTTCAATGTATAGAGAAAATTGTTCATGATCTTTCGTATCTAGAAAACCTGAAATTATAAGAATTTTTTTGAGCAATTGCGTTATAAGTTATAGGCTCGAATTGTCCATTAGCATTTCTATGAGGACAAGATGTCTCGCACCTACGAGATACAGCTATAAGAAACTCTGCAGGATATATATTTTGTGCATATGTGTCGTTTTATCTACCTTGGGGAAATTCCTTGAACGATAGGATTACTATTTCCTTGGTTTGGTTAAGAAATTCATCAATTTCGTTGATGACATCTGACATTGGAATCATTACAACACCTGCGTGATTCACATTGTAGGTATTTTTTTTTCTATCCCAAGTGGGTCGGATATCGAGGTAGCGTATGCCGTACTCCAGTTGCTGTTTAATCGAGTAGTCCTGTTCAGACCATGAAAACCAATTATTTCTATCATTCTTATCATTCTATAATTCTCAATCACGGTGGCTATCATAACTGACCTGGGTTTGGGCCCACTTTAACGTATGAAACTTGACATTGAAAATAGTATCAGAAGGACGAACGTAATTTCCTGAGCCATGAGTACCAGGAATGAGCAATTGGGGAATGCTCAGTTTACCCAATGATGATCTTCTCTTTTCCATCCAGCGTGGTTTTGGCGAGATGTTGGATACTTTTTTAATTCTTCCTTCATGTACAATAGCGGCATAATAGGAGTCTTAAATCAATAATGAAATTCATTCGGATTTTCGCGTGTACTACGATCCTTGCAAATGAGTAAAAATATTTAAGATCAATACTAAATTTTATTTCATGTAGAAGTCATGGAGCAGAACAGCAGAATATGACGTTAGAAGTAATTCAATATTATTTGACTCATTTGCATTGCAATTCAGCTAGGCAAAACTAATTAATGGCCTGAGCCATTGTAGCGCTTTTCAGAGCTACATTCTGCGATACATTTTGAATTAAACGAATCAATCTATGACTAACTCACTTATTGCGTATTCGGGCACATAGATTCCAGTTCTTACGACACCATTGGTATGACCCAAGAGTTTGGAAAAAATCACAGGAACATCTTTATCAATTGTTGGATCTCCCTCGTACAACGCTAAATTATCACCTTCTATGAAATTCGGATGATTCCAGTGGATTCGGAATTCCTTGGAGTTTCTTCCATCTTTGACAGCAGATAGGGTCACTATAATTAGCGTGTCGTCGACATCTTGAAATAAAAAAATCTGACAGTTTATTTACACTTACAAATTTTTAGCTCATTTCTTGTGAAGTACCCATCTGCATGTCATAATGATTTATGATGGTTTTATTTTTCCAGCAACGCCGCTGGATATTGGAAATGTTTGACCGTTCATCAGACTCAATTGACTGATTTTTTATTTACGATGACTTATGTTAAAAAGCAGAGAACACGATCTGATTCTTGACAAAAAAATACAAAATATAGTTTTCATCATTCTCTCCCAAACGTTCCATAACTACCATTTGTAGATGCGTTAGTATTCACCGAGCATTCCACATTGAAAACGTGAAAAAATAAGATGAAAATAATGAAGAGCGGAGGCATGAAGGACTCCAAATAAGCAACTTTCACTAATTACAAGATCAGTCAATTTTCAGATTCACGGTTTTATACTCCGTCCTCGATTGCTCTAATTGATTTTATCGAGTCCAAGTTTGTGGATCAAGCATTGCCGTGATAAGACGCGAAAACACACAATTGAATGGCTATCTTACGCATTTCATGATTTAAGAAAATGCATTTGCGAGATTTAATCTGTGGAAATTCTGCCCGGTGTAATGGGATCTCTTGTGCAATGTTTTATTCTTATAATCGAGAAACTGTACGCTTCATTTTTGACAACACGATTTTGAGTATATAGTGGGGAATGCAGTTTTTCACATGAGCGAATGTGTCATTTTAAAATACAAGTTGAATCCAAAATTTTGCATTATCGCACAACACGGCAAAACATTCAGTAATGTTTATTCAGTGGATTGGATATTGATTGAACAACTGGGTCAGAAATTATGTAATTTTCACAAGCGACTCAGTACGATGCACAGAGTCACCATTACAATTTTTACTTTATCATTTTCTATATCTACCTGAATTTTGCATTCAGATAGTAGCCAACATAACTGTATAGGCCGAAATTTATATCCAATCAATCAAATTCAATTTCTTTGGCAGAGCTATAGTGATAGAAAATTATCGTCGTAGAGGGTACCATTTGCAAATGAAGTAATGCCATCAGCATAATGGTTACGAAGTTTTTATAATTTACAAGCTGCCCATTCAGAACTTCAATAAGGATAAAAGTCAGTACTGGTGCCGGCATCATCTACGTGCACAAGGGAAATTTCTTCTTGCTATATTCTACCAGGGAATATTGCTATATCATTAGGACATGCAGCACTTTGATGAACATTCATGGCATTTTCTAATGCTATATCGTTTCGGTAGCATACTGGGACTCATACCAATTCGACTGACCAATGATGGCACTATCAAACCATCTTCTTTCGGTGTATTTTATGCTTTATTCCAAACAATATTGTTCTTTTTTCTCTGTGTGGAGGTATTCACCGATCGGTTTCGAATGACAACGCCAAGTGAAACTCAAATGTTTTTCGTTTTAGACCAACAAATTGTTGTGCTGAAATTTATGGAACTCTCAAGTTGCTGGTTAACCTTCGGCCTATCCCAGAAACAATTAATAGAAATAGTTGATGCTTTGAAGAGAGTTCACCTTATCGAGGACAGACTCCATATTGCGTGTGATTATAGGCGCTATATAAAAAAATTGGCCATTTCTATACTCTGTGCTAATATGGTTTTTCTACTTTCTGTGGCATATGCAGAGAGGGCGGCATATAGAATGGTGCCGGAGCAAAATATCAAGTGGTGGTGTATGTATCATGTCATACGTGTGACGACATATGATATGGTATTTTTTTTTGTTTCTATGATTATGCTGGTTCGTCGGAAAATTCGTCATTTGAATGAACAATCGGAGACTTTGCTTGTCTGCGATGATCGCAATGGACATCAATATTTCATATGGCTTTTTAGTGACCTTCATAGAGCCACATGTGAGCTCCTTATCAAAATTGTAGCACACTTTCGTCTTCCAGTGTTAATCACAATATGTTCGCATATAATTCACATAACGGCGAATATTTATTCCTACTGGCTGTATGCGAGCGAAGTTCTTCCGAGTAATTGGGACCTCATGTACATGGGATCAGTTTTTCATTGGCTTGCCTTTCCTATTGGAAGCATCATCATTATTTCGGACTGTTGTGGCACCGTCACGTCTGAAGCCCGAAAAACTTCGGAGAAGCTGCATGTATTATGTCTGAATACATTGCGAACTGAACAGCTTAAAGTGGTGAATATAATCAGTTGCAAGCCCAGTGACAAAAACGTTGAATGCTTTTTCGCTATTTCTTTTTTCAGCAATTCAACTTATTCTCACTTCAGCTCTTGCGGAAGAAGGATATCAGAGTATCACTGTACGGCCTCTGCGACTTGGATCATTATCTGCTGGTCCGCGTAAGAATAACACGCAAATTTACAACTGTATAGAATTGACAATGTCGAATTTTTAGATGACCTGTTCCATGGTGACCTGCCTAGTGATTATGTTGCAATTCGATCAGAGTCCGAGGATATAGTTATATTTTACCAAAACCGGCGAATCTTGCATCTGCCATTGGATTGGCTGGCAGAATTTCTTCTAATAATCATTATTCATCCTACTGAAAAACTTTGGGCCGAATAAAAAGTTAGGATCCATGCTGTCTTATGATTATTTATAATGACAACACTCTATCCATATTGCGACACTTGCCAAAGGACAAGTTCATATTGGCCGTACGTGCGACTGATGAAGTCAGTCCTAGAATTTCCAACATTGTGCAATATCATCATACTGAGTATGGTGTGTTCATCAATCAGCCTAAGTCCCCTGACCAATTGAGTCATTATCATAATGGAAAGCTGCTCAATCTATATTCCAAATGTGCAATTCCAGAGTATGGCAGTAACAACCCTTGGAATAATGCACTCCTTAAAATTATCCTGGCATTTTATCGTGGTTTATCATTTTTGGAATATTATTGGTATAAATCCATTTCAAATCTGCAATGCAAGTGCTACTGTACCTTCACGGTATAATCCAATGTATGCAATAATTCAAATAATATTATTCGCTTACATATGCTTCAGGGTTACTACCGACAGACTGTTGAGAGAGATACCTGGTGAAACGCCGGTAATCCGTATAGTTGACGTGGAAGTTGTTGTCATGAAATTTTTTGAGATGTCAATATTTTGGTTAACATTCGCTTGTGAAAATAAACAATTAGCAAAGATCATAATGCAATGTACGAAAGTTGAGTGCATCCATCGGAAATTGAGCAATTTCAATGATCATAGTGATTACATAAAAAAGATAGGTGTTGTAGTTATATACTTCAATATTTCATTTCTATTTTTACTATGGTGGACAATTTCGAATATCGTGATAGTTGCAGCCATGTCACCTTCCAAATGGTTCTTCGCTTATCAGTTATCACGCACAATTACTTATAATGCAGTACTGCTATTTTGCTTTGCAGTCCTATTTGTACGGAGAAATTTTCATCAACTGAATGGCAATTTGAAGACATTTTTCCAGGATCATGAAAAGGGGTACGGACGCAGAATGAAGTAAATACTATTAATGTAACGTGTGCTTATATGTCCAAAAAGAGAAGATAATTCCGTTGAAGCATGAAATTCAAAGTTAATTTCAACAACATTTGTCTATCTTTCGTTTTCGTGTTAATCACTCCTAACTTGTTGAGTTTGATTTATGGATTTTTATTGCATATGTAGAGCAAAGACAGCAACATTGGAGCATAAAATGCGGACTTTTCGTGAATTACATCAAGCTACCTGTGAACTATTTCATGGCATAATAGAGTATTTTGCTTTCCCAATGTTGGTTACCATCGCACTCCATACGGCTTACATAACTAAACAAATTTACACCAATTTGGTTTATTTCTATGCGAGTTCAATGAATCAAGACCTCCTGTACGTGACGTCAGTAACTTACTGGATAATCCTCCCGATGTTATCATTATTGGCTATCACAAGCTGCTGCAGTGCTGCATCAGCAGAAGGCAACATAACTGCTAGTTTGATTTACGCCTTAGAACTTCCGGGTAACCAGCGTTTAAACAGCTCTCTGAGTGCGGTATTTATACACAAATTGAAAATTTTTTGAATTGAAAATAACTTATTGTCTGCGTAATGACTGCTATCCTTCTTGCTTACAGCAATTCAGCATGTTGTCTCTTCAACTCTTACAGAAGAAAGTGAAAGTATCATTGTACGGATTGTCAGACGTCGACTATCATTTATTTATTCGTGTAACATGAATTCAATTTTGAAAAAGTAGCAATTTCTGAGGGAGATTTGGAGTGAAGATATTAACAAATAATTATTATCATTGCAGATGATGACGGCAATATTGACATGGACAATTATTCTATGTCAATTCGATCACCCTTAATAACGGACGTCTTCAACGAACACCCTCATGTACCCAATCAGTGAACTGTCAACTATCATCAGCTTTCTCTGAATTACTCTTCATAATTACCATATTCCATTGAGGCTCATGAAATAAAATAGAATAAAATCGAAATACGAAAGGATTAAATTACCAGAAAATCGCTAATCACATTTTCTTCATTTATTTACACATACTACACATCTATACAATGCGATATGAAATCCATCTGTATGACTAATCTGTGAATTTACCAATAATTGCACATCGACCAATGACACCCTTAAAAACAGCATTCGACTAATTTTTTCACCATTCCCTCTTATCATTTCCTTAATTTAAAAACACAAATTGCCTAAATGGCATGGTAAAGACACCAATCGTGTAATTGCACACCTTTTCCTGACGAATGAATAGCCAACTAATATTCATAACTTAAATCGTTAGCAACAATGATTGAGTGTAATCAACAAAATGTATTCCCACAACAACAACAAACGTCCAAGGACGATTAATAACTCATAAGTGATTTATAAACAAAAAAAAATCAATATTTCCATCTCAACGTTAAAAAAAAAGATAATTGTCTAAAATAAAAATTGAAAAAAAAAACAAAATTACTTATATTCTCACGGCCACACACACTTACAAATAATGCATTTCAAAAATGCCACTTTCTCACAATATTTGGAGATTTGTACTTGACGTTATGGCGTATGACAAAATATTTTCTAATCTTTCTTTGGTTCCTTCAGAGATTGACACTCCTATTGTTTTTCCCCCCAACATGATTTTGGTCAAGTGTTCTTGTTTCAATGAACTATTGCAAGCTCAATCGAATTACAATGTCTATCAAATTTTTGTATACTCATTTGTTAGCCCATAAATTTCAGGTACGTACATTGATTAACTCCAAAATTTTTCTCACTTAGTGTACTACTTATTTCATTTGCTGTAACAACAACGAAAAATAAGAAGAAATCAAATGAAAAGCGTACCCGAATAATTTCCCTATTCCATATTTATTGCAGACCCAATTCGTGGGGCTGGGTTATGTAACCGTATAAATGATTTTGAGTCCGCTCCTTCATCCTCCCTTGATTCTTGATCATATTCAATGGTTCCACCATTTTTATTGGTTGAATATGATGATTTATTCAGCATTGAGCTGAATTCTCCGAATTTGAGAATCTCGTCCATCGTAGTTGGACCCATCGATACCTAAAAAAAATTTGTTGAATTATATTTCTCGGAGTAATAAATTACACACACTTTTCTATTTTTAACCCGTCATTAGTTACGTTCTGAGAGTATCTCTCTCCGACATTGTTATATTATCGTAAACATGTTCGAGCATTGCAATATTTGAGTGAAATTAAAGACTTCAAGTAACTCTTTCAGGTCTGTTTAGGCCGAACTAAAATCTTTGACAGTCCACAGTTAAATTAATAACAATTCCATTCTTCAACCCGAGTGAAATTTCCACGTATTATGCGTGCCTTTGGGATCGCAACTTTTGCTGAATATCTTCATGGCTAAAAATATTGGCGAAGGTTCATATAAGACTGTATTATAGCTCTCAATGTGTATGACAAAAAACATTTGTTATGACATATTAAGCTCTCAGAATGCAGAATGTTATATTAAAAATTCTATCACAGAAATTAAAATTGGACGTTTTAAAAAATTTCAAGGGATTTATTTTAAAACAAAATACTAATATTTATAGTAGACACATTAGAAACGAACCGCAATCCATTGAGTATTGAAGATGAAGGTAAACCTAAATGTACTCAATTTTTTATTAAAAATGTAATGCTCTGCCTCATCTATTGATTTTCATTCTTAATAAGAATTGTCAAAGGTGAATGATTATCAAAATCAGTTTCAAATTTCAAATGATATTTCTTTAATGCTATACTCATGTGTTACAATTGATTCAATAGATTGAATCAGTTCGGTAGAATACTTGAAAGCCATATCTTGACAGGGATAAAAATTTGAGAATCTAAATGAGGCTTGATCATCAGTATTCGTACAAACTAGTTCAGCCGAAATATAACAATGATTTGGATTTTTCAAAACGCTCCAAGTATTTATTACCAAGTATTTCCGTCATTAGGTCCGCTAATTTGGTCTAAAAAAAAATAAATAATGCTGAAAAGTACCATTCGCGGTTGCATATCAGGGTACAGGTTTGAATCTTTTCAATATTCGCTGGTTTGATATTTCCAAATTACATAGAGCCTAACTATACTAATCATCCGGGAACTTAATTGCTTCATTATAAAAGCCTCCGTTTAGTTCGTTGAAGAAAGATAATCTCAAGATATCATTAAAAAAATGGCACTTTTAGCTAATAATACTGGCCATGTCAGACAATTAAAGGAAGGAGAAAACTCAAAAAGAATGCACGCGTAGTTTCTTACGCATCTTTACGCACGGTAGAAGTGAAACTTCATAATAGGATGCTAAATTTTCAAAACTCGCATGTGTCTCCCCCTGCACACGAGTATTAGAAATTTATTGCAATCGTTAACCGGCTCTATACACTGATAGGACAATCCATTTAATTCAGCTTTTTTGAATCAAGTATTACTGAGGAGAAACTGAAATCCATCAGATAAAATTCCAAAGCTCATAAAACTTGTTTCAAGTAACATTTTGTTCGTAAATTTCATGTTTTTTGTCAGTGTACTTGAAATAGATGTTTCACTTTGAAAATATGAAATAATTTTTTTTGTGACGCGGATTGTTACCGGTCGCAGTCACGATCCGACGTCCCAGGGGGATTTCAGTCGTCACGTCCTGCCGGCTCTTCGCGATTTATAGATGTTCTCGTGTTCACCTTTCTTGGCCTTCCACGTTTTCCATTTCCTTTGCCAATTAAATTCGATGCTGTATGCTGGTAATGCAGTTGTGGTTGTGCTTGGGGTTGTGTTCCACCAACGCCAGATGAACGCCGTTTTGGCCACTGCAAGTGCGAGTCCAGATGCTGTTTGAGTTTATCCTGACGTGCAAACATACGCGGACACAAATTGCAGGCGAAGGGTCTCTCCCCAGTGTGAACGCGCCGATGTCGGGCAAGATGGGAAGCTCGGGTGAATGCCAAAGTACAGAGATCACAAGTGAAAGGTTTATACTGTGCTTTATTTTTTAGGGTCGCTCTCCGTTCCTTAGTGGTAGCCGCCGGATTCGTCGCTTCATATTTTACACTATCCGGATCCGGCTTTATCTCCGATCTGTTGGTTATTTCCTCCATGCTCACATGAATTGGCGAATCCTGAAATGAAAATTGTATAATAATGGGTGAATAGTGCCATAAGTAAAAATGTAATACTCTTCTCTGTATTGAAATGTCGTCGACAAGAAGACTAAGGTGAACGTAGTCTTTCTGACCACTGAAAAGGAAATCAATTTGCTGGTCGATTTTTTTTTAATATCTATTCTATCGGCATGTTAAGTGGGCAAAAACTGTTGGCCCACGAAAAACGGTGCCCCTGGAAAAGATGTACCCCCCCAAAAAAATGTGGTCGACGCCCAAAGCGAACCCCATTTGAGGGGGACCACCATTCCAGAATGTGCCATCTGCCCCGTCCCCCCAATTTGTGCCCTGCGAGGGGACATAAATGGCTGCCCCCTCCGTCTGGGCCCCGAGTGGTGTATGGCCTAAATGCGAACTGTGACCGTTACAAGCTATGCTTGAATTTGTCATGTTTTATAGGCGTACGTATACAACAAATTTTTGATAATTTAGACGGGGCATTTTTCCGAACAACTTTTCTTTCCAAAGATTTTTCGTACTGTCGGTTCGTTTTGTACAATTTTCAAATATTTTTTTTAAAATTTGTTATTAAAATTTTAGATTTCTCGAATTTTCTAAATGTTGGATTTTTAAAGTTTCTGAATGTTTCAAAATATCTAAAAATATTTGAATTGCAAAAGACCAAAGTGTCAAACATGAAACGTAGTGTCACATTTAAATATTTGATATTGAACCAAAAATATCCTACCCATCACTAGTTTTTTTACCTCATGTGATCTTCCGTGGTCCATCGAGTCTTCATTCATCTGAATAGCTGGCACTGTTGGGTCCTGACTATTATTGTATGCTCCCTGAGATTTTACAGTTCCTGATTCGTTGTAAGAGCCATCACTGTCCTGATGCCCCCTACTTACATCTTCGTTGTCTTTGGTAATACGGCTAGGTCCACGTTTAGATCCGTCAAATCGACTGTAACGTTTGAACATTGGCGGTGGTAAATGCCTCTGGAAATTCGAAGTCAGATATTAGTTGAAATTATAAAGTTTGCTTTCAAATTCGCATTTTTATTTTTTTTTTCAATGCCATTTTTTTCAAAAGAAGTGGAGTACATTCAATCTTTATCAAATTTTTCATGTTTTTTTTCAAATCTAAAAATCGACGGTGTCGCGTTTTTCGTTAGGTGCAAACCTATTGCATTAGTTGGAAATTACGTTCTCTACATTGTGTTTTTAGCAACTTTTCGGCGAATGCAAAAATTAGTAAAATTCTATAATTATCACGACTTATCACTGGACTACCGAGTTTGTTCTCTACCTACAATTGGTTCTTTAGCCAACGGCAAGGGTTCCTCAAAACTGTCCTCATTTCCCTCCATAATCATGGGATCATCCTCAACCTCAATTTCTTCCATTTTAACATGACTCGCGGGAGGACTACCAGAGCTTGATTTCGACAAAAATGGAATAGCATGTGCTTTCCTGAACTCCGGATTCAACGTAGCTTCCACCTGGCATGGTTGGTCCCTGGACTCCACTCTGGAATTCACATTATTGGATTCACTTGCATGATCTCCTGATAGACCACGTATTTCCAGCTCTGTTGCAGTTCTGATTAGGGATGCCAAGTGCTCCTCGGCAACGTTAATGGAACCGCGATACATGAAATCTAGGAGACATTCCATTTCCTCGATTGCAATACCTGAAAAATTTGAAACGTCTGGCTTAGAAAAATCTTTAACTTGTAAAGCCATTATACCTCCTCAATTATGTGAATGAAAATAAAACTCTTTTGACATAAAATGTGTTTTTACATGAGGAACAATTTTGGTTATTACGATTCTTCTGTTATCTCGAACCGTTCAGGCATTGGAGCGGTGTAAACAATGAAAATTGGTTTCAATATGTATACTGGACAGATTTGGAACTCCCTGGAAAAACCACTGGAATCTCCGCTTATCCGAATTATTACCTCTTA
The DNA here is from genome assembly GCA_026005395.1 of Asobara japonica. NCBI lineage: Eukaryota > Metazoa > Arthropoda > Insecta > Hymenoptera > Braconidae > Asobara > Asobara japonica. Next base: position 5,221,810 of record BQMI01000298.1, on the reverse strand, counting down.
AAATAAGGATAGGTTGTTCCCCATGATGCTCCTTGAAGACTCTTTCAAAATATGGGCTGCAGGCAGCTAGTACCAGCCGGTGGGCACGCAACATTCCACCCTGACATGATAGAGTCGTGTCCGTTAGAGATCCGCTCTTGTATAGTGCTTCAAACAATCCGGACAAATTTGCCAGATGATTATTCCACGTAAGATTGAATGTCTTCTCCTCCATGGTTGTCTAAATCTTTATGGATTCCCTGAAACAATGTTTCCAATGAAGTCACTCACTCAAAACAAATGGATATTATATTCTGGGCTCCAGCGGAACTTCCATAAGTGCACGACATTTTTATTCGATATCTCAAAAGCTAAAACAGATAGAAAAAAATTCATGCGATCTTTTTTGGGGAAGGAACTGAAATACGTAGAGTCTTCTGAACAATTTTGGTATCTCTCCGAGATTTCGCGGTATCTCACGCAGCTGTGATGAAAATTCGAAAAATACTGTTTCAACGTTAGTACCGTGTTAGGTCCAAATATCCTCTGTTCGATAGGCTATGACAGCAAACAGCTGATTATTGTCAAGCATGCCTTATTCGGCTAAACTTTCCAATACCTCCAGAGATAGGAAATTTCATGACATCATTCGTATAGTCACATTTTACGATCTAGGAAACTGCTCTCATTTCGAAAGTCGTAAGTTCATAAAAAAAAATGAAAAATGAAAACAAAATTTTTTGTTGGCACTTTTTTGCGTTTTACATACAAACTTTGCGGTTAATTTTCACTTCTCCAATTCTTCTGTGTAGCTCATCACGAATAGTGCAACACAATCACTAGTAATTAGTGACCCAAAATTCTTTTCCACAATTTTATTCTACATCCACCGCGTATGATTTTTTGTGTGCATGTTAAAACGGTCTCGCGAACATTGCGCCATAATTCTCCTCTCTTTCTTCCTCCTTTTCCTTCTCTGTGTTTGTAAACTTAAGTTTGTAGACGTGAAGAGAGCTGAAAAGGGGGGAATGCGGGCCGAGTCCACACTGTGTATTGGGGGGCGAGATGTGGGGGAGAAATGGGGGGCGACGGGGAAATAAACGCAGGGACCATGTGGTCATGCGCATAAGGGAGGTTTCATCGGCTCGATCCATAATTTCGTTGTGGCCCTCATCGCAATTTTACCTTCTGCCCCTTCAACAAAATGTCGAATTTTTTTTATTCTATTCATTATTCGAGAATATCGATGCTCGTCATCGTTAATTTCAGTCGCTTGGATCAAAGCCCATAATCATCTTCAATTTAATTCATTGATCTCTTGCTGTAATGTTTAAGGAACTCGCAATGGGTGGGGCCCTTGGAAGTGACTGTTGAAGGGACGAAATTCTGTTCCCAAGAGGGGGGAGAATTCTAAAATCAATACACCCCTGAAATTTTTGGATTGAGTCCTCTCTATGGCGGTTCACCGAAAAACTCAAGCTATACGAACCATAAAAAAATGGAGAAAAGTACAAATGGAAAAAATTCAAACATTCCAAAAATATGATAATTTCTGCTCAAATTTCGAAGAGACAATCGGTCATTTAAAAAAAACGTTCAATTGTACGTTGACGTTACGGGGGAAATAACAGTGTGGATTAGGTGCCCAACGCTTCTATAATTAGCGACGTTGATGCATGCACTGAAGCCTTCCGGTATGAAGCGTTTCATCGTTGACATTCCACCGTAATTCGTAATACTTTGCATTTGACTTGTTTCCTCTTCGCCCGATGGCTCAGCAAAATTTTTCTTGGAGGACATTGCGGTATTTTTCTCATGTAAAAACATCCGGAGGAACCGGTGCCCTCGTGAGATCTAGGCTTTTTCCCTGTTATTTTTTAAAGCTACACCTCTCTATAATTCGCATCATGGAAATACGCAGTTATGGGAGTTATATCTTGACTGATATCGAAAACAATACATGGTTAATGGCCATTGTTCGATTAATGGCTGGGTGCCCCTGCCCTCGGCCCCTGCTCCAACTTGCGCGCACACGACAGACAGCTAAGCTATCTATTAATACCTCGCTTGGCACACGCTTGCGACAAAAACGTATGTATACCGATACCATTTCATTTCCATATATATAGTAATACAGTATAATATACAGTAATATATATAATATATGTATATACATTACTGTTTACCCATGCACGAAAATTGCGATATTCCGCGTTCATTCATAAACTCACCTTCGGTATGTCAAAAGCATTGCTCTCCCGATCTCTATAATAGTACAATACACCCAGAAGACATTACATTATTAATGTCTACATGCACATTATCCAATTACATTGGCCCTCACATTATTTACACAATCCACTTCTCTAATATAAAAAAATATAATTTGATTCTGAGTACGTACCTAGAATTGGAGTGAATATCAACTGATTTCAGGTCTTTAGGGCAGAACGCAAGAAATTGCAGAAATTTGTTTCGTAATAGTGTTGATGTAAGAAAACGCGGTTCAGCTGGCTCACTGGAGCCAGAGTTATTTAGTAAGCAGCAAGGGGCACACGTTGTGGCTCCCTCGTTCGAGCCACGACTGATATCAGTGCAGGGGGACGACTGGGGACTGTCGGGGGCCGCAGGGAGAGGCAAACCGAACCGAGCCCCACGGGGGGGCGGCACCCCCCCACGCCTCCACGCGGTGGCCTCGCCGTGCCTGTAGACCGGTGTGTTTTCTGCCCGCCATACACACACACACACACATCATCCCCCCTCTGATGCTCCCCCCCCTCGCAGCAGTGTCTTCTCGGGTTTTTCGAACCCCACTGACTAGACGTGTTATTATATCGTGTTGTAAAGTATCAAATCCACTGTGGACACTCGAAGTGTCTTGGCCGAGAAAAAACTTACATTTCTTCCATCATAATTTCTTAGTAACAATACCGTATGCATTTGCAAAAAATTAACCATTTTTATTTGGCTTCTTCAGATTGAATGATAATATTTCTGCGAATAAAACCGCGGGTCACCTCCATTTGTCAACTGAGTAGTGACCAATCGCGTACTAATGCATAATCTTCATTCAAAATACTATGCTATCATTGCCGAATACGATAAGCAGCATTTGCAATGAATCACGGTGCTACCTCAATCTCCTCTTTGAAAATGTATCTTGCTGATCTCTTAGGGTTGGTCAATCGATCAAAAAAAAAAAAAGACAAAAATTGTTGAAAACACGAACGTCAATACGAATTTTTGTTTTTTTCTTTCTTTTTTGCATTCGCCCTATTTCTTTCTCTTCCAAATCTTTCTCCCCCATTTTTTTCCTACCCCACGTGACTCTCCCTTTCGCATCGGTGATCTCTTCTCTCTTGCCCTTGCAGGTTTCCACCCTGCGACCGTCGCTCTCTCCCTTCTTATACTCCCTACGTCATCCCCCCCGGATTCAGTGTGTTTCCCTATCAACTCGACGGGTGCGAGGCAAGGCCGTATCCTATGGTATCAAACGCACTGTCTCCCTCGCGTTTTATACTACGTCTTTCCCTCCACTGTGCCGTGCCAGAGCAACCCCCGGCAATTCCATCCAACCCATGGTGCAGCCCCTCCTGGGCTGTCGCCGAGGGTGCTGCTTTCGTGAAAGTGTCTCGCTATGCGTGGGTATTCAATCGATTTTCCTGTTTTTTTATGAGAAAAAAAAAAACAGATTAAAACGACCAACCCTGGTGAGCAATTTGTCAATTGAACGAGGCACTCAAAATTTGGCGCCACCGAATGATCGTCCTGAGAAATGTCATCACCCTAGGAAATTTCTTGTACCAAGAAATCGAAAGAGTTTTTGTACCAAAGTAAAAGTTGTGAGGGTTGCAGGAGCGTGCTTCAGTACCAATGTCTGCTCTCGTGTCGGAATCTTTTCGTCACCAAGATCGCTTAACGCTTAAAAAAACAACACGGGTCATCAATTCCCTGCGGTTCAAAAATTGAAAATCTACAGATAATTGAAGCTCCGGGCATGTTCTTGATAAGGGTCTTCGAAAAAATCTTCAATGTTTGACATAATCGGTGGTATTCAAATTTGAAAAGCATGGGAGGAAATGAGCGGGAAGGGGGAGGGGTCGGTCCGATAGACGAAGCCCTTATCTGAGGGGTTAACATAGACAAACCGGATCGTACCGATAATTTCCCGAATGTTTTTAGAGTACGGATAGGGGTAGCCGTTGATTGCCTTCGAAAATGGAACATCCATTTTCTATTGAATCCTCACGTGTCAATTTTCAACATCCTCGTATGTCAGTAAAGGTATATGTACGCAAAGTTTTTAAAGCTTTCTCAAAAACCATGAACAAGATTGAGATACTGTATCACCTAATCGAGTGGAAATTTGGTTCAGGTCCGGTTCACCTGCGTAAGAAGAAACGTCTTTAAGAGATATTTGGAAGATCTCTTAGGGGATCTGGGTGGCGATCCCCCGGAAGAGTCCTTGAGTCGAACTAGGGACCAGCAGGGGTGGAGAGCTACCAGGGATTTCGCATGTAATATTTTCAACAACGGGCGACCATTTATGCCCTATGCGAGAAGTTGAAAGCTGGTGAAATGTAATCGATAAAAATTTGAAATCGTTATTTATATGACTTCAATGCCTCCCCCCATCGGTGTTATTGACTATTGAATTAATTTAACACAAATATATACAAATATAACTCTAAAGATTCAGGTTTTACAAATTGCACGAGCAAATTTTTTTTTCAGTAATTTTTCATTGAAATTGTGAGTGGAAAACCACCAAGAGATGTATACGACGATGTCATTGAAAGTGAGGGCAATTTTTCTCAAACAATTGTGTGGATATAGGAGGGGGGGGGGTGTGAAAACCCCCTACATTAGGTATTTACCCGGGCGCACCCCTGCCCCGATTTTCATTCCGCGAGCGAATAATCAATAAGGAAGTTTTTTTCAGCTAGTAATTGAACGAGAATGCAAAATAGAAGGGGTACCATCAGAAGTGCTGCTGAAATTAACTGGAAAAAGCGTTTTTAACTTCCCCGATATGAGAGGTTATTGATTTGTAAGCGAATAAAAAATAAATGGTTCCCCATGGGAGCTTCATGTTTCAATGAATTTGCTTTTGAAGAGAGGTATATAAAGGTGTGTGCGCTTTTTTTTTTGTCTTCGTCTCTCTCGTTTGTACTTCCCATGGTAGCTGCCCTTCAGCATTCCTTGACAAAGCCATCGCATTTCTAAACGCAGGGTGAACCACCAGAAATCCATACGGATATCATGAAAAACCATCATAAAACATAAAACTTTCACTGTATGAGGCGACAAAATTTATCGCAAATACTTGTTCGTCTATATCTAATCATTTTCCCGATAGGCTGTTTTGAATAATTCAAATTACTTATGACAACATATTCTGGCTCCATTTTTTCCATTGGGACTTTCATGGCAACTCTGCACAGCCTCTGACTGTTTCAAGCCGAAGAGGAATTTCAGAATTGCCTGGAGACAGTCAGTACGGGGGTTCCATCAGCATGTACCGAAAAGGGGATGAGTATGAAACTGGAGATCCGCCGAAAGGGGACATTGCCAGTTTTTATTATTATTCATTTCTAAGCTGTTATCCACCCATTTTGAAAATATAATGACGCACCATATTGACGATTGAGTTCCGGTGTATTTTTAACATTTTTGGAGTGGGATAAATTTATCTGGCTACTTTGCCGCGCGCATGACACAAAATTTCTATTATGGAGTGAGCTTTCAGTGGCTATCTTTCAAACCTAAGCAGGTCACTTGATTTTTTTCATTGCTAATGCCAGCTATTATTATTACTCGTTTTTTTATTTAATATGATCCGTATGCTACAGAATAAGATTGGTTGAGATTTTCCTAGGAATGCTCAATAGCTATTCTAAATTGGAAAACGCACATATATGTGTGCTTATGCAGGGTCAGGTTTTTCTAATGAGTGCAGGGGGACCGTGAAGGCAAAAATTGTGGAATAGCTAAAAAATGAAATATTTTAATAAAAAGCAGTTGATCTGGGGAATGGTGACTGGTCGAGTAGTTCGGGGGCAGTCGACGATATCGATTTTGTATTTTTAGGGGCAGCCCAGCGCTGGGGCCCCCCACCAAGGGTGCAACGCACTTGGTTCATACCGTCGAATATTCGATATCGTCACCAGCTACGCACCTTCAAGTAATTGAGACTTGTTAAGAACAATTACTTCATACAGTGGCCGAAGGGGGTACGTTAATGAATGGTACTTGAGTAGGACGAGTGTATATTTGGCGGAAATGAGGATCCAGAGATGATTAATCTATGATACTTCTACTTTATCTTTGTGAAATACTCTGTTTCATCTTCTCTTGGAGCTATGACATCGAACCATCCATGGACATGCAGCTCAATGGGAAGTTCAGCCTGAGTCTGTTATGACAATTGCGAAGCAGTACGGATGCTTGCAAGAACTTCAATTGCATCCGAAGCACAGGTCCCCTCAATGTTCCACATTCAGCTGTGTTGTTTGCTCTTCAAGAACACCTGCTATGGCTCCAATATTGTCAACTGTTAATAGCTGTAAATTACAGGTCTATACATTGTATTAGGTATATAAATAAGGCCTACAAGTCCTCTGCCCTGTGAATTTTTAGCGTCACATGGATTGAACGTGGATACAACGATTATAGCATGGATGTCTCATACTTCTAATGTGAAATATACCATTAAGATACGTGCTCGGTGATAAGACAGTCGTGACCCTAATCTAAATTTTAATGAAAGGGCATTAGTTGAAGAAAAGGAAAACAAACGCGTGAGTGGTTCACTTCATTATAATATGTGGGGTATTCCACACCAAGTCGGCCGATCCTTGACACTCACCCCTTCAACAATTATCATTTTGCTGGTCATTAATTTGCTACAATTTCATATTTTTATATACAAAATCTGTTCACATATCTGATAGACAGAATTGGAATATCGAATTTGACACAAATAAGAAGCAATGGTGTTTAAGTGTTGTAAACGAAAAATTGTCAATTCGAAGTTTTTGTTATTATCAATTGGAATTGAAGAGCTCCCAATCTATAATCTACGCTATTTAAGTAAAAAAAATAATATCAAGGCGGTCGGTTAGGTTATCAATCAGTCTTTATTTACCGACGGATAATCATGGCGAATGTACCGACGATGTGGTGCAAACGTAGGTAGACTTTGATAACCCGATGTTGGTAAGTGACCGTTCGTACGTAAGTTGGCGAGCATTTGTGACAGGTTTGGGTAATAGGGATTGTGACAAGAACACAAGAGTAACATCTACCTGCCGCTTTGAGGCGATGAAGAGCTCGCCATACTTCACAGCCTAGCTCTCAGAGGATGCTGAGCTCCATGCCGGTACAAGGACATCCAGGCTTTTAATATATACATTTTATTTTGAAGTCCAGTTTCAAAACTTGTTTGCATGACAATTGCATCAAATTCAAACTTTCACGGGTTCGGACAGAATTTTTTCATAGCGTGCGGCTTTTTTTTTAGTGATAGAGATCTATGTGGGGTACAATCTTAACATTACATTGCGACCTTATGAAGTTGAGAATAACATTGGATTAACTTTGGCCAAAATCGAAAAAAATTAATTTGACTTTTTCGACCGAAATTCGACGGAAATATCTTCTAGGGCTTCCTATTGGATAGTATCAATGCCCACGGGGCCAAAAATTCAATTTTAAAAAATTTAAGTTTGCCTCCCCATAAGGTCCCAATGTTAAATTTGGCCAAAATCGAAAAAAAATAATTTGACTTTTTCGACCCAAATTCGACGGAAATGTCTTCTAGGGGTTCCTATTAGATAGTATCAACGCCCACGGGGCCAAAAATTCAATTTTAAAAAATTTAAGTTTGCATCCCCATAAGGTCCCAATGTTAAATTTGGCCAAAATCGAAAAAAATTAATTTGACTTTTTCTACCCAAATTCGACGGAAATGTGTTCTAGGGGTTCCTATTGGATAGTATCAACGCACACGGGGCCAAAAATTCAATTTTAAAAAATTTAAGTTTGCCTCCCCATAAGGTCCCAATGTTAAATTTGGCCAAAATCGAAAAAAATTAATTTGACTTTTTCGACCCAAATTCGACGGAAATGTGTTCTAGGGGTTCCTATTGGATAGTATCAACGCACACGGGGTCAAAAATTCAATTTTAAAAAAATTAAGTTTGCCTCCCCATAAGGTCCCAATGTTAAATTTGGCCAAAATCGAAAAAAATTAATTTGACTTTTTCGACCCAAATTCGACGGAAATATCTTCTAGGGGTTCCTATTGGATAGTATCAACGCCCACGGGGCCAAAAATTCAATTTTAAAAAATTTAAGTTTGCCTCCCCATAAGGTCCCAATGTTAAATTTGGCAAAAATCGAAAAAAATTAATTTGACTTTTTCGACCCAAATTTGACGGAAATATCTTCTAGGGGTTCCTATTGGATAGTATCAACGCCCACGGGGCCAAAAATTCAATTTTAAAAAAATTAAGTTTGCCTCCCCATAAGGTCCCAATGTTAAATTTGGCCAAAATCTAAAAAAATTAATTTGACTTTTTCGACCCAAATTCGACGGAAATATCTTCTAGGGGTTCCTATTGGATAGTATCAACGCCCACGGGGCCAAAAATTCAATTTTAAAAAAATTAAGTTTGCCTCCCCATAAGGTCCCAATGTTAAATTTGGCCAAAATCTAAAAAAATTAATTTGACTTTTTCGACCCAAATTCGACGGAAATATCTTCTAGGGGTTCCTATTGGATAGTATCAACGCCCACGGGGCCAAAAATTCAATTTTAAAAGATTTAAGTTTGCCTCCCCATAAGGTCCCAATGTTAAATTTGGCCAAAATCGAAAAAAATTAATTTGACTTTTTCGACCTAAATTCGACGAAAATATCTTCTAGAGGTTCCTATTGGATAGTATCAACGCCCACGGGGCCAAAAATTCAATTTTAAAAAATTTAAGTTTGCCTCCCCATAAGGTCCCAATGTTAAATTTGGCCAAAATCGAAAAAAATTAATTTGACTTTTTCGACCCAAATTCGACGGAAATATCTTCTAGGGGTTCCTATTGGATAGTATCAACGCCCACGGCGCCAAAAATTCAATTTTAAAAAAATTAAGTTTGCCTCCCCATAAGGTCCCAATGTTAAATTTGGCCAAAATCGAAAAAAATTAATTTGACTTTTTCGACCCAAATTCGACGGAAATATCTTCTAGGGGTTCCTATTGGATAGTATCAACGCCCACGGGGCCAAAAATTCAATTTTAAAAAATTTAAGTTTGCCTCCCCATAAGGTCCCAATGTTAAATTTGGCAAAAATCGAAAAAAATTAATCTGACTTTTTCGACCCAAATTCGACGGAAATATCTTCTAGGGGTTCCTATTGGATAGTATCAACGCCCACGGGGCCAAAAATTCAATTTTAAAAAATTTAAGTTTGCCTCCCCATAAGGTCCCAATGTTAAATTTGGCCAAAATCGAAAAAAATTAATTTGACTTTTTCGACCCAAATTCGACGGAAATGTGTTCTAGGGGTTCCTATTGGATAGTATCAACGCACACGGGGTCAAAAATTCAATTTTAAAAAAATTAAGTTTGCCTCCCCATAAGGTCCCAATGTTAAATTTGGCCAAAATCGAAAAAAATTAATTTGACTTTTTCGACCCAAATTCGACGGAAATATCTTCTAGGGGTTCCTATTGGATAGTATCAACGCCCACGGGGCCAAAAATTCAATTTTAAAAAATTTAAGTTTGCCTCCCCATAAGGTCCCAATGTTAAATTTGGCAAAAATCGAAAAAAATTAATCTGACTTTTTCGACCCAAATTCGACGGAAATATCTTCTAGGGGTTCCTATTGGATAGTATCAACGCCCACGGGGCCAAAAATTCAATTTTAAAAAATTTAAGTTTGCCTCCCCATAAGGTCCCAATGTTAAATTTGGCCAAAATCGAAAAAAATTAATTTGACTTTTTCGACCCAAATTCGACGGAAATGTGTTCTAGGGGTTCCTATTGGATAGTATCAACGCACACGGGGTCAAAAATTCAATTTTAAAAAAATTAAGTTTGCCTCCCCATAAGGTCCCAATGTTAAATTTGGCCAAAATCGAAAAAAATTAATTTGACTTTTTCGACCCAAATTCGACGGAAATATCTTCTAGGGGTTCCTATTGGATAGTATCAACGCCCACGGGGCCAAAAATTCAATTTTAAAAAATTTAAGTTTGCCTCCCCATAAGGTCCCAATGTTAAATTTGGCAAAAATCGAAAAAAATTAATTTGACTTTTTCGACCCAAATTTGACGGAAATATCTTCTAGGGGTTCCTATTGGATAGTATCAACGCCCACGGGGCCAAAAATTCAATTTTAAAAAAATTAAGTTTGCCTCCCCATAAGGTCCCAATGTTAAATTTGGCCAAAATCTAAAAAAATTAATTTGACTTTTTCGACCCAAATTCGACGGAAATATCTTCTAGGGGTTCCTATTGGATAGTATCAACGCCCACGGGGCCAAAAATTCAATTTTAAAAAATTTAAGTTTGCCTCCCCATAAGGTCCCAATGTTAAATTTGGCCAAAATCGAAAAAAATTAATCTGACTTTTTCGACCCAAATTCGACGGAAATATCTTCTAGGGGTTCCTATTGGATAGTATCAACGCCCACGGGGCCAAAAATTTAATTTTAAAAAATTTAAGTTTGCCTCCCCATAAGGTCCCAATGTTAAATTTGGCCAAAATGGAAAAAAATTAATTTGACTTTTTCCACCCAAATTCGACGGAAATGTGTTCTAGGGGTTCCTATTGGATAGTATCAACGCACACGGGGTCAAAAATTCAATTTTAAAAAAATTAAGTTTGCCTCCCCATAAGGTCCCAATGTTAAATTTGGCCAAAATTGAAAAAAATACAATCGAAATAGAAGGGTCAAATGAATATTGTTTGTTACATGAACCCACATTCTTCATGCCACGATTTATTGGTTGTAAATGTTACCTTCGCACATACTTTTTTTTCAGCAGGCGATACTGATATCAAACAACATTTAAGTAATAGCAAGTGGATTTCTATTGATAAATCAAATATTAAAAAAATATTCTACCTTTATTTTATTTATTTGCCTATTCATTGTTATCTTGATATGTTCATTCCGTACCCTGAGAGAACTTCAGCTTTTCACTGGTGTTCTTTCATTTTTCCATGGCGAATTTTTTCGAAAATAGATTACAGAAATATGCTGACGTTCAAAAAATCTACATGCTCAGGATTATTATGCAAAGTGTTCACATTAACTCAGACTAGAGGACAAAACACACATTGAGCAATATGGTCAACAATAATGACGTCATATTCAAACGCGTGTAACTGGTGCTACTTTGTTAAAGTCTTGGTGTCAACAACCAGTGACGTTTCTTTTCATAATCATCATAGAATCCTTCGAGGATCATCAAGACCATGTGTATACGTCGTTGGAAAATTTTAATGTTTCTACTACTTGAATGTGTGTCGTATCGGGATTACAAAAATGCGATAATAATTCTGAATTGAATCCACAATCAGAAAGATTCTCTTGTCCGAATACACTCTGCGGCTTTGTCTCTTCGGTCTGATCTTCTGAAGGTGATTCTGAAATGAGAGATGCAAATAATTAAATCATTTTTCATAATAAAAGCGTGTTTGTTTTAAAGTCTTGTGAATGAAACTTTCTCAATGAAACTTGTGTTGCAGAATCTGACATGTCACAGAGATCTGTATGTTAGAGAAGACAACTACTCGCTCAATTTCTATCCAAATTAAAAAATGAAATCGGTAGATGTTTGAGTAAAAAATTATAAAAAATGTTTTGTTAAAATTTTCAAGATAACCCATTCTGCAGGTCGAAAACTTATTAATAAGAAAATAGGAGAATTGATTTTGAAGCTTCACGTTTGAATTATGGAAAAATTGACACTCACCTAAACCATGTTTGGCAAATGAAAATGCATTTGTCGTCTGGAGTTGAGCAAAACTGACGGAGAATTGCTCCAAGTGACTAGATTGCATGAGATTACAAAGAGATGGCAACATGTGTGGCAGCAGAGGTCCTTTAATCTCTAACGAATGAAATTTGTCCTTATCAACACGTACAATACTCTCCCTCACCTGTAAATAGTTATTATAAATTTTTCATTATCATTGCATGGCATTATTTATTATGAATGCAGGGATCGATTTCCAGCATATTTTCGAAGAGTCCTAACTAATTATAGGGCTTTTCTACACACATCAAATTGATAAAAATATACGTGGAATATATGAAAGAAGAATTTAACAAATAGAGCTTAGTAGCTTTCATTAGTTCATTAATTCCTAAATCACCTTCAAAGGCTTCAATGTAGCTCCATGAAACGCAATAGGTGCAAGAAGTGTGGGAGGTACTCCAGCCAGTGCTCCAGTCACTGCAACTGCTGATTTACAATTTATCAAAAAATTAAATAGCGCTTGAGCTTCTACCCCTTTGACAAACACAAGTGACTGCTTCAATGTATCAACTTCAGCTTCCTTTTCAAACGTAATGCGTTTCTGAAAATAAATCAATGGGATTAGGAAGAGTCTACGATGGGATTACCATGGAAAAAAAATTAATCAAAACAGAGAGTTTGAGATTCTCCAGAATATCACATGGAAATACACAACATATTATACAAAACGATTATTATCCAAAACTTATGGACGAAGTATTCACTGAAAAATATTAGAAAGAACAAAAAATCATTGAGAACATTGCTATTCGTGCGGAGATATTTGTCACTTAGATGGTTATTCGGAAATGCTGGACTGAATTTGGACACTTGGTGGAACCATGCTGGTTTTTCATTGCACATACCTGTACATTATTAATTTTCTTAATTTCTGAATCTTCTATACCAAGACTCTGTAACAGATCATCCTCTCCATCATCATCGTCATTAAAATTTGAGTCATCGTCTAAGGGATCAGTTGAGATTATTGTATTTGAGGTACTCGAGTCTAGAGTATCACATCCTGAATCCGTTGTGTCCGATCGTCTTTTTCCCCCTGCTCTCAATGGCATTGTATATTCAATATCTGTGACACAAAAATTAAATAGGTAAATATGACCTGTACAAGAATGTTTGTAAAGCACAAGTAATTCGCTTTCAAATGTCCTTTCATCTGAATTGAGATTCAGGTATTGCTGCTAATAGTTGAGTCTTTGTGAATCGATAAACAGAGTTTAAATCAATTGAATCCAATTAATTATACATCTAGCTCCGTATGTATACCTTCTTGCTTCAACGATTGCCTGAATCCTCTCGTAGTCGGTGATAAAAGCACATGAACTTCAGAAACTCCACTTATTCCAGCAGCTCTGAATAATGCCGTGAAATTATTAGCACATACATAGAAAAAGGGACACTGTCTCGCTCGCAGCAGATGAAATAATGAACGAAAGCTCTCGCTCCATTCCGAGAATAATGCATCTTTCACAAATTGATTATTCGCTATTGCGGAATTGCTAGCTAGGCTGGCAGTCACTCTTCCAGCCGTTCGAGGGAATAATTCGAGCCAAGGTAAGGATGGATGCTGCCACACCAAACAGCATCTGTGGAACCTGCAAAATAAATCAATTGAATTAATTTAACAGTAATAGATCCGGATAACACGTATCATTTCAGTGGGTACCACTGTGTCAATACCCTATCCCTGACTTCTGACAATCGTTTTGAATGCAAAAGGAAGTTGCTATTCAATTTCTTTTCAAACGCATATCGTCAGTCCCCTGAATGAAGAATATTTCTTTGAAAGCAAAAAATTGTGTTGGCACAGTTGGCCTCTTCCAATATGGATATTGTTTTGATTCCTGAAAATGGAATATATGAAATGAAAAATATATGATCACGGACCTCGCATTAGGGCTAGTATCCAAAGTAGTCTCCTGTTCACCAATATCCAGACACCTGACAAAACCAGTTGTCCCCGAAGCCTGCTCACTAGTTTTCAATTTTCCATTCCAAGGAAAGGGTTTTCGAGACATAAACCTCACTTTGGTATTCAAGGACCAATCAATTGGTACATAGGGGACTCCCTTTGGTTCCTCAGGCTCTACCACATATTTATCTAGATTTTGCAATTTTGTAAGAGCATTTGTGAATGATAAACTGAGTGATCCTGTTTTCAGTGGTTCAACGTTTTCATCATTTTGACTCGTGGAAGCTTTGCTTTTGTTCATCAGTTCGAAGAGAACGGAATCTGTGCTGGCCTCCAGGTCTGGCTGAACAGTCTCTTTGGATCTTTTTCTCGTCTCGTGCTTCAGGAATGGATTTTTTCGCTTTTGAGATACTGCTGTGGCCAATTCACTTAGTGGCCCTGTGATGGTTATATCCAGGGATGGCTTGGGACATCCTACGGATGATGGATTCATGCGAGCCTGGAGTGCTCGTTTCCTCATTTTCAAACGGTGCAATTGCATCACCTATTTATTTGTAAAATAATTATCATTATGGCAGTAAAATTTTGTTTTTGAGATAATTTTGTAGTCTATCGAAAATTTTTCAGGTGGTTTTCCATAATCGGGTGTATTTATTAATGAATTTATATCAAGGGTTTTTAGAGCTTCACCTGAACATAGAACGAAGAATGATTAACTTTCTGAATGTCATAGGTCTATGAATTAATTCGAGAAAACTTAGAATGAACAAAGTGAGAAGTGCTGGAGAACTTCCATATCCTAGCATCGAAAAAACACTGATTTAAAAAAAATTAATATTTCCGCGAATAACTTCGAGAATTATAGAAATTTTTATTTGAGAAATGAATATAAGAAATAAATTGAAAAATAAAAGCAAAAAAAACGAAGGATTGGAACATGTCTGAGATTTTTACAAAAATTACCATGTTTAAAATTTCAAAAATTTTGATTACTTTCAACAATCTCGATATGTTGCAATTGTTTTTATGGTTATGTACGTCTTGAATTTTTTATTTCAAATTTGAAGTAGCATTATCGGTCATCTAACATTAAACGTACATTCCCTCGCAACTTTTGACGGGAAACACCCGAAGCTAACCAAAGATTATTAATATATTAATTTCTTCTTACCTCGTTCGGATGTTTCCATTCTGTAGGCTCCGTTGGCTTATGATCTGTCATTTTACTCTTTCCTCCAAACTTTATAATTCTGCAAATAAGGACGCATTAGGGAATAACAAATGTGTTCCTTCTCGAGGTTATGCACATGAAAAATGTGTTTTTTTAACTTGAAAGGTATGCGTACCAGAGATTAAACTGCTCACAATCAATTGGCAATTACTTTGCCAATGATGATTGATGGGAATAATTACAAGATCTTCCAACAATCAATTGTAATACATGAATATTCCAGGAGCACTCAGGGGGTATGCGCGTCAAAACAACACCTGGACGTTTCTGAGCTATGTATCCCAACGGACAGATGGTAGTTGCGCGCGCCGCCGATGTCCCTAGAATTCAAATTTGTTACTAGACTCGATTTCTTTTTCCAACAGATTGATTATTTAATTTTTTTTCAGCAAATAAGGAGTGGACCACTCAACAAGAATTCTGAATTGTTATTTATGGCCAAGATTTGTTTTTTTTTCACAAATTTTCTTGCGAAATCAAAATATTTTTTTAAAGAATGGTTTTGAGAAAAGATGTCAATGCCCATTTCTTGTGCATAACTCCGGTTTTTCGTAGAAGTTTTGTATAATTTTTCCGTAACTTGATTGGGTCTCAAGATGAATATAAAATTCTGTTGCCTTTTTTTCGCGGACGGTGTTGGTTTCGTATGCGATGTTCGAGAAAAATCAGAGAAACTCATAAAAAAATTCAGTTCCGTATTTTTTGACTAAATCACGGGTCACTTGGGAATTGCGTAACTTTCCCGGGAAATTTTATTGGATTTTTTCTCTACGTGTACCCGAGGACGGCGTGTAAATGAACCTTATATACAATGAATACAGTATATAACTTGAGCACGTATATGCATCAAAAATACTTAATAGATCGCATGTAAACCGGTTCTGTTCATATATAAATTTTCTCTCTTGCGGACAGACATTATTTCGCCGGAGCAAAGTCCCCACAAAACTTCGTATTCAGATCAAACATGCAGTAAAGAGAATAAATTAAAATTATTTTTCTACGTAAATGTTCCGATCCAATTACCAATAATTTCGGGGTAATCCCACTAATCCCTAGTGTCGCCAAAATGGCACCACCCCCGATTCGACAAAACATTGTATGAGCATTTTCGGGAACTCCGGACACTTTTAATAAGTCCACACCTCCTATTTCAATTGAAATTTCCCTAAATACCTTTAACCTCATTATTAAATCCCTTTAAATTTTACAGTGGCTTACGTCACTTTATACCTGAGCCTTATTGTATCCGAAGGCATTATTCCTGAATTTTCACATTCGACAGGTCAAATGAAACCAGAGCGGCAAATGGGATCCACACCTCTTACTCGTACTTCCATTTAATATTGTTTACACCTAATACCCGGAAAATTAAATCCGAGGACGTAGTTAAATTACCTCGGCTCTAAGACACAATTCTGTAGAAAAGGTCAATCACTAAGACCTATGGACGGGGCATTTAAAGTAGTACGGCCATTACGCTACTGTTCCCCATGATCGCCTAGTTCCTAACCGGTAGGCGAAGACAAAAGTTAGTTATATCACACAGTTAATTTGATGGAAATTATATTCTGCTATTTGATCAAAATTTTGACTCCTCTGGCGATTAGAGATTCACGTGACATGGACATGACCATACATTGGAGGATGAACAAACCTTAATTCCAAATACAATTCATATTAAAAATTCAGCAATGATGCGAATAATTTGGGTTGTTATTCTATGGATACCCAGCGACGTAAGACATCACGAAGCGCAATATTTGCATTAACCACATAAAGGAATGTTGGAAGATCGTGAAACATTAGGATTGTTTTCGGATATAATTCAGCGCTGCTATTGAGGCGAAAGAACAATAAAACAGAGTGCTTATGTTGGTTTAAGCCCAAGGGCATAAAACTGTATTTACTTAAACATTGAACCCCCGAAACATAGACACGGGAAGTCAAGTGAATTTCGTGGAGCCATGGGGCTAGTTAATGCAGTCGTGTGTGTATTTGTACATAGTAACGAAAAAAAAAAATAGAGCGAGAAACTGTTGTACAGTATCTCTGTGCGTTTATCGCTGTGTGGGAAGAGCCGCCTGTTGCATTCATCCATGCGGAATTGCAAAAATACTCAATTTTGCACAGGACGCTGCGGGGCTCGCTCTCGCTAAATCCAAGGATGCGGGAGAATCTACCCCGAGTATGGGTAGCCATAAGAAAAATATCCATGACGAGTCACGCGTGACTTCTCGTTAACATTTGCCTCTTCACTGTTGTTGAATATTTTCAGCAATTCGGAAAAATTCGCGCTAGTTGTACAATTCATCATATGGGAAAGGTAGTAGTAGTAACAGCTGTTCACTCTCTAGCATATCCTCATTTTTGAAAAAAAAACAAATCCTTGGTGAAATTGAAAAAGTTGCTTTCCATGTTTTCAATTCTAGATACGAATTTTGCGGGGACCATTGTAGTGTGAATGCCTCCAGACTTAAATGTTCAATATTTAGGAGTTAGAGCTCACTAAAAATTTTCATTTGTTGAGGTATCTTTGCAACATGCAGGGTGGCCTCGCTTTTAGTTCATTTATCGTGCAATCAGATACAAAATTTACTCGATTTATTTAAACGTAAAACTGACAATGGTCATGTGTAAGGATTTTTGCAATGAAATCGTTAAATTGAAACTATTAGAATTTTCAAAGTATCGAAAAAAAGTTCGAATATCTGAAATGCGTTATCACTCAAGAAAATATGGCTCACATTGTTCATGCACTATCGCCGGATTGACCTAATTTCCGTCCAATTTTTCAAAAGCTCATGAAAAATTCATGCACTCGTTTTTTTAAAGTTGTCAGTATTTCCGGTCACCGCCTATTACACTGCCTTACACATTTTTTGCTCTCGCATCGGTTATTTTCATCACTAGGAAAATGATTAATGAGTTTTTAATGCCATTAGATTGGTCAAGAACTAAGTTTAATCATCCAGCCCGTATATCATCATAGGCAGGCGCCGGGTTACTTGTGTCAGGGCCTGTGTATGAGGAACATAAGGGCGATAAGAGAGCGCGCACAGAGTCATAAACTGATGAGCACTGCGAATGTAAACCCCTTGATGACGAGAAATTGCAAGGTACGGGGGGCTGGTACATGTTCCACATATGGGTTTTACAATAAGTCATTTTGTGTCATTAGTTAACGCCCATCATTAGCATACCCGCGTTTGTACAGACGTAAAAAACGATTGAGGAAAATTTCTTATTAATGTTTGAATGTCGGCCTTATCAAGCAATAGGGCAATCTGCATGGTGAAAAATATTAATGGCGGTGTAAAATATCCGTACCTTCCTGATGTAATTATTCATCTAAGGTAATTAGTGTCTCAACTGTGCCGGTTCAAATAAAAATGTAAAAATATATATATATGTAAATAATTTTTGAACGACTGACATCTTTTAATCAGCATTGTATACCTCAGAGTACTTGTCACATACTCACGATGAAGCGTTATCGGTTGATAAAATTCAGCTATTGTTTAATTCGTCATTTACAAGTTGATTTGATTTATATAAAAGTTTAGATTATGTTATTTCCAGAGATTCTTCGTCTTGTGCGTTGAAGCAAAGCGGAATTACACCTGAGTGTTTTGAGGACTCGCAATGGATTCAATAATTTTTCCCATTCGGAAGTTAAGCAGGTGTTAAAAAGATATTTGATGTTATTTGTACAAGTCTGTGGAAGCGTTAAAAAATAAAATGAATTGCGTGAAAATTGGAAGGAAGTTTCGCTAACTTTGCTACCATGATGAAACTGCTGGCAAGAAAATTGATGGGATGGAAGGCAGTTTGACGAAAAGGAAAGAGGAATCATTCGAGTAAACCTGTGCCACCGAGGCAAAGCAGAATACGCAAAGAATAAATGAAAGGAAAAAGCATGATTTTAAGCGTACTGTTAAATAATAGAAAACTCGGGAAAGAAGTGAGGGGAAAGTTGATAAGCCACGGCGCGCCAAAAACTTTTCACTCGAGACTACATTTCTTATTGTAATGAATGCATATCGGCTTAGCCGGAACTGGTAACCGGAGGTGAAACCCTTTTCACTCCTCTCCTGCAGTGTTGAGTCTTCAGGATTTAAAAAGGAGGAAGAGTGAGGTGCTTCACCTCCTTTTTATTCACACTCTTGAGACTTAAGAATATTCAAGTATCTTTAAATTTCACAACACGTGTGTGAAATTCAGCAAGTGTGACTTGTTCCAAGAAACAGAAAATTTATCCCAAATCTCCCCCTAAATTAGGCAACTGAGTTAATATGGATGTCTAATATTCCTTTTAACAGCTGGCAATTCGGGGATGAAATGTCACCGATACGGGGATAAAATGTCTCTGCCTTGAGCATAAGGTAGGTCCGATTAGAGGGTAAAATATCTGCGATTGAAGAGTCACATATTCGAGGACCATATGCTTGTATTTCTGAAGTGGGGATATTTCATTCTGGAATCAGACGAATTTTCTCCGGAAATCGGGGATATTTTATCCCCTACTATGTACATGTATCTTCGCATTGGGTATTTTATGGTTTTTGTTTGTTCTAGAGTAGCAACTGGAGAATCGCAGGAGAAAAGGGTCACTGCTTGTCACTGCCAGATTGCGGTCGTCGGCATAACACATGACATGTTGCCGTGTCACTGATGGAAGTGGAATATGCTTTGCGGTCACAGACGTGAGTGACGGACCACTGGGACGAACGTAATATGTGACCGGAGAAATGCAGTATGAAGAGCGTTCCACTTGAAAATGATGGCGAAACGAATTTTGTGTCACAAGGAAAATCTACTCGACGAAATAATATTTTCCTAGCCGTGAAGAGTGATTGTAACGAGAGTTGCGCATTTTACGGTTTCTAGAATTTTTTCATTGAAACCATTAAAATTTCTAGCTACAAATTCGTAGACGAGCTTCCGTAAGATAGCTTCCTCAAGGCGCCCATTTATCTTTCACCCACCCTAAGAAGGAATTAGACAGCATCACAGCTCCACAGAAAAACAATTATTTTCAACTTAGGAAAGTGAAGAAAAAAAAATTGCGCGAACAATGTAAAAAATGATCTCAGGTGTACAGGATACAAGAAAATTTATTAAACAATTTTCTATCGTGAAGTTCTTAAACTTCTCATGTACCACGAAACCGATACATCAACTCCACCATTTTATTAATGATGGTTTGGTCTAAGTGGGGAGGGCAAATCCATGCAGTGGAAAGAGTACAGGAAAACTTGGAGGAAGCCACTGGCTTCAAGACGTTGAACGTTGGGGAGAAATTAAAAGCCGTGAGACAAATGGGCCTCGGACAGCTTTAAATCATCACGAAAAACTTACTGTAATTTAATAAGCAATTTCATGTAAATTTTCGTGAGCGCTTGTGACGCGACGCCCGTGACTGCTCTCCCTTTTTCCAGCCTTTCTCAATCGCAGTGGGTGATGGTGTTCACCACGCTAGGGTCTTCAATTTTGAAGTGTTTGCACGCGCACTTGTGGCACTATCATACACTCATTCGTGTTATCTCCCGTTAGGGGAATCAGAGAGCAGCAATGAATCGGGTTTTTGATTGATAGGTCTTCAGTTAAGCTATCGGGCTTGCTGCATTTGAATATGTAGTACAGTATACAAATTGTTCTCTATGGAAGAAGGTTATGGGGATGAAAAAATCAATGATGATCCGAGGTAATGGGGTAGGCAGTAAGTTTGACTATTACGGTAACATCTGACTTTACGCACAAATTATATAATTCGCTTCTTACAGAAAAAAATTATTTCTGGCAAAAACTTGTCTTGCAGGGAATCGCTACTTTGGATACTACGTTTGGTTCTGATGACAACTCGTGCTGAAAAGCTTGGGTCACCCTGGGGCGTTCGACTACATTGCGGAAATTATAGGAATAAGGCTAATTGCCTATGGACAAGACATTGCAAATTATATTTGCAAACGACCTCTTCCGGGTGAAGTGATTTCTGGGTGTCAATTTTATCGTTATGGGAAGTGTTCCGGAGCACTTTGCACCACATATATATAGCGGCTGCGAAATAGACCTCTTCAGTACTCAAATCGACAATGTCTAAAGCATTTGTACAAGTAATTTTACTGAGCTCGCTGGCACTGATCAGTGGCCAACAGCCACGATCTTGCAATTTGAGTTCGTGCAATGGGCAACCACATACGCTATGTGTCTATCCTGTAAGGAGATACTTTTATCAAACAAAAATTCCAATTTTATGTCACTGGATCTTCCAGTGATGCGCTATTATACTATTCATTTGATGGTAAAAATTACAGTCAACTTCGCCTGCCGCATCGTGTGGTCAAGTGGGGCCCAGAGGTATGACACAGGATGAAAAAAACACTGTTCTTAACAGGCACAATCAATGGCGAGCTTATGTTGCCAATGGACAGGAAAGTAGAGGAGCACCTGGACCCCAGCCCGCTGCCACTAACATGGGCGCTTTGGTTTGTAAATTATTTCATAAATAATCCTTTTTCTAAATGGAAAACCACTGATTACAAAAGGTAATGTTCATCAAATGATAGCACTCGCATCTGAATTTCAGGTTGTCTTGCTCGAAAAACCATTGATGGCAATGTAATAAGTCAATGCCCCACCACGATCAGGAACTCCTAATTTTTAATTTGAACATGTTGAATTTATCATTCAAAGACAATTTGTTTTCTAGGTCTGGAATGACGAAATTGCCGAGATTGCGCAAAGATGGGCAGATCAGTGTACTTTTGCCCATGACAAATGTCGAAACACAGGTAAGATTTTGTTTAATTATTTTGCATTCATGTGATACAGAAGACATGATAGCGTAATGCATAAACCTCTGGTCATCATATTGCAGCTAATAATATGGCCGTCGGTCAAAATGTCGCATACCTCGGTGGAGGCAGTACCTGGCCCAACAATGTCTTAAGCCAAATGGTGGACAACTGGTACAACGAAGTCAAAGATTTTGATAATAGTCTCGTTGCATCTTATCAGTGAGTATTCGGATCCTTACGTTTTTCATGATATTCCGTTCGGAGTTCAATGGTGGTCTCGGTTTGGAGCGTATCGTCTTCTCGGTCTAATGCTGTCTTTTTATTCAGAATGCGAGGAGGACCCGCAACCGGTCACTACACTCAGATCGTTTGGGCTGGGACCACCATGGTCGGTTGTGGAGTTACCAGGTACAGGAAGCCAGGGCAAGCCTACAACGTATACCTTGTCTGCAACTATGCTCCAGGAGGAAATATCATTGGTACACCAATTTACGAAACAAATTAAAATGAAATTGAATTTGCATTTTACTCTTTCCTAGATTTGTACTGGATTTATTAGGACATGTTGATTATGGATGGAATGTAATAAATATATTATTGCTCATACTGAAATGTTATTTACATAGAATACATCTTGTCTAAAAAGACAATAACAGGTGCCTATGGGGAAATACATTAACTGATATTGAAGGAACAGCTGTTGCAATTAACTATTGCAATGTTTCCGCTGTTAGCATGTCGATTACTCTTGTGCTCTTATATGGCACTGGAATATGATTCCACATAAAAACTCTCATAACGCTCTTTTCTGCTCCCTTTGGATTCACTTCCCATTTTTCACCAATCTAACTGCACACCAGCTTAGTTTCCCGCAGAGCAAGCTCATCGCGAAAGATGACACATCCAATCCCATGAAACTCAGCGTCCAGTCAAAGTCAATATCGCTCTTCTCCCAGTGTTTTTCGTCATTTTTTGATCCATCACGTGCATATGAGGGAATAATATCACACGCCAATGGGGACTTTTTTATGTCATGGGGATAATCTACGAGGGTGCCCAGAAAAAACCGCTCCATTGCAAGTATAACTTTTCCGAGTGCCATAATTTCAGTCAAGCACTTACAGTTGTCTAGAATGACTACCTCCTCTCCTATTTTCTCGCAGACAACTGGTCTAAATTGATCTTTATGTGTTGGGTTTTTTACTGCATTATCCCAGACGATTTCCTCATATTCTGTACCAGAAAGCGCTCACAATTCAGGGATATTTGATTGGGGCAAAGAGCAAATCATACTGTCAGTTCCTTTTCTATATTACCTCACGTGTTATATTGGAGATCTGGGTTTTGGCGTGAGCCAAAAGGCATCACGGCGTCCATAATAAGATTTTTATATCGAAATGTACTTTGCGCACGGAGGAATAAGTGCATTGAAACGAAACTCGCATCTCGTAAGAAGTCGTGACATGGTTTTTCCCCACCGACAACCCGGAAGAGGTTTATCGAGACATGAAAATCACATGCTCATAGCGTTGTCTTAGAAGAAAAAAACGAAATCAGTATGTGGATATAATATACAAGTTGATGGAATGAGGGTGTGATGGGAGAAGGGTGATTCACTGTTGGTTATTTGCCAGTCTAGGTGTCGGCTGATCCCCTTCTTGATACGACACGTTATCCTAGGATCGAGGATCGATTCATCATGGCTCAAGACAACCTCGTCCAGGACACGTTACACAAAGTAAAATGATGCTGGGAACGTCTTCAGAATCGTATACCATCCATTGTCGTGTGTGTGTACATAATATGTAGAGTCACGTGGTCATAGGCAATCTTCGTTACGCTTGTAGAATACTCGAGGGATTGTGATACGATTATAGCACATTATATAAAAAAATGAATGTGTTAGCTGATTTTCTTTTGCCTACGACATAACATTCCGAATAGTTGTTTGGCAAAGCAAAAAAATGAGGGTTGTAAATAAATTTTCTAATTTGTATTCCTAAAAATATAATTTTCAATCCGAACGACCACAATTTTTTAAAGAAATTTTTTTTAAACGTTGCCTCTATCAAAATGAAATGACCTACATAGTATTTTTTTCAGATGAATGAAAGCTGCCCCACCCCGATTTCCCCCATTTGTTACAACTGCTATCCCAAAATTTGCGTACCAAATCCACAATACGATGTTCTATTCAATTTGGCCTCGACCCAACTCCATAAATAAAAGAGCAATACACCGTGCACTAAACCTAAAACCTGTCGGCATCAAGTAGCGCTATAAAATGTCGATTCCACGCGTCTTCTTCGTAACCCTTGGGACTTCACTTCCATAGCCCTTCATCACCAGTCCATTGGAACCAGCCATTCTACGAGGAAAATGCACAAAATGGACTCTAACCTTTAATCGCCAGTGCACATCGTAAGCTCCACGTAGTCCATTAAACGCAACTGCTTTGGACCTCCAAGTTATATATCTTCAGCTAAGAAACTGCACTCCTGGACCCGAGAAGCAGTTCTTGAGTCATATTTTACCATCGTCCTAAGACGATGGTAAATTTATCGTTCCTACCATACGTACGCACTCAACTCGCTGACGAGCGCTACAAAATCAATTAATTCCAAACGTTATTTGATATAAACTACTCTTCGTCATTTGGATCTTCGTAAATTTTCGAAATCGATCATAAAGCTGTCAATTGAAGAACTTCCTATAGGGACTTTACTTTGGCCTCCTTTACGTGGAAGGTCCTGGCTTCGTGAGCATTGGTATTTGGGAGAAAAAGAATTTTTTTCTCGTCATACAGAGACATGGATGGTCGGTACTACCTCTTCAGCGCTAGAGTTCCTTCCTCCCCTATTTTGATACCCTGTAAACATTAGCCAGTGCCACATTTGGTGCATATTTCTTCCTCTACTCATTTTTTTCTCCATCACTTACTGCGTATGAGCTTTTAAAAGCTCAGGAAAATTCCATTTCACCGATACACTCCATCGGCGGGGTTTTCCACGTCCCAATGAAAGCAATATATCGATGTTTAGCAACCAATAAACGGATCCCTCAAAGGGGGCTTTTACTGGTAAAGCGCTGCTCTCTCGCTTTCTCTCCGCGTCCCCAGTAGCTTTTATATATACGCTAACGGTGCCAACTGAAGCACGCCGCTTTTACGGCTCAAAGTAAACGCATTTATAGTGCCATTTCCCTTCTTTAATTTTTTTTTCCTCCACCCACTTTGGATAGGTAGACTTCCAAGTACCGTCGCACGAGCATATTCCAACGACTTTAACATTTAACGCCCCTTTTATGATAATGTTATCAATAGCTCGGGTTGTTTCGCAAGGAATTTTCCATTTCCCTCGTCCATTCCTCGCATTTCATTTCTTTACTTTTTAGTAGTGCTTTTAGGAGAGTTTGAGGTCAGGTTTCTCAAAGTGTAACAAGACCATGTAAGATGGATTATTTCCTTATTCGACGATTTCGAGTGAAAAAGTACGTAATTATGAGCTACTAACTAATTATCAAATAATTTTTGCATTGCACTTGCCAATTACCATGATTGGAGCATAGAGTGCTTCTGGAATAAATTGATGCTTACGCAACAAAAATATTCGATGTGAATGCCATTTTCCTGAGGCTAAGGTGTTTGTTCGTAAAATACTTAGGCACAGTGTCTCCTTTTTTAGCCCCACAACCTATAACATGTGATCACTCTACCAAGATAAGATGGTATATATCACACACTTGACTGGATAGTCTTCCCCTTCAAATGGAATGAAGAAGGGAACCGACACTCTTGTGCACCACGTTCTTTTGATGGCTATTCGATTCCCTCTTGCGCTTGGAGAAAAAAAAAAAACTGTAATGCTCCATTTATATGTGTCGTCGTTGAGGCACCACAACCCTCTTTCATCTTTTTCCTCACACAATGTACGATGAGTTTAAAGTGAGCAGCAAGTTTTTTGCAAATTATCACAACTTTGGTTACCTACTTTGATCCTCTTTCATTTCCAATAACTTGGGAGCAAAGAAATATGAGTGCTTGGTGATGGAACCATCTTTCTATATGGTAGGGAGTTTGCAGCAATTTTTGTCTTCATTTTTGCATGGTCTTGGCATTGCTAAAGATTGTGTTTTTTTTTTGTCATTCGTAATATTTCTAAAGTTTCTGAGATTTTCTGAAATTCCCAATTTTTCTTCTTTTTTGAACACTTTTCGAAATTTTAGTTTAAAGCATTCATCATTGTTATCACTGCGCGATTGTGGCTCCATATGCGGCATTGACGTCTCCACGTAATGTTGATCTGATTAATCTAGATTAATCTAAAAAAATCTTATGAGACTTTTGGAAATTCTTAACGTGGCTCACACTCCTTCATACACCGATAAGATTTTTTTTCAATGCCAGAAACTTTCAGAATTCTCAGAGTTTTCAATTTGGCTCGCTTCATCCCCATAGATTTTCAGAATTCGCATAGAAATGCTTCTTGTCTGACCTCCATACCAAGCAGTTCAAGGAAATAGTAACCGGTACAGAAATATCCACAGAGATAGATAAGTCACGAGGCCAAATCATACATCATTGTGTCCGACATGGAACAGAGAAATCTGCTTTTTCCTGCTGTATAACCAAATCAATGGGTATTTTCTATTATCCCGATTGGCGACAGGAGGGCAAGATGAGCTCCAGAGGGTAGGAAAAAAAGGACAATTGGTGTAGAACAAGAAGGTGGGTCCACAAAGGGAGATGAGAGTAGTGTAGGAAAGGATGTGGCAGAAAGTCGCTTATCCAGGAATGGTACGGTTGTTTCTGTATGGGCTGAGGAGGGAGTATGGGGGTATGGTGGGCAGTGGCGTCCAGTCGTGATATATGTCTCGGACTCAGTCGGCGTTTCTACACACACATACACATACTAGCCAGTTCCCCTCCTCTTTCCATGGACGCCGACGCCCGAGCATTTCGAGGGAGGCGAGTCGAGAAAACCTGGAGACCAGGGCGTCATTGGGTGAACCAGTGGCCAACCAACGCTCTTGCTGATAACGATGCTGTTCTCATTCTCCGCCTCCTTAAGACGCTGCACCAAAACTCCCGGGAATTCTGTAAGAGTGCAGCATCTCTATTACACCCGGGACTTATCTGCAAAAACGAGGAAATAGTATTATCATTGGTATCGGCCGAAATGATGGATATATGATTGATTGGTAGGAAATCTTTGGGGCACATGATATCAAGATTACATCCATAAATTCACGACAGAATATCTGTCCCATTTTTTATAATGGCATTTGGTCATATCTAGAACGCACTACAAACATTTCTCCATTTGTTTAATTAAAGTTTTGCTCTTTAAATAATTGCGAATTTTGAAATGAAGGAAATAAAATTTCGTTTTGCAATCCGACTTCTGATCATTCGCAATTTTTTCCGAGAACGGAAAGAGCCTCTTTCTCCAAAAAAAGAAATATGTTCAGAAATGAACGACTTTGTAGGATTTCTCAGTGAACCCCATTTCATCACCTTTCATACTAAATATGACAATGCTGACAGTATCCTATATCATAGTACTATACAGTTGTAATTAAGAAGACCGGTGGTGAGACCCCTGTGTGAAGGAAACGCTAGATGCATGTACATGTTGCTGAGCATAAAAAGGAAAAAAAAACGTAATACAGCTTGCTGTAAGTGGCATAATAGGGCAACTCTTCGTTGACAAGATAAAGGGTATTGATAAGGGCCACTCTCAAGGAGTAAAATAGTGGTGCGTGACTGGTGGGTGCTGCGTGACGCGTGTAATAACCGTAGCCAGTGTTCGCGCACGCACCCCGAGAAATACCACAGTGGAACCACTTGACTGCCAAAGGCTTTAGAATGACTCCAGGCACGACAGGTGTCCACGGTGATAAAACTCCTTTCAGGATTTCGGATATTCTTGTACGGTACTCATGTCATCAATAATCAAGTACTACCAATACCTAGCACAACTAGAATGCTCCATTGGGGACACAAATCTCTTCCTTGAGATTATCGGAATGAGTTGTTCCTTTTTTTATTCCTCGCGGTAGCTGGTCTTAAGGTGTGCAAATGCTGCAACCCCTCCGCGATAATGGCCGGCGCGGATAATGCAAACCATCCCTCCCTCCCACATGGGGCTAGGTTCCCGTTCTGCCTATCATTTTCATTTTATGGGTACCCACAGAATGTTCCTGCTGTCGCGTCACTCGAAGGAACCTAGACTTTCTTTCCGAAAAGTAATTGATACGAGTGATTAACAATCAATGGATAATTGATAAATGATGGATCACTATTGATTGATGGATGATCTTGCCCCGCAATGAGTCAGAAAATCTATAGGCGTGATTATCCAAGCGTACTACAGATTGTTTGGAAGTACCCACAACAGCCAAGTGAATCGGAAACATATTTTACAGCGTCGCAGACCGGATTACAAGCTTAATTACCATCGGATTACATAATTAATTGGGCGATTAATGCTACCAAGCGTAACGTTTGGTAGTTGGACCCCCCATACGCTTTATACCGATACTCAAATAATCAATCGTACGCTGACCGATCATCCGGTTTCTCCGTTGTCTGTGAAGCTGCCTTCCTGATTCCGCTCATCATCATCATCATCGTTATGATGGATATATGTATGTATGGTCTATTATTTCTGTTCTTGGACACGAAGTGCTGTAAGGCCAAAATCGAGACCTATCGCGGAGACGTTTTCCATCGATTTGACAGTTTTCCTCTCCTCACCCTATTTTTATTTGAACAATTAAGTGCTCGTCGACAGACTTTGAGGCCTGATGGTTAACTTGGCTCCTCGGAAACACAAATTTTCTTCGCTTTGAAAAGCTCTCGAAGTATGCATCTTATATGACGAGATATTTTTGGAAATTACAGCATCCATGATACATTGGATTTTCGCCAGAAGACCGACGCTTGAAGACGTCTGAGATAGGATAGCGGAAGTCTATGATGGAACCCAGTCCTCTTCAGCCCATTGGCTTTGCATCCCGTCCAACTTTGCGGTCTCATTTTATGGGTACCGCTGATAGCACATACTGATTGTTCTAGCTATCAAGGTGGGAAATAATAAAAGGCCCAAGGCTCAGGAATAAAAAATATTCCCTGGAGGCCAGGCGCAAACCCAGGACCTTTGACGTAGTCGGCAGTCACTCTGCCTGCTACATCATATAGCCTCGACCATATCTCTGTATGTGTTTCCACCTATCCGGTTTCATTATTCTTGTATCTGCGCATCTAGCGGAAACATCAATCTACTGGTCGGGTTTGTATTTTATCAGTTGGGAGCTAACCATTAGGCGCTAATGTAAAAAAGCAAATTGATAAAAGACAAGTGCAACATTTGATTGATAATGAGAGCTGAGTTGATGGTCAGTACTTGAGGGAATGATGATGTCCAAAATACTTACATTCAAATATAAACATTTCGGTCTTCATGGAAACTTTTATTGAACATTTTCTTCTATAGCGCGGACTGATCGATACATCCCTTCATCATCATCATCATACATCACGATTATGATCATCATCATCATCACGTCATGGTAATTGTCATCACAATTATCGTGAACCTGTTCATCGCATACGGAATGGTAGTCAACGGTAACACAAAACAGGGTGTATAAATGGCCGACATGGTCAATGTTGCTGTATGCATCATTTCGAATTCAGTGAAGCTTGGTGGAGCGTGTAGGGATATGTTTCCATGGATTTGAAGAGGAGTTGAGCACTGTTGGGGATTCACACTCGAAAGCTCTAACAAATCACGCGGAGTTGCTCTCACCATACTTCCTATTTGCTTATTGTTCGATGAGTAATTGATTGCCATCTACGGTATCGGGAATAATCAGAAATGTCAGTCATATGTTTCGATGCTGATGTACTTGAAGCTGGTAATACAATCGATTTGATTAACGGCAGGAGATTCAAAATGAAATTACGATCATCAAATTATCGGAAAGAGACAATGCCACTGCACTGCCTAGGTCTAGTAAGCCAATAACATTGATTCATCACTATTGCTCCTCTTTGCATCGCTCAATGTGCAAGATTTTCCAGTGATTTGAACACAGAATTGTATACATAATGACCGGGGCTACTTTCATCCATCACCTAAAATGCATCCCGATCTTCAAGACGGTAACACGATTGAATTACGGCGATTTTATTCCAAGTTTATTCCACCCCTCCATCACCGAAGCAACACAGTAAGGTTCCACCTCAGTTTTATTTCTCGAAAATCTTGAGTAGAGATAGAAGACTTGAGAAGAGTGGGCATGGGTGCCTTGGATTAACATCATTGCGGTTTTTAAACAGGCAATTTCTTAATTCAGAGGATATTCCCTTTTCTAACCTTCACCCCTGATTTATTGCCCAACCTGGTGGTGCCTTTTTTCGATCTGAGTGATTTAATGCTCCGCCATATATCTAGAGTCGGGCTTTTTCAATAGAGCCGAAGGTATCGATAGTTTGGCGTGAATCGGCGTGTAGATCGGATCCTGTCGATCAATGATCAATTTCCTTGTTTTTTTTAGTAGCAATCTGCAATATCGCACTAATTATGGGAGATATATTTAATTATAAGTGGGATAATGCACTCTGAAATTGCCTCAATACCTCTGGAGTGGCGATTATGTACCATCGAGATAATTAGATTGATTTATTAATTGACCTATCACTAGTATTCATTTGGAGGGTAATGAATCTTCAATTGATCAAATAGATCCAACCCTAGTTTTTGCGTTCCCTCAGTTTGGGTTCCGGCTCGTAGACCACTGCTTGGTCCTTTCACACCCCTGTTTTGTGTCTCGTTCTATCAATCATCCCCGCAAACTTCTGTACAAGGTACATGCATCCCTTACCCCCCTCACTATCATTCGTTACGTCACAGCGACTCACCCGTAACGAGACGCGTGATTTATGAATGTGAAATGGCCTGTGTGTTTTTGTGTCATAAAAATATGACAAAGTATGTGGCAATGGATTTGATGACCAGCTCATCCCCTAATAGTCAAAGTTCAATTCTCTCATTTTCATTGACCATTTCATTCTCATTCGCGATGAGCGCCGTTTTGGACGAAAAAATCATAATAAAAGTGAATGTCAGAATTTCGTATCCTATGTCAATTCAAACAATTTTTGAGATTATCAACCTAAACTAATTTTTCAAGTACTGAAGAAGTAAATTTTAAGATATGGCCAAAAATTCTCAAATTAAAAATGGTATTAGTAAAAGAGGGCTAAAGTGAAAAAAGTTCTGAAGTAAAACTTTGGGAGCTTAATTAAGAAAAAGTCTGTCCTAAAAATATTTTGCAAAGGCTTTTCTTATTTTCCCTTTGCGCGTCAAGATAAATCATTTCGTACTTTCTCGTGAAATTGGGGCGTGGAGTGGGAAGGACAATACACGAATTGAAGGCAAGTGATAGTCTTGCTGGGTGGTTAACGAGCGGGGTCGTGATTTGAGCAGGGTTGCGTCAAATATAATGGCGGAATCGTGGATAGCGGTAATGGCTGCCCCAGGGACAGAAACGACGCTTCTGGTGAAACGATCCACTTGAGCCAGAGGACCCTCCGTAGACTCACACCCAAAGGACACTCCTTAGAACACTCGTTAGCACCTCCTAACTTTATCCAGATTGACTCGTTTATGGATTTCGTCGTCTTATCACTTCTAATGTGCCAGATAGCCTCCAGATGTGCTTCCGAATTTCCTCAGGTGGTGCCAAAAGTTTATGAGAAGATTTCGCGGGAAGGAAGTGGTCTCATGGTGAAGCGGGTATAAAAGTTGATTAATACAATCTTGGTCATGGTAAATTAAGAAAAATCAAAGAACCATTGACTTAATTACTTAAAATTACGTGTACAGAAAATATACAGGAAATAGATTATGTTTACACGAACAGAAAGATGCAACCAAACTTACCAGAGAGGTGAAATAAATTTCTACAGGAATCAAGCGAAACACCGAGCTATGGAACTATTATGGAGCCCTAATGTGTGCATTAATTCGCTTCAATCCTTGATTATATAAACTTGTCCTTTTCACAAGTTTGCATGTCACGAGTCGATTTCTGTCAGAACCCTGACTATTACATCGACTGCGCCAAGAGATTGCGACAGTGCGACAAGAACATACCCACACCCTCGTATTCAAGTACTACCACCCGGCATTTGTGCTACAGATGTATCCATGTTCGTGCCGTTTGCACGTATGCTTGAGGCAGCCCCTTGAGCTCATACCACCGCTACCAATCCAAATGTTGATGTTAGCCTGGAGATAGAGGCACTTAATGGAATGATAGTGAAGACAGCTTGTTGCACTTATAGTGGATTGTGCGTGGATGAAGTTGTCCGGTCCTTGCTGACCAGAACACATCACTAGGCTAGTTCCTGATGTACATAAAAGAGTCAATCAAACAAGCTCATCCGGTTTACATGCGTTGAAGATTTCTGAAAACTACTAGAAGTTTTAAACAAATTTAATTTGTCAGGTAATGCTAATGAATAAGCCTTGGAGAACATGGAGAACATTGGAGAACCCAACCTTGACCTTCAGACAAATCGGTTCTCCAAAAATACTTGGCTGGACAGTGTACCCCCCCCCGTCCCCCCTCATACCAACATGACAAAAAATAGCATATGTAATTTGGCCGACTGCGTTAGTTTGTCCGTCCTCTGGAGCTTGCAGCACGAGGGGTAGTAAGGTCTGCGACTGAGCTCGCAATGCCGAAGTGATCAGAATCTCCACTCAGGTTGGCCTCTTAATTCTCTCCGATGCCCTCTTGCCTTCTTCCAAATGATTAATTATCGGCCTCCATCACACTACAGAATTCCGAAATGCGGGTGGAGAATGGGGGTGGAGATGTAAGCGTGTATTTACCTGCCAGGCATTAAAGCCCCGCGTGGCATGCCGCGGAGAGAGCCACAGAGCGTGTATTATGGTGGTCGTTGGTACGAGGGGTTTAGGAGCTTAACATACAGTTGAACTGGAAATACTCATTGCTAAAACGGATATTCCGTGTGCTACGGCTACAGCATTCCATATCGTTCTTACCTGCCATTTGCCATTAAGGGCAAGACGCCGATGGAGGGAGAAGCGTGAAGGAAAATCAGAAACGGACGTTATCGTCACTTTGCTCTAATTTCACTTCATTGTTTATAATTTCCCACTTCCCGATGGAGGGGAGTTATTATAGAGCTTGAGGAACGGAAAAATAATTTCAGATGAACAGAAGTAGTAGAGTGCCCTCTATTTTGATTTTATGATTGTCAACAGATTAGGTGTCCACTGCAGTGTTGAGTTGTCATGTATTATCTTAACGTCGAGGACGCTGGTTAATCAATGGAAGAAGTAAGCTCTATCAATATTATTTCATGTGTCATTTCAAGTGGTTTGTGGGTTGGGGCGAGTTTTTCAAGGCGTACAAATCTGTTTTTCTTTATTTTTGTTTGCTAGGGGATGGTTCGTATATATATTCCTGCATGGTTTTGCACTGATCACTTCACCATTACTGAAAAAAAAAATCTGACGATTTTATCGGGAAGTTTCAGGTCTGTGGTACGTTGATGGTCACACACAATTTTTTCGTGTGAAGGTTTCAATTTTAATTTGTTTTCCTTGGATCTTCATCTTTACACGAATAATCCGTCGCACTTGAAAATATAATTCGTACCCCACGCAATATCACCCCAATTAATAACTCTGATTTCGTGCACTAATTGACTCGAATGTTTTTGCAGAGCTTTCAAGGTGAAGAAAATGTGAGAATTATGCAGAAACAATTCTCACCTATTCTTGTTCCCTTATCAAGGGTATCTGGATATTAGTGTGCGTGTGCCATCATTTCTGCGTATACGTGTGACACGGTATGTTATAATTTGCATTGCAAATGTCCAACTCACCCCAGTGTAGATTTTGGGCCGATGCATAGACTGGATGAGTCACACTGGAGTTTAGCAGCAGCATCAGAGTGGATTGAGCGAGAATCGAGATATAGTAGGTTACCCCTACGGTCGTGTCAACCCCACGGCATCATCCTCCACCAAAAAGCAAACTATACACGCAAGAATGATCAGCAACTCCTCTTGTTCTCTTTTGCTCGAGGCGACAACGCGAGTCGTATGGAACGTAGCGAATTGCGGTACATTTGGTCATGCTACTCATTTCCACGTGTCATCGGCTCCCTGTCCACGTCATTTCCCACTCTTTTTCCGATTAAATCGCGGATGAAGGGAAGTCATTGAATCGGCATTTGCATTTTCCCACAGTTTGGAAATATTGGTTTTTGTTCCGCCGAATGATCATTTTGATGTATGGGTCAGGAGTTTTGTAGCTTCTGTACAGGAGATGCTGGGAACAGGTTGATGAAGAAACAAGTAGAGAGGAGTGAACTTCGAAAATGCAAAATTACTGAAGGAAGTGAAGTGAAAATCCCACGAAACATGTTTTATGGTTCCATATATTATGTATAAATTGCCACAAAAAATATGAAGTGTATTGTCAGCGTTGCTATTGGTCAATCATTCATCAAGCACTCCACCACTCCCACGGCAATAATATTCGTACAAATAATTCGTTAGGCGTGTTCATAGCGTTTGAGAGGGTTCGTTAGTATAATGAAAATAAATTCAAATGACTTTCTTGTCCCTTTGGATCTTACTCCATCACCTCCCCCTCGTCATACTTTTTCCTTTTTCCTGTCCCTCTTGGTATTTCTCCAGGATGCCTCTTGCTGCTCTTACCATCGCCCTCGCAAAGCCGTTGATTAGTGCAAAAATCCGCTTACAAATTAAATAAAGCCGCCAGTAAAACACCGAATGCGAGAAAGTCTTCTAACCGAGACTTGGAAGAAAGGAAGTGGAATTTGGAGTGAGAGAAGGTGGAAATAAGGAAGGCGGCTTTAATATCTTAAGTAAACCTGGTTGAAAACGAATGAAAAAAATAGAAGAATGGAGGAGAAAAAAAATGGAGTTTGCCAGAAGACGTTGGAAGGGGGAATGCGGAGCACAAACAATGGATTAAAATAACGGAATAAGAAACATTGGGGGAAGTGCAATGGTATTTGTTCAAGACTGTTTTGTTTTCTATTTGAAAATCACCAGTCGATTTTAGGCGTACTTGGAGCTAGTGGAAGCTTAAGTTCGTATTAAATTTTTTTTTTTCAACACCCCTTTAAGAATACCTATTCTTCAACTCGAGTTTTCCCAAAAGCTCTAAATATTTTTTGCAAGCGCCTAAAGAAAATCATTAGCAGGTAGTTTATTTCCCTGTAGCTCGTTCATTCGCACGAACTACTGGAAAGACGAGTGAGATGAAAATGATCATTAAAAAAAAAAGTCGTGTGGTCCTTAATGAGAGTACAGAGTAAAGCTTTCTTATGCCCCAGCATTAGTCGTATGGTATATCTCTCCATGAGGTGTGTAGTGGACATTCGCGCCACCATACAAACCGGTATTTCATGCTCAGTAAAACTGGAGATGTTGTAGAATTGTTTTTCGAATTACTTTTTTTTTCACCTCCTCCCTCCGTTTCACTTTTATTTGTCTTTTATTTCATGTCGGTCTCTGAAATGCGCTTCTTGTGTAAGTAAAAAATCTAAAGTGACTACCGAGATCTAAGTTTTAATTAGTTTATTTTGGCCGCGTGACTATTGAATATTTATAAGGCCGCCATCGTGGCAGTCGCCGACGGGGGTTGCTTGGCCAGAGTGGACTGCTCCTTCATCTGAGGGTGGAAGAGAGAAAGACATTTGGGGGGAAGTGCTCTCAAAGTCCGTTGGGATTTCAATGATTCTTCATGTTCGGCAGTTCAAACTGATGCGAAACTAGTTAAATGGGCGTTGGAAGGATTCGTCATATCGATGAGGAGTTTGCAAAGTTGGAGAACAAAATTATAAAAAAAAAACTGTTGTTTTTAGGGAAGATGTTTATTTCACGAAAATACAAATATCCTTTGCATGGTGAAAACAACATAGAATATTATATAATAAGACCTCTATTCCTCATCTATTCTCCATTTCACCGATGACTTGAGGTAGGTTCATCATACAAGGTAGACCCGCGGTATAGTTGCGCGTCTGGGGATGTAGAGGAAGACAATTCTGCGAATGCGCTTCTACAAACTGCGGGCGATGGAGCGCTGGTCACACCTGATGCCTGATCAGGTACTGAAGAAACGGCTAGGTGAAAAATTAAGCCACTATATAATGTAATAATATTGGCACCATGCACCACTAGTAATAAAGAAAAGGCAAAATGGCAAAAGGACGCGAGAGAATCGTCTTTTCCGTCGTGTAAATCTGAATTACGAATTTTTCATATTTTTTTTAGAGGAGTAAAATTCCGGGGGCATGAGAATCATATCATAAATTTTCATATTTGCTGGGAAGCTCGGAAAAAAGGTTATGTAAGCAAGAAGAAGGTACTTTAATAATGCCAAGGGATTTTATGCTTACTCTTGCGCAAGGATGCATGTGGACATAGAGTTACGACGTTTTTCACAAGCGAAGAATTTTTCCTGTCATTCTTTTTTTTTATCATCTTCTTCTTTCTGTGACTATACTGCCAGGACCATGGAAGGACACTTGTGACAAATTTATGGGTAGCCGGGGCTCCTTTCGGGTATAACTCAGTGAAAACTGAGTCCACCATCGGGTACCAGTACACACGCTATATATAGTTGATGGTGGAATGGAGGAAGAAAAATCGAATGGGGTTGAATGTGAAAATATAAAAACACATAGAAGGAATGATAATGTTACAGTGGGGGGTGGAATCTTAGGCGTTCCGCGCTTTTTCCATACACGAGGGCGACATGGAACTCGGCAAGAATGTGGAAAAATCTATAAGTCCATAAATCTGAAAGGGGGGGGGGGGGGAGGAGCAAAAGGAGGGAAATGCCGACGTCGTCCTGCCATCGGCCGAACAATTTATCGTTCAGTCATAAAAACAGTGGAGAGGACGCTAATGGGGTATTTTGTTAAGTGTTTCTTATTTCTTTTAATTCTCCCTTACTTCTAAAATTGTGCAATTTTTTTGCACAATTTGAAATTATTGAAGTTTCGGAAACTGTTAAAATTTTTAGAATTACCATGGAAAAATGGTTGAAACAGAAATTATGAGAGGCAATTAAAATGGCTTTAAATATCCAATAACGAATGCTGGAAAATACCAACAACGAAACAATTAACTTGTACATGGTAGTGCGACCGCAAATGACGCGAGAGGGGTCCGAGGACAGAGAAACATCACTGGAGGCAGTTCGTCGATGCAGGAGCGATATGTTGTCCATGGTTTTTTTTTACTCTCCTGTCGTCGGTTATATCGGCCCCAAGGGTGTGTCACCGCTGTATTCCAATGCTCGTGTTGTTTCCCCTTCGCTTGTCAGACAATACATTTTCACCTGCAAATTGAGGACTTTTTCCATCCAGCGATATGTATCCTAAAACAATAAAAATCAGTTCAGATTATACTCTGATTTGGCTCGATTTTTTTTATTATATTGAAAAGTGATTTCGACGAATGAAAAAAGGAGGCTTTGTTCTACGGAATGTTCCTGATGTAAAAATACATCATCATAAATAATGATGTAACAGGTTCTCCTACTTCAATCATTATCGCAATAAAGAGTTATGAGCAGCTAAACTTATTCTTTGATTCTCCTTAATTTTTTTTATCACATCATTGATAGAAAAAGTTGAAGGCGAAAAGGAGGAAGGTGGATATAAAAGTTTGAGCTGCTAGAGTCCTGTCGATCCCCATATTTACATTTTAATAACTCTCCTCACTTGACTCTTTGACTTGTCATCCTCGTTGCGTCAGCCGAGTTCATTCCTTCTCGGCTTAATTTCCATGTAGAGCATATTTTGGGATGAAAGTTTTGGGGAAAAAGAGTCATGAAATCATATCGTCAGAATACCAAACACATCGCTTACATAGTTGACATTAGAATTAGATATCTATGAGACATCGTGTGGTTTTCTCACCAATTTTTGCTAAGGAGAAACCCTAAGGACATTTTTCCCCTATATATGATCGACACGTAATTATAACACGAGTGTGTCGGCCTCACAACTCCCCTCCATCCTCTCCGAACGTCCCATATTTTCCATCTTCTCTTCACCTTCATACGTGTTTCACACACGTACGCCGTATATGTATAGTTGGTTTTGGAGGTTGATATTGGCGGTTGATTATCAATTTTCTACCAATTTGGTTCCACTTGTAGCGGCTCGGGCTTTTGTCCCGCTAATCACCCCTTGGGTCTCGTTTTACCCACCCCCACGGCTTCGCGCGTGCACAAACCCACCCCTTTAGGCACAAATTTACCCTCCAATGTTATATCCTATGCGTTCGTTCATTCGTTGGTTCCCTTCCTCTCTACCATATCCCACCCTTCCCCTCCCCCTCCGCCAACTCATCCCCCATCGCTGCTCCATCCTGTTTTGCATATTACCACACAATATCTCGTCCGCATACAAGCGTTCACTGCTCCCTGATTTCCCCTTTTTGCTATCGCAAATTTCTATTTTTTATTTCAGTTTTGCAGTCCAATGAAACGATTTTTTGTTTATTTCATTGGAATACTCATTTTTTGTATGGAAACTTGTGCATGGAGCGTGAAGCGGCTCAGCCGAATTTAAGTTTTTTTTTTCATTTGTGAAGACTACGATAGAACTTTTTAAAAATTTCGAAAAGGTGAAAAAATCACAGACTTTCACAGGATTCAAAATTTTGAAAATTTTTGAAAGAATGGAACAAATCGATAGTTAAGTGAAGGAAAAAAATAACAATTACGATATTAAAAAATTGTCGAAATAAAGAAAGGGCAAAAATTGAGGTAGTTTAGAGTTGAGGAAGGAATTGAAAATTTAGAGCAAAAAAAAAACAATGGGAATTTGCCCATTTCTTCCGCAGTTTTCAACGTACTAATTGTGTTCATCTGCAACACGAGTTTTTTCGTGGGCCTCAAATTGGGTAAAAAGCGAGATTTATTTTTGGAAAAAACAGGCTCACGACATGTTGACGTGTGTGGTCCTTAAGGTCTGCCTATACACTCAGACGGTACCTGTTTTGGTGATGTCTCGCATTCCTCCCAGGAAGTTTTAACATTTACGAGAAACAGAGAATGAGGGAATAAAATCGGGAGTATTGAGAGCATTTGTGCATTACCAAGAATCATATTGTTTTTGAACTGACAACGGACGAATATTCAAAGATAATATTCTATAGGTTTTCTCGTAGCGAGAACAATAAGGTTAATATTAATTTCTTGCCATTTTTCATTCTTCATACAATACTGCTTTCACATCCCATTTTCAAGCACCGGTAATATCACTGAACGTTGATAATAAACAACTCAATATTGCACAATATAAGCCACGACGAAAGTCTAATAAATTATCACGAATCTCATCGTTATTATGATACAAAAATGAATAGGTAACTAAGTGGAGTCAATTTTAATGATGAAAATTCATGGCCCCTCCAACTTTAACGTAAAAAGAGTGAAATACATATCACCACAGAGGAATAAAAAACAATGAAGGTGGCGAATGGTGCACGAAGTACCTATACAGTCGATGCCTAATTGGGTGGGTAAGTTTTTGCGATAACGAAGAGTGGAGACACGGCGATTTAACTGACCGTAGATGCCTGATTTAATTGGCAGATCATGACGAAAAGATTTTTCGATTGTATCTCTCGTGGTACAGAGCCCTCACGTTTTCTGATGTTTTCCCAGTACTCAATCAAATGGAGCTCAAAGTACGTAGAAATGTTTTATAACTAACCAGATACAACTTTCAATATTTATTTCCATCCTTGATACATCCAAAAAAGATTATTGCAATTTCTGATAAATCATTAAAATTACTTTGATTTGCATTTGTCACATAATGTTGCCACTCAAATATGGAAATTCTGATGGAGCTGAAAATTTTCACATCCCATCATTAAAAACAAATTTAATTTCACATTTAGCTTTGCAATCGCAATAAAACATCACTTCAAAATAATTACTTGACGGAAAATGAGGAAAAAGTTGAAAATATATGGCTTTGGAAGTATATAATGTGAATATTAGAATATCGATACTCCGACTATGCAAAATTACAATGGGGGGATGAAAACGGTAGTGATTCGCCGCTTATGGGATCAGCGATGCGAAAATCGCTATGTTGTTTCAGGTGAGCAAGCTCCCACGAACACAATAACATGTGGTCTGACGTAGGTGATCACGATATTCCTCTTGGAGCATTAAATCCTATTTTTTTTCGGTTTTAATGCGCTCATTGGCCGTTTTAGCAACATTGAACAATATAATTTTCCCCTGATAGTACCGAGTTTCTTCTACTTTCGTGCATAGATTTTTTTTCGTGGCAATTTTAGATTCAGCGAGCCCTTTCAGGTCCTAAATTTTGGTAAGACTTTCTGCAAAAGTACGCTGCGAAAGTACCTTAAATGCGTGATCGATGAAGCTCTTATAAGACCGTTGCCGGGCTGACCAAGGCAATAATAATCCACCAATGCCGTATCTATTATGATAATGACGCATTTTTAAC
This sequence comes from Asobara japonica, assembly GCA_026005395.1. NCBI lineage: Eukaryota > Metazoa > Arthropoda > Insecta > Hymenoptera > Braconidae > Asobara > Asobara japonica. Next base: position 5,181,253 of record BQMI01000298.1, on the reverse strand, counting down.
GCGATACTTCACACCTAAGACAGGTCCAAATATAATTATACCGTTGACAAAGTCCTGTCTAATTAAATCTCACGTCTTTGCATACGCCCATTGCCATTAAATTATTTAACCCCAAATGGCGTTTACTTGTCCCCTACTTAATTACTTCTATCACGCGAAAAGGGCCCTTCACCTGTAGACTATCGGCCATTATAATGATTAAGAAATAATACGCAGCTTTCAGACTTGGCAGAAATTTTTCCCTCCCACAAATCTGATAAATATGATGAATGCATTAACATTCATTTTCTATTTCACGATTTACTATATTTACTGTTGCTTAAATAGCAATTATACTTGATAAACTGCGATGAAGGACAGTGGTGAGAAGGGCCAGTAATGGCTGTTCAAAATTCAGCAGAGCCGTCAGCAATAAGCAGGGTATTATACCTTGGGGTTTTCGAGGTATTGAATTATTTTATGTGCTTGAGGGAAGAGCCGTGATTTCTGATGGGGGAAAAAAATTGAAGATCGGAAATTGTCTATTGATAGGATCCATAAGACGAGAACACTAACCGGAAGTGGCGTGGAGGGTCATCGTAGGCGGCCGCCATCGCAGCATAGGGGTTTCTGGAGGTTTACCCTGTGTTCAGAAATGTGATGGCGAAAGTCAGCCCCAGCCGCCTCTACTTCTTCTCGGAGGAATTCCGAAGAGCAGTTACTGCGGGGGTGCAAGAGGGAGTGACGAAGGCAAAGAAAAACACACACACAAAAATGCACTCGTTGGAAATATATCTAGTTGACGTGGAAATTGAAAAAAAAACAGTCGAAAAGTTCAGTGTTACAATCATGATAGTTTATTGGAGCACCTGATGGTGAACCCATATCTTAGACTACTATCCTTCAGGTGGGGGCGCCTGTAATGGGAAAGCCATGCACGCTCTGGGGGCCCGCGGACTCACTACCCGCATAAAATTAACCCGTACGTTCGTTTGTTTTAATTAACGAAACACCGCAGGAGCCATCGCAAGCCTCAGTCCAATTTTTCTCCCTCTATCCCATCCACTTGGTACTGGACCATTCCGGAGGCACGATCTGTCCTATATCGTGGCGATCGCGAGAGGATACGTGACAATTATTGCGCGTCGATTATTTACGATACTCGTTACCCTCTGGACACATCTACTGACTCTTCCATCTCTGTTAGACAGGTCTGCATTCCGCAGTTTATGCAAACTTTTTCCGGATCATCACTGCTTTAAATGATCACTCTTCAATTTTACTATCCTCATGAACTGCACATGGTTTTCCTGAATATTATTACTGCTTATTTGCTTTGCGTTTAGAGAATCTCAAACCAAAGTTATCAGGCACCATTTTTGCAATTATCAATACCGTCTTTCGCAGCCAAATGAAAGTCTCAAATATAATTGGAGTGGCAGGTGTGAAAATCTTGGACATAGCACTCGTTACAAAAAATCTTACTATTGAATGCGAATCCTCTTCGAAGTTCGGGTCAGCGCAAGGTAAAAAAATCCATGAAATAGTGTTTGAAGAAATTGACCTGATCTTCCATTGGGTTGAAAAACTTGGAGACCCTCTCAAAGAGGGAGGTCTATGGGACATAAGAACCCACCTTTTGTAAGAATGGCACAGTTAAGTTTGATTGGTTTATGATTCCGTTTTGGGCGCAAAATATATATATTACGTGTGCAGCAGTGCAGCAATAGGGAAGGAGAAGAGCTATTCATGAAGAGAATTAAAAAACGATTGGAATGTTAATCAGTGAAAAATTGATCGTGCGAATTATCTCAAGTTCCCAAGTACTTTACAAGCCAAAAAAATTGTCTGAATACCATTCTCGTTTGACCTCTGGAGGCACTGCGAGGGGGGCAGTGGCACGATGATGACTTTATCCACTGGGGCACCCCATCTGTCCCTCTCAAACTCGTGTTTTTTCCACTCCGTGTCTCTTGTATGGTCCAGCGGGGCGTGGGTGTATATAGTTGTTCGTGAAGGCGCCCGCGTAGGCGCCATCCATACAAGAGCATGCATGCCAGAGAGCCGGGCCTCACCCGGGTCAGCCAGGCACGGAGTTAATTAGGCGGCCGTGCTTCCAAGAGCCTCACGTGGCACGAGCTTCCTCCAGATATGAATCGGGATGACTTCTTGGTGGATGAGAAGAAGCCAGCCTCCACCTTGTCCAGGCCCTCCAACATCGAAACCATCTCTTCGGCGAATTGTGAAATCATCTGATATGATCTGTGGCAAAATGAACGGAAGCAGTTTACTGGCTATTGGATAAATTTGCCAGTAATTGATAATAATATTCCATTTATGTTAGTTCATATGTCATCGAAATGATTGTCATTAAATTCATACATAATGAAGATGGTGATAAATTCCCACTGTTCCAATATTTATCATCATACGTGCACGTGCAAGGACGTACTATAATGATCCAGAAGTTGAAAACATTTGGAGTTGCCTATCGATAGAGGAGCAATGTTTGCATGCATGTAATGCCCTCATAGAAACTAATAAAATTTGACATTTCGATCGTTACATGGCACGAATCAGGTATCTCGAATATGTGAACTATACATATCGTCGTCGATTTACCTTCTAGATAATGTTTTTTAGTGGATCGGAAAAAACATACTTCGTGAATTCGAATTCGGAACAGTTTACATCGGGGACTTCAGAGTGCCGCATATAAAATATGAAGTGGAGGCATTTAACACTCATTTTTGTTCTCTGCTTATCCATATCAGAACAACGTAGTAAGCAAATACTCCAGAAATTTTCTAGCATACAAAAAATAAAAATTGTACCCAATACGAATCAATATCGGGTTGTACTTCATCGATGTATACTGTGTACCGAATCGGCGTGGGCTAATGAAAATATTATGCTTAATTTTTAGAGTATTACGTTAGATCCTTGAACTAGAATATGGGCCGACACTAATCATATCGCCTGAATTTTTATTTTAGATGTCAGCAAAGCAGAAATGAATATAACGATTCTGTATTGTGAGGCCCAATGTAAGGAAACTTATCATACTCAATACTATCAACTCTATGTAACCGAAGGAGCGTGTGTTTGCCAGTAAGTTTATAACTTCACCTCGAAATTGGAGGACCGATTGACAATGTACCCTTGTTTAGGGATGCTGCGGGTAACCTTGTAGGAGTCATACCGCTGCTGACCAGAGCAGAGCAATAAAGATTTCGGTCCGAAGTTAGTTAACATAAGGCTGGTTCTCCAATGACCAACAGAAGTCGATATGCCTCATAATCATTCGTATTCGATTCGACCAGCTGACGAACACTGAACCGCAGAAGCGATTTATACACAAAGTTCTAATATTTAGAATAATGACAGCCTAAGACAACTATGCGGGATGTAAGCGTGGGGCTTCATGGGTTATATCAAAAACTCAGAAAGCTGATTTTTACAAAAGTATGGTTGCGCAAAATATTTGTATAATATTTTTTTGTAGAGACTCCGACTCTCCATAAACAAAAGTTATGTCAATTTTATGTAAACCAAATCGCTGAAGAGATAAGACGGGTGCTGTCTAATGGCTAGATGAATGCATAGATATAAAAAGTCCTTATTGAATTGTATAAAGCCTATTCGACTTATGTTGAAAGAGAAGAAATAGGATGCTTATAGACTGGATACGAAAATGTATTGCATGAAGATCGTTAATATATTTCATGTTGCTCGACCAAACAAATTAAGTTTGCCTCACCATAAGACGCCAATGTTAAATTTGGCCAAAATCGAAAAAAATTAATTTGACTTTTTCGACCCAAATTCGACGGAAATATCTTCTAGGCGTTCCTATTGGATAGTATCAACGCCCACGGGGCCAAAAATTCAATTTTAAAAAATTTAAGTTTGCCTCCCCATAAGGTCCCAATGTTAAATTTGGCCAAAATCGAAAAAAATTAATTTGACTTTTTCGACCCAAATTCGACGGAAATATCTTCTAGGGGTTCCTATTGGATAGCATCAGCGCCCACGGGGCCAAAAATTCAATTTTAAAAAATTTAAGTTTGCCTCCCCATAAGGTCCCAATGTTAAATTTGGCCAAAATCGAAAAAAAATTAATTTGACTTTTTCGACACAAATTCGACGGAAATATCTTCTAGGGGTTCCTATTGGATAGTATCAACGCCCACGGGGTCAAAAATTCAATTTAAAAAAATTTAAGTTTGCCTCCCCATAAGGTGCCAATGTTAAATTTGGCCAAAATCGAACAAAATTAATTTGACTTTTTCGACCCAAATTCGACGGAAATATCTTCTAGGGGTTCCTATTGGATAGTATCAACGCCCACGGGGTCAAAAATTCAATTTTAAAAAATTTAAGTTTGCCTCCCCATAAGGTCCCAATGTTAAATTTGGCCAAAATCGAAAAAAATTAATTTGACTTTTTCGACCCAAATCCGACGGAAATATCTTCTAGGGGTTCCTATTGGATAGTATCAACGCTCACGGGGCCAAAAATTCAATTTTAAAAAATTTAAGTTTGCCTCCCCATAAGGTCCCAATGTTAAATTTGGCCAAAATCGAAAAAAATTAATTTGACTTTTTCGACCCGAATTCGACGGAAATATCTTCTAGGGGTTCCTATTGGATAGCATCAGCGCCCACGGGGCCAAAAATTCAATTTTAAAAAATTTAAGTTTGCCTCCCCATAAGGTCCCAATGTTAAATTTGGCCAAAATCGAAAAAAAATTAATTTGACTTTTTCGACACAAATTCGACGGAAATATCTTCTAGGGGTTCCTATTGGATAGTATCAACGCCCACGGGGTCAAAAATTCAATTTTAAAAAATTTAAGTTTGCCTCCCCATAAGGTGCCAATGTTAAATTTGGCCAAAATCGAAAAAAATTAATTTGACTTTTTCGACCCAAATTCGACGGAAATATCTTCTAGGGGTTCCTATTGGATAGTATCAACGCCCACGGGGTCAAAAATTCAATTTTAAAAAATTTAAGTTTGCCTCCCCATAAGGTCCCAATGTTAAATTTGGCCAAAATCGAAAAAAATTAATTTGACTTTTTCGACCCAAATTCGACGGAAATATCTTCTAGGGGTTCCTATTGGATAGTATCAACGCTCACGGGGCCAAAAATTCAATTTTAAAAAATTTAAGTTTGCCTCCCCATAAGGTCCCAATGTTAAATTTGGCCAAAATCGAAAAAAATTAATTTGACTTTTTCGACCCGAATTCGACGGAAATATCTTCTAGGGGTTCCTATTGGATAGCATCAGCGCCCACGGGGCCAAAAATTCAATTTTAAAAAATTTAAGTTTGCCTCCCCATAAGGTCCCAATGTTAAATTTGGCCAAAATCGAAAAAAAATTAATTTGACTTTTTCGACACAAATTCGACGGAAATATCTTCTAGGGGTTCCTATTGGATAGTATCAACGCCCACGGGGTCAAAAATTCAATTTTAAAAAATTTAAGTTTGCCTCCCCATAAGGTGCCAATGTTAAATTTGGCCAAAATCGAAAAAAATTAATTTGACTTTTTCGACCCAAATTCGACGGAAATATCTTCTAGGGGTTCCTATTGGATAGTATCAACGCCCACGGGGTCAAAAATTCAATTTTAAAAAATTTAAGTTTGCCTCCCCATAAGGTCCCAATGTTAAATTTGGCCAAAATCGAAAAAAATTAATTTGACTTTTTCGACCCAAATTCGACGGAAATATCTTCTAGGGGTTCCTATTGGATAGTATCAACGCCCACGGGGCCAAAAATTCAATTTTAAAAAAATTAAGTTTGCCTCCCCATAAGGTCCCAATGTTAAATTTGGCCAAAATCGAAAAAAATTAATTTGACTTTTTCGACCCAAATTCGACGGAAATATCTTCTAGGGGTTCCTATTGGATGGTATCAACACCCACGGGGCCAAAAATTCAGTGGCGGTTCGCGAGGTTTCATGTGAAAAAACATCTAGGTTATTCATTTCGGAAATAACATTATGATGTCTAATTGACCCCAAGGAGATGTTTCGACTATCAATATCACCTCTCTCTCCCTTCCTTAGTCCAAACCACCTTGCTAGACTCACTTACTATTCACCCTCAGTCTTTCCGGCCAAAGCGATCTCCGCCTATCCCCTAAAGATCACTGGTACATGAATCCTTACATGCGTATCCCGTTGACCTTTCACGCAAGAGTGTACTCGAATAGTGACACTTTTAGTGACGCCTTGAGGAGCAAGGGACCCTTTCACTGCCCTTTTCCTGGGAATCAACAGTGTGCTCCATTGATTACATGCAAAGATGCTGTTGATCCCTGCAACACATCCGGCGATACGGTCCTGTGAAGAACAGAAGCATTAGGTTATTACAAATAAATGCACCATCAGCTTCAAGAGCTTTGTCATGTGCTATGCTCGTGATAAAAAAAGAACTGCAGTTATATTTTCTAACTGACCTAAGAGCTGACTTCGTTCATTCAAAAGTCCTCGTAGAATTGGCTCCCATCCATCTATTGCTTTTTGAATAGCATAAGAGCTGTTCTAAGAAAGATAAATACATGCCTGTGCGAAACCAAGTTCATCCTTGAGTAATTCTAGTATGTTCATTACAAGATTATTTTAGTTTGTGTAATTCACCCGACGATTGATAACACGAAGTTTTTTTTCTCGCCGTATACGGTAACCACCCTCTGCCGAGTTTATAATTCGGAATAAATTTTATCGCGGATGGAGATAGGAAGGTCGTTTAACTGACTCGACATTGTCCAACCTCCAGTAGATTCATTCACTTTAATCTTATCTGCAATTAGCCCATCGCATTAGCAGAACAAGCGTCTATCTATCTTGCTTCATCGTTAGTATCGTAGTATTAAAATTGCATACCTTAATTCTTGGAGAAATCTACAAAGAACAATCCGCAACATGTGAATTTAATTATCCAGCTCTACTCAGTCTTATCGCAGTGATTAAGAAGTGAATAGTGGCGGTAAAGATCCAGGTGACTAATACAATTTTATATTTTTGTTAACAAGCAAAAGATGTTGAGTTGCGCTACGTCAGCCATTCGCGATGTTAATTATAAATGTTACCTAAATATCTTCAAACGAATTCGCCGGGGAAAGAATCCACCCAACTGTACATACAGAAAATGATGAGCTCTCCACGAATAATACTTGGCGTTACATAGAACGACGACGATAACGAGCGAGACGCGATTTAAGGGATGATCCGACCTCCACTTGACGTGATTCTCTCTCAAGCGCTAAGGGGATCATCGTTGTGTATCGGTACAATACAGCACAAAGTTCACGTGGTATGTGTTTCTCAGATATATATCTGAATTGGTGAGGTATGTAGTACGACAGAGATGGCGAAAGTTCTCAGAGCTAGAGTATTCCTCTCAACCCCCAACCCCCACTCTCTTTCCCCAAAGCTCGTTGGAGATGGAAGCAATAGGGATCAACTAGTATGCAAATGCCATGTAAATATCGCTCACTCTACCACTCTAAAATACCTCCGTCTTTATTCCAGAAGGGCATCGTCTCTTTCTCGACCACCACTCGCTAAGGGGCAGCGTTGCCAATCCCAAGCTTGAATCATGGTACAGAAGAGAAGATATGAACTTTCTTATCAAATCATTTGTCCATTAAATGAGACAGCAATGACCGAAGAATTTAGTTGATGTTATACAAGTTCGGTCACTATTACGCCCAAAGTAGTGCTGACTGAATATGCTATCATATTCAGCTGACGGAGGTGCTATCCCTCTTCCATGAGCACGCTCGTCAATGCACTTTGGAAGCTACGATTTTTGGGTATATTACCAAAGTGACCATCTGCGGATGGATCAGGTGGGACACATGAAAGCATTTAAAAACTAGTTCGCACCCAGTGGGAGATCGCCGTTCATAGGGTTGGTCTTGCAATAAATGCCATGAGAAGTTGACGACTTCTACTCTTGCTATGCAGGTAGCAAAAGTACTAGTCTTGATATACACATCAGGGCATGACATCATGATCGCCATCACAGTATTCGCCGTAGAATGAATTTTTTCGGTCTAGATACCATGATAACTGTATCGTTGGCAACACTGCACTCAGTAAGGGGTTGAATGAGGAGGTGGGAGATGTGCCATCGAAAAGAGGGAAGAAATCAAAGCCGTAGGGACAAAGCGAGTGCTGGAAAGAGGATCGAAAGCTCTTCTCCCCTTCTGTCTCCGCCTACTTGGGTAACATCGCGTAGTAACCAACCTCCTACTCCATTCTCTTTTCTCAACCCAGACGTTTTCTCTCTTGGTACATTTTTTTAACGTTTCCCCACTTTTTTTTTTCTTTTCTTTTGTTGCTTTTTTTCATTCCAACGACCACTCTTTTTCTCCGAACGAATGCGCCCCCGCCCGTGTGGACTCGAGACTTTTATTGCGTGGGTGTACGATTCTCTCCTCTACAATCGACGATACCCCGGAAAGTGTCTGTTCCTTTGGGTCTTGAGGTCCTCGTTACAGCCCAAGAGAACGTCGACTCTAAAGGGGGATTGAAGGGATGCGAGCTCTTATGAGAGGGTACTGATAGCAGAGCTAACTTAATTGGCCGGATTAACACCTTTCCAGTATCATCAAAGGGCCCAATCAATTTGGCCCATCTTCGATGTACGGATGGGATTTTTTGTACAAATGGTTAGTGCGCTTTTTTCTTGCATACGGAATTGTGGAGATTTAATGGAAGGATTCGGCGGAATGGAAATTTTCGTCAGCCAAACCGATTTTTAAAAATTTTTTCTGATAATTCTCATCATCCTCATTTGAATTTCTATCCATGTGGTAATGTTCGTTGTTAGGTTATAAGCCTCAGAGTGTTAAATGCGTTAGCTTTGAACGTAAGTATATACTAGCCCTGGGTATTATATATGAAGACTTGTGTTCTATTGGTGAAAAGCGTGAGCAAGTGGAATGAGAAGAGGGAGAGAAGTGGAAGCTTCGTGGCATTGGCATAAGACTTCTCTAACTCCGCCAGGTATTTTCATCTTACCGTGGTCTCTCCACAGTGGGATTACTTTATAGAGTCCTCCGAAAGTTGGGAAAGCGCTCCCTTCTGGTTGCAAACTCATTCCACTGTCTACAGGATCTCTTTCTTCATTATCGCAAGCTTTTGCGCTCTTTCTCATTTTAGGGGCTTATCGCACGTCAAATTGAGGTCTTGAGATGCCTCTATTAAATGTATGAATGGATTGTTCTGGAATATAACGGGATTTTTTATTAAAGTCCCCATCAGGAAAATCATTTAATGAAACGACTCGTTCTCAGTTCACTCCTCAAATGATTAACTAATCAACCCCAAGTGTCAGCCGGGAAAACGATAACAGCCTCCTATTTAAGGTGAATCAGCTGGAACTGACTATTGCTATCAAGTCCACAGGGACGCTGGATTGCTGAGTATGCACAATAGGATGGCTATGGTAAATCTATCACCTTGTATACTGTACACAGAGCTGGGTGGATGTGCACTCCATGTTGAATACGACGAACGTATGAAAGCGCCCCGTCGAAGGGTTCAAGTACAATGGGCGGGGGGTAGGCTTAGAGGGCGCGGATATAATGTGAAGTCTAAAAATCAAAACACATTAATCTCAGCCACGTGCCATGAGAACGTTGGCAACAAAACGCCGTCTTGCTGTTAGTACTACCCCTTTAGCCCTCCAATAGTCGCACCTCTTCATTCAAAGTTTTCGCGAAATGCAGATATTTCAGGAAAAGTCATGGTATGCATCAATCATTAGCTTTACCTCAGCTTCCCTAAATTTCGAATCTTGAGACTCACATAGGGCTGGATTTTTTTTTTGAAATGTTGGGATAAAATAGCAGGTATTTTCGTGATGGGAATATTCCGTCGATAGGCCACTCTGTACTCTGTTATCCCGTCATCATCCATTCTTCAGATAGATTACAAGTCATGAAGATCGTTCATCAATATTAAATCGTGAATGACGAGTGCGATTTCGGGCTCAGGATCAATGGGGTTTCCCAAACCTTGGCGTACAGTGAATGATGCCCATTGTTCTCATTTTTCTGTGCGTTGCAAGCATATATATTGGTATTCTTCTACTAGGTTCCACTGTCGAATCAGATATGTCAAAAAGTATTTAGCAACAGAGGGTCAATTTTGGGGGGGGGGGGGGGGACTTCTAGTCACCCGGATTGCTCGTAGCAGTCCCTTGGGCATATATTGTTGGTAATGTCGATTCTTAGTTTTGATTTATGGATTCACTGGGAAGATTTAGGAAATTGCAAAAATTGACACCAAAACGATAGAAGGAAAAAACTAAAGATTTCCTAATACCAAGAGAGAGAAGAACCAACAAAATTAAAAATTTAAGTACATCGGTATATCCGATTGAACGCTACCAATGGATAATCACCTACGTTGAGCATCGATCTTGCTCAGTCATAATTTTCACCATGCAATTTTCCTCCCGCTTCTACGATTCTTCGGACCAGTTGGAAATCTACTTAATGTGATGTAACAGGGCACAGTTATATTACGGTTATCTAATTCAATTTGGTAATATCATCCCCCTTCACTTGGAGAGAATAAATGATTACTGCAAAGATACGTGGTTATCTGGTCTCGTGGGGCGCGTAAATTACTATTATGCCTATCTACGCGGGTAGATATATAGTAGTACAGTTTCGCCAACTGTGGCAAGAGAGGAATAACATTACGATTTCATCTCATTTTCGCATCTCTCTTCATTATCATTTTCCTTTCACTCACTCGCGCATTATTAATTATTGTCAATTTTTCATCCTGGACTATCTCATATATAGATATATATATATATCTAATGAGAGCTTTTGATTGAAAGCTTTTAACATTTTTCAATTCGTTAAAATCTTGTATTTTTTGTCTGCTTACCACCAGGCTTTCAATTAACTTCCGACGTTGCATTTCGGATGGAGATTCCCCAACTTGTCGTGTAAATGCAACATTTGGGAACGCGTTTCCTGGTGGCCGATCTCCGTGGGAGTCTGTACAGGCTGTCTAATCCGTTGTCATCATCTTTCGTGATTCAACTATCCATGATACAGTACACCATGCAACTACCACGCTCACCCCTCCTCATTCATTCTGGATCGAACAATGACAATTCGCGATAGTCGTGCACAGCCGCCAGTTGCTCTTTCCAACTCGTGACGTCTCTATAAATCGACAGATTAGTGCAGCCACTGGTCGGCTAACTATTGACAAACACTCGCTCGAAAATTTACAATTAGAATTCGTGGAATTGTACAGAGTCAATTCACGATTTCTAATGTGGTTCATGACGAGGGCATTCCCAGTAATTTAATATCTTCATCTAGTTCTCGGTTCCGAATGGAAGTACTGGTGTCGTCCGATGCTTCATTTTGTTGTTTCAATTCTAATTTTACTTGAAAATAGTGCGAATGAATTTTTAACACATATTTCCAAACGTTGCACCATAATTTCGTGCCAGTACGGTTGGTTTTGGCGGGGAATCAATTGTGAGTAAATTGCGTTTGAATTGATAGTGGGAAATTGGCAGTTATGGGGCGAATATTCTTAACTTCTGCACAGTGTCATTGAGTTCTCTCATGTCAGCACTCCCGCAGTGCTTCTGAATACTCACGGTGGAGGGGGAGGGAACGAACCAATGCCCCCGGGGTACGGAGTGACATCGGTTGTGCTTTTACCGCGTTTACCCTTACCCTTTATGCTGACATAAATATCGCTTATATCGAGGCATCGCGCCACTGTTTTGGTAACCGATAGAGCATTGTGCTGTTCAAGGCACCGTGTACACCAAACACCGAGCTGTGTATACCCGGCAAACACGTGGGTCCACGTGTCCAATGCTCCACCATTCTAGCAGCCCCTCACTATTCCCAACTCAATTCACTAGTACTCTCACCCCCATGGACGATTTATGTAAGCCTGCATCTCTCCAGGATTCCGGCCCAGTCATGTCGAATATTCCCGTAACTGGATTCACTATCTTGGTGACATCAAACTGACACGCGAGTAGGGTACGCGTCGATGCAAAAGGACGTTTGCACTTTGGTCTTAGTACACACACGTGCTAGTTTTTGCGTCATTGAATGTTTGTATGCTTTGTGACACTTTCAATATGAGTCCGGAAATCAATGTTTTTAGTTGGCGAGATGGAATGATACTTTGGAGGCTGCTTGCAAGGTTTATTCATCAGCGAAAAATACTCCGGAACCGAATTTGAGATCTCGAACTCCTAAAGTAATGGCTATTGCAATTTTTTGCTATAACAATAGTCGCAATAGTAAATAAATCATGCTTTTATTTCCTCGAGGCCATTGCGCTAATTTCAATACTAAAAAATGAAATTCCCCAATGAAAAGAGGGAACGAATCATTAGCGATGGGATCTATAACACCCCATTACTCCCATAACACGTCGCCATTTGTCCCCATTGTTCCGTTCCCATGTCGCCTCAAAAGTATCCTAAAAAGGAGATCCATAGAGATGCTGTGTCAAAATCATTCAACTGAGAAAAGGTGTATGTAATCTACAGACTCACCCCTCGAAAAATGAAAAGTGCATTGTAGAATCTATGAGAGGGGAGACCTCCACCGCATACGCGCGAGGGGATTTTCACAGCATTACATTCACGTTAGCAACGTAGGTGGTGTAGAGTCGCGGTCAGCCCCTGGCCGGTCCGTCAAACTCGGGCCATCAATAACCGGTCTGACAACATCGAAAAACCGTAACGCTTTCGCTGTATAGAGAGTGCCTAGATGAAAGTTGAATTTTGTTGAGTTCCCCTGTAAACAACAGAAAAAAAATAATTTTAGGAAAATAGTTTCTTAATTAAAAATGGTTCACACTGAGAGAAAAAAAAAACCCTTTAAAAAAGGGTTAACCGATTTCCGTTTCAATATCATATCAAAATAACCTTATATATATATATAACTAAATAACAATATATGTCATTTGGGGGAGGCATAATGGGACATGAAATTTGTGCAATCCCTCAGGCATCAATAATTTTTTCAGGGCATGCAGTTTGTTCCACAGTCGCCCTGCAGTAACCACCAGGAAATGCACGATAAGAAATGTGGATTCCCATTGATTGATGGATATATTGAGACAGCAAATTGTTCATTGGAAAGAAAACTGGAAATGAATTCACATTAAGCCAAACATAAACGCTTTCTGCCGGCAGTCGTTTGGAATTCGATTAGACTGATTGTACAGTTTCTATTTTGGGTTCATACATATTTATGGTAATGCACCACAACTTCCGATTTGTTATGTCGTTTCTTACCTGTCTATTTGCTCTTTAAAGGTATCGATAACCGCTTATTTGGAAAATTGGGGGAATCCCGGTACAATTTCTCGAATCAAATTTTCTCTGTCCATTTGGAGAAGGCGGAAAATTGATTACCGACTCGCGAATACCAATGTGTGCGTTTTTCGAATTTTCCTTTGGCAAGTAAATGATTCCATGATGAAAGATGGAGGGAGAATTTCTTTTTTTTTCAAAATCAAACTCACATGATTTCCAATGCAAGTACTCCATGAAACTTGCATCAAGATCATTCAACTTGAAATATGCTCTTTTTTTCTTCAAGCGAAACTTTTTCGTGATATGAGGCTACGGTATATCAGGACATTGTTCGACGGACATATTCCGAGCTATGTGCTCCGAAACATCAGACCAAAATGGCTCGACCCCAAAACTTTTTTGATATATCGGCTCATGCTGCACTGAGAGAGAAAAATTATATTGCCTACCCCCAACCGGTTCTCCTTCCTCTCTTTACCAGGAAGTTGGGCAATTTATTCACCTTTTTTTTCGGGGGCTTTCACGTCTCCGTCGTTCTCTGTCTCGGCTTGGTTTTTTATATCAATATGCCAGGCGATTCAATAGATATGGGGGTCTCCATTTTTGGGGACCTCCCACGGATCTTTCCAACGTTTTATCGTCGTTTTTTTGCACGTTTCTTTCTCCATAAAACAGCCAATGAAACTTCCAACACTGAGCGCAAGTCGTTTCGACTGTCGTCTGTATTTGGATTTGAAGACAGGGGATTCCCTGGTCTTTGGAGGTGGATTTACATTCAGCATTCGGTTCAAAGAGTCTCACAAACGGGGGTGGAATCTATTGGATTTTGTAATAGTTTATTAACCCAATTTTTCACGTTATTTTGTTCATTTGACAGGTGTCACTTACTACCGAATCTTCCAGTGTAGACGCTAGGTTGCGCGATAAAACACCTTCGCGATCCGATGTCACCGGAAGTCGTCTCCACGCCGGAGTGCTACCAATATCGGGACAAAAATGTAGATTGTATATATATACGACGGCCAATTACATGTTAAGTTTTACCGAAAATTTGAAACTGGGTAACAATTTTTCCATCAATTCGAATTTTATATGCATCGAAATTCCCACTCAAGCTTGTTAAATATTCTTTCCTTCCCAGCGGTGTTGTGAATAATTGGTGAGTGGCGACCTGGAGCATCTCCGGGATATTCCAGTAATATCCTTGGAATTGGTTGAGGGGCCTCAAGTAAAGGAAGTAATATACACGTGCCGTTGGTGCGTGTATATTTAACGTGACATCAATCTTCATCCATCAGCAATAGCACCCGAAGGTACGTCCTTTTGTGGTAACGCAAAACGACCAATGGATCGCAGCATGTTGCTTATGGGTTTATGGAGAAATGGCTTACAAAGCGATCTATTTGAAATTAGTGAATTTGATCGATGCTCAATGGATTTCTGCATTACTGAGGCCGCCAAGCCACGATTTTAACCTCATTTCTCTCGGTCAACGTATTTCAGGCGGGGCGGGAGGGTAGGAAAAAATTGCAACATGGATTCTCCTTTACATAGGTATTGTGATACATCAAAAAATTGCGTAAACGTAATTTACGGTTACGGAATTGTAATTCACAATCTGTAGATCAAAAATCCTCTGAACAAATATAGACCGAACAATTTCTAAATGTACAAAATCTCTATTATAAAATATATTATTCTACAACTTGATGAGAGGCATTTTTCCATTTCATTGTGAATCACATTGATCACCAATTATCCCACGGATCATAAATAATGAATCAATTGCACTACCAAACCGCCTAATTGCCATGAAAGAAACTTATAGCGCACAGTGGAGAAAAAAACCCATAATAAACTGCAATTCCACTGGTGAAAGTGTGCAACGATACCCGTAGATCAAAGCGGCGAGTAGATGGGCACCACCTACTCCCGTCGATCATTAATTTCCGGACAATAAAACACAAAGCGCACACGCGGGTGTCGCGTCCACGGCGTGAGAGTGACACGCCCAGGGGGTAGGAGACCCGGGTGCCATTGAGTAAATGTCATTTTTTTTATCGCGTCCTCTACTAAAATCGTGTTTGCTCTTGGTATTTTGAGGGGGCGCGAGGAGGGTTACGTGGCATGCATACAAGAGCCCCCCCTCGAAATAGATATATAGTGAGAATATATAAAACCCATTACTCATGCAAAAAATATATATTATTTGAGCGAATTTCACATATTTCAACACATATATACCAAACAAAATTATTTTTGATCGGAGGGCATATAAAAGTTTGAGGACAATTCGGACGAATTTGAAGTATATAAATTAGAGATTTTCAGGCTCATATGTTTGGGTAGAGATCCGAATATTTTAATGATTTTTACATGTGTGAATGTCTAAATCAAATGGATATTTTGATTAGATTTCCATGAACCGTTGGCCTGCATGGTTTAACACAAAACGCGAATGAAATTTTGGTACTGATTGAGTTTCGATTTTCCAACAAATTCCATATATATGACCACATATGTGTATATAATGCGTATACATAATAAAATATCATTGACATCGGATATATAATTTACCCATATATTTTGATTTTTTTTTGGGGGGTAGACCAAACGGTGGCGTAAAAGAGAATTGGAGATAGAGAGGAGAGGGAGAAGGGCAATTGATGATGCTGTGTCGGGGAGTCACTGGCTGGTTATTGTCTGCGTCACGTGGCCCATTCCAAACCCCCTTGCGCCCCCATAAAATCAACTCTCGGGATGCCCAAGCGAGTTAATTGATCGGCCGTGATCCAGCATTTGAAAATAGGCAGTCCCATCACTAAGCACCGTGGTAACGCTAAAGGGTTTTAATGATCGTTACCCCGTTTCAACAAGAACAGTTAAATACTTTAACTTCACGCACCAATGCACTTTCACGATAGAACATAAAAAAATAAAAAAGGTTGGGATGTTGAGATTGGCACGATTCATCGGGTGGAGCGTGTCAAGAGAATTTAGATTTATCGGTGCACATTGATTGTACAAAACTACATGTCTTTACCAAAACACGCGTGCCGCGCGCGTGGTAATGAATAAGCGCGAGGGGATTTCATTAGATTACGCAATTGGTATTGATGTGGTGGGGAAATCGCGTTGATATGTTAGGACATTGACATGGAAATTTTGGAGCTGCAGTTTTGGAGCCTGAGCTGTCAGAACAGTTGCAAAATTTTTAATGTACCAATTCCGACAGTTCAAGGATTCTCAGATTTCTATATCTTCTGAGAAATGTAAAAGGGGAAAGATAATTGGAACAATTGAGGTTATCCTTCAAGATGAACCTAGCACGTCAACGCTACGTAGCTGACGTGTGGTTATAAATATTCTTGAATATGGTGTCTTGTCATACAATACGTTTTCAACTTCTTCAGTGGATCACAGCATGAGTTTATACAATTATGCATGTATGTACTGAGTAACCACTAAGGGAAACTGGTTCTATGAGAAACTGTCGATCGAAGACAGATCTCCCGGCGATGCCGCACCTCCCAGGGGACTCGTCGTTCACTGACGTTTTTTTTTCCCCCCTGTAAAATGCAATCAAGGTCGTTGCTACTTCGTCTTTCTCTGTACTGCTTTGTGAAAAATCATGCCGTCTCTTGTGCTCATCCATTTGGACTCCATGTGACGTTTACTTACCTTCCACACATTGTCCTTGTTTTCCTAACCTCTTTAATGGCAGTCACGTACGCGGGAAAAAAACGATTGTAGCGCCCCACGGTTTTACGCGAAATCACTTTTCATTCAATCTCATATGTCCGGTAAAACAAAAATTTATGGTAATGGGAGACATTTTTTGCTTGACTCACATCAGAGTTTGGTACGGGTTACGTGCGTGAAACTCATTTGTTGTGATTTTTCGAGGAATCAAGATGCTCAATTTCTCAAAAATTTCAAAAATTTCAAAGATTTCAAAAATTTCAAAAATTTCAAAAATTTCAAAAATTTCAAAAATTTCAAAAATTTCAAAAATTTCAAAAATTTCAAAAAATTCAAAAATTTCAAAAATTTCAAAAATTTCAAAAATTTCAAAAAATTCAAAAATTTCAAAAATTTCAAAAATTTCAAAAATTTCAAAAATTTCAAAAATTTCAAAAATTTCAAAAATTTCAAAAAATTCAAAAATTTAAAAAATCTCAAGACTTCGAGAGACTTCAAAAATTTGCAGAAAATGAACAGAAATGAAAAAAAATGAAAGAAATGAGCCTGAAAAATTTGACGGAAAGAACAATTTCGAAAAATGGAAAAACTTTCAAAGGAAGGTTCAAGCGTCCTCTTGAAAAGCTTGGTTAAACTCAATCCTCCAAAGTCGTCAAGATGTCTCTTTCGACATGAACAAATTTGATTTACCCATGATGGGTTGAGGTACTTCAAGAGTCTCAGTATAGGAGCAGGAATCGAGGGACAGAATATGACATGAGGCCCATCACAAGCTCTCGCCCTCTTCCGTATCTGCATGTACTCTCCAAAGTTATTATAAAAATAATCAAAGTTTCCTCGTACTCCGGATTGGCCAAGTGGAATGGTCGAGGCGTAGGGGCTGGATTCATGGCTCTCTCAAACCCATACAAAAAGTCGACGATGAAGGGTTTTCCTTTGGAGGGTTTAATACGAAATGGAGGCCGCCTCCGGTCCTCAAACCGGGCTCTCTCGTTACGTTTGACAATTATGCGTTAATTTGCACCCTGTGATACTTCAAACGGTTTTTATTCATTGCGCGTCGAAGCGAGTTACGAAGAAAGTGCTATATACACAAGATCCTTCGTGGACAGTCTATCCTGGTAGTCCGAGATGAATAAAAATATGGAAAAAAAGGGAACTAACGAAGATGAGAGGCTGACTTCGTTTGGTGGCCTCTGAGATTTCTCAGATTTTTAGGAGACGCAAAGTTGGCCGTCAAAGAGGATGCTGTATGATAATATGCAGTCGTACTGAATTGAGAACGTGAATGTCAAGAGTGTAGTGCGTTCTTGCTTCTGGCTGCGCTGAATAAAAACGCAAGAGTAGATGTAGAAGGAGATGAAAGTCAAATTTTTGAAAATTTTGAACGTTTTTTTCTCGAGAACCTGCGACCGCTCCGACTATAAACTGCCTTAAACCTCAATAGACACAGTATGGAGTGCACCAATAAAAACCGTTTCTTTTAGACAGTGGACATTCTAAATGGTCACACCAAGGGCGTTAATCTTCTTCCATTTTTTTTTCGTTGAAAAAACGTAACAGATTGGAAACCGCATTCGGTTAGATGTGTATACGGAGTGTACTGGTGTATTAACGTCCCCCGCGCCATCGACGCTATTAACTAATGCCACCCCTGTAGAACGTGACGCCATACGTGCGCCAAGAGTCACACACAGACAGGGTGAAGGCATACGCAAAGCGCGAGTGGAACGGAGGGTAGAGGATATATCCCCGCAGGATGGGACAGTAGTTTAAGCCTTGATATATCGCCCGACGACACTCCCAACTTCTGTCACCGTTTTGTATCGCTCGTTTTTTTCCTCTTCTCTCTCTCCCCGCTCAACCGGCTGACCATATGTCCACTGAGAAGCAGCAATTCATTCAGATTTTTAGTAAAGTACTTTTCTATGTTTAGTTAAAAAATGAATATATTAATTACTGTATCAAATATAATTACGTAGGGAAGGGTGGACTGCGATGAGACATTTTGCGATATATTCCAAATGGAATTGTCAGTTATGATGATAAAAATCACGATGGCAAAATCGTAATTTACGTAATTTTTAATTATAGTTTACAACTTCTAAATCTAAAGTTGGAATCGACTTTGCAATCGTAATTAATTTGACGATTTTTTTCATTGTACACAAGTGTATTGAAGGCTTATAAATTCACGGTTAGAACTATAACTCTTTCACTATGGAGGCTACGACTCACGAGCAATCCATCAAATAGGTCGAGGCAATTTTTGAAAATTTATAGCTCAAGCTATATTCCACCAGCTAACTTGATAGTTCACTTAGTCACGGTCCCAATAGTCCCGCTGTGTCGAGAGGTAACAAATGATGCCACATGTTCGCATCTTGAGCGTATGGAGCGTAACCCGCGGGGCATAGGGTGAGTTTAACTCGTCGTCAGTAGCCCAAGGATTGCACGGGTCGTCGGACTCGTCCGCGTAATTCGTACATTTGCTATCGCACCCTTGTATGTGTGTGTGAGCAACCCCTAAAAAGAAGCGTAAGAGAGGGTGATGGTGCGAGGAGTGAGATACTTTAACTACCACCCAGGGACCACTCTCAGGACGAAAATGAATTGAGAGCTCTTGGTTAATTCGCCTGTTAACAGCTGCGTATTGTGCTTCTTCAATGACCAAAAACGCTTGCAAATAAAAAAACACGGCATAAAAATGATTGTGCTTAATATGTTTGCCGATACCTCGGAACAATAGACACTTTTTAAATTCTTGGTTGGAAATATATCATTGAAATCTTCTAAGTCTACGGAATTTTTTTTCTCAATCCTCTTACGTGTAACAAATTTGACTTTCAGCTATAGCATATGGAACATCATGCATACTCAATATTATTTTTTGGAGTATCGCCCACATCGGAGCAGCCAAACCGAAATTGGATGGAAAGTTCGAACCTATGTGGATTGAAATTTCGAACATGCAAAATGAAACTGTTTGGGTCTGAATTTTTTCTACTTTTTTGGATTTGCCATCACAAAAGTAGATGGGTGATTTCTAAGACCAAGGGAAGGCTTTCGAAATTCTACCGAGGTTACTACTTGACGAAGCCTTGTAGGTGCCCAAGAACGACTCGATAGTTCAATGTACCATCACGAATACAATCAAGATGGTGGAGGATTTTTGAGTGAGTGTCGAACGGATGGTACGTTGTATTCCAGATGCGTCATCAGGTTGATTAAGAGGCAGCTATCAGTCAGCTTTTCTACCTCACTGCCGCGACGAATCTTCTGTACAGTGGCATTCAACGGTGGCAGGACTGTGCATCAAAGTGAAATAGGAGCCCTCATAAAAGGCGATACGCAGTGACCGAGTGGTTTTCGGAGTTATGAAAAGGAAGCAAAAATTTGTAACTGACCATAGACGATGAATACACTTCTGGGAGGTGTCATTTGTCGACATTTGTTCCGCTTCTTTCAATACTTATTAAAGTATCAGCTATAGTTCATCAGCTTAACCAAATCTCACTAGTTCCAATTTATAGAACTAAAAATGTGCCAACAGTTAGAATTTTTCATAGACACAAAAATCAATTGCCTGAAGGGAAGAAATTATGCAATTCAATTATTTAATTAACTACTTGGGAAATCCATTTAAACTTTCATTTTTTTTTTCATCGAATGCTCGGTGGGATGTGCCCCTGGTAACGAATGCCATCGGAGAGACAACGAAAATCGGGCACTGAGTTTAGATCATGAAATAAACATTAGGGGATCGATCCGCGCAACCGTCCGCGAAGTCGTTACTCCACTTTTGGCGGACGTCGGTGGGATCGCCGGAGGGTGAAGGACCGAGAAGGAACCGATGCTCAGTGAAGTGCAGACTTGCCTTTCTACGAAAATTAATCAGCGGCCGGAAACCCGCAATTTTTTTATTTCCCCCGATGAAAAATTCCAGATTGCCTGCCTGTGTACTAATTCAATATTGTCATCTGCATAATACTAGGCTCGTTATTTCACCGAAAAAAATCGCCATCAATTACATAATGACTTGCGCCTCCAAAAGGACCCGCTGAATGAACTGCGCAGTCAATTGAATAATTTATGCGCACTTTCATTGTCTTTCGTAAGAATAGTAAACAGTCTGGCAAGTTCATCTCTCTAGACATTAGCTGATCTTTGTTTCCTGTACCAATCTTTATCGAGTATCAAGGTAGAAAGATTGATCGATAAGAGTCCCCCGGTTCGTGTTTGTTTTCCCGATTACTTAATGCGTTCAATCCATCCCTTCTCGTTATTTGCCTGACACAGCTCCGAGGAACAGTAAATTTTCGAATAGATCCCGGGAATTCATTCCACCCATGTCAGGTTGTATTGAAAATCTCTAGCAATGCTATCGAATATTGGGGGCACATTGAATTGCCTGGAGATTTGCAATTGACGATCATTGGATTCTGTTGATCAGAACAATCGATGGATATTAATTGATGCAAAGAAAGCTTAGAACATATAGGGCTCTTGGGTCATTATACCGGGAACAGCAATCATTCAAGAAGTATTGAGAGCAAAAATCTTCCTTGAAACTCTCCAATTATATTCATTGAACTAACCCAAAGATTGTTAGCGCACCCTAACAGAACCGCAATACCAAAGAATCAGTTCACTTGTTTTTCTTTTCAGTTGTCTCTTCAGGGAGACGACTCCACCTTCCTCCAACCCTCGTCATTAATACCAACCGACTGTTACATATGGATGAGAATTCTCTAGTTCTGAAGTTGTGAAAGAGGAGACGAAGGACTGAAGCTGTAGGGAGTTATAACGGAAAGCAAAACGACACGGGACACACGCCCGCATTATCGAGAGGATGGGGAGAGGATGCGCGATCCAATGCGGTTGGGGAATACCGAACTCATCGACTAAAAGCATTCGCGGAAAGAATCGAGTTATCCCCAGCCCCCGATTCCTAGATACCACATACGATCATAAAGAAAATCATGTGAACCAAGTTTCTTTTTCATTGTCAGTATTTCCGCTTGTTACGATGGCGGAATTCCGCGAGAGATGCCATGAAAATTTCAACTTTTGTCGTGCTCTACCAAAACATGTGTTGCAATTTTTTTTCCTTGTAGAATCCAGTTACTTCGTAAGTGATTACATTGTGATTCGGCGGGGGAAAGACCAGTTCTGGCAATTTTAATAATATTAATGAATTGGAAAAGAAAAATCCATAATCTCCTTCTTATCACTATGTCCTCCTCTCCGTGATTTGGTGTTTACTCCACCCCCGGATATTCTCGGACAGAGGGTGTACGGGTCCAGACACTGGCAGCTTTGCTAGACCCATAAATCCATCCTCTACTATCCCTATATATTTCTTGAGAGGAGTGAAAACCCAATATAGGTAATGTTCTGCCTGGGCTACTTAACAAATTGCTACAAATTGCGGTGGGCATTTAGCCTCAGACCGGTGAATCCCACACACTCGGTTGCCGCCCTTCGTTTACCCCACAAGACGCATATAGCATATATATAATGGGTGATAGTTTCCAGAGGGGGGTGGAAACTCCTACTGTCAAGGCTTTCCGAGTACGGTGCTTTTCACATTGGCCACATGGTGTACCCATATGTCCAGTAGCAACTCCCCCAATACTAAGTGTCCACTGAAGTAGACAAATCTCGTGAATGCACTCGACGAAACTGGCCAAGATATCAACTCTCGTCAGTCTGATAATGGGAATGGGCTTTTACCACGAGGGGTTACAATGTTGATTCTACCTAGGAGAATGGGAGAAACAGGGAGGAATGGCACCTCAGTGTGGTGTTAAATACCGCATTTATCCCCAAAACGTTTGCTTATCCAATCCGGGGAAAGCTGATTACTTCGTTGAGGTATTCACTTGCAATTCCATTTCATCTCCAATGTTTCAGGACCAGTGGTCTTTTGGACTGTACGCAGATGCTATTGGTAAGTCACTCGAGCTCACGGGTATGGATCGTAACGGCGCAGTTCATGAACATGTTTTCTCCGGGCAAAACGTCAACGATAAAAATGCTTTTGGAGTAATTCTTGTCGCTAATCTCCATGTCATGGTGTGCATTGTGCTATGAAGGTGGTTCAACCCGAATGCAACTCTCATATGTTAATGTCTCGGCTATATTTTGCACCTAAGTGGCTTAAATCCCTTCTCTATCAATACATCATCAAATATGTTGTCCCAATACATGGGAAACACTAATGGTACTTTGAAGGCAAATGCGCTAGGAAAGCAATCAACGATCGGACCAGTTAATTTCACGGGTATTTCACGCATCTCACTCAACAATGCTGCAAACCCAATAGCTAGAGATTCATTTGACCGGCCGTCTGGAGGTTCAAACAAGCACCCTACTGTAATAGCAGCTCTGATTTCTGCCATTCACATTTATAATAGGATTGGCCAAATGGAAATTATCGATTTGCAAGGAGATTACAAATAATTCAGTTTTTGATCAATCCTAATATTACGTTAGATATCAACGGAATATACCGATTAAGATTTTTAAACGTTTGAAAGATTCTAGCTTCCATGATCTCATGCATTCTCCTCCACGCTTCCATCTGTGCACCCATGGGTTTTCATATAAAGAAATCTATAGAATTTCTCTATACGTGGATATATTCATCTGCACTTTTGACATCAATTTTTTGACAAAAACAGGGCCTCATTCTGCCAACCTTAATACCCTGGCTTGCACCGCCAATTTTTGCAACCTGAACCTGACTGCCCGTACCTTCCAGATCCACTGCACACATCATTGTCCCACGTTGACAATTTCACCGCAGCCCCCCCCCCCTCCCCCACCCACCCTTTCTAGTCCGTCCAGGCAATTCAACCTCCCAGTGTGAATGTTGTCAGCCAATTTTCTTGGCCAGTGCCTCCAAATGCCGCAGATTTCCATCTACCCCACAGACTCGCGGGACGAAGGCCCCATCGCTTGGTACACTTGGGTAAATATCCCCCCTCAAATCCTGTCTCCCCCTCCCCCCAACGCCCACCTCACGGGGATGCTATTCCTAGTCCCTTCAACACCTAAAATCCACCCATGGCTAGCCACAACTGTGATTATAATTCGCATTTGTGTGAATGTCATATCACTGTACGGGATTTCGCACACATTTGTAAGGGCCCCAGCAATGGTGGTATATGAAACGACAGTGGTTCTTGCGGTTGTGTGCGACACTGTGGAAGGGGGCGTACGAGGAGTGGGGAGGCGCGTACAGCCCGTTGTAAAGGATTATGCACGCGGATTTAACTGATGAATCACATTGTCATCTTGATTCGCGGTGGCGTTAATTTTCCAGGGGCCTGGACCACCATCATTTTCAACTAGGAGCAAGAGGTGGATCTTGATGAAGAGAATAGAGGGGGATCTTCCGCTCGTTGGCCACTTGACGGATGCGTGAATTTTGCGGATTAAAGTCATGAACAGTTGGGGGATTGGCTGATTGGGAAAGACTGTGAATCAATTAACATGGAGAACTTTGAGTAGCGTAGTTATGAAGATGTCAACAAAATACCGCAGATTTTGCCTGTTCATACTGTTAAAAAGCGTCTTAACATGTTTGACCCTCAAAAATGTTACCTCACGAGGTGAATGACCTCGTGCTCATTTAATATGGATTTTTAATATTACTTGGATAATCAAATAAGCATAAAATAGTGATATAGTCGTATGAAATAGTCGATTTCTTCTACGGATTTAGTCTACATCGCACCTTTTCATTATGCATGCATTAGTCCAGTCAACTTTTGGTTTCTTACGTTAATGATTACGTCCGTTGCTTTTTCGACAGCAGTTCGATACCATAATTCTTTTTTGAAACACAATATTTTCTTCCAATGAATCAATTATCAATCCATATTTTCTTGCCATACGAACATTTCCTACCGTCAACATTTTTTTAATCTCAGTCTATCAAATGCATCTCGATGTTAAGATTTTATTGATAAAATAATGAAAAATTTGATTCATCTTGGTGTGGGGGTATTGCCATCCATTTTCATTTCACGAAAAATTAAAATACATATTGAAGATAGGTATAGCTGTTACATCCAATAATTCAATAATTTTCCAGGAGATTTGGCGCAGCCTCATCGCACTGTCAATACTCAATATGAGGCCATTACAAGAAGAATGGGAGATTCATTTCGGGAGATGTTTGCAGGAGGGAGTAGAAGTGAAACCGAGGGTGTTTTTGTGGTACGTAGAAGTAAATCCACAAGAATTAGCCACTTCCAATTCGAACAGACCGCATATACCGTACTTATTAATTTCACCAATAGCAATTTGAGTGAAGGGTGGAGGGCACAGATGGTGCGTCACAAGTCAATATTATACTTTGTACCGCAGTGTCAGCCATCCCCCTAAAGGATAATCGCTTACTGTAATACATGTACGCAAATTGCGTGTGTCCCATGGATTTTATTCACATATTTACCGTGTTACATGCAGCGTAACAATTGCGATTATTGAGAAACGAAATGAATTTGGGATCGTAAATTATTAGAACTGTGGCACAATTTTACCGGATCAAACCGAACTTTACAGGTCATATTTTCTCTGGAACATCTGGTCGCACTTCGAAATTCCATTTCTTCTTAAATTTCGGAAAGGGAATATTGCATAGCAAGTCGATATTAATGGAAATTAATTCGTCCCAAAATGTATCTGACATTCAAAATTTCAGGCATTTCATTTCCCTTCAATTGAATTCAAAGTGATAATTCTGCAAATGATGATAAAGTAAGAAGTCCACAGTTGGAGTTATTGTTTCAACTGTGTTCGTTAGGCGCGCATTGATTGCATCCCTCACTTTTCAACTTTCCGATTTGGGGAAGTTATTGTAATGACTCCAAGAATGAAAGGTATCGAAAATCGAAAACGAGAAATTCTTTTTTACGTTGGACATCATCCTAACACGGTTTTGATAAGTGTTTTGTGTGTGTATTCGTTTACGTGAGTGATTTTTTAAACTCACATTTTCTCATGACCGGATCGACCGAATTCGTGATTTTTTTTCTCTTTTAATTTTCCCCAAAATTTACAAAAATTGGAAGCACGACAGGAGCTGATACACTGGTGTGACCTCTCAAGGGTTAGTCATGTAACCCTGTTACCCGGAGCGAGACATTGCAGCCCACCCGAAGGATGTTACATGAGAGGTGTGTTGCAGAGATGAAACCGGTGCAGGAGGCAAGTGAGAGGAGCTTGGGAGAAAAGGCGCGGCAAGAGGAGGAGGAGAGTCGCTGAGAGTGGAGTGTGCCCCCTCTTCTTCTCGGTTGACTCAAACGCTTGCGATATCTCGACCAATCGAATTCCACCGCCGGCTCCGCCTTTTATCATTATTTTACTTGTTTTCTCTTTACTTCACCCTCATTGGATGACATTCTCGAGGCGCCCCCTCCCCCCTAATGTTAGTAAAAAAAAAATAAGAAAGGAAAATGTTTATCCTTGGCACATCGGCGGGTACCTTAGCCCCCCCCCCCCCCCTCCCAGCCTCTCCCTGCCCCCTTGAGCCTGAGGATAGGCCGACACCTTTCGGTCGTCCAATGATGCACCCAGAATCCAAGTGGACTCTCAACGACATTCAGCACTTATCCTCCTCGCATTATCCGCAGACTCCTTGAGAGGCCATTCGTTCCTAAGATCTCTACGGTTTCAAATTATTCCATCTTCTCGGGTGCACTTAAGAGCTAAGGTCAGGCGTAAAATTATCGTCAGGTGTAAATAACGATATCGTTGGGAATTTAGCGGAAATTTTAGGGGGAATGCGGTGGGTAAAATCGGTGGTAATGATTCCAATATTCGGCAATAATAAGTGATATAATGCTGTAATGAGTATAGCGATCGATGAATGCAATTTAGTATTCATTCAGGCTTTCGTTTTAATGAGATGGGCTTGGTCACCATGTGGAGCTATTCCCGTAATCGTCCCTTCAATTTGCAGTAACTGTTAAATCAGCGACGGAAAAATGTGACCAAATGGGGTTCATTTTTGGATGATAGTAGAAAGTCAACAATTGACTTTTCAATGCAAAAAGATATCGGCAATCATTTTTTTTCTAGTACGGTCCTGCGTGTTATCGAATTTTCTATTCACCATTTTTGAAAAATGCTTTACAAAAGAGATGAAATCGACGACTATATCTCTCTATATGATTATAGTAAAAAAAGTAGATAAAAAGTAGTAAATCAATTTTTTTTGTTAAGTTTGAAATTACAAGTAAATCGGTAATTTTTTTGTACAGCCTCAATGGGCCCCACTGGTTTATGGCTACTACTGTGTGTTTGTTTTCCATGGAGATAGTGATAAATCCGATGGGATCAGGTGGGGAATCTCTTGGATACCCAAAATAATGTAAAGTTGCATGTATCAGAAGAAGAAACCCATACCGACCCATCGCTGGCTTGATCTGGCGCATTGTATGTATATTGTGTAGGTGGTTGGGCATTTTAAGCCGTCGGAAAAGGTGAACAAGCGTAGGACAATGTAGAGGTGGCACGGGGCAGTCTCACAGGTAACCTATGCCGATATCCTCGTGAATACCGAATGCCATATGGAGTTATTTTTTCGGACCAGCAGAAAGGGTGCCGATGAAAATGGCACGAGAATATGCAAGCGAGGTACAAGCATCTTGGTTGTAAGCGGGTTCCCAGATTCAAGAGATCGCTGTAATACCGATATCACACAGTGATCCTAAGTGATCCTAAACAACTTTTTGCTGAATATCTCCGAATAGAGTCAAACTATCGATATCTTGATCTCTATCAATGTTACACATCTTGATAAGTAGGTGACTACAGGCTTTTTTTTTAATTTGTAACGTTCAAAAATTCTTTACGAGACAGGTTAACTTGCCCTCTGCCAATTCGCCCCTGAATTCATCCTAATCGATTAAAAATCAATTTGAAAATCGGTGGGATATTAGACGCGCCCGGATATACGAATCGGATAGCGATTTGTTTCCGAAAAGCAATATAAACCCCGGTGGGCGGTATTGCAGAGGTCGGAAATCGGGAAGGTGTGCTCCGGCCTTTTCCCCCGAAAATTTGCATGAGGTATTAAAGCACGGTGGCTGGCTTTTCAGCGGGTTGAAGTCGATGTTTGCCGACAGAGCGACAGTCACGCGATCAAAGGATCAGCCCTCTCATTTTATCCCGTATCCACGTAATTGTTCCTCCTTCTCTTATCTGTTTCTGGCCCTCCGGTCCATGGAGTTTGGTGTGAGCTGCTACCTTTTAGCCCTACAAAAGTTACTCTAGAGTCTCTTTGTGTGTTCCTGAATCGTCTTATTCCCCGTAGGACAGCGATTCCCTCGTTTCCAAGCCCTCCTCCCCCTCCCCCCCCCCCCCCCCCCGCCCACCGACCTCCGCCAGCACTCGCTCGACGACTAGAAGTGATTCAGCCACGAAAACACCACCAGAGAATGTAAATTTCGCGGCAAAACTTCTCTCGTTCCCTTTTAAACACAAGAAAATCGTAAACCAGAATCAACTATCTTAATTACTGAGTGGGGTTAATTATTTTAGAAGACACGCATAAATTCCAGTCAGAACATGTTCATTCAGCGCTAATTCAGGCACAGTTAGAGGGAGGATGCTGAAATGTGAAACTCCTTCATAAAAAAAAAAAAATCTCAGTGCGAATTTTATCTACGCAAGCCTGATGCTATGAACTGTATTTTTTTCCATTTTGACAACAAGCTATTCACTTCGGAAATATATAGATGCAGTTTTTGAGCTAGTGAGTGATGTACAACTATTTGCAAAAAAGCTTGTACAATCCCTTTTAATTGAATGAATAACACGATTGAAAAAATGGAACTATCTTAATTACTCACTTGGGTAATTATTTCAGAAGTCACGAATAAATTTCCGGTACATGTTCATTGGACCCTGATTCACAGTCACATTGGGGAAATATTTCAGGTAGCAAGTGTAAATTCTAGAGGCCGTAAAGTTCTTTATCTAGTTGCACATTTGGATTTATGGGGATGACACGTGCCATCAACGAGACTGTACCTGGTACTGTGCTTCGGTTGAGTGGAAAAACATCTACTGGTGAAGTGGCAGTGAAAAAAAGTGTTGGGTGTATCGTTAATCACGAGAGGCAGGTTAAATGACTTCTAATGCATTGACCCGAGTGAAATCAATCGGGAATTCTAACGGTTGGCAAAGAAAACAGTATTTAATTTTCAATTTTGCTTTTAGGAACTCCAATCAGCAATATGTGAATCAATCAATGTAGAGAAAATAGATATGAAAAATTATCTGGCCAGAAAATTTTAAAAAATTGCAGATTTAAAAATATTCCAAAATTTAAGAGACTTTCGGATTATTTCAAGAATTTCCAAATATTCTGCTCGCATAGAATTATCTGCAGGAATTCCATTTCATTGAATGCATCAAAAACAGCGAAACGCTTGGAAAAAGCTACCCGAAGTATTTGAAAGATCTTGTGTGCATTATCTGGTAAAAAAATAGGCTTTTTGTTTTATTTGACGTGGACAAAGTAGAGAATAAAATGACAGAGAAATGACCAGCCTTCTATCACCTGATGAATGGGTCCTAGGACCCGTCTTAGTTATGCGATGCGCGCTCCCGTCGACATGCATCACTGCCAACTCATAAAAAAAAAACGGTTTTTACGTGGCCAAACGAAAAATGTTGAGGAATATGATTACGCGCGTTAACATTCTTGGTACAAATGCTAAACGTTTTCAATTTTACCTCAACATTCAGTTTCAAAAGCGGGCAAGCACAAGCCACCAAAATTCTGAACTCTGATTTATGTACTTAAGTTATGTAAATCGGTACCGACTCTTTGCTCGACGAAATAATGCTAGACATACTCTTCATGTCTTTTGTACAGCTTTTTTAAAAACGTTCCACTACATTCTTTCAAATTTTCCATATGGATAAATTAGAGGTTTATTGTGAAACCAATATTCAGGCTTTCAACAATTTGCGAAAGCTCCGAATGTCGTGGAGTGTTCTGCAAAAAATTGACTAGATTTCATAAAATTAAATCTTCGGTAAAATAATTGTGGAGTGATTCATGCTAGCTGTCTCATTGGGGAGTCCCCTCGGGACATTGTGTGCGAGCTCTCCATACCACTGCACTTTGGCCCGCGAGGATATAATTTTAGGACGCGGGCGGACAGCGCGTAGAGACACGCGGTAGTGCGCCCGGAGATGGAACGGAATGTAAAACCTCCGAGACTGTTTTTGGTCGAGTGGAGGTTCTCTGAACTCTATGGGAGCGAGGGAGAGCAATGAGAAGAGAGGTTGAGATCCTGTCGCGTTTTACAAATTATTCAATTAGCCCCCGCGTATTAAGATATAAATATTCATTGTTCTTGATACGCGAATCCCGGGTCCCGCATTCGAGGGCCAGCTACTGGGCAAAAAAAAAAATATAAAAGCTACATTGGAAATTTTGTTTTTAAATTTCAAAAAAATGAAACCCGTCAGAACCCATGAGAAAATATTTTCGAAAAGGACCTTTGACACAAAATTTTGTGTATATGAAAAATTTCAGAAACAGAATTTCAAAAAGAAATAATGTAAAATGATTCTGAAATTCTGAAAACCCGAGCCTATAAAAACTTGCACAACTTTACGCCGCGAGACTATTTTCAGTCGAGTGGAGATACTGCGTGGACCCCATGGGAATGAGTGAGTGAAAGAGAGAGATGGGGGAAAAGGGTTGAGGTTCCGTTGAGTTTTACAAATTATTTAAGATATAAATATTCATTGTTCCTGATACACGATCCCCGGCCCGAGCATTTGAGGACCAGCTCCTGGCTACCAAATAACAAACGTATACGTTACAGAGTCCACTACCAAAACACATAAACAACTCGAGCGACACGCGCGTTAGACGGTCTAACGGCCGTATATGGGTGCACTTGCTGGCTTCTATTATTCCCGCCCAACCCGAAAATTGCATTCAACGAGATGCAAAATGATGGGAATGATGGGAATTCCACGCTCCGAGGGAGCTTCTTTATGCGATACGGCTGGACGACTCGAAATAGCGAGAACTGGCGAAACTCGGAAAGTATTCTTATGGCTGGGGGAAAAACCCTTCGGGAAGGTACTGATGTGATTGGATTTGAAAACTCGTGTTTAGAGGAGTAAGAAGTAACATAAATAAAATTTCCATTGAAGCCTTTCGTCGCACGCTCATCAATTAGAACCGAAAAACGATCATTGAGACAGTGACTCACATTTCACCAGTTCATGCAACACTGAAGTATGTTTCTTTTCCATGCTTCATAGCAATAAATTTGCACGATTCCTATTTATTAACCCCTCGGCGTAACGCACGAAGAAATTCCCGTCATACTTCACTTTCGAAAGGCCTGCAATTACCTTCACATATTTTTCGTATCTTTTTCGTTAATTTCACAATTTTTTTTCGCAATGATGAATGGCTGATGGGATAGTGAACAGCAGACATGGGCTTCCGTTTTGCTACCACACATTTTTGCGTGGAAAAAAAAATTAACCATAAAATATAATTCAAAGAACGTGGGATAACAATGTAGTAGATGCGCATAAATATCAAATATTTTTTTTAACTCCAACTTTAATCGCACTTGAAATGTGTACAGCCACGTCAAGTCTATGTTTTATCGGAAAATCATCGTGTAATTAATAATGTTCATTAGAGAAGAGCGACGTTGTAGCGCGTAATAATAATTCCGTTTGATAGGTAATCAGCCCGAGGGGGAGTGCAGATAATTGCGTTAATTGAGTCTGCGACCGAGACCGAGAACCATGCGCTAGCGTCATCGGGAGTGTATATACTTGGTACACTTAACTATTTTCTACGTTTTATTGCGTTGCGCAAGGGTTGCCTTGCAGTCTATTGGAACAGACAAACAAGCCTAATGCTGTAAAACTTCCCTTTTCATTATTCCAGCCTCTTTCATGCTATGATTATTATAGATTGTTCAAGAATGTTCACAAAGTTGTCTTTACAACGCTCACCGAAAAAAATCTTTTTTTTGTATCTGTACGGAACAAAAATTCAGAGTGCTTTTTCGATTCGGCGAGAATTTTTTCGCATTGGCCTTCCTGATCTTGGAAATTAAATTAATAAACTTTCGCATTGGCCCAGTTTTTCAGGTTATCTGCAATCGTGTTTATTCCATGAGCCCTCAAGTCACCGATGCCCATAAAAATGACCACTGTTAAATGTTCGTAACGTCTTGGCAAAGAAGCCCGCACATGAGATCCTTGTCGATATAAAAATGAGGCGCGAGGTGAATTCCTGGTGAATCAGGGATTTATCGTCGCGGAATAATTTTCCCATACAGAAGAGGAGAGAGAGAGAGAGGACAAATAAACCGAAGTGAACGAAGCAAGTTAACCATCGGGGACAAAGAACTAGAGCCGCGTCGCTCGTCCCCATAAAGTTTCCGCGCGTAATGGGGAATCCGCGAGACAGGAACCGTCAGTGGCGGTGGGAATTTTATGCTCTTATGGGGCGAGATCATCGTACACATCTGCCATTCTCGCGTCATCCAATAGTGCGTATATTGTTCCATCTATTTTGAATGTCTCACGTACATGTCCACTTAAATAATTTCCAAAAATCAATGTTACGCAGAAAAATGCTAAACATCGTAGGCATCTGCCATTCGGACATAAACTTTGGCATTTACGATTCAACTTATTAGTATTGGTGAGTCTTTCTAACTTATGGGAGTTTAAATATTTTATGGTTTCTTTAAGTAGTCGATATGTATGACTCTTGAATATATTCCCGGTTTTGATTTTGAAGATTTTTCAGATTCTTATTAGGCATATGATCATGGACACCTGCCTTTCGATTCTCTCATCCTCTACCTCTTATTTCTTCCCGTTTTTGCAAAAATATTTGAGTGGCGCGATTTTTTTTTGTTTTTTTTTTCAGGGCGACATCATCGGGGACATCTGTCGTTCTCGCATCGTCCTGGACTATATATACCGTCTTCTTATTTTCTGTAATATCTGCGAGGAAAGGAGACTCATACTGACACTTGTGCATAATACTCTCGTAACCCACCCCGATATTTCCGCGGTTTTATGTAAAAAAGCGCTCGCCCTTGCTCTAAGCAGCGAGTGTCATATTAAACGATTACCGGGAAATTACGAGTGCCATTCACCTTCCACAATACCCCAACATACGAGACAGTTTGTTCAGACTAACAGGCTTTCTTATTCAATCTCAGTTGCGCCTGCCCCCAGAATTATTTAGGAAATATATTTATGATATGCATTTCGTCTGATGTGGTATCCAGACGAGGTCATGCTTCCGGGTATTCCTTGATGTAGATATGTTGGCATGAGCCGCAATCTTACTCATTCACATATGCTCCATGTATATTCTCAAAATAACATATTTGATATTTTTGTTAGTCATTTTTTTTCTGCCATAAGTCAAATGTCTATATCCTGCGAGCCTTCAGGGCTTGATGTGCAGTTCTTGTAAGCAATGTGTACATAGAATGATACCGTGGTATCGTTGGTACCGCCACATAAGCCACATCCTTGGTCTCTCCCTCACTTGGCTTTTTTTCTGGGAAAGTCAAGTCCTCGACGTTAACAACGTCTCGCTGGGAAGTTGTATTAAAAACGAGAGAACTCCGTTATTGAAGAAAAGCGTGGTACAATGTTCTGGTTAGTCGTCTCACACCGTTTGCGATTCAAGATTAAATTGCATCCGGTTGAGCTTTGCGGATCACGTGAAGGAGCCAAAGGGAGAGTCGAAGAGGTATCTAATCTTTTGGTTTAAACATTGAGTCATTAAACAGCACGCGATCCAACTGCTATTTATTTTCTTCCGTCGGGCATTTTTTTTCTTGAGTTTTTATCAGTGGAGATGAAGACCATAGACTGACAACAGAACCGATTTTTCATGTGCGGCTGATATCACCTATCAGTTCATTTCAATTGATGCGGACAGGAAGAGAATTTTAACAATAATTAGTCATTCATATTATCAGGTAATAACACACAGGAGTGTGCGATCGGCGGAATAAGAGCGCGGGGCCGGGCGGGAACCTGACCCTATTGCAGAGGTTGTCTGGGGGTTTTCCCCAGGGGGGTGAACACACCCATACACACATACATTCTGCTCCCTGCTAAATATCATCCAGATGATACACATTCCCTGACCTTTTTCGGAGCAAATAAAATAACTTAACATCGGGAACGTAAAAACTATGTCACTTAATCAACAGCATTCCCCGGACTCGTGGTATATGGTTGTTTTCATCGCGATTAATTCAGAAAAGTCCCATGTAAGTGCGATGAAGAGCGGTCTGGGGATAACATGCGTATTCATGAGACACCCAGCGAAGCTTATAAACGCCTTGCTATTAGGCGATACGTTTAAAATGTGCATTTCTCGGGGCTCGTTTTTAAACTCGCCGCACGACTCGCCTTGTATTTTCACTGGTAGCACTGGCAACTCCTCTGGCCCGTGTGTGGAACCACACGACGAACTGAGTGTGCGAAACGCTCCTATTAAAATACCTACACGTCCATTTTTTTCTCCCTTTTTATATCTCGTTTTCTTATTCCATTTCATGTTTCTCGTTCTCCATGATACTTTAGCACCTGAAAGTAGCATCAATTACATGAGCCATAAATTTCAGGTGAATCCCCAGTGATTAATTAAAAGTGAGCAAATTACGGGGATAGAAGGGGGGGGGGGAGGTATGAAATTTTCATTAGATACGTCTGACTTTTTTTGTCTTTATGATGTATATGGAATTTGATGAATGATTACTGCATTTAATGGAGTGGATTCTTGGGGTATGTTGAGGAAAAAAGGCCATTTGTCGAAAGAATTTTTGCATCCAATTGATAATAATTTATTGCGAGAAAAAATTCGACAAACCTTGTGGCCCTCCAAAAAATGATACGGAATTTTGGGAGTTCATGGAGCGCTATTTTTTGGTGGAAAAAAATTAGCGTTCATATGTTGTGATTTAAGGAAGACAAATAATGTCGGTTATAACATCCGTTATAGAGAATTCAGAAGCCCCATATTGAAAAAACATCTTAAGATCGCTTGATAGCACTAAGTGTCACGCATTCTAAAGGCATTTTTTTTTATCCATGAGCAGGTGAGATTTCGGCGTGCCACGCGTCCACTGTTCAAATAATAACCGTCCTCTGTTGTTCCATGGCCGGACACTCCCTCGTCACGGCCACTTTTGCGGTATCTAGAGAGCACTTTTTCCACCACAGGTTAGCCGACTCTTTACCTTGACGCAAGGGCCAATTTTATAGATTGCACGATAGACGACCTTTGAGATAATATGAACCAACTGCACAACATTCGAAGACAGGTGTATTAGTAAATTCCTTACTATAATGTCTTGGAAAATAGTATATTACACCATAAGGGCAGAAAGTATGAAATTCCTGCACTGCGCGCGATGATGCCCGAGGCGAAGCCGAGGGCATCATGGCGCGCAGTTCAGGGCTTTCAAACTTCTGCCCGTGTGGTGTATACTATTTTTCTTTATAGCCGGTCGAAAGTACGAAAATTCATAATTTGTGTTATAGATACTGATGCCTGCCCCGACATTTGCAGCACGAGCGAAGCGAGTGCTGCTGGTCGGGGGCAGGCATAACATAAAAAAGAAATGTCATCCCATTTGAACACTGCAGATTTTTTCGGCTTGTAACCTTTGGAATTATTTTTTATCATAATTTTCAAATTTTGAAATTTGCTAATATCGACATTATCTCTCGTGTTCAATGTTTTTTTCAGCATCGACCGAATGCTCCACAGTGTTGAAGGTCTCAGCTTCTTACTCAAGTCTTTGAAATATATCACTAAATTAGCTTCATCTGACTGTGACAAAGAATTTTGATGTTCCATTTGCCATTTTTTATAAGTATCGTAAACTAATTTATAGCGATCAGCTGACTTCTTTGGCAATGTTTCTGTCTCGATTATCAATCGTGCTTCTGCATCAAAATCCCTCAGAAGCTCCTCCTCGTCCATCGACTCATCACTGGACGTCATTGCCTTAATTAATATTTTTTTTTATATTTCATTAATTGCAAAGAAGTCGTTTTGAGGTTACATTTGACATTATCGTAGATAGGTGATGACTAGTGACTGACAGCAGTCCCACGCACCGATGCGCGGAAAAAAAAATTTCGTCCCGCTGTTGTAGATGGCGTACGCGTCGTTTCATCGATGCACGAATCTTAGACTTTCTGCTTCGAAATCGATGACGAATATACGTACTTTCGACCGAGGTATAAAGAAAAAAAATTTTAAATCTTGATGCTGAGCCTAAAAACTTGGTCATTTTTTCTAAGAGAAAAATTTTCTGAGCTTCATGGAAAGCTCAAGTTTGAGCGGCCGAAAGAGCTGGAGTTAGCTCTATAAAAATCTCGCAGAGCCGATTTATCTGCAACTCTTGTCACATATAGTTTCTTCATTCATGACGGAGTATCAAATGCACCGAATTAATCAATCACCTTCACACTCATATCTGAATCGTCGTCGATCGCAACTCGTACATTTCTTTTCATCACGCTCACTGACTTAATTATCTATACACGACGATCGTAAGAATATCATAATTACTCTGTATTCATTCAATGTTCGCGCAAATTTCGTATCAGATTTTTGTACTTTGGCAAAAAAAATTTCGCGATGGCGCCGTATCTAAATTATTTATATTTTGATGAAGAGATGCAAACAGCTTCCTTCCTGGATTTCAGATTTTCATTGGTCAGTCTGAATTATTTCGTTCCCGAACTTTATGTGACGAACATTTTGCGTGTCCCTAATGAAGGCTGGAGCGAGGCTAATTTCTCAGATCGTACGATAGATGACCTTTGAGATAACGCAATCTAACTACACAGTATACATATATAGTCCAGAACAGGTGTATTGGAATGGAGGAGGGTCTGTCCATCTGCAGCTGACCACTCACTCAATTTCCAAAAGTCGATGAAAAAATGGAGAAAAAAAAATTCGATACGGAAATACAGAAAATTTGTATGTAAATCATTTCTCAGGATCTTCCCTAATCACATGCAAAATATTCGAGCAATGATTATACAAAGAGCTTTCATGTTTACCAATTTATTAGCATTCAGAGGTGAGCCAGATAATTACACTGTATCATATTTTCATATGAATTTAAGCGTAAGTTAATTGTCCATTGGATTTGCATCATGTTTGTTGAGTCTTTTAATGCTTGCTTTATGAAACCATTATTCAACCCCAATTAAGTCTTTAGAAAATCAGTCTGCGGTGTGAATTTTTTCCTTTCTGTCATGTCAAATATGAGGATGATTTAATGCACAAAATTAATTGACGGCATGAAGAAATATGGCTCCAATTAAATTATGTAAGTTTTGATAATAGCGAAAAAAAAAATTGTGATGTTTTGTGGGAAATTTTTGATTTATGGACAATTGGAGTTGCATTAGAGATATATATTTCCGGTAATTTGGAATAATGTCATTTTTTTCCATGTGATGATGACCTTGCTGTTTCAGTTGCGACCACTTCACCATATTTTTTCTCAATAATTTAGACCTCAAACAAAAAGAAGAAACAAAACTCTGAATTTTAAATTGCAGAAAAAATTGAATCTAAAGGAATTGTCTCACTCATTTTGGGAAATTCGTTGTTACATACAAATTATTGAGTTAGATTATACAATCCAGTTGCTTTTCAGTGGCATAAATTTTGAACTAGACTTTTAAATTCATTCTCATGAATTCATTGAAGCACAGTCGTATTCGCGGCATCGTCATTTGCAAGCGAATTGTGTGAATGAAACCGGGGGAAAAAAATCTTCAATAATGAAAAACTTTCAGCGAGCGTTCTATAAATCTTCTCCAAGGGGGATGTTGTCATCAAAAAGAGGGAGGGGGGGGGGGAAGAGGCCAAAAGTTTTGCTAGAGGGGGAATCATCCACTTGTTGGAGTAACAGAGATGAGGTGAGGGCGAGGCCCTCACGGAGTGACTACGTGCACCGGTAAGAAGGTAAAAAACGCACGAAGCCACAAGACGAACGTGACGCGACGGAACGTCCGAGGTAGTCCGTCTCCGACTTGTTCGTTCATGAGGTTGACACATACAAACTGTCTTCCACTGTCTTTCTTTATTCTTCAAGAGCTCCTTCTATATCCCAACTGCCTCAGCTCGCCCACGACTCCTCTTTTAGTCGCGTAAAAAACAAAGCGACACGCGAAACTATGCATTGTCCTGAGGACGAGGTGGAGTCCTGAATGACAATGGGTTTTCGGTTCATCCCACCACGGCAATATGATGATGCGTCCTACACATTGCCAAACTTGTGAAAATACGTGAAATCTGATGTGAGGATTCAATTGGGGTATTTGGAGACATAGCGTGGGGTTGTTAGGGGCTTCCAACTTGATCAACGTAGAATCGTTGATAAAGCATTTATCCTTTTTGATAAGAACTGTTCACCCCCCCCCCCCCTCCTTCCTTTAGGTAAAAATATAATTAAATTTTTTTTGGCAGGAAATCAAATTCTCTATAAAAAAGATTTCATGAAAAAAAAAATGACATTGCACGATGAAAAACAAATTTTAGCACAGTTATGTCTTGATTAAAAAAACCTTTACTTCTGCGTATAGTGATGTCGCACGTGGAAGTACCGCCGAATGAAATCCCCCGAGTACGTGCAAGCCAAGACCTACGTGATAGGCGGCCTTCGTAAGTACACACTGGCATTTACGTCCTTGTGCCTTTTGGCTTGGGAACAAAATCATCGAATTTCAATGGCCACAGGGTGATTCGTCACCTTAATCACTCCAATGGCAATTTTTCCACAAACAAATACTCGTACGCTTGGAGGCAATTCTGAATTTCTCATCTTTGCAGCATTGTTGCGTATTCGAATATCGTATGCAATAAATTTGGCCCCAAGGTGAGAAGACAACTGGATTTCGCTTCGACTTGGCGATGATGACGAGAATAGCTACCCTATACGTGATTGTCATTGTCTTAGCCGTGACCAAGCAACTTGCGTGATTTGAATCCATTATACCAGGAGGTTTCAATACGTTTGCCTCGTCGTATGCTATACGACGAATGTACTGGACGATTTAAGTGGTGCAAAAAACGTATGGTCTTAGGACTTTTCAGCAACTTCTAGGGAACTTTTCAGCAAACTGAAAAATTACAATAATTGCGAAAATTCGGAAAATTTCCACATTTTCAAAAGTGTTAGATTTTCTAAAAGTTTAAAAAATTCTGATGAATTATAGAAAAAATCGGAGATCTATTTTTCGGAAAGTGGAGCCAAAACTTCAACTGGCTAAAACCTTCAAAAAAATCCATCAGGTATCGCCAACTTTCGCAACTGGCCCATACCCGTAAAATGACCATATCGTTTCCCGAAAGCTGCGTTCCTCAAATAATCGCACGCAGTCCAATTTGGGGATCTCACGCAAATGATGTTCATTTCGCACTCATCAAAGTCACCCAATTACGCTCTTCACCTCTTTTTCACTCGCCAATATACATATGCATGAATAAATTGTTTGAAGGCTACAATGTAAAAAAGCTCACGCAATCATTCATTAAAACCGACAGAGGGAGCACGTTTGTGCCCCCCCCCCCTTCCCCCGTCCAACTTCTTCATTGATTCTTTTTAGGACATATCGATCGTGTATCGATGCTCCATGTCCACCCAATTCAAAGTGAACACCCAGGAGCGTCACTCAGTGTCACGTCACTGATTCCCACGATATAAAACCATCCGAAAAAGTCGGGCGTTTTGACTGTCTCACGTAGCCGCCCATCGCACCCAGAAACCACGTAATGACTTCCCTTTCACATATGATAGTAGATCACGGTGACCGGTAGCTTCGAAAATTGAAGAAAAGCCTCAAATATCCCTAAATATAGTAGTAAAAATTCAATGCACGTCGAATAATTTTCGGGCCTATAAGTTCCCACACAATATTCCTATGGCTCAGGATAGAAGAGCGGAAGTAGTTGAGTGATCACGTATTAAAAAAATTCTACGGGCATTGTCATTCCGTTTGAATTCACTGCATCATCAAATGATGATGAACAAAAAATTCAGAATACCGGTATCTTAGATGCAAGGTCCCAGGGCGAAAAAGTAAGTGCCAAATGTGAAATTACAAATCGGAAATTTTTTTTTGCGTAGTCCGCCAATTTTT
Organism: Asobara japonica; assembly: GCA_026005395.1. Taxonomy (NCBI): domain Eukaryota; kingdom Metazoa; phylum Arthropoda; class Insecta; order Hymenoptera; family Braconidae; genus Asobara; species Asobara japonica. Next base: position 5,140,994 of record BQMI01000298.1, on the reverse strand, counting down.
TCTCATATCACTCCAAAATCTTTAACGTACGCGACGTGACACACGCCCAAAGTGCTTCCGTAACAGCGACTAGTATTCATTATTCGATCGATTCGATTGATTATAAATCACATATGTAGCATCGCCCCCGATCTCCTCCAGGTGTATACACCGAGATTTCTCGTTTGTTATTCAGCATACTCGTGAATTACCAACACAGCACGTGGACGTCTCATACGCCTACTGTCTCCCACTAGTGCAAGTGAGATGGTAAATCTCGATAAACTGGCAGAGGAGGGCCTCGCTCAATGTACAAGATCCAAGAGGTTACTCTACACGAATACTTTGGGACTTCGCCGACGTAATTACATATGCCGCGTTGGTGCCGCTTGTACTACGGGACTTTTAGGTTTTCAAACGAAATGATCCAGTCATTGGTGAGGCCGTCATGTTTAATGTATTCGGAGCGTTTCGCAGCGACGGGCGGACAATGGGTGTATGGGCGCGTCGCAAAAATGGAAATTACCGTATGTGTATGGTGCCCACCTACAGGTTAAAAATTTTTGAATTGTCTCGACATCGTACAACTAAAACAACAGAATATCTGAAGATTTATTTGAATTTCTCGTTCAGCATCCATTTTTTGGATGAATTTCGTATTTCGCTGTTTATACGTCTGCACATTCAGCGGTTAGATATGCAATAGAAAATGGTGCAATTCAAATTATACATGCTAATGATATCAAGTAATCACGTAAGCAAGGATCACGGAACTGGATTGGTGGAAGTGCCCACGACTAGCGCCACCCATTGTCCGGTGGCAGGGAAGCGTAACGCAGTCGGTAACTATGAAAGCAGCTATCGTAACCTCGAGCTTGCTCGCACTAGCTAAATGAATTAACAAGCTAGATCTTGGGGAGAAAGGGGCAGGTGGCACAGAATGGGACAGGGGACATCATGGACCGGGGAGTGTACCATTGTCTTACCTTCGAAATCGAGCGCGAGTCCCGTCATGCCCCACTTTTCTCTAGTTTTCCAAATACGCACGTGGAAAATACTATTTGAATTTTCGTTCCGCTGGGGTAAATCTTGAAATGTGTTTGTGTTTAATCTGACGAGCACACATATGTCAAGGCCTGGCTCATCATCTATATCAATAACTATATTTTCAAATTAGTCAGAACTAAAAAAAACAAACCATATTGACTTACCCTAAATCGAATTTATAAACCTCCCCGAGAGCAGAATTGACAAATACTTCTCATCTTTTTTTGGGAATTATACACGTGCACTTTCGGGGTCTCGTCGCTTCCGCTCGTTAGTCCAGGTCGCGGGGTTTATGCTAATATTAAGTAGCCCTTCCCCCATCATTCAGCTGATTCCTCCCTAAAGCTATTAGACGATCATCTTGGATTATCCTTCAATGGCCAGTTTAACCAGAGACACTATCGTTCCTAAGTTTTCAGTATTTTGGCTCTCTGATATTTTTATCGCATGTCGACAAAAAAAATACCTTGGTGCTATTAATCCGGACTCAAAATTTTCCAAACTGTCGAGGGAAACTCAGTTCCGTGAAAAAAAAATTGCAACCCCAAAAAAACATGCTTTAGATTTTTGAGAATCTTTAGACACCTCGGGTGTTTTTTCCCTTCAGGCAATTGTATTTCTGTACTTCATAAGTTGTCTCTGGTTAGATGCATTGTTTGCTGAGGTCGATAAATTGAGTTTTTTTTTACCCTCCTTTTCCAACAAACTTACAACTCCACGGAGAATTACGCTAGCCTGGCGTGCAAAATGATAATTATCTTCTCGTTTCTTCATGCACAGGAGGGGTTATTTCTTGACGCCCGAACAATATTTTCTGCAATTGTGTGTAACAGTGAAATGTGGAGAGGCGTTATTTTATTATGCCTATACTTTTATGATTGCTCGACCAGTTGCCAGGTTCGCCCCACGCGTAGGATGGGGTACTTGAAGTGTCGTTGTTGATGGTACACGCGGTATTAATACTTGGAAGTGGGATCGATGGTCGAAACACGAATCTTTACAACTTCGCGAAGCCATTTACGGTTATCGGAGGGTTATCACGGAAAGGGTAATTGCGGAAAGGAATTTCAGGCATCACGCCAATTGCAGGCAGCTCTCCGATTTTTTTTTTCGACTTTTGAAATCAATTTTTTCTCATTTTTATTCTCTGAGTGAAAATTCGATTTGATGAGACTTTCGGACTTCTTGAAATATTTGTAATTCGTGAATTTTTTTTTGTTGTTTTTTAAATTGTCTCAAAAATTTTGCAACAGTTCATTTCTGTTGAAAAAAGAAACCCCTTTCAGAATACCAGGTAATTACCTGCTTCAGTCACACACATTGCCGTGAAAAAAGGAGAAACCAGCCAATGAGCGGAAGATAACATTAGATCGTTGGATTTTTATAAACGCCCCGTCTCGGTTTTGATCTTATCTCACAAGAGTGGTGAGTAAAGCCCCTTTCCTGTATGTCTCCTTCCCCTCTTCCTGACTTCTGTTCGAGTCACCCTCCGCATTTTGTTTCTTCTACGTTCCGGTGTACATCGGTGTCAAGGTGTGTTCTTCAAATGACCATAAAAGGTTTCGCGCTTGGCCCTTGGTGCCCAGGAAAAAAAATCGTAGTCGATTACCTATATTTCTCTATGTCTTCCGAAACGAGAACGCAAGACCAAAATGAGCGGTTTATTTTCACTTTTTTTTCGCAGACGAAAAACTAAATATTTGATTGTTCTTTCTTGCAGCGAAATGCCTGATTGGATGTGCCTAAAAGTTATGTTATTATTTCGGACACCCAAGTGAGGGCCTAAGACAAAAAAGGATATGGACCGAGGTGTTTCACATCAAGGCAGCTTTCGTTTTTCTCTCATTCTCTCAGGGGGCGCATGGTGGGTCCCAATGGAGTAGTGGGGTTTTGCTGGGACTTGATTTATACTTCCGACAGGCGTAACGAGGCACGAGGTTTGGCCTCCAGGGCGTCACGAATTTTTCACGTGACTCTTGTTGATATTGCTCTTTCGTTTTGCTGGACAAGATGTGATGAATCACGAGACTCACGTTTGGTGATTCTGAACAAAAATTGGGAAGATTGTTTGTGGAAGATGCTGGACATTCTTGATAGTAAGCTGACTTGGATGTGTGATCATGAATTTTTTCAACAGTGAGGACGAGTATTTTACTTACTGCAAAACTTCGAATATGTATTACAGGACATTTCATTTCCTGTCCAAACTGTCAATAAATAATAGCGGTGAATGGGGCAGAATGGGAAGTTTTGGATAAGTTCATTTGACAATCAGATCAACCAGCATTTCTTTTCCGCACGTTCAAGATGCCTTATCTCATTCGTTCCGCGTAGTTTCCTCTTCTATTTATGAATTAGTGGTTGTGGATTCTAGGCGCGAATCACTCAGTACTTTTCCCGACTCCAGAGCATGTGGTATACGATGGACCTACGGATATGCGATGTAAATCTTGATGTAGTTGGTTCAGTTGTAGAAGCGCACGAGAGCACCTACGGAGGAAGTATTTGCTTTGAGAAGTGCATTGCAAGTGAGAAGGAGCGAGAGAGGAGACTAAGTTGACCGGCGTGAGCACAAGAGCTTGGAGATTTATTCGTTGAGGTTTGAGTGCGGCAACCTCTCTCCTTACTGCTGCGTCCGAGATGTCCAGGGAGATAGAGGAGTCTCGTAAGCAGGAAGCACAGCAGACTCGAGGGACTCTCAATGGAACGGGTGAACGAGCTTGTTGTTAAAGATACCGAAGCTGTTCTAGGAGATCATCAGTCATAAGTTTAACAGCCTTCAGGCCGCGGCTGCTATTGAACTTGCCAGCATTATGGGGTGTATCGATTACCTCGGAAAAAGTTGTGTTCCACTTGAGTACCATTAACTATTTCAAATGTGTAAATGCTATACGCAGCATTCTCTCTAGAACAAATGTATAGAGATGCGTTCACAAACGGATTATATCCCAAATACAAAAGTCAATTCTCCTTGTTTTCCTTCAATCTCCCATGATGTCCCTAAACATCCTGAAGACGATAGAAAGAGAAGTCGCCCGGTCCGCCCTTGGAATACCTAAAAACCCAAGTAGTCGTTGTTCGTAACCCAAAGACGAAGGAGGCCCACTGGTTTTTTGCTTGCAATCGCGCCCGTATAACCTTTTATTTTGCCCAGACAGGAATTCAGCTAAATGCATTGATTAAACTCCTGACATCGTTCGAACGGCCGGTGGCCCAGCACATCTCCGGTGCGACGAGATCCCAAAGACGTTTTTTGTACATTCCGACAGGCGTCGTCCACCTCCCATCCTACTCTCTCTTTATTACCATTCCCTCGGCAAAATTTGAGATACTAGTGCGTGTCGCCGCGCTCCTGCATCCGTTTCTTTTTTTCAATAGCCCATCAGACTTGTTATTCCACACTGGTGGTAGTGATACATTTGTTTTCAGTTGATTAAGTTAGCTGACTAACTAATTTGGAATTGTGAACAATTCGCGGAAGGGATAGTCGATTTCTATTTTCTGGGTAACCTCGGACACGGAACCTCCGACACCCCTGATGAAGTTTCGAAAGAATCCCTGCTGTAGGTGCGCATTACCCTCCGATGTCTCTTCTACTTCACGTACATTTCCATCCTTCTTCAACTGCACCATGGATTCGTTGAATTTCTCATCCGAAGAGTTTCCGTCTTGGGGTACTTGTAACTAGCTGCAGTTAACAACCACTGCTCGAGGTATTATCCCCGATTCACTGACTCCATTTCACTCGTTGAAAGAGGAAGAGCACTCAAACCGTGGATACCTGTCTTGCAAACGAAATGGACTAATGGGAGGACCCAAGTCAATACAACTCTGGCGATCTTACCTCAGTTCTCTTGATTCCACAAGCGCGTCTAATAAACGACTTTATTAAGCCGACAGACATAACGAACCACTTGGGGCCGCCATAACCGGGATCTGAAACGTACACCAGATGAATTTAGACGTCATGGGATTAGACTGTTTTCCAGCCTGCGGCCATCAGTTAATGATAGTATTTAAAGTTAACAGAGACGTCATTATTTTGACTGGAAATATGAAATTGCCCTTAACCATCGTGGTTAGAATCCTGTTACGTGCCACACACGCGCAAGTATATATTCAGTCTATGCCCACGTAGATTTAAAACACTGATCGAATTGTAATAGGCCACTGCATCGATAATTACCATGAGGTCCATAAGCTCTAAAAAATACTGTATACTATTTTTGATTTCATTACATATGCTGGTCCGGTACGCGTACGTATGGCTCCGGGAGATCCCCGCTCATTACAATCAATAAATACATTTCTGTTGTATTCAGTATCGCACGAAAGCCATGCTGAAGGATATCATTACAGGTATCCACGGAGAAACAAAAATATATTCGCAACGAGCATTGAGGAAGGAAATGAGATGAGTTGTAGTCTCACTGTTGAATACCCCAAGTTAGTTTTGAAAGCGAAGCACGAGGTAAGTTTGGCATGCATCGCTCACTCCTTGGAGCAGCCAAGAGCCATCTATGGAATTACCCTGATGATTAATGGGGCTGGGTCCATGTTGTGGGTGGGGGAGGCACACTCTTGTAGGACTCTTGGGCCTTTCCCTCTCTCTCTCATTTCCTCTTCGCTGTGGGGCCCCTATGGAGGACTGAAACCAATGGAGAAGAGGAAAGGATGAAAAAAAGGAAACATGAATTGTTCAGCAGACGCGTAAAAAAGCTCGCGATGGTTAACCCGTCTTATAACGTTTCTCCTCGTCTGGCCCTGTCGGCCTGTCTGTCCCTCCACTGTCCATCTCGTTTGAAAACAAGTCCCTGTACTATTCTTTCTTTATGGTGACTCCGGAATTCGCTCATTGATGGCTACACGTAGGCAGATGTGTTGTACATCTTTCCGTTAATGTCGATGATAAAGGGCATCGGAGAACGATGGCATAGGATCAATTTAATTTCACGACGGCCATGAAAAAAAACCTCAAATCCTATTCAATTTATCACTGTAAGATTCATAGCACATTTTTAAACCGATTTGGACGAGATAATGCCCAGGAACAACCAAATAACGGAATTGGAACACGAAAAGAGGGATTTGAAGCACGTGAACCCGAGTATACATCGAATATTTGGTATCGCATGTCTCGAAACAGTAAGACCTCCCAAACTACACAGACGGGGGCATCTTCTCCAGAGAATAGCAGTGATTTTACGGGGGAAATGTGCAATATCTTTCGTGATCAGGGATTATTACTGGTTGATTGGCGGTTTTGATCTAGGCTAGGCTGTCTAGGCCCGTGGCCCAGCGGTTTCCCTACGGCGAATTTCCACGATCGGTGGCCAGCGTTGCCAACCCAAGGAGGTTAACTTCTGGTAGAGGAAGGGGAGAACAGAAAATTATGGTACTTCGCATGGAATAATGATATGTGCAGATGAAATGCGAGATGACAGAATAATTACGTTTTTTTGCCTATTTTAATCACATGTCTTCAGAGGGTATCTACTGTGGGTTTTAACACTTGCTGAAACGTTTATATGGGTTTGGCGAGTGACTGGATGTAGATGTGTATCTGAGCATGTGTGTGTGGGTGTACGCGTATGGGTGGATGGGTAGGTGGATCGATGGATGGACGGGTAGATGGGTGGGTGGATTGGTGGGTTGGTGGATGGTGGGTGGGCGGGCGGATGGTGGGTGGGTGGATAGGTCGGTCTACCTTCAGTTCACTTGTTTGGATGTATAGCATGATATCATGGTCGTCATCATATCGTATAGTGAACTCTTTCATGATATAGATACATGATAACTGTATCGTTGGCAACACTGCTACTTGGAGTAACTCACTCTGTCCGGGACCTCCTCTTTGCAAGATATCTAACTGCATCGTCATGCGATATTCGCGAACGCGATCTGTTAGCATTCCCGGCGTGGGAATCTATTCCCGGGGAAAAATGAATTGATGTTTGCTCAAGGGGAAATGGAATCCTCCTTTTACGAGTTATAGACGAATAGGAGCAGAAGGATGAAACTTCGCTTTGTTTTTCATCAACATCAATTTGGGTGAAGCTTTGGATGAATTGAGTGAATTCAAATTGGGTCCAAATCAATTTTGAACAAGAAAAATTATTTTCGAATTGAAAACTACAAGAAAATGTGAATTAAAAAACGCAAACGATGATAAGGAATATTTAACAGTCTAAAATGTTTAGAAAGAAATTAACAAAAAAAAATTGCGGAGCTTAGAAAAATCAATTGCATATTCTTACGTATTTCTGAAAGCCTGTCCATCATACAGGAGTAATACAGAAATATAATTATCTACTATCATTACCCACTATTCATAATTATTTCATTATGAATGAAATGCGTTGAAATAATTAGCCGGCTAAACAGGTGTGATTAAGAACGAAAGTAATGTTCAATTTTCCATCCCAGAAACACTCTCAAACTGGTGAGTAATCGGCACGCGAGCCATCATTATTTAGTATGCAGATTCGTCCGGAATTACAGGTATGTTGGGAGTGTTATTAAAATGAAAGGGAAGGAGTAAAAAAGGAGGTGATGAGGATGGAGAGTGCAAGTGTGAAGATAAAAAAAGGAAATAAAATGAAACTTTCATAAATTTCAAAATTCACAGGATGTAAAAATTAATTGAAAATGAAGCAAATTTTGAACCCATTAACTTGAAAATTTTTGAAAATTTGAGTTCCTAAAAATTTTCGGAATGCGGCACAAATTTTCGGAACTATTCAAAATTTTGACAAATTTCAAATATTTTAAATAAACTCAACCACAATTTTTTTAGATCCCACCCATGTGAAAACATGCACAGATTTATCATGCAAAACGTCTTGTCCCCCTTTGCTCGGAGGCATCATCAATATCATCGAACTAGGTGATGCCGGTAGTCAAATTCAGAGAGGCACCTAGTGAACGATGAAGCCGAAAAAGAATCGAATAAAGGAGAATGAATGTGGACACGAGATAAAAGTCGGTGGCATATCGGAGCCCGCATTGCGGAACGCAACAGCTGCAGTGGACGCGTCATTTCCGAGGAACATATCAGTGCCGTCAGAAAGCTTTGTAATTTCATAGGTTGCTCCTTCACCAGGTATCCTAAAACAACGCCTAGAGCGATTTGTATAGGTCCCATGTCTAAATATTTTCCGTAATAATAAGCCGGTCAAAATAATTCGCCGTTAAGAACACATTAGCTTTTGAAACGTCAACTGAAAGCAAACTGAAAACTTGCGCAAATTAATTCATAGATAAGCGCTTGAGATAAAGATTTAGTGAATAGGAATAGTGACATGTGTGTGCGTGCGCGTTGCAACTTTAACCAATTAAATTACATATCTTAGATAATTTGAGTAATGAAAAAAGCCTCTACACACATACATACACACAGAATACTCTTTGAAAATTTGTCGGGAAATTAAGAAAATTTTATGACAAATCCGTTGAAGCCATTTCAGACCCTAAATTAAGTTGAAATTTTATTTCGCTGTGGAATTTAATTCTCAACTTCTGTGCTTTCAACCAATTAACTTATGGAAAAAAACGTTCCGTTGATTTAATGAAGTGCATATCATTAACATTCTTATGTGATACGAATGGATAAAAAATAAAGTCGAATGACTCGGCGACAGTAACATTTCAACGGAAGCCATTGTTAGGACATTAAACTCGTTATTTGCAATTCAATTAATTTTGTCGATGACATTCTTTCAAAGTGGAATAGATGATTCATTAATTTTAGGAACTTTATGAATTATTTATTGGGAAATAAGTATTGTAAAAATAGTTGGCCACGTCTTTCACTTCAGTATTGTGACAGCTTTTTTCGCGGGTTATTTGTGGTACATCTCGAGAAATAGAGTCTTAATGCCGCAAAAATTTGATTACTTAGTCATCATTTAACATCCGGAAATTTTCAGAAATTTTTATGTTTGCAAATATTTCTAGTAACCTAGGAAATATTTGAAATATCAAAAAGCAAAAAAAAAGACACAAAACCAGTCTCCAATTTTCGTGGAAATTTTCGAAATTCATGAAAATTGGAAAGATTTGAATATCAAAAATTTCACTCAAATTTGAACCAATCAAGATTTGAAAAAAAATCTAAAAATTAATTTGGAATATTCAACCGTTCCCAAAATCTCAAAAACCGCCAAAAGTAAAATGAGGAGCCGCGAAAAATTGCGAGCACTTTCAAGATAAATTTAAATAATACTGGCAAAAAAAATGGAGCGAAGCATAACCCTCTAGACTTGTCACTACAAAATACCCAATTGAATCATCATCCATCACCCGGCATTCTGCTCTGAAAATTGTCCTCAATGGGCGACCACCTCCCAAATGAAATTGTCCGTCTAATTTTGCCCCAGGCTTTAAAATGATGAAAGGTCTCGGCGGGATAAGCGGTTGTGCAAAAGTGACAGAAAGAGGGGCCGGGGGGGGGGGGGGAGGGGAGGGGAGGGAAGAACAGAGCAATGTGCGATGGTCCGTCGGCAAGAGGTGGATTCAGTGAAGGGCCCATGAGACGTTACCGACGGACGCCGAACACCACGGCCTACCCTCAATTCCACCCTATAAATTCAACCCTAGTTCTTTAGAACCCCATTTTCAAAGCTTCATCACTCTCGAATGGGTGGAATGATCCACCTCATCTCATTTCATTTCAGCTCAATTTTTAAAATAAAAAATAAAATAACGCCCGTGAAGCCTATACCAATAACTTTTCGCTTTAGTATTTTCCTCCCACATTATTATTTTTTTCCGAGTTTTCTCCGAAGATTCATTTATTTGTTTTTACGACAGAACTTCTTCCGGATTTTTTGCAGAGAGTTTCACTCAGGGAAAATGAGTCTTGTCGCACACACACTGAAAATTTAAAATTTTTTTCTTCTGTAAATTTAACAGAAATTGCAGCCATGAAAATATTACAAAATTGTTGCGCTGGAGGGAATGGAATTTGTCCACTTATACATGTACCTGTTCGCGCACTAAATTAATAAAACATTAAGACTTATTTGTGCAAACAAGAATTCAGGCTGAATTATACACAGAAGGAGAACATATTTGTTTTTAACATGTACGCTCTTAATTAGTTTTCAGACCTGGTTCAATTACAAAAAAATGTGAACGACGTGTTATGAAAATGTGTTTTATGAAATTGTTTGTTAAGTGGAGTATCAACTTTTGATAAGATGATTTTCGTAGAGCCTGCAGGATTCATTCAACGACTTGGTTCCTGCGTCCATATTGGCGCTCTACATGTCCACAGCTTCGCTGAAGCAGTCTTGCTTCACGCTCAAAATGCACTCGGATCGACTCGATCATTGATCGACGAATAAGTTGTTCTGAAAATGTATATAAAAAATTTTCAGATGCGAAGTATATCAGAAAACGCGAACATGCGTCTGAATAGTTCTTTTTTTATTTCATTGCGTTTTGTACCCAGTGGTGATCCTTGCCCAGGCGTAAGGCTACGGTTATCCACTGGATCGGTGGGTTCGCGCGTTAATTATCCCATTATGCCCTGGCAAATGGGTTCCGCGACCGCTGCCCAGTGCGAGTGCTTGACCTCTTGTAGAAAAATAATCCGCAGAAGGAGGAAAAAAACTCATTACCGTTAATCGAAACCTTTTAGCAACTGTCTGTCTATGACAATCTTGATTTTTATTTTTTTACCTGTATGTATGAATATATGATTTATCTGGATAGATAAATTCCAATGATACCAGAACTCTTTTACAAATTGTCCGGATAAAAATCATGAACAAGTGTACAAGCTCCATGTCTTTCTACATACCTTCAACGGACCAATCAATTCACCATCTAAACCCCTAATCCTCAATGAGAATGTTCACCAACGAATTCGAGGTAATAAAGTAGTTAGACACGTAAAAGCCATGGGTATTTTCAATAAAATACTCCCATGAGCCCGTGGACCCCACTGGCTGCGTGATTAAAACTCCACCGGCTCCCTTCCTCTCAATGGCCGCTGGCCCAGTGGGGGGCTGATTGCCGAATGAGGGGTAAGTACCAACACCCGTTTGGCTCGCGCACATAAGCTAATTTATTGAGATATCCCCAGCTTAATTTTGAATTTTACGAGGTGTCAAGGGTATCCAAAAAGTCAATTAAGCTTTTTTTGTCAATTTATTCTAATGGAGTCTAAAGTGACAATCGCTCAAGTGGCTAGGGGGAGGGGAGAAGAGGTGTGCTTATCACACATACACATACACGCCCAACTGATACCCACACATTATATAACGACTCCAAAATATCATAAAGACCTTAAAATTATATGTGAACTTAAATTTAAATTCAAGGGGAAAACTGAGATTTAAGTTTCCGAGAGAACAAAATACAATGTTGCCGTAATTGGAAATTTTAATTAAAACGAAACTAACAATTAATGAACCTAATAATCATTACGAAAAAATCGTGGAAGGGACTAGTCAATAATTTCACAATTTTTATCGGGTCGGTCTTGAAGAATTTGTCATGTTTTCTACTTGGTGGTATCTTTTTATCTCCAGAAATTTGCATTTAGGCCTCCAAGTGATTCCCTCAATCCTTTTTTTGCCTCCTTTTTTTTATAGTTATAATTTGCTGTCCAACCAACGAGGAAGACAACGCGCCAGTGACGCCGATCGCGTTCGGCATTTGATTTATCGAGGACAACTGGTATATACGAATGAATCGATAACGTCTTTTACAACTGCCATATTCACTACGATAAGGTATCGGTGGCTACTCGAAGGCCCGAGTAATCGTTCCACTAGCATATATTTAAATCACGCGCGATACGGACTACACGATAGCGCTGAATTTTCCACAGTTAACGCATTTTTTTAAAGTGATTATTGGATAACCATTCGCTTTTATTCCTCTATTGATTTTAGAGGACTTAGGTCAGTTCATGAAAGACCTCTTTTCTCTCCCTATTAGGAATTTTCTTTTTTTTTTGCAATGCTTCAATTAAAAAAAAAAATCAGTTCTTTTGCCAACCTCAAATTTTTCAAGTAAACTTGAAATTAACATTACGTATATTAAGTTTATTGAGCAAATTAAGTATATGCGTTTTTAAAATGTCGAGCGTAACTATTCATCTCAATTAGAATAAGTGCCTCTACAGAGGAACATTTTTCCATGTAAATCACATTGAATGCATCAATGCGTTACCTGGTAAACGCTTTGACAATCTTACAACTGTACAAATTCATTCAATATATGTGTAAGTATATGGTAAAATATGGAAGTTGAGTAACCTCCCCCAAAACCGGCAGTTATGATTTCTCGGGGGGTACATAATTATGCAGTTCGATAAAATCAAAAGATCGTGAAGAAAGTCAATGTCGGCAGGTGTAATGACTCTATTTTCCATTTTGGTGGGTCATGTGTGTAATATTCATTTTTTTTATTCATAAACGATTTCCATATTCCTGAATTCATCGATGAATTCCCAATTCAACAATTTATCATCATACTCGAAAAAGAACAGCGTCTGGAAACGCTTTTACCATGCACCAATCATGCATTCAAGATTAATGACAACTCAATAAGGAATTGGCTTACGAGTCTTGAGCATAAATATTCTATATTTCCCAGGCAATATGGCCACTGTTTGCCACAATGCGTTCACCAAGAATTTCGACCTCGATAAGTTTTTCCCACCTAAACCGTCGCATGTTTGTACACGCAAAACCATCACGATTTCGCCTCTATATAGCTTCCAGAGCTTTAACGGCACTTTTATCGAATCATGCACAGAAGTCTGTTTTTTTCCACTATCGCGTCTATTGTTATGTCGTTGGCCTACATGCAGCTATTTTTTTTCTTTTGCCATTATAAACGTCCCACTGATGGTCTAGATCAACCCTTCTGCTGTGTGAATTCACCCTAAGAGCGCCACGCCGTACATACTTAGTTGTATGTTGCGGGGTACGCAACTAAATGAATCGCGTGTACGACGACAACGACAACGAATGGGTCGATCTCGTTCGGTCATTGTTGTTTATTTTTTTTCTGTTTCATTGGACTTCCCGTTTTTTTATTGTGGGATTCTATGTTGGTATCACAAGCCTATGTTAGAAGGAAAATTCATTTCTCATCGTGATTTCAGTATTGAGCCCATTTCTCCAGAGCATTGCAATTCTTCAGTATTGAAAAATTTGTGAAAATTTGAAAAACGATCAACAAGATGCAATAATGGAGGAAAGAAATCGAGGAAACATGGTCGACGCATCTTGCTCGTTAAACCCGCCATTCCGTGGGCGGCAATGACACGTAATAATAACGGAGGCAACGCATCGCGTGCGACAGCGAATCGTAGGGAATCGTGGGCCGTCTCCTTGACAAGCGGGTGTTTAATTGGCGTTGAAACCAACGCTGTGACGAGAAACACACTCACTGGGTAATAGTGTGGCGAGTCGCCCGAATGCCTGTGAGTGCCTGAATCTTTTAGCGATCTATACAAAACCCAATGGTAGGGGGTGGGAGGGAGGCAACGAGGATGAAAATCCCCCATCGCGTTGTTTGTGTTAACCACGCGGGATAACAACTCGGTAATTACCAGCGACACGCAACATCATTCTGTGCGTATATATGACGCACAATCTCCCGTAAACTGCTGGACTGCATGAGTGTATGTGTATCGATGTCTGATTGATCATGGAATGGAAAAATACTGGATACTTCGGCGGTAACACGGGTAGCGCCTTACACTCAACGAATGCCAACTTAATTTGCGATATTAAGGTAGCTCCATCGCTACTGTTGGAGCTAAGTTGCGCCGATCATGCTGCTTTAATCGTTTGAGGGTAAAAAATAGAAATGAGAGAAGGAGCTCTTTTCCTTACGGATAAATTCTTGATGTCAATTATAGGAGTAATCAACACAATAGTCGTTCCATGTTATACTTATCTGTTTTTTAAGGGTAATTAATGGTGCTTCCAACCACGTCCTGCCGTTGACTATTCCCATTGGTCTTCAGCTCTTTTTATGTGACAACGAAATCTCATGTATTGGATCAAGAACATAAAACTGACTTTTCGTTCCACGTAGGTATTTTACCCAGTGCAGAATGTTATTACCTTTTTCTGGCACCTCGTCCATAATTTTCAGATCGTTGTAATATCAATTATGAATTACGAACTTGGGATTAACAAAATCATATCCGACACTCTTACTTTTCCACGGCACAATGTTTTCACATGCTTATGTGCGCCATTATGGATATTATACAATAAATTGATCAACCTCAATTAATACCACACATCAAATGTTTGTTTTATAAATCTACCTTATGTAAGCATATATATAGCGCACTATCAGACTTCAGTATCGGATGAGGCTAAGTACATTTTAATTTCAGTTAAGAAATAGTGTTGTATTAGGTGCCTTATTCTAAACCATTTTTCTCCTGATCTAGTTTAGCGGACTGATTGACGTTGAACCGATAACACAGGTAGACGAGTCAATTGATCGCAGGTGTTGACTTCACCAAACCCAGAATATAATGGAATAAACAATCAATTTTCCCGATGCTCATTGTCACAATCTTCATTGCGAAGTAAAAAATATCCATAAATTATAGCTAAAACTTTTACTGTTTCGACGTTGTTACGTTTATCATGGAATAATCAGACCCGCAGGCCGCGATCGCATGATATCAAGTAATATAAACACGTTTCGATCGTTAAATTGCCCATCAACCTGGTGGAATTAAATTCCAGGGAATGAATATAGTAAAAAAAAATCTATGCGGGCATCATAATGACACCGGGAATCAAGGGTGTTAACGGTTACGGGGTCTGATTATTGGTACTAATAGAGCCCCTGTTTTTCATTATTGCTAAGTTAAGCTGTCACATGTCCTAATATGTATCACCATGTGCATGTTACGTACGATGATATCGGGCAAATTGGTTACCATCGACGTCTGATAATTGGTGCGATTAATGCGACATTTCATGTTATTAGGTCGAGGGGGGAATCAGGGTGTGAATGCGATCTCCATCAGCGATGCATCGACGCTACCATTAGGGAATCGATGAAAAATGAGATCAATTAAATATCAAAATATGGGTAATTGAAATTGAGGTGGGATTATTGATGGAGACCAAATGATTCATCAACATTCTGGTCTTCCATGTCTCCGTAAGTGTTCACTATAACCACAAATTGTTGATAACAAGATGTATGGAGTATATAGGATTGTGGTCCCATAGTTTTGTCAGACTGATGAATGTTTCAATTGAAATAATTTCGGCGGCGGTTTGCTCATGTTGAGTCGGTCTCCTGTTAATTAGACATCTCCTTAAAATTGGTAACTTCGCAGAAAAACAGAAGATATTGCAGAGAAATCCGTTACCTCGCTTCCCGAGGATGGAATTCAGTTGTATCTACATACACCCAATTATTCACGGAAGCGGATTACCATAAATCTTATTGGCAGCCCACGAATACCCAGGGGTGTTCGTGCAGTGAGGCAGAGAAGAAACGGTGGAGGAGAGTCAAGACTGAGATGAAGAAATTAAGAAGTAGATGAGCAAGTTGAGACCACAAAAAAAAGTCACGGAAGTATTGTAACCCTGAGATCTACATGAGGAGCACAACATCAGGTCACCACCTAATGCTTGGATGGTGGACTAACTCAAAAATATGAATCCCAAATTGTGGTTTCTAATCAAGATTTTCCAGTATTCTCGGAAGAATAACATCGAGTGGTTTCAATGAAAGAAGTTGCGAGGCAAATCAAAAAAATGATATTCTGAGCATTCAAGATTCTATGAGATCTAAAGCAGAAAATCCATTTCCAGCCTGTTATCTGTAACATTGCTGCCTTGGCGTAACGAAAGTACCCTTGTGAAAAAGCTAGGCAATCATGAAATGAGGAAACTGAAACTACATCCCGGAATAACCATACATCCCGTGGGAACATCTTCAGCATCGTTATTTCTCAGTTCAATGGTATAAATCGCATGTCACGGATGACTGCTTAGCATCTCTGGTATTTGACTGATGAACAAACCAGAACTTTATGATACGAATTTGCCTACCAATTCTCGTGTGATATTCCCCATCCTCAATCCGGATTTTGTCCTCTAACGTTACCTATTGTTGTTGATAATCATTACTAAGAACTGAGAATGAAGGGAAGGTTGGTATGACCCTGGAAGAATCGAATCGACATAAACTCTTTTTCATCTAGTTGCATCGAAAGGTAAACAATTGGCCAATCAAGTCGCCATAGAGTTCCGTCTAGAATTTTCAATTCCTGCATTGGAAACTCATGTTTGGTCTATGACCACCATATGATGGAAGATTTATCACCATTTGAATTTATAAACTCCTTTAACTAGTGCCACCGGTACAGGAGTATACAGGGACAACAGCAAATATATTAGAGAGCATATATACCACCACACCATCGGATTATTTAACGTCGTATTTAACATCGAAAATAGCGCGTAAGTGCGGGCATCCTTGTACGGCTTGTTCGGTGCATAATGCCAAGATTTATAGGTTTTCACCGTCCAGTCTCGCGCATTGGATCCAAAAGCCCACCTTTTGTATTTCACTCGTGGTTGGTGTATGCCGGTTTCGCAAGGAACTTTATAAAGCAAAGATAGGGAATATAAGAGGTGCGGTCCCGATTTGGCTGGATAAACTGGCTTTTGGAATTTGCAAGACACGCTTTGGAAATTAATGTTCAACGCCTCTGTTCCCTTGTATTTTTTTTTCGATACTACCTTGCATCTAACCGATGTTTCTCGCTCCATACAATTTTCGTTCTTGTTTTATTTCCGCAGCATTCTTTTCCGATTCTCCGCCCCCCCCCCCCCGCCCACCCTACCACGCTACTATTCGCATCCACCTGTATACACCAGTCCAGACAATAAACATTGTGAAAATACCGCTATTAGGGGAAAATAAAACCCGGGCTTTGGTGTGAGAAAGAGGGGTGTTGGCTCATTCAATTGAATTTTATAAATTATGGCTGAATGAGGGTGTGAATCAGAATGTTTTCTCCATCACTAAGGATGGTTCGAACGTTTAAACGATCAAATTGTGCGTAAGATTAACGCGAAAACAATGACCCATAAGAATACAATCAGTGCAACTCGAGGTCTCACTACGAGCGGATTCATACAAAGTTAATGGGTTTTTAATTGGTGGAAGGGCTGATTATGTGCATAAATATGGGAGTTATTGAGATGAACGGAAGAAAATGTGATTAACATCGAAACTCATTGGCGGGGTTCGCAAAATCACAAAATTGATCCGCTTTTAATTGGTCAGAAGGTGCGTGCCCCATAAACACCAGGTGTCCCAAAATACACCGAACTCATCTTGTAGTTAACACAAGAGGGGGAAATAAACAACATTAGTAGAATGAAATAAAAAAAAAAACCAACTGCGGTGGTCTTAAGAACGCGGTAATTCGTTACGGCCACTTGTAACGGTTCCAGTTGTCCATGGGTTATCCAGCGAGATCTTGGCTCAGCCTATTAATTACCTTTACTTAGCACAAGGGGTTGTTACGAACATTAGGGATAGCGTCCCCGAGGTGAGGGGATAAAAGGTACTTTCTAGTAAAAGTAGTGTATAAAGTATACAGCGAAAACACCCTAGCGTAACAAGAGACAGGCTGGACTGTTTGTTAGATAGAGACAGTTATACAGTACAATTTAAGCGTGAAAAACGAGGATGGAGGTGGCCTAGGGGATGGGGAATATTTAAAAAGTAATATCAATTACATTTGCATATTCACCACCCATCCGTGTCTCGGGCAGTACTGTGTTGGTAAATGGGCGGAGTGGGTGGGTGGGTGGGGAGGGGGTGGCGCGGGGGTTGGAGGGGTTTCATCGCGAGAGTTTGGTTTTATCGGTCTCTGTTTTACTCACTAGGCATGGGAAAACAAAATTGCCGAATTTCAAAGCCCTCTCTCGCTCAGCAATCTTTTTCCAGCCGTTAATATCCCACTCGCGGGGGCAAAAAGTCGAGAGTATTCATTTGAGTTTAAAATGCCAATGGTTATTATTATTTTTTTTTCAATTTTTTTTTAACGGCCTTGTTGATTCAATTATTTTTCATTGCTCTTGTTAAACAGATTTTTTCGGATGGGGATTTGATGCAGAAAAATTAGCGGGAAAGTGATCGTTGATTACGGCGGTTATGGCGTGTAATTGTCGCAGTGGGACACAGTCGGAGGGAATAATGTACAACGTGATTTAGACACATCATCATTTTGTGTGTGTCTGCAGGGTATCACTGGCAAAATTCTTTGTCAGGAACTGCATATTATATCTGAGATGAAAAAACAATAAATAAATGCAAAGCATACACTTGGGAACAATGATTTGTTTGTCTCGCTGATTCAACTATTCAAACAACCAACTTCGCGATTGATGCAAATATTCTGAAAAAATGGAAAGTGCCGGTGATAAATTTGTTCTTGGTTACGCGTCTCCCAGACATAGGAAATTTTACGTAACGCAGATGGAGGGAAGTATGGCGGATGCTGGACAGCGAGGCGCCTCAATACAATAATGCCTTAATACGATGACACTTCGCCGTTTCTTGAAATACACAAACTTTAGAATTTTCTAGAATAGGACATAGAAGAAAAAGTCCTGCAGCATTCTTTCATGCAAGAGTACTGGACAGCCACTCCTGTGGCTGAGACCGACCTTCGCCATGTAAGCGACCGTATTTCTAAACACAGGGTGAACCTCCAGAAACCCCTACGCTACGACAGCGGGCCCCTATGCTGGACCGCACCCTCGCTCCGAATCTCGCTGAGAGTCTCACCTACATTGAGCTGTAATCTACCGACATTATGGTCAAAATCTAGGTACCGCCTATGGAAGTTTATGCAAATCCCAGAGCGCAATCATTTCCAAGACTCCGTTCTCTCGACATTCGCGGCTCAATTTGACCACATTAACGTCTCATTTTGAGACACTGAGAACCTTAATCTGAGACTTTTCTTTGTTGGATGTACTGAGGGAATCCGCCATTGTGCCACATTCCAATTGTTACAACTGAGGGGGACGCGAGGACGTTAACATAACAATACCAAATGGAATATAAGCGCACGCGGTGCACGCTGTATATATCTATGCTGTGGGCTTTCTGGTCGATTCGTCGCTCTTCCTCGTGCAACTCCAATACACAGTACACAATTGTTATTCGGTCTTCTAGAGCGGCTTGAACGATGAACCCCAACGACCCTCTCGCTCAACCGATGACGCAGATGCGCGTCGTGCATGTCTCGAGGCCGGGGCTCATTTGAATTTTCCGGTGGACTTCTTTTGCGTAAGGCGAATACAAGAGTGCGTTGCCTCGTTCTTATTTCTTGGATTGAAAGGTATGTTGTGCAGAGACAGAAATAAACTAGACGATTGCGCATTGTGAAATGTTTATGGTTGGTTTTTGGATGGAGGAGTCTACTGATGGTGGACTACTTGATGGAATGGTATAATCGGTGATTTGCCAATTGGAGCTGAAGAATTACCAGAACTTGTACCCTTGCAATCTTGTATTCTTGTACTTTTCTAAACCCTTTGACACCGCGAACAACATCTCGCGAAGTTGAATAAAATGGCCAGGATACAGCGTACATTGTCCTCATAGGAAACATGAAGTTGATGTATGATCTGAGAGCGAGGGAATGAAGGTTTGCAAGTTCGACGATACACATTATGAGCTGGTGATGTACAGAGAAGGCAATGAGAAGTCAGAGCATTGAGCGTGGCTAATTGCTCGAATCATTAAGAAAAAAACATGAAATCTAAGTCGGAGGAGTGAGCAAAAGAGCAAAGGCGCAGTCCAATGGATGGATTGTAGATGGAGAGAGAGAAGTTTGCTCATAGTGGGAAGCCGAGGGGACGATAATGATCAAAAGAGCCTCCACAACTCCCGTACGTCTCACTACGTAATGAAAATAATCACGTAGTATATATAATAACGTATATACGATTTAACCGTGACTCGAGGCAGTTAGAATCAACAAAAGATACGTAGAAAATTTCCGTTTCGGTTGTATAGGACCTTGCCGACGGAACGTTAGGAAGCCATGACCGGTTTTCTCGTGCACGAATATTCACTGTCAGACTAATTACTGTATCCTCTGATCTGTATCTTTGATTGATCTGTCTTTTACTATTCTAGCTGCAATTTTTTCTTGCAGCCAATTGTAGATAAATGTCATATTTTGCTTTTTATAGGGGGATGTTGATGGTCGGTTGGATCGAGGGAAAGTCGAAACTACCCACGCAGTGCGCAATGCAGTTGCCGTTCTCCAGATCTTACTGTGGGGAAAAACGTACGAAGCTGCACTCGATGGCGACAGATTAATTTGCAAAAGTCCCTTTTTCCCCGACCGTAACGATCAATTTAAGGCCAATATTCTTAGGTATAAAAAATGGGCAATAAATTTCTTTGCACCACCAAAGCGGGATGGTCTAATTGATTTTGAAGAGCCGTCATGAATACTAATTGACTGCAACCGAAATTCCACATCCGTTCGATTTGTCTCCAATAATGAAAATAGTTTCTTTCTCGTGCATTCCATGGGTTATGCAGAATACCTGCAGAATATACTTCCAAGGGCGGAAGCATGATACGCTTGGAACAATTATCCACGTTACATGGAATTTGATACTGTATTTTGCACGTCTTGAGCGAGGTGAAGTATCGGCCAAATGCACGATACTTATTTCGAGATATACAGATACTGGTGGTACATCATACCGACGGATCATAGTTGCGTCCCAATGATAGTGCGTTACAAATGCAGCCGGCCCTATATTTTATACGAATACTGGGTATAGGGAGGGAGAGAGAGAGAGAGGGAGTAGCACAGGCTGCAAGCCTCAGGTGACTTTTTTTGCTCAACCGTATTTCTATTAATTGATAACAACTTTTCTGGCAAAAATTTTCTGGTTCACCAAAATTACGCTACTCCAGTCCTACATATACAGATATGTGGTATACAAGATGTCGATCGCTCATCATGCCGACGGATCATACGAATTAGCTATCGCGTCCCTATTACAGCTTGTAACAAATGCAGCCGGCATGATATTTAAAAGTTACATTGTATATACGGCAAGAGAGATAGACACAGGCTGCAAGTTTCAGGTGGCTCGCGGCGTTGACTCGGGCTCGTTATTCCAAGGGTGCATAACATTATTTTGCACCCCCTCTTAACTCCCGTAAAACATCCACATTGTAAAGACAGGTGCCCCATGCTTGGTAATATCAGCCACCATGACCTTTATAATGCCGAAATTAATTGCGCCATCGATTTTAGGTGAAAATCGTTTGAATTTCCCGCTGCACCGAGAGTTCTAGAAAAAAAAATTCTACAGAGGAAAAGGAGAACACCTTAAATGACTCGACTGAAATTTTAACCAAATTTTGTCATTTGGTTATTTTGTGGGCATTTTGTACGTAACATCATAGTTATGCAATCTGTGATATGTGATCAGAAGCGATCGGCTAGTGTGATATTTAATTCCCATACCAACAGTTCTGTTTCGTGTGTTTCGAAGTTGCGTGTCCGTTGAAGTCTTGATGATTACAGGGTAGAAAGCTAAATGAAGTTGGATAGGACATGCCTGGATTATATATATTGCTTATTGAGCATAGACAGTTTCGTTACATATGTTAGATTTTCGCACTCCATTTCGTATATTGTCTATTAAATAATTTTTTGTTCCCAAAAAAACGATTTGGGCCTATCATAGGACTTCATTTAGTTCAAAAAAGTGGACACATTGCTCTTTTGAAGATATAAACAAAAAAAAAAATTTACTCCTCGATCGTTTCAAAAATAATCCAAAATGCACTGGCTGATTTTATCCAAAATAATTTTATCCAAAGTCGACCCTGGGAACGATTTTCGTGTATGCATCCCATCGAGAAATGCCCTCCGCCATCACTCACCTCTTTATTCAAATTTTATTTTCGGTAAAAACGTTTGTCGCGGTTACGTGATGGCACGTTTTAACCTCGCTAACACACACGGCTAGCCGTTCATTTCATTCTTTCTCATCGCGTGATACATTTACAATGGATCCAATGTTGGTGTCCGTGTGACCCATCAAGAGCAAAAGATGCGAGTCATAAATCGATGGATCGAACGAGTGACAGGCGACGCGTGAAGAGAATTTTCTCGATTAGAAGTGTGTAAATATGGTGGGAATGGAGGATCAAACGAGGGAGTTGATAAAAAAAAAGGCGAAAAAGTGGAGTGGCGGAGGGTAAGACCGAGGGAGATGAGAGGGGAGGCTAGTAAATCAAAGGGCGTCAACATGGGTATCTCCAGGATTTGACGTCAAGGTGTCATGTCCCCCTTTTCTCGCTCAAAGTGTTTGGCATCTAAATCGCGTAGGCGTACACAAGAGGGATCAACGGAGCACCAAGCACCTTGAAGAAGCGGAGGACGCCTGAAGAGAGTATATTGAGTAGGGGAGAGTGCCTAATATGGCCGCCATCTTCTGTATTCAAGTCGTTACGGACAGCGACACACACGGGCAACTATGCCGTACGTTTGGCATCAAGGTGGCTTTCAATGCCAAGCATCACCGACAATTCTACCTACGCATGTTATATTTTCTATTTTATATTCTCCAGTGATCGTTACTCTGGCGAAGGACCCTGAAAATCATTAAAGATGACGCCACTGGAAGACCGAATCGCATTACCTATATATAATGGGATCAGCGACATTGTATATGTTTATTCGGAAATTGGATGATACGTTTGATGAAATTCAATGGAGTTATCGAGTTAAGGATGAGTATGACACTCTCTGTACCTCAAAATTCTTTGTTGAGGTCTGTTGTGCCTTCATGTCTGCCTTGTCGGATCACGTGGTCGATGACACCGGCAGGATACATACTCTATCGCCCCCCCCCCGCCCCGCCCCCACCCTTCTTTCTTGCCCTATCGGTGTTAAAGTCACTCACTGTGAAGAGAGGTTCACTCGTCACGGTGTACTTCACTCTCGCGACACACAATGGCTTCCGGCTCCATCAGTTTCGTTTTAGTATCACAGTTTCGCACTACATTAAGAACAGGTTTACTTGATGTTAAAACATTAACACTTGGGTTGCGCATAATCCGATTATGGATTGGCGGAGAAAAGATGAAATATTCCTCATCCGGTTGCTGATATTAACTCCAAGATGATTCGAAAATTGAGATTTCCATCACTCAGATGAAATAGGTATCCAGACACTCCCCCTCCCCCTCGCCCCACCCACCGCGTCCTGACCACGTGGCTGTCCGAGCCCACGTGGTTGCCCATGTATACCGCGCGCCATCTGCCTCTCTCCCCCTCATTAAATCTCAGCCCCCCTCCCCAAAATAAGCAATATTTACCTGTCGCGAAAACTTGATACACTCACGTAACAGAGTTTCGCGTCTTCACTGTGCCGCTGTCTCGACAAGAATGCAGCACTGGCACTGCTGGATGGCGTCCGAATTTAAAATGGTAAGTCACCATCGCGAGGGTCCCGGTACACGCGACGTCCGAAGAAGAAAGTAGAAGGAAGAATAAGAATGAGTCTCCCTTTTTCCATGGAGGTGAGGAAGTTTGATCATTGGACAAAATGCAGAGGGGTTAGGAAAAAAAAAGGAAAGCGAGGGAAGACGGAAGGAGAAGAAAGAGAGAGGCTAGGGTGACGAAGTGGCGAGTTTCGGGTTGAGAATGATAAGGTAAAAGAGAAAAGAACGATAGGCTAGGACAGGCCAGGGACAGAGACTCTGGTTGCTGGCAGACAGGGAGAGGAATACGAACTAAGGGGGTTTCTATATCCATCCGAGCAGCGGAGCAAAGCTGAGCCGTTTTGTGGCATGGCATAGGAGAGAGTAGAGTAAGGAATACTGCCACCAACCCTGGGTAGGGGTAGCCGACGTCCGTCCCGGAGTCTTTCCTCATCTGCAAGTCGTATAACCGAGCTAATTATCAAGTTAATATGGCCATTCTGTATGGAGGGACCCCCGGACGGGAGTAGGCGAACGGCTTGCGATAGAGTGAGTACGATGGTATAGTAGGAAGACCCACTTGAGACTCCGTGACAAAGAAAGAGAGACGGTGAGGAAGCCATGAAGAAGAAGAAGAAGACAGTGCCCTTGTCCGCGTGTTGGGTGCTAGTGTGAGTTGGGGTTGGTGCTACGCTTACGGGAGCAAGTGAGACAACCTGAGTACATTGATATTATAAGTTGCTTCAATCGCTGTATTCATTTGTAAACTAACCAGGCTAAATGTATTCACCACCGCGAGGCAACGCGCCGATAGGCGGAGCCACCGGTTTCTGGCCGACGACGGCGCCCTTCCTTCCACCCTGGCTCGTCCTTCCCTTCACGTCGCCCAACACCTCGCGCTGCCTCATCTTCGTCGGCAACGTCACTCGATAGTTCTTGTCTTATATGGATTTTACCCCTTCTTTGGCACGAGAGATGCTCATGGTTGAGAACTTAAATGAGTGCAACGCGAAATTTCCCGCAGTGAGTTGTTGTAGATGAATGTGAGTCACATAGGACGGATACCAAGTGCATCTTATGAATTTTTAGATGTCACAAGTACCTCAACCACTGGCGAGTCACTAATCACTAAATTTATTCTTGTTATTGATAAACTCTGATCGAATGCGCCTGATTCGCCCAAAATATAGCAAAACCGGAAGATTTTCAGCAATACCTTGTGTATACCCACGAGGACACTTTGGCGGTTAAAGCCCGAGAAAGCTTACGTCTGTGGCCTTTCCTCTCTGCATTACATTTCCATGTATTCAGATTTTTTTTCTTCCGTCCTTCTCCACCGGGCTCACCAAGAAGCGAAACGCTCGCGTATTATTATTCCACGGCAACTTTACACCCACCTCCTTTCAATTCCCTCCGCTGCGCTCTCTCCTTCTCACTCTCGACTTTTGCCGCCCCTTTCACGACCACGTAACAACTCTCTTCCATGCCGCAAAAGACTTCTTCGTCCTAGAAGCGCAGTGTGGCGTCGCTGCGGCTTTACAGGGTGCCGAGTCCCTGCTCGCGCCCCGGAGACCGCAGAAATATGAATGCATAAATGCATAAGTGCTCCTTCCCACAAAAAAATCCCTGGCGCGTCGTTTTGCATCTTGTGACTTTTTCTCATTTTTTTGAATCCTTTCCTTCTTCTTTAATACCATTTTTATTATTCCATATCTCACAACGTGGAAAATTTTTCCCTCCTGGAAATGAAACTTTAGTGGTACCGTTATATTTGTTGGGTGCAACAATATTTTTGGTTGAAATTAAAACGCTGGACCACCATATTGTATATTATAAAATTAATTTGGAAATTTCCAAGCCTCCAATTTGGAATTCTCCAAAAATCGTAATGAACTGGACATCTAAAAATGATTAAATGCAATTATCGAGCATTAGAAATTCTCCACTCACCCCCAGCATTTTTAATGCATTAAGAAAAAAAAAATGAACCAAAGAGAAGACACAGCGTAGCGGCTTATTCTCACCCGTAAATATAATAGAAAATTATCCACCACGATAGGGAGTGTTGCCAGAGGTCGTCAGATGAATCTCAGACTGTAGTGAGGCAAAAGAGCGGTCGCAGCACTAGCAGCAGCAACAGCGGGGGAAAAACCAAGCAGGGTCGAGATTAAAACCAAAATTAGCATAATGTGTGCATGGGGCCAGAGGCTGCCAGAACGACCTGGTGGAAAAGCAACCGATGTCTCTTCTGTATCATAAAATCCTTATATCCTGTCTTATCTATCAAATTTCATCCGAAATGAGAATACTTAATTTTAATATGCAGTACTCAGCTATAAGGACCATTCATTTAGAATCTTTAAAGTATTCCATTGGTGTCACGAAATTTACAGATTTTTTAAGACCATAAAATATTTAACAGAACTTTTATTGTACTCAACTTTTGAATCCGTCATATTCTCTGATTGAAGAGAAGCGCTCAAATAATGTTCAATTTCAAAAGTGACATCCGATGGAAAGTTTCCATATAATAAATACCACGTAAATGCTATGTTATCCATCGTAGAAAAGCAAGAGTTGGGTGGGAACGATGCAAATAGCGCGTTTAATAAAGTGTCACGCCTGGGCCATTTGAATATTGTAGCGTATTCACTTTTCTCATTGGGATATATACTCCAGTAGTAAAAGAGGAACGTTGAGAGAATCTAACCAGGCCCGTTGGTTCTTTTTTTAGAAGAGAGCTAGTGAAGGGAACAGACGATGAGGAAAATAAGGAAGAATGAAAAAATGTACGACGAGGGGGTGAGTGGATAGGGCAAGATTGGGGGGTGTGAGGTGGAGCACATACAAGCGAATATACCAACGAGATTGGGGGAGTGAAGACCAAAGGAAGAAACCTAGATGGTGATGTAGCAGATGGTAGAGAAGGTTGGCGAATCGCACCTTTACCTCATGCATGATTCAGCCGCAGTATCTCATTTCATCTGGTACCAAGCCGCTAAACTATATCTCCTAATGGTAATGCTATTCCACGGCACATATCTCTTTATATTACGTGGCCAGGATGGTTCATGGCTTCACTCACTTTCTATATCTTCAGCTCGCCCGAAAAGCCTTTTCCAAGATAAAAAGAAACTGATCTTCTTTACTCATTCTCGACTCTGGTATTGCGCTCATGGCAGTTGCTACTGCGAGATGGGAAAAAAGTTATTCTCACTCACTCACCGGTGGCTGCGGTAAGTCGAGAGTTCTGGTCTTCTCGCCTTACACAACGTAGTAACAAACAGAGAAAAAAACAATAGAGGAGATGAAATAAAGGAAAGAATTGGTAGTTCTCGCTGTTTTAAATTACCATTTATTACGGACACATAAACCCCGGGGTCTGGACCGAGAGAGCCTACCAGCAGCCATCTTGCCTCACTACTACTATCTACTAATATCATCGTCATTCATGGACTAATTTTGTTTTACAGGAAACACTGGTCTCTGATTGGAAAATCCGAAGTGATAAGCTTCCTTCTACGCAGTACCAGATGTTATGTCTTGTGCTGATCAAACTATCGAGAACCAATGGCGGATAGTATTTTTTTTAGTGAACTATATCCACAATCTCGATATTTATGGCCTTCCCCCATATCTGAACCTACCACCCTGTTCACTGTGAAGAGCATTCCCAAATGAGAAAAAAATCCATGGACCATCATCATTAGCTCCAGAGTGACAATTGATCTCGCAGCATCATCCACTTATACCGCAGGAAACTCAAGATAGCGCTGTCACGGGTATTCCCTACTATGACGAATGGAGCGCATTACTCCACGAAGCATATATATGCATGTAGGGGTGCGAAGACAACTGCCCTTTGTCAAGATCTCCCAATAGACTTCACCGTAATTGTTCGATGGCATAATACGAAGGATATATGACTTTTTTCCCTATCAGAAAATGACTTGTTCCTTTTCTGAATATATCATATCGCGCATAAACAATTGAGCTGATGACCATCTCCTCCTTCTTCCCTCATTCTTCATATTCCCCCTTGGAAAATATTTATATAACTCCACTACGAATGCAAACTCCTTCCAGAATGATTCGAAAGCGTTTACGATAATGAAGAGGGGTCCATGTTTTAGCAACAGAATAAAACAATTCGTTTGAATTTAAATGTTTTTTTTCTACCCGAGATTTAGTGCATCCAGTAGAATGGCCAAGCGCAAACATCCACAATGATATATATATATTATACCATAGAAGGATACTCGATAATATTCCAGGAAAAGCTCGTCTCTCCCTATATATATTCTTCTGACGCGGTTAGAGTCTTTACCAATGGTCCAGCATTTCATATAGTTGTGGGGTATAGGGGAGGGAGGAAAAGCAGAAGCACCTCGTCTATGTGGAAATGCGATCACTTAGAATCGGCCTCGACGTATAATTCGGCTCTCCAGTGTGGTGGGCTAGAGCCAGAGCCATTGAAGCCGTTGGGTTGTGATCGTATATTTTTTATTATTGGCCGTCCAAGTCAATCCCCCATGAGGGAGGTTTCAAATGAAGAAGTGAGTGCGCCAAGTTTCGATGGCTGACCACTCCACTCTGATGCGCATCTTTTTCCTTCTACCACTTTCCACCCTCATCCCCAAGAACCAACCGCGCTGGACTCGGGGAAACTATCGGCATACGACCCCCCCCCCTTTCTCACCCCCCTAGATCCACTGTCTGTGTGTTTATTTTTCAGAGGGTTGCACAAGTGTGCGAACAAAAAAAAAACGCGTATCTCGTTGGGCCTTGAGGAGGGGGAGGTGGTCTCGTTTTATTGAGTGTGGACGGCAGAAACGATGCTCATGTTTTTACATCAAGGCAATTTTTCTATCTCGCCCCGTTGCCTCAAACGATTCGCCTCCTTTCAACGTTTTTTTCCTTCGTTCTCCTTCGGCACACCATCAGAAAATGCTTCTTTTAGCCTTTGCCGTTATTTCCCACGCTTGGTTCCTCATTCTTACGGCACTCTGGAGCTCCCTCATCCTCATCATGCTCGACTGGAGCTGGACCACATGGAATCAGTTTCTTCTATGTTACGCAAGTTCATAGGGGCAAAAGTACTTCAAAGAAATACCCTTCGAACCGCAAGGTTTTGCGAATTGACCTTATGAATTGAAAATGAAATTTCAAAGGTAGCACTTGAGGATTTCATAAGATCAGATGATTTTCTAAAACCATTTGCCAACATCCAAGGAATTACCGTCCAGAACATACTCGAAAACCGACAATTTGCAATCTGCAACGTTACCAACATACCCTGACAATTTCTCTGTGCGGTACCTGGTGGTAGCATCGATTCACTAAAACCCACCACTTCCTCAGAGAAATCCAGCAAGCAGTTGGCGGTTGGTCTCGACCACCCGTAAAGCCTTTCGCCTGCACGAAGACCCAGGATTGGCCGAGACTAGGAGGGTGTGGGTTTGGCGTTTGTGGTGGCCGTATTATTTTTCTCACTCTAGCAAAGCTCCAACTCCCTTGCACACATACATCTCTGGTATTGGAGCTTCATTATACGTTGACCTAAGAAAATCAGGCGGGTGTTGGCGGCATGTTCTACTGCTCCTCCAACGCTCCATCCTTCAGCACCACGCTACATATACCCTCCAACCCTGGCTTACCCAAATGTATATCTATATAGGTCGTTCCATGGAATACTGAAGCCAAGCTGTGCGCTTGGATTTTTTGCACCGAGGAATTTTTCGTCATGGGTTACATGCTGATTCATAAAGTAGTGCTGCATTTATTAACTTTCCGACAGGGGAAGTTATTGTTTTGCCCCTGAAAATAGAAGATCGATGAGTGCATCAAGATGTTTTGAGACATTCTCAACATTTTGTCTTTCCACTAGAAATTTTACAGAAATCGAGATGCTGTATGGCGGATGTACAGTGGCTCCACTTGCATCTGATTAGAGTTTGATTGAAATTGGTCGATTAATTTTTTTTTCGCAATTAACCGAGTGTTAATATTGATAGATTACTCGGCAATTGATTCTACAGCTTAATCTCATTTATTCATAAACGAAATAGAACTACTTGTCTGATCTACCCCAACCTTCGGTTAAGTTTCAATAAAATTCGGAATTCGCACGCACAGAAGTGATCTACTATTCCATGGAGCGCCCCTATATATGTGGTAGATGTAGTATCGAAGGATTTCATCCAACCCATACTACCCCTACCCTTATTGAAGGAGTGCGCTCAACTACCAAACCAGGTGCCTATATAACCAGGGAAACCCACCCTCTCTATCAACCTCCCTACCACCGCAGACACCATTGCGCGCCTTTGGGTTCCACTGAAGAACCAAGAGTACGAGGGGGCAACTCATCACTTATGGATACTGATGACTCGCGCAATGAACTCAGACCGCGTGTAGCATCATCCCTCTCTCACTCCATCGCAAGAGGCTCACTCACTTCCACTGAACATCATTTTCTCCTTCTTCAGCTATCCATCTGCGCCATCCGCCTGTCTTCTAACGGAGCCATCAACCTCTTCTATGTTCTTCGGGGTTCAATAATATTTTTCTTTGCTGAAAGCGTAGGAAAAACTAGCGCTCATGTATCTCACGGTTCTGTACGCGTGTAGAACTACTGAGGAAAATTCAACTTGAATGGGGTAACCGCGATCAGATAAGACGGGAAGTTAATAAGAAAATAGAGGGGCGCTGAGGAAAAGGGACCATCTATTTTTTCCGGATGCCGTCGTTCTATTTTTTATTCACTTTGTAGATTGGTGGGTGCAGGATGGGTTATTCCAGGTGGGGTATGGAGGTTTTATTTAATTCTCGAGGATGGTGAAGAGCTTTGATGTTGGGGGAAAAAGGAGTTTAAATGTTTCATATGTTGGTTTTTATTGTACTACAGCAGCTGAGATGGCTGAGTGATTATGGTATCAGTGAGATGTCATTGACGAGCGATACTACAGATACGTTTCTTGCACAACTTATTGAAGCGTCATTTATATTAGTTTTTATTGCCGTCGGCACTCAGTTCAGATGAGTGAAATATTGAAATCCGACGGTTCTGTCATTTCTGTCAATTGGTAGAGAGAAAATCGAATATTGAATATTAGGAGATTAGTCTCCTGTTCTTACCCACCCATCCATGCGCCCACCTATCCACCCATTCACACACCCACCCACCCAACCATTCGCCCACCCAGCCACCCACCTACCCCACCATTCACCCCCCCCCCCCCCCACCCACCATACCATTCACCCATCCACTCACCTACCCACCCACCCACCCAAACGGCCATCCACCCACCCAACCAACCATCCATCCACAAAGCCACCCACCCACCCACCCACTCACCCACACACAGCCACATTATAATAACTTCTCTTTAGAATTGGTGCTATCTTTTACGAACTTCATGAACCTTGTATTAAGGTCGTATGCTTTAAAATAATATTTTTTCTTTAGCTATTCCTTTGAAATGAAATTCAGTGAGTTTATCATATTGTACTCGTAGAATTTTCTTGTCTCTCGAGGGGTTCAGCAGACCGTCCCCCCGCCGCGGTCATTCGTTTCTATTACCACGTACCGAGGGCAAGACTTGGCCAGTGCCGCGTACATTAGATTTATTTTCACTTCGTGGATATTTTTTTATGGGTTCGCGTGTTATGGACATCCCAAGAAGGGGAGCAATGGACACACGTAACGAAAAAAAAAGCTCTGTGTGAAGGAGATGCCATTGATGCTTGGAGGCTATTCCTACCGTGTATACACGAGGATTACACGCGTGTGCGTTTTTGCTGGTGTCTTCTCTCGGCTGGCTTCACTATATGTTACTGAGTATAAGCAAACGGCATAACTGGGGACTCGTCGTATAATAAACCCATAAACACCCTCGGCAAACTGAGCATCGCAGTGGGTCCTCAAACCCGAAAACCCACCCCATATATACCGCGGAGGTAATACATAAAATGCCGTGCACACGCTCCAAATGCTACGTCTTTCGATACAAACCTACGGCGACGTAGGTTTTTGCCTCGGCTTTTGCCTGGATTTTACGGCTCAAGTTTGCCACATCGTTTTTTTTTTTCCACCATTTCTTTTATTCAGTTGTCGGTACGTTTGCTGTGGAAGAGAGTCAAACTTTTCAAATCCCCGTTTGAGCAGTAGAAATGACGTTGACTTTTGGTCAGAGAAGTTTTTTTATTAGGGTGGGCACTTGTGAGGGAAGCATAACTGGAATCTCTCGTAAGTGGTTCTTAGTTCCGTGGCATTTGGTTATTCTGATTATGACAGTTATGTTATATATAACATATATACAGAACATGTTCCGTAATATAATTCTTAATTTTTTCTCGACATTATCATAAGTGTTGGGTGCAAGCATGCCGACCATTTGCTTTCTCCGATTCACACTTGCACCAACAAAATTACATGTACGATGTCTGTATGAGATATGCGGCATTTGAATGGTAACGAGTGGTAATCTCAGACTAATCAGCCAATCAGCATATTCAATTATTCACTAGAGATTCACCTTCTCTTTCTGCTTAACAACTGCATTCTCTTCCACCTTCACTTAGCGGCAGGCCTACCGGGCTCTTATACATATCTAACATTCCGCGAAATATAGGACTGTAATTGCCCTTGGTTTCTCTATTTTCAAAAAAATCAACCGCGATGGGACCCCGTCGGGTGTCACACGTGCTGGGTTTTCCCATACGATACGGTATGATTCCCATTTTTAGCATCAAAATGAACCACTCAGACTAGTCTGCACAGCTACGGTCTTATAATACCAATTCGCTGTTTATGCCTTTCTCCGCTCAGACAAGTCGTGTATCGCCCCTGATGCATCCAGCCATTTCCTGCTTTCTTAGGGTAATTAGCGGACTGGTATTCTCCGTGGGTTTAAATACATATACGTAACGTGCGACTTGGGTAATTGATATAGCACTATACAACGACCTTGGCATACATTGCGCGGAATGAGAGTGAGAGGCCTTCGAGAGGTCTCCAGAGAGGTTGAGTGATCTTTGAACATTTTCATGGATCATTAATAATTTCCATGGGACTTTTTTTTAGTTTGCATACCAAAGTGTGGTAACACATGCGTAATTGCTGTTATTGGATCATTGAGAAGTCTCAGTTGACTAGGCTATGTATATTAGGCTGAAGAGGAAAATAAAGATTGATTTTTCTTTCGAGTGTTGAGCAAATATTGCTGACTTCAGAATTTAGCATTGCAGTTCTCCATAGAGTTTGATCATTTCAATCTTGGCAGAAGTTTCAGTCATTGGTCGCATGATGAGCGCTACGCCGCGCAAGGTATGTCTCATTGAGAGCAAACAGAATTCCAGAATATAATCTGGAATTCTCATAATCATCAGTTGGGAGGCGGGGTCCACGGATCGAGTCACCGGACGGGGACTCCCCTTTCGGTATCGTAGCGCAGTGGTCCAGGTTCGGGTCCAGCGCGGAATAAATTATTTTTGGCCCCACCTAACTGAACGGAGAACATTATTGGATACGTATTGCAAATCAGTCAGATTTTCCGGTTGTCCAAAGTGACAGATATTTCGTCGTGGATGGTAAGATGGTCAAGCACCGCTTACAGGCCCACAGAAGTGAGGTTCAACTACAGGTAAGGCTCCTCCAGGCGCATCAAGGAAACAAACATAGTCGAGACTGGGTAGGAGCGCCGCGCAATATGAATTAAACATGCTGATTAATAATTAACAAGTTACCATGGCTCCCCGTGGTGTTGCTTTCCCCACTGCATCAGCCTTCTCAAAGACAGCCCATGGACTTGAACCGCACATGTACAGTTACCCTAGTTGGAGGGCTTTACGCACACGCTGCATACTTATTGCCACTTTGGTAGTCTAACACTTTTAACCCAGGTCAGTTTCATTATCTTTTCAAGCAGTCGCTCAGCGGTTGGGGCGAAAACGAGAGTAAAACGTAGAATCGATGAGACATTAATAAACATGAAGTGAGGGGTCTCCAGTGATTTTACTGTGCCACGCGTTGGCTATAATATATTATGGGCTTTGTCAGACGAATATTTTGATGAATTTGGGAGTGGTGAATATGGGGAAGTCGGTCAAATTCCGACCTCATCTCAATTCAATTTTTTTTCCAGGGATGTTTGCATACAGGATGACGGATTCAAGGGGATGGATTAAGTCGATGACCCACCTTGCCTGTCCTGGAATTTTCTAAATTGAAAACTCAGTCAAATTTACTGCGAAAAATTCGTCCGGCCAATTCAGAAAATTCTAAAAAAAATTCTGACACTTCATGACGCTCTGATCCCAAAGCACCATTCCTGCGGATCGTAGATCTACATGTAGATTTTTTTTGCCTGTCTAAACATCCGCAAATTGTAAAAAAGTATAACACATAAGGAAAATGTGTGAAGAGTAAGAAATATTTCATGCTTTCCGCTTGCGTAATAAATATTTATTGCATTATGCTGTTATCAATAACGCAAGGGGCAATTGTTTTTACTGAAGGTATAGTCCTATTGTGGATGTGAATTGTAATTTAATTACTTTTTATTGAATTAATATGAGGTTTGTAGTAGCATTGAAGGAATGTATGGAGGAGTCATTCACTGCTGTATGAATCAACTTCTTTGCAACTAGAGAAACACGTTCAGTTATCAATTAAGATTAGTTATGAGGTGAGCACTAAATGAGAGGGTTATAAAAGCATGCTTCGTGCTTTTAAATTATGAGAATAATCGTTACAAAAACGCAATCAAATGACGCCTTGATGGAATTCTCGAGAATCGACCCATCTGTTTTTAAAATGCCGGAATAATTCCCCTTATCACCAACTGACTTTATATTTTATGCTAATCTCCAGGAGCCATGTCATTACATTGGACACTATGAGTTCCTTCCATTCTTATCACACATTACTCGCATAATTCACATTCCCATGGTCATTTGATAAGGATGACATCTGTATACGTTATCCAGACAGCAGGCAGAAATATCCTGTACGTGTTAACGGAGCAGAGCTCTCATTTCCTTGCAAATTGTCTTTATTGATCGTGGCATTACTGTTGACAATGGTAATCGAGAGCCACTTAAGTAACTCGATGACATAGTAAAACGTTATGGGCTATTGTTATCAGCATGGTAATCTGGCTACATTGTCATCATTCTTTCATCAATCTAATGAATATTTCAAGAGTCATGATTTTATTGCCATTATTGCTATTGTCAATCAGTAATTTTTTGATGTCAATGGTTTTAGCTCCAGAGAATTACAATCCAAATTAACCTTTATGGGCATGGTTGCAATGGTGAATTTTTTTTTTTGTTTTTTTCTTCTTCAACGCCCTGAATGATGATCTCTGGAATATTGACCAACATAGACACGAACTGATTAAAATAAGCAAAATTAAAGCAAAACAAAATTTGTTTTGATTCCCTCTAGCTGTTCTCCAGGTCTCAAGGTCAAGACGGTTATCCATAATTGGAATTGTTTAGGAGGCTCTATGGCGAGAATGCTTAGAGATAGAGAAAAAAGTGTGATACAAATATTATTCCTTGTACGAAAATACACATATAATGTTTATGACTATTTTTCATAACTCTCATAATTTGGGACCTATAATTGATTGAAGCTGCGCGGGTGGCGTGCGTTATTCTCCGTGACGGGCGCATACTGCCGAGCGGATTCTGCACACACACACATACACACAGGCGCGCGCATATTGGGACGTTAATGATGCGGCTCGGTGAGGGTTACAGATACGTCCTGTTAATCTCCCATGATTCTTCAACGACGTTTCAAACAATTACAAGACGTTTACGTAAAAATTAGCAAATTCAATGAAAGAATGTAGATGAAGAGGAAAGATCAATTCGCACAAAAAAGTCACCTATCTGATTAATCAAGCTGAAAAATCTATTGATTGATTGAGTCAACATGCCATCTGAATTCCCCGTAATCCCGTACTCCAACTCCACATTGGTCAACCAAAATATCTTTCCAATTCATCACTCGTACATTATCCCGACAAAAAACATTCGAAAATAAGCGCACCACCGTTGATATCTTAATCGCAAGCTCGTAAAAATCAATCACGAAAAATGTCCACTGTCGGTTGTAAATTTTCATTAGGACTTTTCCTCCTCAGTAATTGCATTTTTTTCCTTCTCCACCCTTCTCCATGTTTCCTCTTTCTCGTGCCTCCCTACACTCTCCTTTTCTCATACTTCAAAGTCGTGATAATTAACGTCACGGTCCTTGAACCCTTCGAGTGGAAGAGAGACAAATGCAAAAGAGGTCCGATGGTTTGTAGGTAGGCTCGGGCTCGTAAAACATTCGAACGGGTAAAAGGGGGTTATAAGGAGAGCAATGCATAAGCTACATCTTGCGTCTTGCTACGCGGTATCTATACATATAGACTTTACTACTGCGAAATCTAATGTTTCCATTTTATGTATGTGAAAAGCCATTCTGGTCGTTCAAAAGAGATAAGTCGAATTTCGAGATGAACCAATGGCCGGCTGTTACATCTCGGATTCGAACCCGGGTCTCTCAGTTGTAAATCTCCAGTTCAATCTGCAAAACTACTCCGCAAGCTTCGAAGCTTCCTCGGGTAGCACCAATCGGGATGTCAATAGGCAAAGGTTATCGCCGCGGCAAAGGATGATCTTGAGGTCCTTCGTACAATAAGTGCAAATCTTCCATTTTTTCCCCGTATGGAAGACGGCCGCAAGTGCACTGAAAAATTTTCAGGAAGTGGCAGAATCGAGGCACGCTGGAAGAAGGGAAACCACAGTACCGACGACACGAGAGCCGTGACGCCATGGCCGTACGGATTAATTAGCGATAAGGCTTCTAATGAGCGGCAGGTGAGTCGGCGAATGAGCGGCCAGACAAGCCCCGCACGCGTCCCACACTTCGTTAAACCGCGCGATTTTTCCTTTTTTTTTCACCTCCCTGCCTGGCATAACATTGCGCTCCCGTTTCGCTTTTCACTCTAGTAGTTTTCCAAAACCCACGTTAACCCTTTTTCCTTTTATCATCCTCAATCAATTTTATTTGTAATTATTTTCTGAATTGCGGTTAATGCGCGGCCAATTAAGGTGATTAAGAAGCGATTTCTATGCCACTGATCGTAGATTTCTTTTTCCATTGTTATCAGTTGCAAGAGACGTGATTAATTGCGTGGTTTTATAACAATAGAAGATAAGTTGTCATATAAAATGTGAAAAATGAAACGCTAGGCTTGTAGCACGTATTATATGCTGTCTTTGACAGGTTGACGGGACAAGCGAGGTAGGAGTCACGTTCCGTGAATTGTGGGCCACGTGATGGAGGCGTGAGTGAGGTGCGATACCATGGAACAATGCCATCGGGGCCTCTTCGAGGTGGAATGTCGCACAGCCGCACCCATCTTTCCAATCTGCCAATTTGACACGGCATATATACATGGTTAGGTCTCTATAAGCGGCGAGACATTCGGCACCATTCTACTTGTGGTTTTTGCTTGTAGACTATGCGGGGAACTAAATTTGGCCGTCACTGTCAAGTTTTCTATCCCAGTCATTTGCGCTGCTTGTCTGCTCAATCTATGGGAATGCGATATAGGTTATACTTCCGCTAACATCGAGACTACCTTGCTACCATTGCGTTGGGCCTTCGCAAAAAGCGCTGATAACACGAGCGACGTCATATTGAGAGTAGAAGCCGAACCGTTCCACTCTTCTATACCGACAGGGGATTCCCCGTACGGGATTCGATCCTTGGACCTCGTGCGCAGACACCAGCGCTCTCATCACATATGGTTTTGATTGAATACGATCTATAATTCTTATCGCACGGAATTTTCGAAATGACTCTTATCAGAATGCTATGAACTGGCTCCATCACCTGTAGCAGCAGTAAGACATTAAATTCACTAAAATCTTATGTTCGCTTTTCATGATACCGACAGAACGCGCTAATATATACGCAATGCTCGATGTCACTTCGAAATATTTCTGAGAAATATAAATAAGTACACGAAAGTACGAGCGGAGGCCATTGTCTTTTTCAAGTTTCAGCGATGGTGAATGTCGCCGGGCGTGACCTTATTCTTTCATTTGAAATATACGCGAGCGGCGTATTGAAACAAAGGCCCAACCACAGCTGGCATAAAAAAAATATCACCGATCGGACAATATGCGCGCGAGTGAGCAGCCATTGTCTAACGACCCCAGAGACGATGGTATTTGTTGGTTTGTTTTTTTCGCGAAAGCTGGACAATGTGACGCACTACAAGCGCATCAGAATTTGTTAATTTGGAATTTTTACGGTTTGTCCATCTTCTCGGAAAAATTTGTCTTGCGGAAAAGGCAGAAGAGAAGACATGTTCCTCGGAGAATTAGCAAACGAAAGGCTATTTTAGTACCTTTAGATAATCATAATCATAGAAAAGCACGATACATCGTGTTATACGAAGCATAGATTACATAAAATGTTTTCAATGCTCCGGATAAAGAAAACTGAGGATGAATGATGAAAAGTAAAAGCAATAATCACTTCAAGGAAATTGACAAAATTATACCACCCATTGTTTCTC
Organism: Asobara japonica; assembly: GCA_026005395.1. Classification (NCBI taxonomy): domain Eukaryota; kingdom Metazoa; phylum Arthropoda; class Insecta; order Hymenoptera; family Braconidae; genus Asobara; species Asobara japonica. Next base: position 5,102,874 of record BQMI01000298.1, on the reverse strand, counting down.
CAATAACACCAGCATTCACCCTGAAATTCAATTCCATAATTTCTCTACCCAAAAATACCGTAATATTATTCTACCATGAGAACTGAAATCCACGAGCCGTCACTAATGGCCCTTCCAGGTGAGCCAACCCAAAACAAGAACCCCCGATACCGATGGGATCTGATCCAATGAAAAAAGCTGAAACAATCGCTCACATCTGTTGTTGTTTCTGTCCCCGAGGGCCTCGTCGTTGATACCACAAGGTGGATCTAAAAATTGAACCAGGGGGTAATAAAGATTATCACGATTGGCTGGGGGTGGAAAAATGGGTGTTAACTCGTAACACGCTTGCGACCGTTACACCATCAACTGGACATACCTCCCTGGATGTAAATACATGGCGATCAACACATGACGATGTATTTATGCAAATGTATTGAACGTTCCCAGAGAAAGAAGAGTTCTTGAACAAAAAGGTAGCTTACCAAAATTCAGTTACTGACCATTTTTTCTGACCGTCATTTTTCATCGTCATCTATATAGACGGTTTTTGCATCGTAAGAGGTAATTGGAAAAAATTGCAGTAAGTTTAATTTCTAATCACATCACCCATCCGCAGGGTCGAACCCGTTGGATGTAGTGAAAAAAACTTGCTAACGGACCTTGTTACTAATAACTAGATCACTGCAAAGTTTTTCCATGCAAAGGAATTATGAATATCGAATTGGATATTTCTTCCAGATATGCCAGAATGTTCTCATTATCGTGATCTGGCAGTTACCGAAGAATGCCTAGAAATTAGTGGGTGGCAAGTGCGGGTATAAAGGTAAGTATAGAGGTGATGTTATTGCCGAAGCTGCGAAACCGAACGACGCGGCAATCTAATGTGTATTGAAGGGAGAGCGAGACAGAGTGACGATGTAAGTGAGAGGATGAGGGTGGTAGCGATGAGGAGTGAAGGGAGTTAACGTCCACCGTCTTTTGAATATTCATGGGCCAAACGGAACGGGACGAAGTGCACGATAAGGGTCGACTTAACGTCTTCCCTCTCTCTCTCTCTCCTTCCCTCCTTTCCTTTTCATTTTTATGTGCTACTGGTTTTTTCGTCCGATGACAGAAACGTCGGTGACACATTTCTCGATTTTTGTGGAAATTTTTATTCATGTAGGAATGAAGAAAAAAATGGACGTTGTGTGTACATTTAATGAGTTCTAGTGGAGGAAAAAAATACATCACTCATGAAATGATATTATAAATAATGAGAATATTGTAAATAATAATAAGAAAATTTTTATAAAAATAATTTGAGATTCCTCATTTTGCACAAAAAAAAATTATATATGTCAAAAGCAAATAAATCTGTGAACCTGAAGAATAAATCTTCATTTGAATTAATAGCTATATAGGTGCACCCGTCGCTGGAGGGTCACATAACGTCAATTTAGCATTTTACTTTGTATTCACAAACGTCTCATAAAATCTCCAATAGAGAAGTGCAGGCAGGGCGCAATGAAGTCGTCTCTCGCTATACCAGTCATATTATCTCGCCAATGAATATTTTCATTTAATGCCCCATTAGTGGAGTCCCCAAGCGCTCGATCGACTTCCTTGATATTCTCATTCCTTTCATCGCATTTCCGCGTCGTCTCAATTTGCTGGAATAATCATTCAAATTGTCCCGCGTATTTGTCCGCGATAATTATCATTATATTGTACACTGAGAACAAAATTGAATGTGGTACATAAATTTTCTAGACGGAAATCTTTGAGGGATTGTTGTGCAATGATTTGTCTTACAGTGACAATAATTCAATGGGAACCAATACTTGATAATTACTTCATTAGCGCCATTCAATTGACCTCCCTCAGCTAACCCTGATTGCATGCAATAAATTCCCCATTAAATCTGCAAAAACCCCATAATTTTCTTGTTGGGATTGAAAAATGAAGAGAGAAACGGTAAGAATGACATCAAAATCGTTGCAGATAATTAGTATGCGCCCGGTTCCATCGAGGCCTAGGGGCCTGCGGGCTTATGTTCTTGCCCTGGCTTCCCACACTGGCCCTACCCATGGCAACCTGCACAACTCACTTCCTTTTTCCCGCGATGCCCGATCAAGAAATCATGAATATTCATGGAGAGCCAGTACTGTCACGTGTCCCTTCAATACGTACCAGTGGCAGAGGGAAAAAAACCAGTAGGACACTGGCCCGGCCATTATTATTTAGTAAATGTGCAATACCAGCGCAAATGGCGAGATATGATATCAATATATCCCGTGAGAGTTCGATTAGGTTCAACTGGTATCCCATCAGGTCGAACTATTTAGGAACATCTTGGAGAACATTTCGGTCTAATATGTGTCGAAGTATATTTTTTATATTATCCTATACAGAAAATAAAATGGAAAAACTACTGACTTTGTAGCGGAAACAATTGTCCATACAATCGAGGTGGGATGTTATGCTCTAAGACGTCTGCATATTGTACAATTAATTCTTTGATTTTATCGTCACCACACGCAACTCGTCAACGGCCATTTTGCTGAATTAGCCGTGAGCAAATATGGCGAAGTATTCGTGCAAAATGACAGTAAACAGGATGTGGGTGTAACTCGTTAGGGATCACAGCAGGAACTTGCCGGTCACGATCTTCAAGGCAATTGTCAGTTAAGTTGACCATTGCTAACCGATAAGTTTCCGAGCCATCGTAAGCCTCAACTTGGACATCAGCTCCTAACCCCGGTCCTTGAAATCGTGTTTTTCGTGTCTCTCATAGTCCTCAAGAAGGCATCATAAATTATTGACATTGTTAATAACAATTGATAAGTTGCTTTTTCGGGTTATCACTCTTTTCATACCCACATGGAAAAGAAAACATAGGTGGGAAAAGAGTCATATATTTTACCGTTGTTTAAGTATATAGCTTTTTAATCTTATGTACTTGTTGCGATGGAGGTGACTGAATACCGGAATTACTGACGCCCGCCAAAATTTTTCTACACACACACACACACACACACAGAGTCGGAACCGACTCTGTCGCCGGAGAATGTTTCGCATGATAAAATATCTTCTCATGCAATGGACCGATAGCGGGAACATTGCGCCCGAGCTATCAGCGGAACCCATAAAATGAGACGGTACGGCCGGGCGGGAACCTCACCCACGTAGGAGGGGGGGGGGGGTCCATCATGGGTGCTCGCCGTCACAGCATAGGGGTTTCTGGAGGTTTACCCGGTGTCTAGAAATACGGTGAGCCGCAGGGGGAGAACTATATATAGATAGGATCGGGATTTTTGTTTCTTTTGTAATGGAGCATGGATTATTGATAAAAGTATATTATAATCTTTTGGTTTGTGGTTCTACAAATAATGTTTGTTGAATATTTGTGACGTTGAATCACAATGTACTCGTTTTTTCCTGACAGACTATGGATTATTGACGAAGGGGTTTTGTACTTCTTTGGTTTGCGGTTCGTGTGCTTCGCGGCCCTGGCGGGCTCAACTAATGGGGTTGCGCTAATGGTAATGGCGGTGGAAATACCGGAGGGCGTTCCTCCTCAAAACTTCTGGTAATAACGAAAGGCGACGTGACGGAGAGAAACGCCCTATAGGTCTGTAACCCCATTCTGGTATGTTGCGTGGATTTTGTGCTCTCATTCGATTCATTCTTCGACGAACGATGGTCAGATGATAAAGGAGTTTTTTTGTATTGAATATGATAAGTGAACTTTATGCTTGGTTTGGATGTGAAGGGGATCCGTGCGTGGTTGAACATTGCTGGAGGTGATGGAGGTATTTAGGAATTTTTCAAAAATTTCGGACGATTGTTCAGTACTAACACACCCACCCACTTAACCACCCACACTCCGACCTACCCATTCGCACTCCCACCCACCCACACACACACATATTATTTCAATGTTCGTCAACCTTCTCAAAGATCAGCTATTCATGATGTTGAATAGTTTCATTTGTCATAGATATATATTACTAAGTTGGGGCAAAAGTAGGTTGTTCGACAAGTCTAGTGCACTGAATGTCAAATATCGGTGAAGGCTTGCGATTAACGCTTTTAAAAGCATTCTTGAAAATTACCCATCGGACACTTCCGGTGTGCCCCTTCTCATTCGGTACAGCGTGCCACTGAAGGCAGGAAGGAAACGCGAAATAAATATAGCGACTCCGCGCGCGGCACACGGAGGAAGAGAAGGTATGGACGATGGGCCGAAGGAGGTATGGGGAGGTATGGGGCCGGGGTACTGGAACTGTAACTGGACGCCAGCCCGGCCAGAAAGATACATATTTTTAAATATTTTAGTCACGGCTCCGCAATCGCCCCGTCACGCAGCCTTGCCACCTACCGACTATTACGTATATCCTATATTACTCTTGCTTGCCACTGTACTAGGCTACTCCCAGTATGTGAAAACGAAAAAATTTGTGCACCTTGCCAGGTAATATATACTAATGCCAGGGCCTTCACCCAGACAAATGCCTATTTTTTTTTCATTGTTCCTTTAATTACACGCTTTATTATGATTATTATGGCAAGGTTCGGAGGGTTATTAGATTGTCAAATTGATAAGGCTTATGTTATGCCGACGTTTCATTGGTATGTGGTGCGGGGCTTGGGTGATACAGCAATCGACGAGTCATCCCGTATTACAATATTATAATTACGGTTGTGGAATTCTATGGGATTAATGTAGAACTACTTCCGTGGAGAGATGATATGGGCTGTGAAGACGCGGATGACGCTCACAGCATTGGTTAGTTCTACTTGAAATTGGCAACCAATCAGAAATCATATTTCTCTACAGGTTATGGTGTACGCGATGCAAATTTTTTTGAAATATTTCGGAATTTCAAATGAATAAATTCTCTGGGAAATTTTATTTCAAGTAAAAAAAAGGGGAACGTCCTATTATGGATATTCGAGGAGAAAAAATAATTCAATTGCTTGTAAAATTCCAGAAATTTCGTTCATCAATTCACTTAATTTTTTCTCCAATGCGCAATGTTGGTAATCTGCACAAGGACAAACCAGGTATTGCTACATATATGTACATGTTATTTTGTAACGACTCCATATTCCCCTCGACACAATTCTACCGGGAAATGTAACCGCGACACCAAATGCGCCTGCTGCGCTCGTGGCCACTGGTGAAATTTATTAATTCAATTCCACAGCTCCAACGTACTGGAAACACTTGGCATTTTCCACTTTACACTCCATTCTAATTTGTTGATTTGTAGAAGCGAAGTTTCTATAAGCGGTTTAGGTGTGAATTGGTTTGCTTCATGTGAGGAAATAGCCGACACCATTAAAAAAGTTTCAAAAGTTTGAGAGCAATTTATAAATTTCTTCAATTTTAAAAGGTTCAAAAATTCAAAAAAAATTTTCAAAAAATTTCCAAAATTTTCAAAATTTCCCACACTTTCAAAAGTTACAAAATTTCCAAATTTGCCAAATTTTCGAAAATTTCCGAAACTTCCAAAATTTTCAAAATTTCCAAAATTTCCAAAATTTCTAAATTTCCAGTATTAGAAAAAATTTCCGAAATTTGAATAATTTATGAAGAGTATCGATCATGGGGGTATCACAATTTTCATTGACTCCGCAATCTTAATCCTTATCCCTATCTCACTCATCCATAATTCCGATTATTCAAAATAACTCTCAACTTATTCATCGTGTGCCACCAATTACATGACCCTGTTATACAAACTATTTAGCATGTCATAAACATAACTTTGCATGTGTTGAACATCAGGAATGTAGGTTTGGGTTTAAAACTCATTTGTATTTCAATTTGAAACGAGATTCCATGAATGAAAGGGAGAAGCCGTAAAGTGAAACTCAAGCTTCCATAAATCTAACTTAAATTGTATCAATGTTTATGATCGTGTTTTTCTTCATGTTTTTATCAACATATGCGTGGAATCAAATTAGAGGTTATTTGATTAATGTCCACGGCTGCGCATACGAATAACAAATGTACTGAATTTCAATGAAATTTATTCTCTCCATCCTAATACAAAACTATTATTAAAACAGAACTGCAATAAAAAATTCTGTTCTAACCAACATCCCCAATACCCTTCAATCAGTAATAAATCTTGTTAACTCTTCCGCCAAAAAATTTCCATTTCCCCTAATTCTTCAGATAGTTCAATCCCACGGGAATTCCCCATGTCAGAGATTTCCGGAATGAAAGAGCATTGGAAACGCCAAAGATTCCGCGAGTAAAAGACCAGGCTAAGGGCGCTATCGCGGTGTCTCTCTGACACGACTTTAATGAGTAGACGTCATTAAGGAAACGAGATGAGAGAATGGGCAGACGCTTGAGTGAGAGGTGAGTGTGAGGGCCTGTGTAGGGCTCTAACTGCGAGATGAGAATGGAAAACGATGAGGCTCAGGCGCAGGGTGCGGTTGAAATGAAGGCTCCCTGGAAAAATGCGAAGCTCCGTCTCCCCGAATATATTTCCATACATCAGTCCCCCTTGCCCCGCTTCGTGAGTCTAGAGACTCCCAGACTCGACCATCGGAGCGGGGGGTGGGAGGGGGGGGGGCTTGGATAAGGGGGCCACGGAATAAATCCAACTAATTAGACTAGGAAAAACCGCGGATTAATTACCCGTCGCAACTCCTCCCTCTTCCTTCCACATCTACCGTTCCGTCCACCGAGCACTGCATTTCCCGGGGAAAAACAATTTTTCACTTTTGTGGTAAGAGTTTCCCGGACTCGGCCAATTTCGGTTACATCCCAAACTCTCTTTTTTTTTTTACTTGAACAGGAAAAATTTATGTAGCGTTCCATACGTGTTTCATGTTGAAGGAAGCAGATGAATGAGACGAAATGTCATATTAATAGATAGAAAATCACTGGAAATTGATGATCACATTGCGAAACTGCAGTCAGAGACATATGTTACGTAAGTCTAGAATGAATACGAACAACATTGGAATGTTATCCAAATCTAGACTTATCAGTTTGGCACTGCAATAGACTTTCCGAGATTTTGTTCTGGTACCATTGGAGACGAACGACGAAGGTCGGAGATGAACTAAATCAAATTGACATCCACTGAGCTAAGTCTACTTAGGCTGCATCAAGGCGAAAAGCCACTGAACCACATTTCTTCGAGGCCACATCTTTTTCCGCGACTCATGCTGATGTTCGCGTTGACTCAAACCGATCTCGAGCATGCATATATATATGCAACCTCAATACCTAATTGATCAAGTCTCGTCATTCTACCGCACTTCAAAATTTAATTTATCATTTCAGCATTTCTAAAAGACTAGGAAACATTGATTTCATATCTTGGTAGGTCGTAACTTCACCAGGTACATTCTTACCTCATCCATTACACCTCTAAATATCCAAAACGTCGGCTTATGCACCACCGAGATCTCCACGGTTGAATCATCAATGCAATCACCCAAGATTTGTTCGTTGTCCCGGGAGATCTGAAATAACAGTGAGATATACTATATAGAGCCCCTAGAAAATGCTGATGCCCTTAGCGGAATAAAACGCTCCTAGGTGCACTCACCATGAGCAAATACCATCGGGTTTGAGGAGTGCGACGGACGAAGTAGAAAATAGCAAAAGTTGGAATGACACGAGGGACGTTTGTCGGAGGAGGACGAAGGCGGAGAGCTCTTGGGTTGAAACGCTGGGGTTAAATATCTATATGCCATTGGGTGGAAAGGTGGATGGAGACCCCCATCCTACCCCTCGTAGCCCTTGGTGAAGGGTACGGCTACGTCGCTCCGAGTGTTTGCGAGCTGCTCGAAAGCTCTCGGTCTCTCACCGAAGTGCGGAAGGACGGATGGAAGCCTAAAATGCAGATTTCTCCCTTGCGAATCTCCAAAGGCACACCGTTGCCTCCTACTCCTCCTACTTTTTCTCACTCACCCCAGGCGAATCTTTTTTCTCACGAATATCTCGAGAACTATTCAACCGATTTATCCGTTTTTTACGTTCGAGTGAAAGCTTTCTAATTATTCCTTTTTGGTTTTGTAGACTAAATGTGAACCTATGAACTCCACTGAGCTTGCAGCTTAGAATCCCAGGTTAGAATCGCAGGCCGATGCTCACAAAAATTTCGAATGATTTTTTTTAAGAGTTCATAATAAATCATTTCGGAATATTGTATATGAGATCTCGGATGCTGCAGGTATCTCTGGAATTTCAGATTTTTTTTTTCAGTACTGAGGACGAGATGAAAGAGAGGGGACAAATCTTCTTTCCTCGATTTACGTTTTTGTGCTGATGTACAGGAGAAATAGCTTGAGCTGCGTAGTTCCACACTCACGCTGAGGAATATATTCTTCTTCTTCAGATATCCACCTAGTGTGCTGCTTCGTCCAGGGGGACCCGTGAACTCGCTTTTGCAATGGCGGGGAGCGGGGGGGATTCTTACTCTCGTTGGATTTACGCCGCTTTAGAGTTACTTTACACCTCCCGCTGAGGCACTCACGGGGATCAAGGACTAACGCTCCTATCTAGACCCACTGCCTTCTGAAGTATTCTGATTTTTTTGAATAAAAATGAGGGGAATTTTACATATGTGTATTTTCTTTTCAAGTTCCTACATGTTACCCAGAATTCGTTAAATTTTTCGCGTATCTTTGCTGGAAATTGGAGTAAAAATACGGGGTTTTCACTGGTTTCAGTTTTTTTAAATTCGAACTAATCTATATTTTGATGTTTTGAAATATTTTGAATTTTGAACAAATTCCACGTTTTCCAAATTTTTGGCAAACTTTTTTTTAGCAGATTTTAATTTCGGATGTATATACATTTTCTGATAATTCATCATAAATGTCTGAAAAAATTATGTGGACCAATGTTTTTTTTGGCAAGCCAAGATCTTTTCGTCTGATTTTCTCGGATGTCTCTCCCCAGCCACTGACGGTATAATAATTCATTTCATGTAAATTCCTACTTCCCTTGCCTTGTTTTCCTGAGGTCAACATATTTCTTAAAAGAAAATGAAAAAAAAAAAATTCAGCGAGACCGATTTCGCTCCAATAAATCAAACTGACCGTCCGTAAACGTGAACACTGGAGGAGATATGTCTATTTTTTGGATTCTTTAGCATACATATGGGGATCCTAAAAGCCCCCAGTATGACCCACCAGGGATGAAAGTGGAGAAGCGACCCTTTTCCTCAGCCCAACGGCGGTCAGTCTCTATTTTCCCTCGAGATCATTTTTGATTAGATCCAGGCACACGAGAGAAAATTTTCATAAAAATTAACCTTCCGTTTGGCAAAATTGTTACATGGAGTGAGTCATACTTTACATCCCTTCTCCCCACAATTTTTCTTTTAAACTTATTCTAGACAAATCAAATGGCATTGCTGATATCGTAATTATGTACTAAAAAAAACCTTAGACACACACACACATTTCCGGGTCCCTTTTACCAAATAATTTAACGTTCCTACGTAGAAAAAAAATAACTGCAGTGTCTTTCGCATCTCATCGGAGCCTGTCACTTGCAGCGCGCCCATTTTTTACGACACACCGTATCACGTCTTGGATAAAAAGAGAATCTGCTCTGGGCAAACGTATTAGGAGGAGGACAGGGGTTCGTCACACTTTTGACTGAATAAAAATTATGGAATATGTTGCATATAAAGTAAGTGAAAACAGCCCTGAGATGATGAATTACTGAATAGGTGTTTGGGTGCTTGAGGGGGTGGGTGAGAAGATAACGCCCAACGCCATCAATCACGTTCTTGTGCCTGGCAATGACGCAGTCGCGTCTCTTCAAGACTCAACATTTTTTTAAATATTCTCAACTACATGGACTAGTGAAGAGTTATCACAATTTCCAAAAAACAAAAAATTTCACTCTTCTCGTTTAATATCCGATTCCTCCTAAAAAAATTGCATTCACAATACCCATAATCATCTCATTATATTCAAGACATTTCCTCACCCCAATTGCGAATATCCAATTTTCGTTTATCTCCAGAGCACCCTAAAAAGCCATGTTTTCCCAGCGCCGAAAAAATTGCCGAGTTCGAAAGTGTCTCCCCATCTACTTGCAAAAAAAAAAAAAATAATAAAAAATAAACAGCTAATTACCGCGGCTGGCTAAAGTGAGCCGAGGGTAATTTCGAAAGGTGCGCGCCATTCGCCGGTGGGATAATCTCATGAACTGATAAGACATGCGGTGGTTAGGCCCCGAAGGGTTGTGTGTCGGCGTGACGGTTACAGTCACGGTCATGCTGCCCTTCTCCTCACCCTCTCCCTTGTTACCCAACTTTTATGCTTTTCAATATAGCGTTAAAAAAAAAGGGTTTTTATTCGCTTTTATTTAACTCGCTACTATATAGGTGTTCCATCAAATACTGGACCATGGCCGTGCGCCTAGACCTGGAAATTATTTACAGATAATTTTTAACGTTAAAAAAAAATTGTCCATTTTTATTGCCTCTCCCTCTTTTTGCGCTGAGGCAAGTAAGTATTGCAGGGAGCATCTGACGCGCGTTTACCCTCCTCTGGGCGGCAGGCGCGTCGTGGCCGGCTCTTAAGATCATATCGCGAGGGTCACGGTGCTTATGCGCCTGGCCGCTAACATATTTTTAAGTACCCACCTCTCTATCCCTCACTCGCCTCTCACTCTTGCCGGGCTCAAGCCCTCGGACACACTTGTCTTCTTGCACGCTCACTTTCACGTCCAGCAGTACCAACACGCGTGTGTTGGGCAGTTAACATCTGAATGGGGACACACGCGCTTGAATATCGCCGGTGTGTATGCTACCACAATCCTAGCCGCCTAAGGCCGCGGCTGCAGCTGCTTACAGGTGTTCCGTTTTTAATGCCAAAATCAAGAATTTTCCGGTAGTTCAGAATCCGAGATGCAAGATCATTGAATATCGGGATTTTTCCATTTCCTCAAAATTTCGGGGAAATTTTTAGACCTTTCAGTGATTTATATAAGTTCGTAAAAGTTTGCAGGATCTTCACGGATTGCTTGAGTTGCCATATAAGCTGTCAGTTTTTGAAGCGGTCTTTCAAACTCTCCTGCTAGGAGTTACGGATTTTTAGAGATAATTTTTTTAGGTCATAGTCGCATGGATTAATTTGACTATTTTGCGCATCCGCATTCCAGCGAATGGAATTGCAGAATTCACGTTCAATATTTCACATTGTCTGCATAAGAAAAACTTTTTTCAGGCGAACGACCCTCTCAGTGAAACAGACAGGTGAATTGGATGTCTCGCCACAGTTCTCTCGGTTAAAATTCGCATGCAAAAACAAACCCCGATACCACTCAAGCTCCCAAATTATCTCACTCAAGGTACCTTGTACAAAAACTAAGTCGTTGACCTTTGAGCGTTCGCGCTCGCTCGCAACATCCGTGGTCGCGCTTATAGCAGATTGCCGCCTGTGTTAAATGAAAAGCGGCATTGCCTTGTCACGCTCCTTATTCGTTCGTCCAGTCCAAACAGATTCTTGAACACTGCGACAGCTCAAAAAAAATTTTTTTGCAGAAAATTCAAAAATTTTTGGAACCTCAAAAAAATTGTACCAAAAATTATTTCAAGTGCGGTGTCGCGCTCATGGCATCAATAACATATTTCTTCCGTATGATTCATGAGAGGAACACAATTTGTTCTCAGATTTTTCTTGTCTTTAGTTGATCCAAAAGTAAAAAAATCTGTCAAGCGAATAAAAGTGTTTAACAAAATGTTGAAGTTGACGTGAAATTTTTTTCGACAATTTGGAATTGTCTCACACACGCTACCAACTTTTTGCCAATAACTGATGAACCATATCTAAATTGTACATGTACACAGTTGATTTTATTGCCCGTTGGACACAAGAACTGGCATGGATATAGTAGAGGCACCTGCCTCAGCGCAAGGTGTTTCCAAATTTTTTCGCTCATTCTTCTTTTCACGTTCTGGGTACGCTTCTCCATCGGCTCCTTCTTTTTATCACCCTTGGGCGCATCACTTTCCAACGGAAATACACACCAAAAACCGTGAAGATATGATTCTGGTTTCCCCTCTGAAGAAACGGTGGGAGGCCACTTTGTCAAAGTGCCTCGATCGATGGTAACTTTCGTGGTCATTTCGATGACACGGGTGCGCACCCAAGACTGGCAGGTGACTGGAAAAAAATCATCGCTGATGTTTCGGATATAACGAAAAAAAATAGGGGCCCAGCTAAACGAAGGCTCATTAGGTCACGCTATTTTTCCGGAATTTTGAGATCAGATAATTGGCTCTTGTCACTTTTTTTACAATTCCTTTTATGGATATAAAATGCTGTTTCACGAATTGGATCGAGGATAAAAAACACATCGAGGTACAGGTAAAATATTCACATTAAAAATTACTCAAATACGATTTGCTAATGAAAAAAAAGTAAAAAAAACGTTCCGATAATTCAATCAAGCGAGTAACTCCCGACAAAATAATGATTACCCTTGCATTATAATTATCCATCAGCGCTTTCAATATGCCCTCTGCATAATTAATTTCTCATTATCATTAACCCCAGGTCCATATTTGCTAAAGTGGTACTCAATGAATCATGTATCACGCTATCGAAAAATCGCATCACCGTCATGCTACAATTCCAAAGCGTGATGCAACATCTTCGCTAATATCTCCAGCCAACCGGATTTCATCGTATGAGCTGCTAATGAAGCCATTAGGCCCCTGCGACTATACACAACGGCGTGACTCGCTCCTCTCTCGATCAGCATCAGGCCCTCGCCCTCCTAATATTATTACCATCCAGGTGATTGCATCGTTCGTAAGTAGGTATTGACTGGTCCGTTTAAGAGATCCACGAAATGATTTTCGTGTGTATACACAAGGGGCCTGGGAACGTCCAACAATTTCTAATAGTTGAGTGGAAAAAAATCTGAGGTACATCGTCGAACTTTTAGTGATGTAAGCAACAGGTGAAATATTTCACAAAATGTGACAAACATCGTTTTCCATGTTCTTGATTTTTTCCCACACACAGTCATTGCAATGAGATAGAATAATGATTATTGGCGTAACTGAGCTTGTGAGCATACAAAAATGATGTCGGCAAATTTCGAGCCAATGTATGTGTGTGTGTGTGTGTGTATGTATGGGTAGGCGTGGGGTTGTGCGCGTGGGTAGGTGGGTGTGTGTATGTGGGTGGGTAGTTGGGTGTGTGTTGGCGGGTGGGCAGGTGGTTGGGTGTGTATGGGTGGACAGGTGGGTGGGTAGGTGGGTGGGTGGGTGGGTGGGCAGGTGAGTCGGTGGGTAGGTGAGTGGGTGGGTGGGTAAGTGGGTAGGTGGGTGGGTGGGTAGGCGCTTGGGTGGGTGGGTAGGTGGGTGGGTGGCTGTGTGTATGTGTGTGTTGTAATCACGGAGTTATTAGTTTGATCAGTGAAGAGTCACCTACATTCCAATTGTTTTAATTCCATACTCAAATTGTTGAGCAAGCGCAAGTGCAGGTGAATGTACCAGCGACGACGTGTGGCACGCAGGTGGATCGTAACCCAAGGATCCAAATGGATCTTCGGTTGTGCTCGCGGCCGACCTCACGAGGATATTCACTGGTTACAAACAGGAGAAAAAAAGAAGAAGGGTAGGAAGAAAAAAGGTAAGAGGTACACGCGAGTTTTGTGCAGCTGCAACTTTATTGTCCAGAGTGTTGCATACCGGAGAGGGTAGGCTGCTTTGCGAATAATATACGCGGGAGACAAACGGCTTGTTAAAGCCCCGAGGTCGTTGGTTTGTGACTTATAACGGTGGGTCAATATGCCATGTATAAGAGGAAACGACGAACTTACCCTACACGACTTGATCCGTTAATGTATACGGGTAATTTGTTAATTCAGCCATTTATTTTATTGGAATACATATTGTTATCGCGATAGGTGCTCTCCTGGATTAATTATTATGGGTTATGATCACCTTGCTTATCATAGGACTTCTTGTACTTTCAATTTTTTTTAATCGGATTCATGACACAGCTGCATGAATGAATGAGAGTATAACTCTAATATGGGCAACTCCATAAAATGCCACTTCTGTTTCGTATCACCTTTTGTATATCTTTATGCAGTAAAACATAGGTGACAATAGTTCACATAAATTACATTTCATGTGGATGATGCTCCGCATATCGGCAGGTGGTGAATTCTGTCGTAATATACCACTGTTTTTTTTTTATTGTGAATGGACACTTCATGGTTGGCTGCGTCAATTTTACTCAATTGGTTCAGATAAACACTAGTGGACACGAAGGAAAAAAAACATTCGGTCGCAAATTTTTTTGATCAAATCCTATTCTCTGGATTATGTCACGTAAAATGGATTGAACGTCTTACATAACTTAACAAACGGCGTTCACCTCCGGATGAATCTCAGGAATTCGATCGAAGATACCTGTTATTGGATTAAATTTAACTACTGATTTTTCTCCAAAAACAAGCGTTATCTCAGAAGTGACGAACAGACTCCATCAAATGTCGTACGAGGTCAAAGTAGCAAGACGGCCATAGGCGGTTTTATAGCTTCAAGGGATCATCGTGACCGCTGCTCCCGAATTCATTAACAACTTGAGTGAAAATTTTGCTCGGGTTGCCTGGGTCTAAATCAATTATGGATCTGATAGTGGACACTGCTCTGCGATCAGACCTCACCGATAAGGGTTCCGTGAGTGCTCGAAGATGTTTGGATTCGTGATGGAGATCGGCTAGAGCTCATAATTCGCTCATTCGTCAAAGAACAGATTCGAATTTTTTGACTGATGCTACCAAAATATTTCCTCGTGATATATTACGCTCCACTGTATTACACTCCTCAAGCATTATTAAAAGTATGGGTCCAGTCTCCTCATTTTTAAATCGTAAGGGAACGAACCCAAACGTTTGACTGGGGCTACATGATTTTTTTTGACTCATGTTATTGCTTCGCCTGAAAAATTTTGCCTAGATATTTTCATCTGCAGAAACTGCACGGAAAAATTCTTCATTTTTATGGAAATATTCTCACCATATGGACCTTACACCCAAGATAAGGCAGAATCCTGGAGCGAGTGTGAGTTATCCTACGTGGAAAGCTCCCATGTTCCTTGCACTCTACCC
This sequence comes from Asobara japonica, assembly GCA_026005395.1. NCBI lineage: Eukaryota > Metazoa > Arthropoda > Insecta > Hymenoptera > Braconidae > Asobara > Asobara japonica. The sequence goes on along the minus strand of BQMI01000298.1, from coordinate 5,087,780 downwards.
TAAGTTGACTGCAGCTTCTCGGCTGAGCTTAATACATCCCACTGGTGAGTTGAGCGCCTCGCCTTGGCAACTTCCGGCAGTTGAGACTACTCCCGGAACTGTAATTTCGGAGGTACTCCCAGATGCCTACCTTATCGGCGACCCTCCATCGATCCCTCATACCCATAAACACCTAATTTTCTTTAAAAACACTACAATGCATATCAATCAAGAACAAGTGGATCTGAATGAGTCATACAAATTGGACCAGACGAAAAACTTGAGGATGCTCAGTCAAGATTCTTCCTCAAAATTTTGAGAGATCTTTTGGAGATAATTCGGTTTTTGCTGAAAGACTGTCATTGATTAAAATCAACCGCAAGTTGTTTTAAAACGTGTTGTTTTAATAGTGTGAATGCACTAATTTTCTGTCGTTCAGAACACATGTGACATCAACTGTGTAATCTACATGTATTCTCGACTGAAAAATATTAATGATTTTTAATCATACCATGGGCGCAAATGGCAACACGCACATCCGCTGTCACACTGTCGCAGCCACTATATGCAACGTTCCGTGAAAAACGAGGCTTTTCATACGTAGATGCTTAAAGCAAGAGAAAAAAAGGGTGAAAATCAAATGCTATACAGCTCACGTAGGACGACAGTTGTTCTAATCGTAGGCGCGATCGAATTCACCGAAGACGCATGACGCGCACGCACATTGCATGACGGCGCTCTCCTTATCGATCTACTGTAGCATTAAGGTGCCTTCGTCCTACATTTTTTTTAATAATTAGAAATATGCAATTTCGGTGGAATTTTTCAGCGAGTCTCTTCGATATCTTTCGAATCTGTGTGCACATAACTATCAAATCGGTTTTGAAAAATTTCAAACATTTTGAAATCACAGTTTGTTTTTTTAATGATAGGGTCAACAAAATATTATTAGGAAAATTGTGGGAGTAGATTTTGCTCCAAAAAAAAAAAATCTTAACTGAATTTTAAAATTTGAAAATGTATTTTCTGAGTGCCTCCAATCTCACCAGCGCATCCTTAATGTAGCACTGAATTACTCCATGTTATGCCATGCGACCATACTTAAATGCAAGATGCCCTATACGTAGACATTGAGCGCCACGTAGTTACGGATATGTGGTTTTAAACTTCGGTGCGTACTGAGGTAAGAGTGAGATAGTGCATGAGAACTTCGTTGAGTATTCTGTCGCGGTTACCGGGGACTTCTGTGTGAATTAAATTCAGCTGAGGGATCGGGTTAAGCTAGTAGGTCTGTGGGACGCCGAAAATACATTTTTTATTTTGTCTGATGGAGTTCATGATTTGGCAATTCCGCGAAGACACGGTTTTTCGAGAAGAGACAGTCGGTTGTCTCCATGTATTGGACATCCACCAAAAAAATGGAAATTTGATTTGATTTCTTTTGGGTATGCTGAAGATAGTATTCTTCATTCTGTAATAATTTGAGATCAATTTATCATTCATGAAGCGGTCGATAATCGATAATCGATTATACTGCGTCACGCAATCTAATGAATTGATTGAGGTGGCAGATAGCTCAATCATTTTTTGTTATAAAAAAAATCGGCTGCACTTGATGCTTGGTACACCTGTTGCAGAGAACCATTTTTTTAAAAAAACAAATCATACATATATTTTGTAGAAAAATTAAAATTTGGATACAAACATAATTGTTTCTTGATTTTTTTTTTGCCAACTTCAGAAAAATTCAATTACATGCATTCCCCTCTTTGATGGCAATAAACATCATACAGCTTTCCATACAACCATTCCGGAGCTTGAGTTCATTGAAAGAAAAATGCCCTCAGAGCTGCGATAAATAAGCTCGATGACGTATATCTGTTAAACAAATTCGATATGCACCTTTGCACTGTTAGTAATGACATTTACGATCCCCTAAAGAGACTTTAAAATTCATCAATTCATAAAGCCCATACCACTTTTCCTTTCATCGCCTGCTCTTGTGAAACATGATGTATCGCGTATATTTTCATCTTGAAAAATCCGTACAGTCTTAATTTAAGTTTTATGGAGTGCTTCAATTACGTCGATCAATGCACTCATTTGATATTGTTAAACCTCAATTTACGATGCGGAGAATGAAGAAATTTTCCATTTAAAAAATTTTAAAAAGTTTAAAAATTTCAAAAATTTCAAAAGTTTCAAAAATTTCAAAAATTTCAAAAATTTCAAAAACTTCAAAAATTTCAAAAATTTCAAAAATTTCAAAAATTTCAAAAATTTCAAAAATTTCAAAAATTTCAAAAATTTCAAAAATTTCAAAAATTTCAAAAATTTCAAAAATTTCAAAAATTTCAAAAATTTCAAAAATTTCAAAAATTTCAAAAATTTCAAAAATTTCAAAAATTTCAAAAATTTCAAAAATTTCAAAAATTTCAAAAATTTCAACAATTCCAAAAATGCCAAAAATTTCGAAAATTTCGAAAATTTCAAAAATTTCAAAAATTCCAAAAATTTCAAAAATTTCAAAAATTTCAAAAATTTCAAAAATTTCAAAAATTTCAAAAATTTCAAAAATTTCAAAAATTTCAAAAAATCTACAGTGAAAAAAAGGAAAAAATTAGAACAATTCTGCATAATTTAAAACCAAGAAATGAAACAAATTGAAACTTGCGAAGAATAAGAAGCCCACAGTGGAGTTGCAAAAAGGAAAAGGGAATGAGATCCCACTGTGGACGCGGACCAGCTTGGAAGGACATCGAGAAGGAGCGGCGAATGAAGTGAGATAGCCTGAAAACGGTGATTGATTTTTGTCGTGGCTTTGCTTGTCGCTATCCCACTATCCGCGATTGTGCCAGCACTGTCGTTTCTGCGGTGAGCGCGACGTCGGCGTCCCGACGCCGCCCAACGATTGGCGGTTACTATCCCCGGGGGGCGGCGCTAATCACCAGACCGTGAACGGAACTCAACGTTAACCTCTATATCTCCATCTCCCTCTGTACAACTGAACACAACTTTGCTTCAAAAGCACTTTAACCCGATGTACATAGAAATATCACGAGTACCGCACCTCATTCCCAATAGCTCTTGCTCTTCCTTACTTCGCGGAGGTCCTCTCGATTCGATGCATCTCTAAAGAAAATACACGGGCCGAGTCAGCGTGACCATCACGGCCACATCAACAACTTCCCGATTTGGAATTTCATTCGAAAACTAGAAAATTCACTCCCAAAAATAGAGAATTGCATACATTCAAGCAAAATGTCCACAAAAAAAACTTCAAAAAAAAAAAAAAAAATTTTGAAAAATTCCATGATTCCAAATTTTTAATTTTCCAGAATTGAAAACTTCCAAAATTTTGACAATACTCAAAATGTACACACGAAAAAAAAACATTTTTTTTTCTTTAGTTACGTTCGTTTAATTTAGATTTTTCTCCGCAATGTTCATTTCTAAAATAGCATGATAACCACAGAATTTCTCGGCGAAGAGGAAGGATGACAGTGAGCAGAATGTTTCGACAAAGCCAGCAACGACGGGAAATGATATTTTCCTTCATTGTCTTATTATTTGTTCTCTAATATTCCGCTCGCCGGCTCACGTTGGACGAGCAGAGTTGTATGAAAAGCCGGCCTAGAGAGGGTCGGTTGTTCCAGTTGGAGGAACACTTCAGAGTCACTCTCGGCAGTACACTCACTCTAGAGGGGTCAAAGATTTTTAATTAAAAGTTGAGAGAGACTGAGATACCGTCGGAGAATTCTAATGAACTTTACAGAGTAGTTTTTGTATCAAAGGGAAAAAAGTTGCCACTTGAGAAGTCGACTGAAGCGAATTGATTGCGGATTATTTCATTTTATTTATTAAACTGTACGATTTCACCAATTTGATTATGGTCATTCATATACTGATAAATATTTTCAACTTCTGTGTGTCTGTATATACGTAGGTATATATATGTGTTTGGGTGTGTGTGTGTGTGTGGGAGGGGGGGGGGTATGTGTGTGTGTGTGTGTGTGTGTGTGTACATGCAAAAGAGGTGCAGAGGTATGCGGCTTTTGCGTATTAGATATGACTAATATAAAAAATTATTCACATACGAACACACATACACATACACATAGAACCCTCATAGAGAAAAGTGGAAATTTCGTTGTTTTTTTATGTGTGGTTTTGCTAAATTTTGGACAACATTTATTTCGCAGTCTATAATAAATAAACAAATAGGACAGGACAGAGTTGGCCAAAATGGGACACGTGCTCAAATCGGAACGTGGAGACTCTTATCCCTTTATGCTCCACCCACCCCCCACTTATTACATTTGCCTGCTTATTGTTTGAGATTTTTTTGAGGAAGAACCACCGGGCAAGAATAACCCACTAGTTCAGTGGGCAATGTAGTTGATAAAGGCCGATAAATCGCGAGTAAAACGGAGTGATAATATCGCTGAGTGGCACGCGGGATGTGTAGGGAGGGTGGCTGTTCTCGTGGTCCCGTAGAGTTGTACAGAGGGTTGAGCACTGAAGGAGGGGAGAATGGAGTGGGGGAGAGGGGAGTGTGCAGCGATAGTGACGAGTGGGAGGAAGCCATGAGGGGGAGGGGAATGAGGTGAAGTGGGGATGGAGTGGGGTCGGCTGGAGAGGGCAAATCAGGGGAGGGGAAGTAGTGGTGGCAATTCAGGAGAAAGAAAATGTAGGGGGAAGGAGCAAGGTGGGAGGGACCAATGGACATGCGCGGGTGGGTCGCGACACAGCGGCGACCTTCTGGCCGTCTCCAGAAACAAAATGGCTACTTGGACGATTATTTTAGCTCAGAGATGGCGACACTTGGATCGTGTGTAGCACAGGCTCATTTGGGCCTTCATATTTTTTCCATAATTGTCATTTTTTAGGGGTGATAATTATTGTGGAATATGCTGGGCATGTTGACCGCCGCGGTCGCGGCAAAATTGATTAAATGATTGGTAATCTTATTTCTGGTCACGAAGAATAATATTCAAAAAAATGTATTGAAGCTGTTAATTGGCACACTCGCAATTAATCCACAAAATAAATATTCTACTTTCTTTAAGTTATCCTGCTCTCTATACTATAGATACTTCTCACCATTAGTTGATAAGCTCACGCTTTTTTTCTCCGTGCAGGAAAACGTGGGACATGGTAAAAAAAATAATCGCATCAATTTTCACGTCGCAATGTTGGATCAGCAACAGTATTTCACGATCCCCCCTGTATCACCATAGCTTGTCTCACCGCACTTTTACAGTGTCATCTTGGTAGCCACCTCAGTAGATACTTGGTGCTTACATACGTGTTGTAGATTCGTTGATGCATACGTACACCCAGTACGGCGATAAAGAAAACTTCGGTGGGACGGTAAAAGGCAGTAGTAAAAAAAAAATTACCTGCAAGGGAGAACTACTAGAGATTCACCCTGCGGCCATATACACGCTCGTACTGTTTTCAACGTTGGAAAAATAGTGGCCGTGACGCGATAATAAGTGCCTCGCAAAACTCCGGTTTTACGTAGGGTTTACGATTTGTTGCGGTTTATCGGCACGAATATACCGCTATGTTTTTTTTCCCTCCTTCTTTTTGCCTTTCCCTTGGTCCTGATACATCGAATATTTTTTTACTGCTTGGTAGGGTGCAGCCGGGAACGAGACACCAAAGTTATACGAGGGTTAGAGAGTGTGGATACGGGATACGAGCGAATGCAGCCAAGTTCATTCATGAAGATTTAATTTATTACGAGAGTTACCAGGTCATCACTATCACAACATCGCGCACAAAGTTTCTAAGTATATCCGTGCTCAATGCAACTGAATTTTTTTCATCAATATAATTGCAATTACGGCGCACTTTGAAAAATCAGAAGTTTTATAAAGAGATTTTGCCCGTGCCTCCAGCAAAAAAGCTCCCACTTTTTTAGCGAAATAAAGTTACTCAATAAAAATCACTATTAACCGTAAAACATTCATAAAATAGCTGTTTCAATAACCCAATGAATGACATTTCCATCGATCCCATGAACTCAAATGATAGGCCAATAAAAATGGTATCCATAAATATTCATCAATAACCTCCCACCCAGGCCAATGTACTTTCATGTCGAACACCTGTTTGCAAATACTGTCATAATATTGAACTTGAACTTGACACCCATCCAGCATAACTTAAACGACTAAACATTAATTAAATCATAAGCCACAGACCAGTGCCGAGTCAATACATGTTGGCTATGAAAAAAAAAATGTTAATATCTGTATCTAAAGAAATCATTAATCGCTTTTGCTTTTGAATACCCGACAGATATAGATATTCGGTACACGGCATTAATTTGTCGAAAGCACTCGCGTCAGTGCGCGAGAGTGAATATCATTTGAATGCATTAAGCGGCCTCCCCTGGAATCCTATATATAAGACCGCAGGCTCACGTTCATGTGCAGTCAGTGCGCCATGTGTATTACACGCATACCGTCACACGCACATTTAATGCTATTACTATTTTCCCCCATGTGTGTGTGTGTGTGTGTGTATGAATATAGACGACGGGGAAAATTTTACGTCGAATGAATCGCACAGTGTTTGTTTTTCACACGAATTGTAAAGGGGAATTTCCAGCACTTGGATGCCAAATAAACACCCGAGGAATAGGAACTTAGTGTAAGATAGTATTGCAATAAAAAAATGTTTCATGGAGGCAAAACGGAAAAAGTCCATCGTCTTTGCTGAATGATCGCTTGGGGTGGAGTACAGGCCGGGCGGGAGACCACACTGGCTACCATAATCTGATCTTCCTCAGACCTTCGAGCCCCTAGTTGCAATAAACACCCGGCATTTTTTTTTCTACTTCGGAAACAATATTCCGGCCAACTTTGTTGAGTTCCAGCTGACGGAATAAGCCCCTGGTAAAGTACAAGTTTTCGTGCACGTGAAAATTTCGCGGCTCAGCTGGTTGGGAGGGACATTGATTGGCGCAGAGTTGGTGGTATGGAAGAGGAGGAAAAGAGGGTAAAGTTGGGGAAAAGTGAGACAGATGTAGCGAGTTGGGGTGGGCTTATATGACCGTGCGGGGGGGGGGGGCAAACGCGCGGTGTGCTCGGCCGCACGGACAGCCGACTGGCTCTCGGTTGGCTTGGTTTGGTTGGTTCGTTGCCTGGATGTTTTTAGGACGGTAGATAGGGACCCCGTTGCCTCATGCATATTCAACGGCACTCTCAACTCCTCCGTCACGGAGGGAAAGAACACCCCCCGGTATTCACCCTCACCCATCCCTTCAAACAATCCCCCTCCTCCCCCTTTCCATTCGTTTCTTCCCCGCACTTGGGCCACACGGACCAGCATTTGTGCGTCCACGTTACTTCACCCCCCTCCCCCTCCACCTATTCGACACCCCCTTTAAACCTCATGACAGAAGAAATAAGCAGGACAAAAAATATAGGCTTTACAAATTTTTCGCCGCAAAGTGATTTTTCCAAAAATCAAGTTCTCAATGTTTTCAAGGTCTACTTCTACCTTGACACCTTTGCAGGGATACGTTTGTATGTTCGTGTATTCAGATGCAAACATTTGTACACCCACATCACTTCTAGATCCTCACCCCTTCTCAACACAGCGTTTAAGCCCCATAGCTCGTAACAGAGAGTAAGGGATGAAAGAAAGGTAGTTCCCCCCTCGAATACCGAAAGGAGATAAAAAGTTGAAGAAAATCAGCGGGTGTTTCGGGATGTTCACGATTCCGTCTGTTCATATTTTCCGGTGGATTCGCAAGTCGTCAACTGGGAATGGTATTGGAGGACCTGGAATAAGTTTTGGGGATGAACCTTAGGTGGGAAATAAAAACCATCATATTGATCTTAGTGTAGTGAAAAAAATAGGGTTGGCGATAGAGATGTAGAGTAGATGTGAAACACTCCCGGCACTGTGTGAGGAAAAGAGTTATTGGAGTGGATTTTTGTGGGATCAATTGAATTCCCGCCCCCCCCCCCCTACCTCCCTACATCGGGTGGTGTTCCCACCTACGGTCGCATTCTGTCCCAACCGCCGATGGGACCGGTTCATAGTGTCCCAGGAAGTATACCCAGAATCAGGTTGTGACAGTACCGAAGACCTACCTGATCGACATCTCAAAATTGTGAATATGTCGTCAGGTCAAGGCAGCCTTCACGTCGACGCGCCTCTCCTTCGAGAACTGAGAGAGCTTCTAGACTTCATCGGGAGGCTTGCTACACTGGCTACTGAGGACTAGTTTTGGGTCAGTTTGCATCCCATCCAGACTCTAGAAGTGCACTGGGCCACTGATTAGTCGAAGATTGAACCCCCGCCAATCATGAAACGGAGCTTCAAGCGCGGTTTAACCGCGGTTAACCCGACGAAAAACTAGCCCTGGCTTACGTGTAAAAAACTGAGACCAATGATACTGGTTCGGAGTGACGTTAGCCTGTAATAGCGATGTTGATCCTAGAGGTCATCGTGGTCTCCAGCGTCGCGCCACTTCCTTCCGATAACAAACGATCGGATCGCACGCTTTTCTATCTGCATAACTTATGAGAAAATCCTATACGGTTCCTATATAGAAACATTTGGTACCGCGGACCCTTGCGTTTGTTGAAATTGGTTTGCACAATTTTTTCCTTGTGCAAAGGAAAAAAAAATCTTTGCGGAGTCATTACAATTACAGCTTCCGCAGATCAGAGTGTTTAAAGATTGTAGTGAGTAGAGCAAAAGGGGGCAGAAAAGAGTTCACCTGCCCATTATGCCCCTAGTCCCATTGGGTCCCATCACAGTTCCGCTGAAGTTGCATCTTGGCAAAATAACCAATCGCTTTTTTCTCCTCAAACTGCCTCCCAAAATCTGAAAACTCGACCTCAATTTTTAGTCTTTGCTCAGCTTTTAGTGATTACATATGTACATAGTAAATACTTTTATCTGCGCAATGTCGCTACTTACTATCGAATTTGCGCGCTACCCTGGTACAATATAAGAGCCCGGCATCTTCACTATTCCGCATAGTCGTCACAAAATTTTACTAGGGGTATCTGTAGGGTCTCGAGCATCTGTAGGATCATCCTCAACTTGGGGATTAACATATTGTTACCTATAGCCGAGATCATTTATTGTAAAACTGTACATCATGAAACTTATCCTGATATTCCTAATAATAGCCATGATGATCGCAGCTGCGACCGCGAGAAAATGCCTCGGACACCAAAAATATGTAAGTGCACTTATTTGACTCCTCATGCCGAATCATCAAAATGCGAAATCATATTTGCAAATGTATCCAATTCTGTAATTTTTTTTGCAAACGATGATGTTAGGAAAATTATTATCTCGAAAATGAATTTGCTAAATGGGGTGGAATGGGCATGCAGATGAAGAAACTTTTAAATTGTTCTTTTTCAGTGATTCATAATTCCACTGATAAGTAATATGAATTTAATGACAAGACAAATGTGATCGAGGAAAAAAAATACCAATATTGAGATTTTTGAAGAAGACAAAAAGAGTCGAAAAAAAATTGTTATGCTATTTTCTGTTTTGAAAAAAAAAATTGAATCTGAAGAAAATCTAGGAGCATTAACATATGCATTAACAGTATGCGCATTTTCCATGTTTCACTCAAAAAATTCACATCACAGTGATTTGAGAATGAATAACTACAGATCCATTATGAATTTCAGTGCTGGCTCGATGAGGACTGTTGCTCTGGTGTTTGTGGTATACCGTTGGTCAATGGACACGGCTATTGCACCTGTGAGTAAATAGCCAAGTAGAAATTTTCATCAAATTTGTGTCACGTTATTTTCCGCGATTTTTATGTTATCAAATATCAATTTTTTTTTCTAATTGTTTTCAGAGCCACAACGACTCCCAGAGCAAATGCGCACCATCGGTTTTGGATAGCATACTGAACGTGATATTGAAATATTAAAAATTTCTAATCCTAACAAATATTATTGTATCTACGTACAATGGTGGAATATAATAAAACTTTTTTGTCAACCATGTCTGGATCAATTCATGCCTACTTTACAATATTTGCCCAGTTGATTCATTTTGTTCCTTCATCCTACTCCGCACGAAAATCATTCAATTTTTGTTTGTCACCCATCCGGCACAGTAGACTTCCCGCTACCCGCCACTCTCTAACTCTGGTAGCGCCAGTGAGTAGAGGGGAAAGCGCCCCCCACTACCCGTGTTGCTAGAAATTGCGCTTGAGGGGTATGACCGTTGCGCTGAATGCCGTCGCGCGTGGGCTCCTGGGTGATGTAATATGAACGCTTAAGAAGAGGTTAGGGCTCGAAAAACATGCATGGTGCTCACTTGAGCCATTATACGTTTCCTCTCCTCCCGTAGGCACGCCTATTATGGGCGTGGAGGGGGTAACCTGTAGCTCTGCCTTCTCTGAAACCTGAGCCCACAAACTGGGGAGTTATGGAAAGTCCACTATATATCTAAACAACTTTTTACGGTCAGTTAGGACTTCCCATAACTTCAAATTATGATACATTAAAGTTATATAATAAAAATCGCGATTCGGAATTGACCCTTGGTATAATTTTGTTCAATCGTTTTCCTGCAAACTAGCCGAAAGGTTCACCGAGAACAGTTCCCCACAAAAAAATCTACGCAACAAAAAAATTTAATCGACAGACCTATTTTCCAGTCGACTATGTGTCGAAAAAAAAATTAAATTTCCCTAAAATTTCGTGTATTAATAAATGAGAGAAAAATTATTAAGACAATTTTAACTCAAAATCAATATGTTCTAAGGTGCATAAAAACACGCCAAGGGAACCCTATGCACCTCGATGGCATTGATTTTTGACTATTGTGGATAAAAAATTAAATACTAACAAAGAGTCGCGTGAAATTCGAAAGGTACCTGTACAGCATTGAATAATTTGCATTTAATTATTATTACAAGACACAAAAATGACACAGACGTCAATATTTTTCACCCGCAGTACTTTTCCTCAATTTCTCATGAAGAGCATGTAACGAGCTCGCAATCCCAAACTCGGTAATCAATATGTGTAAATATTTTTGAAAGCAATAATCAGTTGAGGAAATCATTTTTACCTCCAGCGTAGTACCCAATGCTCTGATATAAAACCGCCTAACTCTCATCACTCATCACTCTTCTCAAGTCTTCACAGAGAAATCCATACGAAATCTGCATCATGAAGTTCGCTACAATCTTCTTGGTCATCGCTATGATGCTGGCTGTTGCTAGTGCATGCAGTAGAAATAACGTAAAGGTGAGTTGCAAACTTGAATGCAGAAATTTAGTATCGCGATTTTCAACTGTTGACCACCATAACTTTATTTGTTATTAAGAACGAACACATTCTAATGTGGTCTCTTCATTATTTCAGTGCAAGACGGCTAAGGAGTGCTGCTCTAAGCGCTGTACAGGAGGAGTTTGTGTTCCAGCTTGCACAAGACGCGGAGAACCAGTAAGTTCCAATTATGAATTCAAATCATCAACGATTTCGCATATTAAAAAATGTGAATAATGTGAGATATGAAATTCAAACAAAAAATACTCTTCCATGGCTGATTGAAGTTACCGCTGATTATCCCTATTGAAATATGGAGTTGAAAGTTCTATATATAGTAGCCTACAGTTCCGAACAGATCCATTCTCAAATCTCACCACTTCGTTTTTGGTGGAACTTGAAACAAGTAGCATGATGAATTAACCTTACATTCGACTAATATAATTTATTATTTCAGTGCACGACAGATAAGCAGTGTTGCTCAGGTTCATGTCCCAGGGTAAAGAAGGGACGCTCACGTGTCTGCATCTGTGAGTAAAACTTTTTTTTCTTCTAAGCAATCTGTATCGAAGTGGTCAAATAGGTAACCGAACTTGGCGTACCCTTGAATTCCAATCTTGATACACCCGTGCATAGCAACCTTGGTTCAAGCTTGGATACCAACATTACGCCAAGCTTGGATACCAACATTACCCCAATCTTGGATACCAACCTTGAGCTCGTGAATATCAATCTCTGACTTAATTGCCATTTGCTCTTCGGTAGCAGGGCTTGGACCAACTTATCTGGCTCCACCACTTTACTACTCGCATACTGATCACACCTATACACCTAACTAAATATTCTTGAAATTCACAGAAAAATTCTGGCATCTGAATCGAGGAACCATAGGTCATCGTGTCATTAGGAGTACCTCGGTGCTATGAAAATGGATTTACTCTAGGCCTTTGTATGGAAAACAGCTTTGCGCAATGTTTCTGCACTTATCTGGAATAAAGACATAAATTGATATTTTCAAATACATATACGAGTTGAAATTCTGTAGATCAAACAATCCATACGAATTCCAATCTCCTCAAAAAGCCCAACACCCCACCAATTGTAAAGCTATCGATTAGTGATTCGATAAAGAATGATACCATCGTCAAGGAGTCCAAATCAGACCGAAAATGCAGAAAGAAAATAAATTGAAAATGTGAAGTTGAAATTCGAAGGGAAGTATTCAGTTACGACAGCGATAAATTCTGGAACGCGGCGAAGTACTCTATGACTTGGAGGAAGTCGGCTCTGTGGTGTTGCAAAGGGGATTTATATTCCCTCTCGTCTGCTCCTTTGATATCCATTCCTCTCGAGATGTTCCACCCCCCATCCCCTACCTCAGTAACTTACTTCTCTGTGATGAAGACCTGTTCATCCTATGACCCAAATCATCTTTCAAATTGAACGCATTTGTTGCACAGAATACCTAATTGAAATTCTATCTTCAACACATAACACCAGGGGACCTCTCGATTTTCAGTATTAACTCATCCAAGACTATTATTGTTATTTTATTTTTGACTCATGACTTTCAGAAGGGGCAGCATGGGTAACTTCTCATGTGCAAATTTGAGAAGAACATTTGGAATGTAATTCAATTAAATAATTTTTCCGCTGATTTTTGATTATTTTTATTCAATTATTCTCTTCATACTTAGTTATGAATCTGCGCTTCTCTCACTTCATCTTTATCACGAGTTAAATGAATTCTCCAAGTGCTTGGGAATGGTGTTTCGTGCTATCTGAATATGCATCAACTCTTCAAAATGTTTTTACGATAATTCTGATGGACATCATTGTATTTTCCAGTGACAGCTGTTATTCGTTAAACTGTGTAGGAAAACTGCTCATGCAAATATTGTCATATTAATAACGAAAGTTAAACATTCGGGGAAATGGACGTATGAGTGCATATTAGTGGCAATTTCTCTCTGTCAAACTTTACGGAATATACGAATTTGCATCACTCTGTTATCACAATAACTTAATGATATAGCGGGAAAAGGGGGAGGCGGGGGGGTGGATGGACATCGTCCTTCGTTTTGGACCCCGTTGCAGTCTGGCCGATGAAAACGTCCTGCGTTTCTCTCTGGCCAATTATGTAAATTCCATGCGAATTCCAGAGGGGTCGGAAGCGTCGCGGCGTCGAGCAGGAGGGCGGAGTAACGGCGCAGCAGAGAAGATGGCAAACATCTGGCATTATTTTTAACGCAGATATTGAACGTCTAGTTAAAAAATTATGCAGATTGTCTAGGCGCTATATAAGTAAAGGCTCGATCCTTATCATAGATATAGATAGTTACCAAGAGGATCATTGTTTGAGGTCGATGGCTTTCGCTGATCCATATCTTAATCCGGTAGATCCTTAAGAGGTTGAAGATGATATTAAAAATCGCAGTCGATAAATCATTAGCGGTCACACATATAAAATTCATGTAAATGAATTTATTCCAAAAACGTAGTTATATCAACGTTGTAGCTTAGACGTTAATTTTTTTTTTTTCTGATGAATACTAGACTAGATCATATCAGTCCGTCGTTTCGTCAGGGTCTCTAATCGTATGCGCCAGTTGATCACATATCAATTTTGAATATCTAGCAGGAATATGGTAAACAGTGATTTTCAATGGTTTATACTTGGAAACAGTATATCGGTATCGCGTAGATTTTCCTCAATCCATTCGTCCATTTCCTTTTCAATTTCTGGTGATATAAGCTCCTTGTAACCGCCTATTTGACCTTTACCAATGAATACATTTCTTGCTTTCTCCATCTCGGGACTGGTGTCTCCCCCAAAAAGAGATTGACGAAAATTATCAATTTCCAAGTATCGAACAGTATCTCGAAGCTGATCATCGGTATATGTCTTTCCCAAAAATTGAGCGATTCTCTGGATCGTTCCTACCAAGTCCTGTTTTTGCAATTTTTCCATAAGTATTTGTATAGAACAAACTTCGTTCACCACGAAGTTTGATGCAGTTCAGAGGTCGCAAGTGCAGATATTTATTACAGCGATCATACACGACTATTCAATAACAAATGTTACCTTTCTTATATCTTCGTAGAACAAGAATAGTACATTCGGATTATGTCTCTGCGCCCAACCTTCTTTTATGTGCTTCCACGTCGGCTCGTATAAAACTGAAACAAGTCGATTCGACAATCATTGAATTGCAGTTTCAGGATAAAATACAACAAAAAAAAGTACTTACTCTTTTCATCTCTCACTAACCGCCAGAATGTTGCAAATTCTATTGTACATGGTAAGCGTGCCAACATTGGAAGTAATTTACACCAAGACACTAGCCTGTCTTTGGGATTCCTTGCCACGTATATTGTCTGAAATTTATTGTATACATTTAAGAAAGTCTGATTGATTAGTCTTTCGTCTGTACTTCCGATACTATTAAAGTGTACTTCCCGCTACCCTCCACTCTCTAGCTCCGGTAGCGCAAGCGAGCAGAGGGGAATGCACCCCCCACTACTCGTGACGCTAAGCATTGCACTTGAGGGGTAGGCCCGCTTCGTGGGCCATTGCGAGCGTGGAGGGGGTATCAGTAACTCTTCGTGCGCGGAAACCTCAGGCCCGAAACTAAAGAGTTATGGGAAGTGCACTATGACCAGGAATCCTACCTTTGCGCCAGATTCAAGAATGCTGTTGATCACACTGAATGCCAAGTGCGATTTGAACATTCGAGGTGATGGTAACTCTGCGTACACTTCAGCTGAAGATCGTGTGGCATCTGCTGGTACCGTTATCAATTTTTTCGGGTCATCTTTACTCGGTAACAATAAATGTATATTTTCCCAATAGTGTCGGCAAAGACTCGTACTGAATATAATTATTGATTAATATAACATGAGATCGCAGTCCCTAGCATCGAATGATGCGATAACTAGAGTATATTAAAAACAAAAATTCTAAGTACTTACTTAATCGACGGTACCTTTTCGAAGAATGGAACTTTCTTAGCAGTCTCAAAATCAAAGTCAGTCATTAATAGAAAGACAATCTCTTGCGTGAGAGTGGTGCCTGAAATGGCAAAAAGCAATCAAAACCAATGCTTAGCATACCATTAAAAAGTTCACTGCAAACCGAAAATTCAATTTCACCTGATCGCGGTAAAGTCATCACCCAAATATCATCCGGTCTCGCTTGGAAATTTCGAAACAGTTCACCCTCATCTCTCCACAGTGGCTCCATCACATATCCATTTTCCTTCACACAATCTAACATCAGCTCTTTCAATTTCTCAAGATTCACAGACTCCGAATTTTCAGTCATGGCTGATCCGACGATAGAAAATGATTCGGCGCATCACTAAACGAGCCTATTATACAGTTCGCACCTCTCTACTTATCTCAGTTTACATTGCTATTAAATTACCCTTATAAGATAGTAGCAAAGATAGCCTCATTAGATTCTCTGCAATTGCTGGTTTTATCGGAGATGTGCACGTATGCTACTGTGTTTAAGAGCATTTTATGACAGTCATTCATATTTGTGATCAGGTTCATCACAATAGTGTAAAAAGAATGTCTTTAATTTTCCACCCCATGAAAAAAATGTGAAATTTGAGAAAAAAATGCATATCTGAAAAGTCTTGGAACAGTTCCTTCGAACATTTTAATTGGATGTCTTTGACGTCCCCATCAACCAAGCTCACTTCACTAACACTATGAGACGTTTCAATAATTATATTATCTGTGACCCTCATGAATGGGAATAATGCTTCAATAATTACCGGCTACGTGATGAATCAATTTGCTTGCAATTAGGCATTTATGGTAGGACTTCTTGTTTGGTATGGTTTAGGCACTCTGGCGGTCCCTCATTAACCTGACATTTATCGATGGTAGTATCATTTCAGAGTATGCAAACCACAAAGGGCGGTACACCGCGGAGGTGCGTCGCGAATGCTAATGGGGTGGGTTGAGTTGGAGAATGTCAAAAATATATATTCTAATAATTTACATACAGAGAGAATTATTGTTTGAGGTCGATGGCTTTTGGCTCTCCATATTTTTTTTTTACAGAGATCTTGGTCGCGGCTTAAAAAACGTAAAAAATAATTTTTGAATTCGGGGATATTGTAGCACCTTTCGCACATTGGGAAAGTTAATATGCTTTTCCTCGTGATTTGACGCTTGGAACTCCTTGTGTTATCACTCCGGAAGCGTCTAACAACAATCAATATTTGAGGTCAGGAAACAAGAGAGGCCCGAGAAGGCCACGGGCTCGAAGGGTGTCACAGTCACGAAGTGTGAGAGTCGAGGGAAATAAAGGGGTGGAGAGGGTTGGTGAATGAGGGGTTGAAACTCAGAACCAGGGCACAGGCGACGACTGCTTTAGCAAGGAGGAAACTTGGAGGAGTTGGGTGGGGGGCCTTGTGGGGTGGATGGCGCCTCATATTTTGCTCATTAGCGTCAGCACAGTCGTCAGCGTCGGGACGCCCTCAGTTCACGGAGGGTGAAGAAGAGGCACCATCCATCATCTTGTCCTGTGTTTCAGCCAGACCCCTTACCTCCTCTTTTCTTTTATCCTCCTCCCGCCCCCCCCCCTCCTTCCCTTGCCCCTACACCGCCATCATCTTTACTCATTCTCTTCTTTTCGATCTTCGGAGCGGTTTCACTCATCTCCAAGCTCGTAGACGCCATTTCAACACAGACGAATCGTTTATCACTTTATCTCGTGTTTTGCCGGGTTTAATACACGTTATTAATGCGTTGAAGACATTTTTCGAGTTTATACGCCGCACAGCATTTCGAAATATTGTAAGGGTGGTGGAAATTTGTTTTTAAAAAATTACAAAAATCAAGAAAGAGGCTTGCCAAGGGACAAGAAAATTTTGGAATCTGAAAAAATTGAAGATTCTAAAGTCTGAAAATTAGTTGTCTTCAACGTTAAACCGTGTTTTTAAGCCGGATTTATGCATTGACGCACGACAGTGATCAAGTATTCCATGGAAGTTCTTGTGTACCAGTTACTGCTCATCATCACAAATTATTCTCTTAACCGCGAATACCTCCACACCAAGTTCGGTATAAAATCTGTTTTTAGCGACAGATCGTAAAGCGATTTAGTGAACGGTAAACACACACGCGGAACTATCACGCATGGCCCTAAGTCTCTACGGTGTGGTTAGCCATGGCGTAAAGAACTTTATTACGCATATACCGCCACACCTCTTCATGGTCGGTTCTCCATTCCTCCGTCTTTCTCTCTTCCGCTTTTGGTACCTACTTATGTCCCAATGGGAATATCGTAAGCTTATTCTCGTGCTCCTTTTTTCACTCAAATGTATACGTATTACATAGGCGCTTCAGACGAGCGGGAAAAGCGCGACTTGGCACGTTTTCTGCGTTCGCCTTTTCCCGTTATCGTTTCGTAAATTTTGCAGACCACCCTGCACCAGAATGAGAGCCAGAAAGCATTATACGACGTACGTGAGAATCGACATTTTTCCCCAGTACTTTTACAATATATTTTTTATGATATAAATTGCACAACATTTTTCAAAGTGCTGGGAATTTTTTTCCGATATTGTGAACACGAAAGTTCAGTTTTGTGGAGTGACTTTTTGCGAGATTTATTTCCTGAAAAAAAATATTGTGGGGTCTTGTGATCAGTTCACCTCATATTATATTCACCATTCACTTCATCTCGAATAGAAATTACTCCAGGCGGAAATTTCAGAAGACATGTTTCACTCGACATACCTCTAATTGACAATATTGGCTCCATCTCACCCGACAAACCTACAAACTTGGCCAGTATTGTAACGCCCATTCCTTTGGTATAGCTGTACCTGAAGCTTGCATTCAGCCAACCCGATGTATTCATCGCGTGTGACTGTGTAACGAAGCGTATCTCAGGCACTTGGAACTGAGAGGTAGGTGTTTTGTCCTGTCCCTAGCAACTTCATCCTCCAAGAAAGGCCCCAATAACACCACATAGGTACTACCTTGTTTACCTTCCCTAAAACACGGAATTACTCGATTTCTCACCCCAGTAGCTTGCATGTGTGTAAACAAGAGTGCTCAATACGTCAGTGGTCGCACCCTGCCCGACGTCGTCGGCCGCATAATGAGCGCTGCGCCGCCTCCTCTATTTTTCAATATTCATTTATGAAAAACTTGCAAAGCTCGAAGATAAGTTGACTTGTCCCAATTTACCACTCATCTACAGATATATCTCAGTACACTCATAAACTCCACTGATCCCCGTCCCTTCATCTGGTTTCACAGTTTTTTCTCATCCGCTTATGTAGAATATTTAATTAAACCCCAATGCAACAGAGCCGTGCGTCTTATTCCAGGATCACTAGCCATTGCCTGCCACAGAATGTTTCATTGTTGTTTTATTTCCATTCCTGCTTGTTCGCATTTGAATAGAACTAATTTAGAGGAGAGACAA
Source organism: Asobara japonica (assembly GCA_026005395.1). Classification (NCBI taxonomy): domain Eukaryota; kingdom Metazoa; phylum Arthropoda; class Insecta; order Hymenoptera; family Braconidae; genus Asobara; species Asobara japonica. The sequence goes on along the minus strand of BQMI01000298.1, from coordinate 5,069,060 downwards.
TTCGTGTAATTTAGCGTTTTAGCGGAGGTGCACACAATGGAAAGCTGGTGTGGCTGGAAAGGAAAAATGTTACCTAAGATATCTGTGTGTGTGTGTGTTCAACATTTCCCGAAGAGCAAAAATTGTTCTCGAAAAAAAATTTCTACAATGCACAAGGCGGCGCGCTGCTCACCAGGCGAGCGGTGCTCCCATTCGAAGTGTTGAGCAGAATTAAACATCAAAAAAGATTTAGCAGTTTTCACCGTTGATTTTTTTAAAGAGCTCATCGTTTTATAATAGCTTTGAGATAGTCGTTGAATGCGTAGTGACGGAATGAGCTGGAGTGACTAAAGGGGGCGTGCAAGAGCAATAGCACATTCGACAGTGTTGGCGTGTGCTAGATGAAAGCGAGTAAGGCAGAGGGTTGTTAGAGGGTGATTCGGCCAGACTCGTGATCCCATGGAATGGGGTAAAATACCCGCGCTCGCGGGGGGGCGTACAGTCATGGTGTCCATGACAACGCGCATGCGTCTTGATATTATAAACGATTCTAGCTGAGGGACGACGGCCCTTCGACACGCTCACCTCCTCCCTATATCTTTCAATGTTGAAGGGTATCCCACCCTTTGGCCAACTCCTTGGTCGACTGTTAATACGCACTAAACACCCCATGGACCAATGTATAACCTCGTGGGAGCTTTGATGGTACCTCGTATACATACGTGTTTATGGTGAACCAACTACTACGGAATTGCATACTGACATGCTAAACGGAGAGAAAAAAATTGATAAAAAATTTACCTTCCGTTTGCTGCAATAGGAGACCGTATAGATATTATGAAGATTTAGATTCAACAATTCCCAATAGTTCTGATTAAGGGCGTTTTTTCCATAGATTAAGAGTGGAAAATTTGGGGTTGGGCTTCTTCAAGGTCATCCGAATTATGAAAATGTAATCCGTTTCTCTGACATCAACAATTGAATCATTTATGGATAGCTTCCCCGATTGATGACTCAGGGAGACCCTGGACTCGTGAGGTCCATCCACCAGCCCTTAGCGTGGCCTACGCCCCGACGAGAACGCGACTGGTGTTGGTCCCACAAATGTCTACACAACAGATACACATGATATCATCTTGAACTTGAAAACTTGTGATGACTTGCCTCATGATGAAGTGACGGACGAACAGACGTGTTCCCCTATTTTTTATCAGTCCTTCCCTTATACAAAATTTCCTCCGTCTATCACCTCGCGGAACCTTTGATGGCACATCGTATACACACGTGTTTACGGGTAACCAACTGCTACGGAACTGCAGACTCACGCAGTTGAAATAACCTTCGCATAGTTTTACGAAGTTGTAAAGAATTTTATTGCATTTCTCTCACTCTCTATGGAAGGTTGAGGACAAATTCAGGGGTGGTTTATTGAGAAGTTGGAGTCAAATGGGATTTTACTTGAGAGTTTTTTGGGGATGAGAGCTCATTGATGGTGGCGTTACTTCTTCAGTTCTGGAAGTGCGACACGGTTTGAAGAGCATTTGAGGATGATGGAGGTTTTTAATCACTTGGTACTTTTAGGGTTCATGTACTATGCGGACCTATTTCCCTTTCTAACGCGGACACCTCCCCCCACCAACGTGTCGCGTTGGGTTTCCGTCCGGCCTAGCCTTCCCATTCCAAAGATACCGCCGATAGCACACAGAACTGTTCTGCAACGTTCATATGCGAAATCACTTATTACAAGCATATCTGATTTTGTATCAAAATAGGACAACAACAACGTGCATCTTACACGGTAATCAAAGCTCGAAGTTTTTCCATGCCCATATATGTCACACTGATTTATCACTACTAGTTATGAATTCTTTTGCATGAAAAATTAATTGCATGCGATTAGAAAAAAAGTGACTTTAGCAGTGCATTATTTCCTCAAGACATCGATTACATGCTTAACGCGCATCGATTACTTCCAATAAAATTAAATTCAAACTTCAATAATCTATAGCGAATTAAAAATCCCTATCGTTCCGCTTTTATGTTCACATAGTTTGTTTGAAGCAAATAAATTTTCAAAAAGTACATTCAAAAATACGCAAGGCTTCGGACTTCCCATAAAGCTAGGAGCAGCGAATTATCATCAAATCCATTATCTCGAATAACGACACTTGCAATTAAACCGCGGCGAAAAAACATCAAGGTCATAAACTCGGCCATTTCAATTTTATCATTACCACTTGAATCTTGATAACAAAAATTGACATAGTGGCATGCGAGTAATTTCCTTCAATACTTGCCCAATTAGCTGCATAATTGATTTATGTTGTTGGATTTAAAAAATAAGACGAAATTAATCACGATGCAATATATATATATATATATACAGCTGTGGCCCTCTCTTTCTTGCTCTACGTCCTCGGCCTCTCAAGAGTCTCAGCTCGCGACGTTCTCATATCGATTTATCGGTCATTTCTTTTTCTATTAATCTTTTTTCTGAACTTTTCAACTCTCTCGCTCCAATGCGCCTTGGATATCGGTCTTTCCTGCTTCAGCGTGGCGCAATCTGTCAAGAGCTGCAACAAGATGGCTGCTCGAAGCTTGTCTTGCTTCAAAGCGGTGATGTTTAGACTATGTACAACTATACCGGGAGTGAAAACTAGGACAATAATTTTATTTATCTTTCCTGGAATGTGCGCCATTTTGAAAATTTTTGTTATGTAGAACAGCAGGACCTCACCATGGACCTCCATGGACCAGAAATTTTGAAATTTTTAGGAGAAATGTGAGGGGGAAAATGGGAACTGCGGAGAATGAATACTTGACTGTATCTATCTTCTATACAAAACAGCTCTGTTTCTGGTTTTGACGGGTCGGTTATCCGCAGAAGATACGAACTCGATTTCCCTCACGATATATAGACACGATTGGATCCAGAAAGAAATTGTGAATAGTCAGGGGGCTTCAATAATCATGAATCAGCAGGCGTTAATCAAACGGTTAAGAGATCAACAAATATCCTCCGGTACTACCCAGAATGACAAAAAATATGGATAATCACTTTTTATCGCATTGGTGAACTTTTCAAGTGAAATGAACATTGGAGTTAGCAGGATTAAATCGATTATTAAGCATACATATACAAATTCCCTATATATCGCGCATATTCCACTTACCTCGAATTTCAAATCGTCGTTACGAACGATATTGCCTCATTGATGCAGATACTTTGCATCAACTTCGAATCTTAGTTATCTACCATTCGATACCGAAACGTAAATAACAAATCGATTTGTTACGTGAATGTTGGGTTTACATGTCAATCGAAAACAATGATATAATATTCAAAACCGCGAGATCTGGGTCGATGCGAATTTCCTTTGCATTTTTTATCGGGAATTATAGGATTTGTTTTTCCGGAAAATTCTATTATATTTAGATGGTCGAATTCTTCCACCGATGAAGGTCAATTTTTGCACACACACACACACCCACACACTCCTGTGGACACACATACAAATACATGTACCCACATTCTCACACACATACACATACCTCATCGAAGCCATGCCAGACATTAAGGAATAGCACAAATATGATGTATACCAACAACGTTCCTCAGTTGAGAAGTCAAAAATTTGTGTGTACCTGCACACAGCCGCGGTACAGCATTCGATGGAATATCCCGTATACATAGTCAACTATAATATGCCACGTGTGTGCGAACAAAGTAGAAGAAAACAAGGTGCCACGAAGCGCCGTGGCACATAAGCGAGATAGACCCATAAAAATGCTAATCCTTATCGACCGCCGGCACGGGAGCCGCTTGCCTGGCTTGCATGCCATTAGCCCACAGACCCCGCGAGAAAACCCAATGAAATATGCAAGAGTAAGAGAGACACACTATCACTAGAAAACTTTGGGTGCCGCTACACAAAATCCTTCGATATGCTGCCTTTTATCGGTCGATTTAACAATTTCATTGTTTTATCACTCATTCAATTTTATTGACGTCACTAGCATACATTAAATTCACACATGCAGAAGCAAAAAGTGTAGGAGAGGAATGTAGGATCCAGCAAATACTATAGGCCAAACATATTTGATGAGGAAATCAAATACTGTTCAATCAATCAATTTGGTTGCAGATTTTGAGGGGTTCCACACTTTCATTCACTCAAAAATTGGTTCAAAATATTTATATCCATATCGAGTTTTGTAATATAGCCCAAGTACATCCTTTCCATTTTTCCCGAAAAATTCATTCTGATAGGTTTATGTGATTGATCGTCCAACAAATGTCCCCAATAACCCACCCCTTAACCCCATATGTGTATGGAGTAGGGATAGTCGAAAAAAAGAAGAGGGGTACGTAAAAGTGACAGGAGCGAGACTAATCTCCGATACGCGGCGGATCGGATCCATCAATCCAGATTATAATTAATTGATAGTGGAACCACCCCCTGCGGTGGGTTGGCGACGTCCATCCCCGCCATTGACACAGTCCCATCCTCCACAAGGGCCATCATTAAACCGTTGTGAAACTATGGGCTCATTGAGTGACTGATGGGATATAAAAGCAAGGCAAGAACCTTGCCAATATATGTATAAAAAAATTGTTTTTTTTTTCCTCAAAAATAAAATAGATCATTGGAACAGAGCACACACACATACACATACACACATATCGTGGAAAGTCATGATGTGGCCCGTGAAGCGTAACCCGCACATCTCCTTTATTTTCAATTGAAATTGCCAAGACCAAAAGCGTGAATATCTCGGTAACAAGAACCGACAAAGTGGTCCCTTTTCAGGTGAACCTACAAATACAACTTTTGCCTGGAACAAGTGAGAAACGAAGTATTGCGTATATCAAAAGGAATTGAGAGAGAGAATGAGTGAGTGAGACAAGGCGATAACCAACGAGACCATCGGTGTATTGCACCGGGTATTAGGGGGTGCAGGGGTGACTGTCGGTCTGTCTGTTGTCGACTCTTTATCGCGCCCCCGGTGAGTCGTCTTATGCATCTTTCATGAGGCAGCCATCCAAGGGGTCCATGCCATCCGGCGGTCCGTAGTACTCGCTCCAGCATCACAGAGTGCAAGCATCTCTCTCAACCTCCACACTCCCCCCCCCCCCCCCCCCACCCACTCCTACCCTTTTCCTCAACACTTACACAAACGGGAAATCGACACCGACGCAAAAGACCCAGAGACTCCAGTTGTCTACAGCCAAAACTCATTCCACTCCCTCTCTTTGATGTGACGTTCTTATTCGCCCATCGGTCCCACACCACCCGCAAATTTTCCTCACTTCCTGATCTAGAAAGAAGTTATTGTAATGGCTTCGAAAATGAAATGTTGGAGTTTCATGGTGTTTTCACGTTTTGTCATCGACAAAATCTCATTTGGGGTGTGTATGGGTGTTTCTTTAAAGGAACGATTTCAGGGTTCCAAGTCTTATTTTAATGATAGGGTTGTATGTTTCTGTTTGCCTGCGTGTGTTCGTTTTCACCGATCTAAGTTCCTTCATATCATGGACGGCCACCTCAAAACTCATTGATTTTCGAATATTTTTCAATTTCCATTTGCCTCAGTTTTTCCATCCTCTTTTTCCACTGGCGTTTACCTTGCTTTTTACGAGGCACTCAACGGATTTCCACGAGTCTTGCCGTGACGACCCATATAAACCTCAGTAAAGACCTACCGCAACGGAAATTTTCATGTGAATCATACGACGACGATTAAAAACACTTGGTCTATTATTAAAATACATTGTTTGAGGTACAAGACCCGAAGAAGGCGGTTGTGTATAAGCGATGGAGCCGGAAATGCGTGATGGCAAATTGCCTCGGATGTATCATCAATCAGCGGACACTAGGGCCGATCATTCGCGACTTGTAAGTTGTAACGTTCAATTACGTTGTTAGGAAGGTCTTCAGGAAGTGGCAGGGGTCGCCTGTCGCTAGATCTCATTCTTGTTACATTCTTCCTTGGATTATGGACTTTTCTCGCTGCATGTGATCCGGAATTACGCTCGATCCATTGTCAATCGGGACTCGTGTCATGATAGACCTAACGGGTCTATGGGGCTGACTCGGAAACAGTGGGGAATCTCAGAGCAATATTCTCATAGTCATTTATTTCGGATTACATGGGGATAGGTTATCAGTTGTAATGTCCCAAGACCTGCGAAATGGAGGATAATAATGATCTTTGGGATTAGAATTAATTTTGTTCGGCAACCTTGTTCCCAATTGCTGCAAGCCCGAGAATATCATTCGATAAGATCAAGTTTTTTGTCAATAACAGAAATTAAATTCATCTGAAAACATCATATATAAGCACGACGCATTTCGATGACATACTGATTACACAGTTTTGTATAGATAAGAAACCATCAATGTCAGCTCGTAAAAGTACACCTGGCAAAAGCAAATCGCGATACGTGAAGGCTAAATTTTCGTTATCAAAGCGATTTGAGTTTGCCGCAGTTTGTGTTCTCCAGCCACACAAGCGCAATCATAACAAAGTAGGTCGCGCTCTCTAGCGGGAGTAACAATAGGTTTGGGAATTGCTTCGCTAAGGATTGAGGTGTTGCGCATGCGCGCAAGCGTCGTCGTAAATCACGTGTCCTCAACGGTGATACATCCCCTGCCAGTTGAGCAATTATAGCGAATTTTATGGTTCAATGGGAAAGATCATAATGATATGCGTTCATGAATCCCTCAAATACATTTTATCGCCAGGTTGAAAAAATATTTTATACTCTAATGAGGATACGGACTAAAATTTTGCTGAGTATAGTAATCTGCCAAATGATATCTTTCAAGCATCGGAATTGATCGGGAATTCGTCTCGAACTCTCCCGCCCAATAACATGCACGTGAAGTTTGGCATACTATAACTCCTGCTTTGCAGTCGAGATTCTGATGCCGTCAAACTTTAGCCACATGTTGCAGGGCAACGAAACTTTCAGCAAATACCTGATAATTCCCAACATCTGGAGCTATAATGACGGAAAAATATTTCCTGCTACAATATATGACTACTTCACTCGCGATGCTCCTGGTGCACTCTTCTTCCTATCCCTGGCGGTCATTACTCATAATATTAGAAATCTCGTGAAACATGCAATTTTTAACGGAAAAATCGATGTTCCATTTTCAGAGGTAAAACGACAATTTGCCCTATCATAAGTTGAAAATCGGTAACGACTAATGATTCCATTCCGGTAGTTTCCGCGAATTCGTTTCCCTCACCCTAAACCGTACACATTAAAAAATGAAATTTAAATTACACTGTAGAATAAACATCTCTCGCCATTCTTCATTTTAAAATAATTCCACAAAACTACCAAGCGTTTTATCAGACGAATGGATTTTTTTTACTCTCCCTGTCTCACCCCCTTTATCTTGGCCCCTTCCACCAACTTTCTACTTTTTTTTGTTCATATTCCCAAGGAACAGTTGGAGATAGAGGCTGTGAAAATGGTCGAGCAAGAGAGGGAGCAGAAAAGTACAGGGAAAGGAGAGCGAATGAAAATGGAGAGCGAAGCGTATCCGAATACGCTCGGGCGAGGATGAGTTACCGCCCTGGCAGATTCCGCGCCAGCGCCACAACCCGCGGGGTTATGGGAAAGGGAAAACCGACGGATGTACCGCATTACGCAAACGTATCACGCTATGTGGTCCAACGAAAACAAACAGAGGCTTCAGGGGCTCGTTTCCCCCCCTTTCTCTGAATCCTTTTTGTACATACCCCCCAACCACCCCCCCCCCCCCCCCCCCCCCCCACCTCTTTCCTCTTCCCTGGTTCGTGGACCCGCATAAGTAAATACACGAACATTGCTCATTCTAGCGGTCATTTTTATTTGAATTTTATGGTAGATAAATATTATGAAAAAAGAAATTACAAATGTGATGGTATGATACTTTTCTCCACTCGCATCAACATTACGTGAGTTCTGATTGTGAAGGTGTCTCCAGATCCAAGCGCGCTTCCTCTCACACTTCCAAACGTTTAGAGTCCTAGACGAAGTATTTTGCAATTAAATAAACTCAGCATCTCTGATATTTAGTCAGCCTTCAATTATTAATATAGTGAATCCCACATCAGTAGATCTATGAAATTTTTTTTCTGTACTATGTGTGTATGATCCTGTTGGAAGAATTAAATGAAAATATCCTATATATTAACAGGCTGCACGGTTGTAGAATCATCTGCATCACATCTGTAAAATGACCCCCGGTTTATGACCGCCCGACGAAACTTTCGATAAAAGCTGTCAAGGTTTTACATGAAAATTCCAGCTTTTAGTCGAGCAAGAGATACATCGACTTTGGCGACTTAAGGACCCGAAAAATGGTCCATGGCGATTTTCGTCAGTAAGAATATGGGAATATTACATCCGATATGTCATCGGTAACAACTCGGATCAAAAAGTTTCGGAGGTCCCTTAAATTTCTACTTCGTTTACGACTTTGGAACAATCTACAATTTTTTCTCAAAAAATTCGTCTCCGTAAAAAGATGTTATGAGAATTTATCGGTCATAGAGGAAGAAAATAACTCGAAAAAATTATTTGGAGTAATTAAAAAACGTATCACAAAAATTATTATGCGAATATTATAAGTACAAATGTTCTCCATCTCAATTTTCTGTTCATGATTTCTGTTACACTTTATGTACACACACCGTGAAAGTGGAAAAAGATGAGAATTCACGTACTCATGTGCATTCAAATTAGTACCATCAGCATATACACACGATCCAACCCTTTTCCTCTTATACCAACCCCCAATGCCGTTACTTTCAATGCACTGCCGATATACGGACGGTACCCAGACGACGTTAAGTGAGACTTACGTACTCGCGAAGGCGTTTAAAGAGCCCCGAGGTTGTTTTCAACTAAGGTGGGAAAACGAGAGCACAGAGGAATTGTGAGGTAGTGCAGTGCTTCCGGAGCAGCTAGGTTGAACACAAAAAAATGACGAAAAAAAAGAAGAAAAAAAACGAGAATGAAAAATAATAGGAAAGGCCGATTTTTATCGTCGAGGTCAAGCTGTATGTATGCCTCTCCATTCTAACTATGTTGGGAGGTTGAACGAAAAAAAAAATGGTAGAAATTACCGAGGAAATGATTGTACAATTATTTGGCAAAATTACTCACAATTATCGTGAACGTCAGGTTTTTTTTTTTGATGGACATAGGGTGGAAAAATGCCGTTGTATGGCATTAAAAAAGAATAACAGATATTTCTATACAGTGATATTAACAGTGGAGTCGGAACGAGATGGATGCCCGGGTTGTAGATAGAAACACAGCGGGTTGAGTGGTAGCGAAGGAGAAAAAGAGTCTATGTGAGAGAGTGAGAAAGAGAGAGACGCTGGGCGATCGATGCGCCACCCTCCGGCCCTCCAGCCGCCCTCTCACTCGCTCCCTCTCACTTCGTACTATGAGATTTAGAGCAATGGGAATATGAGAGAGAAGGATAGCGGCCGTCATGGCGGCGCATGCAAATCAGCATGGCGCCGAGACGCCCTCCCAAACCCTCCCTCCAACCCTCGAACCCAACCCCCCCCCTTGCTTCACTCTTCACAGCTACCCCTCTCTGTAACCCCCCGGTCCCCCTGCCGCGTACAACACTCTATCTCCGTCACACCCGCGGCAATTCATATACGAGACATTCCATGGAATACTGGCCCGCTACTGTGCGCCGACATCTGGAATTTCTTGGAAACTTCCCCATTGGTGGGTACAAATTGACACAGCGGTTCGTAGTAGTTTTTGGAATTTTTTGCAATTTGTGGAGATGAAATTTATCGGAGATGAATATATGCCGTTTTTTAAATCCCTTTTCCTATTTTTTTTACCTTCCATGGAATACTGGCATGCTGCCGTGCGCCGATATGTAGGCCTTCTTCGACACTTCTACTGCAGAATATACAGATTGAACAAGCACTTCTGGTCTTGTCCATAGAAAATAAGCACAGGATAAATGGGGTGTGGAAAAGAGATATATATCTTCATTTTTGCCACTCGATTCCAGAAATTTTTTTTTCGTTATGCAACTTAAAATATTTATTTAGCTTTGAAAAATCTGAAAAAAAATCACACCTCCTGTTTCCACCAGCATAGATCATTGATGAAATTTGAACGAATACCAAAATTCGAAATATAGGCGCACAGGAGTGATCCACTATTCCATGGAATGCCTCATACACATACCGGCAAAACCAAACCATCGACCGAACGACCGACAGACAGGCGTACCGACGCTTACACCGTGCGGGACACGAGCTAGGTATTTTGTTCTCCCCTTTCTGTGTATTTCCCTCTTCCACAAAACCTCCCACTTTGCCCACTACCCCTCACATCCACGAATTTTCCACTGACTCGTACATGCCACCTTTTTGTGATAGCCCATTTTTTTTTCTCTCCTTTTGGAAAACCTTCTCTCAATGTTTTTCAACGGTTTTTCAAAAAATTGTCACCCGCGTTTTGCCGCTCTGGGATTATATGCTCCAGCGGATGAATTATGGATTTTACTCCGCGTTTCTGCTGTGGCATATAGAGAAAAAGAGGTGGGTGTATCCAGTGAGTTATGATCGCCGATACTTGGGGAAAAGTGAATCGTACGTTTTCGGGTTGCAATGGCCCAGAAAGAATGATGAACTTTTTTATTGTGTTTTTTATTGATGTCCTTTTGGTGGAGTCCTTTTTGCGGGATAACTAGGCATCTTTGGCGGTTTATTATTTATTATTTATTGACCTCGTGGATAATCGAATTATGGACCGCTCCAACATTGTAGGGGGGGGGGGGGGGCTGAGTTTGATGACCACAAAATCAAGTCTCAATTAAATAATTTTTTTCCTGATATGGATGTAAAAAATGCGATTCACATCGCGCTGTTAACAAAAATAATTGTAGGACGAGTTTCAAGGCTGTTGTCACATGGCCTGTAGGCAGAGAAACTGTAACGCTTCTAACAAAAACCCGCTCTTCTCACTCTGCTGGTTTTTTTTTCAACGTTCTTCTCGCTCTATCCTTGAATATCTAATGCCACTTTATCGGCGAGGGATCTGACACACACAGCGTCAACTTCAAGAAAAAACTTGATAAGTAAAAAAAAGAACAAGATAACTGAAAATCCTTCACTGCGAGCCGGATCATGTGCGCCGCTGATGCTGGACTCAAATTCTCAAGAGAGAAGAAGCCGGATTCAATTCAGCATCGTAACTATTCCGTAATCGAATACGAGAGCAATTTTTATCCATCAGCCAATTAGCTGGGTAATGTTATATATGTGGACAGTGTGTCGCGCGCTTGTGCGTAAGTTAACTTGATGATGGAATTGATTAAAAAATCTATATGGAGAAAAGCAGGAGAGGCGGCCAGCTCGCCGGCCATGTAAATATTTTACGTGATTCGAGGGATTGCAAAAAAAAACCAGGGAAAACTTGTGGAAAAAAAACACGAAACTAAGTACATATATATAGGTCAACAGAAAATTTTCGTTCGCCCGAAAAGGTGTTCTCGTGTTAATTAGAATTTCTTTGCCTCGCTCTGCCAATTGTCAACTATTAATGAATATTCGTTTGGTCGTATCCACTGCGTCATTCATTAACCCCTCCTTACCCGCGCTATGACGCGAGTGCCGGCTTTTTCTATTTCCAGGATAAATTGAAGCATATCATGAATTGTGTAATCAAGATTAATGAGATCCTGAATTGATACGGCTACCATCCAGATCCCACGCTTACATAATCGCAGAATGATAAGGGATTATAATTGTTAAATCGATTGCGAATTGAGAAAAGCGGCGCAACGCTCGTGGTGCTACCAGATGCGCAGTACAAAAATTTTAAGCGCTGTTGCCACGCATCGTATTCTGGAATCCTTCAATATCTCGAAATCTAGGAATGATAGAAAAAAAATTGTTTAAACAATTTCGTAGATCTCATTCTGCTCTACAAAAAAGCTTTTAGTCAAAATATGTGTATCTTCCCCGGGTAACGAAATAGTCACAGGGAACTGATGAGTTCCAAGAAAAATCAATTCGTGGAAATTTGTATTTACCCTAAATGAAGCAATTTTTCCCCCGCTTCTCGTTGCTCCAGTCTGGCAATAAAAATAAACATGCAAACTTTACATGTGCGTGAGCCAGTGACAAAAGAGAGACGTGAATCGAGTGAGACAACGGCAGCGTGCACGCTGTACGGCGCATTTGAATACGCGCGAATAAATGCATAATAAGTAGGTCAGTTTTGCTAGTCAGCTGATCCCTTTCCCCTCCTTTGCTCCTCAACAGTTGAATACCGGTGGCTTTTGGAATTTACGTTAACCAGTGGTTCCTTTCAAATGAGAATGTTGACAGTTGTACCCAGAAAAAAATAGGGGGGAGTATTTTCTACAAATTTCAGACTTAGAATATCATAATGATTTCCCTCATTACATCAGACGAGCCATCTCTAAAGTTCTAATAACTTAGCTCTTCCAAAATTACAGCCATATTGCGCAACGCGCACAGGTCTGGAACACGAAAATTTATTTCATTCGTTATAAATCGTGCACACATTTAGATTGGTTGGATGTTAAATGGGCTTTGCATCAGCAAAGCTTCAATTCTTCTGCTTCATGGCTATAAGGGAGTACGCAAAGGCATATTGCGCAGACAGACGCTGAGGAGAGCGCACCTAATATCGATAAGCGTCGCCTGAAAAGGCGACGCGTTCGCCGTCCCCACGCTACCTAGGGAGTTGGAATAGAAGCTCCTTCGTAAGCTTGGAGCTTCACAAATTGATCGGGCATTATTGTGTGGAATTTACATGTTTATTCGAAGTATTCTTTCGAAGGCTTTCTAGCCCCCCGCCCCCCGTGAGCCTAATACTGAAAATTCATTGACGAAGTGGATAATCATTTGCACAGATGTACCATACATGCACAGAGCCATAATCATATACTCCCAATCACGAATATACACAATAATTTAGGACTCATTTTTTTTTATCATAATCTCCATTAATATTCTCGTTCAAAACACCTCATTAATTCTTCGATCGGGTATCTTCAATCTGACCTTGATAATATATGACACTTGATTGATCGCACCACTTTTTCCTCATTCCTATACACTCAATTTAAACCTCAACACTGGACTTGATGTCATACGAATGTGTCAGATTCATTAATTGGCGTGGTAATGGAATGGGGCTTGAACCAAAAAAAAAAAGAAAAATTGGAATTGAAATCGAGTGGATACAAGGGTGCAGAAAAAACGAACAAGGTTGAGAATGTTGTGGGGTGGGATTGACGAGTTTACGAGTCGACCCCGACGAATTTTCATTCCCGTTTAATTATTTCGACGCGGAGTAATCGGCACTGGCTCTCCTCCACCTCCCTCCCCCATTTCCCATTCATGTTCCTCGTTCTATCGCGGTACTCCCAGGCTCGATTAAATCCAAACGAGACCACCTCGCGCTCTCCGCTATTTCCTTTTTTCCATCAATTTTATTTTTCCACACTTGCCGCTAGGTGCGATTCGTCGGATTTGGTATTGGTCACATTTTCAAATTTTAAAATTTTTTTGGAAATGTGATTTTTGGAATTCAATTCCAATTTTTTCTTCATTTGCTTCATTTTTATCACACACACACACACACACACACACTTTGCCGCAGACAAATGGGACACAACAGGCGCGCTCTCTTCAGCGACAATGCCTACAATTAACTATTAAAGTCTTATCATTTGTGACGCAATTATCTGTACGTGCAAAATCGTAATAGTGGAAATGAAATGCACCAGAATAGTGTTAATAATATATATAATGTACCAAGGCATGGAAAAGTGTCGTGTTCGCTGAAAACTGGTTTCTGTCGTGACTCCCTGCAAAGATCACAAAGTTTTTTTAACCGCCTTCAACTCCATTATGCTTTTTTTTTTAATGCTATGATTTTTTTGCCTTATTGCCACTTCCATAAGTAGTGCATACACATACGAGCGAGCTTTCATAAAAGATAAAATGTGAAGTCTATGGGCAATAACGTTGAGTGCCTGAATTACAAGTTTTATACGTCACGCTGAGTGTATTTAGTGGTTAATAAAAATGTCAACAGCCAGTCGAAGCTGAATAAAAGTTAACGTGAGAGATAATAAAGTGGGGAGAAAAAATGTGATGTTAGCCCGGTGAACCGACTCGTTGATGATTGACAATGTCAAGGTCACATCCTGGACAAGCCAGGGTAGACGCCCCGGTTAGGGAAGTAACCGCGAGAGTGACAACAGTTGAGAAGCGCGGTGAATAGCATGCAGAAAAGCACTAGGCTAGAGTTTGAGGTTGTATTGGACTCATGAGGCAGGGCACGTAGCTGGGGTGATCGCGCACCTAGCATAGCAAAATGCCTCCAACAGTGGATACCGGCAGTATGGCCTCGCAGTAGAGACAAGTCCCTGGAGCGCGCCGAAGAGCCGGTGTATAACGCCTCTAGCGCTTGTATAACCAACTAACCCCTCTTTTACCCGACCACCACACTCGAGGGGGCTTTTATGCAGACACTGACCTTCAAACTCAGAGTAAGCGGCAAAGTTTGGGATTTCGGGCAAGGCCAAGCATGAGAAATCCACGAGTTTTCTTGTATTTGTTTGCATTTTTTCCGTTCACCATGCAGGCCGCAAGCTCGGCAGACGATTTGTAAACACATCTCCACAAGTTTTGGATTACTGTGCTATCTGACCCATGTCATGGAATATCGCGGTCAGTGGTTCATCCAAGTTCAGATGGAGTTGGCAAAAAATATTTGGTCAAGTCGGTGAAATATAGACCTAAAATATGGCCCATTGGCCGATGTCGGCAAATAAAGCAAGGCGTAGTCTCGAGAAAACTTGAGACATACAAGTACAGATAAAAGAGGAGCACATAACCCGACATTAGCACACAATCGAACGGATCTTTCGTGGACGGAACTGGAGTTGGAATATACAATTGTACGTATGCGAATGCTAGTGTATAGCAATGTGCTATAGGAGGGCGGGAAGGGCGGAGGGAATACTGTGTGGTGCTGAGGTCAGAGGTCAGACCGCCAACTTGGTGCCCATTGTGTCGGCGGCAATTCTCAAGTCCGGCCCCCGCGTTTGCAGAGAACCCTGGCGCGTTTATACTGACCCTCTGTCGCGAGCACCCGTTGTGCCGCGTTTCTCTCTGAGTCCTCCCAACTCGCTTCAATACCATTGTTCCGCGGCTTCCACGCTTACGAGTCAGTTTAGCCGCGAGTTCGCAATTCCACTTGGTCATTCCACGTGCGTTTATCGCCGCCTCTTTTGTCTTTTATTTATTTATTTTCCTTGTTACATTCTGCTTTTCAATGTCCATGGAGTTGGAGCAGTGCTGGGCAAACTTTATGCTCTGATAGGGTGGTTTTTCATTAGGTGTAGTAGTTGAGTTAACGGGAGAAACTGAGCTTGAAGAGTTCTTTAATTTTCAAATGACTTCCGGGGAAATGTTTTCCATTTGCACATTACAACAACCTTCTCTGGACTTACATTGAGATGGTGTGTGTGTGTGTGGGTGGGTGGTTGTGGGTGGGTGGTTGTGAGTGGGTGAACGGGTGTGGGTGGGTGAGTGCGTGTGGGTGAGTGAATGTGGGTGGGTGAGTGGGTGTGGGTGGGTGAGTGGGTGTGGGTGGGTGAGTGGGTGTAAGTGGGTGATTGAGTGTAGGTGGGTCGGTAGGTGAGTGGGTGGGTGTGGGTAGGTGGGTGAATGGGTAGCTGGGTATGGGAAGTTCCATATTGTCCACATCACCACTCAGTGATTTTCGAAACAAGAAAAAAAGTATTGCACAGAGCTTACGTAACAGGATATTCTGTTTCAGTGTGGCGCTACTGGGTCACCCTGATTTAAGCCACTAGTTCTATTTTTATTTTATTTCGAGAGAAATGGGCCAAGCACTGATTGGCCATAATTCACGAATGGACTGTTCAAATCAGTTTCACTACGAGATACGAATGTTCGAGCTAACCGGAAACTTTTCCCAGATCAACTGGAGAAACATTAAGAAGCGGATAGGGATCCTAGTATTACGTGACGTTTTCTCTCCAGTTGAACTTCACCAATGAAGCACAGTTCCATGGGCGGAATTGACTTGAAGTTGGTACAGAGAGAAGATGACAGCAATAAGAGAATAAAAAAAAAGACTGGAATACCGCGAAACGATCGGCCATCCGCCAATATCGCCGGATCCTTCTCAACTCCTGTACTGGATATATGCCCTGTCGTTCAGACCTTTCAGAAAGCATCAGCAATATACCCAGTGACGATTCATCCCGGAGTCTGGATGTGTACAAAAACAGCCCTACCGCTGACTGAAATGTCGATTCGTTTATTTCATTTGTTAAAAGCCAACGGTTTGGGTTGTTTTTTCATGAGGGGAACAAGTCAAATCGATTGACCACACACGGTGAATGGTAATAACTGAAGAATACATAGTAAAGGATATGATCACAATAATGAGTTTTAATAAAATAAAAAAATAGCGCCTATGGTGGAACCCCCCACCCCTGGGTCGAGTTAGGTTCGCAACCCAGGCTAACCATCCAGCTTGCGATTTCCTGAAGCAATCCTGAATGTGCAGGCCCTTCCGTATAGAAAAAAAAAATCAGTAAAATATTATTCACTGCGTTATACATGTATTGATGGATGGTATTTCCGATAGGCTTGATTCGAGATGTTTTTTGGGTGTGCAGGGGATGTTGGTGTACCAAATGGGTGGTGTCGATCACCCCTCAAACCCGCTGAATGGTGTTTTTTGCTTGGCATTAATTGGCTCCGCTATAAAACGTAAGCGCATCGCGCTCCGGGCACCAACAATGCTGCGACCACACATCCCACCGCCCACGGCCACACCACACACGAATCCAAATCCCCACCAACTAGAGTGAAGATATGAGTGAGAGAGACAGAGAAAAGAGTTTCGAATAAAATAAACTCGGCACGGTGTACTATCACAAAAACTCGTCTCAACTGGGCCTCACATCAATCCTCTCGTCTGCGTATATACGTATTTTCGTTTTCCCTTTTCTTTTTTTTTTTAACTCCTGTTTTGTTTGGATGGTTCGTTGAAATAACAGCGGTGCTCAATTCTCGGTACAATCGATAAGTAAAATTGTGGATGTTGCGGACTGATTTTGATTTGGATGTCGATGTTTCTGGGAGTGGAGTACCAGTACATGAGTTCACATGAGAATGGCCGCTGTATACGGACATGGGCGGTGGACAATGAGTGTCTTTCGCGTTTCGCAGATGGTCTTCCCTCTTTCGTAGCGATGGGAGCAGGGGAAGAATGGACATGATCGACAAGACCAAGACTGACGGTAAGTACTTCAATAAATTGATGCTGGTATCAAGTTCATGTACCGAGTGAAAAGAAAAATTCTCGAACCTGAACAAGCGAACTTGTTTATTGAATTATGTATCCCCAAATTTAGTACGTTTTCCATACATACCCCATCGAAAAATGCAAATCATACAAGTTGTAAAAAACCATTAAATAATTGACGATATTGGGCTGTATCGGATTTACTAGATCCGCCTAAGAACGATTAAAAAGGCCAGGGGGAACGAGAAGCGTGCCCGATAACACGTCAGCAAAGACGCCCGAGATTTGATAGAACAGTGATAGAGGTTGGAATGGGGGAGGCTGTGTGAAATGCGCAGAGGGCGGCTGTCTAAACAGACTTTAAAGATTTGAAAATGTAATGGCGCCGGGCTTTGGCCAGATTTGCATGCCACGAGCGCGCATCATATATCTGGATTTAGCGCACTCACCGGCTTTCTCATTCAGTGGGTTCACAAGCAAAAGCCCGTACACCATCAACGCCTATTTCCAGGCACACTATATTGTACGCATTTCCATGGTTGTGGGGAAGGTTGACGCAAGTTGATGGAATCAGCGGAACCCTCCTACAGCAGTAACCCCTTAGATTATCTGATGATGTTTCGCGTGGTTTAATTATTGAAGGAATGTTTTGGGGTATACAAAAAATCCAACCTTTTGGAATGCTTTCCGGAACCGAAGTTCCACCTGGAACAGTTCCCAGAACGGACCCTTCACTTGGAACCGCTCTCGGAACTGAAGGCGCAGGCTCGCCGGGTGGTGAAGAGGGGGAGCGGGGTGGGGGGGGGGGAGCAGACAGAAAAGTCGGTGCTGATGTCACAGCATGATCTCTTAAAGCTTAAAAAAGGGCTGAAAAAACATCATTACCGTAGTCTGACCTCTCAACGAAATTGGTAGTTTCCTATTGGATGCTAATACTGTTGAATTATCAGATAAAGCTCTTCATCATTCAATTACTTGAAGAATGCGGTTACTTCCGGAAAGTGCAGACAGTCAAACTTCACTCATTAAATCAATCAGAACAGGTTCGGTTACTTGTAAAATGGAAATTACCAGGATACGGGAAAAATTACAGACTAGTTGAGATAGTTTATTAAAGTTTTATCTACGGTGGAGTATATTTATGCAGAGTCAACGTACTTCCCGAACTCTCAAGTTATCCTTGAGTATAACGTGACTTCAAACCTTGGGAGTTAACATCGCCCATTGAAGTTTCCTCCTGACCTTCTCACGGTTTTAATGGCTCACTAAAAATGTGTTGATCTGAGAACTTAATGGGTACTACAAACTTGTGGACATTGACATTTTTCACTGGGCCCTAATCGTTTACTTTACCTACGATTACATTTTTAGTATGAATAAAAGTGGGTGATTGCTTCATGGCCTCATTTGCCCCGGCAGTAAACCATGAAGATTGAATCAATAAAAATGTTAAATCAATACAAGGCCTTTTGATTCATCATTTTGTCCGCTTAAATTCTCTTGCAGTATTTTCCCCCTGAAATTTCATGTAAAAACCATCTTGTATTTTCATTCCAAGATTTCATATCATAACTTACATGCAAATTTTTTTTTCAAATAATACCAGTAAACACGATCGTGTTGTCCATGAATTTACGTTCAAACGATGGTCCCATACCCACGTGCATATAATGGGGGGGTGTGTATAATACACACGGCCAAGACAATAGGTACATTGTGGAGGACAGGTAGAGGGAACGTGACAGTGGCCCAAGCATAGGAACCTAAAAGGGGGTTGGGAGGGATGGGCTGGAAAAGGGTTGAGAGGGAATATAGCAAGCAGCGTCGTTTGGGCATATTGACAGACTAATGATCGCAACGAACAAAGGCCTAACCGTCGCGTGGTCACGTGGTCACGTGATGGACCGCTTCCGGCGTGATGCGTCGTCGCCGCCGCATTCAACCCCATCGAGAATTGTGCGCCCCCTTTGCATTGGGATGAGAGCACAGAAAATACCGAAGAACTCGCGACACGCATCAATCAGACGACATCCCAAGACTGACCGATGTCTCCCTCCCCCCCCCCCCCCTCCCGCCCACTCGCGCGGACCCGCTCGTTGGGGGCCTCAGTAAAGCCAGGTGTATGCCCCAAGCATTATTTGGCCATCGGATTGAGACTAGCAAGCTGATCAAAGAAAAAGGCACCGTTCGATCGAAACTTGGATTCACTCACGTAAAAAACATTTATGTTGATGAAGGAGAGTGAATCCACAGGTCTCGATTGAATTCCTCGGATCGAACGGCCGGATCCTGGAATTTCTCTGTGATGAATAATAAAAATAGAAAGAAACACGTAGCTCATATTCGGACAAACATAACAGGATTCGCAATCAAAAAACAAAATCCATGAACATTTTTAGGATGATATTCAAAAATGGGATATTGGATCTATGTAAGGGGAACAATTATCTGAAATTTCAAATGGCACATAGATTCCAAGAAGAATGGGTTAGTCGCTGGGGATGACCATTTGGCGGATTCTTAAGGTTGTTGACTTGCCGAAGAATCCGAAATTTTGAGGATCCAGATGTGACTGTGCGTGAATTTACCCGAATGAGTCGTTTTTCATCCGTCCATAGTTGAAGAAACTTGCCCTGACGTTTAAAGTGATTAACTCATCATTGACGTTGGCTTTTGTGTATAGAGCCTTGACGGCCTCGACGAGAGAGATGATTTTAACGAGCCCTCGAGGGATATTCGAGGAACGTTGACAACCACGCTCAATGTTCAACGGTTTGAGGGAGGCTTTATATAAAGGGACTACGGCGGGGTATTGCCCCGAGGGGGTTGACATTTCTCTCACCCGCTTCAACACCCCTTTCAGTTGGTCGAGAGTGCGGGTTACTATACCTCTCTGTCTATAGCTGCGGCATCAGTTCGTCATTGGATACTTGAGCATTGGGACGGGTGGAGGGGGGGGGGGGATGAGTTTACGCAATGGTATTTGAACGAAAGGGGTTTCCACCAAGGGGCTAGTTAGCTAGGGTGGTGTTTTAAATGCATAACTAATGAGGGCTCTTGTAGATGAGGGTATTCACGGGGTTTAGATTGCCGAAAGGCAGCCAAGATTGACTCCGGGGAAGTTGTACACCATGAGGTGGCGAATGTTTACACGTGCCTATGGACACATTTATCACAATGAGGTGAACTTCGCATACAGTGGATGAATGGGGATATAATGCCCTTGTGATTGATTATTCCCTAAAATCCGACTTTGAATCAAGTTGGCAGGGAGACATGGGCGAAGAAGTACTTCCGAATTTTTTGTACTATTTGGTGGAAATATGCTCTGCCGCCTAGCTTCCGGTCGAGTTGGATTCCCGCAAATACTGTACTATACCAGAGCCCCATGTGCGTATGTAATGCTAATTTGTGAAGCACAATTATGCGCGAACTACCAATGCAAAGGACGCAACTTGATGGTTCTCTCAGTTCATGACAAGAGCAACCGTATTTTTCATATGGGAATGTACCGAATGTGGACAATTGATGAGGCAATTTAGAGATAAGCTTCAGACAAGTTCCTTTTCATACCGATGGGCTCAAATTCAACGCAATACCTGAACAAGCTCAATAATCAAGATGTTCAAGGGTGTTGCGGAGAGTTAATTAGTACGAATTGCTTCAGTTGAGTTTCCGTTCTATCCTCCCTAACTGAGGGAGAATAGCAGATTGAAGCCAGGCGTAAATCGCACCATTGCTTCCTGAAATCCCTGGGTGTTTGCGTTTATGCGATAAATATTTTCAGTCCTAAATCGCAAGCTTTAGCACCTTTGCCAGAATATTTTCCATGCCTTCGCACACTTCAAGTCTGTGTACGGAGTAATTATTTTATATTACCACAAAACTTGCGTGAAACAAGACCACTCTACGGTGTTGCCAGTCTTCTTTAGATAGCTCAGCAAAACTATAAAATGTTTCCCAAATGTCTGACCCATCACCTAACCCTATATTAATTATATGGGATGTCATGACTCGCATAAACTATCGTTGATGACGAGAAAAATCAGAAGGGCCAATAATTGATTATGGGAGACAATATAAGAATATATATTCGAGAACCTTGATTGAAGCAGTCGGTTTTAAAATATTGTGAACGAAAAATTGAGATTGTACAAACATGCACATACCGATAAAGATGCGAACACACATGAATGCATGCGTGTAACCTCGCGAAAGTTATGCAAACACATTTCGATGAGTACAAACAGCGAAATTTGTCTTTCTTACTTTTCACGTGTTTTTTGTTTTTTCCTTAAATAATTTGAATACAGCTTAAGCCGTTCAACTTCGTTCTTTATCAGCACCAAGTGACGTCAGCACACATGGATCGAGTGGTCGATAACCTTCATAGACGAATTTGGGGTTCAGATATCGTGAATGATCCTTTGGGGTACTACACACACACATACACAATCCAGAAAACATTGTATTGTGATATACACAATTCGCGTAGTCCTTCCCGTATACCCCTAACCATTCCCCCCACTCCTATCTCAGCACTTCTCCTTTTGCGCTAACCGTTCGGTCACAATTGTGATTCACTCTGGATGACAGCAATAGACCGAAGCTGACTACAAACATAAGAATTATAACTACAAAAATTGAAATATATTTCTTAAAAATTGAAGAATCTCAAATATGTTTCCAAAAAAATTCCGAAGTATGGCAGATAAACAAAAAAAAATTAACAACCCCAAAGGTGTAATGTAGAGTATGTACACCTGAGAAATTCCTTTTGCTAGTATTTCTTGCTCTATTCTAAAGTTGAAAAGTAACTCTCATTTGAGGAAACATGGAAACATGCCCTCGCCCTATGGTCCTAGTGTGGTAAGAACACGATGTTGTTGAGCCAGGAGGATGCCTCATGGATGGTTCACCCAAGAAGGATAGTGAAGAAGGGACGAGCCGCTAATGAGACCGTATGTAATTAGGGAGCTCTCGCGACCTAATGAAGCGCTTACCTACCTTCAAACATACATACACCAAGCAACCCCTCTTGAAAAGCCACGTACAAGCCCACTACACATGAATGTACGATGGCTCGCACGCCCTCATTTCGAAGCATTCGCACGCTCCCGTCTTCCATGGACACCAAACACACCACAAACAACGAAGCAAGTGAGCAAGGGGCAAAGAGGGGGAGTACTCGGATGCTTAGACACCGATGAAATTCTCTTGATGACTTGCAGCAGTCACGACACGCTACGAAAATTCCATTTTTGTCTCTGGTGGTGTAGACCCTTTCAGCCAATTTTCATGTTCTCCGAATTTTGAGGTAATTATTCGAAAATACAGATTGGATTAACCCAAAAAAAATATATCTGTTAGGTTGTTTGACGACATGTTGACCCATCTCTGCGACAATTCGAATGAAAACCCTCAAGTAACCAAGAGGGAGAAGAATAACCTGAAGATACACCTCTGCACGACACACTTGCATCCCAGATGAACCATTACAGGATTAACCTTTCAGGGATGTGTTCGAGTGTGCACCCAAGATTACTCCCTGCAACTGTCTTGGAAACCATTAGTAGGCCGGCATTGCTGCTCACACTGATACATAAATTATCAATACATTTGATTTCACTTGCCTCCTTTTTTCCCCTCTATTCCCTCCTCCTTTGGTGTAATCAATTGAAGTTCCTCGGGCCCAGTTGATGCTTCGGCTAAAATCCTCAGAGGGTATTCAGCGAATGTTTGATGAAACGAAAAAAAGAAGCAAAATCGAGGGGCTTCTGAGTTGTGTCTATGGTGGACCAAAAGAGGAGGAGGGGGAGGGGGGGGAGAGGTCTTAAGCGTGGGCACCTTATCTCTCAATTCACTCAGAGCCAAGTTCCATTCCTACCGTGTGCGGATGCAAGAGAAGGCGAGAGCAGGCCCTAAGAGCGAATGCGATCACAGAACTCTCATTCTTTTCATTTGCTTTATTTCTTCACCTTCCTTTTCCACCTTCAGTTGAATCAGTTGGGTCGTTGTGGCACTGAAGGCACCCAGAAGAATAAGAGAAAAAATAAAGTAGGGGGGGGGGGAACACGAGACACGGCTACTGGAATCACGACTTAGCCTGCCTCTCAACTCTTCATGGATCGGCCCCGTTATCTTTGGCCATTTGCATATTAAACTAACTCACAACGCGCCGGCATATTTCAACCACCAGGCGTGTAACCGTGTGCGCCCTTGCCACTGAAAATCGTATGTGTATCAAAAAACCCACCCAAAAGTGAGAGACACTTGGGCTGATTGTCGATAGGCGAGTCCATGAAAATGTTGGTAGAAAAAAAATATTCGCGATCTCTGTATGTTGGATCCTACGTTAGATCCTAATGTTGCATAGAGGTTCGCTCTGAAACGAATTGCCACAAGAGAGCCACAACGAGATAAAAAAATGACAGGGCGAATAAAAAAATTCTGAAATTTATTGGACAACAGATTGAAAATATCTTGCGTGTGCACCGGGACTTTTTGCCTGCTACTGTTGGTGAGACATAGACTACTTTGAATGACCAACTTGTTGCCAATATGCATTGATAATGCCAAAAAGGTGTAAAGGTGCCGCGCGGTAGGATTGTGTCGGGGCCCGAGGAATCTTAATTGACTCGAAGAAGACATTAGACGCTTCCTCCGTGATAATTTCGAAAACGAGGGCGTGCTTTCTGCATGTTGTTCGGCGCTTTAAGTGAGAGAAGTGCAGAGGAAGTGGATGATTTAAGAGCTCGCAAACACTTTTTCAAAGGTCAAGGATCTGAGTATGAAGTGTTTCGTAAAAGCCCTTCCCCAAAATTTGTTCCTCATTTTTCGATTTGCTTGAACCCTATTTTCTAATTCCAACGTGGAATAGAAAAATTATCGGTTCCTTCTAGTGCATGCTTTCCGAAGAACTTATACGTTTATAAATTCCTCAAATTATTCCTCCAGAAGTATGAGAATAGGCAACATGACATTGGAGAACGATAGCTGATACCACCTATGCTGGAGACCATTATCCGCAGGCGAGAAATACGGCTACGTTACATATGTACATAAGCTACATTCACTATATGCGGAAAACAATCGAAGAATTCGAAAAATATTGTTACACTTGCGATCCAAGTGGCTGACATTTACACGAGCAAGTTTGATACCAAACTCGTGAAATCTTTCAAGTTGCAGTTTGTGTCCTCGATGTTCACTGGTGTTACGTAAACCATGCGGATGTTACGGTTTTATTTACGAGGTGCTAGCTCAGTAACGGGCCATCGTATATCAGAAATCCGGGGGCGGATCGCGGAAATGGAGTTGAGACTATGAACACTCTATACACTTTGTCCAAAGTTACGTGAAGGATGGCATAGTCAACAAGATGGAAAATATCAGAATTGATGCGGTGAAAATTGTTACTGCAGTTCGATCTTATTGAACTCCGTGAATGACTCAAAATAGTTTGTTGCAACAATGTGGTTCGGTTCAATTGAAATACGCTATAGATATATTTTTTATTTCAAAATAGGAAAAACGAACATTAAGGAACAGCCGAGAAAATTCATTATCCATGAAATTTTCTATAATCATAATTGAAATAATATTGCTCACGAATGTCATTGATCTCAAGCCCCACTTTATCGATCACCTTCAGACTGAGGCATCATCCATCGTACCTTACTTATCACCGAGCGTCATCAAGACATCTACATTGAATGTAAATACGGCGATCAAATTCGTGACACAATTATCAGCCGCTCATCAAGAATGCTTCCGTCACTACGTACATAACTCTTATGGCTCCTAATATATTTTCGGTTGCTACTGAAGTTGGTCAATATCCTGCGGACTGGAAAATTTTCCTGCCTCTGTTTCTCAGAGTTACTAAAGATTGACCAATCGAAGTTTCTCATTCCAAAAAAATTATGTTAGACGAAAATAAGTCCGGAAGTTATTGACGTGACCGTGATGAAAGTGATTTTTTTGGTAGCACTCATATCGCATTCGTCGATCATTGTGGTTAAAAAAAAAAGGCTCAAATTTTGCTGAACTATGGCTCCACTTTAGGCTGAACCTGAGCAAGGCAAATGTTTGGGGTGTACTATATAGTACATAGTTGCCTCTTTGCTACCTTCGGATGGCAGTGAGACACGCAGAGGTCTCCGTTCCAAGTATCCACGGACCGCGCGAAGATTAGCATCGCCATTGGGTTACACGCGAATGAGACAACCAAAGCCAATGGCCGTGTTCCCGTGCCTTTTCTCATTAGTCATTACCACCTCCAAGCGAAATGGTTCAAGAGGTAAAAAACAAAAACGCGGAGCAAAAGAATTATTCTGGCCCCAGGACCATTGACACTGCCAAATCGAGATCACTCGTGTTGCCTCACGACTCGTTAATTCAATTTATTTTTATTCACAATAAATCTTCTCGAGGCACCACCAATGGCTCCATTAAGATGTTTATTTGACTTGAATTATGAATTCTTAACAGATTACCCACAAAACTTGTTTAGCCGCTTTTGAGTCCTACACAGTGCCGTCTAGAATAATGTATAATTTTTTTTAAAATTTGTTTTTCATTAGTGCTTTAGAAATCCGTACCGGAAAGTACAATTTCTACATTGCAGTCACAAAATTGGTTGTTCCCAATCATTTTAATGTAATATCACTACAATTGCATTCCTGAAACTATCAGTCGAAAAAAAATTATTCTTCAAGCCCGTTTTGCCCCGCGACTTCCCAATTAAAGATAACTATGAACTTTCGAAAACTCAAAAATAAAGAAAAAAACGATGTCAAAATATCTCCATGTCGGGATTGTAGCAGTGGTTTGACTTTCATATCTAAAAATTCCGATTTGGATTTAGAAAAATTGTCTCTTTGGCTTTCCCGAAGATTTCAAGTTTCACAATGTGTAATTAGTTGTTGTGTTTTTTTCCCCATCGTGACTTTAACGATGGAAATCTCGACATGCAAAGAGAGGAGAGTAAGGAGTAGGTGACACTGTCGTGTTTTCAGTCATTAGTCATTACAATCACGAACCAGAAACCTATACGGCAACTACCATGAAACTGATTCATCTGCATTTGCATTGCAGCAAATTCTTGCACTTGTCATTATGTGATAGCCTGCATTTTTAATGGAGAAAAGTCGTTGATATTTTTGTATCATGATTACACCGTTTGTCATATCAGGTATCAGATGAAAAATTGAATGTATGTGGCTTAGTTCTGCAATTATCAATAGATAGTGGGCATTTTTAATGTGCTGGGACAAAACGTCCGATAAGATTTTCCCCAATTTTAATCAATCAAGTGACGACTGATAAGGATTTAACTGTAATGATTTCCCAATTTCTGGTAACATATCCAAAGTTGAGAGTAGTTTGCCCAGAAGAAACTTTTTTCGAGCAAAATCATACTTTTCGATTTTCTGAAAATTATAAAAAAATTTTTTGGAAAATGTTGACAAACCCCAGAATTGTCTTCTAAACCATGCACTTCTCACAAGCTCATCGAAATGACTCATATCACTTAATATGATAATGCCCGGATATGGGACAGCCAAAAGTTCAGAAAAAGGTTACAACACCGGAAGTCCGGCAATATGCAAATTCCGATTCACCCATAATTTGAAATTTTTCGACAATCACTTTATAAAGTGGAATTCATTATCGAGATCCATTTCCTGCTTCTAGATATTATCTACCTTCATATAATCTGTGGCCTCCTTCTAGTAGTTCGCGGTTGGTTTCTGTAAATATGCCTTCAAAATCATTTCAAATTTTGTCAAAACAAATTTCGTGAGCGTCAGTAGGCACATTAGCTTCCCAATCTAATATTTTTCAAGAGAAATTTGATACAAAAAATGTTTTCTCAAAATACGATTGATCTGAACCAATTGTGAACGTGAGAAACCAACCCTCTACCTCATATCTCGGTACCATATCGTTGACACATATTGGCATCATAATTAATTATCTATGCTAATGTGGCTCAAACGTTGAAATTGATTAAACTATACGAGTGCAAATATGGATTAACAATTTGACGTTTTTCGAAAATGGCGTCGTAAAATTAGGAGCCTGGGACAATCAAAATATCACCTAAATAGTGTGTATTCATGCTGCATGAGCATCACATCGTCGACACGTATTTACAATATTATTTATTATTTATGCTAAATTATTCGCAGCCGGTCCACGCGCCGTATTCATACGTGTTACACACATGGTGACCTCCGATGTATTCATTTGGTATTCGTTAGTTAACCCAAAGACTGTGCCATGATATCCCAAGCATATTTATATCAATTACGTGTCGTTCTAACTGGCCACATGGATTGTTATGTAAATTCATCTATTGCTGTTGGTCCGGAGCGGCAGGTTACGAGGCCAATTATACAACTGGTTGAGTTATCAGTCCTGAAAGCCAACAACTGCATGTCTATCCTGGTTTCATAATGGCTAGTCCTGTTGGGTTAGTGTCCATCGATAAGACTAAATTAGCTTCGTTTCATTCTCAATTTATGAGTGCAAAATAGAAGCTAACCTGAGCGGGATAAGTTCTGTAGGTCGAGGAAATGAATTGTGTTTTAATTCTCAAAATGGTAGATATTTCCCTTTCATCGTTCAGGAGCCCTATTTGAGGCCGTCGATTGAGACTCTTATCTTAGGTTACACTTCCCGGTTTTTAGATCACAGTTCGTCCTCATAGTTCCCCTCATGATAATTACAAATAATTGTACTTTCCAGGTAACTAATTGAATTGAATCTTTTCAAAATGTTTAGTTTTTCATCCGAGTTGGTG
Source organism: Asobara japonica (assembly GCA_026005395.1). Taxonomy (NCBI): domain Eukaryota; kingdom Metazoa; phylum Arthropoda; class Insecta; order Hymenoptera; family Braconidae; genus Asobara; species Asobara japonica. The sequence continues at coordinate 5,040,897 of BQMI01000298.1, read as the reverse complement.
ATATTTGGTGATACATGCAACGGACTGGAATCGTCTCTTCTTTGCGGATACATTGGTAAACCTATGCAAGACTCTACTGAGATGGCGCTAGAGCGAAAACGTCTCAGTTGTTCGCGTAAAAACTGTACCTCTGAGGTAGATCTCAGTCGTAGTAGTTTAATAGTATGTAAAAACCTCCTAAATTTGACAAAATTGCCCACTTAACGTCAGGTGACTGAACGACTTTCATCCAAATGGTTCATACGCATGAATGACTATTCTTAATTGAACAGTTGATGATACACGACGTCATTATCAATGGGCGATACCTAATTGGTAAACATGCTGAGGTAATGATGACATATCAAAAAATTCCAATAACCATGCACTCGGAACTGGCAATTGTGAAATTTTCCCATGACATGGTTTTTTTTTGCTATATAGATATATATCTGTTCTATGAGCAACGTAAATTTCCTGCACGTGTTTCTCCATATGAAAAAGTATTATTCCAAATTCGCAACTTTTTTTTTTCCAGGAATATATCCTTCTTCATAAAACAATTCATTAAAATTTTTTGTGCTAAAATAATCGGAAAAAAATGTTTCTTTATGCTTGGGCAATTACCTCGATAGCACTATGCAGCAAAATTTGGAAGAATACAAAATGGAGACCGGATTGTGCTATCGAGTTAATCAGAATGCCCCTCACAGGTGGATTTTTGGTATCAATACTATCAATATGGAACCCAATTTCGCAGGTTCATAATCGCTCGACTTCGCCAAGTCATGGTGAATGAAATCACATTAGGAAACTAAATAATCGTTTGATCGGTCTCCATCGGCGATATTCCGTATCTCATGTACGACGTCACCGCGATAAAACTAAGCATCATCCTCCATGGCCTCATTATCAGCGCATATGGCTCAGCCATATATATATGTGAGTTTTCACTGTCAAAATTTAGAAGCCAAGGAACCATTGAACCAAATACATTGGAAAACATTTTCTAAGTAGGCAAAATGATGAGCAAAGTTTTGTTCTTCCTCCTCGTTGGAATGGTCCTCTCTGCAGTGGCCTTAGCCTACGAACCTGACAAAATCTCGTGGGACAGATGTCATAACAAATTCGAACCCGTAAGTCTACACTTCGGAAACATCATTACCACCCAACTCAAACCCTCCTGGGGTAACCGCAATTACAAACATATTATTTTTCTTTTTTTTAAATTGTGTTATTTTACGTTTAGTGTGGGCTACCAGAACACTGCTGCAAGCCATTCCGCTGTATGATATACCTGGGCAAATGTGTCTGAAACCTCCAACCATATCTCCAGCATCGATAACGGATCGAAGGTCGTCATCATCGATGGTCCCCCCATCTCCGCACAACCTTCCTCATTTTATCTCCACCTTGTATATTATCACATCAACATCCAACGGAATAAAAACCATTGTAAAATCTATATCAGCGGTCATGTATAACACTTAACTACCTTTCCATCCAGTTTTGTCCATCGATGCTGTGATCCAATTGAGGACAAATCGGAAAGGGCCGGTGTGGGCCCGAAGGAGCAGCACATCAATTTGGGAACCAGCTTGGTACCCTTCAAATGTCAACCCAAAGAGGCAAAAAATCTTGATTTCGGATTTAGGAAGTCTAATAACCCCAAGTTTACAACCATTACTAAATTGAATACCCAGAAAACTCTCTGTAAACTCACGAAAACAAAATTGACCTTGCACCATCGGATGGTTGAGGTGCATGCGGTGTAGCATGTGGGTTAGCAAGCAAAATAGAGAGTGTAGACAATTGTAAAAGCACCTAGCTCATAGGTGGTTGGTCCCAGTGGTGCTTTCGGGTTTTGATAAAACGGCTAAACATCAATCGGACTTGAAAACTGGCCTGTAATTCGACTTTCCATAGCGAACGATGGTGGCAGAACTATCGTCACTCATGTCACTTGTAAACACCTAGACGCAGTACAGGTCAATAGATCCACTGTCGAGGCAAGTGAGAGGGCAAAAGAGTGAGAGAGGGAGAGGTTGTGTGATGCATCCGTTGAATATGTATGAGGCCGCGACACCCCATAGCACCGAGACCGAACCACTATCTGCGGGTGATAGTGGGTATGCTCTGTGTCTCGCTGGGGTCTGCCGACGGGTTACAGAGTGCGGAGGGGAAAAGAGGGTGAGGGAGATGAAGAAGAGAGAGGACAGATAGAATGTAGTGAACCAATGTGAGGGTGGAGAAATGCGCGACTGTGGCAGCAAAGGGGTTGGACATAGTAGTGAGAGTAAGTACGGTTATACGGCAAGAACCAAAGCCAATGTTGACTTGAACTACGCCAAAATTTTTGACATCTCCAAAGTTGCCAATTTTGCCATTCTGAATTGTGAAAAATTTCTGCAATTTTAAAAACTGGGTACTTTTTCTATGTAGGCGCAACGTATGTACAAATGTGGGAGATTCATGCAGGAGTATGCTGTCTGTCTCGCTGGTGTCTAGCAATATATATATATATAGTTTCAGGGGGGAGGAGAGAGGAGGAGGTTCAGTAAGAGATGGATGAGGCAGAAGAAGGACGAACAGAATGTACCGAGGAAAACGACGTGAGGGTGGTGAAATGTGCGACTATAGCAGGGGATTGGACATAGTGAGAGAGGGTTGTACAGCAAGAACCCAATGGAAACTCGAGCCTTGCCAAAATTTCCCGCTCTCACCCATCATACACACTCTCCTCACCTTGGTATCCCTGTTTTCCTTCCCTCTTCCTCCTCGCCTTGGTCTTTGGTTACGATATACTAGTTTCAACGGGCTGTATGTTGCATACCACTCAGCCACAGAGAAAGCCGTCTCCAGTGCGTTATCTTAGGAGACAAAGTTACGTCGTAATTCCTTCGCGAACAGATGCCGATGCCTCGTAAGACGATGGTTACCATTATTTCTCTGACCCAACCCCCCGATGTGCAGCACTTCAGTTCAACAGACATTTACCTACTAAGGAATTGGCAATGGTGAAACTTAATCTTGTTGAGGTTATTACCAACATTCGAAATGTATTCTGAATGTATTTTTCTTTGCATTTTCAGAATTTTCACAATGCTAGAAAAGTCTTTTAAAAGTTGTACCATTTAACATTTCCACGATTTTAACTTGATCCAACCATTCAGATTGAATAATAATGCTCCAATTAATTTTCCGCCATAAAAACCATGGGCTCTAAAATCGAAAATACCTCTTAAATAAACTCTAAAAAGCAGTGTGATGTGAACCCTCAACCACGATGAAGTAACAGACTTTTACAACCGTAAATTGACGAAAAGATCAAACAGTTGATGGGCTTTTAAATCCGATTTGAGTGGCAAATATATGCGGCGATAAAAACTGAATCATCTTGGTGCCAGAGAATCGCTTGGTTTTTCCATCCAATGATGATGGAGTGGAGAAAAAAAAATAATATGGGTGGAGTCTGAAGTGAGTGAGCAGCTTAGGAGGCATGTCGATAATTCGCCTCTTAGACGGGGTGGCGGAGTGAGACTGCATGAGAGTATGGGAGTTATTTGGCAAGGGGTAGATCCACCGATGAGAATGGGTATAATATATATGATCCACTAAATAGGGAACCGTTTGTGCGTGAACGATGAATCCCGCAAGACAGCCATGAGATATTGCTGGGATTAGGGTGCGTTATAGTTTTAAGCTCGTATCGTTAAAACATTGGTGGTGCTCAATTGCTAATTTTATGTGCATTTTCCTTTCAAATATGAGAAATTCCACAAATACATAGAGAGTAAAAATATGCATACTGTTAATTATGTAGCATTAAAGCATTAAGAGTTGTGTAACAAGTTATGTCAAAATTGTGACAACATACAAAATTACGAAAATCACGATAATTTTAATTTGCGAATAAATTCCAAAATTTTAGAAAACTGATAATTTCACATTTTCACGATAAACACACACACGAAAAAAAATCATCATCAATTGGCATCTCATTCTATAAAAAATCGAAATGCAAACAAAACATTAATGACCCCCAATGTTTATTTCCCAAATCAAAGGAAAACACATCAATTCAACATCTCTTGAGATGAAAAATCTACAACCCAAAAACATCCACACTTAACCCTTTTATTTTAACGCTAGCTCGTGCAGGATGTTACGGCTCGTTGAGCATCACTGTTGTTATTCGCGAGGGGTGTATGGCATAGGCTCGTGCAGTAGAGGGGGCGTGAGCAAGGGTTAGGGAGATGGGTAACATTGCGAAAATACCAGGGGATCTTTTCTCGCGGGTGGCGAGACTGAGAGGCGATAATAAACCAAAGTGCAATAAAATATATTCGAAAGCCAGTTGCCTAAAGGCGACGACTTGTTCAGGCCTCGCAGTAGGGAAGAAAAGCTTCATTAACGAGTCCAAAGTTCATTGCCAACCCCTTAGGTATAACTGGGGTGGAAATTCATCCAAAAATCCACGGATAATTAACCAAGAGAAATTGGGGAGATGAGGTGGAATTTCTTCTTAATCATTCGAGAATTTGGTAGTTGATTTCTTCATTCGAATGAGTATCGGAAATTTTTGTGAGAATTTTTTCATTCAGGAACTTCAAATATTGGGGATGTATTTCATATATATATATATATATATATATATATATATATATATATATATATATATATATATATATATATATATATGAAAGAGTAATAAAAATAGAAGAATTTTTGTATTTCATTTAAATTTCATATTTTGAAATTGCTAAATATGTCACTGGGAGCAATAAATCACGAGTAAGAGTGAAGTTTCAAGAATTCTTTGCAGTCACTTTGACCGCGCCTCGTAGCGTTTCTTTTGCTCACTAATTACGCCACATACGAGGAACGTAAGACGCACCATGCGTTTTTTTTCTTCTCTTTTCCACCATCCCAGACGCTCATAAATGATGCATCGTGAATTATGTCGCTGCACTTTTTACAATTGCTTTTCTTTTTATTCAATCTCGGTACAGTCGTCACTACGATGCGTTATTCAATCCGACCGTTAGAGTGCATTCAATCATCGCAGCAGGATGCTGGTTTATCGAAAATTCTTAGGAAAACAGGAAAGCGTTACGTTCTAGAAAAATTGAATTGCATTTCTCTCTGGGTTGCACAACACGTATAATGAAATTATCGTATTTTTTTTATGAACAGATTTTTCGTGGAATTATTCGACAGGATTAAAACCTGATTCCTTCAATGAAAAATACAGTATGATATTTTTATTTTTATTATATTTTATTATGCCTATATAATGTATGTATATAGTACATACGTGATGTAGAGGTAATGAGATAAATCGAATGATTCACAAAAAAAAAATTGTGATGAAAAATATAAACACACACACACATTTTCACCAGAGCAAAATAGCGAGATGGGCCAACGATGGTCAATCAATTACCTTTGCTAATTCAAAAAATCGCGATGGGCGCTCACTGAAAATTACGTCATTTGTCAAGAGTCTGAATAGTCCCGTCAGTACTCCGGAAGCCTGGGAAAAAAAGTGAAGACAACCACGAGAAAACGTTAAGATGAGTAAGATGGTGGAGAATAAAATAACGTGCGACTTTACGGCGTTCTGAAACTCCCATAAAACCGCTGTACGTCAAACTTTTCAATTTTATGTTTCAGCGTTTCGTTACTTCCCTCGTTTCGCCACTTGGAAAGCAAAACGCATGGCCAAGTGGTGGAAGAGGGGTTGCTGGTCGCCCACTGGTTTGGAAACAATTTTCGTGGGTATAATAAGAGTGATGAAAAAAAAGCATGATGAGGGACGAAAAAGTCAGTAGAAATGTGTGTGTGTGTGGTTTTGGTATCAAATTTTTCAACTCCCCGATTGCGGGAAATCAATGGCCCGACATGTGTCAAATAGCTTAGAGTTCCAAATGCTAGCACCTTCTCCGCTTCCTTTGATCAGACAAAAAAAATTCTACCAAACCATTTGACAGACACATGTCAAACAAAACCATATGCACCTCCCTCTGATTCCGATCAACCGATTCACCAGATACAATCTGCAGTTCAAAAAAAAACAACTTGATTACTCCACGAAAATGCAATCGGACTCTACTTCACACGTACGTCATTAGAAACCCCATTCATAGGGAAGAGCCTTTGCATCACACATCCGATAAAATCTAAATACAGATCAGCGATGTCTTTGAGGATATAATTTGGTTTTCCATGCGGGGACAGCTGTCGCTCGATCGAATGTCTCAGAGAAGATGTGTCCCACAGCACCCATCTCCAACACCTCCGATGACAGATCCGTCAGTAGTCACACCATTCTCTGAACATTCCTTAAGCGTGTGTCGAGATAATCTCGAAGGAAAAAAATTATTTCGAAAAGCTGCAAAATTTCCAAAGCTTCAGACACTTACCGGTCAGTGTCAGCAGTTGAAAAAGCCTTCATATCACAATCGGCGAAACCTCCAAAAAAGGCCCGCGGGCAAGTGGGGCTGAGTGTTCACCCCCCACTGGCATATCGATGAACACAATGAACTCAACATTCGCTGAACTCAATGGGTACTCGCTCGGAGGCAGCTTAAGTACCTGCCAAGTGAACCGGGAACCAAGTGGCCCCGAGCATTTGATGTGCTTAGGCAAATGTAGCACCCACTACGATGTAACATTCAACTGGGGATAGTGTACATGTGAAGCTCATGCTTAGATGTATTATTGTTGAGCTAGGGCCATAAGGGCGTGTGATGTATTTGTAAAAAGGTGTCGGGTTGGAACTAAGGAGGTCGAGCGCTCCCGCGCCCCGAGGGAGTTACGCGCTTTGCAACTGTGGCACACTAGTGCGCTGGGGGCCGAGGGATGTTATAACAGATAAAAGAGAATTGTATAAAATGGGGGGCGCAAAAAGTTGGACACCAGGGGCAGAACGTGTCAAAAGTGAATAGGAAAAAATTGAGAGGATGTGTTAGGAAATCTACTATACATAAAAATAAAGTTACACGGGAAAATCGAAGTGGAACCGCTCAACCACATTTGCTAAGTAGATGGAAGCTAAGAATTCTATCTGTGTAGTTATGACTTTTTTCGTATTTATTCTCTCACCCAGACATAATCCCTCGTTTGAAGGTGTTGCCCATTGCTTACGATCTGTCAAATTTCATTTCACGCTTCCTAGAGTTACGTAGAGAACGACCAGTCGATTGGGGACATTGAGATACAGATCTAGCCGACACCTCTCTCAATTTCCTCCCCATCGTACGCTTTTGTCTGGTGCTTTACTGCTCTTGCAGATCGTCATCTGGGGTGACGGCCGCCGGGCGCCTCCTACGCTTCCTTTTTTTTTTGTCACTCAGATTTTCGACGATAAGAATTGTTGAGCGTGAATTTTCGTTCTGTTTTTTAGGGGGAGTTCTGTGGCACATTTGGGCAACAGGGTTTATCGATGTTGTCATAAATAAGAATTGACGTAATTCTGGATGAGACGAATCCCATCTAATATCAATCTATCCCTTCCATTACTCTTGGGGTAATAAAAGGGAGGGTGTATAGAAAACTGGATGACAGCAGTGGAATTTTTAGATAATAATGCTTAATGAAATTTGAGATCTTTAAACGCGTTTCGATCACCTTTGTAACTTTTTGGAATTTTCCATCAAAAGCCCTATAGAATCAAAGATTCCCATACCCATACAGATGTATTGTTCAAAATTAATGTCATCGAATCATTGCATAAGAGTAAATCTTCATCGAACTCAACAGTCAAAAGCTCTGAATATTTTAGAAACCTGTGGGTTCAGTCTCAACAGTAGACTATTTCAGTTAAGAGTGTCTATCGATCGTTGGAGACCTTGGTGTACCATCATCCCCGGTATTTCTAGTGCTATGGAAAAGCTTTTGACACTCCGAGCACGTACATGGGGCAAGGACCGCCGCAAGCTCCTTCCACCCCCCCCCCCTTCCCCTCCGCCCGCCAGACCCGCGGATCGTAGCTTTCTCCTGGTGCGCACTCTCACCTACAGAATCCTCTTCGCATACAGCCCAGGGAATCTCTTCGCTATCACAAGACCGCCATTGCCATTTTTCTCTTACGCTATTTAATCAGCAAAACGTAATTCCCGGGAAGGAGATACATTCTTATATATATATATATCAAATCTGTAACGAAGTGGTAGATTCGGATAAGCGCATACTGAATTCGCTATTATTTTGACAAAGTCAACTCAGACTCAAAGATTACAAATACCTCATGAGAACTTTCCGAAGGTGATGGAAATTTGTGCGTATCCTCTAAGAAAACTAATTCATTGACACATTGACCGTGGCATTGCCCTCATTGTTATTCCACGACAATGCGACGTGATTACCAAAATAAGATGGACATCCGGTGTGACAATTGGAATCGCACAAAACGGAAGCCAATGCCATGAGTCACAAGGATCATACCGAATTTTGATGGGAATGGTGGACAATGGTGGCGCGAGTAACACCATGACCGACTATGGGTAAACAAGTTGATGGAGTATGGGGTCAGAGACACCCGGTTAAACTTGCGATGCTTCGCCAGTAACATGTGCATTGGAATTCTCAGAATTCCGGCAAACTGTGGAATTCCGATATAGCATGTAAACATAAACAGAAGATAATGTGGACGGAATGGAGATGATTGTCTGTCATCATTGCTAGTTGATGGGTGCTCAACTATGATCATAAACCTCGAGGAAAATTGGTTCATTTAATTGGGTGGGATTTTAGTAGTGAATTGGTAAAATGAGGTTGGCAACGTAAAAGTTTTAGGGGATTAATGTATAGACATATATATATATATATAGGAAATAGGGAAGATTCGAAAGTACAGAACAAAACTATATTTTCAGAATTATTTTCAACTGGACCCTTACAACCCTTGCGCCAAGCGGAAAAAACCGATACAAAGATTAGATGTGCTATATATACTCCCCTATTCCATCAACTAATCAGCGCAACTTCTGAAAATATAAATATCAGCAAATGCGATAACCACCATTTTCCCACATCCAAAAAGCTAAATCAATCACCCTAAGAATAATTGAGCAATATAAAAGCAAAAAAAAATTACTCAACTCGGCCATACTCATAAGTGCGATGGTCGGTAGGGGGTCCAGTGGGCTTTCCTCCACGGCTCATAACTATCAAGGGTACCTAACATTGTAAGGGCAACTAGTAGCACTTTTTTCTATGACGTATTGGTGGCAATGGCCTCTAACTAGCAGTCCCCATTGGCCAATAATGTCCTTCTCCATAACATAGTGGCACAATATCGCCGGTTCTCTATCCCAGGACAAATAGATCACATTGCCAACTAATAAGCCGTTTGGTCCTTTTGCTTCAAGCCCCTCCAACTTCACCCCAGACTCACTGTCTTACTTGTGTCCCCCATGCTTGCTGCCAATTTTTTTTGTCCCTCGCACACAAAAATCCTGGAATATTATTTTCATCTCGTTTTGTGTGTCGCAGTGTGAGTTTCCCGTTTTCTGAAATACCATGTCGTTCATCAATTGTGTTAGGCATATATAGAGTAACAGGGTGTGCGCGCGCATAGACACACCAGAGGGGTGTCCACTATTGTCATGGTAATGTCCCCGGCAATCGATCCGCCTCATTATGTCCTGAAAAGACCCCAAAAAAGGCCTCAAAGTCAGCCAAGGAACTCCTTCAGGGTTTCTGTGGGAACGCAATGAATTTGGCACGGTATTTATATAAATTGTTGGAAACCCTATTGCGCCATCCAAGGCTTTTTATCGGAAGTGGAGAGCAGCACGTCAACTGATTTCGAATCAGTTATGTAGACCGGAGAATATCATTCTAAGAAACAAACCAAGAATTATCAAATCCGGGATTTAATTTGGCCAAAATCGAAAAAAATTAATTTGACTTTTTCGACCCAAATTCGACGGAAATATCTTCTAGGGGTTCCTATTGGATAATATCAACGCACACGGGGCCAAAAATTCAATTTTAAAAAATTTAAGTTTGCCTCCCCATAAGGTCCCAATGTTAAATTTGGCCAAGATCGAAAAAAATTAATTTGACTTTTTCGACCCAAATTCGACGGAAATATCTTCTAGGGGTTCCTATTGGATAGTATCAACGCACACGGGGCCAAAAATTCAATTTTAAAAAATTTAAGTTTGCCTCCCCATAAGGTCCCAATGTTAAATTTGGCCAAAATCGAAAAAAATTAATTTGACTTTTTCGACCCAAATTCGACGGAAATATCTTCTAGGGGTCCCTATTGGATAGTATCAACGCACACGGGGCCAAAAATTCAATTTTAAAAAATTTAAGTTTGCCTCCCCATAAGGTCCCAATGTTAAATTTGGCGAAAATCGAAAAAAATTAATTTGACTTTTTCGACCCAAAATTGACGGAAATATCTTCTAGGGGTCCCTATTGGATAGTATCAACGCACACGGGGCCAAAAATTCAATTTTAAAAAATTTAAGTTTGCCTCCCCATAAGGTCCCAATGTTAAATTTGGCCAAAATCGAAAAAAATTAATTTGAATTTTTCGACCCAAATTCGACGGAAATATCTTCTAGGGGTTCCTATTGGATAATATCAACGCACACGGGGCCAAAAATTCAATTTTAAAAAATTTAAGTTTGCCTCCCCATAAGGTCCCAATGTTAAATTTGGCCAAGATCGAAAAAAATTAATTTGACTTTTTCGACCCAAATTCGACGGAAATATCTTCTAGGGGTTCCTATTGGATAGTATCAACGCACACGGGGCCAAAAATTCAATTTTAAAAAATTTAAGTTTGCCTCCCCATAAGGTCCCAATGTTAAATTTGGCCAAAATCGAAAAAAATTAATTTGACTTTTTCGACCCAAATTCGACGGAAATATCTTCTAGGGGTCCCTATTGGATAGTATCAACGCACACGGGGCCAAAAATTCAATTTTAAAAAATTTAAGTTTGCCTCCCCATAAGGTCCCAATGTTAAATTTGGCGAAAATCGAAAAAAATTAATTTGACTTTTTCGACCCAAAATTGACGGAAATATCTTCTAGGGGTCCCTATTGGATAGTATCAACGCACACGGGGCCAAAAATTCAATTTTAAAAAATTTAAGTTTGCCTCCCCATAAGGTCCCAATGTTAAATTTGGCCAAAATCGAAAAAAATTAATTTGAATTTTTCGACCCAAATTCGACGGAAATATATTCTAGGGGTTCCTATTGGATAGTATCAACGCACACGGGGCCAAAAATTCAATTTTAAAAAATTTAAGTTTGCCTCCCCATAAGGTCCCAATATTAAATTTGGCCAAAATCGAAAAAAATTAATTTGACTTTTTCGACCCAAAATCGACGGAAATATCTTCTAGGGGTCCCTATTGGATAGTATCAACGCACACGGGGCCAAAAATTCAATTTTAAAAAATTTAAGTTTGCCTCCCCATAAGGTCCCAATGTTAAATTTGGCCAAAATCGAAAAAAATTAATTTGACTTTTTCGACCCAAATTCGACGGAAATATATTCTAGGGGTTCCTATTGGATAGTATCAACGCACACGGGGCCAAAAATTCAATTTTAAAAAATTTAAGTTTGCCTCCCCATAAGGTCCCAATGTTAAATTTGGCCAAAATCGAAAAAAATTAATTTGATTTTTTTGACCCAAATTCGACGGAAATATCTTCTAGGGGTTCCTATTGGATAGTATCAACGCACACGGGGCCAAAAATTCAATTTTAAAAAAATTAAGTTTGCCTCCCCATAAGGTCCCAATGTTAAATTTGGCCAAAATCGAAAAAAATTAATTTGACTTTTTCGACCCAAATTCGACGGAAATATCTTCTAGGGGTTCCTATTGGATAGTATCAACGCACACGGGGCTAAAAATTCAATTTTAAAAAATTTAAGTTTGCCTCCCCATAAGGTCCCAATGTTAAATTTGGCCAAAATCGAAAAAAATTAATTTGACTTTTTCGACCCAAAATCGACGGAAATATCTTCTAGGGGTCCCTATTGGATAGTATCAACGCACACGGGGCCAAAAATTCAATTTTAAAAAATTTAAGTTTGCCTCCCCATAAGGTCCCAATGTTAAATTTGGCCAAAATCGAAAAAAATTAATTTGACTTTTTCGACCCAAATTCGACGGAAATATCTTCTAGGGGTTCCTATTGGATAGTATCAACGCACACGGGGCCAAAAATTCAATTTTAAAAAATTTAAGTTTGCCTCCCCATAAGGTCCCAATGTTAAATTTGGCCAAAATCGAAAAAAATTAATTTGACTTTTTCGACCCAAAATCGACGGAAATATCTTCTAGGGGTCCCTATTGGATAGTATCAACGCACACGGGGCCAAAAATTCAATTTAAAAAAATTTAAGTTTGCCTCCCCATAAGGTCCCAATGTTAAATTTGGCCAAAATCGAAAAAAATTAATTTGACTTTTTCGACCCAAATTCGACGGAAATATCTTCTAGGGGTCCCTATTGGATAGTATCAACGCACACGGGGCCAAAAATTCAATTTTAAAAAATTTAAGTTTGCCTCCCCATAAGGTCCCAATGTTAAATTTGGCCAAAATCGAAAAAAATTAATTTGAATTTTTCGACCCAAATTCGACGGAAATATATTCTAGGGGTTCCTATTGGATAGTATCAACGCACACGGGGCCAAAAATTCAATTTTAAAAAATTTAAGTTTGCCTCCCCATAAGGTCCCAATATTAAATTTGGCCAAAATCGAAAAAAATTAATTTGACTTTTTCGACCCAAAATCGACGGAAATATCTTCTAGGGGTTCCTATTGGATAGTATCAACGCACACGGGGCCAAAAATTCAATTTTAAAAAATTTAAGTTTGCCTCCCCATAAGGTCCCAATGTTAAATTTGGCCAAAATCGAAAAAAATTAATTTGACTTTTTCGACCCAAATTCGACGGAAATATATTCTAGGGGTTCCTATTGGATAGTATCAACGCACACGGGGCCAAAAATTCAATTTTAAAAAATTTAAGTTTGCCTCCCCATAAGGTCCCAATGTTAAATTTGGCCAAAATCGAAAAAAATTAATTTGACTTTTTCGACCCAAATTCGACGGAAATATCTTCTAGGGGTCCCTATTGGATAGTATCAACGCACACGGGGCCAAAAATTCAATTTTAAAAAATTTAAGTTTGCCTCCCCATAAGGTCCCAATGTTAAATTTGGCCAAAATCGAAAAAAATTAATTTGACTTTTTTGACCCAAATTCGACGGAAATATCTTCTAGGGGTTCCTATTGGATAGTATCAACGCACACGGGGCCAAAAATTCAATTTTAAAAAATTTAAGTTTGCCTCCCCATAAGGTCCCAATGTTAAATTTGGCCAAAATCGAAAAAAATTAATTTGACTTTTTCGACCCAAATTCGACGGAAATATATTCTAGGGGTTCCTATTGGATAGTATCAACGCACACGGGGCCAAAAATTCAATTTTAAAAAATTTAAGTTTGCCTCCCCATAAGGTCCCAATGTTAAATTTGGCCAAAATCGAAAAAAATTAATTTGACTTTTTCGACCCAAATTCGACGGAAATATCTTCTAGGGGTTCCTATTGGATAGTATCAACGCACACGGGGCCAAAAATTCAATTTTAAAAAATTTAAGTTTGCCTCCCCATAAGGTCCCAATGTTAAATTTGGCCAAAATCGAAAAAAATTAATTTGACTTTTTCGACCCAAATTCGACGGAAATATCTTCTAGGGGTTCCTATTGGATAGTATCAACGCACACGGGGCCAAAAATTCAATTTTAAAAAATTTAAGTTTGCCTCCCCATAAGGTCCCAATGTTAAATTTGGCCAAAATCGAAAAAAATTAATTTGACTTTTTCGATCCAAAGTCGACGGAAATGCCTTCCTGGGGTTCGACGTGAATAGTATCGAGCCACTCCAGGGTCCAAAACTCAAATTTGAAAGGTCCCAAACGTTTCGCAAAAACGAAAAAAATTTGTTTCAGCACGGCAGTTTCCTGTGCCTGCTTATTCTCTGATAGTATGAGGGGGTTGATGAAAGGGTTCTCGTCATTGAAATTCAATACCTGGATTTTCGTCTTGAGCGTCGATTTAATCATGGGAAAATTTCCATGTTCGTTGGAAGAGCGTGAGTCCTTAAACACAACTTAGGAACTCTTGAATAGGCCGATTACCCGTCTAATTATTTGGCATGGGTTCCGTTATCAACCGAACCCTATCGTCTCCCACAACGTCTACACTGGTCTTCTCTATATCGCTGGTCTCGTCGTAACCCTCTGGAAGGTCATTGTTACCTCGTTACTAACCCTCTGATACGGTTTCTCCTATACTTTGGAAGAAAATCCACCCCTCAGTGCTTCCAGCAGCTAGAGCACATACCATCTACTGGGACATTCGCCCGATCAATCCAATAAATGTATATTGAGAAACCGAGATTGCTTTTTTCTTGGGGGAAATAAAAGAAACGAATGAGCTGATGATAGTATCAACAGTCGGTCATTTTTATTTTTTCCATCTTATTTTTATCAGTTAATTCGCAACATATTCCTCTACTTTTTGCACTGTATTACTTTTCTAAAAGCTTTGACTGTGATACATCCTGTGCTACGTAATTGAACTTATCTTGCAATTGTTAGCAATTGAGATAACGAAAATTTGCCTCTGGTTATTTTTCGGAGAAATTTATGAACCTTCAAGACTCGATTTCGGAAGGAAAACAAAGAGTATATGGTAGCTATAATACTATTCGGATGTATGTTGGAGACAATAGATATGGGTTAAACTTGGTGTTGGTGCAATCAATACTGTTTCGGTATTACAGTGGAAACACTCTCGCCGAAAACGGGCCTACACTGGCTTTTGTGTGGACGAAGGATGGAGAAGGGTAGGAGGATTGAGCGCGTGGTCCGCATACTGATTAACTGGGAAACAAGGAAGACACGAGGCAGTGCCGACTATGCCAAACTTAGTATCAGTATGTTTTTGAAAGGGAAACTGGAGAAAAAATCTCTATACTGCTTCTATTAGGAATCACATTCGATTCTATTAAAATCAAATGGAATGAAAATCTCCATGTTAATTATTGCTGCAGTCTCGGAATTAAGCGGAATAGTTATGTAACAATATGTCAAGAATACGAGATGGGGGCTTGAATGGCTTGAAGAACTTGTAAAAGCCAAGAAGTTCTCCAAAAAATTCTTACATTATCTTAATTCTCCTAGACTTTAAGATATAATCGAAAAATCGAGCCCAATAATAAATGCACTTACCTTGCCGTAGTAAAAGCTTGATGCTGCCAACAGAATTGCACTCGACGGAAGGAAGAGTTTTGCCTTTTAAACTTACCGACTGACTAGGGTGCCACTGTATTGTCGATCCATCGCTGCATAAGCCGGTGTCGCCGCAGTAGTGAAACTCTGGAACTGAGGCAGCATTCTCGGGGAATCCCCAGCATTTCTGGAGTCGTGGCGATGCGCGCACATAGCGACGCCGTAACTCCGCACATGCGACCCACTGAGCGCAACTGAAAATTTCGAAATTATATTTTATCGGTACGGTACAATTGTTACGTGATCTTAAAAAAATTATTCTGAATAAATATCAATTTAGAGTTGTCAAAAAATTTCCTCGCCTATTATGCGATTAGTATTTGAAAACTTTGGAAATTATTATCTCTGAATTCCGCACTGCTCCTCACTTGTTCTCATCTACGAATTGTATGCGATAATACATCTCAAATTCAAAACAATTCCGGATTGTGAATCTGTGGATTTTTAGCTCGCGCAGTTGCCTTCGTCTCGCTGATGGCTCAACCTCAACCCTCAACCCGCGCAATTTAAACGTCCCCAGAAATCTGGAAACTATCAGAAAACGGCGAGTTCTCTACGCAATCCATATTTGTGCATTTTCAAAGACCATATTTTTGCAGAAGCTCATCAAATTTCTATTTCATAAACAGTCTTATTTACCCATGAAACTCATAAAATCCACGAAAAAATGATAGCACATATACACACGTAATACAAAAATAAATTGTATTGTAACCTTTTTTTAATTAATTAATTCAGTACTTGAAACTTTTGACAACGCTCAACGCTCTAAGATTGGCACATCGACAACGATTGAAGCTCATGTTACGCATAAAATGCTTTCGCGCGCATTTCAACGTTTTTTTCCCAACCTAAAAAACAATGAGAACTCATTCACATACGATACAAAACCCGACGCTCTAAGATGATTGTAAAACATTTCATACTGACCTTTATTATATTCCGATTTTTTTACTTCTACATTTCATCTTAGCTTTGCACTTTATATTCCACTAACTTTCGGTTCCAAAACTGTAAATATCAATGCCGCCAAATCTCCGTTGCAAGGTCTTCCTAACATCCTATATGATTTAAAAAAGCTGCGTGCGCACGACAGCGTATAGGGCGTGTATGCATGTAGCTAAGCATCGGAATCCTCGTTCGCGATACGCGATTCGCTTTATATACATATATATATAGGTACTCACTGTTATCATGGGCATAATCACGAACTCCAATTCCAATAGTTGCGTCAACACTGAACAGCTGAAAAACTCATTGCTCATTGTCATTGATCAATCAACTGCTACAATTTCCTCGCGACCTGCAACGACGCATTAAAAAAGCCCTGGTCACGTGACCCATAATTCCGTACAGAGGTTATGTTACAAAAAAACATAGAAGATTGGAATAAGTCAGATCTGCAGACATGGCTCCAGTGAAAGTCATTGTCCAGGGAATCTCTCTACGCTATGATGATGGTTATCAGTCAGAGAGTTGTCCGAATCAAGGAAAACGCAAATTGGAACAGGTACTCGCATCGTATGGGCCGGTCAAATGCACTTACTCATGGACTGATGCAAATGCTGACTCAGGTCCACCAAGAGCAGCAATAGCGGACAATTTCGCTCACGTGTTTTTCAAAAATTATGAGGATTCTGTCAGGTGAGTTACATGAAGAAAAAATAGCGGTAAGTTGTACTTGTCCTGTTGTTTTATATTATTGATTAGCGTTGATTGATAACCGTTGAGGTGACAATATACGGATATTCAGTACTTACTGAGAGTTCATCAGTTCATTATCTTTCAGAGCTTGTCAAGCTGCTGAGAATCATCAACTCCGACTAGAGGATTGCATATTGACTTTGACTCCGGTACCAAATGCACTGGTGCCAATTGCCAACTTAACTGACGATTGTCTTATCAAAATATTTTCGAAATTAGATATTAAGGATAAGTTGAAAATCGAAGAAGGTAATTCGTTTATTGAATATTCATGTATTTATTATTTCATTTATAAACACTCCTAATAACGTACAAGTTCAACTCAAGATAATTTCTCAAATTTCAAGATTTTCTTGACAAGTAAAATATCTGACCGACAAACGGTTCTAAGGGAAAATGTTGAACTTTTTTTTCCTTGGAATTTCCTTTTAAATAAGCGGTTCTTTTAGATTTTTCTCTGCATCAACTTTTTCTTGAGATATATTCAAAATTTTAATTTTTTAACGGCCAAATGGACATTTTAACTGTGAGTGTGGTTCTTAATAGATCGCACCGATAAGTTCTGGAAAAAAATTGAACACGTTGGTGACAACAAACAATAATTTATCCTATCGGAAAATTGAAAAAAAAAATCATAGTAATGAAAATGATAATAACTTTTCTCCATTTCAGTTTGTGAGCAATGGGCAGAACTTGTCCAGTATAGCTGGTCCAGTACTACAAAACTTGATTTGACACATTGCACCATCACCGAAAAACAATTTCAGACATATCTAATGAAATGTGGCCGATATCTGGAGGAATTCAGTGGCATCATGAAGACCATATTTTTTCTTCAGTTGATTGAGATATACTGTAAGAAAATACAGATCCTTGACCTAACGATTGATATAGATGAATTGGACCCAAAGCTATGGCAAGAGGCATTAACAAAGCTTCTTCTGAAATTTGATAATTTGGAGTCTTTAAAACTTAGACACGATTTTTGGGAACCGTATGATGTTCTCAACTACATATCAAATTCAATCAAGAGTCTCACTATTGTAGCTTCATTCCAGATGGACGTATCTTCTGTTTTCGTAAGTTAAATATTTATTTGCATTAGGCAGCCAGGCAAGTATTATGGTAGCTCGTCAGCTTATGAAAAATGAAAAAGTTTTATACAACTATAAAGATCTATAAAGAACTCAATTATATTTGCAATCAATATTTTTTCATATCTATCCGATGAATCAATATCAGTTTCTGTTCGAAAGCAATAATGCACAAGGTGGATAATTATTCATTATCGGCAATTTCTCTGATTAACTCACCGTACAATTGCGCTCCCACCATTCTTAATTTCTTGTAATTTTTCTGCGCTCTAGGATTTCACCAATTTCCACAACTTGCGACATATAACTGTAGATGGCTACGTTGTTACCGAACTGGAGGGACTAGAAAATCTGAGAAATTTAACCCATCTAGATTTGTCTCATTGCCGACTATCACGGCATGCTGTAGACAAAATTGAAAAATTATCGAAGCTGAAGATATTCAAAATATCATACTGCAATATGGACTACGTTGACATTAGCGATGACGTCCTGATTAGAATGATCCGAGACCTTGGAGAAATTGAATGTTTATGGATCGATGGTGAGACAATCAAACTCTAATCACTTTTGCATAGTAGGCCAGAGCTCTTGCAAAATCGCTGAAAACATTCAATTGGTCGCATTTGTTTTACTTAACAACGATTAAGGTGTGAAATTTCGAAACAAACTCAATTTTCAAGTTTGAACTTAATGGACAATAAAATAACGATGTAGTTGAAATACCAGAAATCATGTCGATAAATATGCCAAAAAGATGATTAAATAGTAAGAAAAAAACATGAAATGTGACATAAAATTACCCTTCAATTTCATTTCAGGGATGTGTTCTTTGACAGATCGCTCACTACAATTTATATCAACATTACCAAACCTGAAAAGTCTCAACATATCAGATTTGCATAATGTAACACTCCACTCAATGGGAGAAATGCCATCAATGGTAACACTGGAATGCGAAGATCTCGATACTGTAACAGATGAGGGAATGGCAAGGCTCATCAAGTTAGCGCCAAATCTGAAACGATTGAATATTAGCCACAGTTCAATTACCCCAAACTTCTTCACAATTGCGGATTCAATTGTGAAAACTCGTACTAGTAATAATGCTTTGATTATCATCACAAGTGAATATAGTGTGACACAAAAGACTCAAGGATTCTCACCGCTATTGAAACTTCAGTTTAATGGGAAAGTGTCGAGCATTCTGGGTGATCGAATTTGGACGAGGCCCCATGCGCCTGGTGACGATTTATATGATGATGTCAATGAGAATGATGATTACGGCATCTGTGGCGAAGACTCCGATAGTTTCGACGACGACCGTGGGTTTGAAATGTATTAAACAGCTTTATCTGTTACAATTGCAGTGTAAGACAATACTTACTATGAGTACTTCAGTCCTGATAAACAAAAAAGGGACCTGAAAGGTACCTTCAAAAAATAAAAAAAACTAATTTCCTGAAATATGTCGTACAGTGTTTTCTTTTATTTTCTATGAGAGTGTTCTGTATACAATAAAGATGAGACGCTATTACAATAAATCCACAATAGATCAGGGAGAAGACACAGTGCACTCAAGCGCAAGTAAAATAATCACGTAATTAGCGACTT
Source organism: Asobara japonica (assembly GCA_026005395.1). Classification (NCBI taxonomy): domain Eukaryota; kingdom Metazoa; phylum Arthropoda; class Insecta; order Hymenoptera; family Braconidae; genus Asobara; species Asobara japonica. The sequence continues at coordinate 5,021,165 of BQMI01000298.1, read as the reverse complement.
GGACTAACTTGCAGTTTTTAATTTGCACGAGATCATTGATGAGTTAGGAATGAGATGCACATTTTTAAACAGTCAGTGATGTAGGAAGCAAACGTGAATAAAATGTGATCAGGGATCATCGCACTTTCCTGCAATATGTCTTTTAAAATCTGCTGATACTGTATATACTCTCTAGAAGGATAACAATGTTCATGGAGTAACTCTAGTAATGTCACAAGTTCGTCTTTGACATCCGCCTTGCTCCCTTTTGACATAGCCTGCTTCCGGTTCTTATGGAAGTTCTTCCGTGATATGCTCAATAATTTCCTCACGGCTTCAGGCACATGTTGTAGTCTCTGCAAAAGCCATAGGTTTTCAATAATTCATGAAAAACAAATTGATGGAAAAATACATGACTATATAGCCTAGAACAATTTGAACACACAAATGAAACAAGTTAATTCACTAACATAACAGTCATGAATATTAAAACCAATTGGGCATGGTTCATTTTTGAGGGCATAAGTTTTTCATAGAACATTTGCACATTTAGTGTGCTCATGTAGATATTGATTTAATATATTTTCCGTATATGTTCATCCATGTGTTCAGTTGATATGCGCTAGTATTTATGGGGATGAGTTAGTCGTGCCACAGAAATAAGAGTAGTTGATGATGCGCAAACTCACTGTATTTATTGGAAGGTTCTCCATCAAGGGCCAATTTTGGGTGCATGCCATACAATCACAAGAGAAAAGATACTGTTCCCTGAGCAACTGCTGTCTCTCAGCTTTTGGAACAGAAGTGTAGTGCTGGTCCATATAAGTGAAACAAATCTTTGAAAAAAAAACATAAACCTCTGTTATAAATACCATACTGAAATCATGTCATTAGACAATTTAATGTCAAAATTTCAGAATTTTCAGAACAATGACAAAAATTGATAAATGCAGGTGGCGTAATAGTTTAAATGTTCCTTACCGTAAATTTGTTATTACAACTAAAACTTACTCGTTCACCAACTTTAATTGGTCGATTAGCAAATGCAACATCTTTGTTAAGCGTCGGACATCTCACCAATACGATATCTGAATCACAGCTGTGATTGCAGAAGACCATGAACGGTGCAACCATCATATAGTGGGCAGTCTTTGGCTCAACAGTAGCGTCCTATAATAATGATAATAACAATAATAGTAGGATTATGGATGGGTTAACAAAAATATGTATACACATGTCCATTTACCCTGGTCATCAATATACGCTTAATCTCCCAATTTTTCATTAAAAATTCACCAATAAAAAACAGCAGAGGATTTTTGTAGAAAACTCCAAGATCTTTAGGGTATTTTTTGCCAAATAGATGAGTTTCCGTAGCCAAGTAATAAACGACGAAAGTCATTATAACTGATCTCCTATAATTCTCCAGCTCATTCCGACTCTCATCTCGATTGGTTATTGAACGGATGCAAGCAAATTTACTGCAGTCAACACCATTGCCAGTACAACCCTCAGCTCTTGGATCTGAAAAAAAAATTTGTTCATCACGATTTGTCCACATGAACTAAAGGGAGCCAATGATTCAATATAATTTTAGCATATATTATAGACATTATTCAAATGTTATCCGCATTTTTGAACTCGCAGCAGTCTCCTCAATTTACATTACACCCACAGTTCAGATTAAAAAAAAAAAAATCTTTCAAACAGTTCCATTTGCTCACCGGTGAGTGCATCAATCCTCCGTAGCATTTCTTTGAGCTCGACTACTCCCCCGGCCTTTCGCACAGCTTTCAACGTAACTTTCACGATAAGCTGGATAAACATGGACATATTCAGATCTATCAATATCCCCAGCACAGGACACTCAAACTCGTGATAATCTTTCCATGCTTCAGCGCGACAAGTAGTTGAGCAATAAATCACATTGACGCAGTGGTCACATGGGATGCCCGTGAGTGTTTCCTTCATGCAATGAGTACATTCCCGATAAAATTGTTCTGGAGATCGAACATGGGCGTACCTGTCCACAACTGCAATGGCGTCTCCAGGCCGCAAATAGCTCGTGGCTGCGATGTATTTACCATATTTTCTGGAGTATTTGATGGTGACCCCAGTGGTGCCAAGTATCTTGTGATTATTGCCGTCAACTATTGGCTTCAATTCTGGAGCCATTGGTGCTGCTGCAGCTACAGGATCCTCATGATATAGACTTTCCACAACTTCATCTCTTCCCGTTGCCTTTGGATCCACCTCCATCGATGCATTTCTTATATCCTGTAGAATTTCCTCAATCTCTTCTGGAGATTTCTGTAATGCGGTTAGGCACATGACCCCCCTACCATAAAGTTCAGCTCTCAAATTGTCGGGATAATTATTCTCGAGAGATCTCCTAATATCATGCAAGCAATCCTCATAATTCATTGCTTTGAAAGAGATAGCAGAACGATCGGCATAAATCAGTGACAGTTCTATAGAGCCAGGCTCTGCATAAGCAAGACTCCGCGTGTACATTTCCGCAACTTCCTTCAAATCCACTTTGGTCACCAACAAACGTTCTGCAGCGATCTTATACTTATGTGCTCTCTTATTGCTCTTCACCTTTCCTGATGAAACATCCAGTGATGCGCCCAGCGCTTGCAGAGATTCAATGTGAAATTTTAATTGTGATTCTCCAAATGGTATTTCAGAAAAGCGTGATAAGAGGTTTGAAGCAGAAGGCATCTCCGCTTTGGCAAGCATATATGCGTACCAGCGTATTCCATTTTTACCTGTTGAACAAGATAATTAATTCGCATCTCGAGCACTGATTTGACTCACAAATATATATATATATTATAACATGTAAAAATATGAATAATAGTGTTTGTATCGAGAAAACAGGATGAAACGCCATAACCCTTACCCTCAGAGTTGATCATTTTTAGTTATGCGAAATTATGTATTGTAGGCGACACTGGTATATATATGAGCAATGTTATTTAGTCTATTCGCTATTCTTTTTCTTATTGATGTGCAACGTTTGCTCAGGTACCTCGAAATATGCCAATTTGCAAGGCGCGCGTTAAGAAAAATACGAGAAAATATAACGACGTTACTTTTTATGCATCAGAGCAAAAACAATACTATAAAATCGCATGGCGTCTCGATTGTTGCGGTGCGTCAGATTATATATACTCAGTCTCGCCGAAGAATTGACTTCGCTTTCAAGCCGAAGGGCCCCTCTTCCATGCTAGCGGATACGAAGACCAGCCCATGGAGGGGGTACTTCATTTCCGAATGGAAGAGAATCTGCCTATATAGGTATAATATGCGCCCGAAAGCTTTGACGAGACGAAACTCTGGGTTTCCCATTGAAATTTGACGCGGCATTCATTACAAACATTATTACATACTGTATGTGTTTTACGTCACCATGTACCTATAGTTTACGAAAATGGGAATAACTATTGCATTAAAATAACGATTCCATAAAGTTTTTGAATTCAAATCTATAACGAAATATGTCATCTGCGATATACGCATGTCTAATAGTATATTATGTCATAAGGCCTGTAAAGTATTTTTATGACAAATATGACCATAATCTGGGCCTTCGGCGAGTATTCATAATCTACCCGAAACATCCTTAAGCATATAATTAGTGAAGGTCGAAGGACGATGCTCTTCTGGACAATTAGAATTCAGGGATACAGATTTATCTCGTTTCTTTTATTTATTTATTTCATTTTCTTTTGTTAATTTTGTTATCAAGATTTACAAACGAAGAATGCATGCAAACTTATTCTATTCGTTTAAATACTTAAAGTTACTTTGAGGTAAAATCGTGGAAGATATAAAAACTCCTCCAAACACAGGCCTTGAACGGGAATGCTAAACTTTCACACATTTAGAACTTTCTCAAAATTAAGTAACAGCATTCTGAGATTCAATTTTTTTCTATAGATACATATACAGATATATATATATATATTTATCTATCTTGGAAATAAATCTTCTCCTATTTTCGACCAGTCTCAATGAAATGCAACTATTATTAGAAGTGGTATTCTGAAATAACACTTCAGTTCCAAATATTACATTTTTTGGTTGGATTCATGGGTGAATTTGCTGGGCAATCGAAGGCTTTAGCAAAATCTTGAATATTGGACACAGCGCCATTAACTCGAGCTCTGGATGGACTGTGAGTATCGTGAGGCCTGAAGTACTTCATGTAGTCGTCACTTTCATACGAACACCATAGCTGTTAAGAATAAATGTTGTTAATCCAAACTGCACATACCACCTCCATCACCGAGGCACAAATAATTCAATATTTATAGAACATTTTACATTTCCGTAGGTTAAGAAGAATAATTGATCATCAGTATATCCTTCCAATCCCGAAATTTTGTCCTCATTCTTTCCGTGTTTTTCTCGGTGGATTTTGTACGCCTCCCACGTTACTTGGAGTCCTGTTGAGTCGGCCAAATTCTCGGCTAGAGTGAAATTTCCATCTAACTGTAATAGTAGTTCATGATAAAGTTAGTAACAAAGCAATATCATAGAATAGGCTAATTGAAGTCAAATGTGTGACAAGAGTAATGGTGTTCGATCCTTCAGATTTTGGAGTTCTCTTTTAAATTGAAGCAATGTCTCCTTGTTTTAAGAAACCGATATTTATGTTGTATCTTACTCACTGGAATTACTGTGGAATCATCATCAAAAATTTTGAATTTGCTGTACTGATCAATGAAGCATTGTTCGTGTTCTTCATATTGATCAATTGTAGCCTGTGACCACCAGGGTAGAGAATTGCCATTTTTATCGAATTGACGTCCTGAAATAATACTTGGAATTATTAAAAAATCTTCTCACTGGTAAAATAAAATATTGACTGCATTTTCATACCATTGCTGTCTAATGCATGAGATATTTCATGGCCAATTATCGTACCGAGCATTCCATAATGAAGGACACTGTAAAATTTTCATTATTAGATTATAAAGAAACTCGTTATAGATTTTGGGTTGGTATTTCAGTTACCTGGATCGGTTCATTTTGAAAAAAGGCTCCTGCAAAAATCCAGCTGGTACGACTGTAAGAAGTTATTCAATATACAATATGCATGGCTTTTTATTTTGCTATCAGTTTGTTGTTACTTACCTATAGCATTGAATAGTGGGTTGTAGAAAGCATTGACTGTATCAGGTTCAACAATCCAACTGCAAAAATAATTCCAATAATATTCGATATTCATTAATTGAAGAGGATTTTGTGAAAATATCTCGAAATATAAGGGAAGAAGTATAACAATCAAAATGCTTATTTTCCACATTGAGTTTCTATCCACAGATGCTTGTATGGATCTGGATAATCCCAAGATATATGTGGAAACTGATCAGTTATAAGTTTCATTACATTTTTCAATTTTCATGCTTACGCTTTCTTATCAGTTGGTTTCCGCAACATGTCTATATTTTTTTTCTTCTGGAAGCTGTCCATTTTCATTGTATTGTCAAAGTGACTGTTTGTTGGGACGAACTATAACACAATAAAAATTCATAAAAACGTTGGTTTGTTCCATTATTGGTCAGCTCATGTAAATACTTTTTTTACCTCTGAGTAAAAATCATCTAGAGCGGCATCATTGTAATTGTCTGGCGAATGAATTAATTTAATCATAGCGTCGATTTTTTCATTGGCAAGACTAATTGTTTCATTATCCAACCAAGCAGAGCGTCCAATATACCGCTTCGTAGCTTCTTGAATGTTCTCCACCAATCCATGCACCTGGAGAAAATAATAGGATTGATATATGTAGGGGAGTAGTCTTCGGGCCCCCAAGTGCTCCAATGGAATTACGAGCAAATGAAATGTTCTGCGAAATCAAATAATAAAGCAATAATTTCGTTTCATTATTACCACTTCTTTTGACTCCAAACTGGAAATGTTCTTGACAAATGCGTACGCTACTGCTTTGTCCATTGACGACTTCAGCGCACAATTAAAATTCCTAAAAACCAAAATATGTCAAATCCACTTATGGAAGTGAATGATTTTAATAATAAATGTTACTGACCACGGAAGAGGAGCATCTACCCCAAGCTGGTGCTTATTGAAATCTATTGCAAGTTTCCTGAATTCCTGAACCTCAACACCTGTAGTTTGGACTTCACTCCACATGATGTAATTGACTGTAACAAAAAATGAGATATGAGTAATGCATATCAAGTTTTATGCCACCTAATGTATTTGACAATTTTGAAGCCAAGAAATTTGAAATATACAGGCAATTTTCACTCCAGAATATTCCATCTCAGAAGCACCTTTGTATAATGTTTGAAGGTTCTTCAAACTTTAGCATTTTCAATAATTCTTTTTACGCTTGTATTGAATTTAACGAGCAAAAGTGAAATGTTACATTCCTTTCATATAGCTTGGAGTAGAAATAAAAACTTACCAATTGTCTCATGTGATGTTTTATCGAGCAGCTCCGCGAGCTTTACGAAGAAAGTTTTGTCAACCACTATCAATTCCTCCGATTTGTCTATCGTTATTTCTGGAGTCAATGTTGCGAATGAAGCTCCGATCATCTCGAGCCAATCAATCTGCAAAATATTCATAAGGTTTATCTATTCGTTTTCATAGTACAAGACAACTTGCATGCAGTGCAGATTCACGAAAAAACAACATTAACTCATTCAAAGAAGGAAATTCGATCCTTCCTCAATACTTTCAATCAATAATAGACATTTCCTTCGCTTTGTCTGCTCTCTATTAATGTGAAGTAGATATTGTCTATTGTCTTAACCAATTGGCTGCATTGATATACGCATATAAAATTAAATTATATTAGAATTATTTTTGAATTATTTGATTATTTGAATTTTTTTTACTTTGGCAGTCGAGGATGTCATGTTAGCACTGTCATATACATTCTGGAGATCATCGACTGACATCCATTCAGACAACGGAATGTAATCTTCAAGGCGAAGCAACTCCTTTGATATCTGTAACCCAAAGATTGTTATTTCGGTGAATTGATTCATGGAATGCTGCATATGGTACCTTTGCAAGTTCCTTTTCAAAATTATTCAGCTCTGCCAATGCGGCGGTATCTATCTCATCTGACACTCCTGACAATTTTCGAAGGTTATTTAGCACCTTCATCTTAAAGAAGGTATAAGCTGCCATTAAGTCAGGTTCATCTGGCGAAAGCAATTCCTCTCTCGTTATCGGGAGTTCTGGCTGCATAATCTGTAAGCAATTTGTAAATGATTTTTGTTCAGTACGACAGGGAGGACATTAACGACTGAATGACTTACCAGCACTCGAGATATTGAAGTATCTTTAAAATCCGGGATTACTTCTAGTTGGAACAGCGATCCAATCGACGTAGTCTTTGCTAGTTTCGAATATACTTGTTGCCAGGTTGTGTTCTGGGAATCCCAGTCTCCACGCTCCATTGCCAGGGGCCATCCTCCATTGTCATTGATGTAGGACAGGAAGGACTTCTCGCCAGTTTTTTCAATTTTTCCTGTCAAGAAACCTAAGTATGTAGCAAAGTGTCTGAACAAATTATCGTCAGTTATATTGGCAGGTAGATTGGCTCCTTATGGTGCAGAATTTTCTTAGCCAAAATATCAACGTAAAAAATAATAGCATACATATAACGCGAACTTTGAGATTAATAACTGATTTCACTTAAGTTTCCCTGTTCCCAAATAAGATCGTCAAATTTTCCTTTTTTTTTTCGAATTTTTGTCATTATGTAAAATGTGACGATAGCAAAAAAAAAGTAAAACAATTTATCACTTCTATTGAGTACCTCCATCGATGCAGACTCGATATACTTTGCGTGCTTTACGAATTGCCTGATTGTCCGTTTCTGAATCGTTTCCCTGCAATAGACTGATGATCTTCGGTATAATATCTACTTGAGTGAACACGAACTTGGACCACATTGGCACTCCCTGTGGTGGAGGATGATACTTTGTCCATCGTCCGCATGTATAGCCGTAAAAATCATTGCATGGGTTCACCCATCCATCCATAGAGTTCACCAGATCATTGTCTAGTTGGAATATTTAATTTATGCGTTAACAGATTCATGTATTATTGAATTCATGAACAATTAACACTTACCTGTGTCAGGACGTGGCAGGATAAGGAATACAATGAGGACAGTGAGCCCTACGAGCACGAGAGCTAGAATTCTAACAAAAATGAAGTGATAAGTTACTGGAGTTCCGGACCTATGTACGATTAATGAGTCAATGAATACTTACATTTTCAAAGCAGTGTACGTTTTTGAACTGACCATGATTCAGGATACAAGCTCCAATTTTTTTATGGCAATAAGTGGTTTGCCGCAGGAAAGCTTCAATTCTGGAAACGAACATAGTTAGTGTATGTTGTTCATCCAATATTATAAGCATAATCGTACGGTCTCACTTCATAAGGGAGGTTGATTGCTCCAGTCTGATCCAAAGACTTGAAAGACTGGCAATTCCTTAAATGAGTGCAATCGGATCATACCAACTGCATTGGTTACCAAATTGTGTAAGTCACTTTGAAATTTGATTAAAATCAGCTTGGAAAGGAACTGACTCTCTTCGAACACTGACTGGAACAACGTGAGAATGGACTGCATCATTTGGGAAAACGATTGAAGGATTGGAAATGGACTGCAGTAGTCTGGAAACAAAATGAATCGGCTTCGGCGAACAGAATCAGTTCATTGCCCAGCTGGATAATCCTGGAGTCACAACAAAATTGTATATGAAAATTTGCAAAACGATTCTCTCGATGAAAAAGTCTCCTGTACTACTTTGGTTATTCTGTGATCCGGGTATTTCCATTTACGTACCTCAACTGCTGTAGAAGTGCGTCACTGAATAAAAGCAAAAATCGGGCATTATGAGTGTCGGCGACGTCGAAATCTTAGTCATCTTTTTTTTTTTTCTATTGACTTGAATAATTGATAACGAAATGCGTCATGGAATCGTGCGCATGTCTCTTCCCAGCGAGTTCAGTACAGAGATGATTCGAATTCACTTAATTACCGGTTTGCTTATTTCAAATACTCCATTGCGAATAATTTCATCAGTTCCTGCCGCCAACGTGTGGTAATAATTTAGATGTGGAATTTTGAAGTGGAAAAACGTCAAAAAAATATTAAAAAATTACCACTCCATTTTCGCAAATAATGGCACACATGTATTGACCGCCAAAATGGTAAAAAACCCTTGCGACATCAACACTACTCACCGGTTGCCCGCAAAATCTCGTTGTCTGAATGGTGCTGTAGCGATGACTCACTTAGACTCGAATGAATACCAAAATATATAATGGAATGGAGCAAATAAAACGTGTTCACGAGTCTCCAAGAGCTAGTTGCCGACTAACGTTTACTTGCCTCGTGTTCGCTTAATCAGAGTTCCAATGAGGGACCGCTAGGTGTGACGATGACGTACGTATCAAGGGTTATCCCCACTCAAAAATTTGCACTTGCCCTAAAGGTATTATGACCAAACAATTAAGGAAAAATTTCCTAGAACCTAAGAGTGGTTCCTTTTGTTTTAATTACACGATTAGTGTGAATTGCCGAACACTCATTACCAAGCGATCATTATGGTCTGCTTCGATTCTATTGATGATGTGTATGTTCCGCAAAGTATAACAGTCATTATTATAATCAATTGAGTAGAAAGTAAAATATAATGGCTCACGTGGAACTATTCTACAAATCACTGCAGGATAATCAGCAACAATGGTTAATATCCTTCTTAGTTTTAATTTCATACACTTTCCTGAGGCCCTTCTCTCCAATTGACCCTGTCTGTGAACTGGGTCTACGGTGTGCATGAACCCGGTCAGGTCGGTTGTGGCCGTCCATGAACTGGGATTGATTGACACTCTCATTTACTTTTCTTTGAATTTATTGAATTTATATCTAGGTATTTACGTCAAATATTGGTGGTTTTCTGTTTACGAATCCCCAGGAATGAGTATTGAAGTTTTGAGTAACATATTCATCCGGAAAACATGGAATTAGACGACATTCGCAAATGCCTTATCCTTCGTCGTGCATCAACTGGGCCACTGATGGTATATTGGTCAACTCATTTTTTACGTCATTGGAATTGATGTATCTATCTATTTATCATTTTCTTTCTGTATACATATACAAATATATATATTTATCTATCTTGGAAATAAATCTTCTATTTTCGACCAATCCCAATAAAATGCAGCTATTATAGGTGTTCTGAAATAACACTTCACTCAAAAATATTACACTTTTTGGTTGGATTCATGGGTGAATTTGCTGGACAATTGAAAGCTTTAGCAAAATCTTGAGAATTTGACAGAGGGCCATTAATTCGAGCTCTGGATGGACTGTGGACATCGAGAGGCGTGAAGGACTTCATGTAGTCGTCACTTTCATACGAACACCATAGCTGTGAAGAATAAATGTTGTTAATCCAATCTGCACATACCACCTCCATCACCGAGGCACAAATAATTCAATATTTATAGAACATTTTACATTTCCGTAGGCTAAGAAGAATAATTGATCATCAGTATATCCTTCCAATCCCGAAATTTTGTCCTCATTCTTTCCGTGTTTTTCTCGGTGGATTTTGTACGCCTCCCACGTTACTTGGAGTCCTGTTGAGTCGGCCAAATTCTCGGCTAAAGTGAAATTTCCATCTAACTGTAATAGTAGTTTATGATAAAGTTAGTAACAAAACAATATCATAGAGTAGGCTAATTGAAGCCAAATTTTTCTTCCAAATTTTGGGTTCCCTTTGACATTGACAGAATGCCCCCTTGTTGTAAGAAGCAGAAATTTATCGTCTATCTTACTTACAGGAATTACTGTGGAGCCATCATCAAACAATGTAAATTTGCTGTACTGGTCAATGAAGCATTGTGCGTGTTCTTCATATTGATCAATTGTAGCCTGTGACCACCAGGGTAGAAAATTGCCATTTTTATCGAATTGACGTCCTGAAATAATACTTGCAATTATTTAAAAATCTTCTCACTGGTAAAATAAAATATTGACTGCATTTTCATACCATTGCTGTCTAATGCATGAGATATTTCATGGCCAATTAGCATACCGAGCATTCCATAATGGAAGACACTGTAAAATTTTCATTATTAGATTACAAAAAAAACTCGTTATCGATTTTCGTTTGGTGTTTCAGTTACCTGGATCGGTTCATTTTGAAAAGAGGCTCCTGCAATAATATAGCTGGTGTAACTGTAAGGAGTTATTGAATATACAATATACATGGCTTTTTTCTTTGTTACCAGTTTTTTATTACTTACGTATAACATTGCATTCTAAGCAATAGGCATTACTTGATGGCATAGATTTGTCGAGGCCCCTGCAAGAATAATTCAAATGATATTCGATATTCATTAATTGAAGAGGATTTCGTATAAATATCACGTAATATATAAGGAAGAAGAAGAATGACATTCCCATCTACTGATTTTCCCCATTGAATTTTGATCTACAGATACCCGTATATATCTTATTTCGGGATATATGTAGAAAGTGATAATTCACATTTTGCCAATTTTCATGCTTACATGCATTCATCAACTGGCACCCGCAAAGTTTGGAGATTTTTTTTCTTCTCGAAACTGTTCATTCTCATTGCATTCTCAAAGTGACTGTCTGTTGGGACGAACTATAACACAAGAAAAATTTCGAAATATGTTGGTTTGTTCTATCATTGGTCAGCTCGTGTAAATACTTTTGTTTACCTCTGAGTAAAAATTATCTAGATCGGCATCACTGTAAATGTCTGTTAAACGAACCAGGTGAATCATAGCGTCGATTTTCTCCTTCACAAGACTAATTGTTACATTATCTAACCAAGCAGAGCGTTCAATGTACAACTTCATAGCTTCTTTAATGTTTTCCACCAATCTGACCACCTGGAGAGCATAATCGAGTTTATATCCATGGGGGATTTTCCATTGATTATCAAGTGTTCCGATGGAGTTGTGAGCAAAAGAAATATTCTTCAAAATTATATGATAAAAATGGATTACTATAGTTATGCTACATATTGACATTAGAAGAACACTGATAAATTAAAATTTGATTGTGATCTACGTAACCTCATAAGGTCGCGAAAAACTTGGCAAATGATCAATCATTTCATTTCACTACGCATTGCTCTACGAACCTCTTCACAAATTACTCTAAAATTGTAGCAATAATAAAGCAAACAAATTTTCTCATTATTACCGCTTCTTTTGACTCCAGACTGGAAAATTTCTTGTCATATGAGTGTAGTACTGCTGTTACCATTGACGGGTATGCCGCACAATGTGAATTCCTAAAAAACAAAAATTTGAAAATCCACTTAATGAAGTGGACGAATTGGATAATAAATGTCACGAATCATGCAAGAAGATACTCAATCCTATACCAGTTGCTTCTTAAAAGTTCCTTGATTTGCGGAACCTCACGACCTATAGTGAGGATTTCATTATACATTATGTAATTAGCTATAACAAAAAGAACGAGACATTAGTGATGTAAATCAATAAATTAGTAATTATTGTCTTTCATCCAATGCATATTGGAATAATTTCGGAAACTGGAAAAGCAATTTGGAATATACGGTCAATTTTTACTCTAGAATATTCCATCGACGAAGCACGTTTCTATGATGTTTGAATGTTCTTCAAACTTCAGTATTTTTCAATAATTCTTTTTACGCTTGCATTGAATGCAACGAGCAAAAGTATAATATTACATTGGTTCCATATAGTTTGGAGTAGAAATAAAAACTTACCAATTGTCTCATGTGATGTTTTATTGAGCAGCTTTGCGAGCTTTACGAAGAAAATTTTGTCAGTCACTATCAATTCTTCCGATTTGTCTATCGTTATTTCTGGAGTCAACGTCGTGAATGAAGCTCGGATCATCTCGAGCCAATCAATCTGCAAAATATTCATATGGTGGTGGATATTTAAATGGACTACTCAACCGCCGCTTGTATCTATTTATTTTCATAGGATAAATAAACTTGCATTCAGTGCAGATTCATGAAAAAACCCCATCAATTCATGAAAAAGGAAATTTAATGCTTCCCCAATTATAGCAAATTTCCTTTGCCTTGCCATGCGAATTCCACCCTCAAGGCAATTCTCTCTATTAATGTGAAGGAAGATATTGTCTATTGGCTTCATCAATATATGCATATGAAATCAAATTACATTGGAATTTTTGAATTATTCTTTACTTTGGCAGTTGACGATGTTACGTTAGCACTGTCATATACATTCTGGAGATCATCAATTGTTATCCATTCACAGAAATCAAGCTGAGCGCCAATAGCAGAAAGATCCTTTGATATCTGTAACACAAAAATTGTTATTTCGGTAAATTGATTCATGAAAAGATGCATATGGTACCTTCGTAAGCTCCTTTTCAAAATTATTCAGCTCTGTCAATGCAATCCTATCCAATGTATCCGACACTCCTGACCATTTTCGAAGCATACGTAGCACATTCACCTTAAGCGACATACCAGCTACGGGCGGCGGCTTAATCTGTAAGAAATTCGTAAATGATTTTTGTTCCGTACGACAAAAACGATATTAACAACTGAATAACGTACCCATACTCGAGAGATTGAATTATTCCTAAAATCCGAGGTTACTTCTAGTTGAAACAGCGATCCGATCGACGTGGTCTCGGCTAATTTTGAATATATTTGTTGCCAGGTTGTGTTCTTGGAATTCCAGTCTCCACGCTCCATTGCCAGGGGCCATCCTCCATTGTCATTGATGAAGGACAGGAAGGATTTCACGCTAGTTTCTTCAATGTTTCCTGACAAGAGACATAAGTATTAAAGTGATAGAATAAATTATCGTCAGTGATATTGACAGCTAGTTTGCTCCTTATGAGGCAAAACTTTCGTGGCTGAAATATCAGCGGAAAATATAATCGTGCGAATAGCCCGCTAACTTTGCGATCAATATAAGCATTCTCACTTAAGTTTCCCTGTTCCCAAATAGGGTCGTCAACTTTTCTATTTTAACTTCCCGATAGGAAGTCATTGTAATCACCCCGAAAATGAAATGCCTTGGAATCATGAACATTTTACGTTTCTCGCCGTTTCACATGCTCCTGCTACATTTTTCGGGCGGGTTATATGTGTGTGTGTGTTTGTATGTGCGTCCGTATCTTTTTTTTTGGCAAACGGTGCCTCTTAAACTGCTGGACTGATTCAACTTTTTTTTTTACTTGACGCGTCTCCTGAGTCTCCAGGTCTGGAAGGACTGGATTATTATCAAATCATAAGAATCGATCAATAGTCGAATTTGCGTAACTGATTCACAACTTAAGTTATTGATGCGACCCGCCGAGGGTCACACTCACGTCCCATTTATTTTTCCAAATCTTTCTCGTCGTAGAAAAGGTGACGATAACGGAAAAAAGTAAACCAAGCTATCCTTTCTATTGAGTACCTTCATCAATGCAAACTCGATATACTTTGCGTGCTTTCCGAATTGCCTGATTGTCCGTTTCCGAATCGGTTTCGTCCAATATACTGATTTTCTGCGCCGTAGCATTTACGGAAATTGAGTCGAGTACTCTGACCGCCCACCTTAACTCTCCCGGTGGTGGAGGATACTCCGTCCATCGTCCACATGTATAGTCGTAAAAATCAGTGCATGGGTTCACCGATTCAGCGATCCAATTCACCAGATCACTATCTGTTTGGACTAGTTCATTTATACGTTATTAGATTTATGTATTGCTGAATTCATTCATGAACAAATAACACTTACCCTTTTCAGGACGTGGCAGTACAAAGAATGTAATGAGGGTGGTGAGTCCCCCTATGAGTACTAGAGCTAGAATTCTAACAAAAATGAAATGACAATTACTGGAGTTCCGGACCTATGTACGATTAATGAGTCAATGCAATGATCGTCGATCGATTCGAGCATTCCTATTTTTTTCAATTTGTGCATATTGAATTGTCTTATTAATTTAATTTAATTGTCTCTTAATTTAAATTCTCGATATGAGAGAAATTGAGAACGAAACATTACGCAAATGGAATGCTTTCTCAGTGTCCTCTTACAAGGTATACTCTTCAAGTGTATCTATATATACCCCTCAGGTAACTGAAGTTGAAGACCGACCAAGCCAAAACCTCTAATTATAACAACACCGGTCAGAACAGATACGTAATAAGCCAATGTATACTTACATTTTCAAAGCAGTGTACGTTTTCGAACTAACCATGATTCAGGATACAAGCTTACAAGCTTTAATCCTGAAAACGAACTTTGTTAGTGTATGTCTGTAGTCAGCACACACTGGGCTCATGAATTTCGATTGATCCGGTAGTGGGGAATCGACGAAATTCAGGAATTGAGAGACGAATTAGCGTTTGTTGTTCCGCGGATTTCCAGCAGCCTTACGATAAAGACCCGTGGCTCGATCGCGGTCTCAATAGTACTTTCGGGATGACGGACTTAGACCCGGATGAATACCCAGAGCGAGTTGTCGACTAGCGTTTATTTGCCTCGTCTTAATCAGAGTTCCAAGTTCCAATGAGCTACATTTGTCATTTCTAGGTGGGATGTTAACTGAGGAACGACGGAGTATCCCCACTCAAAAAACCTATCTTTGCCCTAAAGGTATTAGTACCAAACAATTATGGAAAAATTTCTTAGGAACTATGTTTTTCATTTTTTTTTATTACACGTTAAGTGTGAATTGCCTAAAACTTATTACCAAGTCATCATTATCATCCGATTCGATTCGACTGTTGGACTTGTTTGATAAAGAATTAACAGTTAATATCAGAATCAATTGTGTTGAAAGTAAAATATAATGTCTCAGGTGGAACTATGCGAGAAATCACTGAAATCCATTTGAAGCAATAATTCATTAAATTTTATGCCATATATATATATGGGGCATTCCAGGCCAAATTTACCATTTTGAAACCTGACCTTGTCTAATTCAGTTCCTATATTTTTTTCTGGATGCTAGATGACGAAAAATGTATCCTAATTTTTTTTTAGATTTTTTTGTTAATTAACGTTTTTTAAATATTTTTTTTTAGCCAATTTCCACCTGCCATAATGTAAAAATCTGAAAAAATTCACAAAAATTGACAATTCAAAAATAAAATTTTTGAGCCATATTAAAAAATGGCGTTCGACATAGATCATCTGTTATGGCCAAAAAACCATTTTTTGTATATTTTTCACCAAGAAGTGTCATAGAAATAAACAAGTTCTTATGATGACATGATATTTTTAAGATACCTGATGATGAATCTTGCAATTATTTTTGCAATAAAACGATCCTTACACTTCTCATTAGCAATCCTAATTGTCTATATTAGGTTACATACGGTGTGTGTGTGTTCTATTCACCAAAATGTGAAGCTTATGATGATAGGTGATTTAAATTTCTCCCTTTTAAATTAAAATCCCTCAAATCAAGATTGTGTCTCACCAACCTTTTATTTTACAATTTTTGTTCTTTTCTGGTTTTTTTAGGAGCTAATTTGAAAGGGTTGTCGGAAGATGCACCTCACCCTCTGGATGATTATCGTGACTGTATTAAGTTAGTCGTATGTTCCAATCCATCACCAAACTGTTATCTTGGTCAATGTCCTGATTGTCCTGCTACATCAGTTTTGCATGATTTACTGGAGACCATTTTTGAGGAGAATAACATTTCGAATGTAGTCTATAAGAATTGGGTATCCACTACGCGTGCTAATCTAGAAGAATTCATCAAGAAATCTGATGACTTTATCGACACTTTTTGCGAAACGATTCAAAATCTTGTGCCTCACAATTTTATCGCTAAGCAACAGGCATCCTTCATGAAGGAGACAAAAGAGTCACTTCAAGCCAATGAATTCTTGGCTGTTTGTGACTATGCAGAAAACTATGCATTCGTAGTGCAAGAAGCTGCACCAGGATTTCATTGGAATAATGATGCAGCCACAGTCTATCCAGTTGTGCTCTATTTTAGGGAAAACGAGGTGATTAATCATCGAAGTTTGGTAATTATATCCAATTGCTTGAATCACGATGCAACTGCAGTGTATGCTTTTTCAAAAGTTGTAATTGATTTTATGAGAACTCTCAACAAGAACGCCACGAAGGTTCACTATTTCTCCGACGGAGCACCACAACAGTTCAAAAACTGGAAATATCTTCTAAACTTGTATCATCACAAAGATGATTACGGGATTGATGCTGAACATCACTACTTCGCCACTGCACATGGTAAAGGGCCCTGCGATGGAGTCGGAGGAACATTGAAGAGAGAAGCAGCACGAGCTAGTTTACAACTTCCTCTTGATTGCCAGATAACAAAACCAGAGCAACTATTCGAATGGGCCGATCACCCTAACCACCTGCCAAACATTACTGTGAAATATTGTCCTCAAGAACAGTACGATGCAGCAAAAGAATTTCTGAAAAGTCGCTTTGAACTAGGAAAGACGATTCCAGGCACACAAAAAATTCATTCCGTGATTCCTAATGTGGATGGTCGACTATGTGTGAAACCTTATTCTAGTTCTAATAATTGTACTTATCCGAGTATTGTGAAGAAAAAGAAACTATAAAAATCGAACCACAGGAGTATCCTTCGTTTCTTGATCCTTCGCAGCTTTAATTGGCAATATCTTTTAGATTATCACAGCTAGAAAAAAAATTCATACCACATAAAATGTGTATTTTTACATAAGGAATAACATCCGTTTAAGACTTTTTTTCTGCCTATAACCGTTCTTGCCATAAAGTGCTATAAACCATTAGAATTGCTAATGAGAATTGTAAGGATCATTTTATTCCAAAGATAATTGCAAGAATCATCATCAGAAATCTCAAAAATATCATGTCATCATGCAAACTTGTTCATTTCTCTGGGACTTCATGGAGAAAAATATACAAAAAACGGTTTTTTGGCCATAACGGATGATCTATGTCGAACGCCATTTTTTAATATGGCTCAAAAATTTTATTTTTGAATTGTCAATTTTTGTGAATTTTTTCAGATTTTTACATTATGGCAGGTGGAAATTGGCTAAAAAAAATTATTTAAAAAACGTTAATTAACAAAAAAATCTAAAAAAAAATTAGAGTACATTTTTCATCGTCTAGCATCCAGAAAAAAATATATGAACTGAATTAGACAAGGTCAGGTTTCAAAATGGTAAATTTGGCCTGGAATGCCCCATATATAGATGACAGAGATCATGATGACAGGAATGTATGAGGCAACCATTAACTCGCTCTGAGCGCTGGGCAAAAACTGATCTGTCACCAACTGCCCGCTCTACGCCTCAGTTAAATTTCCAAAGATGCCCTCACAATTCTTCTCTCCTAACTGAGAATATTTGAAGTTTCCATTTTTTATATTTTATTTTATACATTACAATTTTATATTGTATTAAAATAATATTAATAATATAGTTCAACGACAGAAGATGTTTACTGATTTTAATTTGATATGATACCATCATGCTGGGCTTCATGAGATCAGTCATTAAGGAGTCTATTATTAATTCTTATTTAAGCTCGCAATGCTTTCAACGGTTGATTGTCCTATAGAACGAGAAATTATTGATGCAGGTAAAATTATCAATTGATGTCAACATTTGGTCAGATCTGATAATAGTAGATAAGGTGCGATACGAGTGTCAAATTTGGATTTTGAGTTAAATGACTATCAGAGGAAGAGATAACCAATACTACGCCGTACTTGAATTCTTGGAAAAGGCTAAATTCTGTTTGAAACTGCCTGATATTCAAAATATCACAGAAGGGTTACATGAATCACGTCGAAACGCGTTTACCAACAGCAATCGAACGCAATTTCTGCTCGTCTCTTTTTTTACAACAACCCAAGTAGGATTTGCCATAGCAATGGTCCAGCTTGGGATCATTTACCAAGTCTTGGCACACGTAGGGTTTCCCCTGCTCGTACCGGAGGTGCCTCTCCAGGTCCAGGCCCGGGATGCCAGCCCCAGTCCAGTCTAGGTACAAGGCTAGTCATTGAGATCCACCTATAAGGCACTATTGTAAAAATGATACGAACATTGTGGAAATATTTAGAAACGTCCACATTTAATGATTCCATTTTTTTTTTATTTTACTTGCGGCACAATACGGACCTAGGGGAGGCAAGTTGAAATTACTTATTCTCGAGGGAAGTATTCATTTCTGGGATGTATTAAAACGAATGTAATTTTTGATTGACGATTAATTAATATACATTTTGTTATACGATAAAATTGCCTCAGTTAATTCATACGGAGTCTATGGGTTATTGTAAAATTCGCACATACGTGTCTTGTGAAGATCATGATGATTAAAATAAGGAGTTGTGGAGCAGCGGTTAGGCATTTCTTGTTGCCACTGCTGTAGAATTGTCTATCAAGCTTCCCAGTCGGAAGGCATCCTTCATTTCCAAATGTTACATTTCTTTGATGGATTCATGGGCGCATTTTCTGGACAGTTGAAAGCTTCAGCAAATGCATCAACATTGGACAAAGCACCGTTGACTCTAACCTTGGCTGGACTGTGATTGTCTTTAGGACTGTAGTCTTTGAGAAATTGGTTGGATTCGTGTGTGCAGCGCAACTGAAATGAACAAACATCAATCATGAAGCTACTGATAGAAATCATTTTGACACAACAACGCCAGTTACTTGCAGCGAGATACAAAGACGGTTACATGCCCTGTTAGGGCCACTCATGTTCGGCGGTAGAAGGGTTAAGGAGGATATGGAGCACTCCATACCCCAAATTTTTAGAGGGGATGGAATTCCCCACCCCGAATTTCAAGGTGTATGGAAGTCCATGCCTCAAATTTTAAACAGAGAACAGAATTTTTCTCGCCTTTCGCTTGTACATGTACAAGGCTTAGGTGAGTTTGAAATGGCAGTACAATCGCCTCGGACCAATGGATCCGGGATCAGGGTGGATCGGAGTGCTCTTCCCGCAAGAAACTGGCGTTGTTAAATCTGAAGGTATCAGTCGATTCTGAATGGACGCATTGAAAGATAGAAATAATTTTGAACTATTTTACGTTTGCAAAGGCCAGGAAAAATATTTGATCATCGTTAAATTCCTCGTATCCGGGAATTTTTGAGCCATTGCTCCTGCGCTGGTCGCGGTATATTTTGTACGCTTCCCATGTTACTTGAAGCCCTGTAGTGTCTGCCAAATTTTCACTTAGAGTAAAAGTTCCATTCACCTAAAACAGGAATGTACGATAGAATTAGTAAGCAAGGAGATTCCATGAAACACTAGGCAAGTCTATGTGTGTAGTTCCAATTTACTGCCATTCCAAACTATGTTGTAACTGAAGCTATAACAGATTTTTCAAAAAATTCTAAAATACATTACAGGTGATGGGACTGCTCAAACAAGTTTTCGTGATTGAGCAAATTCAATTACAATCCTCCGAAAAATTTTCCAATATAAAAAACATGCTATAGAGTATGACTTTTTTTAATAACTTCCATAATTAAGCTGATAATTGCTCACATACATATCCACACATCCACTAGTTATCGGTTGAACCCGCGCAGGGTCATCGATTTGTCAAAGATTTGTACCACCGTCCTCTATACCGAACAATGTACGAGATATCTGTCAAAAAAGTCAGTATTATGTACTCACAGGAATCACTTTTCTGCCGTCATCGTATATGGTAAAATTATTGTACTGATCGATGAAACATTGTTCTTGTTCTTCATATTTGGCAATTGTAGCCTGTGGCCACCACGTAACTGCATTGCCATTCTTATCATATCGACGTCCTAAAGAAAGATTTTCAGTTATGAGAGAACCGTTTACTGGTGTCTGAGACAGGTTCTGTACGACTTACCATTGCTGTCCAACGCGTGCGATATTTCATGGCCAATTATTGTACCGAGCATTCCATAATCAATTACTCTGAAACATTCTCATTATTAGTTAAAAAAAAATTATCAGCTAAGCCTTGACGAGCCATGTTACCTGGGCCTATTGAAGTCGATAAAAGGGCGCTGCAGAATTCCAGCTGGTATGACTGTAAGATATAGTAGAGTGAGCAGTATGATTGAATATTGGGAACATGGTGATCATTTTGAGTTTTTTTTTTTACTTATGGTACAACTTACTCATGGAGTTGAATAATGGATTATAGAAAGCATTAACTGAGTCTGGCTCTGTATACCACCTATAAAAAAAAGAGCGAAATTGATGAACACCGCGAACTTCAATGCTCGAAAATTTTGAAAATTATCTTAGGTACTAGAATAATTTCTTTGGGGTATATAAGTCTCTTATTCTTTTGGATTAATTTATTATTCCTACTTGTTTCGATCCATTGGTGCCCGTAACATTCTTAAATTATTTTTTGTCATGAAACTCCGGCGCCTTAATTCATTCTCGAAGTAGCTGTTGGTGGGGGTGAACTAGGATAGTGCAAAAAATCGATGTTAATTATTCATAAGTTCCATCATTCGTAATTTCCCCAATTTTTCTTACCTCTGCGTAATAGTGATCTAACTTAGCATCAGTGTAATCAACTGGTTTGTGGATTGACTTGGCCATGGCACTGATTTTTTCGTTAGCTAGAATTATCGTCTCATCATCCAGCCAAGTAGAATTTCGAATGTACTGTTTCATAGCCTCCTGAATATTTTCCACCAACTCTGACGTCTGGAAGCATTCACTTATGTTAATTTATTTCCGCACTGTTTAATCAGTTTAATAATTTTTAAAAAATATTTTTTCTATATATCCAATGTGTCAACTAAAGTAGCATAAATGTAGCAAAGTTGTATGATAATAAGTTATATTACCTTTTCTTTTAACTCCGCAGATGAATATTCCTTGACAAATGCGTATGCTACTACTGGCTTCATTTGCGACTCAACCAGGCACTCCAGACTCCTGGAGATAAAATGATAAAATACTCGCTAAAATAATGGGATAACTACATAACAATTGGTACGTACCTCGGTAGAATTGAGTTGGCCCCAACGCGCTCATCATCGAATTCGAATATCAGCTCCCTCAGTTCATAATTTGTGTAGAGAGATAAATCGGCGATTTCCCTCCACATCATATAATTGACTATAAAAATCGATGCAAAAATCAATATCTTTGGACCATTTATGGTCTTATTGTTCTTAGTCTCAGGAAAATTGTTTGGTAAAATTTATTTGACCAATATCTTCCTCGTTGAAATGTTGGTACAAAACTACCTTAAATACTTACCAATTGTCTCATGCGATGTTTTATTCAGCAGTGCAGCCAATTTAGTGAAGTAAGTTTTGTCAATCACCATCAACTGCTCGGATTCGTCTACCTTAATTTCCGGAGTCAACGTTGCGAATGTGTCTCTAATTATCTCCAGCCAATCAATCTGCAAAATGGTAATGAGTCATTTATAAATAAATGATAATATTGTATCGTTTGACCTACAAGTAAATGGTCCTACGACTGAACTATAGTTCCAGAAAATCTAATTTTTTTATGAGTAGTAATTCTTCTCCAAAAACCATGATAAACCTTTTCGTAGTAGGAAAAAAAACGATACTGTACTTGAGCAGTCGAGCTGCGCATGTTGCTGCTGTCATAGAAATTCTGGAAGTCATGCACTGTCATCAGATTGTAGAACGGAATCATGTCATCAACGTGCGACATTTCCTTCGATATCTGCAACGTGCAAAATCGTTACTTCAGTTCGTTAGGTCAGCAATGTTACCTACTACCTCTGCTAATTCCCTTTCAAAATTATTCAAGTTCTCCAGTGCTACACTATCCACGTCTTCAGATGATGCGTTCGAGGATCTTCGAAGTACGTCAGTCAGCTTAACTTTGAACAAGGTATAAGCTGTGGTCAATGCTATTTTTCCGGAAACCAATTCTTCTCGCTCTAGCAGCAGGTCTGGCTGTGCAATCTGAAAAGTAGTTATAAAAATTGCTTAAAAAATTAATGCATGCAAGCCAGCAGTGCGCGGACAAAACCCGAAATATTTCGAGCTTTTTGGCTCATCAAAAACAGAAGTTCAAATGTACCTAAGTTCTCAATGAAAATTTATTCATTACCATCATATTCTCAGTTAAGAACTTACCAGTAGTCTAGGGGTCGATGAATTTTTGAAATCCGGAGAAATTTCCAGGGTGAATAGTCCCTCGATGAACATAGTCTTCATTAATTTTGCATATATTTGTTGCCATGTCAAGTTCTTCGAATTCCACTCGCCACGCTTCATCATTAAGGGCCATCCTCCATTGTCGTTGATGAATGATTCCAGCGGCCCTGTTCCGGCGTTTTCAATCCGATCTGCCGACATTTTCAAATATTTCATATTCCTGGTATAGCGTTGGTGTAGGTCCAAAGGGGCGTAAGTATCACAAAAAAACTTTGAAAATTAATGGAGAGAAAAAATGTGTTAAAAAAAATGCACGTCTTGGGTACCATAAGAAAACAATTGTAAAAATGTCACTCAGGCTCCCTTGGCTCTATGGGAATGATATAATTCGGTTTCGGGTCAGAGTTTTTTTAAATTATGCGGTACCTTTATCCATGCAGACAGTATAGATTTTACGCGCTTTGCGAATTGCCTCGTGGTCGGTTTCTGAATTTGTTCTATTCAATATTCTGCGGAGCTTTGGTACCATATCCATGGTAGTGATTGCAACATTTGACCAAAGTAGGGATCCTCTTCGTGGTGGATGATGTCTTGCCCATTGGCCACAAGCGTAGCGATAGAAGTCCGTGCATGGATTCACGGATTTATTTAGAGAATCCATCAGATCGTTGCCTACTGAGAAAATGTAATGAACATTAAGGTACGAATGCAGATGTCCGATCAGGTCAGAATGATCTGGTTTGACGATGGGAGCAAAAAGACCCAACGTTGATTACCTATTAAAAGTACCATAAATGTAGCGACATTACATAACAAGAAAGAAGAAATCATGGAAGCCCAAAATTAATCTAATTTCTATTTCATCGTGCTTTCATGTCTGGGATATTTATGACAAAGTCATATAGTTACCTGATTCCTCGTGAGGAAGCACGCAGAATATAATGGTGATGGTGACCGCTACCACTGCGAGGGCTAGTATTCTAAAAAAAAAATTAAATTACGAGATTAATGACGTATTACATGTACCTACACTGGGAGGAAAATTTTCATAGATTCATCGAGATAACATTCCAAAACCAGAATTGCAAAAAAATGAACGAAAAGTTATTCAAAATGCACAATGCTTCGTGGATGAGAACTGATAAGTTTTTATTTCTTTTTTTTTCATTTTTTTTTTACTCATTTTATATTTTTTTCAGCATCAACAATACATATCGAATGAACAAAATAATGATTGAAATTATTTTTTATCATCTTAATTATCTTATTGAATTATGGACTGAATTTTTTTCTTGTTTGGGGAAAATGGTGCAACAGTTCTAATAAACAGCAATTGTACCTATGGTATTGAGTATTTCTCTCAGTGTATTACTGATAAATAAAAACTTACGATATCAAAGCGATTTTCGTCCTCGGGGTAAGCATCCTTGCGGATATAAGCTGCCAATACGGTACGGCCATGAGGGATTTGTCAGTCCACTGAAAAGGTCTGAAAAAAAAATTTAAGCACACATTGTTTATACTATGATCCTATCTATCATTGATAACACATGTACTCAGTAATTACCAAAGGTTCACGAGGTAAAAAGAAGACAAATCTGATTGTTCTGTTACAATTGAAGAAGTAAGTATTCCGGAAGGTTTCAGGTATTATAGAAGAATACTAGTTTGCTTATCCCACCTCGAACGGATCTGGAAAGCCCTCGGAAATTTGGGATAAGCAATAACAAAAACACTCTGCTCACCGTTTAGTGGCGAAATTTTCCGATCTATTTCTCGCTGATAAGAGCACTCGTGGTGAATCGCATGGGTCGAATTATAGACCCAAAGATCAACGAACGAAATTAAAAAAGTTCTTTTTGGATTTTCAGAAAGAGATTTTTAGATACAGCTGAAGTCCAGTTCCATTGCGTCCGTTCCAAGGAAACACCGAATAATAAGGGCAGGAATTTGCTATCGATAACTCACGGATTATCCCCACCCGAGTATCGAGTTGATCAAATTTGACTTCCTCCGAATCGTGAACGGCTACTCTTGGCGCGAAACTGTGTGTCCAGTGACCTCGGGCTCAATAGGAATGTTCTGCTTAAAATACTAGTGTGCGCGTACTCATGATTATCTTCAATAAATAATAATAGATAACCAATAAATAAATTTCGTGGCGGTAACAAATAAATTTTATTGCGCTGATTTTTGTGCAAGTGGCTGAACACATTTTGGATTGATAAATTGAGAAGGGAAACTCAATTATGAAGAGTACTTGGTCTCACCTTGAATTTTATTCAACTACATGTGTTAATGAGAATTATTAATGAAATGTTCGTGATTATATGAAAGGCAATTTTATTGTTTAGGTCTGAAAAAACCTAGTACATCAACTGATTGGAGACATTTATTGTGCACTCAAATACCATTAGAGTGGAAACTACGTCAATAACACGATATTAATACTATCAGCAATATTAATTACATTATTCACTCAAAGGATTCGGAACCTTACGGTTGTATTTTTCAAATAACATTGAATAACATTTCAAGTATTCCCACGCTCATATAATACATAGACTGCGCATTTATTGAATTTCGCGCCAAATTTGAAAAAGCGATAGTCGGCATCGTATGCTATCCTTCTCTGACAGTCCGCAAAGGGGGGCCGCCAATATGGCGCTTGTCTTCGTAGAATTAACTAATGATATTATCGATACTTCATCTGGGAAATTCCAACTACTATTTACTTTCCAATCTGAACTACTTAGGGCCAGTCCTCAGTACAACGTTATGCTTCATAGACATCGTTGCATCTGAATTAGCTCACCCCTTTCTAACATCCAAAACTTTGTATTCAATCAATCCATCAACACTTCTCCAATCTGACTATAAGAAGTATTGTATCCACTCCATTTTATTCCACGCAGTTGAGCTCATTTAAATGGTTAGCAAAACTCCATCTCGAAACTTTCCCACATGATCCCTTCCATGGTCCACCCGAAAATTGAGAGCAACTAAGTCTCAAGTAGGGAATCAAAAATTCCAGTAACATGTGTACAAATGATTTTTCCCTGTCGGTGTTTTTTTGGACGATTAACTTTTTCGAAAAACGGGTCAGCCGTGTGTTAAAAAATAGAGTACAAAAAAAGTGGGGAAAAAAATGGAGAGGAACAGAAGTGGTACGGGGTGGATGCCAGTTGTTATGAACTGTTGGCAGGTAGCCTCAAGCGATATGTGCAACTAAAAGCGTAAAAGGAGTTGGTTGAGTGGCTGAGGGGGGGTTGAAGTGTAGGTGAGGTCTTTTCGCGTTAGTTTCGTAGTTCGGGTAAGTGGGTACCCACTTCTGAATTGGTGGCTCCCCCATCGTTCCACTCATTGGATCATCGTTCGTCGAAAATTCGATCATTATGATTGCTTATGATGTAAATGATGCCCGGAGGCAGCAATTGTTTCCAGCGGAACGAGCCCATCGGCTGCTCCCGGCTGCGGGTCCTCAATGATTCCTCTCCCCCCCCCCCTTTTCGCTATGCCAACCTACTCTTCCTTCCCCCTCCTGATTTTTTGAGCAAGTTTGGTGTTAGGCCCATCTAGGCGACAGCATGAAATTTTGACGGTTTTTGGGGGTTTTCAAAATAAATTTTTTTTTTATTTCTTCCAGTTTTCTCAATTTCTATAATTCTTCGCGTCGAGCCTTTTTTTTTTAATTTAAAGTTTTTCCGGATTTTCAAACCGAAAAAAAGAGCTTCTTTACAAAAATCAGAGCTGTAGTCATGTCCCTAGTTGGATCGTAGGTAATTGGGAAAAGTTCGTACCAATATCACCAGCTGAATTCGAGGACAAATTTTGATATTTCAAGGCAAAGGTCGACATCTATCTCGCTGATGAATAAGGAGGGAAGACATTGGGACACCCCCTCCGGGCTACGCTCATATACCCTTCTAATTTGCCCCTCGCTTTCGCTTTTTTTACGACCATAATTTTGAAATCTCCGCAAAAGAAAATAAAGACCTGCGAAAACTATGTTTTGGGTGGTTTGGAGCTAAGTAGGATAGCACATAACCCGAAAGGCTGGATGATTTCGTTATTACACGCGAATATAAAAGATGGATGGATGTATGTTGGACCCAAAGCTCAACTTCTTATGGGGATATTTCGTTTTTTCTTCATCTCTCGCGTGTTGTTTTTTCCCCAGTTTTGTGGAACTTAATTTTTGGTTTATTTTCATTTTGTGGCTCTTGGAGAGAATCGCCTTGGCTATTATAGTAATTTCACGGTACGACGTCTATTCCACGCGCTCCGAGGAGCAGGACTAATTTCATTAGGGATAAATATTATAATTAAACTCATCGCGACCGTCCCGAAAATTGTAGAGTTTTGGGGTCTCGGCTAAAGCCGCAACTTGAACTTGCATTTTCGTTTATTTTTGTTATCTGGCAAATGTCCATTCAACAAGACAAATCGGTTTTCGTGTGGCCTAAAATGCCACAGGTATACAAAAAATATAGCACATATAAGAGATGCGCCGGAAGTATGAGAAACATAGACCGGAAGTGGCGCAATATTTCTCTTTCAATTATTCAAAATGAAAAATTTGAATTTTTAGAAATCGAAAGATGAAGTTTTTGAAAATTAGAAAGCTCTTATTGAACTTTTCTCTCCATGCGTCTCCCTCAACTATGGGGTAGGGGATGCTGCGGGGTAGTGGAGATTGTCG
This sequence comes from Asobara japonica, assembly GCA_026005395.1. Classification (NCBI taxonomy): domain Eukaryota; kingdom Metazoa; phylum Arthropoda; class Insecta; order Hymenoptera; family Braconidae; genus Asobara; species Asobara japonica. The sequence continues at coordinate 4,993,316 of BQMI01000298.1, read as the reverse complement.
ATTGAGTTATCGATATTCTCGTCGTGATTCTACCAAGTGGTGCAGAGAAAACGCGAGGAAGCGATTATCCCACTTTCGCACGTGTAATGCGGGATTAAACGCGGTTAGGATAGGGCAAATGGGTGGTAGGGAGGGGGGAGGGGGAGGGGGGGGGGCTATGTGGACCACATACCAATCTCGCCCGGGAAAATAATAACAAGCGATTCACTTATTACTTATTGGACACTTGGATCGCGTTGCAACTGCAATCGAAATGTCGGAAAAAAACAACATTAACTAATTGTTTGCCGCTAATTGACAAAGTTCTCAGGCTACATCGATGGATTCTCGGTAGTGAGACACGCGGCAAACCGCTTAGCCATTACATTTTCACTTCTTTCTACCTGCTTCATAGGCAACTTGTGTTAGTGCCTGTGTGTGCGTGTGTGTTTGTGTCCGGTGCCATTTGTACTTGTGAACGCTACTGTGTGACGAGATGAGAAGCGCGTGAGACGAGGTTCGTTATCAGGAATTTACGAGGATGGTGTTACAGAAGCTTGGTCTCAGGTCAAACGTATGCTGGCTGGCGCCGACAACTGCACCGGTCGGAACTCTCTGCACAATCGCAACTTGTTTTCCACTATTTCCTGGTCGCTTTCCGAGATCAAAGACAGAAATTCATAGCATGCCTCATATTTTTTCGCCCAACGTCGGCGGATTCCAGTTTTCAACCGCGAAAGTTCAGGCGGAAAAACAAAATAAAAATAGATATATATATATATATATAATTTTGGTCAGATTGAGTTCGACTGCAATGTAATCACCAAAAACCGCTGGAATCTTGTGCGGACCACGAGAATATATTAAAATACGGTCATGGTAACAAAAATTGAAATGTATTTTTACTACGATTGGAATGTTTCGTATCAGTGAATCCGTTATCAGGCGTCAGTTTTACTGTACTAAAAAATATGCTGCTCTTCAAAGCTTTAAAGTGCCCGCAAAAATATTTTTTCTATTCTTCCTCACTGTTTTCTCGCGTAGAAGGTTAGCAAGATGAAGTGCATTTCAAGTCTAACCACAGTTATCTTGTATTCGATGTTGTTGGGAGGATGGTCATTAGGTGTTGCTGCAAGACATAGCGGAAGAGTTAGGAGACAGATATATCCGGGTATGTGAATGTAAGATTGACAATAAGATATTGATGAATATTGTATATTAAAAAAGCATTATAGTTATGATAAACAAAAAAATTCTTTTGAAAAAAATGTTTTAATAAGAAATTATACAGACGCACCGAGTCGGTTCAACATTCAATGGAATATCTCATGAGTTAATTTTTTCATATTTCTTATTCCTCAAATAAGGTACAAAATGGTGTGGAGCAGGCAATATTGCAACGAGTTACGAAGATCTCGGTACAGATGAAGATGTTGACAGGTGTTGTCGCGAGCACGATCATTGTGACCACTGGATTCTTAGCGGGGAAACCAAATATGGACTTGTGAACGATGGACTTATGACTGTGTAATATGATTTACCTTTGAGTTGTGCTTTGCCTAGTGCAATAGTTCCTAATATTCAAATCCGATAGAGTGGAACTCCCTTAACATCGCACTTACGGTTGAATAGGCCGTAGTCAATTCGGAGAACGGGCGCTTATGATTCACCCCCACCACGCGCGGACGCTGCGCCTCAGTCCGTGGAAATGGGGCTGCACTGGCCGAGTGGGGGTCTCCGCAAGTGCACGTTCCAAAAACTCAGAGCCCCGGAGGCGCGCACTTAGGGAGTTCTTACAGTAACTTCACGGAGGAGGGTGGGGGGTGCAGACAGCGAAACATGTTACTGTAAACTATGTATTTTGTCTTTTTTGTACAGCTCCGAATGCAAATGTGACATCAAATTTGGAGAATGCTTGCAGAAGATTGGTGATGCTACAAGTAATGGACTTGATTATATGTTTCACAATACGCTCGGAGCTCCCTGCTTCTACTTTGATAGGAATGGAAAGGCTGTGTTGAATGGAACTGAAGGGTATTCACTGTACGCTGCAGAGAGAAGGGGCCGGAAGTTCTGGAATTACGACTGGAGTTCGTCAGTCAGGGCAACCTTGTCGAGTGCTTGGGGTCGTGCTCGGGCAAGGTTTGGGTTTTAATATTGTGGCAATGCTGGGACCTGAATATGGTGTTCCAATTTGTTTCCGAAGCTTTGTTCATGGTTCAATTAATATGTGAATAAACATGTAGTGAAATACTGGAATGTCGTCTGTTACTTCGGAAATCTGATTCAATTCAGAAGCACTACTCATCGGCGTATAATCTGGTAAAAAAATAGATACAGCTACTGACCGATGTAAGCGACGGTGGTCTTACTCACCTGAAACTTATTAGGCGTGTTTTTTTTCATAGAATTTCGAGTATCTCCGATAGCTCGTAGATGGTCAAATTTAAGCTGGTAAAAAATGAAGGGAAGTTTCTATGAGGTCAAAAATTTACCTACATTTTCATAAAAAAATTATGTTGGACCCTACAATTTTCAAGAAATTTCCGCTAGTTTTTACGTAAGTATCGCAAATTATAACGACCCGTTTTTACATTTTTTTTACCGGTCATTTATGACTTGACCGATAAAAAAAGAATAATAAAATACGAGTCGGTGTCATTTTATGAGCGGTGTAACTACCTTACCATCGCGCGTGTATAACTTCAAAAAAATCAGGAACGTCAGAATTTGGTCGTTATGGTCAAGTCATTGAATCCCGTCCATTTTCATACGCTATCTACATTTTGCACTCTCAATGACTCAAACTTGCATTTTTTCATTAATTTCATGTCTTATTTTTGAACGTAATTTTTTTAAAATTTCATCGAACCCACGTTCGTAATTAATTTTTTTTTCATTTTGAAAACATGTGAAACGGAACGGAAAAACATAAAAAAAAATTTCCCCTTCAATATGTTCCATTCGTCTCCCTCTTGGATAATCGAAAAATCTCGTCTAATAGAGTAGTATTGTTTTCTCAGTATCACTTTAATATTTCAATAATTCATTCAAGGTCTGTGGAGTTGGATCAATAATTTTTCACGCCAGCCTTGAACTTGGACTGGAGTCGACTATGTTTTCTATTCCAGGCGCGCCACTGCTATGAAACGAGAGTACGGAATAAGAAAATGGTAGGAGACTATATAGTAATGGATTCGCCAGTTTCGTCCCTTGGTTTATACTCGAAGACAGGGAGAGAGGACTCGACGGGGTGAAGTAAACGTGCGTATTGCGGCCGACAGCTGTCAAATAAAAGTTGAAAAAAAAAGTGCTAGCCAGAGCGAAATTCGTTGTGTGGATAGGGGGTGGCTGGGTGAGAGACACAGACTTTGTGGGAGAGGGGTGTCAGCAAGACCACCCTGGGATGGAGTGGTGCCCTCGGGGCCACCCTACCTCACCATGCCTCGGTAAATCTCGCCATGTTGATTTTTAAAAGTCAATGTAAAGGGACGTAATGTAAATCGAAAAATTTTGCAACACGGTAGGCTAATGCCGAGTCAGAAGTCACTCGATGCATTTGATATTTAAGAAGATATGGGCACCAAAAAAAAACAACCAAGTTTTGTTCATCTTCCACCAACATCTCTCCCACTCCATACAATACCAGACTTCGATGAGCAACAATATTCATTCCTCTGTCACCACGAAAAAATGTAAAATAATCTGTCAAAGCCATCATGACCCTCGTCCCAAGAGCCTGAGCTTGGGTGAAAATTCACTTTGTTCACTTTCATGATAAAGTAAATTTTCTTTTCCGGAATTTAACGAAATAACTAGACAGGGAGTCTACAGAAGAGGCACCCTCCAAGGTTCTCATTGAGTACGCAGGATGGGTCTGACGCGACTACCCATTCCATTGGATGATGCCCGTAGGGGTTACGTCGAAGGTGGTTACCAACGTCGGCAAATTTTCGATGGGTTTCCGGGGGTATTTCCCGCGTCAATGGTTTATCAAGAAGCACTTGTTTAAAAGGCGAACCTTCAACCCCTGTATCACGGATCGTTGACGTTCCAATGAAGAGCCAATTCGCATGTCTGTGTCACTTTGGAAAACACAAATGGATGCATCTCTTTCTATCACCCCTCAAAATTGGCGCAGCAAAGACTAGGTGGCGGGGGGTGGGGGGAGGGGGTGCTAGAATGAAAACCGCAGGAGCACACGCGGCAGTGGTCGTGTCCCGGTAATTGAAGTTATTGCAATATTGTGTCCTGTCAACGAACCCCGTCCGTCCACGTTCTCATTCCTCGACCATGTATCCTACACCCTGGCATCTGTACATGCACACATTTATACTGAAGGGTTACAGTCAACTTCGTGAAATTGTGTAACTCAACCGCACCCAGTTTCATTCCAGTGATGTCGTGGGGTAATACAACGGCCTATACACGGAATAGGTAAATGCTGTCCTCCTGTGGTGATTCTGTGATTTGAGGAAGAGTTTCATACGTTCCATTTGTGAGAAAAGAATTTCTAATGGCAATCTGGGCATCCGGATTTTTTGTACTGTGCTAGACTCCGGTATTTCTGTCCCCGAACGATTGTTCATGTGGGCTCTTTCACTATTTCACTCTACCCGAAAATGCGGATGTATATGGCATCTAGAGACAGCTTTATCTCCCTGGCGTAATCGTCTTATGTGGTACGTGCCGTGGCTATCCCTTTGTTCGCTTTCCGGTATATATCCACGCCCCGCTAATGTATGCGCTGGGTTCCCTCGATGACTCCGTTGGACTTCTGTACACCTCCTCTCCCTCCTCCCCCCACCCACCCTTAAACTCTCTTCCCTCTCTCTCATCCACTTCTTCATCCATGGAAACGACGTAGACGACACCGAGGGGGCGAAAACGCTCTTGTATTCGTTCGACTTTATTGAATTTTGGGACCGTTCCAGTTGAAAGTAAGCGAGTATATATGTATGGCGGTTAGACAGAGCTAGGCCAGAGGGAGAGCCCAGCTGAAATTAATTCACATCCCAGGGTGCACTTGCTGTTTATGATATAACTGTGGTTTGTTAGGCGTTATTCATCGGGCGTACCCAGCGCGTGGACGGAGTGACTTGGTGGACCTTTTCCGCGACTGAAAATAAGATTATAGAAATTAGGATAAGAGTTGGGAAAAATTTCCGTCCATGGATTTGTCTCGACAATTTATTTACACGTAATATTTGCTGTCCGTCGTTGCACTATCCTTCATTCCTAAATGGTCAATTATCGTGTGTTGCCATTTGCACTGCGAGTCCATTACCGCGGTTTCTGGGATATAAGAACCACCATCGATGTAGATATAAAGTTCCAACCGCGAAGCGCCATTTCCAGGGGTTTCCACAGGAAACCACACGTGGCAATTGAATAAAAAATTGTCATCTTTTCTGAGGAATATTTTATGCTCGTGGGGGTCATTGGTATCGGAGAGAATTTTCACTCAGAAGGATTTACGGGAGTGATGATGGCTCTCGCGCTTATCCGCCATCGTGCTTTACTCTATCCCCCACCACGGCCGCAACTCACTACCACCCACTGCCGCGACATTGTTCGCGGCGCCACGTGATAATACTATGTTGTGCGGTGGAGAAATTTGTGTATATTCATCATATGCAAAAAATACAATTATGCCTTATTTTACTAAATTTCTAAATTCTAAAGGGCTTTTTTTCAAGGTCATCAAAAAACTTGCCTCAATTGAATTACTATAGGAATAGGTGCGTGAATGCGAATTTTTTTTCGTTACGTAAATCGGGTCCATCTGCTGACAAGCGTGACAAGTGGTATTGACATAGTGATGGTGCGGTACAACATAGAATCTCAGTATATTATGCGAATGTATGATAAGTAGTTGCACCCCTGGCCCACTATCGCTCCCTGACCTAGACATGAATTTAGACCTACCCCCCCCCCCCTATTTAGATCTACCCCCCCCCCCTATTTAGCCCTCCCCTAACTCCCTATCTTCCCCTTTTTCGCTCACGTAATGTGTATACTAATTTCTTGCTCCAGACTTTCGTAGCTATAAGTTCACACTATATTAAGCTCATATAAGACGTCTTTAGTCTCAAACAATTTTTTTCTGCCGTTCACCTTACCTTTTACTGCACCAAATGGACAGCAAAATCGGCTAGAGGAGTATCGGTATAGTTGTAAAAAGGAATGTGTAACAGGGGGACATACCCCTCTAGCGTTCCCGTCAACCAATTTGCCACAAAAAAGTGCAAAATAAGATGACCATTGCTTCATTGATATTTGCTTGCAGATAATGAAGCCGAGTGAAATTCACCCACTACAATTACGACCGCCGTGAGACAACTTTAGCATGTTAAACATGCATATTACAACATCGTCTGGTACCATCTCACTCTCACTTACCCAACCTTCATCAATTCAGCTTGCTCAGTCTTCACCTCCTTCTGAGTCGTCTGGTGCGTATAAATGACTACTTTCAGATGCTAAAGTATGAATGAGATACAGTTTCCAGTGTTTTGTTCCTCCCACCAATCCCACAATTTTCTCCTCCCCCCCCCCCCCCCCCGGCCCCCTTCCATCGCCGCTTCCCCACGATCCCGTATCATTCACCTCACTATTTCCATTCTCACTTCCTTCTCGGTAATTTCCGGTTCATCTTCCTCAAACTGCACTTCATTTTTGCATAATATATGTTAATGTTTTCGTTCAATTGCGGTTTAACGACGTTTGATTTATTTTTAAATCTTTAAAAGGTGCAATTTGAGAGATTCATGGGCACATAAGATCTATAGACTGGTTTTAAGTGAGAGTGAATGGACACGCGAGTTATAATTACCTTTCTGGAAGCAACGTTATCGTTGAGCAATCCCGCCTATGGTCACGCGCTATAGCTATTGGTTTGGTTTTTTTTTCGCGATTCTCGAAGAGGATTTATTGGTGGCTCCTGCAGTGATTGAAAAACTTTTTTTTGGAATTAACGGGGTAGTGGGGCAGTCAAATCAACTTCAAATATCAGTTCCGGCCAAGAGAAGTCCTTAAGTACACGTTGCATGGAGAGTAAAGCCGCAGTAAAATTACGCAACAGCTCCGAAAAGTATACAAATTTTTACGTTTCGAGACCTCTGTGAATTATTCCATTGGTCATTTATACTTCTGGATGTAAACGTGATATATCGAGGATATCACCTATATATATTCCACCTAGCGTGGAGTATCACTTTCTCACATCTTTCAGTGTAATATGAGCGACGCAAAGGATATGTACATAGTCTACGTTTATTTAAGTTTTCCTTATTAAGGTACTCTATCGGCGATGTGAATCGCGCTATTTAATGGCAGCTCGGTCGCAGCCTTGTATGGCGCGTGGGAATCAAGTTGTAAGGTATATATTCGTGTTTTAACGCGGTTTGAGATAATGATGATCAGCGTTTACATTTTTTTTCCTACTTCCGAATGAATCGAGGATATATTACTGGGGAATGAATATTCAATAGCATCGAATCTATTGCGTTTCTATCAGAAAAACAAAATCCAGGAGCCTGGGAAAAAAGAGACATGTGTACGAATGGTACATTGACGGGAAGCTATGATCACCCACGGAAAGGTGGGTCGGTGAGAAGCGTGGGTGGTTGGGAAGGGTGGATGGGTGGTTAGGAAGGGTGGTTGGGGGGGTGGGGTGGGGTGGATTGGGTGGGGTGGATTGGGTGGGGTGGATTGGGTGGGTTGGGGTGGATGGGGTGGGTGGGGTGGGTGGGGTGGGTGGGGTGGGGTGAAGTGGAAAAACGAGACAAGCTCCCTTATCTTGGATCTATTGGCCATAACGACCTCCGCGTCTTTTGAAAAATTATTTCCATTTTGATCATCCATTGCGAAATTTAAGAAACAGTAAAATCTTCAATTCATGTCATTGCGGGGGCTACGTGAATGCAGGGTTCGTTAGATTCGCCCTCAGCGTGACCAGAACGGTTAATGAGCATTCGACATCCCCCCCCCCCCCGCCCCTACACTCCATCCCCCGCCCGCTTCAATGTAACCCTCGTAATCCACATTTGCCGTCCATCTCTTTGTCTCATCCATGTGACTCTCATTGTTATATGTCCCATCGTGGTTGTACAATATAATAATATACGAGTCACGAGGTAACGCTAATGTCGTCACGTTAGATAGTTACAGTCATCCGGTACGGTAATAAAAGGGTTGCTTCGTAGGCGCATGCGAGTCTCACATGCAGAGGCATTATAAAGACCAGCCCTCGTCAGAGGGTGGATAATATTTTGGAGGGGGTAAAATTGGTGGTAAGAGGGGGGGTGAGCGGCGTGATTGCGGTGTAATTGTTTTCTGCGGAAAGATAATTACGTCAATTTTCGAAAGTTCTTGCATAGGAAAAATTGTCGAAGAAAATAAATTTGGTTCATCATTTTTCCGCATTTTATGAGTTCGACTTTTTCATTTTGATCGATTGTGTCAAATCCGCTGATCCGCGGTGAGCGTTATCATTACAAAATTGTATATCCACACGTCAAAATCCCACACCCTTGCCATCCTCCCTAGCACCATAATACAACCCCCTCCCCCGCCCCCTCGCCCGGCCGAAAGCACCGAGAACCCCTTTGTCGACGCTAACTCAAAGTGAATGGACCTATATAACGCGCCTAGCGCACACACAGTGAGAGGGGTGGATTTTAACTTCAGGGGGTGACTTACCCTGAGCGTTATCTATTTTGACAGCGCGGTACGCCCGCGGTCTGCCATGCCATACCGCATACTCCATCTCTCTCACTTGACTATTACTGACTCGCGGTAATTATGTTTTAACTGCGTGAGGTTTAGCCATGCGTTCTCCTGCATCGCCTATTGTTTTTTTAGGAAGGTAAACCAGGAAAATTAGGATGAAATGGTGGATCCTCCTTCAATGTCATCACACGCTACCTTGGATGCAGCAGCTGGCTCTCCTGAGATTATGAAGGGTCATTCAACGCAATGTACATCAATCGACGAGTTCCTTTCATTGTTGTCAATAACATCGTCAATAACGAGCGAACGGAGGGCCGTGCGAGACGTGTTATTGGCCCGCGCCTCTATACCACCTACCACCGTATGCAATATGGCTCGCGCAATTTCGTGACTCCCGGACGCGAACAGTGCGTCGCGTCGCCGTCTGCCAATGCAAACAACCGCTATTGGGTTTCCAGTTAATGAACCAAAGGCCCCGGACCGCTTTAGGGACGATACTTCGGCAAGTATTTTTGGATGGTGTGGGCACGGCTTAAATTGGACCTCCTCCCTCGCGCTGTCTTCCTCACTGCCATTACCTCGGTATTATATAAGGCTCAATGTCTTTCATTTTGTTGCTTGGCTTTTTTCAATTTCTCTAATGGGAGAAGTTATTGTTTCTCCACGTTCTGAGCTTCTTCCAAGCTTTTTGGATCGCTGGGAGTAATGTTCAATAATAGGTATAGATAAAAATATGGGCCCAAGATGAATTCATCCAGTAGAAAGATCCAAGTGTCCAGTGAGAATTGGATAGGTGTGGTATCGTTGTATTAGGCGTTATAGGCACAAGTGTCCAGTCCGTTAAGCGGATATCCAACCGATAATCCGGATTACGTATTTGCTCGATTCTGCCTACCATCTCGATCTCTCTGCGCGCCAACGGGTCCAAAGACGTATTTGCCCTGTGGCAATACCGTCTGCCCAGTAATCTCGTCCGTTTAACGCTCCTCATGTGTATATGCACTGGTGTATATCCCATATAACCGAGGAGAAGGTCGAACTCGATGATGGTCCACTTCATTGCCTCTACCTTGCTCTCCCTGTCCGCATTTCATTTCCTTTTACTTCTTTTTTTTCCACTCATTCCCGCTTGACTTTTGCATGAGAGCAAGAACCGACACATATTTACCTTGATAGACTGATGACTTCAAGCAACAAAAATAAAACACTGAAGAAATCACCGATGGAGTAGCTGCAGCAAAAACATTTGGCGTTAACGATATGGAATTTCTACACGGGAATATTCTGTGAGGTCTGCACGCGTCAAAACATATCGATGACCTCCTTCTGGGAGACATTTCTAGGCACTTCGGGAATTTCCAGGTACCCGTGTAAATAAATAGGCGAGGAATTCGTGGAATCAGGATTATTTTTCTCTTTATTCATCAATTAATGTCTAGATTATCTATAGGCAAGTTGACAATCATTGATCGTGTTATGAATAAATTGTTACGATTTTCTGAAAAAATAATTTTCATCTCGAATTTTTAAAGTTCTGATCAGCTACATGCCCTAATTGAATAAAAAATTAACACAAAAACAGGTCAAGTTAACTCAAATCGATTGATATTCTATAGTCGTCTCTTTTATACGAAACGTTCCAGTGAAAATTGCCACTGTTGTTGAATCTAACAATCTCAGCAATCAATAAATTTTTATTGCAACGAATATCGAAATTTATGTTGACAAAAATAATTGGACTAAATGATCACTCACAATTCTGTACATTCCAAACATGAATCATGAAATAGTGTGGGTGATGATCATACAGACGGGGTATACACCATTGGAGGAAAGCACAAGCGCTCGCGCGATCAAATGAATATGATGAAAGAGTGGTGGCATTAGGTGTACGTGCTGTGCATACTGATTTGTGGCTGACTGATTGGACCCCTTTCCAACCAGGAGTGGTTGGAGCAGCATCACTCTAACCAGCAACTGCTGCTGTTCGCACACATCACAACTAACCGTTCATTCCACACCCCGCGCTTACCAACCCTGCTGTAGTGAGCCAACATCGCTGATATCATCGCGGCTACCCCCGCCCCCCTCACTCTCTATTCGTCCGTTTGTTACCAGCGCATTCGACATTCGAGAGCACCAGAAATCTCACGATAACAATACTGCCATCATTTATCCCTGATTTTTCTCGATGATTGACGAAACAATTGCACCGGCTAAATTGAGTCTATCTTCAAATATTACGGGATTGAATACCATCCGGGTAAAGTATTGGAAAGAATATTACTAGGACAAAATGATAGGACAGAATGGTACCAGGACAAGGTATCATGAGACATAATCGCGGAGGAAAAATTTTAGAAGCTATGGAACAGATTTCGAGAACATTTATAGTGAAAAAATTGGGTGCGCCAGTTAAGTATTATTGGCTTTGCATCATCCTATAGTAAAAAGGAGAGACGAACGAAACTATTGATATATCTCGAAATTATCGAAAGCCGTGAGACCGAGACCGACGCGCCACCAGTCTGAGCGGCGGAAAAGGGAAATGCGCGGGCGAAGCACGCGCCACCCGGCCCGTTTTGAATTGTAATCCACTTTTCTAGTACAGAGCTCGATTAATGGCGTCTCGAAGTCTTGTAGGGAATTTTGAATTTGCACTCCAAAAATTCCTAATTAATTATTGCCCCATCAGAAAAAAAATCTGAGAAAAATTGATCATTAGGGCATGTACTCTTAAAACCTTTTTTTTTAAATATGCAACCTCCCTATGTCAGGTTATATATGGAATACCAATTAGGGCTAAATGACCAGCTTTGTAATGTGGCTATCGTGAACTTGGATATAGTAATGAATATTCAATTACAATTTACTGCACGAGAAGTATCCGAAAGAATTTCATCAGTAATGATTTGGGCAGTTAGTCTGATCAACTAGCTTCATATTCTGCGCTGAATAGTTTATGCTTTTGAGATAACTGCGAATGTCCTCTTGGTATTGTTGCTCCAGATTATATTCTTTAGCGAAAATCCACACGAAATGATATCTAGAAAGGAGAAATTCAATTATTTAATTGGATTAAAATTTATTTATTTATTTACTTAATTGAAATTAAATGTGAAGTTTATTCCCATTATGACGGATTTTTTAAATTATTGCAACATTAATAATAACTGATTGCACAAGTGACGCTGAAAAAACGCTTAATCTTCCCCCCCCCCCCTTCGCCTCGGAAAATTTTTATCTGACCAAATTGAAAATGCACATTTCAAATTGAAGATTCGCAATATATAGGTATATAGCTCAAAAGGAAAATCAGGTCAACAATTGGAATCCATAACTAACGCTTCATTCCCTTTTTCCCCGCAGCCATGCAATATCAACCAATGATCCGGATTTGTCGCGATAAATGTGCCCTTGAGATAGCGCTCACTCGCATATTTAGGGAATATTAGGTCATATAGACCAGTTGGTCGGTTTTCTCTAGGAAGGAATTTCCCCTCCCATGCCATCGTGCCGCCAGAGCTAGACATAAACCAATTTTTAACTCACATCGCGTTTCCAAGGCCAAGTTAGATTTCAGTAAGAATCAATCGAATCTTACTATCGAATCAATCCATTGTAGTGCAAGGCGAGGTATCCATCATCGTTCATGTAGAATACTGCCGTACCGCAAGCATGATCCGGTTGGTAGTAATTATCAATGCGAGCCCAATCGAACCAGTCACCCAGTATCTGCAGAACAATTCAGGCATACTCACTCGAACAATTGAGAAAAATGGATTGAAATTGAGTAGGATCAATCCGCGAGTGGATGTGATTTCCAGAAACGAAGGAAATTAATAAATGGAGGCAAGTGGTACAAAGTTTTCTAGAATGTCTCACCTGTGATTCATTGAAGTTGGCGACACCCTCTACTTCGCCACAGGAACCCGGAGTCGTAATCTGAGCGAAAGATTGGGCGAAGAGCCCCAGAAAACACCAGTACACCAGCATCGTTGAATGCACTGCTAAGTCACCACTGTGCTGCTATATATTGAAGTAATTTCGGAGTCACTAAAAACTGAAAGCAGCGTATTTTCGCAGCGAATGCAATTGAATAGATTACATGTATTACGATACCTATGATTATCATTGTGTAAATGTAAATTTTATAGATTGGAAATTTAAAATTGAAAAATAGGAAGATTGGAAAGACCATCAATTGCAAAGTTTGTTAATTTGAATTGTTTGAATCTTTTATAATTGAAAAGGAAGCATACATTGCTCGAGTAGCAACTAATTTGAATTATAATTTTTTTGTCTGCTTTGTCGGTTCTGGTCATTGCGATGAAGATTCTTCACACGCATAACAACAACACACACACAGAGGCAGGACTTTGACGTAGTCGGGACAGTACACTTTATGAAATATTTTTTTATGAATTTCGAACGCTAGCGGGAGCGTTCAGTGTGTGCTATCGACGATACCCAAGCAATAGACCGCCCGGCCGGGCGGGATCCTAACCCGAGGCAAAGGAGGGGGGGGGGGGTGGATCCATCATAGGCGCCATCGTAGCATAGGGGTTTCTGGGGGTTTACCCTCGGTTTGAAACAACGATGTCTCAAGTGGCAAAAGTTGGCTCCAGCCGCATGGATGGGTGTCCAATAGTCCCCTGACGGAATGGTCAAAGAGCGACTGCCGCGGGGAGTACAAACGAGAGGGACGGAGGCCAAAAACAAAAAGTGCTTTCAGAAACGCCTCTGTAGATTCTAACAAAAGGATTGTCCAGAGATTTCAGCCTACTCAAAAGATCTAGTATGCGCTGCTAGGTGACGGTATCACTAGACCTGGGCGATTTTAGTCTCGATATTGTCGGTATTCGTTGAGAACCGAAATTTATTGAAATGATAATGATTAGCTCTCGCCAGGTTAATCCAGACTATGATGCCCCAATGCATTTTGCATTCAATTGTCGAGCTCCACTTCGGTGCTAACCGAAGTGTGCTTTTCCCTTGCAGGTGGTCGACTATCCATGACACTGCGCGTATCACGGAATCTCCTCCGTTGAACAAATCATCAATAGGCAAAAAATTATACTGCCGATTTATGGTTAATCACTCAATCAGGGACTTACAACCTTGCATCAATATATCACTGAACAATACAACCAAGGTAACTACAAGGGAGGACTGGATTTAGCAGGAACGAAGCTCTTTTCGAAGATATAACGGAAAATCTACATCTGCGGGGTGTCTATAGGAGTGACTACTCAAGCTTCCTTGGAAACTTCATCGAACGCAGAGAAATACTTTTACTGAGATGTCATTTGACCCTAGAGGGAATGAATCCCGTATCCAAGATGTGATTTGTCCAACTACGATGCTTGAAGATTCCTCACGAAATGAATGAAAATTACTCCAGAAGCAGAAATGCGTCGCAGAATATTGAAGCAGCGATGGTAGACTGGCGCCTTAAGCCACTCCATTGCTGACCGGTATTGACCGGTCACACTGGGTCCCGTGGATCCACCGCATAATTCGAGAATTATGTCTACAGTATTGCCTATTGAACTATGTCTGCATTGGATAAAACAGCTCTTAAATTCATTTCAGGTCAAATTTCAAGTAATTATGTCAAGTGCGATCCAAATGACAACGTTGCTACTGCGGGTTCTTTGGATCCCGCAGTACCTCCCTGGTATGACTTCGAGGTATCGCCATTAGCATTTCATAGGAGAAGTGACCAAAAATTCTGTTCTTATATCCATTCATTCTCAGGGTTATTTCTAATTCTTTGGAAAAAAAAACCACATTTGTATTCATTTTGTATATTTAAGAAAGTATTCATAATTCATCATCAATTCAGTCACCATAATTGGTGTTCGACAAGAATAATTAAATTTTAGTTGTATTATTCCAATGGATTGATGACATCACGCATTAGGATACTTATAGATGATTTGGACAGTGAGTCTGATCGACGATCATGATATCTTTCGCGGCTATGTCGGTACTTCCCAAAGCACTGCTGATTTCGGTTTGATATTGCTGCTCCACATGATAATCTTTCGTCCAAATCCAGACGAATTGTAAGCTAGAAATAAAAGATACATGTATTCAGTTGCTATTTGAATAAAAAACGCTCAACCAATGTGATACGGAAAAAGGTTCTTGTCACAAAGGTTCGGCGGCGCGTGCTTCGCACGCGCACTTCCGGTTTGCGCCGCACTGCCTGGTGGCGCGTCGGTTTCGATCTCCCGTGTTTCGATAATTCCGAGATAGATAGATATTTTCTTTGGTCTCTCCTTTCCAGCATAGACCATCACAGTGGGTGAGCTCCTTGAAATAATTTGATGTAAAATACAAGGTCTACTTACGCCTCCTTTCCCTCCTCTCTGCAGCCATGCAAAATCACCCACTGCTCTAGGTTTGCCGCTACAAACGTTGCCGTAAAACTTTTGTCAGAGGCATATTTAGAGAATACCATCTCGTATACAGCTGGTGGCTGGCCGTCGTGATGAACTAATCGTCCCTCCCATGTTGTTGTACCACCGGAACTGCGGATATTAATATAATATCACCTAAAAGTGATCTGTGAGGACACACTGAGGTTCTGATGGTATAATGCGCGATTTTTTTTTCTCTCCATTTCTCAAAATCTAAGACCGACATTTGAACTTGGCGCCCAGTGCAACCAATACAAATCGAAAACCAAAAAGTCACAAATATAAAAAATGTTCTTTTAATTTTTTCCCCCATTTCACGATTTTAAATTCAAGATTACTTACTATCGGATCAAAGCATCATAATGTTCAACCATGTATCCATCATCGCCCCTGTAGTAAGTCAAAGTTGAGCAAGCATGATCCGTTTGGTAATAACTATCGACGCGAGCCCATTCGAACCAGTCGCCAAGTATCTGGACAGTGATTAGGTCTTGTTAGTTATAATATATTATTAATTCAAAGTGAATACCTCACAAGCTGGGTCCGGAAGAAAAGGGCCCCTTTCATATTTTTCGATGTGAAAGGCTTTCTTTGATAGCCCGATAACTCTAAATTGCGGTTATCATTGAGAAACTATGGTGATACCTGGGTATCGTTGAAATTTGGAATGGACTTCAGCTGTGGACATGCTCCAGAAGTTCTAACTTGGGCAAGAGATTGAGCTAAGAGGCCCGCGAAGCACAAGTATAGTAGTACTGCCATTGTATGCACTGTTCATCAACAATTATTTCCTGGGTATATATAGGCGCAATTCAATGAATCAATACACTTATTTTTGTCATTATCTATGATCAATAATTTAAAAAAAAAGTGACACTCATTGTGCTACGCATGATTGACGGCATGGTGATACGATGGTCAATTCAAAATTGATGAATATTGAGATTGAAGGAACTTTAAATAGCAAATTGCGTTCCGTTCAATTATGAAGATTCGGCAAAATACAAAAATAGAAATAATTCTCGCATAATTATAGCAGAACAATGGATTGTAATAATGTATTACAGAAAGTTGGAGCTCCACGAATTTCATGTAAGAGAAATTGTTTTTACTAGTCCAGAATTTTCACTTCACTTTGCGCTACTGTTCAGTGTCTCTCTGCTGCTTTGGCATGGTTCTCCAAACGTTTCTTGTCTTCAGTTCGCTCGCAGGTTGAAAAATTTGAAGAACGCACCACGAGGGTACCTCTCACTTGGATTCTGTCTCTGCAAATTGATGATTGACGAAATAATTCCCGCCATCGCCGATGACATCCACGTGGACATCATGTATGTGTTTTGCACTTGTAACCCAACATTGATACTTCCGTCCAGCATGGAAGAAGCGTCACGTGAAATAAGTGTGTAAGAAATCCAGTGGAGAAAGGTGGGAGAGGCATGGGGGGAGAGTGCGAGAGAACCGTTGGCCTGTAACGTAATTGTTTTTGACGCGGTAATTTTACAGTGTCGTGGATACACGTCCACTGGATTTTGCCGAGTTGCGCGGCTCATGCTGCTTTCCTTCTCCGGCTTTTCTGCCTGCCCCCACGGCCCGCTGCTGATTCCGTGAGCCCTGATAACTACGTACATGTGTTTCCTTCAGTTTTTTCTATGGAAAGACCTTTTTTCTTCTGTAAAACGAAGATGGGGGTACTTGATGGAGAATGAATTTCCTGGATGCGAAATTTGCGGCGAAAGGCAAATTCGAGGGGATTGATGGATTGATGTTGAGGAAGCTCTGCTAGCGAAACCAATCTCCCCGTTGAACTTCCGGTTTGACATAATTCCCTTTGAGCACCTTTCACCCCTCTCCAAAGCCAATAATTCATAAAAAATCTTAAATTCCCGTAATATTAATTTAGTATACTCTCTGTGCATGTAGTCGCTTTCTTCATTGCCCTAAAAACCACCTACAATTTCTCTATTTTGTACTATAAATGCTGCAATTATGCATCACTTATTTTTATCTATTTTTTTTTTAACGGGAAAAAGGAACTCAAGGACGTGGGGAGAGTGGAGAAAAAAAATGTAGAAAAAAAAAACGGTTGGATGCAAGATGAGATGAGCATACGAGAAGCTGCACCGCCCGAAGGTAGACTCATTTCATTCTTTCGTTTCTCCATTTTTTTTTTTATCTTCCTTTTCCAACGTCAGTGCCTCGCTGCGATTCCAACGTACATGTGAGGAGGCACTCAAGAGGTGCACGAAGCCAACACTAAAGCGGGGGCAGAAGAGAGGCGAGTATGGACAACACCACTGTACTGTGTGCAACCGTATTGTAGCCCCGAGCTACTGCGATATAATGCCGCCCTGGCTTCTCGTTGATCCTCCCAGCAGCCAAGCAAGCGAGTTCTCCACGTTATCCAAAGAGGTATCCACAATGATCATAACCATATAGATTTTAATCAATAGCGCAGCCCCTCGGTGGACAAAATTTCAGAGAACTCAAGCAGATGCTTCCAACAGATGATCGAAAATTTTCAAGTCCCAGTGGGAGCTGGTTATTCTGCACGCAGAGAAACATTCAATAAAAATTACGCAAGTCAGCAAAATTTTTTTTGGAACTTCCAACAATTGAAAAAAAAACAATTTTTTTGTTTTCTTACAAATTTTGAAAATTATTTAAAGAATATTAATATTAAAATTTATTAAAAATAATTTCTGCATGATGTTCTTACCTTGGATTTTTTAGTTCCACCAGATTGAAACTATAAACGCCCGGAATGAAAGTAGCTCATAACCGCGCATCATTCATCCTAGATATAAAAAAATCTATAATTTAATTGCTCCAAAATTACATGGTTTCACATATCCCCATGAACAGCAAAAAGCCCACTATTAAATATCAAAGTGAAAGCGTCACGAGATATTGCAAACCTCGAGAGTCACTCAACCCGATTACGTCTTATCATCACCCCCAGGTGACAGATTCTCAAACTGCCGTAAAATTGAATGACTGACAATCATGTATTCCAGGAGAGTCATCTCTCACCGCTTCTCCAGCAAGCGGCGAGTAAACAGCAGGAGACTATCAGCATTAGTGAGTCGGTATGAGGCCTCAGGGGATTCCCCCGAGAATCTGAAGCTCATCCAATGGAACAACTAGCGCAGCATACCGGAGTGACTGGGAAGCATGATGGCTGCACAATCCAAAACAAACGTTTTGATAGGAAGATTCTTCATAAAGTCCGAAGAAGTATAGGCCGAGGACCAAAAATTTATTAAAAACGCAAGACTCCAAATGATGCGTGTATTAACCAAATAAAGGAAAATAAAATGTAACATCGGTGCAAAAGTGGACTATATATAAAATGAAGTCTTCGCGGAAACTGTTTATGCTTCTGGGAGTTTTTAAGTAACTGTTCGCAGTATTTTATCGTCTGGCTGGTGGGCATGGGGATGTAAATTGATCGTAAATAGTTATTTATTAAGAGGATTATCCGACAATTGTGTGCCAGCGTGACCACGACCGCTTGCAGTCGTAAAGAAATTAGAGGAAGGGCAGTAATACTTTCCGGACGACCGCTGGTCTTCCGGCGACATTCATCTTGTATCTACAATTTTTGGATTCGGTGGGGAATTGCCCGATCCGGAAGAAATCAATTCTAGAGGAGGATGGGGCTTCTCGGTTGTCGGTTCAATCTACCATTTTTTTTGCTCTTCAGGATTTATTATATTTTTTTTAAGTGAAACTTTTCTGTTTTTCTTACTTCAAACTGCACGACATCGATCACCCGTCAAATGAGAACGTTAGGACGGAAACCCTACCTGGTGCTGGGGGGGGGGGGGGGGGGGGGGGGGATGTTCCAAGTGATTACAATTCCAAAATAAAAATGTAAAGTTAAATGCTTCTAATTTGTATTAGAATACTAATTCCTAAGGATTGAGCATAACGAGTGGCAAATTCGACATCTTGATTCAGTATATTGAAGTGAAATGATGCACACATATACAACGAACGGGGGAAAATGCACCTAGCAAACACTGGTGCAATCAGCGACGCGTCCATTCGTCCGTACCGAATGCACTCCGAGTGAAACATCCACGTTTCAATGTTTATATGGTGTATTCAATGCACCTCTGTAGTGGAAATGTAAGTGAGTTGGTACGGATATTTGCGACACGAGAGAGGGTATACATTTTGCCAGAGATGTGGCTCTAATGATCACAGCGTTACCATTTTGCAATCGTAATTAATAATTCTGACGAATCATGGAGCGCGGGGGTGTGAGTGTTGTGAGAATTGTGAATAAATTTTGGCAGTTTTATATTTTTGGCTGATTGAGTCCAAGCTGACCTGTATGGGGGATTGGCGGAATGATTTTCATTCTCTTTCATAAGTAAACGCGTACTCAAAAGCGGAAAAATTGATGTTCATTAATATTTAAAAAAAATGAACCACTTTGAAGATTGACCCCCAGTACAAAATAACTCCGAAAAAAAATCTAGTCAATCACGTAAATACCGGAAACGAGAGCGATCGAAAAGGGTTGGTGCGTGCAGTTGGTCTCTGTCGAAGCATATGTTCGTGGTGTGTTATTGCACAATTTGAAGCAATTGGTATTGCAACATGGGTCCTATTCCAGCTTATAGGCGAGGAGAGAAATGGACAGAAGAAGTGGTTTGTTGAAAATTGAGGTCTACTGTGCAATTTAACTGTTTGAGTGAGTGTGTGAAACGTTTGGGTTTACTATACACAAACGAGTGAGAGGAAACTGTCGAACCGTGCGTACTGATTGATCAACATTGTTGGTGAATTAAACTCCTAGCGAGATGGGCATATTGATTGGCAATCAGTGTCGCCCTGGCTCCAACGAAACAGCCGGTGTGCCATAGGAGAGGGTGGCGGGTGGGTGGGGGGGGGGGGGGGGGTGGAGCACAATCCCAGCGAACACCCCGCAGAGAGCACCGGCTGCAGTGACATCGGTGTATAGGTCCTGCCTAGAATTCCAATCTAGAAATCTCTCCAAAAAAATCAGGAAAAATATTGGTTTCATATGAAAAAAAAACTCAATTTCCCATTCCATTATTTTAGACCACTCACAAACGTAATGGATTTCGACCAAATATTCTGGCGGTGTATTAGTAATACTTAAGGAGTATCGAACTTCTCCGAAAAAAGCAAAGTGCATTTATGAGGTCTGTATGTTTTCAATTACCCGGTCCTCCGCTATTATCAAGGTCCCCCATATAGCTAATCATAAGTATATGGCGTAACTGGAGGAGAAGGTTTGATAACGTAAAACATTATTGGCTAATAAATCGTGGTTGAAAAAATTATACAAGTTTCCACTTCTTTTAGAAAATATATCGCCAAAAAATTTTATTCTCCGGCAGTTCAAAGTTTACGATCACTTTCCACCCATTTGTCAATAGAACCCTCCCTCGCCATTCCAGTTCTCCACTTCGACACCAAGAAATACATCTAATAAATACGTCTGTTCCCATTTTTTTTTCGCCATTTTATGAGTTCACTTTCAGGCTTGTGGTTACGCCTCATCTCCGCCAAATTTTACCAGAATATGTGGCTACTAATCCAGCTGCTCGATGATGAGGAACCAAATAGCTCTGTGCCAACTGCGTATGTCCATTTTCACACGCGATGGGATAAAAAAATGCCTGGGAAATCGTAAAGTAAAGCGGCAAGATGAATCATTCCGCGTTTGTGATGATCACTAGGAGTACCTTGAGCCATAGTTGAGCGAAGTTCGGCAGGGCGGAAAATCACTGGTCACCAATCAGTGCGCGTACCAACCAGAAAATCATGGAGAAATACCCCACCGCTTGTTGCCCCACAGTAGAAACCAAAAAATGAGCAAGACCGAGTGATGGGGCAGTACGAAAAGCCGTTGAAATTCTTTTTTTTTTCATTTAACGCCTTAGCAAGTTGGAACAATGTGCGAATGCCTGGTGACCTTGGAAGCGTAACGCGGAATGTTACCTCAGATCGTTCATGCGGGAGTTGAAACCAATACCGTCCGTAATATTTTACGGTTTCAACAATTTTGACCGGTGAGAACTAACCCTCATACAATCCACATTTAACTATTTTCCGACTTTCTCACACGTTTTTATGGTATACTTTGGGTGAGTAAAATGGACTGGGAGAAAATAGCAAGGTCGTTACAATGCCCATTGGCTTTTCGTCTAGAGTAAAGTGTCCAATTCAGAAATCGTACCCGTGAATGGCAAAGTGTGCGTACGGGGTAGTTTACGGCGACTTGGCCACCCCATTTTTTAACTTCGACTTTCGACAATTGTCATGACCCCGAAATTGAAAAACTTTTTTTACCTTCACTGACTATGGTGGTTCAAATATAATTCAATTCTGAATCAATGTGTGTGTGTGTGGGTGCGCGCGCGTGTTTGTTTATATGTGTGTGGGTGTGGGTGGGTGGCTGCGTGTCGGTGAGTGGGTGGGTTGGTGTGAGTGTGGGTGTGGGGGTGCCTGGGTGGGTGGGTGGGTGTGTGCGTATCTCGATTATTTCTAACGCTCTATTTCCCGAACAATGGAAGATACCGGAAGAATGGTAACCCGCAAGATAAACAATTTATGCTAGCCCAATAGTTTATAAACGACCAACGAAGACGCAAAATAGTGGTAGTACTTCTATCTATCGTTCCACTAGTATTTCCACGTTTCTGCCAAAAGCCGTGAAGATTCGAAGGAGGAAGTATTAATCCCATGCGATCCCTTGGGGAATACACGCGGTACCTAGTGGGGATAACAAAGTATCCCATTAACTCGAATACTCACGGGCTCCGTAGTTTCCACCCTGCGCTTCTCGTTTCATGCACTTCCGTCCTTCTCACCTTGCTTTTCGAAAAGCAAAAGACTCTTTGCCCTCTCCACCTAATCGTTACTCCACAGTCCAACTGCTCTTTTCCACTCGTTTGCGAGAACTTTAATACTCCTTTTCTCCCTCTGCTAATCAACTTCCTTGGCTCGTCTCTAACGACACTCTCAGGATTGGTGAACAAGGCCAAAAGGATTTTCCTGTATTTTTTTTGAGACGCTGTACGACAGTTGGTTAACTTGTGGATTCCTTGACATTTTCTTGGACTTCTCAATGGAAAAATTGGAATCACCTCGAGCGTGCACTCCGTCAGATCGATTACAATTTCAAGCCACTAGATAATCCAGAACCGCTTGTACGAAAATGTCGTACTTTGTTTCTGGTATATTCGAAAGTTCAGTAAAGAATACAATATTTCGATCGTCTTGTAAACGGCCGGAATGTTAATAATAGGTGATGGCCACAATCAATTCTGTTCCCGTATCGGAAAATTGAGAATTTTAGTATTTTTTGCCTCAAAATCGACGGAAATGTCTTCCTAAGCTTCCAATTGAATAGTATCCATCAACTAGAGACCCAAAATTCAATTTCAAAAAATTTAAGTTTGCCTCCCCATAAGGTCCCAATGTTAAATTTGGCCAAAATCGAAAAAAATTAATTTGACTTTTTCGACCCAAATTCGACGGAAATGTCTTCTAGGGGTTCCTATTGGATAGTATCAACGCCCACGGGGCCAAAAATTCAATTTTAAAAAATTTAAGTTTGCCTCCCCATAAGGTCCCAATGTTAAATTTGGCCAAAATCGAAAAAAATTAATTTGACTTTTTCGACCCAAAATCGACGGAAATATCTTCTAGGGGTTCCTATTGGATAGTATCAACGCACACGGGGCCAAAAATTCAATTTTAAAAAAATTAAGTTTGCCTCCCCATAAGGTCCCAATGTTAAATTTGGCCAAAATCGAAAAAAATTAATTTGACTTTTTCGACCCAAATTCGACGGAAATATCTTCTAGGGGTTCCTATTGGATAGTATCAACGCCCACGGGGCCAAAAATTCAATTTTAAAAAATTTAAGTTTGCCTCCCCATAAGGTCCCAATGTTAAATTTGGCTAAAATCGAAAAAAATTAATTTGACTTTTTCGACCCAAAATCGACGGAAATATCTTCTAGGGGTTCCTATTGGATAGTATCAACGCACACGGGGCCAAAAATTCAATTTTAAAAAAATTAAGTTTGCCTCCCCATAAGGTCCCAATGTTAAATTTGGCCAAAATCGAAAAAAATTAATTTGACTTTTTCGACCCAAATTCGACGGAAATATCTTCTAGGGGTTCCTATTGGATAGTATCAACGCCCACGGGGCCGAAAATCCAATTTTAAAAAATTTAAGTTTGCCTCCCCATAAGGTCCCAATGTTAAATTTGGCCAAAATCGAAAAAAATTAATTTGACTTTTTCGACCCAAATTCGACGGAAATATCTTCTAGGGGTTCCTATTGGATAGTATCAACGCCCACGGGGCCAAAAATTCAATTTTAAAAAATTTAAGTTTGCCTCCCCATAAGGTCCCAATGTTAAATTTGGCTAAAATCGAAAAAAATTAATTTGACTTTTTCGACCCAAAATCGACGGAAATATCTTCTAGGGGTTCCTATTGGATAGTATCAACGCACACGGGGCCAAAAATTCAATTTTAAAAAAATTAAGTTTGCCTCCCCATAAGGTCCCAATGTTAAATTTGGCCAAAATCGAAAAAAATTAATTTGACTTTTTCGACCCAAATTCGACGGAAATATCTTCTAGGGGTTCCTATTGGATAGTATCAACGCCCACGGGGCCGAAAATCCAATTTTAAAAAATTTAAGTTTGCCTCCCCATAAGGTCCCAATGTTAAATTTGGCCAAAATCGAAAAAAATTAATTTGACTTTTTCGACCCAAATTCGACGGAAATATCTTCTAGGGGTTCCTATTGGATAGTATCAACGCCCACGGGGCCAAAAATTCAATTTTAAAAAATTTAAGTTTGCCTCCCCATAAGGTCGCAATGTTAAATTTGGCTAAAATCGAAAAAAATTAATTTGACTTTTTCGACCCAAAATCGACGGAAATATCTTCTAGGGGTTCCTATTGGATAGTATCAACGCACACGGGGCCAAAAATTCAATTTTAAAAAAATTAAGTTTGCCTCCCCATAAGGTCCCAATGTTAAATTTGGCCAAAATCGAAAAAAATTAATTTGACTTTTTCGACCCAAATTCGACGGAAATATCTTCTAGGGGTTCCTATTGGATAGTATCAACGCCCACGGGGCCGAAAATCCAATTTTAAAAAATTTAAGTTTGCCTCCCCATAAGGTCCCAATGTTAAATTTGGCCAAAATCGAAAAAAATTAATTTGACTTTTTCGACCCAAATTCGACGGAAATGTGTTCTAGGGGTTCCTATTGGATAGTATCAACGCACACGGGGCCAAAAAATCAATTTTAAAAAATTTAAGTTTGCCTCCCCATAAGGTCCCATGTTAAATTTGCCCAAAATCGAACAAAATTAATTTGACTTTTCGGACCCAAAATCGACCGAGATATCTTCCTGGGGTTCCAATTAACTAGTATCATGCCACGTCGGGTCAAAACATTAATTTGAAACAATTTAAAATTAAGTAGATTAGAATAACTGAGCTTCCCTACTAGAAATTGGACGAAATTCTGGGGCATTCAGCCGAAGTGGATATACCTTTAATATTGAGTTCCGCGGTGCAATACCGCGGCAAGGCCTATGCGGCATTCAATTTCCAGTAGGGTTACCGGGAAGTTGGAAGAAACAGGTAATAGCGGCAATAGTATAGAAAATTTCGGCATTCACTGTCCCACGTACCCCATTTCACTCTCCATGCCCCATCCGCATATACCTCACTATCGGACCCGTAGTCTATAGAGCATCACTTCATCCCGAGCAGCATATAATCTCACTGGTTATTAATGGCGATGGTTTGGGAAACTGCTACCGGGCAGAGCAACCCCACAGTGCCCACTACACTCCCTTTCGCTCAATCACTTGGCATTTTTTTATTATTCCTCACCGGCAGCATCTCTCTTTTCCACATAGCCCAACGACTTCCATACGTCTTCTTCGTTACTCTTCTTCTCATCTTCACTGTGAAACTGCATTCCACTCGTCGTTAGGTGGTTCACTCCATCTCACTTGGTACCTTGGCCAGGCCATAGGACAAACTGAGTGCAACTGGGTAGAGAAAAGAGATATGAGCCAGTGGCGATCCTAAGCGAGCGCTGGTTTAATTACCTGCTCTCCAGTCTTAACCGCACTCGCGTTAATCACCCATTCCAACCCATACAGACACTCCGGCATCCTAAGATGTGCAGCCTTGAGTTTTAGGTGTCGTAAAAGCGTCGTAAACCATGTAAACACGTCAAATTGTCCATGGACCTCTTCCTTTTATTTGGGTTACTGGATCAATCGGCAAAAAAAAAGTAGGGGAATAAATAAAATCATCAGCAATGCGAATATGTAAACAAGTTAGGTCATAATCAGGATAATGTCACGTGGAAACATGTCAAATTGTCCAGGGATCCATTCCTTTGATTTGGGTTACCGGATCAATCGGCAAATAAAAAAACAAGTGGCACGGAGAAATAAATAAAATTGGAGGGGTTTAGGTAAATCCAGCCATCCCTCGTAAATCGGATATACTGGAGGAAAGGCAAGTGGAATGACCTTTGGACGATAAAAGAGAAGCAAGTTCATTTAACAGGCAATAAAGAGAGGTCGAAGCGGTGTTGGTGGACAATCGGGGGTTGAAACTGGATGTTGGAGCTGGGTGAGATTTTCTAGCCGAGTGTGTTATTTCAGAAATCTTTAGAGATGGGATTGTAGATGGGGGAATTGTTGAATTGGAACGTAAGGTTATCGATGATCTGGTATTTGTGCTTATCGCTGAGGGTGAGGAGGTTGAAGTCTTGACCCTACGCACGAGGGGGCGTTGCCGGATGTGGAGAAAAGAACATGATCGGCTTGGCGGTAAATTGACTTGAGGTCCCTCAATATCATTACAGTGGTAATGCGCGCGTCCGGCACTTCCGCTGTAACTCGGCAAAAAGACAGATTTGACCTTGAACTATCCACCTAATTTCTGCAGCTTTCATTCAACTCATAATGGCTTCAATGCATCCAACCTGTACTGACAATCTTTTCGATAATTTGTTTATTGATGGGTTTCTTGATGATTTTTGTGCTTTGGTTCCATGATCATCAGGGATCAGTTTCTCCATCAAGTGGAGAACACCCCCCGCCCTGCGAGCGATGTCTTGATGATGGAGTCATTCTGGGTACGGAGCTTGGGGACCACCGCAACAACCCTTCCACCACAACGATTGGTTCGGCATTCCATCTGACGACTAAACTATTTTTCGAAGATTCCATGTCGGAGCAACACACTGTGCGTTTTGTCCTTGGCACGGATTTTCCATATCCAAGTTCTTCGACACGTACCATACTGCAGGGTTACTCCTTTATCAATCGCACGTTTCCTCGTGTGACATTTTAGCTGACTTATCTTTCGCTTGTGGTACGGAACGGTTCACATGACTGGAATACTAAAGAATTGAGATGGGCCACAGCGTGCAGTTACTTGGAATTGGGATATATTTCAATCAAAAAATTTGTTCGTATTTGTGGCTTTTTCGCAATTCATTAAAAAAAATATATACATCCTCCAGCAATGGCAGAGATCATTTTCGCGTATATACAGTCACGCAAAAAAAAAATTGAAACGAATCAGCCCCTCAAAATCTCTTTCCATGACAAACAAAGTCCCTCGAATGGCATGAACTTAAAAACGGAAGCCAGAACAAACATTGATTTATCCCGAATGACTCCACTGGTGCATTCGGACCACCCAAAAAACGTCACGTCAATTTTGTCGATTTTCCATTTGTCATCGTGCTGGCTACCGGGAAGGGGTACACACACCGCGTTACTATACTAGTGATGCACCCCATCCTATATATGTATATATATATTTTGATCGGCGGACAACTCTCTTCCTCCCCAACACATGACTGAAAAACCTAAAATGATCGGGTTCGGGGAATGCACTACTGCATGTTGGCGTGTGTTGTATATATCGGGCAAACCCAAAACTCCGATCCCGGCTTGGTACGATCGGTATGCACGTCCATCCAAGGCTGGGTGTACCGCTCTGTGCTATTCCAACGATGGTATTTGGACAGCCTGTCGAGAACCCGTGCTTCGCTATCCGTTTTCTCTCCTACCAAACACTGACCATCAACAAAACCATACAATGCTGAATTACAATGGCAGTGACAGGTTGTGATGTCTTGAATTGGTGGGGTTTTTCGCCAACACTGTTGAGTGGTGAAGTGACGTCATTATGTGATAATTGCTCATAAGTTGGTGTACGTGGTACAATTTATTTGAGGTTTTTCATGTATTTTTAACTGTATGATGGCAGTGTTATTGTTATATCTGAAAATGTAATGTGAAATTTTTATTGCATGATGTCCATAACTGTGGATGAATTCTTATGGCGTAACTCTGCAATGTTCGCATACATGTGCGCATATGGGTGTGAGTGGCCAAGTGGATGTGGGTACGTAGGTGGGTGGGTAGGGGGGTAGGTAGGTGGCTAGGTGGGTGGGTAGGTGGATGGGTAGGTGGGTGGGTAGGTGGGTGGGTAGGTGGGTGGGTAGATGGGTGGGTGGTGGGTGGGTGGGTGGGTGGGTGGCTGGCTGGCTGGGTAGGTGGGTGTGGTCGGGTGGGTGAGTGGGTTGGTGGGTGGGTAGGTAGGTGGAGGTGGGTGAATAGGTAGGTGTGTAACTGGGAATTTCATATCGGGACAAATGTTAAGTAGTGAATCGTATTAATTTCATTTATTGGTGGTTTACTGATACTATCATACACAATCTACGTACAGTTTATGATACATAAATTTTTGAATTACCTTCCTCCCCCTATTTAATTCCATCACACAGCGGATTGAATTGGCGTGAAGGCCGAGAATATAATCACGAACGGCTCTATCATTTCACAACCCAGCGATTCGAATCAAGAATGGATGTATCCCGCCAGCAAAATCTCCACACAATTTTTTATCTTCAACATATGGCTTTGCAGCTGCGTTTTAATCCCAAGACAAGGGCAATACTGGAACGTAGTGGCAAGGTTGTGGTAATAAAGGGACCAAGTTATGATTGGCACGAACGACTAACTCGATTAACCTGTCGGATAATTAATTTATTCAAGATCCAGGGGATCGATAAGACAGAGGTAACTTACTTGAGTGGAGTAGAGCATCTTATGTACGTTGTACGTGGTGATTGTATAGGCGACATCATTGGATACCCCGCGTGACTCCACCTACTCTTGGCTACTTGTTACTGGCAAAATCCACAGGCTCTAATGAAGTCTGTCTTACGGCTTTAGTCCGCTGTTGTGAGTTCTGAGAGACCGTTATAGAAATTTCATTAGGATTATCTTTTTTTTTTTCATTGGGGACATGGCACAAAACGTTGTGGCACTTTGCAACTTCACGAGACCAAAAGATATAATAATCAGGCCGAAAAGGAAATGTGGTTAACAAATTTTTATTCTCATTTTTTTTTTTGAAATTTAATTTTTTTATGAAGTTTTTGGAATTTCCCACATTTTTCTAATTTTTCCCCGTCACTGGAAAACATGATAATTTTTCCAGGTCTCATTTTGGACAAATCTTTCCATTTCCATTTTGCCCCTTCTTCCGAGTACCTGAAAAATTGTTTTTTTTTTATTCCATCAACGGGGAGTTTATCTCATAAAAATCTCGAGCAAATCTGTGCTTGTCAGCTGTCGTTTTTTCGAGTCAATCAATGTGATTCAGTTTGTTCAGTGCTGAATGAGGGTTGAGAGTAGTTGGCGTAATGTCTCGTTGGAGCGATGAGCTAGGTATATAGGAGTGAAACGGGGGATAGAGGGCGGTAGCTTAGGATGAGAATGTGTTGGGGGAAAAAAGTGTGTTGGCCTGTTACGACAAATTGGGGGGGGTGACCAACGGTCAGTTCCACCCCCGCGTGCAAAGAATAGTGAGGATCTTAACCCGCACGTTAGGTTATACTGAGGAGCCAAACGAGGTCGATCCATCGAATCCCTCTTGACTTGGTTGGACTCTCTCGGGGACACCTCTAATAGCCAGATTATCCGTCTGCCACCGTGACACTATCCTTCCCTTTGGTTTTACCCCAATAAGGATAACGAGCACCGATGCTGAGACATTTTCTTGGATTCATTAGGTCATATCGATTTGTAGAGTCACTGCTACAGCATTATGCTCATTTTTAAAAATTTCTTCATTTCGTTATTTTGCTAATTCCAATCACTCCATCGGCGATTTCCAATTATTTTTTTTCGACAACAAGTACGACAAGAAATGAGAGAAAATTATACCTCAAATAATTACTCCTGTCAATAGTTTTCCTCACTCTTTTTTTAACGTTACACTTACAAGTAGAAATCTGTACTCACTAGACAGGATCTAGAATCCGGGAATGGCTATCAAATGCCTTATCAATTTGTTGGATTCCCGCCGACTCGACTTTCTACTCGACCTTTTGCCGCAGTTTAACCAGTCCTCTGACATTCGTTACACAATTTATTTTTTCCACCGGTGTCTCAACTTGGGCCTTCGCATGGGATCATCGTTCCGGGTACAGTGAAAAAAAAAAGAGAGTGCAAATGTTGTCTGTACCCCAGGTCGCAATATCATCGATGTTCTTCCGCGATAATGCTTTCTAGGAGAATGCTGTGAGG
The DNA here is from genome assembly GCA_026005395.1 of Asobara japonica. NCBI lineage: Eukaryota > Metazoa > Arthropoda > Insecta > Hymenoptera > Braconidae > Asobara > Asobara japonica. Next base: position 4,963,521 of record BQMI01000298.1, on the reverse strand, counting down.
GGAGTAATAAATCGATGGTAATGGGTAACCATATAAATGACAGACCACATGCTGTCTACATGTCCAAGCACATACTGGGATTTTATAGTGACAATATAGGTGGTCTATTTGGGGACGATGGCCGAATTTTTCTGACGTACTTTCCATATAGGTGCAATTTTTTTTTCTATACTCATCGTTCATTTTTTATCATATTGCTCATGTATCAATTTTTCCAAGATGATCATTCAATTTGTTTTGACCAAAATAAAGAAAAGTGCGCTCCATAAACTGGAAGCAATTTGGACTCTTCCACCTTTTAAAATGAGCCAGAAGCAGAACGAATCGGAGCGAGAAGTCGTATACGCAGTGAACGATTTTCTTAAACTATCTTCCTCACATCATCCAAGGGTATACCTTTCCACCGGTGATTCACATAGGGCTATTGCTTCCACGGTGGTTCGAAATCCATTAACGCGTACGTCCGCGCACTTACGCTGGCTAATAAATTTTATTAATACATTCGTGAAGCAAGGCAATAACGTCACACGGCCATTGTGGCCGTAGGGCAATGGCATCTTACCTTCTGGATGTGAAAGAGGGCCTCGCTTGAGTTCAAGTAAAAATTGTTAAACTATTAAACTGCGAGCGGAGCGATAATAGAAGGGGCTGTCAGACTGGTGACGAGTTTCACGGCTGTACTCAAGATAGTGAATCCTGTATGTGGTGGCTTCCTGGATTCCTGTGGGACCGCGAATCTCTGCGACATACGATATGCACGGTGATTGTTATACGGGGCATTTGCCTTAATCTACGTGGTGGAACTCTCGTAGAAAATACTCTCCTTGTTGCTGAAGCTGCTCGAATTCTTATCAAACCCTACAACAAAAATTATTGAAGGGAAAATCCTATTTTTTAGTATCAACATGAAAAGGGCCCACTTTGTCGGATTTACTTTTCCGGCTATTCGAGGTCCTCTCTTCATTTTACACCGCTGCCTCCTACGTTAAAGAACCTAGATTCGCACCCAGCATCCTCAGAATCTTCCATAGGATGACATATTGTTTCATGGATTATGACCGGTCGCGGGAACATTCTTTGTATGTTATCGGCGAGACTCATAGAATGAGACCGCTATGCCGGTCGGGAACGCAACCCGATGAGCGGGGGTGGGTGGTGCTGGGGGGGGGGGGGGTTGGATCCCACGATGGGCACCCTCTATACTATATCAGAGGTTTTTCCGGAGTTTAATGCAATGATTTGGATGGGGCTCGCCGTATTCATCTCCCGTATTCTAAATTTATATTTTTTTTACATGTACCTAAACAGATTATACCTCAAAGTTCAAACCAAAAAAAAAATAGCCAAACTATTAAACTGCGAGCGGAGCGGTAATAGAAGGGGCTGTCAGACTGGTGACGAGTTTCACTGCTGCACTCAAGATAGTGAGCTGTGTGTGTGGTGGCTTCCTGGATTCCTGTGGGATCGCACATCTTCTCTAAGACAAGATAGCCATGTTGATTCATATCATTATTTTCTATGTTAAATTTAAAAAAATTGCGACATTTATGGAAAAGAAATGATTAATGGGCCATAATTCAGGAAGTGAAATTCTCTTGCGCATGGATAAGGCCAAATCTCATGTTTAAAGAGTTACATGATCGTTCACAGGTGTTTACTGTCATCGATGAACTGTTATTTTGGATTGGATTTAATGAGTTTTGCGAGGAGATGATGGTTCAATTAAAGCCGTGGTATGAGGTAGAAGGAAATTGTTGTTTTGGGGGGTCTTCATTTGACATGTGCCATTTTAAGAGGATTAAATATTGGAGAAAGTCAATTTAGGCCTTTCGCAAAATGCAATTTTAGCTTTCCGCAGATTTCTGAGATATTTTGTTGTCTCAATGATGGGACAGGTCATTTTTCAAAATTATTGCTCAATGTTCAAATGTTGAGATTATTCAAATTATTAAATCATTCAATGCTCCAAGAACTCAATTTCGACGGACAACATCGACCGATCAGCGCGCCAAAAAATCAATTTAAAAATATCAAATCTCGATCATTGAAAAAGTCGATCCTGGCGAGATCGATCCTCCAGTCACCTCCCCTTTCCAAACCTGATACATCCAATCCTGATGGCCCAGACATCTGGGTAAAAAAATGCTCGTCATCCAGCCGTTGATAATTCGATAAAGATTCTGCTGTGATCCCCAGACTCGAAGAATAAGGTACCATAATACGAACCATAGAATTATCTGAAGTGGCTCGTCGAGCTCGACGATAGTCTGGTGTGTTACGGTGAGAGGTGAGAGATTGTTGATGTCTCGGTAGTCGTCGGCCACTGGTTCTTCCACGAGTATGACGCGTGAGAGAGGGCAAAGAAACGATGGAACTCACCGATCCTCTCCCTCGTATGATATTAAACACTATAATTATTATTTAAATTCCAGTAGGATGGCTCCCGGTGTTGCGGTGAGCTTCTTCCCCTTCACATCTCCCATCATTTCGCAGCATCCTTCTGCACTTGGTACAGAAAAAACAAAACGACGAAGTTGCTACTCCTCTCTTTTCATTTTGCCCGGAATCATTCCACGGCTTTTTCATGGCTGAGTTCCATCATTTTTTTTTTCCTTCATTTTTTAAATTGGCCTTTGGGCAGTTTAGTCGAAGAGCGTAGGCGCAACATCGCTGTCCCGATCATTCCGCCAGTGAAGGGACATTGGATGTTACTCGGAAAGCAGGCACTGGCCTTGTGTTAGTGGAGCAAAATGCGTTTGCTGGACTACCATGGCCACCATGGTTTATTGCCAGGACCTGACCCCATGTAATCACTATAAACTATACCTTCTTCTTCGCCAAGCCAACGTATATACATCTACGCTGCCGTATTAGGTGCCATTACGACCGTACAGGAGGTTACACTTCTTCATCTTCCTTCTCTTGTCTCGTCGGGCTACCTATATTTCTTACCGCCCATGTCCATTTATTTTATTCCATTTAATTCTTGTTCATGTTCATGTATGTCTGCACTGGTTCATCATCGTATGGGATTTTTTTTATCGTTCAATGATATTCGCGTTAATTCCCTCTTAATAAGTTCTATATACATATGTGTGTGTGTGTGTGTGTGGGGGTGGGTGGGTGGGTGTTTGCGTAATTTTTTTTACACATACAATTTTTGGAGATGACTATTTTTCTTTTTGAGCCCACACACACACACACACCAGCTGGGGGCTTTGGTGAAGCGGCTAGAGTTTTTGCCCACTGCGTCAGAGGTCCTGAGTTCGCGTAACTGCCTCCGAAGAGTACTTCGAGTTTCTGAATAAGCTTAAACCGGCGCTTCAAGAAAAATATTTCGCCACACAAGTCTTATTAAATTAAGTTTGCTTCTTCTGGCTGCACATTTCTATTATTATTATTTTTTTTTTCATTTTTACGATGAAATAATATCTACATTACTTCGTTCTAGTTTTTGCCGCATATCGAATGAAGTAGACTTGGAGGCTCGCACAGTTATGTTCAGCGGTAAAAAAAAAGGGGAATGGAGTAGTTGGGGTTCACTGCAGATGCAAATAATCTTCCTGCGCTCATGACCGGGGCAAAAACAATACGCCGGATTCAATACCGGTAGCGAAGCGCTCGCGGTGGAGATCGTGCGTGGTGGGTGGGCCCTTGTACAGACTCTGGCAATGACGGCCGGGGCCACAGTGTGTATTCAATGTGGCCTGGCCAACGGGGAGTACTAGCTACTATGGGAATGCTCTAAGCTCGTGAAAGAGCAACGCATGCTGGCTACTGCGGATTAAGGATCATTCACAGTGATTCCTTTAAATGGAGACAAATCGGATGTTCCACCAAATCATCCACCGCGGCTATCAACCACCCCGCGGCCATTAACTCCCCCCCTCCCCCCCCCCGCCGCCTCTTTTAGACTCCCGATTAGCCGATACCATTCGCAAGTATTTCGACAATCTCCACCGTTACAGGACATCCGAAAAATGGGCTTGAATAGTGCCTGGCAACTTAAAAAATTGTATGCAATTCTGCCAAAAAAATGTATCAAGAATTTCATGACTTGAATTGAAGAAGAAATTTCGTATACATTTTTTGTATGCACGTTGTTCCACGAAGACAATGCTGCGGAAGTTTTTAGTGCAATTGAATACTAGCGTATTCCAATTTTTTCCAAGCTCCCATTGCCTCCATGTAGATCATGATTTTAGTGTGGAGGTAGCTTGACCAGGGTAGCCGTATAGCCACAAGCCTTTTAAGAAGATGCCTCTCTGTTCAACCTTCTCTACCCTCGAACACCAGACTCTTGCCTTGTTATTATTTGTACTATTGTTGGCTCGTGACTTGCAGCTCGGGGCCCGTAGGATCTCGCGCGCGCGCTCTTGGCCCCTGGGACCCGCCCACCAGAAAACAAACATAGCGTCGGTGAAGCTACGAAGGCGATCTCCTTGGTTAACGTTTCTCCCCATTTCCACCCACCCACCCACCCCCTCCCCCTCAACTTCTTTTTTTCTTTACCTGTGATGGGTTATGAGCACGATGGTGAGACTGGGCCGTATATCAAACGCCTGTAAATTTGGCTCGGACACTTGGATGATAAGTTGAAGTCTGCATGTCTGAAAAACACTTGACGATTAAGAGGAAAGAATGAAACAGCAAGATAAAATTGTCTTTGGAATAGTACTAGTGGTTGGATGCTGCCCATTGGAAAAATACCATCCAACGAACTCTATTCTGCCTCATTTTTTACTACAGTATATATAGCTAATTAAAGATTTTTATTTTTCCCGTAATTTATTTATTTGTTTCGCAACCATTCTATTAGTGAGTACGCCTGGACCAACTGACCATGAGTGAAACATAATTGATTTTACGCAGTCTCGTCTCATCAGATTTTATGGTCAACACCCACGCACACGAGACCTCAATTGCACTGGACGTCTCGCAATTGTCGGATGATATGTTCCTTCTTTTTTTCTTTATCTCATTATATTCCCTGAAAGAACGGAGCTTATTAAATGGAATGGCACTTGCTTTTTGGATTGAAGTGAAAGTATTATTCACGATATGTCGAGTGTTGCTGATGACGTTTCCTGGTTGAGGAGAGCCACCACTTGGTCAAACTGCACTCGCGATAGGCATGCACCAGTTAGCACAGCTAAACGACATATCAGGTGTTAAAGAGAGAACTACATGTAGTTTGTGCATGCGGCAAATCCCACGCACATTTACAACTACGTATTCTACGTGTCAGGTGCAATTGGGTGTTATCGCAAACTCGGACTTGATCCGCCCGCAGGTTTCCGTTAATCTCACGCTGTGAAGTTCCAATCACATTCACATGTTATGTAATTTTGTGAGAGAGAAAAAAAAATGTAATCCGACGTTTGTGAAAAGATCATTGTAGAATTCTTCGAATTTTTCTCCCACGTCAATCAAGACTTGATAATTTGCTATATATAACGTAATTTTTTTGGGTGGTGGGTGGCAAAGGTGGTGGGTGGTGGGTGGTGGGTGGTGAGTGGTGGGTGGTGAGTGGTGGGTGGTGGGTGGTAAAGGGGGTGGGTAGTGGGTGGTAGAGGGGGCGGGTAGTGGGTGGTAGAGGGGGTGGGTAGTGGGTGGTAGAGGGGGTGGTAGAGGGGGTGGGTAACGGGTGGTGAAGGGGATGGGAAGTGGGTGGCAAAGGGGGTGGGTAGTGGGTGGTAAAGAGGGTGGGTGGTGGGTGATAAAGGGGGTGGGGTCTGCCTCTTGAAAAAAAAAATACGGAAATTTTTTTATTTTTATTTTTGAAATTGATAGAATCAATAGTTTCAGCCAAACAGCATTCCAAATAAGGCAATTTCTCATCAAGAGCTCTTATTCCAAAATAGGGTCTGTCGATGGCCCTTAATTACCCTCATTTATCGTCAAGACCGAAATAGCAGAGATGATGAAACTGGGAATTTTCTGTTTGGACCTTCAGCAATCATCGATCCCAAGATTTTAATCTCTCCAGCATAACTCCATCCTCCATTTCGGGTAGAACGATTACCGTGTGATTTCCAACGATAAGTGAGTGAAAAGCCCTTGGAAACCCTGGAGGCGTGTGCAACTTAAGGAAAGGTCGAAACACCATTTAAGGGTACAACCTCCCGCAACATTCTAGCTAGTGTCATTTAGCTCACGTCAATCAAACACCAGGGTTGTTCGCTGGAACCATGCCCAGGTTGCACGCCAATGGGCGAGTATCATTTATAAAAACTAGAAAAAATAAGAAAATTTGGAAAACATCCATTTTGAGAGACTTTACAACAAAATTTCTGAACCCAAAAATTAACTATTTTTTGTAAGTTCATTTTCCCTTACAAGTAGGTGAGATGTGAAAAGTTAAAAATTCCAAACAATTTGAAAAACTGAAAAAACAAAATTATCAGAATGAAAAAAAATTAATATTCAGAAAAATTCAAAAAATGATATTTTCAGAGATTCTGATGCTGAGATGGCACGATCATTAGAAACAGGCCCATTACCTCTTCTCAGTATTTTGCAGGAGCATTACTCTGGTCACACGGTCATCGAAAAATATGATTTATAGGCCCGCGACATAATACTGAGTTGCGTCGAGCAACTGAAATATGAAAATCAAACATTGATATTTGCTCGCGATAGAGGAGCAAATGGACTGCCTCGATTGCGAGGATCATCTTCAGAAAACCCCATAGAACGCAGCACAATAGGACCACGTCGGATCCTTAATTTCATTGTCGCCCTATCTCGCTTCCATTCTTCCCGCAATCTCCAAACTCCTACAAATATTAAAAAAAGCCCTGACTGGGCTTTCCCACAAGGCGAGAAGGGTATCTCTTATTGAATGACAAACGTCAAGTGTGTTTTGATCATTCAATCATTTTTTCCTCATTTTTTAAGTGCGCTGCAGTGATATATATAAGCGATAAAGACTTCATGAGTTCAATTTTTCAAATGTAGCAGCCCCAAAATTCATGGCGGGTGTTTTTTTTGGAGATTATCGTAGATAATGATAGATGTGATTTTTCCCAGGTTTTTTTTTCAACTCCTTCTCGGACTGAGTTTTGAATATCAGCACAGTCCCCAATTTTTTCCTCCCCCCCCCCCCTCCCCCTAGGGAACCGGACTTCATCGCGGGTGATCCCAAGATTATCGACACCAATCATAGATATGATTTCACATATTTAGCCGGTTATTGTGTGACCACAATAAGCCACAAGAGCTCTATCACCTCCACAGCATTAAGCTATTTCATCTTCCCTGCATTATTATTATTTACCTCCACTGGAGAATTTTCTCAACGTGTGCCAGCAAGAAAAAAAGGGGGCTATAGTCTCGGTCTAGTACAAGAGTGAAGGAGTTCTCGAGTGTTGGAGAGAGATGGCCAAGGTAAGAGGAAAAAAACTGTACAGGAGAATAAGTAGAAAAAGAGACGCTTGCTAATAATAAAGTACGAAGGAGTGGACCCCAAGTTTGACGCGTAGGCGAATCGAGTGAGGCCAAGTGCCTCGCCCATTCTCTCCCTCCCCCCTCCCTCCCACCCACCCCACCTATTCTTTTATCCCTTTTTTACTTTTTCTCCTCAGTCCTCTCTTTCAATATCATACGCAGCATCCCTCATATCACCGCAAGCCTCTTCATACCATCTCTGTCTCTGCATGTGCCACTAACCCATAATTAGAGGGCTTTTGAAAATTATATGCACAAACGTGTGTCCCCTTGGTAAAATATCGGCTTAATAATAACAGTTGGAGTGTACGGGGCAATTATCAATGACCCGGGATGTGCATTAAAAATGTTCCTGTGGCCCTAATGAAATCTCCATCCCAAATAATGCGTCTAAGCAATTTTTTAAAATTAAAATTGATCCATAAATTACTGGTATCAATGTCACTATCAGCCTTTATCGGACAATCGGTTCTGTGCATTTCTCTAAAAACTGAATAAATAACTAAAAAAACACTCAACTTTGCTCATGGAATTGTGCTTCACATTTTGTATTTATTTCGTAATTTTACAGTTTCCAATCATCAGGTCCAAGTTTTTTCACTTCTATTTTTCTTCCTCGAGCGAGTATTATTATTATTATTTCTCTTCCGTTGATATTTCGCTGGATGTTCATATCGTCATCTTCGTTGTTCCTTTTTGAATGATTGTGCTGAGGAAAAGGAGGTACCCACCGGAAACGACGTGGGTGTCGGTGGGGGAGGGGGAGGGGGGGGGGGTGCCAGAAAGGTGAATCGCTGAAAAAGAAAATAATAATGTAAGATGAATGGGGGGGAGGAAGTGGCAGGGGGCAGTCTGTGTGTGATGCTCGTGACCTCTCACCTGACATTCAAAATGGGCGAGATATAATGATATATCTTTCTATGTATTTGCGATCATAGTAGATATATTAAATTCACTGGTGGAGGGTTTTTCTCATGGTGCCAAATTTCGGTAATTTAATTTTGGGGGGGGGGGGCATAATAGATATGTAAAATGATGAATAAATAGAGGGGATGTGTGTGTGGCCTCGACGGATCGAACTAATAAGTCTCTTATGTGTATTTTAGCGCGGGTGGAGCATGTGTTCTTTAGGACCGGCGCGTACCCTTCGTGTATTGTGTACACACACACACACACACCGACCCACCCAGCTAGCCACCCACACACAAGCACCCATTCACCTACCTACCCACCCACCCACACACACGCACGCATTCACCCACCCACTCACCCAGCCACCCTCCCACTGTCCCACCCACCCACCCTCCCACTCACCCACCCTCCCACCAACTCACCCACCCTCCTACTCTTCCACCCACCCACCCTCCCACCCACTCACGCACCCTCCCACTCACCCACCCATATATACATGGATATCTACGTATATATATGTATATCCAGACGTTTATGATGCGTCTAAGGATCACACGCCTATATCGTTTATTCAATTCACGCAATCTCTGGGTTTCAATATATTAATAATCTCAGACTTTTGTGATCTTAAATGAAGTTCGCTGGTTTTTTCTGTAGGCACAGTATGACAGTCAGGGTAGAACCCTTTTAGCAGGGCGTCCTCATGTTTTTCTCCTACTGTACATAATTATACAGTCCTGTTTTTCCCAGCGGCTTGATGATGGTCTGCACATGACCACAACAGAGAAAGTCAAATAGCATGCGCTACTGGGGGGGGGGGGATAGCCTTTTTATTGGCTAATTGGTAATTAAGCTGGGTTAAACAGCGGTCAGCCAACGCTTTCTTGTGCCGTGCCGAGGTGTACGGTGGTGCGCGTTATACGTCGTTCCGCGACTCGCTAATTTAATTTGCGGTTTCGTCGCCGTTTCATTCACAGCACCCACTATAACCATTCCCTCTTGAATGTGTGCAGGGGCTTTGACGTTCAATAGAGGATGTGCTACAACCCATTATTTTCCTTGGAGTATATTGAAGAGGTTTTTTGAGCAGTGTTCTGTTGGATCTTTACGTGGAATAAAACCTGATATATGATGTCACCAAGTGACTGAGGACCTTTGGACGGAGGATCCGTGGACTGAGTCCGTTTGGACTGAGGACCTTTGCTTTTTACTTCGAACTTCATTCCTCCGCCCCATTGCCTTCATTACCAACGCCTCCTTGAGATCGAAAGAATGACTTATTTCAATTTATTCCTACGGACAGTATACTCCGACCCGGGTTTTTGCTGAAGATTCTTCATCCCAGGGCTGCGTTTAACTGCTGTAGGAAATTAACGACGGGATTTCCAATGATTTCAGACCAAGATGTATGGACCAATCTCTCGAGGACTCGTCTTGTACCCAACTAATTCGGTAACCGTTAGATTAAAACCTAAAGTCACAGAAGTTATTGATGTTATAAACGTGCTGGGCCTCCCCAGGAGCGTTGTGACACCTCGTTCTTCCGTTTTGATAAAAATTTCACTTCAAACTACTTCAGTAATGCTGCATCGTCGCTAATATATCGAAGTGACTAATGATATACACATTGAAAATGATGAGATGGCCTGTTCAAATTATGGAAAAGGTGTTTCTTCCTGAGGAGAACGGTACTATGGATCTCACAAATCGCCCCCTCCCCCTCCCGCTCCACAAGCCCTCTTTAAATTCAAATATATTCACCCATTCATTTTCCATTCATTCACTCACTCCGTTCCATTCATTCGAGTTAACTCGCCTCCTTCTCATGTTTTCATCTCATTCTCTTCGCCGTGGTACATGGGCCAAAAGCCATTTGACAGCTCGCACACACCCGCTTGTGATGACTATGCGAAAAGACAAATTTTGATTAACAAGCGGGGCAAGAGCCGATGACTGTATACGCCCGTGACCCCCAAATGCTTGTATTCCAGATTGATGACGTGGTGAAAAAAAGTTCGGAGGTGAGCGCGAAGAGATGTTAACGTCTGGTGAGCGTGTAAGAAACGTCAATCGCTTTGTCTTCCTATCAATGTGGTTGGTTTGGAGCAACGAGTCATTGTAACATCGCTCTGGACCACGGATGTGGCATCCCTGCAAAATCTTTTGGAGCTGATTGTCGTACAGCGGCACCCCTCCCCCCCCCCCCCCCCCCACCCAACTGCACCCAACCAATGTAACACATTAAAAAATATCAGCTGGGACACGCGCCCCGTCGTCGCTTGCCACACCTCCCAGACATTTGAAAAAACGAATAAATGTTTTTCTTTCGAGATGAAAAAAAAAAATTAGTTTGAATTTGTGGTGGGACTGTCACTCGTGGGAGGAGGGCGTTCACGAGGGCATATACACTCGGCTAGGGAGACGCTGAGACACGCGTGAAGACGGAACTAACATCGCGAAGATGTAGGCTGGTGCATGGTTGTAACTGAGATACAACCGGTCCACCCGAGGTGACTCCAAAGTGGAACTTTATGAGGGGAAACGACATCGGACTCGCTGTCGCCCACATGAAATTTGAAGGAAAAAAAAACATACAAGCATAATGGAAAAAATCGCAGTAGTGCCCTTTGTTCGAAGAATCGCGTCATTGTGAACAATGAGACTATAGGTGGAAAGACGCCTAATAACTTCGACGGGACATTGAAAAAAGAATATGATTTAATATTTGAGAAGTCTTGAAAAATCATTCGGAGGGATTTTTGAATTTCGCGAAATTAGGTTGGCAATTTCTCGCCGTGGTAACTGGTGAACAATCAGAGGTACGAAAAAACTCTATACAACCTTTTTTACGGAGAATACGATTAGTAACAAAAAAGTTCATTACCACTTTTCTGTAGAGCGAACGGTGTACGAGATAGACGCAAAAAAGTGAAAAATAAAATCAAGCGACATATTCAATTTCTCCATTTTATGACTGTTTTTGCGCCCCCCCCCCCCCCCGGTTGCACTCGTTATAAATTCAATAACAATTTATTAAGCCTGTCGCAGCAAGTAGTTCTTACACAATGTTAAAATGATTAACTCAGACATTGAGGTAAATCTTAAGTGTGTGAAAACATACCCTCTTGGAGTTTCTCCCATCACCCCAAACGAGCTGCCATAAATAACGCACACAACAACCGCGGAAAATGAATTATGTATAAATGTAAAGACGATGGTAGCTGGCGAGCGCTCCGTGATTTTGGAATTTCGCCATGTGGTATCTGTCGATCGTAATGACGGGTAATTACTCAAGGCGATGCCTCTCTGTCTCTCCCTCCTGCTCCTGGATGAGCCCCCTCATTCGGGTGTCGGAGTGATGCTGTGATCTGAACTTCGAGAGACCTAACAATTCTAATTGACGTGAAGATCACAAGCATGTCAAGCGCATCTTCCAACCCACAAAAATATGCGTTTCATGCCTGAAATGATCTAGGATAAATGAAATGGGGGAATGTATTTTAAAGCAGTGAAATGTGGAAAAAAGAGGGCGGCATGCACGACTGGCGCTCTCGATGGAAAAATTAATAGAATCATTTTGCCGAACCGCTTGCTGCGCTTTTTGCCTCATCCCCTGTATTATGATTCCTACAGGGGGCTAGGTCTATGTTACGTGTATCGAGCGAAACGGAATTGGATATATTGGAGTACTCGATCTTACATGAAATTTTATTCTCAGTTGGAGGGAAAATGTAGAGCAGAAGTACGGTAGAATCCATGATATTGAAAGTTTATACTCCATCTAGGGGACTGAGAGGCATTAAAAAGCGTATCTGAGGGTCTTTGAGCAGTTGTAACAGGACATTTTGCTATTGGGTAAGAGCGCAGTGTTGGGCACCAGTCAAGCTCCCCCTCCCCCCCCCCCCCCCAAAGGTCACAAAATCGAGCAGAGCCTGTCGTAAGTTGTGCCAAAATTTTGGGATGCATGATAAGGAATTAAAAACTCCTTTCGTAAAGGCGGAAAATCGGACCAAGCATCCCATGGACCACTTACCCAGTATCCAACAATCTCACGTTCCGACTTCCTGGAACCATGATTGGGAATTGACGGGGAATCCCCCATATCGATCCAATGCTATCGGTACCCCATATGGTGTAGAATAGACAAATCGGGAACCAGGAACCATTAAGTAAGTTCACTGGATTTGATGCATCGTCTACACCAATCAAGAGATAAGTGTTTACAGAATCATAACAATAAATTCTGTCATTATACAACGAACGTTTCCACAAGTGTATGAATCACTGCGCGTTTATGGGATCACTTTGCATTAATGAGCCAATTATTTTCACCCGTAATAAACACAGTATCTTCTTTTCTCCATTTATCTCCATTTGTTGCACAGTTTTAATGTCAATGCGAATTCATAATACATTTCATCTGCGCGAACATGTGTACAGGATGGAAACAACTTTGTGTGACAAGATCGCGTCGTAAAAGCCATTCACCAAGCGATTTATTTTCGAATGAGGTGCGGAGGCAAGTAAACTCCGTTGGATTGCTTGGTGGATGCTTAGAGGATTTCTGAGCAAGGGTAGAAGTTGAGGATGAGCGTAGGTAGACAGCATCATTTCAACTCTGTTATATCGGCGGGACATAAAGCTCGCGTGGAGAACGGGAAATTATAATTCGAGACATTGTGGCCAATTCTATTTCGCAGGATGACCCCGGAAGTGAAGTAGTAATATGTTGATGCTATACTTAACAATGTTTTTTTGAAGTTTGAGAGGAAATGACCAATGCAGGGAAGGGGATTATTGACAGGGAGAGATTTTCTTCACGATTCTTCCTTCAAAAGACATAACTGATCGCACCATTAGCATCTCCACCAACTACACCTTCAGAAGAACGTATTATGAGCACGTATGTCCGCTGGTTATATTTGCGGTGGGACCATCTTACGTTTCTTTTGTTTCCCATATTTTTTTGCTCATCCTCCTTTTTGTCCTTGAACAACCAGTAAAATGAGAGAATCAAAACAACTTGGCTCCATTGTTTCTTATCTTGGCCATTGATCTTGGAAGTTTATTTTGTGAAAATAAAGGAAAGACTCTTCCTTTCACTAGTCGCAAGCAAGTGGAGGTTAAAGTCATATGAAAGTGAAGTATTTGTTTCAATTGCTCGGATTCTCTCTGTCAGGTCAGCCAGCCTCCCCCCCCCCCCCCCCAGTGGGGGGGGGGGGTTCATTTTCCGGCATTGGGTTCTCATTTTGTGGGCACTGCCAGTAGGACACGTTCTTGATAAGCACAAATTGTTCTTCAGAATTTCTTCGAAAGGGCCTAATGGACACCCATCCAGCTGGAGCCGACTTTTGCCATTTAGGCCATCGTATTTTTAAACACAGGGCCGATGGCACAGATGGAATGTTCCTGTGATTTGCTGGTGGTTACATTTGTCTCCTAATACAATGTATACAATTACATCTCAGCCTGTGACCTTGAGGCTTAACATGATATCACCATTCCTATCAGTTGCAATTCACGGATACACCAACACTTTGTTTATGATAGTTCTGTTATTTGGCGACTTGTTTGGGATAAGAAGGTCAAAGGTCCTTGTTCCTTTCCCTCGACAACACCAATCGATTATTGAGAAAAGTTTTAATAGAAAACTGTTGGCAGACTTATTATACAAGATGTTCGATTTTACGATGATGTTACTAGGTAACACACCAGTCACCACGACGCTTTACGTAGGTTTTCTCTGTGCCAGACACAGTATCCATTGTCCAACAAATTTTTCCCCCCTCCACCCCCCCCCCCCCTCTTCCCCCTTTTTTTACTGTTTGTTTCAATTGTCGTCATTCATTTGCCTCTCTCTGCATTCTCTCCTTGCATCGTTTAAATGTTTCTCTCTTGTTTCTCTTCACCATACAAACCATTTGTTCGCACACTTCTCTATCCCTTCAATATGTGTTCGTCTCGGTAACGCACTTCCATATACGGCTCAACACGGGGGTCGTTATGTTTTATGGCTAATTGTTTTATTATCTTTGACATATTTCCAGTTTACAGCTCAGTGGTGTTGTTGCTGGTTGTTGTGTCTACCTTCCCACCCACCCACCTACCCCCTCCCCCCTTACCACCTGACGTTTTGTTTCATGGCTGTCTATTGTGGCGTGATGAACATTGCATTTATGGGAAACACTATTTTCTGACCCCACAGGACCAAATGTGTCCGAGAATAATGTTTAATAGTAGTAGTGGAACATATTTATGCTCATCATCGTCATCAAATGGTGGAAATTATGGGGTGGTTAGTCCATGATGATAGGAATTATTCAATTGAAGTGGGCGACGGGGGGAGGGGGTGTCAATTCAATGGGAAAATTAATGGAGTTAAGTCTAGACTGATCCGGTTAACTGATGATGATCATCATTAGAACAGTTTCCGAATTTTTGGAGCGCTTAATTTCCTTGGATTATATTTAATGTCGCTATGTGTGTGCTACTTTAAGTGCCAATCAACGGGAGAGCTAGGTGGTGTGGAAACGCAGCCGGATGAAGGATCTGAACAGTACTCCATCGAGCTCTATGGTGAAGCAATAGGGCTGTGTTATCAGGAGGAACGAACCGTTTTGTGCGATACTCAATTGGTATGGCCAACTTTTGTAGGGCGGTGATCGATGTCCTTTTGCCATTGGAATGTACAGAGACGGCCGTGAAACACCCGTCTCCGTGAAGGAATCCTTACGGGCATTCTTGGCCTCTGAGCGTCAAGCGCCTGGGAGGACCCCAGCGTATCAGCTCTAATCGATGTCATACCATCGCTCGAGGGAGAGCACAAAGTCATCACATTGTCACCATTTTTTTTCCACTGGGGTTATTGGAAAGAATTCATTTGTTCACTTGGCGTTACGGGAGAAATTGATGGGCGATGTACGTAATTAATTTAACGTGGTTTACGAGGATATCTGCGACTCTTGATATATATGAATTTCATTGACAAAAATAATTCCTCCAGGGAAATTAACTTTTTGATTTTTGATTTTTTTATTGCCCCTCCCCCCCCCCCCTCCTCCCTTTGCCGGGTCGGAAAGTAATTTATATGGATCTGTAAAAATCATACTGTAATTTTTTTTTTTCACGTACTGCCGAGCCACAACGCACTCAAACATGCGTCGATGACGTTGGTAAGGGTAGAAAATTCTTTTTCTCAAGGTATGCCAATATATATTGCCTTCCACTTGTCTTCCCTTCTCTTTTTTTCATTTTGGCTGCTGTGCGGCCGTCGTGTTAAGGTCCGACGTTGAATACGTGACGCCTCGTAAGAATGCGTTCTATATACTCCTGTGGGCGAGCCACTCGATCCCCCAGAATCAGAAGAGGGAGGTCAAGATAAATAACACCAATCTTGAGTTGGTTACCCCTCCGTCTACCATAAACACCATCGACCATGTGGGAAATTCTATTTTTCTTCAATACTTGCTGTCATGACTGAGTTATTTCACCGTTATTTCGTTTGATAGGTCCAAGGATGATTCTAATATTTTAGAACCCAGAAAAAAAATCAATGACGATATTAATTTGAGGTATAAAAATGTCAAAAAAATTTTCCATTCCATTTTGAGCTCTGGGTCCATTCCTATTAGCTGGATATATTGGATTCCCATCGCCTTTAAATTGGGCCATTCTTCTTTTATAATTCCCAAATTACTATAGTTTACAGTTAAACATGGGGACTGTGATGATTTTATTACTTCCCCCAGCAGTTGTTTATTTGGGATGAAGCAGGGCCAACTTTTATCATTACTCTGTTCTGGGAAGTTGTTGGCCCTTCTCGGTAGTGATTATAACAAATGTCGATGATGGCTCTTTCGCGTCTATGACGATGATCGACTACTTCTGGCCATTACGAAGTAGGTGGAACCTCCGACTAGTTTCCCTCTTCTTCCGCCGATATAAATCAATGTCTCTCGGTAACGCTTGCGTAATTACGCCCTCAAGTATTGCAGAATAAAACGATTTCCTAGTTCGATTTTTTCGACCTTATCCCCAATTCGGCGTATGAAGCAGCTAGCACTGTCCGCTACATCATGAACTCATCGACCAAGAGGCCAATCTCAAAATTTCATTCGACAAAGCAAGGAACTTTGGAATTCCCTACGGAAAAGGAATATTGAAGAGAGCGGGAAGTGTAGTAACACAAGCGATGTTCACTTATTGGCGGCATGTCTGCCAGCATGGTGCAGAGAGTACCAAAGCATACACGTGAAAGCATACCGGTGTGGCAAGCCATCTCGCTCACTCAAACGCGGAAGCTTTGGCGAGATTGCCGCCAGGGCATCGCTTTACCAATGTACAAGAATCGTTGGTAGTTTTTCAGACTGAAAAGAGGGCTTTAGTTCCCCCCCCCCCCCCCTTCCCCCCCCCCCCCACCCGCCCCCTATGTGTGAGTGAGAAAATGCCGGATACATGTACGCAATTTTCTCCCTCTTGTGGTGAAAAGAGTGTGGCGAGCGGGTGGGTGGGGGGGTGGGGTGGGGTGGGGGGTAGGGGTGGGTGAGAAACAGGTGGCGCCTGAAAACCACGGCTGTGGCTCTGTAGCTGTCAAATATTGCGGTGGCTTTTAAAATCGATCGCTATTCGCCTCACCCCGATTTCTTCTCAGCACTTGCTGCGGCACGCACTCACACAAACATCATCGTCACACGCACGTGCGCCCTTCTTTTATTGATGTATTTTGAAGATGTAGTCGGAATGACCGGAAAATTGCAGAACGGAGGCAAATGGCTTGAGGAAGATTTAATTCCGGAAGTCGATATTAGCGATTGAATATTTGAGAATTTTTGGACATTGATGATGAATGTGTTGAGGTAAGATGAAGATGATGAAGAGTTAGACGTATCCTTGAAGAGTCTGCTTGGAGTCGCCGGGTCGCTCATTAGATAATTTAAGACACGTTACATCCCAATTCTCGTCCCATTATCCGCAACAACGTGGATTTCTGGGAAGAGAGAGGAGGAAATGGCGCTGGGGCAACCCCCCCTCGGTTCGGGCGCATTAAACGGAGGTTTGCTCCGAGCGTAACACACGCAGAGCTTTTAACTTGTTTCCAAGGAGCGATATATATGAAATGTCTGAAAAGTAACTAAACGGGGACGATCGAACCCCTCGAGCTAATTCACTTGGCTTTCTTCACGCAACGAACATCTACGCAATTAACCCTTTTCACATCATTCACAGTTTTTTTTCGGGTGGAGACTTTTCTCTTTAGTTGTTGAAAGTGGTAGGCTGGAGTCAATGCTCCGTCTAACTTTGATACTTTTTTATATTTTTTCCACATTTTTCGAAAATGACCAAAATTTGAAAAATTTTCCAAAAGTTTGAGAACATTTAAAGACATCAAATATTTTAAGAAATGAATATAAAAATGGAGAGCAGAAAAATTCTTTGAAAATTCTAGACATTTTAAATTGTTCGAAAATTTTGGAAAATTAATGAAAAAAAAATGGGGGTTGAGGGGGTGTGAAATGCACATTGCATGAGTGACCAGGATCGTCAGGGGTGGAAATTTAATTTGCCATGAAAATTTAATTTCCCGCTGATACTTCATCTCATTTTTTTGCCGAACTGCGAAGTGCAATAAAAGATGCCTCATTCTAAATTATTGTAGTCCACGTGACTTGCCTACATGCCGCCATTAATTTAAAGCAATTATAGCTTTTCGCGGAGAGATTAGGGGTCATTAACGAAACCCGTGTGTGTTCCCTCTCTCTCTCTCTCTCTTCCTTTTTGTCCTACCGCGATGTTCGCCGCCGCATCTTCCCGCATGTCCGAGTGTGTCCTGTGTTCCGTTTATTTTCCTCTCAATTTTTGGAATCTTTGTGAATGGCCCGAGGGCCAACTGCATGCACATTCCCTCTCCCCGACTGTAACATGTTATTACGTGTCTGGAGCCATCACCAAGGAGCAGGAGTGCAAAAGTAAAAGCGTAAAGAGAATGGGTAGGTGGAAAAAAAAAGAATGGAATGGATGCGACTACCCTTCAAGAACCCACGGGCGTTAGAACGTTTAACCCATCGATTTGTTGGTGAAACTAATAAGTGGATTGATGAAAAAAATTATGTTGTAAAAATGCTTTGGTGTGGGTGTGTGGGTGGGTGGGTGTGCGGGTGGGTGTGCGGGTGAGTGGGTGGGTGGGTGGGTGGGTGGCTGGTTGGTTGGGTGCGTGAGTGGGTGGGTGGGTGGTTGGTTGGGCGGGTGGGTGGTTGGTTGGGTGGGTGGGTGGGTGGTTGGTTGGGTGGGTAGGTGGGTGGTTGGTTGGGTGGGTGGGTGGGTGGTTGGTTGGTTGGTTGGTTGGGTGGGTGGGGGTGTTGGGTGGGTGGGGGTGTGGGTGGGTGGGTGGGTGGGTGGGGGTGTATCAATCGGTAGTGGGTGGGGGTAGTCGATTGTCTTTTGAATCCATTAAATAATTAATTATTGAAGATATATACTGTTTTCTTTGGAATGATCTGCACGCTCGGCGGATCAGGTGTTTTGTATTTTAGGGGGTTATTTCACGAACCGCAAGAGTTTGGGAGATAATAGCCCTGTTCAGCTCCATTATGATCCCTTCCATTGGGCGCGTTCAACCGCAGGTATGCTTGGTATTTTGAAGAGATGCGCAACCGGAAAGGTGAAGGGAATTAAGAGCACTGAAGGATTGGAATTAGGGCTCGATTGGGTGGGGGTTGAAAAAAAAAATAATGAAGGATAATTAAGTATTAATTTAAGGATTAGGTGCATTCCGGAGCGGAGGAATTTGCAGAAGTCTATATGAACATCCACTGAAATTAAGATGCTCTTCTAGCTCATCACATCTGTCTATATAAATTGGTCAATCAGTTTTGTCCTAATGCGACATAATCATGAGCACAATGCATTCCTCCGGTGCTCTGCTATTCCCAATGCAAATTTTAAAAAACGGGCAATCGTAGGCTACCCCGTAGGAACCCCAAGGATTTGCAGAAGCCCACACGAATGCGCGATAAGAGCCACCAGAAGTGGGAGAAGCTTGCCCACGGATGCTGGTGCCCATAGGACTATAGCGAAGGTGTATGGGCAAAAAGTAGTAAGAGGGACAGGTAACCGCGCGATAACGCGAACGACACCTTGAAGTTATGCGCGAGCACGCACGCGAGTTCACTCGAGGTGCTCTCTCCTTGTTGATGGAGGAAAAAGTGAAAATTAGGAAGAACAAAAAATTAATGAGCAAGGCGTGAATTGCCACTGGTGACCGTATTCTCATCTTTCGTCTTGTTTGTATCTTCATTATTTTTTCCATCCGAGAAACTCCTTTTTCATCATCTTAGAGAAGCGATAGAAAATTTGATAAGTAACGGAATGAATTTAATTAAAAAATGAAGAATGGAAAAAAGTAGTACATGGGGTTATCGCCAAGTTTGGGTCAACGATAAAAGTATGCGAAATGAATAAAGATAAAACTACAATGGATAGTAGGGGTAGGTTACTGCTGGAAACCCCACGAATATTACGCATTATCCCATGGTGAACTGTTATTTATAGGGACCTACCGGACCTTACCTACGTCGTTCTAATATTTTACCTATTTGGTTGAAATAAGAATTCATACTCGTGGTACGTGGGAGAAAATTGCCACTAAACGTTGTCATGGTTTTCGAGGAATTTTACCTTTTTTTTCCTGGATAAGTATCCGGAGAAATACCAACATTTTTTATCATGCTTTTCTTGAGAATATTATTTTGTTTTTTTTTTGTGGAAAGCATATGGTGTTGCGGTGTATTAAAATAATCCTCAAGAAATCTCCAACGATATATATATATATATATATGTGTGTGTGTGTGTGTGTGTGTATTTGTGTACATGTGTGGGCGGGTGGGGTGCATATATGTGTATGTGTGTGCGCATGTGTGGGTAGGTGGGGGTGCATATATGTGTGTGTGTGCAGGTGTGGGTGGGTGGGGGTGCATATGTGTGTGTTTGTATGTGGGCGTATGTATTAAAGATCAATTCTGTGGAGGATGAAATCATTCAACACTGTTTTTTTTCATTCTCCTCTGACGGAAAAAAACAAGAGTCCATTGTACGTAATGATAGTAAAAGATAAATTTTTCGAGTCATATAGCCATCACGATGAACCATTTCCGGCCTAGTGCCTATAAAACCCTACGCCCATTTGCTGACTCTCAATAGTACCAGCCACATAGAAGTAACCATGAAAGGCACATAGAGGCCACCCATGGACCCATCTCCTTCTCCCACCTCTGCATCAGCAACCTAAGCGGCTCACGCCGTTGTGCGAACACGTACAAGCAATTATTATTATTTATTAGACATTTCAAACCGGCCAACCACTGACTTTTCTCTCCCCATTCCAAGCTCACTCTTTTTCCCAACGTTTCTCTTTATAAATCCCTCGTACCATGACACCTCATAGACAACCACATGCCATCAACCTGTGTGCTCGGTTCAGGGTTATTTCTGTTGATATAGATCGGTACATATGATGATTGTTGGATTTTTATGATCCTTCTGATCAGTTTCTTATATCTATCAAATTTTGCCTCTCAGTCCAATAATCATAGATGGAAAGATGTAGCTGAGTTCCCCCGGAAACGGCCACTGCTGCGTCGGCAATACAGATCTCCGTTGATCGGCCGATCAGATAATACGTCGCGCGGCCTAGCCTCCAGGGGAATCCCCGGATTAAAAGTGAAAAAGCTGTGGTATTGCCCAGCCGGAAATCTTCGGCATTAACAGCCGATTCAACGTTCCACCGCTTTCAATCGGTAGCGAGGATTACCGAGACTCGACCTCAATTCCCTCATCCACTTCAGACATCCAAGAATGTACGGCTGATATTATAGAGACATTTTTCTAGCAATCATAATTCATCTTCAACAGCCGGCAGCTCATCCTGCTTGTTCATCAACAGATCGGTATGTCTTATCAATCACCAAAATTAACATTTCATTTCTGATTGGTCATTTTTGTCGCTAATGCCATGTTCAAGTCGGACAATATTTGATTTGCTCCACCAATTTTCGAGCTGAAGATGGTCGACCTTGATACGCAATAAATAGACATCGGATATCATGACATTTTCGACCCGAGTCCGGCAGCCGTGAACTCAAATTGTCACCTCGAAACCCGGTGGGATGTGGTATTTGTGCGGGCGATGGGTCCGATCGTGTTGGTTTGTTCATTGTTTCACGATGCATTTATTCCTCGCTTCGGCTGGTCACCTTTCCCGTATAGTATATACCAACCGTGAACGACTTCCGTCGTCGGGGTCACCTCGGGCGACAGGATATCGCTCGTCCGAATGTTTCCCGCATTTATTGTCTTCATGCTAATTCAGCAAAGTTGATGTATCGGTGGCTTTTTTCAATTTGTTTGTCATGATCGATGACAGTAAAAAAAATGGTGACTTTTTCAATATGAGGTGCAGGTAGTTAGCAGGACTGATCCAGGATGCTGCAGAACTTTTATTCTCTGTTTATTAATTTGTCAATATTCTGAAGCTTTTCTCGAATTCTTTCGTCTAAGAACCAGTGTCTCCAAAATAGGCCAAATATAAATTGGAGGCTGATTCTCTTTTCTTTCCAACATTCCCCTCTTCCAGAGATTTCTCAGTCGCTCTCCGAAGTTCTCCATTTTTTCTGAGTCTCCTTATCCTAGCAATGAAGCCTTAAACCAGCCACCCCCAGGCGATGGTCTTAATAAAGCTAGGGACTTTCTTCCACGCTGCATTAACCCGAAACGTGACCAACCGACCGTCAGTCCGTTCTCGAGTTTCTTCTATATCACCCTTTCCTTCATCCATTTCTTTTTCTTCATTGTTCAACCAGCATAGTCTTCTCCTGAACTATGCCAGTCGATATTTCAGTTTCAGGTGAGCTGATCTTTCACCTGAAATTTTCACTTTTCTCGACGTTTCACTGGCTTGTAACAAATTTTCAATGGGGGTTCTGTATGTGTGTGTGTGTGTTCGTATTATCAAAAATGAAATTTTTCGACTTTCACTGAGAAATTTTTAATACTGCGTGATGGAGGCGGAGATTTATCAACCCTTTTTCGCAGCCATTACGTCAAAGGGTTGGTCTCTGGTGACAGGGCGGGACAATCTATATAGATACGCCTTGATAATCCACCCGCCCGGGTGAGTGCGAACATTGCAATTATATCACGAGGGAACTTCCCTCAGGTCCTCGCAAATGTTTCCCCTACCGAAAGCAAAAAAAAAACAGAAAATTTTATTTAAGAATCGCAAAAATTTCTGCTTTGCCGATTTTCGCCTCGTTTGTATTTCTTTAAATTCACGGTCGATTGTGAGGAACTCCACGGTGGAACTTCTCGATGTTGGAGCCCAGCACTTCGCGTTTTCTGTCGCGATGTAAAAAAATTTAGACTGAAAAAAAACGGAAAAACGTAAGAAAACGAAGGATAGCGGAGAAGACGAGGTAGTATTGATCCTCACTTGTGCCGAGTAGCAGTGGTCCCCCTAGCCCTGCCTAACCCACCCCCGTCAAGCCACCCTCCTCCTCCAGCTCGCTTGTTGTGTGTGCTGCATACCAATTTGCTTGATTTTTTTTTCCCCCCCCCCCCCCCCCCCCCCCCCCCCACCACCCACGCGACCCATCCCGCAGTCGTGCGTCCGCTTTCCACTTCCTGCCGGTCCTTATACACTACACGCGTCCTCTATCGCCTATCTATGGGAACTTCCATGGTATAGTGGGCCGCGCCTGTGCGCCTATATTTGGGAATTCTTTGGAACTTCGTTTGGAATACGCATATATCTCAAGAACGATAAGAGATACCGAAATTTGTTTATATACAAATTTGTAGGTCTTACTTTACTCTACAAAAAAGGGTTATATGAAAATGTCGCTATCTCAGGTCAGTATTGAGATATTTGCTGTGGAAGTAGCGCCAGACGCAAAGGGCCTTATACCGATTTACCACTTCAGCACTCACTTTAGAATTTTTCAATTCCTCTGCGACTTCGGAAACTGTTGAAATAACTTGAATTTTGCCAATTTTTGCAATATTTCCGTTTGTCAAATTGCAGGTTTTTTCGAAATGGATTTTGTATTTTTTTGGAATTTATAAAATTTCAAAAATGATTCTTTCTCTTCGTCTAAACCAGATATTTAGTGGCGCAAAAGGATCGGTTTGATTTTTTTCTTCCTCGTTTTCTACTTCGGTACGACGAGGGAATGGAGAAAAAATAAATAAAAGGTGGTAGATAAAGGAAGAAGGTGTAAGAGTAGAGTATACCGAGAAAGACGAGGTAAAGTCGACGGGATTTGAACCTCCGAGATAAAGCTGGCCTCGTCTGGAATCTTCTATTAGCAATTACACTTGTAATTGTTTCCTGCAATATGCATGGAAATAGTGAAATTATTTAAAAACCACCCTGAAGGTAGTCACCCTCTCGTCCACGAAGAGGTTACTTCGCGAAAGGACTCGTTTCTTCTTTTATCTCTCTTATTCCTTCTCGCTTACCTTATTCTCCTCTCATCTCCAGCCACCCCACCACCCCCCTTCTTCTCTCATGGACAATATTCTTCTTAGACTCAATCCCTTGTGCTGGTTTTTCTTTGGACTCGGGTAGAAGTCCCTCGAACTTTGAAATCAGGATCAACGACACGGCCCGCGTTTAATGGAGCGAATTGAGTATTTATTTCGCCATTGGGAGGAACAAAGATCTTAGAACAGAAAAACATGTAGCTGAAAGTGTGTCACGCCGCAAGGAAAAAATCCAAAATTTTTTTTGCAATTTAAAATTTTTTAAAATTGGAAAAATATGGAAACTTTTTTGGAAATTCGGAAATTTTTATGAGACTTGGAAGAGTAAAAAATATTCAGTTTTTGGAGAAAAATTTTGAGAATTTCAAAACTAGGTCTACCACGCACACCACTTGTCCAATATTTGATGGAATGCCTCATATGAGTGTACACACTCGAGAGTCCGGGATCGAGCGAAGACTCTTTGCGTAGCACAGTGGCCATTGCATTATCATAACCGCATTCTCGGCGTTGCGCAGATCCGCGGACTCTTCATCTCGAGTTCCCGATGGTCTCCCCCCTTCCCCCCCCCGTATTCGGCGCCCATAAATCTGTATTGTCCTCAAGCCACACACCGCACATCAACATTTTCAGCATCATCTCCATCTATTTCCTTCTTTCCCATTGATCCTTATTGCATGGTTTCTGCAATTTCGTTTGGAAAAGATTTTTCCAATTTTTCACATACACCACATACATACATACGTTGGTAGATGGTCCTGCGAATGAAGGGAGAAGTCAAGGTTTTCGAGACTGGAGTTACAATTCTGGTTCGGAGTACTGGAGATGTGTGTGTGTGTGTGTGTGTGGGGGGGGGGGGTGAGTGGGTGTGGGTGTGGGTGGGTGTGGGTGGATGTGGGTGGGTGGGTGTGGGTGGGTGGGTGTGGGTGGGTGGGTGTCGGTGGGTGGGTGAGTGCAGGTGGGTGGGTGGGTGAGTTTTAAGAGTTGAAATTTGAATGCAAAAAAATAATCAATGCAAAATCTTCCACTTTTTCGATGTATCCTCAGTTGTGTAAACTTTCGGCGACATTTTGGCGTGAATAAAATAAAAGAATGAAGAATAAAACTGAAAGTTCCCTCTCTGCACTGTGCGTTTATCCCCCCGTAGAAAGCCCGTAGAGATCCCGGGGTTTTACCGCAAGGAGTACGTGAGCACACTCGCTGGGGAAAATTATTCATGTATGCAGAATTATTTCAGGAAACGTTTGAATATAATACCTTGGGGTGGAATTGGAGAATGGACCGATCGAATTGTCGCGCATAGTTACACTGTTTTGTTTCCGTAATTTTAAGACAAATGTAAATTTTTATTTTTCTCGTTTGCCAAAACTTTGAGTGGTAAAGTATTTTTCTGTGTCTCTATTATTTAATCGGGGTCGGGAAGTTTTGGATTTGGCCTCCCCTCTCCCCCTCCCACCCTCTCCCCCTCCCACCCTCTCCCCCCTCCCACCCTATTCCCACCTCCCACCCTCTCCCCCTCCCACCCTCCCACCCTCTCCCCCCTCCCACCCTCTCCCCCCTCCCACCCACTCAACCCCTCTCCCACCCACTTATTAAATGAGATGACTGATCATTCAATGCAATATAAATACGTCATACCTGACCGCGTATGCCCACTTCGATTTGATAAATAGCGCAAATAATGGAGTGATATATTTCAATTCTGAAATTGAAAATTGAAAAAAAAATCTGGCAATTCGGCTGGTCACGTGAAATACAATAAAACCCGGTAAGATTCATTACCAGCCACACCACAGGGGGCAAATCGAGATCTCAGTCAATCAATCTCGCCAGTCACCATGAGCCAGTAACCTGGAGATAAATTGTCGTGAATATATCAGCCTGTGTGTGGTAGAGAGTTTTGACAGTCGTGTTTGCTGTGATTATAAAGAGAATAAACAAAAAGAATTCCATGGAGAAGATGAAGTTATACCAGCTCCGACGTATCAGCGAAGTTACAAGTTTATGCGTAATTTCTATGTGGAAGCTTGCTTATACAATAAAATATACCTCTAGGTCTCTTGCAATTTTTCCGGAGAAATGATTGGTCCTGGTCCGCTCCTGTGTTTGCCGGGGAATCCCCATTCATTTTCCAGAAAATACTATTTAATATTTTACAATCCACCTTTACTTGCTGAGTCTTTGGAGGTCTACGGAGGCTTTTAATGCCTCAGTGAGACCTCACTGCAACCTCGAATTTGAGAACTGATCGGACGAAGAGGTCGAAATAAGGGAAAACGGAGAGTATTGAGGTTCGCAGGAGGTCCAAAAAATTCGACTGCTAGCAGTGAGCAACGATTAGAGAGGTCTCAGAAAGTTTTGATGAAACATCATCGATTCGATTGATTGCGCTCTTGTGCGCACGATTATGGACCATAAACAGGAGATTTATGGGTGTGATGAGTACGCAGGTATGTATCTATGAGACGCCAGAAAGATCTGACAGCAAAAATTGCTTGCATACCTAGAAATCATGGAAGTGATCATAAAACGGAATGGTCATAGTGAATTGATGCCGCAGGATTGAACGATGGAAAAAAAAAATCCTGATAAAGTTGGTTATAAATTATAAATTGCACACGTTCTGACTTAGCCGCGGTTTTATGCAACGCTACCCCCCCCCTCCCCCCACCCGCAGACCACCCCATAAAAAGTCCCATCGCAAAAGAATCCACAATAAAATTCAACGGGCAAGTTAAAACCGACAAATATAATTTTTCAAACTGTCAAATGAAGTCATCAAAACGCTGCCATCATAGGCCAGAATAAAAATCTACGTTACATTGCACGCTTGCTCGTTAACGGTATCCACGTCGTGCGGTATGTGGGGTATACAATGCGAACGACACCAAGGGACGTGCGCGGGGCATACTCGCTGACATACAGCATGTCACCATTCCAGCAGAGTGAAATCAACGTTTTTCTAAGCGCTCCAGTGAAGAAACCAGACAGTATATATAAGCAACAGCGCCACCGGTGCAATATTTTCTTCAATATTTTTTCAAAAGTGTTTCAGGTGAGTTTTGACGAAACCCACGTGGGTCTGTTTGCGCATAGGGAAGAAGCTGGTGGGGATGGAACTTGGTTTCCATCCATCCCGCTATTTTCTAGGAGGGGGGGGGGGGGGGGGAGGAAGTTTGTCTCCAAAATTATGTCCTATGCCGACTTTAGTTCAGTGTAGCACGGGTTCTTTCACGTTACCGCTTTCCTTGGTTGACCTCCTCGGTTGCTCCATCATCGACGAAGGTTTTTCGTCACCAACTTTCTCCCTCTCTCTCTCTCTCTCTCTCTTGCTACTTCCATTGCTTTCTTCCATGACTCTCTTCTGTGCCGTTGCAATAGTCTATCGAGAGAGGCGGCAATGGACGCTCTCTTGAATCGAACATCGAACCGAAACCGTGCACGGTTTTAGGTCACATCGTGCCGCGAAAGCCAATTCAAAAGCCGATATATGTATGTTGTGTGTGTGTGACGATCGATATTCGGTGGGGTTTTGTCCTACGATGAGGCGAAAATCTATTCACGTTTCTGATGTACATGAGCGATCTATTGATCCGTGAGTTCATAGATAAAGGGAAAAGTAGCGAATGCGGGGAATTTTAATTTGAGAAGTAGTGGTTAGGTATCTTTATAGGGAAAACTGTAGCTCGTAATATTATGATACAGATATTTAACACCCGAAACGTTGGCGGAAATAAAAGAGCTTGGAGAGATTTATTAATTCCACTGAAATCGACCGCAAAAAATGGGCGGAAGAAGAGGACAAATTAATTCCATTGATCCTTGATTTATTGAATGCCTGTTGGAGGTGGACGGTGGTAGTGATCGAATTTGATGATGGAAGGTCTCTATAAGCCGGCAACTTAGTTGGAAAAGTGACTGGTGCGAAAGCGGAAGTCCCGGGTTCGAAACCCGATTGAGACTATTCTTCTGACAACACTGAAGTGTCAACATCATATATATATATATATATGGTGCGCAGTGCAGGAATTTCATACTTTCCGCCCTTATGGTGTAATGTACTATTGCCATTCCAATTGTTCCTAAATGTGTTCAAGAAGCAATAATCGTCCGATGTATGGCACATGTCGGATACTTCAAAAGCAAACAGTAATTTCTCCTCTGAACCAAGATTAATAGGTTTTCTCTTTTTATTCCCACTATTCCACGTTTAATGGCTGATTGACTTCCCTATTTGGCGACACACGATCAGTCTTTTATCATTTGCTGAACTCATTATATATTCCGATAGCAGGATCTTCCATTACCTTAATTAACAACAAAAATATCAGACACTGGAGTTGGATAAAATTTATTCTTTCAAAGACGAAAAACCTCATAAAACTGTGAAGTCATCGGTTACGCTTAAATAACAACGTAATGATATTTTTCCTTATAAAACTTCTCGCCTGCCGGCATCGGAAAAAAACGCGACAAGATTTATCTTCACAAAACGTTTTATTTATCGATAGAACAGGGGGAAAAAAATAATACAAAAAAACACATGGCGTATGACGGGAAAATAGAGCTGAGATATTCGTTGATTTTGCAATCGCTTCAAGAGGTAAATAAAAATTGAAATGAAGGGACAAAAAAATGGTCAATCTTAATCCTATTTGGATAATATTTATTGGTTTTGATGGAGCACATGGTGGCATAATAACGCAAAGTCTGAGTGTGTTCCGCCGTAAAACGCTAAAGCTGACGATATCGGTTATGAGGAGGTTACGCAATCGAAGCGACCGGTGTGTTATGAGCTAAGCGAAGGACACATGCGACAGGATTGGCTTGAGACATTCTTCAACACAACACCAGTCACACCAGCCCGATATATGACATGTAGTGTCCTTCTCTGTTTCAGTATCTCCAAGATTGCCTGGTATGGGATCCAGAGTCAGCCACACACATACAAATAGCAATTTCTTTTCAGATAATTTTTTCTAAGTTAAAATTATTGTATCTGAAGCCTTATCAAAATCTTTCAAAATCTCCATTTGTTTATTAATTTTCTTTTAACAAATTTTTTTTTACAAAAATTTTTTTTTTGAAAAAAAAATTTTTTTGCGCAATTTTGAAATTTTTTGACAATTTTGAGAATCAGCCCAGAAGTCTGGAAATCGGATAAAAAAAAAATCTTGAATCTTCCATGATTAAAAAAAAAATTTCGAGGTATCGAACATTTCGAAAGTGCCGAGATTTGGCACAATATGATCGTACTTATGTCTCGTTTCATTGCGTCGTATATATACCTATATATATGTATGTACACATATATATACTGCGCACACATTGTTCTGGGTGATACTATCCTCCTCTCTTTCAATCCCGCCAAGATTGTTCGGTATGAGTTTGAGAGACAGTCGCTCTCTGGAGTCCGATAAATCGATCCCCGTCAGTACAAGTATTCGTGATCGATCGGCCGCTAATGGGTTCTCCACGAGGTTGACTTGGTACTTTGATTCCGTTGTCATTTGGCCACTCAATCGAATGACGAAAATATCACGTGAATTATAATGGGCTGGGACCACCGGTGCTGTCGAGTGCTACTGTAATTTCGGGTCCGTATTACTGACGAGTCAATTCGCGAGTAGATTCTCCTGATACGATGGGCCTGAGCTCTCACTTTGACAGCGAAGGGAAAATATTATTGAAAAAAAAATGTGTTTCGAGATTAACGCGATAAGGGACCGGCATGAATTTTTTGCGAAATTTCATAACCGATCATTCCTATTCGAGACAGCGCATATCACAAACATGAACATCAGAGTCGAAAGTCGTAAGACCGTTCCTTATTGGTCTGTTATAATTTATTTTTCAATCGTGATTCATTTATTGCTCAATCTGATTTGTCAGATAATATCGTGAAGTTGGTTGGTAATTGCGTTTGCCTCGATAAATATCGATATTTGGTCTATCGATTCGGCTCTAGCTTTCAAGAGTACAACAATTGTTCACGTCGTCATAACTTGTGTAGTTATTCAAAATTATATACACAGAATATTTTTTGAGGCTCTACTAATTCATCAAGTTTCGAGTGTTTTCCATATTCTGTCCAGCCTTGAAAATTTTATATGTACTCGATAATTACAGATAAAACGAAAGACGGTTGCTCCAAATTGGAAAACTGAAAGCTCTCATTTTTTCGGAATCGGTGATAAACAGTATCTCTAACTTCGGAACAGATGTGTCAAATGGGATAATTTGTCATGGAATGTAGAGATGGAAGTTTGAGCTTTACCGAATTGCTCAAGAAAATGAAACCGGTCTTCAATCCGCAAATTCTCTATCTGATCATGTGGAATTCTCATTAATTCATGCACTAAACGGGAAATTTATTGAAACAAAATTTCTCGGTCGTGGGGCATTAGACGCGGTTTTTATGGTACATCCTGACATAGCGATTCATGTACGTATTACATTATACATTATCGAATATCGTCAAATGGACGGTCATGAATTAACCCTAAATATTTTTGATAAGCGACATTGTCACTGACATTTCAATTTGAGCATTCATCTAGGAGCAGACAAATGGAGGAGCATACATAAATGCATTACGAAATTTCGGTCCCATAACGCTCAGGGAATCAAAGGTAGGGCTGGACAGCCACCCATCCAGCTGGGGCCGACCTTCGCCATTTAGGCCATCGTATTTATGAGCAGAGGGTAAACCCCCGGAAACCCCTATGCTACGATGGTGGAACCCACCCAACCACCCCCCCTCCCCCCCCTGTGTCGGGTTCGGTTCCGAACCGGCCGTACGGTCTCATTTTATGGGCGCACACGCGGAACGTTCCTGTTTCGGCTAGAATCCATGAGAAAACATTTTTGAAAAATATTCTTCGGCAATAAAAATTGTCGGTCTAAAAGACCATCACAATATGGAGAGCCAGATTTTCCAATAAAACCTGCTGATCCATTCCATCGGTTTAGAAAATAATTGTGAATATATGGAAGGCCTTGGGGTGACGTTCACATTGGTCGAGTCCTCGGTGATGTCTTACGGTCTCTTTCGTCCATCGGAAGCATCAGAGGCGCGTGTGGGACACTCCATATACCGGATAACGAATACCGGTTCTCCTCTACTAACAACGTCTAACGACAATCGCATCAATCAAGCCACACTCCGTATAATCCCGCGGCTCGTTGTAACGTTCCAGCAGAAATACGGTATAGATCTATCGTTTGACGCGCTCGATCGATAGGTCAGCCTGAGGCAATTTTTCGTCATTACGCTTCAAGGCACTATGATCTATTTACGCGTGCGATTCACCGTCTAATAGCAGAAAAGAAAAAGTTATTCACTTTGCTGAAGAAAAAATCACGGTTTATCCGTCCGATATGGGAGGCTTATATTCTTCATTTAAAATTTCAGTTTTTTATCGGAGAAGGCTAAGTTTTCAGGTTATACCATTCTCTGATTGCTTTAATGTGTAGCAAGAAGAGCAACGA
Source organism: Asobara japonica (assembly GCA_026005395.1). Lineage (NCBI taxonomy): Eukaryota > Metazoa > Arthropoda > Insecta > Hymenoptera > Braconidae > Asobara > Asobara japonica. The sequence goes on along the minus strand of BQMI01000298.1, from coordinate 4,932,135 downwards.
GACATCTTGTGTTGGGTTTAGCCGTTCTCCAATCCGGCCGATCGTCACCCGAGGGATGCATCATATAGGTAGGTCCAAGCATCGTCGAGCCCTACCAGAGCCTATCTGCTCCCTGCCTCTGAAGGTCCAGTTCTTCCAAGGACGGCATCCTCAATCGAGTGACTGGGTGCCGCTACAGTGGTCAACGGGTTCCGTACACTGTTAGAAATATTTACCAAATTTCGTAGCCCAATGGGCATGCAGGAAAAGTAGTCACCATTGGGCCACGAAGTCTTGGCAGGTGCAGTATGCAAGATTACTGGTGTGATGTCCGCACATGGAGAAGGCGTAGGACCCAAAAACCAGACACACCAAATAGTACCTACTCCGGTACTATTAGGGTGCGAACCCGGTGTGTTCACTTACACACATGCACGCGTGCATCTTCAAAGAGATTAAGTAGCGTAATACACTCCGAAGTGCGTATATGTCACTCACAACTAATCTCGATTTTATGGGTGATTGCAGTAAGTGCTCCTGTGGGGATGTCCATAAATTTCAAAGGAAAGTTTGCCTAATTAATCGCGACAAGCTATCCGCATTTTTGGATTTCCTTGGATTTCTCGAAGATTTGCTAGTATTTTTAAGAAGCAGCTCGAAGAGGCAGTTTCCACTCTCGCGGCAAAGGTCGTGATGCCACGCGTATAAATAGTATACCAGGTTAGGTGATTAATGAAACGATATTACGAAAGACTAATTACGTCATACCTCCCGCGTCCCCCTGTGCCACTAAAGTCGCATGCGTATTTTTCATTCTGTATTTTTATTGGTGAAATTTATCACCACCACTTGGCTTCTAACGGACTGGTGTCAGTCATTGCGATAAAATAATATATCTTTGAACCCAATAACGGAATGGTTCATTAATTTCCTTTATACTAGCACTATTTTGCTGGTTCGATGAAAAAAAAAAATCAGAATGATCGGATTAGAAAATAAATATAGAAGTGTCCCGTCGCTGGAGAGATCATTAATGCGGTTTGAGATGGGGCGTATGAGACCATCGATTGATCGTTAAAAATCGATAATCGTATATTAGGCTTATATTGAGGATATCGAGTGAAATCGACAGAATGAAGAAATCATATATTGTGTGGATAACGGAAAATAGGAATCCATTTTTTTCAGTTTTCCCTTCTTTTCGGTTTGACAAAAAAGTGCAAAGTGGGCAGGCGGCGCTGAGACCACAATGCGAGCATTCAGGGTTACCAGTATTTGTGTTCGCTCCCCTAGAATAGCTTTCGATGAAGAGGAGGCTACCGCCAATTATAATTCACGGTCTTGCGACAGCGTATTGGAGAAGACTGCGTCGTTGAGCAGTCGCAGGGGCATTATATTGCTTTGGTGAGCCAACATAGCACATAAATTCCGCGACTACCATGGCTGAGGTGTATACGGACCCAAGAGCCGCCCGTGGCGGTCGAAATACAGCAGGGAATAGGCGAGACGTGAGAAAGAAATTTGTAAGTCGGTGGATCCCCTGAACGCGAGCTTGTGGCGGTTCAGCCTCGTCCAGATATCATCGTTACCGACAGGACCTGCCACCAGCGCCAACGACGATGCAACTACTTATCCCTCGTTCGGATTAACGAAGCCCCCCGAGCTTCTCGATATATATACTATACCTAACCTACGTATCGCTACACGCCACAGCTGTAGCCTCTCATTATCTTTTCGTCATAAATATAATTTAGTAATTGTTGACTGAATAAATATAGTTTGTGATAAATTGTTTCGGTCTCTAACTATTTGTGTGAGCCTACCAAATCTCCGCAAGCTTGATGCATGTACCGCCATCTAGCGAGCTTCGGCAGAGATCATTTCGGGGAAGTCCCTTACTACGTGACCGCTCTCTGTCACGTGGTACCTGGCGGAATATGACCTTTTTTCCCTTCCTGAGCATTCTCCACAAATTTAAAAATGGGATCATCTACACGTTTCTAATTACATACCTTAATTTTTCGATGGCAAGATCTCGATTTCCTAATGAAGGATATTCCATGTCCCCATAAACTTAAGTCTTGCCATAAAGTTTACCAACTTTATGGGCCAAAATGGCTCAACACATGAAACACTAACTGCAACATGGTTTCATTAAAACAACGTACAAGTTGTTAAAATATATTGGTTTTATAAATTCACATGATGAATCGGTATGTACACTCAGTAGCCAGGTAATATTTAATCGTCCCCCATGTACCCTGGGCGTGTATTGCTTGTGCCGTAGAAGTTCATTCGGTTGAGAATTGTAAAACGAGCAAAACTAAAAAAAAAAGCCCAACACGAAACATCGTACCTCAAACTCGGTGCGTTTGCATCTGGAACTTGATTTTGCGTTGGCAAAAAGAAAAATGTTGAATAACGTGTATCATCTTCACGTTATATCCGTGAGTTCATGAGCAAAGTTGTTGAAAATCAACGGTAGGAACATGGGTTACGCCATGGATTGAGGATTGACTTTTTTTTTTACCTTCGTGACCAATATTTAGAGTCACCCATAACTCCATGAAATACATGGTGAGCGCGATCATATTCTTCACCCACACGCCTCCTTAATTTTTGTTGTTAAATAAAATTTACCTGGTGAAATCGAACATCAAAAAACTACAGAAGAGATGTAGGTGTATCGTATGTCACTGAAGTACATATAAATATGTTGCTTTTTTCATTTTATCTCTCCTGTTTTTTTTTTTCATCATCTCATTCCCATGAAGTCTTGACCGTGGAAAGAATTGCCTCGAGGTAAACCGGTACAGTGTTAGGGGGGCCCGATAGTGAGGATCCTGATCAGCGTGTGTTCGACACCGGAAACGATATAACATGAGGCAACATCAGAGTCCATTAGTAAATTACGTTATTGCATTTGTGTAAGGTTTTCTATTTTTACAGTGACCTTCCCTGAACGGTGATGCTTTCCAAGAGATATTGACCGACTATTGTACGTTTAGATTGGAGGCCCATGCCTTACAAACATTTGTAAAATACCAGCATTGAATATGTTGTACAACACCTTGAACACGTGGTACCTGGACCTAGACTCCTCCAGCATCATCACCAGTTTCCTTAACCATGCACCACCACATGGAACCATCGTATTTGCAGTACAATGAAAGACGCTTCAAAGGTTCTTCTCTCGCTGCTGTCAATCCTGAAATGCAATAATTTGCGTACACAAATGTCAGGATGGAAGTTGGAATGATATGGTACGAAATCACGTTTTGCGGGAGGGATTCCTCGTGGAAGATCTTGAATGTCCCTCGGGCATTTGTGAGCAGCAGCAAAGCAAAGTGCTGGGTTACAGTGGTACATGATATACAACCGTACTAGCGGCTGCTGCAATTGCTCACCTTAGTATGAATATCCTGCACTTACTTTTAACGCGCTGAGTGCAAAATGCGTAAATCCTGCTTTTACTATTTTCTCTGAATGTTGCCTGATTTGTTGGACACTCACCTTGAAGTGAGCTTGATAATTTATTTAACACTCTTGACACTTGTTGATAAGATATCGATGTGTGTGAAGAGGACTTCTGATGGAGTAATCAATGATTTTTTTGCGGAAGAATATTTATACTTGGGGTGACGATTGTCCGGCAAGCGAAGGAGTGAACAATGAATGAGAGAGGTAAGCTAGCATTTATGGCCAACAATTTATATTGATCTGTTCATATTCGTGGCTTGTTCAGTGTCTTATTATATTCATGCTCCTGAGATGGACAGACAATAACCGACAATAATAATCTTCTCTTTTATATTAACCAACTCAATCCGCTCTGCATTGTCCAAAAATTGACATGTTAAACCATTGAAGCCAGACATTGTCAAGTGAGTTTGCAGGGGAGCAACGAGTAATTGTAGAATCTACAGTTCTCTCCAACTTGTCTCCAGGTTGCTTCGAACGTGACGGGCGTCGTGTGGATATTCCGTTGGTGATTCCTCTTGGCTTCCAGTTGCTTTTGCCGGTTTATACCAAAGCGCATGCTGCAACTGTTTGCCAAACGATGAATCTTACTGATCTTGCCGGATCTTTTTTCACATGAAGCCGAGTGAAACTAAGTGCATTCTGGTAGCCCATGGTCACACACAGGCTATCCCCCACCTTCAAACGAGCACTGTCAGACGGCGCGAGCGACAATGCCCGATGCGACGATAAGGCGCTGCTGTTGGTGCTGCTGTTCCTGCTCGTACGGCCCTAAGGACACTTGGACAAAGTGAAACAGAGGTGTAGCCTCTCTTTTCTTCATGCGTCCACCAGGTAAAACCACCGGTTACCCAGTCGAGATCGAACGATCTCTTTCGAGGATTTCTCCACTCCGCCTACCCCCCCCCCTCCCTCCACCTCCCCGGGCTACTGCAAACATGGCATAAAGTGTAAGATAAAGATTGGCTGGGCTGGTTATTCCCTTTTCGCATCTTTGCATTCATGTTCGTAAATAAAACAATTATCAGGGGTTAAGGTGAAGTTGAGAAAATTTACTTTACAGGAGTCATCGTGTACGCAATGGGTCGGTGGGAGATTTTTTTTTCTTCATCCTGTGTGGCGACTGATTTATCAACACCATTCAGGCTGGGGGAAGTTCGTGGGGTGAGGAGTTGATTACACATTAGCGACTTTGAAATAATCAATCATCAAAGATGAAATGTGAAAAAATTTTCGGGTATTGTCTCATCGAATTACGGGGAAATTTTCAAGTGGCACTGTGCATTTAAAATTTTTCACACCTATATAGCGTATGGAGCGTTGGGCAAGAGGGCCATTGACAGAGAAGTGGAATGAAGGAACAAGGTCCCATTTTCGGTGTCACCAAAAAAACTTGTTCTCACATACCCTCCCCCTTGCCCCCCGTCTTCACGTAACACACTCTTCACCACTCCCAGGTCCATTTTACGATTTATCTCGAGACTATATCCTAAGTTGAAATGGGCCTCACGTTGAGCCATATGGCTTCAAAAAATCGACCTCATACGACCCTGAAGCCGATTCCAAAACATGAATAGCGGATAAAATCTCTTGGTCATTTGCGGAATTAAAATTGGCGTTGTGAGAATTTTTGGGTAAAATCGGTGAATTTTGAGGATGAGATATTCGTTGTGTCTGCGGATGTCGCATAAAACCAGACATATTATTTATACATTTTGAGGATTTATTAATTGACCTGTGCTAAGAAAGTTATGCCACTTGGAGACGCCCCATCTCCATGTGTTTCTCATTTTCATATATGCTAATTTAATGCTCACCCCGGGAGCGCATTTAATTGATTGTATACTTTTTGGGTGAAATTGTGTGTTAGGCAATAAAATGCCGTCATTGGTTGCGATAATACACCATGAAAGAGGTGTGAATTACTATTACTAAGGGTGCTCTGTTAGTGAATGTGCAAAATTAAATTTTGTGTCGATTATTTTGACTTTGAGCGACTTTTTTTACGGAGTATATAAAAAGACGTGGTGAACTTAGCAGTGGGAAATGGCCTGGAGAACATAATTTTGCGCTTGGACAAACAATTTTCCATTTGACTTCGAAAATGTTGCGAAATATCTTCATCGAAGCTTTTTATCCAAGGAATCCATTAACGCAAAAATGTCACTAACCGCAGCTGGAAAAAAATTATTTCTCCACTCAGTCGCGTAATTAGTAGGGGCATTTTCATGTTTTATACATTATAATCAGAGTTCGATGGCTTATGATCTTCAAGCACGCGACTATTACCGAATGGAGTGCGCTAGAAGTGTGAACAATCATTTATCCCCATGTATACATAATTAACTAGTGCCCCAATCTACTTAGCATATTTTCATATCGTTATGCTCTTCGATTTCATCACGCGGGATGAGTATCATTGATGTATGGACTGGCTGAAAGGTTTACGGTATCGGTAGTTAATTTATTTAGTGTTAACAATGCTTTCATTTTTTTCTCTTGAATTTTTTATTAATTCTGGTTTTTTTTTCAGTGGGGGCTTGGAAATGGTTTTCAGTAGCTCTTGCTGACCTGGGCCAACGGTCAGGTACCGCTATAACATGACTAATTGAGTGCGGTTGGGAATATTCAAATTTTATTCAAATTTCTTTAATAAAAAATCATGAAAATTGCAGGACGGGTTCAGTTCCTTTTTCTGCATCACTTATTTATTTGCAATAACGATGAGGTGAATAAAGAATTGAACGTGGTTTTAACAATTAATGCACTAGACCGAGTTTTATGTAATAGGCGCGCGAGGTCGCGGCGACGTTACGATTGCGACCTCGTGAGGAAATTGTGCTTAAAATTTTAGTCACACATACACACACACATATCCATCCACCCACCCACCCACCCACCCATTCACCCACCCACCCACCCATTCACCCACCCACCCACTCACCCATTCACCCCCCCCCCCTTCACCAACCCACCCACCTACCGATTCACCCAGCCAGCTACCCATTCACCCACCCACCCATTCACCCACCCACACACACACACACACACACATACACATGCACCCACACGCCATCTCAAAAACGTCCCAAACTGATTCACGGGGTCATGAATCATGAATTTAAAATTTAATACTTGAAAAAAAACTTGCTCCTTTTAGTATAAAAAGAAGTAGAATTGAAGTATTGTCAAAAGGCATCAAAAGAATTTGGAAAAGAAATTTAAACTAACAGGTGTTGATGTACAAATTATGCAATTGCGAGTGAGATTATACTGCTGTCCAGGTGGCATTATTTACACTCTGCCAAATCTAATTTATGGTTGAAAAATGTTATAGGCATGATATTTAAATGACCCCAGTTGAGCATGTTAATTCACTCTGAAGAGCAAAAAGATCCAATGGTTTGCGTGGGTTTTATATGTGACTTGTTCATTTTTTGTGATAATTAATTAACAGTGACGCTGTGCACGCGAGCTCTTCACGGCTTCCTAATGCGTGTCATCTCGCGCGCATTTTTTTTTCAACGTCTCGCAAGTCGTATATTACCCCTTTCAGGGCATAACAAAGGTGGCCGATGTCGCGTAGAGTTGGGTATTAAGCAGTCATTACGCCAATTGGTATTGCTATCGCCCATCCTGAAGTGTTTTCGCGGAAGTTGCGCTGGTAATTTTAATGAATGATAATGAAGATCGTTCATAATCCACTGAAGTCGAGAAATAAAAAAAAAACTTGAAGAGTGGTTGTGCAGAGAGCGGTTGTACCAGCTGATTAAAAGGAGTTGGGACTAAGTTGTCGGCAGCACGCGGTGGTGGAACACCGGGATTTTAACGTCACTTTGACGTTTTATTGCTCACGATCTGCTTCTGCACCCATCCGGCTCCCCAAAAAGTTGTGAACTTCATTCATTACGGAGCCGGACGAAATGTAAAATTGATTTTTCCTAGAAGAAAATAACAACCCGCACGCCATAGCGCAGGTAACGAAGGGTTGAACGATAATTTTGTAATAATCTAGCTATATGATTATTTCTGTCAATAAATAACACTGTAACGGCAATTGAAAAAGAATTACATCCCCAAATGCTTGATGGTAACCGAAATGATGGCTATACTTCCACAAACTTTTTGATCCGCAAAAAAAGCTCAACGAGACTTTTCGCTTATTTTGCGGCGATAAATTTAATCCCAATGAGGACAATTCGTAATCCAAAGAACTTGAGAAAGCGAGCCAAAGACTTAACCAGTTGTTGTGCAGAGGGGGGTTGTACCGGCTGAGTAAAAGGAGTTGGAGACTAACTCTTCGGCAGCACCGGGTGGAGAAACAGCGAGATTTTAACGTTCCTTTTACGACCCTCTAAAATACCGTCGCTTTGCCGTGGAGTTTCGCCACACTGCTACTGCGTATATCCTTTAATGTCCTAGTATCTGTGAATGTTTTTTTCTGCTCCACTATGTGTGTATGTGTGTGTGTGTGTCGGGGTGGTGGAGTGAATCTTCGCTTAATTATTTTACGAGAATTCCGACGACAATGCTCAGTAACAAAAACAAGCGGAAACATCGGTGCAACTCGAGACAGACGCTTATAGCGGACCCCCACCAATTGCTTATTCCTGACCGTAGAGAAGATTCGATTTTTATTGCTCTCGTCTTTTATCTTTTCGCGTTTAAATTGTCCTTTTTGAGCTTTCCTCTACGCCAAGTTGTTTTAATGATCAAGGAAAAACATCTCATGTGTGTGCGGACACGCGCGTATGTTTGGATGTCATATATATATAGGTGCTTCCGGAAATCTCGGAATACCCGATAAAATTTCGGAAAGTTGGGATGAAAATTTTTCACGTGTGAACTATGCTGGAATATTGCGTGGAATGTCTTCTTCATCAGCGAGTACACTATTCCACATACGCCATGAAAACTCACCCGCGAGCCGTCTAAGTGGTTCCAACGAGGACCGACACCTATTCCCCGTAAATGACAGTTTTTGTTGGGGGCACTTACTCGGCATAGTTTTATCAAAAATTGGTTCCGGTGGAGGATAATACGGTTAATATGCACGTTCGGGAGTAATGAAGTTCAGCATGTGGCACTCATTTTTTGTTTTCCTATGAGTTTAAGTTATTGAATGGAAACTGTGGGAATCTAGCGGTATGCTATGACGGTTTACTCCGCGTAAATAATTGCGTACATATCCTGTTCCACACCTACATACCCATCCACGCCCACCCACCCATTCACAGCCACCCACCCACCCATCCACCCACCCACCCATCCACACCCACCCCCCCCCCCAATCAACCAGCTACCCAACCACCCACCCACCCACCCATCTACACCCACCCACCCATCTACACCCACCCACCCATCTACAACCACCCACCCACCCATCTACAACCACCCACCCACCCATCTACAACCACCCACCCACCCATCTACACCCACCCACCCATCTACACCCACCCACCCATCCATCCACACCCACCCACCCTCTCAACCCACTCACATACATATGCCCATACCCCACCAAAGACCGATGCAGTTATATTTTTTATGGAAAATCTTTTCCCCATGAGGTCCTAAATTGAGAAAGAAACATATTCAAATAAGAAAGCCGCTCGAGTTAATTTTCCCAATTTTGCGGGAAATTGCGGTTGTTCCATATGGAAGAGAGGCGGAAAGCTTTGACCAGACTGGTCATTTCCCCCATTGCTCCAAAAATAAAGAAAATCGAGATGTTCAAGCGCCCATGCCCGTCTGCCAACCAACAAGCTCAACCATTTCCGCATCGGCTATCAATATCGAAACAAGCGATGGATTTACGAGGAAATTCCATATGCGTGCGCGGATGAATGACGGGGGATTCGCGCATGAATAATGCATTAACTCCGAGACGAAATAAATAATAGCGGTCCCCCAACAACTCAGGGACTGTCGCGTGAGCGACCTGGACCGAACTATGAGGTCGTCGTACACAGAGAGAGATTTGATAAAAATGGGCCCCTCGTTTTCGGAAAATTGTGCCGTCAGACATTTTTTTAATTATTTTTCTATACAGACATGCATTATACATTCGTGGAAAAAAATAGTTTACACGATTTATGTAATACCAACGAGCATTAATTGATAAATTTTTTATATACGCATCTCAGGTGCGTGTCCCACATTTTTTCATTGACATGAAATTCTTGCAGGAAATTCCAACAGAGATTGCCTAAATCAAATTGTTGAAAATAATAACGATCTTCGATACGGTCCCGCCTCTGTAAGGACCCTAGATCGGCCTTGGGTTCCCCTTGAAATCAAAAAGATATTTTCTATAAAAACCCTTTCTCTTGGCCCACTAAAAAAAAAATACCAACGCCTCTGATACTTGTAACCAGAGAAGAATTCACACGGTTGGTATAGAAATTTCGTCGATTTTTCGTGAAGAGGCGACACACTTGCGCAACCCAAGCCCACGAGAAAGGTAGGTAGGCTTCAGATATATCTATAGGTATACTCCATGAGTAAAAAGTTTTAGAGCTAACTTTGTAAATTGAGCAAGCCTAGAGGGGACAAAAATCTATATTATAGAAGTCAAAATTTAATGAAACTACCAAGTTTCGGAAGTACCATTTTTACATGAAAAATTCAAAATTTTTTTTATCACATTTTTATTTTATATAAAATATTATAACCAGACGAATATATAACAAATTCAATAATTGCACAAGTTTTTTAAATTTCGAATATTTTTGAGGAAGTCTCTGTGGATTTTTCAGCATTGAAAAATTGCTAAACAGAGTTCAGTCTAATGGAGATGCAACGCCGATGCAAAGTAGTAGAAAATGCAAAGTAGAACATGACGAAGAAGACCAAGAAGAGGCAAAAAATTTGGGTACATAGGACCAGTGGATGCTGCCAATTAGGGGTTTGTTTATACCCAGCGATGGCTCCTAAACCCGCGAAATTATGAATGGATAAAAATGTAAACATGAGTTCAAACGAGAGAAATTGTGGCAAATACGGAGAAACTCCAATAACGCCCAACTGTGTTTTTTTTATTAACTGTGAAATTGAAAGGAAACGTTTAGATACATTCCTCAGAGCGTACTCCGCCTTCTCTGTGTCATTTTACAGCTTGACATTTTACGTTCGGCATTTCATCATTTGCAAACGGCGATAAAAGATTTACAACTCTATTATTTTTCTAGTGCATAGAACAATATTTCTTGTGGCTATTGAAGGTGACTATTTTTGTCGAATGATCATTTACACAAAGCGAATGAGGGAATAAACTTACTAAAAATTTGTATTTTCACTGTGAAAATCGCATTTCGATGCTGCAGATCAAAGTCACTTATATTCTTTTACGACTTCGCTATGGAATTGTCGAGTACAGTATGAACTTGAGTCAAGTTCATTTTCGACTTGACTCAAGTTTAATATAATTTGGAGTCAATTTCAATGTCAACTTGAGTCAATTTCAGTGTCAAGTTGAGTATCCACATGAGTCAAGGTGAGTATCGACCTGAGTCAAGTTCAGTATCGACCTGAGTCAAGTTCAGTATCGACTTAAGTCAAGCTGAGTATCGACTTGAGTCAAGCTGAGTATCGACCTGAATCAAGTTGAGTATCGCCTTGAGTCAAGTTGAATATCGACTTGAGTCAAGTTCAGTATCGACTTGAGTCAAGTTCAATATCGACTTGAGTCAAGTTCAATATCGACTTGAGTGAAGTTCAATATCGACTTGACTCAAGTTCAAGATCGATTTGAGTCAAGTTGAGTTTCAACGTGAGTCAAGTCGAGTCAAGTAAATTTTTGAGGTCGTTCGTAGCATGATCCCTGTATGTCCATGTGTAGGGGGGGGTATGATTGTGTATGCACGTGTGTGTGATGAGGATCCTTTCTGGATGTTTTTGCAGAAACGTCAGAAACAAAATCAAATCTTTGGCTTTATCTCGAGAATGAGTCGGTTTAGAGACAAATAATAATATACATTTCTTGTGGAGGAGAAGATTGTCTACACAAAATGTTGAATAACATTTTTCCCTAACATTTGTTTTTAACGAGGTATTTGACCTTTTACGAAAACCATTAACAAAGTAATCGAGCCAGAGAGTATAAATCAGGAAGTTATTGGTGTGACCCTTATAGGTCACATCCTCCCGCTACTATTTTTTTTTCTATTTTCCTAGGTGCGCTTTCTAGGTATATATTTTTTATTTAGCCATAAACATACCTTTTAGATGAATCACACCATTCCCAGAAATCCATAATTCCAAATACAACCGATATTTACGAGCGCGTCACAACCGACAGATTCTTTCAATTTCCAATAAAACTTTCCAATACATACATCTAAAATTTTCAATTTTTCCGTTCATTGGCTGGCGCCAAGGCGTTTTCACCAACACTTTGTGGAAGAGTTACAGTGGCAGAGAAAAGATCAACTGTTGGGCTTGCAATAAAAGTCGCCGCGAGAACCACGTACATAAATTTATGATGGCCAAACTGTGGAAAAGAAGTGATAAAATACATCCGTAGATGATTACATGGAATTATTTATGGTATTTTGTGGTTGATATGTGTGCGAGGGATTACGCGATCCAATGAGAGATTGTCACAATTTCAAGCGGCAAAGGAGGTGTGAACATTATTGCGCATACGAGTGGTGATAAGGCCTGATAAGCGGAAGGATTATAAAAAAATGCAAAGAATTTCATTTCAGCAGATTCAATTTCGACAGTTTTTCCAGTTTTCGGCAGCAGCGCAATCGGATGTACATGGGCGGCGCTTCCCTCACCATGCGAGCAGATTGGAACCGGAACTGGAAAAGGGCACATAATTACAACATTGTACCCCTATTATCAACAGCTATTGAAAAATTGTTGAACCGCTTGAAAAAAGGCAGAAAAATGATAAAAAGAGAACGAATTGAAAGGTGGAGCAGGGAGACAGACAGACGGGCCAGCACGAACAGACAGACAATCTCGCCTCGTTTATCAGAGTGGCATTGTAGGGGCATCGTTGCGTCTCGCGACACCCTCTTTGTTGGTTACATCCCAGGCACTGTGCTACGAGAACTACTCAATCCTTTCTTTCATTCACTTGGGATCTTTTCATTTTTCTTTCTCCAACAGAGTTCCTCTTTCACTCCAATACGTCTTATTTCTTTTTTTTTTCACGCCATTTGTAGAGATTCTATACAGCTGTGCCCTCTAGAAAACATAATAGTTTCGGGGGGAAAAAGAGTATTTGTTTGTGGTAAAATTCTTTCCAATATGAAGCAACAATTGTATCGAAAAGGTCAGTGGGCCGGGATCTTTGCAAAATTTTTTTCATCACACAGCGCGGGGATTCCCCTATGTGCAAGCTCTCAAGGGTCAAGACATACTTCGTGCTCTGACGGAACAAATCGAATATGCACTTCAATGAAGTCAACCTTGTTTTTAGTAAGCAAACATTGCAGTATAATAAAGAATTTTTACCTGCTTCGTTATTACACAGCATAGTATTGACTAAACAAAACGAAGAAAAAACAAATTTTCAGTAATTTGCGAGTGAGTGTAATACCGACTGCATCCACTCAAGTAATTACATGCAAATGTAGTGGCGGAGTTGCCATTCAGAAAAAGATTACATTTCGAGAAGTTCGATGGTGTATACATAAAATTTAATTTCACCTCTTATGGGGTATGAATTTTCTCCATACGTCATTTATCCATGCAATTCATGTAAAGAAGATTAAATTATAGTCAACTACTCAGACATTTGTGCTTGCTTTTTCTTTCGATACCTGTGCGAAGTTGTACAGTGCCACAAGTCTAATTCAGTCTTGAACAATTCTCTAGCTCATTAGGCGCTGAAAAAAAAAATATTCACATCTCCATAAGGTACGAAAAGGAGAATCGGATATGGGCAATTCCAAGCGGCGGGAAAAATGCCGAGGCAATTTTTGCATAATTTTCTTTTTCGAAAAAGTTATACTGCTCTTGTAAGACAGTTCGCATTAATTTTTTTTGATGACAATTTCATAAGTTTGTAATTTTTTTGAACATTACTATATTTTGTACAACAGCTCTGAGCATTTTCTTCGGTAGGGCCTACTGGACACCCATCCATGCGGCTGGGAGCGACTCTTCGCCACTTAGGCCATCGTATTTCTAAACACAGGGTAAACCCCCAGAAACCCCTACGCTACGACCGCAGGCGCCTATGATGGAGTCCAACCCCCCCCCCCCCCCCCCGCTTCGGGTGAGGTTCCCGCCCGGCTGTGCGGTCTCATGGGTATCGGATATCCAAACCAGAAAAGACTCTAACATTTCCCTATCAAAAAGTGACTCTTATCTCGCGTATATCTCAGGCACTCATCATTTTTACTTATGCCCACCATACGCGGGGGATGATACGTGGGTCACAAGGGAGGGTTGGACAAAGAAAATCCTAATAAAAAGGGCTGAAGAAAACAGTGGAAAAAAAGAGAGAGACAGGTTAAGGTGAAACTGAGGGCGCCGGAAGTCGAGACGCGCGGGCGCTCCTCTTTTCTCTTCCACTGGGCGGAATGGTGCGGCCTTTTAGTGCGTGCGCGAGGGGTTGGATATGGGAAAGAGAGAGGTACGTGATATACCAGAAAATGCGGATAGCATCTCTGTGTGTCTCTCGATCCACTACCTATCTACCGCTGTTATCTCCCTCTTTCTTACCAGAGAAAAACCCCTTTTGTTGTTTATCTTCGTTTGGCTTTGGCTTTTACATGGGTTTCCTCTCTTTTCCGAAGTTGCTTCCGTAATGGCTGACACACCTGTGTCACTGTGCCTCGGCAGACGTTGAGGTGGGCGAGGGAGGGGCGGGGGGGGGGGGGGGAGCTGCAGGAGTAGAGGGAGACACTACCTTTTTTATCGTCATCGAGATGGAAAGGGGAAAATACAATTTACTATGCTGAGGGAGTATTTAGATTGTTGAAACTGGAGGGTGGAAGTTTTCCTAACCAGTCTCTAATTGCGAGGGGATACTCACTATAATATTTCACAAAAAAAGAAACAAAGATGAGTTTATATTGGAGGTAAAAAGACGCTAGGCAAACAGCGAATTCGAACCCGGGTCTCGCAACTCTACGTCAGGCACTCTTTCGACTGCGCAAAGGATGTACAAATGGATGAAAACAGTTATCTTTCACATATTTCGAATCCAACCGACCAAAACTATCTGCTTCCCTCATTAATCCCTCTCCAATTTATTCCTCACGACTGCGATAGGAAATTGGTTTGATTTACCAATCCATGAAGAGCGACTCACTATAAAACTTCCATCCAAACAATCGAACTTTACAATTCATAGTAGATGCATTTGGAAGAAATTCAGTCGCTTGCATAATAATTGCTCATCGACTCTGGAAATGTAGGAAAGGTGAAGATCCCACGTGAAGGATAAGCCTCATTAGTTATGCGAATGCAGGTTAGGTCCCAAATATTCATTACAACTGTTCAGCATATTTTTTTCCCTACCCCCCCCCCCAAGCCTCCCAACCCCCCCCCCCACCCCCGGCCCACCCACCTTCCCTCCCTCCCACCATCCCTCCCCCCCCTCCCACCATCCCCCCCCCCCACTCCTCCCCCCGGCCTACCCACCTTCCCTCCCCCCCCCCCCCCCCCCCCCCCCCCCCCCCCACCCGGCACCCCCGGCCCACACACCTTCTCTCCGCCCCGCCAATAACAGAATAGAATAACTTGGATTGTCGATCAGGGAGCAAAACGTGTAAGTACGATATAACCAGTAGGTCGATGGCATTAAATAAACATGAGGTATCGACTGACAGTGTGACCCCGTGACACTAGTTGTTACGTTGTAGCTACATAACAACGACACCAAAATGTAGTCGTGTATTCCCATTCGCGCCCGCCAAAACAACAATTCCACCATTCACCTACGCGCGATGAGGGGATGCTGCAGTTGCCCCAGGTATCATATTCAAGGCATCTTTAACTGGGTATGGAGGATCCATGGGAATTTTTTCGACGATTTATTCAATCGATGGTTGTCATTCAGTGGGTCGTGGATTATTTGATCCATTAGGTTCGGGTGGATCGAGTGCTACTGACCCATTTCTACGGAACAGGTGAGACGCAGGTTGACAGCATCAATTTATACGAGATACTTCATCTGAGGATCAGCTAGATTAAGGGGGTGACCTACTGTTTTCTTCCCCCAAAAAAATTTCATGGGAATTTTTGATAATTTTACTAAAAATGTTTGTAAAAAATAGCGCCTAGCAGAAGAGTTTCTTTACTCAAAATTGGAGAAACGAGTGGCGGCGCAGCGCTTATGATGCGACCGCTGACTTGGACTGACGAATCCCGCGGCGATGATTTCTGGAACTTTTATTTTCGTGCGCAAAGATCATTAGCTGGATCGGGAAGGCATTTATTGATCAGTGAAATTTATCGACTGAACGGATTGGAGAACACGTTAAAAGCAATCGGCTGTTCTACTATTTGGAACATTTAGCCTTCGATGAATGTACGTACATAGCTGAGTATGTAACTCGTGTGTGGCTTCAGCCTGAGATATAACCACCTGCGATTAAATTATTGCCATGGCGAACCACCTAACCGGCCCCCTAACTTATGTGACACGGGGATCGTTTAAATTATGTAACTGCTCTGCGTAAATACCATTTCAGCTTGGATCGTACAGGATGTTCCAAGCCCTCCATTACTAAATTCTCATTCAAGTTCTGATGCGCGGTATTATGGTATACGATACTTGGTGATAATGGAGTTATTTTGGAGATGGTTCTTGCCGGCAAATGGTTCTTGAAAAGGAGCAGCACAATATCTTGGATGATCACTGTTCGAAATTTTTTGAACTTTGCTGCTTTGCAGAAGTTCTGAATGTTGAGAATTTAAAATATGTAGACATTTTGGGAAGCTAAAAATTCTGAGTTTCAAAAATTTGGGGATTTTCAAAAATTTTGGAAATGTCAAAAATTTTGAAAAAAAAAATTTCAAAATGGAAAAAAATGACAAAAATTTGGAATCCAAAATTTGAAAATTCAAAATGTGAAATTCAAGATGACAAAATTTGAAATTCAAAATGTGTCATAAAAAAAAAAACATCATTTCTTGACCTCGATTATCAATTTTGAGATGAATTTTCCACAATTCACTTACGTGGATCCGATTATATCTCCCTTCAGAAAGCCGCCTCAGTGGTCCACCGGAGGACACTTCTATTCAATAGCACGATTGATGATGCTCATGATGCACCATGACGTCAGGCGCGTGAAGCTGATTCTCGGAACGAGGTTGAAGCAACTTCCAACTGTCTTGTGTCACGTCTTTTTTTCCACCTATTCTTTTTTCGTCACTGTCCATTCTATTCATCAAAGGTGTGACACGATTTTCCAGAGCACACATGTATATGTCATACATGAGTCACGAGGTATCAGGACAGAAGATGCATAGCACTTGGAGCAAATGGAACTGGGGGCCCAATCTCTCCTGGCAATGACGCATATCTAAACTCAGAGAAGATTGTCTGCGGAGTTGTCAAGTGGGTAACCCATGTATGAAAGCCACTCTCAAAGCCTGCGTCCCTCAATTTTCCTTCCTTTGATTACTTTAGGCTTGGTCGTGAGTCCTCTTCTTTGACAGCTACCAACACTGATGATTTACATTTTAAAATTACCTCGGAGATTAATCAAAGAAGTGTCGTGTGTACTATAGGTTATCCTTGTATGTTTAAACGTAATGAAAAATAGGTCTGATCAATATGATCTTGAGAGATGTAACCTTGAAAGAATACTTTTAGCGGATCTTTTTATGCAATTTGTGGAAAATCAGCCTTCAGGTAATCTGGCTAATCCAATTACTGGTGGCTAGCGGACGCAGGTATGAGTGGGTGGATGGGTAGGTGGCGTGGGTGGGTGAGTCGGTGGATGAGTGGGTGGGTGGGTGGCTGGGTGGGTAGGTGAGTAGATGGATGGTATGGGTGGGCGAGTGGGTGGATGAGTGGGTGGGCGAGTGGGTGGATGAGTGGGTGGGTGAGTGTGTTGCGGGCGAGTGTGTGGGTGGGTGAGTGGGTGGCTGGGTGGGTGGCTGGGTCAGTGGGTGGGTGGGTGGCTGGGAGAGTGGGGTGGGTGGTTATGGGCGGGGGGGGGGGGTTGGCTATGGGTGGGGGGTGGACGTATAGGGGTGTATATCTGCATTGGCCATATGACGATCACGTGTCGCCGACCATCCCAAGAATTTTGGACAACCTGCTGAAAGTCCGCTCCTTTGACAGCTACCAACACAGATGATTTACATTTTAAAATTACCTCCGGGATTAATCAAAGAAATTTAATGTGCTTCTTTTTATTCTTCCTTGAAATGAAATTCCCGGCATTTTTTTTCGTTTTGGCTCTCGTTTCCAGATCATGGCCTCGCTTGTCTATTCGCGTTGGTGGATTGAAACCGAGCGACAGGTTGGTATGCGCAGAGGCCCAAGGGGCCCTTTCGTGTTTCAAGTAGCTCTTCGATCTATCTTTTTTTTTTTGTTTTTCTTCGCTCTGCAATTCCTCCCGTGGATCGGCGTTTTTCGCATACGAGCTGAAGGGATTGAGGTCCAATGGGCACAAGCACGCGGCTCGCGCCTCCAGGATTCCTATCTGTGGATTGGGATCTTGCCCGCCGGCGTTATAACGTAATAATTTAAGTCCAGGGCGAAACGACGCTGGCACTCGTAAAGCCGTCCGTCGGGGGCGTTTAACTTGGTTTTAATGAATCCAACGGACACTGGAGAACATTGCCGAAAAACCGGTATCAATGTGAATGGGCTGCAACTATAAATATGAACGTTCTCCAGGTTGATCTTCAAGCTGGGACATTTTCTTTTGCAAGCAATCGGTACTTCAATTATGGTCCAGGGGTGGAGATCACCTTTAAGTGATCTACTGGAGCAGAGTTACTCCAATGCAAAAGTTGCAGATCATTCAGCTCTTCAGGTCAACAGATACATCACCCTACCATTGCGCCATTGATATCCAGACTCCTAGATCTAGTTGCTCTTCAATCCCACGTATTCCAAAAATTCGCAAAAAAATCGTCGTTCTCACAGTTTAAACCCCCAAAAATTGCTCTTCTCGAGAATTCGAAAATTGACCTTTTCTGCATCTTCTCACGCTCAAAATTCTCACGCCGACAACTCGGCATGCTACCAGTCGCACTGGTCAAATGCAAAAAAAAATGTGTTTTTTTTGACACCCGGAAAATTGTACCTGGAGACAATAAAATGAATTCTGGAAAATTTGGTGTAGGGTGCGAACGGTACACCGGATGGGTCTACCTGTCACTTTACGATTGGGAATTCCCCAGTAGTTTACAGACGTAGTGCGTTTTTCCACATCTGGTAGACACGTGGGTTAGCTGGTGTACCTTGAGATGCTTGAGATGTTTGCCTATGATCCCGCGGGGCCATAGGTGCCAAAACACCCGCACTTGGAGACCGGGTGATGGTAAGGGGTGGGGGGAGGAGGTGTATCGTTAAATTCAAGGGTGCGGCACTTTCTCAATACCTCAGGTGGACCTCGGCAAGTTTGAACATGTGGTTGGGGTTAGGCTTAATGATCTCCAAATTGCGGAAGGTCCCAAGGTTGATAATGCTTTCATCAATTTATAAAACGAAAATTTCCAAAAAAATTCAGAAAAATTTTATCCCAAAAATAAATTGAAAAAAAATTTACACGGGTCCAAAGTTTGATGAGAAAATTGAAAAAAGTCAGTCCATTTGGAATACGGTATCACAAGGGCGTAAGTGCTGACAGAGCCGTACTTTCGTTCTGGGGAGTGGGGGGTGCACTGTCAAATTTTCGGGTGTATTTTCTCAGCTCCTCAGGTGCAACTCCGCAAGTTTGAACATGTGTTTGGTGTTAGAATTACCCATCTCAGAAGTGCAAGAAGTCCACTGCGGGGGCCGCATGAGTTAAACGTGGGAAATGGAGGACAAGAAATTCCCACATCTGGCTTAAATTGTTTTATTGACCGAAGGACAGGTCCGCTAGGTGATAGCTGCGACTGCAACTTGACCTGTGGGAGTTTGACAGGTTGGATGTCCCAGGTGGAGATTTTTTCTGCTGTTTTTTATAGGTGCAGGCAATGGGGGCAGAGGGACAAGTGAATTGATCAGGAAGTGGAGGAATGAAAGTGATGAGACAGGCAATTTCTCACTTGAGTTGGAACATTTTTTTTTCGGCAATTTTCACTTCAATTGTTCACTTATGAGTTCAAAATCTGGTGATCTTGGATATGCAATACCGATTTTCGTTCTCCATCAACCCCATTAACCAAAAAGTCTCTCCCATAACGTTCATCAATTGGCAAATGTAGGGTCCCAAAATTATGATGCCGGGATTTCCCCAGGAAAGTAGCAATCATCAAATGAGAGGTGGTGCACTGTCCCTCCTCCCTGATTTACGACAAGGCGGTCAGGGTGGGAAAGAGGGCGTTAAAGTAATACGTTAATGCCCATAACGGCTTACAGCCAGCTATTTTCCAACCTCGAGTGCAAGCGGAAGCAGGGGGCCAAAAAAAAGACGTCCGACACCTTTGGGACATCCATCGGTCAGCACTAGTAGTAATAAACGAAGCGTGCCCACCCGCTAGCACCTGTAAATACTGCCACCAGCAAGTATTGGCAGGTAGATCCGGGAAATGACTATTTGCGCACCAGATGGGGATTACAATGGGGCGAAACAGGCGATTATAAATTATTGTTTACACATTTCTACCTGTTTATCCGTGATTGGAGGGAACCTATGAAGATTTTCTCAATGCCAAAAAATTCGTTAATTTTTTCTCACCAATCCTGGCAGCTTTTTCCACATTTTCTGACAGCTCTAGAAACACACACACTCACACACAGACCCGCCCACTCACCCGCTCACGCACCCACTCACTTACCCACCCACCCACCCACCTGCCCACGCACCCCCCCACCCGCCCGCCCACCTGCCCACGCACCCACCCACCCACCCACCTGCCCACGCACCCACCCACCCGCCTACCCACTCACACACACACACACATGAGCCCATATATACACATATACACTGCCACACCAAACGCTCCATGTTATAAGTCTTCTAAAATATTGCAACTCTCAGAGACGATTAAGCTCCTAAACGATTCTCTCCCGCCCAACAATAGTATTAAATTCATCGTCACCTTCGAAAACCCCCAAAACACAACTGCGCCTCTTAAATGACCTCAAAAACAAACATAATCATCCATTTAATTGGTACAAAGCTCGAAACGCTTCATGTAATCAGCCATTACCCCCAGACTCCGCTAAAGAGGATCCAAAGACGATCAAAAGTCAAACTAACGTCGTCTAATCCGCGTGTCCGCTGAATTTCCGGCAATGTGATTGCCAAGGAGACTTCCCCTTGAGTATTTTCAAGTCTTTCGGCTTTTATTAGTTTTAAACACGCGTTAAATAAAGTGAGTCTAAGCCAGCCGCCACTGAGCATTGGCTTTGCCAATGCGCTTTTAAGCCTTAATCACACCCGAGCGCCCGTTTCTTCATTTTACCACTTGCCGTCTCTTTTCTCTGATGGAGAGAGGGATCCTAGCCCTCAGACAGTTGGAAACAGTCTGCCCCACTCCATTCTTATAGTCAATTGTCTCATTCCCCTTTTGTAAATAGGCTCTTGACTGCTCGCGTCAGCGTTACGCTAAGTCCTGTATCCTGTATACAAGGCTCTCAGTCTAGGGCTTGGTTATGGATCTAAAATATTCCACAAAAAACTGGGATCCATCTGTACAGGACAATTTTCCATTATACAGTTTAAGATACTCTTGGGTTCACCAAGTAGGGTGTGTGTGTGTTTGGTCTCCGTCCCTCGTTTGTACTCCCCACGGTAGGCGCTCTTGAGCATTTTCTTCGGTAGGGCCTACTGGACACCCATCCATGCGGCTGGGGTTGACTTTCGCCATTTAGGGCATCGTATTTCTATACACAGGGTGAACCCCCAGAAACCACCGTGCCTGGGAGGTAGGCGCCTATGGGGGAACCCATCCCGCCCCCCTGCGTCGGGTTAGGTTCCCGCCCGACCGTGATGTCTCTTCCGACGAACGAAGGGTTCCAGCTATCGGTCGGAATCCCCGAGAAAATATTTCATCATGTGAAAAATTCTCCGGCAACCCGGCGCGATTTGTGGGTGGGGGGAGGGGGGGGGGGGTCCACTCGACTTGGGGGGTGCTTTCTGGGGAAATTTTTGGAGAATTTTTTTCTGCAGCAGGAACTTCTTTCACGTGACCTTGAACTTATATCAGCTCTATATGCAAATCCTCAATCCACTATGATGCACTGAAATTGAAACATAAAGTGGAGAATTTTTGACAGATGGAATTTAATTTTGGCCGCACACTTAATTTGTCCCATACCCGCCGGATTATTTATTCCTACACTTTAATTGTATTTTCAGATTCGAAGACGTCGGCGATTTTGATTACCCTGGAGGGAATTCCCCGGGGAATTTTTTCCTCAGTGAGGAAAAAAAATCGAGGAGTCACCCCCACATTGAACCGCCCCATCTTTAATTAGACACATTCTGCTTCAGTTTTTTTTTATAGTCAAAGGCCCCCCGAGCCCATAAGAATCATGAGGCGCGACCAGCTATTTTATCTCACTTGCTTCATTCTTCGGGAATGGAACTACGTTCCAGTCAATCAGCTCAAGGATTACGGGTTTAATTCATTTTTCAGAATTACTCGAGCGTGTTATAACTGCAGATCCTTATGTCAATCAAACTTAAGTAAACACAATTTTTTTTAAAAAAGTTCATATACCTGTTTAGCTGTTCCTATATTTGTGGACGATTTATAATTTCCGGTAAACAATCATTTCCCATATAATTTTTTATAACGAATTTACTTCCACTTTTTATCTATGTAGTTTTTGCTCGAAAATAGTTATGAATCTTTTGCTCCGAATTCGTAATGCTTTGAGTTATTTTCAGAAATGCGAATGGACCATCATTACGGTAATCCCCAAAATCCACTATCCGTATTTCATTGAAGTGAACAAAATTATATCGTAAGCACTTCACTTAGGTGTCGGTTTATTAATCCGGTTAGGGTTGCAATTGACTTCGATTCCTTCCTCCTTTCATTCTACTACATTTTTCACAGTGCTCGTGTTTTCAGCTTCCTATCCCTATTTACGTGTCCATCTATCTCTATGTTTCTTCGCACATCCGTCCTTATGGAACATCCCTATATACAGCATCCTTACTAACGGACGGGATTCAACCTCACACATCTCCTCCCCCCCCCCCCCCGGCGCCAATTGCATAGGAACTGTATAAGCTGTGGAGCCCCCCTCCCCGCATGACCCCCCAGACCTGACCCTCCGAATTTGACCCCCCCAAACCTGACACCCTAGACCTGATCCCCCAGACTTGACCCCCCCCGACCTGATTCCCCAAACCTGACCCTCCGAACGTGACCCCAAGACCTGAACCCCCGGACCTGACCCCCCGAACCTGATACCATAGACCTGATCCCCCATACTTGACCCCCCCCCCCCCAACCTGATCCCCCAGACTTGACCCCCCAGACCTGACCCCCCGAGCCTGACCCCCCAGGCCTGACCCCCCGAACCTGACCCCCTAGACCTGACCCCCCGAACCTGACCCCCCAGACCTGACCCCCCGAACCTGCCCCCCCGAACCTGACCCCCCGAACCTGATCCCCCGAACCTGACCCCCCAGACCTGACCCCCTGAACTTGACCCCCCAGACCTGAGCTGGAGGGGTGAGGGAGCGTAGGGGAGGTCCGTCATACGGGCATGTATCATTGCATAGGGGTGTCTGGGGGATTACCCTGCGTTTAGAACCACCATCGCTTAAATGACAAAAGTTGACGGCAACTACATGGATGGGTGTCCAGTGCAGCCTTCCGGAGGAATGGTCAATCGCAGCCATCGTGAGGAGGACAAACGAGAGGGCGGGAGACAAAAACATATACACACACATTTGTCCTAACGCAAAAAAAATTCTTCTCTGGAAAATTTCCCCTCCCCTCAAAATAACTGATTTAATTTAATTTGATCTTCCCAAACCATACGTTATGTTTTGATGGTAAGTTACCCCGCCGTTATAGCTTATCACACTTAAAACCCTGGAACCCTCCACACAAGTTTCGTTACCCCCCCCCCCCCCCGCCTCCCACCACCTTCCCCACCCACCCGCCCCCCACCACCGTCTTATTCTTTCTTTCTCTTTCAGAATTGCTCAAACGTTTGCCTCACGTTTCGCCGAATGAGTGGCTATAAACGTAAACCTTGTTCTTTTAAGTGGGGCTCCCTTTAAAAAGATCGCCTACGCATGTATGATCGCTCGAGAAAGGCGAGGGGTGCAGTATCCAGCCCAGACTTTTTTTTGCCAGAGAGAACGATAAAAAAGACTGGGGGAAAAGGAAGAAAAAAATGTAGGGGATAGAGCGAGAAAGAGGTTTAGGATGGGGGGTGGGACTGTGGGGGTAGTAATATTCCTTCCAGCCCCAGGAGAAGGCTTACTGCAATAACCCCAGGCACTTGAAACTCAAAAATCCACCACACGAAAATCACTCGACTATATTTCCTTCGGTATTAATACTAAAGAAAACAAACTTAATTTAAGTTAGAAGTGTGGAACATTTTGTGGGGAATATATGATAACGCGATTCACCGCAAGTTGTTCATCCCTTTAATTTCTTTTTTTTTGATGAGCATGTTAAATCCTGTCACTGATTAGGATTAATTAAATTTTTGAAGAAGAAAGTTTCCAATATTTTGTTTTTAGAAATTCTGTGTGTGTGTGTGTGTGTGTTGTTGTTGCCTTCATCCGTCACTCTGGTACTCCCCGTGGTAGTCGCTCTTGAACATTTCCTTCGGTAGGGCCTACCGGACACCCATCCACGCGGCTGGCGCCGACTTTTGCCATGTAGGTCATCGTATTTCTGATGTAATTTGGGGTAAGCCCCCAAAAACCCCTACGCTACGGAATTCTTTACTGCAATCCAATCCAATTTTCTAAATTTCGCATTTTTAAGAGCCCTAAAAATATCCCAAAAATTTCTAGAAATTTCAAAAATCTAAAAAGTTGGAAAAAACCATAAACCTTTGTCAAATTTTTAAACCCGCAACTAAATTTTTCTTTTTAAATTTTCGGAATACTGAACCTCCCTCTCCCGAACATCATAATAATATATATCATCTATATGGCGTCTAATGTATATAGCGAATCCGAAAGTGTAATAAATCGTGACCCACCTCTGGAAAAAGCCGAAAATCCTCAAGACCGCGAAACTGCCTTAAGTCGTCCGATGACTCCCACTTTGTTAGTTATTTTTCTCCAACGGAACAGTCTCTTCGCGAAATAGTTCACTTCGCGGGCGTCAGCAGCAATGATTTATGCGATCGTGGGGGGGGGGGGGGGGGGGGAGGGCGGGTTTTGGAGAACAGTTATTTCACTTTGGGGTGTGACGGTAAATATTCTTTCTGAGTAGAACATTACAATAATCCCGACGAGATGCTTACAAATTTCCACTGATTACAGGACCCCAAATTCTAAAATTTTTGTTGAATCGATCAGTGACGTCATATTCTATTAAATTTATTGTGGACCAATCCAACCGATTTTACTAGACTCAACTATCCTGGGAAAAATATTCTGTAATCGATCTGCATATCCCCGCGGTTGAAACGACAACCCCCATGTATCTTCTCTCCTCGAAATTAGTCAGACCCGTTTTGCCCCCCCCCCCCCTCCCGCTATCGCTTAACCAAGTGAAACGGAGATAGAGGCCTGAAAAAGATTTAAAAAAGCTCGGAGAAAAAAAAAGAGAAGAGACGAGCGATCGAGGGTCGAAAAAAAATTGGCGGCAATAAAAATAAATTACATGCATCGTAACGCTACGGTAGTAAGAGAAGGCCCACGGGGTTGGGTATGAAGGGGGATGGAGGAGCGATGCTCGAAGGCATCCATCCAAGGCTTGCATACTTCGGGTCCTGATTAAAATTGGGGTGAGCGGTACACACGGGAAGAAGAAGAGCGCCTTGCACACACATACTGGAAGTGATCGGCTAGCCTCCGGCAGCTTCCTTCGGGAGTCTTTTCTCCAGTCCTCTCCTCATTTTCTCATCCTCACGAGGCCTCTTCGTTTCATCGACCAAAACGTCCTCGCAGACTTCTTTTTTTGGTCCACTTTATTCGCATAATTTTTGGGGGATTTTTTTTTGTGACTGACTTGATTTTTTCAGTGGAACGAGACCGCGGGAACAATTGGCGGGTCCTCCAATTGTGGACACCAGGTCTGGGTGTATTGGTCCAATGCGACCTTGGGTGAACTCGAGATATAGTCCGGGTAATAGTGCAAGCAGGTGGAAATGAGTAAGCATTACGTCACTGGTACCAATCTTTCCGAAAACATGATTGAATATAAAATACTAATTGGAAGTGTTATCTTGCTGTCCGTTAGCATCACCTTCCACTTTATGATCGGACCACCGATTTTTATTCCAACGCTCATTATCAGAAACATCAGCTTAATCCAGTGAACCACTCCCGACAGACTTTATTCCTCTCTTTTATCCGCTCTGATTTGGTGTTACGTCCTTGATTAAATCTCATGTACCACCTATAAAGAATTTCAAAAGTGCCTTTAACAGGCGCGTGGGCGTTGAAAACTAACCCGTAACCATTGCCCAATGGTCCAAGTGCGGAGGTGCGATGTATATACGTTCAGCAGTGAACCACACACTCGACAATTTTTATTTTTATATCGTATTTAAAATACAAGGACACCTAGTCGAGGACTCTCAGGGTAAGTAGTCCGGGCGCAAAGTGCCAAGATATGTCCTCGTACAAGCGTAACAAGTAATGTCACACATGTTTTTTTTTTAATGTGTGTGTTGGTTGGGTCTATGGCAAATAGAAAGGAAAGCCGAGTTCTATGTGAAATTTTTAAAACTTGAATTTTTTGAAAATTTTATATATTTGGAAATTTTGAAAATTCTGAAAATTGTGCAATTTTGAAATTTTTAACATTTAAAATTTTTTTAAAGTTTTAAAATTTTGGAAAGTTTTGAAATTCTTGAAATTTTGTTGAAAGAATCATTTAAATTTCAAGTTTGAAAATTCTCAAATTTCCGAATAAAACAAGAAAAAAATCACATTATCCCGTCCACGTTATGTGCACGAAAAAATTTGTGGATGAAAGGTATATTTGTTACGTGCTCCATTACTCCCAATAAATCGCCCCCAGCTAATTATCCTGGATCGCGAATTATTAACGATTATACGTCGAACGATATAATCGCGTTAATTGCCATTATCGGTCGTGCCAACTCCACTGCCACCGCACATTTTGTTGTTTATAACACCACAACGGCGAAATGAGACAACTAAAAGTTGTTTATTCTACATGCTCCCTCATTTTCTACTCCATTCGGTGTAATTCAGAACATTAGTAATTATGAGTGATCGCGCCCGTGAGGTTTCCCGAAATACCAATGCAACGCTAGTGATGATAATTAATTAAATAATTCCATACACGGAATTATTCTCTACACTATAATAATGTGGTAATTTATTGATGTGAATGTCATGAAATAGAGACTAATATTTTTGGTTATTAATTGTTCATTGAGTTTCGGTTTCATAAAAACCAAACAAAAAAATCAATAATTTCTTACTAATTTTGGTAGGTACATTTTGTGTATGGGTGGCTGTGTGAGTGGGAGGGAGGATGGGGGAATGGGTGGGTGGGAGTGAAGGAAGGTGGGTGGGAAGGAAGGTGGGTGGGAGGGAAGGAGGGAGGGTGGGTGGGTGGGAGGGAGGGAGGGTGGGTGGGAGGGAGGGAGGGGGGGGTGGGAGGGAGGGAGGGTGGGTGGGAGGGAGGGAGGGTGGGTGGGAGGGAGGGTGGGATCGAGGGTGTGTGTTATCTATTGTTATTGAAACTTACATTTCCAAATCAAACGTAATGTATTGCGCATACTTCATCACTTCCCAGGTAATCACATCTATAATATAACAATTAATGAATTTCGTTATTCAAAATGGGCCACTAATTACCCGCCATTTCATTAGACAGTAAACATAAAATTAATACGAATATTCCCACCGATTAAGGCGCTTAATGCATCAAACACCCGTGTAAATTTCCCTAATGAATACTTACGATTGAATAAATCTATACTAAACGGCTCATTCGAATAACATACTTCAGTCGCCAGATAGCAACTTTGTAATACGTTGTAAAAATAATATTCGCATGAAAATGCCAGAAATTGAATGGGCATACTTATGTTAAATTATGCAAATGCCAGCGTTTCTCATTTTATCACTCGGATGGCGACTTGGGAAAAGAAAATTGTAGAAAATTCCTGAAATTGAAATGACAGGTTTCCCTAGCTGCGGTTTAATTAACATAGGAGCCAATGCCACCAATAATGTCCAAATGTACATAAGTTCGAGTTCCTGCGCTTTGGAGGACAAGCAATTCTGATAGCATTCAAAATATTCCACAAAAAGAAAATCAAAAAAAATTTCGCATTTTCACAATTTTGAGAGTTTTTAATTTCGCAAATTTCAAAAAAATTGAAAATTTGAGCAAGCAAAAATTTTGACAAATTTTGATGTGCTTGAAATTTTTGAGTTTCGGAATTTATTTGAATGATCCAAGTATTATGATCCCGAGTTCATTTAGTGACTCTCACCTTTCCTTACGATACCCCTGTACAAATTCCCCTCAAACATGTCCCTTATTTCCCCGAAAAAAAAGCGTAGTCATCACCAGCAATGAAATAAAAATCATCAATAATCTCCAGATAGAGATAAGGTCGAGTTTCAAGGCGTCGTACGGGAGAAAACTTAATAGGATTTGGGTGACTTAAAAAAAAAAAAGAATTCAAACCTAAAAATACGCATGGAAGAAGTTGAGGTGGTGTAAGCTTGGAGTGCCATCAAGCCAGACCAGTCCAAGGTGTGTTTGAGGATGATCGTGAATGGTTTAGGTTGCTTGGTACGGACGATTAAAGATTCCCGAATGATGCTCAGATGAGTTTGGCCTCGGCTGAATGCTATTGAGGTGGACTTTTAAAAAAATCAGACACGATATTGCTCGAGGCAGAGTAGAAGATGGTCAATAACTTCCTGGGGTAAATGATACCAGGTGGGAAAGTTATCCGCGATGAGGGTATTCTCAAATCGGCCCCTCCGTATTGACACTGCGATATATTCCACGAGCCCTCTACTCTTTCGTGTATACAAGAATCAGTTGTGTGGGCGTTGGAGTGAATCGATTGAAAGAGATCAGGAGAATATTTTCAGCATGCATAACTTTCTGTTCAGAGGCTCTTTTATTGAATTTGTTTTAGTGCCCCGGCTAGGGAATAACACATTTCAGATTATAATCGAAAATATCGGGCTTAATCCGGAGGAGTGCTCAGGTGTCTGTGATGGCTGTCAAAGTGATTCAATCGATTGATAGTGATAGGTAGTTGTGTGTATGTGTGTGTGTGAGAGAGGGTGGGCGGGTGAGTGGGTGGGTGGGTGAGTGGGCGGGTGGGCGGGTGAGTGAGTGAGTGGATGTGTGGGTATGTGGGTGGCTGGGTGAGTGGGTGAGTGGGTGTGTGGGTGAGTGTGTGGGTGAGTGGGTGGGTGAGTGGGTGAGTGGGTGGGTGGGTGATTGGTTGGTTGAGTGGGTGGGTGGGTGGTTGGTTGAGTGGGTGGGTGGGTGGTTGGTTGAGTGGGTGGGTGGGTGGTTGGTTGGTTGAGTGCCTGTGTTCCTACCAAAACGTCAAAATGTTCTGCAAACACTTGCTCATCCACCAGATATGCAACTAAGCTCATTGATGAAGCAAATTGGATCCACATGTTATTGCGGACAAAATAACAATTTTGAAACATAATGACATCGAAATGACGCAACCCTGATTTGATTTATAACACTGTTTAGCAGTACGAAGAGAGACATAAGCTCAATGACATTCC
Source organism: Asobara japonica (assembly GCA_026005395.1). NCBI lineage: Eukaryota > Metazoa > Arthropoda > Insecta > Hymenoptera > Braconidae > Asobara > Asobara japonica. The sequence continues at coordinate 4,902,682 of BQMI01000298.1, read as the reverse complement.
AAGCTCACCCATCAACCATCATTGCAATCCTGCATACTCACCACTTGGAATTCCACAAAGCCGGATTATTCGAGATACTTACATCATCATTCAAGATGCAATAAATACGACAATTGAGGGACGGAAAAAAAAATGTTGATGATAGTCCGGTTGAATGACGTTGGGGTAAGGTTGAAGGCCAAATGTGGAAAGTCACAGGTTGGCTGACAGTAAAAAAGTTCATGTTATCCTCGGGCTGAAGACAGAACAGGATAATATAACGATGGTGACAAGTAACACACTGGTAAGAGATAACGGCTGTAAGTGATCTACGATTGTTTATGAGCAAGCTATAGAACTGGATAGGCGAGGACGAGGTGATGTCAAGTACCGATTTATTGGGCGATAGTGGTCCTTGGGTAAAGTGTCTATGACTGTTGGTTTGGTTGTCTTCTATTTTTAGGTGGGGGGGGGGGGGGGGGGGGGAGGTTCACACAGTGATCTGAGGACAGTGCTGCTGACTGCAGCTTCCTCTGCTCTGCTAACTGCAAGGAGTACTGCACCTGATATATCTTTTTTTACCTTGTTGATCATTCCGCTGGCAATAAAGGAGTTACAATGAAGGAATCTGTATAAGAGGCAGGCAAGAGAGCGCCGGAGAAGAAGTTCGTAAAGAACACACACACACACACAATGAGAAAAAAAGCGGAACCAGTTCGAGGATCCAACTTGCAAAACTTTCGGAAATGAAGAAAGTCTGATCCCTCTCAGTTGCCAAAACCACACCTTCTACATTCTCAAATTTGTTTTCAGGGAGGCATTCAATGGGCATCAAACATAACTTTAAAACTTGTAGCCTCACGTGTTGGGCGAATCCTCGTGGGTGAATTACCATGAGGCGGGTGGGTGGGTGGTGGGTGGGGTGAAAGAGCGCGTGCTCGGGATGCGCACCTTCGCCAAGGCTGATTAGCATCGCACCCCAGGCCTTGCGAAGGCCAATGGCACCCTGGTTCCAGCATGCTACTCTCTTCCAACTCTCGGGTAAGGCCGCCAAGGGGGGTAGCCTCTATGTATACCAAGTTCGGTGGGGTAGGTACCGGCTTATTGGTAGTGGTGGTGTGCACGGTGCGCGACATAAATATGTATGTATCATCCGCACTGTGACCTGCCCCACTGGCCCACTGGGTCAGACTCATGCTTCATCACAATGAGCCACCTTACTTCCACTCTCATCGCACTGTCCTATTCTCATGGAATATCCACACTTTTGGGGGGTGAATTCAAGTGGATAGAACTGAAGATCATAAATTCAGTCAATTGACCATTATCTGTAGGAGATTATTTATGACGTGCAGATGAATAGGAAATGGCGCTAATTTTCGAATTTTTCCGGCTTACTTACATATATATATGTATGCTTTCACCATTTTTGATTTTCCCTGAAAATGTCAAAAACAAAAAAATTCCGCGAACTCACAGATGGGGAAGTTCTTGGGTGGTCCCACCGCATCGCTCATGAACGACTGACCGCTAGTCATAAAAACCTTTAGCACATCTCTCATCTGGACCTATAATAAACAGGATGTGGATAGGACTGTCGACTGTCTGGACCGATAACTCTCCGTGTGTAGGTGTATACGGATTTTTCGATTGTCTTTTGAGGACACTACCGAGATCAAAATCGAAATTTTCAATCATGTGACATGCGGCCGAGAGGTGCGACTACTGAAGGGTTGAATGGATGAAGTTTTCCGGTGTTGGTGAGTATACAGAATACGAACAACTGACATGTAGCTTGGTAGGCAGGTAGACTGAAAAAGAAAAGCTCCAGTATGGATACAATGTAGGATCCTGGTGGGGTATGGGTGGTGAAGGCCTCATGAATGCATGCAAGCCGCGAAGTCGCGCCGTGAAGCCCGAATGAAAAGAGAGGAAAACTTTGGAAATATGCAAGGGCGAGTGAGATAGATTTGGCGGTTCAGGGGCAGCCAGTGGTGTACATACTCATGCTACTGGGTGATCCGCTCAGCTGAGTTCGATCAGGCTTTTGCCACGCAACCTATGACGTCGCTATGGCTCTGACGTTGCTAGAGAAATGGAGAGAGAGTAGCGCAAACTGGTGAAAACGGGAGGGTTGGCGCAGGTCCGGACGAGCTGCAGACGTTTTACCACCCACTCACCAACTTTTTTTTACTGTGCTCAAATGCAGAGAATGAGCGAACGGGCGGCGGGGGGGGGGGAGTGGGGGCTGGCTCTTACATATTTATGCCGCGTACCACACTTTTACGCGCAACACCCGCACTCAAAATGAGGATGAAGGGGACTTCGACGACCGCGTGCGGAAGCCACGTGGTTAACTCGCCAACAGAGCAAATTCCAGCGGGTAAATTCGTGGTTGAAATTTGATATATATGCAATTGATACCACAAACTGCCCATGAAAAGAGGCACGATAACCCTGTACCATTAGTGAAGACATCCTCTAATTCCCTCGATTTGATCAGCGTCCGCAAGAGCAAAACCACGAAAATCATCAATTTTTGGTGTCGTATCTGACTCGTGTACCTCGCAGCATTGCAATGGCCGGAGGCAGCCGAGATTGTTCGGGATAACAGTGTTCGTATGGAGTGACGGACGTAGCAAACGGCAATTTGCATACTTGACACGAGGCAAGACACGCGGTGTAACGCGCCAGCGGTTAAAGCGTGTGTGGGTACTGCATCGACAAGTATGAGGTCGCAACCGTAAGAAACAATTATTGTCGCGGTTTGGGATTTTCAGGGAAACAGATCATAATCTGGTGCATTAATGCCGCGATTCTTAGCCAAGTCAGTGTTGATAGGCCTTTACAAACATCGGGTTTACGGTAGATCGAAGCGGTTACCGTGGATCGACGAAGTTTTACCGTAGATCTGAGGAATTTTACCGTGTATCGCGATATGGGCCTCTTGCATTGAGATGAACTTCGCATTCTTAAGTACCCGGGAATGAACAACGATGGTATTCAGCCGCAACCAGTCATCAAAAGCCTTTACTTTTAGCGTTCACGCGACTGAGCTCTCCCGTCTTTTCCGCTTTGCATTTGTGCAAGGTAGATGTCAACACTACACAATTCTGGGGAGACTAGATCGGACGACAGAAGGTCGACGGGAACACTGAAAAAGGTACCAGCGTGGTGGGGGGGGGGGGGGGGGGGGAGTGAGGTATGCGTGGTGTCACGATGCAGGATGCGCGTGTCTTCCCTTGTGTGTCCACCTTTGGAACCGTTTCGTGACGATGGAAAAAAGAAAAATGACACGTCCCTGTGACTTCCAGTTCGCGAGGGCACTACCAACTTCCGGTGCTCGATCTCCGGAAGAATTGAGGTGAGGAAGGGAGAGTACCATTTCCATTTCCGGTGATTATTACTTCTCAATTTTTACAATCACCAACTTTTCGATAGGAGAGTCACTGTTCCCCTATCAAAAGGTTTAAAATCGACCAGGAATGTGGTAGCTCCTGTCGTTGTCCTCTCCCATCCATCCCCGTAAATTAAAAAGAAAATACGGCTCGTCAGGCCGTAGGATAATGGTCCAATTAACAGTGCTTGGATGCATGAGACCGTCGAATATATTATAAATCGGAAATGCGCTGGGTCGTTGGGTAGTACTTGGGTCAAGACAAGTGGCATAACTGGGTTCAGGGGCGAGTCAATTAGTCTTGGATAGTCGAAGAAGGCCCGTAACCCAGCATCTCATTTCTCTGCATCTCCCTCCTCACCCTCTTTATGTCGGAAATACACCAAGGTGATAGAGTATCCCCTTCCATACAGCTACTCATTCCCCCAGTAATTGCATTATTGCGACGTTGTAAGGGTGCACTTGGGCACGACACACAAGTACTCCCAGCTTCATGAGCCAGTATCCAATGCCAAGATATACGTCTTCGAATATAATCGTCCGCACCTTGGTAATTACCTCTGCGCCGCGTGCGGCCCGAGTTTATACGGTCTCGTTAAGCCATGAACTGCATAGGTGGATTATTATCGTGGAGATTGATCGAGCTACCGATCGTCAGGACTTCTCATGTCGATCATTAGATTGATCCTTTGTCTGGGAGGGAATTCAAATGGGGAGGAATTGAAAGTGTCCTAAAAAAAAAAATATTTGCAATTTGGTACTTTTTCGGTATTTTACTCTGTGATAGGTTCATTGACCAAAGTCTACGCTAGTGAGTGGGAGGGGAAGCGGTGGGGGGGGGGGAAGTTTTGGTGAAGCCTCATCCCCCCACTCACCCACCCTCACCCATCCACACCCACCCACACCCACCCACTCCCACCCACACCCACCCACCCACTCCCACCCACACCCACCCACCCACACCCACCCACCCACACCCACCCACACCCACCCACACCCACCCACACCCACCCACACCCACCCACACCCACCCACACCCACCCACACCCACCCACACCCACCCACACCCACCCACACCCACCCACACCCACCCACACCCACCCACACCCACCCACACCCACCCACACCCACCCACACCCACCCACACCCCCGCGCACAAACACATACACACACATCCTTACAGTCTGGTCTTGGACGTAGATCAAAGGAAAACAAATACTTTCCTCCTTGGAAAGATGAAAAAGCTATGTAGGGAAACATGCAGGGAAGATATATTTGCATCCGTAAAAATGACAGGATGTCCTGCAAGTGTATGATAATGATTTCAATTATGGATAAACCAAAGGACTTTTTTGAGGTTCTGAAATAAATAGCGGAAAATCAATATCATGCTCTGAATAGTCTTTAGATATGATGGAAAATTGAGGCGAATGTGGGATAAGTGTTAAACTTTTGACATGCATATGTGGCTGAATGGCTTAATGGAAGTAATACAGTAGTTAAGGTAATGCAAGCATCGGTTATTGGATTGGAAGGTATAGTAATGGGCAGAGATTATATTAGGCTAAAAATGGCAAACATCGGTGGAGAAATTTTATCGATAATCATAAGTATTTTCGTATCTCGTATCAATTAATTAAAAATCGGGCATCATACATTCATTTGAACAGGAAAGAATCCACGATTAACTCAACCACTTTATTGTTCTTTCATCCTAGAATAGATTTAGTAATTAGTGATATATGGATTTATGATATTGTGGCTGATGCATGGTGAGAATATGAATTCAATCTCAGTGGCTCTTAATTTAGAAAACGCTCTGACTCTTCATACATAAGCTCGTACATAACTAGTCCCGTAAATGTTTGAAATCTCTTCATTTTCTTAAATCTATTTGATTTTTGAAATTTTTGAAATTTTTGAAATTTTTGAAATTTTTGAAATTTTTGAAATTTTTGAAATTTTTGAAATTTTTGAACTTTTTGAAATTTTTGAAATTTTTGAATAAATTGCCAATCCTCCCCTAAACTTGTTAATTTTTCAAATCTATGAAATCGTGAATCTACCAAGTTTTCGGGCCACGTTAAATGTTTCCCGAATTCATTCTCTCATCTGTCTCTTATTTTTCGCGGATTCCAGATAATTATACCCAAAGAAAACGAATAAGTCTGTGTGCCATTAGGCGGCTCACAGCTAAGAATCTACGAGATGATAGGCTTCAAGGGTAGTTGAAGCTCGAAACTCCCCAGCGGGCGATTCTTTCCCCACCCCCCGCCCTCCCCCAGCTCTGAACTCTCCTCTTTATCCTCCTCGGCATCACCTCAACGGAAATTCGTAGCGAGACTTTTTCTTTTTTCCCTTCTTTTCCAGCTACCATCATCCCTTCTGCCCTCTCCCACTCCCTCCCCCCCCCCCCTCCTCATCCCTTTCATTCTCCCTTCAGTCCTCCAACAGCCATTGGACTCACCGCTTTTTTTACATTCTCATTCTCGTCACGTATATGGCGAGAAAAATTGCAGCCGAGCGCTTTACCCAGTTCGCGTTCTGCACGCTCGCTCTCCTTCTCCGCGTTACCTCCCGTCCTCTCTTACACTCGATGGAAAGCCAGAGAAAAGGGGGCAACTACCCTCTGACGTGTACATATATACGATGAGTACGTGTGCTTTGTTATAGATAAAATTTTGCCAATTCTTTTCCAATATATCACAAAATTTCCGAAATTCCAAATGGTCACTTCCAGAAATCTGAAATTTGTAGAAATTTTAAGAATCCAAAATTGCCCAAAAATTCCAAGTATTTGAAAATTTTGCAATTTTTCAAACTCCCAACTATACAGCAAACTCCGAAAAAAAATCACACAGAAATATTGAAACCATTTACTGATTTTTTCGAAAAAAGAAATCCCCGAATTTTTGAAAGATTTTCTCAATGCAAAAAAAAAATCGAAATCGAAACAATTTCGCATTCTGCATGCTCGCCTTCAGCCGCTTTCCCTTCGATCCACTCGTACTCTTCCCCGAAAGCCGTGGAAAAATGAAGCAACTTTCCTCCCAAATATATATCTATACATTGAGTACGTGTGCTTTGTTATAGATAAAATTTGGTGAATCTGAGGTAGAATAACACGTGGGACGTCCTCGGGGCATCGGTATCGGTGAATTCTGGGTGGCACTCCGCGTCGATACAATGATATATACGAGGATGGATCTATATAGTGTACTCTGGTCCCAGAGGCTAACGAAATCGCCACGATAATCCCCTACTAGTGAACCCAGCGGTCGTACTCGCCAGATAGATTTTACAGCTGCATTGAGCTATCGAACGGATTTGTCATTGGTCTAGGTATTCTGTTGCAGGAGTGGAAATCGATGATTTTAATAGTGGGTGATATCGATTGATGTCTGATGCGGTGATAGAAATCATTTCGTGGCCGTGTGTGTGTGTGTGTGTGTCTCTTATCACTATCCCTCTCGCCCCCCTCCGCGGTAACTGCTCTCTAGCATTCCGTCGTAGGCCCTACTGGACACCCATCCATGCGGGTGGGGCCGACTTTCGCCATTTAGACCATCACATTTCTAGACGCAGGGTAAACCACCAGAAACCCATGACCTACGATGGCGGTTGCCTATGACAGACCCCCCCCCCCTTCTCGAGTTAGGTTCCCGCCCGGCCGTGCAACCCCTACCCACTACGTAGTCTCTGCGCGTCTGGGTGTGCGCGCATCTGAGTACGATTTTGTCATAGCGCGACCTCTCCGGAGTTAATGATAAAACTGATACGGACTAAACGGACCTGAACTGAATGAAACAATTCAAGAAGTGGATAATTTAATTAGGATCATAGTAATGATTCATTCTCCTTGGAGACTAGGTGAAATCTGGGGAATGCGATGGGCGGATGAGATTGATATCGCAATATTGGAAGACGAAGGAGGCTAAATGCGAAGGATACGAACCAACATTAGATCAGTGGAGTCTGATTCGCATTGACGCGAATCGCGCCTCTGGGAGGTGGGGTAGGCGAGGAAATATGATTGCCTCCAAGCAGTTGGAGGATCGGGGTTGTCTACGTGGATGAACACGTACACTGAGTTACAATGGTTGGGGTGGGATTAATGCCGCCCTCGGGGATCCACGTGGAGTGAGCTCCGGGAAAATAGACTATATCTCTTTTTGATATTTAAAAATTAGTGGCATTTGTTATTGGTTCCTGGAGGTCCTTCAGGTGTAATCTACATCTGAGTCATCAAATTATTGAATCCTTTTCATTATCACCAGGTAATCTAAATTTAGTAGAACCTACCTGTTAAATTTATGTTTATAGTTGAATAGTTTTTCCACGCATGGGAGTTGAACATTACTGCTTGCGAGGCCATTAAGAGCCATCAAATGAAAATTTCATTGCACTGTGGGTGTGAAAAGTACTCATGCAGGAAGTGCCATTAAAGTGAATCTTGGACTATTTATAAACCATGTATTGGTGCGTTTAAGCGATATGAGGTGACGGGTAAACGATGATAAAAGAGTACTATGTTATAATTGATTTTATTAACTTCCGGATGATGACCTTGAAAATGAATAATTGAAAAGTAGCTTTTCAGGTCTTCAGGAAATGAAAAAAAAATTAATTGTTGGACCGAATAGGTATGCCCGATTCACAATTTACGTGACATAATTTTTACGTGACATAATTACGTGACATCAAGGGTGACACTTTCATCCCGTCCGATCTATACGGAACTATAATTTATATGCATCTTTTCTGATTCGCCGATCTGCTATTGTGCGTGGGGACTTCTCCGTGTAAAAGACAAGCGTATCGACTTATCGCAATCGATAAAAACCCTCCGCGACATAGGCATCCAATACAGAATAGCTTTTCCGTAGTTAATCATGGCGAAAGAGGAGGCAATGGGAATAACTAGGATACTGTTTTATTGTGTCACGTGCAATGGCACGCTGCGAGATTCCATATATCAGGCGCATCTCGTGGGGGGTGGGCAGGGGGGGGGGCTTCGATATCCCCCGATCAATCATTAATAAGGCCTCAAACCCCAAATACATAAGGCGGCCCCGCAACGTCACGTTTTCCTCTCCGCCCTTTTCGCCCCCTCGCGCGCTGTGGGTTTGAAAACGAGATGGGAAATGAAAAAATGGATTGCCCAACCGATTGATGGAATTTTAGATTTTTAGCCTGGATTTTATAGCAATCTACTTTGCGAATATGATTTTTTTTTTTTGAGAATTTATGAACCAGGGAAATTTTGGAGAAAAATTTTTGCAATATTTTTTTTTCGAAAACAGCGGAGTACATCTTCAGTTTCCTTTCCTTCCAGTTTCTACAGATTATCAAGTTCGTGGGATCGATCCAGGTTGAAAACATATTTTACTGAAAATTGTGAACTTCATGGACAATTTCAGCTTGGCCACCATTGAATTGGGTAACATCGTTACGACCTACTGGGTTAGATAATCATTCAAATTATCAGAGGAATTTCAAATCGAATTTACCTCGAATTTTACGCACATTATAACCACAACAAAATTACTCAAGCTTTCGCTTTTACACCATTTTACGTTGCCCGAAAATTACTAAAATAAAATAATTCATTTTGCACCTGCAACCTGGACTATGAGAAAATTGTGCGAAAAAATGAACTTCCTTGATCTTATATTTTGCAATGTTATTTGATTCTTCAACATCTCTTTCATCTGTGTGTATGTAAGTCGAGAATACCAAAGATTCAAATGCATGTGTTCAAAATGAATTCTAATAGTAAAGACGAATTCAATTATTTTGCTTAGGTGGGCACCGCCGCCTCCGCTCCCCCCCCCCCCGGCCAACCCCATCGATATATCACCTAAATTTGACATTTTCCCATTCATTTTTTTTATTAGCTGAACCCACAGCGCAACTACCTCGCGTCAAGGAAACTGCCCTGGATATTTTTTTCCATCCGCAAGAAGTGTCACGATAATGCGCCCACCCATAATTTCTATGTAGCCTTCCTCCTCGCACAGACTACCCGCCACCATAAAAAATAATGAATTTGTTTGCCGTCCTGGATTTCCGGCAGCGGAGACACGCAGAGTAAATGACAACATATTGCATTATCCAGATTTCCTCCAAGATTTTCCACGGTCACCATAGCAGCATCAATAAACATAACTGTCTCCATTCCAAGACCCCTCAACTTTATTTTCCCAAATGTGTAGAAACCCCTTTCCAATTTACTAGGCTTTCTCACGCAACTGGGCCAAATACATACCACGCTAAATTCTCTCCTCTTTCCCAATTTTTTTTTTTCTGGGTTCGTGTGCTCCCTGGAGAATCACGTAGCCATGGGTCGGGGGGGATGTAGATCGCTTTGGTATCCCAAAATAGGAGATATCGTTGCGGTTTAAAACGTCGTTCCCCATCCAGTCCGAGGCCATCGTCAGGGACACGCGAACCCTTCGCCAGCAACTTGAGGATTTCGCGTGGATCAGCGGAAAAGCGAATGGAGCCCTTCACTCACATACGAGAAAGTCACACTTGCTTTACACAAATACACACATATTGGGCGACGGAGAATTTTCTGTCCCGTTTTTTGCATTTGAATTTTTTTTTGGGCGCGACACACATACACACACATCTACAATCCACCCTCTCTGCATCCACCTTCCCCTTCTCCCCATCTACACCCACCCACACACATCCACCCGCCTACCCAGTCACCCACACACAGCCAACCACCCACCCACACACACCCATCCACCCACCCACCCACCCACACACACACACACAGCCAACCACCCACCCATCCACCCACACACACCCACCCACACGCAGCCACCCACCCACACACACCCACCCACACACACACCCACCCACACACACACCCACCCACACACACACACATACACGTTTCTTTCGACATCATCACAATACTATTTCCCACCGAGAATTCCGCAAAGATTTTTCACCACTCGACTATAATATTATAGGCACGTAACTTAGACTTAACACTGTCGCGATCTTTATAGACTACTATATTTTCGTGATCTCATAAATATATGAACGGGAGCATTGGAAAAGTCTGGATCGTACTACATACCAATTCTGAACGATTGCGGAACAATATATACTAGGAAGTACAAGTGTACGAGGTCTTTGGCGATATACACCCGTGTACGAAATATTCGTTGGGTTGTAAACCAGCCCTTAAGGAAGACAAATGCGAGTTCGATGCCGTTCGACCACGCGTTGCATCATTGATGGCTACCCGTATCTCTTTTCCTTCTCCGCCAATTCCCAGAACGGTGCGGTACATTGGAGCGTTTCGTGGTTTCGTGGTTTATCGGTGCTATAACTGTAAAATATCCCTGAGACGTCGGGGACTTTGATTGGCCGCAATATTCCTCACACATTACTGTAATCGCTGATTTTACATCTGTACGAGAATAATATATTGGCCAACAAATCATTTTATTTTTTACCCCGCAAAATGTTTTTTTTTTCAAATTGCAGAACATTAAAATGTGGACTCTGGGCCAGGGCAGAATTTTTTGATAATCCAAATAGATGAAAAAAAAAATCGCCAACTGAAAATGAACGAACCTAGAAGGGGAATAAAAAATTGTAAAAAATCGAGCAGCCGGTAAAAGAGCAACAACATCAAGAGGAGTAACAATGCCCGCGGTGGACTCATCCCACCGCCCCGTTGTCTCGTAAATATAAATGATGCCGCGACTCGGTTATGGCCGTTTGCTACCGTCGTGCGCGCATGCGGATACCGCGCGTAAAATCGCCGACATAACCTGCAACTGTAGAAAGATGCGGGGAACCTCAGAGTTCCGTGCTCTATCTCTCCGGCCTAGTAGCCCTCAGTCGATTCAACCCTTTCCCCTCCTCCCCCACCCCACCCCAGGGCCACTCACATTTATTATACTCTCCACCGTTTTCGCCAAACCGCGTCATCATCTCTTTGTACCCGGAGCCCCAATAAATTCAGTAAGAATAATATTTGCATAAAATAAAACCACTCTTCGTGATCAGCGTACTTGGTCATCGAAACAAGCAATTTTCGTGTCAGGAGTTTCGTTTTCTAATCAAATTCCGATGAAATTTACGACACTTCAATTTTTCGAAAAATTTCAATTTTTTGATAATTGAGATATGCAAGAAAGTAGAATAAGAGTGGAATTTTTAATAATTTTTGAAAATTACAAGTTTTGGAATTCACAAAAAAAAATTTTGCGGTAGGCCCTCCTAAATTCAGTTGCATTCAATTGCATGACACATTTACTGCCGTCATACTAGAGTTCCGCGTGTGTATGTGTGTGTGCGTCTGTGTGGGTGGGTGGGCGGGTGAGTGGATAGGTGGGCGACTGGGTGGGCGGGTGAGTGGGTGGGCGGGTGAGTGGGCGTGTGGGTGGGTGTGTGTGGGTGTGTGGCGGGCGTATGTGTGTGTGTGCGTAGTTGGGTGGGTGGATGGGTAAGTGATGTGGGTTGGTGGGTGGGTGGCGCGGGTGTGTGGGTGGGTGGGTGACCAGATGCAACGTTAATCTCACGCGAAGAAACAACAAGAATTGCTCATTAATATTCGTACCAATCATCCCCTAATAGTTTAAAACTGCGGCCAATTGTGTATACGCGACTTACCCACTTCCACTCTAAAATATAATTTTTCCTCAAAAAAAAAAATCTATTATATGTACCAAGAGAATTTTCATTGTCCCCACGAATGAATACGGCATACATAGTATCCACAGGAGTTATTTATTTCATTCTTCTGAAAGATCGATCGTTATCGGTTCCACACGGGTGTTCGATCGGCTCGCTACTCTTTTCTTGTTGCCATCTCTGTCTTATTTTTATCTTTTTTTTTTCAATTCATTTTGGCTGGGTCCAGTCGAGACAAGGAGGGGCGGGAGGGTTGGTGGGTGGGGGGGTGGGGGGCGGGGGTTTAAGAGTAAAGTGAAAAAAATGTGGAGTAAAATAAAACCGGGGGGGAAGTCCGCGTTCACAAAGTGGTGAGGAAGGTGGCGGGTGAGTGCGACTATAGAGAGCAGAGGAGAGAGGATCGAAAGAGATGGCCAAGAGGGCGGGACGGTCCATTAGGCGATATCGGGACCATCGCACGGTAGCACCACGCTCTCTGCATCTCAATGCCCCGCGCGTTACCACCATCCGCGAGATTCGCGACATGTACACTGATCCCAAAAAACACCAAACCTTTATTTCGGGTGCAAATTTCGTTAACGATTAGTATTGATTCGTATATTGTCAAAAAAAAAAATTTGAATTAAGTTTCCTTATATCTTAGGAGCCGAAAAATTTCCACCCCCCCCCCCCCCAAAATCACCCAATGACATTCCAAATATTCTAGGGGTGTGAAAATAAAATTGATCCCATTACATCGGAATTTCCATAAAAATGTTAATCCCCTCCCTCCATTCCACCCCCTCCCCCATCCGCCACTATAAAAATAGAAATAATATTTTTACGCTGTCAATTTGCAGGCAATAATTTTAGTAAAAACCAAAACGGTTAAATTGCCCCGAAAATTGATCGGTGGAGAATGTTGGAAACCGGCCCGCTGTGAAATGCATCCAACACCAGTAGCCCCCGGCGGCATTTGTCTTCTGATCCACCGCCGCATATATTTCGCGGCGCGCGATCCAGCACGCAAGAGACTCGACTCGATCCTTCTTCCCCTCTCATTCACTTTGCTCTTTTATTCTCCCGTGTCCTCTGTATCTTTTCGCGTATATACGTTTACGAATCTGCGGCCCTGCGGTTATTCTGCTTTATCTCCCCCTTCCCCTCCTCCCACCCCCCTGCCCGCCCGGTTGTCCGCGTCCACTAGTCCGCAAACAACAACAAACTTAATTTAAGATCCAAGAGAACTCGAAATAATTTTTTTCGTAAGTATGGAGCTTATCCAAAATTAAATAAATTTTTTTCGAAATTTTCAAAAATTGCGCAAATTGAGATTAATTAAATTACTGAAAAAAATTCTCTCTCTCTTACTCGCTCTCTCCCTTGCTCCGCCACCCCGCTCCGTCGCTCGCTCACGCCCTTAGCCTCTCTCTCTCTCTCTCCCGCGCAGAAAGCCGATAAGCCCTACCGATTTACGGGTACACGGAGATGATTAGAGGCGCCTGGAATGCAGTGCGAGGTGGTCGCGCGGAGGCATTCCAGCGATTCGTGAATGCCAGCCCCCCATCTGTTTAATCGTACAAAGGTAATCAGGAGGCTCACTAATAAAGACGGTATCTAATTCAGAGCGGGGAAATAATTGACTCCACCTCAGTTCAATGATGATGGGAAGGGTAATGCAATAATTGAACTGTATTGTGAATTCTTAATGGTTCCTAAAGGTCTTGGGACCGCCCCCCACCCACCCCCCTTCGCGGCAGGTTGGGTTCCAGTCCTGACGTTCCCATTTGAGGGGCACCACGCATATCAATGGAAGAAAATATTCTCAAAGAAAAAATGCCACAGAAGCTTCCCTCAGAATGAGTTAATTGAATTAAATTTGCGAAAAAAAAAGATTTGCGAAGATAGAAATTTTTTTTCCAGGCTTACCCGCCCCTTCAGAGATCGGACCAACCAGACGATGGCAAAACGTGTTCGCCTAATGAGCTCGACTAGAATTTCGTCTGGTGAAACCAGGCAATACAGTCTGAATGTGCGTATGACACTGGGATTATAGAATATCGAAGAAATCCGCCTCGTGTCTGACCTCACAGGGTCTGCCAAAACAGGTACATCAAGGTCAACGCACCTATCTCTCATGGATATTTTTACTTAATCCGTTTTCACATTTTTGGAATATCGGAGGCTCGAGCCAATGATGCAATCGTGGAAAAAAAACATGTTCTGTGACTGCGTTGTAATTTTTGCGGAGTCGCGATGGCGTGGAATCGATTTGGAAAGTTTTTGAAATTGGCACTTTTAATTCCAAATTTGATTTTTTTAAAAATGAAGAAATACTTTGAAACATTGAACAAGAGTTGTGAATTTTGCTGCGAGCTTGGATGTGCTGAAAAAGCTTTTCACCGCTTTTTATCACCCATCAAGAAAGTCTTATCCACTCAATAAATAATGCTCATATCACCCATCAAAGTGCATCAAACAATTTTTCTAATTGTGCCTGATCAGAGCCAATTCATAGGTAACGTTTGAAGGACACTATAAAGAACATCGACATACGCAGTGTGAGGTAAACACGAGAGCTGTACGCCAACTAGATTTTCCTGTCAATAAATCAGCCAGGTCCAACAAACACTGAGATCGGCCTCGGCATTTCTGCTATTCCTCACCGCTCCCCTGCTTCCTTATCCATACCCAAGAGCTTCACTAAACAGGTCTGATTGCTAGAGAAAACTAGTTCCATGGAAAATATACAACTAAATATTCTGTAACTTCTTTAAGTAAATTTGGTTAATTTTCATTATTTTAAGAATTTCTTAAATTTTCGAATTTTTTCAAGTTTTCCAAATTTTCCAAATTTTCCAAATTTTCCAAATTTTCCAATTTTTCCAAATTTTCCAAATTTTCAAATTTTCTAATTTTTCCAAATTTTCACATTTTTGAAATTTTAAGTACTTTTGGAATTTTAATTTTTTTTTTAAATCTTTGAAATATTGGATTTTCCTTACAAATGCCACCATTCCCCCCATATTCACTTACAAAAAACCTTAAAATGTCAATTCTCCGTAATTTTTCAATCCAACGAAGCCAAGATATTCCTTCTAAATGTCTAATTTTATTACCATCTTTATGACATCTGCGAACTATCCCTCAGCATCCACAACCCGCCAAGATTCGTGTTTTATTCTCTCACTTTTATCACATATAAATCACCTTTAATGGTCCAATTATTCACATTTATTATTGTTGATCCCATTCCACAGTTTTTCCCATGATTCTCACGAAACAATTTCCTTGATATTGAATTCTCCGTAGATCACCCTGAACAACCGGAGTTACGTCTGCACCAATTCCATCAGAACCTGAAACAGAGATACTTCATGCATCAATAGATTCAATATACTTTCACGTGAATTCTTGCCGCAGTTTCTCATAAACAGAAAGCCTCTGGAATTATCAAAGGACGTTTTTACAGTTAAATGCAACTAATCGTCCTTCGAGAAATACCAAGGCACACCCATGTCGATTGCTCTCTGGATGTGGAAAAAGCTCACGAAGATTCAAGAAATGTGCGAATAAAAAAATCAATCTGTGCAATAAAAATTTCCGATAAAATATGAGACCACGCCATCATTTAGGCATTTCTAATTAAACACTTCAATTGAAGCACAAGGCGTTAAGTATGATGTTGCTCTGAGTTCAATTAAAATGGAAATCGGAAAATCGTCATCCCCGTGTGTCTGGACCCACTTGCATCCCTCTTTATTCCCTTCGCCAACCCCTCACCCCCATTTTGCCCAGCGTTTCTCGGCATTAACAAGTCGAAAATCACCAACTGGAAAATCAATGCTATGATATCCACACCCGGCAAGTGGGTATAGAACTGGGGTGAAAAATTTTGCAAATAGTGAATTAAACCCGTTAATTGGAAACGATAATATGTCGAGGGATAAATATCCATATTAATGATTCCCGAATTTATGGAGTTGCTTTCCAATTTTTTTTTCCGAGCGGCTTCAGCATAATTTTTTATGCTAAGCTGAGCATCATATAGACATGATGATGGGATGCTGGAGATGGACCATTGGGAAAATTGAATTTTTTTTTTTTTTTTATTGAAAAATACATTCGGCGGCGCATCGCTCACCATGCGACTACTAAAAAAAATTATTGCTAAAAATCAAAATTTTCATTACTCCTACTCGATCCAGTGGACTCTAGTTTAAATTCTCCTAATTGTATTACTGCCACTATTTTTCTCCGTATTTTTACGTAGAGCTGGCTGCCCTGAAAATTTGTTCAGCCTTAATGAACCATAGATTAGAAACCTGGGAGCTTGGGTTAAGCGAGTCCGAGAGATATCGACTCGCAATTAACACTGAAATATCATCGGTGTGGGGCCTCCGGTTAAGGGAACATTTGCCCGCAGGGTTCCCCACTGTGTGTTTGGCTTCATCAAGTGGGTGAACCTCGCTGTTTTTTCTCCCATTTCTTCCACTTCTTTTATTCTCAATTTTTTTTTTCGATCAAACCCCGAGATCCCGAGTCACACTGCAGCGATCCTATTCGCTTAATTTACTATCCCCTAAATTGACTTTTTGACTATGAGAGCCAGTTCGTAAAACAGTTTGCACTCATAATTTATGGCCTTGGAAATGTTCTAATGCTATCTTTCACCAAGAAATAGGTAACTCAATGAAGGAAAAAAAATTTAATTTATTTGTAAACCAAAAATAATTTACCACATATGACCGGGTCCACTGGACCCAATGCCGAGGACCAGTTGGTACCGTAACTTCCTAAAATTGAGAAGTTAAAAAAGTTCAAGCCCTGGACAATGGCAGTACCCACCAATGTTTCCATACATTAATCACCCTGACTATATATTTATCATCACTCTTAATAAATAGGGAAGTTGATGCCATGCCCCACGGTGATATAACGAATATACACAAAATGCCTTGGTGGACCTTACGGCGAGGGAGTGTCTGTAGATCCGCGGTGTAATGAAGGCCTTCGTGTTCAACGATTTGCAGTCGTCAGTGCTGGCTCTTTTCCTACCGCCCAATGGAGTTAATGACTATGCTCTAACGCGTACTACTAGAGGCCTTTTCAGTAAGACTGACGACTAAATAGCCAACAATTTTTCATTGTATTTCCGTAAATATGATTCGTGACTTCTTTTCCGGCCCGAGATGGGCGGCCGGATTTTCCATCCCAGCGGGGGCAAAATGGTATTCTCGAATGCCGAAAAATAAAATTTTTAATTGTTCCCCAAAAAAAAATAATCGTAAAGGGAAAAACGAACATAACAATCGCTATACCATCCCAATATTTTCTTAATAAATTGAAATATCCTTTCGATGCCCAGCGTATTAATCCCCCTTTACTCATTTTTTATGGTACATAATGTACTGAAAAATTGTCAATAAATTACATAAAAAAATTTCACGTCATATATATTTAAGGATGATTTATTTATGTTATGAGTTTGTCTCGCTCAGTTGCATTGGAGTGGCCACTGTCGTTGCGCTTCAATGGATATAGAAACGGTAAGACTTAATAAGCCATCGTGACTTGGCGCAACGTCACGGTTAACTTAAGTGATCAGTTAATTGTACATTAAACCGTACATAATAGAATTATCGTTCGAGGGATTTGAAGTAAAACGACTTAACAGTCGATGAGCGTGTCTTCATCAAAGTGAAAATTAACTAACACAATATAAGTTGATAATATCACAAGTAGCTTAAAATTACAATGAAATATTCCCAACCTGCAATTGAAAAAAAAAAATTTTGGCGCCAACCTAACCGACGCGTTTGGTCAGACACAAACACACACACAGATCCAGTTTGTCTCAAAAATAAATTAAAAGTCGAAGGCATACTAATCCCAACCATTCAATGGTACCGCGTGCGCAACCGCATTAACCTCCAATTCACTCAGCACTCGTGCTGTGCAACCGCGCATGCGCAGTGCCAATGATGCGCGTGTGCCATGTGCAATGGCCCATTACAAAGCGAAATACCTCCATCTGATAGATTCGTTAAACGTCGTTAATTAAGACATTATCACGTCATAATGATCTCACGGGTGTGCTCTAATGAATGAATCAAACACGCCTCATAAATAATTAATCTGTCGATTAAGCCGTGACCATGCGCCGGGGCTAGGTGGAATCTCTGAATGCTCTTCAATAGGCGATTGCCCTTTGAGAGGAGCGAGAGGATGATTAGAGTGATACGTATTATCAGCGACGCAGAAGTGGAGTTCAGTGATTTTTTATAAAACTAGGGGCCCATGAAGGGCACAACTTCTGTGGTTCTGATTTACCCACACACACACACCACTCACGCCACCTACCCATCCACCCACTCACGTACACACAGCCACTCACCCACCCACTCACCCACACATCCCCGCCCATACACGCCCACCCACACCCACCCACCCATACACACCCACCCACCCATACACACCCACCCACACACACACACACACATCCACACGTGCTCACACACACACCCACCCACACACTCACACACAGTGTCTCAAGTCGCTCTACATATCTGTCCATTCTGCCAAAATCAATGATTTGTTTCACTAAATATTTTAATTGAATTCCAACATCCATCCCCAACAATCACCTTTGACACGCCAGTGACTTGAAAGAATTACTGTCAAAACATTTACTTCACTTCTGTTTTGAAAATTACCTTTCACCCAATATCTTCATCGTTTATTTTCGCCTGTCCGTGTATTACCGTAGCTGGTTAGGTGTCATCGCCTTGACCCCATCGGCAGCAGTTTACCAGCCGCGAATGAACTTTGTTCTCTCGTCGATGTGTGTGCATGTGTGTGGGATCAATTCCGCTATGTCACCTTCGGCTTGTGGGTCTGAGCTTGAGGCCCGCCTGGTCTATCAGGCACATAGATAACCACGTAAAAATTACTTTCTCTTCTAGCCCTCCGTTACTCGCGCAAGCGACGCTCCTGTACTTTTCGGCTTTCGTTTATAATTTGGGGCAGGAGATATTACGCTCTCCCGAGACAGTTCAGTTCTGGCGAACATTTGGGGAAGGAATAAGTCTGCCGGGAAATATTGCCCTGGGGAATTATTGCTCCGACCCTGATGCGACACTTGCTATAATTTTTTATGCCATTCGGCAAATCTTAGCCGCAGTCAGACAGGTTAGAAGTCACTGAACACCGGCTCGCAATTCTCAACGTTAATAGCACAATCCAGCTCGTTATACTCAACGCGGTAAATAGACAGAACCCATTTCGGTGGTTGTACCAGAATTTCCAGAAAATCCAGTGGACTGGTCCCGTTGATGGCTAGGCTAGGTCCGCTTCAAATTACGCGGAATAGTCCAACTATGCGACATGCGCATATGCGTAAAAATCGCGGGCAAGGTATTGCGTATGTTATTTGCGAGTTTTATGCCTTGTTAGAAGTCCAGGAGAGTCATCTTATATATGCATCTTCATCTACATAGACGATCTTAGGTGAAAAACGACGGTAAAATCACGGTAAAATAACGGTAAAATCACGGTAAAATCACGGTAAAATGACGGTAAAATATAATGAAAATTGTCGGTCGCTTCGCGGTCCGAAAACGGTAATTTTACCACTGACCTGACATTTGGAAAAATGACCGTCACTTTACCCAAAACTTACGTGACCGTAAGATTTGTGGAGGAAAAAAAATGTGAAAAAAAATTAGACAAGTTCCCCTATCCACGGTATTTTTCGGGGCAACAGTAATTTTGTACTTTTCTTTTCCTCGGCTGAGCTCAACTCCTCTTCGACCTTCTCGCTCTTCGCCTGGCGGCAAATAAACCAGTTTGACGACGCCGAGCCAAACGCGCAACAGCAAAGTATGTTCCAGGTAGGTCTGATAATCCCAGTGGAAAACGGTACTCGGTCCCTCGAGAGCACAAACTATTTTTTTTCGTAAATTATTCAAGAACATTAGGGCTACATGATCTAGAATTAAAACTGCAAGTGATTCCCCTTTTTCACCCAGATTTCTTTCCTTTTTTTTTGGTATTGTGACAAATGTTGCACTCATCTTACAATGCAATTACCATACGATCTGCATATTCCCTGAAACACTTGCAACCGCACATGCGAATAATCGTAGTTCGAGAACCCAGAATTTATCACTTTAACACGTGCGTGGAAATTCCATATCACATAATTTTTTTCCATCTCTCTTTTTCTCATCCATTTTTTTTTTTTTTTTTTTTTTGGTACACGGCCAAGTTGCTCTGATTCTAATGAAACTCATGTCTCCATGCAGAAACACAAGATGATTTTTACGAGTTATTAATTGCGGAAGTTATTGCAAATGCAAATACCAAGTGATTAATATACGCTTCGCTTTTTCTATTATCAAGCCGATAATTACTATAATTATTCCTATAAATACTAAGCGATTACTATTGACGATTGTCGCTGAAGATATTCTTCTAATTGCGGCTGATAATGAAGTATGGGACATTTAATTAATTGTTCCTGAAATTCTCAGCATCGCAGTGGTAGAAAAATCTTTGATTGCTAAAATGACTCAATCAGAAAATCAATTAAAATGCACAACAGAGCATGAACTGATATTAAAAAACATGGTCACGTTTTGTTAGCAGGGATGTGGATTGAAATTGTTGAATGACAGGTAAAATCATGATAATAATAATAATAATAATAATAATGCAAATGGGCGTGGTACAAGATAGCTCATTTCACTCTTCTGTTGAGCCATGTGATCAGAATATTGACATAAATCATTATATTGGTACAATGGAGTACTACTGTTCATGTAGGATGTGCGCATGCGTCTATTGCACACGTGCGGCACACCCAACGATCTAGCACTATGTCATTGGAGACATTGTGCGCAGGAGCAAATGGCTTCTGCGCACAAATCCGGTTGCCCATGCGCATGCGTCATAGATCCGGTGTTTCGCGGGCAAATTTCGCTGTTCTTTGATGCGCTCCAGTCAGCGCTATATCGCACTGGGATCTAATCTGCTGCAGGGGATGTGCATGTGGCCCTTGACGAGTGAAACTCATGACTTCTCGATGTGTGTGTGTGTGTGTGTGTGTGTGTGTTGTAACTGATAGATACTCGTATGTTCGAGCGAAATGAACACAAATGGGAATCTCTTGTAAAAACGTGAGTGCGTGTTTTATAATGCGATTTTCGACCAGGGAAAGGCGCACGCACACACACACACACACACACACACACATTGTGCAATTAGAGTTATAGCAGTTTTTTTCCGGAATTCAGCACTTATTTCCGGAGTGCACTTATCACTTATAAAAACGATCATTCCGTGTTATCAATATTTTAAATGTCCAGTTTTTATTTGCCGTTTAGACGGATAAAACAGGTCGAGTAAGAGACAGTCAAGGATGGTTGGGTTTACGCTATTTACGCCGTCTGACCGATGCTCAGATGTCGCAACATTAACACAAGTTGAACGCTGGCACATTTCAGCCAAGCCTCAAACGTCCATAAACGTGTGACGGATCTATCGTT
Source organism: Asobara japonica (assembly GCA_026005395.1). Lineage (NCBI taxonomy): Eukaryota > Metazoa > Arthropoda > Insecta > Hymenoptera > Braconidae > Asobara > Asobara japonica. Next base: position 4,881,115 of record BQMI01000298.1, on the reverse strand, counting down.
TCTTAGTCGACCCACTCGAGGTCAAATAATTGACGGGAGCTGTAGAAATATTACAATTATCGACAGGTTTTATAGATATAGATCCACCATTATGCTAAATGAAAGAGGGAACTGCGAGTTCTACGTAGAGAAAGTTATTGCAATGACCTTGAACGTCAAATGTGACATTTTGACATAATCATCTCTCTCTCTCTCTCTCTGTATATGTATATGTATATGGGTGTGAGTGGGTGGGTGGGTGGGTGGATGAATCGCTGGGTGGGTGAGTGGGTGGGTGGGTGTATGGGCGGGCGGGTTGGTGCCTCGATGGTTGGGTGGTTGGGTGTCTGGGTGGGCGGGTGGTTGGGTGGGTGGGTGGTTGGGTGGGTGGGGATCGGCAGTTCCCTCCCCAGAAATTCGGTTCAATAGTAGTCAATTGCACTACTTCAACAGAACTCGTTAGATACGAGACACCAAAAAATTTTCTGAAAATATCAATTCCAGACAATTAAAAATAAAATAGCAATAACCATTTGCTATGCCCAACATTTAAACTGCCGCGAGCCTTTCACAATCGATAAACTTTGCAAAAGTCGTTAACGATTATACCAACATGATACACGAGATGATATAATTTGCATCAGGTATTTTGTAATGATATCGCTCTTTCGGTAATCGAATAATTAAAATCTTGGATTTTATTGTGGCACTCATGCGACACGTGTCGACATTTTTTTCCCTGGCTCGACTGGGGCAAGGATCATGTGACGTATTTTTTTTTTGCTTACACTTTGCGTCATTCTGAAGAACCAGATTTACCTTCAGGTGTCTCCGAGCAAGTGTTAGGCTTGACATTCTCGCAGACATTTTTTCGTCGAGTGTCATAAATGTTTTGGTCAAGTGGCTTAAGAATTTTTCGATGGAGTCGAATTCTGTAAGGTTTACGACTTCGCATTTTTGAATAGAGGCGACAAGTTCTGGGCGACGATTTTTCGTAATCGAAGAATTTTTTCACCCCGATCCGACAGATCAATGAGTCTTTTTTCCTTTTTTTCTCTTAATTAAACCGACAATCCTTAAGGACAAATGGGCATGTGAACTATACAATGCACCACTTTCGCATGATAAGACACAGAAAACCGCAGAAAACCTCTATGAGCAACCTCCCGCTCATGTGACAATCCTAAAAAATTGTCGCTGGAGATCTCAAGTCCAAATCTCCGACAGGGCAAAAATGGTTGATGCCTATTTTCCCTCATTCGCCAAACATCCCAACTATCTCAAAAACCTCGCCACATCTCTCCACCATTGCAAGTATAAAAAATTCAGTGCATTTTTCAAATGACGAACTCCATCTCAACAACTGTTGTTTTTTTCTTCGCAAATGACTTGAATGACACCCGTGAAACCATTGGCCAAAGTACCTCGCCTGGAGGTTTGAAATGAGTATGTGCAAAGGGGGTGGGTGAAGAGGGAAAGAGAGAGCGAGAGGGAGAGAGAGGGCACTTGGTGCCCGTTGGAGTTGCGTCAAACGTTGTGTTTGTTTTATTAATGTGTGCTGGCCTTCGGGGCTTTCGCACGCCGTTTGGATATACCCTATACGCCAGCACAATACCGTATCCCATCAGTCCCACCTTCATCTTTCTTTTGACTTGTGACGTCATTCTGAAGTGTACAATGTCAAAGATGGATGGCAATGAAGTGCTCCTCAATATGGTTACGCGTCACTATCAACTGCGGGCGAATCGTCCTATGAAGACTTTCCATGTTTTTTCATCTCCCAAACTATTTGTATTCTATATATAGCGCTTATGGATAAGCGCGCATAGAAAAAAAATATGAGGCAGATCATAACTGAAAGTATAAAAGTAACATGTTCGAAATGTATGCTATATATATACATATATATAGAAAATATCTCATCTATGGTGGCTTATGATATTTTCAAGCTACGAATAATTTTTTTTTCTCTCTGTTCTCAAAATTTCTTTCTTATGCTTGTGAGCAAATACACAGTGCAGAACTGTAGACTTCTTCAATTATGCGTCTTCAGTAACGGTTCCAGGTGGAAGTTCAATTCCAGGGAACGGTTCCGGGAACTGAAGTTCCACCTAGAATAGTTCCCAGAACGGACCGTTCCGCTCACGATTCCTGGAACAGTTCCCAGAACGGACCGTTCCGGTAACGGTTCCTGGAACAGTTCCCAGAACGGACAATTCCGGTAACGGTTCCTGAAACTGAAGTTCCACCTAGAACATGTTCCAGAACGGACCGTTCCGGTAACGGTTCCTGAAACTGAAGTTCCACCTAGAACATGTCCCACAACGGACCGTTCCGGTAACGGTTCCTGGAACAGTTCCCAGAACGGACTGTTCCGGTAACGGTTCCTGGCACTGAAGTTCCACCCGGAACCGTTCCCAGAACGCACCCTTCCCATGGAACGGTTCTTGGAACTGGTCCGTCACCTGGAACCGTTCTCCGAAATGGAGGCAGTGGGCCCAGTGGGCTAAGTAGTGCTGTAACTGTTCAACTTCAAACTCCAATAACTTCATGGCAGAGCGTCGGATGGAAAAATTGAAAAGGAACTTTCGACTTGGAATCTCTCCTCCTTTTCACCCTCGAAAATACAGGTCCGTAGGTAAATACGGCTCACGTACCCACCCCCAGCTAAATGGACCATTTTTAATGATGCCCATTACCCCAACACATGATTCCATAATAATATGTTTTTTAAGAGCACCAGATCAACTTTCCCTTTCCAGTTGTCAATCTCGATGCATCTCAAAATATTCAAAAAAAAATCACTTGGCCACTTTGACTTTCAAGAACTATCAAGCAAACTTTAAGATGCCTATGGTCATCTCTCATGAAGAGGCAAGTCGTAATCTCGATCAACGGGGGACCACTTCTGTCTTTCACCCATCCATAAATTCTTAGCGTGATATAATCCCGCGGTGAATCCCTTGCGTCACTCTGAAGAACCCGCAAAAAGACTCACTAAATATGTGAAAAAAAATATCTCTCAAATGTCCGCTTCAAAAGTCATTTCTCCAGCAATTAAATTCAAGGTCGCAGACTGTCTGGCGTATGGATAATCAGTAATTAGTTAGGTTTCAAATTCATGATCTTTGATATTGTTTAGAAGTTAACCTTAATTCAATTAATCATTTAAGTACACACTAATAACGATGTTAATTAAATTTTATGGAGCAGTTAAATTTGGATCGATCCACGTGTCAATTCCAGAAAAAGGGAACCTAATGCATGAATAATTTTTTTAGAGAGAAGCAAAGCATTTACAAAAAAACGGCATTAAAGTTGATCAATGGCGTGAGCTTAGCTTTTCAAACTCTGAATTTCAGTAATAAAAAAAAAGATCAGGTAAATTAATTTTCGATGTTCCGAACTTTTGGAAATTTTTAATTTTTTTTTTTTCTTCACCAAATTTTCTGGAATTTCCAAATTCGGATGGGAGGCGCGAATCGCGAAGTCTGCGAGCAGCGCTAATCTCGGGTATTTTTCACGCGTCGAAAAATGGCACTTGTCGCGGCTGGCTTCACGCGCGTTCAGGCGTACATAATCACCCAATCTTTCATTTTCTCATACATTGTTAAGATCATTCGCGTTATTCGGTGCCGGTGCATGACCAACGGATTTGTGATTCGCTGATTAAATCACATCTGTCATTGAACCGGCATGACATTATGCATTGTGAATTAAGATTTTTCCATCTTTCAGGGACTCCTTTACGCTTTTACAAATATTTTATGCAACGAGTCCGCAAAAAAGCGCGACTTTAGGCTTTTCCTTTGGATTTCTATCCATTGCAAAAATTATGATCGCAAAATATGGGAGGACCTTCGTTACTCATAATCCTTATCCCATCAACCGATCTACGTGATTACCGCATCACAACTTGTGAGGTGTTCATAATGTATTTTTTCTTACTCAACAGGAACTTGATATGCGCCCGTTATACGCACATTTCGCCTCCGCATTTTTATTCACTTACAATCGGTATTTCTTTATATTATATCGGTCGTCATGCACATGGTATTTTATTTCCTGATGGTTCTACAGCCATTTACATGTCTACCTTTTTTTCCCTACCTCAAATTTTTGCATACAAATTTGTTTCACTCATTCAGATCTTCTGGCGACATCCGGACACTTTTAGGAGATACAATTTTCAGGTTGAAAAACAAGGTTGGGGATTCTTCTTTTACCTCCCCCCTGCCCCACCCCTTTCCCCCCTCGCCCACCCCCTCCTACTTCCCTCCCCCTCTACCACCCCCTCCTACCTTCCTCCCCCCTCGCCCACCCCCCTACCTCCCTCCCCCTCCTACCTCCCTCCCCCCTCGCCCACCCCCTTCTACCAACCTCCCCCCTCCCCCCCCCCCCCCCCTCCTACCTCCCTCCCCCCTGCCCACCCCTCCTACCTCCCTCCCCCTCTACCCACCACATTTGCTGTGTGGCCCCATTTGACAAATTTTTTAATGAATTTTTTTAGTTAATGATGACACCAAGTGATCAACTGACTGAATGAAATAATTATGTAAACTATGCTTCTACAATCGATGTCGACAATATTCATGAGTAGTGTAGTATTCCGTTACAATTGATTAATAATCGTTTGATGAGATTAAGTGATTATTCTTATTGCCCATTGGCCACTCAATTACAACAATTATGCTAACAGCATTTTCTCGATTCCCAATTATTCCTTTGCCCATAAATCAGCAATTGCAAAACAAACAATTTCAACAATTTCTAATGAAATATTAATAAATAGGTCAATTATGGATTTGATGAGTGCCCTGAATGTCTCATCAATTACGCGAAGAAAAATACTAAAAAAAATCGACAATTCTGGAATCCTTATAGGTAAAAAAAAAAAAGAGAAAAATGATAAAAAAAACAACAACGAGGAAAATGTTGTCATGAGTCACCAAGACCTGTGCATGCTTCCCGAAATGAGGAAAAACCACACTGATTATATTGATTTTCATTGATTTATGAAAAATACCACGTGCTATCAATGGATCGACCAATTACGACTGTTCCATTAAGATTTATGTGCATTGGCTTATGCACTAGAGTGCATTGGAACGTTACCAACACGAACTTGAACCAAGGACACCGCGCTATCACGAATTGCGGCTAACGAGATGTTATATTATACGTTATGCCGTACTATTGGTTATGTGTAATGCGCGTGTGCGCAAAATCCAATGCTAGTAACATATATGTATTTCGCAACTACACGCGCTTAACCTCTATGGAGGAATGCGTTTAACGGCTTGACGCCTACGGGACGCCTCTATACTTCTCCCAGCGCCTCTCTCTCTCTCTATCTCTCTCTCTCTCGCTCTCTCGGTTACTCCCACCTCTCACACTCCATGGAAACCTTGAGGAAGAAAAACGTTGCAACACGATCCTTCGAATATCATCGGCAGGATGTTAATTTGAACAAGTCATCGAGTCCGATCCATTAGGGCGCAACCAGTAAGTTCCCGATTTGGTATTTTTCTATGAAATTTTTGGTGGTCCCCGAAATTTTTTTGGGTGTTTAGACAGCTCGGGAATGAGTGAATTTCTGAACAAAATTTCAGCTTGGGACCACCAAAATTGAACATGATTTCAGCAATGAGAAAGGTAATGAACGCTCTCGGATAATGTCGCAAAGGCAATTGAAAGGTCTTGAAGCATTTTTGTTTGTTCTATCATCTGGCAAATGCCATTCTGCCATTCTGACCGTCGATTGGCAAAATACGAAGGCAAAGTCCGCGCATCCCTTTTTACCCCATCCCCACAAGTCGCGAAAAACCTTAGTGTCCCCCTCCGTTTGCCGTAAAAAAAAAACGATTGGACCCTTATCTGTCGGTAGAGTATCTCCACTCTTCGGGCCTAGTTAACTGTTTCGCCAAGCCACTAGATCAACGACAGAGCCCCCGAATTTTCGGCTCTTTCGCTTTCATGTCTCGCCCTGGCAACTGAATCGAATCCGCGAACTTCTCTCGCCTTTTTTGCCAACGCTCAGTTGTCCATATTCTAGGCGAATGAAAAGTATAGGCGTGCTGGTCGAAGTAAAATAAATAAATGTGCCATTATATGTGATATATATAAAACGGAGGGGTAATTTTTTTTTCACCTGCCCAAAATTTGTTGAAAATTATTAAAAATAATTTAGAAATCGCAGAATTACCAAAGTTTGGAAAAAGATTTTTTATAAAAATTATTTCGCCATTTAAGTAATGTCATGAATTTTTAAAAATGATTACAGACAAATCTGATCAATTTGAAAAATTTTGACATTAAAAAAAAACATAAAAATGTCAAAAATAAAAAAAAAATTCTATAGAGTTAAATTTTTTTTTTACTTCCCTAATTTTCCTAAAAATATTTCAACAATTCTAGAGCACTCGGACGAAACAGTGCCCAAAAAAATCGCGTATCGCCGCCATAGAACTGGCGATAAAAAAAATCCACCAAAAAAGCCGAAGATTCCAAAAAAAAAAAAAACCCCAGAATACGAGACCGAAAGGAAGATACGAGGGGGGGGGGGGGGGTTCGCTTGTACACCCTCTTGGAATAAGGCGCAGTAGGAATTTCGCTGAGGGCTGTAAATATTATAAAGTGACGCTACGCAGAATGCGGGAGCTCTACCTTGGGCTGAAAATAGTGTGTCTTCGTTTCGCCGGTTGAAATTGCCATTGGGGCTAGAACAAAGAGGAGAAAGGATGGGCAGTCTAAGGTACAATGCCCAAATGACGATGCACAACGAAGAATAGCTTATAGTTTGCCTCGCATCCCATGTGAATTACGTCTGTGCAATGGTTTAAAAACTTGACAGATATTTCGGAAATTTTTCTAGTGGGAGGGGGCGGGTGGGGGGGGGGGGCACATAGATTCCGCCTGCATCCAAAAACAAAAATCCAACAGTATCCAACAGGAACATCCGGCGGGACCCCAAGGCCGGGCGGGAACCTAACCCGACATAGGTGGGGGGTGGTTGTGGGGGGGGGGCGGTGTGTAACTCCGAGAATAATTTTTCACTAGCATCCATGGCCTTTAAACCCACCCCCGGTAGATTACCTCATAATCTCAAATGCAAAAAAAAAAAAAAAATTCAATTTTTTGGCGCCGCACATTTACCGGTTATTCGGTAGTAGATGAGGTGCGCCAACAAATTGGCGCCATTACCTGCGAAATAAACCTGCGCTTGTACAAATTTTTTATTCCCCTCTTTATATATCATCGAGTCGTAATGCCGCGTGTGTACACGCCTTCTTTGGTGCCATATCGCGTGTGCGATATGCCGTGTACGTGCAAACGAGCCGTGGCAATAGTATTTCAACGCGCAGGCGTAATACACAAGGTATAAGTTATTTCACCATACGTGTATAACGATATAGGGAAAATGGTTAACACAGTGAGCTTATGTGGCCAATGTTGACTGGATACCAGGTGGTAGTAGTAAATGGTTGGTGTTGTAGATCGGTAAAACCCACTCGTGGATGCGTTGTAACCACAAAACCACTGTGGCTTGATGCTAATTTCCAGGGACATTCTCGGGGCTTTTGCCGCTTGTTTTTATTACTCTAAATTACTCAACTAATCTTGCCAAATTGAATCGTGAAATTTAATTTGCGGGACAAATATGAAGACATTGCTGCGGCTTCTTGCCGCTTTTGAATACCGGTCTCTTCTTCCTTGCTTTGCGATGCTGTGACGTTTGCCAAATGAGTTTGCTCCTAAATATCGAGCTATATTTTATTTTATTACATCAATGTGCAACACGGTTATGTAATTGATAAGCACGCAATGTAACACAAATGATTGAGCAATGAAATTGGGTATATAAAATGCCGAATGACCGTTCTTTTTAAGCACTTGTCTCAAACGAGATTCACTGGTTTTATTGGAGCATTCCACTGAAACCAGCAGCGATTATGTTAATGAAATAAGCGATCGGTCAAGCCCACAGACAAAGAGAGGTGATAAAATGGAGTGGGGGAAAAAAAAGGATCTATGAATTTGAATGAAGAGCACGCGTCGGCTCTTTTTTGGTTTTCTAGATGAGAATCTTTTCGTGTTCATTTTTATGGTGCGTGTCATGGGCATAAGCTCAACATTTTGCACGGCATAAAGCCGGGTCCTTGGGTGTTAAAAACCCGGTTTCTGATGCGCATTTTACTAGACACGTGCATTCATCTGGAGAAAACGAATATGTCCAGGCGAAATTTTTTACCCTCAATTGGTGAGTGAGGTCAATGACCCTGAAAATGAAAGACGGAGTTTTCATTATTTTCCGGTTCTTCAAATCCTCTAGAATGATTTCTGACGATTTGCAGATCGATGTGTATGTGTGTGTGTGTGCTCGGAGGTGTTAATGTATGTGTCGCTGCGTCGCGGCCTGTGTGTGTGTGTGTGTTAGCTGAAGAATGGAGAGCAATGAAGTGAATGGCTGAGCACTGGGCATTTTTCGGCTATATCTCGAAAACCGTTCACTTCATGCAACAATTGTATATAACCTTTTTTATTGGAAATTCAATTCTCTACAAATTATTCTTATACCATTTTTCTCTCAAATGAATTGGTACCGAAATAATCGACAATTAACGTTTTCCCAATAGGCGCGTAATAGCATGGCAATTGACTGGTATTTCTACATCCGCGAAAGTTAATGCTATGATTCACTTAGTGAATTGTATCATCCTACTTCTTTAAGCGAAATTGAAGCGAAAAGCGTGACACGCGTTTTCGGGCACAAGTTGAACGTTATAATTTAAAGCATGTCTACCAAGACTGGTTCTAGAAGAGTTTGTAATCGGCACGCGAGGCCTTTTTCGTTTCTTCAGTGTCCACTTGGATGATGCCTATGTGATCTCATTCTTGGAAGGTGTTTACTGGGCCCTCGGTTGGGGCTGTTTCACGAATGATTGTGTCTCGGGGGCCACACGCCACATACATGCACACGCTAACGCAAAACAACGATGTAAAAGAGCTGAAAGCGAATGTGCATGAGGTGGGCATACAGGCAGAAATGGTATGCCAAAAATCTTAAGGTGATCAGTTTTTCTCAGGAGTTTGCTAGAAATTTCATTTCTGCACATCCATCCAAATTGGTACCAACTCCGCTGATTAAAATGATTGCGAATAGACGGGAAGTGAGTGTGAACCTCCACGGGTCGCATCAATAAGTTACCAATAGTTTGTGTGTGTGTGTGTGTGGGGTGGGTGGGTGGGTGGGTTGTTGGGTGGGTGCGTGGATAGGTGGGTGGGTGGGTGCGTGGATGCGTGGGTGGGTGGGTGGGTGCGTGGATGGGTGGGTGTATGGATGGGTGGGTGGGCGTGTGAGGGGGTGGGTGGGTGGGCGGGTGAGGGGGTGGGTGGGTGGGCGAGTGAGGGGGTGTGTGGGCGGGTGAGGGGATGGGTGGGTGTGTGTGTGTGTGTTTGTTAAAATATTCACCTCCAGTAAACCCAAACACAATCTTTTGGTCCTCGTGAATTGAATGGGCTAACCAAAGCGGGAACTTTTTTGCCACCAGAAGATGCGCACGTTATTTGGTGGAGATGCGAGAGGCCCCTTTCGAGTGTTTGGACCCATTGCTGAGGGACAAGAGGCAGGGGGGAGGCGGGGGGCGGAGGAGGAGGGAGTGGGTCCCTCGGGCCCAGACGGAGTGGGCAGTAGTGCGGGGGGAGGGTGAGGAGACACAAGACAGGTGATGCCGCGCCCGGGGCGCACCAGGAGAGCCAAATCCACGCACACAACAGCCAAAAGCTTTCTCCCTCAGTGTTATACTCTCATCTCTCTCATTCTACCTTCGTTGGACCAACATCACGCGCGCCACAATTTTGAAGATGCGCGGCACCGTCGGAGGCATTTTAACACACACGGCATTCCTGTTGTTGTTCGGTGAGGGCCTTCATGAGGGAAGAGGTGATTTCAGCTGGCAACATAGCTGCAGCAATAAGTGTACTCCATCGCCAATTAAAAAAGAAAATTAAAAGTGTGTCTAGGGAGGACCCATCATGATCACGCTGATCACTGGAGACGTTCTTTTTCCTCCAGCTTTAGCAGAATTTTCCTCAATCCCCTCCAGAAGTTGAATATCTTTGGGAGGAGTTGATTCGAAAGAATGTTATGGAGCATTTTTTTGAGGAAGTGTTCTTGAAAAAAGGGGAGACTATGAGAGCGCTAAGCTGGTCGGGAGCCCATGCAGGGTGGTGGTTGGGGGGGGGGGGGAGAGGGCCCATCACCGGCGCCCATCATCTCAGCACAGGGTTCCTGCAGGTTTACCCGGAGTATCAAAATTTGGTGACGTAATGGCGAAAGCCGACCCTAGCTAAATGGATGGGTGTCCATTGCCCCTTCAGATATGTTTTGAGTTCTGACCCTGAAAAATTAAACTAAAATTCGCCGCGGATGAGGCAAACCTTTAGATCTATATGTATCGGATCAATCCATCGCAAGATAATCTCAAGTAATCAATCTGAAATCATCGATTACTGGGAGGCTTCATCTATCACTCAGTCAGAATGTTGACTCGATCGTCATGAGTGGTCTTCCACGTGTTGGAAGTCGGCTCCCTAAACAGGCCCCTGAAAGGATAGTGTTGTAAGGTGTACCGAACAGATATCGTTGGACGAATATTTCGGTGAGGCAATAGAGAATTCATTAATTTGACGTTTCCATGCTTCAGCCCCGAACATGTTCGTGGAAGGAAGAAAACGCCTTTTAATACTGAACTTTCATCTCAGTTGAATTGATTAAGTAACTATGGAAGTCTGCTCACGCTGAAATTCCGAATCCACAAAATGGAATGGCGGAAGTCGGTCCCAGCCACGTGGATGGGTGTCCAGTACCCCCCCCCCCCCCCGTGGAATTAACCCATCTCCAGAGCATCAAATACCTCTGAAATAACAATTGCCATGCCTAACATTCACCTGAGATATCACTACATCGATGTTGCCTAACAATAATTCGAGGAGGGTTAACCCTATATATGTTTGTATACACATGTAAATGCCTGAATATTGTGTTTGCCGATTTCTGGCCATCGGCCCACACAATTCCTCTCCACCTACCTCCATCTCTCTCGCACTTTGCACGCAACTCTGCGGTCATCATACGCATGAATACACTCATATGGTCCCTTTGTATTGAATCCTCACCTACACATGCACCACCAAATGCCCATTGACTTTCTAGTCGTCAACTATTTATAGCTCAATTGTTTGCCTCGATCGCTAGCATCGAGATACCAGTGAAGTTTGTCTTGTCCTTGAAGTTCCAAAGTCGAGGGGGAACAATAAACAATGGGGATCGATGGGGCAACGGTTCGATGTGGCGCCTCTGAAATATGAAACTTTGCTGTCACTTACACAGAAATAAAAATTCCCTTGAATTAGGAATTAAAAACGACGGAGATAACGGTTTATGTTTGATACGTCTTACTAATTCTGGATTTAATCTAGGTCGTTTTCAGACCGCCATGTTCTCTCTCTCACTACGATTCTTGGTTTTGATATTGATTTGTGTATGAATATTCGATCCATTGGATTGATGTGAGGTTCTCTGTAAATTATTACTCTGTATGATCTGCGAGATGGTGCGTTGGGGACTTTTTGTCCTAGGACTTAATAAAAAGCTTCACATACAGGGGCTTCAATGTTTGGTTAGGCGTCGAAGGTGAAATTGGCGGGAAGTGATGCGGAAGTGGACTACGCGCGTCAAAGATGCGTGCGCCACTCCGCAGAAATTAATCTAACCTACGAAATTTTTTTGGAAGAGTTCTTCTCTGCTTGGAATTTTTTTGGAATTTTCTTTGACGTTTCGGTGACCTTGGAATATGGCCCCAACTAAATAGAACCCACATTAACTTCTCCCGCGATTTTTTTTGCGGTTCACATGAACATAAACATCGAATTCTACTTGAGTCAAACGACTAACCAACGGCTGGATCAACATTTTAATCAACTATTTCAGTGATTTTGATAATTATTGAAGTGCGCCATTCTCAGTGATGATATAGAGAAATATATTTGCAGATACAATCAATAGAACACATAGCCGTGAATTGTGTATGATGTAGTTTGTGTGCACATACCGTCTATGTGCACATTGGCAGTTTGTCAATTACCATAACGGTTGTCATACTCAAGACCATTAGAGTGGGAATAAATAGTCCTGATGAGGAGAGCATACAGCTTTTAAAACGCTGACTTTATGGGACAGGAGTGTCGTCAATTTATTTATTTTCTTCGACGTTTGGCCTAAATTGAACATCAAAAATTGCAGATTTCAAATTTGATAAAAACGTGAATTAACAATCATTGTCTCCAGTGATTAAACTTGCAAAGCATATAAATTTATTTTTAAAATTGATTACACAAATTCCCAATAAATGCAATAGCCACTTGTTATTTTTAATTGACAGTGACGTACATTTTTCATTCTCCAATATGTTTGTGTACATTGTGAGGATCTCCCATGAGACCCACAAAATGTTCTCGAGGTATGAAACTGGAAATGAGAGAATGACGTGCGCTGGGCCCTACGGGGCTCCCGAAGAAACTCAGATGAGATCCCGATCATCACTTGAGTGGAAAAAGGGTTCATTCACCGATCCAACGACTCATTGGAACGCAGAAGCGACAGATCGCCTGTCCTCCACATCATCTCTTTTTCGTTAAGAGAAACTCAGTCACTGGAATTCCAAGCACTGTGCACTGACAAAAAACCATTGATTTTTCGGAAGTAACTACACTTGAACCAATAAAATCTCGCACATTGATTTATATTCATGAATTTCCTAATTTTCTTATTTTTTCTTTTTTCTTATTCGCGGATTATCGACACACTTTTCAAAGTGAAAATTAAACGAATTCAAAAAGAAAATTAAAAGTGAAAATTTTCCGTATAAATCAAATACATATTTGAATTTTTATGGAAACTTGACGGAATGAAATTAGCAAAAAAAACGTGATCCCAAAATGATGCACGTGAATACCAACGCCTCAGACTGCCTGAATAGTATGCAACAAAAGGAATAAAAGTATATAATCTCTCTCCATTTAATGAAGAAACTATAGTGTATACACTGAAATGTTATGGGTAGAAAAAAAAGTACTCACGTCAGCTCAATTCTCCACATTTATATATCTTATTTCACCTATCTGCAGTCATAAAAAAATGTTAATTTTCTGGTAACGCCACTTCATAGAGCCATTCCGGATAAATCATTTCTTCATTAAACAGAAGTTGTTAGCGTAATCCATTAACGACTTGCATACGATTTCCAATTGCATTCACTACAATTGAAATAATGTAGTCGTTGATGAAATAATCTTCAGATTATGTCGGCGTTAATAGAAACTACAATTCAGTATATTGCATTCCGGCAATTTTATGTCAATATTTTCTCCTTTCATAAATTATAACCGATAGGAATTTATGTAAAATCCATGCCAATGTATCTTTTGGTATACTTGAACCACCAGTTACGAAGTGAAAAGAAAAAAACCAATTTACGAAAAATTGGGAAGTTAATAAAAAGACAAGTGCTCCAAAATTTGAGGCCTAATTGCGAGCATTGGAAATAAATAAATTAGTCATTAAATAGAAGTTTTTTTTTTATCTTTAACGCCTTCGATCTATGATGGATATGTGAGCTTGTGGACCATACGCTACACCGCATTCGCATGATAAGACACAGGAAACCACAGAAAACCTATGTCGGTAGGCAGCTACTCTATGAGCAACCTCCCGCGCATCAGGCATTCCGAAAACACTCTCGCCCTGTCGGAGATTTGAACTTAGGAAGCCAAGCGCCAGCGCTAAAACTGCGTGCTTCGTTCACTCGGCTATTCTTGAAAATTGTTTATTAAACATTTGTCATATATACACACTATATACAGTATTAATATCTTAAATGCTTAACCCTAGATCACTCGGCTATTGTAATGTCGGTAACAGAAGTTATCACCTTTCTCCAACCACTGCCACACAGTCTTTAATTATAGTTACCAGAATTGAAGTATTGTATTCGTTGATGGAATAATCTGCGGATTATGTCGGCATCAATAGAAACATTACAACAGTTCAGCTACATTGTCTTACACCAAGTAACTAAGTTTCTACACGAAAAATCAATTGATCATCAATCAATCATTTCGATTTATTGATTTTGATGAGTGATGCAGAAATCGATTTCCATTGTGAGTCGATATAAAATATCATGACTGGCAAATACCATATAGACGACTCACTCTCTCTTGTAGAGATCAATTACTATCGCCCATTGAATGATGATTCAATGTACACCCAATGGACTTGGATATGTACATTTGCCTAGTGGATAATTCGTCTTTTTCTCGTATACGAGAAAGCCTACACTGTGGTTAGAGCGTGTGCCGTTTGTACGTAGGCATTCGTATGGAGTTGCCATTCGTACTTTAATTCATTCATGACTCTCCCCTTAGTTACTGTGAATGGGCTCGACATTTTACATTTCTCATGGATTAAGTAAGGAAATAAAATACTGAAACAATTCCATATCCCGCGTTCATTATTTGTTCGATTTTAACGGTACTTCTGCAATTATTTTGAAAAATTTCATATAGGTTGTTTCTGTTGAAATAATGATTTAAGTCAAGCAGATTTTATGCTTCTAGTGAATATATTTGTTGAATACAAGTGATTAATTTTAACAGAGCAAAGGACTCGGTCCCTCATTGACGGTCAGTAGATAACTAACTTGACAAAACGAGTTTCGCTCATAGCTCACACCAATTGTTCACACAGGCGCATACCCAACATTCCATGCACAATTGCAAGCCTTACAGAGCAATTATAATAAAGCCTACTCTAAGGGTCAGGTATCCCAAATACCTTCTTCCTTCTAATAAACCAATATCCCAATGATGGATTAAGCTCGGGGAACTTCAAATATTACCCTAATAACTGCTTTTTTTATTACTATAATCCTACAATATAATTTGGGCCTCATTTAGAGTTTTAGCCTAGGTAGAGGACAGTAAAATCATATTAGATATTTCTATTTTTTGCTTCATTTACACTCGAAATATTCAACCGTTTCAAATAACTTCTGCAGAAAACCTTCCTGACAACATCACTGACAACCTCTCTCTGGAACTTGTCATTCATCTTGACGTCAACTTTTAGGCTAACTTCTCCGTCAACCTCGTCGTCAACCTCATCAGATGTCAAAAATTGCCAAACCTCAAAAACCCTCAGAATAGTCAACATTTGAGAAATAGGGAAAATTAAAAAAAAATCCAAAGATGTTTCCAGATACAAAAAAGGGCCAAAAATTGAATATGAATAAATTTGAGAATGTCGTAACGAACGTTCCTCCATACCTTCCTTGTCTCAACAAGCTTTCAACCAATACCATTACACTGGACCAAATAATTTTTGGTGAAAAAGTACCAGAGCCCATATGAGGCGTCTCTTGACATTGTTTTTACCGTAACAAGAAGAGATCTCTAACGAACCGGTCCAAGGAGACTTGTGAGTGTGGGTCATGCCGCAGTGTTTATAATCGGCTTAAAATCTAAATCCGATCCCGAGGGACCGGCGCCGCCGGAGCAGTCTGACCTTTTCCAAAAGCAAGAACACAGGGGAGAACGTTACCTGTAAAACGAGGAGTGTCGTGATAGATTTGCGATAAGGATTAAAAAAAAATGAAATTTTTCTTGCTATGGTAGTGCTGAATCCTGTGACATATTCGATCAAATCAGCTACGCTCTAACCGTACTCCGGAGAAAAATATCTCTTGATTAAAGTAACTTTCAACTTCATTCGAAGAGATATTCTACATTGATGAAACCAAATTTTTCGTATTCAAGTCGGCAACATACACTACAGGTCCACCCACCCACATCCACCCACCCACTCACATCCAACCACCCACCCACCCACATCCACTCAACCACAGCCACCCACCCACCCACCCAACCATAGCCATCCACCCACCTACCCACTCAACCACAGCCATCCACCCACCTACCCACCCACCCACTCAACCACGGCCATCCACCCACCCAACCACAGCCATCCACCCACCCACCCAACCACGGTCACCCACCTATCCATCCACGCACTTAGCCACACACACACACATACACACATACACACACACACACGCAATCACACAGACACATACATGGTATCGGTTGATAAATAATTTATCAATCTGCACCACATAATCTACAACACATTTTCTACCTATAGATCCGTAGACAGGTAGAAATCTGTGTTATCCATCCCTTCCATAAAATTTGATAAAAAATTTTGCGACCTTCGTACTCATGCAACACTTACCGTATGTATAGGCTTCCTCGAGATTACCCTATGGGGTGTAGAAGGGGCTGAAAACATCGGCCGTTGCAAATACGCAGCATCCACCTTGGGCCCTAGGACCCCTTCCGTGACTTTACCGATCTGCCAACAACCCTTCTCACGGAATATTGGGACGATTAAGCGGGCAAATTGATAGATGTCGCTGAACGATAAATTCCAAAAAAAATTTTTTTTTTAAAAATGTATGCTTAAGATATATATGACATTGGTCAGGCTCCCGACTTGAGGAGACCCCACCAGCTTGGTGTGATCCAGGACTCAAGACGGCACCTGATGTCCATGTTTCCACCATAGTTTATCACTGTGCTTCAGCATTACGCAAAATTTACCACAAAACAACGCAACAATCTGGCGACCGGGTCAAGGCCACTCGGCGAACAAAAACTCGTATCATTTGCAGTGGAAAATGCGCCCGTCGCTGATGCAACTAAAACTTGACCCACTCTCATTTTAAACTACAACAAGGCGAAAAATCCCCGACCTCGCCCTTGCACAACGAGAGAGTTAGGTATAACTCGGCCATAAAGTCCGCGGCCGCACAGAGACGCACTCAGATTACAGAGATAACTTTAACCGAGTCTCCGTTGGCCGCCCATCATTTATCAACCCCATAAGGCCAACAGAGACCTCATGGAGGACCTCCCCCCCCCCCCTCTCCCCTTATCCACTTTGCACATTTCGAGTACCTGTTCCAAACTTTTTTTTTTCCTCTTTTTTTTTTTAGATAAGCACAAATGGATTCAGCAGGTCTTGTGGTTGCAAGTGAATGAAAGTATCATTTGCGTTTGACCTTCGTGGGGTCAGGAGGATTATTCATGAGGCCGTTTAGCGGAATTAACATAACAATTAAGAAGTGATTGAGGGTCCGTATAATTTTATCAGTCTGAGACTGATGGAGGGAGTCAGTGTGTTGAGTTTTCTCGCTATGTTGCATCGAGAAACATAATTTTTTGTCCGTGGAGACAAGTTCAGGTTGCGCACATCCCTTCGACAGGTCGTGCAAATTTTTCTGATGAATTTTTTTTCTTCGGTAAATCCATGAGAAAAATATATATACATGGATCCCCCCCCCCCTAACCATATCTTACAGTCCCATATATATATATATACAGCCCCATCTGCATGTATATATATATATATATATATAGAAAGAGCGAGATGGGTCTGCATATATATGTTATGGGGCGGGGTGGAGGGGGGGGGGGGAGGATCAAGCACATGCAATTAAATAAAGTATCTTAAATTCTCCAGTTTAATTGAATCCCATTCACGTAAACAAGTTCTCCGCCGCAATGCCAATGAATTAAAGTGCTCTCCGAGTTAGTTGTTAACGCGAAGAAAGTGTAGGGAAATATGAAAACCCCGGATAATGATGTAACCGTTTATATTAGCGTCATCTGGTATAACGGCTACCTGAACTTCCGCTATTTTTTAAATTTGCGCTATCCTCCTCACCGCTTATTTCGTGCGATAATTGTAGAATTTGAAAGCTTAGGGACATTCTGCGTTGCTCAAATAAATTTGCCAAGATGACTAAAATTGTCAAAAAAATTTGCAATTTGAAAATTTTTAAAATAGGAAAAATTTCACACTTTCCAAATCCCCCAAAAATTCCCCAAGAAAAACCAAAAAAAAACGGCAAACTTTTTCCCTAGCTCTACAACTTGAAGTTGACAAGTTTGAACCAATAGAAAAAAGCCTCAAAATTCAAAAAATGTAAAAATCAAATTCAACCCCCATGCAATTGAGCAAAGTATGACAATCGAATTAAATTGTCCCCCATTTATTTGTTAACACGAAGAAAGTGTGGAGAAAAATGAGAACGCCTGATAATGATGTAACCGTTTATATTAGGATCATCTGGTATAACGGCTACCTGAACTTCCGCTATTTTTCAAATTTATTCCCCCCCCCCCCCCCCCCCACCCGCCCACCACCCTCGCGCGGTTTGTCCATCTCCCTTCATTGAGAAAACTGCAGTGAGGAATTCTGCAGTGAAGATGAATAAGAAACACAACCTCCCCCACCCCACCCCCCCTCCCCACAACTCTGGTGGATCTGGCCAATTACCTCCAATATTGTGACGGGGATTAGCGTCACTGGCTCGACCCCCGGATTTGCATCGTATTTGCATAATTTTTCGTTGCACTAGCAAACGAAACGAGCACACACGTCTCGCGTAATCCTTTTCTCTGGCGCGTGAAGCGGTAGTGTGACGTAATTTTTTTTTATGCTGAAAAATTTGATGCGTGGGCGAAGACAATGAGCTCCCGGTCTTCATTGGAAATTGTGACTAGAAAATGGTAATTTTAGATCGAAAATTATTTGCGCCACTATTTCAATATTTTTAGGACTTGTCCAAGTGTCTTAATGATAACGCGCTTTTTGGGGGAGGTCCTAAGAGTAGACAAGGTTTCGCTACTAGCAGGATTTTTCCCGATTTTCTTGATTCGATCACATCCGCGTCTCGTTTATTCATCGTTGCTCTCTGCCTTTGCTGCTCAGATTCTCCGCTAGGGCAGTTTAAAAATCGTACATGAGTGTATGGGCCCGTGCGGCCCACGCGCTTGTATTTGCCGCTCTTCGTCGGGATCGCGGGTCGCACAACTGGTTTTTTAAACGTCCGTCGCGCGAGTAGACCCAACGACGAGATGGCAACACACACCATTCTTCTCGGTATTTCTTTTTTCCATTGGGTTTATTTTCACTTCTTTATAATCGCCAGTCGACCTTAGAACCTCAGGCCTAGGCGGAGATCTTACTGCGATGCTGAAACTTCGTAGATAATTGATTTTTTTTTTTCAATATTTTTATAAGAATTATAATTTGATTTGATGATATGAGAAGTGGAGGAAATTTAAAAAATCATCTGGAAAAATTATCTGTCAGTGTAGAAAGTTCCTGTGGAGAAATTACTCATTTTTGTTTTTATGTTATATCTCAAACGTCAATTAAATAAAACCAAAAATTTTTTTTGAGTAATTTCTAAGCAACCGGAAGTCAGGTGGATTCAAATTTTGTGGCTAACGAATTTAGACGATAATTAAAATTTTTGGTGAACAATTTAATACTAAATTATATTTTTTCTCCGAAATTGCGATTAGTATACATATATATATTTTGTATATCTATATATATATAATTTATGGCATGGCAATTTTATAGATTTGTTTGTTCCCCCATGCCTGCTGCAGGAGAACCCCGTGGTTTCTTATCCTATTTTCGCCACGCCAAAAACATTTCGAGACACCTAGAGGAATTTGCGAAACGAGATCCCTCTCACCGCTGTCCAAGGAGGACGAAATTCCAAGTAGCCTTGGACAAACTGAGGAACGAGAGGTGAGTAAGGGTCGCTTGATTCTCGGGAAAAACGACGGTCCACTGTAAAATCCCGAAGAATGGAATCGAGATACAAATACTTGGAATTCTTTATCGTTAGCTCAAGCATGTAAAGTCAATTTTCAATTATTTCATCAATTTTAGATTTGCCATGATAATTATATGTATGGACATTAGTAAATGTCAAATTTCTGGAAAATTGGTTGAACTTTTGGAATTGTTGAGATGGTAGAATTGTTTGATTTTTTCGCACATACACACACCCAGCTATACCCCCCACAACAGCCACCCACCCACCCATACACACGCATACACACACACACACACACACACCCATACATCCACCCACCTACCCTTCCACCCTCCCAGCCACCCTCCCGCCCACCCACCCACCCACCCTCCCACCCACCCACCCTCCCACCCACCCACCCTCCCACCCACCCACACATCCTCCCACCCACACACGCACGTCCGCAGAGGCAGACTCTTACGAGCGTGTGCGGACGCACCCACACACACGCACACACGCACATAGTGAAGTCATTCCATAATTATTCGTTTCGTTAAAATTTAATTAATAAATCAACACGTGCAGCACGTGGCCACAAGAGTTGTAGGACTTGACCGGATAAAAGCAAAGAGAGGCGTTGGTTAACCATAAAGGCCTTCCTGTATGCACTTTATCTCTACCCATGGTTTTGCCAACGCCCTGGAATTAGTGGTCTATTCGATTATTGTAATTTACTTCTCAAACACAAACACACCCGGCAGAGTTGGGATTGAAATGACGGAGGGTTGGAGAAAGCACAAGGCTGGGCTCAGGCCCAGGAGTGTTACCCTGACGCTTCCTCCAGCCAACGTCGGGAGAGATACAAATGCGTACGTGGGTGGATATTCCGCTCCACTTGTTTGTCGAGACACCGAATAAACGTAGATGAATAGCCCTTCATTTTGGCGCACCAACGAATTTAGGGATATTGTTGGAGCCATATGGAAACGTTGATGTAAACCCATGACACATTCGGAAATCAATTTTTTTTTTTTTTTTTTTTTGTAAATGAGAATTTGTGAATTTAGGAAGTTTTAGAGTGTTGCAGATTTTGAGACTTGATGGAAAAAAAAATTCTCTATTCCCATAGGAACCTCATGGAACCTCGTGGCAACACCACGTGCCATAAGAAGCCTATTGGATTTTTTTTACGTGATCGCGCTTCGTACAACCCCCATAAAAAATCCAAAAACCCTTAATTTATTCAAATCCAACGGTCATGATCGGTTACGTCGAAATTTTCTCGCAGTAGCAGAGGTAGAAATACATATCCGTTGGCTCCATCAACCACCGCTGATGTAAAAAAAGCCCCAAACGTCGCTAATAAAATATGCACACCCGATCCTCGTTTATCCCGCGCATCGATCTGAGCAGGAGGTAAAGGCAAACCTCTCCAGCTACTGCACTCTTGCCCCCACGAGCAGAGATCCGCGTCTTCCGGTGTACCATAAAAATTCATCCCCCCCCCCCCCCACCCTCCTCTTCTTGCGCATGTAACCCCGGGACAAAAATTGTATAATATCTCTTTGACGGTGCTGAGGGCTCAAAAAAACCGTTGAGCAATGAAATAAAAAAGTAAATAGAAAAAAAAGAAGTGAAGAAAAAATTCGTCTTTTCTCAATTTATTTATTTTTTTTCTTACAATTTGTCAAAAATCACAGATATTTAGTTTTTTTATTTTTTTGGAATTTTCTACAGTATTTTCGGAATTGAGAAAAGATTATATGTGAAGAGAATAAAAAAATTTCAAAAATTTCAAAAATTTCAAAAATATCAAAAATTTCAAAAATATCAAAAATATCAAAAATTTCAAAAATTTCAAAAATATCAAAAATTTCAAAAATTTCATAAATTCCAAAAATATCAAAAATTTCAAAAATTTCAAAAGTTTCAAAAATTTCGAAAATTGCAAAAATTTTAAAAATTTCAAAAATTTCAAAAATTTCAAAAATTTCAAAAATTTCAAAAATTTCAAAAATTTCAAAAATTTCAAAAATTTCAAAAATTTCAAAAATTTCAAAAATTGCAAAAATTGCAAAAAACGACCTCAACTGTCAGTACCTTGAAGAAATAATTTTTTTCGCCACATACAATCTTCGAAAAAAAATCCCCCTCCTCCGCCTGTGCTGCCCCACCCTCAAAAAAAAAAAAAAAAAAAAAAAAAATCTGTATGTCAAAAAAAAACCGTTGAGCCCTGAAACCGAAAAACGTAACCTGAAGAAAAGAAACAACCGGGCAACCACCTCATCCCCACCCATTTCTCTCAAAACCAAGGTCCATTGAGTGCATTCACGAGTATCGAAGAATGATCGATATGCATATGAGGCTCACGAGAACGCGTGGCATGTTCCCCGCTCCGCTCGCAAATTTTGCCTTTTATTTTTTTTCCTGTGGCTTGGAGCCTCGTTTAAATAACAACTGGAGGAAATTATTTCCCTAAACGGTTCCGGCCCGCAGGTCAGGTATAGCTGGAATATTGCATAATGCATAATAAAAGGAGGCGCATTAACTTGGTTGGCAAATGCCGGTATATAACTTTGGCCCTTGGATATGCTGATGGCTCCCTTTTAGCTTCGACACCTTGATTTTCACGGGCTTTATCCGCAACAGTAGCAAAAGTATAGGCTAGATGAGAAACGGGCGGGGCGGGGGGGGGGGGGGGTGCTCCAATGGAGGGTGAAAAAAATTACTCGCGAAGTGCAGGAAAAGGGTGCGCCAATGCTTGCACCCTCCGATTTCAAGCTACCTGCTCTACCTGTTGGATCGGTGTCAGTCCTGGGGGGGGGGGGGGGGGGGGCTCTATTGGGGATCGAAGGTATTTGGGGAAATGAGGGCGATCGAATCGGGGGAATCAAGTAGCTCAAGGTGACTATTGCTCATCTTCTTGGTGGGAGGGGGGGGGGGGGGGGGTGGAAAAAAGTAGGATGAATTTTTATGACATTTAATTAATTTGAAAAAAGAAAATAATAGATGATCATTATAATACGTTATAACGACGGTGAAAGTTTTAATCGGGCAACGGGAATTGGAGAACGAAATCTGGGGATTCTCTCATGCAGCGACGAGTCAATTAGCCCAGAGAAATGAGAGATATTTTTCCGGGAAGCTCAGCATGTTTTCAAATTTGATATGGGTATTATGGGGTAATTCGGCTTGATATTTTTTCGGATCGTGAGCAACGTGGACTTTCAAATTTTATGGGGAATTCTGGCGTGATTTATTGTTCCTATTTGTGAGTACTGTGACGGTACGTTTGGTGTCGCTCGTTCCATATCCCTACGCCCTCTCCAGATATTTCGAATGGCAGATCCCGAATGCGTTGAAACATTTCAATTGCGCCCCACGACAAAAAATTACAAAAATATTTAAAGGTCCCATGTTTTACAAATTTCAAAAAATCCCACAATGGTAACTGACCCACACGATTTTACAAACTAAAAAAAAATCGTGCTCCAAAATTTCTGGGGTCCGTAATTTCGAAAAACTTCCCAAAATTATTTTTCAAAAATTAAAATATTTTAAACGAGCCAAAAAAAAAATTGTAAAAATGGAAAACTTTCGTAGATAGAAGGTAACGAGTTAGTTTCACTTCCGTCGCTCTCAGCTACCACACACCCACTTTTTTATTGACCCATAATTAAAAAAAAAATGCCAATTAATAATTCCATTGGCCCGAGGCACTACAAATCTATCAATTTTTCAGGTGTCTCTCCCTTGATTTTCCCCAGGAGACTCTCGTCTCGACTTTTTTCTTTTTTACTTTTAACAACGGTCGCAGCAGCATTCCTGTGAATTCCTAGTCCCCAAGATATCCCCATAGCCGGCGGCTCTAACCGTTAACGCACACACGCACTTACACCCCCCCCCCGTCCCCCCTGCCGCCCCACGAACAATTTATTAGATAGTTCGGGATAACAACCAATGCTAATAAACGCCAGCTGGCTAAGCGCGTCTTCACTTCCTCGTATTTTATTATTTCTTGTCGCCTATTCGTCTATGAAGAACTCAGGCTGGACCCGATAAGACTTGCCCTCCTTATTACCTGGGCAGTTCCTTCCCTGGAGATGAACAAATTTCATCAAAATTGACCTCCACGTGGGCTATAAAAAAGACACCTTCCTTTTGCTGTAGACGTTATTTAAATTGGGAACCGATTATTTATATATTATATTTTCAAATCCAAAAAGTTGTATTTTTCTGATTAACCTTTAAGCAGTGATGCTCTGGCGAGAGAGTTCCTGTAATCAACTTTTTGGGGAATCTGAGAACTGAGATTTTTAAATTTCTATCGGAAACATTGGGCGATTTTGTTTGCCGTTCTCCAGTGGGCGGAACCTCCGTCAGTCCAAGTCACACTCAAATCTCTGTGAACTCCCTGGGACTTTTTTTACCGTAAGTCCTCACTCGAAAATCGAGAGACTGTGGTATCAGGAACTGTGGGGTCAAGGAACTTCTGCGGATTCATAAAATGTGAAAGCGCCTCAGCCATAGGTTTCACCTCCCGGTGATTGATAAACCTGCTATCGACGTGGTTCGCTCAAAAAGTCCCCAATTTAGTACGCCTGAAGGAAAAAAAATGTTTTAAATTTGACGTTCCTAATTCAAATTTCATGACAATTTGATAGTTTCAAACTTGTGTTTATTATTGCTAGTTCCCGATCTGGGAAAATCATTGTTCATCTCGAATGATTCCGAAGGATTCCCTATATGTGTGTATGTGTGCATGCGTGCGTGCATGCGTGTTTGTCTGTGTGAGTGGGTAAGTGGATGGGTGGGTGAGTGGGTAAGTGAGTGAGTGGGTGGGTGGGTGAGTGGGTGGGTGGGTGAGTGGGTGGGTGGGTGAGTGGGTGGGTGGGTGAGTGGGTGGGTGGGTGAGTGGGTGGGTGGGTGAGTGGGTGGGTGGGTGAGTGGGTGGGTGGGTGAGTGGGTGGGTGAGTGGGTGGGTGGGTGAGCGGGTGGGTGGGTGAGTGGGTGGATGGGTGAGTGGGTAAGTGGGTGGGTGAGTGGATGTGTGGGTGAGTGGGTGGTTGATTGGTTGAGTTTGTGGGTGTGTGTGTGTAATACGTATGTATTGATGGACAACTCCCATTTTTAATCGATCTAACTTTACCCCACCATCATCCTAGTACACGAAAACTGAGAGCAAAGGCAACTGAAAATGTGACGACATGGGAAAAATGAGCTGCTGGTAACCTGAGAATGGGGCCATTGCTCTGAAAATAGGGCACACGGATGAAGCCCCTGAAGTTTTCCCAATTTCGATTAGGAGAGAAAACCTGTCCCTAGCCACCTGCGGGACCTTTCATCTGAGATGGGATTGAGTAATAACAGTTTTTCTGGAGAATTTGGGGAAGATGACCCTCAATATTTTCGTCTATTTTTAGAGGCTGTGAAGAGGTTGAACCAACTACAGCTACCAGCTTAAAATTATCTTGACTCTGTTCTCACATGTGACGAAACCAATTAAATTTAGGGTGCATCAAAACTCAAAAGCGGAAAGATAACGTTATCAATCTCCTCTCTTCGTGTACTCACATGAAGATCTCCCCACCAAAAACAAAAACTGTAATATTAAACCGGAACTTTCAAAACCAGCAACCTTCGATTGATGCCATCTAAAAAATTCGGTAACCTGCTGCTCACTTACCCGTTCATTGTAATGACCCCCGGTAGTAATTTAATCAGTCGGTTAAATCAAAAGTCCCAAATGTGTCCGAGTCATCGGTCAATCACTGTCTTACCAAGTATTTCCATCAGCACCAAGTGGAATGTTGGACCCCGAACAAGTGCCTCACCTTTGAGTCTCCATATAATTTCGAGTGACCCATGGGGTTGCAAGTAGCAGGTTCACTAAAAATAGATTAGCATAATTGTCATGGGCCATGCAACCCCCAATGAATTATTTATCTGCATGGCTAAAAGAGCAAAATATATGCGAGAAAAACACAAGACGTAAACAGAGGAAAAAAAATTCCGGGGGGGGGGGGACTGAGAGTGTGTCTGCCATATTCTTTCTTCCTCGTTTTCATCGGGTGGTTATGTGCCCCCGTGCCGTCTTGGCGCGCGCCTGACCATGGGGTTATTTGCATATTACGTAGCCCCGTTGGGCGGATGGTTTCGGTAGCCCCCCCAAAGTAGCCATTCCTGCCCCGCAGTGCATTGCATTAATTTTTAATCCGACGACGACGACACATCGCAGGATCATAATACCTGAGTGGACCCTGGCTCCTGTGTAATCCGTCTATCTCCCTCCTCGACCTTCCACGAATAATTATACGGGCAATCATGACACTGTGCCCCCCCCCCCCCCCCCCCAAGAAAAAAATTGTGGCCGTAAATGAGTGTGACCCATTGGGACCGCACGACAAACATTTCGACCTAGCTGCAATCTGGGCGCGATTATTCGTCTCCCAGGTTATCATGAAATGCCAATTTGCTTGATAAAAGTGGTTCTGAGGGTGAATGTTGGAAAAATTTTTTTATACAGAATCCTAAGTAGAAAATGTGGTATGTCAGTTTTTTCGTAAATGAAATGAGACCCCGCGGCCGGGCGGGAGGGTTCCACCCTAACCGAGGGGTTTCTGGAGGGATACCCTGTGTTTAGAAATACGATGATTTAAATGGCGAAGGTCGGCCCCAGCTGCATGGATGGGTGTCCGGTAGGGCCCCTGAAGGAATGCTCAAAATGGCTATACCGCGGGGAGTACAAACGAGTGGGACCGAGAGAAACACTATATTTTTAGACACGATGCTAGTATGGACCGGAACTCAACCCCATGCCGGGGGGTGGGGGGAGGCGAGGATTCCATCACAAGCGTTTGCTATCGTAGCACCGTGACTTATGTTGAAATGCTGGATCACCAAAACGTCCAAGAGATTCAAGGGATATATATATAATTTTATTTCGTTATTGACATTTACGCAATTCAAATCTTCGCAATCATAAAAAATATTTAAATCAATCATATACATAATTAGAGATCAATGTTAACTAATGATATCTTTCCCTATCTGGTAATATCTGGTAACAGGCTAATTTTATGAAGTTAATGACCTATCATTACAGTTCAGAAAAAGATGAATGGAATCATCAGTATGCACCTGAATAAGTAATGTGGACATCATTTCGAAATGTATGGAAATTCAGGGATGACCCGCGACTGAGCGCGATGCTAAAACATAAGTGTCCGTTAATTGAATTAACGGATTTATTACCATTAATTATCACGTAATTAAAAATGTATTTTCAACAACATTTGTAGATTTTTGTTGGAAATTTACGAAAATACCATAAATCCCGTTAATGTGTGAGAATTGATCAATGTGCCAGACTTTTACTTATTAATGGTAGCCGACATCAACCGGATAACAACCGCTATTTATAAATAATCCATTCGTATTGATTACCCGTATTTTTTAATAACGTACTTACCAATTTAAGATTTCCCATTTTAAGATTAATTGGGGGTTATTTGTAGTCGAAAAAATGTCTCCACTTCGGTATTTGTAATTTTGTATGTAAATTTAAGGCAATAACTCACGTTATTTCGTCCTTAATTTGCGAGGAATTAGTACAGTAAAATTTAGCAACATGAAATAAATGCGGATGTGTGTCATTACGTTCAATTATTTACTACTGATCTTAACGTATGTGTGCGTATGTGTTTGTGTGTATGGGTGGGTGGGTGGGTGGGTGGGGGGTGGGTGGGTGGGGGTTGGATTGGTGGGTGGGTGAGTAGGAGTAGATGGGTGAGTGGGTAAGTGGGTGAGTTTTTTTTCCAGAATTGAAAAAGAAAATTCCGCGGCGCATCGCTCAGCATGCGTGCAATGACGTCGGCCGGCCACTGAACCGCTTTTTTCATTACGGAGTTTGGATGGAGAAAAAAACGGATACAAGTTTCTCAAAAAAAAAAAACAAACTAAAAGTCCGGATTTTCCATCACATTCTTAACCCTTCGATTGAGTATATAAATGCACTGCTCTTTTTTTTAATAAAAATTAGATCACACCTTTTCCGTTCGAAAGCTTTTCCCCTGAGCGCCACACGCTGGCTAATAAAGATGAAAATGAGATGAGTGAGTTTATTTAAATTTTACGAGGAGGCAAGCGCCACTACTGTCTGCGTTATACACTCTCACTTTTGTAGTATGGGTATGGATGATAATTAGGCGTGTGCTGGGCAACGTGTGCGCCACGTCATATACTTAAGATTTTGCTTTATTTCATTCAGCGATTATCCACAAATATATTATACGCTTTTGTATATTTTACGCATTCGTGAATGGATGAATTAAAATCGCGTGCTCAGGGGGCTTTACGCACATTTTTTTTTTTTTCGCAACTTCAGGCGTTTTGCAGAAATTATGATTCTCACAGGACGTATCAATTTACTAAATAATTTTCCATAATTATATTTCTTCCTAAATCTGATTTACGGCGGCTCAATTTTCCGCAATTTCCCACTCCATCTTACGCGAAACCTCTCAATTTTTTCACCTCCAACCCTTATTTTCTACCCGACACCCTGACACCCCCAGCTAACGTACATCGGCATACTGTCGCCTGGCGTCATTTCCCCCGGCCAAAAAAAATCACCGCAAAAAAAAACGGTTACAAAAAACATCGCGACTGGCGGTTGGTAATTTGCGTAACAATAGCATCTCTGTATGTTCGTCAGATCCTGCATGAGAATCGAGGTCTCCTAGGACAATCTAACTATCCCCCCCTCCCCCCCCCTAATGTTTTCAACCATCAAGTGTAGGACAGTGCATTTGCCTATTTCCTCACATTCAAAGCATACGACATACCCCATATATAAACTATCACATTCGACGGCTGTACCAAAAAATCACCTCAAAGCACTGCGACGCGTTCGTAAGGATGATAGAGAAAGGGTTTTTTTTTATTGTTCACATATAGAGATTCACCCGTGGAATTTGACTACCTATCTATCTCTGGGGTGTGATCTACCCCCACCCAATTTTATTTGTACGTAGTACACCGAGGGGTGGTGGGAGGGGGGGGGGGGGTCACAATGGTTTGCATACACTTTCCCATGGAGGATGACACCGGCTGGTCCTACCTGGACCTTTAAATGCCTGAGAACTCGGTTAAAAAAAAGGCGAGGAAACTATAAGGAAGTGAAGAAGGGACATAACATATGGAGATCTATGCAAAATCGCTTTTACCTGGGGCTGTTTTAGGGGTGGAGGGGGGGGATGTGCAGGGTCCAACACCACTTCCTACGACGGTCGAGGCTCCCCCCTCCCCCCCCCCCCCCGCCCCACCCTTCCGCCTTAACCCTTTATTGTTCCAAAATCGAAAGCGAAGGGTTGCGCTTGGGACCTCAGCATCCTGGGGGCCATCGTTCAACCCTTAAAAAAAAATTATATATGCAAGGACCGGCCAGGTATATTCAAATGGGCACATATTACCTGGTCTCTTCCTATTCAAACATCACGTAAGGCCCCCCCGCTCCGCTTCACCATCATCATCATCAACCATTTGCCGATCATCGGAGATTTATAATAATGCGCCAACCCCGACGGGGGCAAGGTGGCATATAACCAATAACCACCAGCAAAGACTGTGGGAAAAAGCCCAGAGTGTTTTGACTATCAGTAGAGGTAAAGGATTTTTTGGGATGCTGGAGTAGGGGCTTTGGGATAAAATTTTTATGCATACGATTTTAGGTGGCTAATGGAACATACTTTTCGAGGATGATCATGCGGAACCTTGACGATTTTTTGGTGGGATGGTGTAACCGTTGGCGATCAATTGGTATGGTTAACGGATTTTTTCGTGTCAGCTGATCCAACGGAAAAGTGGTCCATTTAAATTTGGAGGGGGGGGGGGGGGGGGAATCGGATGAGCAGAAATTATTAAAGAGCTAGCGTATATCCCCCCCCCCCCCCCGACAAGCCAATGGAATTGGGGTGGTTAAATTGTGCACCGATAACACATTATACCAGATTTTTGGCCTACCAAAGTTGAGCTGGATGGTCAGGACACCTGGGGAACGGTTTGCTCATTCGTTGAAATTTTTCACTTCGATCTGAAGTTTGGAAGACTATTATGTACAAGTCAATTGACTGTAGACGTAGTCTGCGAAACACCTGATGATATTAAAATAAACCCCGAGTTATCTCATTCTTATTCCTCATTAGTATACGAGGAACAAGTGGGCCAACGACTTTACAAGAACACAAGTGGTAGGAAGAGGAGACATAATACGTATATAGTATGTCCGTATGGGTGGCACAGTGGCCTCTACTCGCCCGGGGAATCCCCGCATTAATTCATATATTCCAGTCGTTGTCTAATACGAATACTCGTCTAGTCCAAGGGTGTTTATGTACGCAAATAACACGGTACATCTACCCAGGCTTTTTTTCTCCTTACTTCATTCACCTTTTGAGCGTCTCGTGGATCAAAAAAAAAATTGTAGAAAAAATTGGAGGTGGTTGCGTGCGTGAAATCCCCCACTTTCTGTCCTCATGTCGCGTGCCGGTTGCTCTATAACTTGAAGGAGGAGATCAGGGCTGTGTTTTGTAATTTCTAAGTGGCAGATGTCTAGTGTTCAGGATTTTTTTGCTTTTCGTCGAGGTTTTAGGCGAAATAACGCTTTGCGGTTTCGCTTGTTATCGGCACGATTAGCAACATTGGAGGGTCATGGAATTTGGGATTTTAGGAAGGTTTTAAGGTTTTCGTATTTAGGGATTTTTTGATTTTTATGTTAAAGTTATTGTAAGGATCTCGAAAATGAAGAGACCAAAATTTATTATATCTTCATGTCTCATGACGCCCTGAATCTTTTTGAGACCTTTTATGTACGCGTGTGTGTGTGTGGGGGGGGGGGGGGTATGGGTGTGTGTGGGGGGGGGGGGTGTATGGGTGTGTGTGTGTGTTTCAATTTTCTACTTTTTGTAGATTTTATTCGAGATTTTATGAACTTACCAAAAGAAATTTTTTAATTTACCACAACATCCTCATTTTTGAAATTCATGATCCATCTGAAAAATCACCCTCTTCATGTTCTGAAGTCGCGTGCCAGGTAGGTTTTAATTGAAACGGTGATACCAGGACTGTATTTTGCGAGTTCTAAGTGGCAGATGTCTAGTCTCGTGGATTTTTTCTTTCAGGTGTTTAGGTGAAACCTCGTTTTGCTGCTTCGCTTATTATCGGCACGATTAGTTACTCTGATTTAGGGCTCCGTTGAATCTGATATATAGTGCGTTTTTTGTGTAGTCTTAATAAATTGTATTCTTTTATTTTAGATTTACTTTAGATTTACTTTTAGATTGTCATTTTTTTACGTTTTTTTTTCTCAGTTCAATCTTCATATTTCGAAAATTCTGGAAATATTTCCAATATAAAAATATTCGATAAAAATATAAACTTATAAAAATATATTTATAAAGGATAAATTTATATTAAAAAAATAAAAATATAAAAAGTACTAACAGGACGAAAAAATTATTTTCAAAAATCACGTGTGAAAGTCCAAAACTATAGACCATCTAAAACTATAGACCATCTAAAACGAATGTCCTATCTCGTCATATGTTCAATATTTCAGAAGGAAAAAAATTTTCTAGGAATATTCAATGAGTGTGAAATTGTGATTTTGGGACGCGCAATAATTCAGATCAACACATCCTAATTCCATAAATGATTTATCAATTTTTTTTATTTAATTCATTGCGAATAATTTATCCGTAAATCAACGGATTAATTTCCGATTAGTAACTCTGGTTTATTACGGTTTTGCGCACCGAGAAATCATTCTACACTCAATATTCCAACATTTCAGTCTCATCCATCAAATGTATCCGAAAAATAAATAATTTCCACCGAAAAAAGTTGCTGGTTGACTGACCAAAACTTTCACATCGCGTGTCTCGTAAATTCAATAAGTGAAATTCACAAATTCAATAATTTTATGGTGCCGTTCACGCGCTTCCAATTTATCAGATTTTTTAAATGTAGTCGAATTAACAAAAAACTCAAAGTTCATTTGCAATTTCCGATTTTTTTTTATTTCTCAAATATATATTTTTTTTGTTTCATTTTTCAATTTTTTGGTTAGCTTTTATTTTTTTTTATTTTTTTTTTCAATTAATTTTTTTTTTATTAAAAATTAGAATTAAAAAAAAAATCTTGAAATATCTAATACTTATTATTTTTTTTTTTTATATATTTTGAATTCCCGAATTTTTCGTAGCTTTTTCAAAATCCAAAAATCGTCAGCTGACCCAAACTTACACATCGCGTGTCAGTTAAACACGTAAACTTCCCAAAATCCACGTCCACGTTTACGCGCTCAAGATTGACCAGAATTTAGAATTAAACCGAAGTTCCCCAAAACTAGAATATTTCATATAATTTTGTGGATTTTTGTCGGCAGGTGTTATTTTGAGGATAGCGGTTGGAAAAATAGGTAGGTCAGCTAGTTGGAATTATCGCGTGTTTAGGTCATAGTGATCATCGTCTGGTAGCCGGGGGGCAAAAACTCATTGGCTGAGCCTTAGGACTCTTCTCAGGACTAGGCCGCACGGTCATCCTTTTTCCCCTAATTTTTTAGACCATTATTGAACGTTCTCCGTGTTAAACACCCATTATTTTCGCATTACCGCCAACTAACAATCGCGTTCAATTACAGATGCTATATTAATATCTCTGAGGAGATGATCGAATTTTTTTTATATATTTTTTTATTTTTTACATGACCGGCACTTTTTAATTTTGGCGCTTTTTTTATTTAAAAAAAAAATTTTTTTTTTACATGACCGGGATTTTGAAATTTTGGCGCTCTTCAGAAATTTCCGGAATGTCGCTATTGGGATTTAATTAATTTTCAAAATTCCTAATTTTTTATAACTGAGAAAAAATCGCCTTTTTCATTCCACGGCATGATGGAGACCGAAGGCTAACGTGTTACATTCAACTGACCCCAAGTCACAAAACGCGTCCATAATGCGCGCCTATAATACCACCTAGATTAAACTTGACGCTGATTACAACTGCGAAATGTCTCTCGCATGCGACGGTGCGTGAAAGCCTTCGCCTGATAATTGAGAGTGGAAAGGACATTCCTAATGGCAGCTGAAAAAAAAAATCCCAGATCGATTCATACGCGTAATGATCGGCCAATGGGGTTACCGGGTTTCGCAGTTCAATGTGGTCAATTCACTGATGAAATATCGTCACCATTAAATTGTTCAAATAAAATGTCTTATTTCTTCATGTGAAAAAAACAGTACCAATTACACAAAATTGATTTCTTATATTTCGTCAGGTATCGTAAATGATTTCTTCTAGGAGAGTTAATGATGCAAAAAAAATTGACCATTTTCCACAACCTGGACGCGAACCCGGCATCTTCGATCTGATAAGCAAACAATCTACCCACTATATACATAGACATATCATCATCACATATATATATAGTATATATCCAGTATAGTATATATAGTATATATGTACTTATGTAGTATATATATATATATATATATATAGTATGAATTCTTTCGAAATGAAGAAACTAAATTTTAGAAATTTTTCCTTCTTTCAATGAACCTTGAAGAAGAAAAAAAAATGATAAAAAGTGAAAGTTATGTTTTTAAAATTCCCCACGAGAGATGCCGCCGTCACAACATTGAGAGCTTTATATTCGCTAAAACTCGTACCACAAACCCATCAATGTTTGCCCAACTATTTCAGTCGATATCCTAAGAGGATGTTGCCGCCTTAAAATTCTCTCACGTTTTCTCACTCATTTGCTTGGTGAAAAAATTATATAAAATTAACACGGGGCGCGAATTGATTGAACAAATGGGTGAGTCAATGGGACATAGAGACACACGCGTTTGTTTATTGATAAATATCACGGCTTCTGAAAGGAGTCAGTCATTCCCATGGCAATATGTGACCTTCTGTGTGTATCACTGCAGGTCTTTTAATTATAATCGAGTTTTTTGTTTTTTAAATATTTTTTTTAAATAGTTTTTTTAGATTTTTAAATTTTTTCGTTGAAATTTTATGGTAAAATGCTTATCACAAAATTCGCTTATCATATAAAAATGCAAAGATAAAAGTCATCGCATCTATGTTCTTGCACAATTAAAGAAAGTTGCATTTTTAGAGAAGTCAAAATGAACATTAAAATACCATAAATTTTCTTCTCTACGAAGACTATATTAATGTCTCGAAAAACCGAGTGCGGGGAATTATTTCGTTATGTATTTGTGAAAAACAGGTGTATCGATACGACGGGCTTTACGCGCAGACCGGTTAATATGACTCGACTGCTAAAAATAACTGCTTTTACAGCCGGCGATTTGTATTCGTAGAGAAATTTCAGTGCAATTGTGCTGACTGATGTTAAGAACTATCTTCAGAGTACATCCCAACCGGTCATTAATTTCCCTTGATGAAAAAATTTTTTATTTTGTCATTTTGACATAATTTTGCGACTATCTAAAATTGGGACTCCTCAAGCCGACCCCCCTACCTACACCCATCCACCCACCCACCCCCCCCCACACCCACCCACACCCACCCACACCCACCCACACCCACACCCCACCCACACCCATCCACACCCATCCACATCCACCCACATCCACCCACACCCATCCGCACCCACCCACACCTACCCACGCCCACTCACACCCACCCACCCACCTACCCATTGGAGTGCTAATAACACTCCAATGAGTAATGATAAAAATTTGTGATTAAAAATTTCAACTTTACTATCGAGCTACCCGTAAACGTCTGCAAAAGGCTATTAAAATAATTACACGATGCTCATATTCCCGTGTAATACGCACTCATAAATCAAGGTATAGGGTTATACTCGAATGATGTTGAAAAAAAAAACCCAGTGCATCTTCACCGCGGATCACAAAGGTCGAACCAATACAGCACGATTGGGCCACTGCTTCTGTTTGAGGGTCCCTGAATCGCGGACCCCCATTTAACCCACTCCAATCTTTATTCTCCCCTGCTTGGTGGGCCCGAGGAAAAGTGAGTACATTATAGTAAGAAAGATCGGGCGAGGGACAGAGAGAGAGAGAGACTTTTTATTCACGTCCTGGGGTATAGATCATCGTCAGGCCGACAAATATGCAATTAATAGACGAATCATTTCGTCCATTATTCGAGACACATCGTGCGCGCTTGTGTGTGTGTATGTGTGTGTTGGTGTACAATCTGATCATACAATGAGTTCCCTGTCATTATATGAGTACATTATTGCACGGTGATATGTGGTGTGTTGCTTTATATATAGTTATAATCACCGCAACGATGTGTGTGTGTGTCCTTTTTTGTGTGTGTATGCGTATCCATTTGTGTGTGTGTGGTTTTCTGTTCTACTGGCAGCCATGCAGCACTGGCCGACTTGCAGGTAACCCTGCCAAACCTATTTTGGTTGGGTTCCCGTCCCGCCTACCGCTCTCACTTTCTAGAATCAAAACTTTGGTATCCTTATATGTCCAATTTTTCCAAAGTTCTCGTTACTTCTCCAACAACACGTAAATTAAGTTTTTCTCCATGTACAGGTCGTTTCAAAAATCTCAGTTTTCGTTTTTTGACTGGTCCTACAGGTGGACAGATAAAGCGCGAGCGAGGGGGAGAAAGAGAGAGAGAGACACACACAGAGAAAGGAAGAGATAGTTCAAAAGACCCCTCGTCGAGCCCCCCCCCCCTTCACCCAATAGGGCCCCTTGGACACCGAAAAACCGCTTGAAATAAGTCAACTCGATCTTGTATTCTTGTCTCTTCCACATATTCTTTATAGTGGGCCCACGTTTTTGGACATGGCGCTCCAACCGTAGTTTCATATGATTTTATTTCTCATCTCTTCGTTGCTCAGCGCAAAGAAAGTCCTGCAGACCTCGGGCTTGCTTCTTTGGAGTCTTCGAAGCAGTGTCTGGAATTTACAGCAAACATCTTCGAAGCACAGTTGTCTATTTTATGGTGGCAACTGTACATGGGCTAATTGGATATATCTTGAATAGCGATTTTTCCCTTATTGAGGACACATGAAAAGGGCCCACTTGGTCGTGCATGCTCGTGTCCATTCATTTCACTTCAATTTTTCTCCAAGTTTTTTCAAAATTTTCGCCAATTTTTTCACCTCCAACTAAAAAAGAAATTCAATCTTTTGGGTCCATCGTACCTAGCAGAAGTATATTCTGCTTCATAGAGGATAGCGAGATCTTACCCATGCTTAGGCAAATTATGTAAACTGATATGTGCTATTGACATAAGGATTCTAACATTTGAGAGTGAATTTTCACACATACGAAATGATTTGGAAGAGTTTTCTGGAGCTCACTGTACTTTCTTTCCATTGGGATTTAAAAAAAAACACCCAAGCGTCCATGTGTATGGGGGCCTCTACGCCCTTTTATCAATGGCCAGGTAACCCATGGGGACCATAGGATGGTGGAAATAGGAGGCAAGGCGAGTCACACGGAGCGGCTGCGTTAATCATATGCATGCAAACTTTATTTTCAGCCATAGATTTGTACCCTACGGGTGTTATTGTAACGTCTATAAGGTTATGGAGACATTTATGGTGTACAAGGGAGAGCGAAATTTCGTGGGCTCCCTTGGATGCTGAGAGACGCTACTGGCGCTTTTGCATGAAAATGCCAGGGTGATTGGGAGACTTTAGAAAATTTGAAGGCTATAGATTACAAGGTGAGGAGGAAACAATGTTACATGGACCGACAGATGGTTCTTTGGTTATTTTTAACTTGTAATTTAATTGCAGAAAGTGGAGACAACATTTTTTGGGACACTTTGAAACGGAAGTGCAAGTATCCCCATACAATGTCCGATCATCTTCGGTCAGGTTTTGCCGATAGTTACTTCATTTCCGGTTCGATGTGACAGTAATGCCACACCAGGATCCACGCATCGGAAATGCTGAAGGTACGGGACACGGGGGCTTCACCCCGGGACGAAGGTTTACTTAGACTTGAAGAGTCATAAAAAATGGGATAAGAGATGATTATCGCATGCATGGGAAATTGGAAAGGTGAATTTCATGGTTCGTTGTTGAAAGGGGGTGAAGGTGTCTTATGCGGATGTTCTTGTAATCCATTCACTTGTATGAGACGGATTTTGAAGATTTCCAAAATTGCCGAAATTTCCAAAATTTCCAAAATTTCCAAAATTCCCAAAATCTCCAAAATTTCCAAAATTTCCAAAATTCCCAAAATCTCCAAAATTTCCAACATTTCCAAAATTTCCAAAATTCCCACAATTTCCAAAATTTCCAAAATTTCCAAAATTTCCAAAATCTCCAAAATCTCCAGAATTTCCAAAATTTCCAAAATTTCCAAACTTTTCGAAAAAAAGCAAAAATTTACCAAGCAAGCAACAGTAAGCTGTATAAACCAGGATCTTTCTGTGCTGAATAATAAAAAAAAGCAAGCAACACTCAAAACTGAATCCCAAAAGTGGCATGATCTTAAGAATGGTACAGATCACAATCAGATACATGGGAAATTGAAAGGGTGTCTGAGGAAGTGTCTAGTGGGTTACTGTATGTTGCGAGGGCGGGATCCCGCGGCGGGGTAGCGCTTTTATTCTCAACTCTAACTTTCTATACTTGTCTCTCTCGCTATCACCTTTTTTTGCTTTATTTTGGACGACTCATGGGGTCTGGAGGCCATTCGGACACCCACACCGGAGTGAGATCGGCGGTGGCCGATAGCTCTGCCCAGAGTTGCCCACCATGGATAATGGTTTCTCCGGCAATGGTTTTTCGTCTGTCGGTGGCAAACTCGGGCCTCAGGGGCGTTATCGCCTTTCTTTAAGGTGCAATGGACTGACCCCCCCGGGACTAGATTCCACTCTTTTTCGTACTAAAAAAATCACTCAAACTTTCAAATTGATATCAAATTCCAGAGGATTTGGGGGAATTTTCTAGGTGTAAAGGTCTTTCCCAGAGGGGAAGATCTACGCGTTACAGAGAATAGTTTAAACTCGATTGGGAAAATTAAAAGATGAGCTCTTATGTGTTACATATCAGACACATTGAAGGAGACCGGAAAGCTGGGTGGGAAGGTCACCCAGCTTGTGGGATGGGGTGGGGTGGGATGAGGTGGGGTGGGTAGGGTGGAGTGGGATGGGGTGGGGTGGGATGGGGTGGGGTAGGGTGGTTGGTTGAAGTGGGTAGATGGTTGGGCTGGGTGAGTGGAGTAGGTGGGGGGGGGGGGGGGGGGGGGGGGGGGGGGGGGAGGTGGGTGAGTGGGGGGGGGGGGCTGAATTTTTGCTTTCAATCTGATTACAATAGCTTGCCAATATCGCTAAGTTAAAAACGCTACTCTATACATATAATGAGAGGCTGTTGTACAAATTGAATGTGGATAATTTAAAGTATACGATCTCCATAGTGGATAACAGTGATTTTACTCGGGATACAACGTAAAGTGCAAATTGATCGGAAGGACTCAGCTAAAGGTAGTTTTAATAGTTTTCCATGAGCGCATCACAGGCCATACCACTGTGGAGACGAGATCAGGTTGGATGAGATGACGAGGGTGGTGGGCGGGGGGTGGGGGGGGGGGGACTTTATGTGTAGAAGATCGTCATCTTCATCAGGTGCAGTGGAGACTGTAACCTCTCGTTCGATCGCTATCTACCAAATCATTATCAATCACCGGCTGCGCTTCCACGGAAACCGGATGCCATATCCTCGTCTTTTTACCTTGCCCCCACTACTTCATCATTTGGTGGGTAGATCCAATACACGTACTATGTATAGTCGGAAACCTGAACCAATCGTTGAACTGCTTTTATGCGCAATAAATAAATTACCGAAGCGATCGCTCTCCAGTCAATCCGGCCTACCTCCGTGCATCGGTGAAAGAATGCGATTGATGTTATACCTTGGTAACTATAATTTTTTTTTTCGTTATTTAACGTGGGTATCTTTATGCTACTTCTGAGGCGTAATCAATGACGGATGTCTACGATGTGTTTGCGAAGAAAGCACTTAATAATAATCGATTTCCTAAGATTTACGAGGTATTTGAAAATGTTATATACAATGTGTATTTTTGCACAGGAAACCAAATTAACCTACCTACCCATTCACCCAGCAACATCGACGAACCCACCTAGCAACAATCACCCACCCATCCACCCAGCAACACCCACCCACCCACAACAACGCACCCACCCACCCACCAACAACAACCCGCCCACCCAGTAACACCGACCCACCCACCCACCCACTCACCCACACACCCACCCAGCCACACCGGCACCCACACCCACATACATACGAGCGCATGCGCGTACACACACACCCATACACCCCCCGCCCTCGAAACTTTCAAAAAACTTATCCCCAGAAAATCAATCGCATGCCATGAAGCACTTGAAATGGATTCTAAGCCCCGACTCTACTCACGTAACCCCATTTTTCGGTCATCGACGACTGTCATGCCCTCAAAAAACACGACAATCACTTTGAAATTGTCGAAAGACGTGAGGTTACCCCTCACGTATCTTTTCTTACCCGATGAAATCAGATTTCGAGGAGATCCAAAACCTGATTTCCATTCCGCCAGGGAAAAAGAGAGGATAGAATAGTACCTTGGGTTTTTGTCCAAAGGCGAGAGAGCTCCAAAGAGGTATCGAAGGTGAATCGAGATATGTAGAATAAAGGGAGAGAGATGACTGTACGCTGTATATAGATTGTGTTACGTGTACCCGTGAACCAAGTCTATTTACCAAAAATTTTGTCGATTTAAAAAATGAGTAACCTGGTTTAACAAGTTTTTCAAAAGTGTCACAAAAATTTTTAAAAAGTTTTGAAAACTTATTTGAAAATTTTGAGATCGTCCAAAATTTCCCAATTTTCAAAAACCTCAAAAAGACCAAAAATTTTGAAAAAAAAACGATTCAAAAAAAAAAAATAAAAAATTCAAAAAATTAATTGTGAGCAAGCAATTCAAGTTATGTACCATATGTTTCCACATATGTGCACATACACTCCAATGTGTTATTTACTGATCTGAAAATTTCGAAAATTTGCCACAGAATAGTTTTCCTTGAATACACATCTATCCACTTTCATTATTCCCCAACAAGATATCTCCAAAGAGGTATCAAATGTGCATCGCGATATGTAGAATCGCGGAAGAGAGATGAGAATATGCTATATACCACATATTCCATGTACACATGATATCCAGGAGTATTTCGTTTGTGTTTGTGGGGCGCGGCAAGGACGAGACGGCAGTGTCGGAATGCACATAAAATCGTAAGTTTAACCTTCCACTCGCATCGCATTCGTATAGTCCCTCCCCCTCCCGGCCCAGCCTCTTGCGCCCTTATATCTCTCAGTTCGTCTTATGTGCCGCAGCGTCTCTGAAAAACTCGTTCGATTCTCCCCTTTTACAACACGGCGCGACGATAAACAAGAATCAATCGAAAATAAAGGGGAAAAAAAGTAGCATGCGGTTTAGATTCAACGCTATGTATTTTTGCTGCTTTTTCTCTCGAGGGTCTGCAAAATACCCCCGAAGAAAACCAAACGCACCATTCGGCTGTTTGGAACATTTAAAACCAGCCTACCTACCGACACCTACCCACCCACCCGCCAACACCCTCCCGCCCACCAACACCCACCCACCCACCAACACCCACCAACACCCTCCCACCCACCAACACCCTCCGACCCACCAACACCCTCCCACCCACCAACACCCACCCACCCACCAACACCCTCCCACCCACCAACACCCACCCACCCACCAACACCCTCCCACCCACCAACACCCGCCCAGCCACCAACACCCCACCACCACACCCACCCACGCACCAACACCCACCCACCCACCAACACCCACCCACACACACCCGCCCACCTATGCACACCCACCCACCCAGTTACACCCGCCCACCCACCTTAAATGGTACATATTAAATCAAGCCATTTGAGCTCTTCCAGTGCCTCTTCATTCCAATAATCTATAAAAGTTGAATTAAGATCGTACGACTTAAAATAAGTTCATTATTTTTTTTTTCTTTTCAATGTACGGAAATTTAAGGTCAATGTCGAGAAACAACCCATTAGTCTTGCTGATACATATTTATCAATTTTTTACCGTTTTTTCTTACATTAGGCAAAGTTCGATAAAAAGTGGGTCAGTTACGAGATGATTACTGATGCAATGATCAATAACGAGATCGGTAAACTCCGCCTATTCGCGACATTGACTGTTTGTCGCAGAAATGAACTTCCTTCTTTCCGAGATAAATCATCGATAAGTGACTATTTGACGGGGTGGCTTTCTACGATACGTTGAGCGCTAAGTGGTGAGCTGTTGGTTTCATTTGTGGAGCGGGTTTCAAAACGCACGCAGAAAAAAATACATAGTTGTC
Organism: Asobara japonica; assembly: GCA_026005395.1. Classification (NCBI taxonomy): domain Eukaryota; kingdom Metazoa; phylum Arthropoda; class Insecta; order Hymenoptera; family Braconidae; genus Asobara; species Asobara japonica. The sequence continues at coordinate 4,839,941 of BQMI01000298.1, read as the reverse complement.
CCGATAGATTGTGGTTTTCACAGACGTCGAGAAAAGTGAAGATTTTTCATTTCTAAGCCGCTTCATTATCGGGATCATGACAATAAAAACTCAAAATCAGAGAAAAAATTAATCTTTCCATGCGAAATCGACGGAAATATCTTCGAGGGGTTCCTATTGGATAGTATCAACGCACACGGGACCAAAAATTCAATTTCAAAAAATTTAAGTTTGCCTCCCCATAAGGTCCCAATGTTAAATTTGGTCAAAATCGAAAAAAATTAATTTGACTTTTTCGACCCAAATTCGACGGAAATATCTTCTAGGGGTTCCTATTGAATAGTATCAACGCACACGGGGCCAAAAATTCAATTTTAAAAAATTTAAGTTTGCCTCCCCATAAGGTCCCAATGTTAAATTTGGTCAAAATCGAAAAAAATTAATTTGACTTTTTCGACCCAAATTCGACGGAAATATCTTCTAGGGGTTCCTATTGGATAGTATCGACGCACACGGGGCCAAAAATTCAATTTTAAAAAATTTAAGTTTGCCTCCCCATAAGGTCCCAATGTTAAATTTGGCCAAAATCGAAAAACATTAATTTGACTTTTTCGACCCAAATTCGACGGAAATATCTTCTAGGGGTTCCTATTGAATAGTATCAACGCACACGGGGCCAAAAATTCCATTTTAAAAAATTTAAGTTTGCCTCCCCATAAGGTCCCAATGTTAAATTTGGCCAAAATCGAAAAAAATTAATTTGACTTTTTCGACCCAAATATCTTCTAGGGGTTCCTATTGGATAGTATCAACGCACACGGGGCCAAAAATTCAATTTTAAAAAATTTAAGTTTGCCTCCCCATAAGGTCCCAATGTTAAATTTGGTCAAAATCGAAAAAAATTAATTTGACTTTTTCGACCCAAATTCGACGGAAATATCTTCTAGGGGTTCCTATTGGATAGTATCGACGCACACGGGGCCAAAAATTCAATTTTAAAAAATTTAAGTTTGCCTCCCCATAAGGTCCCAATGTTAAATTTGGCCAAAATCGAAAAACATTAATTTGACTTTTTCGACCCAAATTCGACGGAAATATCTTCTAGGGGTTCCTATTGAATAGTATCAACGCACACGGGGCCAAAAATTCCATTTTAAAAAATTTAAGTTTGCCTCCCCATAAGGTCCCAATGTTAAATTTGGCCAAAATCGAAAAAAATTAATTTGACTTTTTCGACCCAAATATCTTCTAGGGGTTCCTATTGGATAGTATCAACGCACACGGGGCCAAAAATTCAATTTTAAAAAATTTAAGTTTGCCTCCCCATAAGGTCCCAATGTTAAATTTGGCCAAAATCGAAAAAAATTAATTTGACTTTTTCGACCCAAATTCGACGGAAATATCTTCTAGGGGTTCCTATTGGATAGTATCAATGCCCACGGGGCCAAAAATTCAATTTTAAAAAATTTAAGTTTGCCTCCCCATAAGGTCCCAATGTTAAATTTGGCCAAAATCGAAAAAAATTAATTTGACTTTTTCGACCCAAATTCGACGGAAATATCTTCCAGGGGTTCCTATTGGATAGTATCAACGCCCACGGGGCCAAAAATTCAATTTTAAAAAATTTAAGTTTGCCTCCCCATAAGGTCCCAATGTTAAATTTGGCCAAAATCGAAAAAAATTAATTTGACTTTTTCGACCCAAATTCGACGGAAATATCTTCTAGGGGTTCCTATTGGATAGTATCAATGCCCACGGGGCCAAAAATTCAATTTTAAAAAATTTAAGTTTGCCTCCCCATAAGGTCCCAATGTTAAATTTGGCCAAAATCGAAAAAAAAATAATTTGACTTTTTCGACCCAAATTCGACGGAAATATCTTCCAGGGGTTCCTATTGGATAGTATCAACGCCCACGGGGCCAAAAATTCAATTTTAAAAAATTTAAGTTTGCCTCCCCATAAGGTCCCAATGTTAAATTTGGCCAAAATCGAAAAAAATTAATTTGACTTTTTCGACCCAAATTCGACGGAAATATCTTCTAGGGGTTCCTATTGGATAGTATCAACGCACACGGGGCCAAAAATTCAATTTTAAAAAATTTAAGTTTGCCTCCCCATAAGGTCCCAATGTTAAATTTGGCCAAAATCGAAAAAAATTAATTTGACTTTTTCGACCCAAATTCGACGGAAATATCTTCTAGGGGTTCCTATTGGATAGTATCAATGCCCACGGGGCCAAAAATTCAATTTTAAAAAATTTAAGTTTGCCTCCCCATAAGGTCCCAATGTTAAATTTGGCCAAAATCGAAAAAAAATAATTTGACTTTTTCGACCCAAATTCGACGGAAATATCTTCCAGGGGTTCCTATTGGATAGTATCAACGCCCACGGGGCCAAAAATTCAATTTTAAAAAATTTAAGTTTGCCTCCCCATAAGGTCCCAATGTTAAATTTGGCCAAAATCGAAAAAAATTAATTTGACTTTTTCGACCCAAATTCGACGGAAATATCTTCTAGGGGTTCCTATTGGATAGTATCAATGCCCACGGGGCCAAAAATTCAATTTTAAAAAATTTAAGTTTGCCTCCCCATAAGGTCCCAATGTTAAATTTGGCCAAAATCGAAAAAAATTAATTTGACTTTTTCGACCCAAATTCGACGGAAATATCTTCTAGGGGTTCCTATTGGATAGTATCAACGCACACGGGGCCAAGAATTCAATTTTAAAAAATTTAAGTTTGCCTCCCCATAAGGTCCCAATGTTAAATTTGGCCAAAAACAAAAAAAAATTAATTTGCTTTTCTCGACCCAAAAAAGTCGAAATTTCCCATTGGTGTGACTCTTCATTATCGGCGTCATTACCATAACTGCCCTAAATCGGGAAGTTAAAAATCAAAAAATCAGAAAATCAGAAAACACTTTTAGTAATTCCCACAGGAATTCACCCACTCCCCTACCCACCTCCTATAAACACGGACATGCCCTATAACCCATTTATTACAACCAAAAGCCCAATTCGCTCTCACTCCCACGGTAAAGTTGACAGAAAATCTAAAATTCGCTTAAACCCGAAATGAAATGCAATTTAAAGAACCTCTCCAGTAGCACAGGAGCATTAACTGCACCCTGAGCTATTGTTACGTTTCATTCGGTAAACCCGCGGGCTTTTCCCCTAGACGCGATTCCAACGTCATGGATAGAACGTGCATCCCATCCAGCAATTTGTCCCTTCCCCTCATAAGTGCTTTCCCCAACGCCTGGCACGAAAAGTTATCGTTGGCTACCTATAAAACAATATAACGGGGTTATATAACCGATGGCAAGCAGCATATTGCGGCTTATTGTTGCGATCAGCCAGATTTTTAAGGAGGCTCATAAAATAATTGCAATCAATTTACATTCAATACTCTGCATCACCGCCTTAAAAAAAAAATCCTCAAAAAAATTATATTGAATTATATTATATATGAAAAACTTGTCATTAAAAATTTTTACGGTATCAATAAATTTTGCCCGTAGCTCTCCCAAAGATTTCTTTCCCAATTCTCTGACTGGAAGATGTTCTATATATGCTCAGAGCTATTTCAGAATCTCCCCAAGGTTTTACGCGGTATACAGAACGGGGTGTCTCGCGATTTATGCAAAATGCTACGTAGCTCCCGCGGGAGTTCCTTGGGCTATAGTGAAGGTACTCACCCTCCTTTTTCTAACCTACCACGTGCGAGCGCAGCAATACACGCAACATACACCAACCACCCTGACAATACATGTGTGTGTGTGCGTGAATAAAAGGGAAATAGTTCCGCTTGTGGAGTCGATGCTCATAGGAATTTTAGAGGAGAAAACTTCACAAGCGCTGGAGCTTTGCAGCATATGTGTACACTTACAAGAATTTGGATTTTTTCCATATAGTCGTTTTTCTAATTTTCTGATAATTTTCTCTTTCCGATGAAATGTGAGTGTGTGTGTTGTTTCCACAGTCCCGCGTTCTTGTACTCTCCCAAAGTTTCTTTTGCGCGTTTCGGAAGGGGGCACTGGACACCCATCCATGAAGGTGATTTTCGTAATTTCAACCATTAGATTTCTAAGCACAGGGTAAACCTCCAGAAATCTCTATTCTACGTTGCGCGGCGGTGCCGTGGGCCAGGGGGGGGGGGCGGAACCCCCACCCCCCTCCCGGCCGGATCGGGTTCGCGTCCGGGTTAGCGCTCTCATTTCATGGGACCCAATGCTCTGCCAATAGTAGACGGGGGCCGTTCCTCTGTGTGTGTGTGTGTGTGTGTGTGTGTGTGTGTGTACAAAAATATCAATTTTGGGCCAAAAATTTTGTTTGCCCCCCTGTACAAAAAAAACCGCAGTCCTATAATTCAATAACTCTCCAATTGATATTAAATAGAAATAATAGTCCACAAATGATTGTCTACCCGGAAATACCATATCATGTATCCATCCTTCCAATCAGCAAAGGGTAAGCCACTGAATGAAAAATACCAATGTAACGAATGGGTACTTACGTTGCGCGGCACTGCCTCGCCGGATATGATTGAGGGCCCGTGGATCATTTAATTTAATTACCTCGGCTTTTTAGGGTGGGGGGAGAGGTTAATAGAAGAGATAAAAGTGGTTGCACTCTGCTCACCCGGCTGGATATATTATATACACGTGGCCAGGCGCCAGTTTATGTTGAATATCAAGGCGCGGGAGGGGGGGGGGGGGGCATAGACAATTCCGCAATGAGTGGCGCTACCCCCCGGGATAAGAGGGTGGGGGCGAATTTAACAGGGGAGTCATATCTACCGTCTTCATAATGATTCAGTTAATTATTTGTGAGGTCAACAATTACAAGGAAAGTTTAATTTTTCCCGTTCTCAAACGTGCGAAAGGATGTTTTTAAAATTTTTTAAGTTTTTCAAGTATTCAAAAGGTGCCAAATTTCGAAAACTGGAAAATCTCCGCCTTATAGAAATTTTATAAAAGAATTAGTATGGTTTCCCTGATGGAAACCGCGAGGAGTAGTGAATGTCGCATGGGCATCGCAGCGATCTCGCGGCGACCTCGCCGCGACTTTATGCCTTAAAACGCTCCTCGCGACGCAATAGTGCACATTGCACTGATTTGTGTTGAAACTGGATTGTGTTGAATGAAAATTTGTGGATAACACAAGGGTAGCATGGCAGAATTACAATGAAATATAAGTATGGCGCAATGATTAATAGTCCGGATTATTAGTATTATCACTGTTATATCATCTATCATAACATGTCACGCCAGTTCATATTCGAATATGTGTAAATTTGCATTACCGTCATCATCACAGCGCCCATTATGCATTAATGATTTCTACGCACACTATTATCTCCATCCCGATTCCATCAATGATGACTAAAATATAAAAAAACGAGCTTTTGGTTCTTGCGGTTTAATCAGGGGGAGTTAGGAAGGGGAGACGGTATGGAGTAAAATTGGGGGAAAAACGTGTTGCTCGCTCCAGTAGTTGAGACCCATTTAATTTCATAAACCGCAACTGTTGCCCCTATTCAGTCGCGGAATGGTTCGCTTGTAATAGTTATGATCAATGCGTAATTCTGAACGACCAAATTCGGATGATATATAGGGCCTTATATCAAGATGAAAGCGGGAAAAATTGGAAACAGGACTTTTCTGAGCTTATTAAATCGTGATTTTTTGAATTTTTGATGAGAAATTAATAAGCAGCACTGAATGTCGCACGGAGATCGCAGCGATGTTGCGGCGAGCTCGCCGCGACTTTATGCCTTAAAAACGCTCCCCGCGACGCAATAGTGCCCATATTCTGCTCCATAATCTTCAAAAAAAATTTATTCGTGGAGAATCGTCCTCAATTAATCAACAAAAACAAATTTTCATCTCTAGGAATTCTCTGTTGAACTTTACTCGGCTCACCCGAACAAATTATAATTCACAGCTTCAGAAAGATATTCAACCTGATAAATTGTCCCGTCAGCTAGTGAATTTTCTCTCCGTGGTTAATTCAGAGAAGGGGCGTCCAATACTGCCACGCAAATAGGAAAAAAAAACCAGTGAAAATGTCTTCGTCGAAGTGTCTGGCATTGTATGCAGATGAAGAAGGCAGGGCGACAATGACTGTTGGAGCACCACAGCATATTACGGGGCCGCGCCGTGAAAGCCTCATGTTAACTTCACACATGTAGCCTCAATCAGAAAGCTCTTCATGCCTCATAAATTACCATGTTAACGGATACATAGGAACGCACTTGAACTTGGTTATTTATCAGGTGCTATTTGCACTGTGATATCTCAATCGCATCGCCACGCTTCATTTTCTTATTGACTGTATGTATATATATATACTCAACTATATATTCATCTTAAAAATTGCATATTTTTGGGCGCGGGAAAATCAAAGGATGCATTTTTACTATAAACTTTAGAGCCCGGATAAGAATTTTTGCGAGAGAAAAAAATGTACGCGCTGTTAATTCGCGCCGACCGCGAACTCTCCAGCGTTAAGCGTACGTGAAACAGACAACCGCACATTCGTCATCGACAATGTAGCCATTGATCATCCGACAACAATTACACAATAATGATGCTAATGATACAGAACAAAAATGAAAAAACGATTAGGTCCAATTTGTCGGGTGTATATCAGACTTCTCATGAACGATCATTGCAAGAAGTTGATAAATCGTGTATTAAAACGTTTACAATCGCGGAATTTATAATGCGACTGGATCGTCTTTGGACACTATGAATAAACATTGGGGCGTCAAGTTGATAAAGTAATCATTGTTCACCAATCGAAAAATTTGAAGATAAACGTTGCACTTCTTTCCACCTTACGTGGTCTGTTGAACTATGCAAATCTATTGCAAATTTCTGATGCAAATTTTAGATATGGCAAATTTCAAATTTCAAATTCAGTGCGCGAAGTGCGCATTAGATTTTGTCCAGTGAAAATTCCAAATCCTTAATTCCCGGCAAATAAATTAAAATGAAACCTACCTCAGTTCGACGACGGTCGATACCCAGAGACGAACTTTGAAGAGAATCTACACGAGGTGCAGTCAGTGGGGTCGGCGGGGGGAGGGGTGGGTGGGGGGGGGGCGGGTGTAGAGAGAGATTGTTTGGTAGACGCACACACAGGTATATACGTGCTGTAGTAATCGGGAGTCGTAGTACGATAGTGTGGCACAGGGTGGGAGGGGGGTGGGGGGAGGGGGAGTAACAGTGAGAGCACGCAGAGAGGGAGATAAACAAAGATGAGATATATATGGGTATAGGATGGGTTGGTGGAGAATCGGGGATTGGCAAACCGGTCACGTAGTGCTCGGCGATGAATGGACCCGGCGAGTTGAGCCCAGAGAGAGCCGGGAATTGGCTACCGGGCATACCGTCCGACCACCTACCCCACTGCGTCAGCTTTAGCCACCCCATACATACACACATGTAGACACGCTGCGCCACATAGACAGTACAATTCCGATGGTGGTGGAATTACAGAGTGGCTGGAGGGGAAAAAAATATTCTCAAATTGAGTTGAAATTTAATGGAATCCTAGATTTTTACGGGCTTTATCGGTCAATTGTTGATGTGGTTCAATGAATAAGAGAAAGGTCTAAATATTTGAATATTGTGGAGGAAGAAATGGAGAAGCTCCTGGGGAAATCTTACGGTAATTTTTGGAAGGATGGGTGGAAGGGCGAAAGTCAGACCCAGCCGCATGGATGGGTGTCCAGTAGGCCCTACCGAAGAAAATGGTCAAGAGCAGCTGTCGTAGCGAGTATAAACGAGACCGGCAGGACACACACACACACAGACACACATATACATATATATACACACACACACACACAGATTTCACCTTACCCACCAAGGACATATTACGAAGAACAGCATTATTCTAACATTGTTGACCATCGTTTAGCATCTTCTGAGATTATCTGAACTTCATCTTCCATAACATGCAATCAGCATCTTCCATGTCGCTGGACCAGAAACCAAATTCAAAAAATCAGAGCTCAGGACTACCCCTTAATTCGTTGGAAAATTGTTGGTTCCCTGTCGCAATATTGCAAATTAATAATATGGCATAATATGGAAATAAATGAACGGAAAAATGATGATTGTGGGGGGATTAAATCTTGGTGAGTGATTCAGTCCTGTATGATCTTTACATATTATGAGCGCAGGTAATTGTCATCGTCGTATTCTTGAGCCAATCAAGTGGGGACGGGAGTGGGGCCCAAGGGTTCGTCATAATTTTAAAGTAGCGTGGACGCAATCCGCCTTTACAGGTTCGAGCCTTTTTTAAATTGAAGTTTATGCTGATTTACCAATCCTGATTATGAGTAATTAATTCGGTGTTGGGATGATGACTCAAAATTTCAGGATTTTTTCGATCTATTCAAAGAAAAGAGCAAAGATTCCATCACTGGTTAATTGACAAATTCGCATGGTCCCATTTACATTTTTCCTCAACAACTTGGTATGAAAAAAGATAAGTACTCACAATTTCCTTATTGCTCAACTAACTTTTCTCAGGTCAAAATGAGCCGAGAAAAAAGGGATAAAAACAAGCGTTGTAAAAACAATTTCAAGTAGAATTATCACAGTAAAGACAGGGAATGATCGTAAATTTCAATTAATTGATTTAATTTAAATACTTGGATGTTATCGGACACATCAGGAGGACTAGATCGCGTGGAGGTCAGTCCATATCATGGACGATCAAAAATAAATACCTTGCCGTAAAAGCTAGCGGTAAACATGTGGAGACTACTCCACAAATTCTGTAGACATACGTGTAAAAATTATTATTACCTTTTTATCTTCTGTCACTTTGATCGATCCACAGTTCATTGAATGTTTTGAGCTATCTATTTCGTATTGCGTAATATTGCATAGCTTTCAACTTTTTGATAGAGAAAGTTAGTGTACCCCAAAAATAAGATTTGTTGGATCACTGGAATTTTCACTTTCTTCGTTTCATGGCCATCTCAAACTTTTGTGATTACATGTGTGTGTGTGCGTGGGGGGGGTAGGTGGGTGGGTGTATGTGGGTGGGTGGCTGTGTGTATGTGTGGGTGGGTGGCTGTGTGTATGTGCGTGTGGGTGAGTGGGTGGGTGAGGGCAGGTGGGTGGGTAAGTGGGTGGGTGGGTGGGTGGGTGAGGGCACGTGGGTGGGGAAGTGGGTGGGTGGGTGGATGAGTGTGGGTAAGTGGGTGGGTGAGTGAGTGTGGGTGGGTGGGTGAGTGTGGGTGGGTGGGTGTGGGTTTGAGCGGGTGGCTGTGACTGGGTGAGAGGGTGGGTGTGGGTGGGCGAGAGTGGTTGGGTGTGGGTGGGTGGGATTTATAAAGTCCTTGAAAACAGGAAAAGAAAAATCTGTCGTCTGCACCCACTGTTAAATAGATATTTCCAGTTGACAAAAAAAAAATACATATTCTGTTTATATTTCTTTTTTTATTATTAATACGCATTCTGTTGGGCATCATAATATTTTCCATGCCTTTTTCCTATATTTTCTTTAATGATTAATTGCGGCTGCATCTGTCAAATCTGAAAATAAAGTACTCAGAGGGGGAGAAAAATAGCGGGTACGATAGGGGAGTATCGGTACAGTGAAGGGGGGGGGGGAGCGTTTTTAAATCCGGTTCGATTTTTTTTTTGTCAGAAGCGCAGATAATTTCGTCGGGTCACCGAACGGATTTTCCGAAAGGGATGTGACGTGCGTAAAGTAGAAAAAAGGGGGCGGTGAGGGGGGCGGGAGGGGGAGGGGGTGGGAAGCGTCATGGGACTGGTGAGTTGACGCTTAACTCGGGATTTGGGACTGGGGGTAGTTGTTCTCATCCCCTATTTTTCAGATGGGTTATGAAATGACTTTATGGCAGATCAGAGGCTAGCTTTAGATTGCACCCCACCACCCCTCACACCCTCATGGCGGGGGTGGTGAGCGTAGTGGTTTAAATGGGTGGATATGGGGTTGTAGGGTGACAACGAGTCTCTCCGTACATCTGGCCCATCCCTCGTCAAACAGCACCGAAAATATTTCGATTTATTTCATTTCTATTGTGATTTCCTCTAATCGTGCTCCCTCATTGTGGAGATTTTTTGTTTATCAAAAGAAAAATGTGGATTTGAAACACAAAATTTCAAACAGAAAATGCCTGTGCGTCGCGTAATTTTTCGCGACGTGTAAATCAAACGTATTGTCAGCCAGTACGACTGTTGGCACTTAAATTTCCCCTCGCCTTCGTGAAAAGGCAAAAAAAAATAAAATACAACAAGGAAGAAAAAATTGCCAGATGAAAATAATCGTGAACCCCTTTCGTTAATTACAGAATCACAGATGCCGACTATTGCACCTTTTCTTTCAACGCCTTTATTCATAACGTCCTCCAATTTTTCTCCACCCCTCCTAGTTTCTTAATTTACGGCCCTGATTATTTTCAATTATGATATTTTCGTTTGTGCTGCAGGGAAAAAAAAGTAACGAGGAAAATTGTGGTAATGAATTCTTAGGTAAAATATCGTCTTTATTAAGATGTTCCAGTTTCGTTACATCGTTTCATTTTAACATCGATTTTAATATTATTTCTTACACTTATTCACTTCGTTTTTTTTTGCGTAATTCTCGTTTTTTTCTACGTCATCTTGACGTATGTGACAGCGTCGGTAGTCGCTATATATAGTTGTAGTCGCGTTATGAGACCTTCGCTCACGCAATTTTTATATGATCGGAAATTCGTTCAAAAACTGAAAAATTTGAGCACAATTTTTTTTTTGTTCATTGAATACCGGACATCCGGTGCCAATTAAGAATTGCCTGAAAAATTTCGATTGACGCCACACAAAAGCCATGACCCCCGTTACGCGGTTGCCATCCGCGGCTTCGCCGCGGATGGCAATCTACCGCGGGGGCGGAGTGATTACTTTTCCACGCCTCGCCCGAAAATGTACTATTTTCCGTCCATTTTTAGACAATTGTACTCTCTTCCCGAGAAAAAATGACGATTGTACTCTCTTCCCGAGAAAAAAAATATTCTCAAAATTTGTTATGAATCAGATTTTTCAGGTCTAATTTTTTTTCCATTCCACGTCCAGATTAACTGACGTCAGGCTCCAGGAGACTCAACGCGACCCACCCCTTCGCTATCGAAATTGTGACTTCCGGTAACATAAAATGACGCGTGATCGGCGGCGATGCCCCGTCCGTCGTCTCGACGTAAGTCAGGATTGGTCGCTCGGGATCATCGCAATCTGCAACATACCAAAGAGGACGCGATTAAATACACAGATAAAGTAGATTGGAGGATTAATCCAGTGCAAGTTCCCTATCCAATTAACCATATTTTTCCTTATTTTTTTTAGTGTATTAATTTTTTTTCCTATCAAATTTTTCATTCAATTTTGTTACCAAATATGGAGAAACAGTTTATCGAGAACTATAATAGCTATATGCAATACCTATATAGTAACCCAATACAGTACTAAACCGTTAAGCAGACTGCAACCCAAAGCTGCGATTATCTGATCAGTGAAACGTACGATTCACCTGTTCTCCATTCAATTTTTCCTAGATACTTGAACAGTGCGCGAGAAAGAAAAAAGAGTAAGCACACCGGATTATTAATTGACTACACGATAAAACAGTGTTAGTCTCCATCGGCTGTCCCTTCATGGACCCCCCCTGGCTTTTTCTCAAGATATGAGGCCACGCGCGCAACTGTCCTCCCTCCTCCCCCTCCCACCCCCCACCCACCCACCGCCCCACTATCGAACACAATTTTTTTTTCAAACGTCTGCGTGTTTAACGCATTTATGTTCATGCTACCACTTCGAAAAAAGTTAAATGAGGGGGGGGGGGGAGAGGGGAGGGGAGGAAGGAGAAATAAATGAAATGGGAAGTACCAGTTGGAGGAGGTAGAAAAAAAAACGAGAGGTTAAGAGGAATGAGAGTGTGTATTCCCTTCGTCGTGTAAGTTTCACATTTTTTTAACGAAGCTTATTTATTGGCCTTGCCACACCACCATCACTTTGGTATATAGATTTGTGTGGGCTTTCAAAACTACTCCTACCTCTACCTTATAACCACCTGGGAATTATGTGTATATGTTGTTTGTATTAACCGTTGTGTTGGATTCTATCTCGCTTTATACTTTCCATGTCTTGTTTTGTGTACACGCGTGTTCATACTGAGAAGATAGCGAGGAACTGAGACATGGTGAAAGATGTGGGGAGAGGTGGGTGGGGGGGGGGGGGGCGGGGGGGGGATTGAAAATATTGGTATGAAGATGAGAGATCACAAAGTAGAATCAGGAATAGGGAAAATTTTGCTACTAGGAAATACGAGAGCGACAGTTTGGTACACACACGAACACACACACAGTCGAGACTCCGGTGGGGTGGATACAGTCTCTGTCTACTCCGTCGAAGCTCCTAGATTCGTGTCCAGCCTCCCGAGAATATTACTATAATTACGTTGCCAATAGAACATATTTGAGAAAAATTCCATTACCACCCACCACCCACTTTTCGACTACACATGTTGAACAATAAATTTCTAACATTTTTTTTTTCCATATCCCCTCTTTCATCTTGTCAACGTGACTTCTTATTTCCCCCGAGAAATGGAAAAAGAACGCGGAAAGTGAGAAGAGGACAGAGGAATTTTACCTTAGTCGGTTGGTACGGATACTCGTGGTCATAGTATCGTCATCTACCTCGGTGTTATTTTCTATTTTTAAAAATGGCATTTCTCATGGCGCAGCTTGCTACAGATATTGATATTTTGTGGAATTTTTTCGAGTCAGTGCTATAATTTTTCTAATACAGTATTGGAATGTTTGCCACCCAGCCCTAAAATTAGGTAGCAAACACACACCCACCCATCCACCCACCGACCCACTGACGAACACACGGATACAAACCCACCCTCACATCCATCCACCCACCCTCGGCACACCCACCCTCCCACCTGGCCATCCACCCACCCACCCTCACATACATCCACCCGGCCTCCCACCCACCTACCCTCCCACTCACTGAGTCTCCCTCCCACCCACCCTGCCACCCTCCCTCCTACCCTACCAACCGCCCTCCCACCCAGACACACTCCCACCCTCCCACCCACCCACCCTCCCACCCACCCTCCCACCCACCCACCCACCCACCCTCCCACCCTCCCACCCACCCTCCCACCCTCCCACCCTCCCACCCACCCTCCCACCCTCCCACCCACCCTCCCACCCACCCTCCCACCCACCCATACACACACACCATTGAAAATCGCATAACCATGTTAGAAATACCTTGAAAAGTGTAAATTTCACAGACCATCAGGATTTAACAGACCAGACGGATTCGAATTTTGGTAAAAATTTCCTCCAACTCGGGCTTGCATGTCGCGATGGTTGGTGTTATTTTTTGTTGTTCGTCTATTGAACCCACCTTTGGCTCTCGGTGGTGCCCCGAAGACAACAGGGCCATTTCTTGGTTGGGCCCGAGTATGAGGCGGTACAACGTGGGGCCAACGGTAAGGGGCTAACAAGACGATTACTCATGCCTCTTCCCCATAAGAAGGAGTTACAAGCTCGATGGAAAGAACTCTTCGAAAGTTTATTGCAGCAAATGGCGAAATTTGTACCTTGTTAACGATCCCAAAGGGGTCCTCTGTTGCATTTTTTTTTTATCACTTGACCCCATGCAGTCTCGTGTTTTCTAGTGAAACAATTCAATGTCACTATTTAGTTATAAACAAGAAAACAGCGGGAATACCATGTACTTTGTATTTATTATTTACAAATAAAGTAGGGGAAAAAAAGTTTTATGGAGGTGTTGAATTAAGGGGAGAAATTTTTACAACACATTTATTCATTACCAAATTTCTCAATTAAAATTATGAACACATTCCCCAAATTTCTACATCCCAAAAATTCCAAATAAATTGTGAGCCTCTAAAAGTTAAGAGCCATGGAAAAAAATTGATCCATCGTTGAGCGTTAAAAAAGGAATAAGTGACTTTGGCACAGTTATTCACCACCGAGAAAACTGCAATTTGGCAAAGTGGTGGGGCCTCGGTTCAGGTATTCCCTCTTTTATTTATCCTCACTTTAATGCCAGGGTCAAATTTTTAGAGGGCCCAAATAAAAAAAGAGGAGGAAGAAGAAGAAGCGACAGAAGAGCACACGTTGAGCGGGTGAAGTGCAGGGCCCTTAAGGATTTGCACCTACAAGAAATAAAAGAAAGTAGAAAAGTAAAAAGAGGGTAAAAATAATTGAGAAGATCCAAAGAACTGAGGTAAGGTCTAATTAGATTTTAAGTGAGAAATTGAGCCTGCCGGCAATTTTAAGGAAGCCGAACGCGCCGCCCTGATTAATATCATTATACGCTTGGCTCGAAAGCGCGATATATCCTCACGTGCTCACGGTATAGTCAACTAATATTTTTATCGTATATTTTATATATAACCGAAAAGATACATTTTATTCAGTATCAGCTGCTTCAATGTTTCATATTTTGTGGATTATATTTGGAATAGTAAAGTATCAGTGTTAATCGTAATTTACGATTCTCAAAATCCTACTTTACGATACGTAAAATCGTAAATTACGATTTTGGAATTCGTAAATTACGATCCTTAGATTCGCAACTTAGGATTTTCGTAATCGTAAATTAGAATTCCAAAAATCGTAAATTACGATTTCGAAAATCGTAAATTACGATTTTGAAAATCGTAAATGACGATTTCGAAAATCGTAAATTACGGTTTGGAAAATCGTAAATAACGATTTTGAAAATCGGAAATTACGATTTCGAAACTCGGAAATTACGATTTTGAAAATCGTAAATTCCGATTTTGGAATTCGTAACTTACGACCTTCGTAATCGTAAATTACAATTAAAATTAAAAATGCTAAATGTTTTTGAATACCATAAATTACGATTTCGGAATTGTGCGTAAATAGAGAACAAGCGTTTGTGTGTTTCGAAAATCTTGAATGATACCGCGTCGAAAAGAAATTGCAAATCGTAAAATTTTCATTTGTGAGTTTTTTCCTCACAAATTATGTTTCAAGTATTTCTGTAATTAAAATAATTAAAACAAAAATTGGAATGACCACCAATGACAAATGAAGACCAAGGTACTTGTCAAAAGTTGGTACGATCTTATATTGGTAGTTGTTGTGTATATATGTCGTATATAGATACAACATGTTTGTAGAGCTAGGTACCTCTTGGAAGAGACTACCTGAGCCCGGGAATTCGCGGGGGAATGAAAGAGCCAATGAGTGTACGTGACTCGGACAGGAGTCTCGAGAGAATCTAGTTCGCTATCGAGATCTCAGGAATGAAATGGGAAGAGGACACTTAATCATAAACAAGAAATATCTCGCTAAAAATAACGAAATATGTTTCTGTGACAGAATGTATTTTCCCCTTTATTGACTCGGGTTTGTATCCACTTCCTATTTTTTTATCGTCAGAAAGTCCCCAATATATATACATATATATATTTTCCAAAATATATCGAAACAAATACTTTGCTCTGTGGGTGTAACAGCCTTAAATAATCTCATCCAGAGTCTGATTGTGCTGTTAATGTTCACCCGATGGATCACTCAACTATAATTTTCTCCCTCACCTCAAAATCCCTCCCCTTTCACTCCTCTTTTTTCAAGTTTCGTCTTAACTAAAAGCTACTCACGCGAGGGCCAAGTTCCCACATGAGTACATTCGTTCTCATTTACGAATTTAGAAATTTTTTTTACAACTTTGCCAAAATTTTCCCGATTTTCAGCTCACCCAAGACATCTAAAACTCTCAGTAGTATGGCACAAATGGAGCCTAAGGGTGCGGGAAAATCTAGGCCAGAGAAGTACCCACCTAATCGAGCTGTTAATACTGATCAGCGCACCATGACAGACCATAGAACAAAAACCTTGGCGGATGAAGAATTATTGATGCCTTCATCTATTCCCACCGATCAGCCTCATCAGCGGGTCAACAAGAAGAGCCATTAGTCTCGACATTAATCGACACTCGAGGAAGCATTTATCCCGAGGAATACCTGCAATCCATTCAGCGAAATAGATGCAAAAAAAAAGAAGACAGCGAAGAAAAAGGAGGCTATGATGATCATCAAGATGCTCTGATTGTGTTGGTGCTTCAGCTACTGTTGATCCAACGTCAATGGGTATACAATTAAAAAAGCCCACTGCTCCGGGCCAGAACTACTAGAATATATCTTCCGTGATGAGTGTGGAGAGCAACAAAAAGGGAGTGACGGATGCGCCGATTAGTTACGACACTAATAGTCGTGTACAACTTAATTCCAGGTGAATGTTAACCTGATGCAGAAGTTGTCTTCCGTCTTTTGTACATTTAGCAGAGGTGGCATCCACTGATGGAAAAATTTTCCAAGATGACAACACTGTATTCTCCAGGAGCTCCATCTTTGGTATCAACCCCCCCCCCTACCCCCACCCACCCACTTCCAACCCACCCACTCACCCCCAACCGATCCACCCACCCACATGACACCCACCCACCCCCAACCGACCCACCCACTCCCCAAACCACCCACATGACACCCACCCACCCACCCGCCCACCCGCCCACTCATACTTGCGCACTTGGTACAAAACTTTGGTTAAGTTCTCCAAGCTTGGGCACCAGGAATAACTCCAAAATTTCGGACGAATGATGTTCGCTGTGCATCCGGCAATTGGACCAGATCGCAGTACCTGGAGGTGTTAAGCAAACCTGAATCATGGAATCCTACTTAACGGACATCATGAGTGAGGAGAATCGTGGGTATTTTTTGAAGTGTCCTCAATGTGATTGGCTCGACTCTTACGTTGATTTTCAATCGTTAGACTGAGAATAATGGTAATCCGAGCAATCTTGTACTAGTTCCAGGTGTTCCTATAAACTGTCGATTATTTCCTGGACCCAATTACGGATTCCGGTTCCCGGAAGCTGCTTCCTGAATGGACCATTAATTATTAACACGAATTTTTCTCACACGTCGTTGGCCCTGGACAGGCTGCGGTAAGATTGCAACACACACACACACACACACCCTCAGTACCACCCTCCCACCCAACCACCCTCCCATCCTATCACCCTCCCATCCTATCACCCTCCCACCCTCCCATCCTACCACCCTCCCATCCTACCATCCTACCACCCTCCCACCCTTCCACCCTCCCACCCTACCACCCAACCACCCTCCCATCCAACCATCCACCCATCCTACCACCCTCCCAAACACACACACACACACACACACATTTTCGGAGCAGTACCTCCCCTTGTCATGAAGTGATTAATTATATATTCAAAAAGGAGATTATCACTCAAGACCATGCAACTCCATTGCCTTCAACTTCCCAGATATTGTGGCAGTAGCAAACCATAGGTCGTGATTGAGTTACAATACGTAATTTTTGAACGAAAGCATTCTTTTTTCAATCAGTAGTAAGTATAAAATGGACTTTCCCCTGTGACTGGAGGTAAAGCAACAGATGGACCCCTTTTTCCATCAGCTTCTCACTGAGGACAATCGAAGGAGCGCGGATTCAGGTGTCGGGTGGTTTGACAAGGAGCAAAAAAGTCCAAACAAAACAACGACCGTTGACCGGTGGTCATGCCACGTATGTGTCCTTCAACATATGGGAATTTACGATATTCTACAACGGACTTGTCTCGCAATGGACCGTTTGAGGAGGCTGCGCCTGGGATGACGGCTTTTGCCTAGCCTATATGTATACATGTGACTATGTGGACACATCGGGGTCGAGTGAAACTCGATTTCAAAACTGGATTTTCGATCCCGTTCGAGAGATGGTGAAGACCCCCGGAAGACCATTCGGAAAATAATGAAAAAAAAAATGATTTTCGGGATGGGGAGAAAGGGGCTCACAATGCGGAATGCTTGGGCGATGATTAGGGGAAGGAGGTTGTAAGTGAACAAGTCGGTTTATGGAGAAAAGGAACTTGGCTCAATTTTGTATAGGATAGAGTAACTTTTTTTTGCTAGATCGGTAGGTAGAGAAAAATCAGACAGAGTGTGAGAGAAAAATTTTGGAACAGAAGCGCAGATCCTGTGCAATTAAAGTTTTGCGGGTTTTGGTCCATGTCGTGGATGCGGCAACTGGACAATTTGTGGACTAAAATTTTTCCATTGAAATCTGAAAAAAAATCAGAATACACTATCCGTATAGTACATACAAAATACATAACTATGTAGCCACAAATATATGACAAATATTTGAGAGATATCCGCGGGGAATATATATATATATACCTCAAATATTGAACTGAGGTGTTGAAAAATTCCACGGTTTTTCTGGTAATTTCCCGTGGAGAATTCAGTTAGGAATTCCGTTCAAATTAATCACTTTTACCATCCACTCATTGTTTTTTTTTTTTTCGTCTAAACGGATCCCAAGTTCTAATCCCTCCCCCCAGTCATCCCATGATAAATGATTTCCCGAGGATAATCACTCATCACTAAACGGATCACACTGGCCAGGAAAGCAGAAATTAGTCGGGGATAAATACTTTTGAATAATTATTTATTTTTCCTTTTTTTTTTTTTTTAAATAGTGCAGGCTGACCAGTATCTTCTTGTGTCGTCTGTTGGCGACTAGAGACTCCTAGGGAATCAGGCAAAACCGGTCGAGTCAGATCGAGAGCACCCGCTGGCCACTCTTTTACCTGCACCTCATCCAATGTTTCTCTCCCACCGCCTCACCCCCTCCCCCTCCCCCCCCCCCTCTCTCTCCTCTCATATCTCATAACCATTCGTCTCTCTTGGTTATTCTCAGCCCCAGACCTTCTTTTCCAATCATCTGAGACTCCAAAAACTGCCTGGGATACGCGGAATTTTAATGGATATCTATATATATATATATATCTACATATATATATAGAAAAAAAAATTCTCGATTGAAGTAGATCGCGACTTGATTAAAGTAGATTTTGTACTCTACATTTTGATTCGCTATGTGTAAAACTTTTTTTTTGTATATATCAATATATGTTATATGCGCATGTATATATGTATATATATGTATATTTTTTTTTTCTCCCATTATCTACCGATTTTTGTTAACCCAAACTTTCTTCCTAATCAATCGAGACTCTGAAAACTGTCTGGGATATATGGAATTTTAATGAATCTATCTCTATCCGCTTGCATAATAATTCATTCTGTTAATCAATCGAACAATCATTTGTTGTTGTCTTTTGGTTGAAGTCGGTATGAGGAAATTTCACTGTTGATAGAATTGTAATGGGTTCAAACGGGGCCAAATACCGTGGCACATTTGATTAATTAAATCGGGAGTATGATTGATTCGATAATTGGATTCGATGACAGGACCACATATGGATTGATGACCGATTGATGAGGCTGTGAAGCTAAATGAAAAAAAAAGGAAGAAAAAGGGCGAGGGAAAAGAGAATAAGAGTATCGTCGAATTATGGGGAGGGGAGTGTGGAATATATTGGTAAGGTAGCGCTTTTGAAACGAGGTATCTGGGATGCACACAATCTGACCCGAGACTGATGGTGACCCCTAAAAGAGACCGATCGCCTACAATGATTGATCTGTCGCATTGTGCTGAAATGGCCAGCTTCACCATTAAATTGAGGCACATCACATCTTTCCCTAGCGGAGAAGGAAGTATCAATTGGTAAATTTTTGAATTGATTTGTTTCTGTTCACAACTGGAGACTGCTAAAATTTTTTGGAAATTTTCAGAAATTTCGATTTTTTTTTTATATAACATCGAAATTTTCACCTTTTTAACAAATTGTAATACGTCAAATAAAAAACTGATATGTGTGTGTACGTGCGTGTGCATGAGTCGGTCTGTGAGTGTGGGTGGGTGGGGGGGGGGGTGAGGGGGAGGTGGGTGGGTGAGGGGGAGGTGGGTGGCTGAGGGGGAGGTGGGTGGGTGAGGGTGCGGTGGGTGGGAGGTGGGTGTGTGTGTATGTGTATAGGTATGAAATTTACCAAAACTAAAAAAAAAACAAAATTGACATCTTCCAAATTTTCTGACTTGAGTATAACATTTAAAAAATCCCGCGTAAATGTCTGTCCACTACGACCGCTCCGCAAAAAAAACTATTTCCAAACAATTCGTAGAAACAAGCGACTAGTCATCAAGTCAAGGATTACCACTGGTTGCCGAAAAAAATTCAACTGTCTAAAGCCGAAATTTACGGGTGAAAAGAGACTCCGAAGAACAATATAACCCCCAGGTGGAATTCCTCCACGCCTTTTCTGGATCCAAATTAAATGACATTCAGGCCAAATAATATGAGAGAGTCGAATAAAAAAAAAAGAGCACCGACGAAAAAAAAAGGAGGAGAAGGGGATCAAGAAGCGTAGTCTTCTCGCTACTGGAAACTCAAATAACATCTCCCGTAAAATTTCACGTTAGTCTTTTTCTCTGATTGTATGGAACAGTTTCAAGTCAGAGGGGTATAACCTATATATCCCATAGGATGGAGCGTCCAAAAGGATCCGTGCTCGAACAACGCAGTCGAAGGATTACGTGTATATATCCCTCTGACCTCGCTTCTTTCATTCCTTCATTTCTTTTTTCTTCCAACTCTAACACACAGAGAGAAAAAAAAGAGAGGAAAAAAAAATCGAGGAACCGTGAGCTCAACCGAGCGACTCTTGTCTCTCAGGTGGCTCCGAACTCCACCTTTTACACCCTCCCCGCCCATTTTTCTTAACTTAAGTTAAAGAGGCGATGAGCATTTTGAGAGCATAAAGATACATCGAGCCAAATTTTTTTTGTCCCTATAAATTATTGAAGTAACCACTAAAATTCAATTTTCGAATTGCAAAAAAATGGAATATGCTGTCATTTAGTTTTGACCATAGGAAAAATTTGAAGTTTATTTGTCAAAGGAGGATTTACAATAAACCGTTCTATATTTATCTCAATCCCGAGGGTTCGGCGGGCTCCTTTGAACCTTCTCAAAAGTCGCGGCATGCCACGATCGCGCTCTAGAGGTTCTCAACTGTGTAACAATCCTAACATATCCGATGATAAATATGGGTTCAGTCTCTCATATTACGCGGCGGGAAGGGGGAGGGACGGGGGGGGAGAAAACCATATCTGTTTCATCGGCCCTCTTTCGGGAATGCCGAATTTCCGAGGCAAGTAGATCATGGCATTTACGAGTGATCGAGTGGCTGTCTGGTCATCCGGTGAGTGACGATACAACACTATGACAAGTCATTTAAAGTGGGTGAAGAAGAAACGTCGAGAAGGGGAGGAGCTGAGGAAGTTTAAGGTAGATGACCTGGATCCTTATGCATACTCCAAATATTCACGGCTTTTAACTCACCTGTGTAATTTATAACCACTATTTTTGACTTGTTGATTTTTTTTGCGATTCTTCAAATTTGATACATTTTTGTACTGTCCTGAAATCTTTCGTATTGAATGGTTGAAATGTATCAGCTCCGGATAGGAAATGTTATTGTAAGCAGTGTAGTTCATGAAATCCATGAAATTTTCATGCTGGTTTCATGAAAGTCCGTGTGTGAGAGGGTGGGTGGGTGGTTGGGTGGGGTGGGTTAGGTGGGTTGGGTGGTTGGGTGGGGTGGGTTAGGTGGGGTGGGTTAGGTGGGTTGGGAGGGTTGGGTGAGTGGGTGGGTGGGTGGGTGGGTGAATGGGTGGGTGGGTGAATGAGCGAGTTGGGTGGGTGGCTAGGTGGGAGGGTGGGTTGGGTGGGAGGGTGGGTTGGGTGGGCGGGTGGGTGAGTTGGGTGGGTAGGTGGGTTGGGTGGGTGGGTGGGTAGGTGGGTTGGGTGGGTGGGTGGGTAGGTGGGTTGGGTGGGTGGGTGGGTAGGTGGGTTGGGTGGGTGGGTGGGTAGGTGGGTTGGGTGGGTGGGTGGGTAGGTGGGTTGGGTGGGTGGGCGGGTGGCTGGGTGGGTTAAGTAGGGGGGTGGGTGAGTGGGTGGGTGCCCCAATACATCATTCCTCCATATGAATTAAATTTGCCCATGTGTCACCTATATATGTCGCCATACAAGCTTAATCCAACTACCCTAATGATTTTGTCCGAGAAATTGGAATGCGCGTTGTGATATATTCCTCGAAAGAACGTGAAACTGCTCCACAATCATTGTCAATGGGGAAAAGAAGAGGGTGAAAAAAAATTCTGAAAAAAACAGAGCAATCCACTATTGCTCATTCCGTGGGATCTTAACGAGATACTCACGTACTTGCAGTAGATATACTAAACGGATATATAGATACCAGTGGAAATAATCTCGTACAGACTAACGCGATAATTGCCCAGCTATTATCGTTCTAAAACGTACGATTCAACTGGTACATGGAGATAACTCAGTAATCGATACACAGAAATTGTTTCGCTCATGTGAGATTGATTGGCAATGGGGGGGGGGGTGGAAAGGATGAAAATGTCGCGGTTTGTCGTGGAAAAATGAGTGGACACACGCGCGCAACAGACAATCAAGGACGTTGGAGTTGTTGGTGCAATTTGGCGGCAAAAAATGGGGGGGGGGGGGGGTAAAAAAGGAAAAATCTGTACTAGAATCGTCAAGGCATTCTCAACGCATCCTTTACGACGGCTATCCATCACACGTGTGGAAGGATAAATCACAGATCATGAAAATTCAATTGATTAATTTCGAAACTGATATAGTGATAGGTGAAGCTTTCACCGCGCTATTATATGGTAACCCAGATTTGTTGAGGCGGCATTTTAAGGTGTTTAGTTAGAAAAATTGTGAGGATGACATCACCTGGAATTTATGGGGGAACAGTTATGACATCGAGGGCGAGTGGGTGTGGCCTGGAGAATTTTTTTCAAGCGTTCTGCTTCAAATTCATGCAATTGCAATACTTGAAGCTGTTGGATTTTTTGAAAAAACTTTGGAAATTTCGAATTTTTTAAAGTTTTTGACGCGGCAGGAGGAGGGGGAGGGGGGAGGTGGGGGGGGGGGGACGAAATTTCCCAGAGCTTGAGGGGAGCGGGGGGGGGGGGGGGTCCATAATGCCGAATGTCCGATTTTACCAAAGTCACACCAATAACCAACACATCTTCTGCAATAATGTTGCAATGAGAATAATTGATTAAACCAGAGAATTCACACGGCCCACTACAGAGGCACTCTATCTTTTACCTGTAGCACCCGTGTAGGTAATCCCATAAGCTGTTCTCTACCCTTATTACGCTCCGCAGGTTCCATTGTCACGGGATCTTAACTTCTACAGATTATAAACTGTTTCTTATTTGGTATTAGCGTTAGGTGGTGTGTGACAGTGTGCCAATGTACATTGTACGTGTGGATGCTGCATGAAATGTAACAGAACACTAAACTTTGTGTATGACCACACGCTGTGCGAGCCATCTACTATTTTCGCTGGAGCGTGTGCAGATTTGGGGGGGGGGGGAGGAGGGTTCCTAGGGGGAGTGACGGAAATCGGTTGAATGAAGAATGTAACGATTCAGCGCTACTTTAGGGATTAAATCAACGTTATAAAATCATTAAAAAATTACTGACAATGGACCATGTTGGATTTTTTTTTACCTTCCCACAGGCTCGGAAAAAATTTGATGGAAATTAGTCTTGTCGATTTTTCCACGAGATTTTTTCTAGCGAACACAGAGGAAGAGCACTGCGCCGGGAAAATACGACGATTAATTTCACATTTCTCATTTCGGGACAGATCCCAACACCCGCCGCTATTTTACTGCATTTACGGTGACCCCATGACCTCCAATCCGTCCTCCCTTAGTTCTCCAATCTGTCGGAAAAGACGGACCCCTGGTCTGCATGAAAAATCGTCAGTTCACACCAACAAATGTCGGATGCCGTATGACCTTACGAAAAAAATACGTGGGCAATTCCACCCCAGATCACGCGTCGTGTGGCCAGCTGGCTCGCTTTCGGGGTCTTATATCCAATGGACCCCAATGGATTTTCTAAACCTTCCCTCTCATATAACTGCAATATATATATCAGCGGATGTGTGGGCAAATATGTGGCCGTAAATGATTGTCTAAAAAAAATTGAATACTTTCTAACGTTTTTTTTTTGGGAGGTGGAAACTTCAGATTCTTACCAAACCTTCCATCATGTCAAAAGTTCTAGAACAAATTTTGCAGAAATTGAAACTTCGGAAATTTGAAAATTTTTAAAAATCGAAAATTTGAAAAGTTTCACTATTTGAAGAATTGAAAAATTTGAACAATTAGAAAAAATAGAAAAATTCGAAAAATTTGAAACATTTGAAAAATTTGGGAAATTTGAAAAATTTGAAAAATTTGAAAATTTGAAAAATTTTTAAAATTTGAAAAATTTTTAAAATTTGAATAATTTCAAAATTTCAAAATGTCAAAATTTCAAAATTTCAAAATTTCAAAAAATTCACAAATTTCAAAATTTGACAATTTCAAAAATTTGAAAATCTGACAATTTCAAATCATTCAAAAATTTCCAAAAATGTCGAATTTTCTGAATTTTGTGTAGCATTTCTCCCGACGTCTGCAAGCGTGAAGGCGCGAAGTAAAAATATTAACAACATACGGATGCCGTTATTCGAGCACGTGGACCCCCTAGTTTTCCCCCCACTTTTTCACCCCCTCCCCCCAAATGATCTCGTAAATATGCCTTATACCTCCATACTTTGACATAAACCGCTCTGCTGTATCCAAAAAACACCCGTAAAATAGGAAAACGCTCGATCATTCCCCCATCGCCCCCCCCCCCCATATAACCACGCGCCATGCGCCCCGCTAAGTGCAAACAAAAAATAATATCAGAGCGAAAAAAAAGGGGGGGCAATACAGTAGCTGGAGGGAGCCTATCGCTAATGCGACGGAGCAACAATGCACCCGAATTCACATTGCACGCGTTCTACCGCTAATTCCTAACATTTCTCCCTTTTTTCTAGTTAAACCCCCCAGTAACTTCCAACCCCTGTTGTAACATTACATTTCGGAAAACAATTTTTTTTTCAGCGACCGGGCAAAAAAGTGTGTAATCGGAAAACTGAAACCCCAAAGCTTGACGGGCTTCGAACCGGAAATGACAAAATGAAAATTCGAAAAAAAAAATTTTCCATGCTTGAAATTTTCCTCAAATAAAATTGCGCATCTTCGTCCAATCAATGCATCCCCAAGGTCTTCTCCGTCGCACAAACCAGGCGATTGCATGCAGAAAATTTACATGACATTAGCATCGAATTGACGGGATAACTGAAACGCCCCGTGTTGGTTCCCTGTCGGTCAAGTTCATGGGTCACTTGGTCGGTAAAAAGTTGGCAGAATTTTTTCGCCTCCTTTTTTCATTATAAGTGAGGGTCAGGGTCACGGGCCAATTGCACAGTATTTTTAACCTCGGCTGGATTAATTCGGCATCATCACTGCCACTTGCGTCTCCCAAAAACGGCCTAAATGGCAAACACTTTGCCCATTCATTTTTTCGTTTTTTTTCAAATGCTTCACAAAAAATTAATAAAATACGTATCTGCATAATGTGGCAAATTTGCAAAATTTGGAATTTTTAAAAATCCCTGAATTTACGAAATATTGAGGATAGGATTATACGGTTGAATATCATTAAGCGGTAACCAAAACAGAGGAAGGGACTGTGAATAAAATTTGTGGCGCGACTTGAATTATTCAGGGGCCTTGACCTTACCCTCTACTCATTTCTGTTTCCTGTCCTAACTTTACGGAAATATAAAAAAAGATTTTTTTTTGCGAATGAAGACCTCTCGTTGGCTGTAAAAAATTAAATCCATTAAATCTTCACGTTTCACGGTATTTTTATTGGGAACCATTTTTCCCCACCCACACTTACCCACACCCGTCCACACTGACCCACACTGACCCACATCTGCCCACACTCACCCACACTTACCCACACCTGCCCACACCCACCCACACCCACCCACACCCACTCACACCCACCCACACCCACCCACACCCACCCACCCACACCCACCCACACCCACCCACACCCACCCACACCCACCCACACCCACCCACACCCACCCACACCCACCCACACCCACCCACACCCACCCACACTGATCCATACCCACTTGTTCCATTGGGGACGAGATATTTAACTCTTGTATTCTACAGTAAGAAAAAATATAATATATGTTTTTAGTGAATATTTCCAGTCAGCGTAACGCGCATGTTCCCATTCCCTTACCATAATAAAATGACAGATAATACGTCTGTGTACACAACCTGTGAGAATAGATAAATGATTGCCAAACGGTAGTCCAGTGCCAGTCAGGCATGAAGCGAAGATAGCGATCACGACTTAAGGGAAAGAGGAAAAGAGAATCAAATGAATGAGATAGATGGACGGAAAAAATTTGGAATTATTGGAAATATTTCGCAGTTGCGCAATAGAACATTCAATGATACATTGTTGATCACTTCGCTGCAACGTGAATAAGGAGACAAGTGCGGCTTTCTTATTTTTGAAGTATTCCATTTGTTCCATTCATTTTTTTAAATTTCTGAAATTTTTTATAGATTTTTTGGGACTTTCTACTGATACATTATTGGTATAAAGACATTTTAATTTTCGTAGCAAATGAACAACTTTGAAATAGTGACACGCACAGTTCCCAGAAAATTTACAAATTTGGAATGTAGCTCTTCCAAATTTGGAAGGGAGAACGTTAATTACTGTATTAGCCGACGGATGGCAAGGTTGAATTTTCCAAATTTAATTTTAAACAACTGACAATAAATCTCAAAAAAATCGAAAACGAATCGCAAAAAAATTCACTTCAAAGCCTCAAGAGATTTCGAGAATTTTCACAAATTTAAAAATTTCCAAAATTTCCAAAATAGCAAAAAAAAAATAAAAAGTTTTCATAAAATTTGAAAATTCAAAGACTCAGTGACAGAAGATATATGCCTCGCAATCAGTCACTGCAAGATTGCTATTCTCCACTTATTCCAATTTCCCTAGCACCTTGAAAAAGTTCAAATGTTCACACGTACAATTCCCAGAAAAATTTGTAGCTCTGCCAAATTTGGAACGAGAGAGCGTTAATTACTGTATTAGTCGACGGTACAAAATTGTCCAGAAAATAAAGAACGACAAGGTGAGCGTAAAAAAGTTGATAAACTAGAGCTACAATGCTCGGGTTAAGGCGAGAGATCGTGAGTCAAGACTTGGTGCACCATGTGCGATTCAAGTTGTAGTGAAATACGTGCTTCTAATGTCGTCTCGTGCGACAATCTAATTAGGCGGACTAGCACTGTTGTCATTTGCATTCAAGCCGCTATAATTAACTGCTAAATTTGGAAATCGAATTCGGTAAAAAGTTGGGAAAACTATTAATGAGCGAATGGCGGAATCGTCAAAGGAAACTTCAATACAATTAGTACCGGCTGTATAATTGATAATACTCCTAAACTCTGCAGATTTTTTTTATTCATGTTTTAAGGAAGCATTTATGTTATAGACATTATATACCTTGATCTATCGAAGAAGACAACCACGGAAGACCTCAATTTGTACGTCGTTTCGACGAACCTGCATTCCACGCTAGTACACCGAAAGGGGATTCCCGGTACGGGGACTCAATCCGGGGTTCCCCTGTGTCAAGGGCCGGTGACGCTATCCTCAAGCGCGCTTCGTTTGACCGCGTGGCGGCGCGTCGGATGCAGCGTCGGCAGTTGGGCGCGAACTGTTTGAAATCGTTCGGATGTGACGTAAGTCTCAATTCAATCAGTCTCTATTTTTTTTCCAAAATTATCTGATTTTTCTTTGCTTGTGTTTCGAGTAATCTTCCCGAACATCATTTAATTCTGTCGTTACACAGAATTTGCATAACAATTACCACATTTTATCGGGACATTTTTACTCAAAACAAGTTGAACGACCCCCCCCCCCCCCCCCCGCAATATTAAAACGTTTCATTAATACAATTTCTCACATGCGAAATTACCATAGATAAACGAAACTGGTGAATGAAGAATGATATTAATCCACGTTTTCTGACCCTGGAGTTCAAGAATGGATTGATCGGTGTGATTCAATCGGGCCTGTCGATTAAATTGAGGATGCAACATGATACGCACAGTCTTTGGTATCGCCCCCCCCCCGCCCCTCCCCCTAGACCCCATGTCTCATTTCAAAGACGAACATCTTCGATGCTATAAACAAGACCAATCTTACAGCTCCAGTTATCCGCAGTTTTTTTAATTTGTGAAACACCTTGTTGTTGCGCGCGCAGAGCGCTAAGAACCAAAAATGCCGCGCGAGGACCTAAAGCATGCTCGAGAAAGTCCGAATTGTCAAATATAGAAACTATCCATTTTTATATTATTCCGATATTAGGGCAGCGCCAGTTTAGTGCTCCATGGTACATCTCATGTGTATATCTATAGATATATATGTATACACATAAACGACTTCTGAAGTCCCCGGGGTTTGCAGAATATATAATCGTATTGTATACCTCACACAAACTCGAGCCCAGTAGAGATCTACATAATGTTTATTATGCTAACCTAGACTAACGCGCTTGCATCAACAAGTGTTATATTATCATTCAAATAAAATGTTTTAATCTGCATACGTTTTATCGCCCTCTCGCGGTATGCGGAATGTGCGAGCGGCACGAGACACTGCAGTAGACAGGAGGCACCCTCCTCGCATGCTTTTCCTATATGTGAGGTATATTCAATGACGTTGATTGAATCTTTAATTCACGCATGCGCATGACCACGTGCGCTCAAAATTTCACGTAATCAAAATTTCTCAGAACAATTGAATTTTTTAAAAGCTTTTTTACTCTCCAATTGCTATAATACCCCACATATTTTTTTCGACATTTTCCCGTTGTTTTTTTTCCATTATCGAATACGGTTTTTCGAACCACCCGAGAAGTGCCGTGGCGTCCCGCGAGTGTCGCTCCCCGCGCCGGCCAATCACAGGCCGTCTTCAGCGGAGGCGTCCAATGAAACGCATAGAAACCCCCGCGCAACTCTTGTGACGTCACGAGCACTAATAAACATAGTGCATGCAATGAACATAAAAATTTGAAACCACAATTTTCAAACAATTTTTCTGTTACCTTTTTCTTAAATTTTTGATCCTTGTCCTGCGGGTTAAAAGCTCAGATTATAATTGCCGAAAAATCACCACCGACGAATAACCGCTGATACCAAAAGCGGAAAGACTGACGACTTGACAATAAATGGTTTAATATCTCTCATTCACTGGATATCAGTGAAAAAAAAAAGTGGCCATTACTCAAGTGCGCCTAATAGGGAGAAGAAGAATTGCCGACGGGTCATCGGCACACGCCGTGTTGCCGGTGCGTGGGCCCCCACCCCCCCCCCCCCCTCCTCCCCTATTCCTTCTAAATGACTGGTGCCAACAGATGAGATGAAGAGGAATCTCTGAGTGCAAAGTGGCGCTTAACATCCACCGATTGTACCGAGTTTCAGGGTCGTGTGAGATTCTCTCGCTTCAATCATTTGGTATATGGGTATCCGGAGCGTCACGCAACGGATCGTAGACGGGATATGAGGTATGTCATGCATTAGAGGTGCCCTGACCATGTCAATTGTTTCATTGAGCACTTGAACCCGGGGAAAATTATGGAGTTCCACTGTTCCATTCCTCAAATTTTCATGCGCACTATGTGTCATTTTTACACATAAGAGGCCATGTACAGGCAACAACTTTGGCAATCAGCGGGAGATGAGGTCTGAGGAAATCATGGGTCTGAAAATTCTCCGAAAAATCAATTACCCCAAAATTGTTTAATTTTGCAGATCAGAATGGAATGGAAAGTGGATTGTGTAGAAGCCGAAAACCTCTCACCGCATGTTTTCGGTCGAGACAGTATATCTAGCAGAAACTCGGTGGACGTTTGCCCTCAATTAACTTCATAAGTGACTAAGGAGGCGTGTGCTCAACCCGTCTGTCTTAGAGGCCCTATTCAAAAGTCGCGTCAGTGTAAAATACTGGGGATAGAAAAGGCTTCTAAAATGAAGAAAGAAATAAGCGGATTGAATGATTATGACCCAAGACCCGAACAATTTCCCAATTCAATGCTCTCCTCCAGGATTCTAGTGACTCCGGACCTTCCCCCAAAATCGCGAATACTCCCTTAACGAGTCGCCTTAAGAAAAAATTGTATTGAACATTTTTTGTAGGGGATTTCATTCTGAACAGAAAAGTCTTATACCATTTTTCCGTCAGATGAATTGTTCTCGAGATACATGAAAAACAAAGTTTCCTTAATTTGGTCCAGCCCAGCATCCCAATGATGTATTGCAAAACTATCTTTAAGCGTAAAGGACGGGGCTTACAGGGGAATAAGGAAACAAAATACAGGGACGCTACAATTTCGGGACACTTTGAATACACCCTGTGGAACAAACATACACACAAATTGATGAAATTAAAAAGGAGAGAAATTGAGAAGTTCTCAAGTGATTAAATCATTTTCCTCTGAGCTCGCAACACTGCAACTAAATAGCAAATTAAATTAATTAATGAAGCCGAAGATCCTGAAAAATTACGGAAATCATTTTCCTCAGCAACATTCAGAGATGGAGAGAAAATGCCTGAGAAATTCAGAAAAAAAAAACATTTTTCAAATATTATGTTGTCCCTGAATGATTAATGGTCTTTTAGTCAAATGTAAGGAACCCCTGATTTATTGATTATTCCTCATCGATACATTAAGCAGTCAACTCGTTAATCAGCTGATCACTTGTTAGTACTAAAGATAGAAGTAGTTGTGGTTTACGTAAGTCAATGCTCGATCTACCGAAGAGATATGGCCACATAAACGACTGGTGTTGGGGGAACTTGCAAAGGTTGATATGCTGTACACCAAAAGGTCTATTCTGCTGATCAAACATGAATTGCTCGAGGTCACGGCTGGTGTAGCAGTGTTATCGAACTTTGGGAAAATTGAAGCGAACTCAAATATAACATGGCAAAACTGTTCGATAACAGACTCGAGATTCTGAGAAAAAAATAACACGAAAAATAACATGAGTGTCGCATGGTGAGCGCTCCGCCGCCCAATGCATTTCTCAATTTTCAATGACCAATGGCCCAATGATGGGTTTCAAACTCCCAAAAAGTTTCCCCAAATTAATCAGATCCGCTAAACTCTGTCGTAAAATTCCACTAATGAAGCGCGCAAATTTTGTGATTACACAGCCGAACCTATTTCGTTGATTTTAACTTCTACAAATCATCGAGAAGGAATTATATCATCGGGTGATAATGTTGATGATCATTCATGGAGCCGATTACATCAGCCCAATTACGATGGTAATTTAAACAAATAATGAATTAATAATGAGATAACAAAGTCATTCACCCAAATTTCCAAAATTTTCCACTTTCGAAATTTGACTAAATGGGTCAATTCCATCTGAATTTTTTTGACAATCGATTTTTTCGAGGACATTTAATCATTCTCGAAAATTTACCCATAATTCCAGAGCTACAAGCGCTCTCGATATATATTATTCACAGACAAGCTGTGTGGGTGGTTACCACCCAAAACGGGTGTTTCATCGGATCTCCGCGTTTGAAACTATTTCCAACAATTCCGGACTCTTTTGCAAGAGCTGGGTGGGTGTGGGGGCAGGTGGGTGGGTGGGGGGGTGTGTGGATGAGTGTGGGTAAGTGTGTGTGTGTGTGTGTGTGTTTGTGGGCGGGCGGGTGGTTGAGTAATTGTGGGTGGGTGGCTGTGTGTGTGTGTGTGTGTTCATCGTCATATTCACTACCTTTTTTTCTAGAATTTTTTTTTTCACATGTTCTCCAAGTTGTTGAGGTCCCTCAATACAGTCACAACATCCTCAATGCGCAAGTCATATCTAGCACTAGTGTTTTCAAGTCAACCATCAGTCTATGAGTGTCTTGTACTTGAGCCTGTGTACAACAGAAAAAAAAAAGAGAAAGATATTAAATAAACGCGTGGGTCCCCACGAGCTGTTCAAGGCCTACCTGGTTAGACGGAGGCAGTGATTGGTCGGTAGGCGACTGCGCAATACAGAGGTGCAAAGTAGCGGAGGAAGGTAAGCAGATGAAGGAAAAAATTTCCAATAGATGGAAGGAATAAAAAAAAACTGTCAAAGCTCCTGGAGAAAATCTTGCAACCATATTGCTGATATCAGGGGGAGGAGGCGGGGGGAGGGGGGGGGGGGGGGGAGGGGCACAAGCAGGAGTTATCCAGGAAAACAGCCTTGAATTGTCAGACTGTGATAAACACGTTGGTCTCTTTTTTTCTACTCATGCAAATATCCGATATATATATATATATATATATATATATATATATATATATATGTATATATATATTTTTTATAAGAATTTTTTTGCAAAGAATTTTTTTTTAACTCACGATTTTTTTTCAATTTCTAAGCTTTTTAGAAACTTATTTTTTTTTTATTTGAATAATTTTTTTTTTTCTTACTTTTAGTTGAACGAAGGTATTGTAATAATCTATTTTCTAAAATAAAAATTACGTTCTTTTTATTTTGATTATAAAAATCAAAGATGAAAAATTTTTAAATAATGTTTTATGCTAAACCCACATATTTTAAGATATCTCTGAATAAATAACGGTCTCTCATTTTCCCTGTGTATTCACTTAATTACGAAATTAGTCATCGATTTGTAGCGACCATTACTACTGGTATTGAATATATTCATCATCCCACAGTATCAATAATTGCAGCTATTAGCACCCCGTGATTTTTCTCCAGTTGAATAAAATATTTATATAGCAACAATACCTACATTATTCGTCACATTGGAAATGACGTCAGCTGTACCGGAAATGGAATGTAGGTAGCAGTGCTTATTAAGCTTCGACGATGGAGTGAGAATCACTTGGGTTGTGAATGGACGAATGAGTGAGATGGGTTTATGAGAGGAGTTTAGAGTGACAGTGGAGGAGGATGGTGTACAATTGTTTCCTCCGCACACGCGTGCCACAAGTACCATATATAAAAACGCACACATACACCTATACACCGCGTATTTTTCAAATTTTCATTTTTATGAAATTTTTTGAATTACCACCATCAATTTTAAATCTAAAATTTGAAAAAAAAACTTCAACCTGATTTTGAAACATTGTGGTTAAATTTTGTTTTCTTCTCATTTCTTTGGGATTTTTGAAATTCTTGAAATTTTCCTGTTTCTTTTTATTTTTTTGCATTTATAAAAATGTTTTGAATTTTTGAATTCTTTTTTTAATTCAAACAAAAAAATCAATTTTTGGAATTTTTGAAATCTTGGAAATTTTTCGAATTTTTGGAATTTTTGGAATTTTTGAAATTTTCGAAATTTTTGAAATTTTTGAAATTTTTGAAATTGTTGGAATTTTTGAAATTGTTGGAATTTTTGACATTTTGGAAATGTTTGAAATTTTTGAAATTTTTGAAATTCTTGAAAATTATTAACTCGCAATCAGAGGAACTTTGTGGGGCACGCGAATGGACCACTAGAGCTACTATTTCCATTGGGACCACATATAGCAAGTTCTCCATTATAACATTAAAAATCGAAAGTGAATAACTCAAGTGGCACTTCCGGAATTCCTCAGCTGATTGAATATTCTCCCCATAGATGACTTAATAATGGGGTACCATATCGATGATTAGATGATATACCTGGTCAGCTGATTTACATATTCAATCTGTTCCAATAATTTTATCTCGATTTATAATTCATTGAACTACGAGATACATGTGACAGTGACTAGCTTAATGTTATGGCAGGTGTTAGAAAATTAGATTGAATCATGTTAATGATTTCGCGTGAATATTCCGAGGAGCACATTGATATTCATTATTCCAGGGTTTGATTGTAAAGGAAGATATTCACGATTATGGAAACTTGGTGTAAGAGTAGAGGAAGTGGAAAATTTCATATATTGGAAATGGTGAAAGTTTGATTCTTCTGATCTTCGAAATTCTTCGAAACGTAGAAAAAAATTGATCAATTTTGAAATTCAAAAATTTTTGAAGATTGTGAAATTTTTGAAAATTTGCAAAAATTTCAAAAAAATGTCAGAAAATCTCAAAACTTTCAAAATTTCTTTGCTTCGCAAAAATAGAGCCAAAATTAAAAAAGCTCCAATTGAAAAGTCACTGATAACAACCCGTGAAATTCGTTCAAATTCACTCCCCAAATCGCATGTTAATCGCAGCTAATGGCACGCATTACCTTCAACTCCTCACTACTATTATCACTGTCTATTAAGGTTGGATTCCGGTGGCACGATTGCACACTATAAATAAGACCTTAATCAGCGATCGAATCTTACGGAGTTCATGTACCTCCTGTTTGTGCAGCGTGTATATGAATGTACACATTAGCCCTCGCATTAGCTTAAGAAGTTGTGAATATGTCGACGAGAGATTGTACAAATGATTCAACATTTTCCAGAATGTCATTCATTTTTCCAGTTACTGGAGTCCATGTACCAGTTATGGAACACATTACAATTGAAATCTCTCCCCAATGGATTTCACAATGTGTGTGTGTGTGTGCATCTGCATGTGTGTGTGTGTGTGTGTGTGCATGTGCATGTGTGGGTGGGTGAGTGGGTGGGTGTGGGTGGGTGGGTGGGTGGGTGGGTGGGTGGGTGGGTGGGTGGGTGGGGGTGGGTGGGTGTGGGTGGCTGGGTGGGGGGGAGGGGTGTATGGGTGGGGGTGGGTGTATCACTAAACCCGAAAAATCTCATAAAACTCCATCTTCCTGCGTCCGAAACTCGGGAAATCGAAATGACGAGGACGCGTAATACGCAGGCGCTTATAGCAATAATTTTTGGTAGGTGTGAACGATTCTTCGTTATGCGCGAGGGCGTGCAGAAGTGGGACAAACATATTCCGAAATGATGGGAGTGTAAGAGATGGAGATTAGAGGGAGATAGCGCGTTCGAGGATGCGCGCATGTCCTACTTGCTGGGGATACGCATGGTGGTGCGCATGCGCACAGTCACTTTTACTCTCTCTTGCAACCCCTCCCGTCAATTTCCACAAAATCCCCTATTGTCCCGTGCCAATTTTCCTTGTTAAAACTATGATTTTACATTCGGGGGACCGAAAAAGATTGATGAAAATTAAGGATAATCTCTTCTCTAATTCGCTGCAATTGCATTCAATTTTGCCCGTGGTACTAATTGCCGAGTTTTTATCAGATGATTTATTGTTAAGTATAGTGGGATTTATTTTGTACGAGTAAATAAAAACTGGATTGTTAACAATTTTTTTTTTTTAATTAATGTCACAAAATTTTAGGGATTTGAGAAAAATTGAAAATCGGAAAAAAGGTGAAAAATGGAAACTGAAAAATTGCCGGGGACTTTGAACCTGGAAAAAACGAAAGTTCAAAAGTTTTACAGATTTCAATTTTTCTGCATGGAAAAAATCGATTGAATCATTTTTACTATCACTTTTACGATCTTGCGAGAAATACTACCGCCAAGTTCCATAAAATCCCCTATTGTCTCGTGCCAATTTTGCTTGGTAAAACTATGATTTTACAATCGGAGGGAAAAAAGATTGATGAAGATTAAGGATAATCTCGGCAATTGCATTCAATTTTGCGGCTGGCTCAAAATCTTACCTTTTTATCAGGTAATTTACTGGTATTGAGTGTGCTGTTAGTTTTTTTAACAGTCGCATATTCATTTTTCTTAGACACATTTTTTCAAAATTATTCGGTTCAAAAATTCCCAAAATTTTGAAAATTTTGATAATCGCGGAATGATGAAGAATGTAAGGTTTTCAAAAATTTTAAAATTTCAAAAGTTTCAAAAATTTCGAAAATTTCAAAAATTTCAAAAAATTTCGAAAATTTCAAAAATTCCAAGAATTCCAAAAATTTTGAAAAATCCCAAAAACTTCGAAAATCTCAAACTTTAAAAATCCATCAATAGAACCCATTTCAATTTTTTTCCATTACCCTCCCTGTGTTTCCACTGATTTTCTGAATCCGAATATTTCACCCCTTTCCCCCGATTTCTAAAGGCCCATTGTTAGCGCGTGTCACGCACAAATAGGGGAAGCAGTCCGACGATTTCTTGATGGCACCTGGTTCCACTCGTTTCATCGTTCTTTTTTTACGACTTTTTTTCTATCCAACACCCCAGTAGTTGTTACCGCGTGCGGGTCTTCCTTTTGATTTTATTATCTGGACTGTCCCCTTTATTTCAATCCCCGCTGATTGCGCACAACGCCGTGACATCCGATAACGTCGGCGTCACTTTAACTGCGCAAAAATTCCAGTGTATATAATTGACAATTAGCAGATAGTAATCCGAGATTTTCCAAAAATTACTAAATTATTAAAAAAATTATCAATTACATTTCCCGCAATGAACTGGTGAACCCGGACCAGGACACATGTCCGTTTTTGCTGATTATCTCGAAAACCAGAAGAGATAGGCGAAATTTCATAATAACCTTTTTTGTAGTGCTCCATTTTCTCTACAAAAAAGGTTTATATACTATATTGGCTAAAATTCTCTGATTCCGAGATATCAATGTCATGAGATGAAAATTGATGAAACTGGCGGATGTGACAAGGGATGACCCATATTATTTAAATATATTTTTATAAATTTATTTAAATATATTCGGAAAAAAATATATTGATAATCTTCCTTTCATTCCAATATTTTGACATTAATTTTTGTTTTTTTTCTCAACACGCGATTAAGCCGGAAGTTGTGGCAACTCAGCGTCGCCAGCATCAGAGATGATCGGCATATTCAGGTATGTGAGAGGCGAAGGCAAGAGCTGTGGGTGTATTCTGTACCCGGAGATTTGTCCACAAGGTTATCAGAAAATCATTCCTACAGTATCACACCTATGTATTAATGTACTGAGAAAAATATATATGACATATTGCACAAAACCTTGCTCCACTTTTTCCGCCGCCATTTTTCGACTTTCCATCTTTCTATTTTTTGGGATAAATAATAACATGATTTCTTTACACGACCGCCTAGCCTGCCTCTTGCACAACCACACACACACACATTTTTTTCAATTAATTTTTTTTATTAATATTATGTTTAGTTTTTTTAATTTTGTTATCGGTTCGGAGATTGGTGAAGCTATGCGCATGCACACATACATATATAAATCATACCTATAAGATGGTACCGCCCGGCCGGGCGGGAGCCTATAACCCGTCGCGGGGGGAGGTGGGAAGTGGGCGCCCGCCATCGTCGCACAAGCGTTTCCGGGGGTTTACCCTGTGTTTCGAAATACGGTGGCCGGAAGGGAGGGGGTCGGACCCAGCCGCATGGATGGGTGCCCAGTAGGCCCTACCGGAGAAAATGCTCAACAGCAGTTGAGGTCGGGAGTATAAGCACGAGGGACGGAGGAAACACACCCACCCACCCACCCACCCAAACACCCACACACACACACACCCACCCACACACACACACGCCCACCCACCCACCCACCCCCCCCCCCCCCCCCACACACACACACACACACACACACACAGATGCCTACATACACCTAAGTACGTAAACATGTACACCCACACTCCCACTCACCAATATCTGTTTAAAACAGATTTTGGATGCGATTCACATCAGACGTACCCACAAAATCCAAATTCTTCTTACTCATGACATAACCCTCAACTTTTGGAAAATGATTCTAGGTAACGAGATGCAAGCTACATTGCAATTAACGAACTCGGTTGAACTAGACGTTCTTGATTTGATTCAATCAAGACAGTGGGTAACACGCGAATTATGGAAGCCGCTGTGTACACATGTTCAACACTGCTTCAGTCTCCCCACTGGGTAAATTCCCTCCTTCTTTTTTTTCTCTAACCGTGACTTATCTCATTGCGACACGCAACACGAATGACGATATGCAAAGTTATTTTTTCTTGTTTACTTTGTTTCGTGCAAGGAGAGGCTGGCTGATTCGTGGAGGATCGAACACCTTGCGCCAAGTCGCGGTGATTGAGCCGAGTTTCGTTAAAATTTATCGATGCGGATTGAAGGGTGGAGGCACGGGGAAATTCGGAGAAGAAATTGGGTTGCGGAAATGGGGAACCTTGTAATTGACCCGGGATATTCCGCCCAATTGTGCACCTAATTAATTGCGCAGTTGGGAGTCATTGAACTAATGATTGATTATGAAAATTACAAGTTTTCATGCAATGCATTCAACCAAGAATATTTTTTTTTTATTGTTAAGTTACTTACTAATCAAAACGTTAATCCCAGAATGTTAAGCAGAAGTGGAGCGATAATGTCGATGGAATTGTTCGTCTTTTTTTTTTGCGAAAATTGCATCACTGGAGCTTCGATTTTTCCCACGTAGTAATCGATTTGAATTCACAACAAAAGGAGGAAATGACGATTTCAATGGAGAACACGAGAAGTAGAACACAAACGAGACAACTTGACTTGTTTAACTCTCAATTTTACAGCGGCTATATCAATTTTTTTTTTTTTTTTTTTTTTTTTTTTTATTGGAGGGTGTTTGATAATAAAGCGTAACGCCAGATCAGTTATTGTATACTTTCATCTCGTTTATTAATTAAAATTCAGTAGTAATTTAGTTTCTGCCATTCTAACAAAACGTTACCACTTGCCAGATTTTTTTTATTTCATTTTCTTATCATCCTTTTTTTTGTCCATTTTCTCAGCATTTTTATTTTACGTTAATAATAATTAATATTTAATATAATAATATACAGAGGGGATTGGAGTGTTTTTTTTGTCCATTTAATTTTGTTTTTAGACGACCCTTGAATTTTTTTGTCATTTTTCGCATGGTCTCAACATACACCGGTTTTTTTTTTCATTCACTCGCACTCGCTCAAAATTTACTTTTTTTTTTCCAGGGAATTGTTTTTTCGTGCAATTTAATGGCGCGCGAAATTGTGAATTTTTCTCGCGTACGATTTTTCGGTGCCAAGAAAAATTAATTAACAAATTGAAAATTAATTAATTAATTTTTTTTATAATTTTCTTGGCAAAATCAACACTTTAATTTTTGCACTAAAATTTTTTTTGTCAACGAGAAAAAATTCACAATTTCCCGCAAATTTACGCTCCATTAGGTACTTGAAATTTCATTAATTTTGCCGCTTTGTTTATTTCTTGTGTCAGGTAATTTTCTGTTTATGTACAAACGAGAATAGGTGGCGGGTCCTATTGGCCTATAATCGCAAATCGATGTTCAACGATTTAATTTTTTGTTCTTTTTTTTAATTTGTTTTTCTATAACGTCGCTCCCCAATCAATCACAACGTCACATAATTTCTCTCTCTCTCTCTCTCCCTCTCTCTCTCACTGTACACTCACGTTTCATTAAAATAACAAAAACTAAAAGAGAAAAAAAAGGCAATAGTAACGAATGACCAAACGATCGGCAATTTTCTCGCAACTCCGCTCAGTCAACTTTTCTCCTCTCCTCCAAAATTATCAAGAAAAATACAAATTCTGTTTCTCAATGGCCGAAAAAAGCAATAATCGGGTAATAACAATGACAACAATTTTCCAATAATTACAATAAATTTAATCATAATATATAATAATAATTCATTCTTTTAAATCATGTGCACTACCGATTTTTTTGGCGCCGATTAACCTTTTTTCAATTACACAATTACAATCAATTGACGTGAGATCGGAAATCGGCGAGAAAAATTCTGATCGTTACCAAAAGAAAAAGATATAATTAAAAAAAAACCAAAAAACTTGGATTTGCCATCCTCATAATTTGTTCAAAATTCTTTGCATAAATCTATACAATACCGCGTACGCGCGTAATTCGCACGAGTCTCATATGCCGCATCCTTCCTAAAATTAATAATCAAATTTTTTAAAATCAATCTGTCAATTTTTTGGGGATATCTCAGGGACGCGAAGCGATCCACCATTATTTAATTTCCCAAAAAAAAATCCAAAAATTACTCATCAAAGCAAAAAAAAAAATATGGAAGAAAAATCGGGATATAGTAAACTCGATGGCGCGCGACGCAGCATGCTCACTTAACTTACTAGCATTATCTAGTACATTATTTACAATCCATATTTACTTATGTTACATCACCCGGTGAATTCCACCCGAGCACAAGAGCCCTACGGTATACGGGTTTGCAATGCGAACGCTAGTCCCTCTCTGTGTGTGTACTTTTTTTTTCTAACTCATTTTTCACGTATACTTTGTTTTCTCTCGTCATATATGTGGACGCAAATATATATATATATATCCAATATATATGTATATATTGATTGTGTGTCTTTTGCAGTTATATGCGTGTCCGAGTGCCCGTCCCCCGAGTGTGTTATGTCCTTCTCTGCGACCTCTCTGAAACTGGTTTTTTTTTTCTAAAAAATAACTCTTTTTTTCCTGCTTTATGCTCGAACAGTATTCTCTAGTAATATTTTCACGTTCTCTAGAATTCCGGGACAGTGTAGCGACGGTAATATTTTTTTTTTTTTTTTGAATATCGTACTCACTCTCACTGGGTCGAGCGAGCCAACTTCTTGACTTCCATAAACGATTTTTCCGAGATTTTTTTTCTCTATTCTATGGCTAGAGCCGAGCGCTGTTCATCATCAGCACAGGTGATTTTTGTAATTTTTTTTTTTCCAGTTTTCACGATGAAGTTAATCATTGGCGCGATGGTGAAAAGAGGGTCGAGAGGCTCAACAGTTACTGGACAACACACACACGGTCAACATGGCCGTTAGAAAATAAGAAATAAAAAAGAGAAAATTGAGAAAATGACCACGACACTTGTCCATTGCTGCAGTTGTGAGGTGAACAGAATAAAAATATAAAATAACTATGACAATTTTTTTTTCACATTCTCGCGATTACCATGTCGCGAGAGTCGCGCAATGAGTTGTCCGACGGTGGAACCTTGTTTCATCTCTTTTTATTCCCCCATCATCTTCATCTCTAATTATTTATATATCACGTTCAAAGCACTTCACCGAGAGAGAGACACACGTCACAAAAAACCAAACAAACAACAATTTATTAACAAACAACGTTGGGAACGTTACGATAGCGAGGTACGAATTTTATATTACATGTGCTGCTGCTTTTCATTATTCATTCAAATTGTCCGATGTTATCCTTGGGATTAAATCCGCTGCTAATCCTCGATTGACTCGCCGTTCCTTCCGTCTAGCTCAAAGTCTCTATAGCTGCTATTTTTCACTTGGTTATCGATTTTTAAGTTTATTCACAATTGTAAAAACATCGCCGATAGTTAGAGTTTGTTCATTTCGTCGCGGCTTATTTTCTATTTTTATCCCATCAATGTTCAATGATTGAAGCCGGACACTGAAACACTTGCGTCGGCCTCCCCGGTGCTCCGGTTAAGGCCTCGTTATCACCCCGTATCGAAAATAACCCTTTGAGTCTTTAATATCATTAATAGCTCAATCAATTATCATCCAGATCGTCATTATCCAACTGACTAGCCAGAAATTGTATGTGCTGCTCTAGCTGTTGATTCTGATGACGATGGTACTGCCACTGCAGCTACGACGCACCATAACCAGTGGTTCTTGCCTGGAGGTAGTGATGATAAAAGGGTGGTAGTCCATCCGGACTTGTTGTTGAATTCGATTGTGAGGTTATGGCGAGGCCCAGCGGGGGAGGCCCCGGCGAACGCTAGTGAGCCGCTAACGAGTGTGCTGTTAAGCCCTGAGGGCTCAGCATTGGTGGACTATGGCTATGTCCCATTGGTGAACCATGCAAATGATCCTGCGGATGATAGCCCTGGTGTAAACCCTGGCCTTGATGTCCAGGTGGCATACCATCCATCATACCATCGCCAAGTGTATTTGGTGGTGTCATACGCTTCTCCTTTTGCCGACGGTTACAAAACCATACTCTCACAACTTCCTTCTCCAATTGTAGACTATCAGCTAGTGATGTTATCTCCTGGGCTGATGGTTTTGGCTGTTTATGAAAATGCTGCTCCAATGCACCCTTCACTGACACTTCAATTGAGGTGCGCTTTTTTCTTTTTCTACCCTGCGCTGCTATTTTATCGATACTCGTTGGTGAGCCCGTTGTCGAATCCGCTTCTTCCAGCCACTTTTGCAGCAGGGGTTTCAATTTACACATATTTTTGAAGCTAAGTTGTAACGCTTCAAACCTGCATATCGTCGTTTGTGAGAATACATTGCCGTATAGAGTACCAAGTGCAAGGCCAACATCAGCCTGGGTGAAGCCTAGTTTGATGCGTCGCTGCTTGAATTGCTTAGCGAATGCCTCGAGATCGTCGGACGTCGGTGTGTCCTCTTCACCTGCACTGTGATCCCTATCCAGGGGGTGACCAGCGTGCAGTGGATGGCCCGCTGGTGGGCTGTGATTGTGAGCATCTCGCAGATGATGGGGCAGACCAGCTTGATGATTGTGAAGCTGATGGGGATGTTGATGGGGATGCTGGTGTAGCATACCATTCATTGCAGCGTGATATTGTTGAAGTGTTGTTGGTGATGCAGCACCACCACTTGGATTGTAATGGGCCGACGGTACAACTGGTGCATGCCATGAGTGTGGTGAGCCCATTCCCGGCGATTGATGTGGTCCCCGATGATGCATACCCTGAACAGTTTCATTAGCCGTTGCAGCAGCTGCTAATGGCTTAACATCCAAACTCGAATTACCCTGTGCATGTGGATGATGGTGTGGATGATGTGTTGTATGGTGCATTCCCATTGATGCTGTCCAGGGGTCACTGCCGGGTTGTAGGCTGACCCATGGATTTGTCGTTGGCAAACTTGTTGGGTGGGATAGGCCATTTGGCGATGGTGATGATGTTACTTGGTGGTGATGATGATGGTGGTGATGATGCTGCGGCACCGGCATATACTTCATTTCACCGGCGTCGGCGGCGCTGCGGGGTGATCCCGATGAGTAGCCACCTACACCGATGTTCATACCGATAGCTGTACCCGAACCACCGTCCAGGTCGGCTGACACTGCGCTACTAACCGGCATGTACGTGGTAGCTGCCATCTACTCCCTCACCAGTCAATCGTAACCGCAACACCTAGGTGCTTGCGGTCTTCTCCGGCCCCCCTGCTCCTTTTTCTTTTAACCAACAAACAATTGGATGGTTAGGATGGCTAGGGTGGTTCACTTGTTATCACTCAACTTAGGCAGTCCCTTATGGAGCTCATTCAGGTAGTTCAACCTGCTATCCAATTGATCCCCCCAATAGTGGTGGAGTACCCACTTCTAGGTTTACTATGGGTGGTAGACTAGACACGGAGGGGGACCCAGGAAAATTGTTCCTCCCTTCTCCAATCACTCAGAACGAACGAAATTTTTGGAAATGTTGATTGTTCGGGCTTCGGTATTTCCTTTCGGGATATTTGACAACTCTCATTAACTGTCAATGTTCGGTGGTAGACTCCACGTAATTGCATTGGTCACTACATATCTATTCACGTTCTCTCGCATTTTTGGGGGATAACCAAGGAGAACAAAAAATAAACACAAGATCACTGGATTTTTTCTTCCTTCGTTAAAGTTCACTGATTGATCGGGTGATGCCGACAGTGAGACTCAATGGATTTTGCCTCTTATTGATGTACTCCTTGGTGCACAATCACCCAGATATTAAATTGTCCACATATCCACATGATTCACGGATTAATTGCAAAAAAA
Organism: Asobara japonica; assembly: GCA_026005395.1. Classification (NCBI taxonomy): domain Eukaryota; kingdom Metazoa; phylum Arthropoda; class Insecta; order Hymenoptera; family Braconidae; genus Asobara; species Asobara japonica. The sequence continues at coordinate 4,796,238 of BQMI01000298.1, read as the reverse complement.
AACTCATGAGCCAACTCGGTCTGTACTCCGGCAAAATTAATTGTCGAACGTTTTGGAATTTATCGCAAGTGTCTTCCGCGCTTTTAAATTCCAGTGTGTCTGCCCAAACGTTTCAACCATAACACCGACTTGCACAAAGTTGATAATTAAAAAACAACTCCGTTTCAATTTAATAATTGTCAATAATTGAAAATTAAAAAAAAATATATTATGCACAAAATAATAAACTCCCGATAACACACTCCAACGATATATCCTCCTTATGTATCACGATAACCCGAATGAGTGAGATTGAATATAATTTTGTAGTATTTGGAGTAAAAAGAAAATATACGGATAAGAGAAAATACGTAGACTTGCTCTCATGCGTTATGCATGTTGTAGCTGAGAGCGACTGACTGCCTCGCCTCACAACTTGCCCGAGGTTCCCGACGGCCGCCCGAGCTACCCCCGTAACACCGTCATGCGCGCAACCAACAGCACACTTCTCCCACTCTGGTACCAGTCAATTGCCATTGGTTCAAGTAGCAAGGTGGCCGTCGGTACTACGTCACGATTGGGCGGCGCCCACCAGTCCAGCTCCGCCTGTGCTACGGGTATGTTGTTTAGGTTTGCGAGTGAAACACTGGACCCTCTACCCCAGACTACCACTATTACCCCTCGCGCGCTTCTATCAAACCCCGAGAAACACTGTGCGAAGATCACACCACTTCTGGCCCTATTACGTCTTATTATTTTCCAATTTTTTCTCTTTTTCCCACTTTTTTTTTTTCATTCAAAATTTCATCGCTTGTTCGCAACTGGGCAGTAGGTAGATCAGATGTCCTCGTGGAGGCATGGACTCCGGGATCTTCACCTGTGTGTGCAGGACGGTTCGCTTCCCAAACTTACTATACAAAAGACCAAACAGCCATTCAACCAACAATTGAACGTTTTTTTTCAGGCTATCTCATTTTTGTTTTACCCTTCAAGTATATCTATATATAAAACCTCACTACGGCGGAGGTGTGAGGGACCGAAAAAGCCGAAATAATCCAAATAATAAATACCAATACTCTGGATTTTCCACCCAAAGTTTATAACTCAAAATCTTGTTTTGGTCAAAAACTATATTGAAGAATTGAAAGCAAATATAGCGAGATATAAATTGCAATTGAATGTTTAGTTGGTGACGAGTGGTTTAAACAATTCCCTTACACACACACACACACACATACACACGGGCACACACACGCATAACCATCATGTTGCGACCTGGCTCCTTCAACCCGCGAAAATTCGCTGTGTCCCATATTCGGTACCAGAACGATAATTAATCGTAAGTCCACCAGCTCCATGGACAACCGGAAGTACCCAACCCACCACTTCATCAACCTCCCCATACCTTTCCACGCGACGGTCCCAATACTCCATTAGAACCAAAAATCATATCGAGCAAAACCGTCGGAATTGTAACGATTGTATTATACGCTCGCAAGAGGCGTTGGGTGGTGGCGGGGGGTGGGTGGGAGGGGGGGTGAGGGGGGTAAAGAGGAGCACAGACGAATATACACGTTTTAGAGGGATAGTGGAGTGTGTCTGGCATGTGCAACAGGTGAAGAGGTTAGGTAGAAGCAACGGGTGGAGGACTTCGTTTGGAATATCTTTACTCTATAGAGGTTTATGGAGTGATGAGAGACTGATTGAATCGCAAGAGCCGTTAATATTCCACTTGTCGATCATAATTGATACATCCAGCCAAAATCTCCATTATCCGGCATCTACCAAGGGGGGACATCATCCAATATGTAGCTGGAGAAAATTATCGTTAATCCTGCAGTCTTGAAAGATTGCGAGTGCAACAGGTTATCTGCGTGGACACCCATCCCTCTAATTAATTATCCAGGTGATTTCGATACAAATGCCTGTTTGTCAGATAATGATGGTGATAAAATAGCCACGCTTTTAGCACATTTAAATGAGACGAGCCACAGGTAGCCATTGTAATACACCCCCCCCCCCTCCCTCCCTCCCCCTTTTTTTTGCTATATATAAAGTCAAGTCGGGAGCCTGGAGCACTCATTGGCGTTGCCAAATCAGCATCAATGAATCAAGTTGGAAGAAGTATAATGCGCTCATGCTATTGAAATAAAATGCCCTATATATTGGCTTTTATTAGGACTATTTAAAGGACAATGATAGATATTTTATTGGATGATAAATGAAATGATACATTTTGCACATAAATTTTCAGCGGTACTTGTTAGGTATGTATTACGCCAACAGACAATACGATGTTTATATTATGGCACCATGCCCGGACGGATGGTTCTCATACGTGTTGAGGATAAAGAGAGAAAGATAGGGGGGGGGGGGGGGGTGAGGGAGAATGGAAAAATTTTTTACGACCCCTTTCGTCCGGAAGAAGTATTCGCTACCGAGAGCTACATAATACCTCCCCTATCCACCTACCCACACTGAATCAACAGTTGTAAAATGAATGTGAGAGGTTTTATCAGCCAATACAAATCCCTTTAATCCCGCCCAACCATTTTCCACCTATTGAATATTTAAAAATAAAAAATGAAAACGAGAAATTTGGGGAAGGGGATGCGGGCCAAGTGTAATTGGCAAACGCGGATAACCCAGTGGAGATTTCTGGGTATAGATCCCGGCGACATTCTATCCTGTGGGTTATACTAATTCGATATCTACCAATTATTGGTCCAATTGGATTTTTTTTTTTACCAATTCGATTTAGCCATAAAAAATATCGCTTCAATTTTTTAATTTTTTTTTATTTTGCTGAATACTTATTAATATGTTTTTCTGGGCAGTTTTCTCAACTCTATACGCATTTCGTGGAGGGAGTGAGAACACCCGTCGTGCAGTCGCACTGTGCGGATATACTACTGTGGAATTTTCGAGAGGGGTTGTAAACTACCTGAAATACTGGGTTGCATAATTTCGGAGACCCCCCCCCCCCCCCCCCCCTCCCCCCACCACCTACTGGTAGGCTAAATTTTACTGCAGAAGGTGACCCTTCGCTGGTGGTACCCTAAGGTAACATTTCCTAGGGTGCGAAAACATTTCAGATAAACATATTTGATATTGCTGCATTAGGAATGGCTCAACTTTTGTTTATTAGAAAATATTTTTCTGGTGGGATTCTGCTTCCCGGGTCGGCTGACCGTCTGCGAAGCGACGGGAAAAAAAGTAGAGGAGCTCATAACAATTATTAATGAATGTCAGTTTGTCTGTGCCACTGTTGAATTTTGGAAATAATTGGATGAAAATGGAAAAGAAAATAACATGGAGACTGAAAATTGGGAAACAAGTGATACTATTGCATGCCTCGTGTTAAGGTGTCTTTTTTTCTTGCCCACTAAATAGGGAATGGCATGAGGTGTGTCGGCTTGATGAACGATTTTATCGGTAGTCACGTTTTATCCCAAATGTGGTCTAGATGCCAGGTGTGACTGGAATTACAGGTGTACCAAGAGCGAATGCGATATTGCACCTAATGGCGGTGCTCCCTCGTTTACTGCAACACCACGGTGGTTAAATCCGGCGGACGTTGGCAGTACGCCGTACTGTTGATTTTTAGTTGCAATAAAATTCAATTTTCGTGTTTCACTACCGAATACTTAGAACGTGAAGGATAAAAGTTGAAAGTACCGTGGGTTGTAGGCCCATAAAAAAAAGTGTAAAAGAGGAAGATGAGATGATAAACAGAGGAAGTATGTGTGAATGGGGAGTTAACTGTCATAATTTGACCGACTTTGTCCTCGGAATAATGAATATTTTAATATTTTATGCTGAATATTTTGCAATTACTTTGGAAATTGAAATTTGGAAATTGAAATGTTTTCCATAAATTACTCATTTTTTTTTTAATCGTATTATTCGTCCTGAGCCAAAAAAATCTGATCCATGACAGATACTATTTTTTCGTGCAATCAAATAAATATATTTTCATCGTGTTATTTTCTCTCTTATTTTACAATTGATGAAAAAAAATTCTCCGAGACTTGTGCTCCGATGGTTCGCTGCGCGAGTGAATGTGACTATTTGGAGAATGGTGGGGATTGTGAAATAGAAGGAGTGGGGAAGGTGAGGGTAGTTTGAATTGGAGTGGGAATTTCTCGTGAGGGTACGTTAAATGTGAAAGTGGGGGAATCCCCGGTTGCGGAGAATGACACGAGGCGGCAGTAGTGCACGGTATGTTGAGCGGGCGGACTAAACTTTTCCTAGCTCCGACGAAGAACTACTGACGCGATAGCCACTACGGCTGCGGACACGGCGCCGCCATCTGTTGAATTTTAGGGACACTAGTGGCGTCGATTCGCTGGGAATCCCCCGTTTTTTTGGTTGACGCGCCTGTGCTGAGGGCTTGTGAATAATATAATTGGGGGCTTATCAGTTGATAAATGTCGTAACCAATTGTTGATTATCTTCGATTAATAATTATAGTAACGCTTTTTAATGGTTTGCGCAATAAATTTCATTTTTAAATTGTCCGATTTTACTTTACGTAATTTTTTTTTTTTTTATTTAATATTTGAAATTTGAAATTTATTTCAATTATTTATTAATTAATTATTTTATTAATTTTTTTATACGTATATTGGAGGTAATAAAGGTCTCAGGTCGTAATGGGGCTTAGTTTTATGAATATGAAAAATAATTTTAGCCCAATTACTCATTATAATTTAATTTTTAATTACTCAGTCAAATTCAAAATTTGATGAATGTCATTTCCGATCGTAAATAATTAATATTTGAAAAAAATTCCGAGGAAGAAACAATATATATACCTCAATTTTCCAGTCATTACTTACTACTTAAGTATTCATCGGTGCAGCTGGCAATCAATGCTCTTGCAAGAGTCTACATGTTAAAGGTGAGAGAAAGATCTTCCTGAATTGACATACAACAGGGGACAATGGTTTATTTACAATCGTCTTCTACGTGACCTGAATCAATATCAGTCAAGTGGCCAGACATGTTGAGCAAGAGGTGTGGTGTAGGTTGGGTAAGGACCAAGTGATATTTCTTGGTGTTCACAGTAGACCTTGCTAAATGATCTATGTTGAACCGTAACATTTTGATAAAAATCTACCTTGTGTCTTTGGGTCTCCAGACGAAGGATTCTCAGAGCTGCCACCCAGTTTGGCGCCAGTGGTCCTGGAGCTATCATCTGTTGAGATTCAAGGGCACAGCCTCAAATTTGGGGATTAAAAACGGCTCTTCCGGGTTTCTCATTTCTCAATTTTTGGGGCTTTTGGACTTTCTGTAATTTCGGAAATCATTAAATTTTTTTAGTTCTGTCTTTACACACACACACACACACATACAGACAGACAGTGCTATTGGCGGTACCCATAAAATGAGACCGCAAGGCCGAGCCGGAGTCGGCCGAAAGTCGGCTCCAGCCGCACGGATGGGTGCCCAGTAGGCCCTACCGAAGAAAATGGTCAAGAGCGCCTACCATGGGGAGTCCAATCGAGAGAGACAGAAACACACAAACACACAAACCCTGCAAAAATTGAAAATTGCATATATATGAGACTTCTACGTTTTCGGACCATGACAAAACCCTTGCTACCGGAACTTGGCAATTGAGTTCATGAACTAACTTTTGATGGCCAAAATGCATTTTACGTCAACTGGACTGGAGAATTGACAGTTCTCGAAGGATTATGTACTCCCAAAGAGGTACTCAGTTAGGGAGATAGCCATTAGGCAGTGCTCGTAGATGGGTTGGATCGGGAATTAGTGGGATCTGGGGATCTCAAGAGGTGGCGAATAGTGGAGAGCGAGGTTACTCAACGTGAATATATCCAACATGTTAGATTATAGTTGCGGTAGATCGAATCGACGCTTGGGCTAACTTTGCTAGACCGCAATCGCACTAACACCCAGCTAGGGAAAGGGTTCAAATTCACCAGCTGGGCTTCCAATGGTGTCCCTGTCTGCCGTGACATTTGCTTCTTCGGAGCAGAAAAATTATCCCTTCATGAAAAAAAAAAAAAAAAAAAAAAAAATTCAGAACCCAAAACGTCCAAATTTTTCCCCTAACAAATATAAGACACCAAAATTTCAGAAGCTAAAAAATTCACATCAGTAGTTGATCCACAATTTCCCTCCATCCTCCAACCTGAATGAGCGAGAAAAGAATTATGGCCCCCGGGGCGCATACACCCTTTGAAGAATGCCAATCTGTTACACATGTATTATATGAATGTATGAAACTATAGACAGAAAATAAGTACAGCGGGGCAACCAAGACGCGGCCGAAAGTTGTGCGAGATAACGATCGATCCTCTGAAATATGCGCCACACCAATTTGCCGATCGAAATTATTATTAAGAGGTACCTCTATACTCTACCGAACCAAACTCACCTCCCCCTTATCCACCCCACCTCAACTTACAAGCCTGCAATATTGGCAGCCGCGAAAATTAGAAAGAGAGGATAGATAACCGAAGAGTAACGTAAAAAAGAATAACAAAACTGTCAAGTTTATTTTTTTTTTTTTAAGACTATCTAGACCGCTTATGGAATATATATAGTAAAAGCAGTAACGATAGAATGAGACGAAAAAATGAGTGTGCAGAGGATAAACTTGGCGAGGTCCGACCTAAGCCCTGTAATCACGAGATTGCCAGGAGCTACTGCAGCCTGATTGTTATCTTGTATCTACACCCACCACTTTATCGCCAGCCATCTTATTACTCACCGACATATTGACGTCACGCACGTATGCCAATGTTTTTGGCATATACCTTGGATTATATTTATTTTCCCTTCACAGAATCTTCTGCATGATGCTCCAGTGAGAAGCTGCGATATTGGTTCCCGTTGTCCAAGTGTACTAACGATGAGCACTCCTAATAGTGGACATATAACTGTCCAATAGTCCTTAATTTGTTAATTAAAAATCGGCGGTCACCGCACGCATCATATGTAATCATGCACGGACCTGAAAGCACCTCATATGAAGACGTAGAAAAATATGATACCCTCAAGACAGTCAGCAACTACAAACCCGGAGCTGGGATTTTAGCGTGGAAGAACATCACGAGAATGCACGAACTACACAATACAATTATCTGCATTAGTCCCCAGGGTATCACGATTCTTACCTGGGACTCCTCGTTTCTGTCAGGCTCCGGCAATTGCTGGATTTTCTCCTGTACACTTCTGTATTGTGCCAGTTTTCTGGTGTGCAATAGAAAAATGTGAAAACGGTACCACCCACCCTCCTCACCCACCCCCCCCCCTCCCCCTCCCACCCACCCTCCCCCTCCCACCCATCCTCCCCCTCCCACCCATCCTCCCCCTCCCACCCATCCTCCCCCTCCCACCCATCCTCCCCCTCCCACCCATCCTCCCCCTCTCATCCCACCCACCCTTCCCCTCTCATCCCACCCACCCTCCCCCTCCTCCTCCCTCCCCACCTTCTCTCCTCCCCCCCCCCCTTGCCCTCTCGACCAAGCCTCCCCCTCCCATCGCATCGTCTCCCTCCCCTCCCATCTTCCCCCTCCCCCTCCCATCTCATCCTCCCCATCCTACCCTCCCCATCGTCAATCCACACACACATATATACAATGCCAACATGGTAGAGAGGGGGGGGGGGGGATTAAGGAAAAATGTTGTCAAAAAGCATTTTCCTCATTCGAAGGCAAAACACTGTCTCATATTAGGAAGCTAATGAGACAGAAAATAAATAAATGAAAAAAATTAATAAATAAAATAGCGGATAAATGTCCTACCCAATGGAAGACGGCTCCACCCTCTTCAAACATTCTCAAGAAAAAAAAAAATGACACCGAATAAAATTTGGCCCAATGATCTGTGAAAAACCGATGCAATCTACTCGAGGCTACCTGGCAAAGGTGAATGCTCTTATCGATTGATCGACGCTAAGAAATGGAGGAGAGTTCTGACCCACCCCATTATGAGGGCCCATTAACCGACATTAGTTTGGACGTTGAAACTGATGTTGATCCCTTTAGTTTTATCTCGTTCACTCTATAAACAACTCTCACCATTGGTTTCCCGGCACATAACGTGCTCGTGTTTTCAGTGGTAGGAACCATGTCCAACATAACATCCCTCGTCAAAATATTTAATTTACATAATCAGCGTCACTGGAGGGAAAAAAGTTTTTGATTGTAGAAAAATGAAGGGGACATTAGCATGTCGCTTTTGAGTTTAAGGATTACTTTTTCCCTCCCATAAGAGGCGGTACCCATAAGATGAGGACGCTAGGACGAACCGGAACCCAACCCGTCGCGGGGGGTGGGGGGTGAGTGGGTGGGAGGGGGGGGGGTGAGTGGGTGGGGTGGGTTGGGGTGAGTGGGTGGGTAGGTGGGTGAGTGGGTGGGTAGGTGGGTGGGTAGGTGGGTGAGTGGGTGGGTATTGGATTTCCGCAGTTTTTTGAGGCACAGCATTTCCATTCCTACCGTCAACTCATTGGTACAAATTCATCCCGTTTTGCCCCTACCTCACCGGCGCCATTGGAGCTCGTGGTACACGTTTAAATTGTCGGTATAAGGATCAATTCACATCGCTTCTTCTCACTCTCTGCGACTGCCCTTTTATGCTAATGTCATGTTTATGCGTTGACAGTCGGTTTGCTTCCGAAGCCATGAGGAAAGTATGCAAATTCACTGAGTCCAAGATTGAATTTCATTTGGAGGCCTAGGTCGAGACTGGACGCGCGCACGCTTCGTCTTTTTTTTTCCTCAGTGTAATTTTTTTTTTCCCCAACTTTTTTTCTTCCCTACATTTGTTTTACGTCAAGCGGCAAGATAACCTCTCAACACTCGTTGGAGAAAAAAAAATACTGGTCATCGAAATCGATGGCCCCCATCACATCATACTTCCTGCTTTAATATGCAATTGAGTTCGCGGGCGGGCGAACTCTTGACTCACACGGTCACCTAAATTTTGGGGAATGATTATATGGAGATATGGGTGGGGATATGAGAGGAATATATATATTGTGGAGTGACTGCGTGAGATCCTGACCCGATGATCTTGCATGTGAGACAGGAAGACAATGACCACTGTGTCACGTACAACTTCCGGTCGCCATTTTTTTTATGCTGGCTCGCGCATCCGGTTGTGCGGAGATCACTAACTCTCATGGTCAGATTTATCGCTATTGTTGTTATTTCATTTTTCGGCAACTTTCAGTTTTTTACGCGACTTTTTGAGTCGCGGGTGGGTGGGTGGGTGGGAGGGGGGGGGGTCAAACCTTACTGTACTGAAAGCTGATTTTCCATCTGCGTTGATTCGAATGGTGAACACACACACACACACACATATATATATACATTCTGATCATCATCATTGTGAACCCAGAACAATCTGTGGCATTTAAACCTTCTGTTTCCCTCGTAAACAGTCTAATCTACATGTAGAATACGAAATAAATTGATGTCGATGGTAACAATTTCTTGACTTGTGGAAAGCCTGAAGATATTTACATTATCATATTATGCGCTCTGTAGTTCCGTGTCTGTAACACGGATAGATTAATTTACAACCAAATGTTGGCCAACATTGTGACGGCATGTCACTAATGACCCTTGTCAAAGCTAGACCATGAAATGCATTGAGAGTGACCTGAACATTTTCTCCCTTTTCCTTGAAATGGAGGTGAGCCCCATTGATATATATTCCTCAATGTTCTTGCAACCTTCAATAGGATACGGAGATATTGGAGATATGAATTCTTATGGCTGGCGCTTTGGTGGAAAATATGGCGGCAGGATGAAGGCAAAGGGAGTGGAATTTGAGGACCTGTTATGATCATCAGATATTGCGACGCGATTTTTTAGACATTTTATTATTGATGGGGAGAAATGATTACAGCCTCTGGCTTTAGGCATCTACGATTCGGTTCTTTTGGTTACATTGAACTAGCTCAGTGAAAGCAGATACATCTACGACCAATAGGGGTGTTCGAAATTGGTGGGTGGCTGGGCTGATAGGTGGGTGGTTGCGTGGGCCGGTGGGTGGTCAAGTGGGTGGACGGATGGATTGCGTGGTTGAGGGGGTGAGTGGGTGGATGGGTGGTTGGGTGTCTGGGTGGTTGCGTGGTTGGGAGGGTGGGCAGGTGGGAGGGTCGACATGTGGGAGGGTGAGTGAGTGGGTAGGTGGGCAGGCGGGTCGGTGGTTGGGTGGGTGGGAGGGCGGGTGGTAGGGTGGGTGGGTGGGAGGGCGGGTGGGTGGGTGGGTGGGAGGGCGGGTGGATGGTTGGGACAGTGAAATGGCGAAAGTCAGCTCCATCCGCACGGATGGGTGTCCAGTGTCCAAATTTTTCACCCTACTTTCATCCCTAAAAATTCAGGAATTTTTTTTTCATGTACCCACGCAATCGCAAGACCTATCGCGCACATCAGTGCCCATCAAAGTGAAAAATAATGACATCAAGTAAACTACTGAAGAAGCACTGACTACCGAAAATTTGACTTTCCAATGATGGCATTAGAAATTCACCCGATCCTCACCCCTCCATCAATGTTTAGTAAAACCAATTTTTCACTGATTTTATTGATGCCTCTTTTTTCAAGAAAGCATCGTGGGACTTTTTTCCAAGTTGAAATTTGACACAGTAAAATTATTCTTTTCACCAAACCTTCAACAAGATCAGTATCCAATGTTCGGAAACTACTGTGCGCGGGCTACCGATACCCGTGATTTTGCCTGCATAATTAAGTGTGGAAAAAATGAAAATAGCATCGGCTTAACCCTTAACCGCCCCTCAGTATGAGAACTACTTAATAGTGAATCAATAGATGAGAAGGACCTATCATTTATCCTGGCATATATATTGCCAATTCAGAGCTTTCAACTTATCTTATTATAATGTTTATAGAGGACACCTCTGGGAATGTTACCTCTGAATTCTATATCACATTGTGTTGAGAAAATTCCCACAGGAGCCTCTCACGCAGACCGTCAAATTACCAGAATACCACAATCACCAGATCCATTGCAAATTCAGCAACAACTGTTCAGCAGAAAATGGCGTTCCTCCCCTATAAATCGCCGATCACAATTTCAACGATTGAAATTAGCCAATAAAAATTCCAAAGCCCAGCGATGGATGCTTCCCTCTTGCCCTCCCAATGAATGATCATGGGGTCGTCAATCCCACGCACGATGATGAAGTGGCCCTCTTGTTATCCCTAAATACCATGGGTGTGCGGCTCATGAGCAAACACCAGACACAGTTTTGGGGCTACCCGCCGTTTAACACCGCCGCTTCTACCTATGTCCCGAAGAACCGCTCCTTAGGGGGGCCCGAGCCCCCACTGGCATCTAGCACCCTTGTTCATACCATTATAAACAAGGCCCAGACTAGTCTTCAATCTATTATATTATATTACCTTTCCTCCTTCATCCGTTATTTCACATCGTTTCTCCACACGAACTGAAAAACTTGCATTTGAAAAATTAATCCATTAGTGACGACTTTTGTTGGGCGACATTTGTTTTGTCGTGTGTGTGGGTGGGTTGGGTGGATGGGTGGGTGGGTGAGTGCATGGGTGGGTGGGCTGTTTGGGTGAGTGGGTGGGTGGTTTGAGTGGGTGGGTGGGCGGTTTGGGTGGGTGGGTGGGCGGGTTGGGTGGGTGGGCGGGTTGGGTGGGTGAGTGGGTGGGTTGGGTGGGTGAGTGGGCGGGTTGGGGGGTGAATGGGGGGGGGGCGATGGGAGGGTGGATGCGGGGGATGGGAAGGTGGGTGTTGGGTGGATGTAATCGTGAATTACACTATACTTACACAAATTTCTGAATAGCCGCTCAACTTGATTAAATACCGTATCAATTAAATATTGACTTGATTGACAAATGAGCCCCATACCGTGTTTCAACCCCATCACATGTGATAGGAGGAAATTTTCTATTTTGACGGGAGAAACATTCCAAGAGATAAATTGCAGCCGGGCTCTTTAACGAGAATAAATGGGCACCCCATGCCGCTTTTCGCCTTGGAGTGGAGATGATAAACGAGGTATTGGAATGATTATTACAATTTAAAACAAATATTGAAGTTTTGCTTATTGGATGTAATTTCGAGGGTATATTATCATTATTATTTTCCCCGTAAAGAAATGGTCCATTATATTTCTTGGTATATTCACTCATTTACGAGATATTTGAATTTTGGCGGCGGTCTGTGGAAAAAGGACGATGCCGGAAGAAAATCCTGAATCGAGAGGTACATAGTATTGTCCCAATGGGTCGCACTTACTGGGCCCACTTGTTCGTTATTGTGTGTATTCAAATTTTCCCTGCGCCCAGCGCGGGAAATTTATCGTACCCATACGGCTAGCCGCGCTTCAGCGGAAGGCAGATGCAACGCGTCTACCTCCAGGCGATGGGGACACCAACAATCACAACTGGAGTGTACCAAATGGAATTTACGATAAATCGACCTCGAGCTACGTGACATGACGATGACAACCCGACGAATTAAAAGCCCATGTTTTTTCCCTCCATCCCCGGATCACCCATACAAAGACAGACGCTCCAGAAAAAAAGGCCATCAGTACAAAAGAGACTGAAGAAAAATGTCCGTGACGAATGCGAGAATCGAGAGCCACTCATTGCCGCAAGGGTATTGCGTCATTCAAAATCACCATGAGTGGAAAAAAGTGTTTGATCGACTCAATTTTCAATTTTCAATTTTCAATTCTAATTTTCAATTCCAATTTTCAATTCCAATTTCCAATTCCAATTTTCAATTCCAATTTTCAATTCCAATTTTCAATTCCAATTTTCAATTTTCAATTTTCAATTTTCAATTTTCAAATTTTCAAATTTTCAAATTTTCAAATTTTCAAATTTTCAAATTTTCAAATTTTCAAATTTTCAAATTTTCAATTTTCACTTTTTCATTTTCAATTTCAATTTTTAGCGATTAAATGAAACTGTATCTACAAAAAAAAAATTTTTTTACGCTCCTCTTCTGCTACCCCAGTGGATCATCAAATATGATCTCCAAATTTTTGAAAAATTGTCATGTCCATGGCTTGTCATGCTAAACGATATATTAGGGTTGATTTTTCAATGGTACACACCCATCGTGATTGAAATGTTTCCTGTTGGACGCGTGTTTCCCTCTGTGTACCCGCGCCATTACCCCCTTCCGTCTCGCCTTTCTGTGTCCGATTTGTCCTTAGAATAGACAGCAGTACCCATCATCACTGTTCGTACATTAGGATAACTAACAACAGCAGTTTTTCTCGAAAATGGCCAATGGTATGGGCTGTGGAGAATTCATTCCCCTTCGACATCCACACCGGATCAGAACGAATCATTAGAGCTAGTCGAGTACAATGAGGGAGGCGCATGAACCCCAGCGGAAGTTTAGCGAGGAAACGACTTTTTTCTTCCCCCCCCCCCCGCTACGGACGCTAGTCAAAAAGTCGCGAAGGAATCATGATATCTAAATCCCCACTCGACACCACCCCTGTTACTGCTATATCCTCCATATAACTCTCAGTTTCCCCGGGCGGCGGGTGGGTGGGGGGAGGGGGTGTGGAATGATTTACGATCCAACGATGGGCATGGTCTCTGGTCTTTCCGCTATTAATGTTTTTCGTTATCATTCTCATATCATTTTTCACAGATCCAAAATTCAAAAATTCGGAATTTTCAAAAATTCGAAATTTTCAAAAATTCCAAATCGTCAAAAATTTTAAATTTTCACAAATTCGAAATTTTCAAAAAATCGCATTTTTCGAAAAATAAAAATTTTCAAAAAAAAAAACATTTTTCAAAAAATCAAAATTTAAAAAAAAAATTTTTTTTTCGAATCAAAATTTTTAAAAATCCAAAATTTCCAGTCATGAAAATTTCCAAAAAATCAAAATTTCAAAAATTCCATTATTAGTGGATCTTTTGCAAGTTCCAAGTATGTATGACCAAGTAGCTGTCACAATTAACAATGATGAACCAAAAGTGGAGTCACCCCCCAGTTGCTTTAGAAACGGATACTGTGAGGTCCATTGTAATACTCAAACAATTCGGGAAAATGTGAAGTCTCCTATCTGCCTTATTCCTCAACTGGAGACTCTCGTTGGCATCCCCTTCGGCTGCTTCGACCTCAAAACACGCAAATAAAGGATAATAGAGCAGAGGTAGGTGTGCGGTCAAATTAGCCCAGTGAAAGCGGCATAAATCAAAATATTAGAAAATACGAGCGCAGACCACAGGTTGAAGGATTTATGAGGGTTTTTTTCCCTCATGTATTTGTATGTGCTTGTATGTATTTGCTATATCCCACCAAAAACGCTTTTCCCCATTTTGTGCCCTCCTTTTTCCACACATACATAATCCCCGCTATTCTCATCCCGTTCTATCCGAGTGCTTTCTATTGAGCCTGTCATTTTTTATTTTTTCATTCTTCACAAATATGATATATCGCTTAAATACTTTAAACTTGACAATTTATGGCCCGTGGCTGGACCTCGACGTTTCTTTTCCTCATCCCTCATTTTTCTCTGTTTCTCTTCGTTACATGGGGTATTATGGTGGCGGTAAGGGTATCCATGCGTGGTTAGCTTTTCAAAATTTTCAGATTTTCCTTTTGAGGATTGTCGCCTTTTGCGAGAAGTAGTTGACACGTTTGTACTTATTTTTCCCGTGGAAGAGGGCTTTGTAGGTGGCCTACATAATTGCTGGCTTTCATTATTAGTTAGATACACTTTGGGGAGGGGGATTTTACTCTTGTGTTACACGTGTTTTTTTGTGAAAGGAAAGACATTTTTTTTCTTCCATTGAGACTCCCATGTTCATGAGGTAAAACTTTGTGTGTGAGTAGGCGGGTGGGTGGGTGGGTGGGTGAGGGGTGTGCGTATGGGTAGGTGGGGGGGGGGGGTGTATATGGGTGGGTGACAGGCGGGAGGGGGGGGGAGTGGGTGGCAGGCGGGAGGGGGGGGGGGAGTGGGTGGGTGGTAGGGGGGTATATGGCTGGTGGGTGGCTGGGAGGGGGTATATGGGTGGGTGGTAGGGGGGTATATGGGTGGGTGGTTGGGGGTATATGAGTGGGTGGGTCGGTGGGAGGATTTACAGAAGGTTTGTCGTTAGAGTAAAATGTTTTTTACGTAAAAGACAAACGTAGTTTCCGGTTTTTTGCCAACGATACTCAGGATGGAGTTTTTCAACCAGAGTCACGTGGTGAGAAATTTCGTTCGGGGAAATCGCTTCCAAGAATTCGTGCCACATGATGCACTTTTGTCCTCCCATTTTTTTTTTCCTTTTTTGACTTCTCTGTCACGCACAGTTAAGATCCTCGGTCGTGATAGATACCGGCGTCTGGAGACGTCAACGAGGCTGAAGAAAACAGAATTTGTAGCGGCATCCGCATGTACCTTTTCGGAAAAGCAAAGAGATAATGTAAGTAAAAAACAACAGATTGCGTGGAAGATTCTGTAAACTTATCACGGAAGCCGTGTAATTTTGGAAAACTATACTTGGATGGTTATCCAAAAAAGTTAGGCCCAATGAGTTTGATACAATTTTTGAAATTTTCGGTCTCAATAAATTTTTTTAATTTTTCAATCTCGGAATTTTTAAATTGGTCGAAGTATCAAATTTTCTTAAATTGTCAACTCTGAAATTTTTCATTTTCAATTTGTGAACTGAAATTGTAAATTGATTGAGAATTTCTACCTATTAAAAAATTGAAAAAAAAAATCCTAATTTTTGGATTTTTCAAAATTGAAAAAATGCGAAAATTATATTTTTCTATTTTTTTCCAATTTTTTGTGAATTTTAAGGCTATCGAGAATCTACTCACACATGCCAACACAACTGTGAAAAACAATTCACAGTGGAGAAAAAAAAATTGATGAATCCCTCGCATGGATTTATGTATCTCGTCTCAGCATCATGACTGTGAAATGACAGCAACTATCGGAAAATGGATTTCGATGTTTTGACCCACTATAAGGCCACGGCTTTACGCCGATTTCAAATCGATAGGTTTAGTAGCGGTGGCGAAATGCTTATGGGATGATGGTATCAATTCGTCTTGGGGCCTCAATGCGTAGTTACGCACGTGCATGCTCGAATAACAAATAATCTGAAATCCAAATCACTTCAGCCACATGACAGGGAGACGATGGAGCCTTTTGATTTCCTTGGACTTTTATTTTGGTCAATGCGGAATATTTTAGGTGAGCGCAAAACACATTGAATTTTTTTTCGCACTCTTTTTAATACTATATATATATAGAGGGAAATTTTTGAAACTATGGAGATGGAATTTTTTTTGGGCAGTTCTTGGAAATTTTTTTGGAAACTTGGATCTAAATATTTGGAAAAATCAGACATTTTTTTAATTACAAAAAAATTATTTCATAGACGAAAAAAAATTGAGAAACATTTTACATGGTCTGCATGAAATTTTCTTTCTTCAGGTATGAGACCAAATTGAACATATGTGGAACTTCTCGTACCACTGATCCTTTTCAAATTGAATATTCCCAAAATGGAGAGAATGCAGAGAATGCAATGTCGATTAATATCTACCATAAAATCTGAGAGGGTTATTTTAGAGTGGATTAGTCCTTTTGAAAATCTCCCCATTAGATCCCAATAGATATGGGTATAGTGATTAAAAAGATTTATTTTTAGATGCTTCGATTCAACCTACATGTTCTATATATAGGTCCATTACATTGCTATTTTAGCATTCTGAAAATTGCATTGAAGTACCTCATCAGTTCCACTCTGTGTGTGTGTGTATGTGTGTGTGGGGGGTGAGTGGGTGGGTGAGTGAGTGGGTGGGTGGGTGGGTGAGTGAGTAGGTGGGTGGGTGGGTGGGTGAGTGAGTAGGTGGGTGGGTGGGTGGGTGGGTGGGTGAGTGGGTGGGTGGGTGGGTAGGTGGGTAGGCAGATAAGTGGGTGCGTTTGCGTGTGTGTGTGTATGCCATAATTTTTCAAGCGGTCTCTTTGAATTTTTTCACGACTGAAAATGCTCTTGAAATTGGTGATTTGATCTGACTCTACACTTCATCGCCCTATGTGACTCAACAGAAAGCAAAGAAAGTGGCGTCTTCTCCTGTATCTGGTCACCATCGCCATCATTCTACACGATCTGTGTGTCGCACTCGTTATCCAAACATTTCATCTGTGGATACTTACTTATTGTTTTGGGGAACTGAGGACACCAAGAAGATGGCTAAGATCACGGCTCGTGCTACTGTCAAGTTGGAGATCCAACGATATTGTCCCCCCTTTTTTCTAAAAACAAAAAATTGTCTAAAAAATTTCGAAAGGCAGCAGATGAAAGTCACGCTCGGTTCCTGGAATATTTTTCACTCACCGATTTTCTTCGACTTCTGGAAAGTGAGGCTTCAAAGCAGACTCAATTTACCACCCGACCGATCACATTTGTTCGCCATTTTTAGCGGATTCGGTTGACAATTTCGGCACAATTTTGAGTTCCATTTTCGGTTCAAATGAGACGTATTTGATTTTTTTCCTGCAATTTTTAAAATTTTGAAATTGTGAAATTTTGAAATTTTGAAATTTTGAAACTTTCAAACTTTGAAACTTTGAAATTTTGAAATTATGAATTTTTTCAATTTTCAAAAGATTGAAATCAATGTTTAATATTGTTTCGAAAATTTCATTAACAACATTCATGAAATACCTCTTAATGTCAAATAACTTGTCCTCTGCTAAAACTTCACTGTTAATTGTCTCGAGCATTGTAAAATGCATTCTCATGTCCTGACACTGCCGAAAGCTAAAAGACCTTCCAAAACATGAAGTAGGTGTTTAGCCCCCCGTTGCGAGAAAAACGATGAAGGCAGGGTACTTGTCATATATTGAATGGTATACAATTATAACGGCGCCAGAAAATATTTACGGAAAATATTTATTCAATTTACCGCCCACACTTGAATCGCTACTACTGTCCTTGATTTTACCAAATTTTACCATGTCCTGCTCTTAAATATGTGACCCCTCCCCCTCCCCCCGAAACCAACTTTTTCCCAAAGTGTGTGTGTGTGTGTGTGTATGTGGGTGTGTGTGTGTGTATGGGTGTGGGGGGGAGGGAGTGGGTGGGAGGGGGGGGGGCGAATGGGCGTGTGTGTGTGTGTGTGAATCAGAAAATCCGGACACCATCTAATTCCGAATTCAATTTACCCCTGTAACGAGACTGTTCCACCTTAGAAGATCCTTATTTTTTCTAAATGATTTCGAGGCACCCTGAAACCCGCCCAACGCAAATCGCCTTCATCCCCCCCCCCCCCCAATAATCATTTTAAATACACGCATAACCACCGAAAAATTGGCCCAAAACATTAACCACAAAACAATTCAAACGTTAAAACACTTGACTCTTATAAGGAAGGTGGAAAATTTTCCGGTCAAATTCTATAACCGTGAAACCACTCCGAGTCCCAAGAGACGCCCGCTGAGAGAAATTTCGGAAAACAATAAGCGGCTGGACCGAGCTCAGTCTTGTCTTAGAAACAATATTTCATGAGATGCCCATGACACTTGCCACAGTGAGAAGAGTCAAGAGGAAGAAAAATAAATAAGGGAGAGGCGCCTGAGTAAAAGCTAGATGCTACGGAGGGTCTGGGAGAAAGAGGTGGCATTTCTTCAGTTGCAAGGCCAAAGCGACGGTTCAGGTAGGCATCTAAACTAATAGAAACCATTGTTTTTTCTCCCCTGACTTGGTCCACTATCTCCAATCCATTGTTTTTTTGCTATGCTATCCTCATCAGTTCTGCATTGTTCTGTTGGTTGTCACAAGGTCTCTCCTCATTATTTCTCATTCCAAAACGCTCGGTTGCTGATGTCGCAAACCGAGTCGAGTTTTTCAACCTCATGCGAACCTCAATACTCTCCGTTTACACTCATTTCGATCTCCTTGTCGCATTAGTTCTCAAATTCGAGGTGGCAGTGAGGTCTTACTGAGACCTCACAAGCATCTCGAAACGAAATTTTAACTCTGTTTTCAACCTCTCAGTCTACGTTTCCTCACTTAGACCTCCAAAGACTCAACAAGTAAAGATGTATTGTAAAATGTTAAATAGTAATTTCTGGAAAATGAAGGGGGATTCCCCAGCAAAAATCGGGGCGGAGCCCAACATCATCATGTCTTCGGGAAGAATCAACTCCGGAATGTTCCATACACTGAAAAAAAAAAATGAAAATTTCATGAAAAATATTATCTGAATTTCCCGTAAAAAAAATGGGTGACAATTTTTTTTTTCAAATTATCGTCACAAAAAATAGTGAAAAAATGTGGCAATGTTTATATTTCTTCATCAATAATTAAGATTTTATCTCATTCGACAGCCCATGCTGACCAATATTCGCAGATTCTAAGAAAACCGAGGAGATAAATCTCAAGCTGATAATGATTTTCAGCCGAAAAGACCTGAGAAGAAAACACGTGTTACGCATCCAGGAACTCATCGTGCGCCTAATCTAGGATGTACCACAAGACGAAGTGATAATATAGGCACGGGACACGTTTTCCTCACCACTAAATTTTTTCCTAATTTATCGTCTGCAGCGCACGGTCCAGCACGCGACAGAACGTGAATTGCACTCCAACGATTTTCCGTGCTCCTTCTTCTTTTCCGGGGAAGATATCGGCGCTTCGCATGAACATCTTTCTATTTTTACGAGCTTTCTGAGTGAAACGTGAGATTGAATGCGAAGGGATGTGGGATTGACTGCTAAAACGAGGCAAGTCGACAGTTGCCATCTTGAATTTGTGTCTTTCTTTTTTGGTTGTTGAATGCACAGAGTGAACTCAATATGCCCAGCAACAAGCAAGATTAATGCCGCGTCGAAAAGAGAGAAAAAATGGGCAAGGTGGGTATTATACATTAAGCAGTGTCTTGACTGGTGGACGATGGGCTCTCGATGCATTCGGCGAACGGAGACGGGAGGAGGTGCCGATATCTCAACCGTAATTTATCACTCGACTTGAAATATAAGTGGAGGGTACAGGGTAACGTTTAAGGTGATCCAATCGGAATTTGGGGATTTGGGGGCGAATCGTAATTTTGGGAAAAATTAGGGGAAACAGTTTTTCACCAGGTTTGATAGCTGGCTATACCTGGATGCTGGGAGTGCGAAATTTGTTCCAAAGAAGATCATTCGTGATGTAATGCGAAAGGTACTACTGGCTGAATGGTGCAATCCAACTATCCAAAGTGTTTCAAATGACATGAAGATGTGGAAGTGGTACTCCAGGTGGGAGGTGACTGGACCACGATCTTGATATAGCCTCAATCAGCTACTAGCTGATTGACGCTGAAATAGCACACCCAGATGATGTACCCACACTCCCATGAGCAGTTGATGACCAGGTGACCAGTTGGAACCATCAACTTCCACTTGCCTTCCTGCAACCACATCAATTGGTTCATACCAAATCTTGTGACTAAGCTAAGCTACCCTGTCCCAAAAAGGGAACCTAATCATTACGAGATGTCCAATATTTATGTCTTCGAGAATCACAAAGTGATTTTTTTTCCACTCACTCTACCCTAGATGATTATGATCATGAGAGCTTTCCCCCTGGGTGACTGCCAGTAAATAATTAGAGAGGAGCTATGAAAAACAAATATATCGTTTCGCGCAGTGTGATAGATGATTCTGCTTATTTAGTGGGTCGAGAAAAAAAAGGGAGACATTTGGGGGAGGAGATGGAGGTGGAGTGTAACCCTAAGGTGGGGGCAAAATGTTTTTTTTTTTTTTTTTAGAAGTACGCGAGTCACGCGGAGAAAGATCGAGGGTTCAAGGGCAGAGATCTCAGGGGCCCTAGCAAGAATAAAGCAAAAAAAAAGGAGGCGAGGCAATTAGGTAACACAGCGGGGGTTCCGAATCCATGTACTGCCCATCGCCTCCACTCTTTTTCGACAATCAAATCTCCAATGACTCTTCGACAGTATCATTATCGTTTTGTGAATTCCTCCTTTGGCCAATCCTTTGGACAGAAGGATTATTATATCGAAGGTGAATATGTTAAACATTTTTGTATTTTTTTCAAAAACTTCCAAACTTCAAATTTGGGTACTTTTTTTTTTTTTAATTCCTGAACTTTTCGCAGATTTCCCGTCGAACTCTAATTCATGAGAACATTCAAAAAACTCTTTGGGTTACCTAACTGGTTGGAGTAATTACGCGAGGTGCCTGTAGATGATGGGAATGAATATGTGGGTGCAATTTTGTGCCTTCCAGCTCTTCGACAACGACGTGAACAGCCTACACCTAGAAGCCCGCCATGCAGCGAGACCGACCGCGCATAAGACCACAGATACTGAGAAATGGACAGCAAGAGCCAACTGCAGGTAAAACACACTCTATAAAGTTGTGTTATTTTCCTAAGCTAAGAAGTGAAGGGACTTATTTTTTTTCGATTTGATTTTTTCGAACAAGGGTCCTTCACTGAAAAAAAAAACGCTAATCGAAATTTTTGCGCTTAAGTTGGTAACAGGCAGGAGTGGAAAATTAAACCACAATGATTCCTTTGGATGTACTTTTTCATCTGACTTTTCATGATAGTATCATGCAGCGTCTGAAAGGATCAATTTTAGGTCCATCAAAATAAGATGACATCTATGTCTCAGTATCCTATCTGATTCAACCGACCAATTCACTACCTTAAGAGGCCATGTCACTTCGATTGAATTTTAAAAAGGGAGCGTATCCAGTGATCGATAAGTCAGAATTTCAGATTCAAATTTTCCATCCAATTATTTTTTAGAGTGCAACAACGATTTTCAAAAAGAGTAAATTCACACGCGCTTCATAATCCTGTTCTACGAAATGGATGAATGTCACAAAATAATGGTTTCACGCTTAGAGGGGTTGGAAATAGAGGGTTGAAAATTTCCGACTCTGATGGTAACCGCAATCTTACCAGTGGAGAAAATTCGGGGTGGGACGCGAACTCGGGTGGAGACCAGTAAGAGCGATTATCAGCAAGCAGATCCCTATTTTCCAAGCCAGTTCCAGGGTCTCGTACAAAACAATTTTCAGCACATCCATCAGTATTCCTGAACTTCCTTTCGAGATGATTCCAATCACAAATGCACTGCTCATAGCCTCCTCACAAGTCTTTCGTTGGAATGGAAAGCAGTTCTAGATAACTGCGCCTCCTTGCATCTATAACATATCAACCATGCAATTTTTTGTATTTTCAATGCACAATAATTGTGTTTCGGACAAAATATATGTGCATATAATTTACACATAACTCGACCTATATAGTCCCAGAAGACACTCACCCAAAAAGTTGCGGCGAATGAGGGCACTTTGTGGATAATTTTCGGCAAATCTTCGAATTTTTTTATCCGGGTTGCTTTCGATGCTTTCCCCTATATATTCAATCCTATGAAGTTCTGTGCACATGTACAATAGGAGTGCGTTCTAGCAATGAAACTGGTGGAAGCAAACTGAAAATTCGATGACTCCAAACTATAGAACAGCCGACGTCGTAATAAACTCCCATAATTTATTAATAATAGCAAAAGTATTGACAATAAAAACAATGAATTACTATTATACGAATCAGAGTCCTCTTCCTCTATTAACCTAAAATTCCTTTATCAGTTATGGTTAACGAATGAATTCGCTGGACGGATTGATTTGGCTCAACTATGCATTCGTTAACCATTAACGAATCACTGCCATTTGCCAACTATCAGCGAATAGCGCAATTGGAGTCATTGATGATAACTAAATTCTTCTATTACGGTACCATTGATATCGCATCAGTCTCTGGTATATTCGTCCAAGTGGCCGATGAAAAATCATCATGAGAATTAAGGAGGAAATTATTATCAAACATATCTGATCAGTGGGTTGAGGTGGTGACAGTTGAGATGGTAAAAGTTGAGATGGTGATAGTTGAGGTGGTGATATTTGAACGACAGGAGGTCGCGGAAAATTCGAAGAGGGTCGTGATGCACTCGGCCAGTCGACTCCATTTATCGAACAATTTTTAGCACATTCATAAGCCTTGTTCCCCAACTTGTTCTCCAAGTAACTCCAATCACAAATGCCCTGCTCACAGCCTGGATACATTACAAGTTTTTCATTCAAATGGAAAGTAATCTTGGACGGCTGTGACTCCT
Organism: Asobara japonica; assembly: GCA_026005395.1. NCBI lineage: Eukaryota > Metazoa > Arthropoda > Insecta > Hymenoptera > Braconidae > Asobara > Asobara japonica. The sequence goes on along the minus strand of BQMI01000298.1, from coordinate 4,773,117 downwards.
TGCATCTGCAACAGAAAAATTCTCTCAGTTACATCTACTTTAAATTAAAGGGATCCCTAATTTTTTTTTTTTTTTTTTCATTTTGTAACGTGAAGGGTCAGCTTCTTTTTCCACATTTTTTTTATTGAATTAGTCTCACAAGCAACACGTTTTTTAACGTAATAATGGTTGCTTACTTGTAAAAAGTAGCAATCAAATTTCCAAAGAACGGTGCAATTACAGACGTCCTCCACTTTCGATTCTTCATTTGCGCATAATTAGTGGCTAATAAATGCTGTCTATCTTCAGCGATTCCGACTACAGTGAAAAAATCCATCAGTACCCTAGAAGTAGTGGCATAAAATATGGCTTTCAGGCCCCCCTGCGCCATGGACTGTTCAACCTTCCTGGGACAAACAAAAATGTAATTACAATGAATATGTGTAAAATGCTTACAGCACAAATTTTCATGCGGGGTCATCGATCGACTGGCTCTTACCGAAAACGATGGATGAGATCCTCAGCCGGGAAACAACCGATGAGAGTATTGAGTGCAACACCATATCCCGAATAGTAGTAATACTGAATGTCGTCAATGTATTCAATTATGTCCCATTCGGCTTTACTGAATACCGCGCACCATGGCGACACTGCGTTCCGTGCCCAAGCTGTTTCGAAGCGGCACATGTCTTGCATGTTATGAATCGTTGCTAAGAAAAATAATTACAGACATATCATCAGTAAATTCATGGCTGACAGTTGATAATCCGGCTGGACCAGTCTTGGTGCTCCAACCATGAAAAATATCACACATAGAATCCCAGCGAGGAGCATCTAGAATACCACCGTCAATAAGTCTCACCTGGAGTTACATCGAATCCCAAACGGCGACTTACATTTCGCTGGACCTCTGCATATTCAGGACCTCGAATGAAGGCATCCCGTGGTATTGCCGGTGTCCTAATGGCTCCCAGCCATCGATCACAGTAGTTGTTAGGCTGCCGGATAAAAGTGATTGATAATAATCGAAGAAAAATCGACGAAACACTGGAAAAATCTATTTACGTGTCAACAATTCTCACCTGTAATAACCAATTTTCCTTCGGAGACGGAGTTAGGCTTATGTCACTTCCCTCACCAAATATCCCATTTATGACAGCTTTCAAGCTCGAACTAGTGCGATCTGCCGCAATCGATTGGAACTAAAATAATTACAGATTTTGCATAATTATGTATGCAAACAGTATTTGCACACCCACATTTATTTACCAAATAATCAGGCGCATTTATTTGTGATATTGAAGTTGGAAATAGCTCTGGATAGGCATGCTTAAGTCTTCTCCCAATCGCTTCACCCTCTCGCAATCCCTCCTCGGATAAGTGAGATGCATAGTTGGAGTGTAAATGTGGATCGGGAGACCATTGCTGTATTCTCCCTACGTCCTCATCACATAGACGGGTCTCTAACCAACAATGTATCAATTTCACGGATGTTTATAGTTATCTTCATAATTATCACGATATTCTGACGAAGATGAGGGTATGAGCAAAAATTGTTGAGATAAATATTGTAGTCAACATTGTAATCAACAGCTCAATATTGTTGTCCTCCAAAAACACTCTCTGTTTAAAAACAATATGCAAAATTTGAATTTACACAATCGAATCCGGAAAATAGCATCTACACACTGCAATTTAGTGCCACATTGTTGTTATCATTTGGTAGATTATCATTTTGCACGTGATTTCAATCTCGCCAGAATATCCTTAATCAATATTTTTAATCTTATAAACTCACTGCCTTCTCCATGACTTTCCAGGATTTTCAAACGGATCCTCGGCAATTCGAGCAGTCTTTTCGTAGCTCCATGCTGTGGATAACGGGTCCCATGTCGCGCCAGCATCCATATTTGAGCTGGCTCACAATCTTAAAAAGAAACAATCTCATTAGGTTAAAGTTATCCGAAATTTTGGCGGCAACTTTGCTGTTGTTGACCATCATAAATAAAGTGAAATCTATAGAGAAATTCACTTTCACAGACTATCACCTTACTTGGTATAAAAACTCGCTCAAATTTGCCACTGCTCGCAAAGCGATACGGTGTTTTAACTCCAAAATTACGGTAGGGCTCAATTTCACTAAAACAATAATCCACTTTTCGTGATAATGTGTAACTCACAGAGGACAGAATGAAAACGATTGTCCACATTCTTGAGTACTAACGACTAGTATAATGGAAGCGTGATATGTTACTACGTGTAAATTATTCGGGCGGAATACTGCAATAGAACTATCTTTTACTCGGCTTATCAAAACATTCAGACTTGCAATAAGGCTAAGGAGAGACTAGTGTGCATAGGGTATTTATGCCAAGTTTGCAATTGTAACGAAGGAAAATTGATGGCTTCCTGAGTGGCAATAGATAAGTACTTGAAAATGAACTCAGGTTTGCTGCTAAAAGACCAGTGAAATTTTCTATCAATTGTGATTGATAATAGGAATGGATCTGCTCAAATTTTGAGGGAACATGAAAAAGAATATTTGCAAGGTCAAGTATTATCAATTGCAGGTTGATAGGGAGCAAGAAAATGATGACCAACTGTGGATAATGTAGAAACAGTGTTCAACCAGATTGAGTATGTATATTACATGTCTATGTGTTACATACTTTGTTGTAACCTCGTACAATCTGTGAAATGGAAAATACAATACTTTGTACCTTGAGCCTTACTTAGTTTCAACTTAGAAATACTTGAGTGACCTACACTCCAATTTTGTGTAGAAATTTTGAAGTCTTCCGGGTCAAATAAAATATTAACGGAACTTATAGAATACTCTGATGAAGTGAAACAAAAAAATGAAGAAGTCTAAAGTAAAATTGGTTGATTAACAGTAGGTCACTTTGGACAGATAAACAATTTCTTTTCCAAATCTGACATGGGAAGTGACTTTCAGGCCGACAATAGCCGCTTGTTTTCGAATGGCCTTCTCTGCCTCTGGTACCAAGCCTTCCGGCAGTGGCTGTCGCATAATGTGCTCGTCCTCGAGAAAAGTTTTGCACAGAGAGCTCGCAAGTTTGTCGTATTCTCCCTCCTTAGGTGTGACGTCCTTAGCCAGGCCCAAGCCCTTTGACCACATTTCCTTTTCAATGGTCGAGTACTTCTCCTCAAACTTGTTTGCCTATAGATTCAAAAACAGCCATCATTAGTCGGGAGATCCCATTGTAACATAGTCTGTGTGTGTGTGTGTGTGTTAACCATGTTTATTTCACATTTTTTTAGAAAAAGGTTCTGAAGTTCTGGAGATGTTAATTTTGCTTTATATACTTGAGTTAAATGGTCAAATGACTGAAATTTATGGGAACTTTGACAGAGTAAATAATTAAAAGGGTAAGATAGTTGATTGTTCCATATCCTCACCAGCTCCATTTCTTTAATCGTCGAGCGATTTTCGGGATCAAGCTCCAAACATTTGACCAATTGCGACAGGGCTTGACTGTACTCTCCCATCTTTATCAGAGCTCTGCCATAACTGTGGATCCAAACATTAAAATTCATGTATACAAATCAAAATCGAGATATTGGAATTAAATTTTTTTTCTGTCTCAAAATAAGATGTAAGACCTGATTTTTGGTTTTTAACTGTCGAAAAAAATTTCCTCGAGTGTTCCTCCAGAACAGAGTCCACAGGATTAGTAAAAAAAACTACTCACTGGAAAAGAATTTTTGCAGTCTTATAAGGTGCTTCGTTGCAAGCAATGCAGGCTAAACGAGGCATATTTTCTTTATTATAACATATGGCCAAATTTTGACCAGCTTTGGTCAACAGTCGCTTCATTTCCTCTTCATCCTCCTCATCATTTAGCTCTGCTTCTCCCAGTACAGATATAATTTTTTTGTAACTGCACAGAAAAGAGAAAAATATATAATTTGATTTTTGTGTTTGAACTTAATATTTCTCTGGTAGAGCAGAAGGGACGAAAAAAAAACACAGATCGACGAGATGTTCATTAGATTTTTTTGACAGAGATGATGAAATTTAAACTCACTCTCTAATAGCTTGTCTATATTTCTTCTGCTTGAAGCCATCAGCAGCAATTTGGAACAGATGTGAAACATTGACTTTCACGTTATTGAAGTTTTTCTTCTCCTCAATACTCAAATTCACGAAGTTATTGACTGATGCATTGTCCAAGTAGTCCATCAACAGGACAACGTACATGATGTCAGAGTTTGGTGGAATCAGTGGTGCACATCCCAATTCTCCAAATGCATAATCCGGATCAATGAGAAAAATTGAGACTTCGTGCTTGCGCATGCTCTGAATAGCAAGTTCAAATCCCGGAATGAGCTGTCCCTCACCCAATTGATAACGGTCGGGAACGCCGCGTATGTGGGAGGAGTCGTAGGGCTCGTCTTGGCCCTCGAAGTATCCCGAGTATTTGATTGTTACAAGGGAATCTGGAGGTATGACTGGACCAACTCCAGCTTGTCTCACTAATTTTTTGACCTACACATAAATTCCAAAAGTGCAATTGCAAAAGTGAATGTGTGGAAACATTTAAAAGGAAATCGGACCAACTCCAAAGAACACAAAAATTATATCCATTTTTTTTCAATTTAATTTTATTTCTTTCCATTTTTATTTTTATTTTTTTCTTATTTTTTTATTTTTTTTTTTTCTTTCAATTTTTTTTTTATTTTTTTTTTCTACTGGAATGGAGCGAATTTTCGGAATTTAGAGAAACAGAAAGATAAATAGACCTAGTAATAAATAATCAGCAACGTGTGTGATTACAGTTGCTAATTTGACTTTAGAGACATGATTTGACTCGCGTTGTAATCCTAAGTGGATATATATCTATATACAGTCTATTATAGCTAAGCTCTAGAGGAAATGAGGTGGGTACAAAACAGATATATTTCACATTAAAAAAAAAAATAAAAAAAAAATCTTATATTACCTTCCCATCTGAGGTCAAATCTGTCATTTTTTCCCGAATTTTGTCAAAGTGCAGTCCAACTGACAACGGAATATCACAGTCTTCCTCAACATGGTCATCGTCATCCAGAAATTCATGCATATTGATCAGTTTGAGTAGCTCATCGTCCGTGAAAGTCATGTCGGGCCGGTACAAGAACTCCTCCTCGAAATCCGTGAATTCTGTGCCGACATTGAATGTAGTGCCCTCGCCGGATATCAAGTCCCTGCGGGTTAAAACATTGCCAAAGCAAAAGGCATGGATTAGAATTTCTCCCAGCTGGTTTCATGCGGTGTAAAAAAAAAAAAAAAAAGATTTTTTTTGTTATAGACTTGCTAGGCAAAATGACGTAATCTATGGTGTAATTTATCTATTGAAATTCATATAACTCCATTTTTCTGTATGATCCTATTTTATTCGTATGTACTTCATTTCTACAATTCAAGGTCAGTGCCCATCGATCATCATAATAATCATCTGAAAACAATGGGAAACGATATCAAAATTCACCTCAATGTTATATCGTCGAAGGTCTTCCTGTCCACCATTTTTGAAACTGTGATGACTTCCTAATATTGAAAGGAATAACAACTTGAAGAATTTTTTACTGCGATATTTTGTCTATTCCGTTGTCTCGTTGAGATTGCCAAGGCAGCGTCAAAGCGTCGAACGGCAAGCGGCAACTGATATCAACGAAAATGAAATACAAAGAATTCGTATTCGTTCGCGCATGCGCGCTTAAAAAAACAACCGCGAGGTATTCAAATCTTTATTGCGCGCGTCAGGCTCTGTATCACATTGGGCTCAGCCGGTAATAGAGGGAATGGTCGAATGTAAGTCCAGGTCCGCCAGGTCCAAAATTACCCAATTGATTTTCCCAAAAACAGTTTTTTTTTTTTTTAATTTTTCTATTAAAATCCCAAAGATAGTATTGGCCCCTTTTTCCGCACGCAAGTCTTCTATGTGGTGAACTCCGCTGAATCTGGACCGTTTAAACTTATGAACTATAAAAATTATATTTGACACATAGAAAGAATTTTATTTGCGTGTATTACCTTCTTGTTAATTCACCTAATTGGCATTATTGTGAAGAATAGTTTTGTCTGTTTCAAAGTTCAATCTCCAAAAATGTGCAAAACGCAATTTTCCAACAGGCATATTTTATTTGTTTCCAAAAGTGCAGTTTGGAAAGACCTTCTCATCAAGAACGCAATGACAGAATAACTTAAGACGTACAAAAAACATGAAACATAGTGCAATGGATTTCTTAATAATAGTTCACAGAATATCTTCCTCATCTTCCTCATCATGAACGCTTTCACATAAATGCGTTCAATGTTGCATGCTGAGGACACCTAACTATTCATTTATATTTTTCATCATATAATCAACATAAACTTTCATCAGTTTCGCTCACCTATCTACTTGCCTACTTGGCAAACACAAACTAACAAACACTTAGTTCTATGTAAAAAAAAACTTTTGATAATTCACATTGCTTGTGAATAAGGAAACCTTTCATTTTTTTCACACTCTTGAATACAAAACGATGAAAATTCCCAATGCAAATTCACTTGTATTACATCGCAAGTTTTCCAGTCCTACTCAATTGTGCAGATGAGTAAAATAATTAGTTTCACCTTCAAAAAAACTAATATTCTTCCATCTGTAATCATGAATTAGCATTCTGAAAAGATTGTAGGTACAAGTGTTTGATTGCAAATTTTGCCGATTATTTTTTCTTCTGAGGTTTCAAAAAAAGGCAACAAAAATTAGCAAAAAATGTAGCAACTATGTTTGATCTTTGGATGGACCAGAAAACGCTTATGACCCGATCACTTCTAGACAATCGGTTTTCATGAATAATCTTCGAAACAAAACAAGAAATGCATATAAAAAAGTCTGCATTTGAAAAAAGTCTCACATGTCAAAACGCGCAAAAACAATTCCTTACGAGTCGAATGATCTCCAAGGCAATTCAATTTAGAGAAAAAATTATATCCGACTTTTTGTAGACCATTGAATAGTCTACAAAAAATACCTCGCACAATTTTTCCCTAAAATGACTCGTAGAGTAGAATTTGAATAGTGCTCTCTATCCGTTTTTACTAACTGAACAACGACAACATTTCATCGATCCCCAACCCTGTGAGTTTGCCTTTGACCCCAGATAATATTCTTCTCGACGTTTCCAATTTTCTTGCCTGAAGTCCGACAATTCTCTCCTCAATAGTATCCATGCAAACGAACTTATGAATAAACACAGCCTTGGTTTGACCTATCCTGTGAACCCGATCTTGAGCTTGGATTTCCAGTTGTGGGTTCCAATGGGAATCCACAAGAATCACATGATTAGCTCCTGTGAGATTGAGCCCCTGACCCCCAGCTCTCAATGACAACAGCAAAACATTTGAAGTTTGTCCAGTGTTAAAGGATTCTATGATAGCATCCCTCATATTTAAACTCGTTTTGCCCGTGTAAAAGAGATAGCTGACCTTTGGAATCCTCCCCAAATGTTCACCTAGTAGGGTGAGATACGCCACCCAATCAGAGATAATAACCACCTGCAACAAATTAGGTTGTTTCTATTTTATGTATTTCTAGGATAAAACGACTTATAAATACAATGGGTTGAACGCCAGAAATTTCTGGACTTCTTGACCTTGAAAATCGTCAATACCAGAACCCACCTTATCTCCCTTATCAACAATCTCTTCAACCTGTCGCAGGATCGCCGTCATTTTTGAGGATGCTCTACTTCGCTGAAAAACTGGATTAGCCGCGGCTAGAAGCTCCTTGTCCTCTAGAACTCGTTCATCCACACCAACATCTCCATCCTCATCATCATCATCGTCATCCTCCTCATCATCAGCATTGGCATTCTGTATCTCTTCATTGATCTTGATACTGTTGGCCTGTCTGACCACCTGCTCCAAGCAAGGCTGATTCTCCAAGTCCTCGAGGCCAGCGTCCTTGAAGTCATTCTTATCCAGCATCTGCCAGATCAAACATGGGTGACAACAGATTTGTCTGAGTCTGAGGATCAGGGCCAGAATATGGTGATGCTCAATAATTCCTCGCCTCTTCAGAAATCTCTTCTGAGCCTTGGACAACTTGTAATCACGATAATCCCCTCTTTGGTCCCCAACCAACCCCTTCTCCTTTCTCTGGTGCCAAAACTGAATAAACAGTGTCATCGAGTGAGTCATAACTTTGTCATAAATCAGTCGTTCCTCAATCACAAGCCCAATCTTAATGATCCTATTAGTTTTAATAGGCAATTGTAGCATATTTCCCTGCTCAATCAGACCGTCCTTGGTCCTCCTCAGCATCACAGAATCCATGATACAATGAAGCCGATCTGTTCCCAACGTATCATTATTATCAATCCACTTACTATACACTCGCTGATTCTCAAAAGGCTGCAAGTCCAAAAATCTCATGATCGGATAAAGATCCAAAACTTTATTGTGAACGGGAGTTCCCGTTAAAGCCCAGCGTTTTTCATAAGTTAGTTCAACGATTCTCATAGACTTCTGGGCATTTGGATTTCTTATCACATGGGCCTCATCCATCACCACTCGCTTCCAGGTAATTCTGAATAAAACTGGATTGTTAGTTGTGAAATTTCGTGATAGAGTAGGATAAGTTGTGATAATGACGTCGTGCATTGCGAGAATTTCTGGGTTTCGCTCTTTACACTTATGGTATTTTCCTACTCTTAAGTTTCGACTCCTGGTCATGAACTCATTGTACCTGTAGAGGAAAAAAGGACTTTAAAAGGATATCTTTTGATCAATAGCAAAACGTTAGGACAGATGGAGGCTGAACATTCTCAGAAAACGATGCAAGGAAAAAGACCTGGAACATGCAATAGGTAAAAAGTAATAAAACTATGGCATACCATTGATTGATGAGATTCGCTGGGCAAACGATGAGAGTTCCCCCATAGGGGTATCCATTTCGATCACGTCGCCCTTCTCTCCCATTTTTATCTTGAGCTAGTGTCTGCATGACAAGTGCAATTATGGAGACCGTTTTTCCCAAGCCCATGTCATCAGCCAGGATGCCACCACCTAGATCACAACTTTCCCTCCAAAGCATCCAGGTAAGGGCATACTTCTGGTGTTTCATGAGATCGACTCGCATTCCCTGAGGTGTCTCCATCATTTCCCCCATCGGCGGCTTCGCCCGTATCTCATCCCACAAATGACCAAGTGTATCGCAAATTGCTTGCGAAGCTACATGCGTGGTATCACCAGCTGGTCCATTGCCACACGATTTAGGAAGCACAGCTTGGATATAACTTGGTTGTACAAGTTGCACTGGAGCCTGAGACAAAGACACGGGATTCCTTTTTTTCTTAGGTTTCACCAATTTCCCAGGAAATGAATGCTTTGATCGACCGTCATCCAAATCTTGGGGTTCCGATGAATAACAGCTGCCCAAATCATCTGCTTCATCAATCATATCTGGATAACTTGACGGTCCTGGCTGTGGTTCTGACGAGTTTGAGCAAATTTCTTGGAGAAAATCCGGGTAAGTTGATTGAGAATTTAGAATCACATCCGGCAAATCATCAATTGAATTGGAAGTATCAGACTGGAATCTCTGATTGTCATTAATGGAAGAGTTTTCCATTCCGGGGGCATCTGCTTTTGAGGATTGTGGAGGAGTTTCTGGCTCTGGAAGTGTCAAGCTATTGACAACTTGCTCTGGAAGAGATCGACAATTCGATTGTACAATTACTTCTTCATTGAGAAGATTAAACCGAGACAGCTGACGATGATTTCTTGGCATTCTACGAGTGAATAAACCCTGGTCTGGAACTTCGGGGACCAATTTTTTAGGAGACTTCGAAAGCTGTCCAGGTGGCGCAGATCCTGGTGATAAATTCGAGCTTGCATGTCGACTCAAAGACGTAGAAACCATATCTTTCGATCGGCATGGACTGTCCAAATGAATAAGTTCTACACCGTCAATTAAATTGACATGCTGAGATTGGGACTCCTGATTGTCATTTCTGGGACTAGGAGCAACCACAACTTGTTCTGATGATTCAGTTGTTAGGTCCAGGGCCCTAGACGAGCCTTCAGGCTTGAAAGATATTTCTTTCTGAGATTGTGATGATGCTGATGCAATTTCGGATAATACTTGAAAAATTGCTGCGATTTTTCCAAAAGGTGAAATCTGAGTGAGCTCTGAGCTGGGATTTCCCTGAGGGCTCTTGTCCTGGGATTTTGGTACATGTCTTCGACATTCAGAATCTGAATCCATTGTAGGGCACTGTGCATCAATTAGACCTAAAATTCCCATTTCGAAATTACTCATCTCGGAATTGTTTACATCGTTTGGTAATTGTTCAGCATTCTGAATCTGCAGCGATGGATTTTTTTGTAATTCCGATGCAAAACTAGAAATCTCCGGCATCTCCTCATCTTCAGAATGCTCTTCACGATCTCGTGGCATCGTCAACACTGGCATCATCAATTCAGGACTCTGTGGCTGAGCCTCGACAACTTCCATGTGCTCGATCTCCTGTACACCGAGGTCTGAGTTCCTGGGCTGTATTTGAGATTCAGAAATTTTTTCGGAGTCGAATGTCTCTGAGAGGTGTCTCTGATGTTCAGGAGATGTTTCGCAATTTTCTGGATTTTTTGTAGGATCAGTTGAAGGAAGCAAATGAGGCTTGGTTAGATTATGATTCATTCGATCCTGGTCCTCTTGGACATTTGGAGAGACTTCAGTGGCAATTTCAAACATTTCTATTTCTGCAGGTACCACAGCGTTTTCGTTTGCAGATTCTTCTGTCAATCTCTCCCCAGAACTCCCGTATTCAGATCTAGAAGAATCGCTACCTTCCTCCATTATCTCCCCATTTGAAGAATCGTCTGAAGTAGAGACTTCAGCAGACACCGAACATGTCGTTGTATCACTTGCGGAAGTGTCCGTAGTCGTCTGCAAGTTCATTTCCTCCGTCAAAAAGGCAAACTCTGAACCCACAACTGGAAAAATTTTGCTCTTCTCCAATTGTGCTAATTTCTCATCGCAATCATTCTCTCCTGGACTTGGGACAGGACCAGCAGGCTGGGATTGACTAGCAGGTGAAAATTCTGTTTTTTTCAGTAACTCGGAAATTTTTAATCTACTCTGAAGATTTATAGGAATTTTCGTCTTAGGCTTATCCATGTCTAGGCGACTATCTTCCATATTTTCACTGGATACGGCAGGTAGATCTGTCAAGTCCTCAATTGAATCACTTCTAGAATACAACTTCCGTTTTTTCTTCAAATTTGTACGCTTCTTCTCAGCTTGTGAATAACTCTCTTCATCACTCGAATCAGAAAATAGGGTATTCTCATTTTTTCGTTTTTGGGAATTTTTCTTGGAATTATTCGATTTAAATCTGGGAGAGTTGGTCTTGTTCACAGACTTTGCAGAAGTTGGAGGTGTCCTGAATGAATTTTCAGGCACTTTTGATGATCTTGGAGGGATTGAGACTGGAGAAAGTCTTGAAACTGCTGGGGATGCTGTCACATTTTTTTGATGGACTGCTGACACTACTGGAGATCCTGGAGGTAGCGAAGATTTTGATGATTTTTCAGAATGGTTCACCAGCAATTTGCCTCGTGAAGCATTGGCATTGTGGTTCATGGGACTTTTGGGGGAATCCCCAGGGGATTCTGGAGACTTCGAACTTGAGGAACGGCTATCAGTTTCGGGTGGCACGTCCGGATCTGTCCTAAGGATTTTTGGAGAGACACATGGAGATGCCCTCGACACTGCCAATGAGCTCCCTGAATTCCGAACATCAGCAATCATATCCAAACGATGAGTATCTGCTTGATGCAGGGATCTGTGATCAGGAATTGACATTTCCGTTGACTCCTCTTCATCGGACAGGGATTCGTCACTTTCAGGCAGTTCGAAAAATTGACAGAATGATCCCAAAGAAGAATTTGTACTGGTAATACTGGTCGTGCATCTAAGAACGGAGCATGTGTCTGAAAACAGAAAAGATTTTTTAGATTTTGTTTTCTTTCATTGCTGTCATTTTTCATTGTTTTAAAATTCAGCAACGTCAGCGCAATTACGAAGTCAGATAAACGACAATTTGGGAGTAAGGACAAATAGGCAATATCAGTTTTTTTATATGAAAAATATTTTGAGAAACCAACAAAGCTGGTTTTCATTCATCACCGTTGATTTGAAAAAAAAAAAAAAAAAAAAAAAAAAAAAAATGAAATTACCTCCACCATTGGGATTCACACTCTCGACTGAATGAACCTCACTAGAAAGACAGTCATTCTCCATAGGCCCAAGTCTCAACACCTTGGCTGCTGGTTCCTCCCCAAACTCTCCAGAATGATCCAGCCCCCTCTTCTGCACTTGACTAACCCAAAGAGCGACATTTATCCCTGTAGACTCAGCCAGTGGAACATCAAATTGCACTTCATTTGTAGCATCCAAATCAAAGTCATCGTCGGTAGATCCGTCGCTAATTATCGTTGTCAATGAAAGAACGTCTTCTCCTCCAGTTCCTATTGAACTGTTGTCCTTTGGAACTTCCATTTCATTCGGAGCAATATCACCTTTGTCATTTTCCCATTCATTCAAATGTTTCTTCTCACAACTTTCCATTTTTTCTTGTTCATTTGATTTTTTTTCCTTCGAAATTTCCATGTCCTTCGAATAATCATCGCATTCAGCATCATCGGTCTGATTATCTGGTTTCTCCTTTGAAATTTCCATGGCATTCGGAAAAACCGTGCTTTCGAAATCGGTTTCTTGTTCAGATTCAGTGTCATCATGTTCGACACCTTCATGGAGTTTTCGAGTGTCGTCAGAAACATTTGGAATGCTTTCTGAATCATTAGTATCTTCCATTGGATCAAGGGAATCATGTCTACTATCCATATCATCGAAATCATCAGATGAATGAAAGCTGCAAGTGGACATGTCTGTTTCGTCCTCTGAAAATCTCTCATCGAAGTCCAAAATTTGGGACTGAATGCTGATATCCGTGAAAGGATCGGTTCCAGAAATTGCTTTACGAATTTCTGGCTCTGATGCGGGACGCCGCACTCTGCTGACAATTTCTTGGGGTTTTTCTATGATAATTTGGCCATCAATGTTTTCACCAAAACTTGACATTCTTTGGTCATCTGCAATTGACTCCGAATTTACTTCGGAATGTTCATTATCATCAAGTTCCAAGAGTTCGGTCGTCAATATTTTTTCTGAAGTATTCGCTTCAGATTCTTCTTTAATCTCGCAATTATTCTGAATTTGTGGGATTTCCACTTCCGTGGACGTCACAGTTTCATTATTGGAAGTTGGTTCTGGGGCAATTTCGGCGGGAAAATCATTTTCAGGCTCAAGTTTTACGGTTTTCTTCCCGAGGAAGGTGGCGGAATTAAGTACCGTTAAAATTTCGTCCAGATTTTCGGTCCGTTCGGGACTGCTTGGTAAGGAGATTTCGGAATTCAGGGTCATGTCTTCTTGCTCCAATTGGGATGAATTCGAATTTGTGTCGACGCACATTCGGTGGTTTTCGGTGATTGTGAAGGATGTGTGGTCCTGAAATGACAGACAGTACTTAAAAGGTATACGCAGGATTCATGATTCCCTGAGTCTACATCTCCATTCGTCTGCGTGTGTGTGTGTGTTTAGGTGCGTTGTACGGGATTCAAGTTTAGAGTTTCACAATATTTTAAATGTGCCAAAAACAGTAACGGATTTGAAACGGTGCGTGAATCAGCCTTGTTGACTTATGTGTGGAGCCTCCAGTGTCGCATGGACAGGAAACACACATTTTCTTATCGGTAAAACATAAGATCGGAATGTTAACTTTGGCCAAAATCGAAAAAAATTAATTTGACTTTTTCGATCCAAATTCGACGGAAATATCTTCTAGGGGTTCCTATTGGATAGTATCGACGCACACGGGGCCAAAAATTCAATTTTAAAAAATTTAAGTTTGCCTCCCCATAAGGTCCCAATGTTAAATTTGGCCAAAATCGAAAAAAATTAATTTGACTTTTTCGACCCAAATTCGACGGAAATATCTTCTAGGGGTTCCTATTGGATAGTATCAACGCACACGGGGCCAAAAATTCAATTTTAAAAAATTTAAGTTTGCCTCCCCATAAAGTCCCAATGTTAAATTTGACCAAAATCGAAAAAAATTAATTTGACTTTTTCGACCCAAATTCGACGGAAATATCTTCTAGGGGTTCCTGTTGGATAGTATCAACGCACACGGGGCCAAAAATTCAATTTTAAAAAAATTTAAGTTTGCCTCCCCATAAGGTCCCAATGTTAATTTTGGCCAAAATCGAAAAAAATTAATTTGACTTTTCCGACCCAAATTCGACGGAAATATCTCCTAGGGGTTCCTATTGGATCGTATCAACGCACACAGGGCCGAAAATTCATTTTTAAAAAATTTAAGTTTGCCTCCCCATAAGGTCCCAATGTTAAATTTGGCCAAAATCGAAAAAAATTAATTTGACTTTTTCGACCCAAATTCGACGGAAATATCTTCTAGGGGTTCCTATTGGATAGTATCAACGCACAGGGCGCCAAAAATACAATTTTAAAAAAATTAAGTTTGCCTCCCCATAAGGTCCCAATGTTAATTTTGGCCAAAATCGAAAAAAATTAATTTGACTTTTTCGACCCAAATTCGACGGAAATATCTTCTAAGGGTTCCTATTGGATAGTATCGACACACACGGGGCCAAAAATTCAATTTTAAAAAATTTAAGTTTGCCTCCCCATAAGATCCCAATGTTAATTTTGGCCAAAATCGAAAAAAATTAATTTGACTTTTTCGACCCAAATTCGACGGAAATATCTTCTAGGGGTTCCTATTGGATAGTATCGACGCACACGGGGCCAAAAATTCAATTTTAAAAAATTTAAGTTTGCCTCCCCATAAGGTCCCAATGTTAAATTTGGCCAAAATCGAAAAAAATTAATGTGACTTTTTCGACCCAAATTCGACGGAAATATCTTCTAGGGGTTCCTATTGGATAGTATCAACGCACAGGGCGCCAAAAATACAATTTAAAAAAAATTAAGTTTGCCTCCCCATAAGGTCCCAATGTTAATTTTGGCCAAAATCGAAAAAAATTAATTTGACTTTTTCGACCCAAATTCGACGGAAATATCTTCTAGGCGTTCCTATTGGATAGTATCGACGCACACGGGGCCAAAAATTCAATTTTAAAAAATTTAAGTTTGCCTCCCCATAAGGTCCCAATGTTAAATTTGGCCAAAATCGAAAAAAATTAATTTGACTTTTTCGACCCAAATTCGACGGAAATATCTTCTAGGGGTTCCTATTGGATAGTATCAACGCACACGGGGCCAAAAATTCAATTTTAAAAAAATTAAGTTTGCCTCCCCATAAAGTCCCAATGTTAAATTTGACCAAAATCGAAAAAAATTAATTTGACTTTTTCGACCCAAATTCGACGGAAATATCTTCTAGGGGTTCCTGTTGGATAGTATCAACGCACACGGGGCCAAAAATTCAATTTTAAAAAATTTAAGTTTGCCTCCCCATAAGGTCCCAATGTTAAATTTGGCCAAAATCGAAAAAAATCAATTTGACTTTTTCGACCCAAATTCGACGGAAATATCTTCTAGGGGTTCCTGTTGGATAGTATCAACGCACACGGGGCCAAAAATTCAATTTTAAAAAATTTAAGTTTGCCTCCCCATAAGGTCCCAATGTTAAATTTGGCCAAAATCGAAAAAAATTAATTTGACTTTTTCGACCCAAATTCGACGGAAATATCTTCTAGGGGTTCCTATTGGATAGTATCAACGCACACGGGGCCAAAAATTCAATTTTAAAAAATTTAAGTTTGCCTCCCCATCACGTCCCAATGTTGACTTGAAAAAAATTTGAATGGCAAGTTAGTTATATCAAAATTTGAATAGAAAATTCTTACATTTTGTATCACCATTCCGGATGACTTGAAGTTCTTACTGACTTCATAATTTTCTGGATATAAAGTAGTTTCCTCCATTTCCTGCATCCGAGGATTATTCCACATCGACGTACAACTTAATTGTTGGTCCTCCTCTTTTATCACGACAGGGATCGGGGGTATGGACAATCCAGCATCTAATTCGTCAAACCTCGCCCCCTTGCAAGTTTCTGAAAACACGTCGGATTTTTATTATTTCATGCATTTCACAAACCCCTGTAGCAGAATTTCTCCCTCAATTTTCCTTTTCATTCATTTTCATACGTCTCTTCATTACATATATTCCCCTACTTCATCTTTCCAA
The DNA here is from genome assembly GCA_026005395.1 of Asobara japonica. Taxonomy (NCBI): domain Eukaryota; kingdom Metazoa; phylum Arthropoda; class Insecta; order Hymenoptera; family Braconidae; genus Asobara; species Asobara japonica. Next base: position 4,756,849 of record BQMI01000298.1, on the reverse strand, counting down.
TTAAACACAATCAATAGAACAAATTGTTTCGGAAAAAAATTGAGGTATCAAAATCTCCATCAAGGGGAAAGCATTTTCCGAAACAAAATCAGATAGACTTGGAATAAATCTTCAAACAGAATTATTTCTACGTATTTGCTTTTCTATCCTTAAGTGCTATACATAAACTGAATTTTACCAATGACTGCTTCGTTCATACGGGAAGAATCGTTCTCTTCAGAAGAATCAAGCAATTCTCGTTTAACTTCTAAGGTGAACTGGGAATTATGCCGCTGGTCACTGTCACTCTCTTCGTCAGAAGGTTCACCAAACGAAATTTGTGTGTAAACGTAATCGTCAATATCGCCAACGTCATCTATGCACTCAGATTTAATTTCCGCTGCTGTGAAGAAAAAATTGAACACAATGAAAGAGATTTAATTACAAATTGGAAATGTTTTTGGTGTTCAGGATGGGCGGCACAAACTTCTTCAATTCCCTAGTTCTTGTTTCACAAAAAAAATTTCTCCGAAATTTTTATTTTGTGTCACTGTAAAGAACGTCAAAATAAATACACCCACTTTTTTCTTGTTTTTCTATCTTGTCTATATCTGGAATAAGGTTCTGAAGATCGTTTGAGCCGCCCGTTTGTGCGCTGACATCCGAGTACAAATGATGGGCCTCATTTTAAGGCAATACAATTAAACGGTAAGGGTGGGGATGCACTCGAGCTGGTGAACCCGTGACCAATAAACAGCAATAAACTACAGAAAATCCGACGAAACTTTACAACCCCAATATGGTCACCATATGATTTCACTTTAGGTCCCGGGGAAATTTTGTTGATCGAAAAAAGGGGAGAAATCCTCACGAAATTTATGAGCGAAATGGACTTTCTGATGAAAGGAAATTTGAGAGGTCGGATTTTTTTTTTCAACCATTCTACGAAGTGTTATTACTACAGACGTGAAATGAAGAAATGCCGAGAACCACAGAATATTTTAGAAAAAACCCCAAACAAAAAACTATTGTTATCACAGAAAACATGGGGCTTTAAATAATGAAAAAAGAGCGCTATATAATGGCCAACACTTCGCTGGATTTTGTTTTTCGTCTTTTGTTTTGATTATAGTTTGCGCGTCTTTCGTTCGAGTCACAGGGGCCAATGCGCGGGAAGTCTGTTTAGTTACATGAGACCCGAAAAAAGTCCGAACACATATATGTCATTCTGAACTTCCCAAAGACAAAAATTTTATTAAATAACTTGACCAAAATTTCAATATCTATATTGCGTCCACAATGTCATCAAAATGATCATTAACTCTGTATTGACTAAGTGGCACAGAAACCTCTAAATTTTTGCCATATGCAAACTATATAGTCACATAAAACAAAATGGCGGAACGAAGGGTTACAAATTCGCATTGTTTCCCTATCACTTCTATAGTGCAAAAAACACGTTTCCCAATAAAAAAAAAAAACTATAATTCTGAAATGTCCGTGTCAATTTTTTCATCACAAAGTTTCTGGCAAATCTTCATTTTGTTTTTGATAACTAAATTGAACAAATGCAAACAGATAGAGGACACAAATTCGCGGACTTCTTACCTTCAAGCGGCGGATCAAAATCCTCAGTATCCCAAATGCCTTCGTCCTCGCTCTTGACATCTTGGCTCCTCGGGCTTCTGAAAAAAAATTTAAAGTTAGGGCTTTTTATGTGGCATTTCCCGCGCAACTGAAAATTAAACCTTTGTGATGTCAACTTACATTGTCTTTTGCATTTTTTTCGCCGATTGCGTGCCTTCATGCCTGATTCCCCGCCATGACGGACCCTCATCATCAGAATCAACAAAAATAACAGGTGAAGCCTGCGCCCGTTCCATTTCATCAGCTGATTCTTCACGATATTTCGCACCGAGTATTGTCTGCGATAAATATTGCGTTAACTTTTTAAAAGACGACATAAAAATTGAGAACCATTGTCGAAAGCGTCAGACAAACTGAAAATATGGCTGAAAATTTCTGTTTTGAACAAGATTGTGCCGGCTTACCCCCTCCATGACATTCAGCATACTCGAATGAGAAACGACGATCGCAAGATGACATTTTACGGCGGCTTCCGATTGGATGCAAGATGTATTCACCGCGCATGCGCATACGAACATTTATATCGGAAGGGGATTTGAGCGGGTTTTCCGTTCATTCGCCACTATCACCACTTATTCCGTATATTTTACTGATTTCATCGAATAAAAATTATACATTTCGCGCATGCGCACAAGGGAAACAACATCGTGGTGAATTCGCACGCCGAATTATGCTCATTTACTGGCACTTGGTATAAGATGCTAACTGGAGATTTTTCGGAGATTTTAGGAAAGCTGGACGTACCGCGCATGCGTCGAAGGATAAAAACATTGAACTCGAGATAGCGCGCGCAATTGTATCCATTCGCCACTAACTAGCAATTATAATGAATGTTTTATTTTATGTAATCATAGGGAGGTTTTGTTTCCAAGCTTTCGTCAACTCAGCTCGATTAATTACAGTCGATAATAGACCCCCTGGTAACCCTAGTATCGCATACCCCAGTCGTCAATATTGTGACATATATAAAAAAGGTCAAGTTCATAGTAAGTAAATATAGAAAAAAGTAAATATACAAACAGAACGTTTTGTACATCAGACACTACATTTTCCCAGGAAGTAGCCGACATTATTTACCTGAACCGCTCAATTTTTCTGTGGCGATAACTTTGTCACCTATGTCCACCATCAACTTGCGACTCATTTCAGCGTATGTAGTCACGAACATCATACGGTTGTTCCACCACCAATTCTCCATGTAGATGCCATAGTCATTGCATCACTCTTGACCACATGGTTCATCCCACTATGTGGTATCCAGTAACATTGAGACTGTCTAGTTTATTTGCGACTCTGCTCGTAACTTCCGGTTGTGTGACGGATGTTGATTACTATGGCTCTTTGATTAAGAATGTTCATGGTGAGCATAATAGTGCTGGAGTAATTTTGGTAGTGGGAACTAACCAACTCGGTAAGTGAAACCGAGGAATTTACGGACTTGCGTATCCACCATTCAATTACATATTTATTTCTGCATTGCAGCATTCGAGAACATCGGAAGATGGTACGAAATAAATTGGATGTTATTTCGCGGAGAAATCGGAACCACCATCCTGAGCTTAAGTCAACTCGAGAGCACCGTGAAAATTCGCATGCAGGAGACTTACATTCCGCTCATTGTGGTAAATGTCGATAACTTCGAGACCCTGGATGCCCTCAAATCCATCACCAAGAATGTGGACATGGGTTATGCCACTTGGCTCATAGTCTTCATCTACAATGCTGATCAGGATATCTGTCCATTCTGCCACAATTTGCAGACAAATATTTTTCATCTGAAATTTAATTCAAAAATTTTTATTTCATGTTGCAAATCTAAAATTATTGAAGAATGGTGGTCGGTCTACAAAAAGTATATAAAAAGACAAGAAGTCGGCCGATTGGTGAACGCAAGTCTTGAAATTCGCTGGCATTGCAAAGCAATACTTCATGACTATAGATATTCAATGGATGGACTGGGATTACGAGTTGCGGCAATAACGGTAAATAGTTATAAACTTTCTGGGTTCAATGGAAGATAATCGTATAATTCCAGACATACCATGAGATCATCGAGAACAACCGAGACATCACCGGATTTCCGCGTGACGTACTTGATGAATTATCTCGAGTAATGAATTTTACAATATCAAAAAAAATTTGGGAGCATATTCCCGGGATTTTTGATTCCAAAATTGGAAGTTGGAATGGGGCTATTGGACGTATTCATAGGGACGAAGCTGATATAGCAATTGATGTCGTTGCTTTGACGGTCGAGCGAGCAAGGGCCGTTCGCTTTTTAATGCCCACTGCTTCCGGTCGTTTTGTACTGCACTTTAGAAAACTTGATGCTGCTCATCTAATGTGGAATGCTAATTTCAAGGTCATATGTGCATTCGTTGTCATGATTTAAAATCCTAGTCACCTCACCGGGGGCTGCAACTTTGACCACCTCTGCAGAAAAATGCCGCAATGCTTTTGCAATAACCACAAATTCCTTGTTTTCACCCTTTTTCTATTTCCTCTTCAAAGTCCTGCTAAATTTTCAACTCGTTATTGTCCCGCGTAAGCATTGTTGTGCTTATTTTTAGGATACAAGTTCGGTGGCGCCTGCTGCGCATGCGCACTCCCATTTTCCGCTGCACAGACTGGTGGCGCGTCGGTTCCGGTCTTACAGTTTTCGATAATTTCGATATATGCCGATAGTTTCTTTCGTCTCTCCGCGTCTCATGATGCGCGGAGAGATGCGCAGGCAAAGAACGATTAAGAATACTTGCAAATACAAGAAAAATGATGCGTTATGGCAGTTCCCTCACGAGGTGATCAGGCTAGAGGTGAATGAACCTGATTTGCGCGAATTTTATGAGCCCATTATGCCGGCAGGTGTTCAACATGAATGTCTGGGTCGCTCTTATCGCATTAATTCTGTCAACATCTCTTCTCCTAACTCTCATCACACGCAATAACCGAAATTATCCTTTCGTCCTCGACTTCTTTGACCATCTTATCGACATTTGGAGTATTTTCTGTCAACAAGGCGTGTCAGGTAACAAAAAACGATATTGTTCTCCAAAATACAATTCACCAGGTGACATTGTTCTATAGATTCCTTGGCCAAATTGTCTGTAAAAGTTATCTACATATCGCTCCTTATATCCTCATTGATCATCTCAAATGCCTATTCTGCAAAGATCATCAGTATGCTCGCTATCTCTTCATCGTACTCACCATTCGCTACTATCTCGGAGTTCGTAGAAGATGGCACCTATTCACTCATCGTCCTTAACGCTAGTATAGCCTATGAAGACATCAGGGTAATTAATTTCACTATCATTTTAATGTAATCGAGTGAATAGTTTTAGATATTGCAAAGTCGTTCAATGAAGACATGTTTTTCAATTTTCTAGAGGGGGAAGGGAGCAACGAGATTGAAGATGGCGTCCCTTATGAGACCGATGAAATATCTTCCCCTAACTTTCAAAGAAGCATATATACAGGTATCACAATTCAAATCTTCTTTGCGTAGAAAAATTGGGCGATAGTGCGATGGAGTGGTTCAATGTTCAATAAAAAATGTTTTATATGAAATTTGCAGGTCTGTAATGGCGACGTGGCATTCTACTGTAACGAAGATCGAATAAAGCCAACAGTGACATTCGCAAATTGTGAAATAGCTTCTGTGGAAACTGGAAAATTGCTAACTGGAGCAATGTTCGTACCCCATGACAGTGAATTTGCAAGCCTATTCGATTATCAGTGAGGACACTTATCAACAAGATCACTCCAGAGAGTTAACAATGACTTTCAATAATCCTCATTTCAGTATCAGCCACCTCAAAACCAGTGGAGTTCTTAATAGATTGGAGCGCAAATATTACCCATTGCCGAGGCAGCATATGGCCAGTTATTCTGCGGTTAGCGTACAAGGGATACTACCGATTGCCCTTACATTACTTTTTGGTGTAGTAATTGCCTTGGTTATTTTTCTCGTCGAAGACAAAGTTTCTTCAGGGATAAAATTGCACAAGAAGAGATTGGCAGCTAAAATATATGGAAAAAGTTCCATGCGTGGAGCTTGATTTAATGGGTTTCCGGGAAAAACTTGGGAAGTATTTTATGTAGAAAATGTCATTTCCAATATAGGACAGTTTGTATAATTTTTTTCTGGGCCGATTCACTTTTTTAATGGTTATTTAACGTCGCTTTATTTTGCTACTTGGGGTGGTCATCAACAGATGCTGCGTTGCCTGACAGAAATGGCGGGAGTTTGAATGGTAACGCGCATGCGCCGACAGTCATGGCGGGAGTTTGAATGGCTGCGCGCATGCGCCGACAGTGGTGGGGAGAGTTCGGCTCCAAGCCCGATGACAACTTTGCAGTACCAGGAAGATCATCTAGAAAGGTAAAGCACAATCCTTAACTAAGTGAGCAATTAAATTTTCATCCCATGATCCTTAAATCTAAAAAAATTAGTTTCATAAAATGTATTATTTTCAAAATGGGTTTAATTGCATTCTTGACCTTATTGACATTGATTTTGTGATACAGAACACAAATTTGGTACAATTGTTTTGTGAGCTCCCTTTTTACAATGTTTCCATAGTACTCAGAGAAGAAAAATTATGGATTATTTAACTGTTCGTGAAGTTTTATCTGATTCATATATTACATTTTATTCATTGCTCTCACGATTGTTCAATTTTATTTTTTTATTTTTTTCACGTCATTAACAAAAGTTCAGTCACAGGGAAAAAAAAGTTCACTGTATTTTGTCGGTTCATTAATTCTCGTTCATGTTTGTTTTTTTTTTATACTTTCACGTATGTAGAGAATTATTCTCACATTCTTAGTTTAACAATCGCACTTACCTGACACTCATTCATCACTCATACGAGGATAAAAAGCTAATAATGAAATGCATGGTTTCTGTGATTTCAGGACCTTGAGGATGTTAAGGTACTTGGGGTGTGGACATCTGAAGGAAAGCCATCCCTGGAAAAATTCTGCTTTCCACAAAAAAAATTTTGATAAAAATTTCCCAAATCCTAGAATGAACTCTCCTTAACAATGTGTAAAAAAAACTGATCGGCAATCTGAAACATTTTAAACAACTCAATAAATTACAAAATGAGTTGAGACAAAATTGGAAGAAATTGGTTTGATACCTGCCTCCACCCCAAATACCTTAACGTGAAACTAATAATATAATGAAGATATGTAATTTGTTTTTTGGGGTAGCAACAATTGTCAAAAAAATGGCAAGAGATTTTTTTCCACTCTCAACTCTATTGATAAAATTATTGCGACAAATTCGCGTGAAAAATTGTGGAATTGCAATAAAAATCGGGCAATTTAATTGAGAATTTTTTCCTTCATTCACGAAAATATTCATAAACAATACAAAATATGTAAATTACAACATTCGTCATCTCTATTTTTACACTACAAAAATTACTGGCAAATGAATTTTTCTCGGCTCTGTTAAATGGACATAATAAAAAAAAATCAAATATATTTTTCAGTTCACAGGTTTTAATCCCCAATTATACGCTTAAATATCGTTAAATATGTATGCGAAATTTTTCATTGCTATATGCTTCACAATTATTATACACAAAAATTCGTTTCTTTTTTTGCTCGTTAATTCTACCCTTGACAATGACTCGAGTTGATTAAGTAACTCTTAGATTTGTTTATGATTCCTTCCAATGGACAAATATCTTCTTATCACTCATACACCCACACACACTCATACACAAAATGTATCTTCATCAGCTACTCCACTCGGTTTGTCTTCTTTGATTAAATATTCACCTAGCCATCATTTTCATGTATTTTTCCAAATAAAAAAATAATAATAAATAAAAAAAAAATGTAATCATTTTGTAAAAAATGAACAAATATGATAATCTAACGAAAACAATAATGCAACTGTATTTACTAGGGAGTTTAGATTTCAGTTTTTGCCAACATTTTCAATAAACTTCCAAATTGTTGACAAAAAAAATCGCCAATTTTTCTGAATTGATTTTTCTTCTGAGAAATATATCGGGAAAATATTTGTCCTCAAAAAAAAAAAAATCAAAACTCATTTTACCTCTTTCTCTACTCCCTCCAATTTGTTGCAGAATAAAAAACAAAAAAAAAATATCTCGATGTACACTCAAGTCACCTGACGCTATAGAAAAATCTAAACTGACCTTAACGTGTACTAAAAAACGGGTGATGCTAGTTAGATTAATTACACTTCTTCCCCATTCCCACTCCCACCTACAATTACTGTATTTGGACATTTTTCATAATTTTACCCTATTGATCATCGTAAAATCATACGAGGATATTAATTGTTCGGCTGCCACAGTAGCATGTGTTGTTATTGGTTTTTAGTAAATCATTAACTAAATTAAAAAAATACTCCTAACTACAGACATGACAACTGTCACAATTGCCAATAGTCATTGATGTGGGCAATTAAAAAGAGGGTCCCATATGTTTTGTGTTTTTTTTTTTTTCAACAATTTTTCAACGTTTTCGTTGAGAGGAAGATACCTGGGATTGTCCCTTGGCATTGGTGACTGCATTGAGAAGAGTTTCAGCAGTTTATCTTAGTCCATAAGTTGCCATAAAACATCGCCTTCGCCCATACATCCACAACACTTTTATCCACAAAATGGATATCCTGTATGAAACAGATCAATATCTAAAAATTTGTAAATACTGATCAGCTTCATACCTATTTTAGTGTTAAAACTTGTGTAAGAACTGGTTCTTTTATTTGCCCATTTTTTTTCCATGATATTTGGGGTACTAATGTGGGAGAGATTTCCCAAAAGATAAGACAAATATTACTAACAATTAAAACTATCATATTGGAGTGAAACGACTTCGTTGACTCCGTATAAAAATTTTAATTGTCAATAAATTTTGCTTCACTCAATGATAACTACTTGCTCATATCGTACACCTCAAAGAAATATGAAATACCCTTAAAACGGACAAGCCTAATAATGTTTCCTTCGTTTTTTAAGTTGTTAGTCTGACGTGGGGCGACTGATGAGTGGTACACCCTCAACTCGCTAACCACTTCTGCATCACAGGGCTGTTGAGTCGGGCACATTGGATCAGATCAGCAGTATCCCTGGTGATAATCTACATTAAATTTTCATGGGTCAGTTGGACACTGAGCCATACCGAGATAACCTCTTTCCCATACACCCGCACACTGAGCAGTCCCCTAATTCAAGAAAGAACTTGATGAGCTCTTCCGCAGTGGTGGCTCCAAGTCTGAAGACAATGTCCATGAGATTGTCACTGCTTCTTCTTGCGATCTTTTGATAAGCAGAACAGAAATTCAGTACTGATTCAACAGGTTTCACCATTCCTCACACAGGCACCCCTTGCCCCCCTCCCCACCTGTTCCGCTATACAGATATCTCATAGTTCATATCATAGACACTGCCCCTATCGGGCGTGGGAGTGGTAGGTCTCGCCTCCCTTCTATCTCCAGCCGGTGCCACCATCTCCATAGAGTCCGTCATTTCCAGTGCTCTAACGAAGGACATTGGTCTACGTCTGGCATCTGACGTTGGCGTTGTGGGTGTAGCCATTGTTTTACGCTTAACGTGAGGCGATTGATGAGGTGGAAAGACGGGAACGCCACCTCTATTTGCTGGATGATATGCAGTTCTGGGTGGATTGTAGGGCTGTTGAGTTGGGCTCGTTGGATTAGAGCAGTAATAATCGTAGGGCGGTGGTCGCTGTATCGATGCTAAATTTGGATGAGGCATTTGAACACTCGGATAAGCTGATGGCGAGTGATCCTTCCACATGTAAACTCCACGTTGAGGAGAGCCCGCTAATTCACGGATATTATCTACTGTGTTGTTGGTGCGGGCATAATGGTGTTCGTTGGCGCGAATTAGTTCGCTTTCTGAAAGAAAACGACGTTGGGGACTGTAGCCAGGTACACCTGAGCCGTTAGGGCCCATTGGGAGATTGTTGTGGTGCTGGACGTCGTAGTAGGTTGGAGTCTCCGTTACTCCTATGTAATCCGGCCGACGGACCTGCGTCGGGGTGCCTGGATTTGACCTGGAAGCAAAGCAAGTTTCGTGTCAAGGGGTGAGAGGATTATCTAGGGGCGGCTGGTAACTCATATTGCTTGAGATACAAAATTACGAGAATATGGTTACTAGGCATTTGCTGACGATTGCGGGTCATGAGTACATCTGTAAAACTGAGCATGGCACTTTTTCACCAAGCGCGTATCAGATAGGACTCTTTTGCAAACTGTACCGATCTGGTCACTTGGAAGAGTGTTGTGGTTGTGGGCCTAGTGTGTGTCTAAAATGTCTGCTTGGGGCAGTTGAATAATTTTTGATCACTTAAAAATTGGGGTGTAAATAATAGCTCAATGTCCACAATGCATAAAAAATCCTCCAATAAAAAAATTTAATCAACTGATAAGAATTGATAAAACGCGTTGGAAAAAATCCTCAGGCCCCCCCAAAAAAACATCTACCAAAAATCAGTAATTGCAATGGTCTACGGATAATTCGTCTAATAAACACCAGCAAAATTATACAAACAATGCGATTTAAAAATTCGAGCAATTCAAAATTCATAGCCATACAAGTTTCATAATACGGCTAATAAAATTTGCCATTAACATACAGGAGCAGCGCGCGCAACTTCACTGAGCAATGTCATTCCTAAAAATAATAACAATTCTTTGAATCTTCAAATCAATAACATTAGCCATCTAAACTGAATAGAGTAATGCAAATAATTTTAAACGATAATGAAAGAAAATTAATTGAGCGTAGAACCTAGAGAACTTGAGGTAACAAATTTTTATCTCTCTCATTTTCAGTAAATTTTTTTTTCAGCATTCTGAAGTGAAACTTCTATCAGCACTTTTTTTTCGAGTTCAAAGAATAAATAATAGGTAAAAAATTTCAAAATATTTCAGAAAATTTTAAAAAATCTTAAATTGAAAATGCCAAAAAAAGGTCCAATTAGGAGGTCGGAAAAATTGTATTTGAGATGTCAGAAAAATGTCAGGATTTTAAAAAATTTAGAAGATTAAAGCAGTTTTTCAGAAATCAAAAAGCAAATGAAGTTTCACTTCTATCGCGTAGCATCCTACGCACTTATTCATTATATATGCAACAAAGCAGAATTCTTTTTGAAAAAAAAACACTACGGTACGATCCTTCGTAGGATGAAGTTCGTGTTTACCTGCAGTTGGTTGCAACATGTTGGCAGAGATCAGCTCCTTGTCAGTTACCACCCCCTGCAGTGGGACACAAACTTATCGATATACCACTCTGTTTTTATTTATTCATCATTTTGTAGTATCTTCTTTTTTTATGATTAAAAAAAATGTTATCTACGTGCAGACGACTAGTGACGTCACTATGGACTCGACACACTCTGCTTATGTATTATGTTTATTCTTAAATGATAATGATGATGACATGACAATGATGAATTTTGAACGCTTGAAAATGTGAGAAAATGAAATTAAAATTGAAATTAGAATGACCTGTTCATTGGAATTTGTTTTGTTTTATTATTTTCTTTCTACCATTTTGAAACAGTATAATTTTTGTAATAATTTCGAGACAGGAAAGTCTGTTAAAGATCAAAGATTAAAGTTAAAACAATAATGAATAAAAATTCCATTGAACATTGAAAAAAATAAATTACTTTCAGGTGTATATTTACCAATCATGCCACTGATAATTAACCAAAAAATATGTAATCTATAAAGAATGGGATGTGCATATCGATAATTGCTCCTCGACCCTCTTATCAACGATGCTGAAAATCAATGATATTGTAATTTTAAATGACAAGATTAGAATTAATCACCTGCGAATATTACTGGATATAGCAAGTGGTGTTGGTACACCAATAGCTTTTATCCGTTGCTGCATCGTTGGACTAGCACCACCACCAACCTGTCCTTGGCCTCTCTGAAGTCCACATGAGCCCCCAGCCCCTTCTGGCGATAAAACATCCGGTGTATGGCTTCGGGAGCCATTCATGCCCCTAGAAAAATAATAACAATTTTATTGTTCGTATAATAATTCACTTTTTCGTAGTCAATTCAATTCCTTTCAGGAAATATTATCTGTGCAAGTCGTATAGTAAGAAACTGATACGCAATACTGCATGCTGAATTAGTTTTTAAAAAATTAAAAACCAATGGACTACCTTGGCCTGGGGTGCGGACTGCCCCTAGGATAGTGAATAGGATGATGATTTTGTGGTAGCGGATGCCTTGGTGAATCACTGCTCTCCACCGGCGGCAGAAAGAAATTACTCTTTGATCCGTGTCTCTGCAATGGTGGAGTTGGCTCGCAATCAGCTGACTGTGATGCCGTTGGCTCCATGTCAGTGTCCGAGCCGTCCCTTCGGGGTGACAACTGTCAAAAATGACCCACTTAGTAACTCATCCACAAGAAGAGAAAAAAATTTCAGGTTATCAACCCGGGATACTTTGGTACCGAACAAATCGTCACTGAATTTTGGCAATGACATATATATAGTTTTTTTTTCTAAACATTATCCAAACGTCAAATTTGCACAAGTGTGAGCTTGCATGTTTTCAGTGTACAATATTTTGTGAGTTATCTCTTATACAACACAATCTTAAGGGTGATCTCACAATCTCCAGTGCAGAGAATAACAAGTAATAGAAGTAAACTGTTAGGGTAAGAGGTGGAAAAAAATTCAATATAAAATTTTGCAGCATGCGAGATTTAAAACAAAAGTGATTGTATCAATTATGGTTATTATGTCATTAGTATTACGTGAAAAAAATTGTGTTACAAGTATCACCCACTAAACAGGCACTTCATTGAGTTATTATATTTTTCCTATCCAAGGTTATGTATATGACGAACACATATGTACTCAGTCCCTAACTTGCTCAAAGAAAAAACGTTTCAAGGTAAATATAGACATGCGAGTGCTAATAATGAAATTACTGACAAACTGAGAATAGGTTTTTTTTAAGAACTAAAAATATATATGTTAAAAATATATACTAAATAAATATATATATATGGTTTGTAACCAACGAAACTTATCGCCTGAATCTAAGATATTCAACAGGAGATAGTTCTATGGTAAAATTGCACTATCGATTTGTTCAGTACAAACAGGTGTTTGGAAACCTGAAAATTTTCTCTTCATCTGTATGCTGAGACAGATATAAAGGTGTGAAAAAAAATTTACTTTTAGTGACATAAGCGGGACACAATCAGGGCATTCTATTCGTTAAATTCGGTAAATGGCTTTCATCTAAAATAGCTCAATTACGATTCATGAAGTAACTTTCGTCGCTCGATGTTGTGATCTGTATACAAGGGCATACTGAACTTTAAAAACAATCTACACACAGATAAAAAGCATCAAGTTCCTCCATGAAAATTAGAAGATCATCATCGAATTTGCACTCATTTTTTACTGAATGAAAAAAGTAATAAAATGGCAGAAAATAATGTGCTGGTTGCTCATACAAGTAACAAAAATATTGACTTTTATCTTCTAATTTTCAGGCTTGTCAACTACTTGTCTAACAATATCAGCCATTTGAGCACATTAAGCAGTCTAGTCTACAATTGCCTGTGCATCTCCAATTATTTTTAATACGTTTCGTTGATGTCCAGTTTCGTATTTCGTTAGTGAGCAAAGTGGTAAATAAAAAAATTGAAAAATAAAGAGACAGAAGAGTAGTTAAGTAACTCGAGCCGAGTTTTCCTAGCGTCTTACCTTATTGTAAGCATTTGAACTGGCATTTCTAACACCATTGCTGCTATCCATGTAGGTTTTTACCTGGTTCTCGCTATCTGTTGGTGATATCTCTGATGCACACGCTCCACGACGCTTGCCCAAGTATTTTTCTGGGTTCATTAAACTGTAAACATAGGTTTAATTTAACGCCTTCATTTTTAATTTTAAAATTGTCAACTTTTTGAGTTTTTCTTAATGTTTTTTTTCTGAATTTCTTAGCTTTTCATAAAAAATTTTCTCGCTCTATTTATGTAAGAATAAATATCCTTTGAGGTTGAGAAAATGTTCCAAATTCATTCTATACATTCAATGAACCTCAACAGCATGCCAATGTTTAGTCGATGTAATTACCTAGGGTATCGTGGTCCAAAGTGTGTGTAACAGCAATTGCGGACGCACCCACGTGAGAACGGATTATACCCACCATTGAATTTCCCAGTGACCTGTTCATTGGTTGTTCTACCTCTAAATATAAGCACCACATGAAAGCCTGTTAGTCCGCAAATTGGGAAGAACAGCAGTGTGACAACTCCCATTAGCACCATCCTGTTATTTTGTCATCAGAATTAAGGAAAAAAATGGGGTTTATAATTGCAAAACTAACGCGAAATAAATAAATAATTTTTCGCTGGCATATTAACAGACGTTTTTATATTTTTTAATTTTGAGGTTTTTAAATTCTGAAATTTTGGGAATCTGTTGAATTTTTTTAAATGTTTTACTGTATAGCCTTTTGTGGGTTTTTCCAGTTTCTGTGCTTTTGTTATTTTTTTTTGTCAGTGTTTTTTCGCCATATGACGACAGAAGAATCATCACATGCATTATCATTCAGAATATGTAAAGGATACGCCACAGTAGTGTCGACTTCCCCCAACTTCTGCTTATGCTGTAGTACGAAATACAGACATAGTCCAAAAATACTCAGCATATGGCAGCTCAGTGATAGTAGGAAGTAGAAGAAGTATCTGTAGTTTCTTCTCCCCACGCAGTTGTTGACCCACGGGCAATGGTGATCGAAGGTCTGGAAAAAAAGTTACTCATTTCTGTTCATCCAATTATTTCCATTTTTTTTCAGTGTTCCCATTATGTTCCTCTGTTCAGTTAGAATCATCTCGTAATAAGTTACTGATGGATAAATTACTGAGTATGTTATTGAATAAATGGCGTATTTCTGCGAGCATCAATACATAAAATGATCGTTTTTTTGTGAGATCCCATTTATCTCGTTAATGATTCTCTTTGGTCGTAAATAGCAAATAACTGTTTTTGTCGGCAATTGCAATTCTCTAAAAAACAGTTCGTATATTTTTCATGCTATTATCGGGAAACTTTATGTGGAGGTGAATCTTTTGTTCTGTTGGAGGTACCACCCACCACCCATCATCTTCATGGAATATGCCAATCATTGGGGCCAAATTAATTAAGCCCCTTAAACTTGGTTGTTCCCTGGATAGAGCTTAACGATTGACTGAAATCGTGCTTGGGAAAAATTTGGGGTGTAATTATGAAAATTTAATTTTTGGCATAGTCGAATTTTTACCTCGATACAGTGATCACAGGCACTGCAGTGGGAGCATCTGGGTGGCCTATAGAATTTACAAGTGACACACCACTTCATACGAACAGTTATCCCATTGATCTCGACGTTTTTAAAGAGCGGCGCTCGAAGTTCGTCTTCTCGGTCTTCATCTGGAGGTGCTGAAATTATTGTCAACATAAATTAATGCTGTTGCTCAAAGCCAATAATTTTTTTAGGCTCCAAAATTCACGAAAAATCGGTTAATGGAAAACTGCCAGAGGATATCGTGTGTCCCAAGCTTCTAGACCCAAAAAATACGGAAGGTACTGAACCAATTTTCAAATAAAAATGTGTATAGTCTCTCCCATACCAAATAGACAATACAAATAAGGCAGTCATTTGCCATTATTGGGATGCATGTCCAAACCTCCAAGCTTGTTTTTTTGGAAAATATCTTGAACCCAAAGAGATGCCAAAACGTTCCCAAAAACTTTTTTGTGGAAAAGATTTTTCTCTTTAAAAAGTTTCTTGTGGATCTTTCTTCGTATCTCTCAAGCTTTGAAATATCCAGGAAAAAACTGGCCTGGACATCAACGGCCCTATGATCATTATTTCCAAAAATACATCGTACCTTTTGGTATGACACCAGGATCCATAAACGTGGCGAGGCCAAAATTGGTGAGTACGAGGAAGGTAATGACTCCCTGGAGAGCTGGCACCCATGGATACTGAAATATGTAGTATTGGCACCTGAAAAAAATCCTAGCATTAATCAATAATTCTTCAACAGTTGCAAAAAAAAAATTCCCCAATTCCATAACTTTTTTTTTTAATTTTGACGAAATTAAAAAAAAAAAAAATTAGCACGTGGTAGAATTTTTTTTTTCAAAATTTTCGAAAAGTGCCAGATTTCTCGAAAACGTGACTTCCTTTTTGAAACATCTCGGCATTGGTCAAGTTACACAAAATTTTTTGAACGTCTTCAAAAAAAATTTAATAAACAAAATTGTCAATTGTTAAAAATCTCTCCATGCAAAATTCCCAATTGTGAAAGATTCGGAGTAATTTCCACAATTGTAAAAATACCTTATAAAGTACCATAAATGAAAATAGAAAAAAAATGTCAAAATGAACTTACGGATAATAGAAATATAATGTCGTAGTGATGAGTAGAAGGCTCCAGGCGAATGTTGCTGGTAGGCATTTCGTTTTTACATTGCATATCGGCATTATGCTATTGGAACGTCAGCAATGATCCCCCTAAATTTCCCCTACAAATGCCCCTAAATAATCTCAGCCAGTCGAAAACTAACTCAAAAAAAAAAATAATAAACCCTAATGAGGAAAATTTCTGCTACCAGAGAACATGGCCGCGTCCATGAGTCTCAGCTCTCTTCCAAGCTCTGCAAATTTGCAAAAGCCCTTGCCCACATGTTATGATTATTTATTCCCTAAGCCTCAAATAATTTCGGTAAAACAGATTGCAAGCCCTTCAATCACTTAAGTCAGTCCTCGAATCCTCAGATGAATCTATTTTTACCATCACAACCACTCGAGTGTCCACCTGAGTGTCCCAATCACTGAACACATTATGGACACATTTTAAACCTCAATTGAGAAAGCGCGAAATTGGAACTATCTCAAAGTTGACAACCAAAGCACGATTTTTTTCCAAGCGTTACTTGTTTAGATTGACTCTAAATTTCAATCACTCGATTTTTTTATTATTATGGGAGACTTTATGGGGCGCGCGCTGGGAAAGACATAGATACTTTGGAGTCGCGGGATTCAATGCATGAAATTATTAACTTTTTTTTGGGAAAATTAAACTTTGACTGGATGTAAAGAAATTTAAACGGAATTCGGAGTCCTTGAGAATAGTTCGGAGGTGATTTGAGACTGAACTATTGCTCGAGAAGTTTTTGGAGGTTTTGGGAGCACAATCGGGACAAAGATGGCCGCGAGAGATTTGAATTGGCGCCATCTGTCAAAATGTTTGAAAGGCGCTAAATTTGAATTAGGGACAATCAGAGCAGGAAATTAACTTGACAATTTTTTTGACAACTTATTTGATATGGCAATCAAGAAAATAATTATTATATTCTGGTGTATATATATAGTCATGGCTTTCTGAGAAACTTTCGGCATTACAATGTTTGGAGTTACCGCGCATCCGGTTTTTTAAATCGCTCTTGCTACGTCCTACGGCAAGTCTGGGCCGTCACTAAATATACCCGGAAATGCGCTATAAAAAATTCAGTAAAAATACAAGAAAACATTTTGGTCGTTAAGTTTTCACTGTATGTGTTTTTTTGTATTAAAATAATTTTCCAAGCCCAACAAAAAGAATCGATTTTTTTTCAACTCATGGCGTTACCCCTCAGCGTCATCTGTTCACATTTTCATGCACTCGTGTTTTTTTTGGAGGGGAGAGACATGCTTGAACCTGCAGTTTAAATCAGTTTGAATTTTCCGTTGGCAGTTCCACAGTTTGAGGGAAAATTGGTGTACAAGTTTCGATGGATGAAGCAATTTTTGCGTTTTCTTCAGTTTTCGCATTTTGAGACGAAGTGGGGCAAGGGGAAGGTTAAGAATTTTCAGTTGCGAATAATAGGAGACGATTTGAGGGATTTGGTTGACGGTTGGAAAAGTTTCCTCGAAGTTTTTTTTTACAAATTTTCGAAATGTCTGATGAGGACTCAATTGACTTTAGTGATGAGAGCTCGCCCGCTCGAACAGGAGTGAATTATACGAGCAAAGTTCAGTCGACAGTTCTCTCAGAAACAGACGATGAATTGTAAGTTATTTGTATCATTTTTGTTTTTCGCATGGACCCCTTGCAATTGGAAGAGTTTTACAGAATTAACGAACAAAGTGTCAAAAAAAAAAAAAAAAAAAAAAAAAAAAAAAAGTCAACTTAATCTTCTACTCATATTGCTTTTGTTGACAGCGGTGACCTTGACGAGGAGGTTCCTGAGGGACGAATGACACCTTCAATTAAGAGGGCCATACGTCGAAGTATCTTCAACATGAGTTGTGTAGCAAATTCTACAGATGAAGACGAAGACGAAGATATATGTATGTGAGCAGTCACGTGACATATAACTCAATTTCTGAACCTCCAATTAATTTTTGTTTCGTCAATTGAATATTAACGAGTGGCCAAGTTTCACATCTACTAATTCTTCCATTCGACATTCTGGTATAATGCAAATGTTTTTATTTTTCTAATGGAAATGTTGGAATATTTTAGATTTGATAACGATTCCAAAACTTGGAAGTAGCTTAAAAACAAAAAAAAATTTGATACTCTAGATGTTGACTCTTATTAACATTTCTTCCTACTCTAAAAGAAATGTTTTTAAGCAGGAAGATATTCTAAGAACTTCATAAATTGTGTAAAAAATTTCAGCTGAAGACTCTGAAGAAGCTTCTATTTCTGAGGAGGAGGTGGCTCCAACACAAAAGAAAAGATGGAGAAATCTGATTGTAGATTCGAGTGACGAAGAGTCTGACAATTCGGCCTCGCATCATAGTGGCTCGAGTGGCAGAAATACGAACCGGAAGTCTCTTCCTCGGAAGAGCCTAGAAAGATTAATGAAATCACCAAACATCCTGGATTCATCAGCCGATCTCTTAGAGTCTTCTCACCTCCAAAAATCATCTAGGTGGTCCACCAATCAGCATCACTCACCCCTGGATACCACGAATGAAGATCACGAGGAAAATATTGAAGACAATGGGTAATTTATCTTATTATTATTTTTTTTTTTAATCTTATTACGAGATGGGCATCCACTACCATCTGTCATGGCCTGAGATTTGAGAATAAAAATAAAATTTTTCAAAAAACTCGAAAATAATTACAATTAAAAACAGATGAAAAAAGAATATTTCAGGAATTACAATTTTTTTTTATATTTAAGTCCAACGAAAGACAAACACAAAATTTTAATTCCAATATTCGAAAAAAAAGAAATTAAAAATTTATAAAATCAAAAAAAAAAAAAATTCCCAATAAATTTTGTGCAAACTCCAGGATGAGTTCCACTCACTCAGACCCTCTATTAATTAATTTGTTGTTGCTTAGCAATTCCACAGAAGCTCACGAGGAAGATCCAGACAGTGGTCGTGGTTCTAACCCTCGGGCCCCAAAGCGCACTCCCAGAAATTTGTCGAGATCCTGGACAAAATCCATGAGCGATTCTCGTGAATCAGAGTCTTTCATTATTGAAGACAGTACTGATGAGGAAGAGGTGCGGCCCCCACCCCCAAAACCCTCAAAGCCGACTGTTGTAAATCCTCCAATTCGTCCCCCATTCTTGCTCAGCTCGGATGAGGAATTTGATGCAGTTCCTCCGGCCTCAAAGGCCCCAGCTCGTCAGTCGGAGGTCATTTCAATTGATTCTGATACTACGTCAGAGTCAGAACATCTTTCTAAATCCGTAGAAGACCCCGCGGCCTTGTCCCTAGCAAGACAAGAGGTTCGTATGGTTTTGTCATTAAGGATTAAAAAAAAACAAAAAACAAAACCAGAAAAAACAAATGAAAATTGTTCACTAGCCTAGGACAATTTGACCGCAATAAATCGATCCATTACAGGTAGGCCTGGCCAAAGTGGACGCTCTCCAGGCGCAGCGTCGTGCGTTCTTATCAATTCAGCTCCATAATAAGGAAAAACACTTAGCAAAGTGTCGTCACCTCCTCGAAGGCGATCGATATCTCAATCTTCCCGATCAAGGCACAAAATTCCTGAAAAATGTGGCAGAAACCGAGGCCGAAATTGCAGAAATTCGTAAGCAGCTATCAAAATGCCGTCTAGTGGAGCAAGCGGCTTTGGAGTCTACAAATGAATCCATAACTCTGGCCTCAGAGAATGAGTCTTCTCCCGAAGTTCATCGACAAAGAAAAACATCTCCACTTCAACATAGCCTGGAAGATCCTGAGTACATTCCATATAATGAAGGAGAATACAATTTGAATAGAGGGCTGTTAAATCGTCCAACTACAGCGCCAATGCAGGTGAGATAAATTTACTTTGTGAAAAATATTCGATATACGATCCGAAAAATAAAAATGTTATATTGTGTTACACAGGATCTCGGTAAAAGGGCCCTGCAGACATTCGAAAGGGAGCAAGCTCTGACAGTTGAAACCTTACAGACATTTCATGGCTCCCTGAACTCCCGTCCAACTGAGGATCAGCAAGCCGAGGACCCTAGAGGTCTAAAAGTCAATTTAATGGCTCACCAAAAACACGCATTAGCTTGGATGATGTGGAGAGAGCAACAGAATCCTCGTGGAGGAGTTTTAGCTGATGACATGGGTCTCGGAAAAACCCTGACCATGATTTCTCTAGTCCTGAAGTCCATGGAGTCTCACGACAGTGGTGAAGATTCAGACGATGGCTGGAAATCCAAGTCGTCCAGGGTGGAGGGTGGCACCCTTGTAATCTGTCCCGCTTCATTGATTGGTCAATGGGAGGGGGAGGTAAACAGGAGGTGTAAAAAGGGACTTCTCAACGTGGAACTTTACCATGGAACCAAGCGAGAGAGCAAGCCCAGAAGACTCGCCAAGAACGATATGGTGATCACTACGTACAATCTGGCCTCTAGGGAGCACAAGGTCAGTGGTGTACTCTTCAAAATTGAGTGGAAGAGGATCATTCTTGATGAGGGACATGTTATTAGGAACCACAAGAGTCAGGTACAGTTTAAATTTCACCCACAAAAAATCCTGAGACCAAAAGACATCGATTTTTCGACTTGTTTTCATATTGACATGATCTGTTTTATTTTTTCCTCAGGTCTGTGAAGCCGTTTGTGCCTTTGCCGCCAAGAATCGATGGGTATTATCTGGCACACCCATCCACAACAAGGAAATGGATCTTTATTCAGTCCTAAAATTCCTCCAGTGCTCCCCCTTCAACGATATCAGAGTGTGGAAACGTTGGGTAGATAACAAGAATTCAGCTGGCCACGAAAGATTGGCCACAGTTATGAAAACCCTGATGCTGCGAAGAACCAAACAAGAGTTGATGAACTCGGGAGCAGTTGAGAATCTACCCGAGAAAACCATAGAGACAATATGGGTAAAATTGGACCCCGATGAAAAAGTCATCTACGAAAAAGTGATGCTCTACTCTAAAACAATATTCGCACAATTTCTACATCAGCGAGCTGAGAAGGAACACATGCTGCGTATGGGAGCTGGCTTCTACGATCGGCCGACTTTGGATATTAAAAATCCTTTCAATAAGGCCCAGAAGGCTTTGCTAGCTCAACATGCAGATGTTAAGTCCCATCAAATTCTTTTGCTATTTCTCAGGTTGAGACAAATTTGTTGTCATCCATCTCTCATTCATGCTATGCTGGATAAGGAGGATATTGAGCAAAATGGGCTGGATGATGATATGAATTTTGACTTGACACAGAGAATGGGACGAATGCGAATTGGGGGAAATGATGGTGATGAGGATTTGCCTGATGGTCCAGCTGAGGTGGATGAGAGGGTTACGCAGCAGCTTTTAACATCAGATAATCCGGTGTTTGAAAGAGACAGGGAGAGCTCAAAGCTGAAAGCTGTGCTAGATACGGTTCAGGAGATCCTTCGAGATGATGAGAAGGTGATCATTGTGTCGCAGTGGACTTCGGTACTTGATATTATTGCTGAGAGTTTGGAGCAAATCAAGGGAGCTTCTTTTGATAGATTAACTGGGGCTGTCAAGGTTAAGGATAGGGGAGCTATTGTCGATAGCTTTAATAATGAAAGAAAGCCCAGGATTTTACTACTTTCCCTCACTGCTGGGGGTGTAGGGCTTAATCTTGTTGGGGCTAATCATCTGATTCTTGTGGATATACATTGGAATCCACAGCTTGAGAGCCAAGCCCAGGACAGAATATACCGATTTGGGCAGAAGAAAAATGTGCATATTTATAAATTCTTGTGCTCGGATACTATTGAAGAGAAAATCAAGGATTTACAGGAGCATAAGTTGGAGCTTGCTGAGACTGTGCTAAGTGGCAGTGGCAAGGGTGCTGCTGCTAAGCTCACGATGGACGATCTTAAGACCATTTTTGGATTCTAGTGTTCTGTAATTGTTAGTTTTTTTCTTATTGGAGAATCATGTGGTTGTATGACTTTGTGAAGATGGCGAAATGGACCATAATTATTGATCCCCATTGATTGGCTACCAAGAAATACAAAATACTTTATCGTAAAGAACCGAAAATTGTTGACGAGAAGTTGACACTTTTTTTTTTTTTTTTAATTAAGTTTTTTGGAACATTCATATTTCGATCCGCTTGCCCACTCAACTTTTACTCATTTAACGTAATTTATGTGTATGCTTTTAGGTCGTTATGCGAAATATCAACGGGACCCGGTGCCCCGCATACTTACCAATTGGAAAGTGTAATTAATAAAAATTCAGCAGAATTTGTTCAATTCAGCAAGATTGTTCAAATGAATGTTATTGGATGGAAAAACTGTAAATAAATAAACATATGATGTAAGAATTTTTGACATTTTTATCATTAAAAAAATTTTCACAATTGATATGTTTTTGAGATTTGTAAAATTCAAAAATTTCAAACATGTGAAAAATATGGAAAAAAATAAAAGCTCGAAAATTTCGAAATTTGAAACACTAAAAATTCTGGAGAACAAAATTCCAATTTTCGATCAATTGGAATTGGCAAAAAAATTAATGAATGTCAAACATTGATTTTTTAATATTTTACGTTTACGCTAAAAAAATTAAAACTCTGGGAAGTACATTCATTTTAGTGACATCTATGAAGCGCCATACCTGTCAGTCTGTCACTACAAAATTTCAAGTTGCAAACGTGCAACATGCGCCTAACTTCACTCTCGACTTCGTTAAAACGTTTTTGACAGCATTTGGAAAGTGTTTGTTCCGTTCTTCCTTTCTGTTGACAATTCAATTTATTGTTGCGTTGAAAATAATGGGAAAGTGATTGGCACAATTTGCCAATTGTGTTAGCAGTTGTTTTTCATACATAAAGTGCCCATAATTTGTGTAAAATAAGGCATAATGAACGCGTTAATTGACTTCGACGAGTGCCTCCGGGATACGCCGAAGTTTAGGTACTCCAATTGTCAAAAAATTTGCAAAATAATTTTCAACAAAATTACACCAAAAATTCTGCACTAGAAATATTTTTTTTTCCATAAATTTTTATTCGAATTATTTTTCATTTTATCATTCTGGGAGAAAAAATCGCGAGATTGAAAAAGTATTTCCTTTGTGTTTTTATCGTTGGTACATGACCTAAATAACAAACAATCGAAAACCAGAAGCAATTGAATTATCAATGAATTAATATTTTTCATTTTCATATTTCAGATCGTGCATCGAAAAAGTTGAAACAAACATTGATCAATTGGAGCAAAAATTGGATAAGGTAAAATATAGAATTTTTAAAATTCCTTTTTATTAAGAAAAAAAATTGTAGCCTTAATGACCCTATTGTTCTATTTTAAAGGTACTGAAAAACTGTAACTCAATGATAGACGCTGGAAAAATATACGTGGGACACCAGAGGTACGTGCACAACGAATAACCCACACAGATTAATGGTTTCATTAAATGGGGGGAGATAAATTACTGGTATGAAATGAGTCATACTCGTGGGTTCTTGGTAACGCACTGCTGGCTTGTAATCAAACAGCATGATTATATTTTTTTTTTCACACATTTTTATTGTCACTCCGAGGTGAATTTTATTTGAGACATTTCACAAAATTTTATACAATTTGAAATTTCATAATTGTTTCACAATCCCTATTTGTATTGCAATTTTATTACAACAAGGATTTCTCGGTTTTTAAGGCTCCAGCAACTGGCAGAGCTATATAAAAAAAAAATTGCAAAAAAAAAATTGCAAAAAAAATTTGCAAAAAAAAATTTGAAAAAAAATTTGAAAAAAAATTGGTATTGTGAGAAAACTAATGATTTTTATTGCAGCCAATTTGCCACAAGCCTCTGGGAATTATCCACCTACTTCAATGACGATCCTGATGTGAGGACTTTTCTCAACAAGTTGATTCACGCACTTCAGGAGATGAATAAATTTCACACAATCCTCCTGGACCAAGCGTCTCGGACAGTGGTCAAGGACCTTTCCATTTTCATAAAAACTGACATGAAGAAAGTCAGGGAGTCTCGTCACTACTTTGAAAAAATTTCAAATGACCTGGACCTAGCACTGAACCGCACCTCTCAGATACCAAAGTCACGACCCACGGAGTATGAGGAATCATCTAATATTCTTTCAGCCACTCGTTCATGCTTTCGCCATACTGCCCTGGACTATATTCACACTCTGACGATGTTGCATTCACGACGTCGGCATGAAATCCTGGGGAGCCTCCTCAGTTACATGCACGCATGCTTCACGTATTATCATCAGGTAGAGATCTCCCTTGAATACATATATATAATATAGTAATGATCAACTGAATCGACTAACCATTTTCATTTTTCATCTCAATCAGGGTACAGACCTGGCTCAGGACCTGGACCCATTCCTCAAGGACCTAAGCTCAGAACTTGCCAAAATGCGTTTCGATTCTTCGAAACTTGAGAAAGAGATGGAGAATCGTCATATCCTAGTTACCAGCAGAGATCATGTTCCATCGAGCTTTCCGGGTACATCCAAAATGGAGGGTTACCTCTTCAAACGAACTAGTAATGCCTTTAAAACGTGGAATAGACGTTGGTTCTGTCTCAGGGATCACCAATTAGTGTATAGGAAACGTACTGGTGAAGAGGATTACACAATAATGGAGGAGGTAATGCTTCCACTTATAATTGTTTTTCTTTTATTCTATTATAAAAAAAATTTGTATAATTCATATTTCTTAAAAAAATAATTTTTTCGACATAATTTGTTTAACCACTTGGCTACTGAAATTAAACCAATTAAAATAAAAAATGGGTACCAAGGATATATAGCTATGAAATTCATGAGAGTGCTTCTTTAACTCAGGACTTGCGCCTTTGTACCGTTAAACCAGTGGTTGACAATGAGAGAAGAAACTGTTTCGAGGTGTTGAGCCCAACCAAGAGTCACATGCTCCAGGCAGACTCTGAAGAGATGTACCTGGCTTGGATAACAGCAACTCAGCAAGCTATCGGTGCCGCAATCCAGCGGGGAATGGGTACGATTAGTTTATCAAGTTTAATCAAATGCTATGTTTCTACGACTTCAAAATTCCAATTCTCAAAATTTTTGATTACCTGGAAGAGTTGATAGAATTACAAAAATTAAATGACTGTTATTTTCATATCACTAGGTACAATAAATGCAAACAGTCTTCCACCCAATTCCAAGGGCCCTACCAGGCCCCCAGCCAAGCCAAAGTCAAGAGTTTGGGAGCAGTTACTAAAAATACCAGGGAATGATCACTGCTGTGATTGCGGCAATGAAAATCCAAGATGGGCTAGCATAAATTTGGGGATTACCCTCTGCATTGAATGCTCGGGGGTTCATCGTAGTTTAGGGGTCCACTACAGCAAGGTCAGGTGAGTAAATGTCCGATCTTGGTAATAGGTCTAAACAGCAGTTTGAGACACATTAAAAATCCTAAAACCCAACTTCCATTTTATGCATCAATATTGCCGAACCTTGTCGTTAGCTCTATGTTACATTCACCATTAGGTCACTAACCCTGGACGACTGGGAGCCGGAAATCCTCAAGGTTATGGCAGAGCTTGGTAACAACGTAGTGAACAATGTATACGAAGCTGGTGATGTAGATAGCTTTGGTATTGTCAAGGCAAGTCCAAAGTGCTCATCGTCAATCAGGGAGGCCTGGATCAAAGCCAAGTACGTGGACAGGCGTTTTGTGAAACCAATCACCATGTTCGCAAGTGAGATGAGCCAACATGCAAGTCGGGATATCAATAGGTTCAGAAGGTACGCATTGATTCTTGTTACTCGCACATTTCCCACATGACTTTTCTACCGAGTTGGTTTAGGGATAACTGATGAATTTTTTGTCGAAAACTATATTTTCTACATGAAACATTTGATGATATTTTTGCGCAATACATTGGTGCACTTATTATACAAAAGCTGTTTTCTGGAACACACCTTGTGAACACGTTTTAAATGACGAAGATCCTTAGATGAGGAGGCGCTTCGTCGTTCTTACGGTTGCCCATATCTTCCTGAATGTTTCGGTCAATGATTGAACTTTACATTCGATACCTAAACTAGCCAAGCCAATGAACATTCCAACAAACAGAGCGAGGATAATCGGGAGGATGGTGCGTATGGACACTACTGGATAATTGACGGCATACGGTTTCCTTCTAGCACGGTACTTCTGTCTCAATCGATTGAGTATTCCACCTGCTTTCAATCGGTTGATGCTGAAACATGATTCATTCCAGTTAATAGTCACTTTCGTGGTTTATCACTTCAATGTCCTTACTGATAATTGAATAGGCCAACAAATTCGCTGCGTTGTGGTACAAACAATGCTCCAATTTGCTTCCTTCCAGTTTCTATAGAAGCTATCTCACAAGTTGAATACTGAAGTGTGGATTTCATCCGATCTTCATTACTGTAAAATGCGACGGGACCGTTGCATACCTGAAATCCGTAGAAGTCAAACGGATCATCTAGACAATTCCCAGAAAGAGCGGGCAAACGCCAATACCTGTGTGTATGCTTCCGGAAAGGTTAGAGGGAGAGATTCGATGGGTTCCATACGCGCCATCATCTTTCGTCTCAATCGTTCCTTAGACATCTGTAAAATAATGAGAGCCTTCCTCAATCCAACGATACCGACGGTTGTAAAGATTTGTACTACATAATATCCCACTGATATGAAAGACCTTAATGTCAGCATACGCTATACTAGCATTTAACGCAATGAGTGAATACGTGTTATCATCCGCAAACTCTTGAATCGTAGTGAATGGTGCGTACAATGGAGACATAGCTAGAATACTGATTATCTTCGCTGAGTATGCACTGGAGATGATGAACGCAGATATGAATATCGATGAGTAGATCCATCTTAGAGATCTTCTACTGGGGGATTCTGTGGAAAATATTCGTTGTTGAGACCGTCGACACAACATATCATCCTGTGTTACCTGGCAAGCCTTGTTGACAGTAAATACCCCAAATGCGAATGAAATTGTCAATGAACTGAAGGATGAAAGACATGTGCTCAGTCCTACTGTACGTGATCAGAGTTAGGAGAATTGACGTCGTCAAAATTAAGCCAATGA
Source organism: Asobara japonica (assembly GCA_026005395.1). Lineage (NCBI taxonomy): Eukaryota > Metazoa > Arthropoda > Insecta > Hymenoptera > Braconidae > Asobara > Asobara japonica. The sequence goes on along the minus strand of BQMI01000298.1, from coordinate 4,729,652 downwards.
GAACAATCCACAGATCCACTCCGAACACCTATCAGCAAAGAAATGGAATTCTAGAATACATTATGTGCCATGCCTGATTAGTGGAGACATGACCTGGAAGGTGGCGTTCCCTAGTAAGCGAGCTGCATCAAGCTTTCTACAGTGCAATACAAAATATCCAGTGTCTATGGGATCCAGAAAATCAACAACTGCAGCTCGATCCTTATTCACAGCGATTACGTCAATTGATACATCAGCTTCATGTCTATGAATTCGTCCGACAGCACCATTCCATGTTGCCGTTTTTGAATCGAAAATTCCAGGGTTGTCTTCCCAGATTATTTTGGATACTGTGAAATTCATTGCTTGCGATAGTTCCTGGAGGAGATCACGAGGGAATTCAGTGATTTTTCTATCACCCGGCGCGAAGTTATGGTATGCCTGAAAGGAAAGAATCATTGTGGCTGATTGTTCCTTTTATCACAATGAAACTTCCTAATTTTCAGAAGTCTAGTATTGATTTTAAAGGATGATTCAAATTGTTGATTTCATCAATATTTCATCAATATTTACCGTTATTGCTATGACACGTAAGGCGAGACCATCCATCGAAGATCTGTAACCATGAAGCAGTGCCTTCGACTGCCAAACAATTCCGACCTCTTCACCCACCAATCGACCAATCTCTTGTCTCTTGGTATGCTTCCTGTCGACGGACCACCATTCTTCAATAAGCGTTGAGTTACAGCATGAAACAATAATCTTTGAGGAGAACTTTAAGTTGAATATATTCCGGGATGTGCGACATAATTGACAGATGTCATGATCAGCATTGCGACTGAACAGTATGAGCCAAATGCCATGACCCATGTCCACATTTTTGGTGATCAATTGGAAATAATTTAATGTGTCGATATTGTCGATGATTGAGACAGTCCGTGGAAGATGAACTTCGTTCATGGAAACATTTAATTGACTCTCAAATTGGCTTAATTTTATATTAAGAGTTGCTATACCGGCACTCATTAACACCATAGCTGTCTCATGCCATTTTCCAATGTTCTCAAAGTCTGCAATTTCAAAGTGGATAGTCAATAAATTAAGGGATCAATAATTATTAATGTAAAGAGTGCATATTAATTTTTTTTAATAAACAAATATCTGGGGCTGGCTCACCCAGTTGATCATTTCCCAAAGCTATAATTACTCCAGCAGGTTTATATTCATTATACACATTCTTAATCAAATCACCATAGTAATCAACATCTGTCACATGTGCAGAACTTATAGACATAATTATAAATAAATTAGACAGTGTTGATACGGCCGAACACTTCATGATGGTACTAACTGTTGGTCGTGGATGTTGGATCTAAGATTTTGTCAAGTCAGCATGTTAGAATGAGTTGCAAGTAGCTGGTCATATCTACATAATCATGCAAAGTTTACAAACTGAAAGAATTCTTTCCACTAACATAGTGCTATTTGTTTCTGTGAAATGACATGAGCAACATGAAAGCACACTTTCCTAGTATTGGCTTTCTCCACCTTCCTGGAATGGGCCAACATATATTCTTCATTTGTACTTCACAAGTGCCAAGTTCTCTATTTACTCTCTATTGATCCTCTTTCCCATTTAACGATTAACAATAATGAATACGATAGTTACTAGTTTCTGGAATGTATATGACACTGCATTGCAGAAACACTTTTATGTTTTGTAATAGCAGAATAGCATCGTGTTAACTTCAGAATTCTTCAGGTTTTTTTTTCTAATTTAGGTTTTTAATGAACATTTTTATATTCATTATAAATCGGTACTATTGTCAAGTTCTGCCTTACCGACTGTAGACTGTATCAACTCATCTAACGCCCGAAGTGTACTTCCCCTTTTTCACGGCCCTCACCGGAACTTCCTTCTCACCGGAAGTCCTTTCTCGCTGGAAGTCCCTTCTCACCGGAAGTCCTTTCTCACCGGAAGTCCTTTCTCACCGGAAGTCCTTTCTCACCGGAAGTCCTTTCTCACCGGAAGTCCCTCCTCACCGGATGTCCATACAGGGCTCTTCTATGCCTCTAAGTATGCACCACGGAAAAGTTCTCCACGAAAAATTGCGCTCCTTAACATTCACTGTATGATCCAAAAACGAAATGTGAGAGATTCTCTCAATGCGCGGCTAAAACATCTTGGCGGAATGCCGCGATCACTGACGGGTTAATCATGATATTTACAGGTGGAGTGTCAGAAAACTCCGCAGAAGACCTAGAAGTCACGACAAGATCGAGGGCTCAAGGAGCAAGGGTCCTGGATTAAGTTCTGTAAACGAATTAGTTCCGCCTAGTAACTCTTGTGACAGTTTGACATCTGATAAGTCTTCCTACAAGTCAATATCAAGTTCCGATAAACGAAAGAGCCCCGAGGGGACCTCCCTGAGTTCCGAGGACAGTGAAGCCGATCTCAAAAACAATTCCACACTGTACAGCAAGCCTTTTGTGGAAAAACGCATGAGTACGGAAGATTTTAGTGCATCTGCGAAGCCGCCAACTGAGGAACTGGCAATTTCGAATGACGTGGATGATGATGATGAGAATAAGGATTCTGGAACTGAAAAAACTGGTAAGTCATTTGATTCATTGCAGCATCGTGTTTAAATTTCAAAGGGAGGAATAAGGATTCCTTTGCTACAGGTGACAGGGATGGAGATGTCCTGATGTTTGGATGTGATCTTCCTAAACCAGTGATTGAGGGCAGTCTAGAGTTAAGTTCTGATCAGGATTCAACTGCTGGTGAGGAAGAGGAGTTTGCTGATGAAGAGGATATTGAGAATCTTCATGCTGATATGCTGCTGTATAAAGCAGCTGCAGCTCACAATTTGCCAGTTATGTGCGCTGCAATGGCTGCTGGGGCTGACAAAATGTGGGAGAATGTGGGCGATCGGAGGAGAAATGCTCTGCATCAAGCTATCATCAGTGGGTCCGTGATGTCCTGTGAGTATTTGATACTCAATGGGGCGAGAATAAATTGTCAGGATGGCGAGGGAAAGACTCCATTGCATTTAGCTACGGAATTGAGTCACACAGCGCAGGTTGGTTATCAGCTTTTGGCGAGATTTTTTTTGCATTTATGTGTCTTTTTTTTACGTTGCAACAGGTCTGTCTGTTGCTGAAGCATCGAGCTGATCAACATATCATGGATAAAAGGGGTGTTAAGCCACTGGCGATTGCTGTGGAGGAGGCCAATGCTGATATTGTGACCTTATTGAGACTGGGTCTACTCAACGAGGAGATGAAAGACTCTGATGTGGGCGTCACTGGAGATGAAACTTTCAATGATGTTGTTAGGGACTTTAGCCAGCTCGCTTGCTCACACCCTGAGAGATTGCAGAGGAGAAATGAGGGGAATACAGGCCAAGGGCCAGAGTGAGGGCAATGATACTTGTGGCAGGTAATTGGGGGGAGCTTCGAGCTTTTTCAGGAACGATTGCTTTAATTCATTGTGGTACTGAAGTCTAGGCTTTTAGGTTTTTTAAGGAATCGGTGGGTTGAGGATGTTCTTCAATGTTGTTAAGATAATGGATATCCGACTGCATTTTTCATCGACAAAAATTTTGCAAGAACCTCCGTAAGAATAATCTGATGACATTAAGGCTGCTCAAATCATGCAGCCGAAAATTCCAATTTTTTTTATATATATAATTTTAAATAAAGCATTAAGTTAATTCAAATGAAATGTGCAAGATTTCCATATGGGCCATTCTGACCAATGTCATACCACGAGCTGTTCTAACAAATTGTGATGTTCTTTCAATTTACAAAATTACAGGGTTTCAGTTATCGTGAACCAAGTCAGTGAAAATAAAAAAATGAAGCAACTTGAGTGTTTTAGGGAATTTCGAAAGTATCAAATTTTTTCTAATTCAGTAATTTGAAAAATGTGACATAAATAAATGTCAAATTTTTAGATATCTCAATGGGCAACATTGTCAAAGTTGCTTTTGATACCAAAAACGAAGTGGCAGTCGATCTTGTCTGACGTTGATCGATTATGTATGTTCAGGTCTTGTACATTAATTCTAAATAGATTAAATTGCGTACTAAGGATATTTTGATTTTCTGAATGGTGGATGATGTTTTGAATGTCATCTCCAACACATAAACAGCCAATGTGACACTACATTTGTTTTCAGATTTTAGGTCTCTGTATGAGATGAGGTAAAAAATCTGGAAAAAAGACAAGAATTTTTTTCAGTATGGAGAACACCTAGAATTTTTTTACAACAAACATATGTTTGCGATTTTGAGTATGCATTCGAAAACACTGTAAACTCCAACTTTCAGGTGAAATGCGTATGAGGTAGCATTCAAAAGTGATTCACTCGAGTTTTAAAGAAAACTGTAGGAAAATACGTAGTCTCTTACGATTTTTTTATGAGCCTATTGATTTAATCTGAGATTGGTCACCTTATTCGAAAATTATTGCGAATTGAAAAATGCGAACTCACTTTGCTCGTAGTGACCAATCTTGAGTTAAATACAATCAGGGAATAGTCTTTCAACATTACTGTATGCTTTTATCATTCTGAAAAAAATCGAAAATATCTTTTGAAACTGTTAGTCACTCAGAGAACAAATTCCCATTGCATAGGTTTTATTATCCATATAATTAATAATTTGATGATGATTTATTTCCGATTTTTTTACAAGTGATCGATGATTTTTTTTCAACTCCATATTTTAATGGTAATGTATATACAATTTGTTGTTGAATTTATATCTTCCTATGCTCTCAACCAGTGATAAAGTTAACTTAAATTTGTAAATATTCTTCTCATCCACGAGAAATGTTTGTTCAAGTAAACTGGCGCTCCTAGTGAATCATCATTATTTTAATTTCATAAATTTAAGGCCATTGTTTGACTTAACGAAAAAAACGTTCATCCAAAAAATAATCATGGAAGAGTAATCTCATTGGTGGATTGAAAAATTGAGTGCCAAGCTGTGAAGTGAAAGCAGTATTGAAATTTAATATTAACAAAAATAAATCCGTATGTGACATGAAAAATAGTTGAATAAATACCAATGTCTTCTGAGATGAACACCATCTTCAACATCGTTTTAACATTTGTACTTATTTGTACATTCATTATTGGGTCAATAAAATGTTGAATAATATTTTCAAATTATCTATTTATTCTTAATTACTTACGTCTCTATGTAATTACAATATGTACAATAAAAATGTGCATTTATTGATTTGCACTATTTTTTTATTTTGCACTGTTTTTGACAATATTTTTTTGGCATTGTGCAATTTTATCTTGGCTTACTTTTATGATTTCCACTTTAATTACAAAAGTTCGTACAACGAAATTTCAAAACCAAATTTCGTTCCTCATATGGCTCCATTAAAAATATACAATAATCATCTAATCCTGGAAGCTAATTATCACAAGATAATTTCTGACCGATCCCATTATTTATTCACAACCAAACTGTACCCAAAGAAACATTGTCTACTTTGGACTATGCTAATTGCGGGTGATTTCTCATTTTTTCTGCAATCTAGCTTGACAGACAAGAGAATACCAATTTTCACATCGGCAGAACTCCTTGGATCAGTCAGTCAGCCTCAGAGCTAGACGAATCATACGACACAAGTGACGTACTTTTGCTTGAGCTCGAGCAGCCAGAGTCTTCCAACAGTGTCTTCTGCTCGATAATCCGTGGTTTGCTGGATCCACCCAACATTCCTCTTCGCTTACTCTTAGATTTCGAAACAACCGTTACCAAACGTTTGAGCAACGAGCTTTTGTTTTTCCTGGCCTCCTTTTTGTTGCGCATGAGAATTTTTGCAAGTTTCACATCATCATCGTGCTCATCAACAAGATCCAACTTAACTCCAACTCTCTTCAACAGAGGAAGCTCCTTGGTCCTCTCTTTTTCTTCGTTCTTCCGTGATCTGAAGGCGGCTCGAAGCGCAGCATTTGCGGAATAGTCGTCCTGCCATCTCGACTCATTTTTCATTAATATTTTATTTATCAGAGGATCCTGAGTTTTCGATGTCTTTAGGTCATCTACGCCGTGCTCAAGTTTGAACATTGCATCGTCGTAGAGCCTTTTGGACACCTCTTTAGTCTCTGGAACTATTTGCTCGTTATCCTTAGGGTCCCAACGATTTTCCTGACGACGCGCTCCACTTTCTATTACGTATGTTAGGTTCTGAAAAATTAATTTAAAAAATAAAAAAAAAATTGTACATTTGTAGATTCAATTTTCGGGAGATTTGAAGAAGTTGGAAAAAAATTGACAAAGCGAATTTTGAAGAGATGATTGAAACTTACTGCTGGATCCGTTTTAATCTCAAAATGATTGTCGCACAAGTGGCACTTCATTCTAAACGAGTACAGTGGAGTGCTGTAATACATTCCAACTTTTTTCTTTTCAGCATTGTAACGCACTCCCATGCCAATGTGATTGCCGCAACCATCGCACCAGATGTTAAAGGGCATTTCAAATCTAATGATGAGAATACCCATGTGTAGTTTTCGAGCTCGTTCTCGAAGAGCATGGGTCCCAAGGAACTTGTTGAGACCACCAACTTTGGGGTCATAATCTGGGGGATAGTATAAATTTTGGCCCTTGCGCTCACCCATTGTGCCTGAAATGTGAAGAATAGTTTTAGTAATCTAGCCATCGTCAGTTGCGTTATAAAACTTCCACCAAAATGTTTGTTATGGAAAATATGTCCAAAAATCACTCAACTTTAACCTCAATCGATTATTGATTAAGTATTTATATTTTTTAATTCTTACCAAAGTTAACAAATGCAATTCAACTGACGTGACAAAAACTCCTTTTTTTGGCTAAAGTTGTCAAATTCTTGTGTAGATTACAGGGACAATGTAAAAATGATGAATATTGACAGTTGCGGGTTTTGACGTTTCACGCAGAACTGCTCCTCGAACTTTGAAGTTGGCCGTGGATGGCGAGCCACGACTGCGCATGCGCGGTAGTTCAAATTTCAATCAATTCAAAGTTTGGGATTTAATTCAAGTTGCATGAATGAAATTTATAATTTCTGAGTAAATAGTAAATTCAAAAGTAGTTGTTTCAGTAGGAAATCATTAAAATTTGGAATATACTTTAGAAAATTTATTTTTCAACTTCCCGACAGAGGAGTTATAGTAATCAGCGCGAAAATTAAATGTCTCAGAACCTTGCAATTTCTACTAATCTCGAGGAATAGATTGGAATACAATCAGAGAATAGTCTTTCAATATTTTTGTATAAAGAATAAGCATGAATAATGCTCAAATAAATCAAAAAATATAAATAGAATTTGGTAAGACCGTCACAGCTATTGCCCTCATCATGGACTCGTTGCAGGAGGATTGCCATCAAAGTATTGGAGATCGCAAGAATCCTGGAGACACTCTCATCGTTTGCCCTGCCAATTTGATTGCTCAATGGAAGCAAGAGATCCAGAATAGGTATTTGTCGAAGGTTCAGGGTAGCTCCTTCAGCCCTTTCCCATTAAGATATATCTAACAAATTTTGCAATTATTTGATGTCACGAAAATTCTGACGCCACTTTTCAATTAATATATTATTGTCATTCACTGAATTTCCTTACACTTCCTGTAAATTAATTAAATTAATAAAAAATAAAAAATAGAAAATCAAAAATCCAAATTCAAAAATCAAAAATCAAAAATCAAAAATGAAAAATAAAAAAATGAAAATAAAAAAAAAAACAAAAGAAAAAATAAAAAATAAAAAATAGGAAAGAAAAAATAAAAAATAAACAATTTTTATTCTACTTTGTCGCTAGAACCGTCAATATGTATCGGCAATGTAATACATTTTAGGGTACAAGACCGATGGCGCGTGCTGCGCACGCGCATTTCCTTTTTCTGCCACACTGATTGGTGTGGCGGTAGTTTCGGTCTTACGGTTTTCGAGACATTTCGTCTTACGCGATATCGAGATATTTCGAGATTTTTCTTCGCTTCTCCTTTTTAGCATAAAAAAAAAAAAAAAAAAAAACCATAGGAGGAGATGTCTGGTCGATGTCAAATAAAAATTGTATTCCCATAACACCTTGATTATCATTATTTTCGATTATCTTGATTTGCTCATTTGTATCTCCTTACGTCTAATTTTTGACCAATTTTGACAGTCCTGGGTGACGCCATATCGGCTTGATACCCCCTCCCTTCCATCTAGATGATCTAGCGCCAATATAGATGACGACAATTTTTCAACTTGAGGTATAATTATTTTCAAATTGAGAATGAGCGTAATAGTAATTTTAATATCGAAAACTTCATAGAAACTTCATACTTGATGACTAGAGATAATCGCTCAATTATCAATTGAGAATACGATTATTCACTAATGAAATCCCGAGGAGGTGCAGTGGCCACTGACTCTAACGAATTTAAGAATATTAAAAATACTTTTGTGGATGTGCATATAAAATTTGGAGCTTTCTTCCGTTTTCAAGAAACCCCGCTAAAGTTCCACATTTCCGACGTTTTTTTCATTTTTTTTTACTATCGAATTTTTTTATGGGGTGCCCCCAATGAGTGACCCGAGCACCAACACCTAAACGCGCGGCATCGACTTGCCGCGCAATTGTTTCCCGCCCCGGCGCATGCGCAGTACCCTCCGGAGTGGTCCAACCACAGCCCACGATACAGAATGCGCAGTTGTCATTGGCGTTAATCAAATGACGGGGGAAAGCCAGTTTCAGCTTGTCCAAACGCAAATAAGCGTCCGCAAACCGGCGGTTTGTTTTTTTTCCCATTCGCGTTGAAATTGCCATGGAATAGGCATCGATATATTCCCTTTATCGAGGTCTAAGCGTTAGGCTCATTACCTGAATAAGGTTTGGTTGAACTAAGTGGGAATCAAACCAGACTAGAATAAAAATGGAGACTTTTGATTTGGTTAGTGCGAGAAATCTGAACGCAGCTTCTGACGGTGCAAATCAATCTGAGGACTCACGACCACTAAATATGCAGAGACCAAACTCGTAAGTTGATGAACATTTCAATATACTATAGTCACACATATATTTATGAGATTGTAATCTGAATTTTTTTGAGAAGAGTTGCAAATACTGAGCGTCCAGGGACATCAAACGGAAACAGCCATGACTTGCATTCCCAGCTCGAACGACATATTCCTAGTTCGCCAGACTCTATGGGTGAGGACTCCAGTACTGAGTACATCTTTGACAGTGGCGAAGATGAAGATAGCTGGATATTCCTTGAAGGTATGAAAACCGGAATTTAAAAAATGTGACTTTTTTTTTGGAAGTAGTAGACTTATTTGTATAAATTAAATAAGAAGAAATTTGGGCTCCATCTATGTTGATTCTGAAAATCTTTATATTTTTGGTCAGCCAAGCAATCTTATGAATTATAGGTGAAAAGTTCCAAAAATGTTTAAAAAATTGTGAATATCTAAAAACATCAATTTCAAACTGGAGTAGAAATTGTGCACACATATTTTGTCATCGCAAAAACAATCCATTATGCTCCAATATTTTGTAAATCTGGAAAGGTTTGTGATGATCAACCCACTTGAGTACATTGTAAACTATAATTTTCAGACTCCAGCGAGGAGTATCTGTCAGACTCACCACGTCCTAGATCTAACCCTGGTGACATCAATTATTTGGAGTTTCGTCTCCCCAAGTCCCAGGGCAACTATGCTTATGGCGAAAGAGTCATGAACGAGGGTCACGAAATTGTCTTCGTCCTCAAAAAGCTGCAGCAGCAACTTCAGGATAAACCAGCAGACGACGTGAGAGTGCAGGGGTCTTCCCAGCTCGAGGTGAGAAATCATGGAAAACCTGTCACATGATGTCCCATCAATTTTCAATGAGTTGCTCACTGATATAAGTATCCAAATTATTGACTCTAATGTCCTGATCATTCCGTACAAAAAAATTGATCTTCATTTATCTGTGACAATAAATAAAACTGCAATCTATGCTACATATTTTCAATTGGAATGACAATTATTCATTTACAAAATTTGTTCTTACAAATTGTTGTTTGTCCAAGTTTTTTCGAATCTGATTTCGATTGTTCTTGCCTCTCTCCTTCAGATTCGTCTGCACAGTCACCAGCAGTATGCCCTGGCTTGGATGCTGTGGAGGGAGAGTTGCGAGCCAGCTGGTGGAATCGTGGCGGATGAGACGGGTCTCGGTAAGACCACTACAACAATTGCCCTCATCGTAAAGTCCCTGTAGGCCGGAACTCCAAGAAGCGATCCCTGCCTAAACCGAGGTGGCACCCTGATCATCTGTCCAGCCAACAAAATTGCCCACTGGAAACGGGAACTGGGGTCAAAAGGCAATATCACAAATATCTGTGTGTTCAATCCAATACAGCACTCAGATATTTCGCAGCTCATGGAGTACCATGTTGTCATAGCAAGCTATGGTACATTATCCAACGATCACATCTATACTGGATACCTTTCTCGTATCGATTGGTCTAGGGTGATTTTGGACGAAGCGAGTACTCTCAGAAATGCCAATGCACGTAAATCAACTTGTGTGGGGGCATTGAAAGCTCTGAAACGCTGGGCATTGACTAGTGCACCATTGCAGAATAATCTCAAAGACATATTTCCCATATTGAGATTTTTGCATGTGTATCCCTTTGACGATTCCAGACAATTTAAGAAGTGGATTGACAATGGGGATGCTGCTGGCCTGGCCAGGCTTCATTGTATCATGTCAGTTGTCATGCTTAAGAGGACCAAAAATCAGTTGATTGATGCTGGCTCCATGCCAGAACTTCGTCCCATGAGTCATCGCACTATTGACGTTATCCTGGGTCCTGAGGAGAGACTCGTCTATAATAAAATACTTTATTATACCAAAGTCGTTTGCGGACATTTTCTACATGAGAAGACTGAGGAGGTGAGACATAGGGCACTCGGTCCTGATTATAGAAGAAATGACAGCTTTTGGAGTCAACTGCCAACTGCGGAGAGGAGTATTATAGAACGTAAAGGACCTGTTGCTCCCCATAATATTCTCACTTTGATGTTAAGACTGAGACAGATTTGTTGTCATCCAGCATTGATTGGGGAGATGTTGGGAAAGGACGAATTGGACGGTAAGACGGTTTTACAAATATTCAAAAAATGTCCTTTTGATGGGAATGATTTTAAACTTTTCAAGATCGAAACATTCGTAAATAAATGGAAACAAAATATTTCAATTTTGATTATAGTCTGATAAATTCTCGCAGATTTGCCTGAGCATATGGGGGACCAAGAAGCTGAGAGGGGAAATTCAGATGTACTTACGAAGGAGAATCCTGTGTTTAGGGATACTTTTAAATCGTCAAAAATGACGTCTATCATCAACTTAGTTCAGGAGCTTGTTAAGAATGGGGATAAAGTGGTCATTGTTTCTGATTGGGTAAAATATCTTAATCTGATTGGTCAACAGTTGGATCATATACCAGGGGCAACTTTTGATCTTTACTGTGGGGCTGCGCCTCGTGATGAGAGAATACGTATTACTCAACGGTTTGCCCAGCCAGATGGTCCAACTGTATTGCTCGTATCAATAAGAGCTGCAGCAAGAGGATTAGATCTTAAAACAGCAAATCATGTGATCATTGCTGATGTCCATTGGAATCCACAAGTTGAGGCTAGTGCACAAAATTTTGTGTATCGATTGGGTCAGGCTAAACAAGTGATTGTCCACAAGTTTATTTGTAAGGAAACTATTGAGGAAAACATTGTGGCCTTGCAAAGGAAGAAACTCATGGTTGCTGGGGTTGTGCTTGCTGGAAATAGCCTAGGAGGCGGAACCTTGGAGCATCGAGAAATGGGACAGCTCCTTAACTTGTAGAGAAACTTTCGAAAGCATGTGACATGGTCATTTTTCTTTAATCCATCGATTGACGGAAAATTGATCACATATCAAGGTTGGAGATTTTTTTTTTGTAAGCATGCACAAAATGTCGTCAGCAAGAGCAACGTCAGGAGTGATCTCTATTGCATAATAGTCAGCAGATTCCATTTTGAATTGATACCCAAATCCCGTGGCCAAAATCTGATTTGAACCACTTAGAAATCTTACCTGCAATTTTAATCATATTTTCATTTTTACATACGTTATTCAGCGAATCACAACTCTTCATTCAACGCTTATTAGAAGTCCATAAAATCAAATTCACTCATTTACCCATATACTTTTATTTATATGTATATGTCTGTTTTGTTCATCGTTTATAGAGACAAATATTGTTAGTCAATTTCACGGTTATGTGCTATATGAAAGGGACTCTGAGAGTCGCTATATTCTAACAAATGTGAAAGTTTGTGATGTTCAAATATTTGAGAAAATTTATTTACAAAATAGGAGATAAAAAAGTGACATAGTCCGCATAAAAAATTGTATCAACGTTATGTCGCATAGCATTAGCATCAAATGTTTATCAAAATACTCAGAGTGAGGAAGATAAACGTAGAGACTGAGTAATTTTAAAAACATGACAAACCATGTTTTCTTCACGTTTTTCGTACCTCTCAATGAACTCATCAGAGTTTGATTTGTACTTAATAAATCTATGTGTCAGTTTAAACAGTGTAATTTTTTTTTTTTTAAGATGCATATTGCTACATTATTTTTGACATGGAATTTCAAGTCGTCGACAGGTCACGTCAGTTGACATACAGTAGAAAAAAATTTTGTGTACCAAAAACGTTTTGGTAAAATCTGTTCATAAATTTTCATTTGAAAACTTTCACAGACTCTGCAAGTCCCCATGTTCCTTTATGCGCTATATCGAGAGGATTCTCCTGAAGACCTATTCGCTCCATTACGGTGTCCTTGAACGCGTCTTCCGCAATCACCTCAATTCGATTACTGCCCAAGGCCAGGGTCTTCGCCGTCAATCCAGAGAAATCTTCCGGACCAATTACAGTTAAATCGTTTTCTGTAAGATCAAGCAGCCGCGACACTTGCAAACCATTGAAAGCTTTGGGTTCAACTCTGCTTATGCTGTTGATTCCCAAACCCAAGCGACGTACGGTAAGACCTTTAAAAGTATCACTTCGAATGGTTTTCAACTCATTCAAACTGAGAGCTAATTCTTCCAGGTTTAAATTTCCAAACGCACCACGTGCTATCGTTCCTATTTCATTATTAGACAGACATATGTCCTTCAGGGACGTTAAATGTTCAAAGACACCTGTCGGAACATCCCGAATCTTATTCGACTTCAGCGACAGCATGCGCAATGACGTTAGAGCATCGAACATGCCAGCGGACAATGCAGTCAAATTATTAAAGCCAAGCTTTAGTGTATGAATATTCGGCACATCCTCTAGTAAGTGCTTTTGGAATCCGTTCTGATCAAAACATCCAGACATTGTGAGAACCTTTAACAGTGGTATTCCTCTGAGCAGTCCGCGCACCGCGGGAAAAGCGTTAAAAGACACATCCAATCTTTCTAGAGTAGACACTCCACCAAAGCTACCTGCTTCCATGCTCGTGATCTTATTGCCGCTCAAGTCCAATCCTGTCAAGTGTTTCAGCGGGGTGAAATCATCTTGATGAATTGCGCTTATATCATTTCCCTTCAATGATACAACTTCAAGTTTTGGTACTGCTTCAAACAGGTCAGTAGGCACCTTACTTAAATTCCCGCGCATTAATAGCAAGGTCGTTAACGATTCGAGTGTACTCAATGGATTTCCTCCCTTGAAATTGATTTTAGCATAGTCCACGACAAGTGTTATCAGCTTCGGCAAACCAGCGAACGACTCCGGTAGCAGAGACAGCGAGTGCGTCAAATGCTTCTCTTCGGCGGACCTCACCGGAAAATGCATTTCCAGTATTTCGAGTTTCATGGTAGCGAATGCGCATGCGCCGATCGTTATATCATTTTGAAAATCTCCCTTGAAATGTCTTGTATTGAATGCATTAGTGTCAGTAACACGTGTCACAGTATCTGACTCCTTGCACACTGTGAAGTGCCAACTTGTTTCTTCGCAGACTTCACTGCCGCCAAGTACCGATACTGCGAGGAGGATGAAAATTGATTCGACGAGGCGCATGATTGATCTTGCGATGGTAGTTACACGGTACGCGCACTAAATTCTCAATGATTTCAGCTTGGACTACTGATAATTTGAAGGCAACGATAGTTTAAATAGTGTACGCTTCACTGATAAGATCAATTTCGAGGAAAAACTCCCTCGTGGTCAGTTGCATCATAGTGTAGGATGATAGATTTATAGTGCACTCATCCGCATTTTCTCCTCGACCCTATCGGTGGTATCAGCAATTGGAGTGAAGCTGCGTATATTATGCAATACGTAAGCATGTGTCATGTGTGTCTGTAGAATAGTCAGGTCAAAGTTGTTGGTTAAATTTCAAACAGCAATTTAGCGCGCGAAGCGCGCTTCGGGCTTGTATATCTATATATATGGCATTAGCCCGCCAAATTTTGAAATCTGCTTTACCGACTTTCTTATGTATATGTATATAGGAAGGAGAGCCGGGAAAACATAACCTGCTTATCTATTTGTCTGTCATAATGTTTTCTGCATTATATTCTAATTAAATGTGATTTTGTGATTACAATGTCGAGACCACAGGGAGATAGTGACTTCACGGAAATGCAGAATTTTAGTGAAGATAAGAGTATAAATTTGGAGAGTTACCGAAAACTCGTGAAATCCTATGTCGACTTGGTAAGTTTCGCTTTATTTTGGCTATCTATAGACATTTGTTGCTATTCATTTTTTTCCATTTTTGAGTTTGCATTGAATCACTAAATCACACCTTGGGACTTACTGATTGTCCTTGAAAAGTATATAGAGGAAATTGACACTTGCTCAGGGTTTGAAATGTCAGGAATCACAGTTTCTAGAAAATTGATGCAGTTTTACTAAACTGGATAACTCAATGACTATATATAGATATTTGATTTTCCTCCAACTTTCTTGATACATAATTTCAGTTTAGTGATTTACTAATTTTTTCACACTTTGTTTTTTTTTTTTATAGATCTTTTGGCATATATCTATAGATCATTCTCAGGCATTATTGTAATTTTGCGCAACTGCAATAAATTTGAGATTAAAAAAAAAATTAAAAAGTATGTTCAGAAGATTTAGAAAAAATTGTAATAATGGAAAAATATTTTTTTTTGAATAATGATTTCTTTTTTTTTCAGCATCTTTACAGTGCTGCTCTGTTTTGGGCTGATAAAGTCTTATCTTTGAGCAATGACGAACCCAAAGATGTTTCTATATTGGCGCAATGCATGTACTTGATGAAACAATATCACCGAGCTGCTCATCTCATTCGGAGTCGAGGTCTTGAAAAGGTGAAAAAATTTATCAAAAGTTTCATTTTCCAATCGACAGAAAAAAATCTGTTTTTTGACAGAAGAAAATTTTCTGTCATCTGGCAAAATTTCAACTGCAGCTAAAACAATATTTTTCATTAACAATTTTTTGTTCCAGACCGACCTTATGTGCCACTACTTGGCAGTTCGAAGTTTACTAGAAGCTAAGGAGTTCACTGAGGCTCTCCAAGTGATAAATGAGCTGGAAATATACACCAATATATCACAAACTGGGGTCAGCTTCAACGATCACGCGAATATTCTTCATGATGCCCCAAAGAATGTAAACAATTTTCTGGCCAAAAACCACATTTTTCAAATTGAATTAAATAATTTTTTTGCTTACAAAAAATCATAAAAAGTATCTCAACATATTTTTAAATATGTACAATAGAGATTCTTAATTTTCAGCTGAATATTTAAAAAAAAAAAAAAATCCAAATCTCACTATAATATCCCAAAGTATGATCAAAATTTTGGGTTGAAGTGGACACCAATTTTTAGCTCCATATTCTTCACCAAAAAAATTGATTTAATATTCGGATTACTCCAGCTGAAATTGTTCAAACAATTTTGATTATGAAAATCCTTTGCTCAATCTTTTACAGGTACAAAGTGCAATTCTATACGTCAAAGGAAGGGTTTATGAGGCAACAGACAATAGAACTGTTGCGACAGATTGTTATAAACAATCACTTCATTGTGATGTTTATTCTTATCAGGCTTTCGAGGCTCTTGTGCAAAATCAAATGCTGTCCGCTGCTGAGGGTAAAAATTTCATTAGTTATAATCTTTGAGAATGAAAATATCACACTTCGTTTTATTCAACGACTTAATCCTTTTTGGTGGTTCGTATTTCAGAACGAGAATTATTGGAATCACTGCCATTCAACGAGCAGTGTTCAGAAGCAGATAAAGAGCTGCTAAAATTACTCTACGAGAGTAAATTGAAAAAATACCAGGAGCCAACGCAGGATGTCTCGGTAGTCTCCTGTAATCTCAAAGGAGTTCCTGTAACTGACAAATTCCAAGAGAATCTCGATATGCAAGTTGCCAAAGCTGAACGTTTGTACTATAATTGCGATTACCATCAGTGCTTCAATCTTACAGAAAGGTAGGCCTTGACTCATTCTTTTTACATCTTCACTATCTTACTACATATGATGCATGTGACTGAAGTTTTAAATATTTCATCTAATCAATTTTTTTCTAGAATCCTCAATAAGGATCCTTATCACAGCTCATGCTTGCCTGTGCACATAGCCTGTCTTGTAGAATTGAAGAAGACAACAGGTAATTACGTCGTTTAGTAAACGCAAACAAAAAATTCTGCGGAGTTGTACCAAAATTTCTATATAATGAAGGAAAATTTGTATTTTCAGCATTGTTTTATCTTGCCCACAAACTCGTCGATTTGTACCCGGATATGGCGCTCGCGTGGTTCGCAGTTGGTTGCTATTATTTTGGAATAGGTGAGTTCCTTAATGGAAGGTGGTGGTAAACGGATGCACGAGCTACTGTAAAGTTAGCCGAATGTAAAAGTTCACCCAAAATGACAAAGTTTCAATTTTTTTTTATTTTCAACACGTAAAACTTGTAATTTTCTTCCAGTTGAAAATTATGCAAACGGCGTTTTTTAAAAATTTTAAAAATTCAAAATTTGAAATTTGGAAAAAAATGGCAAATTTCTATGTTGACTTTAATGAGTAAATAATGACTCAATGAACTCATTTCAGGAAAGAGTGATCATGCCCGGCGATATTTAGCAAAGGCAACAGCTCTTGATCGTTTGTTTGGTCCAGCTTGGTTGGCTTATGGGCACTCATTCGCTGTGGAAAACGAACATGATCAGGCAATGGCTGCGTACTTTAAGGCCTCGCAATTAATGAAGGGATGCCACTTACCACTCCTATACATTGGCCTCGAATGCGGACTCACGAACAATCTCAAATTGGCCGACAAATTTTTCCAACAGGCACAAACTATAGCACCAAATGATCCCTTCGTTATTCATGAAACAGGAGTTATCTCTTTCTATAATTTAGAGTGAGTAAAATTTTAGAAAAATTGGGAAAGGCATGAAACAGATCCAAAAATAGAAGAGGCTGAAAATTTTTGAAAATTTTTTGTAAAATTTTTGAAATTTTTTTTTACCGGCATCGAAATTTTTGCTGTTAGGTTTTTATCCTAAAATTTTCATAATGTTACATTTTTTTAGAATTTGGAAACGAAAAGGCCAATGGAAAAATTGAACTTTAGAAATTGTTTTGGAAATTGGCAATATATTCTGCAAATTCTGCAAGAATATTATTTTAACTGTAAATATTTTTGCACAGTTACAGAACGGCAGAAAAACAATTTAAGGAAGCAATGAAGCGAATTCAGAATGGGCTGAAGGAAGTGGTGCTGCCAAGTAAATGGGAAGCACTTTTGAATAATTTAGGTCACACTTGTAGGAAACTGAAAAAATACGACGAAGCCCTGGATTACCACCAACAGGTGATTAATTGCTAAACCCATTTTAGGTACAACAACGATTGGACGAGCCAAAAGAATTTCAAAACAATTTTGGTATATTTTTGAATTTATTCTAGGCTTTATGAATTTTTTTTTTCTCTATGAATTTTTTCTAGGCTTTAGTACTGAACCCATTGAACCCATCGACCTACTCAGCCATCGGATTTATTCATGCACTTATTGGAAACACACAGGAGGCAGTGGACGCCTTCCACAGGGCACTTGGGCTCAAAAGAGATGATACTTTTACAACAACAATGTTGGGATATGTTATGGAGCAACTAATTGACGAGAGCCCGCCTTATCTCGGTAGTTATTCAACTAATTTCTAAAATTTCACTAAAATTTACTAAAATATATTATTTATTATATATTAGTTCCCTGTTTAAAATGTTGAAAATATTTTAAAACGTTAGAAAAGAGGGAAAACCTATTAAGTTGCTCTACCGAAATGAAATAAAATTCTAACAAATCTGGGGAGAAAAGGTGAATTTATTTGTTAGAAACTCGTGTTTTATATTTTTTTTTATAACCAATTTTTTTCCAGATGCCCCAGCGGAAATGCCAAAGTACAAATTTTCCGAGTCTCGAGCGACTCCCCAAGTCTCAGAAGTCTCGGAAAATCCGACTGCTGGACCTGCAGGACCTGATCAGGAAATCAATAAATTGCGAGTAAATTTGTTCTCCAGCTGGGGAGAAGATTCAGCTAAGAATGATGAAAATGCATCCGATAAAAATGATAACAGATCTCGCGGTGCTGTCAATTACTCAACTGCTGACATGAGCTCCGAAGTGGAGATGCTGGATTCATCTACAGCACATATAGAATATAATTAGTGTCAATAAACCGCCTTATTTTTTCGTCAAAATTGTATCCCTCATTTATTCTTCAACTCGTAGAATATATTTACATGACATTTAGGAGAATAATCTTGTTCTCTGAGACTGGAAAAAAAATCTGACATCTTAAAATTTGGTACAATAAATTTTCCATTTCCGAGATTCCTCATTATCGGGGTGATTACAATAACTTCCCTAAATCCGGAAGTTATTAATTCTAACAATTTTCAAACTGAAAAGTTTCGAAGAAACTATTAATCTTTCCTTTTGTCACATGCGCATATTACACACGCGCATTTTCTTACCCGTAAGATTTAACTTTGGCGGTAGTAGTCCTGCGCAGTAGAGTTGCGCACTAACAAATGCCAAACGAGTGGGGATTTCGTATCACGCGTTTAGGCAAAACAAAATTGAATTCAGTTTGCCGAGGGCATCAGCCAGCAGAGATTGTTTAAACCCCATCAAGTGTCAAAGAACTGAATCTATTAATTAAAAAAGAAAATAATAATAAAGTCCCGGTCATCTCCGGGCCCTTACCCGTTTACTTCGGGCATTCAAATTCTAAGTTTTTCATCGGTCTAAAAAACCGCACGAAATTGAGAAGAAACCGCGCAAACGACTTCAAACATAATTAAAAAAAAACAAGTAATAAAAAGTCCCCGCAAACTTCTAATTTTAATCAGAACAACTCGTTTATGAGTTATTTATTCAAATTGAAGCTTAATTCACCTATTTTTTGTTCAATTATTTACTTGAAAATGAATAAGACCTAATTTTGCGTTAGATAAAAGAAACGAGATAAACAACATGTCGTCACTATTGCAACAGGTGAGTTTGAATTAATTTTTGAAAAAGCAATTTTGTGATTTACGGATGAAAAAAATTGGGGGGCAAGTGAAGGCGGAATTTTAGTAGAAATTGCGGCTTTGTTTCGTGATTTCCGAGAAAAGGGTGGCCTTTGAATTTCACCGATTTAGATACATACCCTTCGTAAACAAAAAGCCCGAGCATCCAAAGCTATGCACGTGCTAAAGGCCTTCAAAACAATTTTTTTTTTCCTTCTCTATATTGCGGGTTTTTTTTTCCTTCACCAATCTTCTTGAATTTCAAAGTTTATGAACATTGAGGAATTGAAATTTTTTGTTGAACGATAATTTACACTCTTATTAATTTTTGCATAATTGTTAGGGCGACGGAATTTATTTATTGATTTTTTTTTGAGTGAGCTAAAAAAGTGCGGAATGACAATTGCGACGATTTAAAAAAAAATCGTCGAAATAACAAATTTGCATTTTTTTTTTTTTTAATATTCCAACTCTTCCCAAATTCATAAAAAAAATTCTTAAAAAAAATAATCTACAAATTTCTCATTTGCAGTTTAAATTTTTCAAAAAAAAATGTTTCGTTTTTTTTCACCCATTCAGCGATTGTTTATACATATATTTTAAGGTTTTAAATTTTTAAAACTACAGAAAATTGTTTCACCAAATTTAACAATTTTACCCTTTTCAATTTTTTTTTCCACAATAAGTTAATCATCAATGAAAATGATTGAGGCGCACAATTTTTGGTGAATAATAGAATAATCGATTCATGATACTGATGACATCATTTTTCAATTGATTTTATTTTCAGGTATATCGAGAAATTGGGTATTTTTCTCACCAATTTTGTTGACGAGGACTGACATTTCCAGAATTGATAGTAATTAATCGAAGGATACGGCTATTGTGTCCATTCCGTTTCCAAGAACTATACCTATATACCTCTTTGTACCTCCCCCCTTTATTTCCCGCTCATTTCTGCGCACCCTTAATCCCAAAATTTTGTTTTCATTTACGAGAGAATTTGTGATATATAGGTAAAGTCAATCAGTCGGCTTTTAGTAGGCGAAGTGTATCGAACCTTTCAATAGTTTCATCCGAATATTAATTGAGTTGGTTAGTCAATTATGCATTAATTGGGAATCTATTCACTGTGTCTCAAACCAAATGACGCGTCATCATTTTTTTTCCCGAATTAAGAATAAACTGAGCAGTATTAATTGCAAATATTTTTGCGACATTTTCAAAAATCGAAATTTTGTCAGTTCCATAAAAAATGCACATTATTTATTTTGCAAAATTTACATTTATTTTCGGCAAAGTTGGTAAAGTTTATGTGTAATAAAAATCATATTTTTTTTTCAAGTAAATATATTTGACGAAAAAACTTTGAATTTAGACTAAATAAATGTAAATTTTACAAAGTAAATAATGCTGATTTTTTTTTTAATTTGTCTTGTAAATAATTTTTCTTCAACCAAAGCGCGCCAAAATTCAAAATGTTTTTTTTTTATTTATTTATTTTTTTATTTTTTTTTATTATTGAATGTTGATTGCAATTTAAAAATCAGAAGGAATTGTGAATAAACACGTGGATGTATAAATAACTTAATTCGTTATTTCTGTATAGTTCCTGTGGGTGTTCCGCAATTTTCAGTTTTCTGTAGATATAATAATTTCTAATTTATTTAATTGATACAATGGGTCAAAAATTATATGATGATTTAGAGTTTTAGAATTGCGCGCAAGTGCCTCTTTCAATACTAAAATTGAGAGAAAAAATATAAAATATTATCGGAAGTAAAAATTTGCAATACAATCTCAAAGTTCCAAAAATTTTAAGTATTCAAACATTTTTAAAAAATCCCATTTTTAAGCACCAAAAAATCTGAAAAGAAATTTTTCTTTTTCGTTCTAGTTGGCGATGTCGTTTGAGGAGGACAAAAATCAAATGAAGGGAGAGACAATAAGGGAATCGGTGGAGCAGAGTCTCCCAATTTTGATAGATAACAAGAGAGGCTCGATGATAACAAGAGATCAGGATACTTCAGAAGAGCCGATACATCAATTCGGAAAATCGTTGACTGACTTGTTGCTCGACCTCCCACCACCCCCTACACCTGCGTCCTACTATCAGGGCCATTCCCAGGATTCAGGATTTGGCAGGCCCGAGTCCATCAAGGAATCACCATTTGAAGGTACATTCATTTATTTGAGAGAGCGAAAAATCTTAATCTGCAGAAAATTTGATCAATTTATTATTAACAATTTTTTAAATTTACGCTGAGATAATTAGGATGAGTCCATCTAGATTTCATCAGAATTTTTACAGAATAGGTTTTACAGAATAAATGGTCAAGTTGAAAAATTGGAAACTGACTATTTAGTGACTATTCAACTAAAAATAACGAAAATTGTCGCCACAATTGAGAAATGAAGGAAATTCTAGTTTTCCATTTTCCGTAAAGGAAAACATTTCGATATCGTTCGAGTTCCCGGAAAAATTGGAATTTGGTATGGGAATCAAAACATAAAACTAGATTTGATATTGTGTCCTGGACTATTTTCAATTTTGTTAATATTTCCTGGAAGCGACTTCTTATCAACCTTTCCCAAGGATATCAGAATTTTCCCCCAATTTTCCGAGTACAATACAGTAATAAAGTGGCCAATGGAGATAAGTCGCGCGTCACCTTTCAGCGAATATCTGAAAATTGAAACGAGATAGCTTCATTTTTATATACACTTTTTTTGTAGACCAGAATGTTACCTACAGATTTGCCTTGAAACGATTTTCCATATCTCCTCTTGTTTTAGAAATATTGAGAACAATTCGAAGCAAATTGAGCAAATTTTAGTTTTAACTTTTTTTTACAAAACCCATTTGACTATTTTTCCCGGTCCTCAATTTTTTTTTAAATTAGTCTAGATCTTTTTTATTTGAAAAACACGATTTTTGAGAATTTATGTCGCATCGTCAACTTTTTTTCACCATTTTTAATGTTTCTGCACAGTCACTTGTTTAGCAAATGCAACATCCCAAGATTTTCTTCCTAATATTTTTTCGTACTTTCCGAATACTATAATCGATAATTTTGTGCAGGAGATATGTCTATTTCGGAGTTATTTGGACTTGGAATGCCAAGGGGCTCGTTGATGGGTAGCCAATCATCGACAGGTTCTGCACCAGGATATCGACATCACAGTCAGACTTATTACGGACATAATCAGCAGTTGAATTACAAGGTTTGAATTGAATATTTACAGCAAATTCAAAAATCTATATTGCAAGAAATACTGATTCTAAAGAATGGTTCAAAGCATTGTAAAAATTGAAGTAAAAAATACCAAGTTTTCATTTCCATAAAAACTAGACAGATTTTCCGAAAATGAACAGAAAATGGAAATTCTAAAATTGTGAAAAATGTTTTTAATTATATTTTGAGAATTTTCAATTTTTCAAACGTTTGAATTTTTAATCATTTTAATCATTAAATCATACCAGGTTGTTGGAAAATATTTATCTGATTACATTGAATTATTCATTTCATTTTAATTTGAATTTTGTAAATAATTTTAGAACTAAAGAAGAGCATTTCATCAACGATTTCGCTCATAAATATGACTGTCATCATTTTTTTTTCGCTGTTGGATAGATAGAAAATATTTTGTGCTACCCGTCTGTTCCAGACATTTCAATATAGCGATATGAACACACAGAAATGCTGTCGATACTGTAACTCACTTGATAGCTTATTAAATTTCCTTATCATCTTTTTCCACGCTCTAGCATTTAGCCTGAAAACGACTTTTTTTTTATCTCAATAATTACGGAAATCTAAATTTTGCCATGCAGAATATAATTAAATTATCACGTATTAATTGAATTAAAAATTCGTGAAATATTTGAAATTCATTTTTTCAATTTGATTTTATTTTACAATTTTTAAATTCGGAAATTTCGTAAAATTCTTGAATTTTCACAATTTTATCCACTTTTCAAAAAATTCCTAAAGTTTTTCAAGTTTTGCATTTAATTTGTCAAATTTAACAAAATTCGTAAATTTATAAAATGTATGCCAAAAAAAACTACATTATTGCTTTGCCTAAAATTGGAAAGCAAATACCATTGCATGTAAAATAACTCTTCTCACAATTCTCTTCTCACTTGTCCATAAAAAAGTCCATGAAGACACTCATAGTCTGCGAAACGTAATTCCCGTAGATCTCAAATATGCTTCCCAGTTTACCTCATGATAAATGTGGTGATACATCAGTCGGAATAGTCAACGCAAATTTTTATTGCCATGTACTTTTCCCCCTCGAGATCGATTCCAAGACACTTTGCCATAGCTCAACATTCTTTTTTCGCGAATTTTTCGGCTTTAAGTGGCCACATTAGGCATCGAGCACAATAGTAATAGTCAAGTGGATTATCCAGTTTTTTAGTAGGTGGGGGGAACGTTAAGGGCGACCTGGTTTACGATTGAGCCAAAAGAATTTATCCGAGCCAAACAACTCTCTGTACAATTCTTGAGTGTTAACGTTTCACTATTTTCATGGCTTTTTTGCACTGGTCATAGGCTGAGGACATTGAGGTCCTGGTTTGGATAACTTCCAAAAATTGCGCGGGAAAAGTCATTGGTAACAGAGGATTATTTACAAACCTGCAGCCTGGCTTTATTTGTCTAGAATTTTCTTGCAATTTTCTATAATTCATTCCCTCAAAAAAAAAAAAATTTCAAATCCTCCAAAACTTTCGGACGAGTTGCAACCTCGCCAAAGCTTTACAATAACTTCCCTCTCGGGAACTGAAAGTGAAAAAAATTAATTTCAATTTTTCAATTTCAAAATTTAAGTTTGCCTCCCCATAAGGTCCCAATGTTAAATTTGGCCAAAATCGAAAAAAATTAATTTGACTTTTTCGACCCAAATTCGACGGAAATATCTTCTAGGGGTTCCTATTGGATAGTATCGACGCACACGGGGCCAAAAATTCAATTTTAAAAAAATTAAGTTTGCCTCCCCATAAGGTCCCAATGTTAATTTTGGCGAAAATCGACAAAAATTAATTTGACTTTTTCGACCCAAATTCGACGGAAATATCTCCTAGGGGTTCCTATTAGATAGTATCGACGCACACAGGGCCGAAAATTCAATTTTAAAAAATTTAAGTTTGCCTCCCCATAAGGTCCCAATGTTAATTTTGGCCAAAATCGAAAAAAATTAATTTGACTTTTTCGACCCAAATTCGACGGAAATATCTTCTAGGGGTTCCTATTGGATAGTATCGACGCACACGGGGCCAAAAATTCAATTTTAAAAAATTTAAGTTTGCCTCCCCATAAGGTCCCAATGTTAAATTTGGCCAAAATCGAAAAAAATTAATGTGACTTTTTCGACCCAAATTCAACGGAAATATCTTCTAGGGGTTCCTATTGGATAGTATCAACGCACAGGGCGCCAAAAATACAATTTAAAAAAAATTAAGTTTGCCTCCCCATAAGGTCCCAATGTTAATTTTGGCCAAAATCGAAAAAAATTAATTTGACTTTTTCGACCCAAATTTGACGGAAATATCTTCTAGGCGTTCCTATTGGATAGTATCGACGCACACGGGGCCAAAAATTCAATTTTAAAAAATTTAAGTTTGCCTCCCCATAAGGTCCCAATGTTAATTTTGGCTAAAATCGAAAAAAATTAATTTGACTTTTTCGACCCAAATTCGACGGAAATATCTTCTAGGGGTTCCTATTGGATAGTATCGACGCACACGGGGCCAAAAATTCAATTTTAAAAAATTTAAGTTTGCCTCCCCATAAGGTCCCAATGTTAAATTTGGCCAAAATCGAAAAAAATTAATTTGACTTTTTCGACCCAAATTCGACGGAAATATCTTCTAGGGGTTCCTATTGGATAGTATCAACGCACAGGGCGCCAAAAATACAATTTTAAAAAATTTAAGTTTGCCTCCCCATAAGGTCCCAATGTTAATTTTGGCCAAAATCGAAAAAAATTAATTTGACTTTTTCGACCCAAATTCGACGGAAATATCTTCTAGGCGTTCCTATTGGATAGTATCGACGCACACGGGGCCAAAAATTCAATTTTAAAAAATTTAAGTTTGCCTCCCCATAAGGTCCCAATGTTAAATTTGGCCAAAATCGAAAAAAATTAATTTGACTTTTTCGACCCAAATTCGACGGAAATATCTTCTAGGGGTTCCTATTGGATAGTATCAACACACAGGGCGCCAAAAATACAATTTTAAAAAAATTAAGTTTGCCTCCCCATAAGGTCCCAATGTTAATTTTGGCCAAAATCGAAAAAAATTAATTTGACTTTTTCGACCCAAATTCGACGGAAATATCTTCTAGGGGTTTCTATTGGATAGTATCGACGCACACGGGGCCAAAAATTCAATTTTAAAAAATTTAAGTTTGCCTCCCCATAAGGTCCCAATGTTAAATTTGGCCAAAATCGAAAAAAAATAATTTGACTTTTTCGACCCAAATTCGACGGAAATATCTTCTAGGGGTTCCTATTGGATAGTATCAACGCACACAGGGTCGAAAATTCATTTTTAAAAAATTTAAGTTTGCCTCCCCATAAGGTCCCAATGTTAAATTTGGCCAAAATCGAAAAAAAATAATTTGACTTTTTCGACCCAAATTCGACGGAAATATCTTCTAGGGGTTCCTATTGGATAGTATCGACGCACACGGGGCCAAAAATTCAATTTTAAAAAATTTAAGTTTGCCTCCCCATAAGGTCCCAATGTTAAATTTGGCCAAAATCGAAAAAAATTAATTTCAATTTTTCGACCTCCTGTCGGGAAGTTAACAAAACTGTGTGTAGAAATGGAATTTCATAGAATCAAGGAGAATGAAAAAATAAAAATTGTGAAACTTTGATGTTTTATCGCTTCGAGATTTTTAGTTTTCAAAATGACACTTTTTGCTTTTAGCACTACGACGATGATAATGGCTATCACTCGTACTCATCCAGTATGGATATGCCGAGCACTCCCAATACAGCAACGACTCCAGGAAGTCCTAGTACAACTGGGAGTATGCATTCCTATCCCTATAGTTATACACCAAGTACAACTAACTCATCTCCAACGTGCAATCGCTCGAATCACAATCAGATGAGCTCACCGTCTTCCTCGATTCAGTCCAACCGTCACGGACGACCCATTCGGGGTTCCCCACCCTTCAGGTAATTGTCAAAAACGTGTAATAATTTTTAAATCGAATTTCCGATTTGTTTTTTAGTTTTTTGCAATTTTCAAAACTCTTCCAATTGTCAGTGATGAAAGTGCATCACTTTCTTCATTTCACTGCAATTAATTTGGTTATGTGATTAGTGATTGCAGCAGCCCAACGATGGACCACTCCCACAGGACTGGTTGCAATTGCAATTTCAACACTTGTTATCTGAGATCTAATTCACCAGCTGACTCTGACATGAGTGGAAGTAGTAACGTGGATTTTTCCCTGTCTGACATGATGAATGTTTTATCACTGAATCGTGGATACTGCTCGGACTCGGTCAATTCCATCATTGACTCCGATATGGAGAGATATCACAGTCATCGGACAGCTGCTGTACAACGTATGACCATCAAACAATTTCCACCTGCTCCACATCAGTTGCCATCACCCCATGGTATTCGCCATCGAAATTTGACGGTCAATGGCAATCATGGGAAAGTTTATGGGGAAGTTACTGGAAATTCTACTCGGTCAGAGTCGCAGTTGTGGCTGGATCGGGCTGCCAGATTTCACCGAAATGCTGCGGGTAACTCATTTGATTTTCCAAATTTTTGTTTTTTTTTTTTCTGAATGTTTGTGGTTAAATTTTTTTTTCCCCATTTCAATTTTGTCCCATGTCAGTCAAGTACGGATTTTTGATGATTTCAGCTCTTTGCGAGGCCACTCACACTTGGAGTGGAAGTCTACCACCGCGTTCCCAGAAACCCACTGGCTACTCTTCAAAAGTCTTCTTAGGAGGCCTCCAATGGGACATCACCGAGTCACTCCTGGTGCACGCTTTCAAGCACATTGGCCCAATCAAAGTTGAATGGCCAGGGAAAGAGCAGGCAATAACTCAGCCCAAAGGATTTGCATACATTATTTTTGAATCTGAGAAACAAGTCAAGTCACTGCTCTCATGCTGCACACATGTATTTTCCAATGGTGGCAGCTATTACTACAAAATCTCTTCGAAAAGAATGAAAGGAAAACAGGTAATGATTGCTGGATATTTTTCTAAGGAAACACTTTTTTCTGTAAAAAAGGAAAATGAAGATGAGAGAATTGATATATTTTGGAAAGTGAAAAAAATTTGTAAAATGATGGAATATTTTCAATGTGAGAATTTAAAAGAAACATCAACGATTTTGGAAATTTTAAAAATTAATAAAAAAAATCAAATATTGAGAATATCGAAAATATCGAAATTTCGAAAATCAAAATTTGAAAAATGGAAAAATTTGTTTTTATTAATTTTTTTATTTCACCAGGTTCAAGTCATTCCTTGGTCATTGAGTGACAGTAACTACTCAAAATCAGCCTCTCAAAAATTGGATCCAGGGAAAACCGTTTTCGTTGGAGCTCTCCATGGAATGCTCACAGCTGAGGGCCTTGCCACAGTCATGAATGATCTTTTTGATGATGTCATTTATTGCGGTATTGATACTGATAAACACAAGTATCCCATTGGATCAGCTCGCTTGACCTTCAGCAGTAAAAGATCGTACAGAAAAGCGGTGGCTGCGGCTTTTATCGAAATCAAAACAGCCAAATTTTCCAAGAAGGTCCAGATTGATCCATATCTGGAAGATTCTGTGTGCTCTGGATGCTATGTCCAACAAGGTCCCTACTTCTGTCGTGAGCCGGTATGATAATATTTTTTATTTTCATTTTCCCCTTGTTTTCAAGTCCATCGAACCTTAACTTTTTTTATTTTTCTTCATCATTTCTACAACTTTTAAAAATTTAAAAATTTTTATATTTGTGGGATTTTTAAAACTTACAATTTTTGAAATTTCCAATTCTCTTTTAAAGCTCTTAAAATTTGTCTAAAAAAATTAATATGGCAATTTTTTTCTGAATTTCTTATACATTTTTCTCAACATTTTTTTTGCAATTTTATTGGACCATCTCGAAATTTTGAAATTTATTCAATCCCATCCACTTTTCCATCCGTCCACCCATCCACGTTTTTTTTTCTTTCGAAGAAATCCACTCCTTCAAAAAGCTAATTTTTCGGAAATTTTAATGTGCCAAAAATTTTGACCCGATTTCTTTCTCCTCAGATGTGCTTCAGATATTTCTGTCGTGGTTGCTGGTTGTGGCAGCACTCCATGGAGGCCAGACAGCAACACAAGCCTCTGACTCGCAATTCGAAAATCAACCAAGTGGTCGGATTGACTCCGAACTTCGGTCTGAACGGCTGCAACAGTCGTTCACGCTACTAACCACCTAAAAAAAAAACAAAACGGTACAAACTGTTTTCACGACTCCAAGGAAAGCTTTTTCTTACTCAGTTGATCTGGATAGGTCTTTCATTTTTTTTCTGCCTTCGATCAAACACCGAAGTTCCGTAACGAAGTGAAAAATCTCGATAAGTGTACTTATCTTCAGGTTCATCTTTTGCTAAATATCTGCAAAAGTAGAGGAGCTGGCGAAAATTTCAAGATAACCTTTTTTGTAGAGCTAAGTGTTCTGCTTAAAAAATGTTATCATTGAATATCGGCTAACTCGACTCAATTACGAGATATTTATCAAAAAGCACAATTCTAATTTTTCCATCTTATCACTTCGGTATAGAATTAAGGTGAAAGGTCAGTCAATCCGGCTCTTCAGATGCACATAATTCCATGCATTATGAGAGAAAAACAATGTTCAGAAAAAAATTGTTGCATCTTTATGAAACAATGTTGCAAAGAGCTTAAAAAAATTAGCAAACATTTTTTTTTGTTAATAAAGTACCTTTAAGAGGACCCAATTTTTTTCTGAATTTTAGTTTTTTTTTTTCATAATGTTAGGAATTATTTTCAGCTTGAACATATGATGAGGTTGACTGGCTTAATAATTGGTAATGTCGTTCAATGACGACGTGAAAAAAAATTAAGAATTAAGGTTAATTCTTTTACGCATGCAACATGCCTAAAAATGAATTATGTGAACAAAATGAAAGAAAAGAGCGAAAAACAATGCGTAGAAATGGGTAAAAATCTCGATGTTTTTTATGCGTTTATTTGGGGACTGACTCAAAAAAACCGTGCCAACAATCCAATTTTTTTTTATTACTCATGAAGTAACTTATATTGAAAGAAATATATAACAAATTAATCGTGCTAAATTGTTAACCCACTGGGCAACAGTGAGTGATGAAAAATTAGGGCTAAATCTCGGCTTTTACAGTGCAAAATAATTTTTGATTTTTTACATTATGAGCGCAATTCATTCACTGTTGAATGTTGAAGTGCTGATTAAAAAAATGTAGATAACATTTGCAAGTTGTCTTGAGGCACAAAATTTGGTGGATATTTTGTTTGATACAATTTAAAATAATTGAAGAACATTTCGAGAAAAATACCCTTTTTTTAGGTATGTAAAATTGAAAATTGAAAAAAAGCATTTAATTTTCCAAAGGGATTTGAAGAATTGTAGAACTTTGAAAGAGATGAGCAAAAAGAAGATCGCACAGTTTCAATTTTTGAAATTGCATGTCTGGAAAATCACATTTTTTTTACATATGTAACGTCAAAAATTGAAGAAAAAAAAAACGAATGTTTTATTTTTAAGTGTGCTCATATTGAGAAACATTTTTTTGAACGATATTGAAAATTGGAGGAGCTCATAAAAATTTTTTTTTTGTTAACGAAATTGAAAGCTGAACTTTTTAAGGCCCATCATTTCCTGTACTTATCCCGATAAACCCAAATTTTGTGTCACAAGGGCATTGCAAAAAATCCACATATTTTTACTGAGTTAAGAAAAAAATTGAACTGTAAAGAAAAATCGGTAAGGTTGCCCTATACATTATCAAGCGTTGATAGATTGATAGACATTAAGGCAAAGACAACTTGCTCATGGTTGATTACTCAATTAGTCTTAGTCCGATTCGGCGATCGATACGAGCTATTAGCAATTCGAGTGAATTTTATTAATATTTTTTTTTCTTTTTTGATAAGTCGATCGCTGTTTCGCAAGTCGTTTAATTTCTACCTCAATTATGTTTTTTCCGGTTTTCGAGCGCCTCAAACGTAAAATTAAGTCTAAAATAAGTCCAAAAGTCGATTATGTCGTTAGCTATTGTTTAACCATTGGAAGAAAAAAATATTTATAAGGGGGAAAAATGCCAAGTGATGTTACTTGAGGCACGATTACATTTCCAATAGTATCAAGTATTATTGTTAGATTAATGTTGGCTTGAAAAAAAAAACATTTTTTTTTACGTAAGATTGTATAGGAACGGATGAGGCAGGACTCAAGGGCCGTAGGTTATTCATGTAAGCAATATTTGCAAATTTTGCATTGTCTGTGATACGCAGTATGCGATTTAGCACAGACCAGTTTACGAGTTGACGAAATTTCATTGAAAAAAAAAAAAACAAAAAACAAAAAAATGCGGTTTACAATTTTTCGGAAAGATTGTAGTGAATTAAGGAATTTTTTTTTTGCGTTTTATTTTTACGTTTTTTTTTCCATTGCGTTTTGTTGAATATTGTTTTGGAACATAAGCCTTCGAAATTGAGATAATCATGCTTTTTCGTGCATTCTTTTTTTCTTTTTGATAACAAAAAAAAAAAACAAAACGAAAAAAGAAAATGTTGAATTAAATTCTATCTTTGCAGATCACTTTTCTTTTCTCATTTCTTCTCTTTCACTTCCTTTTTTCTTCCTTCTCCTACGTTTCTTCGTTCTTCATTTTCATTTTCTAAATATTGTAGAAGTCCGATTTTTTCGACTGTAGAGGGAATTACAGAAATAGAATTATCTCGAGGATGAGAGGGATTAGAGAAAAATTGGAAGAGACATTTTTTGTTGGTCTCTAAATGCTTTACAAAAAATGATTATAACGTTTTTCTCTAGAACCATTCGTTGACGAACAATTTGCTTTTTACGAACGATCTTACAGTCGAAACTTGAGGACACTGTATCGTAGGATTAGTTATATCAAGTGCTATGTTTAGAATTTTAGGGGGATATGGTGGTGGTATTTGCTAGAAAATTGGTTTTAGTTTTGTTAGTAGTTTAGTAATTATTACCTAAGTATGATAGAATATGAGTGGATAGCTAAATTTGGAAATCGAATTTTCGGAGACCAATTTTTTCTTGTTTTCGAAATTGGGGAAATCTTGAAGATTTTGTTTTTTTTTAAATTCATGATTTCGAGTTCATTTTTGGTTTTCTAAAATCGTGAAAATATTTGAAATATGTTCAGAAAATTTGGGATTTTCCAAACTTAGCGTTAGCGTTTTTTGAAAATTCCGAATATAGAGTTTTCGTCAAATATAGAAAATGGTTAAAAATGCTAAACTTCCCAAATTTTTCGAATTTGGAAAATAATTAACTATCGCTAATTTTTCAGAATTACAAAAAAAAATCCGCAAGAGTTTCATGATTTTAATTTTGTCACAATTTTCAATTTTTTTACTTGGTTCATTTTTTGTTTCCCAAATTTCTCAAATTTTTCAAATTCCTCGAATTTGAAAATTTTGAAAAAAGTCATTTTTCATCTCATTCTACGCTCGATTTATCGGCAAATTGCTGTAAGAGATTTCACTCAAAAATCGCAAGTACTTTACTAGTAACGTAGAGATTTTAAAGCCCCTTATTTTTTTATCAAACTCAACTGATTTACTAATGGTTAAAATTTTTAATCGGCCGTGCCTTTTAATGTTAATATAAGCGTTTTATTAGTGAAATGTGGAGGAAAAATTATTTTAGAAATTGCTGAATATTTTCAAGTTGTAGGGCAACTTATAACTATAAGTTCTTTTAAATTCATAGAGTGGAGTTTTTAAAAATGGCACAGTTTGAGTGAAATGCGTTGCGCGGCAAAATTCTCCAATTTGAAAATTGCGACGTGTTCTGAAAATGACGGCTAATTCTTGTTAACTTTAAGAAGTAATGAATATAGTTATTAATAAATTGTAAGACAATAATGAGATAATAGTGGAATAACAAACCAACACTCCACAATAATACTACATTAAAAAAAAACACAAAAAACAGGTTTGCAAAAAGTATACTAAATTTTTCAATTTTCGTTGAAATTTTGAAAATTTTCAATTCATAATTTTTTTGAAACTTTTAACATATAGGCAAATAAAAAAAATTAAAATTATTTTTTTTAGTTTAAGACAAGAATCTTGTGTTTTAATTGTCCAAAATTTCAAGGTTCTTCAGAAATTTCAAAAATTAAGAGAAAAAAAATGAATTTTTTTCTTGGAAATGTTTGTTGTGTTTTTTTGAAAGTGGCTTTTATTTTTTTTTATTAGTAATTATTTTAACATGTAATGGAGAAAATTAGGTAAACTGCATACTAACCAAACCGCATACGGATCAAAAGGGTTCCCACATCGAATTTTAAACGTTTAAGTATATTCGCAAATCATTTTCTTTTATCTTGAGTTTCATGGGTGCAAAAACTCACATTTTTTAGTTTTTCATTACCAAGTCTTTTTAGTGATTTTTTTGTTTGGTAGAATTACGGAATATTTGAGATAAGAATCAAGTGAATGATTATCAATTTATAATCATTCTTACTGGAGGGTTTGAATGCTTCCCGAAGTACCCAGTTTTAGCTTCATTGAAAGTACAATGTAACATTGTTCCTCTGAGCTATCGAAATAAAATGTTCAATCGTTCATGCAATTTTGTTTTTGTTAGTATTTTTTTGGAAGGAAGTTATGTGGACGGAGTTATTGGACTCATCCCAAGAATTGGATGGTCAGGTTCAGTAGTTGGAAATCGAATTCCCCATGAAAAGGTTTTAGTCCAATTTTGGTTAAGCCACTTATTGACGAGATAATCTTGTTTTTGTTTTTAAAGAAATCCAGTGAATACATTATTTAATTTATATCAGCCAGCTATTGGCTCTTATCAAGGGTCATACAACAATACAATATGAAAAGAGAATTAACATTTTTCGATAAATTTTATTAAACCTTTCGTGAACATTGAACGGTTTGAAACAATATGTTATTTCCTATTTTCCTATTTTGATCCATAAAATCACAATCACCAATACAAAAATAAATTGCTATAATGACTTATTGTTAATTCGAATATACAAACAATTCAAGATGACAATGTTAAGCTTCTTCGCTTAACAAAAAAAACGAATTTTCGTAAAAACTTTTAGATTAAAAATCTTTTTTTTCGAGTCGTTAATTAAGTACAAAAATGGATGAAAATTGTGAAAATTTGGCAACATTGAATTGATTTTTTTTTCAATTGAAAGAGTTTTTAATTTTCACTTTTCAGTTTCCATCATAACGTTTTTATGTGAGATCAATCTCAACATATTCGAAATCTCAGTTGAGCTGGGATTGATCAGGTACATTTTTTTAAATTGACGCGTTTACTTAGTGATTGATAAAGCGCGATTAGAGATGATAATGTTCCTAGTGCTCCAATTTGCCACGTATCGAATTTTCCACCCCATAAAATTCCTGAGGGTAGGTAACTGACTGCGTAACTGAGATCTATCAACATTCTTGCACAAGTTAGTATTTCGTTGTTTCGCTTCTTATCTATTGCCCTCAGCTCAGTCCTGAAAAATGTAGAATTTTTTTAGAATTATGTAATATTTTTTCTTACAAAAAAAATAATAGTGGATTTTTTTTTTCTTTTTCTTCATTTAAATCTAAGAGCTGGAGAGTGTTGGTGAAAAATCTTTCAACATTCTGAAATTTTTTCTTTATAAAGTTTTTTATATTAGTTTTATGAGATTAATTTTTTTCTAATAAAAAAATGACTCGACAAATTGCTGGAGAATGTACATGAGAATTAAACCAAAATTGCAAAACATTTCTCCAAAAATTCCTGACAATTGGGTTTAGCGCTTTTTCCCTGTTCAGCAAGATTATTTACTTACGGAGTATTTCTGAGAAGGAGGATCTTATATTCTGATAAATTTCTGTAACGCTTTACAGATCTGAAAATAATTAAATAGTTGGATTATATTAAATAATCTGAAAGATGAGCAGAGCAAGATACAGGGAAACTATTTTCATTTTTCATCAACATTTACTTCATGAACGAAATGTAGAGGGAGAAAATCCAGAACACAGTGGATGCATTATCCCATTTGTCAACATTTATCGATATCAAATTGTGCTGACCAGCCCATGCTATTGTTTCCACAGGTGAATAAACTATGTCAGTTATTATTTGCACGAGGTCCAGCCATCTGATCAGCTGATCTGATTCCTGCAAAAGAAATATGATTGTTAGATTTTTCTTTTTCGAACAAAATTTGATATTTTTTAAAAAAATATTCAAATGTCAGATTTTCATTTTTCGAAAAAATTTTCAAATGTCAGATTTTTTTTTTGTTTTTTTAACTGAATGTTACGTTTCCATTAAAAAATTTTTTTTTTTAAATATTGATATATAAAATATTTGAGAGTAACCAAAAATTGCGAAGTTTTCGAATTGCATTTTTTCAAACGTTGCAAAAATATTTAAACAATTGTAGATATTCAAGCATACCTGTTTTCCCCATCCATATGTCAAAGCATAGTGCCAAGTTGGTATATCATCCAAAAGTCGCAACATAACCCTACATCCGCTCATTTGGCTGCCAAAATATTTGAATTTATTGGCAGTTTCATTTGATTTTGGAACAATTGTGGCTAATTTTGCAGCATAAGATAATGTTCTTAGGAACTTATCGCGCCCTTCGTAAGACTCCAAATATTCCGATATCAATTCCATATCTTTAGGCAATTTCAAAACTTTTTGGAGTTAAATTGCGTTTACAGTTTAATGAGCGGACTTGACCAATGCATTTGAGTTTATTGAAATTTATTTAAATTCGTGGAAAGTGCGACACTGCGGACTCGGTGGAATTGTCAACTTTGACATTTTTGGGGATCGCAAAGTGAAACGCAATCGACGCGATAGGAGTCGGCCTAGTTTTTTTTTTAAATTACTTTTTAAAGCGCGTAACGGGTAGTGAGCTTCTAGTGTGTTTTCTGCGATATTTAAGCTATTCTGGAAAAGTTCTAGTTATCATTGAGCATTGAAATTGAAAAAAGTTGTTGAATGTCGGGTACACAATAATACTTAGTTGGTCCATTTAGGAATTGTGCAGAAATTGTGGAGAAACGTTGTTAGTATGTTTTCCATTTATACGCGTCGTTACAAATTTCGAATTGGCAAATCTTATGCAGAATTTTTGTTGATCTATGGTTAATTATGCTTTTTCCATTCAATTGAATTGAATATTGCGAGTTTCACCGACTGCGAAAGTTTAGAGAACTTTTGAAAAATTTGAGCATTTGAATTTGGCGCGGTCACTCCGAAACACCTGCGCATGCGCCAAGGTTATACGAACTGAGAACAGTCACAGAGCTTTCAATAAAAGAAGGCAAAAAGTTTGTGAATGTGGTAAATTTGAAGAATTCTGTGAATTTCCTAGACTTCAAGTTCTAGGATTAGGATGAAGTATCAACTATACTGTTTTACATCACTAAAGAATGACTAAAAACTGTCTAAAAGTGTAGAAAAACCTGGACAGTGGAAAGTGTGGCCTTTTGGAATGCGCTGAAAATTGGGTTCAGCAAAATTGAGGAAAATCCTAAGGTCTGTTGATAACATTTTAGAAGAGATTAGGATGTTGTAAAAAAAGTAATTCAGAAGATTTCAAAATTTTCAAAATATTTTCAAACTTGAGAAAATCGAAAGAGTTTAGTCGCAGAAATGTCAGAATAGGAGATTAAATAATTTTCAAACGGTGGCAGGTTTCCCGCCTTCGCCACTAGTTCACGGCGATTGGCGCTGTCCTCCCTCCCCCTCCACTTTCTCGCATCGGCCAATCCATGGCATTCGCTCTTCAGTTTAGCCCAGTCTCGCTAAGGCGATCGTGACGTCATCCTCGCCGTTTCTCGAAAAGCCGTACTTGAGTTTAGGGCGTGAGACAATAAAGTGCGTTAAAATTTTCTTCACCATTATTTAATTTCCCAACAACTCGGAGACCACGAAAATTGCCCACTCCACGTGTAGAAAAAAAAAATGCCCGATAATTAGGGAATCCAATGAATTCCCATCATGGGGCGTGTGTGCGTGAGTTTTTGTGTATACATGTGAGAATTATACTGTGCTAGGCCAAGCCGTCAATTTTTCTTGTTATTGTTTTTTTTTTTTTTTTTTTTTTTTTTTGGGTTGAGTTTTGTGTGCATTATTGGAGAAAACATGTTTCGGTGCATTCCGATATTTCGGGGTTGTAATAGCCAAGTGGAATATGTGGACAAACGTCATTGCTCACTGTCAAGCGTACCCGATGATCTGATTAGGTATTCACGGAGTCTCGAGGAACTGTTGCTCGACGCCAATCACATCAAAGACCTGCCCAAGGTATCGACGTTTTATTATTGAAACAATTAAGTTGCTCATCGCAATTTTCTACATTGCAAAATTCGAATTTTTTTTTCTCCCCTGGGGGACGCTCCAATAAAATTTCTACGCGCACATTGCACAGGATTTTGTCGAAAAATTCTGTAGTATGGCGAAAAGTTGTGGGAAATTTTCTGCATGTAATGAAAAAAAAAAAAAAAAAAAAAAAAAATCATAATAATAATTTGGGCTGTCATTCAGTTTTATGATCTCCTCATGACACATGTATTTCTCATAAAAACTTTCTGTAGAATTTTGTAAAGGAGAATTCTATAGTTCACATGGGACCTTCCAAACTATTTGATAGTTTAAGAACATTTGTTTGTTTTAAGATGACTTGATTCTCATGATTTTATTATTATTGCAGAATTTCTTTCGACTGCAGAGACTGAGAAAGCTTGGGCTTAGTGATAATGAAATTCACCGATTACCACCGGATATCCAAAATTTCGAGAATTTGGTGGAGCTCGATGTTTCGAGAAATGGTAAGTTCATTAAATCAGGCATGTCAATTTTGAAAATTGGCCGAAAAAATTGGTATTGCTCTTTTAATTGAAGTAAACTTCTCCATGGGGAGGTTTAAAAAAAGGCGGGAAATATTTTTAGTCGTAAATAATTTTTCATAAAAATGGAGCAATAAAAATTGAGAAACTTTTGCCATATTTATGCCATATAGTTACGTTGATGGTAATTATATTCCTCGACTCCGTTGGCTTCCCAGTGGCGCCATCTGTGGAGCCAACTCGGCCCTACCAATCAACCGCATTTTGGCGGATATCTCCAAAACTAAGAGCATTAGCAAATTTTCACATAAACCTTTTTTGTAGCTCTCAATGTGCTCTACAAAAAATGTTCTCATGAAAATTGAGCTATCTCGTTCACATTTCGACATACGATCCATTTCGTATTCTACATTTCTTTCACACATAAGTTGGCGATTATTTTATTTTCGGAATTTTTCAATTCCCATTTTTTCGCCTGACTTGGCTCTCTATGTTCGCCCCACAGTATTTTTCCAATAGAAAATTGCAATGCAAACATGTGTGTTTGCACTGCCCTAGAGGAATCGGTAAATACTGTTCAGTTTTCTCTTTACGAGCTTCTGTTGAAGGTAATCGCACCGTATTTCCAGTTGTATAACCAACCGTCATAACTCGGTTAAATTAATGCCATGAAGTTATGTGTCACGAATTGTTTCTGTAGTGTATCTCAGTTATGTCAGTTGGTTAACAATTTTTCATGGAAAATTGGTGCTCGGTGGGTAATTTTCTGCGTCTCGACTCGTGTTTCGTCTGATCACAGTGATAGAGAAATCGTTATAATGCTGGCGATGGATAAATCCAGCTACATTGCACCTTGTAGGTTTAATAGTAGAAGAAGGTATGAATCCCCGTTATATTCTCGTAGCTATAGTTGCCCCCCCCCCCCCCCCACCCACCCACTTTCGTTGAACCTGAGTACAGTAAAACCTCGTTCATCCGAGGTACTCCTTGGTGCAGGTAGCTTGGACAACTGAAAAAATCGGGCACGAAAAAAATTGAAAACTTCAGTGGCTCTGCTGATTGCCAAGGATGCGATAACTACTCTGAAACAGGAACATGATCTGCAAAAAAAAAGAGAACACTTGTTCGTGAGAATTATGCAATGGCCCGCAAAATTCACAAATGTTGTCCAAATTTATGGAAAGGCCAAACCGAATGAACCTTAGTTCACCTCTATAAGCACATTTGCTGGAGAATTGCTGTACCAATAGTCAAAGGGAATGCCTGAGGGCAATAAACAATGCTGTACCTCGAACAAGACATTCTGATATACACTCACAAAGGAAACATACGAAGTTGGTATTGGGAATGGAGATGGCATTTGGTTTCGCGGTAGAAATGCTGGTATACATAGTCAATTGAATTTATATACTGTTAAAGAAGTGACCGCAGAAATGTCTAGTAATTTTGAGCATGATGAGCAGTATAAGTGTACGGGTCAAAGGATATAGATTGTGTGAAAATTTTTGTCACACACACACACACACCTACTCATCGACCCACCCACCCACCTATCCATCCATGCAGACCCAACCAGCCACCCACCCATCGACACTTTCCCACCCACCCACCCATCGACACCTCCCCACCCACCCACCCATTGACACCTCCCCACCCACCCTTCGACACCTCCCCACCGACCCACCCGTTGACGCCTCCCCAGCTACCCACCCACCCATTGACACCTCCCCACCCACCCACCCATCCATTGACACCTCCCCGACCACCCATCGACACCTCCCCAGCCACCCACCCACCCATTGACACCACCCCACCCACCCATTGACCCCTCCCCACCCACCCATCGACACCTCCCCACCCACCCCCCGCACACACACACACACACACACACCAAAGTTTTCAGCCGAGTAACAAACACACATAAAACCCGATGACAAATTCGATGAACCTTGAAAACCAAATGTGAGAAAACTGAATGAATAAATGATAATTATAATAATACTAAAATATAACTTTCCCTATAGTGTTTTTACAATCACCCATAGTCCGGAATTTCCGCCTCGTTTGCGTGGTATCTCGATGACTCGTTACCTATTAGTACGCTACGCTCGTCCACACCACGGCGATGGCATAAATTCCAGAAAAGAAATGTAATTTTCAATGATTCACTCTGTGCTTGGTATCTGAAAAATTAATGGCAGTCATGTGGCTGATGAGTAATATTTAACGTTCATTAAATTTTCTAGATGAGAAACGATGCTTGCCTATTATGAGAGAAAATTATATGCATGAATGAATATCGCTCGAGCGTTCAAATTTCCTATTGGCCAATTTCATGGGTGTGAAGTTGGTTGGCTTTCACGCGCGAAATTCGAAAAGTTTGGCGGGCAAATTTGAAACGGCGATCAATGGATTCAGTCTTTTCTGATGCTCCTAATTTTTGTTTTGGGTTCATTGAAAATTTGACAAGTTTATAGGGCCATATCTCAATAACGGTTGCAGATGGAAAAAATTGTGTGAGAAGAAAAATGTTGCTGATTCAAAAATACGTATTTTATGTAATATGACTTTTCTTTCTAACTCGCATAATTAAGGTGTAATCGCAGGTAGAATCTTCCGATGGCGTTCGACTTTTTGAATTTCGCGCGCACGCACTAGGTCGCGTTACCCGCAGGTGCTTTGGCTTTTGAAAATTCTTGGACCGAAATATGTCAGACAGTCCCATTTCGCCCACTATTTTTTTTTTTTTTTTTTTTTAATTAATGCACTACTTGCGTCTTAGACTATCATCGTTCGGTAACTGGGACGCTCTTTGTACAATGCATGTGTTTGTACTGTAGACATTTTGTTTTTGCAAACGAGTCTGACGTGTTGACTGTATCTGGAGGAATATTATGACCTGGTTCGTCCAGTTGCATTGAAAAATAACACGATTTTTCCAATATTGATGGAGTGGACGGAAAAAGAGCGATGGCCTGTAGGCCATATCTGCCAAGCTCCACTGCATCATTTTTTTTTTTTTTTTTTTTCGTAAATTCATCCATAATCCGCGGATTACGTTCCTTGTCCGCGTTAACGGATTTTTTTTTTCCTAGCCAATATGCATGACATTTCATTCAACATCGCTACTGAGATCAAATGGTAATTTTAGGTCAATTTTATTCCGAAAAATTGTGTATCCCCCAAACAGGAAATTATGTCGAAATTAAAAATAAAAAAACACATTTTGAGGCTTCAAAAAGTGGAGATGAGCCCGCGAAAGCGATGAGCAAAAGTGAATATTTCACTATAAACGGACTGAAGAATACCGTTTAAAAAACGACACCAAGGGCCCATATAAAGAAATTTACACTAATGTAATTATGGTTTAAATCGCAATAGAGGCCTTTCGTTTGACTCTTTTTAAACCCTGCGACCTCGGCGTAAAGCTCTCTCCTCTATGCTAATTGGGGAAGATGGGCGTGGTATCGAGAGTGCCTGATGCCTTGAACTAAAAATAATTTACCGTCAATTTAAAAATCCCATAAGCCTGTTCCATAACCATGCACTCCAAAAAAAGCCCTAAAAGCCCCTTCATCAAGCACCCCCTGAGATTAGTCGCTGCGATGATTAAAAATTGGGATAGAACGCTTTGGAATAACGAGCCAATGGAATTCCATGTATGACAGTAGAAAATGTTGCTGTTAAACCTACCACGTGGTGTAAATATTTTTTCTGCTGAAGAAAATTATGAGCCCCCCCCCCCCCCCCCTCTGTTACCAACAATGTTTTCGAGCAAACTGAGAGAAAACTGCTAAAATTATGACGCTCCACAGACCATGTGCAAAGGCAGTATGGGAAAAATTCGGATGCAGTCCTACCTACCACACACCCACCCTATTCCACCCACCTACCTACCCACCCACCCACATCCACCTACCCACCCACATCCACCTACCCACCCACCCACACCTACCTAGCCACCCACCCACCCACATCCCCCTACCCACCCACCCACTCACACTTACCTACCCACCCACCTACTCACACTTACCTACCCACCCACCCACCCACACCTACCTACCCACCCACACCTACCTAGCCACCCACACCCACCTAGCCACCCACCCACCCACCTAACCAGCCACACACACGCGCGCGCGCGCGCAGCAGGTTAAAAATGCCTTGAACCTGGGGATTTCCCGGAAACGTAATTTTATCCTTTTACGTGATAACTTCCGGAGAGTAAAAAAAGAAAAAAATTAGAAATGAAAATAATGGAAAAAAAAACGAAGCATAATTTGGGGAAAAATTTCATGATTTTCCACGATGATTGCACAGAAATTTCTGAAAATTCAGTTGAGTATATCTCTAAACGCAACCTCATTTTCAATGCTCCGTACTTACCACGGAATTCCATGCATTTTCTCCTGTGCAACGGCGTATCATGTTGATAGCCGTAGACTCGGTGCCCTCTTGTGAGGTATAGTGCTCCC
The DNA here is from genome assembly GCA_026005395.1 of Asobara japonica. Taxonomy (NCBI): domain Eukaryota; kingdom Metazoa; phylum Arthropoda; class Insecta; order Hymenoptera; family Braconidae; genus Asobara; species Asobara japonica. The sequence goes on along the minus strand of BQMI01000298.1, from coordinate 4,687,477 downwards.
ACGAGAGTTCCTCTTACTCCTTTTCCCCCTTCAAACACTTACCTTCAAGCCCTTCCGGACGAGTAACATTGTACGCATCGTTGCGCACGTACGGGCTGCAGTCTACCGAAAAACTTAACGTTCAATGATTGTACGTGATTATGAGCTCTATGTTAAATTTTCTTCATAATATTTTACATATTTTTGTGGACGTGAGGGAAACAACATTGTAGTTACAATTTTCGAAAAATGCAAAGTTCCATTAAAAATTATGGTTTCTCATTTTCCGAAGTTCTTAACATTTTTCAGTTTTTTAATATATTTTTTTTTCCAAATTCTTCATTTGCTGTATATTTTTTCAACTTTTGAAGTTTTCAAAAATTTTCAAATTTTTGAATTTTGGATTTTAGGATATTTTCAAGTTTTTTTACGTTCTCAATTTTATTTTCTCGAAAATGTATTCAGTCAAAAATTGATTACCAATTTTCACTTTAATTCGTTAAATTGAAGAATAATTCCAATTGAGTAAAACAATAATTATAACACGAAATCCTGCAAATAGGCTTCAGCGTTGAATTTCAAAGCGTCCCATTAAACCATTCGTCTCATCCAATTTATCAATTGGCCAACTGAATAATTGCCGGAATAAATCGAGCCATGTTGAGGTTGGACTATACGAAAAAACATTCCAATCTGTCTTAGCCGTGCTTCATTTCACATTAGCTGGTGGCGCCCGGAAATCCTCATTTTTGAAATATTACAAGGCTGTAAACTGTTCAATGTCAGATACCCGCAATTATCTCCCTTTTCCGTATACTATCATATTTTTCTCAAAGACTCTCTTGCACTTGTAATTCTCTCTCTTGTACTCTCCACGGTAGCAGCTCTTGGGACTTCCGTCGGTAGGGAGTACTGGACACCCATCCATGTGGCTGGGGTCGATTTTCGTTATGTCCGTCATCGTATTTATAAACATAGGGTAAACCTCCAGAAACCCTTGTGCGACGGTGGAACCACAGCTCCGGTCCCTGTCTCGCGTCAAGTTGGACTCCCTCCCGGAAACTGTATCGACTACACCACAGTCCGAACGGTGTGTGCGTGTGTGCGTGTCTGATTACGTGTGTGTTTATGTAGGTGTGTGGGAGGGTCAGTGGGTGGGTGGGTAGGCAAGTTGGCGTGTGGGTGGGTAGGCGGCTGGGTTGGTGGGTAGGTAGGTTGGTGGGTGGATGAGTAGGTGGATGGGTGGGTAGGCAAGTTGGCGTGTGGGTGGGTAGGCGGCTGGGTGGGTGGGTGGGTGAGTAGGTGGGTGGGTAGGTGGAAGGGTGGGTGGGTGGTTGGGTAGGTAGGTAGGTGGCTGAGTGGGTTTGGTGGGTGGGTGGAAGGGTGGGTGGGTGGTTGGGTAGGTAGGTAGGTGGCTGAGTGGGTTTGGTGGGTGGGTGGGTGGAAGGGTGGGTGGGTGGGTGGGTGGTTGGGTAGGTAGGTAATTGGCTGAGTGGGTTTGGTGGGTGGTGGGCGGTTGGGTAGGTAGGTGGTTGTGGACCTCTAAGCACAGTTGCATGTCTTAAATTACGACAATTTCATTAATGCTATTTGATCCGAAAATCGCAGTCTAACCGACCACAGCTAAAATATCGCAGCTTTCGCGTCCGAACCTCACCAATTATTATCACAAAGCCATAAGAGCGGATATAGGAACAAATGGTACATCAAAGAATACACTCAAGACTGACTTTTCTTACAGTATCTAGGGCTGATCTGTGACTGAATATAGTTCATAATATTCTTTCCTAAGGTGCGGTTCGCCTGCACTCAAACGATTGCTCGCGAATTGTAGAGTTGGATTAAATAAAGGTGCGCCCTCCATTAACTTATTTTTCTTCCCCTTGTTTTTATCTTTTTCATTGAAAATAGAGCGGATCTGCAATGAAATGATTCGGACTGATATCGATATTATTGCGATATTTTCGATAGTTTTTTCCCCTTCACCTTTGGTCAAAGGATTGGGTGACATTTTTTGATGATTTAGGAAATTTTAAGATTTGTAATTTTGGGAGACATTTTGGGAGTTTCTGCTCTTCGGACGATGCAATTTTTTTGCTGTGTAGTAGTCGTGGAACTATATTCGTTCGCTATTCAAATGGAATAAGTGTTCTATGCCATTTTTTAATGATTGCAGTGACTAATCTTGGAAATAAGCGTGGGTCGTGAAGTCGTACGTATCCTCCATTGATGCCCCAATGACCAGTTATTGAATTGATCTATTCACATTAACTATGCCATCTTTCACTAAGCGGAAGATTACTTTAACAACTGTTGTTACATCAGTTTCGTATTTTATGCAGTGTATAATTTTTTTATTAGATAGACCGGACGAAAATCAAGTTTTGAACATTTTCGGTAATGTCAGAATTCACTGAATTATTGTTTTCAAAATACCTAAAATTTTGAGAACTTTGGGAATATTAAAATTTTTCAGGTTCCTCATGTTTGCCAATTTTTGAAATTTTCAAAAATTTCTTTGCAATTTATGAAATTTTCAAAATCGGCGTTTTTTCGATTTCTGAATGTGCTGATCTTTTTGAAAAAAAATCGAACTCTTCGAAAATTTCTGATTTTGTTTAAATTGAAAAAAATCTTAGAATGTGAAAATATTGGAAAATTTTGAAATTTGAATTTTTAAAATTTCCCAATTTTTTTTTTCAGAACTCAGAATATATACAATTTTGTATTTTTTAATTTTCTTCAAATTTTATTTTATTTTTTTTTAAGTTGCTTGGAATTGTTTCTAAGATTTTCAAAATTATGGCAAATGCTCGAACGTTGTGGGGGCTGACATTTCCGTACAATACCTCATATAGATACTGTCTAGTCGATGCGACGTTTTTCCTATATAGCAAGGGGCTGATTGGTGGAAACTAGAGCACTGAGTACTTGCCTTGGACGAACAAGTTTTGTTGATACCGTAGTTTTGTTACTACCATAACTTGAGCGCAAGTGCTTGGTACTGTAAATCTAAACAACAATATTGTCCAGGGTTTTATTCTCCGCCGTCCACGATAATGAGAATCTATAGAATTACGGTGACCTCCTGGAGTACTTAAAAATAACGAGCGATCTGGAAACGGAGAAAATTTCTTATCAATATGGCCCCAATTACATTTTTTGATTTGATGTTTTTTTGAGCCACCCACCCGCCCACTCAGCCACCCACCCACCGACCCACCCACTCACCCACCCACCCACCCACCCACCCACCCACCCACCCACTCACTCACCCACTCACTCACCCACCCACCCACTCACCCACCCACCCACCCACCCACTCATTCACCCACCCACTCACTCACCCACCCATCTAACTAGCCAACGACCTACTCACCCGCACACGCACACACGCACAAAATTTTCAAACCGCGCACAATTGCAAAACTTTAAGTTTCCAAAATTTCCGAAAGCTTCAAAGGTCGGAAAAAAAATTTCAACAAAAAGGTCGATTAAATGTTAACCATCTCAGACACTGAAAGGTGCTAAAATAGCAATCTAAATGTCGCCCAAGCGCCAATTGCATCAACGTCGTAATTATTTCTCCAATATCTTCTGACCTTCCATCGCTGCTCGTAGCTTCATCAATAATTAGAAGCATAATATATTAATATTATAGGGCATCATGGTGGACTGTCTTACAATGGGAGTATAGTAGTACAATAAATTGTGAGTCGGTGGACGTCAGAACGCGACATCATTAATGAAAAAAAAGAAAAGACTTACATGACTATATGTGCCCTCTCATGTCTCGACAAGGATCCATAATTCGTTTTTTTCCCCATTCTCATCCAATGACCGTTATGTGAATGGCTGGACTTTATTGATGTCGACGGCTTATTGGACTTGTAGTCGACTATCCGCAAAATGCGCGGTTCGTGTTTTGATCCGTTTCTTTGATCCATTTTCTACTTTACTACGCGCTCTTATTTGGCGGCAAGATTGGGTACGAGAGGTTAGTACGTGACGCACATTCTACCCGCGATTGCGCCTTAATCATGCAACTTAGGGAAAAAATGCATAAAACATAAAATGTGTATTTTTACGTGAGCAACATTTTTCCTCGCATACAATTTTTTCTATCTTCAACCGTTGTTGAGATACAGCGTTGTCAACAGTCCAATCAGCCCTCGATGACACGCCATCAGTTTTTGGCTCATATCTCAAAATCTGAGTCAGATCGGGAAATTTGAATCAATACATATATTGTAGATCTAAGTCTCATCTACAAAATAGCTTTTCACAAAAATTCTCTATCTCTGCTCGATTCGGAGATATTCGAGGGAGAGCTTTAACAGGTAGACCACAATAATCGAATCACTGCTATTGTCCACTCAATTAGAATTCTGATTAATGTTTCTGATAAGCTTCATCTCACATTGAATGAAAATAGCTCATTTGACGTGTTTACATGAGAACTAAAGCAAGAATATTCGAAAATAACGCAGTGGTTGCATGCATCCGGCAACTAATAGCGGAACACCGGAAAGGGGTCAAGGATCCCGATAGCAGGTAATGGTTACCAATGCACTCTACCCTGGCCCCAGTGATTAGAATTTTAATTATTGTCGGCTGAAAACAAAATGAGTGAGAATTGTCCACCTATAATTGGGCAGAATGCCTACCTCGCGTTATTTCAACTGTTCATTCAGCTACTTCCCGGACGTTTTCAATTATCTAGTACTAGGAGTGGACATGAATTTACGTTCCATTTTTTGTTCCTTCACTTTCCGCAGAAAAACAAAATTATGCTTCTATCTGGAAGAAAAAAATTACTTCTGGGGAAAATTGGGAGGTTGCCGTTACCACGAAAATGTTCCTATTGAAAGGAACGTTTCCGTTTTCCGCCGCGGGTGACTGGTGTCGCGTCGGTTTCGGTCTTACCCTTTTCGATAACTCCGATGTACATTGATATTCTCTTCGGTCTCTCCTTCTTACTATAGACTAGTAACTTACCCCTGGCCGCTGCGCGGTCACAGGCCGTTACTTGTCTGTCCTCTCGTTCGATTTCGATTGTGTCATCGATGATCGAGATTTTTTCTTCGATTTTCGATTTCGATAATCGATTTATTTCCCTGGTCGATGCTCCCATCCATATCTAAGGACTAGGGCCTTATCTGTCTCCGAGTTCGATTTCGATTGTCTCATCGATAATCGAGATTTTTTCTTCGACTTTCGATTTTTCAAATTCGATAGTCGATTTATTTTCCTTATCTGTCTCCGAGTTCGATTTCGATTGTCTCATCGATAATCGAGATTTTTTCTTCGACTTTCGATTTTTCAAATTCGATAGCCGATTTATTTTCCTGGTCGAAGCTACCATTTATATATAAGGACTGCTGCGTTGTACAGGTGCATACCTGTACAATCAATTAAAAGTGTTCCATAAAAATAGTAATAATTCGGGTAAAGCTGACTTTATACTTCGTGTTATGTAGTGCGCAAGTCCATTAGGAAACATGGAATCGGGCCGATGATAAGATCTGCCATTGGTGTTAGGACGTCGATAGTAGGTCTAATGGAGCATATAAAAATAGATATTTTAGGTATGCATTGAGGGGCGATGAAACATGAATATTCCTAGTTACCCATTTTCCCCGATTTTACCTTAATTGGGATATTGAATTATTGAAGGGGTTGGACGTTTTATCAATATTTGGTCAGTTTATTTTTCCCGAGCTCAATTAAAAATAAAAGTTGAAAGCAAAATTTCCTCTTCGCCTACAATGGCACTGTAGATCTATAGATCATGATTATTTTGATAGAATTTTGGTATTATCTAGGGAATACCAAAACAAGCGATGCAGTGACTTGAAACTAGCCTGTTATTCTGCTCAATCGGTTTAGCTGAGCTGCCTCTGTGAATTCGGTCGAAGTGATACCTTGTTGGTTCTATATTGCACACAGAGAGACATAGCAGCACACGCCCGCTATTGTTCAATGCACTTCCCAGCCCCACGAGTTTACCGTTCCTATGCTGGTGAATCCTCGTGAATTTCCGAGAAAGACAATCTAAAAAATAAATCCAAACGGCCGTGACGTAATTGCCCTTTCCGACCAGGCAAAAGCGGAAGTTTGACAATTACGGAAAACCGAGCCTACCATTTTTGGGGATGCACAAAAAAATTTACGGCAGTGCAAATATCTCGAAATCTAAGGAACATAGGAGCATCTTGCTGAGGACCTTTTTTGTAGATGACAGTGAGATCTACAAATTTGGTCTTACACAAATTTATCCATCTTCCTTAGATCTTGAGATATTCGCCGAAAACGGATGCTGGGCGCATCACTCAGCAAGGTTTGTCACTTTGGTTTAAGGCCGTTCTTAAAATTATTTTACTCAAATGTTACTGACTAAAAGTCAATAATTGAGGGATTGAAACAGCAGGTGAATACAAATTTACCCCAGTTTCCTAGCTATTTTCGTCTAAATAATATCAAAATTAAACGCGACAGGTGATTCTGCCAAAATTTGACTTGCCATCAGAAATTCATGGTTGCCGTTGAGCTGCAATTACTATTCCATTAAAATGATAATCAATGTCACATAATCCGTTGACCAAAAATATCATGAAAATCCATGGAAACCTCGTCTACATGGCACTACGAGGTTATCAAGTATCTCATCGTGTCCTATAGATATCGCTTCACCCAGCAAATCAAGTTACCATCGATGTTGCGGTGGAGAGGTCCACTGTCGCACTTTATTAAAGCGAGTACCTCTGATGGAGGAGAACCAGAAATAACTTGTTAGGATGATACCAGTTGTGGTGTCGCTTCACTTTTCCAGTTCTACACATTTTTCTTCCATTATTTCCAGCCGGCAAAAGTAAAGGAACAGACAAGGCAACAGGTTTCGATAGTTACATGCTGAAACACGTGCAAATTTTGCGGACGGATGGAATGAGATTGTAGAAATCGTATCTAATCACCCACCCACCGATCCACCCACCCTCCTACACACACCTAGCCACCCACCCGCCCACACCCACCCGTCTACACATACCCACCCACCCGCCTACACACACCCACCCACCCGCCTAAACCCACCCACCCACCCGCCTACACCCACCCACCCACCAGTCCACACCCACCCACCCACCTGTCCACACCCACCCACCCACCAGTCCACACCCACCCACCCACCCACCCACCAGTCCACACCCACCCACCCACCCACCCACCCACCTGTCCACACCCACCCACCCACCTATCCACACCCACCCACCAATCCACACACACCTACCCACCCACCAGTCCACACACACCGACCCACCCACCTGTCCACACACACCCACCCGCCCACACGCACACACACACACACACACACACATAAAATGTCGTTGCTGTGTTCACATTTGAACCATCGGTTTCTGCCTCTTTTAAATTTCTCTCCATGTAACCATCCAATTCCTCTCATCTCTCAGCTTTCTCTTTCTCCTCTGCCCCCCCCCCCCCCCCCCCCTATCAAGAATGACCCGAGATTAATAGACCATTGTCTTGAGGCATCTTCGAGGGAATGCAAAAACAGAAATGAGAGCACTAGCATTCTGTGAGAATCTATTAGAAATACCGAACAGGTTGGCACAATCGTTCACTTTTCTATTTGGCAAAATATATCTGCGTAAAAGCGATTCCAGCGGTTTTAAAATTCGTGGGCGCATTCAAGGTGCATCTCCTGCACTATAATTTTTCAAAGAAAATTCGTCAGGGTTTTTTAGGGCATGGAGACTCTTGAGCAATTCCAATGATTTTCTTATGGGCCAGAACTAATTTTCAGTTTCCACATTCAAATGATCAGTTTGACCACCCACAAGTGACGCGCTAAATTAAGGTGAAGGCAAATTGCCCTGATAGCTTACACGAAAATCCAAGGGAAGCGTGCATTTACGTTTCCGTCAGTGTGGTGAACACTGGATGATATATATGTGTCACCTGTTGCAAGCCCATCTAGAATGCTCTCTGTGAATATCCAAGTGCAATTTAGTGTCTCCTGATGTGTACTATGTGCCATCCTCCCAGGCAGGTCCATTGGTCCATGGGTTTTAGTTGGAAAAGTTCAATAAAAAATTGCTTGTACCCAAAAAAAAATTCTAGATTTCGATTTTTCGTTCTCAGCTTGTTGAAGTTTTACAAATGCTCAATGCAGCAAGGTGGACCACGGCCATCTCGGGTCTACTTCCAATGTCCCCGCCTTTCTTCGCATTTATAAAACTGGTCAAAGACACTGTACCAGTCAACCTTCGCCTTGAATTCTGGTCTTTCTAAGTTCGTTTCGCCGGGTCAGATCGTTGCCACCTCATGGTGCTATCCTTGGCGCTTGGCCTGCCTCCCAACGTCCAAAAATAAAACCATTTTGGGCGGGTGGCACACTCGCGAGCTAAAACGGTATTTGATGAGTGCAATGGGGGAATTTCCAGATTTTTTTTCAGCCGGAAATTCAACGTACGCATGAATGAAACTGATGTTAGACATTAGAAAAAAATTGGACCTTTCTTTTTTTTAACCAGATGTAGCAAATTGCGATTTTTTCCAACATTTGGACAAGCACTTTTTTCACACACACACACACACACACACACACACACACTATGTCCATCTATAGATATATACATAACTATACCAGTTTTTTCAGAGTCTTAAATTAAGACATGAACCATAACTCAAACTACTCGTATACCTTTAATCAACATCGAACAACTGAAAATAAACTTCCTTCCCCTTTTATGCCACCAGTCTCTCGTTTGCTTCACTTTAATTTTTTTTTACTCTCGCAACTTTTTTTTTTTTCTCTCTATTCGCGAGGCATTCTGCCATGAGCAAAAACCAGATGATTGTCGCTATATACACATTTTTACAGTTATCATAATGACGATGACGTGCAGCAACAGAAGCGCAAAGCCGCCAAGTTATCTTCTATGCCCGCCATCACTTTATTCTGAAGACAAGGTTAAAGTGGAATGAGAAAGGGAAGAAAATGACTAATGAGATCAGACAACGGGGAAAAAACCGATAGCCAATATTTAGTAATCGATAGTACAAGTGTCCTATGATATACATATACGTATATCTATCTTGAGATACACCATACATATATATGCCAATTTCTTCACATGAAGAAAGTTCTCTTAAATCCAGGAAAAAAAATATTGCATTTAATTCCATTATTTAGAAACAGAAATCCAAATTTTTTATGAAATTGTGTTATCCAAAAAAACATCAGGATCTCTTAAAAGCTTACTTACTGCAAAACTTACTTAAACACATTATATAGAGGAATTATCCGCACATTTGACGATTCAATGGTAGTTGAAAGTTTCGGAAACTTCTTTCTCAAAGTTCGACGTTTGATTCTTCTTGCCAACTCGAATGAAAGTGTTCCGTCGCTACCATAAAGTGAGATCAGGGACAAGTGTCTGAGTTACTTCATATGGCAAAGACCACATTCAGTTTCAGTGTATAGACATTCCAATCGTTGGCAGTGTTTGCACACGCTTGGAGATGAATATATGAAAAATCGTTCCATCTTGATGAAGTTCCTAATGAGCAAATGCCTTATTCTTCATTTTTTTCCATTTTTTACGAGAATCCACCCAACTACTCATCCATCCACTTACACGCCCACCCACTCAGTCACACGCCCACCCACCCACCCATTCACTCACACGTCCACACTCACAGGTTCACATGACCACCCACTCACACGCCCCCCATCCACCCACCCACTTACACGCCTACCCACCCACCCACTTATACGCCCACCCACCCACCCACTTACACGCCCACCCACCCACTCACACGCCCACCCGTCCGCCCACCCACTAACACGCCCACCCCACCCACAGACATACCCCACCCACACACATACACAAACACAGACATTTTCTAAAAATGATCTCAATAATTTAGAAAGATCTTAAACCATGGACATTTCATGTAAAATTGATTTTTTTCAATTTCGTTACCAGGAAGTGAAAAAATGAAATAATATCAATTGAACACATCGCAAAAAATTAACTGAAGTGATCTCATGGTAAAATTAAGATACCAAAAATATTGAATTGCTCAGACTGTTGAAGACCATTGGTCCCAACTCGGAAGCATTTGTAAATTGGCAACAGAATTGTTAGTCTTTGCCATGTTAAACAAGGAAAAATAATAGTAGCATTTGCACCAGGTGCTTGGCTGAGCGTTTTGCTTATGTTCGTGCGCAAGATTGCCTCCACACCAGTTACATCATAACCACAATAATTGAACGTCCTTCAATTTGATCGTGTTGGTTTTTTTCTGCTTACAGACATACCAGACATTCCTGAGAACATCAGAAATTTACGCGCCCTCCAGGTGGCGGATTTCAGCAGCAATCCCATTCCCAGGTTCGTATTTCCAGAGAGTCCGTCTAATATCATCACTGAAGACATTCATTAATAGTTAATTAGTTCGTTAACTGATGGAGTTAGGGGAAAGTGTGATCAGACCTTGTTTGCTGGGAATTGAATTTCCGGCAACAAAGTCCCCTGCAGTTTTTCTCTCAAACACTCCATTCTGGAGATTATTGAATTATTGTGATGTGCATACAGTTGGAATTAGAAGATCCTAATCTTTTTTTTTTCATTTCGACAATTATCATTTTTTGGAAAAGTCACCGGAAAAATTATTAATTAATTTCAACAAGAGTTCTCCCTTCGTTCGCTCGAAAACATTGTTGGTAACAGAGGGGGGGGGGGGGGGCTCATAAGTTTCATCGCAACGACTAATCTCAGGGCGTGCTTGATAACAGGGCTTTCAGGGCTTTTTTTGGAGTGCATGGTTACAGGCTTATGGGATTTTTTAATTGGATTTTTTAGGTCAAATGTAAAAATTCATAATTCGAGTTCTTGGCACTACATTTCTAACCGAGATGAGCACGAAATTTTCCTCAAATCTACCGCTTCTATCTCACCCTCAATTCAATTATTCAGTAGCGAGGTGTGTGAAATTGCACGTTGCTGTAATACTGCAATATGAAAAGGTAAACTGAGAGGAAGCGAAGTGAGTCTATAAACATATATGACGCCGTGAGAATTGTAGGTCAATTTAGCATTGGAAATCTTATGGGTATTTTTAAATTTGACATTGGGGCGGCAATCCGACCAGCCGCTAAATTACCAAGAAAAGAGGAAATATATAAACAAAAAATTCGTGATACTCCAACATAAATCCAGCGTGATAATTATGTTGGAAAAAAAATATGCAGTTGAAGAATTGAAATTGCTAGTTTGGCATTGATGGCTTACTGCCAATTAAGAAAATTGTTTAACATAAAAATTCTTTTTTTTTTCAGGTTACCAGCGGGTTTCGTGAAACTGCGAAATCTCACAGTTCTTGGCCTCAATGATATGTCCCTTACGAATTTACCTCCGGACTTTGGAAGGTGAGGAACAACAGAAAAATTATGAATTAATTTATGAATATCCGGAAGAATATTTGACCTTTTTTACGAATTTTTTGAACAATATTTTTGGATAATAAACGATTATTTTTGTTTGCAGTTTGGAAGCCCTTCAATCTCTGGAATTGCGCGAAAATCTCATAAAATCATTACCGGAGAGTCTGTCTCAACTTCTGAAGCTGGAGAGGCTGGATTTGGGTGATAATGAGATTGAGGAATTGCCCCCACACATAGGAAAATTGCCAGCCCTGCAAGAGCTCTGGTTGGACCACAATCAGCTTCAGCACTTGCCCCCGGAAATTGGTGATCTGAAGACACTAGCCTGTCTCGATGTCTCCGAAAATCGCCTGGAAGATCTGCCAGATGAGATTGGCGGTCTTGAATCACTGACCGACTTACATTTGTCCCAAAATGTCATCGAGAAACTGCCGGACGGTCTCGGAAAACTTAGAAAATTAACAATTCTCAAAGTCGATCAGAACAGGCTATCAGTATTGAATGCGTGCATTGGAAATTGTGAGCACATGCAGGAGCTTATTCTCACGGAGAATTTCTTGTTCGAATTGCCGATCTCAATCGGCAATTTACTGAACTTGAATAATTTGAATGTCGATCGTAACAGCTTACAATCGCTACCAACAGAAATAGGTAAACGAAAAAGGAAATTTGTGCTGTGGGAGCTTGGGTGGACCATACATCGTTAATCGATGCAATTTAAAATCTTGACATGTCCAAATTGCCACCAAAAATCTTTGACTTCCGGTTTTACGAAATTACAACTTTAGATATCCGAACTTTTGGATATCGAAATTTGGAGGTCGAATTTTGGGCTATAAAAAAGGTCTATATAAAATTGTCGTTACCTTGGAAACCTGAATGAAAATTTTATTTCGTTTGAATAATGAAACGCTTTAAATTTCCCGCGCATTCTCTGATCAACTGACTTCAGGCAACTCATTGACTAATGATGAATAGGGTCGATCTGGGTTGACGCGTTTGGATCTGAAGCAAGTTCATTAATGTTCCTTAAGGAGGATGGAACGTTCCTTAATGGAATTTTCCCCCAGGACTGATAATTAGCAGTGTAAATCGAGGACACAATATTGAAACGTCACGATGTCATCCTCAATACTTACAGCTCATTTTGCACCGTTAATTGTCCTCAGTCCGTCATCAAAATACCATTAATAAATCCTTGGAAGTAGTACACATAGCGTTATATATACCGTTGGTTTTGGGATTTTTGAGTCATGACAAGCGCAATGACAAATTTCAGTACCATCAATGCCGGTCATCTTCCTTCCAATTGTTCATAACTCATCAGTCGATTTGCTTAAAATAATTTGATCCAAATGTGTAGAGATTTTTCTGATGATTTGTCCACGAATTTTCAAGATTTTTGTATAACACAAAATGGAAAAGGTGAGATTAAAATGCAAGGCTAATTCTTTGGATACAACGTTGTTGGTTCACCTGGGCTTCAAAGCAAGATTAGACAACATGAAAAATTCGAATGTTTTTTTTTTTTTTTTGTAGGTAATTTAACAAATTTGGGGGTCTTGTCCCTGCGGGACAACAAACTTCAGTATCTTCCAACGGAAGTTGGTCAATGTACAGCGCTACATGTACTAGACGTGTCTGGAAATAGGTAATGTATGGCTTGTATTGTCAGTAGCGAGTTAAGTCTGTTCTCGCCGGACAAGTTGATGTCAAGTTTTTTGCCAATATCGCGATAACTAAAGGAGATATCGAAGTTTGCTTTAATACAAATTTTGTATCAAATTTTTGCAAAAAAATTTTGAGAAATTTTGATTACGTACATTGTATCAGAAGAATGAACTTCTGCAAAATTTTGTATTAAAAAACCGTTTTATTGAATTTTCCTATTTGGTCATGGAAAATTGATGGAAAAAAAATTGTCTATATGTTTGTAAAAAAAATTTGGAGATGGAATTGAATGAAAAAATCGAGAGATAATAACAAACTGATTGAATTTTCAGATTACAATTTTTGCCGTATACACTGATAAACTTGAATTTAAAAGCAGTATGGTTGAGTGAAAATCAGGCACAACCAATGTTGACTTTCCAAACAGATGTAGATGAAGAGACTGGCCAAGAGGTACTGACGTGTTTCCTTCTGCCGCAATTGGAGTATCATACCAGCGGTCCACATGGTATTTATCTTATATTTTCACCAGCGCGCTTTATCTAAACAGAATATTTGAAGTGCTATTTTGCGAATATTTTGTCAAATTTTATTAACTTTTTAAAGTGGACACAAGTTTGAAGATGAAGTAGCTTGTATCTTTTAAGATGAGAAAAGATAGTTTTCTAAAATCTCATCTCTTAATGCAAAAAAGGGGTAACAAAAATTGGGAGAGACGTGAATGAAAAATGCATTTTAAGGTGACAAGATTTTTTTTTTTTCGAAGATCATTATATCATATGCTGTGTTAAATGTCGCATGATTTCGTTTTAATTATGAGGGCTTGTCGTTTTTTTTGCCACGAAGAATCTGGGAGACTGGGAATGCTGGCTGGAATTAGGGGAGTTGTACCAACAGGAGAAATGAGAGAATTGGGAAGTAGCGATGATGAGAATTGGCAAGAAAAAGAGGCGTCAAGAACACACTCGGTGAAATTTACGGATGATGCGCCAGAAACTGATAAAGAGGTGAGACGTTGCATAATTTTTTTTCTCCCTTTCCCCAACGTTTTTTTACTTAATATACTGAATATACTGAATTTTGTTTTATCCAGAAATGGAAAAATTAAGAAATGATAAAATTGCAGAAATGTTGGAAAGTATAAAAAAAATTTCGAATTTCAAAAATAATAATTTCGAATTCTTTAGAAATTTTGAAAAATCGAATTTGTTTATCTGAAATTTTGGTTAATGAATATTTCCATTCCAGACTCCGTTCGTGAGGCAAAACACACCACATCCGAAGGAGCTGAAAGCAAAAGCCCACAAACTCTTTAGCAAAGGAAAAAACGACAGTAGATCTGGATCAACTGACGAACAGGTAACGACAGGAAGTGCTTCTTGAATCATGAAATGAAAATTTTCTCAGTGTAGGTGGAAAGTGCCCATGAGACTTATTCTTCTTTTAAGTTATGGTCCAAATTTGAGAAGACAAGTTAACGACCTGATTGTCACGAAGTAGTTTGGAATTCAATTTCCAAACTTTCAGCTTCAAGCAAACTTCATTAAGCACTGTTGTACGTTCAATAGTTGAAATTTTCCGAACTTTCGGAGTTCGCTCGGATTTGATAGAAGCAACTTTGATTCTCGAGAAGAGTCGAAACTAGGATATTATGTTATATCTTCAAAACTAAGAATATTAGCGAATGTTCATACGGACCTTTATTGTAGCTCTCAGCATGCTCTACAAAAAATGTTCTTATGAAAATTGAGCTATCTCCTTCACATCTCGACATATGCTCCGACAACGAAAAAAATCGTATTTCAATCCATCTTGTGAGATGTAATTTTTATTTCTGTGACGAAAAAAAGATTTCCATGAAAATCGAATTTGTCATGAAATACTCCAGAAATTCAATTAGCAAACTCGCAGCTTCAAACCAACTTCATTAAGCATTATTGTATATTCAATGGGTGATTTTGCAAACTTTTGCAGGATGTGTCGCAAACATTTGGTCTTGATAAAACCGAGTTTGACAATTCGCACGAGGAGGTGGAGGACAGGGAAGAGTTGGAAGTGGCATATCATAATAATTCCCATGAGGAAGTTATGGGTTGTCAGGCAGACACCGGAAATAATGGCTCAGGACTCGAAACACCAGAGAGAGATGAAACTTCGAATCAGGCAACTCCAGAACCGCAATTGAACACCTCTGTAAGTAAAAATAATAAATAATCATTAATCGGTGTTGCGTCCCAGAAATTCTGAAAGAAGATTTTGTATCGAAATTTTTTTCGATACCGAACTTCTCAAATTTGCTATTCCAATTTCACTGGCCTCAGTTTTTGAACAATTTCTCCGGACCTAGGGGAATTGAGGTAATCTTTATAGGGACTTTTTGGTAGAATTTCGTAAATCATCGTCAACTTCATTCATAAGTTTCCTGGCCAGGAACATAAGTTAGAAATTTTTTCCGCTCATCTTGTCATGATATTGTTGATAGACTTTAGAAGTTTCACTTGAAAAATGAGATCCCATCCTGTTTCAGACAACTGAGACGAAGGTATCGGGGAGTAGGGAAGAGGATGAGTCTCAGTCCGACGATATCCAAAGACACGTTGAGTTTACGATATCGGAAGAAGCGGATTGCGAAGTTGGGGGGGAAACGGGCAAACCAAATAGACTACATCGTCGTGACACTCCCCATCACCTGAAAAACAAGCGAGTTCATGACTCCATTGATAAGGATAAAGTTGCATCGATCATCGCCCAGGTCAGCCATTTCATAAAGAATTTGAGATTTTCATGAGTGTGTTTTTTTTTTTGCTAACCATTCAAAGTTGCGCGATGAGCGGCGCGCCGCTCTTTGTAATTTCATGGTTCCAATTGCGCCGAAAGAAATGCACTGAAGTATAAATTAGAGGGACTACTTTCGAGGAATTATTGCGAATTTTTTGGGCCACTTCCAGTAGCAACCCTCCAGCAAAGTGCTATTTTTTTTTTTTTTTTTTTTTTTTTTTTTTTTTTGTTGAAAATTTAGTAAAAGTCAAATTTGCGAAAATCTCACATACGATGCCTGAAAAAACTTTTCATAATTGTACAAAAAAAATGACGAGTCAAAATTGACTCAATTTTCTCACATTTCCCAAAACAAAAATCCTCAAAAAAAAAATGGCGCAACTTAATTTCCTGTTTTATCGATGGTACATGAGTCAGGTGGAGTTTTACATTTATATCGATGATGTTTATAGAACGCAACCAGTTGATATACATATTCATGAGGTTTTTATAGGCAAAGAAAATAAATCTAGACACGCAATTTTTCCTCCAGGCGCTGATGAAGAAAAACGATGATACACCGCCTACAGCCAGTCTTCCAGTGGAATCAATCGACACTTACGATATGCACAGTCAAGGTAAGATTAGCAAAGTTACTCAAGGAAAACAAAATTGGTGGTGCCAAATAAGTGTGACACTCCCCCTCTCCCCCCGCCCCCCGCGGAATTCGCGATTAGTAACTGTCACTTGTGGCCATTTTTAAATTCCCGATAAAAGTTCCGGGTTCATCATATCTTTACGTTCCAGAACCTCCTGAAACTTTTTGGGACAGTTCCGAGATTGTGTGTGTGTGTGTGTGTGTGTGTGTCATTGATTTATGTACTTAGATATTTCAGACAGCCAGCGTTGCCAACCCGTGGTTCATGGTATGGGGAGGAAGAAATAATGGCATTTCGGGGGAAATAATGGTATTTACCGATAAAATGGGGCTCTTCAAAAAAATTTAAATAATCTCTATTATTTTACATTAAATTATTCAAATAACATCAACAACAATATACTGCGATTTATATATCCTCAAAACTGGAAAAATTCAATTTAAGAAAATTTAAGTTTGCCTCCCCATAAGACCCCAATGTTAAATTTGGCCAAAATCGAAAAAAATTAATTTCAATTTTTCGACCCGAAATCGACGGAAATATCTTCCAGGGGTTCCTATTGGATTGTATCGACGCACACGAGGCCAAAGATTCAATTTTAAAAAATTTAAGTTTGCCTCCCCATAAGGTCCCAATGTTAAATTTGGCCAAAATCGAAAAAAATTAATTTGACTTTTTCGACCCAAATTCGACGGAAATATCTTCTAGGGGTTCCTATTGGATAGTATCAACGCATACGGGGCCAAAAATTCAATTTTAAAAAATTTAAGTTTGCCTCCCCATAAGGTCCCAATGTTAAATTTGGCCAAAATCGAAAAAAATTAATTTCAATTTTTCGACCCAAAATCGACGGAAATATCTTCTAGGGGTTCCTATTGGATAGTATCAACGCACACGGGGCCAAAAATTCAATTTTAAAAAATTTAAGTTTGCCTCCCCATAAGGTCCCAATGTTAAATTTGGCCAAAATCGAAAAAAATTAATTTGACTTTTTCGACCCAAAATCGACGGGAATGTTCTGTGGGGGTTCCTATTGGACAGTATCGACGCACAGGGGGCCAAAAATTCAATTTTAAAAAATTTAAGTTTGCCTGCCCATAAGGTCCCAATGTTAAATTTGGCCAAAATCGAAAAAAATTAATTTGACTTTTTCGACCCAAAATCGACGGGAATGTTCTGTGGGGGTTCCTATTGGACAGTATCGACGCACAGGGGGCCAAAAATTCAATTTTAAAAAATTTAAGTTTGCCTCCCCATAAGGTCCCAATGTTAAATTTGGCCAAAATCGAAAAAAATTAATTTGACTTTTTCGACCCAATTTCGATGGAAATATCTTCTAGGGGTTCCTATTGGATAGTATCAACACCCACGGGGCCAAAAATTCAATTTTAAAAAATTTAAGTTTGCCTCCCCATAAGGTCCCAATGTTAAATTTGGCCAAAATCGAAAAAAATTAATTTGACTTTTTCGACTCAAAATCGACGGAAATATCCTCTAGGGGTTCCTATTGGATAGTATCGACGCACACGGGGCCAAAAATTCAATTTTAAAAAATTTAAGTTTGCCTCCCCATAAGGTCCCAATGTTAAATTTGGCCAAAATCGAAAAAAATTAATTTGACTTTTTCGACCCAAAATCGACGGAAATATCCTCTAGGGGTTCCTATTGGATAGTATCGACGCACACGGGGCCAAAAATTCAATTTTAAAAAATTTAAGTTTGCCTCCCCATAAGACCCCAATGTTAAATTTGGCCAAAATCGAAAAAAATTAATTTGACTTTTTCGTCCCGAAATCGACGGAAATATCTTCCAGGGGTTCCTATTGCATAGTATCGACGCACAGGGGGTCAAAAATTCAATTTTAAAAAATTTAAGTTTGCCTCCCCATAAGGTCCCAATGTTAAATTTGGCCAAAATCGAAAAAAATTAATTTCAATTTTTCGACCCAAAATCGACGGAAATATCTTCTAGGGGTTCCTATTGGATAGTATCAACGCACACGGGGCCAAAAATTCAATTTTAAAAAATTTAAGTTTGCCTCCCCATAAGGTCCCAATGTTAAATTTGGCCAAAATCGAAAAAAATTAATTTGACTTTTTCGACCCAAAATCGACGGGAATGTTCTGTGGGGGTTCCTATTGGACAGTATCGACGCACAGGGGGCCAAAAATTCAATTTTAAAAAATTTAAGTTTGCCTGCCCATAAGGTCCCAATGTTAAATTTGGCCAAAATCGAAAAAAATTAATTTGACTTTTTCGACCCAAAATCGACGGGAATGTTCTGTGGGGGTTCCTATTGGACAGTATCGACGCACAGGGGGCCAAAAATTCAATTTTAAAAAATTTAAGTTTGCCTCCCCATAAGGTCCCAATGTTAAATTTGGCCAAAATCGAAAAAAATTAATTTGACTTTTTCGACCCAATTTCGATGGAAATATCTTCTAGGGGTTCCTATTGGATAGTATCAACACCCACGGGGCCAAAAATTCAATTTTAAAAAATTTAAGTTTGCCTCCCCATAAGGTCCCAATGTTAAATTTGGCCAAAATCGAAAAAAATTAATTTGACTTTTTCGACCCAAAATCGACGGAAATATCCTCTAGGGGTTCCTATTGGATAGTATCGACGCACACGGGGCCAAAAATTCAATTTTAAAAAATTTAAGTTTGCCTCCCCATAAGGTCCCAATGTTAAATTTGGCCAAAATCGAAAAAAATTAATTTGACTTTTTCGACCCAAAATCGACGGAAATATCCTCTAGGGGTTCCTATTGGATAGTATCGACGCACACGGGGCCAAAAATTCAATTTTAAAAAATTTAAGTTTGCCTCCCCATAAGACCCCAATGTTAAATTTGGCCAAAATCGAAAAAAATTAATTTGACTTTTTCGTCCCGAAATCGACGGAAATATCTTCCAGGGGTTCCTATTGCATAGTATCGACGCACAGGGGGTCAAAAATTCAATTTTAAAAAATTTAAGTTTGCCTCCCCATAAGGTCCCAATGTTAAATTTGGCCAAAATCGAAAAAAAATTAATTTGACTTTTTCGACCCAAATTCGACGGAAATATCTTCTAGGGGTTCCTATTGGATAGTATCGACGCACAGGGGGTCAAAAATTCAATTTTAAAAAATTTAAGTTTGCCTCCCCATAAGACCCCAATGCTAAATTTGGCCAAAATCGAAAAAAATTAATTTCTCTACCCAAAATCGACGGAACTATGACTATGGAATTTTTTTGAATAAAATTATGTAAAAAATATTTCTTCAAATACATTGCTCCCTCCTTTCCTGCAAAAATAAGTATACCATGATACCATGACCGTCATCATGGTATATGGCATGGTGCTTAGTTTCATGGTATAAATACCATGATAATGGTATGGTTGGCAACGCTGGCTACAGCCAAGAATTTCCATCATGTCATCATCTATACCATCTAATCGTCTATTGATAGACAAAAATTGACCCAAATTCTATTCAAATTAAAATTCCTTTCGAGTGGCCCACTTGATCTACAACTCGGCCAATAATTCCATCAAATTGAGTTTAATAGAAAAAAAAACCCCCACCTCCCATTTTTACTACACTCAGTTGACACTCAGAAAATGATAAGATTACGTTACTCATGCCTTATCACTGATGCATTATCTCTAATCCATAATGGCACCGTCGCTATATAGTTCACGCTTGCAACAATTTCTTTTGCACTATTTTTTTGTATAATTCGAGACTAAATCAAAATGCCAAAGCGATATCGAGTGTTTGTGCAGAATAGGAGAAAAGGGAAAAGTTAAGTTCCTTCAATTGTGTAACATTGTATGAGAAGTAATTCTTTAGGAATTGTTCGTGATAATGGTGGGCATCGATTTGTGGTCACTGTAAACAAAGTGTGTGGGTGTGCCGTGTCGCATTGTGTGTGTGTGTGTTCTTACACAGGCTTATAAAAATATTCAATGAATTTTTGAACAGCATTGAGAAGCTGTGTCTGCATGTATGTGTAATTTGTCCATAACGATATTCCATCAGAAATAAATTATCCGATCAAGGCCGTTCATAACGCGATCAAAGAATTTTCCGGTATCTCCGATCTAATTACATTTACATTAAAAGTGTTTCATTACTTCTCCAACTATCCGATTAGAATCCCCGAAAAAATAACTCTTGATACTTTTGAATTTGCCACGAGAATGAGTGAGTTTAGAGAAAAGTTTTAAAGAACTTTTTTTTATAAGATAGAATTCTCTCCAAAAAATGTCCTATAACATTTTTTCCAAAGACGACCCATTGCTGACGGTATTGAGTTTTTAAGACAGTTTTGAAAAATCAAGTGCAGCTCAAGCACTACTTGCAATTTTTTTTTCATCGGTTTTTAGGACTGGAGGTTTATGTCGATGATTATTCAATTTGCCTTTTGTGTTTTAATAAAGGGGCCACGTCAGATGCTGAACCAACGCTAGAGGTGCGGGAGGAGCAATACGAAATTCACATTGAGAGAACTACTGGGGGTCTGGGATTGTCGATAGCTGGTGGTATTGGCTCGACACCGTTCAAAGGCGACGACGAGGGAATTTTCATCTCTCGAGTTACGGAAGGTAAATTCATGGCTGTACTATTCTCATCTTTTAATTGAATTTTTTACATTTTAGTTTTTTTTTCCATTTTATACGCGTGAAAAATCTGGAAAAATTGGCCAATTTAATTGATATCCATATTTTTAGAAATTCCATTTGGTTTTTTTTTCTTCAATTTGAAACATTCGTCGATTTTTTTAAAAAAATTTTTAAATTTGGTTTTCACTTCCAACGTTAAATTTTGTTTCCTCCAATTTAAAAACTCCCTCCTTCACTGAGAATAATTTTACTAAAATTGGGTTCTATATTTCTTGGCTCATATTTTACTAAAATATTTTTTTAAAAATGGAGGGGTGGTAGACGTTGTTTCTTTTTTAATGTAACAAATTTTAGGTTCATAAAAATACGAACTTTGCAAAAAATCGTGAGATTTAAATATTTACACTATTTCATAGTTGAAAAAAATTTGAGACAAAAAAAAATTGGATGTGAAAAATTTCGAAAGTTGGAAAAAAAATTGGCAATTTTGAAAAGGTTTACCATTGGTAGGGGACGATGCAGGAATTTTCATTTACCGCGTTGCCAAAGGTAAATTTATGGCACGATCATTCCGTCCGTTTAATGAAATATTCTGCATTTCAAGTTTTCCAATCATTCGATGTTGACAACGAGTTGATTAACGGAAATTTTAGTGGCTTGTGATCGGAGTTTTATTCGCAAGATCAAAACGATTTTTCAGTCGTTTGTTTTCGACTTTTCAAATCGTCAATTTTTCCCCAGATTTTGTGGTCTCCAATTGAGGTGCACCTGAGATCTATAGATTTTGGGTCTAGCACAATTTCATAGCAAATCGATTTTGCCTTTCGAGTCCGCATGTTCACTCTGTACTTCACGAGGTACTCAATTGAATTTCTCCTGAAATTTCAGGAAAAAGATAATGATATTTCCCAAACATTTTCTGTTTTCTCCTGCACTAATTAGTCCATAATTTTTCGCCTTTATCAAACCATTAAAGCGTATTTGCTGCATTTTAGGGGGACCGGCAGACCTTGCGGGCTTGAGAGTTGCTGACAAAGTTATATCGGTAAATGGAGCCTCAGTTGTGGATGTCGGCCACTATGATGCAGTTGAAGTATTGAAGGCGTGTGGACGTGTACTGGTACTTGTTATACTGAGAGAAGTGACGAGAATTATTCCACCAGTCGAGGTAAATTTGTACAGTCACTGATTTATTTACTCACTTATCTATGTATTGATTTATCAATTTCTATTGTTTACGAACCTAGTTACTTATTCCCCTATATAAGTATTCATTCATAAGTATTTATTCAACGAGCTACATACACACAAAAAATATAACGAAAAATAAAAAAAAATTGAAGAATTTCAATGTTTAAAATCTGACAGAAAAAAGTTGTCTATTTTCGTTTCCATTTGATTTTAACTAAGTCATTTTATCTGAGATTTAATTGAGAAATACGAAATTCAAAACTGGGATTAATAGACGGAAACAAAAAAAAATTGATCGAAAAATTTGGTTTGCAGCTTTCAACGAGGAAAGACTCATTGTGCTCGAGTCAAAGTACAAGTCGAGCACCGAGTGCCACATCGTACGTGTCATCCACAGCAATGTCCCATAATCTTGAAAATGGGGATAGTCTGCCTCGTGACGCAAACAAGGTAAAATACTTTCACGCACGAGGAAAAGTTTATTAGAATTCCATTGAAATTCGAGTGGAAATTCTATTGGGTGTCTGCGCCGACTTTATTGCAAAAATGGGAGTTGTTCACTTCACCCCGTTCCACTTTTTCAAATCTCTCCCATTTTGTTCTGACATTGTATGGAAAAATCTTAAGCGACATGCTTTTTTTTGAAGTGCACATTGAAGGGGTGAGTGAAGCTTTGTAATATAATTGATATTATTATTCGGCAGGTGAAGAAAATCCCAGAGCCTCTACCTGGAATAAGAGCGGACGAGCCATTAGTCCCAGTTCTTGTTCACACGACATTAATTCGTGATCAAAATGGTCTAGGCTTCAGCATCGCCGGGGGAAAAGGCTCCCAGCCAGCTAAGGATAATACAGATGTAAATTTTCTGTCAAACTATTCAGTCTCACTGCACGTTCTATCATAAATGGGATTGTTACTAAAAGAAAAAAGCATGCACTAATAACTATCGTAAAATCAAAATTATAGATTGAAATTTTGCGAAAATTGCAAATGTTAATTTTCAACAAATCAAAAATTGGAAAAATTTAAAGCAGGAAAAATGTGGACGAATTTGCATGAATTTTGAAATTTCAAACGTTTCGAAAAAAAAGTAAATCTTTCAAATCTCAGAAATATGACAAAAAAAATTATACAAATTTTGAAAATTGAAAAAAAAAACAATTTAAGGAATTTTGGAAAATTTTATAAATTGTGGGAAAAATTTTAAGAATGTAATATATAGGCACCAAAGATCTGAATTTTATGATTTTCAGGCTATTTTCATTTCACGAATAACTGACGGCGGTGTAGCCCAGAAAGATGGAAAATTATTGGTGGGCGATAAAGTGATATCTGTAAGTAAAAATTATAGATAAAAAAAATCATCAATACACTATTGGCAAAATTGCATGATAATGATTGAAAAAGAGACCTAGGGATATTTGTCCATACAAACGGAAGAAAAGAATGCTTCAACTTAAACAAGTCTCTCCCAATCATCTATTCAATTTGCAGAGAATGAAAAAGACAAAAATTCGTAGCTCAAATATCGTAGCTTAAAAGATGTGTTCGATTTCATGCGTCTAGAGGTTAAACGGACAACGAATAATCATTTTCCTCGCCCCAATTCTCGATTTGTGCATATATGCGAACGTGTTTGTACATTGTATTGATTTCGTCTCACCCAATGAAAGATGTCCTTCCAATATCCCTCGATTTTCGCCATTTATTTACATTACTCTATCGTGAAAAGGATATTTCCATAGACGACGCACACAAGTCATCCTGACTACTCCTAAATATCGTCCCCTAAAATAAAAAAAAACTTCCCAAAATTCCAGATAAACGGAGTAGAAATGTCGGGAGCCCGTCACGAGCAGGCGGTCTCCATGCTGACAGGTCTGGATCGTTTTGTTCGTCTGGTAGTCGAGCGTGAGATTCCATTTTCTCAAGCTAATCCAGCACTGCAGTTGACCCCCTCAGAAAAGTCTCCACATGGTGGTCCGCGCATAGTGGGCGGTCCAAAAAAATACACAGGTGTTTTTTCACCCAACAGTTACATGGCAAACCGTCCATACATGGACTACCGTCGTTCCGCCGATCTCGATAAGCTGCCAAGTCCATCGACGACCCCGGAGGGCCTCAAGGAAGTCAACGGTATGCCAAAGATGAACGGATTGGACAGCAGGAAGACACCTCAACCAGCACCGCGACAGAGCATCAACAATCCCTCAACGGAGGTGGAAAATTCTCAGGAAGACATTCAGGTACCGAAGCCCATCAGCAACGAGGAATTCCAGGTAGGGTTGTGAATATGACCGTCAACTTTTTTTACTATGTTGTAGGACGAACTTATGACCGTCATATGACGCCATGTTTACTTTGGGCAAATTCCAGAAGTGTTAGATCAGCGATTTTTTTATTTATTTTTGGGGAGAGAAATTGTTCCGGGCTTCCCTGTCTTTATCTTTTGTAGTTACCAGTTCACTATGGAGATTGCTCCTGGCAGTTCAATCACATAACCAAGCTGTAATTGAGAGCTCTAAAACTGATGGAACACAATATATAAATTAATATTGCAGTCCAAGTATAGCTCCCATCATCATTTCCAGCCATTCTGATTTACCGACTGTAGAGGCATATAGTTTAACCGGTAGTTTTCCTGGTATCTCAGATGATGACCCTGGAACACAATTTCCTTTATACTATAGAAAAATTGGATCGGGAAGAAAAATGGAAGAAGTACTTCTGAAAAAAAACACTTTTTATTAGTTCTTAAATAGAAACAATTTTTTTTTGTTTTTATTGACTGTAGCTTGTGTTGTAGTTCCAAATTATTTTACCAATGTATCGTCAAGTCCAGTTGCTTACACTGATAGTAGCACAAATATAGCGACATTAAAAAAAAAAAAAAAAAAAAAAAAAACATGTTGCTTAGAGTGAGATTTGTATATAGGGCTATGTGACGGTCATACGACGTATATTTGACGTGTCATAAAATTTATTCACAACCCTAATTCTAGGCTATGATACCCGCTCACTTCCTACGACCTCCGACTTCCTCGCCCTCGCCAGACCCCCATCAGGGCCCCGTCGTCACTGTGACAATTAAGCAGCCCGACAATTTGCCGGCCGACGTTAATTTTCCACCTGCGCCAACGGCACTGGGAAAGGTCACTGAAGTCATCACGAAAAGTACTTTGACGGAGACCGTTGTTACGAGGGTCACTGATAATCATATGGTGTTACCGGTCATAATTGAGGTACGTTGGACCTCGTGGAGATCTCCGTGGTTGTAGACTTTGGTAGTTTCTTTAGTTGTCAAGTCAATCTAGACTTATCACTGTCAAAAAAAAAGTGCATCTGCAGAAAAATTTTCTGTGTAAAAAAATGAGGTCCTTCGCTGGCTCTGATTCTCAATCAATTGCAAATATTTAATTAATGAAAAAGAATCCGGGGAAAGTAGAGGGACCAACATTCAGGACATTTTTCTTCATCAGTTAGTAGCTTTTTTATTCACATTTTTTTTTTTTTTGGACATGAGAGCCATGTACAATAAATCTAGATTGATTAGACTATAGGGGGTTGAGTGCTTCTGGTGATTCACGCTGACTCCTATTTTTTTTTTCACCTTCTCGATCAGATTTTGTCAATTAGGCCAGTCCATTAAGCGTTTGAGTAGAAAATATTGTCTAAAATTGCGAAGCGAATGGTATACTGCTTCCATTATTATTCTTACATGATGCTTTTGCTCGTAGTTTAGCAATTTTCTTCTGGTTGAGTAGAAATATGGAACAGTACAAACATGCAAATTCAAACGTTTGTATGTGTGAGATTGTTTGTATTTGATTTTTTTTTCTAGAATTTACAGTTTGAACAATGTGGCAATTTTTAACAAATCTTACTATCACTATTTTCTCCAATAATCAAAAAAGAAAAAAATAATAAAATGATAATGCAAATTCAATGCGCGAAATACAATGCAAAGAAATTATAGAACAAAAAAAAATAAGCTGGAGTCAGGGCGAGAAGTGTTCGGAAAAAAGGTTAAGGAGATATGTTGGGAAAAACAAACGGGGAAGGAAACACCGAGCCCCAATTGGTTCAGACCGAGAGGGCGTGGTCTTACCTTGATAGTTGCGCATCAGACTGCGCAGTAGCGTTAAAGGGTTCACCTGGTACTGTGGTGGGGACTCCGGAAATGAGGGGAACTTACCAAAACGGAGTTCCTATCTTTGCCAGATGAGAGGTTGCTCTGAAAGTTCTGACTCCACTTTTTACAATACAACTCATATTGTTCTTCATCAAATATTGACATGCACAGCAAAAGACAGCATGAAATTCAAGGCACAATAGCACAAACGAAAAAAATTGTAAGCAATTTTATCACATTCTGTCCAAGACTATACACGCTTTTTAGCTAAAAACTTTAAAGTACATTATCACTTATTTCTGATAAGTTTTCTTTCATATTATAGTCATCTTTTTCTCCTGAATTAAAAAAAAATCATATTGAAGATTGCAATTCTTAAATGGTCATTTTAACCGAAATCGAGTTCGTTTCAAAAAATAATAACATTTTGGCGTTAAACTACTTGCTAAGGCTACTATCCATAAGATCAAATAGAAACACATACACACACACCACTTGCCTTCTCCTTTTCGAATGGTTCTCATGATTCATTTTTTTTATGCTTCACTTAAAACAATTAGTTCTTATTTTTTATCAATTATCAAAATATTTTTTGTGAGAATCTCTTTTGATGAAGATGTCTCAAGCGCCTTGAAATTGACTTTGGATTCGATTGGAATTTTTATTTAAAAATTGAGGGAATTTTGGTGGTATCGGTGGATGTTTGCAATCACGAGACTTCTTTTCTGAGGGCTTGTACTGGGGTGAGTAGGTATATCTATATCTGGCAGGTTTTGAGCAGGAACAGATGTAGAAGGTAGAAGCTGCAGAGTAGCCTGGGCCAGTTTTCCTTCCTTCCACCTTTCTTCTTATATCCTCACACTTTCCTTCCTAAAGTGGGCCTTCATTGCTATTTATTAGGTGTATACTGGTGGGGCTATCGGTGAAATTTTTGGCCTTTTCTAGGACGTCGTTTTGTTGAAGGAAGGATC
Organism: Asobara japonica; assembly: GCA_026005395.1. Taxonomy (NCBI): domain Eukaryota; kingdom Metazoa; phylum Arthropoda; class Insecta; order Hymenoptera; family Braconidae; genus Asobara; species Asobara japonica. Next base: position 4,660,032 of record BQMI01000298.1, on the reverse strand, counting down.
TCTAGGCTTTAGCATCATCGGGGGAACTGATCACTCGTGCACGCCGTTTGGGTCGACGGAACCCGGAATTTTCGTGTCTCATGTGAGTATTTTTTTTTGTTCTGTTTTTTCTTTCGTTGATATCTTTGAAATACCTGAGATTTTCATAATTGATTTTTGATTTCCCATTTTGCTGTAATTTTAGGGAATTTGTAATTCGTAATTTTTACAAGATTTTTTTTTTAACTTTATATTTTTTTAAAATTTTTCGATTTCACTATCTTCCAAATTTTTGATTTTTTTCAATTTTTTTTTTTACTCTCCAAATTTTCGGGGAATTTCAAAATTTCACAATTCTTATAATTCTTATAATTAGTCGCTCGGTTTTCCTGATTTTTACAGAATGTCAGTGAAAAACACACTCGTTTAAAATTATCGTTTTTTTCAAAATTAGAAATATTTGAATTTCGTTTAATAAATTTTTTTGGGTCTTCAGGTGGTACCAGGAGGCATAGCAGCAAAATCGGGAAAACTCCGAATGGGCGATCGAATACTAAAAGTCAACGGTACTGACGTTACAAAAGCTACTCATCAGGAAGCAGTAATGGAACTTTTGAGGCCTGGAGACTCGATTGTCCTCACTGTTCAACATGACCCTCTTCCGGACAGCTACCAGGTTGGAAATTCAATTAAAACAACAATTACGAAAATCACACTTACAGAAAAAGCACGAGGTCCCCAATTAACGCTTGTTTCACTCAAACAACTCAGCAAAACAATTATCTTAACAAACCAAAAAAACAAATAGAGATTTGCATTGTGTCCACTGTAAAAAAACGTCAGCCGAATAATTACTCGGACATTTTTTTAAATGCAAAAACAAATTTTGTAATTTTGAAAATTTTCAAAAACTTAATTTTTTAGAATGTTTGAAATATTTACTCTTGTGCTTTATCTGTTCGTGTCTAGTAATTAATATTTCCAGCTTTTACACCGTGATTAGTTGCTCACGCTTTACGCCCTTGTAAACGCACGCTATAGACTGTAATTTTTTTTTTATTAATTTTTTTTTTCAATCAATCGTGGAATTTGATAATTGGACAAGTTAATTGATTTTGATTTAATCTGATAAAATGCATACGTTTTGAGGTCAAATTTTTAGGACAATTCATTGATGATTAATCAATGAATTTGGTTAATCCATTTCTATCGATTCTTTGGATTCTTGGGTTGAATTCCATTATTCTTGGATGAATGTCTAATGTCAATTCGATTATCCTCAATTTAATCAACTAATCAATTGAATTGTTAATTCAATTCTTTGACACTTGTACAAGCTGGTCGATATAGAGTACATCCCCGTGACAGTAAGTAGAAACAAATTTGTGGGTAAAACGGAAACGGAAGTGAAACTTCGGGAAATATGCGCAGTAGCCATTCCATCGTCCTGTTCTCAAATAATTTTTTTTTAAAATTTATTCCAGTTTTTGAACTTTTTTAAAATCCATCGAATTTTTTGACATTTTGAAAAATCTCAAAATTTTGGAGATTTTCAGATTGTTGAAATTTTGGAATTAGCAATTTTTTACCAATGTTTTTTAACTTAATTAGAATTTAGTAATTCATAAAAGTTTGGAAATTGTTGATTTTTTAAAAATATTTTTACGAAAAAAAAATTCGTTTTGAGTGGTCGTAAAATTGTATATTTATAATGACTTTAAAACTCGAATTTTTCTCTTCAATTTTCAACATCTCGAATTTCTGTGAACCCGCTAGAGAAGTTTCACTTCGAACAAAACGTCGACATTTCGTTACATCCCCAAAAAAAACCATGAAAATGTGTAAACCGATCCACATCCTTTGAATTATTTGACGAATTTGCACTTTTTTAGTCCATAAACAGCTTGCTAGGCTTTTCGCTATCACCCAATGCTTTTTACCCATACCATATGACCATAATCATGACGATAATCATTGATGTATTTGCACGAAGGTATTTTTCAAGGGTTGTAATTTTTGTTTTCATTTTTTTCATTTCTGGAACTACCAAAAAAATTTAGAAGAGTTTGGACAATTTTAAATATATTTGGAACCCATCATTTCTTTCTGTACTTTTCAAAGATTCGCAAAATTCGGAAATTCAGAAATTTTGATGGTTTGAATTTTTCAAAAAAATAATTCTGATTCTTCCAAAATTTCGTTTTTTCGATTTTCAAATGCGATAAAAAATGATTTATATGATCACGTGCATAATCATGAATTCCGTTGCATGAACACGCGTTCAAATTTCCATAGAATTGCGTACGTAAACTCCCATACAAAATTTTCTTGCCATTTTTTTTCCAGAAATCCCATGAGATTTCCCATAGGTTTTTTATACTCACTTTTTTTCAATGTGCTAATTTTTTTTTGCTTTCTAGGAACTCATCATTGTGAAAGAGCCTGGGGAAAAGCTCGGGATGCACATAAAGGGCGGATTACGAGGGCAGAGGGGTAATCCTTTGGACCACAGTGATGAAGGTGTTTTCATATCAAAGATTAATTCAGGCGGTGCAGCCAAGAGAGACGGAAGACTCAAGGTTTTTTGCCACTTTATCATTCGATTAATTAATAATGATGAGCCTTACGTGAATTCATTAAGATGACATGGTACTTACCATCAGGGATGAAACTTTCAATGCAACTTTTTTTCTGGGGTGACAGAGTTATTTTTGAGAAACTCAATTCTTCAAAGTTTCATCCCAGAGAAAAAAAATTCGATTAAAGTTCTTCACTCCGATGGTAACCTTTTAAATTAATTATTATTAATTTAATTTAATTAATTTAATTTTGAAATAATTAATTTAAGAGTTTTAATCCTCACAGTTTTTGGAATTTTAGATGTTTGCCACAAACCATTGACAATTTTTCCACGTTTTTTTTTACATTTTTATAAAAATTAAAGGTTGGCATGAGGCTTCTGGAAGTGAACGGAGCATCTCTACTAGGAGCGACACACCAGGAGGCAGTGAATGTCCTTCGCTGTTCAGGGAACACGATAACTTTGATTGTGTGCAAAGGCTACGACAAAAACGAGGTAAAACACTTTTTTTTAAAATTGGTACCTCATCTTTGAAAAAACTCAAAGTCATTCTTAGAACGATATTTCAAACGGTAGAAAATCTATTTCAGGAATTTTTCGAGATTTTTCAATTTGTTGAAAATGCTTGAATTCATATTTTTTTTTAATCTTTGGAATTTGAATTTTTCGCACGTCTCAGTTTTTTTTTTTGATTTTTTTGCGATATTAACTTAACTGAGGAAATTTCGAAAAATCGTCCATTAAGTCGAATAAATAAAAAAAATTAGTATTTAGTAAAAAATCTCCCCAAAAAATCACACACTCACAAAATATCTTTTGCCAACCTTTTACTCATTAGGTCGAATATCTACTGACTTTATCGGGTGGCAGAGATTCCAAGGAGTCCAAGTCCGAAACGGAGCAAAAGTCACCAGTTGACGGTCTCAAATCCCTCTCACAAAGTGTCTCAAGTCTCGATAGGGACGACGAAGAGGCAGCTACACTACGCCAGGAACAAGAAATGAAAGCTGAAATGGTGGCTTGGGAGCAAGAGGATCGAGAGAGAGCGCTAATTGAACATCGAGAGAAATCCACACCAGAAAAGGTATCGATCATTGTAATGTGACATTATATCCTGATCATTTTCATCCAATATCTCAAAAACTGGGTGAGATAGCCCAATTTAGGTGAAATACTATTTTGTAGATCTCACTCCACTTCACAAAAAAGGTCTTCACTGGAAGTTTGATATCTCCTTTAGTTTTCGAGATATCAGACAAAAACTGCGGACGTTCCCAAAAATCTCCAAATTTTCCAGAAAAATCTGAAATTTTCCTGTAGTTAGTTTTCATTTCATTAGTTTTCTAAAATTGTAGTAAATTGCTGGATGAATCGTAGATACCTAGACACTAATAAATGTCCGTAGGTATTGGATGTAGTTCGAGCAGCTGAATCATTAGTGAATAAGCCGAATAGTCCCGTTGACATTCCCGTACCGCCAAAATCACCAGGTGGAACAAAAGACCTCAAAACAACGACAATTGTCATGAGTAAACATACACTGGCACCCCAGAATCCCACCGTAAGTAGTCAGCCCAAATTTCCATGCATTATTTCAGTAGTTTTTGCTGCTATTTTAGTTGATATCGTCAGCTGATTTCCCCCCCCCCCCCCCGCCCTCCCAATTATCGAAAGATCCTCAGCGAATGTTGATACATGCATGAGCAGTACATTTTCAGCCTGGTCCACATACTAGCTATAGTTGTGTACCTGAAGAAACTCAAAAAAGATGCAAAGAAAAGTTGGCAAAAATCGTAATTTGTTTTTGCTGTAATTGTCGTGAACTTTGCTTTTTTTGGCAGTATCCATTTTCAAAAAGAAAAATTGTACAAAAGTTCCCGTAAAATGTATTGTTACATATGTCGGAAAACCAGAGCTCGACTTTATCGACTGTAGATATATTCAATCATTTTTTGTCTCTATCAATCATATTTTTGCTTCTGATTAGAAATTAGAATTGTGATCATTACCACCTTTTGTTTGCATCATTAAAAAAATTGTACGACGAAATGATCTTTGAATTTCATCTAGCGTGTGGACTGTTTCATAGTTACAATAGAAACAACTTTATGGCCCATGCATGATTATGCGATTTTACTCTTTTATTTTCTTTAAGGATGTATACACTTTGATCCAGGTTTTACATTTTGATCGTAATATTGATCTGAGTGTCATGATATATGAAATGTTTGCATCTTATCATTTTGCAATGAAATATGGAGTTTATAAATTTCTCGCCGATAGTAACGTTTTGAAATATAAAAAAATATCTAGAAAATTCACAAAAATGGTTGAGCAATAATGAAATTTCTCGGGTCACTGACACATGTTTTAAAGAAAATTTTCCACTTAATTTGCATTTTTTTTTACTCGATTTGTCAGTGCTTTTTTTCATTTTCTGAACTTTTTTAAACGCGCAAAAAAATTGAAGAGAGTTAAAAAATTTTGTTCCCCATTTTTGTGTTATTTTTCTACTTTTGATTGTGGGAAAATATTCACAACAAATTGCATTTTTGCATAGTGATAATAGAACAAAAAATGATAACATGCAGAAAAAATAATTTCTCAAATCTGCGCAATAATCAGGAATTGATGGAACCATAAGTGCTTAAAAAAGTGTAGAACATCCTTAATTATGAGCTGCACACCTCCCTGAGAATTGACAGCACAAACCTCCAGAACACACATAAAAAAATTATATCAACTAATTGAATAAGCCTTTATCGTTTGTCAAGAGAAATTCCCTGCAGTATGAAAAAAAGTCTCTTTTCAATCCAATCATCGTTATTTTTCACTCATTTCATAACTCAACCATAAAGCACGTAGTTGCACCAATCACCCAGCGCAAAAATTCACGTTGCAGACGAAAACGCGGAAAGAAATTATCAGACATTTTATGAAAAAATGAAAGAAAAATGGGAAAAATTGTAGGGCTGTACTATAGTCAAGGCGCGCAATTTTTGCGAAAGAAAAAAAAATACTCATCCAATTTCGAATTTGGAACTGGAACGTTGTGCAAAACTTTGCTATTAGTATGGTTCTCAAATGTCTTCTGAGCCGTCACTGTTGAATTTCGCCGATTTTTAGACACTCAATAATCACGTCACAAATTTGGATATAGCATATCATTAGCCCAATAATTTTCCTTCTTCCGGCTTAGTCATAATTGAAGTTCATGGAAGAAATGGACAGTTTTAGTAAGAAAATTGGGATTAAAGCGTACCACTTTACAACTGATGTCATCAACCAATCATCATCAAATTCATTAAATGGCGCATGACTACGTGAACTCGGTGTTGATGTTATGTATGCGCATGCCACTGATGGTTTAATAAAAGCGATTAGAGATGGAAGATACGGTTTAACGTATTTTGCAGAGAATGGACAGTGACAGTACCAATTTGGCCGCCCTCTGACAGGAGTGAGTCGTTATCTATCGGTTGATAGCGACCAGGAACCCCAACTCAGGGTCCATACATTAATTTTAATTGAAGCACCTCGTGATGATTGCAGGTCTAAATATCAGGCTCCAAATAGTCGAAATGCATCAAGGACCTAATTTTTTTTTTTTAGATGAATAAGAATTTTAGTTGAGGACAGGAGTGGGATCCAACATGTCTCAAGTTTTGGTGGCTGCTTCCAGTCCTTGAAACTCCAAATTTAGTTTTTATCCCATGGACAAAATTTACTCATTGACCTATATATATCACCGAAATTTATTAAATCTCGCTATTTGGACCTGGTACCCTTGTAATCAATTTAAAACATAAATTTCGTTATGTAAATGAAGTAATGCTTGTCATGGATATCGAAAAATGTCAGCATCGTTATTTTCATGCCACACTTTGTACACCTTGCAAACATATTATTGTTAAATAATAGGGTTAAGACACATTGTTGCTGAGTGTGTTGACGTTACTGCCACTAATTATTAAATATTGATAAGGGAACTTGGTCGAATTCCACCGCATTATTTTTGGCTATACATTCGCGACTTTTTGGGCGAATTGCACGGAGAGCAATGTTTGATTAAGGTCGTGCGTTCGATTGATAATTCTGTAATAAAAATTTTTTTTGGGTCTTTGAGAGGAATTTCTTGCTTGAGATTGGATGGGACGTACGCTTAACCCTTAACTGGTCGCTCCTTGGGGGAACCCCCGGTTTTTCGGCTTTTTCGTAAATTACGAATTTTTTTTTGGATATACGGCCCATTCAAAAGCCCCATGCTTAACCTCAAATTGTTGCGATTTTCAATCAAATCAAAATGAGTTTCTGAGATATTTTACCATGAGCGCTTTTTTAAGTTACCACTTTGTGTATATTAAGAAATGAAATTTCATCGCGAGGTCGGGAAAACCCGAATTTTATAATTTTCTTCTTTTCGGAACTTGAGGAGTACAGAGTTCGGGGATTCCCAGTCGGCGCCACCAGCTGCGCTCGGTGGGGAGGCGCAACTACTTAAGGGGGAATCCTCATGACGGACGCATACAAATTTTACATGAATTGTATTTCCCTAAAAGTCGCATTTGGCATAATTCAATGCTCATTCTTCCTTGATTTTTAAGTATACAAAAGTGTGTCAGGAAATTCGAAAAAAGCGTATGTTCCGGATGAATAAGTGAGCTTAATCTGGATTGAATAAAAAACTGAATTTTTGTGGAGGATTTGTGAGAAAGTTCTGAGCTTCCCCGAACTATTCAGCCCTGAAGATCCCAAGTCGTCCAAAGGAATTGCTTGACCTAAAATGACCCCGATTGCCATATTTTTATTATCTCGAATTGAATTGAAGTGCAACATTTTTTGATTTGCAGACAAAATTTAATATTGTTGAAAGAAATTAATGGGCATTTATGGTACATTTTTCAATTTCCTATAATTTTCTACAAATTGAAGGAAAAAAATCTGAAAATTGCCGGAAATATCTACAGGGCTTTATACAATTTTATAAAAATTTTCTGACATTTTATTCAATTTTTTCAATGATTTTTCTGTCTCCGATTTGTTTCTCCTGATGTTACGTCCATTTTGTCTGCAGACCGAAATTTCCGAAACCTCAAATTTCTGAACTATGAAATTGGATAAAAAATTGTGATGCAATGTGTCGTAACACGAAAATCCCAAAAAATTCAATATCTGACAAAACTAGAATCGCGGAGACTTTTTTCTTATACACCTGAATTTTCAAAAAAAAAAAATCCCTGAAATTGTGAATAATTCATCACAACTATATATATATATATTTTTTTTTTTCGAAAATATTTCTCTGCTATTTTTGTTTCACCATTATCAATTTTTTCCTCAATTTCCTGAACTTATTGCGCAGATTCCTACTTTACCGACTGTAGATGACGTGTTCCAAGTTCGTCCGCTAGATGGCGGGAATTTACGGAAATTTCAAATTCCCGATTTGGAAACTTCTCCATTCCTTGACTTTTGCGTTATGATGCATTGCAAAAAAAAACTTGTACAGAGAAAAAGCCCCAGAGATATGTATTGATTCCTGATTTTTTTTTTTAAAAAGCGTTCAAAAGAAAGCCCACATTTTCGTTCGCCTTACATAAATTAGCATAAAGAAACCCCTAAATGTTTCAAAAAAATCAAGACTTGAATTTTAACGATAAATTTAATTTACGATGTGTCCCAAAATAAACGTCCAATTCTCCAATATATAGTAAATCTAAAATGTCCCAATTTTTCAATGGGACTATGTAACGTTCATTGTTAATAGAGTAAATAACGAAAGATTAAAAGAAGCTATATCCATATCACCGAATAGGTTGATTCGGTAGTGTAATTATTTTAAAAAAAGGAAAACAATAATAGAGAATTTTCTATAAATGTTATATGTTGATATAACTAACGGACCAGATGTTTATATATTATTACGAGCTACAGGATAAAATCAGAATATTTATCTAATTATGAGAAAAATAAAATGATGTTGACGTTGGATATTATTCGTCATTTATTCGTAGATTTTTAGTCAACACCGCATCACGCATTTCTCTTGACAAATTGAATAATTATGAGCGATTTTTCTACGACATATATATAGATGTGTGTTCTTGAGGAAAATTCAGGATTGAATTTTCATTCATCAAATTGAAATTTGATCGATTTTTCATGGAAAATCGATGAAAAATTCGATGAATTGATCAGCCGATTGATCGTCAATTGACGTTAATTTTTAAGTCTTCTCCTTTTCAAAATTGTGAATTTTTTCCCCCACGATTTGTATTTTTTTTCAGCTGTGGATGTTCAACACTTGATTTTCAAAATTCCAAAAATTGTCCAAAATTATAACACAAAATTTGTTCAATTGACAATATTTCATAACTAATTATTGATCGATCGACCGAACCCAAAATTTTCCGTCTTGAATTAATGGGAGGTAACACCCTAAAAAACTTTTTTCTGTTTCGAGGGAAGAGATTGGTAATAACTATGTTGTGTTTTTTTTTCATCCAGAAATTAAATTTAGGGGGTCCATTTTGTTCACGTCCTCAACTGCCAAGATTAGAATTTTATAAGATAAAAGAATCACGCTCTCTATTAAACATACAAACAAATTATGTGAGATAGTAAAGAAGTGGGTTGGGGAGGCCGAACGCTCGCGCCACCTAGAACGCCTAGTGCGCATGCGCGAGTCCTATAGACCCCCAAATAAGTGACAAATCATCTTATCAAAATTCAAATTTGGACCAATAGAAAAGAAGCTGCAGATAGCAAGCAAAGCATAGTTGTTCCCCTCTATCTCTCCCCGAAATACAAGCACCCTTGAGCCACCTCTGCCAGCACCTCTCTCCTAAAATTGACTAGAATAATCAACTAACCTCTCAAGTTTTCGTTTGACCACGCTCTGGCAGCCTCTGCAGTCAATAACTAATGAGGGATCAGGAACGTCTGTGGACCCTGCATCACCAATACCTCCAGCACCCGAATCACTCCCAAACTCGGGAATGACCAATCTCGACACCCTTCAATCCCAAACTTTGCCAAAGAAATCCTCCGCAAAACGCAGTGTAGCCTTTGCAACCTTGCCCTCACCTTACAAAAAAGCCGAGCAGCGACTAAAAGACCAACCCATAGTCAACTACTCTACCCATCCCTTGAAAGAATCTCCAATTTTTCCGATCTCTCCCGTTTCTCCAATCTCTCCCATTTCCCCGATCTCTCCCAAAGACGATTTATCGAAAACTTCGATTATCGCACCTGCGAAAAATCGTTTTCGGCTGCCACCGACGCCTCTGACAACTCCAGAATGCATTGGGAAATTTGGTACATTCTCTCCACCTAATACTAGACAGATTGCACGCTCTGTTGGACAAGGTCTCGAGGTGGGTTCTAAAAGCATGCAGCTAATGATAACAATTGGGGGCGCTACTGACAGATGTCGCTACTGGTGACGCTATGACAAAATGGTGGATCTCAGGTTTTTTCGTTGGAATTTCCACTAGGCATTAGTCAATGTACCATCGGACATTAGTTGCATCATAGAACAGTCATTCTGACTGAGTTTTTCGCAGGGAGGTGTATGGTGGAAATTCGCGCGAAACTCGAGATCCGCCATCTTCTTCAGTTGCGCACTGGCCCACGAGGCGGCGACTTCTTCAATAGCGTAGCCAATGATATTTGAGTGGTTGTGGGAATTACCATCTGAGTTGAAGTTTGGTTTTCTAGGAGTAGCCTTTAGGAATATGAGTTAGTTCTTTTTAGAAATTAAATATAGTAGATCTCAATGTAGGAACAAACAAAAAAGGTAAATGCGTTGTTTAACTCACTCACCTGAAGATTATGTAATTTGTAATTTGGGGGGGGGGGGGGAGGGGGGCTGTGCTTGATAAATTTGAAAACAGAAAAAAATTTATGGAAGGCAAATTTCAAGTCTTATCGTAAGCCCCACAGCCTCTGATAATTCAATGAATGAAATGACGAGTTGAAGCTTATGTCTCTCATTTCCCTAGCTTATTTGCACGACGTGAATACAGGATAATGAATTTTAGGCCCTCAAATATGTTACGAGGAATGTACAATAATTTTTTTTTCATCTCATATTTAGCCATCGCCGACACCATCTCCACCTGCTAAACTGTCGGTCAGTGATCGAAAACGATTATTCGAAAATGCGATGGAAGAACATCTGAAACCTTCGCCAAAACCAGGTAACTTTTTTTTATTATAAAACTATGAGAAATATGAGAGTAGGCAGGAAGAAAAACTTTGGAAATTTATACTATGTATATAGTATTATTGTTATTATTATTAGTCCAGCTTATTATATATATGTATAGTATTTACTATAATTATAAAACAAAGATGATACAGTTATACTCGTTTTTTTACAATGTTGTCTTTGTTTTTTCCAGAAAAAGTATTTAGTTTCCTTAGCCAAGATGAAGTAGAGAAAATGAAGGCCGAAGAAGGTAATATATTGAATTCATTATAGGAAAATAATGGAATTTTTTTTTTATTTTAAAATTTTGAGAATGAAAAAATAAATTAATTATTTAAAAATTTTCAAAATATTTCTGATTTGGATGGTTCGCAAAAACGGCGAGAAAAAATGTACAGAATTTTTGATTTTTCAGAATGTCCATTTTTTTCAATTTTAATGAATCATAATTTTTAAAAGAAACATTGAAAATTTTTAAAAAATATATATAAATTTTTTGAGGCGTGTATTTAAAATTTTTGTTGGAATTTATCTGAAAATTTCGTTATTTATAGAAAAAAAATTAGCGACACTGACGAGAGACGAATTGAAATCCTGGGCTCAAATTGACGATATGGAGGGAATGGACGAGTCGGAAGATGCCCTGGAAGATCCGGACCACAGGCGGCCTAAGTAAGAAACTTAGCGACTGAGACACTTGATAATTTTCACTGAGCACAAGTTTCGTTTTTCTATGCACTCGACAAGTATTTATTAATCGCCTAAGCATTATAAGCGGTCTACTACCTCTTTTATCTCTTACATAAAATTATGTATTGAAATATTGACTTGATATCCGGGAGAAGACATCTTTCTGTTTGCCGAGTGAAAAGTTGCATGTTTTAGTTCTGTGTATTTTTAATTCTGCAGTTTTGAGTGACTCAAGATTATCAAGGGCCTAATAGACCAGTTTTCGAACGTTATTTCGAATAGTAAAAATAATTACTAAAAACTCAGAGCATTTTTTTATACATTCCAAATAATGTACATCGCCATTTTTTTGGTGCGAATTTACAAGCCAACAGTTTTTTTTTTAGGAGAAATTATTGTTTAATTTTAGTTTTGGTTTTTAGAGAAAATAGAAGACTTCAGTGATTTTTTGTTGTAGTATTTTTATTATTTGTTTTAGAATATTTGTTCAAGATTTCGCTTACCCTCAAGAAGTGGTATCGCCCCCCTGAAATTTTTGGTATTTGAAATTTTTGTAATTTGAAATTTTTGAAATTTGAAATTTCTGAAGTTTGAAATTTTTGAAATTCCAAATTTTGGAAATTTGAAATTTTTGAATTTTGAACCTGCAATTGAAGTGAGTTTTTAGTGATTTATGCTCCCCACCAACGCAATCGTGACTTCACCTTGAGTCAAACTAACTAAAAAGGGCTGTTCTAAAACCTCAAATATCCCTACACTACCTTCTGCTAATCCCACTTGTCCTGTAGCATAAGCATCATCTGGTTCAAGATAACGTTCGAAAGTAGATGCACGGATTTCAATTAACGCTTGATTAGGCGCCTAATGCTTTGTCGATAGCCGAAAACTCTCCGCGCTAAGTCGCCTTGCTGCACCCTCAAGGGCTCATTTTCATAAATCCTCATCATTAATTTAACAACAAAAACAGAGAAACTAAACAGCATCAATGAAAATTGATGACATTGTTCAATACATATAAACAAATAGATTTTAGCGGATTTACTGGAGATATGCTGGCAATTATGTATTCATTTATATAGTAAAATTGTTCAAATTGTATTTTGTGGTGTAAGAAAACTTCTAAACTAGGCAAATTTCTATTTTTGTGCAATAGGACTGATGTGTGTATTTGATTCTGCTTTCTATGGCTTTTGTATTCCGTTATTGGCAATAAATTTTGTGGTGTAAAATTTGATGATTACTTGAATTAGTTAGTACGCATTTACTCCATTGACTTGCAGTAGTCGATTGAGCTCGCGAAGTTCAGTGCCTTCGTTAAAGGGATTTCCGGGTATCGTGAGGACTGCCAAAGCTGAGAGACGATTGAAGGAGAAACTCATTCAAGAGGTGAATATGTTTATGAATTTTGTGGTATTGAGTGGTTATTGGCCTAGAAACCGCGGGGATGGAAATTCCCAGAAAAAAAATCCCTAGAAAAAAATTCCCTAGAAAAAATGCCCCAGAAAAAAATCCCTAGAAAAAAATTCCCTAGAAAAATCCCCCAGAAAAAAATTCCCTAGAAAAAATACCCCAGAGAAAAATCCCCCCAAGAAATTGCCCAGAAAAAATCCCCCAAAAAAATGTCCTAGAGAAAAATCCCCCGAAAAAATTTCCCAAAAAAAATCCCTAGAAAAAATCTCCCAGAAAAAAATTCCCTACAAAAAAACTCCCCAGAAAAAAAATTCCCTAGAAAAAATCCCACAAAAAAATTCCCCAGAGACAAATTTGCTCAACGAAAAATCCCTGCTAAAAAAATTTGCCCAACAAAAGTCGTCTGGAAAAAATATAGTTGATGGATATCTGCCGAATGATTTTTGGAGGAATGTTATTAAATTTTGATGATTTTCAGGGATTAATTTCCGATGATGAGGAAGAGAGTAATTTATCACCAGCCGAACAGAGAGCTCTTCGAGCTGAGAAACGAGCGGCTTGGAGACAGGCCCGATTGAAATCTCTGGAACAAGTGAGTGTTATTTTTGCTTTTTCAACCCTTCGGTATTTCAATTTTTCAAAGGAATTATGAGAAATTTTCAATTTTTTTCCCTAAATTTTCCGGAAGATTGGGTTTTGGAAATTTTTGTAATTTTTAACACACACATACAACCCTCATCGAAAGACTCTAGAGTGTTATCCTGCTATCAATGAAATCTCACGATTGATTTATGCTCTAGGACGCCCTGCAGACCCAAATGGTGATAAAAAAGATGAGCGAAATGATGGATACATCTGCCTCAAAACTCGACGGGATTTCATCTCCCACCCCACCCCACCAAGCGCCAACCGCAGAGTCCGAAAAAGCGAGTGAGGTAATATACTCAAAAAAAGACCCAAGCTTCAATATCATTTTTCTTCAATTACCAAAAATTTGAATAATATTTTTTTCCCACTTTTTCGTAATTAATTAACCCGATTTTGATCGTCTGGTCCGTTGGACTCGACGTTACTAATTGCTCGTTTTACTCAAATTAATTCTCAATTTAATGGGTGAAATTACTCATACAATAAGAGATCTGTCATGCCGGTGATTAACAGGTTAAACACCTCCAATCGTCATAGAATTATAACATTACAATCATATTATTAAAAAAAAAAATACATGGCCAAGGTATCATGCGGGCAAATGGAGATCAATAAATTCCTCTAAATTACAGTCTTAAAAAAATCCGATAAAAATTCACCGACAGAATTTTTGAAATTCTTGAAACTTTTGGAAATTTCAAAATTTTTGAAATTTTGCGATTTTCATTTTTTTTTTTTTTTTGGATTTAGGAAAGTTTAGGAGTTTTTGAAATTTTCCATTTCTAGGCAATGTGCAATAATTGAAATTCTAAAAACTTTCAGAATCCAAAAAAATATAAATTTTCAAAATTTTCAAAATTAAAAAATCTTTCCAAAATATTTCTCCGATGGTGATACCCAACGTTTTTGGCTCGTAATGAACCATATGAAATAAGTGATGATTGGAGGTAGAATCGATTAACAAATTCACACCACGGTCGTCCATATTTTTTGTTTGTTCCTCTTCAAAAAATAGTTCGCTACGTTACGGCCTTCGAGTGCGGATTTTCCTAAGCTTGCTGTACGTAGCAAGGTCGGGCCGCCAAAAGCGGTACGCGAATCAGAAAAAATTGTCGACGAGAAGGTAACTCGTCGGACGGAGGAATACGTCGATGAGATGACTGGGGAAAGGCGTGTAAGAACTGTCGAATACGTCGAGAAGCTCATTGAGCGGGAGGTACTGATGATAGAATTGAGAAAAAACAAAGCTATGAAAGAAAGTTCATCGCTCACTGGGAATGATATATTCATTGCACCATTTCATGTACAAAGACTCCTGGCCATGAGATTTACTTGTTTCCAGGAATTGTGGACTCTGCACAAAATTTTATCTCATATTTTTTTGGGGATAACATTTCCCTCGAAAATGTATCCCAGAAAAAAATTAGTCGGCACATATTTGCTATGTTATCTTTTGATAGGATTGTTTATAAATTTGAAATTATTATGCACGTACTTGATAGAATTTTCCCCAATTTTTCTATTGGTTTCCCCAATAGTTATTGTATTGACTTCATGAGTCGCGTGAAGTTAGCCGCTCAGCAAATGCGCGGGAAATTCAAATCGTTTTATCGCTCACAGTCAAAAAGCCAGTAATTAATGCTTTCCAAATGAGTAAATATTGGTTACAAACTCTTCATTATCATGTTTTTCTTATAAAAATTTCATAAAATTCACTCTTTCATAGACAAACCCGAAAAAAAATTCGAGGTCAACTACTCTGAGACTAGAAAATTAGCATTTATCCGACAAATTTTTTTCAAGGGACAGGAAAAGATCTGAGGTCCATAATTCCGCCCACGTTTACGTGTAGAAAATGCAGGCGATAATTAAATAGAGAAATTCGGTGTAGCACAGTTTGTTGCGAGAGTTTGAATTTAGGGCGATTTGCATGATAACACATGGCACCGCTTGAAATTGCATGATTAATTAACAATGAATTAATACTCATTAATTATTTATGTTGTACCACTTTTTTTGGCTCATAAAATATTGGAGAGATATTAATACAAAAAATTGCGCGAAAAATACAACCACCAAAATCACAAATGAATAATCATTATCTCATTGAATCTGCTACGTATCATCTCGCAAAAAATTTCAAAAATCATGTTTCAACAATGTTTAACAGAAAATCGAGTTTTGTTATTTTCAAAAAAATTTTAAACATTAAAAATTGCAATTTTTGTCCTCGTTATCTATTACCTTCAATCGATTTTTTCCAATATTTTGAAGAAAAAAAAAGTGGAACACTTTTAATGTAACAATTCTACTTTTACAAGATACCAACACACAAGCCTGGAATGAAAATTGCAATGCCTTGAGTCTCTACTTCACTGAACACCACAATCATTGATCAATTAATTTCACACGCCTCTTCATTTGTATGGTCTCACTCATGCCCGTACTAACTCCGTAAGTCTACAGAGGTTCTTACAGGAAAAAAATTGTCCTTATATTGTTTACAATTTCGCGTTCATTTAGCGAGATGGGGTAGTCACGGTCTCTCTCAAAATAATTCCAATACTTTTAAAAGAG
The DNA here is from genome assembly GCA_026005395.1 of Asobara japonica. Lineage (NCBI taxonomy): Eukaryota > Metazoa > Arthropoda > Insecta > Hymenoptera > Braconidae > Asobara > Asobara japonica. The sequence continues at coordinate 4,643,935 of BQMI01000298.1, read as the reverse complement.
TGTCTAAAATTACAAAAAACTAAAATCACAGTTGCATTACTATAGTTGTATTGAATTTGAACCCAAACTATTGAAGATAGAGAAAAAATGGTGAAACGAAAAATGTTGCTCTCTCAAAACTGAACAAATTTCATATCAACAATTTTTTTGTATATTCCGTATTTACCGAGATCTCTGCGCATGAGCAGTTAGCTTAATATGGGGACGTGACTGCAGCTGATGTATCATTTCAATGGCAAATAACTCCGTAACTAATGAAGATACAAAAAATTTGATGTAACAACATTTCTTCAGTATTGAAAGAGGAACATTTTTTGTTTCAACATTTTTCCTTTATTTCGGATACATCGCCCGTTAAATCAGTCTGAACATTTTAGCTGAAGCGACCCACTCATCCCAAAGTGAACGCAAAATTGGAACTTATTTTCGGACTTATTATTTGTATTAACAATGATTATTAATGACTGTACTGATGTCTATATATATGTATATATTTGTATGTATCTGTAGTAACGTGTAAATACAAAAATGACATTAAAAAATCGGTGACTTGCATATTTCAAATGATGAAAGTGATGAAAAAAGAATTGGTAAAAAAATAGAAAAATGTGCAAGTTTCCTACTCAAAATGAAGTTCAATTTTTCATATACATTTTCTCGGATTTAGGTGGAAACTTTACGCGAGAAAATAATATCCCTAGAGTTGAGTAACGCCGAAGAAGAAATTGATAATGGAAAACCTGGAGCAAGTGATGCAGAGAGCGAAAGTGAGGATCATCAGGGTTTGGATTCAGTGTGTGCAACAGTTGAAAGTTCAGAGGATCTAATTTGCACAAGTCCAACATCGGAAAGCGCGCCTAACCTGGAAAAGACGGGGACAAATGGCGGAAACGCGAAGAAGAAGAAACGGAAGCGCTCGAAAAAGGGACGGAACTAGAGTTTCCCGACGCTAGAGGCGCATTTTTGGTGCAATTTCTGCGTATGAATGAGTGCGAATTACGATAATCTAAAGTTTCTGTGAATACTTGCAGAATGACAATTTGAAAAATTATCAAAAATTGTAAAAAATTATGAATGTCTCAAAAAAATTTCTACGAGCTGGTTCACCCAGGTCTCAGTAACTAAATTATTTGATTATGAAATTATAATATGGACAAGACAGGGGATCAATCCTGCCAATTGATACTAATTTTATATTCCCTAAAAATCAGAGTTGACTGAATAAAGTCAGAAATGTTTTCCACATATGATGTTTAGCGGCAGAGTGAATTGATGCAACTACACATTCCTGATAGACAGCACATGGCACCTTAGCTTTCCCTTCATCTATATTTACCAATTAATTAAAATAGTGATCTTGCCCTCCGGAATTCCCGAATGAATCAATGCTAAAGCATGGAAAGTGCTTAAAAAATCGTAGACTAATGAACAAATCTCACAAAATGTGAGATTTTCCCGGAGTTGTAATTGACATGAAAAGATCAATTGTAAAAAAAATCTATCGGGAATTCACCCAACTACTCTAATTGATTTTAACCATAAATGAATTAAGCATAAATCTGTAAATTGATGGAGCACAGAATGAGAGCAATTTGTGACTCGAAATACTGAAAGTACGTGTATTATTTTTCAGAGGTTCAGGGTATAAATGCAAATGACAATAAGAAAAAGCTTGCGTTTTTATAAGACAAGAAAACTAGTTATTTAATTGAAATGAGCATCTCATTGCGATCAACATCGTGTTTCGCTTTTTCAAGGATTGATCATTGATAAATCACAGCCATGTAAGATGTTGGTAAAAACCCTTCAAACACGATTTAATTGTCATTTGTTCAATGAAAAGTCGACGAAAAAATTGCAAAACAAAAGTTCACATCACGAAAGTCTAATAAAAAAATTTGAGAGCAATCTGCAGAAGATAACGATTTTTTCTAATTGTTTGAACATTCGAGGTGGCAGACAGGTTAGGTACAGCCATCTTTGATGTTTCACCCCAACTTCTAGGAAAATCATTTTATTCCCAGTTGTTTGGAAATTTATTTACATGCTTGCCCTCTCAATTATTGACGATGATAAATGATCAATCCTTAATAATCAATCATTTGTGTTGCTGACGCAGCATTGCCTTGAAAACATATACTAATAGTATTACAATAAATTTCATCAACGGCACATGTTGAGGGAAAGTTTCTTAATAATTATAAATGATCACAGATTGATCGTAGATAATAAATTGATTGATTGATTGATTGGCGTAATTGAAAAGGAATAAATCAATTCGACGTCCGAGTGATGGGACCAGCGAATGAAGGATTTATTGAAATTGAAAAACAAAATTTAATTTGCAATTTTTTGATTACAATCATTTGTCTGTTTGTTCAGTGAAAATAATAATAAAAAAAAGAACATGGGAATTAAATTAACTAACGATAATGCAAAACACTGAATTTGTTAAGTATTTAATTACTTAGGTTTTGTCATAAATGAAATACAAAAGTATATATATATATATTTATTATTGTCAGCTATATTCTTCAATGAGCAATATTTATACGTTTTATAATGCTACGTGTATTTGTATGCAAATATGCAGATGGATATTCATTAAATGAGAACGAATTACGTTAAATTTTGGTATTTACGTTATTTGAAAATCGCGATTGTTTAAAAATATTTCCCATTTCCCAGATCGTCTTACAAATGTAAGTACTTCGAAAATTTGATATTTATCGAATCTCAGATCTGTTGCATAGTGTCAATTTTTTGAGGCATGACGAAGTGTGCTCAGAAAACGGCATAGAAAAATATCCAAGCTGATTGGCAGTTGTCTATTCCGCCATTTTGAGTGCCTAATGACCTCACAATATGGCGGATGTCGATCACTCACTTCGAATTTTCTCGGCTCTTGTGCAGTCATTTATCCTCCTTCGATTAATCCCAATTTCGTCTCATCCCGAGACTGCAACAGGAACCATTATTATGAGCTATTAATCACATTTTTCAAAAGAAAATTGTAGCCATGAATGTGTTTTCTATCGAAATATCTCGACACAGTCTGCTGCTCACTCCTCATTGGTCAATGGGTCACGTGAAGTTGGGAGCACAATACGCGGGAATTTCAAATCGTTCTCCTATTGTACAAGGATTCATTTTTCATACTTCCAACACTGAACATCCATTGCTCTATATAAGTGATTTCACTTCATTATTATTATTTTCGCGCATAAATAAAAGCTTATTACTTATTGTACGCATAATAATTTATTTGTAAATGTAATTGATTGTCGGATTACAGCTTATTTCTTCGGAGCGATGATTCCTTCGAGTTGAGTCTGAAATCCCCAAAAAGTGGCATCATTAATATCGATTTGTGCATTTGGAAAAAATTAATTAAAATTGACGCCTACCTTCAACTGCTGATTTGTCTTCTTCAGGAATTGAATTTCCTCCGCATGTTTTTTCTCCTCAGCCTCGCGTAATTCTGCGGCACGTCTCTCCGATTGCTCAAATTTTTGTCTCAATTCGGTGACAGCTTTCTCTAGTTCAGTTTTTTGAACTCGTAATTCATCAGCGGCAATTATCAAATCTTCCTTTCCTTGTTCCGTCTTCCAAGCAAAAAATGTGGAAAAGAATTGTGAGCTTTACTCTTTAATCACTGACTGATTGGGTGTCTTTTGTTTTCGACCCAATGGACGGATATATGCGTTTGACCGAACCGGAAGTGGGGGTAGATGTCGCTAAGCATAAATGGCGGGCGGAAACGATGCGCATTTAATGGAAAAACAATGTGTCCCAGATGGTTTTCAAGTGATTGATGGGCACTTTGACCAATTTAATTCCTTGCAAAATCAATAATTGATCATTTTATCGATGGCGGATTGATCGCAAAATCACCAAAAGGACGCTACGATTAAATCTGACAATTAAAACTCCCTAGATGGCGCTGCGTTTCCCCGGCGCGTAAATTTGAAAATGGAATTTTGTTTTTGAAACTTCTCGAAATGGGCCTTCAAAATTTTTTATATTCATTTTTTTCATCGTCACCTGCAGTGCTTTTCGTATCCCAAAAGCAATACTACTCTGATAGAGTGTTTGATAAGCCGCCATTGTCATTTTTATTTCATCTCTCACTCGTAAGAGAAGTAATCCACGTTCTGCACAATTGACAGTGACTTGACGAATTATTTCATCTGGAAGGAATATTTCCACAGGTGTTATGACGAGATACGCATCTCAAAATGGAGGACTGATATTATTCCCTTCACATAACCCTTCTTTTCCCGCGCTATGACGTCAGCGCCGTTCTCTTCTTTTAGTTCCAGGATAAATCGCAGTACATCATGAAGCGTGCAATTGGGATTTATGATATTCTCAAGTGATATGTCTGCTATCCAGCAATGACGGAGCCATCCTTACATACTCGGACAATTATTGGTTATCCATCTTTGAGTAAAGTGCGCAGAAAAACGGCGCAGCGCGCGTGGCGCTGAGATACAGTATAACAATTCTAAGCGCTGTTGCCACGTGTCGTATCAGGCGCGGGCAGAGAAAGGTTAAGGAAGTTATAAAGTTATAAACTTAACAACGATGTACGACATATTAGAAGGGGAAAAAATAATATGCAAAATATAAAAGAACATGCAATAGTTTCCTATTAATTTAGTTCACTCACCGAAACATTGAGAATACAATTCCCGACGAACTGGACAGATCCCTGTTTCTCGAGATTGTCTCTGTTGGAGTCTCATGTCTAATTGCTCTTGCAGATTGATAACATCTAATCTTGTGGCAGGTGTACTTGAGACCTTGAAATCAGAGCAACAATGAGTGAATTTTTTAGAAAGCACACTTCATAATTTTTTCTATTTTGCTTTTATATATTAATTTTTTGGAGTTGATTGAGTGAACTTTGAAAAGTTGGAATTAGTTTGCAAACAATTTCAAACCATTTTGAGCTGTAATTGGTCTTTGTTTTAAGAATTTGCTAAATTGAAGAGTTGAAAAATTCGGAGAAAATGCAGTTACCTGCTGCGTCCAGATTTGCCCCTCCTCCTCCCACTCTTTTGGCGGCAAAATTCCGTTGAGAATTTCGACAGTTTCTCGACGAATGTCAGCAGCTGGTGGAGAGGCCTGGGGTTTACAACTACCAATTTTCATTGGAATTGTGTCCTTGGTAACTTTTTCGGGATGAGTTGCCACAAGTACGGGGTTATCATATTTCACTAGAGTGTTCATAGCGGGTATCGTTCGCTCCTGCACAGCCATCGCCATCTTCCCGAGTTATAAATATTGAAGGAGGTCCTGAAAAAAAGATATCACTATCTTAGAAATTAATAGATATTAACAGAGTTATTGCGTGAAAGAAACTGTGTGTATCATGCGCACCAATTCAACAATATTTAATCCAATAAACAACCGATCGCTATGGATACATCTGTATATGTATACATATATATATTGATCAAACGCGTTGACATGAAGATTCGAAAACAATGGCGCGAACGATTGACAATTGTAATTTCAAAAAATGTACTTCATACAAATTATTGTTTCATTCAAAACGCTCAATACCCTCTCGTTTTGCATTTTTTAAACTACAAAAAATTGATCACTCGATTTTTTTTAATTGTATTTTCAATTTTTCAAATTGCGAAATTTCTCAATTTTTTTTTGGTTTCCAAAAGAAAAATTCTAAGTTTGTGAAGTGTTGAGAATTCCAAACTTTAATTACTAGCAGTGGGGCTCTTATTTTAATTACCAACAGTTTTGGAAGTCAGTGGGGCCAGTTTTTTGTCAGTGAGCGACTGAGCGCCATATTTAACTTTGACTTTTGAAAATCCCGATGCGGTAAGCCGAAATCAACGCCACAGGCAATGCGCATGCGCAGCACGTGCCACCGGTCTCGTCTACGAAAAATATCTACTATATCGGCCGATGACAAACCAACCTCAGCAATGTCAATTTAGAGAGACAAATAGACAATAACAGCTGATTGGGCTTATGCCACAGCACCATAAATAAGTGTTTTGTTTACTTTGGCGCAACCATTAAAAGTTTTCCATCGTCGTTTTTTTTTTCAGAAAAATGTCCAATAAGATGAAACAAAAATCAGTGGAGCCCAAACGAAGTGAATTAACAATCGATGAAAAATTATCCTGTGTCTGTCGCTTAGAAAGTGGTGAAGAGTTAAATTCACTTGCATCTGAATTCGGTGTTAATCGTTCTACGATATGGAGATGGAAAGGAAAGAAAAAACAATTAGAGGATTTTCAAAATTGCAAAAATTGTCCGCGTAAACGATTGCGCGGCCCCAATAATGCCGAATTAGATGAAAGTGTTTGGATTTGGTTTACCCACTCTCGTCTCCAGGGTATTCCAATTTCAGGATCATTGATCAAGGAAAAAGCCAAAGAACTGAATGCTAAATTGAGTGGAAATGATGATTTTATGGCTAGTGAAGGCTGGTTGGACAAATGGAAGGAGAGACACAACGTTAAATCCGTTTCAATTTCCGGGGAAAAACTTTTAGCAGATGCGGTCGAGGTCGAAAAAAAAGCTGAATTAGTAAAAATATTAAGAGAAGAAAATGTTTCACCCTGTCAATTATTTACCGCTGATGAAACAGGTCTTAATTTCAAAATGCTGCCAATAAAAAGTCTTGCAGATTGGAAAAATCATGGATCAGCTGATTGCAACAAAAATGAAGAGCCCCCGACAATACTGGGTTGCACAAACGCCGATGGTTCCCTCAAATTGCCCCTAATGGTGATCGCAAAATCGAATAATCCCCACGCACTGAAAAATATTGTACATGACACTTTGCCGGTTATTTATACGCATGAAACAAGTGCTTGGATCAATTCTGCAATTTTTGAGGATTGGTTTAGGAACAAATTTGTCCCTCAAGTTAGAGAATTTCTGTTGTCAAACAATTTATTGCCTAAAGCAATTCTCCTTGCTGATAATGCTGTATGTCGTGCCGAAGATTTAGTTGACGGTGATATCCGATTTGTGTCTCTTCCGCCGGATACGATAGATCTTCAGCCGTTAGATGCGCTTGATGATGAGGACGAAGGAGCTGAAAATTTGACTGACCAAGAAATCGTGGATATGGTGAAGCCACCCATCATCAAAGATGAAACATTTGAGAATGAGAGACCTGACGGTGATGTTGATCTTGCTTATGAGGAACAATTAAACGAGGAATTAAATGAGGAAGGGGAAGACAAGTCTAAAGTGATTTCCAGGCCGGTCATATCCACGGAGTGTGCTGAGAGCTTCGCTGATGCTTTGATCAATTTTTTTGACCATCACGACATACTAAATTCTGAGGAAAAAGCTACACTGTGGAAGTTGAGGCGCAAGATTTCCGGTGCAAAATTTACACAAGGTGAAAAGTGAGGTGGACCAAGCGGTGTTGCAACTAACGAGAGCCTACTGTGTATTATAATTTTGTATGATGAGTAGACCTGTCATAGAGAGTGTATCCTTCGAGACTCGTCAAAATAAATTAAATATGGAATTGCTGAACTGATTTGAAATTTAAATACCCTATTCCAATTTAACGTCACGTGAATAAGATAAGGACTTCTAAGCTGATAATAGATTAGATAATAAAAAAGAAATATCTTCTGGAATGGCGATAGGCTTTTCATCGCTCTCCATAAAATATTCAATATATTTTTCATTTGTACAAAATAATTAATCTCCCTTTTTTTTATAGAAAAAAATTATAGATAAATTCAGATCAGAGCTCGGAGTGGCGGTCCAAAATTTTCGCCTCAATATCTGCGTGCAATTTTTCCACAGTTCGTGCGTGTTTTTTAATATTCTGTTTTGTTGAATTATCAGCGTCATATTCTTTGCCATTTCGCGCCGCCTCCAAAGCCGCTTCTGTGTGCAAATGACGCAGTTTCAGCAATCTCGTTTCATAATGTTGAAGCTCCTCCTGTAAATAATATTAATATTAACTTTGAAATCCATTGGGGAAATAAAATTAGTCTTTAATTTCATTTCCATTTTTCAAAAATAAATTCATGGTCAGGGAATTTAGACTCACTATATATATTGTTCTGTGATTGTGAATGGATATTCTACTAGATTAATCAATATCTGCTACCAACCTTTAGAGAGGCTAGCTCATCTTTACTGAATTGAGCTTCCTTCGCCATTCTCCACAAACCCTGAACCTTCGGCTCTACAAATTCTTGGTGGTTCTTCCCCTGTGCAGTCAGCCTGTCGAGATTATCGTATCCACTCTTTAGTGCAAGATGTTTTTCTCTAGAAAAAAAATGGATAAAATTTATGAGGCATCGGAATTTTTTTACATGTACGTTCAAAAAATCCAAAGTGAATTTTTTTTTTTTGTACCTCAATAAATTCGCTTTGGAAATGTAATCAGTATCTTTGGTGTGAACAGAATTGGATTCTTCCTCCTTGTGGTCAATTTCGTTCCAAGTTTCATGGTCTTCGTCTACGCTATCTGGAGAATACAATTTTCGCATAATGTCCTGTCTCATGTACTCCATAAAATCGATTTACTTTCATACGAATTTTATTGAAAATTCGTACGAAATATTGTTTTTTACAATTTATGCATTCAAAAAAGTTCAAGTTCAAAATAACGAAACAAATATTTTTAATCAGTAATTCTATGATTTATTAAAAATCTAATTACTTTTATATGCTTCTGGATCTCCCGCATCTACGTCCTTCAGAAGACTCATATACTCGTTAACTTTATCTTGATGATGGCCAAACTCTTCCTTGAGAGCCGTCAATTCCTCATCTAGAACAAAAAAATTAAGCTATAGCATTTTAGCATATTGTTATCATTATAAAAAAAAATTTTAACCAGAAAAAAGTTTGTTTAAAATTGCGACCTCATTGCCATGGAAAAAATTGGGAAATTGCTCCAAAAACTTGGTACTTTTGCAACAAGGGATAAGTTTCTGTCGAACATTTTTCGCAATTTTTCTACGCTATTAATTATTTTCCGATTTTCAAAATGAAGAATCACATGGTTTGTTATGATGTAATTAAAGCAATCCAGTCCAATATTGCTTGGAAAAAAAGGGCGTCTTACGTGTGAACCCAGCCTTCTCAGCTTTGGCCCAAAGTTGATTCAATCGTTTATCTTCAAACACGTCTTTGGCCGCGTAATTGCGTCCATCATTAAGGGCCTTGTGTGGCTTAAGTAGCTCAGGATCGTCGGTTGCGCCAAAGTGCTCCAATAAACCATACGTACTCATTAAGCCTAAACAATAATTATATTTTATTATTATGCAGAGCAATAAATCATTACAGCATTTTTAATTCCACATTTAAGATATGAAGCATGGAAATTGCAATTTTTTTAAGGTTTTAATATACTCTAAATTTTCAAAAATTGGAAAAAAAAATTCATATTTTCCTACATTTTTTTCGAACGTTATTATCTCGTGCATTTCGATTTTTCAATATTAAGATATGAAACATCAAAATTTCTAATTTTTCAAAGTTTTTAGCATAACAAATATTTCTCCTTTTTTGCAACATTTTTTATTTTAATGAACTTTTGAGATCAGACAGGTAGATACCAAAGTTGTCTCTCAAATATTCGACAATATTTCCAATCTTGGAAATCTTCGCAAAACTTGATTCGTTAAAATCGAGCATAGGTTCTCTGAGCGAAGCTGCGGTTTCAATTACCTATTAATTTCTTCCTCAGTCGAGCTTCTTCTAGACCCTCCTTATCCTTTCCATCAGCTTGAAAATGTTTATATGCCAACTCTTCCTTATCATGAATTTTTAGATCACTGAACAGTGACTGTAGCTTTGCGTCTGTCAATCGCTGGAAATCAAATCACAGTTTTTAAAACACATATAGTACAAATTGTACAGGTACACATAAAACTAATAAGTATCACGAGACAAAATTAATTCTTTGGACATTCTGTAATTTTACCAATGAAATTTTTCGGAATATTTTCCATTTTTGCAATTTCAAAACAGTTGGAGATGACGTTTTGAAATTTGCAACTGGATATATATATATATATATATATATATATATATATATATATATATATATATATATATATATATATATATATATATATATATATATATATATATATACATAGTGTCTAGAAATTGCAGTTAATTAAAACTTTTATTTTGGCAAATTTTGCGAAGTATCAATGGATAATATGATAATAGAATTTTGCGCAATTATTAACTCACATGTTTAGCTTTAGTCCATAATAAGTTAAGCTTTGCCATTCGATATGGTTTTTCAAGTTCTCGAAGTGAGGTTGGGAGTGGAATTTCGGCTTCAGCGGCTGTGGCAACTTTTTTAACATTTTTTGAAGACTTTGGGGCTTTGTTCGCTTCTGCAGAATATTTGTTGACTGCTTCACTTCCGGAAATTAATATAAGAACGTTAAGGATGAAGAATAAACGAAATATTGGAAATTTTGACATGTTGGAGCTCGAACGAACGCGGAGATGCTACCAGAACCAGATGGGATGTATAACTGTATATAGATATACTCAGATATACTATACAAACTACGGATATATATAGATATAGTATTGGACATATATATACATCATGAGTATCGCAAACCAAACTTGGCCATTACTATTGGCATCACTACTTTGCGCCGATTTTGAATCGGTGTTACTCTCTTCATTATAATTACTAATTATGTTCAAAGTTTGACGGACGTCGAATTTTAAACCGCTTAGCAACAGCTGCGAATGCGCGACAAATGGGCGGCAAATATTCAAGATACAAAGAGGAGAAAAGACAAATACGAAACACGAATGAATGTTTTGCGTTTCGGTCGGTAAAACTCCCGATGGAAAATAAAGTCGGAGTAATTATCAACAAGTAACTGCAAGTTTCAATCCATTTAATTTTTTTAAAATTTCGCATGGCGCTACTGTAGAATATATACGCGCCTGAAGTTAGCGCAATGACTTTGTTTACAAATGCAAATGGCCAGTTCATTTTCAAAGGTTTCATGCTCAATTCACTTGTTGCGTGTTTTCCTGGAAGGTATTTAGGTTCGGCTATTTAGGTAGAAACGCAAATCACGAGGTACACTTTCACATAATTATTCAGAGCTCTAAAAACGTTTGCACACCTGATTTACTTTTCACAACAATGATTTTGTGCTGAATTTGTTTTTCCCATTTTGCCCGAAACAATTCATCCATTGTAGGGCTGTTGGGATTTTTGTTTGTCGAACATGAATTCAAAGGGAATTTTGAAATTAATTTTGCGCCTGAAATGGGATATACTGACCGAATTTTTGAATTCATCATTTTTTGACGCTTCTTTAAAATTGCGGGAAATTTTTCGTCGAGATTTTCCAGTGTTCTGGATTTTTCGACATTTTTGCAATCTGACATTTTCCAAAATTTTGCGTTTAATTTTTGACTTTCAAGCTTCAAAATTAGAACATTAACAATTTTCGAATTATAATCTCCTTTTTTTAATAGTATTAAATTGCATTATTTACAGAACAACATAATCAATCATGGGCAAGGCGAAAATTGTTGAAGGAAAATCTGCGGTACAAATATTGCACGAAAGACTCCAGAGAACAGGCTCGGTACCAAATTGGGAGCTGATATATGATTGGACAAAAAGAACAACCAACGTTGCCAAATTTACCTGGAAGCTGACAGTTGGTGACCTCGAGGTGTTTGGTACAGATAACACAAAAAAGGCCGCTAAACAAGATGCCGCTCGAAATATGCTCATGCAAATCACCGAGGACATCTCAATGTTGAAAGCACTAGAATTAACTCGAAAGGCGGAACCAAATTTTCAGAACCATGTTGGAAATTTGAGTGTATGTATTGGTCAATGTATCCTGTACACAAATTCTAAATTCTCCCATTAAGGCTTAAATTTCTTCCTTTTTTCTTTGGGCTGAAAACTTTCATAATATTGATTGAACATGTTTTAGATGTTCTGTTCGAGAAACAATTTGCCACAGCCCGTGTACGACGAAGACATTGAGGATGGTCCTGCGCATCGCAGAAGATTCACTTGGAATTGTATGGTGGGAAAGCACAGAGAAGTGGGTATAGCATTCGCTACAAAAGACGCTAAGCAAAATGCAGCTCAACTTATGTACCACAAACTCCTCCAAGAAGTGAGCGATCCAAATGATGCGGATCTGCCTGACTATAAAACCAACAATGACTTCATTCCATTCAAAGTGGAGAAGTCTGAGAAAATTGAGTCGACGGAGGCTGAGGAAATGGATTACTGCGAAAATGAGAGTGCCTGGCAAAGTTCTCCAGAACCAGACAAGAGGGATGAAGATTATTGGGATCAAGGGGATTCCAGAGAGGACTATCGGTATAGACGCAGAGATCTTAGACATGAGGATCCCAGGTATATGCGGGGGGGGGGGGGGGGTAACGTGAAAAGGGCCCACTTTGTCGATCCCAATTGGAGACACTTTTACGATTTAAAGGTCACAAAACTCCAATGTTGCATTAATAATATACTAAATGGCAGCAATACTATCAAAGCATACTCCATGTCGACAAAGTGGGCCCTTTTCACGTGGACGTCATGTGCATCCGTTTCACAGCGCCCTCTTTATGTATTGCTTCCTTTTCAATATTCTAGGGATGGTAGATCCAAGGACGATCACCACGAGGGTTTGCGGTCTGCTAAGACTCAAAGATGGGATTGCAGTGATGGCAATTACAGAGACACTACATACGAAGATGGTGAACGATCTCACAACTCCGAAAGTTCCAAGAACATCAGGATTGCGAGCGAGGAGGTTCTTGAGAGGAAGTATAAACTGCAACTTTCTTCGTTTACAGATTGGGATATTCCAAATCTTGCTGGAGCATGTAGTTCTCATGAAAATGAAGCTTCAAGTTCATCTCAAATTGAGCCTAGCTTACTTGTGAAGACGGAGAGAGTTCCAAGCGATGCACACTCTGATGGAGAACGTTTGAATTCAGAATACCAAGAACCTCATTCAACATTGGATGAAGGGTATGCTAACATTGGGCAAACTGCTGCTCCAACTATCCCAAATAGCTCTTCTGGAGAAATGGAGTTTGGAGAACGAAACTTGGACATTCCTGAAGAAAAATTCCCTCAATTAAGCTACAAGATTAGAGTGGGTGGTTGGAATTCGCAGACGACGTTGCCAGAATCGAATGCGCATGGGCAGAGCTCACTCTTTACTAATTCTGATGTTAAAAGAGAGGAGTCTTCAGAAGAGCATGAGAAGACCGTGCAAATTTCTAAAGATCAACGAAGGATATCCACACTTGCCAATGACATTTTTGATGCTATGGAAATAGAAGATGCATCAGTTGAAGACCCCAATAATTCCGGAGGATCTCGACCGGAAATCAGTGATCGAGTTATCGAACCAGAGGTCAAATTTAAGATCAGGTTGAGAGATTTCAATTCTGAACCGCAGGATCAGCTAACACCTGCAGTCATTTCTGAAGATAGCTTTCACGTTTCAATGCCTCCAACTGGTGAAATTAGATTGCAGCAGGATAGGGAGAGTTCGGAGCCAATAGGAAATCAGGGGCAAGCGGATGAACCACCTCAGACAATTTGTTCAGAGGTATCAGTACACAGGGAGGCTGAGGTAAAGTTCAAGATTAGATTGGGAGATTTCAATGCTAGACCGAATGGTGAGGATTCGAGGCTGTCGGCCACTACAGTGGCAACTCAAATTGAGGGAATTGGAGCAATGAGTAGTGACAGGGTGAGTCCTAATCTACAAGAACCTCAAAGTAAGGAAAAATTGGTCGAAAGTGACGTTGTTCTGGCTCAGACTGAGTCTCAAACCACTCAGGAACTTGGAGTGAACTTCGGGATCAGATTGGAAGGTTTCAATACTGTCCCTGAAAGCCATAACCAACCGACAACACCTGCTTCAATTCTTGAAACCGGATTACAAAAGAGTAAAACCAGTCCAGAAAAATCCGGAAGCCAAACTCAAAATTCCATATCAGATTGTTCGTATTCATCACGAGCCAAAATGGCGTGTTTGTCGTTCGAAGCTGATCTTATGGGCATAGTAAGTGAGCCGCATTACCAGGAACCGAATGTTGCAGAATGTTCTGCTTCTTCCAATAACATTTTAAGGACCTGTACGAATTATACTGACAACGATAGGAAGATCCCAGAAGAGCTTTCCAATTCTCAGGCCTCTGAAAAATTGGTGGTTTCTCCCCAAATAACTTCTATTTCTTCAAAAAGCAGAGTGAAAACCGAATGTTCTATGGATACAACACACGATGATATCGATCCGGAAAGTCCTAACACCGAGAGATCTCCCAAGGCAGAAAAAAGTTTAGATAACTCGAGTGTTTCAAATTCTCAAAAGTGGAAACTGAAAGCGAACGAAGTAAACCAGCAAGGTGACCCAAAGATTGCCAAACTGAATGAGCAAACCGCTCCTAAGGAGAAACCGGAAGTTAGATCAGATGATCAGGTCAAGGCCAAATCAAGGGAGAGACAGGCTGAGATAAATGGAAATTACTTGGTTCAAAAATCTCAGAATACGAATTCGATGACGTTAAAGCAAAAAGGTCGGAAATCGGAGGAGATGCAATCAGAAATTGTAATTTCATATTATCACAACATGATACTAACCAGTCTTGGAATTGATCTTAAGCCAACTGTTAGCAATCAGATTGCCAAGTTGTGGGAAGCAATTTCTGACTGGGATCTCCAGAGTAATCCCCATATCATCGAAGAGGGTTTGGCTCTTCTTAAGGAGTATATCGTGGTTATGGATTTGCATTTAGAACGAGTTATTTTCAAAATTCATGACGGCAGATTTCTGGTGATGATTCATGTAAATTCCATTCCAGAAATTGTGGAGATCAATCAGAATGAGGAGTTGAATGCTGCTAAGAGATATGTACTTTTTCAGGCGATGAACAGACTGAAGAAATTGTTACTGTGATTTTTGGGTTTACATATATGATCGAGATGAACTCAATTTTGTTGGTTAATGCTTCGGGTACGGTGTTTTAGATTGAAGAACGTTTTGAAAAATTCTGAAACAAAGTTCAATCTGCTTTCCAATATTTGAACACGTATTGTTATGTTTGCAGTCGAAATTTTGATTTCTTTGGACGGCTTGAAAACAAAAAGCGTTGACATTTTTAAAAATATTTTTAAAGCAAATTTGTGTTCTCAATATTCGAATAAATTACATATTTTTCTTTCAAACTTTTTGAAGTATAAAGTCAGTCCAGAATTTTGTTTCCGAACTGTCAAGACCGTAATAGAAACGGAAATAAATCTGAATTCTGCGCGTGCTAAAAAATGACGGCGGTTTTGCGCATGCGCGTGGCGAAATTTAACATTCACTTATGGGTCTTCACTTCTTTATCAAATAGGGCAATAAACGTGTATTCTTTTTTAATTTTAGAGCTAATCAGTATTGTGCTGTGTGCCGTTGAGATATTGTATATTGAGCAACTTATGTTTTGTGTCACTTTGCGTGATTGAAGAGATGACAGTTCCAAAGAATTAAAGAGATAAAGGACTGTAGTAGGGGTGTATGAGGAGTCATGAGACGACTTCGCCACAAAGTGGTGGATTAATAAACTTCTATGTAATGAAATAAAAGTCAGTATTGTGTAATTGAGGCGGCGAAATTTTAGTTATAATTTTTTTACCTGTTCCACAACATTGGAATTCACATTTCCTTCGAAAGAGACACAACTGAATAAGTTGTATTAAAGAGCGAAATTTAGGAGTTTTGGATTATTGCTCCTCCCAAATTTCGCAATTGGAGGGTAATTGAGAATGTAAAACAAAAAGTTTAGAATTATTTGTGTAGGAAAGAAGAATTGACATAATTTTTATACTGTGAAAATACGATAATTGATACGGTTACTGATTTGACGCCACGGACTGGAAGTTGAATCGAGGAAAAGCGCGCCATTTTGCGGACATGCGCAGAACCAAAAAAGGCGCAACTATGATTTATTTTATAGGTTATGATATGGTTCGGTGTTGTTGATGACAATTCCCGTGCATACAAGGTTAATTACAAAGTAAAATACAACAAATTAATTAACAAAAATGCCGGCTGCGGATAAGAGAAAAGGGGATGAAATTTTGGCTCTCGTGCCAGCTTCAAAAAGAACGAAAAACGAAGTTGTGTTCAGTAGCCGAGAAAAAGCTGTCATTCAAAATGTGAGTAACGCTGAAATTTTCGGCAATTTGATTAACCAAAAAAACTACTTGGTGTTTGTTTAATGTTTTGAAATTATTTCAATTCTCGAAACGAAAGTCAATGATAATAACATGTAGATTTTTTTTTACGCGTGTTAAAAAAAAACTCGAATTCAGATTTGAAATTTTCTTGCTTTAGTTGGGCCGAATTAGTTTTTTCTTCATTTGCGACTTGTATTAGAAATTAATTTATTTTATGAATTTTTAGGGCCCACCTCGAACTTCTGGACTTCAGTCTCCAATTATGCTTTTGGAGGGACACCAGGGTGATATCTTCTCTCTGGAATTTCATCCTGAAGGCCAGTACCTTGCCTCCACAGGATTTGATCGACAAATTTGTGAGTTTTCTTGAATGCCTTTCAACTATTCCATTTTCCCATTTTTGAACTTTGATTGAGACCGATGTAGACATCTTCGGCAGAGTTCATGAGTTTAAACGAGCCATAATTTTTTTCTATAATTAATACATAAGCGGTATTAGCCTTTGCTCAATTTTTGCAATCTTCGAAAAACTGAAACGTTGGATAATATAGAAAAAAATAATGATAAGAAATTTGAAGTCTCAAAATTTTGCAAATTGCAAAATTACCAAAAAAAAGTTTTTTGGAATGGGAATGATCTTTAAAGTTCTTGAAATTTTGAGCATTTTTAATATTGGAATTTAAAAAAAAAAAAATTAAAATCCTGTCGAAATTGTTTAGAAAATTTTTCAAAATTTCGTCTAAACTTTCGTTGTGTTTCAGTCATTTGGAATGTTTATGGAGAGTGTGAGAATATCGGAGCCATGGCTGGTCACAGTGGTGCAGTTATGGAATTGCACTTTAGCTCGGATGGAAATCTTCTGTACACAGCGAGTACTGATATGACCCTGGGCCTGTGGGACCTAATAGCAGGCACGAGGATCAAAAAACTTAAGGGACACACTGCATTCGTCAATTCGGTTTGTGGGGCACGACGGGGCCCTACTCAACTATGTTCAGGAAGTGATGACAGTACCATCAGAATCTGGGATCCGAGGAAACGTGGCCAATGTTATACATTGAATAATACATATCAGGTATTTTTTTGAGATCTAAAAAATTTTGAAATAAAAAAAAAATGTGAAAGATTGAAATAGAAGTGAAAAAAAAATTTCGAAAAATTCAACGAGCGTTGAAATTAATTATTCCCACTACATTGATTTGATATGTTTTCTCTCACAAATAGGTAACAGCAGTTACGTTCAACGACACAGCTGAGCAAGTAATTAGTGGGGGAATTGATAACGACATCAAAGTATGGGATTTGCGGAAAAATTCTGTTCTCTACAAGCTGAAGGGGCACTCTGATACCATCACGGGTATTAGCTTGAGTCCAGATGGATCTTACGTTTTATCAAACTCGATGGATAATACTCTGAGAATTTGGGATGTGCGACCGTTTGCTCCCTACGAAAGATGTGTCAAGATGTTATCTGGACATCAGCACAATTTTGAAAAGGTTTGAAAAAGAAAAAAAAAGAATCAGAAATATTTGGAAATGCTCCCAGTATGAGAAAATTGGCAAGGTCTTAAAATTTCGAAAATTTCGAAATCTTGATTTTTTTCAATTTCTGCAATGCTTTCAGATTTTTCCAAATTTTCTCATTTTAGAAAAGGTGAAATGCTGAAAAATGTTGAGCTCCAGTTTTATGATTTGTAATTATTTTGTTTACAGAATTTGTTGAGATGTGCTTGGTCCCCAGATGGTAGCAAGGTGTCTGCAGGATCTTCAGACAGATTCCATTATATTTGGGATACAACGAGTAGACGAATTTTGTATAAATTACCAGGCCATAATGGGTCAGTCAATGTTGCCGATTTCCACCCCAAAGAACCTATTGGTAAGTCCATATTTATTCTCCATTTATCTCGCGTCGTTGATGACGATTAGATGAACTATTTTTTTATTTTTTTTTATTTTTTGGTCAAATGAAATGTGAAATATCAAAAGAATATAGACATAAGGGGTAACATTATGATTTTTGCTTTCGTTTTAGTCTGCTCCGGATCGAGTGATAAACAGATATATTTAGGCGAAATTGAGGCATGAGTTTCGGGAATATAAATTAAGTCGTAACAATATGGAGAAGAAATTTTCTGGGACGTGAGATAATTAACTGTAATAGTTTATAACGATTTAAATGTATATTTGAATAAAAATGAATGCCACAAAACACTGATGATTTTTCGAAGAATTAATCAAAGAACATTTTTGAAAATTCTTTTCATACTTAATTTTTTTTTTAAGTTTGCAGATTGGTAATGTTTTTGAGTTTGCAAAATTTTCAAAATTTGGATACTTGCTCCAATTTGGGATTCTTTTAAATTTGTGATTTTTTGAAATCGGAAAAGAATTTTAAGCATGTAGAATTCGAAAGCTTTAAAAATCTTGGAAATTTTCATTTGAATTTTCGTTTGTTATTTTAATTAAAATGTTTTTCGAAGTTTGGAAAGTTTCGTAAACTTCTATTACGAAAAATTAAAATTTCGAAAAAAATCCCTAAAAAATGTGGAACAGTCAAACATTTCCAATGGAAGCAAAATTCAAAAAGTCCCAAAACCTTTTTAAATTGAAAGAAATTTAATTTTTAATAATTTTGAATCATTGAACAATTGTGACATTTCTTCAAATTTCATTAGACACAAATTTTTATTCACTAGTAAAATGCAGCAAATGATTTTTTTTGTTAAACATAAGCGTAAGTTGGTAATTTGATCCTTTTTCCTTTCTTCACTCTTGAAATGACCTCATGCGTAAGTGCTAAATTTTTGCCTAATGAACTGGACTCATTACAAAGAGTACTGAGAAGAAAAATAGTGAATCGAAATGATTAATGTCCTATACAAGTGGGTTCAAGTGAGTGTGACCCAATAGGGTCACGCAAAGGAGTTCCCAATTTGCCTATTCCACGAAGTATTGACTTTTCTAAAAAACAATCATTCACTTTCACTTTCTTTCCAATCGAAATATCAAAGTCTAATTTTCAGAAATTATTAACTTGGTAAAACGATTGAGCTACCTTAACTGGTCGCTTTGATGTATCAACTATCCAATGATTTACAACAATTTGATACAAATGACGGTCGTGGGTTAATATGGCCTTATTACGCTCAATGCTTGATGTAACGGGCGCAAATGCAGGAGCAACAGAAACTCGGCCAAAATAATAATTTGAATTTAACAAACTTCATTGAGCGCCACAGTGCAAGATGATATCACGATTGTCACTGAGAACAATGCGTCAAACTACATCACAATGTGATCTAGAACGATATTCACAACTTTTATGTGCCTATCCCAACGAAGATCTTTCTGAGAAGATCTCACTGGAATTGCAATATCATGTGGCAGCTGCGGGGACACTTATTGGGTGGGTAAAAAATCACCATCTGGATAAGTGGGTCGAGCACTTGCTAATCTTTGCACAAGCACTAGTTGCATAGATTTTCGAGAATCTTGGGAGGAAAAATGGACAAATGGCAGCGGGGTATACAACGCAGTCGGGCCGAGCTGTTTCCCAGCTATTTTTATTAATTTTAAAAATTGGTCGCTTGAAATTTTTAAACAATAATCCATGAACAATTTTTCATGGAATTCTTTGGATTTTTCAGATTCAGTGAATTTTTTATTGATTTTTGCATTTGGGATTTTTTTCCGATTTTTTGTTTCAATAATTTAGTGCTTCAGCCATTCAAAATGATAAAGGCCCACTTTGTCGATACGATGCTATGAATCTCCCAATAATCTTGATGGAATTCTTTGAGGAACCTACCATAGGTTTAAATGGGAGCTGTATAATCCCTGAATATGCTAAAAGCTATAACCGACAAAGTGGGCCCTTTTCAGTTTTCTCCAATTTTCGGTAATTTCCGAATAGTTTTTTGAGGGTAGCATAATCGCTGGTCTTTTTGGAACATTGAAAGAGATTTGTATCATGGAGAGCCGATGATTCGCCTAATGAAGACCACTTGAAGGAAGTCTTCGAGAAATGTTCGAGAGATCGGGGAAGGGGAAAGCGGGGTTTTAACTTGAGAATGATGACCTCCCCTGCTCCTAAAATGAAACTAGTGCATTCATGAAGACGATGCTAGACAAGTTACAAGTCTAGTCTTCCTCAGCCTATCTGGGAGGTGGGTCGGCTGAAGGAATTTGAATTGCTTCCCTTCTCGCTTTTTATTTGTACTTCAGAATAATGTGGAAACTTAGTTGTGTTTTTGGGGCTGCACTCATTCTAAGCGTCGCTCTTAGTGCCACTGGAAGGACCAGAAGGATCAGATCGAAAAACAGCAGTGAACAACAGGATCAGGCAGCATCAGACAACTATGAAGACTTTTACGAGAATTACGCAGATTATGAGGACGATAATGGTGAGACATCATTTTAGATTAAGAAAAAAGAAATCAAGTGGAAACTTTTCACTGCGAAACTTTCTATTTTCAATTTTGAGATTTTTAAAAAAAATTTCATGATAAAATTTTGAGAAAAGCTGGAAAGAAATTAATTATAAAATTTTTGAGGAGAAAATTGAAAATTGACTGACGCAGCAATTTAGAAATTTGAAGATTTAATTTAACTGTATTGAAAATTTGTGATAAATATTTGAATTTTTTTTAAAAAGGCGGTAGTTGAATTCAACCCCTCAAAACTTGAAATTCCTTGAAATTTCAAATAGCTGTATTTTCCGAAATGTAAAACATTTATGGCGAAATTGGAAAAAAAACACCAGTTCGGAAATTTCAAAACAAATTATTTCTAAGGTGACTACTATAACTCCCCGATGCCCCTGATCAGGAAGTTAGAGAACAAAAATAGCGAAATTGAAACATCCGGAGCATAGTACGAAAGAAAAGGTGGAAGTACTCAATCAAACACTCACTTAATTGATCTTGTCATGGAGAACACTCCACTAATTAATCCATTTATCGAAGTGTGCCGGAAGTCTGGTTCAAACGTGCCGATTATTCTGCAATTAGACTACCATATTAGCAAAGTTTATGGAAATTATAATACGGATTTGGACCACAAGTGATCTTATAATTTTGCATTTCGTAATTTTCAGAAACGTCAACTACTGCCACAAGCACACTTACAGATAGGAACATAGGTGAGATAATTAACTAATGGGTTTATCAAATACCTGAATATCAAAATCGAAAATAATACTGTTCTTGAAACCGATACAAAATTAATTGATTTATTAGTTTTATGCATTTAATTTGTGTGGAATAATGAAAATTTTCCTTCGACAGATCAAGAAGGAACACCCGAGTCCTCCAACACCACAAGTTCATCACGAGGTAAACGAATTTTTCTTCACGCCAGATACCCATAATTCGAAAGGGAACAATTGGTTCAATTTTTTGAAACATGTTGATAAAGTTTGCATTGCTACAATGCAATCTTTGAGCCCTGAAGTTGCTTCTAATCGAAATCGATCGATGTTCGTTATGATTGGTCGACGCGCCGTGTGAACTTACCTGATTTGAAAATGCGCGGGAAATTCAAATGGCTTTTTTCAACGAACTAGTTATCCTTGTACTTTCTCTGTAATTTTGATTATTCTGAATACAATACACTGTATGAAGGTGTCCCTAATCGAAATATCGGAAATAATCCAAATTTAAGGTAGGTTCGTAATAAACTTGTCTGTTAATCTCGTTGTGTTGCAGCCGAACAGTCATTCAACGACACGGAACTGTTGGTGAGTAATTTTAGCATAGAATATTTTAGTACAAAAACAAAATACGAGTTTGTTTTGTTTAATTTCAGTCAGCTGAGCTGCTACCGGGCGAGAGTAATCAGATAAACTCGATCGCCGGATTTCGTGTAAGTACTATTTATGTGCATGTAACAACTATCTCTTAATTTTTTTTTTGCTCAATTAAAAAGAATAAACAATCAGATTGTTGTGCGGAAATGAATTTGTGAATAAATTTCACACTGTTAAACTGACAATGTTAGTTACCTATAGAATACAATTTTTATCATCACAATTCCGGTGGCGCGTGCTCCACGCGTTTCCTTTTTCCGCCGCACTGACTGGTGTCGCGTCGGTTTCGGTCTTACGCTCCTCGATAATTCCGACCTAAATCGATATTTTCTTTGGTCTCTCCTTTTTACCATAGAGACTATTGCCTATATGATTTGCACTGATATAGTTCAGGGTAAAACCATATATTATAAATTGTATATTATTTTAATTTGTCAATATATAAAATAGGGTCACCAAGGACGACCTGGAGATGACGGACGTCCCGGAATTGCGGGAACACCGGGTGCTCCAGGAATGCCGGGCTCGCCGGGACTTCCGGGAGCTGTACCGGATGTAAGTTCATCTCCATTTTTAAGTACACTTGTTTTACAGATTTTTTTTTTATTTACGTAGTAATTAATTATGAAACTATCAATTGTAATTTATAAAAGTCATTTTCTTACTAGTGCGTGAAGATTATTTTTTTGGGTTTGGGAGGTTGCAGAGAGAAAAAATAGCCATAAAATCGATTATTCAAAGCTTGTAATTTTAGATGTCTATGTATTACCAACAATTGGCCATGGCTCAAGCGGGTGATGATAAAGGACCGATTGACGCAGCTTCACCACTTTATAACCCTTTGAGTTATCTCCAAGCACCCGTAGGACCGGCTGGACCCAGAGGACCACCAGGTATTTTCCGGTTTGCACTTTTCAACGGATCTCGATTTTTTCAAGATTTTCTGAATGCATACGGAAGTTAAAAAAATTGTCAAAAATATAAGCAGGCTTTTTATAATTTTTTGCGATTTGAAAAACCATGTAACAAAAGTCTGTACATTACAAAAATGGAGCGAAATGAGCCAGTAAAAAAAGTTGCTAGTTAGGAATATTTGGAAAAATCAGAAAAAAAAAATTGAAATGAAACAAATTTCGAATGTTTAAATTTCAGGACCAGCTGGTGCATCAGGCGTTCCAGGTCTCCAAGGTCAGCGAGGTGATACTGGGGATTCGGGTCTACCAGGTCTGCCGGGGCCGCAGGGTCCCCGTGGTTTGCCTGGCTTTCCGGGAAAAGACGTACGTCGATTTCCTTTCAATTTCATGTCTCTTTCGGGACCATATAGCAATCAGGCAAAGTCCTACAATAACATTAGAAATCATCCCAATTGAAGTGTGAGAGTTCTTTGAGGCATTGCAAAAGTTGCGCTCATTAAATTAAAAAATTGAAAATGTCCATGACAGTTCAGAATAAGTCCATAGAACTATTTTATATGATTGTTGCTCATAAGTTTTGCTATTCAAGGGCGAGCCAGGCGATGACGGTGAAACTGGACAACCAGGAAGTCAAGGACTTCGAGGCTCCCGAGGTCTTCCTGGATTACCAGGGATTCCAGGTGTCAAGGGCCATCAGGGTCTTGCTGGATTGGACGGGGCAAAAGGCGAACAGGGTATTGCTGGAGACAAGGGCAGCATTGGAGCTCCAGGTCTTACAGGGCTGACAGGACCTACGGTAAATGTTTATAATTAATTTGACGACCCTAAGAATAGTTCGGACAGGTTTTCCAGTGCTGCTGGAGCTTTTTGGAGATCTTTCAATTTTTTAATAAATTTCTGGAGTGGTCCAGTAAGCTCTGGAATTATAGGGAAATCTCGAATATTGCAGAATTTACTAAATGTAAAATTTTCCATGTATAGCATGATGTATATATAGCTCACTCAATTACCTATGTATATATTTAATATTTTCTTTTACACGAATTTTATGTTTTAAGGGTCTGGTTGGTCCACGTGGTGAGAAAGGTAGAGAAGGCATTCAGGGTTCTCCAGGAGTGCGCGGTATAGATGGCGCTAATGGTCAGCCCGGCCAATCAGTGAGTAGTTTATTTATTTTCGAAAAATTCAAATTCGAAAAATCTGGAAAACATAAAAAATTGGGAAACGCAAAAATTTGGAAAAATTGAAAAATTTCAATTTTTTATACAATTAAAAAAAACATTCAAAAGTAGACAATTATAAAAAAAAAATGGCAAAGAACAAAAAACATTCAACAATTTCATAACTGAAAAAAGTTGTGAAAAATCAAAAACTTCAAATTTGGAGAATTAAAAAAAAATTGAACATTTCCAAAATCTTGCAAACACAGAATGCCAAATTTTATTCTTGTTTCTGAATTCTAAGGGTTTTAGAAATTGTAGAAATGGCAGAAAAAAAAATGGAAAAATTTATTTTTTACTTGTCAAATTTTTGAGATACAGAAACTTGTGAAACCCGGACCTACGTGTACATGAAATTTAATGCAAAACTGTGATTACAGGGCCCGACTGGGAAACCGGGGTCACCAGGTTTTCCTGGAACCCCGGGGATGAAGGGCGACCAGGGTTTTCCGGGATTGAAGGGCAGCCAGGGTTACCCAGGTCAGAAAGGAGACTCGGGTCGTAATGGTGAGCCTGGAGATACGGGGCCTGAGGGTGCGCCTGGTAAGGATGGCATACCTGGAGAAAAAGGGATTACGGGAGTTCCAGGACTAGTTGGACTTCCAGGATTTCCAGGGACGAGAGGATTGCCAGGCATACCTGGTAGTCCTGGCGCAATGGGCGTCAAAGGCTTTCCTGTAAGTTATGCAAAAACCCAAATTTGAAAACACCTCTCCCCTCCAATTGGTTGTTAATTCTTTACTTGGCAATGATATATAGATCTGAAAAATAAAAACCTAAATTTTGAGTTTTCGGTTCACATTCTTAGAGGAAAAAAAATGCATTGGCATTTGGAAAAATTATTGGCAACGTCAATGACACAATCTTGAAGTGTATCAAGTATTAAATCAAGGAAAACTATGTTTGTATAACGGTAATTTTTTTTTGTTTGGTAATTAAGTCTTATGCATATTGATGTTGCGAATAAATCGGAAGGTTTGATAGTTAAAAAAAATAAAACAAAAATAAAAAATAAATAAAAAAAAAGTCAATGACATTAGTTGTAATTTTTTTAGTCGTTTTGATTTATTTAATTTTTTAAATTTTCTCTCTATAAATAAAAGTGTAGCTTTAAATTCCACAAGACTACATTCCATCACATCTCATATCGAGCAAATTTTCACTGAAAATTCTGAACTTTACTGTAAAAATACATTGAAGGCTCTCCCATGAATTGGGAATGAATTTCACCTTAAAAATTGAGCGTGATAAAAAAATGAATATAAGAATGAATTTCACCTTAAAAATTAAGCGTTATAAAAAAATGAATATGGGAATGAATCACTGAACTTGAGTTAGGCAAATATTGAGCGACGGTCTGCGAATTTTTCACCGAAAATACATTGTTGGATTTAGGGGATTCCGGGTGAGCGAGGATTCAGGGGAGATGCTGGTATGAAAGGGGACTTTGGGCCTCCAGGACCACGCGGTCAACCTGGCGCACCGGGAATCGATGGAAAACGGGGAAAAAGAGGACCTCGTGGACCGGCTGGTGTCACCGGAGTTCCAGGAAACCAAGGTATCGCTGGAGAACGGGGATTACCCGGGCTGCCCGGGCCGTTGGGTGCGCCAGGACCTAGGGGACTTCGAGGAATGCCTGTAAGTTTGAGAATTATACAGCGAAAGCTCACAGATGCATTCCAACAATATTTTATGAGTAAAAGGAAATCTAATGCCGAGTGTAAAAATTACAGCGTAAATTGCAACTGGTCATAACGCCGTAGCGCCGCAACCGTCCAAGATACAAGAAAAATGTATAAACCAAAGTTGTTCCTTACACAAAAATGCACATTTAATGTGTTATGACATTTTTTGCTAACTCGTATAGTTTAGAACATATCGCGAGTTGAAGTAGAATATGCCTGGTAAGCGAATATGTCGATAATTGCTGGTGGCCAAAGAGGGGGAGGGGGGGCGTAATTAAGTGGGTGCACAAGTACAGAGGGTAATTAGGCGGAGACCAATTATTGGTCGTAATATTGGAGAAGAATGAAGGTGTGTCTAAATCCTGTGGCTAAATACCAAATCGCTAAGTTTGAAAAAAGGTTGCGCATTGCACCGGAAGATGGCGAAATGTTGCGCAACTGACCTGCAAGGTAGAATCGATGTCTGACGACATAGAAACTTGTGATGTAGATAGTTGCGATTAAAAAGGGTGCTCGCTACTTCAATAGCGTGTAGATTTGCGGTAAACGCGTGATCTGCAGGGTATGGCTATCAAGACATACCCAGTACGTAATTTTTGTGACTGCGAGGCTGTTAGCTGCCACTTGCACTGACGCCTCCACAAATTTAATTTAAATAGAAATGTCGCTGAAAACGACTTGGTCAGTTTGAGTTGTGAGGAAGGGAATTTTTATTGCTATTTAACATCGCTATGTTTATGCCCTGGGTGGCAAGTCCGTCGATTGATAAACGGAGCAACCATAGGTCTCAATAAAAAAAAACCCAAAACAAAATTTTTTTCTTGCAATAGAAACTGTTAAAACTTTAAGAACTATAGATATGTATTTTTGAAAATTTTTGGTGTGATTAGTATTTGATTCTGAAATTATCAATTGAAGTTTATGGTAGTGATTGCCGTCAGCGAGTCCGTGAAGATTTTCTGTTTGCCATTGAGAGCCAATTGAAATGGCAAGGTTGAATGACCCATGTATTGTTTGTAGGGCGAGGTGGGATTCCCCGGTAAAACCGGAGTCGAAGGAAAACCTGGACCCCCAGGTCTTACAGGATTCCAAGGACCTCAAGGTGTACCGGGAGAAGTTGGGCCGGAAGGACCCATCGGAAAAGTGGGAGCGCCTGGCCTGAGTGGTAGACCTGGAGATAAAGGACCTCAAGGGGTCATGGGCTCACCAGGCGAGCCGGGAACTCCTGGACAAGCGGTATCGAAATTTTTCATAAATTAAATTTCAATTATTTGATATTCAGCTGAGTCAACCCAAGCTAGGGTTTGGAGGCTGTAATAAAAATGAAAATCAATAAAATAAAGAAAAAAAAATATTTGATAGATATACGATTCTTCTAAAATCATGAAAAAAAATGATAATTTCGAAATTTGGAAAAAAATTGAAACCGCAGATATATCAACAAAATTTTTTAATGCCCTGTTTTGGAAAATTTTCCATTTTTAACAGTAATCGCTAATTTATTTATTTATACAGTTCTTATTTATTATCTATTTTGATTAGGGCCCGGCGGGTCCAATGGGACCTATTGGACTCACAGGAGATCGTGGACCAAAGGGGGAAGCTGGGGTTCGTGGTGTGGATGGACCGCAGGTTACTACTCAATTTTTTAATCATCTACAGCTGTCATCATCATTTTCCCCCAACACTTTCATCCGTTGGAGCCTATGATATATATATATAGAGTGTATGCGACTAATCAACAAGTAGTTCCACTTTCGTTACAATGCATAATTCAGGTTCACTTGAATTATGGCTATATCTGGGCAGCATCCAATTACGTCAAATTTCGAAAAATTTTCAAGGCCATTATTTTATTTAATGTATAAAAAAATAATTTTCGGGGCGTTCTCCAATTGAAAGATCGCTCACATAAGCTCTAAAAAATTGAAATTTTTCTACGAGCATTGAAAACCATAAAACACCACTATAAGGAGGGAGGGGGCCGGGGGGGGGGGCTGAAGAAAATCGAAAAAGGGAGGTCAGATTTGCAAATGTCTCAAAAACTGGAGACACTCCCCTATTTATTGATTTATACACTCGAATATTTTTGGATGCAGGGACTGAAGGGTAGACCGGGCGTACCTGGGATTGAAGGAGTCAAGGGTGATCGAGGCCTGGAAGGCTTGAAAGGCTCGAAGGGGCATCGTGGATTAATGGGACTTCAGGGATTGCCGGGCATGCCGGGCGCCCCTGGGGAGAAGGGTACGTAATCCTTGGTGTCATTTATGACACTCTGAAAACTCAAACTAATTATTAATTTTTATTACTTGTCTCTTAATTTAAGTGCCTTCAATTTCAACAATTATGATTAGTGATTGCATTACTGTACAAAAGTATGTACAGTATTTGTATTCTGTTACCCTGGTGAACAAACATGAATTCATGTGCTCGTCACGTTCTAGCTTCATTCATTGATGTATTTGTGGATTTTCAGGAATTATTGGGCATGTTGGATTGCCGGGGAAGGATGGTGTGCCTGGATTGAGGGGCCCAGCAGGTCGAGATGGAACACCAGGCTCGATCGGACTCGCTGGAAATCCTGGACCCCCTGGAATAGCCGGTGAAGATGGGCGACATGGACCACCAGGACCCCCTGGCCCTGTCGGCCCACCTGGTCCACCTGGAGAAGCCAACTTTGGATATGATGCAGCTGCCTTAGCTGCTTTAATGAGTAAGCACACAAATTTCCAAAATATGGAGAATCCGTTTAGGTTGAAACATTTTTTTTTGTGAACAAAAAAACATCGAAATTCGTGAGAAGCTTCATTTGTAGAAAATTCTCAACGGAAGAGCTGATTGTATAAATCAAGTGACAGTATAGAACAAATTGAGATTACTCTGAAAGCATTGAATTCCTCAAGAAAAGTATGATAATTCGATTTGACGAATGAACCGCAATGACGCCACGTTCCGGGAAAAGGCGGGAGTAGAGAAGCAAGATGGCGGCGCTCAGACATTTCGCCCAGCTCCAATCTTCAGAAATATTTTTGAACGACTTATATTTATCGAATCGCCCTCAACCGACGTAATTATATGAAAAAAAAATGATAATTTTCAGAAACAATTTTGTTTTCCATTTTGCATACCGTTTTGTGTTAGAATTTACGGAGCAAAGGTTTTTCCGTTTTTCAATATTTTTTTCTATTTGTGGCTTGTTAATAAACATTGAGGGATCATTAATTTAATTTTTTTTTTAAAGTGCAAGGGCAAACCAAGGGGCCTGATCCAATGCTAGGAGATGAGCCTCCAAGAATCTTCGATAAGGAGATAACTGAAACCGAACGAACTGAACTTCTTACTAAGGCCTACGAGCGCTTAAAATCAACATTTCAAAATGCAATAAAACCCGACGGCAATGAAAAAGCCCCGGCAAGGACGTGCAGAGATTTATTCGCTTCCTACCCAGATAAACCGTCAGGTATTGATCATGTTATGAAATTTATCAAGTCTCTATTGATCAGCAGTTAATTTCTCCACATTTTCAAAAGTCGAAAAATCATAATTTTTAAAACTTTAGAAATTTAGAAAAATCGCCTAAAAAAATATAAATAAGTTGCATTTCAATGAAAATTTTCACTCCATTGCTACTACTAAAATTCCAAGAAAAATGACGAATTGTTGCAACGTGACGAGTAATAAATCCGACCGGGCCGAACCGCCCTGTGGGGGTCTCCAACACCGGCATGATTCATAATTGTGTTTGCAACCGATGGCAGGTTACTTGATTGTAATCCCTTAATTGCTCAATGAGTGCGATGGCTCCTGAATATTGCAGGTCAATCGCCTCGGCCGGGTCTGACCTGGGTCTTCAAGGAACCCATTGCCTGGCACCAAAATTGCGCGCAATGAAACGCATGCCCTAATTGGCCAATGCCACGCGTACCCCCCCCCCCCCCCCCTTATGCCGAAAAACAGGTGGATTTTCATTTTGGTCATTTCCGATCGAAACTTCGAGTGGTGAGCATCGAAAGCTAGTCCAAGTCTTAGAAACGTTTGATTCAGTGTTTAAACATGAGTGCCCCAGTGATGGATCAAGACATCATCGACGACTTTAAATCGTGCCTAGTGTACTTAGCAGGTATTGAGGAGTGGAGTTGTCCAGCATTGACTGATATAGCGTCTCAACTTGAAAACGCTTATCCCAGAGAGCTCGCCGTGGGCCTTGTGCAGCATATATGTGTTGCACCTCCGTCAGGGAAGTTGCCAGGACTCAAGTTGCTGGATTCCATGGTCAGGCGCAGCCCAGCAATATACATCACACTCTTCGCAAAGTATTTGTCTGAGACGTTCACTGCAGCTTTCAAGATGGTCAATACCGCGACCAGAATCGACATGTTCACCCTCCGCCGAGGATGGAAGAAGACCTTCTCCAATGTGGTTCTGTACGATTTGGACGTGAAAGTACACGAGATCGATGCAGCGTGGCCAATTTCACTTCCTCCTCCATCCACCGTGACTTCCGGTGGCGCTGACAAATTATCTCCGGATTCAGCTATTGGTGAGTCTTCAAACATTTTAATCATCAGAATGAACATGAAATCACGACTGTCTTCAACGTCGCTTACTCCAAAAGTTCCCTTCAGTATTGCATATTCTTGGTAGTGTTGGTCATGCAATTCATCAGGCAGAGGGATTTGAGCTTTTGCAGATGTTTGATGAGTTTACTGGAGATACAGCTGTTCAGAGATCAGTAAAGGATTCACTCATGCTGGCTGAGGGATCAATACTTCATCAGCAATCTGAAACACCTTGTCTGAGCCAAGCTCAACTATTGTCAATTTACCAAGACGATCAACTAAGCTTCTGCACTTTTTACTACAGCGTTTCCTCCAGTATTGCATATTCCTGAGGCTTCCGATGGTGACCAGGTGAAAGGGCTTGAGCTGGTCGAGATGTTCGATGCATTCGCTGAAAGTACAGCAGTAAAGACATCTCCAGAGGATCCAGGGGTATCAACGGTTCAACAGGGTGAACCAATCCCAACTGTTGTCGAGGTGTCTGAATGCCCAATTCAAGACAATGTTGGTGCCACTACGGAGCCCCTCCCAGTATCACCTGACCTTGATACTGTTGGTGAGGCTGACCAACTCGCAGATGATTGCGTGATGCAGATGATTGAAGAGTTCATCGACACCTCAGCTGGTGAAAAATCTCTAGAAGCTTCCGTGGATGGGTTCCTTGAGTCATTTCTTGATGACGCAGCGTCACACCTTCCAACCTCTTCGGACCACTCAGTGTTCGGGATGAAGCCATCGAAATGCGGGGTGCGGAGGACAATGCCGAGGATGGTAACGACATCGAGGTCTAATACGAAAGTATCCAAAAATTTGGAACGTAACTTATCTGTAGTATCCAACAAAAAGCGAAAAGGAGTAGATTCTTGTCGCAAGCAGGTGGTGAAAAAAGTTAGATATAGTTTGGATGTTGGTGTGCCAGTGCAGGTTTTATAAACTACTTCGGTGGGTTTAGAAAAATATGTAAATAGGTAATGGATTATTTGAGGGAAAAGTTAGGTTCTCTGTCAGAAGAGCTGATGAAAATAAGAGAATATTGTTTTAATCTTGGGAGACAGGACTATTGTCACGTACTTGAGGGGTTTTAGATAAATATGTAGATATATGATGCAGTATCTGAGGCAAAGAAAACAAGTACATTTTTATTGAAACAGGGTAGTTGACACGTGGGATCTATTTTCGATTGTGAGAGGAAGGTCTATTGTTACGTACTTGAGTGGCTCTAGACAAATGTGTAAATATGTAATGAAATAGCTGAAGCAAACAGAAAAGTTAGGTTCTTGTTGAAGAAACGTAGTGAAAAAGTGGACTAGGGTCTGCACTTGGAGATGCAGCCGTGGCTATTGTAACGTAGTTGAGTGGTTTTAGCCAGGTATATTAATAAGTTGTGGATTAAGAGAGTCTGTCTTCTCGCAAACGACCTAATGGAAATAGGAAAATATTGTTTTAATTTTAAGAGGCAGGATTGACTATTGTCACGTACTTAAGTGGGTTTAGCCAGATGTATAAATAAGTTGTGGATTAAAAGAGGCTGTCTTCTCGCAAACGACCTAATGGAAATAGGAAAATATTGTGTTAATTTTAAGAGGCAGGATTGACTATTGTCACGTACTCAAGTGGTTTTAGATAAATATGTAAATATATCATGCAGTATCTGCGGCGAAGACACCAATTACATTCTTATTGAAATGACGTAGGGAATAAGTTCAATGTATTTGTGATTCTGGGATGAAGGTCTATTGTAACGTACTTGAGTGGTTCTAGACAGATATGTAAATATGTGATACATCTGAGATAAACAAAAAAAATCGATTTTTGTTGAAGGGAGGTTGTCGAAAACTAGAATAAAGTCTGGGTTTGGAGATACAGGTGTGACTATTGTAACGGACTCAAGTGGTTTTAGACAAATATGTAAATCCAGACTTTCACAGTACTCTTATGCTAAAATACAGTTGATACATTTTTGAAAGAAATTAATTTGTGGTTTATCTTTTGAAATTATTTCTTTTCACCCCCCCCCCCTTAAAAAAAATTATCTAATCACCATTTCAAACTAAGGATTATTAATTTGAAGTTTCTGTTTGAGGCGAGATTATCGATATATTCTGACATTGCCATTTTTAGATTAGAATTTTTTACTTCATAAAAAATGTTCATCATCACCCGAAGTTCCCTCATTTTATTGAACTTCCAGGCGAATATTGGATTGATCCTAATGAGGGCGACGTTAGAGATGCTATTCTGGTATATTGTGACGCTCGAAAACATGCAACATGCGTTTTTGTGAGCCCATCGAAAAGCAGGGAGATCAATCATTTGGACAATCATCGAGGAACTGAAATTTGGTTGAGTGAGGTGGAAAATGGCATGAAGATAAGTTATAAAGCAGATAGCAATCAAATTGGATTTCTTCAATTGATGTCGACTTATGCCGAGCAAAATGTGACTTATCATTGCAAAAATAGCGTGGCTTATTATGATGAGGAGCATAAGACGTATAGGCGAGGGCTTAAGCTGCTTACTTGGAATGATGTTGAGCTGACGCCTAAGGGCAATCAGAGATTGCGATATGAGGTGACATTGGATGAATGCAAGGTAATTTTTCGATATTCCTATAGATATCAATGGACCATAGATTCGTTTTTTTTTTAACTAAAACTCATTTTTTCCATTTTCAATTTTTTTTTCATTTTTTTCTATTTTAATTTTTTTTCAATTCTTTTTTTATTTTTTCCAATTTTAATTTTTTCCTCATTTTTTTCATTTTTTCCAATTTTAATTTTTTTTTTCATTAAGAAAAAAAATTATTCATTTTATTTTCACATTTTTTTTTTATTTTCATTTTCAAAATTTTTGCATGTTTGCAAACAAAATTAGTTAATCAGAAAAAAAAATTTAACTACAACTGCCAATAGTCGCCCTCGTGTTATCTCCATTATCTCAAATTTTTTCAGGCACGCGCAGATGACTGGGGCAAAACGGTACTTACATACACCACAGATAAGCCAACTCGTCTACCAATTGTTGACATTGGTATTAGGGACATTGGAAAGCCAGAGCAAAGATTTTGGATTGAGATTGATTCAGTCTGCTACCAATAACACTAGTTAGCTATTTTTTACATTTACCAAAAATCGAAAAATTGTACCAAAAAAGTAATAAACAACTCTGTTCATACAAAATGAGTTTGGTCATTCGCGTCACGCAAATTACTTTATGATTATCAATACATAATTTTACCACTAATCACAAATTAATTAACATAATTTCAAAAATATTTTGCACTAAAATAAATCTGAGGAATAAATTAAATTGTTGTCGAAGCATTAGCTGAAGGTTAAACTCATGCAATTGAATATTAGAAATAAAGACTATAACGGCAGCGTTGAACCGTGCAACAAAAGCTTTAAATATTTCGAACATTTCGACGAGATCCACTCACGTCCTTCTCTTCCGAAGGACTTCCAGAAGCTGAAGCTGGACCAACTTGTGCATTGGCTTTCGGTTGAAGATCTTCGGAGAAATTCTGATCTAACAGTTCCTCCAATTTTTTCGATAATGTCTCAATCTTCTCTGTACAATCTTTGTCATTCTGAAAAAATTCAAAAAATAATTCATCACTCTAAACGTAGAAAATGAATACGAAATTGATTGAACTCACCTGGTGATAAGCTTTAGAATTATGAACAATTTTCCTGAAATCTTTGATAACGTGTTCGACCTTTCTATACAGATGATTCTTAAGTTTATAGCCAATGGTCTCCAAAAACATTGGACTTTTCACGATCTTTCGATAGCTTTCAATCTGGAATGAAGAAAGGAAAAACTGCTTTTAATAGATAAATTTAATAGATAAGTTGTTTCTAAATATTTAGAAATTTGGAAAAATTGAAAAAGACGAAAAATCGAAATTTTCGAACCGTAACATTGGAAGCGCTCTCTGCTTCCTTGGAGCTCTCCCCAGGAAACTTGAACAGCTTCGTGGTATCCATTCTCCACAAAACCCTGTAAATAGTCAAAAGCTTGTCAAGGGTTGCAGGCTCCAACGAGTTGCTCTGTTGCTTCCTCCTGGAGCTATACCAAACAGACCATCCCTTATCACTAACTTGTCCTTTTCCCTTCTTCTGTTTCCCACCACTGTCCAATTTACCCTCCTTGTCCTCCGTATCAGTCTCCATAATGCTGCAGATTGGTGCTTCTCTGGGAGCATCAGTATGACCAAGACATTTCTGTGAAGAGGTCTTAGAAGAACTTGGTTTCGTCGTTGTCGAAAATCGCCGGACAGTTTCGGAGTAGGTTGCTTTCCCAACAGCATCAACCAGAGTCATGACAGCAACGGTATGACTGGTCTCCACGGAGAAAGATTTCTCTTCAGGCTCACCCCACGAGTCCTTAACTTCTCGACCCTCCTCCGACTCAACTTGCTTCGCGTCGCCCTTAGAAACACCATCTCCAGCTTTGCCAGCATTGTTCAATGTCTTGATCAACCAAGAGTCAGTTTTCACGTTGGTTCTCTGACTACCCTCCTTCCCAGTCTCATCAGCAAGTGCTTTGAAACCGTCCTCTTCATCTTCCTCCGAAACTTCATAACTCGACTCAAAGTGCTCATCCTCCTTCTCATAAGCCTTCGACTTTTTCTTGACGTTCAGAGCATCTAGCAGCAGCTCAGCAGAAGCACAGGCTGCTTTCCAAGTTACATCCTTTCGGGCGTCCTGAGAGCAGCTTGAAGAGGATGATGACGAGTTGGAGTGCTCCTAAGGTCACAATAAATCAACAGTTAGGTGAGGGCAAGAAATGGTTTGATTGCCATTTGAAATCTACTGTTGCAAGTTCATTGAGAATTTTGATGTTTCCCTTCTATTTCAGGTACATTTTGAGGCTACAAAATTTATTACATTATTCTACAATTTTAAATTTTGAAATCATTCTAAACAGATTTCTAAAAAACAAAACAGAGAGATACCAAAGAATGCGAACACTGATGAGCTCGCAGTACAGTATTGCGACGCCGCCACGCCAGAGGTGCTGATATGTAATACAAGCATATGAGTAATTCCCAACACATAAAAAGTAGGTCGATGACACTAGAATTTTCCACTAATGCAATTTAATTTCGTGGAGCCTCAAAAAATTTACTTCTATGATAAACTTGACAGAAAAAGTTAGTCTGGGCACTCTCATGAAGTTGACCTCACAACATAAGGAAAGCAATTTGATGAGGAAGATACCTTAATATCCGTTCCAGGATGCTCTTCATCCTCCCTTCCATATTCAAGGAAGTTCGAAGCAAGCTTTGGACCTAGTTCCACCTGAGAGCAGGTCTTCGTGCTAGCAGTCTCGATCTTACGCGACCGCTTGGACTGGCCTTTTTTCTTAGGGACGTTGTAGCTACCAGGTTTCATATAGACCTTCGTATCTTGAGCCGGATCATCTGAAGGTTTCTTCTCATTGACTTGCTCTTCAAGCATTTGACTCGCCGTCCATGGAGCACTCTGTATCATTCTCATGTTTTTCAATGTCCTCAGCTGTCGGTTGGCGTCCATTTTTGAGGTTCCCACAACATCGATACCACTTTTCGGAAGCTCCCGAAGATTCATGGCAGTCTTGGACGAGCCCCAAACACTTTCAGGCCTGGAGTCATCGCGCCTCATGCTGGCGAACCAGGCAGAAAGATTGATAGTTTCACCCTCAACATTATTCTTGACATTCTTCGTTTCAATTTGACTAACCAAGGTCAGGTTCGATGGACTTCGATTTTGGTACAGCAAATTGGAAGGCGCTGAAGGGCTCCAAATGCTCATTGTATCGATACCACTGGTGTCTGGTTGGGGAGCCATTGCTCCTTGACCAGGAAAGCTATCCTTAGCTTGTCTATTCTCCGTGATGGTCCACTTGGTCCGAACTTTGCTTTCCCTTGCCACCGACACCCATCTTGCCTTCTGATCGGTCTTTTGGAGGGTCGGATAGACACTCCGATTGGTCTTCAAAACCTGTGACGTTGTGGCTGGACCTGGGTTGTGACTGAATAAGTTGTAATTGACGTACAGAGCGACGTCACCAGGGAAGGAGGACGTATGCAACAAATTTTCCTGGTAAGGGTCTTCTGTGCTTGCATCTAGCTTTTTGAAGTTTCTGGTAATGTGATCTAGCAGGGCAGACGTGGAGGCCTCCCAGGCTTTGAAAGACTTCTGGAGGTCCTTGTCAAATTTTTGGGAGAGCGAGAGATTTGGCTGTTTGTTGAGGTAGTTGTCTAGGGCTAGCCACCCATTGCTGATCCGGAGAAATGAGTTCATGAGGTCCTGACCGAAAGCCTTGTCATTTAGGTAGATCGGGAAGCATGTGGAGGATTTTGATAGTGCTATTTTTGTGGCTGAGCAGAGACTTAGGAGCCAATTTCTACGGTAGGTGGAGGGGGAGGTTGTTAGGAGCTGCTCCATTTCCGTGCAGCCTGTGTAGATGGCTCGACGGAGGACTTCGGGTGATTGGAGGTCTTCTGGGTGAGAGGTTTGGGTCTCGATGGTTTTGGTAGCTTTTGGGAAGTCATCCAGGTACCAGGAGCTGTAGGTAGGGGGAGCTACTTCTGGAGCTGCAGGCGGAGCAATCGTCGGTGGAGGTGGTCTTTCGAGGTCCAGGGAGGTACTGCAGAGCGCCGACACCATCTTTTCCGCTTCGATCGTGAAGTCGAAGGTGGAGGAATCAGTGAAGTATTTGTCCAACTTTGGGGGCTTAGTCGGGGTTGGGGAGGCAGAGAGTTTGGGGTCTTCTGCCATCTGGATAAATAAAACAAGGACAAGGAATTTTTTTTTTGGTTTTCAGGATGAACCTACCTCAAAAATGGATTCGTTCAAGTTTGCTTGATTGTTGCAGGTCAAGGAATTCCTCTCAGGATACAGAAGTTCGGTCTTGATGGTACTCGTGGTTGGTATGAGTTTTTCATTGGGATAATCGCTGAAATTTGTGGTGGACTGCCCATGACTTGTGCTAGCTAAAGTGGTGGGAAAACCGTCGGAGCTACTTCCGTAGAGCCTTGTTTTGGGGTAAGCAGGCGGGATCGGGTAGTAGGGTGTCTGTTGGACAAATTGGAGATGTCAAACATTTTTATTTTTTCTAAATTTTTGTAGACGAATGAAGGAAATTATTAACCCCTTGATGAGGCACTTGGCTTTGGGTAGGTATGTCATGGATCAAGCAAAATGGTTGGGGCGCGGATGGTTTGCAGTAGGTCTGGGGCAGGACTGGTGGCGTGAAAGCGGGAAAGGTATCGGTTGGAAAGGGCTGGTTGAAGCTTTGTGTCGGCAGGTAGAGAGGATTCAGGGATGGCAGTGGTGCGGCCATGTGACTCGGGTCACACAGGACTACAGGACTCGAAAATGGAAGAGGCTGATGCAGCGCCATCTGCGGGTACTCCTTAAAGCGCGGTCGTGACTTCTGGTGCCATTTTACGGACTTGAGACCTCGGTAATCTGCAATTATTTGGGCAATGTTTTTAGCTTCTCGATAGGGTAAATTATCTATAAACGGAAATTGTTCTGCGATTATGTATGCGTATTTGCAAATGTGTATGATATTGCAGCGCGTGTGCGTGGAGAGAGTGGGGGAGACTTGGTACGCGCGCAGTGACGTTGCGCGGGCGCGACAGTGAGCGTATCTGGTCACATCATGCGGAGGCGGGGCGATTTCGCACTCCTTCCATTGAGTTTCTTTACGTCCTATCCTTATATCACTTCCGGCAATGTGAAAAAAATATATGTAATTTCTAAAAGGTGCAGAGCATAGGGTCGACTGCTTTTGAATTTTTTAAGGACGACAGTTTGGAGGAGGAAAAATGATTTTACCCGTACTACCCCGCAAAAAAAATGCAAACCTTGAGCTCGCAAATTGTAACTATTGGTGACTGGTTGTCTCCGTACATCCGGAAATGACGGGGTTTGGGGATGTCCACAGATTGTATCGTAGAATGTGTAGACCAATTGTTGCTGGGGCAGAACCACCGATGGGGTTGATGATGGTGGCTGGTAAATTGGGATTTTGACACCCGGTATGTCCAGGGAGGAACGACTCGTCGATTCCACTGGAAGCCCAGGGTAAACCATCACTGCATTGACCCATAAAAAAAAAATCCAATTTTTTAGTAAGTCCCAATTTGCAAAAAAAATCGTAATCCATTTAGTACAGATTTTAATTTCCGTTTTTGTAAAAAAAATCAATTTGCAATTTATAGAAAAATGATAGTCCCAAAAAAATGGATATTCCAAAATTTCAATTTTGGAAAGTATAAAATTTGCTAATTTGCCAACGATTCTCTTAGAACTTAATAATATAATTAATTGAATAAAAAAAAAATCGACAGTCAATTAATATGTCAATTTTACCTGAAATTTGCAGGTCAAATCGTCGGCATAATTGTTTTCCAATTGTCCCTTGAACTTCATGATCTTGAAAAATTCATGACACAAGCATTAATGAGGGTTAGCTAATCTATTTTAATTGATGACACAATTGGGAGACCTTGGCAGAGCCGAAGAGGACGAGTCGATTTTGCCCCAGTTTTCCCACCTTTTTCCACCTGACTTTTTTCTCAATGTCGGTCGTCGTCGAATTGCGAATATTTAAACTGGATAAATATCATTAACTGTCAGGTTTGTTCATGCAGAACGGAAAAGGTCGCGATGTACGTGAAAATAGCTGTTTCCGATGATAACAACGATAAAGCGTTTTTTCAGGTTTAAAACATTTGAATATTTCCGGTGTTCTTTTCACGAAATTCGATTGCGGGGTATCATCTTCAACCGATTGTATCTCAATCACTTGAAAAAGTTTACTGCTTATGTTTTAGGATCATACAAGACTGAATGCGCGCTTCGCGCGCCAAATTACGCTTTGCAATTTGAAGTATACTTGTAATAACAATATTTTTTCTGAAGTTGAAAATACTGGTAATCATCAATTCCGAGAAAAGTCAGCTTTCAATTTTCCAATTTGGAGCAACGATCTTTTGAACGGAGGAAATTTTGTGGAAACATCTAACGAACAATCAGAACTTCAGGATTTCGACAATTAAACAAAATATTAAAATATCAACAATGTTTTTTATTCCACAAAGTTCATTCGAGACGATATTCCTTCAAACGAATGTATATAATAGTACAGTGCACTTTCTATAACCCTCCAGTTTGTGGGCCGAAGTTTACGCGTACGAAGAGTTACAGAGTACCCCCTCCACGCTAGCACTAGGCGTGCCCACATAAAGAGCGCCTGTGTGGCTTCGCGCTCTCCCCTCTCCATAGCATTTATATTGCACCGAGCGTGAGCCGACGCGCGGCGGCATTCACCGAAGCGGCCATACCCCTCAAGCACTATTCCTAACGGCACGCGGAGTGGGGACGCGTTCCCCTCTCCTTGCTGGCGTTGGGAGAGTAATGCGAAGTTCACTGTATTGAATATACCCGTTGGCGATATAAATTGCAAAAAAGTGACTCGTACCGTTCTGGAGCTTTTTTTTAGGACTACACTGCTATATAACTATACCAGGGATTACTATAGTTATTGGTAGGTTGCTTATCAGTCCCTTTGGGCAGTTTGTCTCATCACAGTTAGAAACGAAAAGGCAGTTTTACAAATCTGCAATAAAAAATATTGGTATTCATATTATAGCACATATTCAGCTAACCGAGGCAATCTGAATTTTGCTCATACCGAAGTGAAGGTTTGCAAAGTGACTGCCGAAAATCCGCCAACTGTCAAGTTACACGGTTTTTGTGATCGTCGAATGACAATCATCAGGTCGTTGCCCAATTTTTTTTTCAGAATTTTTGATCGCAGGAGAAACCACTTTACATCATATGCAGCATGAGCAAGGTCCATACTCGCATCTGTGAGTTCATTACATGTCAGCATGAAGAAATATAACTGGATCGTCGCAATTCCCATATGCGGTACATAATTCATTTTGTACAAGAAGTTTTCGGTG
Organism: Asobara japonica; assembly: GCA_026005395.1. NCBI lineage: Eukaryota > Metazoa > Arthropoda > Insecta > Hymenoptera > Braconidae > Asobara > Asobara japonica. The sequence continues at coordinate 4,603,556 of BQMI01000298.1, read as the reverse complement.
ATCTGAAAAATTGATAATTTTAGTACGTCGCGAAGGTGCGAAAAAAACTATCAAAATTGCGGGGAAAACTTTACTTAACGCGTTCTCCGTCAATATATTATGGAAAAATAAACCAAATAGGTGTATAGAATTGTTCAATTCGTGTTTGCAGAATGAAATAACTTGAGAGTTATCTGAATAATATAAGTAATTAAAGGAAACTTATGAACATGCGAGGTGGTTGCCATGGCCACCATCTTGATTCGATACCCCCTCCTATTCCCTTAATATGGAGGCGGTGAAAACTGTTAGTCACCTCATCACATTTTCGATTTTTTTCCTCAATTATTGAGGCCTTTGAAACCACTCTCAACTTTTTTCAGTTCATGATTATGAAAATAAGACTTTACTTGGCTGATACTCAACCGCATACAAGGTGCGGCAGTTAAATCCGGATAGATTAAACTTAGTTTTAAAACGTAATTTATTGCCACAAAGTACAAGTGTAAAAGAAAATGTTCTTAGTCAATATTCGTGTGAACTGTCAGGAGTACAATTACTAAATATAACCACCGTTGGCCTCAATTACCACCTCCATCCTTGTCCTGAAGCGGCCGCACGCTCTCTGTAACGCAGCGCGGTCCATATTGGCGAATGCTGCTTCGCTAGTGGCGCGCAGAGACGCGACATTAGGGTGCCGCGACTTGTTGGTAACCCGTTCAACAAGGCTCCAAACGTAGTAGTCGAGGGGGTTCATATCCGGGTTATTCGGGGGCCAAAACTCTTTGGACCAGAACATGTCCGCATTGTCTGATATCCACTTTTGGACTGAATGGCTTGTGTGAGCCATTTCGGACTTCTCCGCAGCATTGTATTTCGCCACAACATCATAAACAGTCGATCTCGGGTAGCCGAAGAATCGAAGGATCTCGGTCGCCGAACGCCCAGCGCGAAGGCTTTCAATAATCGCGGCTCTTTGATTGTACTCCGCACTTGTACGTAGCCTCTCGGCTATTTTAAGGTTATGACTGTTTACTGGACGCCCACGGCATTGAGCGACCTCAATTGCGACCTCTGACGGAAGTACGATATGGCGGGAAATTCAAATGGAAATTTGTCCGGATTTAACTGCCGCAACTTATATATCGATGGAAGAACGGGTTATATATATCATACCGGTACAATCTGGTATAAGCACACGGAAATCAAGAGACTGAGAACGATGACCATCCCAAGAATTGTATGTCTGTGAAGCTCCTTCACGACATCTATGAATTTCATGAGATTCTGATGCTTGATAACGCACTCTGAAAACCGTGTGTAAATCAAATTTTCATTAGTCGCTGATGAATCATCGGGCTGACCGCAAAGATTTCTCAGCTCTTGCTGGAGTATTATAAATTGGCCAGCGAGTGTTATATTAATTAAGCAGAGAAAATTGTCAAAACAGAAATAGCATACGCAACATTGATTTGCTAATATTATCTGTATAAACATAAATATAGTATTTTGTTCTTAGTTGGTTAATCAATTTTTCTAAATGGTCAAGAAACACCGATAAATACCTCGAGAGCATATATGAGTTCATACCAAGGACTCGCTGTTAATGGCAAATCAAACCATATTTTTGATGGCAATATTCTGTCCACGGATTTTTCACCTGGATGGGCTGCAATTAAAAATTAGGATAGTCAAATTGATGAATAGTCTGCATGGCACTTCCTACTAAATTCGAAAGACTTTCAAAATTTTTCTAAACTCAAATTTTATAGAAATTTTATTGAAAAAACTTTATGGATAAATCAAATTTCATTAACTCCAAAAACTTTGGAAATTGCAGAAAAAATGTTTGGTTATTAAAAAAAAAATTGTGCAATTAGTATAAACAATTTACCCTTAAATTACCAAGCCATGGACTGAGACAATACATAACGCTGGTTAAATGACACATCGTTGCAATTAATATAATAATGGGTCCGCTTCTCGTGGTACATTGCTTCATCACATCAGTTCCATAATCATCATATTGGGAAAACCAAAAATTATCTTTAGCGTGAATAATAACATAGTGGTATATTTTCCGTTGACTAGTAAAAATGATCGATTTCCAGAGACCCATGCCGACAATTAACGCATACATAGCAGCGTATGTCATTTTCTGAAAATTTTTCCATTGCAATTATTTTCTTCTAAGAGTGCAAGGAAGGAACTTGTAAGGTTTTTAGTATTCGGTGTATGTTCTCTATAGTGAAAAGGAGAGACCGACGAAAATATCGACGTATATCGAAATTATCGAAAAGCGTAAGACCGAAACCGACGCGACGCCAGCGGCGGAAACGGGAGATGCGCGGGCGAAGCACGCGCAGCCACACTCGTTGCGGATTTTTTTTAGCAGAATAACTCGATAGATTTTCAAGTAAACCTTGTATTCGTATTTTATGCATCACTTACATTAACATCCTCAAAACTATGATACAAGTCAGCAGTGGTAATGGCCAGAGCCAGTATAAGCGCCAGGACAGAGTAAGTTGCAATGATGTCCAGAATACGTTGTTGAGAAGGTTGATCACCCGGCCAAATCCCGGAGCACCTCAGAAAGAACGTTGTCACCCTCACCGCTAAAGTATGCCCGGGCGGTGATGACATGCTGTCTGCACGCACGGAGAACGATTGACAAACCCGAACGGTTCTTGCAGTGTCAGAGGTCCCCCACTTAAAACGCTTTGAATATTGATGAGCATCAATGACTGCTGGTGTCCACTGCTTTCTTTTCACCAATATTCCCAGTCGCGGTAATTGGTCAATTATGTCCGTCACTTTTTCTAGCTTGAAGTGAGCACCCTCTGCAATTTGCTGACCAAGATAATTACCTGGTAGGGGTCGGGAGAGACAATCTATCACACGCAACTCATACAATGTAGTCAAATGACTCTTTTCGCATTTCTTGTCGCTAACACTTTGTATCATCGTATGTCTTCGATGTATTAACTACAACTTGCGTGCACCACGCGATGGAACGAGGTGTGTTCGGTCTTAGAAGGATGAATAATCGGAAAAAAGATTTGAGAATCGGAGCTGACTGGTCGACGTTGGCAGCGACAATCAAGATGGCGGCGCCCAGACATCTCACCCACCTCGTATGTTGTAAGACCTTTTTCAATGGCTTATCTTTTAGCGACCACTTTCAACTTATGTACAATTGTGATCCTCGATTGAACAATTTTTTTGAGATATTTTGCACAGTGGTTGATTCAGATTTTATAGAGGTTTCATGGAAAAAAGTCTTGAGACTCGGTCCGATCCCTAGTCCCATCGTCAATAGTCTCGGTTACCTGTGTCGTGAACGAATGTGCCTAAATAAATGAATACACCACATAATTCTAATTTGACATAACTTTTTTTTCTTTATTTTACGACTTTATAACATTCTCCAGTTCAATTAAATTATTCATATTGGTATTAATTTAAGCTCTAAACATAACAATTTCCGTACTTTGAAGATTATTTATAATAAGATTAAAATGTGAACAGTGCCTGTGACGTATTACAGAAAATTATTTAAACATCATTGGTAAACAAACATATGTAAAGGAATTTTGAACCATAGGAGAATTCTCTGAGGAAACGGCTTCCAAGGCAGTGTGAAGAAATGCACGAGATTTGGCCCGTTCTTTTTTTTGTAATTAATTAATAATTAACTTATAATTATGAATATACAATAATTTAATTCGCTTATTGTTCAATTTTTCCACCGCACCTATAATGATTTTCAATTTTTAAAATTACTTCAACTGTGTGTTTTCTTCTCAGTGTCCTATTCATTGTGCCATTTTACTTAGTTTATATTAATTCAACAAAGCGTACAGTTAGTTCGAGAGGAATGAGACGTTGTGAGATTATTTAGTCTATTTTTCAATTGATATAGAAAAGTTACAGAAGAAAAATCTGTAAAGTATAATAGAATGGGGAGTTCCTTGGACAATTATGGGAAATTTTTCTTTAATTTTCTTCTCCTCTTAAATAAAATTTAAGAAGAGTCTTAAATTTTTCCTGTGATTTTCCCATAAAATTTTTAATACTATCCTCCATAGTGTCAAACTATCGTGCAAAAAATCTTTTCCAATGGCCCTTTAAGGGCCTTTTTCATCTTTTCACCTATTTATGAATTTCCAGAAATTTCGTCACTAGAAAACGAAGTAAACGTTTATTTCTTGACCAAGATATAATGAAGGATGGCCGTCAACATTATTATTTTTTCAGATGACAATGATTCGATGATTTCATGAATATTCACTAGCACTCAGCTTTTACAATGCCCCTTGCATTTTTCAATTATTTGATTTTTTTTTCAACGTTACTCATCTGCAACTGCCTTTATCAGGCTTAATTGCCGATGAAGCTGCGATAGGCGGTGCCGATGATACACAGGAACATTAGAATAAAGTGGGCAGATTTATTCAAAATCGTTGTAGCTCCGTTGCACTTGTCAGTAAGGCAGGAGCAAACTTCTTGTCGGCCTCCAAAACCGCCACGCTGATAGCAGCGACCTTTATAGTTGGACTCGTCGTATCCGCAGGTTCGAATCACTCGAGTTTCAGGCACAACTGTGAATGCAAATTGAGACCTTGGAGTCATTTTACATTTGTAATTTCCCTATTTTCATTATCTCTATTCAGTTTATGGATATCAACTGCATCGCGTAAGCTTATCAGAAGTTCAGTTGCGTTCCTGTAGGAGCGCGTGAATCGGTAAGTGGAAATGTAATGCGCATGCGCGGACCAAAATTTTGTGGATACACGTGGCTACTCCATGGAAAACAGCGCTTGTCAGAGAAACGGAAATAATTTGATCTAATCCGGAATTTGAATTTTGCGCGGGCTGAGGCATCAGCTGACCACTCTAGGTTCAGAAGATGATGTTTCAACCTTTGAGTGATTAAGGAAAAATTAAATGCTGTTTGCCAAGTGACTCACGTCCGTTAACTCCGAACTCAATTGACTGCACAGTTTTTCGGCACATGGTATACTTGGTTCCCCCGGGGCCGAGATTATCACAGCTCCTTAATAATTCATCTGGAGGTATTGGTTTTGCACACCGGGTGTCTTCGTGGCTGTTACAGACGAAACACTGCAGGGCATCCACTAGAATAGAAAAAAATCAATGGATTAATACGAGCCTCTTATAATTTTTTTTAATCTGCATTTCAGCATTTCTTCGAGGGGGACTACTGGACACCCATCCACTTATTGGGTTTTTTCAGATTGTTAAAATAGTATAACTATATATAGTCATTTAGCCGTTTTAAATGCTTTTTATGAGAACAGATTTCAGATTGCTCCAGTTTTCAGATTGACACTATAAATAATTCGTTTATCAACATTTCGTTTATCAGCAGTCACGGAGGCCAGATTATGCAACAGCGGAGATTTCGATTATGCGCAGATTTTCTGTAAACACAGCCGCACAGTTTGTGATCGAGAAAATATGAAAAAAATATTATTAAAGAAAATTATTGGGGAATTGAATTGAGAGCAATGAACTTTAACCCAGTGACAAACTCGGGGAGGTTTGTTCCGTTCTGAAAATCAATGTAGCTCCGTTGTACCTACAAAGATGACCTAGAAAATGTGGACAATTCTCAACCATGGAAGTCGAAAAACTTCCCGTTTGCTTTAAATATTCTTGGAGAATTTTTCAGAATTTTCGGACCATTATTTTTGCATAGTTTCGAAGATTTGGAAGACACTTTTTTGATCGGTCGGAAGTTTTTCAATGCATTGCAATATTCAATTAAATATTTTTGGTGATCTAGTTTTGGTGCAGCTCGTATAGTGTACTTGTGCTGGGACACTTATGACTGATTAACAGGTAGAAAAAAATTAGAGCGGATTCTTGCTAATGAATGCCATGTGCACCGATTGGTTCATTTTCTTAGGGCAAAAATATTTATAGGGGATATGTGTAACTTATAACTGGATAGATCTAGATAGTTTTTCAGCTATTTATAGGTATAAATATCTATAGCTATATATGATACCTATATATTTCAAGGCCCTATGTCCTATATATATATCTATGTGTTATCTCCTGGTATAGAAATGGGGAATTTATTGATCAATAGTAGAAATGCAAATTTTGTTTTGAAAATTATTTTTGAAAGTTTAAGTTATAAAATTTTTGGAATTATTTATATTTTTAAATATATTGGTTTGCTAATTTTGAGTTTTAGTTTTCAATAAATTCCATGAAAATTTTTAGCTTAAAAAAAATTCCAGCAGGTCATCTTCGTTTCCTACTTTTGAACAATCCAAAAATTTTGTCTGTAATAAGCGCGCCCTCACAAATCCCCCCATTTTTTCCCCATTGAAGACGCGCGCACTTTTGTCGTCATCGATCCACACTCGCAGCCGAGGGTGCGGGAACAAAGGGAAAGTTCAATATTTGAAAATATTTCTAAATGACCCGTTTAAAATATCTTACGAAAATTATTATTTTCAAATTAAATTTGCAGTGACAACATAATGAGCCGGTAAATTCTATACTCCTGAAAATGGCGCGAAATTATCCTAAAAAACTGCAAAGTGTTTAAACGAATTGGAATTGTTAAAATAATGATAATAATAATAGTAATTTTGACCATGCTTCATAAAAGTTGATTGACAAAATTTTACGCAATAATTGACGCGCTCTACAATTTATGGGGAAAATGGAAATTATTGACAATTTCGAATAAACTACAATTCACTTTTTTTCGTAGTACCTGCGATATATATTTACTGATCCCCTTAGGGTTACAATGACTTCCGCTTCTTTCCTCACACTTTTCCCTTGCTTTTTTCTTAGTACCTCTATTTCATTACAATATAGTTACTCACCCGAATGCCCCAGAAACAAGCAGGCACTGCATATTACAATTATAATTTGGGCCTTCATCCTTATTCCTCTCGATTGATTTCTATCCAAAACAGAATTATTAGAATGATATAATATTGCTCACTGAACTTCGACTGATATAAACGATATCGAAAAATTCATTCATAAATAAAACCAATATATATATATATAATTTCTCAGTGAGATCGGGCGGATATCATATACAAAATATTCGAAACTTCAAATTTTCCCAATTGCGATATCGTGAGAAGTAAACGCGTTCTATGAAGCAGAAAAAGTTTTAAACTTGGTTTTTCAAAGAATTATTCCAATGATTTTTATAATTTTTTTTTTTTAGAAAAATTTGAAATTTTCGAAATTTGGTGTTCTGAAGATGGACTGAAAAAAATTAGGGAGGGGGGGGGGCACCTACCGACCGAGCGACCCCAGAACGTCGAGAGCTGGGATTGCACTGTTGTTTCCAGTGGAGTCGGCTGACACAACTTCCACCACCCCAGCAATTTCAAATACGCATATGTGTGAGTTTTAACACAAGTTGGCGACGATAGTGTGAGTGGGGGGGGGGGGGTCTTCCGGAACCGACGCAGTAGACGAGAATTTGTTTTGGTGCGGAAGCGAAAACAAGGGGTCTCAGTTTGGGCAAGTGGGTGGGGGGGGGGGGGGGGGGTCGAGAAAATTCGTATTTTGACGCTGAGGTAAATATTTTTTTCCCGCTGCTCCATCCAGGTCTTACTCTCCAAACTTTTGCAGTATTCCAAATGAATATGCGGAACGGTAGGCAAAAAAACTAGGGGTGACAGGTACGGCATCTCGAATTATAATGATTATTTTACCCGCCAAAATTTTGTCCAATTAGAGCCGACTTTTTGAGGTCACGTGACATCTTCCCGCCAGTTCTATTTTGTTCATTTTTTCTCCACATATTTCGTCCAATTAGAGCCCACTTTTTGAGGTCACGTGACATCTTTACGCCAGTTCTATTTTGATAATTCATTCGGCTACATCAAATGAATTATCGAAGCGATAATTTCGCATTAACTCATTAATTGTTTGTCATCAGTTTGACGGTATAATCGGACAAAATTGGCGGGAAAATAATAACTGAAAATTCACATTTCGTTAACTGCACTCTTTTAGTTCAATGTATGAAATTTGTCAGCTGTCAATTCAATTTTTCGCACCTTCATTTGTGACGTTATTCGAGCTCGGTATTATAGAAAGATTTTATTTATTTAAAAGCGACAGCACGATGCGTTTATAAACAAAGTGCTTATACATACCTTACATTGGCGCTTGTATATATGTGTAGTTTGATATTTTGGTACTGTCGAACGCGGACAACGAACGAAATTCTATAGCAATCGGACCGGGGGGGGGGGGGGGGAGAATTGGCGGGAAAATATTTAACCTAAGTATTTCAATAAGAGCCGTTATTGTGGATTGTTGTCAATCAATTTCATTTGATGGGGTATAGTATATTATATATAGACATATATTGGCTATAGTATATAGGTATTAGATATGTATATATGTATCACATGAAGTCAAGTGGTAGTGATTGGTCATCGGCTGCAAGAATGTGAAACGGGAAAAAACATGTGATGAAAAAGAAGTTCAGTGCAAAAGACAATCCCATTCGTGTCCAAGTGTTATTTAAAAACTGAAGCACAAGAATACCCAACTGTGAATTCATAGAATACATAGAGTAATCACAGGCTCCAGTGCTACTGGCAGAGCTTCGTAAAGTGGATAATGTTTCGCTTCCTGTGACACAGAAGATCGGCAAATCAAGTGGTGAGAATCAACATTAATTCATTACAATGATAACTAAAGAACGGAGATTGCAACATCAATATTTAAGTTTTCGATGTTGAGAAGGCAAGGAAAGGGTTGCGTTATCGGAACTTGCAGGTGAAAAAGTTTAAATCTTCTTTTTTTTGCTTAAAGTCAGATTTTTTGGAAGTGCGAAATTTCAAGTTTTTCCAATATAATTTTTGGCGATAACCTTTGGATAGCATCAAACGCAAAATTTTTTGTTTTGTGAAATACGGGACTTTTTCTGTCTGGTAGACAACCGAATGTAGAAAACTTTGCTATGTGAAGGAAGTGACGTTGCTATATCAATATCCGAATATTGGGTGATGATAAGTATCGGTTACATCATAATTGGCTAATTACCAGCCCGCATGAAGAGTCAACTCAGAGAATTTTTCAAACTGAACATTACGTGCGCACGCGAAATAGAGCGGAACCGTTCACTGGGCCGAGGGCACGCACGTGAGCTATTCAGCATCATTCATCCATTAGTGTAATAGATAACACGTCGAGGGGTAGTTGAGCGTCTGCTCTGTTTCATTTGTTGCTTAACTCTGAATTACATAATTGTGATGAAATTAGGTCACAGGGAATTTTTTTTAAAAATCTTGAGGCGTGTGTGTGTGTATGTGTGTGCATGCTATCCCTCTCGTTTGTACGTTTCACAGTACTTTTTCTTGAGCATTGCTTAGGAAGGGACTACCGGACACCCATCCATGCGGCAGGGGCCGACATTTGCCATTGCAGCCACCTGCGATGCAACCCCTCCCCCCCCCCCCCCGCAGCCTCGGGTTAGGTTCTCACCCGGTTTTGCGGTCTCATTTTCTGGGTAACGCCGATAGGACAGAATACTCCCGCCATCGGCATATCCTGAATATGGATATTCAAAAAAAATCAATTGTCAATGCGAACTTAGTTCGGACGCGTTTTTCGTAGATCATGTTCTACACGATAAAAAAACGTTGGTCATGATTTTATTCAATGAATCTTTGAAAAAGCTTTCACATTATGTTGAATCTTATATATTGAATTTCATAGCTTAATTAGTAGTCAATAATAAGGCAATTATGCAGAAGAAAAAAAACCAATGGTTAGGGGAAAAAATTGACGAGGAATTACAACCTTCGGCATTTCTACATTCGCAGACATATTGATAGCTATCTTTGCTGTACTTTCCCTTGTAGCAAGCGTCCTCTTCACTCCCATGAGTTGCGCATTCCCGTATAGTAAAGGATTCTCCTGGGTCCTTGAAGTAAACTGAAAATTTGAGAATTGTTGATTAGCGTTGACACATGTGTAATGTGCATATGAAAGCAGTGTGACACATAAAAAAATAGGAAATACTAAAATTGCATTATCAACATCGACATCAACATCAACATCAACATCAACATCAACATCAACATCAACATCAACATCAACATCAACATCAACATCAACATCAACATCAACATCAACATCAACATCAACATCAACATCAACATCAACATCTACGTCAACTTTTTTTTCGCATCAATGTGTCAGATAATCTTCAAATTTTTGGATTGAATTATTCAACTTACATGCGGAAATAATTTTACGGCAATAGTTATGGGTGTCAGGACAGCGCCGGAGGTATCCTGGAGCGACCTCTCCTGCTGTGCAGTTATTGTCCTTCAGACTGTCGCATTGATAACAATGAATGGCAAAACATGCTGAATAAAAATATCAGAAGTTTTAGTTATAAAAAAGGCAAGAACGTCGAGGATTTTCAAAACGTCAGAAGATTTTGACAATTTTACAAAGAGTATTTATATATTTTTTTTCATTGCAAGAACATTCAAGTTCTAAGTGAATTTTTTGCCAAACTAAAAACAAATTATTGAAAAAATTTCCAAAATTTTGAGGTTTTCACAATTTCCAAAAAACAAGTTTGGAAATTTTGTCATAAATGCAGACTTAATTTTATAGATTGTGATTGCTACAATATTTTATATAATCGGCTTATCTAATTTACTTGTATGAACCATAACTGCGGCGACAAAAAAAATAATGACATAATGAGCCATTGTGGGCAGTACAACTGGAAATTACGAGTGTAATCCACCGCTTCGGCTTATGGAAATTGTAGGCATTTTTAAAATCCCACTTCAACCGGTTAATGTTGAACCCAACTTCGTCGTAAGCGCTGTTTACATTTGTAGGTTGCGACCACTTCCGGTGTGAAGTTAGTCACAATGGACGATTTATTCTCCATAGCCGTTCCTCCATTTAATTCGAGGATTTTCAATGGTGCGCATAATCAACCATGGATATTGGGGCCAAAAATTCAATTTTAAAAAATTTAAGTTTGCCTCCCCATAAGACCCCAATGTTAAATTGGGCCAAAATCGAAAAAAATTAATTTCAATTTTTCGACCCGAAATCGACGGAAATATCTTCTAGGGGTTCCTATTGGATATTATCAACGCACACGGGGCCAGAAATTCAGTTTTAAAAAAATTAAGTTTGCCTCCCCATAAGGTCCCAATGTTATTTTGGCCAAAATCGAAAAAAATTAATTTGACTTGTTCGACCCAAATTCGACGGAAATATCTTCTAGGGGTTCCTATTGGATAGTATCAACGCACACGGGGCCAAAAATTCAATTTTAAAAAATTTAAGTTTGCCTCCCCATAAGGTCCCAATGTTAATTTTGGCCAAAATCGAAAAAAAAAAATTTGACTTTTTCGACCCAAATTCGACGGAAATATCTTCTAGGGGTTCCTATTGGATAGTATCAACGCACACGGGGCCAAAAAATCAATTTTAAAAAATTTAAGTTTGCCTCCCCATAAGGTCCCAATGTTAAATTTGGCCAAAATCGAAAAAAATTAATTTGACTTTTTGGACCCAAATTCGACGGAAATATCTTCTAGGGGTTCCTATTGGATAGTATCAACGCACACGGGGCCAAAAAATCAATTTTAAAAAATTTAAGTTTGCCTCCCCATAAGGTCCCAATGTTAATTTTGGCCAAAATCGAAAAAAAATAATTTGACTTTTTCGACCCAAATTCGACGGAAATATCTTCTAGGGGTTCCTATTGGATAGTATCAACGCACACGGGGCCAAAAATTCAATTTTAAAAAATTTAAGTTTGCCTCCCCATAAGGTCCTAATGTTAATTTTGGTCAAAATCGAAAAAAATTAATTTGACTTTTTCGACCCAAATTCGACGGAAATATCTTCTAGGGGTTCCTATTGGATAGTATCAACGCACACGGGGCCAAAAATTCGATTTTAAAAAATTTAAGTTTGCCTCCCCATAAGGTCCCAATGGTAATTTTGGTCAAAATCGAAAAAAATTAATTTGACTTTTTCGACCCAAATTCGACGGAAATATCTTCTAGGGGTTCCTATTGGATAGTATCAACGCACACGGGGCCAAAAATTCAATTTTAAAAAATTTAAGTTTGCCTCCCCATAAGGTCCCAATGTTAATTTTGGCCAAAATCGAAAAAAAATAATTTGACTTTTTCGACCCAAATTCGACGGAAATATCTTCGAGGGGTTCCTATTGGATAGTATCAACGCACACGGGGCCAAAAATTCAATTTTAAAAAATTTAAGTTTGCCTCCCCATAAGGTCCCAATGTTAATTTTGGCCAAAATCGAAAAAAATTAATTTGATTTTTTCGACCCAAATTCGACGGAAATATCTTCTGGGGGTTCCTATTGGATAGTATCAACGCACACGGGGCCAAAAAATCAATTTTAAAAAATTTAAGTTTGCCTCCCCTTAAGGTCCCAATGTTAAATTTGGCCAAAATCGAAAAAAATTAATTTGACTTTTTCGACCCAAATTCGACGGAAATATCTTCTAGGGGTTCCTATTGGATAGTATCAACGCACACGGGGCCAAAAATTCAATTTTAAAAAATTTAAGTTTGCCTCCCCATAAGGTCCCAATGTTAATTTTGGCCAAAATCGAAAAAAATTAATTTGATTTTTTCGACCCAAATTCGACGGAAATATCTTCTAGGGGTTCCTATTGGATAGTATCAACGCACACGGGGCCAAAAAATCAATTTAAAAAAATTTAAGTTTGCCTCCCCATAAGGTCCCAATGTTAAATTTGGCCAAAATCGAAAAAAATTAATTTGACTTTTTCGACCCAAATTCGACGGAAATATCTTCTAGGGGTTCCTATTGGATAGTATCAACGCACACGGGGCCAAAAATTCGATTTTAAAAAATTTAAGTTTGCCTCCCCATAAGGTCCCAATGGTAATTTTGGCCAAAATCGAAAAAAAATAATTTGACTTTTTCGACCCAAATTCGACGGAAATATCTTCGAGGGGTTCCTATTGGATAGTATCAACGCACACGGGGCCAAAAATTCAATTTTAAAAAATTTAAGTTTGCCTCCCCATAAGGTCCCAATGTTAATTTTGGCCAAAATCGAAAAAAATTAATTTGATTTTTTCGACCCAAATTCGACGGAAATATCTTCTGGGGGTTCCTATTGGATAGTATCAACGCACACGGGGCCAAAAAATCAATTTTAAAAAATTTAAGTTTGCCTCCCCATAAGGTCCCAATGTTAAATTTGGCCAAAATCGAAAAAAATTAATTTGACTTTTTCGACCCAAATTCGACGGAAATATCTTCTAGGGGTTCCTATTGGATAGTATCAACGCACACGGGGCCAAAAAATCGATTTTAAAAAATTTAAGTTTGCCTCCCCATAAGGTCCCAATGTTAAATTTGGCCAAAATCGAAAAAAATTAATTTGACTTTTTCGACCCAAATTCGACGGAAATATCTTCTAGGGGTTCCTATTGGATAGTATCAACGCACACGGGGCCAAAAATTCAATTTTAAAAAATTTAAGTTTGCCTCCCCATAAGGTCCCAATGTTAATTTTGGCCAAAATCGAAAAAAATTAATTTGATTTTTTCGACCCAAATTCGACGGAAATATCTTCTAGGGGTTCCTATTGGATAGTATCAACGCACACGGGGCCAAAAAATCAATTTAAAAAAATTTAAGTTTGCCTCCCCATAAGGTCCCAATGTTAAATTTGGCCAAAATCGAAAAAAACTAATTTGACTTTTTCGACCCAAATTCGACGGAAATATCTTCTAGGGGTTCCTATTGGATAGTATCAACGCACACGGGGCCAAAAAATCAATTTTAAAAAATTTAAGTTTGCCTCCCCATAAGGTCCCAATGTTAAATTTGGCCAAAATCGAAAAAAATTAATTTGACTTTTTCGACCCAAATTCGACGGAAATATCTTCTAGGGGTTCCTATTGGATAGTATCAACGCACACGGGGCCAAAAAATCAATTATAAAAAATTTAAGTTTGCCTCCCCATAAGGTCCCAATGTTAAATTTGGCCAAAATCGAAAAAAATTAATTAGACTTTTTCGACCCAAATTCGACGGAAATATCTGCTAGGGGTTCCTATTGGATAGTATCAACGCACACGGGGCCAAAAATTCAATTTTAAAAAATTTAAGTTTGCCTCCCCATAAGGTCCCAATGTTAAATTTGGCCAAAATCGAAAAAAATTAATTAGCCTTTTTCGACCCAAATTCGACGGAAATATCTTCTAGGGGTTCCTATTGGATAGTATCAACGCACACGGGGCCAAAAATTCAATTTTAAAAAATTTAAGTTTGCCTCCCCATAAGGTCCCAATGTTAAATTTGGCCAAAATCGAAAAAAATTAATTTGACTTTTTCGACCCAAATTCGACGGAAATATCTTCTAGGGGTTCCTATTGGATAGTATCAACGCGCACGGGACCAAAAATTCAATTTAAAGAAACTTAAGTTTGCCTCCCCATAAGACCCCAATGCTAACTTTAGCCAAAATCGAAAAAAAATCATTTGAATTCATTTGAGTATATACACAGGACTAAACACATATTTCGTACGTGTAGCTTGATGTGTATTTCCGAAGTATGACGAAATTGGGAGTTATAGGCAAATTATCTATTGATATTGGCCAAGGGCACTGCATGATAATGAAGAGACGCTAAATGTCCTAGAATTTATTACATTTTATCTTGGAGGAAACATCGAAGGACCGCTGCAGTCATTGCAAATGATAAGCGATCTTCACTCGTAAATCCCATTAAAAAAAACCGTACTCTCCCTCATCACGGGAGATCTCGTAAAGAAAAAAGTTCGTACTCTCCCTAATCGCGGGATTTATCGTGAGTGTAGCGAAAAATCGAGGAGAAAGTACAAAAAGTGAAATATAAAGTGCCAAGTCCAGAAACATTCTTTTTTTAGCAACGAACAAAAACATCGATACATTGTGAATTCGAACGGTTTCCGTCATGATCACCTTCCGGTTCGAGCGAATGCACTTTGCGCATCCCAAGGTTCTATCGGTTACCGACAACAATAGTTGGTATTCCCTTCCTTATCCGCGCGCGGTTTCAAATGCCGCGACAAATTTTATAGTTGAACGATTTGCGCAGGCGCTTACAATCGTCTCCATAATTCTCGATATATCTCTCGGGTATTCCCCGTAGATGATGAGAACTATATTATCCCCAGCAGATCCTTCGCGGGTTCCCTATGTGGCCGTTCGGCTGCTCTCCATGTCATGAATACATATTCTTGTACTTATGCGATTTGTACCACTCTCATTATACCCTTGAACAGTTAAAATTTTTTTTTTATCAATAGATCAAATTACTACGTTCAATCATTCGTTATTGAAACCTATTCGCAAAATGATTTCATAAATTTTAAAAATATTCTAGCGATATAAATGAGCGTGCCCCACCGCAACCATAATACTCGCGGATTTGTAATCGCGCCAAATATTTTTCCTTTATAGCCAAATATCTCGTTAACGAATTGCGCTGAGGAAAAGTGTTATTAAACATTTTTTCACGGTAATTAGATTTTCGATAAACAAGGTCTCCGGTGATGTTTTTTTTAATCCACGCAATCGCGAGATAAATCCAACAATTCAATTCATTGAAAGTGATGTGAAGAGACATTGATCACGTTGTATTGCTCCCAACATAAATTTGCACACACACACACACACACACAGACGGGCGCGCACTCATACACATGGGTGATTCCCATAAAACGTATTTCAAAAGCAAACCGATGTTTTTCCCATCGCAAACTTGAAAATATGGGCCAAGTGTTCAATACTAGACCTACTCTTCAACTCGAGAGAGCCAAGCCAAGGCAACGATTGACGCTACTTGCATCAAACCAAATAACGACTTACTAATAAAATCGGTCCTCGTGGATTTTCTCAGCATCCCATAGAAGCATTATTGTTATTTGGGTCGCGGCAATGTGGCGCCAAGCGTCGCGACGCCCTGCTACCAGCCCTCCTATCACTTCCTACTCCTCTTGTAGTGTTAGTCATCCAGGATTTTCCACCCCTCCAGCAAGTCTACGCATTTGTCCTCCACCAAGTTGTCTAAAATTCGGAAATTCAATTTATTATCAATGCCTCCTCCTCATTTTTTTTTTCATTCATTTTAGACGAAGAAACAAATATAAGTTCGGTGACCGACGGTTGTGGCCGTGCGGGTTAAAGCACTGGAATTGGGGGGGAACGATTGAGATCTGAGATCACCGGTTCGAGACCGGCAGAGGCGGTATTTGGGGTTTTTTTTTCAGGCTTTAACTCACACCACACAACCGAGCGGGAGTTTCGTAAAAGAAACGAGCTGTACAAATCTGAGGTTTTTTCCAATGGTTTTCCCTCGATTCCAGTGACAAAACTGGGCGAATGCTGTGCAGTGGGGTTAAGGGGGGGTGGGATGGGAACAAATCGTAAAGACCCGAAAGGGTATACGAATAGAGTAGAGTTGTCAAAGATATAAGTTCGGTGCATTTTTAGCGTCGACTTGGGATCAGAACACTGATAGGAAAATATATATAGGTATATGAAGAATGGACCCTCTGGGGTGATTTTTTTTTTCATAGAGTTTCAAAATCCCAAAAATTTTCCAAATTTCAAAAATTCTCAAAATTAAAAAAAAATCCAAATTCCAAAGATTTTCAGAATTTTTAAAATTTTCCAAATTTAAAAAATTTTCAACATTTTAATCATTTTTGAAACTGCCAAAATTTTTCAAAATTTCCTAAATTGTAGAATTTTTCCAAAACTGGCATATCTCTAAATTTTCAAAATCCTGAAATTTTTTTAGATATTTCAAAAGTTATAATTGGTTCACGATTCTACGAAATCGCGGTAGTTATATGGTACTGAGGTGTGAATCTTAGGATTCATGGACCAATGCCAGAGGACAGAGCTGATTGTCATATTGGTAGCTACTTCGGATGTGATTAATGGGGCAATAACAGTTACTCATTATGTACGGAATTGACGGCTTCTGTCTATTGGTCAATGGCGCCATTCACAGACTGATCGATATACAATATACATATATATATGTACCCATTTTCTCGGATCTCGTATCCAAATAATTGACAAACAAAGTGGTTGGAGCATGTATCCCGACGTGGCAATAGATCGAACCCTTTCACTTGCCTGTGCAAGTAAAGTATTATAAAATTTATCTTACAATAATTTCCCTTGAATCAGAATTTTTTCTACTTCAGCAGGTTGCCGGTCTGTCATGAACAGCAATATCATTTATCCTAGTATATCACTGAACTACTGTTCAACTACAAACTTTTAATTTTATTCATTAATCTGGTACTTTGTCAGGTTGGAATGACGATTTACGCTGGAACTTTTCTGTCTGTATATATGCCAACATATTTTCGAAATATGGCGTGGGTGTATAATACACATGTACATGCACATGTACACATATACCTATATATATGTATCTATATGTACACATATGTATATATACATATATATGTATATCTATATTCATATAAGTATATGGAACCCACTACAGTTCTTGAATTTTTTTTTTTGTGCCGCTGAAACAATGAGCGTGACTAAAAAATCTCTACGGATAAAAATCTCAGCGAGAGCCAAACTGAGCCAAACGCTGAGATGAGGGCTAGTCAGCCTCACTGGCGCCAATGTTCGCGTTGGCGCCAGGAATCTTCGCTTTTCTACCCCCCGCAATCCCCGTGATATCCCGATCGATGTGCGGGGGGGTGGTGGGTGGAATGGTGGGTTATGTGGGGGGGGGGGGGTGGATTCGAAGGGGGGGAGGTGGGTTTGTAGCCTCATAACACAGAAAAGCTCCGAGGAGTAGAAACGCAGTGGATTTACGTCGCAGGACTCACTTGAATGATGGCCCCTCCCTCGGTTTTTGTCAGTGCTACGACCCTGTCATCATCCAGGAATAAGGGGATGCTACCCCCGTATGACTCACTCTACGCACTAATGGAATTACGCGTCTCATGCGTATCGGGGGATATCAATGCGCGGATGTTACATTGGTTAATGGGTCAATGGTTTTGCGGAGGGGGTCAAGGAAGACTTTCGTTTGAAGGATGTCTGTTTGCGACATTGAGGGTGATGATAAAATAGAGCCAGAGGATGTTAAGCATGGAGATCCACGATTTAATCAGGGTAGAAACAAGTCAATTCGGTAAATGACACTGAAAATTCAGTCTTGGGCTAGATGAACGCATTTTTTTGGAGAAAAATTCAAGAGACCACATGTAGATGGTTCAGACCAAGTTCATATTCCAATTTGATAGCCACATTTTTATCCTCGGAAAATAAATATCGCAATGCTTCTCCAATTCAATCAACTGGTGGATTATTTCAAGCCTCAAAAATGTTATGAATCCCTTGCCAAAATACTGATGACGAGCACTTCCTCACGTACACTTCTGTCTCCACTGTAATTGCATTTCCACGTCGTGAACACTTCGTGCTCAGGGTCTGAGCTGACGCGCTCATCATAACATGCTAGAGCTATAGATTGTCGAGGGGTCTCTCGGTTTCCTTGCCTAAAGGGATGGGAATTAAGCACGTACCTATATTCGCCGTTGAATGCAAAGGAGAGAAATTGTTTTATTGAATTGGCCGATGGTTTAACGATGTAATTAGTCATACCACGAGACTTCCCGAGTTATCGGCAGGTTCCTGAAAAAAATTTAATGAAACCAATTTGCCAATTGTCACAGGCCGTGGCAAGCATTCAGCCGCAAACTCTTGGACTCCTAGAATCGACGTGTACATGTGTCGAAACGAACCATTAATTCGAATAAAAACAGAATAACGCATGCCCCTCTCCACTTCCTGGTGGCTATTTTGACATGAGACAGTTGCATGAAACTCGGACATTGGATATATTCAACGAAAATGAGGACAACAGCTGCTGAAGCCATAAAATTTTCATTGACTCTGGCCTCCCGTGTTTTCAAGCTACGATACCGTCCTTCCGGCTCCACAAGAATGCCCGAAAAAAACGAAACTCGTAGATGGAGAACGGACACAAAAGCGAAGATTCGATGAAACTCAATCAGATCATTTGATACTGGGATATCTGTTGATGGGCTTCTAGTGGGGTCCGAAATTTTTGTTGTCATTTCCGCTTTTTTCTGCAAGAGAATGACCTCTCAAAGTGTCTTTTGATCACCATCAGCAAGATGATCGTCAAGACCAAATTCCGTCCAGTCTTTAGAAACCACCATTGTTGATCCATCAATTGGTTCCATATTGTTCAGCAGAATAAGAGAGATGGGAAAGACGTGCGTTATTTCTTATCGCTTCCGCGCGTCTTCTTACCACCCCGGGCGCGCAATTGCCGGACGTCGCCAGAGACGCGTCACCTCATCCTATTGCTCGCCTAGCGCCGCCAACCGACGCCCAAGTACTACGGGCTTGGCGGGAAATGCGTGACGTTCGAGTAAGCACAACAACAAAGGGTGCATACTCATTTCTTTTGTTCGCCGGGTTATTTATATTTTGGATCTACGGGGGAGCGTTTAGTGCGGAATGCCTAGGGCGATGAGTTATTGAGATTAAGGGGACGCTCTTGCTAAGATTTCACCATAGGTTATGTTGGAATATTCAAGCATGACTTCTGTATTGTGCAGCAATCTCTTTGGGGAAATATTGGGAGGAGAAGGGAACTGTCAAGTTTATTTTTTGTTGAATTGCAATTTGAAATTTAAAGTGACAATATGTTTTCCGTTGGAGATACTGTTAAATAATATAGATCTTTTCGTATGTGTCTGATTTCGCTTGACGATTGTGCAAATTGGTCAATTCAAGGGCCCGTCCCGCCCCCCTCGCCTAATGGACACCCATCCTTGAATAACACCCGAAGATTATTTGGCGCGCAATCAAAAATTTCGTAATTTCATTAAATTCAAGTAATGCGACGTTAATATCCACTGTTGAAATTATGCTGGCAGCGAAAATTTGGATGTGCGTGACTCGTCCAGTCACCGTGAATCGGAATTAATGCGCGTAGTGGGGGGGCGGATGAGGGGATGGGGTGGGGTGGTGGTAGGGGACGATGGAGGGCGATAACAGAGGGGGTGACCAAGTAGTGGGGAATAAGATGTAAAAAGCGGGAGAAATATTGCGCGTGGTTGCGCGTCCACTACGCGCCCTATAGTAGGGGGTGGAGGGGGGGGGGGAGGCGGGGGGAGGGGGGTCGTGAAAATCCGTATAGGGTTGGTCTAGCTACGTGCCGACACTCATGCCTCATCCGCTGTGTAAAACACACGTGATTGCAAAGTGATTTTTTTTCGCGATACCAATTTAGTTAATTAATTTAATTAAAGGGCGTCTTCGAGGCGGGAAAAAAAATTCAAAAGTGATTTAATATTTTCACGGGCGATTCAACATGGTTTCCAAGGCTGAATTGTTTTCCTGCTGCGGACTTTTACTTGTTCTCATTGTTAATTCAGGTAATTGAATATTTTGAGTGCTAATTAGGTAATTGATTACGGGAAATTAATTTTGAAGGTGATTTTAGTTTTTTTTTCGTGGAAATTTATGTTTTCTTTATTTGTTGGGCAAATTTGTGTGAAATTCTTTTTTTCTGGAGTGGAAACGCGATGTAAATGAAAAGGGCCCACTTCGTCGATTTCGATTTTTTCGATATTTATGCACTTCTCTTAACGTTGTAGTTTTGTTAATTCGATGTTCTGGTTATGTATGATGTGATTACTGAATACCGCCAAAGTGGGCCCTTTTCATTCTAATGATGGCGACAATTTCTGATACAAATAATCGGGCATTCACAGATATCTAATTAAAAAATATCACAATTTTTTGTACCATCGTTTTTTTTCACTTGTAATTTATTCGGAAAATCAATGTTTATTCAAGATTGTCAGAAAGTATAAAGTAGTTTAATTACTCAATTTACGCCGCTGTATCGTGTCTAAACTTCATAAAACTTTACCGCTAAGTTAGGCTAAGATATAGGTATAGAAACCCCATAACCATCTGTTTGCCGTGTCTCTTGACATACCTTGAAGCGTCCCTTATATGGATTATTATCATTATCGATTAGTTTCGAGGGACAAGCCCACCCATATGCCTGGGCCATTAGAACTTTTTTTTTTTGTTACATTTAATTGCCAGGTGGGGCCCTGAGAAAATGTGTCCGGTCAATAATATTGTAAGGGTTAAAACTACAGAGTGCATTAAAAAAAAAGTAAAAAAGTAAGCAAATGTTCTGAATCTTAAAATGGCCACATTTAAAAAATCTGGAAGATGCAAAAAATTTTGCCCTAATTTAGGAAATTTTTCACATATCAAAACTCTTCGTAATTCAAACAAATGAGAAGAGTTGGGTATTTTAAAATTGAAAACCGTCACAATATGGCGCCAGCGGCAGAGTGGGGGAAGCGGGCGGAGCTAGATGGCGCGGCAGTGCGGATCCGTTCCGCAGCTTTAGAAGCGTTGAATCATTATCGTGCCATAGGACCTTAAGTATCGCAATTAGAGAAAAAAGTCAAAAAATAAAAAATATGTATTTTTACACGAAGAATAATTTTTGTTTAACACTTTTCGGCGTATCTCTCACAGTTTTCGATATAAAACGCATCTTACTTCAGAGTTCCGTGGGGACGCTTCGATTCTAACCTGGATCAACGCAATTGGTCTATTCACTACAGCCCAGGCCAATCACTCTCTTTAGTTTAATTTCTTTAATGGACTTCCCCTAATTGAGTGTTACACTTAATCTGGGATTTATCTGAATACTCTCGTTAGCGAGCTAACGAAAAGTAGGAGGGGGTGGGGGGGCAGGAGGGGGCAAGGGGAGGGGGGGGGGGTGGATTTAATTTCCTGCATATTCATGAAGAGTAAAAAAATTGAGTATTAGGGCATTAATTTTCATAAGAAATGGAGGGCGTGGCTGATTAGATGATCAACTGATAATTTTCTCCGTACCACCTGGCCATCCAGAAAAGTGAGGGAGAGGGGCATGCTTTATCCACCCGCGTATATTTTTCATTTTTTTTTTCAATGCAACCCTCTTCAATCTCTCATGACGCGGGCTCCTTCTCGGGGTTGTTCGTATAATAACGATATATATTCACGATCGCAATCTCGTAATGAAATAGTGTACACTTGAGAGACACGCAGCGAGAAAAATAACAACGATAAAGGTTGGAGTGTATGTGCACAAAAAAATCGGGAATTTTATGCATGTGATACGAACGGTCAAACGCTGAATGCGACTTAAGCGCTCGTTAGTCGCGCGGTGAGCGCAACGCCGGCGGACGCGGATTTTTCTAGGTGTGGTCCGAGGGGTGGAACCGAAAAAATTGGGGAAATTTGGGGTACCGATCGCATGGCGGCGGCGCCCTCATTATGCGAGCACCTGTTAATTTTTTTGGGAATTCTCAGAATTTTGAGACTGTGGCTATTTTTGGCCCGACAAAATTTTGGAGAACACAAATTCGAGTTTTCCCAATTTGTGATATTTCCCAAATTTGAGAGATTTTTTGGACTTCCAATTTTTTTCTGCGAATTAGGAAATTCGGCAAAAAAAATACAATTCTGGATATTTTTTCAAATTTCTGATTTTCTGGTTTTCGTGTTCTGCAATTTTTGCGATTTTTGTACTCTGTTGCAAAAAAAGTGTTTCGGATTTTTCAAAATATTTTCTCTATTTCATTTTGAATCTGTTTTTTTTTTGCAAAATGAATAAATTTTGGAGAAAGAATAAATATGGAAAGTGCAATAAAGAAACAGTAGATAACGATGCGAATGGGGATGAGGTCTCACGGACGGTCAATGTATTTTTTATGACTTTGAATGCAAATAGGAGGAAGGGAACATGACGCAATTCGTAGATAAAATCTCCAGGGAAATTTTCTTGGAATTTATCGTAACATTTTCCCGCTTTCTGAACGTGTTGTTTGCCGTTTTTCACCCTCGACAATACTAGAAAATGGATACATTTCTTTGCGAACTCATTAAAACTGGGATAAATTTATATTTCGAGTTCTAAAAAAAGGTAACAGGGTTTTTACGAGGTTTCGGACTCATTTTCAATCTCCTGACTGACTATTGGGAGGTCTCCAGTGAAAGATGTCCAACTCTACGACATTGTCCACCCAAATGTCGCAGGGAGATCGCAGCGATGTCGGAGGCACATCGCAGCGATGTCGGAGGCACATCGCAGCGATGTCGCATGCACATCGCAGCGATGTCGCGGCGATCTCCGCGCGAGTTTACCCCACACGAACGTCGCCTCAACATCCGACTTCCCCCAGGACCCTCAATTTTCAATATTCCTTATCATCATTTTTCAGGAGAAGCCTTAGAGTGCTACGAGTGCCTGTCTCGCGCTAGCGCCGACGACCAATGCCATGGGGACTTCATAACCCAAAAAGGAAATCAGGATGTAGTAAACTGCTCAACATCGAAGATGAGCAATTGGTACAACAGAATAAACAGCGATAGAGATTTGAGATATTTGGCGCCAGTATTCGAGGTTGCACAGAGTCATTATCCTTCTCCTGAGCTCCAGGAATTTGCCTGCATGAAATTGAAGCTCAAAGGTATGTAGCTCAAATATATCTTTCTTCTTCCTAGAGAAATAATTCCCCAGAACTAGCGATTAACATTTTTTTTAATTTGTAACAATATCATTACAAATGAGAAAATTGGACCCAAAAATATGGGAAATGACAAAAATTGAGAGTCTATTGCTGTAACATTCTGTGGTAGATTCAAATAAGTAAGCGCGAAGCAAAGAGTTGCGCGGAGGGGAGGGCAGTCACGTGAGCGGCGTGAGCCTAGCCATTTCGTTCTTCGCTTGACTCTTTAATTTTATACTATGAGAAAACGACGTATAATGTTAATTGACTCATCTCTACGATAATTGTTCAATCGCGTAGTATCTAAAAAAAAATATTAATTGACTTTTCAACAGTTAATAACGAATGGACAACGATGAGAACTTGCCAGTCGAAGAAGACCGTGGTTCTAGATCCCTGCAAAAAAGTCGAACAAGACGCCATGACACATCCTGGCAATGGAATTGCGGTGGAATATTGTGAATTGTGCAGCAAGGACAAGTGCAATGGCTCGGGAATTAAATCTGCCACGTATTTCGCCACATTTCTGTCACTTGTGGTGACAGTTGGTCTCATGGGCTATCTCCATCGAGCTGTTTAACCTCGTTTGATACTATCACCGGGGGAAAAAATCTAAGAATAAGAGAAAAAGGGAGAGCCTTGAGTTTAAATAATAACCAAAGTTGAGGAGAAATTGAGCGCTATCTGCCCACTCGTTGACATCACACATCAAAGCTTGGTCAATCTATAAATTATGACATAAATTATTGGAAAGAAAAATATTGAACAGTTAATTCTTAGAGGTATTATCACGGGTTCAATAGCCTTATTTATTTTTCTTTTTCTTCAATAATTTTTGGTTACTGAAACACAATGATGACACATAATCCTGCGATACAACAATCCAATTAATTCAGAAAATAAATTTCCGTATATCTATGTATGAGAAAATAGATTTCAGTTATTAACTGGAAATGATTCAGCAGATGCTCTGCCTTTAGGTATTATTAGTGACAATTAGTTCTAGGCTTTTTGCAGTGATTTGAAAATTATACAGAAAGTAGGTGTGGATATTTAGTATTATTAGTCATTTTTGTATTGAAGTGTGGAACAAAAATTAGAATATAATTTTTTTTACAGTAACTACATAAGGTTTCTTGTTTTCATAGTAGTTTTAACCGATTTGTTTTGGAAATTGCGTAATACAAAATAATTGGCAAATTGTTTTTTTTTTTTTTTTTTTTTTTTTTTTTTTTTTTTTTTTTTTTTAAATGAATAATTAGGAGATAAAGTATTGTCAGAGATGATGTTACTTTTTTTAGTTTCGATTATTTATTGGACATTATTATGAATTATTTGCTTTCCTCAATAATGCTTACACCGCCTAAAAAAGTAATTAATGTACAAAGTATTTGTACACACATGCCACCATAAAAAGGTTGAAATAATCAGATAAAGTACTGATAAACAGGTCGATTTATGGTATCTAAACAATAAGAAATATGTTCTAACAAATGTATGAGAGCTTCAAGTTCCTGAAAATACGAAATTATAATGCAATATGTACCAAGACCACTGTATGAGCAATAAAATTGGTTAAGTAAAAAGTTTGGGCCCCATTTTTTTACGAGAGTTCTTTCCACTTTTTCGGAATTATTGAAATTTTTGACTTTCTCAAATTTCAAAATTTTCCACTTTTTTTTTTAATCTTAAAATTTTGAGTTCTCATTTTTTTCTTCTATATTTTTGAGCTTTTGGAAATTGACGAAATTTTGGAGGCCAGTCAGAATTTGAAAATATTTTTTTTCCAAATTAATTAACAAATTTGAATTAATTAATTAATTTATATATTTATTGATTCCCCCATTCAGGAATATTTGCGCAAAAAAATGAATTGAAATTTTCATCATTAAATAATTCTAAATACCAAAAAATTAAGGTACTAAAAATATATATATATATATATATTTGCGATTCACACCAGAATATTTTCAGGCAAGGTATTATGGGCTTCTTGGCTCTCCCACCTTCGTTCTTCCTCACCAAAGATGCTTCTACGGATTCATTTACACTTTTGATACCTTATCAGTGCGTTGGGTACAGTGACGACAGAATTTACGTTAACATTGATTTTTTCATGAACTTAAAAAAAACCTCCTTCCTAATCAAATTCATAGAATTTAGAAACAAAAAAAAATTGCAATCGATAATAATCGCGTAAAAAAAAAATTCGATATTTCGTCGGGTACAGCGATGGTGGAATTAGCGTTAACAATATTGACTTTTTGATGAGTGCTAAACAGTGGTTCTAACTGATAAGGCTCATGGGCATTTGGAAAAAACAATTTGGGGGAAAGATATTTTCGATATATTTTTGGTGCGTGATGATGAGGCTGTTTGCCGTTTTGTTGGGATCATTGATTGTGGGTAAGTTCCATTTGCATGGTATCACTTATTTTGCACACACAAAGTTGATTAATTTTTTTCATATTTTTAGCGAGATATTGCAATTAAGTAACACACACACTGATCTTCCTCTTTTTTTCTTGCAATTTTTTTCTTCCAATTTCCATGTACATTTTTGCTGGTGAAATTAAGAAATGTCTGGCATTTAATTGGCGATTAGGAGAGCCGGCGATAGCTGAACTGTCGTGCTACCAATGTAACACCGATTTGTCAATGGGCCTCAAGGAGGAGTGTAATGATCCGTACGCCCCAGGACCTGCCATCGATCTAGTTGAATGTCCTCGCAGTGAACCGCATCATTGTCTCAAGGCTACGATCTATCGTGAGCAATTTTTTTTCAATTTATCTGACAATGTCATTACATAATATTGCACATATCCGAAGATCGTTCAATGAGTATTTGTGTTAGAAATGAAAACAGAGTTTTTCAGAATTTTTTTTCTCCATTTTTCACCATCGCTCGCCTTTTAGAAAGATACAGTTCTTCTAATGTTCCGGCCATTTTAATACTTCCAGACTTTTTTGTCCTCCCCGCAATTTCTTTCCCACCTTATGACATAATTTCCCAGCCTATTCATAGAGCGCACAGCCTCGTAACATATTCATCTCTGATTTTGTTCCATTCGAGTACATTTTCGTGCTCCATCGCGTTGCTCCGTTGGAACGTGAAAACAAACCCACTCCAAAGGCATTGTATGCCCAGCTATGCCAAACAAGCGACTTTATCTTGAACTCGACTGAAAATGAGGATACTACCATCTCGTATGTTTTCCCTGTTCCATTTTTTTTTTTTTTTTTTTTTTTTTTTTACCGTGCACAGTGGACCGAGAGAGTTACTTAGATAAAGTATGTACGTGCCTCACTATGTGTCGAATGACAACATTCAATTACCTGCGTTTGGAAGCGAAGCAAAACGGGCACAATGCCGCTCGTAGAATGGGGAATTGACAAATCAGTGGAAAAGAAATGGAGCAAAAAATATTTGGGTTTTTTTTCTGGTGAGATGAGGAAGTTTTTGGGTGTACGTGCCGTTCACCTTCAGTTCCCAAAATTGTTTCCGATTTTTCGGGAAGTTATTCAATTCGGGATACATAGCCCCATCGCATAGGGGGGAAAAATACATCATTCGGAAAGAAATATTTGTTGAAAATTATATACAAAACGTAAACGTCAACAAATCATACATTTTCAATCAAACAAATTCAATCGCCCATAACGCTCTGTAGCGAAAACGGTGGGAGATATGGCAGAAAGTGTTCAATGAAACTTGTTCTGTAAGTGGAAATGCACACTTAATTCCTAGTGACTTTTTTCCATGATCATCATAATTAAGGAGGTATGACGGATTTAACCGAGATGCCGCACCCCTATTGGCGTCTCACTCCCACTCAAGCAACGCGCATAAGTCATCCTCATGCTCACCGTGCGTCTACTCAAATATCCATAATTATCTGCAAGAATTAATTTAGTACGCTGTGCTGAAATCCCAAATCGGGAAGTTCTATTCGTACTGCGAATGAAAAATTTGTAAATAATTTTTTTGAAAATGAAGCCCCATTTTTTGTGACCGATTAGCCTGACGAAGCCCCAGAAATATTGTATGGCAAATTGATAAATAATAGTCGGCGATAATAATCGAAACACTTTCGACAATGAGACTACGAAAATTCCTGATCAAGATGGTAGTGAAATTGCGATAAAGGGTTCACTTACCCCTTATACCTGCGTGACCTCTAGTCGAGAACACATGTCACCCACACTCTCAATCATTTCATATTTTTTTTTTTTTTTTTAAGATCTCATTGCTTATTACCCTGGTCTTTTTTTTCAGATAAAAATGTTCATGCGACGGTGAGGGGTTGCGTGCCGTCGCGTAGCCTAAGTACGTACTGTTCGGCCCGTGATGAATTCGATGGGGCACGTGTAACGTGCAAATTCTGTGACGCGTATGCCTGCAATCGTCGACCCCCAACAGTGACGCGGAGTTCACTGACATTTATTTTATTTTTTATTGTAATTAGTAATTTAATTGAATAGAAGTTTAGGGCTGTAACAGTAAACAACCATAATTGTTTATAACGCTGTATCACGAGAATGGTGAGAGATACGAGAAAAAGTGTCAAACAAAAGTTGTTCCTCTTGTGAAACTACATATTTCATGTTGTATTACTTTTTTTGCTAGGCATCATATTTTACGAGATATCGATGAAAAATCATAATCGATCAATAGTCGAATTTGCGTAACTGATGTGCAACTTGACTTCATACGTGGATCGTCACACACACACACACACACACACACACACACACACACACACACACACACACACACACACACACACACACACACACAGCGTATTAACATCTCCAGAAGTCACAAGTCAACTTCATGTGGAATTGAAAGTGTTTGAATACAATGATCAATGAATTAACCAGAAATTAAGCGTCAATTGGAAGAATAACGGCCCCGAAGGTAGTAATAAATATGTATTCGGGTCCTTTAACGTTCCAGGCCTCTGGTTAATTTGCCCGGAGGGTCACAAGGGCATTTAACCCCGGGGAAGAGACCCCGAATTGAGTCAGGCCGGTTGACCCCTCCCCCCCCCCCCCCCCCCCCCCCTCCCACCCACCGGGTGGATCGACAGAGGGACCTTCTTCACTGGCGCGAGGGCTTAATTTTCAAGTCCCCTTGAGTCACTGCCATTTCCTGCCTACTCTATCATCCAAAGATGACATCGTACCGTCATCAATGAAATGACGAATTCAAGTAGTTCCATCATCTGGACAGTTTATACATCTACGATTTCATGCAACGTACGTGGATTCTGGTAAGACGCATCTTTTATGATATGGACCGGGCAAGGATGCTGCGGAAAAATATTGGGCCGGAGATTTTGTTTGGATTCGATTCTCGCGCGCGTTATAATTCAAAATTTGTCACAGGGAGAAGAGGAAAAAGGGAGTAGCAAAAAAAATTATAAAAGCGAACATAATTATGTGAGCAAGCTGGTCTGTCGTTTTCACAATATTCTTCCACCTAGGCCTTGAAATGTATACATCCGAGTAAATCATGTATGTGGAATTCCATGCGATAAAACCAGCCTGCAAGAAAATATGTGAAGAATCAATTACAATTACGTGTCTAATTACATCAAGTTAACACTCGCCGGTTGGGGCGTTCAGGCGTTAAGAATGTGACTTCGGTTTGCTCATAAAACATGGAAAAAAAAATAATAAGATTTGCCGATAGGGCCGTCGAAGGGTCAAAGTGTCGAAAAAAAAATCGAAGAAAAATTGAACCATTTCAAAGGCTCCCGCGATTTCGCGGCCCCCGCGAATTACCAGCATGAAAAGAAGCTATGAATGAGTACGGCTCATCCTAAAACATCAATTTGCTCTTCACCAAGTGGTCTGAGGAAAAAAGACCATTGGACCTTTTTTGTAGATAATTTCATTTGGGACAAAAAAGTTATTTGTCGAAATTCTCTCCATCGATTCACTCTCGAGATAAACGCGAAATGGCAATGAACGGAGTATGGATGTAATGGCGGACGGACCGAGCCAATAACTTTGTGATCACTGTGTGTCTTAAACTACGAAACTTGAGAAAGAAAGTCATTAAACATAAAATATGTATTTTTGAGAGAGGAACAATATTCATTGATCACTTTTTGCCCTATCTCTAATTGCTTTCACAGTAGAGCGCCATAAGTAATTGGCATTGGTAGGAACTGAGGGTTTTACACCCACCCAACCACCCACCCACCCAGCAACACACCCACCCACCCACCCTCGCATCCACCCACTCAATCTCGCATCCACCCATCCGTACACCCACCCACCCACCCACCCATTCACACACCCACCCACACACCTACACGCCCGCCCACCTACCCACCCACCCGCACCCCCCCCCCCCACACACACACACATACACACACACACACGTTGGGGCTTTGGTGTAGTAGGTAGAGAATCTGCCCACATGGATGGGTGTCCAGTAGTCCCTTCCGAAGAAAAGAGACAGAAGACAGGGACGAAGGAAAATGAAGACATTTGTTTGAAAATAAACTAAAACTACTGTAAATACTTTGAAAAAATTGTACAAATTTTAAGGAATTTATTTACAAAATTAGAGTCCAATATAATTATTAACATTACCTCGTAAATTTTATTACCTTGAAATAGACGAGTCCCACAAACATGATTCATTTGTAAATAAATTATAAAATGATTATAGCACTTGAATCATCGCATCATTCGATCACATAATCATCATCAAACTTCCATATTGATTTATTTTAGTCGTCTTACTCAACGAATGAAAAATTTCCGCTATATTCCCGTGACAATTATTACTTCATCCATTCCTTTGTGCTTCTTTTCCCTCCCCCCCCCCCCCCCCCCCCTCTCCCGCCCCCTTCCGCGCATCAATGAGTGACGGCATTTTGCCTCCATCAATTTTTATCGTGGTGTTTTACGGAGTTACCGAGTTATGGTGGTGGGCGTCGTCGATGACAGTGTGCTACCCCCCTCCCCCCCCCCCCCCCCACGCTTCGCCCCTAGACCCCCATAACATAGCGTGCAGTGAACATCAATTTTCATGGGAAAATTTTAGGAAAATTAATTGAAGCTGCGGCTCTTTACAAAACACTGTGTGTGTGTGTGTGTGGGTGGGTGGATGGGTGTGGGTGGATGGGTGTGGGTGGATGCGTGTGAGTGGATGAGTGTGTGTGTGTTACATCCGATACTGGAAAGAAGCAGAAAGCGGAAAACTCTTTCTCGTTCCTTTTTTCCTTTCATTTTAATTTTTCATATAAAAAATGTGGTCTCTCCTCAATTTACATCATCTAGGCTGCATATGAAGGGCGATGGAAAGATAAGGCGCATCACGTAGTCACTATACTCAGGGATTTATGCCGTGCACATTATAGAAAACACAAACGTGACAAGTGTTTGTAAGTGTGAGTAATTTTCACAATCATCAAAAATATTAATAACATTTTATGTGCGGGACCTTCGTGCCGCCAAATTCACAAAAATGATGCCCCGAAAATTCCTTTATTTTTTTTCAAAATTTTTCGACTTCATCCAGGCTTTATATCACGTGCGCCAGAAAATCAAACTTTCTCGCGTCGGGTCGTAATGTACGATTTCATCATACTGCCCGTAAAATCTTGTTTTACGGACGCTTCAAGTCCGCACAGCACTGTACCGCCGCGAATGAAGAAAAATGCAATTCGCTACATGCGACGAAAATATCTAATTTCGTCATACTGTCCGTAAAATTGCGTTTTACGGACGCTTCGCACAACGGCATTTTACGTCCAGTGTGAAGAAAAATTAAGTTCGTAGCGCGGCCGTAAAAACTTTTTTACGGCCTTGTGACGAAAACATCGTTTTCTACATAATCTCTTTCAGTGAACCTTCCATGGAAGTTTCAGAAGTGGTAATTTTGGAATAGTAAAGCGTACTATTTCCCCCCACCCCTCCCCCCGCCTCGCCATGGACAAAGCGCGGGAAATTACGTTTGTTTGTGTGTGTGTCCATTTCCCCTGCAACACCGAAACACATTAATTTTTTTTTTTCGTATAATCAATACTTTCGCGAGGGTGACTTTGCCTTTGTCCGACTAAGACGCAATAGAAGGGCCTAGGTCTATGGCGCGGCTTAAATCGGGCGTGGGAGGGGGAGGGGGGGGGTGCGAAAACACATAACATGCACACTACGTTTCAGTTGCGTTGCACGAGGGAGTGTTCTCTTCGTGACGCGCTTCAAGGAGACGCCTGGCGATCCCACCCGCTTCTGAAAACTCAGTGAAGAATCGCTTCAGTGCGAGCGCGACCTCCGTCTGAAACGTACATTGATCAGTTGAAGCTTAAGTGGTTTACTCTACCGCGTGTTTACGTCGATATATCAACATGGCATCGGGCAAATTTGTCTTCGCTGTTTTGGCGTTTATCGCTGTGCTACATACAGGTATGTATTATTTTTTTTTTTTTAATTTTTGGAAATTTTTGGTCACTATTTTTTTGGGTTTTTTTTATTCATCTGGGGTTCTCAGGATCTTTCGAAGTTTGGGAACGGGGGATGCTGTGAGAGCAGAATTCAAATTTTCGCGTGGATAATATTTGAATTTTGGCGGGGAATGTATTCGAATTTTGGCGCCGAACATATTTGAATTTTCGCGCGCAAAATATTCGAATTTTCGCGGGGAAAGTATTTGAATTTTCGCGCGCAAAATATTTGAATTTTCGCGCCGAAAATATTTGAATTTTCGCGCGGAAAATATTTGAATTTCCCCACCCTCGCGGGAATGTCAAATCTATAATTTTTGTTTGATCGATTTGTTAAATGCCATTTGTTAAATTTTAGATTCGTTTTAAAGAGTTTTTAGGAGTTTAGGAATCCAGGATTCCGTGTTATTTATAGAGCTATTCTTATCAAAATTGCAATTTTTTAGTGAACCTAGGGGAAAAGGAGATATTTTAAATGTTCCAATTTTTTTTTTTTAATTTAATTTTTTAATTAATTTTTTACCGAACATTTCATCAATTTTATGAATTGGAAATCAATTTTCGCGTTTACTTTAGTATTTTTGCGGAAACTTTAGGGAATTCAAAAATTTGAATTTTCCCGCGAAATTTGAAAACTGCTTCCCTTAACTTTTATCTAATTTTTTATAAGGCAGAATTTTTTTTTGCTGCCCCAGCAGAAACATGGAGACTAGAATTCCCCATAGAGTTTCCGGGTAATTGGGGGATTGATGATTGACGGGCGGTTCATTAGGCCTATTATTGTAAATACGGGTAGCGCATCTTTCGGATATTTTCGGTGTACTAAAGCCCCCATAATCTCCGATGGTCCCTCCGCGGGATCTATGATCTATCATCTCTCGAATAATGCGCTCAACTTTAGATTCGTCAGGTAGATTCTGCAATAAAATATGGATGAAAAAAAATCATTACATAAAGTTAATCAAGGAACTCATTTCTTTAAAAAAACTGACAAAAAAATCAAGAAAGTTTTATTTGATATGGGATCACCTAAAAGTAAGCTTCCGAAAAAACCGTGAAATTTCTCTATTCTCTTCAGTTCCTGTATAAAAAAAAACAAAAAAAAACAATGATGAAAGGGAGAGTAAGAATGACGCGCGTTTTTTCAAAATGCCCATCGACAAAAAAACCTGTGATTGAGAAACTCAATATGTATCTATGTGTGTCTGAGGGGGGGGGGGGGGGTAGGTGGGTGGGTGGGTGGTTGGGTGGTTGGGTGGGTGATCGGGTGGTTGGGTGGGCGGGTGGTTGGGTGGGCGGGTGGGTGGGTGGGTGGTTGGGTGATTGAGTGGATGGGTAGGTAGCTGGGTGAGCGGGTGGCTTCCTAGGTGGGTGGGTGGGTGGCTGGAAGATCAAATTCTCAACATTTTTTTCTTGTATGACACCATATGCTATAACCATATATCAATTGGAGAATGAGGATGACAAAGTTATACTAAGAACGTGGTTGAAATAGTGGAAAAAAACGTAATGAATCATCGCTCATGTTTTTTATAACAAATCACTCGGTAATAGTCGGTTCAAGAACGGCATTGCAACTGCAAATATCGGATGTTTGAGGCGTAGCATAAGCGCCTAGAGCGTTACGCAAAAATAAACCAACGATGGAGTCATCATTGACGCATTCCCGTGTCTAATATCCGTCCTATTTTTTATGTGTAATGCCGAAATTTCATGGTTGTTCTATTTCACAATGGGTACCATTTCATGGTAATAAAATGAAAATACTTGTTTACAATTTTAGTCGGTATTACTCGGTATTGCGCAACTTATTCGCGAGATCAATGGAAATATTGTTGATGGAAAATTCGCGCACACACACACACACACACATACTTCTTTCTCTTTTGTTCTTAAACCCCCACACACACACACATACCCTTCTTTCTTAAACACAGACACACACACATACACACGTGTGCGCGCAGAGGGAAACATGCACATATAATAATATGCGAAATCATGAAAATTCATAGCACACTTTAATCAGTAAAAAAATGGTACCACAAAAGACCGAAATTTCACGGCTATTTGGGTGTAAATTGCTTTTGTTTCGTTGAAAAGACGGGTTCTGGGACAAGGTGACTTTTTACAATATTTTCTCACATAATTTTTTTTATCCAGCTAAGTTTATGTTTACGTAGATTTCCAGCGAGTTCGTGCACAATTGGCATTACGTAACCGGTAATTTTTTCAATCCTCTGGGTGATTCAGGTGACATGAATGCCTGGAAGCCTTGAAAAATTTCAGTTGGATTTTTTTTCCGCGAACTACCCTGAAATATTTCTTAAAAAATCAAATTTCGGGAAGAAATGAGTAAATAAATAAACAGATAAATCAATATACTTTTTTCAAATGAAGATAGCGATCAAAGCGATTTGAATTTCCCGCGCATTTCGTAGTGGCCAACTTCACAGCGCTGATCAACCAATCAGAAGCCGGGCCGCTGAACGCCGATGTATTTCGATTAGAATCAACTTCAACTCAATCACGTAACTTGAATCGTTGTTGCTATATCTTCCAAACTATCAATATTACAGCAAAATCATATAAGACTTTCTTGTAGCTCTGAGTGTGCCCTACAAAAACTATTCCCATGAAAATTGACCTATCTCCTTCCCATCTCGATATATCTTCCAAAAACGAAATATCGGAGGTACTTTTCGTGCGCGCCAATAATTCGTTTTTTCAAAAAAAATTCTAGAAATTTTTTTTTTTTATTATTACCCCGATTTTAAGGTGCTGCATTGAACTGCTGGATCTGCGATAGCCAAAGTAGCTCGCAGTGTGAGTACCTGGGAAATGCAACCGAGCGTACGAGAAGCGTTTACCTGAGGGACTGTAACGCACAACAATCGCAAACACCATATGGATATAACGACAAATGGATCTGCAGGAAAACTGTGTACAACCGTATGTATCTGATTACAGAAAGTATATAACATAAAGTATTTATGAAACTTTTCCTAGCTCATTTTTTTTTTTTAATGTTTTTAGACCATCTGGTTTCTTCTGCTATAAAAAATTACAATAAAAAATAAAACCCAAAAAAAAAATTTTAGGACAATAATAATAATAGGACAGGAAATAGTGGGAAGAAAAAAAAATATAGTATACTTTTTTTTATCTCTATTTAGGATTTGCAAATTGAGACTGCAAAATATATGAAAAAAATTTAAATAATGAGGTGGAGATAATGCAATGAGTCAAGAGTAGAAATAGATTGCTAGGTGTCAAAACACTCCGTCCAGAGATATTTTCTGTAGATAAATTGATGGACTGCTGAAAAGATCTCTCGGAATTTTTTAAACTTGCAGAGGTACTTCCAGTGTTTAACTTTCATTTTGAACCTGGATGATAACATAGTATGCATGTATCCTTGACTCGGGCTAACCTATTTCAGAAACAGACAAAATCGGAGGAAATCTTTAGTGCGTTTAGTCGCTCAATTCAGAAAAACATTGACCTTAAATAAAGGTTCTTCCCTGCAAAGGGATTGGGTTAAATGTCCCTAGTGCTAGGACGTAACCATTTTGGTAACACTGCTCTTCGATGCTAGTAATTTTGCGATGGCGCTAGTCGGCAATTTGCGCGCGCAAATTTGAATTTTCTCCACCACTTATTTTGAATTTTATTGTAAGTCTATTGTACTTAATTATTTTATTTTTTAATTGTCCAAAAAATTATGTAGAACCCATAATGGATCAAAGGCGTTAAAGAAAAAAAAAAAAAATGCAATAGTAAAAGTAGTATTCAAGATAATCAATTAACAAAAATTGAATCGTCAATTTTATTAATCCACATTGTCTAGATTATGCATAATTACCGAATTTCCTGTGCCCTCGTATTTTTCTGTCATCAATTAGCGCGTCTCGTGGGCGGTTGCAAGAGCATCACGGGTCGCGACCAGCATAAGACAAAAAAGAAAATAATAAAGAGGAGAATTGCGAAGAAACACGTTAACATTAATTTTGAGGAATGACGCATGTTTGAGATCATTGAGGATAACGACAGAATGGGAGATTGAGTGAAATGCTACAGGTTGTTAGTGACAGAGTGAATATTCTTGCATATAGCACTCGTCCGAGCGGAACCCACTGCCGCCTCCTCCTCCTCCTCCTCCTCCTCCTTTTCCTCCTCCTCCTTTTCCTCCTCTTTGTAATTTACTGTGAGTCATAGTCGAGTTGTAAGTCTTAGTAAATTGAGATAATAAGTCGAGGTGTTCCAAGGACAATGCCACACCCTTCTGTCGGTCAAGATTGTGAAAAATCACAAAATTATATTGCCTCAAATTTATTGCAATTTCTTTTTTTCGATTACAATATTATTTTTTTTTCAACATCGAAGTCGTTTGAATCATCTGCCGTGGGCATTGGTTCATTTTCGCAGTTAAGAGAGGCGATTTCAATGGAAAAAGTAGCAAAAGGGAGTTGCGAAAGAACTCGAAAATTGGCGGGAAATTTGTTCCATGAATTGTCATGGTTTATTCAATGATATGACCACAAAACTATTGTAAAACAAACTTTCCCATCACGAAAGTGTGATGCCACCGTTTGACGGCCATTTGAAGAGAACGATTATTATTTTTAATTGCTTAAAGTCACGAGGTGATTGACCAACGCGGCAGCCATATTGGTTGGGCTCAAGATGGCGGCGCTCGGAGCTGTCAGTCAGGTTTCTGGTCAGTTTTTCGCAGATATCTCAAAATTGATACGAGATAGAAGTATTTTTGTGAGAACCTTTTTTGTAGAGCAAGATGAGAGCTACAAATTTCTATTGAGGTAGATTTCTGTGGCTCTCTTCGTTTTTGAGATATCCAGAGAAAACTGATGTCAGGGTAGAACAGACTTCCCTCGACTGAGCATTTTTGATGGGTAATAAATTTTTGATGGATGTTTTGTTATTTTGCAGAGGGCGGAAGAACCACGGTAGTTCGCCAATGTGACAACCTTCGTCATGATGAGCGAGATATTACGGATGGACCTTGTGGACATCAAGTTTCAACCGAAGCCAGTTACAGACAAATTGTCTCTTGCAATATTTGCAGTACAGACGCCTGCAATTCTGCAACTTCAATTACTGGTTCGCGCTTATTCCAAAGCCTTGTAGTTCTAGTGGTCACCCCTTTCGTTGCGGGAGTTAAATCGATCGGCTTCTAGTCATCCGTAAAAAAAAGTCGAAGTCGAAAAAGCAGGAGAAAAAGAGAAAAAATTGAGTGTTTAAAAAAAAATTACATTTATAAACTGCGATAAGTACCGATATTAATGTATTTTAGATTTAAAGTTGAAACAAATTAAAAGGTAATGCGAATTTTAACGAACAAACTAGGCATGTCTGGGGAGAAAAAATATTTTTTACTAATTTCTGGGGGTCGAGTCTAGGGTCAACTCGAAGTTTTATGTTGTACGCGGAAATTTGCACCGCGGGTACCAAGGCAGTTACTGCATGGAGGAAAATGTTATATTTAAGAATTTGTGATTTTTGAGTTTTTTGAAATTTTTGAAATCTCTAAAATTTTTGAATTTTTGAAATTTTTAAAATTTTTGAATTTTTGAACTTTTTGAAATTTTAAAAAATTTGAATTTTTTTGAAATTTTGAAATTTTTTTGAAATTTTGAAATTTTGAAATTTTGAAATTTTGAATTTTTTTTGAATTTTTCGAAAATTTGGAAACTCTTAAAATTTTTGAAATTTTTAAAATTTTCAAAATTTTTTAATTTCTGAAATTTGCAAAAAATTTCAAAACATTTTGTAACCATCTAAACTAAGAAGAAAAAAGAAGAGAAAAAGAAATGGGCAAAATCACACACATTCAAAACTTGTGAAATTTTTCTCCATGCGTAACCATATCTTTTAAAATAGTTATTTTTTTATAGTTTCCTTCCTTCTTATTTTTTTATTTGTACATTTGATACTCACCGTTCCCCTCCTCTTCCGTACCGTAAAAATAAAAAACCGTAATTTCCCCTGCACACCTGGCGTGACACACGCCCCACGCTCCCACGTAAACCAAACCCCAAGTTAAAAAAAAAACAAAAAAAAAAAAAGAAACTGAACCCTGAAGTAGACGATAAATTGTTTCACCCCCCAAAAATAGGAAATTAACGGGAAACTAAACATGTGGCTTATCAGATATCCGTCCAAACTGATGAATAAAAAGTGCGGTGAATTCAATCGCGATATTTTAAAAATTTTACCCGTCTATTTTATTTATCATATTAACGTTATCACTATTTTTATTATTGACTTTTTAACGAGGAAATTGGAGTACGCCTTGCCTTTTAAAATATCTATTCACGATAATAAAATTGTATTGAGTATTTGTGAGGAAAATCGTCAAATAAAGCACTTTCTACACGAAAAAAAAAGTTATATGGTTTTTTGGTATAGTTACAGGTATGCTTTAAATTTCATTTTTGGTTCTGGAATTCCTGAGAGCGTTCAAAAATTATTGACATTTTTTTCAAAATTTTTTTAGCAATTTTTTTTTCTGTGAGATTGATTTTTACGATTTTAAAAATTTGTGGAATAATTTTTTTTTTCTTTATTTTATCACTTTTTTTCATTAATTTTTTTATTTGATAAATTTTTTTTGCAATTTGGAAAATTTTCCGAAATTACGACTTTTTTGTAGATTAGAGATTTTTAAAATTTCCAAGTCTGAAATTCTTAGAATAGTTATAAGACTAGTGAAGTGTAGAAATGAGGTAAGCGAATTAATCGGGAGCCATGACTTTTGGGAATATCTCAGAATCTATGGGAATTGAGATGATCTTCGTAGGAACTTTTTTGTAGAGTGCAATTGTCTCTACAAAAAGTGTCATACAGAATTTTCCCTATCTCCCCCCACTTCCGAGGTATCTATCAAAAACGAGTTTGGAGATTAGGGAACGTGCCTCTTCTTATCACTTCACAATAGAACCATTCATAATTAAATTCAGGCTGAATCCTGGAATTTGTCGCTCTTATTCCGCACATTCTTCACCAACTAGATCAACATTTTGTATTAATTCCTAAGTCTAGCTCAGTGTATAATTTTGGTGCCAAGGCTGTGGTAACGACGTTTATTACAACGATATGATCAACTGGACACGCTGTAAATTCCTTGGGCTAGAATATCAATTTGAAAAGTCACGGAAACATGACTCCACTGACATACGAATACTTTTAAAATGCCGTATCACGGCTTTTGATGAATTGTTCAAATAAAAAATAAAAAATAAAAAATAGAATTCCCATGGGGTACACCATAAGCTTTCTATCTCATAAGATTCCCATAGATTTTTTTTGGCTTCAGAAAAAAAAAATCGGGAACTCAATTTTAGAATTTTTTTTTTGAAATTGTTGTGAACAATTTTTGTCGTAATTTTCTCAAATTATTGTGATACTTTTGAAAACTAAAGTGGAATCGATACCCCAAACTACTTGAGCGGAGCCGTGACGTGACGCAATTGCCTCTGCCGGCGACCGCCAATCACACGCCGTCTTTAACATCCCTGCAGCGAGAGTAGCCAATAGCAAGTATGGAGACGACAGCGCCACTCCTATGACGCCACGAAAATGGTTAGAAAAGTGTGGGATTCAATTTTTCGAGCAGTTTGTACTGCCACCCACGGACAGGAAACACACTTCCAAATTGGCGCCAAAATTATAACCTCAATTCTATATTTTATGTTCAAGATTAAGTATGAGAATATTATCTCAATCCCGGTTTTAAGAGAACATTGAAGCTCATTTTATACGAAATTTCATAAATTTATTGGTGTGTTCATTGAATAGAAATAAACGAAAAGATTCTGGAAGAGAAAAAAAATCTATGAATAATATTCACACTCGATTCTGTTGCAATAAACTACCAGCTCTGTGTGAAATCATTCTCATATTTGTATTGACTTATTAAATAAATTCCTTAGGATCACTGGAGAAGAATATTTACAGTGGAAAACAATATTCATAAAATAGTCGAGTGCACTACTTTTGTAAAAGAGAGAACAAAATCAATAAGAACAATCTATAACTAACCAATTTTCTTCTTCTATTTTGGTGTACTTATTTTTACTTCTTTGTGTGCAATTTACAGCACCGGAAGTTGCCTAGGATTTTTTTTATACCACGTTTCTTTATGAAAATTCGATAAGAACGAATGCCTAGAGTCAACGTAAATATACTCGGTCAAGGCTGTTTTTGTGACTGATTGGTATGAAATTTAATGAATGCAATTAGCCGAGAAATTATAGTAAATTACTGAGTCATAACTTGACAATAAAAACCACAGAATGGAAACATTATGGGAGATTATTAATAGGTGGCGCTAGATGGCGCTGACTTCGCCGTGTGGCCAAGTACCTTCCTTTCATATCATATTACTCAGGAAATCACTAAATAATTTCAGTGCTACTAAACTATATTTGGAAAAAAATATATAAATAAATAAACTGAATGAACAAAAAAAAGAATCTAAAATTAAAAGTGCTTGAAGAAATCATTGACAAGAATGAGTGTAATTAGAAATAAAAATTCGGAAAAATAAAAACATGAAATGGAAATGATAATTCGATTCTATCAATTGTGACAAATTTTAAGGCAATTGCAAATTTATTTATATATTTATTAAAAATACGAAATGATTACATGGAAATTATGAACTTTGCTGTAACAACTAATAGATTTTTAGATGTTTTTTTAGGATCGTCTTCGTTCGATTTGTGTCGCTTTATTAATTAAGTTTGTAAAAGGAAACACAGATTTTTTGACGAAATTGCGACATGGAAGCACTTGTTCACTTAATTATAGAATCGTCACTTAGAAACGTCCACTTAAAATTGCTTGATGTAATCGCCAGTCTCAACGTCACATTTGTGTCCTCTTCGAGTCACGAAACAGCGATTATTAATTTTGTGATTGCATTCCCACACGAAAAAAATATATAGTGTTCATATGAAATAATACCAGTATCGCATATCAATTATACAGGGTGTCCCTTAATCACTTGAAATTTTGGAACTGAAAATTTGATTTTTTTTTTCAAAAACTTTTTTTTCACATCTTTTAAAATTTGTTTTTTACGATTTTGTGTTTTTGGCGAATCTTGCAACTATTAAAATTTCCAAAACATCCTAAACCTTTTTGTGAATATTTGCAACTTTTAAGGTTTTTGAAAAAAATCATCAAAATTTTTTAAATTCGGGAATTTCTAAAACGTTTGAAATTTGTGAAATTCTCAAAATGTTTTTCCTCGAAAAACCAAAATTCTCCGAAATATCAGAACTTTTTTTGTAATTATCAAATTTGTTATTCTGTTCTAAAAAAAAAATTTACTAAATTTTTTGAAAATTGTAGTAAAAATGGTATGCAATATGTATTGACGAATAATATATGCAACTGGTTCATATGATACATATTTTTTCATAGAAGCACACAGGCTGAATAAATAATTTTTCCCGCTTGAACAATTGAGATATTCTCAAAAGAAGGAAAAAAAAAATCTACAAAATTAGAACGAAATCATTCACATATTCAACAATAGAATGGAAAACTTTTTTCGTGATAAGCTCTCGGAAGGGTTTTCACGCAGATATTTAATATTCACTTTGCAAATATTTCCGAAAAATCAGCTCGCTCGCGCACTCATTGTCGAGGTCCCCGTAAACTTTCCATGGGGATCACACCGGCAAACACAGCATGAGGGAAAGAGAAACCAGTCCATGAAAATTCCTTTGCAGTCATTATCAGGATCATAAGCCAGCAGTCTATGCCATTTGTATTTCTGCTCACATCCGCAGTCGCCGTTGCAACGATTTGTATGAGTTTTTCTATAAAAAAATGAGAAGAAATTT
Organism: Asobara japonica; assembly: GCA_026005395.1. Taxonomy (NCBI): domain Eukaryota; kingdom Metazoa; phylum Arthropoda; class Insecta; order Hymenoptera; family Braconidae; genus Asobara; species Asobara japonica. Next base: position 4,561,561 of record BQMI01000298.1, on the reverse strand, counting down.
CAACGATTTTCGGATTAGTTCGGAAGAAGAACGAACACACAGAGATGAATAAAATAGGTGAACTGGAAAATACTCACGAACAAACTTCCTGGTGAATGGCCTGTTCGAAATGTTGAGTATTAACAATAGCTCGAATTTTTCCTGCACTGTTGCTTGCCCAGTATGGTGTCACTATTTCCACTTTCGATTCGCAAGCATCGACCCTGGAGAGAAAAATTTGAATTTAATGAATGGATATTCATTTAATTTAATAAATTTAATAATTGAATAAATATATAGATAACAATCCATAAAAAAACAAAAATAAATGGAATGAAATTTTCATTACATCCAAACATTTTTTTAACAATTTCTGGGAGATGGTTGGCGAAAAATTTTGGCGGCAAATTTAAATTCCCTTTTACGCTTTTTGGGTGAGTTTGAATTTTTTTCAGCGTTTTTTTTATTGCCCCCGTAAAAAGGTAGAATAGTCTGAAGTGAGACTTATTGACCGTCAGAATATAGCCTGAATGTGTTCCTAATCGAAATCGGCCATGGTCTACTGTGATTGGTCAATGAACCGCGTGAAGTGAGCTGCCGAGAAAGAGCGGGAAATTCAAACGTTCAAACGTCGTTTTGGCCTTTCTCTAATTCCTCCTTTTGCCGACCGGTGTATGACTTCCAACCAAAACGACGTGAATGAAGTAATCATAGACAAAAAACTGAAGTCCTGTCCCACAACTGACCTTCCCCTACTTCCCCCACTCCCGGATGCTAGTAAGCGCAGTGAGGTAGCATTCAAAGTCGCGCGGGACCATTTGCACAGTGGTGGGGAGGCGGCGCTTGAGGAGACAGTCAGTGGTGGGGTCATGTTGGTAGTGACTATAGGGATCCATCAACTTGTGGGACGTGCACTGGGGGGGGGGGGGGGGGGGGGGGGAGCTGACTGTACTAAAAAACGATGGTCAAGTTTTGCGCCAATTGCACAAATTGAAACATTACCTTCCAGTATCACTCGGTTTATTGGAAAAAGACTGCCTGGGCTTCCTAACTTTATCGAAAAACGAATCGCCGCCTTCGATAAATCTCGAATCGACTTTGGGACCACCGTCAGGCAAATCGTGTTCCTTGAATGCCCGCTTTTTTCTTCGTCTCGGGGATGAGCTTGTCTCGGGTCCATGTTCCTTATCCATTTCAAAGTCTCCATACATTCGCTTCATCAGGGCTTTATTTTCGTCAATGAATTGTTCTATTCTTTCTCTGAAAACAGTTTGCATATATTGGTCAAAAACATATTAATATATATTTTTTATTATATTCAATTTGTCTGTCTCTTCTTTTGGTTTTTACTTGTTCGGTTGTTCCTTTTTGTCGGGCAACAATTTCTAACCTATGTGAAATTATGAAAGCTCTTTTTAGTGAGTACGGCGCATGCGCACAATGAGGTTATCCGCGCATGCGCACACTCGAGCTCGTTCCCCGGCACAGTAGGGCTCTCAATTTTTTCTACAAAATTACTGAAAAATTTTGTATTGCATGCAAAGCAGGTATTTTTCAATTTAGTTCCTTACATCGGATATGTGTTACCGGCCGTTGGGCAAAATAACTGATGATACTTTTTGATGCATGGTGTACCTCTCACAAGATCACCCCTTAATTCCACACCCAGGGCGACAGATAGGGCAGTCCACAAAATCTAGAAAATTGAAGAGAAAAGTCGTAACTCCATAGCTGATTTCATTTGTCGAAATATTCAAATTTTTTAATTTGCGCGCCCGGCCGGACGTGCTTCGCTCGCGCACTTCCGTTTTCGGCCGCATCGACTGGTGTCGCGTCGGTTCCGGTCTCACGCTTTTCGATAATTTCGATATGTATGCATATTTTCTTTGAACTCTCCCTTTTACCATAGACTATAGTCTATATAGATAATATTTTTATTTGTCGATTAGGGGCGGGGCATAATGGGTCGCGAATTAATGGCAATTTTTTTTTTTTTTTTTTTTGTGAATTGACTGGCACGTAGACAAACTTCGACGCAAACTGTGTTACGTGAACATTTACCAAAGCCGAATGTTTGTTCACGTCGAGGGCTCCTCGCATATCCCCTGCTCGTTAAACACAAACAAGGAAGAAAAAAAATCGTCTGAAAACGGGGAGTGTAAATAAATCGATACGTCAATGTTTACCCAAAACTAGAGACAGAAATGATGGCAAATTTAATAGGTGGCCAGTAATCATTTTGTATATGCTTCAATAATTGAGTTTTGGCAAAGTGGAATATTTCTGTTTTTTTTTTTAAATTTAATTTAATGATTTTAGATGAAAAAAATCGCATGAGGAGAATCATATGTGGAAAAAATGTAGTTAGGGAAATTTATTGTGTCCTCGACTTTGACTGGCAAATCCGCGGTTTTACATCGCAGAAACATCCATACATAAATTAAAGAACTGTAAACAAAGCGCAATGACTCACGAAGCGAGTGACTCGGTAAATCACCTGCAATGAATGACATATATTGCGGAATCCAAAGAGATGTGGATAGAAATTACTGAATGGGTGTGAGGAGGTGGTGAACCGGAAGTTTGAACAACTGTTGGTTCCACGCGGTTTCCGTAACTGTCGAACGCCCACGCGGACTTTTTCCACCATGTGGGCTGTAATATTGTTAAATGGGAGACATAAAAGTGATCTATGGACTTTGTTTTTTGGGAACCAGTATTTTGGAGCTATTGAATTATGAGGAATTTTATTAAAATTTTGTAAATTTTTTTTTCTGAAATTTTTTTTTCTGAAATTTTTTTTTTGAAATTTTTTTTCTGATTTTTTTTTTCTGAAATTTTTTTTTTCTGTAATTTTTTTTTCTGAAATTTTTTTCCGGAAATTTTTTTTTTTAATTTTTTTTTTCTGAATTTTTTTTTTCTGAAATCTTTTTTTTTCAAATTTTTTTTTTAAATATTTTTGCAATTTTTGAGACTTGTCAGAAAATGGGAGAACGAAATTCTGATTTGATTTTTCTGGAAATGGGGAAAAAATTGGAGAATGCGGAGAGTAGAAAAACGGCAAGACCTGATATGTCAGATCCTGAAATCGCCTCGGGGAGTTAAAAAATACCAGAACACTCGCCCTGAACTCGTAAAAGAGTGCTTTCTACTTGTGACTTGGGATAATGGGTCTCTCGAATGTGCCAATAATTCTAACATGTATCTCCCACGATATTATTCACGGATTGCTAATGCATAGTAATCCCGGGGATGATGACGATGTGAGGATATGTCTAGTGTCGCAACATAGAAAAAAATTCATCGATTTTTCAAGATGGAACTTTTGCTAAGCATTTGCTGATGTTTATGATATTTATGTCCGCTGGCGTAGTCATTTTAGGAGAGTGGAAATGGGGGCCATGTATCGTGGTTAGGGTCGGAATTTTAATTGAGCTTAAAATTCGAAAACAAAATATTTTTGTAATTTTTTGATACAGTTATTCGTTTTTTTGTATTTTGAAATTTTTGGAAACTTTGACAATTTGGGAAGATTTGAAATAATTTGGCGAGTTTCAAAATTTCAAAAATTATTGGAAATTCAAAAATTTTGGAAAATTTTGGAAAATTCTGGAAAAGTTTGGAAAATTTTAGAAAAGTTTGGAAAATTAAAAAAACGTTAAAAATTTTCAGAATTTCCAAAATTTTCAAAATGCCCAAAAATTCCAAAAATTCCAAAAATTCCAAAAATTCCAAAATTTCTCAAATTTCCAAAATTTCCAAAATCCCCAAAAATTCAAAAATCTCCAAAATTTCTAAAATTTAGAAGATTTTCAATAGAAGCTATTTCAGAATCCCGCATAGAACCTCATCGACAAAACCCCATAAAAGGCGCTCCAGAAACCCCCCTAGAAAATCGCTTCCCTCTAAATTCTGATCATCGCTACAGGAGGAAATCGTATACCCGCGAATTTCACGTGAGAAAATCCTGCAGAAGGAAACCCTACATGAGGAAGCCGCATGGGGACCCCCATAGGATCTTTGCATACGTGAACCCATTGAGCCTTGCTTACCTGGCTTTTACACTGATTCCATTTCAACTGGGGGTCTCGAGTGAAAGGATCAGTTGGGAATTGGAATCGACATTGAACCGATTAGACGATCTCTCATGAGGTGGGTGGGTGGGTGGGGGGGGGCGGTGGGCGCTCTTATTTTTCAGAATAAGACTCTCACACATGCGGCGCCGCCGAACCGAGGCGATTGCGACATTGAAAAATGAATAGAACGAAAGATGAGAATTTTTGTTATTCCTTTTTACCGTTTTTCTTTATTGATCCTGGGATTATGCTGCTCTGGATCTTTTACGTTGACCTGGCATCGTAAAATGCACTCCACTGAGTGTTGCAATTACGGGTAATGCAATGGTTAGCGCGGAAAGCTCTTTTGCTCGTAAAATGTTGTTTTTTTCGGATACTAAAAATTACGAATTCTACATACGAATGTTCAAAACCCAGGGGAATCCCCCGAAAAAGGGAATTAGCTCCTTACCTAGGGGCTTAAATAAAAAAAATTGTATAACATTTTTTGTAGAGAATTTTATTGTTGACAAAAAATGTAATTGACAAAATTCGTTTTGCGGACTTAGTTTCGAAGTAACCGCGAATTTTCGGCAAACGGTGTAGTGGCATGATGCGGTACCAGCCGAACCAACAACTTCGAGATCACGTATGTCCCAAAGTATGCATCTTAGGGATGAAAGTTATATGACATGAAATGTGTATTTTTGAGAGAGGAACAATATTTGTTTAACACTTTTTCCCGTATCTCTGATTGTTTTCATGATAGAGACATTTGATCTTCATATACATTTTAACAAAATCGATAATTTTGTTCCAATAATTTAATAAAAAACAAACTTAAGCACATACAAGAATTAGAATGTAATTTCACTTGATCGAGGTGTGACCGGCATTTTTTCTGTATGAGCATTTTACGACCACCGAACATTATCACCTGGAGAATCTTGGCATCGTGCAATAATCGGAGGAGTGCGTGGGTGGGAAATGTCAGGCGGGCGTTACCGCAGATGAATTGATAATCATTCAACGTCGATCATTCGCATTTGCGATAAAATTCAGCGATTCCTATTCTATTACAGTTTCCATACACGAAAAAAAAAGATGCCAAAAAAATAAAACAAATATGAAAAAATAGATCGTGAGAAAATCTCACGCCTCACCCGCGCAACTTCAATCTGTGATATCATCTTAGGTTTGAGAGCTACGTTAAAAAGTCATATGACGTAAAATGTGTATTTTTATGTGAGGAATAAAATTTATATAACACTTTTTTTGTTCTACTCAACCGTTTTCATAGTAGATCCGTATATAGTACACTATTGAGAGTGTTTATAGGAATTGAAAATTTTGCACACACACACACACACACACACACACACACACACATTTTGACTGTCAGCGATCTGACAATCTACTTTCAAAATCAACACACACACACACACACACACACACACACACACACACACAATTATGCTTCCTATTTATTAGATAATTTAGAAAATTCCTGTAATTATTTTGTCGAAATAAGTAAACCCTAACAATAACTCATGCCTGTTGTTTCCGCAAGATTCGCCAAAAAAAAAAAACGATATGTTAAGCGACCGCTTTCTCCCGCTCAATCTTCAAACCTGCCCATTACGGTTTCATTAATTAACAACAAATTGAATAATGCAAATTTTTGTGAGAATTTACAGTCAACACCATCGTAAAGCTGAGTTACCAAGAAGAATTACAAAATAATGAGTTTTATGCCTCATTACTCTCGTTTCATGCGCGGGATGAAAGGCCACTCTCACCCCACCCCCTGCCCCCTGCCCCCTCCCCCTTCCCCCCATCGCTCATTCATCATAACTCGACGGTTTTGATGGTTTTTACGATCGCACTTACATGAGACGTGTAACATAATGTCGACAGGAGAATGTCTTCTCCCGCCTTTTCAAATTCAAAGGGAAAAATTTGATTACGAGATTATTACTAGTAAATAAAAATAATTGATTTTTGCCATTTGTTGCAATAAAATTTTTTAAAACTTCGGCAGACCCGACTATGTGTGTGTGTGTGTGAGAGCGGGGCGGGGGTATCTGTCTGGCTGTGTGTGTGTGTGTGTGTGTGTGTGTATGTGTGTGTCTAGTCAAAATCGTTCTCACGCAATATTATATTACTTTTTCCGTGCTCCTATAATCTACGACATCTGTTGCACACACACACACACACACATCGGCAAGTTAATGATGCGGTCTATAGAGCGTGCCACACATATTCCATTCATGTTTTTTGGTTTTCAACAATTATTACTCACGGGAATCTGGAGAAACGTTCCATTATTGAGTTGCGGATATGAGTACAGAGGGACAACTGGAACCGATCCATTTTTCAAGTAAATCGGTCCCTGAATTGGTGTGACACGTGCATTATTCGGGATATTTTCGTCGTAATAGTCATCCACACCCCCTTCACCATCCTCCTCATCTTCATCATAATCCAACACCGCATGGACCGATGTTTTGGCGCCCGGGCTGCTGTAAGATCCCCCATTCACTCGTGTATACCTGAAAAAATATAAACGAAAATATTGGAACAAAGTTAAGATACCAGTTCCTTTTATAATTTTTTTTTTTTAATTTTCGAAATAATCCCATTTTTAATTCCATTCCATTTTTTCCATAAATTCCATTTTTTAAATTTATGAATTTTCTGGAATATTCTTCCGCCCCTCCCCCACCCCCCCCCCCCCCCTCTCGCCCTGCCGACCTTCTAATCAATAGAACAGAAATTAGGCGATAATACCAAACGCGAAGACTTTCATATTGATGAATGAACATCGTTAGAGTCGATGCGCGCATGGCTGACTCGTGATTGGCCAATGTGATCGACGTGAAGTTAGCTGGCGTTCGCGCGCCACATTCAAAATCAGTAGGTCACGTGACGCGCTATTCGGTCTCGGGGAGTTCATAGGCGCGGGTTTTATGAATATCTGAACTTGTTTGATAATCATATTGCATAATATAAATTTTGCGATTTTATAGAATCGAGGTAAAAATACGATGACTAAAAAATTCCGGAAAACTCGAAAAATTTGAAAATTGGGGGAAAAAAATAAAAATGGAATTTTGTCGTAGAAATTTTTGTTTCAATTAAAAATGAGTATTTTCAAGGTATACATGAACGTTCACGAGTGAAGTGAATAAAAGTGTATACAAATTGAATTTCTCCATTTCCCGTATTTTACTACAAAAAATCAGTAGTAAAAACGTCACGTCGACTCATCTTTTGAATTTATTACGAAAGCTAGGGATGAGTCAGCCAGGGACAATATGTCACAAGATATTCAACTAAATTTTCACAGCCATAAAAAGGTCTGACATTTTCTTTTAAAACCACATAGTTTCTAACGGCAAAATTTCACTATTGAGCAAACGCATAAATCAATTTTTCGTTCCGCAACGATTGCATATTTTTTTATTCTTCATTACTGATTAATCTTAAATTTACGAAAATCATATTTTTAGATCAATAGTAAATTACGATGTGAAAAAAATTGAAAGTGAAAATTCGATTACCCAAAACGCACAATTTGAATTCATTGCGTTTCCCGCCAAATTTAAATTCACAGTATCATGAGCTTTACCTTTCAAACAAAACGAATGGATTCACAAACTGGATAAAAAAAAATCAGCCGAAATACACAGCGGGCATAAACCCCGGAACAAAAAAAGTCGGCATGGAAACGAGACGAGTTTCTTTTTTTTTTCCATCTCGATCAGGTTTCACGTTCGTAAAATCCAATTGCCAAACAGCGACTTTCGAATATACGTCACACATTATCTTCCTCAAAATACCATTTTTTTTTCTCGAGAAATAAATAAGCTGGATCAGCGTCAGACTGACGTTAGAAACTGAGGAAAGAAGTGGGGAAAAATTCATTTGACCTTTTAAAGTGAATTTTTCTGATGAATTAATTAAATCGTGGATTGGTCATCAAAATATTTCGAGGAACCGGCATACGCATATTTTAGACTTGTCTAAACATGGATGACGGCGCGTGTGGTGTGTATACTGTGTGTGTGTGTGTGTGTGTGTGTGTGTGTATGTGTGTGTGTGTGTGCGTGTGTGTGTGCGTGTGTGTGTGGATTGAGTCCCAAAGTGTTCTAGATAATTCATGACGGAATCTGTCAAGGTCATCAACCTGTCAATCGAACCTTGTTAATGTAACTTAGATCGGAAACAGATTTGAAATGGTTCTCCGGAAGTTTTCTATGCTTCCTTTACACACACATCTTTTTTTGCACGGTTATTTATGCCGTAATTTTTCGTCAATTTGGTACTTCCACAGTTTCTAATAAAGAGGTTAAAAATTGATAAGGAATCGGTCAAGTATCCGATTTTCATAAGTGTGAACTCCTGCCAACTGTCAACACTTGACACCTGTCAACTCTTGACACCTGTCATTTGACAACTGTCAACTCTTGACAACTGTCAACTTTTGACAACTGTCAATTTTTGACAACTGTCAACTTTTGACAACTGTCAACTCTTGACAACTGTCACCTCTTGAGAACTGTCAACTCTTGACAAGTGTCAACTCTTGACAACTGTCAACTTTTGACAACTGTCAACTTTTAACAACTGTCAACTCTTGACAACTGCCAACTCTTGACAACTGTCAACTTTTGACAACTGTCAACTTTTGACAACTGTCAACTCTTGACAACTGTCAACTCTTGACAACTGTCAACTCTTGACAATTGTCAACTTTTGACACCTGTCAACTCTTGACAACTGTCACCTCTTGACAACTGTCAACTCTTGACAACTGTCAACTCTTGACACCTGTCACCTCTTCAAAACTGTTAACTTTTGATCCAGGATCCTAGGATTGGCTCCGGGGATACCCTGAGTATCTTGCATAATATTTTTCTATAGCCGGCACCTCACTCAAGTATTATCTTCCTCTTTTTTTCGCATAGAAGCCATTTTACTTACCCTTCGGGTCGTTCAGGATAAGGATCCCCTCCCCCAGCATCAGGTGCATGATCAGCAGGTACCCTGGGGTGGTCCTGCGCTCTAGGTAGCTGAAGTGGTGGAGATCGCATCTGCTGCTGATGCAGCATCCTGTCCTGATGACCAGGTTGGGTCCTTCTGAAGTCCTGCTCATAGTACCTGTCATCCTGGGTACCATCGAATTCCTGTGGCCCTTCATCTCTGAACTGATGCTGATTTCCATGATGCTCAACGCGCTGAGTTTGAATCTGAGGTATCTGCTTGTAATATTGCCTTTGTCTAGACTGAAGGTGCTCCTGCGCATCCTACATGGGACAGGAAAGCTCATACTGTCATTCAATAATCTAGAGACGATCGATTTTGCCTTCAGTCGATTGAGTATCGATTAACCTGAATGTGAAACTAGTCGAGACGCAATCGACTTGGCCTTGGGTGTGATTGCCGATTTAAACTGAATTTCTAGCTCGTCGAGTGCACGATCGGCTTGAGGTTGGTGCCAATCGAGAGTTCATCGACATACCGATCAAGCGGTTTAACCGTTTATTGTGATTTTTTGGTCACCTAGGTTGAGTAGCTTACTATGCCGCCGCGAGGACAACCTTGTCGTTGCAAATGAAACCACGGGCAAGTGTTGGAGCCTAGAAAAATCGGGATCTGATGGATAGTATCGAGTTGCCGTAAGGACCTTTCGCTACGATGCCAATGCTCGACCATTTTAAAATGGTCGGAGATCAGCATCGCACCCGCGGGGAACCTCGGGGCGTCGGTCCTGTAGTGTCCGCTCGGCCCACAGATGCGTGAAATGTTGGGTATGGGATGGTGGATTAAAAGGTAGACCTACGAGCTTTTTGGACATGTCCGGGTCATGGCTGCCCTGAGAAGGCTAGTGGTTTAAGCAATCGATAGTCGATCGATGAGTCCGTCAGGGTAGTGCTTATCAAAGGTTATTTATCGACATTAGAATAGCCGAGGGGATTGATTGGTATACATTTAGCTTTTGCTACATTTTGTGTACGGGGTACTTTTCTTTCACATAATTCTTCAGCTCTCGCCACACTTCACTATGACGTATTCTTTTCATATTCTGTGGCACTGCATTATACATTTTCCTGGGACCAAGCGCGCAGTCTTAGCATTGCCGCTTGGGTTCCTAAGTTCAAATCCCCAACAGGGCGAGAATTTTCTCGGAATGCCCGATGAGCGGGAGGCTGCTCCTAGAGTAGCCGCCCATACCGACATCGGTTTTCTGTGTTTCCTGTGTCTTATCATGCGAATGCGGTGTAGCGTATCGTCCACAAGCCCACGTACCCATAATGGATCTTTTTTTTTTTTATTTAACGTCGCTATATTTATGCTCTCTACCGAATTGCTAATCAGCGACGGAGGTCTACGATGTGTTTGTAAACAAAGCACTTATAAACAAATTACATTGGTGTTCGTATCAATCAGCACGGCTAGGATTCGAACTCAGGACCTCCGAGTTACGAATCGCCGTAACCAACCGAGCCATCGTAGGCCTCCCCATAATGGATCGAAGGCGTTAAAGATTAAAAAAAAAGGTATTTACTTTTGATATTTACCTGATGCTTTTGATGATAGACAGCTGGAGGTATATATGGCTGATTTTGGAAGCGCCTCTCCCCGCCAAAATTGCCCCCTGGCGGAGATGCGTTCAAGCGCAGATTGTTGACTGGGGTTTGCTGACTTCCGTGAGGAAATGTATAGGGGGCAGGGCTCGCCACTTGATAAGGTAAACTGAAGTTGGCGATAGACATTGTTGCATCGACTAGAAGTTTTTCAAACAATTACTTCATTGATTGTAAACAACAATGTTTTTCCGTTATTTTATATTATTGTTAGTTGTTTTTTTTTCGTTTTTTGCTGACTTTCGCAGCATATTGCACTCCATTTTCATATTCATCATCCAGTCACTGCTTGAGGTGGGGATTTCTCGTCAGAACTATTTTGAGATACACGCATTGTGCTCGTTTTGTTTAGGTAATGTTGTGTGGCGCTGGAAGATTAATCGGAGGCGCCTGACGCGTTATCCCAGACGACGATCTGAAAGAAAGGCAGAGGTATTAAATTTATTTTTTTTAGTCGTCCAACAATTTATGGTTTTTCAGGTTATCTCGGGGAATTCATTACAAATTACGGACTATAAGTAGTGGGTAAAGTATTTCAAGTATTTTCAAGTATTTTTATGTGAAAATTCATGGCACAGTTTTCAGGGAAAAATATTGAGGTAAGTTTTCCTAGTTATTAATCGGTTTTATCAGAGTTTCATCGTAAGATGGATATGCGTACGCTAGGTGATGCGCGCGCATCCCATGGCTGAGGCGGGAAAATTTTATAACCTAAATTGCGCACTCGAAAACTTAAATTTTTGTTTAATATTCTTTCGTATTTAGCTATATAGCGATTGAATATATAAAAAAAAAGTTGTGAAACATATATATAGTTAGCATCAATTCTTGGAAATTTCTTGGAAAATTGGGAATTGCTAAAAAAATAGTTCTTTCTCGCAATGTCGTTTTTTTAAATGTTTAGAAATTTTGTAATTATTGGGATTTTTGAGCCGAAAAATTCAGAATGGGTTTAATATGAACCACCGATTTTTAAAATTATATTTAAATTCTTTAGATGATTGAGCTACTTTGGAGTAATTCGGGAATGAGTTCTCGCGTCGTTGATATTCATGGCATGGGAATCAGAAAGAAAGTACCTTTTACTCCCGGTCTGGGCGCCAAATAAAACATTGAAGACGCCAGAGTGAGAGCGCCCAAAACGTCAAAGGCCATGTGCACTATATATCTCAACGATTGGAGACACGGAGAGAGAAGTATGATAAAAATTACCCCTTCGCTCAGCAAAGCTGTGGCATCTTTCAACGCTTTTGGTGCTCGAAAAACAAATAAATAAAAAATTGCGAAAATACCTAAAATTTCGGAAAAATATAAAATTCCTACAACTCATCAAATTCAGAAAAATAGAAATTGATACCGAATATTTATAGTTCAGTTATTTTCGCGTAAGAAATCACAAAAAATCAGTAATTGAAGGTTTTGCGGGTGGAAGGGTAATTTTTATAAAACTTTTCTCTTCGTGCACGGAGCCTCATCATATCGCGTGACTCTATCATCAGTGTCTTTGACAGATTGGCAATGTTCGCGTTACCGTTAATAAATGAGACTGGAATTATTGACACGTTGAGTTAATCTCGTGCTGCAATGTTATTTACGAGGAAGGAAATTTCTCAAATTGAGAACAGCTTCATTACATGAAGCAAAATATTAAGGAAAATCGGGCATAGGCTTCCATGTGAAATTTATGGAAAATAGGGCAAAATATGTGGTGGCCATGTATGTGTGGGTGGGTGGGTCTGTGTGGATGTGCGGGTGGGTGGATTTATGTCGATGGGTGAGGTGGGTGTGTGAATGGAAGGGTGGATGTGTGTGGGTGGGCGGGTGGGTATGGATGGATGGGTGGGTGGATGGATGGGTGGGTGGATGGATGGGTGGGTGGATGGATGGGTGGGTGGATGGATGGATGGGTGGGTGGGTGGATGGGTGGCTGTGGATGGGTGGGTGGCTGTGGATGGGAGGGAGGGTGGGTGTGGATGGGAGGGTGGGTGGTTCGGGGGGGGGGGGTGGTTCGCGGGGGGATGGATGGGCGGGTGTGAAAGGGAGGGTGGGTGTGAATGGGAGGGTGGGTGGTTGTGGATGGGGGGGGGGTGGGTGTGGATGGGAGGGTGGGTGGGTGGGTGTGTATGGGAGGGTGGGTGGGTGGGTGTGCGAAATTTCTCCACAAAAATACTCCTCAACGTATGATCCTAACCCCACACAAGTTTTTAGTAAAATCCCCTAAAACCAGATAATGAGAATTAATTATCTATAAAACAAAAATTAACATTTCAAACAAGTTTCACGGAAGAAAAATTTGGATATAATTATGCACCATAAATTAATCAGGTATACTGATTTGTCAATATCCCATTGCTTTCATGAATCTATTTATTAAAAATTATGATATATCCAGTTTCAAAAATTGATTTTTTTTCGGACCCTCAGACACTCTGGAATGACCAGCGGAGGATTAATTTTCCATTTATGTCGCCGAAGAGAACGAAACCAGTTTAATTTTTTTTTGCGCCCCCAAATGCGTCGACTATATGTGCTACCACATTACACATTTGTAAAATTCGCCTGAGCGATTGATATTCGAGAAACAAGTCGACACCTGTTGTCCCCCGAATTGATTCCCAATATGGAAGTGATTGAGCGATCGAATCGCTTTATAAATGTCTTTTCTTGATTAAAAAAGTGTATGATTATTATGGAGAAAAAAAATTTTGAATGCTGATTTTTTTTCACGTTTCACATTTTTATCCGAGCTCTGAGCGAGGGACTATTGAGGTAAGTAGTCGCCATGTGATCAAACGTATTCGTAAACGGCTTCAATGTTTAGACTGGGCGCATTAGTTCGACCCGTACGCCATCACACCCATATCACTTCCACTGCAATTTCCGTTCTATCTCGAGACTGAATCGGTTGCGAAAAATTTGCCATAAATCTTTTTTGTCAGAAATTAAATTCTCTACAAAAAATGTTTCATAACATTTTTTGTAAAACCCACTCAGTAAGGAGCTAGTTCAATTTTTAATAAGGAAAAATTATCGTCATCTTCGAGATTTTATAAAGCGGAGAAAAATATTCCAGCTATCTCAATTAAAAAAAAAAACAAATTAACATTGAGAAGTAAAGATGTGGAGCGTCGAAAGGGCGCAATTAAAAAATTTTTTTTTTGCATTGATGTTTAATTTTATTGCGGTTTTTTCCCGCAAAGTGGTATTCGCTGTTCCGCAAATTTTGTACGAGAAATGGCAATGCGCGCTCCAATTTTTAACCAGCGCTCGATTAATTCCTCATTGTGGACTATAAACAGGTGGTTTATGAACCGCAATGGCACTCATACATTACGGTAGCGCAAGTGTATTAAGTGGCCGGTAAAATGCCCCTCTAATGATACGCTCAACGATCATCGACACATTTCACGTCACACTTTTGCCCTCATTGGTCCATCCAATTGGGTCCAATCGATTAGGCCTTGATCACTCCAAGACATGACATTCCAAGCGATAGATCGAAATTTAATTTACGGACGAAGATCTATACAGCCCGTAAAAAAAAATCTCGGTCTAATATTTGACTAAAAGTCAGATCCCTTCGTCGTAGGTAATCTTAAAAAATAATTAATAATTAAATTCCTCAAATAAAAAAGAACAAAAAAATTATTAAATTCCACAACGGTGATGCAAAGGTCAAAATTTTGAGATGCAAAAGAAAAATATTTTTTTGTCAGACCGTCTAAAAAGTGACGAAAAATAAAAGACTTACTTACTTTGCATCAATGGAGTTATTCACTCTAAAAACAGTGAAAAGAATTTCAAGGCTCTCTCATCCCCGAGGTGAAAAAAATTTCAATAAATTAAGTGCGACACATTAACACATCCTCGAACAATTTTTTCAACCAACTGTCACTGGAGCCCAAAAAAAAAATCGGTTACTCACGAAACTGAATCTTGCAGAAAACCAAAAAGTGAAAATGGGGAAAACATGAATACTTGTATTTGACCTGGAACTGTGCCTCAAGATCTATCGATCGGCGCTGGAGCAAAGTGATGGATCAATCGATCGTCTTGCGCGAGGAATTAATCGGAGTCAACGGAGCCAAAGAGCGCGAGATGCTCGGTTGGCGAACAACTACTGAAGGAAGTGGGTAACTCGATTTCTTGTAGTGGCGAATGGGATAAGGATTGAGTGAGCGAGAGAGAGAGAGAGAGAGAGTGGATTGTCCCCAGAAGTGTGTGGATCATGTGTGATGACTCTCACTCTCAGTTTCTGTAGTCGTAAGTCGATTTTTTTCTCAAAATTCATTGATTTATTGTCGATTTCTCGGTAAGGAAAGCTACTGTTTTGTTCCAAGAAGTGAAAAATCACTTCAGATATTTCTAACATGCTTGAATCGGTGAAAGAAATCGGCACGAAAAGGTGTGTGTATGTGTGTGCGTGTGTGTGGGTGGGTGGGTTGGTAGGTGGATGGGTGGGTGGGTGTGTGGATGGGTGGGTGGCTGGGTGGGTGGCTGGGTGGGTGTATAGGTGGGTGGGTGTGTGGATGGGTGGGTAGCTGTGTGAATGGATAAGTGGGTGGGTGAATGGCTGGGCCGGTGGGTGGGCGTATAGGTGGGTGGGTGTGTGGATGGGTGGGTGGCTGGGTGGGTATGTGAATGGATGGGTGGGTGGGGGAGGGGGGGTAAATGGATGGGTGGGTGATTGGAGGGGGGGGGGGTGAATGGATGGGTGGGTGAATGGAGGGGGGGGGGGGTGAATGGAGGGGGGGGGGGGTGAATGGAGGGGGGGGGGGGTGAATGGAGGGGGGGGGGGGGTGAATGGATGGGTGGGTGGGCTGACGGGTGGGTAGGCGGATGAGTGGGTAGCTAAAAAATCGACAAAAAAATTTTTTGTCGTTCGGTACGACATTGGGCGGAATGTCCGCTACAAGCTTCCTATATGAAATAGGTGCCAAAGTAAAATGGGAAAAGTGGGAGATGGAATACAACTCATCGTTGCTGGCTTTCCCGCTGAGCCCAATCAGGATGAGGTCAGTGGAGATTTAATCTCTCGCGCACCATGGTTAATTAAATTGTCGATTGAAACGGGAGGATATCCGTCATGCTGATGTCTCTTCCTGGATATAAATACAGAAGCCAATTTCATAATTGCTTTATTACTCAGCAGTTGCTCATTTGAATAAATGTCAATAGTTTACCAGTGTAAACTGTCACTACCATAAATTTCACAATATTTCCTCACTCTATCAATCATTCTTTATAGTTTCATGACAGAAAAAAAATATTGAAAAACATGTCACTAGAAACCCACGATTTTGAAATGTTAATTCGAGGCTGAAAAAAATTGTGAAAAAAAGTTTGTTATAAATTATCTGCAAGTGGTGCTGAATGAGTGTGGCCCATTGGGGCGCATGAGAAAATTCGCGTCTGGCTTGGAGTGCCATTAGATCGTTACTGAGTGGATTTAGAAAAAAATATTATAGAACCTGTTTGATAGACAATTTCATTCCCGACAAAAAATGTTTATGTCAAATTTCTGTCTAGTAAGTAATTCTCGAGATATACTCGAAATTGCAATAAACGGAATATGCGCATCACGGGGGGCGCAGCGCAACTCTACATCCAAGCAACGTGCAGATAATTTAATTACGCTCTACATAATCATGATTACGTCATCCGTTAAATTTCAATGAAAGTTCTGCTAAAAAATTTCATAGCGACAGAAAAATTCCTTGCGGCCATTTTCGCTGCAAAACGAAAATTGTCACATTGTCGAGCGAGCAAAAAAAAAAACGTGGGTGCCTGTCCTCGAAGTATGAAAGCGGCTAAAAAAACAATTTAAAGCAGGGGAAAAAAATGCCGCGGAATAAACCTAGATCCGGTTGTCTGGCTTGTAATATAGAGCGATAAGACACAATCGATCGTTCAATCGTTTTCAACTGCTCGGAATTTTATGTACTTGTTATGCTATATGTCAATTAACCGTTAACCCTTTGGCTTTAACCAAGCGGAACTCAATTGTTGCATTGAGACGAGATAAATTTTATTAAACACAGACGAATGTGGAGCCGATTTCATCATACTTGGTGCAAATAGAACGCCATGCGTGTCGGATCGTTAACAGTACAAGCGAACGTGAAATCCACCTGGTGATTCACAACACGTGCGTTTAACGATTTTTATACGATTTTTTATCGCGACTTAAGAATGTAATGGATGTTTTGTAAAAATATGAACAGACAAGTGGTGCTAAATGAGTGTCACCCATTGGGTCCAGTGATAATTGCCGATTTGTCATTTCTGCAAGAACCGATTTTTCTTAAAAACTGAATTACCTCCTCACTGAGTGGGTTTAACCAAAAATCTTATAGATCATTTTCTGTAGAGAATTTAATTTCTGAGCAAAGTTTTCAGGTATAAGTAAAAAAAAAAAATTAATTTTTCGCAGAATGTCCCACATAAATTGTAGTTCGAATTCCGATCAAAACTAAGTATTCGAATAGGGGGGAATCCCCCGACTAATCGCCTTACGTCCATGAAATTCACTGGGAAAATTAGGGACAAATGTTTGAAGCGGAGTGTTTCTTCGGGGAATTTCCAAAAGTTGAATTCGAAATGCCAGATGAATAATTTCATTTAATTTCTCTTTCACGTTTCTTCAACGCCGTTTTCTAACGTCCCTATTCAGCGGGTGTTATGAATAAACGTGTAGGGAATATTTGAAATATATTACATAAGGTTGCGTTGATATTTGACGGTTTCTCGGGCGAGTCAGAATATGTAAATGAGAATTCAATCGTCTTGGTGGCTACTTCGTGCTACTACTGTAGATTTATCAAAGAGTTGGAGAACATTTTTTCTTGCTACCATACTTTTTTTCTTCCCATACTTTGATCGAAGCATGCCAAGTGTACATCCCTCAGTGTACGCTGTATACGCTCTAAAAAAATTCAAATAAAAAATAAATGCGCTCCAATGAGCATTAGAATTCGAAAACGAAGCGAATGCCTGCAAACCGTTGAGCACCTTCAGCGTCGGTTTTTGATGAATATCTCAAAAGTGAGAAGAGATGGTGAAAATTCCATATGAAACTTTTTGTAGAGACGATGAAGCTCTATAAATAAGTTCGTACAAACATTATCTGAATATCGCTAGATGCTGAGATATTCACCAAAAACCGAGGACGAAGATCACTTCACCTCGCTTCACCTTCAGCCGCTGCTCGAACAGAAGTGTATCACTGTCATGTTGGTTAATACGGAAGCATTTCGTCTCCAGTGAGTTGTGCGTTCAGTTGCCGATAACCAACTGTGCGCTCAACTCCCCCCAGGTCAGCCCACCCTCCCCCTCCCCACCCCATACGTAAGAAAATAATGAACCTATGTCACGCATTTTACTGTCTCATCAATTTTTCACCTTCCATCGAGATTTTCGACCAACAAATTCGCAATGGAACCTCTATTTCCCCGATTTTCCTTCGACGACAAAGACCGTGGTGAGTCCATACATTTCGTAAATTTTTTATACACCCCTGCGTGACATTTGTATTCTCTACAATAGCAGAAACTTCATTTTTTCCGCAACACTGGTACTCCACGTATGCATGAAAAATGGATGCAAAGCTTGAAGTAAGTTCCTACTCTTGCAATTTTTTCCCTTCCTCTCCATTTTATCCTGGGTGAGAAAATACATATATATAAACATCTCTCCCTCTGGTGAAGGGCGAAATCAGAGAAGCAAAGTATTTATTCGATCGAATAAGTTGGCCGGCAGCAGCTCTAGGCATTTGGCCAAAAAACTTGACACTATGTGGTCAAATTAAATTTGCAATCTTCATAACGTATTTTATTGTGCAACTTTATATGGAAATAGCGGGGGTTGTTGATGATCTTGAGAAAGTTGATGAAGTCATAACTGGCCTTATGGTTACGGTGCCAGAATTAATGACACTCTACAGAATTCTCATAATACGATTTGATAAAAAAATTCGTAAAATTGTGCAGTCAATTGAGGAAGATCTTGTGATTGAGCATTTTCGAGATACAGAGGAGATGAAGATTTTGCTGCGATATTTGTCACTTGTGGATAAGTTTTATCGGTTTGGCACCCGAGCGTTAGCAACCACGTCATTATTGTATTACCTTATACCACTGGAGAATTATATTATAGGACGTAAGTAAATTAAAAATAACCGTTTATTGGATTGATCTGGTTCAGATTGATCCGGTTCAGATTGACCCGGTTCAGATTGACCCGGTTCAGATTGACCCGGTCCAGATTGACCCGGTTCAGATTGACCTGGTTCAGATTGATCCGGTTCAGGTTGACCCGGTTCAGATTGATGCGGTCAGATTGTTCCGGTTAAGATTGACCCGGTTCAGATTGACCTGCTTCAGATTGATCTGGTTCAGATTGAGCCGGCTCAGATTGATTCGGTTCAGATTGTTCCGGTTAAGATTGACCTGGTTCAGACTGTTCCGGTTGAGATTGACCCAGTTCAGACTGTTCCGGTTGAGATTGATCCGAGTTGAATCACAACAAAAATCGGATTGATCCAGCACTTTTTCTTTTGGAGTCAGGGTCCACGATTCCCCGAAGTTGCGAGCTTTCGTGAGTTCAAGTCGAGCTTTCGTGAGTTCAAGTAGACCTTGCGCGCTTATCGAGTTTTGAGTTCTATGTCTTAGGATCTTTTACATGTAAAAAAAATGTATTCCTGAAATATAATTTGTAGTAAATTTGTTTAATGAATCTAGGGATAATGAATGGTACAGCAATTTTAACATGTCCATGGCAAGTTGCTCCTTACATCGATATATCGACGACGGAGAGGACACTCATTGTTTACGCCATACAATTTCCAATGATCAGTATACCTGTTATTTATGCAACATGTTACGGTATTTTGTTTGGATTTATATCGAGTTTGTGCGCACAACTTGCCATTCTCACTCATAGAATCACAATTATGAAGGATGACAATTCAGATCCTCGCATCGTTTTTCAACAGCACACACAGCAGCATGTCAAAATTGTGATGTGAGTTATATGGCCGTCAATAGCAGAGGATTAGTAGGAGTATTCGTTTATTCTGAATACTCCTATTCGATAGCTTCTGATGTTCATAAATTGTTTTCAGGATTGCCCAAACGATTAATGATGTGTTCCATCTAGTTCTTTTATATGATCTCGTTTTAACGACAGTTGTAATCGGAGTAGTGATCTACCAATTTTTGTTGGTATAACCAATAGTTTATCATGCTATACAAAAATCATCTCAAACGAAATATTGCACATATGATTTTGTCCCAGCTGCTGAGGGCGGAAGAGCGAAAATTTGAAATGCACAGAAGTTTTGTTCCATCAGTTTTCATCAGCCACTGACCAAAAAAATTCATTTTATCAGATAGAAATCGAGTTATGGCACAAACTGAGAGTGATTCGAAGAGCGCAAATGTTTATTACACTGTTTGAAATTGTGAGGTGGCTACTTGGTCCGCGCGCCGCCATATTGTCGTCCTTGCGCAACTTCAAAATGGCGGAAACTCTGCGCAGTGAACGCTCTTACGCATCTCAATGATTTTCAGAAATCCTGCTTTCGCAGATCATCTTTGAACCACTCACATTATTCATACAAATTTACGTTTTCGTTGAAGAAGTGATAAAAACTAATGGGGCAAAATTATAACCGCAATTCAGTGCTTCTATCCTTCCTAAACCCTCATCGCAATTTTATTAACTCCCCGATTCTCGGGAAGTTATAGCAATCACCCCGATTTCACCCGTATTCCCATGTAGAATAGAGGGTCAAATATTTTAGATAAAATGTGAACAGTATATACATTGGTATTAACGATTGACCTGTTCACAACGCTCTATTGGAAAAACGGTGAGAGATACGGCAGAAAGTGTTAATCGAAACCTGTTCTGTAAGTGGAAATGCACATTTAACTTCTAATGACTTGTTGTCATAATTCCCATAATTAAGGAGGTATGACGGGTTTAACCCTCGAACGGTCACACCCCTATTGGTGTCTCACTCCCATTGGTGGTTCAGCATGCGCCTACTTAAATTTTCATGATTATGTAATTGTAAGGGGGGGGATTCAGTGTGACCCCCCCCCCACGGGTCACACTGATTTCTCTCCCCCCCCCCTCCTCCCCCAGGTAATTGTTGATAACGTCGTAGCGCCGAAACCATTCAAAATACGAGAAAAATGTATACAACCAAAGTTGTTCCTTATACTAAAATACGCATTTTATGTCTTATAACATTTTTCGCTACTTCGTATAGTTTAGAAGATATCGCGAGTTGAAGTTGAATATAAGAATGAAGGTAGTATGCTGTGATGAAACACCAAATTGTTTTGTTTGATCCCCGACTGGTGCACACACACATTCACACCACTAGTTTCTTGTGTTTTCAACAATTTCAGACTGTCGATGAGGCCGATGTAATTAACGCAGTGCCAATGCTAGTTTATGTCTCGTCCATGATACTTTTGGTATATGTCAATTGTTTCATGGGAGAGTGTTTGCATACCGAGGTAATGTATCAATTGACCCTACCAGAAGAGAAAAACTTTTACATCTACCTTACTTTCAAGTGTACTGCGCTACTGAACTCATACTACGAGTGCAATTGGTACGAGATGTCACCATTTTACAAAAATGCACTGATCATATGCATTTCAACGACTCAAGAATCTCTTCAACTTACTGCGGGAAAGTTTTACGTATTTTCGATGGAAAATTTTTCAAAGGTAGGTCCCCAATATTTTTTTTTCGTCGCAACTACAGTAGACTCCCTCTAGCTCTCCACTTTCGGGGCTCTGATTTCCCCGCCGGGAGAGCTACCGCTTGCCACCTCCGTGCGCACAAGGGGCGTACCTTACGACAGAGACGGCGTGATTATCCAAGCGAGAAGCCTATATGTATGTATCGTGGGCGTTGGCGATGCCATTTTTGTTTTACGTCGCTCATTGTGGCGTTGTGACCTTCTTCTTATTCCTTTTCTGGTTATAGCCTTTCGTAGAGTGGCAAGTACCAACGTTGTGGCCTTAGGCGTTTGTAAACAAAACACTGGGTAGTCTAATGCCGCTTCCACTCTAGAGCGCCCGCCCATGTCTGATGGTCCGTGCGTAGTGGGGGAAAAATTCCCCTCGGTCGGGAGTGCGCGGAGAGCTAGAGGGAGTCTACTGTACTCAGATTTTAGCGATGGGGACCATACGCTGCACCGCATTCGCATGATAAGACACAGGAAACCGCAATAAACCTATGTCGGTGCAGGCGGCTCTATGAGCAACCTCCCGCTCATCAGACAATCCGAGAAACTTCTTGCCCTGTCGGCGATTTGAACTGAGGAACCCAAGCGGCAGCGCTAAGACTGCGCGCTTAGTCCACTCGGCTATTCTAATATCGGTGGCAATATTATTGAGAATAAAATTTATGAATTTTCTTCAGATAATGAAATCATCAATGGTATACGTATCACTTTTACGGACCCTCTTCTAACTTCGTTCTCATGACTGTTGACTTGTTGATGATTCCTACATGATGATGTTTCCAAGCTCGCCAGTTAGTTGGACTACGCAATCTTCTAGGAACCTTAAACATTGGATCAGGCAGCTGCTGAAGTCAGGAGAACAGATGTATATAGTAGAAAACAGCCGCAGAATTGGTTGTCTAACCCATTACTGAAATAAAACGGAAGCCTTCGTTGAATTGGTAGTAAGATTTATTGATCCAAATAGTTTGTGCTATGAGCAGAGACTTCAAATTAGAGGCGTGGGCTTACTGTTGAACCCGCCTCAGCGGTCAGTGAAAGCGTGAGTGCAGGTGAGTTGATCCCCAGCGCGTGGCGACTAGGCCTCCGTTCACATTTCCGGTGTGCCCGCATGCCGCTTCACAACCTGCAATTTACATGTGAATCTGACGATCGCAGCGCCGCGCTGTTCCGCTTCAGGGATTCAGGGCGTGTTTCTGCGAACTGCGAACTGAATCTCTTGCGTGAAAATCACTGTGATCAACTAAAATCAATGGGACGTAAGTGTGAATCTCGACGGGTCGCATTAATACCTTTCCGATAGTGTGTATGTGTGTGTGTGTGTGTGTGTGTGTGTGATTATACACGTATGAAGTCAAGTTGTATATCAGTTACGCAAATTCGACTATTGATCGATTATTATGATTTTTTATCGATATCTCGTAGAATATGATGCCTAGCAAAAAAAGTAATACAACATGAAATATGTAGTTTCACGAGAGGAACAACTTTTGTTTGACAACTTTTCTCGTATCTGTCACCGTTATCGAGATACAGCGGTATAAACGATTTAAATTGTTCATAACAATTGAACGGATACAAAGGACTTTATTGTATAAAATCCAACATAGAGTGTGTTCCTCGGGAGGAAGAGAAGTGGAAGTGATGGACCCGGGGAACATCTTCGGGTACCTGGTTCTCAAAGAGATTTGGCAGATGGCATGAAAATTATTCCGGAGAGTTACTCAAAGGTAACTTCAGAATAAAATAAGAAAAATTGGGTGAGGTAGGGCTTGTAAATAAATTGTATATAAAAATCGAAAGTTCTAAGCACAATACAATTTTATTGAATTCGAAAATATATTTTCCACTCATCAAATGAGGAAAATACACTGGTAAATTTTGAAATTAACGCTCGCTCAATCATTCATCATTTTTCCCATATCATTTGATTTTTTCGTTTGAAATATAAAGTAATAATTTGTTAAATTGTGATATTTTTGTTCTACTACATTTTCATCACGCACCGAAGTTCAACATGACAATCACCTCAAATCATTATAAAACATTGATATTGTCTGTATGATATTTTTGGCCATGTTCTCCATTGATCACATAATTTTACGTAAAAAAAATTTAATTGCTCGTGCAATATCATCAATAAATCGGTAATAATTCTAATTTTGCACTCGTCAATTTGAAAATAAATTATTCCTATGTCAAATGCCCAGATAAATCTGTAACAACTTAAATTTTCTACACACATTAGACTAAAGGACCATTACAATTTTGCGAAATATTGACTGATAAAAATAATTCGCTTTCATTTTAAGGAATAAATTTTGAATTTGTTCTGCCAGCTTACAAATATGGATCTCATTATTCCGTGATATTTTAGTACTAAAATCTAAACAATTAGAACTACAACAGTCTTTGAGGCGTCAATGCCAATTAACAATCATAAAGAATGAGGAAAAATTGCTAAAATTATTTCTCAGTTAAAAAAGATGTAAAACATTCATGAGCAGTTCAACAATAAATGTCACCACTGAGGGAAGCTCACTTGTGCTGAAACAATTACATAATTCTCCTCGACATTACGAAAATTGAGAAAAATTCGTTGGAATGCTTAATATATCTTGTAAACTTCTTTTTTTTTTAATTTTAATCTTGTAAACTTGACATTGGTCATTGAAAAAAAATTTACAAAAGACAGTGAAAAAAATTGGTTCTAGTAATTTTTGGCTTAAAGAATTACTGAATTTTGATTCTAAAATCCCTGAAAAATTTTTACATCCATTTCATCAGTTTTTGTGTCATCAATAATTGTTGCAAAAAATTAATGATTATTTTTTAAATAAATAATATTCCCAGATCGACACCAAAAACTCTCTTCAGCTAGAGAAAAAAATAAGTATGTCCCTGTTGAGAGCCCAATACCAAAAGTGAGTATCCTATTAAGTACAATTATCTCCACACCTCCCCTCCCCCCCCCTTCCCCCCCCCCCCCATGTAACAAATTATGATTTTCAGACTATGAACATCAGAAAATGCCTTAAAAAAAAAAAGTGGGAAACTTGCGTCAAACGTACTCTCCAATTTCTTTGTTGATGGAATTGTTGTTGCGCTAGGAAATTAGTGCTGAATAATTTTTAATAAACGATAAAAAGTGAGGCAGAAAGTAATTTGACAATGTCAGCTCATTGGCTCATTTATTTCCCTTAAAGTGAGTAAGATGCGCGCGCACCCTTGAGGTTTAGCTCTGATCTATATCTCGTGATTAATTAATCTAGGTGCTTTCGAAAAATACAAATCACGAAATTTTGTGTAATTCATTAACCTTTCAAGCCCTTCATTCAGAAAATCATAAGGAATCGTTGAATGCTGCACAAGTTTATTCAAATAAGATTATTCACTAATTCAAAAATGAATTACGTATTCGATCTGTAAAATTTGAAAATTGTTGAGTGTGTTTTTTCTAATTTTTTTTCTGATATTGACAATACTTCAAATTTCCAAATTTTTGACAAGACGCAAACTCCGAATGTGTGAAAATCCATAAATATATAAATAACCTAGGAGTTGAGCACCTCATCACCCTGAAGTTGTCATGATGTGGACGAGTTCAGTTAGGAAAGTTATGGGTAAACATGTTTAGATAGCAATGCTAGTACAAATTTTCCACCACGAATGATAAGTCATGAAACCATTGGAAAGATACCATCCTTCAAAGCTATAAATTATTCTTTAATCCTCAAAGCCTCATCCTCTGAAATCGATGTCGATTTTGGTATTAGCTTTAGAAAGCGACAGACACATCCTAATCGTTCCACAAATTTAGAATTTTCCCGCGCTAATCATCACTATCACTTGCCGTGGGTTCCCTGCTCTCCTCGGCCCTATTCGCTCCCTCAGTTGCCCTATCGGCCGATCCCCACCCAGGGAGCCACCTATTGACGATCCACCAATGATAAGATACTCTCCCATGACACTCGGGTCTCTCCCCCCTCGCAAATTGGCAAATGCCCCCTTGGCCCCTTATGCAGGAGTCATCGCAGGTATGCTGTCTCTCCACGACATTGCTGACATCACAAACAGCATTAGCTGGACTTGCATTGACAGAATTCGCCGGTTGTCTCGCCTCACCAGAAGGTCCAGCTTCGCCACTGGCTGCTGGCTCCCCCCCTGCCGCCCCCTCTGCCATTTCCTGACCAGAATTTCTCTCAATCCTCCCCACGTAAACGCTAGGAGTAGCATAGAGTGGATTATTAACACTCCCAATTCGTCCAATGTAAATAGCAGAGTTGGATGAGGACAGCAGTCTTCCCCGACAGCTGCAGCTTGCGTTATTTCGACACTGACATCTCAGACTCTCGACCAAGCCCCTGGCATTTATCGGGAATCTGTAGGAATACTCACCCCGGCAGAAGGCGCACCTACAATTTCTTGTTACCTGCAAAGAAGGGGGAAAAGCATGTCTTCAGAAAGTCCCATTAAAATTACAATGTCCACTTTCCATCTCTGCTCACCTGATAAATATAGTGCCTGGCATTGCCCCCAAAGTTTCCACCATTGCTGAACGAATTGCACTGCTGACAGATGTGATACCTGACGAAGGGCAGCCTCATACAGAACTGGCACATGCATTGGCCAAACTGATAGACGAAGCGTCCATTAGTTGCCATGGCAACATTATCGGTTGAGAAGCAATTTCTTGATAGATTCCCGAGGCGATTCAGGCAGCTGTGATTCTGGAAGTAGATGTCCCTGGAGTTCCTCTCTATCGCGAGTAGAGGATTGAAGTTCCTGGAGACCTGATTGCCCCTGGACCAAGGTCGATTGTCAATTCTCTCGTACATGTGATCATTCTGATCGTTTTGCTCGTTTCTCCTAACATCCAACACCTCGTTGACTTCTTCGTCATTGTCCAAGCGCTCATAGATATTTTCCTCGGGCTCATTCTGTCGTCGTGCCTGATTGTAGTTATGCACCAGATCAACGGGATTCTGATAATGGGGATTGAGATTCGGTGGGCGATTCTGGTAGATGCGCTGATGATTTCTCGGATTTTGATAATTGTTCTCTGCCTCAGGAGGATTTCGATTGCGATTTCTGGTTGCAACGGCAAGCTCACCATTTTCGTAACGTTGGCAGACACAACGAGAGCCTTCACAGTTGTGACGTGGATGATTTTGATCGAGGCCTTGGGCATTGGGACCGCTGGGCATGGACTCACCTGGGGCCTCGTCGGGTGGTCCGTTCTGGGGGTCTTTGGCATGCCCAGCGGGTTGCAAACCTCATATTGATGGAGGCGCTTGTGGCTTATCGATTATCGCGACCCCTGCGTAACTACGACCAATGGACATCGAACTGGGGAGTGTTGTCCAGGTGTTTGTACGCGGGGAGTAAACCTCAACTGAGGAGAGATTTGATGTTCCATCGTCACCTCCTACTACGTAGAGGAGACTGTTCAGAGTTACCACACCTGTGCAATCGAGGTTGTGACTTAGTAGGAGTTCTATATTGGCGACAGGAAATACCGATGGCGGCGCTGTTACCAATTTCAAAATGGCCGTGCACGGAGCAAAGTTGACGCGGGGCTTTTGAACGTATGTCACATGGGTTCAGAGCATGAATAAAGTAGCGAAGTATTTTCAAAACAAAGCAAAAAAATGAAGAGGATTTAAGGATATTCCACCTATATTGGCGACGATGTACGAATTGCTTGAAATTTTGACATAATGTTTTTTAAACGATAACAGATGCCTGTATGAAATTTGAGATTAATTCACAACACCGTTTTGTAGTTATTAATTATCAAACTTCTCAATTAATACGGCCTCTTATGGGAAAAATAGAAATTTCTGTCAATACAGTTCAAAATGTACCAATTTGTTGAAATTTTGAAAATTTACTATTGAAGCAGATATAAAACGATGGTAAAAATTTCATGACGATTGACTAAAATTTTTTTTCATTAATTTGTTTAAACAATATAATATTGATTCGCAAAATCAAAGACAATACAATAATAATCTATGGATATCACTTCAACTAATTAACGCATTGAAATATTAATAGAAAATTATTGGCGATAAATATAACGAATTATAGAAAGGGTCATAAACTTTTGTTTTGACTATACCGGTTGAATATCCTTAAGTGAAGAAAATTCACAACTTTGTAATATGCTGAAAGGCCAGGCAGTTTTAAGTTCTGGAAATTTAGTGTTCTGTGGAATTTCCGAAAAAACACTGATTTTCATACTCTGTTTATTCATGTCGATTTTGTTTTGTTTTGTTTTAATTTTTTTTTCGTTTTAGTTTTTTTTATTCTAGAACCTGGTAAAAAAATCCGAAATTTTCAGAAATAAACCCTAGGTAAGTCAGATCGATGTAATACGAGTTTCGATGGTCCCGTGCGAAGCCATTTTGATTTTACTTCGCGCTAGCCCCGCAAGGGTCGCATTCTTATTCAGCGTCGCCAATAGCTATAGATCATTTAGACTGCGAATTTCTGTTTTTAAAATCTCACCTGCATTTCGTCGACAAAGAGCCATGTCAGCGATGGACGTCCACTGATTAGTCTCCGGATTATAGGCCTCCACGCTCTTCCTAACAAGTGGTCCATCATGGCCGCCCACAGCATAGAGAATTCCATCGAGTACACCAACACCAGCGCCACTTCTTCTCGCCGACATTTCAGCGACTGTTTTCCACTTGTCCTTTTCTGGATTGTAGCACTCGACACTGGAGAGACATTGTCGGGAGACTCCATCATAGCCTCCGACCGCGTAAAGCAGTCCTTTGACAACACCAACACCAACGGAGCTTCTT
This sequence comes from Asobara japonica, assembly GCA_026005395.1. Taxonomy (NCBI): domain Eukaryota; kingdom Metazoa; phylum Arthropoda; class Insecta; order Hymenoptera; family Braconidae; genus Asobara; species Asobara japonica. The sequence goes on along the minus strand of BQMI01000298.1, from coordinate 4,533,294 downwards.
CGAGTTAGCATTGGCGATATCATTCGCCATTCGTGGGTTCTTGGGTCGTATACCTCGGCGGAGTTGAGACCGGTTGTACCGTCAAAACCGCCGACAGCGTAAATGCAGTTACCGAGAACTGCCACACCCAGTGTTGAGCGTCTTGCTTCCATTCCGGCGCAAGCTGACCACTGGTCTGCTGCTCCATCGTAAACGTCAACAGTTCGAACACGCAATGAACCGTTGAAACCACCTACTGCGTAAACACGACCGGCGAGCACTGACAAACCTGCAGAAGCGATTCACGGGTCATTCATGTTTCATTTTGGATTCAACCCTGAGGTTGGGCTGAGGAAGCTGCTAGGAATTGGAGGAAAAGAGTTGTGGTTTTGAAGCTCAGAACACTTATCCTAGGTTAGTCCAGTAGTGACTTACCAGCTCTGCATCTTCGTGTCGGCAATTCTGCGACTTGATACCACTTCTCCTCCTTGAAATCATAGCACTCGACGCTTCTAATCGCCTTTGGCGCCTGACCACCCACCACCAGGAGCACCTTGGGCAACCCTCGTGGCTGTCTGGGCTTGGTTCTTGGGGTTTTGAAGAGAGACTTCTGCTCGCCTTTCAGTAGGTGATACTTTAGCGCCTCGATCAGGAAATCTTTGCCTGGAATCAATTGATTAAATTTGATGGAAAAAGTTCAGGCAAGTCCATATCTCAATTTCGTTTCTAGGACTTGGGAACATTCCGTAGACTTTTCTCTGGAGAAAATGCTCTAGACTTTTCTCTGGGGAAAATTTCCTAAAATTTTCTCTGGAAAAATTTCCCAGACTTTTCATTGGAGAAAAATTCCTAAAATTTTCTCCGGGAAATTCCGGGAATTATAATGTCTGAAATAATTCTGGGAATCAACCTTCTACATTATGATAACCAAATTTTTTTCTTCCGATTTTTCTTGTCTAGAATTTGATCTAGAATTAAAAAAATAGTAAAAATATTCTGCTGAGACTGTAGGGCTCAATAACACTGTACATAATTTTTTGTTGAAAAGCATTTCCCAAGTGGACTTGAATTTCGTTTAATTACATTGCAAATTCGCCTTGAGTAACGGCTCTTCCTCAACTCGCTGAACCAAATATTCTTGGGAAAGTAGGGGCAGTCTCACGTGCTCCATCAGCTGGGCCAAATGAGTCTGACGTGTCTCAAGGTCAGAGTGAACCCAGGAGATGACACACTCGAATACTTTCTCCTCTGATGGTACGGTCAAGCGATCACTGCAGATCAATTTCGCCACTTGTTGAGGGGCCAGTGTGAGGAATTCCTCGCTTTCTACAACTTCCCTGTAATTAATTGAAGTCAAAATTTCGTCGAGGGGGAACAATTGGTCAGTCAAAGGCCACATTAAAGATTTTTACTCATAAGATTTTTACGAAGAAAATTGCAATTATTTCGTACAAAAGCTTTTGACTCGATTTCGAATTTCTCGCTTTTACTTGTTCAGAATTTTTTTTTGAGATCGACAATATCATTCACTTACGAAAAATGCTGCTCGATATAGCTGTCAGCATGTGACAGCAATTCTAAACAGCCGTGGAGATCCGCAAAAGCGCGAATTCCCAGACAATTGGATGGGTGTAACTGGGCTTGAAGGAAATCACAGCATGCATCTCTAACGTCAGTTAATTGGAGTAAGTTTGCTGCTGGCAGTAGAACTTGTACGTTTTCCTCAGTAACGTGGACCTAAAATTTTTTTCAAGATTGATGTATCTGTTTTATAAACTTGTCAAGGTGGTAAGGAACTTTAGGAACAGTGAAAAATTAATTACTAATTTCATTCATCGAGAAGTTAAACAAGTTTGTATAAAAAAAATCCTGGAATCACCTCAGCTGTATATACATAATCAACGAGCAACTCGAGAGCAGAATGATCGACACCCTGAAGTTTAATTCTATGCTGGTCCCGCTCCTCAAAACTTGTGAACATTGCATAGAAATATGGACTGCAGGCTGCGAGAACCATTTTGTGCGCTGGAACGTCTGCTCCACCATCGGCTTCCAAGATTACGTCACATAATAAATTTTGCCTGGAAAAATTATTGGCTTAATCAAAATTTTTTTTTCACGTTTTTGCAGGAGATTGCGTCCCAAAATCGAGGCTTGTCGTTCTTTCAAATTTATTTACAGCTAACCCTTTTTTTTTATCAGGAGTTTAGCCAAAATATGCTTTTTTGGCTGTTGAAATGGGAGCTTCTTACAATTTTTTTCTGGAATTCGGTGGAAAAAAAAATTGGAAAATTTTTGGTTCTAATTACTAATTTTTTTTTCAATTTGAGACCACAGGCTCGGATTATTTTTCTGTGGCTCAACAAATCGATAGAAAAAGGTGGATTTACAAGTAAATAATTTTTTTCCTCAGTAGTAAAGTGCAAATTAAAATAAAAATTCTGCAATTTGACAATCTTTAATATTTATGTTTTTTTTGTACTTTTTTGAAAATTGCAAAAATTTATGAAATATTACATCTGAATGCGAGCACGAAGTTTCACTTCAAAAAGCCACTTACTTTCTCATGGCATTTATAACATCGAAAGCACGATTTGTGTGATGATGATTTCTGTATGGTGGCTTGTCCTTGCCACTCTCCCTTGGAATGTGTTTTTGCGAACTTTCGTCCAGGGAATTTTGACTGGCATAACGCAGCAACAGGCAGCTGCAAAATCCCAAAAAAGAATCTCAGTACATTCCCTTTTTTTATATCATCCAAAATTAATCACATAATAGGGAGTTCAAGGAACATGTCTGTAGAATTTTCACTATTCGAAATACTGAAGTTAATTTGACTATACTAAAATTTTTTTACTATTCTATCTCAAATTTTTGGCATCAAATTTGAGTTTTTTGCTCGAATTACATTGTTAGAACGCGAAATTACTGTCCCAATTATTTCAATGGCAAAAAAAAATTGTGGGGCCTAATTAAATTTCATTGAATTTTTAAGGGATTCTTTTCACTTTTCAATCAGACTAATTTTTCTGGAAAATCGAAAAAAAAAAATTGTCAATTGTTATAGTAACCTTCCAACATTTTCGTTTTCTACACTATTTCCAGGTGGTAAATTTTGTGGCTGTGGATTTTGTGGGGCTGGAGGTTCCATATTTTCCACTCCGAAGCTCTCAGTAGAATGATTGCTCAAACATTGATACAATTGTCAACTGCTCGCCAAGTGTCGCCAGTAATATTATTTTTCTGTAACAGTAGAATACAGTTGCATGAACATTCATTATTAAAATATGAAACCAGATCTAGTAAATTGATGTCATCCATTGCGATCACATACAGAAATTTTCCAATTTCCATTTTGGGACAGATTTTTGTGGAAAAATCGAATATCGCCTTAACAGCTGATTTCACCGAAAAATGCCATAGAACATTTTTTGTAGAGAATTCAATTCTACACAATTCATGTTCTATACATTTTCCCCCTAAATTGACTCATTTTCGAGATAATTCCAAAATTTCGGCGGTTCGCCTCATAGTGGCTAACCACGTGACTAGTACTATATTGATCATTTCTGCTACTCACTTTCAAATTATCGAAATTTGGGAGACTCAAAATTCCAAAATAAGTAAATAAAAAAAAAACAAATAAAATATCGCGATTTTGAACATTTCTAGCAGTAGCTTCCCAATTTCTGAATTTGTTTACATTTTTAAAAGTTCAGATGGCGACTCCATAATATTATAGAAACTACCAAAAAAACTTGAAAAAATTTAACGCTTGATTAGTAAAATAATTCCTCTTTCATAAACCTGACACATTATAACAAACAGAGGAAATTAACTCAATTATTATTCACTCAATTTTCACTCACGTACAAAATCAAAACTGTTGATGTTTTTGGAATCAGCTGAGCGTCTGTCAGCCTGACATATTCGCGCAATCAAATTTTCACGGAGTACTCAATAAATAGTAAATGGACTAAAACTCGAGGTCTATCAACACGTTATTTTTTTATGAACGTAATTTCTGTCGTTTCCACTAAATCACATGAACAGAAGTGAATTTGAGCGACGCGAAGTGCCCTCGAACTTTGAGATCGAGATAAAACGTTGGTATAATAAATTACTGGACAACGAATTGGCGGATGAACTATATAAGGAATCCAATAAACGCGAACTTTATTTCTTATTTATCTTCCATTTCTCTTTTTTAGGAGAAATGACACTGTAAAAGGACACTGGGAGAAAAATTTTGCGTATATATTGTGTATATGTTTTCGAGACTGGCCACAACCTGGCGAAAAAGGAAATCGGAGTGAATCCGGGAAGTGAACTGTTAGTAAAACAGCTGATCTGTTGTATCAACTGTCACGTGACATCGTTCGTTGGTATTTTTTCAAACTTCTTTTTTTTAATTACCGAAATTATTTAAAATTCTCTAATTAATTGTAATCTTTGATATTTTCTAGCGTTGCCAATTGTCCGAAAATTTTTGACAGAACCGGAAGTTGAAAAAAGCGGGAAAAGAAAAATTGTCAAAAATTCCGGAAATTTGCAAAAATTGAAATGCCGGATAATTAAAAAAAATAAAAAAATCATGCAGATAGTGAAATTGTGATTTATATGATACGAAATGTGATTTTATAATTTTTTTATCTACAAATGGTACACCCCTATAGATTTGTATATGGTATATATAGTACGTCTCACCCGCTTTGACATAACCGACATAACAAAAACATTTTCAGTATCTCAACTCTTTTATACATTAACAAATTAATAATCCCGTTTGTTACTCTGAGGTAAAGTATTCATTTATCTGTGAATTGCGATGAAAAATTGATTGTGTATTTTTTCGGCGTAAATTTTTAGATGTAATGATTAATATTGGAGATAGCGGTAATTCATAACCTCAAAATAGGTTCTCTGTTGATCTTGTTTTGTACAATCATGACTGAAACATTTATTACCTTCTATTTATTCATCACTCCCTACTTCAGACATTCACGATGACCGGGACTGCAACGGAGTCAGTGCCTACGGAGAAGGCCTCGAACAACCCCCTGGAGCAATTTGTTCTCTTAGCAAAAACAGCGAAAGGCGCAGCAGCGCTGGAACTAATAAAACAAGCAATGGAAACTCCTGGTGTAAATGTGTTCGGTGAACTTTTGGACATGCCCAACATCAAGGAATTGGAGAGTGGTCCACATGCTGAGTACTGGAATACCCTGAACCTCTTTGCCTATGGTACACTTTTTTTTTTTTTTTTTTTTTTTTTTTTTTTTTTTTTTTTACGCACAAAACCTATAGGTATAATATGGTACACGTCTGGTTATATATAAAATTAAAAATTTGAAACGAGCTCACAATCTCCCAAAAAAATTCTCAAAAAAAAAAAAAACAAATTGGAAAGCAACAAAAAGTCTGAAGATAAATTATCAATATCAATGTACCAATCGAAACTGCGTATATTAGGTCTATGTTATATTCAAATATCTCTAAATCTATGGGAAATAGTGAAATTTTCATAGTAACCTTTTGTGTAGTACTCAATTTTCTGCACAAAACAGGTTATTATAACACATTGGCTAACTCTGTCCAATTCCGAGATATCAATAAGAAACTTACAAATCAATAAGAAATTTTCGATCGTATTACCTTCCACATTTCAGGATTTAGTAAATAAAAAAAATACAGGATTTTTTATTTATTTTTTAGGTACATATAAGGAGTATCTGGCTAATACCGATAAGCTGTTGGAGTTGACACCGACCCAAAAGAAGAAGCTGCAGCATTTGACAATCGTCACTTTGGCTGAGAAATCCAAGTGCATTCCATACTCAGTTCTTTTGGAGGAGTTGGACATAAAGAATGTGAGGGATCTGGAAGATCTCATAATCGAGGCGGTCTATGCGGATATCATTCACGGTAAATTGGACCAGAAAAATTCACAATTGGAGGTGGACTATGCGGGACTTGGCCGTGATGTGAGACCTGGGGAGACTGGAGCTGTTGTTGATACCTTGGCTGCTTGGGGCCAAACTTGTGATTCAGTGCTTGCTTGCATCAAGAAGCAAGTCATCGAGGCTAATACAGAGAAACATAATGCTACGCAACACAAGGAGAAAGTCCAACAGAATGTAAGGATTTTTTTATTTTTCCACCTTCATTTTCGGAAAATTATTTCAGTTCAACACCAAAATGACACAGAATAAAAATTACGAGAGTGGATTACGGATATGGAATTTCATTCGTCGACTTTTTATTCTTTGCAGATTGCCCTGATGAAAAAATCAATTTTATCACAAGTCCAAGAAGCGGATATTGCCGGAGGCAGTTCCGCTGGCGGCAGTGAGTCCAGTAGAGAAGCTCTATCCCTACCCCCAGATTCGAAAAAAAAGCAGCAAAAGGGAAAGGGGCTGAGGGGTAGTGGCAAGTTCTGGAAGTCCTAAAGTAATCGAAGTTTCCAAAGGACAAACTTCCCCTCCTGGTCTCTATCGTGAAAAATTTAACATCCATGTACCATTCTATGGAAAACTCCCCCCACAACTTTTCAGCTTTCTGATAATTATTACCTCGATGTAAAGTTGAAACAAAATGTCATTCTTCATTTTTAACATTTAGTTTTTTTGAGGCCAGAAATGTAATATATGTTGATAAATACTTGAGTACTGCGATCTTTAATAATAAGGAACGAAAACGAAAATAAAACCATTTTTAAAAATGACATTTCATGCAAAATGTGATAAGTTAAAATTTTGCATTGTCCTCATCAGAACCCTTGTAATTTCTATTAAAAAATTCTGAGGATATGAGGGAAAGCTGATTTAAAACATAAATCATAAGTGAATGTGCCCACAATTGGATAGTAAAAAAAACATAAATTGAATTGGATATGCAAGTATGAAAAATATTCAATTAATCAGAATTGTTTTATTTACATGCGACTCTCATTGACATTTATATCATAACTTTCATATTCATCATATACACTTTGAACTTGTCCAAACGCTTGTTTACGTATTTAAAATAACATTATTGTACTTTAACTTCTATTTAAATTTCTTGATATTACATTGCATCAAAAATTCGCATATTATATTTTTTCCCAATTACTAATTAATTTCAACGCTCACTTTTTAATCCTGGAATTATGAACCTACTCATTAAAAAAATGGATGGGGGATCAAGTAATTGCGAAATTGTTTGTAAACTTCACATTGCAATTATATTAGCATATTTACGTTACGCTGGGAAATTTAGTTCAACTACATTCAGCACATTCTTAATCTGTTAAAATGATACCCGAGAGTTTCGAAATTTTTTAATGCCTCGAATACGCTAATTTTCCATCACAGAAATCAATCAAACGATTTCTCGTTTCATTTGTTAATCGAGTTCGTATTATTTATGGCTAGCCGAGAACAAGGGGCTCAGGATGTGTCGTTTAGCCTTAAATGTTTGCTCGAGAAAATAAATTGGAAATATTGAACTTGTACTAAATGAAAGACAGATGGGAAAAAAATATTTTCACACTTCTAATTTGATCTGTTGATCCACGAGAGATTTTCAAAATAACCAAATCTCATAATAATCACTTCAGCGCTCAATGAAAAATATTTGTCTTTCCTTATAATACCAAGGACGAAAAAAAAACAATTCAGCTATTGCGATGAATTATCGCAATTGAGCAAAATTCGACGAGAAATATGATTTCTTGAACTTTATACATGATCACAAGACACATTACTCCCTTCTTAATTACAATAATTAGGTTTAATGATGATTTAATAATTCGGATAGATGCATCGAATGTATCGATATAATTGCAACCGAATTAACTACTGAATTCAATTCCAATAGTCTGTAGTGTGAATTTTGAATGTACCATTCAATTTTCATTAATGTCAAGGTGAAGAAGTATCTTCATTGTAGGAACAAAAATTTCTTCGAATTTGCACTCAATTTGCATGCACCCATTGTTTCATTCACTTAGTTTTTTTTTCGTACATAAATTTTATGTACATATATTGTTTAATTATTTCAATAATATTAATGCAGATGTATTTACAATTTTTTTTTATCTATAAATATTATTTACAATTCATGGTGCATTCGCTTCTGTACAAAATTATAATGAACGCAATTTTTTGACGTCGAAAAAAAACAGCTTGATTTCATATTTCGTTAATTAGCCTATTAATATGCCACGCTCATATCCACTAACAGTCAATTTACATATTTATAAATATCTTAATGTTCAATTCCTGTAAATCTAGGCTCACAGTGATGAAGAGACAGTAGAAAATTTTTCATTATTTATCGCCTTATTCCACTATCTATTTGTTTATCTTATTATTTTTCTCAAGTTAATATAGTGAATGGTTAAATCCATTTCATTTTGTTAGTACATAATTTTATCATCACAGTGTCGAGTGAATATCTATTTTTTTCGTAGTTCACTCATTTTTGTATGGAACACGTAAAATCTCTTGAACTTCACTGGAAAATTAACATTCCATATTCGTGAGCCTTTAGGTCCTGCGGACCACTCATAAAATTGTTCATCCAAAAACTAATCTCAAATCAGTTTTGAAAAAAAAAATCTATCGAAATCTAAGACATAAAAATTGAGAGAAAAAAAAATAACTCCAAAAAATTTAAGAATTGTATTTTATACAATAACCGGTTTTTTCGAAATCGGCTTGAGATCGGCCTGTAGAAACAGTATCTCCATAGTTTCATTACTCTGCTATACCGGCAATTCATTTTTGTTGAACGGTCCATTACCAATCTTGGTATTGTTCATTGATTTAACCGAATCAAGTGCCTCATCGATATTCAGTTCTTTTATCACCGGCGACATAACAATGTCTATCTCCTTTCCATTATTATTCAAGAGAGTTTGAGTTGAGCGGCTCACTAACGTCGCTGGAGGCTTGCCATTCTTTCTTTCCATTGCTTCCATCTCCAATTCTGTAACAAGATGAATAATTATTAATGGACCAATCATCTGCTTCTTCCCAAATCAGGAATTCAGTTATGTGATTCATATAATAATGAAAAAATGTATTTTAGGGATATAAGGCATTTAACAGGACCTCCTCCCCCCCCCGCGCCATTTCCAAAATTATTCCATTTTTTTTTCAAAATTGTAATTTTTTTCAAAATTGTAATTTTTTTCAAAATTGTAATTTTTTTCAAAATTGTTGCAATTTTTTTCAAATTGGTGCGATTTTTTTCTAAATTTTTCCACAGTTTTACAAATTTTTTTCTAGTGTCCTCAATTTTTTGAGAAATTATTTCAAGAATATTCTAATTTGTTAAAAAATTGTCCATTTATTTACAAAATTTTTTTAAACGCTGCAGCGTATCTAGATATGTACATACAACTTGTGCGCATCGCCTTTGCGTCGATGGCAGAGAGGAAGCGACCAGTAAGCATTGGAGTATATCTATATATACGTATCAAGGAAATAGCTTATCCCGAGAGCAAATTTTTCCGATCGCCCGCCTTAGATGTATCACATGAAAAAAATATGAAAAATATCTCACGTTCACTCTGCGTGGAGCAATCATTGGTAGGAACAACAAGTTTGTTAACCGCTTTATTTTGATCACAGGTAACAGCAGTGAGTGTGATAGTAGCCATCATACTTGATGTGTTAGTTCTGGCAGTGGCATTAGCGGGCTTCGGTGTTGTTGCACGAAATGGTCCCATGCCACGTCTAATATTCCTCTCGGGATGAATGAGGATAATGTACAACTGTGGAAACACATGGAAAGCATAAGGATAGTGATCAATGTGTGCCCAGTGGACGGCTAATACAAACAAGCCCTATCTTGATCCATAAACAATACCTTGGGACTGAATAGGCAAGCTATAGTCACTGATGCTGAGAGGCTGATTGTTACGGACATTGATGTAATTCTCAGGGCAACATGATTGCCGGTGCCGAAGTAGAGTGGTACAAATGCCAACCAAATAACACAGGTTGTGTACATGGTGAAACCTTGAAAAATTGATAAATGTCAGTTCACATGGAGATAAAAAAAACTAGTGGTGTGTGCATGAATTTCTCAAAAACAGGGGAACTGCTCGATGGATTCACATACGGACGAACACACACACACATTCAGACACTTCTTTGAAATCACCTCAGGATGATGCAAAACGTCGAGAAACGTGAAAATTTCATTTTTATTTTCGGGGTCATTGCAATAACTTCCCTAGATCGGCAAGTTAAAAAAATTGCATAAATTCTTACCGATATGTTTGCTCTCATTGAAGTCCTCCGGTATCTTTCTCGTCAAGACAGCATAGACAGTGCAGACGACGATCAATATGATGGGATAGGTGAAGGCTATCATGTAGCTAGCGTCGATATAGCTATTGCATACGAGAAGATTGTCTTCTCTAGTGGGGTAATGATGCCTTGCTTTGGATGGATCAATCACCATCCAAACAGCGTTGATAAGAATTTGAACCCCAACGAGCAGCGTACAGATGATAAGTTGAGATCTTGGGGATATGAAGGACGGCCGCTTGGCGCTCTTCTTGCTTGCTTTGAAGATACGAGCTATCCTATTAGTTTTAGTGAGAAGTGCTGCGTACACCACTGTGAAACAGAAGCCAGCAGCAAACCTGAAAGACGATACGAAGTACCTTTATAATTTGTATAATTAAGGAATATATTCAGGGAGGGGTGAAGTTGCCGGACCATCCCTCCATGTCGGGAGCTTGTCCCTTGGGATCGTAGTCGTTACCCGAATTTTGGGAATTCACCAAGTGCACTTCACCAATTGCCGACATAACAATATTGTCAATTAAATTGTTGAAATATCAAGGTGGAATTGAACATTGTGAGCGAGTTGTGTGGCAGGGATATAGTCCGAGTTTGTAATTTGTTTAATTAAGAAAAATCTCCGGGTAGAGGTCTATCAAATCGCCGGAGTTTCTCCTCACCTTGCAAGCTCTTCTCTTGGATCAATATTAATCTTTTGAGATGGGACATCAAAGGAACGGTACCCGGTTTCACTACGTGATGAAAACTTGATGAACGAGCGCTCAAATTTTGGTAAAAAAAATAGGGCAAACATTGTGAAATATTATTTGAGAAAAAATTGATGTTTTGGTACGTCAAGGTTTGGGAGAGATTGCAAGAGAACTAATCCAGTTTTGTTGTTGTGCGAAACTCTGCAGCCCCATGGAAACTATGATAACTCGCCAAAAGAAAAAACGAAGACAAATACAAAATTTAGGGCATAATTTGCATATTAGCTCGAAAATTAATGTCCCTATATGCCATGCGATGGCTATTTGTGAAACCCCCACTTTGCCTGCATACGGAAAAAAAATTGCAAAAAATTTTTTTTTTTAAATAATTTTTTTTTTAATTAAAAAAAATAAAAATACAAAAAAAAAAAAAAATTCAAAAAAAATGGTGCGATGAAAATACGAGAAATGATAGTTTTCACCGGAAGAGATGAGAAATTCACCTTCTACAGGATTAAGTGAATGTTCCAGGTGGCCTGTGCTCATGTACCGTATTTAAATGAGCGTCAGACGACTTGTTAACGTTTTTCGCCACATTTCTCACGCTACTTCCTCCCGACTGCATTTAACATATGCAAACCTACTTTGGCGCTACCAAAAAGTAAGCGTTGAACTTGGTGTGTAGAATTTGCACTATTGAATGCAAGAGAAAATGCGGTTGAACTTCTATGCAATGCCGTGAGAACATTTTCCCACGTAAAGTGTCATTATTTTGTTACTCGAGGGAGTGGAAATGAGTAAAATGAGGGGAAATTGTTGAAATTTCAGATTTACTCACCTTTGCACACCGCAAACAATGTCAGTTGGCTTTAGCACTAGGGTAAATGTTACCAAGTAACAGAGGAGAATTCCGGTCAAAAGAATGTATGATAATTCACGACCGGATGCTCGGACTATGGGGGTATCGCTGTTCTTCAGGAATACTCCGCCGACGAATAATGTTACCTGGAAGAGGAAAGGCGATTTTAGTTTACAAATGCAATGATACTTTTGTGCAATGATGATGACCAAAATCGAAACAAATTAATTTGACTTTTTCGACCCAAATTCGACGGAAATATCTTCTAGGGGTTCCTGTTGGATAGTATCAACGCACACGGGGCCAAAAATTCAATTTTAAAAAAATTAAGTTTGCCTCCCCATAAGGTCCCAATGTTAAATTTGGCCAAAATCGAAAAAAATTAATTTGACTTTTTCGACCCAAATTCGACGGAAATATCTTCTAGGGGTTCCTATTGGATAGTATCAACGCACACGCGGCCAAAAATTCAATTTAAAAAAAATTAAGTTTGCCTCCCCATAAGGTCCCAATGTTAAATTTGGCCAAAATCGAAAAAAATTAATTTGACTTTTTCGACCCAAATTCGACGGAAATATCTTCTAGGGGTTCCTATTGGATAGTATCAACGCACACGGGGCCAAAAATTCAATTTTAAAAAAATTAAGTTTGCCTCCCCATAAGGTCCCAATGTTAAATTTGGCCAAAATCGAAAAAAATTAATTTGACTTTTTCGACCCAAATTCGACGGAAATATCTTCTAGGGGTTCCTGTTGGATAGTATCAACGCACACGGGGCCAAAAATTCAATTTAAAAAAAATTAAGTTTGCCTCCCCATAAGGTCCCAATGTTAATTTTGGCGAAAATCGAAAAAAATTAATTTGACTTTTTCGACCCAAATTCGACGGAAATATCTTCTAGGGGTTCCTATTGGATAGTATCAACGCACACGGGGCCAAAAATTCAATTTTAAAAAAATTAAGTTTGCCTCCCCATAAGGTCCCAATGTTAAATTTGGCCAAAATCGAAAAAAATTAATTTGACTTTTTCGACCCAAATTCGACGGAAATATCTTCTAGGGGTTCCTATTGGATAGTATCAACGCACACGGGGCCAAAAATTCAATTTTAAAAAAATTAAGTTTGCCTCCCCATAAGGTCCCAATGTTAAATTTGGCCAAAATCGAAAAAAATTAATTTGACTTTTTCGACCCAAATTCGACGGAAATATCTTCTAGGGGTTCCTGTTGGATAGTATCAACGCACACGGGGCCAAAAATTCAATTTAAAAAAAATTAAGTTTGCCTCCCCATAAGGTCCCAATGTTAATTTTGGCGAAAATCGAAAAAAATTAATTTGACTTTTTCGACCCAAATTCGACGGAAATATCTTCTAGGGGTTCCTATTGGATAGTATCAACGCACACGGGGCCAAAAATTCAATTTTAAAAAAATTAAGTTTGCCTCCCCATAAGGTCCCAATGTTAAATTTGGCCAAAATCGAAAAAAATTAATTTGACTTTTTCGACCCAAATTCGACGGAAATATCTTCTAGGGGTTCCTATTGGATAGTATCAACGCACACGGGGCCAAAAATTCAATTTTAAAAAAATTAAGTTTGCCTCCCCATAAGGTCCCAATGTTAAATTTGGCCAAAATCGAAAAAAATTAATTTGACTTTTTCGACCCAAATTCGACGGAAATATCTTCTAGGGGTTCCTGTTGGATAGTATCAACGCACACGGGGCCAAAAATTCAATTAAAAAAAAATTAAGTTTGCCTCCCCATAAGGTCCCAATGTTAATTTTGGCGAAAATCGAAAAAAATTAATTTGACTTTTTCGACCCAAATTCGACGGAAATATCTTCTAGGGGTTCCTATTGGATAGTATCAACGCACACGGGGCCAAAAATTCAATTTTAAAAAAATTAAGTTTGCCTCCCCATAAGGTCCCAATGTTAAATTTGGCCAAAATCGAAAAAAATTAATTTGACTTTTTCGACCCAAATTCGACGGAAATATCTTCTAGGGGTTCCTATTGGATAGTATCAACGCACACGCGGCCAAAAATTCAATTTAAAAAAATTAAGTTTGCCTCCCCATAAGGTCCCAATGTTAAATTTGGCCAAAATCGAAAAAAATTAATTTGACTTTTTCGACCCAAATTCGACGGAAATATCTTCTAGGGGTTCCTGTTGGATAGTATCAACGCACACGGGGCCAAAAATTCAATTTTAAAAAAATTAAGTTTGCCTCCCCATAAGGTCCTAATGTTAATTTTGGCGAAAATCGAAAAAAATTAATTTGACTTTTTCGACCCAAATTCGACGGAAATATCTTCTAGGGGTTCCTATTGGATAGTATCAACGCACACGGGGCCAAAAATTCAATTTAAAAAAAATTAAGTTTGCCTCCCCATAAGGTCCCAATGTTAAATTTGGCCAAAATCGAAAAAAATTAATTTGACTTTTTCGACCCAAATTCGGCGGAAATATCTTCTAGGGGTTCCTATTGGATAGTATCAACGCACACGGGGCCAAAAAATCAATTTTAAAAAATTCAAGTTTGCCTCCCCATAAGGTCCCAATGTTAAATTTGGCCAAAATCGAAAAAAATTAATTTGACTTTTTCGACCCAAATTCGACGGAAATATCTTCTAGGGGTTCCTGTTGGATAGTATCAACGCACACGGGGCCAAAAATTCAATTTTAAAAAAATTAAGTTTGCCTCCCCATAAGGTCCCAATGTTAATTTTGGCGAAAATCGAAAAAAATTAATTTGACTTTTTCGACCCAAATTCGACGGAAATATCTTCTAGGGGTTCCTATTGGATAGTATCAACGCACACGGGGCCAAAAATTCAATTTTAAAAAAATTAAGTTTGCCTCCCCATAAGGTCCCAATGTTAAATTTGGCCAAAATCGAAAAAAATTAATTTGACTTTTTCGACCCAAATTCGACGGAAATATCTTCTAGGGGTTCCTATTGGATAGTATCAACGCACACGGGGCCAAAAATTCAATTTTAAAAAAATTAAGTTTGCCTCCCCATAAGGTCCCAATGTTAAATTTGGCCAAAATCGAAAAAAATTAATTTGACTTTTTCGACCCAAATTCGACGGAAATATCTTCTAGGGGTTCCTGTTGGATAGTATCAACGCACACGGGGCCAAAAATTCAATTTAAAAAAAATTAAGTTTGCCTCCCCATAAGGTCCCAATGTTAATTTTGGCGAAAATCGAAAAAAATTAATTTGACTTTTTCGACCCAAATTCGACGGAAATAGCTTCTAGGGGTTCCTATTGGATAGTATCAACGCACACGGGGCCAAAAATTCAATTTTAAAAAAATTAAGTTTGCCTCCCCATAAGGTCCCAATGTTAAATTTGGCCAAAATCGAAAAAAATTAATTTGACTTTTTCGACCCAAATTCGACGGAAATATCTTCTAGGGGTTCCTATTGGATAGTATCAACGCACACGCGGCCAAAAATTCAATTTAAAAAAAATTAAGTTTGCCTCCCCATAAGGTCCCAATGTTAAATTTGGCCAAAATCGAAAAAAATTAATTTGACTTTTTCGACCCAAATTCGACGGAAATATCTTCTAGGGGTTCCTGTTGGATAGTATCAACGCACACGGGGCCAAAAATTCAATTTTAAAAAAATTAAGTTTGCCTCCCCATAAGGTCCTAATGTTAATTTTGGCGAAAATCGAAAAAAATTAATTTGACTTTTTCGACCCAAATTCGACGGAAATATCTTCTAGGGGTTCCTATTGGATAGTATCAACGCACACGGGGCCAAAAATTCAATTTAAAAAAAATTAAGTTTGCCTCCCCATAAGGTCCCAATGTTAAATTTGGCCAAAATCGAAAAAAATTAATTTGACTTTTTCGACCCAAATTCGGCGGAAATATCTTCTAGGGGTTCCTATTGGATAGTATCAACGCACACGGGGCCAAAAAATCAATTTTAAAAAATTCAAGTTTGCCTCCCCATAAGGTCCCAATGTTAAATTTGGCCAAAATCGAAAAAAATTAATTTGACTTTTTCGACCCAAATTCGACGGAAATATCTTCTAGGGGTTCCTGTTGGATAGTATCAACGCACACGGGGCCAAAAATTCAATTTTAAAAAAATTAAGTTTGCCTCCCCATAAGGTCCCAATGTTAATTTTGGCGAAAATCGAAAAAAATTAATTTGACTTTTTCGACCCAAATTCGACGGAAATATCTTCTAGGGGTTCCTATTGGATAGTATCAACGCACACGGGGCCAAAAATTCAATTTAAAAAAAATTAAGTTTGCCTCCCCATAAGGTCCCAATGTTAAATTTGGCCAAAATCGAAAAAAATTAATTTGACTTTTTCGACCCAAATTCGACGGAAATATCTTCTAGGGGTTCCTGTTGGATAGTATCAACGCACACGGGGCCAAAAATTCAATTTTAAAAAAATTAAGTTTGCCTCCCCATAAGGTCCTAATGTTAATTTTGGCGAAAATCGAAAAAAATTAATTTGACTTTTTCGACCCAAATTCGACGGAAATATCTTCTAGGGGTTCCTATTGGATAGTATCAACGCACACGGGGCCAAAAATTCAATTTAAAAAAAATTAAGTTTGCCTCCCCATAAGGTCCCAATGTTAAATTTGGCCAAAATCGAAAAAAATTAATTTGACTTTTTCGACCCAAATTCGGCGGAAATATCTTCTAGGGGTTCCTATTGGATAGTATCAACGCACACGGGGCCAAAAAATCAATTTTAAAAAATTCAAGTTTGCCTCCCCATAAGGTCCCAATGTTAAATTTGGCCAAAATCGAAAAAAATTAATTTGACTTTTTCGACCCAAATTCGACGGAAATATCTTCTAGGGGTTCCTGTTGGATAGTATCAACGCACACGGGGCCAAAAATTCAATTTTAAAAAAATTAAGTTTGCCTCCCCATAAGGTCCCAATGTTAATTTTGGCGAAAATCGAAAAAAATTAATTTGACTTTTTCGACCCAAATTCGACGGAAATATCTTCTAGGGGTTCCTATTGGATAGTATCAACGCACACGGGGCCAAAAATTCAATTTAAAAAAAATTAAGTTTGCCTCCCCATAAGGTCCCAATGTTAAATTTGGCCAAAATCGAAAAAAATTAATTTGACTTTTTCGACCCAAATTCGACGGAAATATCTTCTAGGGGTTCCTGTTGGATAGTATCAACGCACACGGGGCCAAAAATTCAATTTTAAAAAAATTAAGTTTGCCTCCCCATAAGGTCCTAATGTTAATTTTGGCGAAAATCGAAAAAAATTAATTTGACTTTTTCGACCCAAATTCGACGGAAATATCTTCTAGGGGTTCCTATTGGATAGTATCAACGCACACGGGGCCAAAAATTCAATTTAAAAAAAATTAAGTTTGCCTCCCCATAAGGTCCCAATGTTAAATTTGGCCAAAATCGAAAAAAATTAATTTGACTTTTTCGACCCAAATTCGACGGAAATATCTTCTAGGGGTTCCTGTTGGATAGTATCAACGCACACGGGGCCAAAAATTCAATTTTAAAAAAATTAAGTTTGCCTCCCCATAAGGTCCTAATGTTAATTTTGGCGAAAATCGAAAAAAATTAATTTGACTTTTTCGACCCAAATTCGACGGAAATATCTTCTAGGGGTTCCTATTGGATAGTATCAACGCACACGGGGCCAAAAATTCAATTTAAAAAAAATTAAGTTTGCCTCCCCATAAGGTGCCAATGTTAAATTTGGCCAAAATCGAAAAAAATTAATTTGACTTTTTCGACCCAAATTCGGCGGAAATATCTTCTAGGGGTTCCTATTGGATAGTATCAACGCACACGGGGCCAAAAAATCAATTTTAAAAAATTCAAGTTTGCCTCCCCATAAGGTCCCAATGTTAAATTTGGCCAAAATCGAAAAAAATTAATTTGACTTTTTCGATCCAAATTCGACGGAAATATCTTCTAGGGGTTCCTGTTGGATAGTATCAACGCACACGGGGCCAAAAATTCAATTTTAAAAAAATTAAGTTTGCCTCCCCATAAGGTCCCAATGTTAATTTTGGCGAAAATCGAAAAAAATTAATTTGACTTTTTCGACCAAAATGTGTCCGTCGTTTTTGTAACCCAACTCAATGGATTGACGTTCAATTCCCGTCGTAACGGGTCATAAAAATGGCAATAGGCACTAGTCTGATGAGCAAAAACGACTCCGGAATAGACATTTCGATTATCTCGAGAATAGATTCGGCACGAAGCGATTTAGAACGCTCGTTTACGAACATCCCCCAAAAAAATCCATAACATGCAACAAAACCATTATACGCCTATAAAATGTGAATAATTGGATAAAAGCCCTCCAGCGATTGTCAACAGCAAATAGAGATGTGTACGTGGCTATTCCATTGCATTTTATGATTACCATTACTTATCCTTCGTGGTCGCTTATTGAAGCAATATTTCAGGAAAACCACCAAAAGGTTGTACCTCAACTGTTGCGATTTCTATCGGGAAGTGCAGGGTTTCTTTTCCGCAAATCTTTTAATAACGCAATCTACAAACATCCTCCGCAATGCCATGAATGTCTTAAACCCATAATAATTAAGCTTTCAATTACTTCTGTTACAGCTCCTATAATTTTCCATAAAGCTCACGTAAAGTTTCTTAACGATTTTGAACTAATTTCGTTAGAGTCTAGACAAAAAAGGAAAAAAACAACAACAAAAATTCCAAGTAAAGTTTTGCCACATCTCTTTGTGCCACTTTCTCACTGAGAACGCGAGTTTTCATTTGATAAAGAATGAAAATAAAGGAAAATACGTACAAGTATTCCACTGGCAGAGAACGACATGGCGCCAATGGCCCACCCACTATCGGGCTTTAGAAATTCCTCGGGAATATCCCGGCAATGGGAATGTGTCTCATCGGGCACAGTACCTTGGGGGCAGGGTACACACTTCGTTTGATCATGTTGATGTCTGATCTGAAACAAAACATTGGAGACAATGTCAGCGGGAGTGAAAATAGAAAACTGGCCTTATAGAAAGAAATACCCGGGAAATTCGGACAAATTCAAATTTGTTTTAAATACAATTTATCGACATAAAGTACAAGGGTAGATGAAAATGTTTTTAGGTAATATTCGTGTGACGTGCCAGGAGTGCAATTACTCAATATGACCACCGTTGGCCTCAATTACCACCTCCATCCTTGTCCTGAAGCGGCCGCACGCTCTCTGTAACGCAGCGCGGTCCATATTGGCGAATGCGGCTTCGCTAGTGGCGCGCAGAGACGCGACATTAGGGTGCCGCGACTTGTTGGTAACCCGTTCAACAAGGCTCCAAACGTAGTAGTCGAGGGGGTTCATATCCGGGTTATTCGGGGGCCAAAACTCTTTGGACCAGAACATGTCCGCATTGTCTGATATCCACTTTTGGACTAAATGGCTTGTGTGAGCCATTTCGGACTTCTCCGCAGCATTGTATTTCGCCACAACATCATAAACAGTCGATCTCGGGTAGCCGAAGAATCGAAGGATCTCGGTCGCCGAACGCCCAGCGCGAAGGCTTTCAATAATCGCGGCTCTTCGATTGTACTCCGCACTTGTACGTAGCATCTCGGCTATTTTAAGGTTATCACTGTTTACTGGACGCCCATGGCATTGAACAACCTCAATCGCGACCTCTGACGGAAGTACGATATGGCGGGAAATTCAAATGGAAATGTGTGCGGATTCAATTGCCGCATCAATTCAACAACTCCCACACAATATACATTGTCATCGGGAAATCTAATACAACATCGCACTAACCTGATACTGGGTGCAATCGAGGCAGTGCCAGCAGCAGCTTTCGCCTTCAACATATTTCTGCGCTTGGCCGACTTTGCAGGGTAATGAGCAGACACTTGCCGGTGGCTCAGCGTTACCATGACGAAACTTGATATCTGAAGCGGAAATGATGGATCATTTCATTAAGGGCGCGAAATCCTTAGGTACATGGATGAAAATTTTCGCCAGGATAAAATTGTTTCATTAAATTTTTTTTCTTCATTATTCTTTGACAATATGCAAAGCCAACAACCGCAGCTGTTGATTTTAGAATGGACTACGGGCAAAGAAGTTGTAAACTCGGGTCATGGCTCCAATGAATCGGGAGTATTTTTTTTTTCGCGTTACCTTCCATATTGAGACTGAGTTCTCCCTCAAGATATTGTCCCACTCTTATCCATTTGTATTCGCCCGGTGAGATCTGCTTGAAATGTATGATGTTATACCTGGCGGGGCCATCTCCACTTTTGTCGAAGTGAAATTCATCACCAGTGAGACCTGCATATAATAGATCATGGATATGATTCATTAAGATCGTTGTTGCGATCCGATTTCTTTTCTTCATTGCAATGATAGTCATTATCAGTTGGAAAAGACACTAATTTTCGATAGATAAAAGCTGAAGGTACTTTCAAAAATATTTCACAACAATATTTCATAAATGTGTGCGTGTGTGTGTGTGTATGTTGGCATGTGCCTGTGTGTGTGTGTTGGTGGGTATGTGTAGGGGTGTGTGTGTGTGTGTGTGTGCGTGTGTGTGTGTGAAAAGCATAAAAAATGAATCACATGAATTTTTCACCCAATAATTAATCGAAATTCACTAAATGAGTAATCATTTCATTTTCAATTTCTTACCCTTAAATTCAACTTTTCTCAAGTACTTGAGTAGCTCGGTACCTTTTGTGGGTTTCATAGCATCACATAAGCCCAATTCCCCGCGGCAAAGGTCTGCATGCATATCTCTGTGGGGAATCAGTAACATATAACGTTATGTCAGACTACTGGGCTCACGTCCGCAACATTATGGACATCGTTGGATGTGTTTGTCGGGGGGCAATATTACCGAAATGCATAGGCAAATGCCATAACAGCATCAGAAACAAACTGCAATTGGTCCTCAAAGGCTGTATTCTGCTTTGTCAGACGCTCTCGGGTGGTGCATGCCTTCGTGTGGTTCTGATTGTAGGGCGTCCGAGAAGCGTTCGGGTAGCTGCACTCAAAATGATCCTCCCAAAATTCTGCAATTTTCATAATTACATAATCCATGACGTCACAGTGGGATGAATATATATCACAACAACATAACGATTAGTATTATCTATTCTTTATGGATAATTTTTCATCCTTCGTGGGGTCGCACCATGAGCGCGCCGCCGTAATTGCAATAAAAATCCGCACAAAAATTGATCAATAATTACTAGTAAACAAATTGAAATGCCCAAAGATTTTGAAAATATTTGGAAGTTGAAAAAGGCTGGAAAAAATTTTTTTGAAAAATGGGATTTTTGGCCATTAGTCTATGGACATTTCTCCAATTTTCTCCATCTAAAACGACTTAGTTATCAGCATGTAGACGAAATTTATTGATGATAATGAGGCGAACGTGCGAGGAGTATACGCCAAAGCTCCCCATCTGGGTAAACAGCACCAGAGCCAACGGTGCTGCGATAAAGGTATCGTTATCGTCTCGTATCGTCAATTTTCACGACACGATAGTACTGGGTCGAATTATGGTCGGTGGCTGTATCGTGGAATTTGAAAGGAAAGATTCCTGTGAGCTCCATAGCTTACTCAGAACATGCGGGCACCTAGTTGGTAGACCCGGGTTCGATTTCCAATTGGGCATATCTGAAGCTTTTTCCGTCGAATTCTTAAATTGTTATGGACAAATTCAATTGTTTATAACGCTTTATTGAAAAACGGGGGGGACGTCCTCTGGACGGGGGGGACGTCCTTTGGACGGGGGGGACGTCCTTTGGACGGGGGGGCGTCCTCTGGACGGGTGGACGTCCTCTGGACGGGTTGGACGTCCTCTGGACGGGTTGGACGTCCTGTGGACGAAGAGAATGTCCTCTGGACGGAGAGGACGTCCTCTGGACGGGGGGACGTCCTTTGGACGGGGGGACGTCCTCTGGACGGGAGGACGTCCTCTGGACGGGAGGACGTCCTCTGGACGGGAGGACGTCCTCTGGACGGGAGGACGTCCTCTGGACGGGGGGGACGTCCTGTGGACGGAGGGGACGTCCTCTGGACGGGTGGACGTCCTCTGGACGGGTTGGACGTCCTGTGGACGAAGAGAATGTCCTCTGGACGGAGAGGACGTCATCTGGACGGGGGAATGTCCTTTGGGGGGAGGGCACGTCCTCCGTTAAAATCCAATTCCTTCCTCCAAATTTCTCTGTAAATATTCGTGAACGGGTTGCATTATAAATAATTTGCCACTGAAAAGTGCTGGAATTAACAACCCCAACACCGCATAAAACTTGAATCATCATCTCAGCAGTGAATTGCTGAATAAGTGTTTGAGTTCAGTGAACGAAATACCATCTCATGAATATTCAAGACCACTTCTATCTTCAGAGTGATCTCGAAGGATGCTACAGCAATTTCATTAGTAACCCAAGTCTGTAATCAATTTGATACAACTGACTTATTTGTAATTCATGGAAATAATTCGATCTTGTAATGAATTGATCAATTGAATTTCTGCAGATAAACGCGTAGTTTGCAGATCAGATTGATTCAATTATTGCAAACTGCTTCGTTAAAAATGTTTTTTTTTTTTTTTTTTGAAAATATTGACTTTTTCAAAACGCTAAAGCTTTCAAATATCCCAAAAAGTCCAAACAATTTTTTAAAGACTTCAAGCATTTAAAAACCCTCTCATTCGCGCTTTGCCACACCGCATTAAGGCCATAGCATTTAAAACATTTCTTTCTCTCTTTGGCTGTACTCCATTTAACCGCAGATCAATTCTAATGAGACTCACCAACGAACCAGGGATTTCTACGGTTATTTTCCACCGTCAAGTTGAGAAAATAATCCTCGAAGCCCTCGACAGGATTTGCCTGCGGTTGAACAGACAATGTGCCCTCGACTTCGGGCTCATTATTATTGCTGACTAATCCTCGAGCACTCCAGCCATCACTACCAATCCAGGAGAATGCCCCAGTTGCATTACAACGTCTGACTGCTCTCATTACTCCAGCCACTTCCTGATCGGATCCGAATATTATGCATCCTAGGCAACATAAAAGAATTTGTGGTAATTATTGGCCTCACATTTTCTCAACACCTCGGCAAACGCGTTATGAAGTGTTCACCGAAATTTTTATATGTCTAGCGCCTTTGTGGTCGCTGTGTGTGTGTGTGTGTGTGTGCGTGTGTGTCCGGGTGTGTGTGTGGGTGGGTGTGTGTGTGTGGGTGGGTGTGTGTGAGGGTGGGTGTGTGTGTGGGTGGGTGGGTTGGTGTGTGGGTGGGTTTGTGGACGGGTGTGTGGGCGTGTGTGGGGGGGGGTGAGTGTGTGTGTGGGTATGGGTGGGTCAGTGTGTGTGTGGGTGTGGGTGGGTGGTTGGGTGTGGGTGTGGGTGGGTGGCTGGGTGTGAGCGTGTGCGTCTGTGTGTGTGTGTAACGATACACGTATGAAGTCAACTTGTATATCATTTACGCAAATTCGACGATTGATCGATTATGATTTTTTATCGATATCTCGTCAAATATGATGCCAAGCCAAAAAAGTAATAAAACATGAATTATGTAGTTTTACGAGAGGAACAAGTTTTGTTTAACACTTTTTCGCGTATCTCTCACCGTTCTCGAGATACGGCGTTATAAACAACATTTCATTTTCGGCGTGATTACAATAACTTCCCCTATCGGGAAGTTGAAAAATTGAGAGGCAATTTATAAATTTTCACCGCTTCTAAATTCTGTAGACTGAGCTTATATATGGTTCCACGTTTCTAAAAAAAATTCAATATTCTGCTGGTATTTTCGCATCGACTGCGGCCTTTATTTCTCGGCTAACTCAGCATTAAAGTTTCAGCATGTGACCTTTTAGTGGCCGACGTAAATAACGCGGGAAAAATCCCTCGACCGTCTCTGGGGGGTTCCAATGTTACATTTGAGGGGGGGGGGTGGAGGGGCAATATATAAAACCAATGTTTTTTTTTCGGCCTAGGACTCGTGACGGCTAGTAATTAATCATTGCCACAATGCATTTATCCGCATAATTGTGAGTCGCGTTTGCCAGATTTATTCACATCGATGTGAGAATGGAGGAATAATTGACGAAGAATAATTATACGCGGCGTAATTGGGATGCACGAGAAATTGTCCCAACTTCGGACTGTATTTCTAGGAAAGCGAGTTGAAACAATGCGAGGCGAGTTTAATGACTCGCCTCCAGTTATATCAATATTGAGTATTATTTTTTATTTCTATAGAATAAATGAGAATGGGCAAACAATTAAGTGGGAGAAAAATTTGTGGAACAGGATTTTCCTGTCATGAACAATTAGCAAAATTTTTTCGCATTTCAACAATTTTAAAATTTTGCGAAATTAAAATGGATTATCGAAATATTTTGGTATTTATTAAAATTCGGGGTATCACTCATCCGCGCCATTATCCGTTAATTACTGGCATATTACTTAGTCAGTACTGTATGACTGCATGTACGCCATTGGGCGTAATTCGATATTTAAAGGGAGGAGTTGTTCGTTATCTCTTAATTTTTTTTCCATTTTTCCATGAAAAAACTTTGCAATAATGAGTAAAAAATGGAAATGGACTAATGAGTGCTCGTTCAAATTTTTTTATTAAAATTCAAAAAGAGGGTCCTAATAATTGGTTAATTTTAAGGATGGAACAGTGGCGAAATTTCTAGTCCGAAGTTCCTCTTTAATTGATTCTATCACGCTGTCCTATCAAATGATTCAATTTTGAAGTTGATCAATCAGCTGTTACTCCAAGTGATAAATGTTCGATAATTAGAAGGTGAAAAATCTATTCATCATTACACAATGTTCAAGGAAAAAAAGTCGGTGGATGCTTTTCTCTTGATGATTCTAGTTCAGCGATTCCCCACAAACCATTCTTCAATTCCCTCCCCCCCCCCCCTCCCACCCCCCCACCGCATTACTCATGTTGACCAAAAAAGGAAGCGAGAAATGCTGGTCCCTGGGAAACAATTATCTCCGGCGCCGAAAAAAACTGAGGGATATCATGCTGAACCTTTTACCGCAGGTTGCAGAAATTCTTCATTCTCTTCTAGTAAAAAAAAAAAGAATTTTCGCTCAAATATTTGGTTAAAAGAGAAAGAGATTAAAGTGCAAAATACTGGGCACTTGGTGATGTGTGTGTGTGTGTGTGGGTGGGTGGGGAGGGGGGAGGTAGGTGTGTGTGTGTGTGTGTGTGTGGCTATGTCAGGAGAAATTTCAACGTGTATTTGTGTATATAAATATATATGCGTATGCTGTTTTTTTTGGTTTGTTTGTACAAGTTTGTACAAGTAACTATATGTTTGTATTTGGATGCGAGTGTGTGTGTTCGTCTCTCTTTTATAAAAAATTCTGTCAGAGGAAAGGATTTTTTTCCCCTACTCGGATTTTGCGGCTAGATTATACGACGGCATCACTGTCTTCCTGGGATCTACCCGTGAAATTCTTAATGCTTTCCTCTTTGTGAGACTCAAAGAGAGCCACCAGCCGTCATTTCACTAAGTTCTTCCTCGGAATATGAGACTTACAAATAAAAAAAAAATATATAACGTCACGAGACACCTGCTTGATGTGAATGGTGCAATTTTCTGAATCATCAATTTTGATTGTGTTGACCCTGTTGGATGTGGCCAATTGTTTTTTTTTTCCGTGCAATTAGCGAAACAGCACAAAATGTCCGATTGTACTCCCACTTTTTATTCCGCATTTACCCTATGTACAAATTGACCGATTTTTCACTATAAGTATTGGACCATACCCATCGAAGAAAAAAAAATACTCGATTGGAGATTATTGAAAAACTTCGCTTGGGGATATTTATATAGCTTATTGGAGAGAGGAATGGATATCCAGGCAGGGATGGGGATATCCCCAACGTGGGGATGGGGATATCCCCAACATGGGGATGGGGATGGGGATATCTCCAATGTGGGGATGGGGATATCCCCAATGTGGGGATGGGAATATCCTCAATGTGGGGATGGGGATATCCCAAATGTGGGGATGGGGATATCCCCAACATGAGGATGGGGATATCCCCAATGTGGAAATGGGGATATCCCCAATGTGGAGATGGGGATATCTCCAACATGGGGATGGGGATATCCCCAATGTGGAAATGGGGATATCCCCAATGTGGAGATGGGGATATCTCCAACATGGGGATGGGGATATCCCCAATGTGGAAATGGGGATATCCCCAATGTGGGGATGGGGATATCTCCAACGTGGGGATGGGGATATCCCCAATGTAGGGATGGGGATATCTCCAATGTGGGGATATATCATCCCCAAAGTTAGCAATATGGTATCCCCAAACTTGGGGATATTTCATCCCTAAACTTAGGAATATTTTATCCTCAACATTGGGCATATTTTATCCCCAAACTGGGCTTTGCAATATCTCCGACCTTAGATATTTTTCGTACGTGCTTGAAGCACACTCACGTACAAGGAATCGTAAAATTTTTTTATGAACATCATGTTGCTGATCTCAAGACATGTCGCGTAAAAAATGATTATCCCGAGAGCTATGAGGTTGGATTAGGTTGGGTAAGGTAGTTGTTAAAATAGCTCGGGGCACAACAGAGAGAGGTTAAAAAAAATTTTCATCACGTACTGTAGGTTTTAAGGCGAGAATAATTGTCATGGTCTGTGGAAAGCGATTGAGCTCAGTCTGGGTGACTCGAAATGGTTGCGAAATAAAGAAAAGAGGATCTTCTTAGTCCACTCAACTTCACGGACCAATTTTCTCTCATGAAAGAAAAGTCCGAACAGGTGGACTGTTTTTATTTTCCATTTTTACCTATACTTTTTTCCGATATTCTTTTATATTTTATTGTATTAACCTCCATTGTTCTCTGCATTATTGCCTCTTTAGATTCTTACCGGAAACTCGAGATCAAAGAATATTCCATAACTCGACTCGCTTGGTTATTATTTTCTGTTTTCTCAACGACGTCACTTAATCAGAAGAAACTCGGAAATGGAAATGGGTGAGTCGAGTGGTGCGGGGGGGGGGGGGGGGGGGGGGGGGGGTGGGAGGAGGTTCGTAGTTAATTAATTCTAGACTGTTTTGATGAGGGGAAATTGCTGACTATTTACTCTCAGGTACTTCAGAAATTATGGAAATGGACTTGGATGGGTTTAGTAGAGTAAGTACGACAACGCGTTTTTTTTTTGGCTCGAGTCTGTTTGGATGCTTCAGAAATTTTTCAACAACACCAACCACCCATCCACCGCCATCCACCACCCGCACCCATTCACCCACACCCACTCACCCACACCCACCCACACCCACCCACCCACACCCACCCAACCACCCACACCCACCCAACCACCTACCCCCACCCACCCACACCCACCCACACCCACCCACACCCACAGCCACCACCCACCCCCACCCACACCCACAGCCACCACCCACCCCCACCCACACACACACACACAATCATAGATACATACATACATTTCGTCAATGTTTTTGTTCGAATCAGCGATCTTGAACGTTTACTGTAAATTTCCTCTCAAAAGCCTAGTCTTGACTTTATTTTCATGAAAAGTTTGTTGCAAGTTAACATTCACTTAAAGGTGTGATTAAAGTCTTCAGACGTTAATTTTTGACCATATTTCGGTCAGCATTACCATGAAAATCGTTTGTTAGAATATGTAAAAATATAATCGGATTTAATTATAGATTAAAAGGTGAATTTATTCTGGAATTTACCTCGGGCCCTTGGCTTCGTTAGCAATTTCTGCACGATACTGTCGTATGCCGTTTCATCGGCGACCCCAGAATCTTTCACGAGCTTTTCTTTGATGGCAATGCATATTTGATGCTTGGATAGGAGTTCCTCGAGCTCTTCGTATGCCTGGAACAAATAAACGCACAGTTTTTTTTAAGGGGATATTCTGTTCCTCTTTAGTCATTTTGCAACATGAAACTGAATGGTTTTTCTTTTGAGAAATTCTTTTCTGGGTGTCCAGTAGGCCCTTTCGAAGAATATGCTGAAGAGCAGCTAGCGTGCAGAGTATGATAGGGAGAGGGGGAAAAAACAGTTCATGATGTCGAGAATAGTAAAAAAATCATGGATCTGATACATTTCATACTCTTGATGATTACAATAACTTTTATTATTGGAAAATAAAAAAAACCTATAAACCGTCAAGGGTATTAATTTTTCATTGGATATATGAATGTCGGAGTATACAAAAATCAAATGAAAATAAATAGCGGATGGGGGATAGTGTTCGTTATTCATCGGGTTACAAGTAGTAAAAAATGAATTGTTATTTTCGACCCGCGAATTCACGGATTATTTTCAATCTGTATCGTTTTTTACTTGGTTGGGTGGATAATGAAATACGGTTTCAATATTTTTCATGGCACATTACATCATTCGGCTGGAGGATTTCACGATTCATGATTTCGTTTATCTGCTTTTGTCATTGACCATATGACACCATTAATCCATAAATTGGAGCAATAAATTATTGCAACGTTTTTTTCGTGATTTTTTATTTTTCTTGGTTATTAACTTTTGAAATTTTGAATTTTTTTGCAAATTTTCCAAATATTTCGAAAATTTTCAAATTTTTAAAATTTTTCAAAATTTTTAAAATTTTCAAAATTTTCAAAATTTTCAAAATTTTCAAAATTTTCAAAATTTTCAAAATTTTCAAAATTTTCAACATTTTCAAAAATTTCAAAATTTTCAAACTTTCCAAAATTTCCAAAATTTTCAAAATTTTCAAAATTTTTAAAAGTTTTTTTGATTTTTTTTTTTTTAATTTTGAGAAATCCTTAAAATTTTCTCTTATTGCAAGGGAGATACAAATAAAAATTTTCTCACCATTTTTCATTAAGAATTCGATTAATCGATACAATAAAAAAAACATGAATTACAGTTGTTTACGTGAGAGATTCCGATCATTTATTTCTAACATTGACAATACTCAAAAAATGGCCCATGAATCAGGATTAAAGTGAGAACCCTGGTCCTATAGTTTTTGCGAACATCCCTTCATTGCCCCAAAGGGTGTGACGTGTGATTTATCATCCATGTCCCTCCATTCTTTATGAAGTTTGCTGAAGAAGTTTTTGCGACTTTTCGCCCAAGCACTCGAGTAATTCCCAGAGACAGGGACTAAGGATTGCCGGTCATGGGTGACTTTGAACTAGAGAGATCAGGGAGTTGATATTATGTGGATTTATGACGTCATTATGGAATTCAACTTTTTAACGATTTGTTTTTATGTGAAATATTTAGCCAATCTTGCAGACTCATTAAGAACGTGGAAAGAGGTTTTTGATGAGAATATACATATTTCATTCAAATTTTGAATGATTTAAAACTTTTGCAAATTTGAAAATTTTGAAAATTTTGAAAATTTTGAAAATTTTGAAAATTTTGAAAATTTTGAAAATTTTGAAAATTTTGACAATTTTGAAAATTTTGGAAATTTTGGAAATTTTGGAAATTTTGGAAATTTTGAAAATTTTGAAAAATTCGAACAATTTTGAAACTTTTGAAAATTTGAAATTTTTGAATATTTTGAAAGTTTTAGAAATTGGCAAAATTTTGAAATGGTTTTTTCGTGAAACCTCAAAATTTCCACGTTATATTACAACGATCCCAACAATTCGAAATTTTCAAAATAATAATATAAATGAATCCCTCATAATTTTTTTTCATTCTATACTGCTAAAAAACGATCGTCATATATCAAAGATTTCCTCGACAAACGGTTTCCTATAATATTTCACTAAATTTCCCAGATACTTGCATTAAAACATAAATTAGTGTCTGACTATTCAGTGAGTTGACTACTTGTTTTCTCATCCGCTCATTATGAAACTCGAATAACGACGACTAACGATGAGTAACGTGGAAACAGTAGAATTTAGAGCCCGGGGAATAGTATGATTATTAATTTCAATCATAATTCATGGAAATTCACAATATAGATTAATTGTTGATATAAATAATTAGTAGAATATGAAATTCAGGAACAAGGGTGGGAATTGCAAGGTTTGAAATTTTTGAAATTTTTGAAATTTTTGAAATTTTTGAAATTTTTGAAATTTTTGAAATTTTTGAAATTTTTGAAATTTTTGAAATTTTTGAAATTTTTGAAATTTTTGAAATTTTTGAAATTTTTGAAATTTTTGAAATTTTTGAAATTTTTGAAATTTTTGAAATTTTTGAAATTTTTGAAAAGAAAAAAAAACAATTATTTCAAGAATTAGCCAAACATAGAACATTTTTTTCCACCATTTTTCTTGGGAAAGTACGAAAAAAGTGATTTGCAAATAACCAAACTCCTTACAATACCGTTCAATTATCCTTTCCCGGAGAATACTCGGCGACTTCGCCACATAAGAAATCGAGTGATAAAATGCTGATTTTCCTGGTACACTTGGTACATGATGTTCCCATCCCTCATATCGATAATTTAATGGACTTCATATCCCATGGAAATACTCCTGAAAGTAGCCCTCGACGTTCATCTTGTCTCTCTGCAAATTTCCCATTCTCCCTGTCGGTCAAGTGTACTTTATATTTCGAGTAAATGCAGCTCCATTCAAAAATTGAGGAGAGAATCAAGCATCAAAGGTTGTGTAAACAGTGGTTAAACCAGGATTACCAATTAGCGGAAGGTCAAGAGTTAAAAAAAAACAGATCTAGATGGAGCTCTTTACCCGCCATTTTTTCAGTTATTTGAAGAAAGCATATTGAAAAAAAAAAACGCAATGAAAATTACCAGTTAATTTTTAGTCCACTAAACAAATGAAAATGGCCCCCATAACTTCTCATTCACTCCCACAATATCTCAAAAAAAATTATCTAACCGGCATGGGGCGTGCAATTATCATGGTGACAACATTATACGGCATCTGTCAGGTAATATATCCATATAAAAATAGCCAATAAAAAATTCCCGTCCATTGTTGGTCTTGGGAGGCCCCAGGAGTGCTCCATCGTTTCATAATTTTTCAATTTTCTCTATTACAGTTATTTCGTTTGCCGTATTTTTTTCCCAGTATTTCTTCGCCCGCCCACCCACTCCCCCCCCTCCTCTCACCACCCCACCCCCTCCTCACCCACTCCCCACCCCCTCCTCACCCACTCCTCACCCCCCCCCCTCCTCACCCCACCCCACCCCCTCCTCCTCACCACCCACTCCTCACCCCACCCCACCCCCCTCCTCCTCACCACCCACTCCACCCACCCCCCCTCACCGCCCACCAATTTTTTTTTCTTTCAACCACCAGCCACTTGGATTGAAATGAAAAGAAAAAAATGAGAAGAAGTCGCGCAAATAAAACGAAAAAAAAATGTGGAGCGTTATTTACGTTTTGCATTAGCGCCGCCTGGCTCGCCTGGTTATCGTTATTGTTACGATTTCCTCTCTCGTACTTGTCTCTTGTTTTGTCGCTCTGAGGAAGAAAATTGTTGAAGTAGAATAAAAAAAACGGAGTCCATTGTGACGGCTAAAATTTATGCAATCGAGGTATTTCAGTTTGAGTAGAGATGAATGAATGTCGCAATGTGCAAAATTTGATTTTTATGAGGAGCGCTATTGAGGATACTGTAAGAAATTTGCAGCGATGAGTTAAGTTGTTCGTAAAAATTGCCAAAAATTTATGGAATAAAAAAAAAGACAAGATGTGTAAATTCTGCAAAAAAAGTTGACAAATCTATGGCATCTAGTACTATATATTAGGTGCATTAAAATCCAGTATGGCTCCCTGTGCAATCCTGAATAATCTTTCTCTTTTCGATACCCCGAATATCTTTTGAATTGATGAAGTAGAATTGCAAGTACCTGCAGAAAAATTCGGCAGAAGTTCAGCGTAGCACAGAACTTCAATGTCAGCAAAATAGACTTATCCGGTTTTACGGCTTTCCTCTTACATTATTCACGAGGTTGAACAGTTCGCATTAATTATAGTCCCCTATCTTGAAAAAAGTCGAGGTGATCATGGCACACACACACACACACACACACACACATGGCGAAATATTTTCTAATGGAGTTTGCCCGATATCAGAAACACTCCGTGTGAGCTGTCGGTGGTGCCCATAAAATGAGACCGCACGGCCGGGCGGGAACCTAACCCGAAGCGGGGGGGGGAGGCGGCATAGGCGCCCCATCGTAGCACAAGGGTTTCTGGAGGTTTACCCTGTGTTTGGAAATACGATGGCCTAAATGGCGAAAATCGGCCAGAGTTATGTGGATGGGTGTCCGGTAGGGCCTTTCGAAGAAATACTGAAGAACAGGTTGCGGGGGGAGTATAAAGGAGAGGGACGGAGGAAAAAAACCACGTCCCTCCCTCACCCAACCGCATACAGAATCACCTTCACCCCCCCCCCCCCCCCACCCCCACCACCCACCACCCGCCGCACGTAGATAGAGGGACATATTTGAATTCTGATTTATGATTCAAATATTGTATTGTTGGAAGCAATTTCCGGTGAATAGTCAGTATTAGCGGTTTTTATAATATTTTAATTGAATCATAAATATTAATGTCTTGATATTATAATTCGATATTAATTAAAATGTATCAGTTATTTTGTGAAAAATTGTCCATAAACTCAGCGTAGCGTAATCATCTCATTTTACCTCTTTTGCATTATTCAGGAGGTTAAACAGTTCACATTAATTATCGTCCACTACCCCGAAAAATTAGGCGCAAAATGTACGTGGGGGCATAACCGGCGTAATCAGATTGTAAATGACCGGCGGTTCTTCGGTGAGGCATACATGTTCTTACTAACAATGAATACTAATGATTTCTAAGGGTTGGAAAAGCTGGAATATTCCGAGAATGTAAAAATTTTCTAAAATAACAAATTGGAAAAGATTGAAAAACTTGGAAATTTGGGAATAATTTTGGAAGGTACAACTTTCAAAAATTTCAAAAATTTCGAACATTTCAAAAATTTCGAACATTTCAGGAATTTTCGAAAATTTCAAAAATTTTGGAAATTTCGAAAATTTCGAAAATTTCGAACATTTCGAAAATTTCGAACATTTCGAAAATTTCGAAAATTTCGAAATTTCGAAACATTTCAAAAATTTCAAAAATTGCGAAAATTTCAAAAATTTCAAAATTCACAAAATTTTGAGAAATACAAAAATTGCCAAAAAAGAACAACATGTACATTGAAAATTTTTTAAAAGCGCAACAACAGGGAAAATAATTACTGCATCTCACTCTCCCATTTGCCCTTCTGCATTATTCACGAGTCTGACCATTCCGCATTAATTATCTACGCTATCCCCGTAGATCAGGTGTGAGATGTACCTGGGCATTGCCGCCTTAATCAGATGATAAATTGCCAGGAATTCCCCGTTGCAGTGTGGACTGTAACTTCTTTAAGAACTTCTTTAAGCGCAAATAAATGCGTAACTGAAGGGGGGGGGGGGCAAACCGCTCACGGGTCGATAAAATATACGGGTGGCGAAAGCCCATTAGAACCTTCGCTTTTTTTACGTCTCTACGAGCAACACATGAATACGGTAATAACAAAACTCCCTGCAATAACCCGGAAAAAAAAACACCAGCATAAAGTAAACGTTACACTGTTAATGATTTTCGTTGGACTGGAAAATAAATTTTTTTATGTTTTTTTTTTGGCTTTAACGCACCTAATGACGGGCTTTTATTTGAGCTTTTAGAACTAGTTTGACATGCGGTAATTGTGCAGAAAATTACCGAATCCCTAATTTCTTTTTTCATGGCTACATAAATATTTGAGGCATTTCATCAAGTATTGCATTTCCCCTGTGCGCCTTTATACGGTAATTTTTTCAAACTTCCCATCCACCCACGCACATCCACCAATTCACGCACACGCACCCACAGGCCCACCCGCCTTCCTACGCCCACCCACTCACCCACACACATCCATACCCACCCACGTACACCCACCCACATCCACGCATACCCACCCACCAATAACCACACCCACCCACCCACCCATACCCACACCCACCCACCCACCCATACTCACACCCCCCCCATCCACCCATACCCACACCCACCCCCTTCCCCCCCCCCCACCCCCCACACTCCCCCCCCCCCCCCCCCCCCCCCCCCCCCCCCCCCCCCCCCCCCCCCCCCCCCCCCCCCCCCCCCCCCCCCCCCCCCCCCCCCCCCCCCCCCCCCCCCCACCCACGCACACTCACAATCACCCACCTTCCCACACTTACACCCACCCACCCACAGTCACATCCACACCCACATTCACCCACCCACACCCACACAAACTCACCTACGCACCCCCACCGAGCCACACACCCACACATGCACGCATTTCATCAACACTACTGTAAAAGAGGTTACCACAAAAATCTGGAACCACACTTACTCAGAGATTCCCTTTGACACCCGAATCATTCGAATAAGAGACAATTTCAATAGCAATAATTGGAATGTGATGAAGTAGAGGACACAGTAATCCATCAAACATTTCCAATTAAAGCCAACTCGACAACGCTTCGGTCTCTATTCGCTCGTATCACCTATTCCCTTATCAAGTGACAATTACAACGCATCTATTCGATTAAAAAGTAGTTCACGCGAGATAGAATGAGTGGGGAGGCCCTCGACACAGAAATTACCAGCTGTTGTAAACTGATAAATGTTTAATACGACCCTCAGTTGACCATTTTTTCCAGCGGCACCAGCACCTGAACTGTCCATGCGTTATATTATTGAAGAAAAAAAAATACGGGCGACGCCGAGACTTGAGCGCTCAGATTTTCGAAAAAAAAATTCCGGAAAACGGTACTGAACAAGTTGGTAGCATATTTCGTTTCGGGGATAAAATCTCCCCAAATCATTTCCGCCTACCCGCGAATCAATTCATACGAATAAATAATTTCCAATGGAAAATAGAAATTTCATCGGCTATTTCCTGTCTGCATCGCGCATGGATTTTGTTCCGAATCAGATTTTTCAATAGACTCATCAATAATTTTTAATGAACTATCACGATATAATATTTTATATTGTTTTTCCTGTATTGAGTTGGACGGGCACAACCATCGTTTCCATTTTCATATAATATAGATTAGCTAGACCACTCAATCCCCAGAGCCTGCGAATTAACGCTCTGCAGTATGAATACAGTTGAGCCTTCACGCTCGGTCCATTGTTGGTACTTGAGCGTTTTAATCAGCCTTCAAGCTGATTAACTCCAGCTGCCCAGAATATCAACAATTTTATCAGTTTAATTTAACCACTGTTGCTATACAAGGGATATATAGGATTGGTTAACCATGTTTAGGTGGTATATTGATGCAGTGGAAATTGCCGCGCTCCGCTATTCCCATTTCAGAGATATAGGTAATTTCCCCAATTATTGACACACCTTTCTTGTTTACCCATATTCTGTGGTATTTTCTGGTCACTTACACACTCACACACATTCATATATATCCGAACATTCTGTGTGCTATCGGTGGTACCCATAAAATGAGAGCGCAAAAAAACATCCGTATATATATATATATACATATATATATAGACACACATGCGCGCACGTGCGTACACATACACACGGCTGGAAGCGGACCTAGGACCTTTGAAGTAGTAGGCAGATACTCTACCCACTACGATAAAGCCCGAACTCTGTGTGTGTGTGTGTGTGGGGGGTGGGGGGTGGGTGGGGGTGGGTCGGTGGGTGGGTGTGTGTCGGTGAGTGGCTGTGTGTGTGTGTGTGTGTGTGTGTGTGTGTGTGTGGGTGTGTGTGTGTGAGAGACGAGTCAGTTACGTAAATTCTACTATTGATCGATTATTATGATTTTTTATCGATATCTCGTAAAATATGATGCCTATCAAGAAAAGTGATAAAATATGAAATGTGCAGTTTCACAAGAGGAACAACTTTTGTTTAACACTTTTTCTCATATCTGTCACCCTTCTCGAGATACAGCGTTATAAACAATTGAAATTGTTTAATTGAAGTTCAAAAAACATTGATAACGTTTAATTGAAGTTAAAGAAAAAGGAGAAGAATTTTCCCGTTTCAAATAGTTTCTAGTTGGAATGGTTGTGACAATGTATGATTCGATTGTAGGTAATGGAAAAGTTGAGTAATGAGAAGATAAAGTAGAATTTATAAGGTCGGAGAACATTCAAAAATTTGTTGTCCACGATTTATCCTCCAGGCGATTGCTGCTAACGTAATCGAGGAGAATGTCCGTCATTCATGAGCACAGACAGTGACATGTAAAATTAATTCCACCCAATTATCCGCTTGTTTGGTTAAATTTTACAATGCAAAATTTTTAATGAATATCTGATGTTTTCAGCACATTTTCGTTGAGGGAATGCATTCACTTGAGTTTCATTTGAATGAAAGACGCAGAACAAATTTAAATCCAACCAACTTCACTGAGAAATTCCTCTCTGTTTTTCCCGGCCGCGGTTGGTCTATTGCGAGCACAAAAGCAGATATTTTTTTTTCAGTTTGACGATGACAGACTGGTGATAGGTATTTCTCGTGGAGAAGGTCATGCAAATAAATATTTATGGTGTCCCATCCGCGGTAAAAATTCCATTACTATGCGCCGCACAATTTTATATTACCCTATTACTCCCACATGGGGCTGTTTATTCCGACAGTTTTCAAATTGTTTGAGGTTCCAAAAATTTTCAAATTTTCCAATTTTTTTTTCCGACTTTCCGATTTCACAAACACACACACATTTGTTCAGGATTTGACGGGAAGAATTTTGGTATACTTAAAACACCAGTTACGGACCGAAAAGAAGAAAATCGATTTAGGGATCATTACAATAACTTCCGGAAAAATCAGGAACTTAAAAATTTTGCTATTTGCTTGTTCAAAAAATTGATAGCTTGTAAAATTGTCAAGAAGATTTTTTCCCTATATTGTCAAAATTTCCATTGAGAAAATTGAATTGAATATAAAATTCTGGAGATGGTTGGTATGGTTGCGAGATATCGGCGTTACAAGTAGTAAAGGAGCACGTGTGGTCAGCCATGTATGTAATTTCTCGAATAAAAATAACAGATTCTCATACTCACTTTGATGCCGTAATTGCTCTCCTCATAAATAATAGAAATGTAGCTCCAATTCAATTTTATGATAATATCGACCATGGCTTTCACTTGGTGGTGATCACTGGGTATTGTTCTCGTGAAATACTCGAATCGTTGTTTATTGGAGAGCTCCGGG
Organism: Asobara japonica; assembly: GCA_026005395.1. NCBI lineage: Eukaryota > Metazoa > Arthropoda > Insecta > Hymenoptera > Braconidae > Asobara > Asobara japonica. The sequence continues at coordinate 4,496,207 of BQMI01000298.1, read as the reverse complement.
CTAGTTGAGAAAATGAAACCTGAAAATAAAATGAAAAAGCCTTTTCAGTCTTCTCAATGATTTCAATTTGCTGCAAAAAAAAGTTCCCTGGAAAAATTGATCCTTCTTTGCAGCTTAGTCGATGAAAAAGCATTCTGCCATTTTCACCTAAAGCCACTTGTGACACCTTGTTTTACCACTCAATTAGAAAATTAAATGTCAAGCCTTTGCGGTGAAAATGTTTCAGGATATTTGAATGCACCCTGAGAGTTAACAAACTTCTTATTGCCCCTTCGAAATACTAATTAACCGCTACAAATTCGTCGCGCTGGAATACAGCCTTGAAAAATAAAGTAGGAGGGGTGCGGACGTGGTCCAAAAGGAGTTCCCACCCGCCTGACCACCCACCTCCCCCCCCGCCCCCCACCCACCCACCTACCCCCCCCCCCCCGCCCCCACCCACCCACCTACCCACCCACCCACCCCCAGCCGCCTACCCACCCACTCTCCTATACCCACCCGCTCACCCTCCTACACCCATCCGCTCATCCTCCTACACCCATCCGCCCACCCCCCTACACCCACCAACCCACCCACCCACCTTTGTACACCCACCCTCCCACATCGACAACCACCCACCCACACCCAAACCCGCGCATCCACTCCCACCCACCCTCCCACACCCACCCACACGCACACACCCACCCACACACACACAATCCTTATTGTAAACATGTCAGAATGATGTCAAACGTCGAAAAAAGTGAAAAGTTTCGACTTTTGAGACTCTTCATTTTTGGAGTCATTACATTAGCTTTCTAGATCGGGAATTGAAAAATACGACATGAGTATTCATTGAAATATGGATATAAGGATAGGATTGGGTTGAAAAGGAAACATCCCAATGGTAATATGAATTTTGTCCCGAGGTACACAAGGCTTCTTTAATGGGACTGCTATATGCCTTCGGCACTTCCGAGTGTGGCTTGGTAACAGTGAGATATCTTATTTACTTTGGACTGTTGAGGATACATGGCTGCACGTATATATTACCATGAATTGCAAAAGGAGGAGCGAGGACTCGCAAATGCCAGGCAACTTCTCGGAGCTGATAGTTGTGGAGTGCCAGTGAAAAGGCGACCACAGCAGTCGACATGTGATGAATGAGACATTGTTGATGATGAGTCGAAACGTAATCAAGCCTTCATAACGAATGGTTAACCAGAAGTAATTTCAGAAAACTCAATAATCCTCAAAATCCTGAAATTCGACAGAAGTTGGGAGAAAAAGACAAAGTAACTGGAAAATGTGAAAAAATTTTTGGGAAAATTTGAAAACTGTGAAGATTTGGAAAATTTTGGAAAGTTTTGAAAATTTTGCAAATTTTGAAAATTTTGAAAATTTTGCAAATTTTGAAAATTTTGAAAATTTTGAAAATTTTGAAAATTTTGAAAATTTTGAAAATTTTAAAATTTTGAAAATTTTTGAAAATCGAAAATTTTGGAAAAATTTAGAATAAAACTATCTCCAACGTTTTTTAAAAGGGATAATAGCCCAAAATTTCAAAACTATCAAAAAGTGTTGAATTTGAAAATCTTTCCGGAGTTTCTAAATATTGAATAAAATTCAGTTTCAAAAATTTCACTTACAAAACCATTCGACATGTGATGAACAAGGGATTGTTGATGACGGTTCAAGGTGTATGACACTGGTGCTGATGAAGTTTGAATGGCGCGTGGTTAACCAAAAGTGTTCCAACAGTTGGGAACTTTCGATGTGTGCAACAACACGATCACAAAATTCTCGAACCTAACCTACCAACGAATTTACTGTAAAATTTTGAACAATACCGTAAATTCTCAGCGTTTCCCAAAACAAAACTAAAAAATATCATAGCCATCAATTATTAAGTCAAAATCCTCCACAATTTCAAAATTTCAAAAACTTGAAAAATCACCAGTTTCAGAAAAATTGAGACAATTTTTTTTGCATATTTAACAAAATTGTTTTGCATATTTTCGAGAAATGAATTGAATTTCTGAATGACGCCAAAGCTTTCAAAATATTGAGCAAATTTCGTAATTGGGAAACGTCTGACATAAATTAGTTCGCACTACTAGCGGAATAATGGATTGCAGTAACTATATCTTTCCTGTATAGTGAAGGAAAATTACTGGAGCATGAAGATAATTCGAAATGTGTCCTTTAGAAAACTTGTCGCAAACGGAATATCCTATGCTTGCAAGTGTGGTCCGAAAGTCAGTTTCCCTTGAAAATAAAAAAGAAGCTCCCGAGAAACTGGAGGAACAAGTAAGCCCTGTACTTTTCCCCATGCCAATGGCTTTCTGATATTCAACCAACTCTCAGTTTGCACTCCACACTTCTTTTCCAGGATTTACTTTGAATATTCATGTCACGTAGGATCGAAGTACAGCCTGGGGGATTGCGCTCTATCCACTGTGTCATCTTGTCCGATTCACCAGCAAAACGAGTGCACATCTTCTCACTGGGAAATACTTTTCATCAGAATTTGCATTTTTTCATAGGCGAAAAACTTCATCTTCGGTGACCTTGATTTGAAGTCGACCATTCTTGAAAAATTGGAAATGATTTTTTTTTTATTTAGAAAAATTTTTTTCTTCAACTTGCTATTCACAATTAATTTTTTTACCCGAAGAAATCTTGCAATCGATATAAATTCAGCGAAGAGAGGTTTCCAATGTTTTTCCGTCGTTTTGATTTATCCTCCAATTTTTTTCCATTATTTTTAGTCTGTGGAGAACGCTTCATGGAATTGATGGTCCATTTTGGTTACGACGGTGTAAAATATTTTATAACGCCCATCACGTTCCGTGGTATTGCATTTTTTTTTCAAATCCGACTTGTTTTTTTTTCAATATCGATCGATTTGTTCGGACAACTACGAATTTTCAATTGTGGAGCTTTTGACCTATTTGTTCTAACCCAACTAGTTTTAGATCTTATTATTATAATTTGTATGTGTGTGTGTGTGTGTGTGTGTGTGCGCAAACAACAAGTGCAACTCCTGTGGGAGGCTGGGTGGGTGTGGGAGGCCGGGTGTGTGTGGGGGGAGGGGGGGGGGGGTGGGTGTGTGTGGGGGGAGGGGGGGGGGTGGGTGCGTGTGGGGGGAGGGGGGGGGGGTGGGTGTGTGTGGGGGGAGGGGAGAGGTGGGGGGTGGGCGGCTCCTTTCGAACTCTCCCACTAGTGCCCTACGCGGGACCGGCCGCTCCACCGCCCTGTCCCACAAGTGACCCTCCCCTACTTCCCCCACTCCCGCACACCAGTAACCGCAGTGAGCTAGCAGTCAAAGTCACGCGGGACCATTTGCCCAGAGGTGGGGAGGCGGCGCTTGAGGAGACAGTCAGTGGTGGGGTCATCACGAGTGACCCACTCGCTCGACGCTACGTATTACCCCCACCTATTTCCGTCCCCGAAAAGGTTGCCGATCCCGATTTCAAGAGCCTCCCATGAGAAGTTTGACTTCGCAAAGCAGTAAAGCCTCAATATATAACTGAATTTTGGTAGCCGCGCCAATTACCCTGTCCACATATGGCTCATCATGAGCACGATTTCACTTCACCCTATTCCTTGGCATGCCTGGCTAAGTGTCGGCCGCGCCGTTATATCGTGTCGCGGAAATTGATCCACTGTTCTCAAACAATCGAGAACTTTCCCTGTGTCGATGAATTTAAGGGAAAAATTCTGGCATGCAAATATGCTTCATCATTATTCCACAGTTGCGAGTTTGAAACAATGGAATGTATTATTTTGTAGTTCGAGAGGCAAAAGTAAATTTTCCATCACACTACTGAACTAGCTCATTTGTGAAACTTCGAAATTCCTTAATTGGTTGGAAGTTTAAAATCAATGCCTTATTGTGCCAAGTTCGCTGAATTATAATATTCATTATACCAGCTGTTGTTATATGGGAGTTTACTGTTACAAAAATTGGTATGCTCAGTGAGCATTTCCACAGAAAGTTTTTTTTCAGGAGATTTCAAAACGATGGATTGCATTGTTATCAACAATTTCAATAGTTGATTTATAGTAAAAATGAGCAACGTTTTTTGGTTCTCGCCGCTCTTCAGCATTTTCTTCGGTAGGGCCTACTGGACACCCATCCATGCGGCTGGGGCCGACTTGTGCCATTTAGACCCTCGCATCTTTACACAGTGGGTAAACCTCCAGAAACCCCTGTACCACGATGGCGAGGACCTATGATGGAAACCACCCCCCGCGAACGGTTAGGTTCCCGCCCGGCCTTGCGGTCTCATTCTACGGGTACTACAAAAATGAAATCGATGAGTTTATATAAATGTTACGAAATTTACATTCTTGCACTGGAGCTCTTTGAATGAATAGTCAGTACATATATGTTTTTTCTATACATATAGTATATACATATAGTACATACATATATTCTATATTATGGGACATTAGCCGTATCTCGATTAATTTTATTAGTGGAGCGTTACAAAACCGGAACTTGAAAACGTTTTAGATCGTTAAAAAAACATTTAGGGAATTATTAGTTTCTGATAAGAGTCTCGGTTTGGAAAAGTATTAAGACAACAGTTGACCTCTTGACTGAGGTAGAATAGGTTGTGAAGTATTTTGACAGAAACCACTTCTGTGCAATGATGTATCAGTTATGGGGGATTTTAATTCTATGTTTCCATATCCATGGTAAGAGCGCAACTGTTAGTAACGACATTCTTATCACTTGTATTTTGAATTCAACAATACCCGTAGTGTTATAAGTACTATTATGAAATTTCGAGGAGGTCAATGACCCCAAACGAAGGAGAACAATCAATGGTTCTTTGAGATTTTACAAAACTTGAAAAATTGATAGCTAAAAGCAGGAGAATATTTCAAAAAAGCTCAAAAATTGTCAACTATTTCCAAAATTTTATTCGTGGGGGGGGAGGGTGGGTGGTGGAGGGGGGGGGGTGAGAGCGGGTGGTGGAGGGCTGGTGGTGGAGTGGGGAGGAGGCAGGGGGGAGGACCGGCGGTGGAGGGGGGGAGGGGTGAGGGCCGGTTGTGGAGGAGGGAGGGGTGAGGATAGGGGGCGGGAGGGGGATCTCCTAAACTTGGAAAAAAAAATTCTATTCCTCTCGTGAAGTTTCACTTCTCTGGCGCGTCAGGAACGATACGTCTATATTTTTTTGAAATTTCAGCTGTAATCAGCGTAGACGGTGGAATTCGTGCGGAGCCAGGAGAATTTCCGTACGTCGTATCAATATGGCTCAACTGTGCGCATGTATGTTCTGGTACAATCATAGATGAAACTCATATTCTGACAGCGGCCCATTGTGTGCCTCCCGGAATGGCGCGCGATGTTATGGTACTTCCCGGCGTGGTAGACTACGAGAACGATTTTAGAGCATGGTATCGGGTGAAATCATACCATCCCCATGAACATTATGACGCGTTCAGCTTGGACGGTATTAGAGGTGATTACACGGTGCACGATTTGGCTGTTTTAACTGTAAGTATTTCAACCGTATCCGGAAGAAAAAAGGCAATCTCCGGTGAGACTTCTCCGTACGAATTGCACTAGGCTTTGGGAGGTTGCGCATGTGCTCGCGCGCATAGCAGATCGCCGCCCGTGTATTTGTTCTATTTTCGAGAAACGAAAATTTTGTATTTAGGGGCCAATAATAATTGAAAATTTTTGTAAAACTGAAGAGGATTCCAAAAGAGTAAAAAAAATTGAGATTTCCAGAAATTTTTTTAAATTTCTATAATTCTGGGATGCTTAAAAAGAGGGTTTCAGGGAAATGTTTAATTATCCTCGTTAGGATTTTCATACAACTTGGATATATATCACCGAATGTGCAAATCATTTTTTGTTTAATAATAGCTACACGTGCCGTTATTATTTGACTATGGGATTGGGCCAGCTGAATTCAGCCTTGTTCCAATCAATGATGGGCTCTGCGAAGGAGGCTACGAGATTCCAGGATGGGACTACACCTTTGAGAATGGAAACTTTTACCTATATCTATTGTGGACGAACGTGTCCATCTATTCCTGGAATTTTTGCTATAGTGGTGCTCGCCAGATCCTCTTCCATAATCAACTATGTGCTGGTGATCTTGATCACAGCACGATTGCAGGACCCGTAAGAATTATTTTGCTTTCTACATAATTATTAATTATTACATGCGTGTCTGTGTGTGTGCATGTTTTTGTGAGAGTGTAGGTATGACAGTGCGTAGGTGAGTGTGTGGGTGGGTGAGTGAGTGGGTGGGCGGGTGGGTGGATGGGTTCGGTGGATGGGTGGGTCGGTTTGGGTGGGTGGGTGAGTGGGTGGGTGGGTGGGTGGGTGGGTGAGTGGGTGGGTGGGTGGGTGGGTGGGTGGGTGGGTGGGTGAGTGGGTGGGTGGGTGTGTGGGTGGGTGAGTGAGTGGGTGGGCGGGTGGGTGGATGGGTTCGGTGGATGGGTGGGTCGGTTTGGGTGGGTGGGTGAGTGGGTGGGTGGGTGGGTGAGTGGGTGGGTGGGTGGGTGAGTGGGTGGGTGGGTGAGTGGGTGGGTGGTGTGAGTGGGTGGGTGGGTGAGTGGGTGGGTGGGTGGGTGGGTGGGTGGGTGGGTGAGTGGGTGGGTGAGTGGGTGAGTAGGTGGGTGAGTGGGTCGGTGAGTAGGTGGGCGGGTAGGTGAATGGGTGAGTGGGTGGGTGGGTAGGTGAGTGAGTGAGGTAGGTGGGTGGGTAGGTGAGTGGATAAGTACGTGAGTGGACGGGTGGGTGAGTGGAGGGGGGGCGGGTGGGTAAGTAAGTGAGTGGGTGAGCTTGTGGGTGGGTGGGTGGCTGGCGGTAAGTGTGGGTGGATATGAGTGTAAACTGAGCAATCCATGACTTTCACTACTTTTTCTTTTTCCTCCACACAGGGAGACAGCGGTACTCCGGTGGTTCGAAATGGCCAAGTGGTTGGTATAGTACTAGGGGGCAATTCCCGACCCAATGGCAGAGTTCCGACAATCATTCAAACAACAATTCCATATTTGTCTTTCATCAATAGGATCGTCGCAGAAACCCCGCACGTATCACACCTTTGAAAAAAATAAAACTTTCAACAAAAATAATAATTTGTAAATGTGTGTAAGTGTTTCTGTATTTTTTAATTGTATCTCATAGATTCCATATAGATCAAAATGGAGAAAAAGTAACACCCGTTAGCAAGGGTTCATACGTAGAAATATTTTGAATTTTTTTTTCCAGAAAGGTCATTTGTTACCAAAAAGTGTTTATCTCATTTTGCTCTGCCAGACGGGAACCTGACTCGACTCGTGGGGGGGAGGGGTGGGAGGGGAGGGGTCCATCATAGGTGGGGTTTCTGGAGATTCACCCTGCGCTTAGAAACACGATGGCTTAAATGGCGAAAGTCAGCGGCAGCCGCATGGATGGGTTGCCCGGTAGGCCCTCTGAAGGGCTAAGCAAAACACACACACAGGGGCATACCGACTAAATATACCACTCGTCATTCCAGAGGTCATTATAACAACTGCTCTATTAGGGAATTAATCGGGCATATCTATAATATCGTATGACGCCAGAAAATTATCGAGCAATTAGTTTGCGATAAGCTAACGATACCTTAACGATTTTGATAATAGAAGAATATTCGGTTATACTTCTGTGTCATTTGACTCATATATGTAGGCATAAGAACTTATCAACACCTATAAATATAAGTAACAAACACATAAATGATTAGTTACGTTTTTTTTAGTTCACGACTTGACATATATACTCGAGGGAAGGCCGAGGAGATGCAAGCTCTAAGAATATTCTCATTAAAAAGAACAAGCTGAATTTTTTCAGACAATCTACCGCTAGATAATTACTTCAAACTTGCCGGAATTTATCAACTTCATAGCCATGACTACATGGTACTTCATTATCGTCACAATTTGTAGCGTCGCCCGTGGTAAGATGAACTATGCATTGTAAAGTAACTGACGGAACAAATTAATTTTATTGAAAACTTTGGATTCTTGCCAAACACGTATACACAAACACACACACACAGACACACATACATATATATAATGATAATTGTGTCAGGCTGATGTTGAACACCTATCAGAAGTGGGATATCGCGGTGACTTAGTTGTTGTATGATGTCGCGCCGAGGTCGCCGCGACGTCGCGGCGATGTCCATGCGACATTCATTTTTTGGTCATTCTCGTATATTGTAAATTTTTTGCAATCCTTGAGATATTTTCTGTCAATGTATTAACATACAATACTTCATTAATTGACTATCCCTATCATTGATCTACTATATATAGGGGTATACGGTGTAGATGGCGGAATACAAGCAGAACTTGGTCAATATCCTTACGTTATTGCTTTGTGGTGGTTGGAGGAATTTATATGCAGCGGGGTAATTATTGACGAAACTCACGTTTTGACGGCTGGACACTGTGTGGTTGACGTTCGGGCATGTGAATTATCTGTGCTGCCTGGTTTTCACTAACTCGGATCAGCAAGATATATCTTTGAGAGTTCCAGTGATATCACATAAAGTGCATCCAGACTTCAAGATCATCCTTGATATGGACAGGCCAAAGAGTCAATTTGACGAGAATGATATTGCTGTTATAACGGTAGGTAGCCTCTGCGTGTGTGTGCGTGTGTGTATGCGCCTGTGTGTGTGTGTATGTGTGTCTGTGCGCGCGTGTGGGTGTGTGGGTGGGGGGGGGGCGGTGAGAGTGTCTGTGGATGGGTGGGTGGGTGGGTGGCTATGGGTGAATGGGTGAGTGTGGATGGATGGGTGGGCGGGTGGGTGCTTGTGAATGGGTGGGGGTGGGTGGGTGGCTGTGCCTGGATGGGTGGGTGGGTGGTTGTGGATGGGTGGGGGTGGGTGTGGATGGGTGGGCGGATGGGTGGGGGGGGGAGGTGGGCGGATGGGGGGGGGGGGGGAGGGTGGATGAGTGGGTGTGTGGGTAATGCTTGGGAGCATTGTCTCAGCAAGCAAAAATTCAATATTCTTTTTTATTAACAATCTAGCTGGCCTACCCTCTGGACTTTCAATACGGGCATATTGCTCCAGCGGTGTTTCAGTTATCACGAAATTCAACGCTACGATTGCACTCTCACGAGATTGTCGGCTGGGATTATGTTGCTTCTCAAGGAATCCAACATTTGTTTGCGTTATGGGTCAATGCTTTCATCTATTCGCCAGGTCATTGCAGATCCTTCCGTGTCTCTCTTCTTGCCAATGAGTTGTGCGCTCTGGACGAGCATGGATCAGCTATAGCTGCCCCAGTAAGATGATTTTTTTACACTTCTTAATTCTAAGCATGTTCAGATCAAAAACTTTCAGTGACAAAAATTGAAAATAAAATTGCAAAACCGAAGACCATTTTTTTCTCGCGGCTAAGCTATCTATGGCAGCTGAACATCTGTCGTGCAGCTCGCTTCACCCATTTTATAGATATATGCATTCTTATTTTTCTTTGATGTGTGTATTTAGGGAGACAGTGGTTCACCGATTTTTCGGAATGGTAAAGTCATCGGAATCGTAGTCCGGGGTAAAGCGGAAATCGATGGAGAGTATCCCACCACTTTCCTCACGACATTTCCGTACATGGGCTTCATCAATGGAACAGGAGCTCGTCCTCACTGAGTCCGTCCAATATGGATTCTTGATTTTGTAAAAAATGTATAATAAACTTCCTGTTTGGTAGCGACAATCTCCATTAGCATTTCACTGACCAAAAATTGGGCACCCATTAGCTTTCTCCTAAAATTTAGAATTCAGAAAATCTCAGAAATTACAGAAAAATTAAATGGAAGAGTTATTTGAATGAGAAAAGTGATTATAGAATTGCCCTGACATTATCCAATGCAGGGACTAATTCTTCTTCATCATGGCTCCGCAGCGGAAATTGTTTGGAAACTTGTCGTAAAAATTGTCCATCAACATGTCAAAACTGAGTTGGAAGTAAGTGATCCCCTCATTTCTCAAACGAATCCTTTGAAATTGATTTATTGAATTTTAAAGAGAAAACTTTTCCGATACTCTGTTCCACTGTGATTAATTTATTATCCTTCAGATTTCTGATAAGCTCATTAATATTCCGCGGTTAGGATATGACGAAGTTTGAGTTGCAGTAAGTCACCCACTTTTCTGTAGTAATAAGGATACAGGAAATAATATTCAATGATGAAAGACAAGGAGTTTTTAAAGGAAAACACATGTACAATAAATAATGAGAAAAAATACCGCAGTCACTTATTTTCCCCAATCAATTAATGTACATTAAGTTCAGTAAGTGTTTCAATTTTTGAAGTCAACAGAACACTTAGCCCTGTTGACAGAATCAAATCTAGTTCAAAGTTTTCGAATTTTGTTATGATATTTTGAACTCTTGAAATTTTGGTACATTTTCCATATTTTTCAAGTTTATGGAGTTTTGAAAATTTCAGAAATCTCGAATCTCACCGCTAGGTCGCCTATGATGGAACCCCCCCGCTAGGGCAGGCGCCTACGATGGAACCCCCCCGCAAGGGCGAGTGGCGAAGATGGAACCACCCACTAGGGCGAGCACTTATGATGAAACCTTCCGGTAAGGCGGGTGCCTGTGGTGGAACCGCCCGCTAGGGCGAACGCATATGATGGAACCCCCCGCTAGGGCGGCCGCCTATGATGGAATCCCCCGCTAGGGGGAGCGCCTATTATGGAACCCCTGACTAGGGCGGGTGCCTATGATGGAACCCCCGACTAGGGCGAGCGCCTATGATGGAACCCCCCGGTAGGGCGAGTGCCTATGATGGAACCCGTACTAGGACGCGCGCCTATGATGGAACCCCCCGCTAGGAGGAGCGCCTATGATGGAACCCCCCGCTAGGAGGAGCGCCTATGATGGAACCCCCGACTAGGGCAGGCGCCTACGATGGAACCCCCCCGTAAGGGCGAGTGGCGAAGATGGAACCCCCCACTAGGGCGAGCACTTATGATGAAACCTTCCGGTAAGGCGGGTGCCTGTGGTGGAACCGCCCGCTAGGGCGAACGCATATGATGGAACCCTCCGCTAGAGCGGGCCCATATGGTGGAACCCCCGACTAGGGCGGCCGCCCCTGATGGAATCCCATTAAGTACTGTATTGGTACTTAATAATTAGTACATGAATTTATCACATTGTCCAAAGTTCCACTTCTATCGTATCGTTCCGCCTCATCTACCCTCTCTATTCTCCTTCCATCAAATCTGTTCCCATCCTTTTCGGTGAGACGAGACAAGGAGCATGACCCATATCGTTTCAGCCTTCTCATTCGATCTCTGGCACACTGAACAGACCTATTATAGGTCTATGGTTGCTACGATGTCTGGCAAGATAAGAGTTTGTTGAATTTGCCGGAAATGCGAAAAATTGGCGCTTGATACACGCGGTGTACATGCGCACATCAGCATCACGTACTCTCAACATCGAGACGTTGATTACATATTGTTCCGGACGTGGGTATATATATGTGATTCAGTGGTAATGTTGTCCTCTGGATCGATCTCATTGTTCCGACAGTAATTAAATTTGATGACCCTGTCGTTGAACAGTTGTCACTTACAGGCATAAACACTCAACCTAAATACTTAAAGTGCTACAACGGTATAATTTAGGGCCGCTCATGCGCCAAATAATATTACTGCTAGTAAGTGCAACCTCAAGTTGCCAGAAAAAAAAAGAACGTTTGTGAAATTCACCAGTTGGAAGCAAATGGATTTATTTTCTCGAATTTATTTTCCCCTGCCATTTTAACTCTCCGCGTTTGGAGTGGTGCACGAGGAGAAAACTTTCTCAGGCTTTGAAATCATATCCATGTTCTATGCTTTGAAATTAAAGTCACGATATTGGACTCGTTGCGTTAAATTTTGCGATAGTAGCGAATTAACATGGGTCCATTCACCTCCGATTGCATTTTTTTTTTGGCGCGGTTTTTTTTGGCGCCGATTTTTTTTGGCGCCGGTTTTTTTCGACGCCGATTTTTTTGGCGCCCATTTGTTTGGAGGCCGATGTGTTTGGCGCCGATTTTTTTTGGCGCCGATTTTTTTTTGGCGCCGATTTTTTTTGGCGCCAATTTTTTTTGGCGCGATTTCAATCTCTGATGCAGAGACTTGGTAAAACACTGGCTCAAGCTTGGTCCGATTGTTGAAGCTTATTTGTTAAGTTAGTAGCTCAAATAGCTTTGCTGGGCCTTGACACTTTGAAAATAAAGTAAGGATGTAAGTGAGCGTGTAAAAGTGACAAAAAAATGTTCACGGGTTACTGGCTAATATTCTTAGTGCCTATGAAGGCGAGTGAAAATTTACTGTTGCCCTGACCTTTATATATATCCCATGTCATTCACATGGGTTGTCTTCGATAGCTCACAGTGAAATTGCCAATCGGTTTTCGCGGCCAGGGAAAATAAGATTACTTGTAAAATAAAAGGCTACCAACTGAGCCCGTGATACCGTCGTTGTTAAATTGAAGGCTTCCCTCTTCGTGTCCCTGGTACGAGCCAAACGATCGACAAAATGGAATAACCACGTAATGTGATAGTAACAGAATGTTGCAAACGGCTTGCCCCATGGGTTATATATTCCTCTCGTATTATGGTACCATGTTCTCCTATTTACGAATTGCTGTACATGCATCGACATTCTAAATTCCATTTCTGTCGCAGTAAAGATTTTCCTGGATAACGACTGATATCATCTGTTATTTAACTTGGTTGGGTTTTACTGTAGATTAATAATCAATACATGCTTAATCACGATTCCGAGTTGTGCGTAAATTTTGGAAATTTTTGGAAATGTTTTGGAAATTTGTGGAAATTTTTTGGAAATTTTTGGAAATTTTTGGAAATTTGTGGAAATTTTTTGGGAATTTTTTGGAAATTTTTGGAATTTTTTTGGGAATTTTTGGAAATTTTTCAAATTTTTGGAACTTCACAATTTGTTTAATTTGCTCAATTTTTGCCCATTCGTCCACATCTGTCAGGTGTTTGTGATTAAAAAAAATAATTCTAGAATGGTTTTGAGAATTGAAAAATGACAATAGGCCACGCAATATGAGGGCGACAGAATGGTACAAAATTATTTGCCCCGAGGGTTGAATATTATGGACATATAACGATACCGTGTTCTCCTATTTACAAATAGCTGTACATGCATCAACATTCTAAATTCTGCTTTTGTCGTAGTAAAGATTTCGCTGGATAACGGGTGATATCATCTTTTATTTAACTTTGTTGTGGTCGACTGCAGATTAATAAGCAATGCATGTTTTGCCGACCTTGCGCACACAGTGGCTATATTTCTGTGCCCACACTGAAAGTGTCGCCCACGTCGCCGACAGATTTTTTTTTTTCAAACTTTTTGAATAGTTGGAAAATTAAAAAATGATTTAAAAAATTTCCCTAGTTTGTAAAAATTTTCAAATTCTTCAAAAATTTTCGTTTTTCCAAAAAATTTTCTTCCAAATTTTCTTTTTCCAAAATTTTGAATTAAAAAAAAAAAACTAAAGATCCTCAAAACTTTGGAAATTTTTTTGAAAATTTTTTAGGTTTTGAAAAAATTATTTTTTGAGATAATTGAAAATTTTTTTTTTTCACGTCAGAAATTTTTCAAAACACGGAAATTTTCAAAATTTCCTCTTAATATTTTTGATGCATTGCAATGTTGAAAAAAAAATGTGGATTTTTTTATGAGGGTATATTGAACCCTCACGTCGGGGATGTGCCATCGTGAGCACCTGACCGTGCAAAATGGCCATCATCTTCAATTTCCCCACTGATATAAAAATAACCACCCTTGGAACTCGCGGTCCCATTTAAATTCATCTCAAGCCTGTCTCGAATTCTCCGCCATCTGGAGCGATATTTTTTATTCAGTTTCGTTTGTAATTCGTTCATAACTGTAGCAGCTATGTAGCGTTATGTATCTATGATTTATGGAATGCAACATCGTGGAGGATGTACCGATGTTGGTACCCCTTACAAAAAAAAAAGAAAAAAAATAAAACCTCTGGGTCGGAGTGGGTGTGACCTCTTAGAGCCAAAAATCCCAACATTGGATGAATGGGCGATATTAAAAAAAAATTTTGAAATTGGAAATTTTAGAAAAAAAAAATTAAAAAAAAAATTTCGAAATTGGAAATTTAAGAGAAAAAATAAATTAAAAATTTAAAAAAAAAATTGAAATTGGAAATTAAAAAAAAAATAAATGAAAATTAAAAAAAAATTGGGAATTTCAAAAAAAATTGGAAATTTCAAAAAAAATTGGAAATTTAATAAAAAATCGGCAATTGATAAAAAAAAAGTAGGAACAGAAAAAAATGGAAATGTGACAAAAAAATCGGATATCCCCAAAATTTCATTTTTTCTGAGCTGAACTCAAAATTTGTATATTTTAATGCCTTCATAACAAGAACAGCTAGAGAACGTCGTCCATGATTCATGGGACGCAACATCCTGGGGGATGTGCCATTGTTGTTGGTATTCCATAGCAATAAAAAAAAAACTGAGGGCGGTGTTTGTGCAGTCACGCACAAGCGACCAATCAGAAAATATAGAAAAATACGAGTTTGAAAAACAAAAAAATCGTCAATTTCATTTGCCCTATTTCGAGGTAGTTTTTTTTTGCATGGTTCAACATTGCTGGCCGAGTTCATTGGTCCATAAACTGAGGGTTAGAAAAAGCGGTCCAATGAAATTGATATTTGTAAAATGATACCCTCCATTAAGACAATAAAAGTTGATGTGCGCGAAACCACACTAAAAAAATCTTTTTCTTTTCAGGCGATAAAAGCTCATTCGAAAAGTTTATTGGTGAAAAAAAAAATAATTTTTTTTAGATTTTTCATATTTTCAAAATCTTGAATTGAAAACTTGGCAATTATGTTGATGTTTTTTTTTTGTAAATTTTCTGGAATTTTTGAAGTTTTCAAAACCGCCTGCTGGTACCAGGTCGCGAGATCTTTTAGAGCGTTTCAAATTTGGACATTCTGAAAAATGCATAATTCATTATAGGGTCATCAAAATGATTTTTTAGGTGTTAGTGGAGAACATGTTGAGGAACATGTTGGGGAACATGTTGGAGAACCTGTTGGAGAACATGTCGGAGAACATGTTGGAGAACATGTAGAATATGGTGGTGAACACGGAGAACATGGTGGAGAACATGTTGGAGAACATGGTGGTGAACATGGTGGAGACCATGACGGTGAACATGTTGGAGAACATGTTGGAGAACATGTTGGAGAACATGTTGGAGAACATGTTGGAGAACATGTTGGAGAACATGTTGGAGAACATGGTGGAGAACATGTTGGAGACCATGGCGGTGAACATGTTGGAGAACATGTTGGAGAACATGTTGGAGAACATGTTTGGAGAACATGTTGGAGAACATGGGGGTGAACATGGTGGTGGACATGTTGGAGAACATAGTGGAGAACATGGTGGTGAACATGTTGGAGAACATCTTGGAGAGCATCTTGGAGAACATAGTGGAGAACATGTTGGAGAACACAGTGGAGCACATGGAGATCAGACTGGAGAACATGGAGAACATGAACGGCAACTGCCTGAAAACCAGTCCTGATGGTAGATTAGCACGACATTAAAATTAATTCAATTACACGGAAAATCCTACCAGGAACTGAGGATTATTTCCGTAATATCCGCATTTACTATTGTGAACACTACGAGTTCATGTGAAATTTTCCTCATTTCCACATGTTCATGAAACTTTCAAAAACAGCCAAACTCAAACCCATAGTCGTCGATAATACACCAACGGTTTTAATCCCGTAACATTAGATTTACAAGTAATTATGCAGAAGCGGTAACGAGATGCATGGATTGTGCCATCATAAATGTAGAAGTGATTATTACATAGAGTTGTTACGTTGAAAGTTACACAGTGATGGTACCTGTAAAATACCTTGAGACTGCCTCAGCAACTTTCAGACAACCGCAAATGTGATCCTGCTTGTTGAAGAGAATACCTGAAGTTTCGTAATTACTTGGGTAATACTACATGCAAATTTAATGTGATAAACAAGGACATTTTTGGGGGGCTGGTGTACACTTTGGTGCGTGTGTATTGGTGTGTGTTGGTGTGTGTTGGTGTGTATTGGTGTGTGTTGGTGTGTGTTGGTGTGTGTGAAAAATTCAATGCAATTAATTTCGCTCTTACCAAAATACTCGATCATTAATTCGCCCACCACCCACTCTCCCCCCCCCCCCCCGCCATTGGCCTGGAATTCCATCCAATTTCTCGAAAAACCTTGGTCCATAGTCTCACTAATCTCACCGGAAGCTCATCTCCACCCAATTGCTTCTAAAAACGAAAGGCTAAAGCGACTGAGAAAGACAGGGAAAGTGGGGAAAAGTCGAAGAACTGAGATAGGTAAAGCGTCGTGAGATGCTGAGTTTGTTTTCATAGTGCTATGCATAATGTAGATCCCATTGTCCATGGCTCTTGGTGAATATTCCACTCGGAATAGCTGTCTGGGCTTCGGCTATGCTACCCTAACCACTTGATATTAGCATGAATGTGGAATTCGGGCTATCCATATCACAGCTGAGTTGATAGGTTCCGCAAATGGAATATTCAATTTTAAGGCATGTATTCCAAGCGTTCTGGGAGAGTGGAGCTTTTCACTATTTCCAAAAAAATTGCAAGTTTGGAAAAAAGTTGGAAAAATTGAAGAATTAAAAATTTTTGAAAAATTGTGAAAAATTACGAAACTCTGACCAAATTTTTCAAAGCAGTCCAAATCTTGAGAAACAATTTAAAATTGAAAAAAAAATTGCCAGCATTCTGGAGCAACGTTACAAAAATGAAACAAATTTGTGCACAATTAGTCAATGTCCCAAGAAGTTACCCAAGTGGGAAACGTGTAAGTGTGAACCACAATTTGCTGTTGAACACCATAAGAAGCTAGATCGATGATAAACGCAGCGGAGACATTGACCCAGTTTACAGGACAGCTAATGAACTCGGAAGTACACCTGAAGCGTTGACGACCCATAAATAATCAATTAAGATACTTCCTCAGTGCTCCCTTCCGGGTGACGGAGGTGAAAATATCACAATGTGCTAAAGCCATCAAATTCACATCATCAGATAGAATTTATCTGTCATCAGCGACGTTTAAAAATGACTTTTAGCATTCCATTATCCTTCATGACGACATTTCTTGAGATATAAAATATTGGAATGTCAAATTAACAGTCTAATATAGTAAGGAATGTGTGTGTGTGTGCATACATGCATGTACATGTGTGTGTAAATTCATTTCACTCGAGTCGGCACAACTTGACTCTAGTCGACTTGACTCGGCACGATTTGACCCAACTCGACTCGAATCGACACAACTTGACTTGAGCCAGCACAACGTGACTCGAGTCGGCACAACTTGACTCAAGCCGACTCGACTCGGTACAATTTGACTCAACTCGACTGGAACCGACACAACTTGACTTGAACCGGCACTCAAGTCAACGCGAGTTAGCCCAACTTAACTCAAGTCGACTCGAATCAGCACGATTTGACCCAATACAACTTGACTTGCGCCAGCACAACTTGACTCGAGTCGGCACAATTTGACTCAAGCCGACTCGACTCGGCCCCATTTGACTCAACTCGACTCGAATCGACACAACTTGACTTGAGCCAGCACAACTTGACTCGAGTCGGCACAACTTGACTCAAGCCGACTCGACTCGGCACAATTTGACTCAACTCGACTCGAATCAACACAACTTGACTTAAACCGGCACTCAACTCAACGCGAGTTAGCCCAACCTGACTCAAGTCGACTCGAATCGGTACAATTTTACTCAACTCGACTCGAATGGACACACCTTGACTTGAGTCGGCACAGCTTGACTCAACTCGAAACCAGTCAGCCCAACTTGACTCAAGCCGACTTGAGTCGGCACAATTTGACTCAACGCGGTATAACTCGAGTCAAGTCGGCACAACTTGACTCAATTTGTCTGTACTTGACTCAGGTGGAATCCACTAACAAATTTTTTTGAATTCAGTATGAAGTTTCCTTGAATCAGGTCACAGTTATTGAAAAACCTCAAATAAGAAAATATAGCAGATGCGGCCAATGGATAATTCAATTCACTAATAGAAATAAGGACGAAATAGGAAAAGACTTCGATATGAAGAAAAATTCGCCATATTAAAGTTTTTCTGGGTCAAGTTGTTGAATTGTATTCAAGAAAATTGGAGCAACGTCATCTGAATAAAGGAAAACAATTTCACCATGTTTCCAGGCGAACATCCTAAGCACCTAGACGAGCTCGAATAAGAAACGAGCTATTTAGGCTGTGCAGCGAATGCCTTAAGGATCTTAAGTTTATATAAATTTGGTAAGCATGCACAGACACACACACACACACACACACATATCCCCACGCATAGACATGCACGGACACATACTGACACACACTGAAAACTCCCGAAAGTTCATATGGCCGAGCTTGGTTATCTCTTCAAACACCAACTACTAATTGTCTGCCTCATTAACGGCAGTATACGCGATTTTCAGTATCATCTCTATTATCGGTCATTAGTATGTCGTAAAAATTCCATTAGTTTCGTTGGTTGGTGGGACCAGAAAAGCGGTGGTCGTTCATTACTCTGCATTATTCTGGAATTGAACTCTAATTTGAGTATTGAAAAATTATCTAACTGCTGTACTGAGAGTGGATCTATTCCGATTCCAGTGTTTATTCAACCAAAAATTGTCTCGTGTGTGTGTGTATGTGTGATTTTTATGTATTTTTTTTGTGTGTACGTAGAGGGTGGGTGGGTGGGTGAGTGAGTGGGTGGGTGGGTGAGTGAGTGGGTGGGTGGGTGGGTGAGTGGATGGGTGGGTGGGAAGGTGGGTGGGTGGGTAGGTGGGTAGGTGGGTGGGCAGGTGGGTGGGTGGGTAGGTGGGTGGGTGGGTAGGTGGGTGGGTGGGTGGGTAGGTGGGTGGGTGGGTAGGTGGGTGGGTGGGTAGGTGGGTGGGTGGGTGGGTAGGTGGGTGGGTGTGGATAAGTAGGTGGGTGGGTGAGTGTGGAGGGGGGGGGGTGGGTGGGTAGGTGAGTGTGGGGCTGTGGATGGGTGGGTCGGTGCGTGAGAGTGGGTGTGAATGAATGAGTGGGTGGGTGCCTCAGTGTGGATGGGTGGGTGTGTCTATGTGTATGTGTGTCTCATCATCCAATCGAGACACTATATTTTGTGAAAAATGGAAACTTCGTTATCTAAAGTACAACGCAGTGTTTTACGGTAAAATATTTTTTGTCCTAAATCAAATTGCCTACAAAAAATTTCCAGGATGTAGGACGATAGTGCTGGAGAAACAGATGCAATCAGCCGTAATGGCTCACACTAATTCATCTTACTTGTTTATCATAGTACTATATCGTGAAGTTAAAACTCAATTACATTGCGAAGATAGTCAAAATGTGTAGTTTTTGTCTTCTTCCATTCCAAGTTCCCAACACAATGTCTATATCGAACTAACGATGTAGAAACAGGTGTCTATGAAGGGTAAAGTTAGTGAGCTGAAAAAGCCAAAGTTACCCTCATTCTCATTAATCATAAGAAGCGCTAAACTGTGGGTGCGCTCAGCTCAATGTTTTTGGCTTATCCTTGAGCCGCCTGAAGTTATCGTTCTTCATCATATGCATAAATAACCACTACAAGTTCTACACGCGTTATCCCGGTATCTAAGCTTCTTACGGTGGGCTCATAAATTGTAAGTTCATCATGGATTTACGAAGTCGAAAAGGTTTTTGATGTTAAGCGTAATTTGCGTTAGTAGCTATAGGTAAGAAGAATGATCCAAAGAGAGAAGTGTTGTGGATACTTGGGAGTAAGTAGCGTAATGATTCAGAGTAGTGCATTCTTTGCGTTCGCTTCGCGCTTTTTCCTTCTCCAAGGGAATTCTTCGAGGTGTGCACACGATTTATTTGGTGGCTTCTAGATGCCGTGTGTATGTGTGTTTCTCTCCCCGTCTCTCACTCTTGTACTTCCCACGCTACCTGATTTTCAGCATTTCTTCGAGGGGCCCTACCGGACACCCATCCACATGGCCGGATGGGTGTCCGGTAGGCCCGGGCCGACTTTCGCTATTTGGGCGATTGAATTGTGAACTCAAAAGAGGTAGCCACAACACTATCGATTTCTTCCCTGAAAATGACATACCAGATATGCAGGTGTGCAAAAAGCTCTTTTCCTATCACATTTTTTCAATTTCATGACAATAGAGATTCTTTTCCGGGATACTCTACACACTTTTATGGCGGGAAGTCTATTCTCGACTTTATGCTGCATCGAAGAGAAATGGAAGTGACATTTGGTTTGAGATATACAGCTCCTTACCTGATGTTTACGTACTTCGGCAAATTTATTTCAGGTACTTCGGCGGTAACTCTTTGCGCATGATGTAAACATTTCGTAATAAACAAAAGGCAGGAGGAATAAGGTAAGATGTATTTTGGAATATTTTAGAATGATGCTCGATTTTTGAAAAGGAAAAGGTGGGTGGGTGAATGAGGGGTTGGGGGGGTGGGGGGTGGGTGGGCGGGTGGATGGGTGGATGGGTGGGTGGGTGGGTGGGTGGGTGGGTGGGTGGTTGTGTGAATGGATGTGTGGGTCGATGGGTGAGTGGATGTGTATGTGTAAGCGAGTTTGACTGTCTATAAGTGTGAGTACGTATACAAGTATACGTATATGCATACCCATACATTAGCTTCATATAGAATTCCCATGATCTATCCATAACCAATCGCATGCACGCCAAAGCCTCCCCTTTCACTCCCCTCATACCATCCAACTTTAACATATTCGCAAACTTTTTGGGTTGTCATTTACATTTCGTGATCGAAAAACTACTAATGGATACTTGGATTACCTTAAGTCTGATATTCTCAATTCAGGAACTTCTTCATTCGTGCATTCATCTATGGCCGGAGATTCGAAAACACCTGCACTCACACAGACACACATACACAGGTATGCACGAGCCGAGTTCTTTTGCAAAGTTTGATAGATCACGATGAAGCACGTATAGTACTTGGATTGCAAAGTTCAATTGGATGTATACCATCTGGAGACGCTTGGTATGTAACTCTGACTGTCTGCCGTTAATACCAAGTCTTGCCAGTTAAATCCCTTGGTGGAGCCAGTGGTATTACATTTCTATGCAAAATGCGAACATCTTTGGGAGCCGAGTCGAATAAGCTGATGGGAATTGGTGAATCTCGTTGAAAGACGGATAAAGGTGGAAATAGTGGCAATATTGAGGTTTATGAAGAACTCCTCTTCAGCTTCTTCGATTTTGGCACTTCCTTGAAAATAAGGTTACAATTTGAGTGGGTAAAGTTTCACGGGAAATATGCACCCTTTCCACCACAAGGTGTTGAATGAAGTGGATAAATGACTTCACTTTTAGATAGTATTCAGCTGAGAAAGGATATTGCAGTTCTTTTGAACCATAGATGGTGATTTTATATCCGGTTCACGTCAAGCACAGCTACTCTAATTGTGAGCTCGCCGATAGGAACTTATAGTTTTCACCCCGAAAATCAAGTGCCTCAGAATCATACAGCCTTTTCAATGAGGGTTCTGTGTGTGTGTGTGTGTGTAAAAAATAATTACCTTAATGGTTATGAACAATTCCGATTGTTCAAATTTTTTTCATCGCGACAATGGCTAAAGGTAGACTTTGAGAAGTAAAATTGCTTTTTCCCCTGTAAATTATTTCATCGGCTTTCATCAGCTTCGCCAAAGTTTTAGTCGGGTTCGTACACCATTACTTAATGAAAGAAAGCTCAGCTTCAGTCTTCATTAGCTTTCAATTAAATTGATGAAAATGGAAAGTTTAGTTGAAAGGTCAAAGTAAGATGTAATTTCCAGGGAAATTGGGATCCTTCCCTTTGGCAAATTTTCGATTTACTATTTCATTGACAATGACATCTGTGTTCAAGTTGTAAATTCTTTAATTTTCCAATGAAATAGAGTGAATTGGTGAAATGATCAATGCCATGCGAAGGAAGTTTTTAATTTTCTACGATCAAATTCTATTCAAATCCTATTAATTTTTTTTTCGGACCATTCCCACACCCACCCACCTACCCACTCACCCATACACCCACCCGCACTCACACACACACACACAGCTAGCCACCCACCCGCCCATACACAACCAGCCACTCACACACACACACAGCCACCCACCGACCCACTCACACACACAGTCACCCACCCACCCACTCAACCATCCACATACACACACAGAGTCACTTACTTACACTCCCGCTCACCCAGACACACACCCACCCACCCGCTTACTCACCCACCCACTCACCCACCCACCCACCCATCCACCCTCCCACCCACCCACCCACCCACCCACCCACCCACCCACACACACGTCTACATACATACATACCCACCCACCCGCCTACTCACACACACACATCCGCCCACCCACCCGCACACACAAACCCACCCACCCATCCGCACACACACACACACACACATACACACACGTCTACATACACATATCCATAGAAGTTATAATCCCGTTCATCATAATGGATTTTAGGTAGTAATTTTGTTGTGAAACTAATTTTCAAATTTCTATGGGGAGATTATGGGTGTGGCACATTCATCGTTTGCACTTTTACCGGGATTTTAACGTCATTTATGAATTTCGTAGCGATTCTGCGAGTCAATTCGATTCTGGAGTAATTCGAGCCTCCATGTGTTTTTGTTTTGTATCACTCTATATATTCCCAAAACCTTTCCGCTGTTATGTACAATTAATCGTGGATACCGCCGAGCTATTCCCCGAAGCAATGAAAATTGCGGGCTTAAGGATAAGCCACTGTTCAAAATTTATGGACTGCAGTTTTGTTGCGTTGTTCTCTCCTTTTATTTCCACAGTATGATTTACTAAGTGTACAGCATGGTACATTTTATGTTGAGCACGGTCTCAGGACTTTCCAGATTTAACGTCACAGCGATGTTTCGAAAATTTGAAATAGCCTTGTTCGAATTCTCGAAACACACACACACACACACACACATCCACCCACACCCACACCCACTCCCACACACACACACATATAACCCGCGCTGGAACTGTATCTGGAGCACGTAAAACGTCGAGAAACGTGAAAATTTCATGATTCTGACACATTTCATTTTCGGAGTGATTACAATAACTTCCCTTATCGGAAAGCTAAAAATCTGATGAGGAAATCTGGACACTGTTGAAAGAATAGAGGATGGAGAACCTCAATATCACCCATAATTTTCTCATCTCCATCTCTCAGCAACGACAGTATTTCTCGCAGTTTCTAGATGAATAGAAATACTATCACTCATAGCACTCTATATCTATCTTCTGTGTGGTATCAAATGCAGATTTCTGAATGGCAAAACCACAACTCAAATTCCCAAATAAATCCTCTGCGGCTCTTCCCTCGACTTTAGAAATAACTGTGGTGGGAGAGTTATGCCGACCGCATCAAACGATGTCAACAGAAGGGGGGAAGGTCCAAGGACGGAGGAAGAATAGCGATACCCAGAGCCTGTCAGAGGTTTGGCAGAAACAAACATCGAGGTCAAACGAGTAGGATCTTTTCCAGGAATCAAACTGTCAAGGTTGACTGTGTTGTTGCAATTTACGCCCATCGGGATGAAAAGGGCCCACTTTGTCGATACAATATTTCCCACTCTTCCTCCCCACTTGGCAGAATTCAACAATGGTAAAATCGTACATCTTGATATCACTAGACAGTGGGAGGGTGGGGGGTGGGGGGCGGTTAGGGGGTGGGAGGGGGGAGGTGGGTGGAGAAGGAGTTAATTGCAGTGAGGAGCTCAGTCCACGGGGAATGCCAAGAAGTTAATCTTTATCTGGCAACAAACCCTCAGGGGTTGTTCATTCACCGAAAAAAGGACGGCACGTTGGTAAACCCATTAAGTAACTTTGCTCAGCGGACATTTTATGGAAACGTAAAAAAGTAAATGAGATTATGCTCTTTCATTATATCACCCCTTTCTTCCCGTGAAATTGCATGATCCCATGATTCGTGAAACATTAACATTGTCAGATAGCATCCGGGAAAATTCTCTCATTGAATTACACGAGATAATCGTAGTCCTCTACATGAAAATACTGGATTATGATTTTTAATGAAATTCTGGAGAATAGTGGTGGCTGGGGAATGATAAAAATGATAAGAGCTAAGCGGTTTAACGCCACGGCGGTTTTCTGGTATTACTCCGTAACTTGACAAAAGTATGGGGCTTCGTGGTTCATTGGGTTGGCGGAATCGGATGAGGAAAGTGGAGCATGAAGTGAGGTTGACGATATTTTGCTCCAGTGGAGTAAACGACAGAGTTCGAACCCTCCCGCTACTATACAATAATGTTGCTATCAGCATCAGCATGGTATTAATTGCTCATGAAGAGGTCGCCATTCATTGCAGCGACGCCAAAGGACGATCAGGTCAGACGAATGGTTTTGAAGTGACACTTCTATAGGCGCCTTTGGGTGTGAATCGAATACACGCGAGTCCCTATGTTACGAAAACCGACACCGTTGGGGAGGGGGAAGCGCCATATATGGAGTGCGTACGTACTTCACTCGCTAGGATGTAGAGACGGTGTGCGAGGTACGGGGAGGGGAGCACGAGAGAGAGAAGAATAGAGCATTCACGCACATCTAGACCCATTTACAACGTGTTGCATGGGAACGTCGGTAATGACGCGTTCGTCGTAATTTAACGCAGGGCGTAAGATGGCGTTATGCGCATTTTCTATCCACGGTAAAAAGCCAGCTGTTTTCCAGTCTTGTGTGTCAATGCATACGTTATATATGTGCCAAGCATTATTTTCTATATCATAATTTGTGTCCGGAATAATTTGGTGTGTGTGTTAATCAAAAGTTTTCGTTTTTTACTTCAGTTATCACAAACCGATAATTTCATTTGTAGAAAATCGTGAGATGGAAGCAGAATGTAGGAAAAATATGATGTTCTGCAGTATCCCAGCTGTGCGGGAAAAAGGAGGAGTCTTGATGTGTACGTAATTAGCCGACCTCTCGCACTTGGCAAGTAGTTTGGCCGATATTAATTTTTTAATGGCCTCCATACATTAGCATAACACTAACCTGAGGTATCTTGAAAAGACGCAGTAGGTTAGCAACTTGGATGGACGTCACTGAACTAGCAGCTCCAACAACTCCACTAATGACCTTCCTCACTGCTGTTTTATTGCAGTGATATTCAGCCCCATCGATATTGCTGATGGACCCTGTAAAGTAAAGTGCATACGTCTTAATGAATGCCGCCAGTTTCGTAGCCCCGGAAATTCATCACAAAATACCAAGAATGCTTATCATCATTGATACGGACTGGGGCTAGAGGTGCGGACGTGAAATTTATCGGGAATATCTGGGAAATCCAACTCAGGAATGGGTGGAAAATACCGCGCAATACGGCCTCGAATCGCTGGAGCTGATGGTGAACTATTAACGCTGGACTCAATTGCTTCTCAACTTGAGACTTTTTTTTTCTATTCATCCTCGAATTTTTCAGGACTGTTCGTGTCAATTTTTTTGCCCATTGACCTCGATACTTCAGGTTATATCTTATGTCTGCAAGAGAACTGAATTGGATTGAAAATGTTGGAACGGTGAGCGTTGCACGTGTTGGAATGGAAATTTCGGTGGAGTTTAGGTACGAGATAATCTTGCAATTTATTTTTTTTCATGCCCTACTGAGAACCTCGATTTCACGGCGCTTTTTCCATACAGTGGAGTCGCATTTCACCACTCGTCTCCGTCTCCCAAATTTTACGGATTCTTTGCCTTGGATGTCCTTTTTTTTATTAAGGCAAATTAAGTCATCGAAAGTCGAAAATTACGCCGTCTCAGAATTAGAAATCCCGCTTATTTTTCTGTCCCGCACCCATGAATCATACTCCCAATCCACTTCTTATTGAATAATTCACAAGCAACTCTGTCAAATTGCAATTTCACTTTCCAACTTTTCGACTCAAGTACAGAAAAATGGCAATGGAAGATTTCAACCTTCCACCCGAATATGATAAGGTGAGTTTGAATAAAAGCGTATAATTCAAACCAACTCACGATTTCGATTTCCATTCGGGTATTATCTTCAAAAGGCCAAGTGGAATATATTGACATCACTCCGGAGACTGAGTTATAGTTCCCAGTACAATCAATTTTTATCTCAACTGTTCCTTGACTCTTTTTTTTCCCCGCCTTCGTCCTCGCCTATCTATCTTGTTTTTATTCCTCGACCTTGCAGATCGATTTACACAGAGCCCCGGGGACATTTTTATCGACACACACTCATCGCACCCGGGGGAGGACCATCTCTTTCATCTTCGTCCTTCTGTAGTCTTCAGTGAGTGAGTATATTTGACAGGCTACACGTTGGTAGTATTCTTGAAAGGTGAAAAAAGTTGGAACCTAATAAGGCACAAGAGAAAGCTTGGGGTTTCCATCATTACACGCCCATCCAAGATTCTCTCTTTTTCAAAGGATCCATTTCCCTTTCTCATCATTTTAAATATGCTCAAGGTTCGCGACTGGGGATTAGCGATTGATAATAATATACTTTTGTTGTACGCGTAAAACTTTTGTTGAGAGATATTCAGGTGCATCCTTTCAAATTTATATATATATATATATACATGCATACCCATCCACCCACCCCCAGTCACACCCACCCACCCCCGCTGACAGCCACCCAGCCGCCCGCCCACCCCCACTCAGCCACCCACCCGCCCATCCCCACTTACAGCCACCCACCCACCCACCCACCCCCGCTCACAGCCACCCACCCGCCTGCCCACCCCCACCCGCCCGCCCACCCCCCACTGACAGCCACCCACCCACCCTCACTCGCACCTACCCATCCACCCCTCCCACACATACATATGTGTGTGTCTGTGTGTGTGTGTGTGTGTTTGTGTACGTGTCTGTTTTTTTTTCTCCGCCTTTGAAAGGGACCAGTGGACACCCATCCAAGATGCTGGCACCGACTTTCGCCATTTAGGGCATCGTATTCCTAGGCACCGGGTAAACCCCCAGAAACCCCGATCTGGGGATACGGATGCCCCCAATTCGGGAAAGTTAAATGCCTAAATTGACAGGAAAAATATATTCATGAATATTATATATACCAATATATTGCTGAATTGGAGACTTCGACAAATTCACATGCAAAGGAATTTGAATATGAGCAATTGACCACTACCGGAATGAGCTAGTTATTCTCCGGGCGTTCGACTATTCAATTTCTAACACTGGCAAATGACAGAACAAACCCTCATACTGAGTAAATTCCATCGTGCTCAATGCAGAGGACTCCTCCCCACCCACTCAATGACGGAATACTCTATTCGTTCATCCGCCCTTGCGGCACAACACCTACAGCTATTTGCAGCACCGTATTCCAGTGTTTTGTATTCCGCGGAAAAATCGCGTACAAATATCCTCCGGGAATTTATCATATTTCTCGTCGGTGGATATATTCGAGCTGTCGGGGATTCTCTTGTGGTTTTTTGAGTTACGATTGAACTTTTCCCTGGATGATTACAATTGGGGGCAAAAAATTGAGGCACAATACGTGCGCATGGAGGCGCTTATCAAGGGGGTTCAACCACTATGACCGTATAAAACAATATATATATACTCTGTTTTTTTGGTTGGTCAATGAAGTTCGTATTCTAGAAATTTTCAGAATTTCAATTTTAAAATTTTGAAAATTTTGAAAATTTTGGAAATTTTGAAAATTTTGAAAATTTTGAAAATGTTGAAAATGTTGAAAATGTTGAAAATGTTGAAAATGTTGAAAACTTTGAAAAATTTTGAAAATTTTGAAAAATTTTGAAAAATTTTGAAAAATTTTGAAAATTTTGAAAATTTTTAAAAATTTTGAAAGTTTAGGAAAATTTGTAAAATTTAGAAAATAGACACACACAAACACACACCGAAAAATGAACAAAAATGGACATTTGCCGAAGACCATAAGCGGTGGGGAAAATTTTCGCTTCAAAAATTGGGTCAGAAGTTCAGTTTAGTATAAATCTCGCGGTAAAAATGGAGGAGCAAATCGGACATCACGACTTTCTTCCACTACATTAGTTCGCGCGTATGTCTTACATCATCGGATATAGATATAGTTCGGAGTAAAGGGGCCTGAGGGTTCTTCTGTATTTTTCAACATCAGGATTAAAGCTTACGATCTTGACTAACATGTAGTTGACGTCAGTCTTAATTTTTGCACTTTTTGAAGTATTCGAATCTTCTAGATAGGGGGAAAAAATTATTTTCTTTTCAATTTCTGGGAATTCTCAAAATTTCCAAAAGTCCCAAAATTTTAAAAATTTCAAAAATGTCAAAAATGTCAAAAATTTCAAAAATTTCAAAAACTTCAAAAATTTCCAAAATTTCAAAAACTTCAAAAATTTCAAAAATTTCAAAAATTTCAAAAATTTCAAAAACTTCAGACATTGTACCGTTTCAATGCTTTCTTCTCTTTCTCTCCTTATTTTTCCCTATGTTCAAATTGTCGTTGGCTGGCAGTGGAGATGAAGCCCCTACTTTTTCACCAATTCTCAATGGAGACCCTTGACTCGCTCGTAAAGCTGAGGAAAGAGGACTGTATCTCCTCAGAGACTAGCGGGAGAAACTCCCTCCGACTCGCTACAAGTGCCACTGCTGTGCTCGTGACAACAGAAACTTTGAGAATATAGAGTTAATTTCCCAGGAAAAATGGGTTATAAAATTTCGAAAGGTCGTGAAATGAACAATATTAAAGATTAAAGAAGTTGCGGAACTCTGAGGGGTGTGAGAAAGACTTAGGACTAAAGATTGTCTATCATTCTGCCCGAGAAAATTCGTTTACTAAAAATCGTGTTGTGGCTGCGTGATCAAATTTTTTTATATCTCTGAGATTTCATATTTTTTTCTGACCCCCCCCCACCCCCTCCCCCAAAAATATTTTATTGATGTTGGAAAAGCATGAAATTATGATCATGAAGTTGAAAAAAAATTTTTTTTTTAATTTAAAAAAAAAAAATTTTTTAATTAAAAAAATTTGTTTTTAATTAAAAAAATTTTTTTTTTTAATTTTTAAAAAAATAAAAAAATTTTTTTTTAAAAAGTAATAGAATAATAAAATAAAGAATATGAGAAGGCAAAATTTTAAACTGATCCTTGAGTTGTTATTCCATCAGAACAACCCTAGGAATAAAAGCGAAGCCCAAGAATAAAGAAAAATGAGGGGTTGATATCCACTACAAGATAGAGTAAAGAGGTGGATAAAAAATATGCAGGGTGGTTGAAATATTTATGACCCCGACATGTTTAATCCCAAGCTCTTTCCTTCAGTCCCACCGGAGAATCTCTATTAGGTTTAGCGCCTAGAATATATTATGAATGACGTTTCCGCAGGGGCTTTGCATTAAAATTCTGGCGAATCTTTACAAAGAATATATTAATTTTTGGGGGTGAGTGAATCGGAACTGGAAATAGAAAAGATTGAATTCGCTTCTCCATTACTCGCATTTTTCGCGGTATGTCTTGGCACAATGTTTTTATGATTTTAACAACGTTAATGGAAGTTAATCCTGGAGTCTTCTGGAATTTATGATCAAATCATTTCGCCAACGGTGCGGTTGATAGATTTTTCCATGGCAATGCGAGTTAATCTGCCTTACAACGCTGAAGTTTTGATGAGACATAATGGGACAGGAATGCCTTACGGAGGGGGGAGCCCTTATGGCATACGTCGATATGCCATAAGGCTTA
This sequence comes from Asobara japonica, assembly GCA_026005395.1. Lineage (NCBI taxonomy): Eukaryota > Metazoa > Arthropoda > Insecta > Hymenoptera > Braconidae > Asobara > Asobara japonica. Next base: position 4,466,348 of record BQMI01000298.1, on the reverse strand, counting down.
GTCCTAGCTTGGTTGCGTAGGTTAATAAAAGCTTCGAACTTTATCTTCATTCAAAATTCGGACTTTACCTTGGTACAAGCCTCGAAATTCATTTTCGTCCAAGTTCCAAAGTTTCTCGTGGTCGAAGCATCGAAATTAATCTTGGTCCAAGCTACAAAATTTACCTTGGTTCAAACTTCGAAGATAGGAACATTGAGGTTGGATCAAGCTTAGTTGAACATTTGTTTCCAAGCTTGGGTTTAGGTGGTGCAGCAATCCTGGATTTATATATGAATCCCATATTAAGCAGAGTTTCGCTGAAGCCGATAAATCGAAACTAGGAAAAATATGCTTCAATCCAGCTTAGTTCAACCTTAGTTCAGAAGCTTGGGTTTAGATGGTATGAGCAATCCGGGATTCATGCTTGTTAAAGCTAAGATTCAAAGCTAACAAAGCTGAGCTCGGACCAAGCTTAGCACAACATGGTTTCTAAAGCTTGGGTTTGGATGATTCTAGTAAGCTTGGATGTATGTATGTATCCAATATTGGACGTAGATTGGATTCTGCCTGTGGACCAACGCTAGGTCCGCTAAGATTGAGCCAGGCTTGGCACAAGCTGGGCCAACAATGCTTGGATATCTTTGATATAACTAAGCTTGGTTTCATCTAGGCTTATACATGGGATGAAGCTATGTCGAAGCTATTAAGTCCAAGCTTCGGCATCGAAGGTCGGACCAAGATTGATGACATCGTTCAAGCTTCGAATTCCCCACCTGGGCATAGGCGCCAGCCTATGCCTTTCTGGGGGTTTACCCTGTGTTCGGAAATACGATCGCCCAAATGGTGAAAGTCGGACCCTGCCGCATGGATGAGTGACCACTAGTCTGATATCACATTCCCCTACATCCCTTTGCTCTCAAATAACTTTCCATGCCACCTTCAAGGCCGTTTGATTAAGAAAAACTTGTAGTTACATGACTTTTACAATATTTGTTCCGTCATTCTTCTCCTGTACAATATGAGCCCCGTAACAACAGCAATTTCCGGTCCAGTTTATCCCGAGCCCTCAATACTTCCGGAAGTCCGGTGAGGTTGGGAGGAGCTGAAATGAACCACTGACGTGTAAAAAAACGACGAATGAGGAGAATGGAAAAGAAGGGAAAATGGGAAATGAACGATTGGGAAGAAAAGTTGTCCAAGCCTTTTTACACAGTCCAATGATTCTTCGGGGGTTGATATCTGTTAATCCCTCGCGACCATTAGCACTCCGGTTTGCACAGCTATATATATACATGTACTTCACCCGCTCAATGAAGAGAAAGTGTAATCTTTGTGGAACATTTAACGAGATAACTTGAAGGCACAGGATACGGCAACATCGTGTTTCTTGAAATTAATTGAACGTAAAAGTCAACGAATCAATGGGCGAAGTTACTCCCGAGCATTAAATCTGGATCTGATGGAAAAATCATCGTTCCAACTTTTGTCCTTTTAAAAGTTCTCCGTCGGCGAGTGTCCTTTTAAATTATTATACTGCTAGTTACGTACGAATGATTGCCGCAGTGAAATCTAATGTGTACAGTGGGGAACTGAAATAAAGTGACTAAAAATTTGTTCCGCCAATTTTTTTTTTCATTTTATGTCAGTTAGTTAAAACAATTTATATTGAGGAAAAAAATCCTCCGACATTCCCCCTCCCCCTCCCCCCATAGTTACTCGTTAATTAGCGCGATGACAATTTCTCCGAAAGTTTTAAAAACTCAATTAACTCCAAAACCTCCGACTTTTTTCGCTCCATTCTACCAGTTCACTCATGTATTTTTTTCGAAAGACTGGTCACATTCTTTAGTAGAGTCCCAGCTTGAGTCAACTCGAGTGCCGACTTGAGTCAACTCAAGTGCTAATTTGAGGCAACTCAAGTGCTAATTTGAGGCAACCCAAGTGCTAATTTGAGGCAACTCAAGTGCTAATTTGAGTCAACTCAAGTGCCGATTTGAGTCAAGTCAAGTGTCGACTTGAGTCAACTGAAGTGCCAACTTGAGTCAACTCAAGTACCGATTTGAGTTAACTCGAGTGCCGACTCGAGTCAACTCAAGCCCCGATTCGAGTCAACTCAAGTGTTGACTTAAGTCAACTCAAGTGCCAACTTGAGTCAACTTAAGTGTCGAAGTGGATCAACGCTGGTGTCGACTTGAGTCCATTTAAGGGCTGACTTGAGTCAACCTAAGTGCTGATTTGAGTCAACTCAAGTGCCTATTTGAGTCAACTTAAATATCGGCTTGGGTCAACTCAACTGTCGACTTGAGTCAACTCAAGTGATTCTCATAAATTGTACTTGGTTCAAGTTTCCACTGTGCTTAATTGAGGTTCAATCGTTGTCACATTGAAATGACTCATGACTCAGATTGATTCAATCATGTCTTTCCCATTAGAAACGAGTACCACAAATTTTTGGACCAAATATTGACTTGGATTAAGTCGTAATCGCCTCGAAATTAAGAGTGACCCGCAATTCGAACGAGCCGAGATGAGATTAGAGGTAAGGGTGAAAATTCTCATTGCAAGAGTGATAATCTGGAGACTGTAGAGGATGAGTTTCTCGAATAAGATTGATCCAATTAGAAAGTTTATCCTCCACGGATTGTCCCGGTCCAACTATTCCAGCCGAATTCCCCCTAACTTCAAACAAAGCTTCAACATTTTTTCTTTAAACTAGTTGGCAGTTGGGAAATGTCACAAAGTTTCATAAAAAAAAGAGAGTAAAAAGTTCCAGAGGTGAGAGGAAGACTCTTGAGTTATGAGACATAGTCTCAAAATGTTATATCAAATAGTGGACCGAATTGAAGATACTATGTAAAAATGAGATAACGTTAGACATTTTCAAATCAATATTTAACCCTCTTTTGTCGAAGTCTGAATTTTTCAAGCGGCAATTGGCCGAGGGTTTTCAGTTTACTATAACAAAAATATTTTTCGTTCAGGAGAAAAACTCGAATGGGTCATTCATTCATAACTACCCCCCATTGCCCTGTGCGTACGACACTGTTTGGCACGCTGCGTGGGGGTCACAGAAGCGGCCCTACGTTCCGCCCGCTTGAGTGATGGCGTAGTGGGGGGAAGCGCCCATTCACGAAAGAGGGTTAACGCGCTATGCCGTATTATTACCTTTCGATTTTTTTGAAAATCCAATTAGCTTCGCGCGGAATGGTTTCACGAATATGAAATGAAATATGAAATGAAATATGAAATGAAATATGAAATGAAATATGAAATGAAATATGAAATGAAATATGAAATGAAATATGAAATGAAATATGAAATGAAATATGAAATGAAATATGAAATGAAATATGAAATGAAATATGAAATGAAATATGAAATGAAATATGAAATGAAATATGAAATGAAATATGAAATGAAATATGAAATGAAATATGAAATGAAATATGAAATGAAATATGAAATGAAATATGAAATGAAATATGAAATGAAATATGAAATGAAATATGAAATGAAATATGAAATGAAATATGAAATGAAATATGAAATGAAATATGAAATGAAATATGAAATGAAATATGAAATGAAATATGAAATGAAATATGAAATGAAATATGAAATGAAATATGAAATGAAATATGAAATGAAATATGAAATGAAATATGAAATGAAATATGAAATGAAATATGAAATGAAATATAAAATGAAATATAAAATGAAATATAAAATGAAATATAAAATGAAATATAAAATGAAATATAAAATGAAATATAAAATGAAATATAAAATGAAATATAAAATGAAATATAAAATGAAATATAAAATGAAATATAAAATGAAATATAAAATGAAATATAAAATGAAATATAAAATGAAATATAAAATGAAATATAAAATGAAATATAAACGAAATGTCAAATGAAATATAAAATGAAATATGAAATGAAATGAGTATGGAATATTCACATTGAAATACTAACATCTACTTACTCTTATGACAAAACATTGCAACATTTCACTTTGACACTTTGACGAGCGCAATGAGACGACCTTTCTTTCCCGGGAATGGATGAGAGATATGAGACACAGGAGAAAGTCCTCGGGCTCAGCAGTTTTTAATTAAATTTTTAATCATGTGATGCTAACACAGCTGGGAATAGAGTAAACAATAATTCATTCTCATGGTCCATGCACGAAAATAGGATCATATAAATCACAATTTTGAAATCGTCATTCAGGGCACTTCAATGATGGAACATAAATTCCTAAGTCATGAATCACGATTTGAAAAATATCGGTAAAGATTTGAAGAACGTGATTTGTGATTTTAAAACCGTGATTAGAGAAACGTGATTTGAGATTCCCAAAGTCCCTATTTCTGGAATTTTCAATCACTTTTTCCAGAATTGTGATTTACTATTCTTGGAATAGCAAATCACAATTGTCAGAAATGTGAATCACGATTTTCAGAATTGTAAATTAGAATTTAAAATTGTAAAAACGTGATTTCGTATTTGCAAATTGGAAGCCAGTCTAAATTGTGATTTATCATTTTGAAACTGTGGATCACAACTGTGGGCTCATCATAAATCACTATTTGCAAAATAGTGATTTGCATATTCATATTTTCATCAGTCTATGATCATATTTTATTTCCTCGAGAAATTGAAAAAAAACTGGAAAACCTTGAAGCGCTAAAAAAACGGATAATTCGCAAAAATTGAAATGAACGAACCCGGATAATGGTCTCAACCATATTCCGAGCATGTTTTTCATGATATTGCTTGTCAGTGTATCACGAAACAGTAATGAAAGGATACACGAGTGCGCCAGCACATGTGATGATATCTCATGAGAGCTGAACGAGTGTTTATTCGAATAAAATATAACAAATATGTTTTTACCCGAGTTTCATATACATCCACTATTTTTCCTTTTTTTATATGTCTGCGTGTACGAAAATGTGCATTCATCACCGAAAAAAACGTCAAAGAAATTTTTTTGGAATGGTTGTATATGAGTTTACGCTAACCAAAGAAAATATTTTATGCGAAAAAAAACAGAATGTTGATCGGACGATTTACCGAATATTTTCCCTTCTTCAATTTCTGAAAATTGATTTGCTTTTCAAAACTGTTTCGAAAGACACCACAGTACTCTATTGTCAAATTGTAAGATTTTTCTCAAAATTTATTATCTATATATCACCGTTAAATTTTATTTCCGCAATTTCCGATCTAGAATTCCGCCAGCGCTAGCGAGCAGAGGGGAATGTGTCCCCACTCCATGCGGCGTTAGCGCTTGCGCCGGAGGGGTGGGGCCGTTGCGGTGCATGCCGTCGCGCGTGGGCTTGTGGAGGGAGGTACTGCAGGCGCCCATTGCGAGCGTGGAGGGGGCAATCTGTAATTCTGGGTACGAGGAAACCGCAGCCCACAAGCGCAGTGTGCTGCCAAATTTTTTTCTGCTTCGCGGGAGGGTCGCGGGTAGTCGGGGTTTAGTGAAATTCTGGAAAAAATGGATCGGATAAAAATAGTAAATCCCAAATTTTTTTTTGTGTTCCCTATGGGGGCCTAACACATGCCGCCCACTCGGTATGCAAATAATAACAGTAATTTTCATTCTCAAAATTAGGATGACGAATCGTGGTCCATTCACCACTGTCGTGGTAATGTTCACCGAAAATTGAATGCAAATTGACGGCTTGACGGAGACGGGAATATTGGATGTGTTACCTAGGACCAATGTTTCGCCAGACGACGAAGCTGTTCTCATTAATCATAACCAGTGTAATGTAACTGCAGCTAATAGATAGCTTGTAGCCAGCCGTATGCCATTCCCAATTGATTTCCCATGATGGTCAGTGGTGGGTTTTCCACGTGGCCAATTCAGGGCTCTATTTTAGAGATTTGAAGCTGCTGTAGTACTCTAATGTTATGGCAACATGTGGATACGAATCAAAAGTGTCTGATTGATGGGACAAATTGATAAAATATTCTGATTGATGGAAATTGGTTTTTCCCGGGGTGAAATTGTGATTTTCTTCAATTATATGGTTTATAATATGAGAGGGGGGGGGGGGTTTGTCTTGCACCGAATTTCAAAGTTTTGAAATTTCAGAATTTCAAAATTTCAAAATTTCAAAATTTCAAAATTTCAAAATTTCAAAATTTCAAAATTTCAAAATTTCAAAATTTCAAAATTTCAAAATTCCAAAATTTCAAAAATTTTTAAATTTCAAAATGTCAAAATTTCAAAAATTTAAAATGTCAAAATTTTAAAATTTCAAAATTTCAAAATTTCAAAATTTTAAAATTTCAAAATTTCAAAATTTCAAAATTTCAAAATTTTAAAATTTCAAAATTTCAAAGTTTCCAAATTTCAAAATTTCCAGATTTCCAAATTTTAAAATTTCCAAATTTCCAAATTTCAAAATTCAGAAAAAAAAAATTCAGAACCCGACCTAAAAATCGTCAATTCTCTTCAGACATTTTCCACATTTTCTGCCTAGGCCATAAATCTACCTAGATGTCTCTATTAATTTCTGTTCAATATTCGCGACCTCCGTGAAATCTCTTAATATCATCAGTATAAAGTAGTCCGGCATAAATTTTCCGGAGCGCCCGATACGAATATCCAATGGGGCCTTGATCGAATATTCTGTCCTCATTGTTGATGACCCGAAGGTGGGGCCTTGGGTCGTAAAGTGGCAATGAATAAAGAAATCGATTGGACAAGTAAAAAAAATCTCAAGGTCGGACTGGCCTCTAGACAATCCTGGAATTGCACCTTTTTCGTAACTAATTTCAGATGCGGCCGAAGGCGCGTAAGAATAATCTTATTTTAAAGATAGGGCCAATCCCAGTGGAGCGCCCACGGAAACTAAATTCATACGGGCCGCGACCCTTAGCCCACCCACTCCCTCCATTTCGCCGCTCCAACTTTTCCACTTCCCTTCGGTAAGTAATCTTATTCAATAATCCTAAAATGAGAGTGACATGGAATGGATCTCCCTGGATGTGATCAGGCGTTCTGACCCGTCAGTGGTCGGAAATTTCTCACAACCTTCTTTACGCCCGAATCGAGGGAATCTCCCATACCCTCAGAGATAGCTCAATTTTCATGTAAATATTGAGATATTAACCACACTCACACCCACCCACCCAGCCACCTACCCACCCACCCACCCACCCACCCACCTACCCACCTACCCACCCACCTACCCACCTACCCACCCACCCACCCACCCACCTACCCACCCACCCCCCCCACCCACCTACTCACCCACCTACCCACCCACCCACCCACCTACCCACCCACCCACCCACCTACCCACCCACCTACCCACCTACCCACCCACCTACCCACCCACCCACCCACCCACCCACCCACCTACCCACCCACCCACCTACCCACCTACTCACCCACCTACCCCTCTACCCACCTACATACACATAGACGGGGCTTTGGTGTAGTGGGTAGAGTGTCTGCCTACTATTCCAAAGGTTCCGCGTTCGATTCCCGCTCACTGCAAATATTTTTTCTGAAAAATATTTTCTCACGGACTCCGACCGATGGCAGGAACATTCCGTGTGTGCTATCGGCGGTATCCATGAAGTGAGACCGTGAGCCGGGACCGAACGCGACCCGTCGCGCGGGGGGGGGGGAGGGTTCCATCGTAGACGCCCGCCATCGTATCACAGGGGTTTCTGGAGGTTTACCCTGTGATCAGAAATACGATGAGCTGAAACGGCGAAGTCGGCCCCAGCCGCAATGGGTGGGTACTCTGATCCGTAGTATTGCCCATGTAGTAATGCTTACCAGCGGGGACGTGGGTGAATACAAATAGAGAAAGAGTGGAAAAAAAAAAAAAAAAAAACCTACATACACATACGCACACACACAGACGAATACCCAAATATTTCAAAGGTTACTTTATATATTCGAGAACTGTCAAAATCTATAACACACATCGTGGTCACCCCATATCCGCATCTCGGCATAGAATATCACACCTAAGCTGCTACTCGGGCTGTGCTAAGTGCGGAAATCGATAGAACCAGATATTGGAAATGATGGTGAAATCGCTTGGGTAACAGGCCAGTAGTGATAGCCCGGTAGCTGTCAGACGTGGAATTTGATCCGAATGGGTTAGGTGGCGAAGCGGAGTATTGCATTAGAATTATCAACTCAATGGAGGGCGATCAGTGATCATGAGCTTGATGATTGCGGGGCGACAAATACTGAATGATTTAGTCACTCCATTAGAGTTGACATTAGAATTGATTGGTACTCAGTTGATTTGTGGCCTCACGAATACTGCATCTGAAGGTTTTTTTTCCGGAACTTCACATATTTGATTCAATCGCTATTCCGTTTATTATTTCATTTAGTTGGCCATTTGACAGCATTTTTAGATTTATACCACCAGAACCAGCACCAGAACCAGTACCAGAACCAGCACCAGAACCAGCACCAGAACCAGCACCAGAACCAGCACCAGAACCAGCACCAGAACCAGCACCAGAACCAGCACCAGAACCAGCACCAGAACCAGCACCCGAACCAGCACCAGCACCAGAACCAGCACCAGCACTAGAACCAGCACCAGCACTAGAACCAGCACCAGCACTAGAACCAGCACCAGCACTAGAACCTGCACCAGCACTAGAACCAGCACCAGCACTAGAACCAGCACCAGCACTAGAACCAGCAGCAGCACTAGAACCAGCACCAGGACCAGCACCAGGACCAGCACCAGGACCAGCACCAGGACCAGCACCAGGACCAGCACCAGGACCAGCACCAGGACCAGCACCAGGACCAGCACCAGGACCAGCACCAGGACCAGCACCAGGACCAGCACCAGGACCAGCACCAGGACCAGCACCAGGACCAGCACCAGGAACAGGACCAGCACCAGCACCAGGAACAGGACCAGCACCAGCACCAGCACCTACGCCCAAACCCACCTGTATAAACAGGCTCAGACTTACATACATCGTAGCTAGTGTTAGGGAAATTTAGGAATGTATAGGTTTCTTTTGCTATTCAGTTATTGAAATCCGTAAGAGAGTCGTGCAAATATTCGAACCTTGGGACCCATTTCTGAAACCCTATTGCACTTCGGCGGAATTGATTTCATGTTGCAGTATGGCCCATGCCATAACTACGCTAACCGGTGTTGTCCACATTGGTCCATTGTCCTTGATACGAGGGAAATTTATCGGTCAACCGCTCAGTGGTCGTTAGTTGGGCAGTGGATTCCCTCGTGCAACGTAGCACAGAGCTACCTACGTTACAAACTCACCAAAGTTCCTTCTGTTGACTATGTTCAGTGTCTGCGAGAGTTTATGTGTAGAAAATAGGGAAACAAAGACCATTCCTGGGAATTGCACCAGTGAATCAGGCCGAATAGCGGAATAGAGGGGGTAGTTTCATTCCCATACATTTCTATTTCTTTCATTCCCATTGATACACACACACACACACACACACACACACACACAGAGTGAAACGTGAGTTGAATCTTCGATCTAGTGGGTAGAGTGTCGGTCCCACTACGTCGAGGGTCCAGGGTTCGCCAAAAATGATCATTTTGGACATTTTGGCTCAAATTTTTGGTTGGAAAATCTAATTTTCATTGTGAAATTATGAGTTAAAATTCATGACTTTTCCTCTGGTATCCGGACTGGGTCAAAGCGCAATTTGAACGTATGTGGTGTCCCTTCAGTAGGTTTGCCGCCCATTGAGGCGTATCGAAACGCCTTATCGCCTTCACCCAGACATCAATGCCCATTCTCGCCCCCCTCCTCTTAACCTCTCATTTCTTCCTCATTTTTATATATTGGACCATTCGCAAGATTGCGTTCACCATGTTTGAGGCGCTCGCCTTGAAATTCAAGGAGAAGTGGTGAATTGAAAGGGAGGAGATAAAATTGGATCACACCGAAGATTTATCTTGGCCAACATTTTTGAAAATCAGAAATCAATTACTCATCAATTTGAGATATTGAGATATTAGTTTTTAGTGATTTCACGATGCTGAATCGTATGTGTGTGTGTGTGTGTGTGTGTGTGTGTGTGTGTGTGAGTGTGGGTTGAAAGAACCTACTCGGATACACGCACACTCACCTACCAACACACACACACCCACATACACACCCACATACACACACACACACACACACACACACATACGAACAATTCTTCAAAAATTACCATGGGTTGAAAAACCCACGGCCCTTCCTTGAAATTATTACCCATAATGCTCCGTAGATTAATGCGAAAATGTACCATCCTCCCCCTCCCCCCCCCGCCCCTCTCCCGTTGTCCACCCACCCACGACCAAGTTTTATAGCTTAAATCTGTTCATTGTGTCAGAAAATCCCTCACCAGCTTATCTCAAGTGTTCCCAGAAGACTTTTTCCACCAGAATTTTCAATGAATTTTTATAAAATGTTCAAAATGAAAAATGGTGCACTCTCCCCTGGAAAATGAAGTACACATAGCCCTGCGCAATTCTAGAAATATCCGATGACACTTGGAAGAATGAAGTGCCGAGTGGAATCCAGATACTCGGCATGTGCTAGTGACGGTTATATCTACCTCACGAATAAAAAAAAAAAAAATATCTTCCTCACGTGTGCATGCAACAGAGCACCCGTCGGAGCACAAGCGGCGAATTTCGCTTTTTTTTTTAATGGCACAGATGAATGTGAAAAACAATGGAAAACGAAGGAATGACGAAGAAAAACGTTTCTTCTTCTCATTGAAGGGGAAACAAGAGCGGGAAAAACATGGTGTAGGTATCGGTTGATTCATTTATAACGTATGGTTAACTCGCTTACAAGTGTAATTTAGGATTTCGTTAATTTCCAACAGTATCACTTTGATTAATTTGGGACAGTATCATTATGATCAATGCGGTATAATGATTCAATTTGTAATTTGAAGTGATTCTTCTGGGCGTCAAATAGTACCTTCATGTTTGATTTGGAATGGTGTCCCAATAGTCAATTTGGGACAATATGCGAATGTTCATGGGAACTGTTCCATTTGATAGGGTGCCTAAATAGTCAATTTGAGGCCACCTCAAATGTTCAATTTGGGACAGTGTCCCAATTATCAATTTGGGACAGTATGTAAATATTCAATTTGGGGCACTGTGTAAGCGTTCAATTTGGGACACTGCGCTAATGGCGAATTTGGGACAGCTTCCCATGTTCACTTTGGGACACTGTGTGAAGGTTCAATTTGGGACAGTGCCTGAATGGTAAATTTAGGACATTAGCCCGGTATTGACTTTGGAAAAGTTTCCTAATGCATCAGTGGGGACAGTATCTTGATGGAAGACTTTGGGATAGTTCCCCAAAGTTTAATTTGGTTCATTCCTTCGATGCTCAATTTGAGACTGTCTCCGATGATCCATTTGGGCCAGTATCAGAATGTTTAATTTGGGAGAGCCCAATACAATTTGAAAATTTTTCGAATGCTCAAATTGGGAGGGTTTTCTAGTGTTAGATTTGGGACATAAGTCCAATGCCCAAGTTGGGACAGCGGTCCAATGTTCCATTTGGGACATTGGTCCAATGTCCAACTTGGGACAGCGGTCCAATTTTCAAGTTGGGACTGTGGTCCAATGGTCAAGTTGGGACAGTGGGTAAATGCCCCTTTTGGGACATTGATCCAATGTCCCATTTGGCACATTGATCTCGTGGTCAATTCGGGACATTGATCTCGTGGTCAATTTGGGACATTGGTCTCGTGGTCAATTTGGGACGTTTATCTCGAGGTCAATTTGGGACATTGATCTATTGATTAATTTGGACACAAGTCTTGAGGGGAAAAATTTCCCATTCAATGAATAAATTGAGACTAAAAACCATTGGATCAATTAATTTTGGAACAAAAATTTAGAGCTCCAAATTTCAGTACTAGACACTTCTTCTGGCAAAATTATCCAACATATCCCTTCTACCCTTCTACCTTCATTCAACTTGGCTTTAAGACTTTGAAACGTGCCATAATTTCCAGGAGTATGTAACACTGAGATATCGCTTTCGCCAGAATTATTTCCGGTATTTAAGTCTGAATTATCTTGGGCAATCTCTCATACGAATTTTCGTTATCAGAGCCAGTTACTTCTCAGTTGGTAGGACTATTTAGACTAGGTGTTAATTAAGTTTCTGGAAGGTTCCTTAATAGTCGACCATTTCTTACGTCTTTATTAAGGAAATATGAAGAATATTTCTGTGTAATATGTGCCAGATAAGTGAGGGGAAATTTGAGATAACCTCATCATGGAGTTTTAGGATTTTGTTGGGCTTCACACACACACACACACACACATCCGCGCACAATAAATTACTAACCCGCATTGGGTAATTAAAAATTCTGAAGGCTGATCTGGCTGACCGCAGTTCTATCCATCTGCTGAAGCATTAACACCCAACATCGATCAATACATAGCCCTCAATTCAGAATATAAATATATGACTAGTCGGGATGATTAAAGACGATTGAATGCCGTGACCCAGAGCAGTAACAGATTGAAAAAGAATAATAACCGGTGAAAACGGTATCATTTCTCCCCCAGTCGAGCCAAGCTGATGGATAGTCATTCGAGCATTTTCCTGGTATGTACGCTTTTCCCTCGAGAAAAGTGTATGTTAGGTTAATAATGAGAAATCTATTGGAAAAAAAAGGAAATTACATTGGGAGTTTCGTGAGAAATGCTTTTGATCTAAACGCCTGTGGAAGATTCATTGAATTCAATTTAAACTACTTCGTAAATTTCATAAATTTTTTCCTCAGGTGGATAACAGCCAACAGAATTGCTGCTGTGGAATTTATTATTTTAACTTGTCCGTAATTATTGTAATTGCCCCGGAAATTATGTAATTGGGGATGGGTGGTAGTGTGGTTGGGTGGCTGAAAGTGTAGTTGAGTGGGTGGGCGGGAATGTGGTTGGGTGGGTGGTTGGGTGGGCGGGTGGGCGGGTGGGTGGGTGAGTGAGTGGGTGGGTAGGTTGATGGGAGTGTGTGTGGTTAGGTGGGTGGGCGGGTGGTTGGATGGGTGGGTGGGTGTGTGAGTGAGTGGGTGAATGGGTAGGTTGATGGGAGTGTGTGTGATTAAGTGGTAGGCTGGGTGAGTGGGAGGCTGGTGGGGGGAGGCGAGTGGGAGGGAGGGGGGCGAGTGGGAGGGAGGGGGGGGGTGAGTGGGTGGGTGGGCGGTGAGTAGAAGGGTAAGTGGGAGGAAAGGTGGATGGGTGGGTGAGTGGGTGGGAGTGTGTGTATTCTATACTAAAATTGTTTTAGCTAGAAATTATACATACCACAGTTTATTGTAATGCCTCAGTTCGGCCCATACACTGAGCCAAACTTAGTATTATCATTATTTTTCCCTGAACAGGCACCATCCATCAAGTTTGTACAAAATTTAAGTCAGTGACTTCCGAGCACTTGACGCATCGCAACATCACTGCGGAATACTCTGACGCGCCAAGCGTTTCGGACCATACTGCGCCTATTCTACTTAACTCACCATCTGTGGTATGAACCCACGATACTGCGGTCTCACAGCGGCAAGGGGGTGAGGTGGAAGTGGAGGTGGGAAACTGGGAAAAGGGTTACTACATGTTACCTCTGGCTCCATTACCAGAACTCCTTCCCACTAATGATAGCCAATTATCGTACACGTAATATCATTGAGTTAAGGACTTTCCGTGGATCATTGGTATCTTCATCATTGGCCAAGTCCATGGTAATCACGGGAGTAGACTATTTTGTTGACTGGCAATTTAAGTGTCTTGTTTAATCATCAATTTTTTATATTTAATATTCGGTTATCGAATTTTAGTTGCGGTAATTTTAACAAGTCCGATAATTTGAGAAAGTTTACAATTATATGAGAAGTCACTGAAATTTGTGAAATCAATGAAATTGTCAAAAACACCTGAAATTTGTAAAATATCCCAAATTCCTCGAATTTCTAAAATTTCTCGAATTCTTGAAATTTTTGAAATGTCTGAATTCTTAAAATATTGGAAATTTGTAAAACTTCTGAAATCAGTCAGTTGTCCATGTCATGAACCAATCAGTCTTCTTTAATTGGCCACTGGCGATGGCATCTCAATGATGTAAGTTCGGAATAACAATTACGAAACGCAAAAATTGTACGAGTATTGTTACGTAAGGAACATTGTTGAATTGATACAGTTTATCTTAAATTGTTCCTAAGGTCTAGTGTTATAAGGATTTAAAAGTGTCAGTGACTCTATGTGATATGAAAATCCCACACAAACACACACACACATCCATCCACCCACTCACCCACCCACCTACCCACAGACCCACCCACCCACCCATCCACCCATCCACCCACCCACCCACCCACCCACCCACACACCCACACCCACATCTTACCGAAAAACCAGTGAGTATAGAGTTGAAACATTTATCAATCATTCAATTTTTCCATCCCGACTTCTTTATGTCTTCTTGTATGTAGAAAATGAAATGGCTTCAGCTGGCGTTTACCATCTTTTTTTCTTCCACTACCTCTCGAACTGAAGCATAAAAAAATTGAAATGGCCCGTAAATATACCCATCAAAGGTGGTGAGAAAAAGGAAAGAAAAATTATTATCACGTAGATTTACAACGTGACCATCACAGTTCACGGAGATATAAAAGTGGTAGCAAGGGGCAATTGAGTGGAGTTGATGTTGGGGAAGAGACAACAGAAAATTTTGTTGATGAATGAGAGAAATTTTATGTAACACGGATTTCCGTGATAATCACCTGCAGTTGACTGCTCAACAATCGTCTCGCCCATTTATTCCTGGTTTACGAGAGTGAATGCAGCTCGGCAAATTGTCAGTCCAAAATCTCAATCCAATTTTCTCTCCATTTTTTTCTATTTTTTTAATCTTTCCAAATGAGCTAATTGAATTTTCACGCAAATTTTTGAAGAATAATAATGCGGGCCAAAAGTATCAGCCCTGCTGATAGCACATTGCTTCCATAATTAGAGATTACGTCGTGATTAAGAATAATGCGTGTTGATACACGGTAAGTACTTGCCATTTGTATTCGTACTTAGCATAAGAAAAGTTAATTATCGTAAATCTGTTCCATTGCTGTACAAACCGTCTTGCTCATTGCGGACTATTTGTTCGACTCTGGAATGCCACGCCGCAGGCAGGGAAGATATGCGGAGCGGAAATGCCCTCACAACTTAGGGACTTTTCACAAATTCTGTAATGTAACGTTTTGTGAGCATAAAACTCGGGGGAGTTCCAAAATTCGGATACATCTGTCCACCGGAGGTCGTCATGGTGGGCTCTGATTGGCTCGCAGGTGTCATCAGATCGGTAGCGTCTCCGATTGGCTCGCACGTGTAGTCGTTGGGCTCCGCGGTGGGCGCTGATTGGCTCGCAGGTGTCATCAGATCGGTAGCGTCTCCGATTGGTTCGCACGTGTAGTCACTGCGCTCCGCGTGACTCCTGATTGGCTCGCAGAAGTAGTAACCTTGTTTCGACATTCCTTCTGATCGCTGACGGATGGGAAAAATAGCCACCCCCCCCCCTTTTAATACAATGTATAGAACGAAATGTAGAATTCGAAATGACAAATAAATGAGTTTTTCAAATGCAAAAAAGATCGGCAACATCAAATGGGTAATAAGATTCACTTCGGCCCTAGTCTGTGGTGCTTCATGTCAAGGAACTCTCATCATCGTTGAACTGAGGCACTAGCAGCATCACAAGCAAATGACGATGGAATATTCCTATGCACCGGATCCGGACCGCAACTCCAGCAAGCCCCGATTCTAGGCAGAGGTCTCCTAGAATAGCGCCCTCCATAACCTGGTTTACGCTGGGGTTCACACTATGGTCAAACTGGTGTTACCGCGTGCATTCCGTGTTTCGGTGTCCCTGTCTGCGTCACCATCGACCAGGAACCCCAATTTGGCTCGCACCACTTCAATCATTTGAATAACCTGACGGATCCCTATAGTCACTATCGTCATGACCCCACCACTGACTATCTCCTCAAACGCCGCCTCCCCACCACTGTACAAAGGTCCCGCGTGAGATTCAACATGATGTTGCGAATGGATGTTCGCACTTTTTTTTGCACTTCACAATCTCATTTATTTGTCATTTTTGAATTGTACACGTTCGCAAAGTTCTTGACGTCATAAATTTTCTCCGTCAGCGTTAACTACACGAGCGAGCCAATCAGCGCCCACCGCGGAGCGCAGCGACTACACGTGCGAACCAATCAGAAGCGCTGCCGACCTGACGACATCTGCGAGCCAATCAACGTCCAATTTGCTGCCGTTTTACCGATACTACTTGGATATCGCAACGATACCATTACTCGAAATCATGAATGCTAATTTAATATTCGCTAAAGTCTATTCAATTCATCATTACTAAGGAAGGTCGACCCCCCCCCCCCCCCGGGAACAACAATAAAATAAACAGTGCGATAAATGGTATCAATTTTTGTTTGGAATTGCAATTACTTCAGTGTATTTGTTCCTGCGAAGCTCGAGAGAATCGCGGAGCAAGTCTCCATTGAAACCGTGAATGAATCGATATTTACGGGTGATGTTTACTCGTTACGTAAATAACGAGTGCCTCAACAGTTGGTTTCCGAGAAATCGTTACTGGATAATTTCCTGTGCTTTGATGATTTACCGGGATCTGATTATGTCTGGAATGTAACTTTGGACTTTTTTGCTTGTCATTTGTGAGCCGCGGAAATTTTCCAAAACAATTGGATCGTCTAATCACACCATCCCCTAGCAGGAACAGAAATTTCATATGATTCTATTCAGCAGTGGGTTCACCCGATACATTCATAAAACGAACCTCAATAAACAAGTCCCTTTCCCGTAATCGAGTTGATCGTTTCTCCATGCCGCACCTCTCCACAACACCACAATGTAAACTTACCCATAATTGAAACACAGAAGCACCAACCACACCTACATCATCGCTGTTAATTCAATAACACAATTAATCTTTGAGTATTCGGGGCTTTGCCTCTGCCAAGATCACTACGCTAAACTAATTGCGGTAATAATTTTGATTGCATCATTCCCACTCCCGTACTATGGAATTCCTATCCCGGGTCTTTTGGTATATGAACTCGATTCATAATTTGAAGTACTTTAATAAGATTACATAGTAAAAGAGACCGTTCCATTTTTCGAAAAAAAAAAAAAAAATCAAAATATTATTTGCAAACAAAATTTTTTACCCATTAAATGTTATAGGTACCTTAATAATAGAAATGCATTTTTTTTGTATTCTGTGAAGAAATTTTGTAGAACTAAATACTTAATACTGCGGACTTCCCGTAACTCTGTTACTCTCCCAGCGTCAGCGAGCGGAGGGGAAATCGTCCCCACCCCACGTGACGTTAGGGATAGCGCGTAAGGGGTATGGCCGTTTCGTTGCATGCTGTCACGCGTGGGCTCATGAACGGTCTAATATCAATGTCGTGCAGAGTTTAAGGCCCCAAAAAAACATACGTGGTTTTCACTCAAGTCATTATATCCTTCCTCCCATTCTGTGGAGGCGCCTGTTGCGAACGTAGCAGGGATAATATATAACGCACCGTTGTGTCCGACTCCCTTCAAATGACTTCGTTAAGAGGGACTGATGCTCGCCTCCCTCGCCACGTCCGTCATCCCTTCGGGTACTACGGTGCGGGAGGGGGGGGGGTGCGTCTCTGATTCGTCGACGGTCACCAATGAGAGCGCTGCTCTGTGATTGGCTCGCACGTGTAATAGATCATCCTTCAAAAGCTGCTGCATCGATCGGCAGATCACATTACCTTCCGAATCTTCGGTGACTTCACTACCAAGTGCAAGTAACCTCTACAAGACGACGAAACCCGAAAATTGCGGCTAACATGAGTCGAACCAGAATATTCCGTATGTCCCATACGTCGACGACTGAGGAGCAGCTTGACAGCAGAACACGGAAGATGGCGGAGGAGCCTTCAACGAGCAGCGAATTTACTCTGCAGCGCACTGAGAGTTTAGCCTATTTGGGGCTTACTCCGACTCGAAAACCAGCTGTGGAAAAGAAGGATGTCCAGGATTCACCAGCGAAGTCTAACGATGACCCACGATTTGTCCGACCCAAAGCATTCGAATGTGCTTACTGTACAAAGGTATTCTTTATTCATAGAATTTATCGTGAGCACTTTATAAAGCATGTAGCGTGGCATAGATGTCTGTTTTGTAATCAATCATATAGATGTATCAGGTCGAAGCGGTGGCATGAACTCAAGTGCGGAAAACATTTTAGAGTGTAGTTTCTTATTTTCTTCTTTTGTTTGTATTTTTTGTACTTATTATTGACAAAATATAAATAAACTATAGATTAAGGGCCTAGTTTTATAATTGTAGACGTAATATGCATGAATATAGTAATGAAATGTAGAGATTGACAAATGTAAAAAATAATGTGGAAATTAAAACAATACTAAAACACACCACAACGAACATCACAAAACACAAAACACAAAACAAAACACAAAACAAAACACAAAACAAAACACAAAACAAAACACAAAACAAAACACAAAACAAAACACAAAACAAAACACAAAACAAAACACAAAACAAAACACAAAACAAAACACAAAACAAAACACAGAACAAAACACAAAACAAAACACAAAACACAAAACAAAACACAAAACAAAACACAAAACAAAACACAAAACAAAACACAAAACAAAACACAAAACAAAACACAAAACAAAACACAAAACAAAACACAAAACAAAACACAAAACAAAACACAAAACAAAACAAAACACAAAACACAAAACAAAACACAAAACACAAAACACAAAACAAAACAAAACAAAACAAAACAAAACACAAAACAAAACACAAAATAAAACACAAAATAAAACACAAAACAAAACAAAATAGTATATACTATTCGGGTGCTAGCGTAGGTTTCTAAGTCATAAGTAAATTCTAGAATGCTTCCCGATTATTTCAGTTTAAATTTGTGTGAAGATGCGGAATGTTCATGATTATAATTGAAAAAATATTTATGGAAGGCGACACACCCCAACAACGGACTTTTATTTAGTAAAGTCCAGAGCGCTTCAACCTCCTCCCGTAGAGGAACTCTTATACAATTTTTATCAGGCGCTGTCGCACTTCTATGTCAACATTTGGGTTCAAAACAATATTAATAAATCTTCTCGTTGCAGTTTTAGCAGAAATGGGAGCCTCTGATGCTCCACTTTATTTTGGAGCGACAGTAATAATTCGGCAGAGGGCATTTAAAATCGCGATTTTTTTAAACCTGATAATTAATGACGTTTTAAAATAAAGTTTTTTGTGAAAAATAGATTGTTGTGATGATGGATTGATAATCCAAATTTTTTGTCCAAATTTCTCAAAGGTTTCTCCGAAATTCGACAGCAGAAATTTTAAAAATTTTAACACAATTTTAAACTCAAGTAATCGGAAGGCATTTTTTGAGTGGACTTCGAACTTATGACTTCCAAACCTACGCTGCACTCGAATAGCATATACTATTTTCGTTTTTTTTTTGTTTGTGTTACAGACAGCTTCATCTTCATCTTGTATTTGGCTGTATTTTCCTTATGCTGTGCTTTTATTTTATTGTGTTTTTGGTTTGTGTTGTAGTGTTTTTGGTCTTGTTCTGTTTGATTGTGTTTATGTTTTGCTGTGTTGTATTTCTGTTGTTCTCTTTTTTTTGTCTTTGATGTTTTTGGTTTGTGTTGCTGCCTCTTAGATTTTTTCCGTGTGTTGTTTTGGTGTTTTTGTTTTGTTGGGTTTTTGTTGTGTGTTGTAGTGTTTTTAGTTGTTTTGTCATGTTTTTGTTTCGTTTTCATGTGTGTTTGTTTTGTGTTTTGTTTTGTGTTTTGTGTTTTGTTTTGTGTTTTGTGTTTTGTTTTGTGTTTTGTTTTGTGTTTTGTTTTGTGTTTTGTTTTGTGTTTTGTTTTGTGTTTTGTTTTGTGTTTTGTTTTGTGTTTTCTTTTGTGTTTTGTTTTGTGTTTTGTTTTGTGTTTTGTGTTTTGTTTTGTGTTTTGTTTTGTGTTTTGTTTTGTGTTTTGTTTTGTGTTTTGTTTTGTGTTTTGTTTTGTGTTTTGTTTTGTGTTTTGTTTTGTGTTTTGTTTTGTGTTTTGTTTTGTGTTTTGTTTTGTGTTTTGTTTTGTGTTTTGTTTTGTGTTTTGTTTTGTGTTTTGTTTTGTGTTTTGTTTTGTGTTTTGTTTTGTGTTTTGTGTTTTGTTTTGTGTTTTGTTTTGTGTTTTGTTTTGTGTTTTGTTTTGTGTTTTGTTTTGTGTTTTGTTTTGTGTTTTGTTTTGTGTTTTGTTTTGTGTTTTGTTTTGTGTTTTGTGTTTTGTTTTGTGTTTTGTTTTGTGTTTTGTTTTGTGTTTTGTTTTGTGTTTTGTTTTGTGTTTTGTTTTGTGTTTTGTTTTGTGTTTTGTGATGTTCGTTGTGGTGTGTTTTAGTATTGTTTTATTTTCCACATTATTTTTTACATTTGTCAATCTCTACATTTCATTACTATATTCATGCATATTACGTCTACAATTATAAAACTAGGCCCTTAATCTATAGTTTATTTATATTTTGTCAATAATAAGTACAAAAAATACAAACAAAAGAAGAAAATAAGAAACTACACTCTAAAATGTTTTCCGCACTTGAGTTCATGCCACCGCTTCGACCTGATACATCTATATGATTGATTACAAAACAGACATCTATGCCACGCTACATGCTTTATAAAGTGCTCACGATAAATTCTATGAATAAAGAATACCTTTGTACAGTAAGCACATTCGAATGCTTTGGGTCGGACAAATCGTGGGTCATCGTTAGACTTCGCTGGTGAATCCTGGACATCCTTCTTTTCCACAGCTGGTTTTCGAGTCGGAGTAAGCCCCAAATAGGCTAAACTCTCAGTGCGCTGCAGAGTAAATTCGCTGCTCGTTGAAGGCTCCTCCGCCATCTTCCGTGTTCTGCTGTCAAGCTGCTCCTCAGTCGTCGACGTATGGGACATACGGAATATTCTGGTTCGACTCATGTTAGCCGCAATTTTCGGGTTTCGTCGTCTTGTAGAGATTACTTGCACTTGGTAGTGAAGTCACCGAAGATTCGGAAGGTAATGTGATCTGCCGATCGATGCAGCAGCTTTTGAAGGATGATCTATTACACGTGCGAGCCAATCACAGAGCAGCGCTCTCATTGGTGACCGTCGACGAATCAGAGACGCACCCCCCCCCCTCCCGCACCGTAGTACCCGAAGGGATGACGGACGTGGCGAGGGAGGCGAGCATCAGTCCCCCTTAACGGAGTCATTCTAAGAGGATCGGTTCTCTTCCAAATTTCGAAAATGTCAAAGCTTTGGAACAACCAAATCTACAAGGAGCATATTTCGGAGATGTTGAAGGGGGTCACTTATCGGAAATTTTGTAGGTCGAGCCGGTAAATACGGATTTTGCCCAGACATTTTTCGATGAAAAACTCATTCAATTGCAATTCAACTATATCAGAAGTATTTCGAGAATATACACAACGTTGAATTAATAATATTGAAGGTGTATTTTCGAAATAGTCATGATAATTTAATAAATCAGCGACGTCGCGTGGTACAATAAATCGAGTTTGGAGCTGACAGAATGTAAACAATTCTGCTGCTAAATTTGCATGTTAGTTATATACGAAAAGCCGAAAACTTTTAATTTTCAATTCCGCTGAAGGTGAACGAGCAATAAAAAACTTTTTTTTTTTTGGTAGTAGAGTTGAACCCTCCCTTCACATACATATATATACACACATACGGAAAGTGAAAAATTGAATTAGTTCCTATAATTATGGGCAGAAAATCTATCGTTCATTGCTCCGCAGATCAATGGAATTAAAAAAATGTAATATTTAATGGCAATTCCATTGGCTGTAGCTTTCACAATTCATGTCACAAACAATTTCCTAACGCTCCATAAAGGAAGCCCAAGTGCCTGAGAAATTTCCACTATTTCCCGTAGCACATGGTGGAGTAGGTGGTGGAATATAGCCTCTGGTGAGATGGGCACAGAATTCAATAATGTTTATAGCACCCCTAACCGGATTACGTCGAAACAGTTTCAATACAGTATTTGTACGTGTTACATTTACAGTGTAAAATTCGGGGAGAAGTTTAATACAGGTAAATTCAACATCGGATATGGGCCAGCATTATTCGAGTTTCAGTTTGATGCATCTTTTATGTTTCTGGGGCATACACATGATAGGGGGGTGGGGTGAGTGCTGGGTGGGTGGGGGGAGGGGGGGGGAATTGAGTTTCAAGTCTAAAGTGATGTCGCGGATGGAATAACAAATTTTCTTGTGTTTTGAGTGATGAAGTATGACAGAAAGTTGCGATTTGTCACAGCTTGTTGGACGTCATATTACGCCAATGAGTGATGGATGTGAGCTGTAACTTGAAATTCAAGTGTGTTTGTGCAGTTAAAAAAAACTAGTGGGATGGAAGTGTATTTGGCCCCGTTGGTAGCACAAATGAAACTTCCCGATTGGTAATTTCTGTTTCCCATTCCTAGATTCTCCGACACGTCAATTAAATGTTCAAAGACTGATTTCAGAGAAAAAAATAAGAATCATGAAATTTTGAATACTGGAATACAACAGGTGTCGCTACCTGCGACTATGTCACGTGACGCACTGACCAATCACACTGCGCATCGCGCATTTAGACTCACCTGTGCAAATGCGGGCAAACACGCATGCGCCGGCGGTAGTCGGACAACTTCGGATCTAGACCGAATATAAAAGTTTGAATAGTCATTAAAATTTCGCGCCACTCAAAATCAACCAATAACTAATAATTCACTACATGAAAGTGAGTCAAATTTTGATCGAAGCTAAGGTACGCCGAGAGACTCCAATTGCGACATTGATTAGCTTGATCACAACTTTCCTTCGTAAATAATGATTGATTAAAACTTTTGGCGATTTTCATGCTTCATGTTTAAAAAACAAACCGGAAACTAGTGCATGAATTTCTTTCAAAATCTAATCAGGTCTCAGTTGGGTGAAGACGCATCGATTGAAAAAGGAAATCATAGAATATTGAGGAAAGGGCGTCGCGGGCAGAAACTTCCATAATCTCCAAGGCCACAGTGTCATTCAACAATGTAGCAAGTAGTCTTGCGGTTAATAGCTGTCTCATTGAAGTCGTGAAAGTCAATGAGCCGTCAACTTGTCACCCAAGTTGAAGATTTAATGGTAGTAAAGTTAGTGGTCAAGTTCACGAGACACCGCTCAAATGAACTCGGAAACTTGTGACAGTTGTGGTGAACCACTGTCTCCTTACTCGGTAATTACGAAACTTCGGGCAGCTCTGTGGTCAGCATACGGATTTCTAAATGCAGATGCCTTTCTTGTCCATTAGGGACAAGTGATCGATAACTGGGAGTTAATGAAGCTCTAGTTTCTGATCTTGCTAGTTCAAGTTTCATGACACAGCTATTTCATAATTCAACCTAATTTTCTGTTAATTATGCATTGATTAATGAACATGAGGCGGGGATGATATTAACATTGTTGGGAAGGTTTTTCTTCGAGCAGGAATATTCGGTGCGTGTCCAGGGTAGGACCCAGGAAATGAGTAGGGCGAGGCCGGGCGGGGATCTAACCCGCTGCGCGGGCGGGGGGGGGGGGGCTCTCATTAGAGGCGCGCGACTACGGAGCAGAGGAGATTCACACCCACATACAAACGGACACACCCGCCCACCCATCCACCTGCTTACCCAGCCACCCATCTACCCACCCACCCACCTACCTACCCAACCAACTACCCACCCACCCACCCACCCACCTACCCGCCCGCCCACCCACCTACCCACCCACCCACAAACAGACACGAACACACTCACACGCACACACATACATATATACACACCCACCCACCCACACAGCCGCACGCACACACACACATACAGCGTGAAAGTTTCTCATTTGACATCACCCAAGAAGAACTCCACAAGCTTCGCAAAAATTTTGGTCCCCAACGCGTCGCGAATAAAAAACTGAAAAAAATCTTCAATTTGAGTATATGTCAAATGCTCTCGTTGCACAGTGCAACGTCTCCATTTTTTTCAATCAATGAATTCACCACGTTATTCCCACTTTTAAGCCGTCATCCACCCGAAAACCAGTGGTAACGCGAATTTAATGAAATTGAACTGTCACTCAGTGGAGGAAAAAAAAAACATTAAATGAAACTCTCGCATAGTGTAACGTTGCCTCAGGTGGAAATTGCTGGGATGGAAGGCGCATCCTCAAATAGACAGTTGTCCACGTAGATTCTCCTCCTTGTAATTTGGATCTCCACATTTATTGACAAAGCGTCAACCGGGATTCGATCGTTTGAAACAGCGTAATTTCTAAACAGTCGAGCGCAATCAATCTGCGCAGATTGAATTCCGTGGAGAGCTATTGTTGCGCGTTGGAAAAGTCAGATTTATCACCGGCCAGTACCAAATTTTTGGGCAACAATTTCTTTTTTTTAATTGATGTGTCTTCACGCAACTGAGACCTGATTAGACTTTGAAAGAAATTCATGCACTAGTTTCCGGTTTTTTTTAAACATGAAGCATGAAAATCGCCAGAAGTTTTAATCAATCATTATTTACGAAGGAAAGTTGTGATCAAGCTAATCAATGTCGCAATTGGAGTCTCTCGGCGTACCTTAGCTTCGATCAAAATTTGACTCACTTTCATGTAGTGAATTATTAGTTATTGGTTGATTTTGAGTGGCGCGAAATTTTAATGACTATTCAAACTTTTATATTCGGTCTAGATCCGAAGTTGTCCGACTACCGCCGGCGCATGCGTGTTTGCCCGCATTTGCACAGGAGAGTCTGAATGCGCGATGCGCAGTGTGATTGGTCAGTGCGTCACGTGACATTGTCGCAGGTAGCGACACCTGTTGTATTCCAGTATTCAAAATGTCATGATTCCTATTTTTTCCTCTGAAAGCAGTCTTTGAACATTTAATTGACCTGTCGCAAAATCTAGGAATAGGAAACAGAAATTACACATCGGGAAGTTTTATTTGGGCTCTCGACGGGGGCAGACTCTCTTCCATCCCCACTAATTTGACAAATGTTTATCGTTTTGTTGGGCGGATAGAACGGGAAAATTTACACTGCCCATTTCCTGGACATTCAGTGAATTATTCCATCTCTTTTCCATCAGCCTGAAAGCCCTTCACTAGTCCTAAAAATTGAAGAGCCATGAAAATTCCCTGTAAACTCAAATGGCCCAACTAAAGAGTGATTTTAAGTGTTTAATAAAGTCCAGCAAAAATAGTGAAAAATATGAGGGCGACTACTCGCGTGGTTTATTGCGACCTATTAAGGCATGATAATCCTCTATAACACACTTTATTCCCCAACTAATACCGCATGAATGGCTCAATCAAGTTTTTATCGCACTTGAAATCGTGAAGGAGTTCTAAAGACCATTCCAAGTATCGATTATCGATCAAGAGTTTTCAATCCTCCCCCGTAGGCCCTTGATTAATCCCTGGACGCCTAAATCGGGGATTAAAGATGGTGGCGAATGAATATTGCGGGTTCAGCTGGTGGATCATCCAAATCCAACTGTTCAATCTATTTACAAATTTTGAAATTAGTGAAATTGTTAAAAAATTTGAGGCTTTTGAAATTTTTAAAATTTCTTAAATTTTGGAAATGTTGAAAAATTTGGGAATTTTGGAAATTTCGAAAATTTTGAAAATTTTGCAAATTTTGAGAATTTTGAAAATTTTGGGAATTTTGGAAATTTTGGGATTTTTGAAAATTTTTGGAAACTTTGGCATTTTTGGAAATTTCGGAAATTTTGGAAATTTTGGAAATTTCGGAAATCTTTCAAATTTTTTGCAAATTTTTGAAATTGTCCCAGAATTTTGAAATTTTCCAAATTTTTCAAAGTTTTTACAATTTTTTGAATTTTTGAGTTTCCTGAAGTGTAAGTTGAGCTTTTCAATCTGAAATTTTCACAAAGCACAAGTTCAGTCATTCGAAAGGCACAAATTAAAACTTCCATAAAACTTGAGTTGCGCTTGTTGAATGTCCCAACTTCACCTTTCCACCCCCCTCAAATGATCCTTTCGCAAACTTTCCCTCCTCACAACTTCTGCTTTCCCCACAGATCAAATTGAGCTTTTCGGAAAGCTTCACCTGGGAGTTAGATATGATTTAGCTGACCCCTGATTATTTTCACAAAGCATCTCCATGTAAATTGTTCTCTTGAACCCATTTGAAACCATTTGCCACTGACTACTTGACGCCAGGACAAGCTTCAAATTGCAGAGCTCCCCCTCAGATTTCTAACCCCTAGACAAGTAAATTATACACGTCCCTCAAGGTGCACGATCGATCCACTTCGAGGAAGCTCCACCACTTCGCCCGACAGTATAACTATCGTGTTTGAATGATGGTTGCGAAATTGAAAAAAAAGCGATGACTACAACCCCCCCCCCCCCCCCCCCCCCCACCCACCGCCCACCTCCCCCACCCACCCAATCTATACGCGCCTGAGAGTAGCTTCACAAGCAAAAATCCTATGTACCCTAAACTTTTTACGAATTACAACAAATTGACTCCTGTCAAAAATACCTGAATCAACGTCATTAAGGGAGTATTAAGGAGGTCCGAGCGCGACTTGAATTTCAAGACAAAAATCCCAAAAAATTCAGCATGTCTCTAAGTACCAATAGAAACAACTCCGCGGAATTTCCCGCGGATTGACCGTCTAGCTGATCAATCACCTCAGCTATCCAACCATCCCAACGATCAACCATCCCAACATCGATTTATTGGGCAGTACTCCCGAATTTTTCCTCCCGTAAATTTATTTACAAGATATAAATTTCCCCGTATATCCATAGCTATCGAGCCGCCGTAGAATCAGTAACTAGGTCATAGTTTATCGCGGGTAGGAGCGCTCAACACCTGGTATAAATTTAATATACATGTTAACCGTTCGGAAGGAGAAAGGGTGGTATTATACTCACGGGTACTCAACAACCAAACTGGAGTATTGCAGAAAACTAGACAACTTTCCGTCAGGTGAGTATGGCTTGTGTGGTATGGGTAGAAAACCCTTGGAGACTCCCATCGTATCTTTAATGCGCAGCACATTCACCGCGATCATTCCTGAGGGGTAAGTGTGCACATTTGTGGTTATGGATGCTGCATTTCCTGAAGTTTGAGGTCTCGATGGAGACCAGTATGTGTTCGAGTTGTGCTGGAGAATTGGTTCCAAGCACATAGACTACTTGGAAATGGGTCAAGTAGAGATTGCCAGGAAAAGTTGAATAAAACAATGTAGCGCCCTGCTGCATTGAGATGTGGGTGTCAAAGGTAGTTGGCATGGTACTTGATGGTGGGCTTAGATGAGACAGGTTTATGGTTTTTTGGAGTTGTCTTGGTGGAGACCGGCAGATCGGCTGGTGGGCTTGGTTGGAGAATGGATTCCTCCTATGCAGATGGATCTAGAATGGATGGAGTGGACCTTGTCAGGGAGTATCAAAGACAGTAGCTCTGCATCATCAAGGGCAGATGACCAAGCTAACTTCGTGGAGGTCAGCGCTCTCGGCTGTTTGGACCCGAAGAGACTCCCAACTAAATTCATAACTTAATTTGCATCGCTCTCGAGGCAGAATCTTTTGCTAACTTTTGACTGTTACCAAACGTTTCATGAATAAAATCGTGTTATTCTCAGTTGAGGATAATCCCACCTGAATAGTGGCTGGGTGATCTGTGGGAATTCAACAGCCCCATTGAAAAATCTCTGTTTCACGCATTTCGTGGGAACCTATCAAGCCCACAAAGGGCTTGCAAAGGCTCGGAGTGCACTCAAATGTGTGGATAGAATGTCAGGAATGAGAGGTTCAAGTGGCATTCGTGGTTCTTCACGGTGTGGAACATGCATCACCTCATGCAAGTGACACGAGATGAAGAGATGCAATTACCATTAGGTATTCTGGGGGAATTTGGGAGAATCGGGTGGTGCTTATGCTCATTTTAGAGGGCAGGAAAATTGTGGAAATTTGGGGAGAGTTATAGTTGATATTGTGAGCAATGGAAATTCATGGGGCTGCCCGATGTGTGTAAGTTTGTCACGTCAAGATATTGTGAATATAATCTTTTGAATTGTATGTGGCGTTTGGGAGGAAGATGTGCTGGAAGATGCGGTCATAAACACACACACATACACACACACATACACACACATGCACACACACATACAAACACACAGACGCGTATGGAAAATCTGTTAAGGGTAATGGCAGGAAAGATCCGTGTGTGCTATACATGGCACCCATAAAATTAGAGCGCACGGCCGGGAACCTAACCCGACGCAGGGGGGGGGGGTAGGTTTTATCAGATCCACGGATTTCTGGGGATTCACCCTGTCTAGAAATCCGATGGCCTCAATAGTGAAGGTCGGCCCCGGCCGCACGGATGGGTGTCCAGGGGCCCCTTCTAATGGCACCCTTAAAAGCAGTTGAGGAATACAAACGAGTGGGACGGCGATAAAAAAAAATCACGAAAAAATCACAGAAAGATCCCAAAATGAAAGTAGGTTTCATCGAAGAATGCTCTTGATACACTTACGAACAGAAAAAGAGAAAACAAGTTTCAGGGAGAACCAGATTTTTACGGGAGTAAAAATTTCTACGCCACTTAGGGAAGATTGTCTCTTCGCCGCTAATTTCGATAAAATTCCCCACAATTTTCCCGCTCCCCATAAATAATACCATAAAATAAACGTGATGTTTCACCGCAAAACACTAAACGTTCACTTGGTGCTCGGCTTGTAATATCTTTAAATTTTCCCTTATCTCCATTCACTATTCAACTAGCATAAAGAACCCTTGTCCAGTATCTCGCGCTCTCTAATGAAAAACTCCAACGAGTATTATTCATTTCTTTCATTGCCCTGAGATTTGTACAAAGTGGCTTAAAAAAAAAAAAAAAAGAAAAATAGAAAAATTACATTCAATCCGATATTCCGTGATTCTAAAGCTCGCGAGTAGTTTTTCGATAACATCGAAGCACCCGTAACTTTTACAATCTCATGCTGAATCGACCGTGCAACTGGCCTATATCCTATGGACGATTTACCATGATTCAGGAAAGGGAGGAGAGAACGGAAGAGAATGAGGGATGATGGGGGAGAAGTGGTGTACAGATATCGGGGTTGGATTTCATCGGCCCATTTCCGCGCAAGCTAACGCCACTGTACTCCTGTTTCCCCATCGCGAATAATCTTGCATATTTTAGACGAGTGATCATTGGACTAGGTGAGTTATGGGGGAATTAATAAATATTTCATTAACTTCCCCATGGCGGAAATTATTGTAATTAGTGCGGCAAGGAAGAGTGAAATTTTTATGCAAATTTTCATGTTTCTCGTGATTTGAAACCATCGTTGTACGTACTAAGAGACATCTTATGGGACTCTGTGAAGCCTCGTGTGTGTGTGTGCGTGTGGGTGGGTGAAGGAGGGAGGGTGGGTGGGTGAGGGAGGGAGGGAGGGTGGGCGGGTGAGGGAGGGAGAGTGGGTGGGTGGGTGAGGCAGGGTGGGTGGGTGAGGGAGGGTGGGTGGGTGAGGGAGGGTGGGTGGGTGGGTGAGGGAGGGTGGGTGGGTGGGTGAGGGAGGGTGGGTGGGTGGGTGGGTGGGTGGGTGGGTGGGTGGGTGGGTGAGGGAGGGAGGGTGGGTGGGTGGGTGAGGGAGGGAGGGAGGGTGGGTGGGTGGGTGAGGGAGGGAGGGTGGGTGGGTGGGTGGGTGAGGGAGGGAGGGTGGGTGGGTGGGTGGCTGAGGGAGGGAGGGTGGGTGGGTGGCTGAGGGAGGGAGGGTGGGTGGGTGGGTGGCTGAGGGAGGGAGGGTGGGTGGGTGGGTGGGTGAGGGAGGGAGGGTGGGTGGGTGGGTGGGTGGGTGAAGGTGAGAGGGTGGGTGAAGGTGAGAGGGTGGCTGAAGGTGGGAAGGTGAATGAGGGTGGGAGGGTGAGTGAGAGTGGGAGGGTGAGTGAGGGTGGGAGGGTGGGTGAGGGTGAGTGGGTGTGTATGTGTGTGTCGCTTGTACTCTCGGGCATCCCACAAGCAGGGACTACTGGACACCCATCCATGTACTCTATAAAATCAAATTAGTTTCACCGGACACGAAACTAAGTTTGAAGAACTTATTTTATCTGCCCCTTCAGGGTTCATTTAAGTGTTAATAATAAAAATTATGAAGCAAGAAGGAGGTTACTGCACAATACTGCAGTTTTCCACACGACCTTAGCCAAGCACTCTATTCTTTTGAAGGCAAAGCACCCTTGGTCTCTTGCAATATAATATTTGTGGACATTGTCACAAGGCACTATTCATCAGCTTCTTTTATGAAACTAGGAGAGTCTTGTGACAATTTGAAGGACAGACCAACTGTATTTGATTTTGGGATTCCCTTTGATGTCATTTATCGCGACATTGAGGGGGGGGGGGGTGAAGTTGTCAAAGAAACTTGTGGAATTGTTTTATCTAGGATTTTATCTTATTGTGGAACAACTAGAGAGACACATGGACCTAGAGGAGCGGAAGACAGCATCAAGCAGAAGGGCGAACCCTGAAACACGACCCGGATCTTCAAACGTCTTCTTTAACTTCCCGATAGAGGGTAGTTTTTTAAAACATGAAGCATGAAAATCGCCAAAAGTTTCAATCAATCATTATTTACGAAGGAAAGTTGTGATCAAGCTAATCAATGTCGCAATTGGAGTCTCTCGGCGTACCTTGGCATCGATCAAAATTTGACTCACTTTCATGTAGTGAATTATTAGTTATTGGTTGATTTTGAGTGGCGCGAAATTTTAATGACTATTCAAACTTTTATATTCGGTCTCGATCCGAAGTTGTCCGACTACCGCCGGCGCATGCGTGTTTGCCCGCATTTGCACAGGAGAGTCTGAATGCGCGATGCGCAGTGTGATTGGTCAGTGCGTCACGTGACATAGTCGCAGGTAGCGACACCTGTTGTATTCCAGTATTCAAAATTTCATGATTCCTATTTTTTTCTCTGAAACCAGTGTTTGAACATTTAATTGAAGTGTCGGAAAATCTAGGAATGGGGAACAGAAATTACAAATCGGCAAGTTTTAGTTGTGCTCCCAATGGGGGCAAACCCACTTCCATCCCACTAGTTAATCCTTCAATCGATCAATGCTAATGTCCATGATTTGTCAGGAGCAAATTCCGTTGATTTCAGACTGCACTTTGATGTCGTTTACGGAAAGAAGCAGGTTCTTCATCACGTTTTGTCCCGTAAAACTAAACCATAATGCGAGCCTAGAAGATTATTGCACAAGACAGCAAAGGGCAGGAGCGCAACGTTAACTCTGAGCGTCATGAAACAGTATAAGCGAAATGGCTTGCAATTGGTTAATCCAGCAGCGTGGGAGCACTAAATTTGGCATCTCACTGACAATGGCTTGCTGCACGTGTTTGCCATGGAAATACGTTTAGTTAGGACCCTGGAAGCTTCCAGTTCAGTATGTAAATATGTGTAGGCCAGCCACAGCTGGACATTCACAGAGCTGAGTTATATATTCTGGCATACGCTGGTGTAAGTTAGCCATTGAAGGACTATGCGTATGATATGAAACTATCTGGACGCTCTATGTTCCTAATGCAAATATCGATTCTCGGGAGAATTCTAGACTTTCACATCAAAGGGCAAAAATTAAGTGGTTGAAAGACGGTTATAGGTGAACCTATATCCAGCATATTTGCATAATTTATTCATTGCTTGTGTTTACAGAAGGTATTATAACAGTGGATCCTAATTTCTCTAGACTTCGTTCTGTGGTTTTTGACAAGTGCTAATTTCGGTTCGATATTTATTTTGTTTGTTTTTCGCTTCAGTGAGCTTTTAATTATGTATGTGTGTGTGTGTGTGTGGGTGGGTGGTTGGGTGTTTGGGTGGGTGGTTGGGTGTTTGGGTGGGTGGTTGGGTGGGTGGTTGGGTGGTTGGGTGGGTGGTTGGGTGGGTGGGCGGGTGGTTGGGTGGGTGGTTGGGTGGGTGGTTGGGTGGGTGGGTGGGTGGGTGGTTGGGTGAGCGGGTGGGTGCGTGGTTGGATGGGCGGTGGGGTGGTGGGCGTCTAGGTGGTTGGGTGGGTGGGTAGGTGAGTGGGTGGGTGGATGCCTGAGTGTGAATGAAAACAAAATTAGACGAAAAAATTAATGTGAACATTTTGTACGTCTTTAACTGTTTTCAAGGTATCGTCCGAGATCACCCTCCTCCCCCCTGCTGAATTCAAGATCTATCGCTCTGGATTATAGGCATAGGATAGTGGGTTGGCCGAAACTTATTGCCCTCTCTAAATTCTCAGATTTTTTTATCGTGTTACCCACTTCGTCGTGAATTTTTCGGTGCAAAGGGAAAAGGTAGTAAAGAGGCCATTGACAGGTGCTCCGCAGGGAAAACGCCCGAGGTCCCTTGAATCTATAAGAAGCATCGACGAGAGCCTGGTGACTTTTCAAACTTTTAAACATTTCATTTTTGTATGTAAAAGAAGTTCTAAAACGGTAGAAACGACAAATTGTCGTGTTTCTTACTTTTTATTTTCAAGAGCGTCGTCACATCAGACTGACGAACATGGGTCGATTTCCTATATTCCCATGAATATTTTGCAAAAGTTTTCACATGAGAAAAGACTTGAAAGTGAAAAGAGATATCATTTGACACAATGTTATATATGAATTCGTGATTTGTCGTTTTCCGCCGAAGGAGATTTTCTTTCGAAAAGCATAAGCTCTTCGTGGGAAATTCATGGCAGACTATTTCATTTCACATATGCACTCAACCACCTACATCCATCCACTCGTCCGCTCTCACCCGTCCACCCACGCACTCCCACCCACCCGTCCACTCCTACCCACCCAACTGTTCACTCCCACCCACCCACTCGTCCCCTCCAACCCACCCAACTGTTCACTCCCACCCACCCACCCGTTCGCTACCACCCACCCACCCGTCCACTCCCACCCACCCACCCGTCCACTCCCACCCACCCACCCGTCCACTCCCACCCACCCACCCGTCCACTCCCACCCACCCACCCGTCCACTACCACCCACCCACCCGTCCACTAACCCCCCCCCCCCACCTGTCCACTCCTACACACCCACCCACCCACTCGTCCACTACGCGCACCCGTCCACTAACACCCACCCACCTGTCGACTACCACCCGCCCACCCGTTCACTGACACCCACCCGCCCGTCCACTCTCACCCACCCAAAAACTCTCTTATAGGGCGATCTCCTTCCAGTTAACAGGTTTGGAGAAATTCTGATTTCTTCAATGTCATTACCGCTTTCCGGGAAATTCCATTGGCTGAAACACCAAAACTCTATTTCCATACAGCTGGTACGATTTTGGCACTATAATGGAATATCATGTTTCATCGTCTCTCGTAATCATCAAGTGTAATGACCTGTAATCTCGGGGTAACAATGAGACAGTTTGATGTGTCTAATTCCGTCGACGTCACTTTAGGGCGGAGAATGAATTGCCAGTTTGGGAGTGACGGATGAGTTCAATTTATATTAGGACATGTATAGGTGGTGGGGTGGTGGTGCTAGCTTTCTGCACAGTCCAAAATGCCTGGGATGGCCTTCAATAATTTATAAGTTCAATTGATGACTCAACGTGAGCACACCTCAGTATGCAGTAGGAGACAACGCTGAAGGCTGCCGCGGGGAGTGCAAGGGATAGCGAAATACCTTCACTCATGCAGATCCAACAGGGACCCAACTGTAAATATCGGAAAAGAAAAAAAGGGAGTATGAAAAAAAAACAAAATCCGAAAAAATCCTGGAAATTGGGTGAGATGGTGTCAAACATCCTTAAGCTACCATACTCTCTATAAGCCCGTGAAGGTGAAATATTGATGGAAGAACGTCATAACGTGAGGAATTTGAAATGCTAACTCCAGTTTCATGGAGTTGGAATATGAGAAATCCTTCGTAGATTCAACGGATTTATGCCAGTGTACTTTGGCTCCAGGTTAATGAAATGATTCCGCGACTGAATCAAGTCCTTCGACTCGAAAACTTATCTCACCTCTCAACTTTGCCAAGAATTTACATTTCTAGTTGAATACAGAATCCCGTTTTCTAAATTGATACATATTCATTATAGACATTTTCACAGGACTTAAAGTGCATATTGAATAGTCCAGGAATGCTGATGCTTAATTAATAAAATTTTCAAGCGAAAATTTTGTTTGAATTTTTTTTCTTTGCATTTTTTGAAATATTGATTGAATTAATTGAAGAAAAGAACTATTGGAAAATGGGAAAGTTTCGAAAATTTTCGAAAATGTCCCAACTTGAATTTTCAACTTCATAAAAATTTGTCATTTTTTATGGAAATTATGAAACGCATATGAACTGAATCGAAGTTGCTGATGCTTAATTAATGAAGTTATTGTCTCATCAATAATCATGATTATCAATTATTTGATATGTATTAGTTATCCGCATTAGATCTCTCATTTCCATCCAAATTGCTTCACTCGAATCAGCATACGAGTTGAAATCAATTCAACTCGTAGTGCCGGTATATAATACGTCTCTCGTGAATCCTATGTTAATGTTTGATGCGATAAAGCGATTGATACTATATTGCGCAGTGACATAATGAATAAGAGGAGCCGGGGGGAGAGAAATAAAGAGCTGCCATATTGATTACTTGATGCTGAGGGGCTTACAATGATCCATTTGGCGATTAGATTTGGTATTAACGATCCGATATTGGCAAGTTTCGTATATACTTTTTGCGCGTAATTTATTTTCTGGATGTTGATACACAAGTAATGGCCTAGTCTAACTGTGTGTGTGTGGGCGTGAGTGGGCGGGTGTGTAAGTGTAAGTGGGTGGGTGGGAGGTTCGGTGGGGGTGAGTGGGTGGATTAGGTTGAGTGGGTTGGTGAGGCTGAGTGGGTTGGTGGGTGTGAGTGGGTGGAGGTGAGTGGATGGGTGGGTGAGTTGGTGGGTGTGAGTGGGTGGGTGCGTGAGTGTGAAAGAATGGGTGGGCGGGTGGGTGTGAGTGAGTGGGTGGGTGGGTGGTTGGGTGGGTGGGTGAGTGGGAGGGTGGGTGGTTGGGTGGGTGGGTGAGTGTGAATGAGTGGGTGGGTTGGTGGGTGTGAATGGGTGGGCGGGTGTGCGATGGGTGAGTGGGGGGGGGGTGGCTAGGTGGGTGGGAGTGGGTGGGTGGGTTTCTGTGTGTTTTCATTTTCTTATAGGCATGAAACTTTGTTCAAAAATTTTCTGCTCTATCACATACTCTGTTAAATTAGCGTTGACATTTGTACTTGTGCATGCAGAACTGGTGAGTTATCCTTCAATATGTCGATCCGTGCTCCTGTTTCAGCAGTGGGTGTGGTATGAAAGGATAACCTCAGCGCGCTGAAGCCCCACTGTCTTGTTATCGGATCAATGGGTGTTGAATGAGATTAAGTGGGAGCACCGAACACGAAGGGGGTTGATTTAACCAAAATTTTCATGCTTGGTATCCGGTCATATGAATCAGATCCTTGAATAGGATTCAAATAGGGGGGGAACACAAGCTAGGAGGAAGCTAACGCTAATATTCGCCTACTCCAAAAGCTATTTCAAATTAAAAGGATTACCGCCTCCTCTGGATTCATTCGAGATTGAAATTTCTGGGAGGGATTATTCCATTGTGTGGGTACATTTGGAATTCCAATAAAATTTCTTTCGCAAACAAACTTTTGGAAATAGAAAACAGTTTTTGAAAATGTTGACGATTGTCGAAATTTGGAAAAATTTTAAAAAGTGTTGAAAGTGTTGAAGGACATTTTTTGAATTATGAAAATTTTTGTGGTAATATATTTTTTTGAAATTTTCTTATTGTTCAAATGAAATTTTTTTTCATGCGCTTACATATATACCTCTTATGAATGGTTTGAAATAATTACCATTTAACCCCATATTGCAGCAAAAGTTGAACTGCGCGGCTATATATAATTGCTCATTGAGAGACAAATGGGATTTTTAAAATTTTCATCTGTCTTTTTAAGGTCAATTTAGAGGTATTCTGTTTGTGATGCATGAGCATTGAGCCTTTGGCACTGTGAAACTCAAACAGGTGAGGTATATGTCAGGTGTATGAGTTTCCACTACGTTAAAGCTCGTTCTTTCCAGCTCTATGGAGAAATTTGCTTTGATTCGGAGATGCAAGCGCGTCCATTCTCTGGCACATCTATAGCTTTAAAATGTGACACTGTGAGTAGGGGCTTTGCTGTTACCCCACAACACATTGAATTTCAGATTTCTCCTCAAAGGTGGCAAACTCTTACAATTTTTGGAATTTTACCAAATTTTTTAATTTACAAAATCGACAAAATTTTGCATTTCAAAATCTTGGCATTTCGATTTTTCCTTATATCTTCAAATTTCCAGAATTTTTGTGTGGGTGTGACTGGATGGGTGAGTGTGTGTGAGTGGGTGGGTGGGTGGGTGCTTGTGAGTGGGTGGGTGAGTGCGTGGGTGAGTGAGTGGGTGAATGAGTAGGTGAGTGAGTGGGTGAGTGAGTGGGTGGGTGCTTGTGAGTGGGTGGGTGAGTGCGTGGGTGAGTGAGTGGGTGAATGAGTAGGTGAGTGAGTGGGTGAGTGAGTGGGTGAGTGAGTGGGTGAGTGAGTGGGTGACTGAGTGGGTGAGTGAGTGGGTGAGTGAGTGGGTGAGTGAGTGGGTGAGTGAGTGGGTGAGTGAGTGGGTGAGTGAGTGGGTGAGTGCGTGGGTGAGTGAGTGGGTGAGTGAGTGGGTGAGTGAGTGGGTAAGTGAGTGGGTGAGTGAGTGGGTGGTAACAATTTTGAAGATTCAAAAAAAGTCCGAAAGTTCGAATGATTCAGTCGCATATCAATTTTTTTTTCACTTTAAAAATTTACGAAAAAAAAAAAATTAAAAACCGCCTTATTTAAAAATTTGGAAAATTGTTTACGGTATGTAAAACATTTGGCAAATCTGAAATATTTGCATATTTCACAAAACTTGAGAAGTGGGAAATATTAAAATAATTTCCGTCTAGTTGGACAGCGTGGCATGACCACCCACCCACTCCCCCTCCCACTTACTCACCCAGCACCACACCCATACCCTCCCTCAAAATTCCGGCTTAGCATCGGGGCTTTCAGAATTTTCCGTCCCACTATTACCCTGCACTTGTTGGCTTTAAAGCTTGTATGCATTCAACCGCCAAAATTGCCCGACATAAACTCTAGCGAGCCCTCCACCGTGAACACTAGTCACCGGGCATGTAACCACAGCTCCCCGAGTCCAGAATTAAAAATGCAGAATTTCCTCCCGAAAAAAAAATTACCATATCCTGAAAATTAATGAAGCCCTTAAAGTTTTTTTCCCCCTTAAACTTTATCCAAGGAGAATATAATGCGAGACTCTTCACGAAATTGGTCCATTCAATTTTGTAGTTATGGAGCTGCTCTGCGATTACATTTACGAGCAAAACTTCCGGTTAATTGATAACTTTGGTATAACTTCACGTGGCACATCCTACCTACTGAAATATTCAAAGTAGGATTGCAGGTTAAAACC
Source organism: Asobara japonica (assembly GCA_026005395.1). Classification (NCBI taxonomy): domain Eukaryota; kingdom Metazoa; phylum Arthropoda; class Insecta; order Hymenoptera; family Braconidae; genus Asobara; species Asobara japonica. The sequence continues at coordinate 4,428,663 of BQMI01000298.1, read as the reverse complement.
TATAGGTACTTTGAAGTTATGGTGCAAATATCCCCCATAGGAGCACCGTCTTGAACGTGACGTATAATATATACATGTATTTATATTATATACACTTGGCACGCGATTAGGCTCACTAGTTCCCAGCTCTCGCAGGTATTGAAGTAAAATTAGAAAATACGGAACTAACTTCACGTAACTGCATTTCACGAAGAACTACAATTATGGTAAATCACCCAATATAGTCCCCTGAAGGTGCATTACATAAGGAAGGCAGCCTTTTCTAATTTTCTCATCACATAAACCAAAATATGATAATTGGAAAAAAAATTGTCGGACAACCCGTTGTGCCCCATACTCGCCTACCCGAACAATTCCCAAGTACATCTCATTTTTTCTGTATTTTTTCGACTCTCGCAGCATTAATCCTGTAGAGCAGTTTTCACCGCTTCCGTTTTGCGTTCGTAAAAAATGCGTTTACCCACAAAGTACCTGAAAAAATTTGAAAATTTTTTGTTGTATATACCTCAGAACTTTCGGCAAAAAAAAATGAGAGAGATAGGTTTGAAACGCGTTTTTATCGCGCAAAGTCGCGCCCATGTCGCAGGGAGATCGCCGCGACGTCGCGGCGATTTCCCTGCGACGTTCAGGGGATCAATGTCTTAGTGGATTGTAATTTCTACCACAGTGAAAAATATGTTCCTTCTTGAATAGAATATGACAATGGGCGCATAATTAACATTCGACAAATGAATGCAATGAAGTTGGTAAGCCGGTGTAATTCCATTTGAGTGGAAATTTCATATTGGAGAACAACAAGTGGAGAAGTTATGCTTCCCGCTCTCCACAATTCAGAACAAATGGAAATTGATGTCTAATGACAGTACAATGGGCAAGCTCTCCATCAAATTACCCATTGTCTTGTATAGGTATGTAATATATGATTAGTGTACCATTAAGCAGAGGCTTAAAGACTTCCCATACTGTGTTATGCGCAACTTCATCTCAAAGAGGGTATTGTTCGTGGAACAATGACGCATATGTTCTAGAGATTTGCCAGTGATACCTATCTGTGGTATGAATGGGTAATGGAGAGGCGCTATTTTGGCGATGGAAGAATGAAAGTTGAATACGGACAAATTGAATTTTGTTTTAAAATGTAATTCATTGACACACAGTATAAGGGCAGAAGAAAATGTTTTGAGTCAATATTCGTGTGACCTGTCAGGAGCACAATTACTCAATATGACCATCGTTGGCCTCAATCACGGCCTCCACCCTGGTCCTGAAGCGACCGCACGCTCTCTGTAACGGAGCGCGGTCCATATTGGCGAATGCTGCTTCGATAGTGGCACGTAGAGACGTGACATTGGGGTGCCGCGTAGTAGTCGAGGGGGTTTTTCACGCTTTTTCAATTTTGTTTAGATAATTATTCAATTTCTACAGTTATAATCAGAGTGATGAAAAAAATTAGATTTAGAAAAAAAAAAGTTGACCATGATATTGGATCGACGAGAGGGCAAGAACCGAATTCCGTAATTATGAAATTGAGAAACAATTTATCTTATCCCCTGTAATTCACAATTAAGTTATAATCATGATAATGAAAGATAATTGAAAAGTGGGAAGTCCATAAAATGAGATTTGCACAGGGAGATTACGCGGGCTAAATTTGAGGTCCTCCTTATCGTACTTGAAAGTTTATATTAAAAAAATTTTGTATCCACCTAAATTTAAGGTGGGATTAAATCTGGTGGAGGATGGAAATTGTTCTCGGGTCAAATAAATGTACGAGGGAGGGGATTAGATACAAAATGTTGATTTTTTTTTTGCGAATACCACGGACATTAGCAAATTGCACAAAACATCAATGTCTAAAATCCTGGAAAGTTCTAAAGTTGCATTCAATAATTTTGGGATTTGAAAAAAAAATTAAGATTTTTCAAATCGTAGAAAAATGACAATTTTCAGAAAAATCAAAATTTTCTGGAAATGGTTTTTTTTTGTCAAATTTTTCAAGTGGGTCAAAGTCTTCAAAAATTATTTTTAAATTACACACACAAACACACATCGAGAACTTGCGAATTCAACCCGTGGGGGGGGGGGGGGGGGTCTCCCCCACATCCATGCCGCCCAACTTTTTACTCGCTATCTATTTCATTACTCCGCCAGACGGGCTTGCTAGCCCTAAGCTATCTTTTTCCCGGATTTCAATTACCTGGTTTCGGATCCATGCTTTATTCTGCCGTATCAGATTTTCTGTGCTCGTGTGATCCAGTCACATTCTCTCAACCTTATTTTGTCAAAATCAACTCGTAATTGATCGCCTTAATTTTTCGTTGTGAGAAGGGTACGTTTTTTTGCCTTGGGAAAATAAATTTTATCGAGTCGTAAATGCCAATCAGGGCTGAAATTGGTTTCTATTGATTTTGCAGATTTGCAGTGCGACTCGGAATTATATAGTGTTACATGTCTAGTTCCACACACGCATACACACATTGACCCACGCCCCCCCCCCGCCCACTCACCCACTTACACCCAACCACACACACCCACCGATCCACCAACCCACTCAACCACATACACCCACCCACCCATCCAACCACATCCACCCACCCACCCACATCCACCCACCCAACAACATCCACCCACCCAACAACATCCACCCACCCAACCACACCCACCCACCCACCCACCCACCCAGCCACATCCACCCACCCAACGACATCCACCCACCCAACGACATCCACCCACCCAACAACATCCACCCACCCAACCACATCTACCCACCCACCCAACCAGACACACGCACCCAACCAGACACACCAATCCACCCACCCAACCAGACACACCAACCCACCCACCAGATCAGACACACCCACCCACCCACCCACCCACCCAACCAGACACACCCACCCAGAACAGTTTTTTTTGGTCCGACACTCTCTAATTTTGCATAAGCTTCTAAAAGGGCTGATAGTGTCCGATTACAATTTCGCGTAATCTAAATAACTTTCACGTATACATTTAACCGGGCACTCATGATTTTTAATTACATTTTAATTAAGTAAAGTGGTCCGATGATTTTCTTATCGCTGTTATCCACCTTGCATCAACATTTTGTTGGATCGATCTTAATCGCTGGTTGCATGTTATTATAGTTATGGGCAAATGAGGTTGGTGGTCGATGGCTTATGGTGCGACCCCTTGCGCTCGTACGAGACATTAGTTGCGCTACGTGACAGCCAGTTCATCGTTTCTGTGATCCGCACGATCCACGTTTGATACGAAAATTACTTCCGTTTAGTTTTCGCCCGGAGGGTTTAAATAAATTATAGGCCTTGGTGAGAAAGACCTTGAACAAAAACAAAAATTTAAAAATTTGAACACAGCTCCAAAAAAATCCACCCACCCACCCACTCACATACACCCGCCCACCCACCCACCCACTCATATACACCCGCCCACTTACAACCACCCGTCCACTCACACCCATGCACCACTCAGCCACCCACCCACACACACACACACACACACACACACACACACACATTTTACCAAAACTGGTCCAAGTTTATACAGGCGACTCGAAGGCTAACGAATTTTTTCTCAGTTTGGGAACAAAATAATAACCCCCCTTCTGAGAAAATAAAACAGAGGCCAACCAAATAATTCCTCCGATCCTCCAATGAGTGATTCACATTCATTGAATATGAGAGGCTTTCAATTTAAAGAGCGCGATAATTGAATGAAAATCCCGCGTGGAGTGTTAGTGCGCTATATATTGGTAAAGAGCATAATGAATGTTGTGCGAAAGCGGTGTCGAATTCAACGGTGGGATTATCGGTTTTATGGTGATACGCGGTTCACGTTTGATTTTTTTTCTGTGTGTGGCGACCATGAGCATACAGTGTGCTTTATTGTGTTGATTTTTATGGGTCTATTGAGTGCATTCATTTTCAATTTTCTTAAATTGCGCGTGGAAACGAAATGAATTGCTTCAAGGATTTGATGATCATAGGAATGAACTGATATGGAGTTGAAAGAAAATACTATGATTTTTGATGTGATACAATGATACATGAGATTGTGCATGTGAATTGGAGCGCATTATGCGCGATACATAAACCAAATAAATAATTTGGAGGTCGTTTGTAACTACCATATGTCATCGCGCCCCTTTTCAAATTTCATTTATTTTACATAATTTTACCAATTTTGATTTCACCTAAAGTGTTTATTTTACCTAAAATTTTTATTATACGTAAAATTTTTATCATTCGTAAAATTTTTATTTTACATAAAATTGTTATTTTCCATAAACATTTTATTTTACGGAAAATTTTCAGGTTACGTAAAATTTTTATTTTACATAAACTTTTTATTTTACGTAAAATCTCTATTTTACGTAAAATTTTGATTTTCCGTAAAATTTGTAGTTTACGTAAAATTTTTATTTTGCGTACAATTGTTATTTTACGTAAAATTTTTATTTTACGTAAAATGTTTATTTTACGCAAAATTTTTATTTTACGTAAAATTTTTATTTTACCTAACATTTTTATTTTACGTAAAATTTTTATTTTACGCAAAATTTTTATTTTACGTAAAATTTTTATTTTACGTAAAATTTTTATTTTACGTAAAATTTTTATTTTACGTAAAATTTTTATGTTACGTAAAATTTTTATGTTACTATTGAAAATACATTTTCGAATAAATGCAGAATTATCGGATTATGCGATTACCCACACCCATACATATATGTACATATCCCAGAAAGTAACAATCGTACGGAAATCACTTCTAATTTTCGATATCACCACCGTGAAACTCTAAATTGCTTCGATAAAGTCAGGTGCAATAATCAATTCCCCGCCCACAATTACGTTTGCCATTCAGTGCCGCATATTTCACACTCTAGTCTATTTGAGAAATGATCTCTTGCAGAAGATTCCTGGGGAAATGATGATAGTACGGTGATTCCAGACAGTTATCGTTGAACACCTGGTGTTTCGGGTTTATGTGTCGTTAGAAGGAGCATTATTGTTTCATGGCTCATTGCGAGTCACAGTCAAATTCAGTCGTGAATCAATGCAAGTACTTCTCTGACATACTGCATGATCATTCGAGGTTTCAGTAGCCAAGTGTTCAAGTGGTTCGAGGTGATTTAGGATTCCCCTGCTGTTTTGGAGTAGGAGTGGATAACGCCGTTTGCCGTTATAACTCAGGTGGGGAATTTGAAGCTTGAACGATGAGATCAATCGTGGTCCGACCTTCGATGCCGAGGCTTGGACTTGATAGCTTCGACATAGCTTCATCCCATGTATAAGCCTAGATCAAACCAAGCTTAGTTATATCAAAGATATCCAAGCTTTGTTGGCCCAGCTTGTGCCAAGCCTGGCTCAATCTTAGCGTCTCTAGCGTTGCTCCACAGGCAGAACCCAATCTACGTCCAATATTGGATACATACATACATCCAAGCTTACTAGAATCATCCAAACCCAAGCTTCAGAAACCATGTTGTGCTAAGCTTGGTCCTAGCTCAGCTTTGTTAGCTTTGAATCTTGGCTTTAACAAGCATGAATCCCGGATTGCTCATACCATCTAAACCCAAGCTTCTGAACTAAGGTTGAACTAAGCTGTACTGAAGCATATTTCTCCTAGTTTCGATTTACCGGCTTCAGCGAAACTCTGCTTAATATTGGTTTCATATATAAATCCAGGATTGCTGTACCACCTAAACTCAAGCTTGGAAACGAATGTTCAACTAAGCTTGGTCCAACCTCAATGTTCCTATCTTCGAAGTTTGGACCAAGATAAATTTTGTAGCTTGGACCAAGATTAATTTCGATGCTTCGACCACGAGAAACTTTGGAACTTGGACGAAAATGAATTTCGAGGCTTGTACCAAGATAGAGTCCGAAGCTTGCATGAAGATAAAGTTCGAAGCTTGTATTAACCTACGTAACCAAGCTAGGACGAAGCTTGTTCCCTAAGCTGGGATTGGTGTTTAAATTCGCATGTTCTGCACAGATTGACCGAGGCTTCAAAACACAGCTTTGGCGAAGTTTAGTCAAACGTCGTCCAAGCTGGAAGTTAATGTTGCGGGCCCGTTGACGGAGCACACGCACATCGCGTTTATTCCACCACCAATGCACTCCCATAAACTTTTATCCACTAGAGACTCCATCACTTCCACGGATTTTTCCTTCCTCAGCCGTGATAAATTATCATAATTGATTGCGCTTAACGTCGCGTGTACAGCGATTGTTACGAAAAAAAAGAACGCCACTTGTGCACATAATGAAATGAGAGGGAATATCTCGGCTAGTAGTCAAGCTTATAGTACAGGGGTAAAATTATGTAGCACTGATGACTGAAATTGTGCAGTTGAGATTTTATGGTCATCATATAAGCGATAAAAGAGAGCAGAAGAAAATTTTTCTGATTCATCAAGTAATGGCAGTAACAGTAATCCATTTTTCGAAATTACCCACTTTGAACACTCTAAGTAGAATGACAGAGAAATAAACAGAAGCTTTCATTTGATAAGACTCATTTGTTTCGCGATATTATCATATTGTCGTAAGTGTTCAAAAATTCATTAGTATTAGTATACTAAAAGTTTTTTAGTTTTCAAAAAATTTGAAAGAAATATGTGAGAGAAACGTTTTTGGTGACACGAGTGACTCTGACGGTTTGTTCCATGATATATGATATATGATATATGCTATATGATATACGATATATGATAAACGATATATGGCATACGATATATGATATACGATATATGATATATGATATATGATATATGATATATGATATATGATATATGATATATGATATATGATATATGATATATGATATATGATATATGATATATGATATATGATATATGATATATGATATATGATATATGATATATGATATATGATATATGATATATGATATATGATATATGATATATGATATATGATATATGATAGCCTCAGAAAATTGATTTTTTACAAAATGCAGCGAGCTCGGCAAACTCGAAAATAGACCACGTTAATAAACCATCTGATAACACGACTAAAACCCCCATAATTCACTTGACCCCAAAAATGTTAATAACGTCCTCCGCTAAATCCACCACTCCTGAGTTGATAATCCCGGTCCGTCACTCTTCTTAGTCATCCACTTTTTTTTGGTCATTCTTTCGCAATGTATATGAAAAAGAACGCACCCTGAAGAACGAAGAAAATGAGATTAACGTGAGTGCGCAGTGGACAAATAATACCTCCGGTGCGGGCGTTCATCCTCAAAATTAGGCACTAACAAGTTCCCGAGCAACTGTGCGTTTCCAATTGGCCGCCCGCACATGTTGCCTTGTAATCCCATCACCCTCTAATTCCAAGGATAAGCTCCCTTGGATAATAAACCTTGGGAGTCGCTCGAGAAAATGGGTGAAAAAATGACGCAAGCCTATTGGGCTCATTTAGCTATAATTTCTGGCTTAAATTTTGCAATTTTATGAACTTAATTTTTCCTTGACATTTTTCGAATTTTCATTGTTTTTTTTTAATTTTTGATCTATTTTCGAATTTTCGTTTTTGAAGATTTTAAAACGCTTTGATTTTTTCCAATTGTGCAATTTTGGAGGAGCCAACAATTTTTGACCTTTCAAAAATTTTGGAAATTTTGGAGATTTTAGAAATTTTAGAAATTTTGGAAATTTTGGAAATGTTGAAAATTTTGGAAATTTTCAAATTTTGGAAATTTTCAAATTTGGGAAATTTTCAAATTTGAGAAATTTTCAAATTTTGGAAATTTTGAAAATTTTGGAAATTGCAATTACACAATTAAAAACATGCAAATTACAATAAAATTGCAACAATTTCGGATAGTGCGGAAGGAATTTAGTAAACATCCGGTTGAGTGAGAGCTGGAGGAAATTGAAAAAAACGAGTGGCGACCCCAGTTTATTAGGTGAATTTCGCTGTCGTTTGCCGGCAACCAATAAAATGGTTATTGGATTTTGTTTCAGATTCTTCCGATTGATACCAGGACTCATAGCAAAAATTTTCAGGTTTCGAAAATTTCCGAAAATGCCCCTAAATTCAAATGTGTCTAAAAGTATATGTAAAAAAGTTTTAAAAAAAACGGAAAAATTTGGAAAAAAATTTTTTTCGATTCAGAAAATTTACGGAAATTGAACAATTTAATATCCAAAAATTAGAGATCAAAAAAAAATTTCAATCCCAAGAGTATGGCGTTATACTCCCATAACCCTCCAATTCCCTTCAATTCCATAAGCGCTCCCTGATAATAAGCCTGGGGCGTTGTCCGAGAAAAAGGAAAAAAAAATGAGAACAAAACAAGTCTATCAGGCGAACGTACCTCGTATCGTGAACCGATGAAAAGGTCATTGTCCCATGGTTTTTCCCCATTTTTTTCAAGCTCAGCTTTTACGAACACGTTGTAAGTCGTTAACGGCAATATTTCACATATTGTGACTTTATAATAATAAAATAAAAAAAATTGACATTTTAACATCTTGCAAAATTGAGGAAATTTTGAAAGTTCTGAAAAGTGAAAAAAAGATTAAAAAAAAATTAAAAATTAATTAACGGCTGAGAAAATTAATTTTTAATTGACAGTTTTTCAGTAACTTTTGTGATCCACGCGTAAAATATTATCTGCGACAGCATTACCCCCCCCCCCCCCCCCCCCCCCCCCCCCCCCACCGCCCACTGGCCCGCCCACCCCTCCTCCGGGTTTCACACGAATGCAAAAAAAATGAGAAAAGTGTGGGAAAATTTTTTTCAATGTATTAACGCTCGCTGCTGCCATTTAAGATACCGCAACCGAACTGCAAGGTGCGCTAATTATTATCGAACCCTGCTCCTCGTGTAGAGATGCCCTGTAATTTGACACGAGATACTCTTATCGCACAAATCGACGATACGATATGATAACGATATATTTATCACATAATCACTATTTGCAGGGAATGGCAATGGAAACTGCACTCTCTTGAGATAAGCTTTATCACTAATACGCCAAATGTTTCAGAATCTTTTTCGTTACCTTTGCTGTTTACTACATTGCCCGGATGTCGATGGTAGGTCCCACCACCCTAAGTGGGTGGGCCGGTGGTACTGATTGGGTGGGTGTGTATGTATGGGTGTCGGTCCATATGTGTATGTGTATGTGTATGTGTATGTGTATGTGTATGTGTATGTGTATGTGTATGTGTATGTGTATGTGTATGTGTATGTGTATGTGTATGTGTATGTGTATGTGTATGTGTATGTGTATGTGTATGTGTATGTGTATGTGTATGTGTATGGGTATGTGTATGTGTATGTGTATGTGTATGTGTATGTGTATGTGTATGCCTCTGTGTGGGTGTATGTGTATGTCTATGTGTGTGTTTGTGTGTGTGTCTGTGTGTGCTTGCCTATTCATGTGTTTGAATGTACAAGCAAAGTGAACAATGGAGTCATCCTCTATAGTACATGGTGGAAAATCCCTTGCAAACGCGCAATATGCAACCAAGGGATCTTTTTTATAGCCAATATTAAGGACTCAATCTGTGGGCAGAAAGTCAAGCGACTATCAACCGGGCATACGCAAATCAATACTCGTATGGAGCCTTCTGGAAAATTATCCATAAAATTCCGGGTGGTATGTTACATGTAATGTATGAATCACGACTGAGAACTGACATAACTTTGGAAAATTAAATTGTCGGAAAATGGAAAATTTGAAAAGGAAAACAAAAAATCTCATGCATTTGAAAGATTAAAAAAATATGAAAAAATCCAATTTTTCGAATACTAAAAACAGACAGCTAAAAAAAATAGAGAAAATGAAATGAGAGGTTCCAAAAAAATTAATGTTTCAAAAATAGCAAAAAAAAAAATCGGAATCGCAAACTGCAGAACTGCGCGTTTGCCTATTATATAATATAAATTTGATTTCCCGTTTGCTGGAGGCGACTTGACACCAATTAAAACTGGATCGCCCGGGCGGGTTTAAGGGTATTAAAATTCTGCAAAATTAATCCCATTGCTCCCTAATTCCCGGGGTGAGCTTTCCCGGATAATAAGTCTTGGGAGTTACCGCGAAAGAAGGGCGGAAAAAAGAAGGAGGCAACTAAGTAACTCTATCAAGCCAATGTACCTATATATTGCCTCAAAATGATGAAGGAGTCATTGACCCATGCCAGCAATATACACTCTACTCTATTTCGCTATACTCCTTGTTTTATCCTTCATGCAATGTATCTTCTCTCAAGATAATGCACTTACGATACCCGAGGGCAGAATTCTAACCCACCCATCGGACCTTTTGTTTCCAAATGGAAGCATTGTACTCGTCGGGGGTAATGTGTACAACTATAACTTGATCGGGTAACTAATTATCATCTTCACACTTTTGGAAATTTTCATTTTGCAAAATTTTCTGGAAATTTCGAACTTTTTGAAAATTTTCCAAATTTTCCAATTTTTCCAAATTTTCCAAATTTTCCAAATTTTCCAAATTTTCCAAATTTTCCAAATTTTCCAAATTTTCCAAATTTTCCAAATTTTCCAAATTTTTCCAAATTTTCCAAATTTTTCTAACTTTTTCCAAACTTTCCAAATTTTCCAAATTTTTCTAAATTTTCTAAAACTTCAAATTCTGGAATATTCGATATTCGTGAAATTGTTGAAGACTGTGGGGTTATTCAATTTTTCTTTCATATTTTCTTTTTACCCTATGGAACCGCAAAATTTATGGTATCGTTAATGCACTCATGATGTTCGAGGGTAGAATTCTAAGCCGCCCAACCGGCCTTTTGTTTCCAAATGGGAGTATTGTACTCTTCGTGGGTAATGTGTATCTATAGCTATAGCTAGGGTGATTGATGCAATTTTTGAAATTATGGACATCTTTGGAATGTTCAAAAAGTTTTAAACTTTCGAAGTGAACATTTCTCATCAACCTACACACACACACACCTACCCCCTCACCCACCCATCCGCCTACCCGCCCACCCATCCGCCAACCCGCCCACCCATCCGCCAACCCGCCCACCCATCCGCCTACCCGCCCACCCATCCGCCTACCCGCCCACCCATCCGTCTACCCGCCCACCAACCCGCCTACCCGCCCACCCATCCGTCTACCCGCCCACCACCCCGCCTACCTATTGAAGTCTCGAGTTGTTTCACTGTAGTAGATCCAATGCGCAAGAGATCCCTGGCAAGGTCACTAGGACCGGTTCAATCACTGTTATAAGCGAAAGAGAATATTTGATAAGATGTTCGTGGACGCATTATGAAGAATGACTCTTCCACCCCCTAACCCCATATATTGTACTGTCGTCAAAATTTTTCATGGCCTTCACATAAATAATCACCCTCTGAGGAAGATGAAAAAAATCCCAGATTAGATTATAAATGAACCACCTATCGAAACACTCCGGTAAAAAACGAGGCGAGGAGATCCATGAAAGTTGTTCGAACTGTGTCGATCGACAGTTGCAACATTGCAAAATCTACTTCCACTGAAGTTGAGAAGTACTACAACGATTTGGTGTTGTGCCAAACTACTGGAGATCCCTCTGAAGATTAGTTTGATCGGGTCAACCAGTGGACTATGCCAAATGGAATATCTGATCAGATGTTCGTGAATGGATTATAGATGATAAGCGGTCTATCGACTTGTCCCCATAATCCTATGGAGCACTTGACACTTCTGTTTGCAACCGAAGTTTTGATATCAATTCCATTACATTTGACATTTCAAAAATGCATTTTTTTTAGAGATTATGTATGTGCCTGTGTGTGTGAGAGTGTCTGTGTGGGTGGGTGAGGGTGGGTGAGGGTGGGTGAGGGTGGGTGAGGGTGGGTGGGGGTGGTTGAAGATGGGTGAGGGTGGGTGGGTGGGTGAGGGTGGGTGAGGGTGGGAGGGTGGGTGAGAGTGGGTGGGTGAGGGTGGGTGGGGGTGGGTGAGGGTGGGTGGGGGTGGGTGAGGGTGGGTGGGGGTGGGTGAGGGTGGGTGGGGGTGGGTGAGGGTGGGTGGGGGTGGGTGGGGGTGGGTGGGGATGGGTGGGGATGGGTGGGGGTGGGGGTGGGTGGCTGTGTGTGTCACCTTGATTTACCCCCACCAGTTCAATATAGCATCACCATACCGAACAGTTTCACCGGACCAATCATTGGTCCAGTCCCCATGAGATTCACCATCCGATATTCCTGAATAGATTAACAAAAATGACCCGTCTTCTATTGTCGCTACAATAATACAAGTACTTCTACAGGGCTATTCGAGGAATTTGAAGCCTCACAGTAGAATGCAAACCGAAGTTTGGAATAAGAGGCAGGTACTGTTTCCATTCAAGTTGAATTGAGTTCAGAAGTTGAACACTTGAATTCTGAGAAGTAAACGTAAGAGCAAGTGGGTTAACCATACTGCTTCAGGAACGAAGAAGTTTCGTTTCAAATTTGTTTGGAGTGCATTGCGAGAGAAAAATTAGAAGGAAATTGATTCTTCAGTTAACTGGCTACATGAGCTTTATACAAATTGTATTCTGCTACCTAGGCGTTGTCCAATTGAAACTTGGTAATTTAGCACAAAATTCTGATTGTTAATGATGGAAAAAAATATCGTAGGAAGTATCTATAGCTATAGCGTAGGAAGTACAGATTGGTGATCAGATCGCTGTAAGCACTTCATGTATATTCCCACGAGAGTTTCATTATCCTCTTAGCTTGAAGCGTTATTCAGATATGATGTTTACAAGAGATATACATTTCCAATTTTCCCAGCCTCTTTGCCTCCTGGACCAGTTTGCTAATGCAATCTGAGAACTCTCTGTGTATTTCTCTAATATATGAATTTTGCTCAAGCTCTACATACCTGGGTGATATTTTTACATCACGTCTTCCCACTCCCCCCTCTCCACCCCCTCCTCGCCCTTACCCTCCCCCTACTCCTCCCACCTCCCCATCCCCTCCTCCTCCCAACTCCCCACCCCCTCCTCCACCCACATCCCTACCCCCTCCTCTTCCCACATCTCCACCCACTCCCCCTCCCCCTCCCACCTCCCCACACCCCCACCCCCTCCTCCTCCCCGCCCCCCGATTGCCGCCACGACGGCAGTCGGAGATCACCTCCGAAAATCATAAAATTTTTTAAAGCCTCATCACATAAAAACCGAAATCAAACAATCCATACCTTTGATAAAGTCCACAGCCATCTCCAATCCATAAGTGTCCTTATCACAATCATCAAGTATATGTGCTCCAATTTTCACACCAGGCACAATACCGCGTTTATTCACCGCGTCTAAAGTGTAAAGCATAGCTTCAAGTGCTTGAACTCCACCTTGTGGCATTACAGGGCCACAAGTGACATTGTCCTTACGCTCATGAACCATCATAAGTCCACCAAGTACAAGTCCACCCTCAACAACTGCCTCCTTCTTAACTGGCCAGATGATTTGGCCAGTTCGCGAATTCTTCTCGATGGACCGCAGTAGCCGATCACTGTGTCTGATTGCATGCTTGGTCATTGGGTTTTGCAGGCGATGATGATGAAAGGAGAGCTCAGGAAGCCATTCGGCATCCGGATCACCTATGGCAGCATTGGTCAGTCTGGAGAGATGCTGGATGTCGTAGTTGAGAGCATCCAGGGATCTGTTCCGATGCTGGTGACTTTGATGACTGTCCTCAACTGGTGACCAACCTGAGGTGGATCTGTGTGCCCCATCGCAATGGCACATCCAGCCCAGCATCATCATCAATAGAAAGGTCTTCATGACTTTATAGTCATTATCACATGATATTGGTTATTGGAGATGACACTTTGATGGACCAGTCGAGATAAGCTGATCTTGGTACTCAGGGAAGCGAGGTCGGTGGAGAAATTGCGAGGGCAGTGGATTTTTTTTCAGCCATATCTGATGATGCAGGTTAACTTCTTGAGATCACTGGAAGAACTCCTATTGGTCGATTTCAAGTGCAGCGCGTTTGGATGCAACAACACATGGGGATTGGACTCGTGTGAGTCATGTTCTAAGGGAGACACGGAAAATGGCGGGAAATGGTAGTTTTGGCGGGTTCGCATGTAGCGACACGCGGTTCAATTAGGTTAACACTTTAGTTTTTTTTGTCACGTGTCGCTTTGTGATATGTCGGTGAAGAATCATCCTTGAAGTCCGTATCCGAATGCCTGACTTGAGAACAATTATCCAGTAACAAGATCAATGAATTTGAATAGAGGCACAGAAAAGGGCGGGAAGTGTTTCGCTTGGAGCGTTCGCATGTAGCGACACTCGATCGAACCGGTCACTTTTAAACTGCCGCCCTTTGGATGTTCGGAACACTTTGTGACGTGACGCTGAAGTAATTTAACGGAAACTCTTTTGAGTTGGTAAAATAATACAAGCTATTGAAAAAAATTAAAAAAAATTTAAAAATATTTTTAAAAATTAAAACAAAATTTTAAAAAATTTTTAAATATACTCGGGTCCTGATTTTTTTTTTAATAGCTCGAAAGAATTGCTAGGACGTCAGAATTGTAAATTCTTCATGCCATAGCGGAAAATTAAAATATCTGGATTTTCATGAAATCCGCTATAGCATCCTACTACATCCTCTTACCCAGGATTGCCGCTCGGAGGAGTTCAACGATTCATGCAATAATGTTCAACATCCATAATCAGTTCACAGGTGGTACACAGTTCACAGAAACGACTTTGCAACTGGCAATGACACCGAGCAGTCGGTTGTTTTTTTTCCTTCGTTGCAAAGACAGTCTGGAGACACATCTCCATAGGAGTAGCATCTGGATGTCCGCCAAATTGTACTACGAAAGTTTAGCATTCGAAATCCAATTTATCCACTGTTTCTTCATTCAATAGGTCAGGTTATCGATCATTTTTGCAATGAATTGTATGCATAGGATAGTTGAGGGATTTTGTAATAGAAGTGGTCATTCGCACGAAGTAAGTGTCATTTCTCACAAATTATTGAAGAATCAAAACTGATTCCAGAGAAAATGATTGATGATGTGGGGCGGGAAGTTATGACTCCGGGGTCGGTATGTACGTGTGTGTGTGTGTGTATACGTGTGTTGGTCCGTGTGTGAGTGGATGAATGGGCCGGTTGGTGGGTGGGTGGGTAGGTGGGTGGGTAGGTGGGTGGGTAGGTGGGTGGGTAGGTGGGTGGGTAGGTGGATGGGTGGGTGGGTAGGTGGATGGGTGGGTGGGTGGATGGGTGGGTAGGTGGGTGGATGGGTGGATGGGTGAATGGGTGAGTGGGTGGGTGAGTGGGTGAGTGGGTGAGTGGGTGAGTGGGTGGGTGGGTGGATAGATGGGCGAGTGGGTGGGTGGTTGGGTCGTTGGGTTTTCATGGAAAAATATTCACAGAAGCGAGCTCTGGATTTTCCAAATGATACAGTTAAGTTTGATGAGCTCTAAATGTTGGTTTCTGGCGGATTACGTCAACCAGTTGAAAATACTTGGTTTTAATTTCGTGAACTTTCGAAGAGAAGTTTTATCAAGCCAATTCACTTTGAAAGTTTTTATTTCATTCAAACGCAACTTCGAAGTCTTGGCATGGGGAGAAATTCTTTCCTGTGCGTCAAGGTTTTGAACAAACTGAGTTTCGCAATTGGTGTGGGGAGGGGCGAAGAGAGGGGGGGGGGGAGGTGGGGTGGGGTGTTTTGGGGAAGGTGCTAGAAGGAGTTAACAGGTTTGATAGCGAGGCCGCTTGACGTATTTTTTGAGGATCGTTCAGAGGACCCCATGGGATTTCTATATAAAGTTCATGCGTCCATACACCATTAAAACTATTTTGATGGGAGAATTATGGGAAAGAACTAAATAGAGGCCTTTGAGCATCCGCTCTTAGATCCCCTACATAAATTGCATCCAAATCTGTGAGGTATTTGGTCCACGAAATGTGTTGAAAGGGGCCAGTGAAATGCGATGAAAGGGAATTGCGATCAGTCCAGAATCGATGCACGAAAATGGCACGAGGTGGGGGAGGGGGGGGGGGTGATAAGGGAATACGATAAGGGGCATTAGGACTGATGGGATGGAAACAGAAAAAGGTGCTTGATGTCTTCAGCGGAGGAAGTGAAAGAGTGGGAAATACTTTGACACTTCGATAGGGCGGGGGGTGGGGGGGGGGGGGGGGGGGGGGGGGGGGGGGAGGTAACTTGTGCACGTGGAATTTTTTTTTTCAATTTTTCCTTTTTTTCTCAATACTTGAGAATTCGAATTATGATATTGGAAAGAAGGGTTTTGAATTTATTCAAAATATTTGAAATTTTTTTCAAAATATTTGCGAAATTTTTTTTTCTATTTCTCGTAACTTGAAATTCTTAGAGTTTCATGCAAAAAATTAATTGCGTTGAGGTAAAGAAGAACTAATCAGGCGGAATGAAAAAATCTCGTGGCATTGCCAAGTTTTGCATCACATCGTAATTCTGAGCACGGACATCTTGTCACAATGCTATTCTCTATAACTCTTGAAAATTTAATTATCCAAGAGCATTTGATTGACGACGGTATGCAAGAGGAATTTATCACGTGGAATTACGGATCTGCCGTTCAGTGTGCATTCCTCCCGTGGGAGAGATATTTTTTTCCCCTTTTTTTTTTTTTTTTTTTTCCTTACGGATGAAGGCTCATTTAGTCCGGATGACTAATTGATCGATGGGGGATTGTTGGAACGTTAGGGAAATGAAACTGTAACTGTAATAGTTGAAATCTTATAGACACCTGTTGCTTCAATTGCCCCATTGAAGGGAGACCATTTAATTGAATAATTTCCATTCATTCCGACACAACTTCAGGGTTAGATTTATCATTCTTTTTACCACCGCGACAAAGTTTTTCAAACTTCTCATTTTTCTGTGAGCTCAGACAGTTCACAATTTCTTGATTTTGTCTTTTCAAATTTTTCAGGTTTTAATTTTTTTCTTTTTTGGGTTCTCTGAGCACACACACACACACCTGTATGCATACCCCCCCCTCCTCCTCTCCTACACACACACATGCATACACCCCCCCTCCTTCACACACACATACACATACACATACACATACACATACACATACACATACACATACACATACACATACACATACACATACACATACACATACACATACACATACACATACACATACACATACACATACACATACACATACACACAAACTTACCTACAGAACTTTGGAAAAATTGGGGAAAATTGTAGAATGCTATTTTTTTAGAATAACATGAAAACGAATTGCCAATGAAGAGATTGTCATCCATATTTTTTCGATACACAGTCGTACTTGTTTTCTCAATTTCCGTGCAAATATCGCAATATGAAAAAATAAACAAACACAATAATTTCCGTTGTGCGTAGTAAACTAAAATGAAACTAATTTAAAATTTACATATAAACTCACAATGCAAATAATGCCGACTTTATCCCGATGCGAGATCTATTTCACACAGTGAATATTGCAATGAATCACGTGAGTGTACACAAGCTGTATTCGAATTTCTGGCCCAAGTACCACTTCACTTGGGGAGTGGGGGTGAAAGTTGACTTGGAATTGCGATGCAATCACAGTAGGAGCTTCGCTGCATCCGTTCGAATTGATTGGTGAGATCTTTCAAGCGAATTTCGATAATGAATTTTTTGTAGAAAAAAAATCAAATTTTTTCAAGTTGAATTAAAAAAAAAATTTCAACAATTTTGACATTTTCAATTTTTTTCAAAATTTTGGAAATTTTGGACATTTTTGGGAATTTTTTTCATTCTTTGAAATTTTGAAAATTTTCGAAATTTTCAATTTTTTTTTTTAACTCTGCAAAATTTTTCAACATTCTTGGAACAATTTTTGAAACATTTGAATAATGTGACTAATGAAAAAAAATCCAAAAAGACGGAAAAAGTTCCGAAAATTTTTGAAAATTTCAAGAATTCCCCAAAATCGGCGAATCAAAATTTTTCGATTAAAAAAATCGTAAATTTCCAAAAATGTCAATGGTGTGTATAGCACAATACACGCGAGCCTTCATGCGGTAATATCCATTGGAATTGATTGGTATCATTGAAGTGTACAAAATCGGATGCAATTCCGTAGAAAACCTTCAAAGAGAATTTCAATGATGTGCAATTTTTTGCCATTGCCCAACCCTATCAGAATTCCTATATTGAGTCCATATGTCCTTTTTCATCCCTCGAAATTTTTTTTCCACTCCACTTTCTATTTCCATGCAATGCAACAGCATTTTTTATTCATTTTGAATTCCTCAACGGATCAAAGAAAAATCAGGGATAACCAGAATGTGGAAAAATAATCGTGCTGTAGTTGTCAATCAGTCGGCATTGATTGAAAGAATATTTTTAAAAATTGAATGATAAAATACCCTTTGAGAATGATAAATAAAATGTGATACAAAAAAACAAAGTATGATTGTGAAAATTGCTGGAACATTTGTTCAGAATTATTTCCCTCCTATATATAGATATATCTAACTATAAATTCGCAGTGAAGTGATAAAACGAGGTAGGTCGACTTGCCTCGTTCTTTCAGGCCTATCTCGAGAGCAAGGAGAGATGGAGCAAATTTCCTAAAAAACTTTTTGTAGAGACGATCGGGCTCTACAAAAAAGTTCCCATAAAGATTTTCTGAGTGCTCTTAGTTCCTGAGATATTCATGAAAAACGAAGGCTACCGATAAACGCACTTACCTCGTTCTACCAACCCTCTTTTTTATGTGTGACTCGTTACCAAATGACGTTAGAAAAAAAATTGTTATACATTTTTTATCCAAAATTTGATTCTCAATAGAAAAGGTTATATATAAATTTCCTCTAAATCCACTTGTTTTCGAGATAAATCAAAAATTGCATAACGCAATTTTTTTGTGGGAAGCAAAAGCATTACTGGACTGGTTTCAAAACGTCACACACACTGACACACACCTATACACCCATTAAATAAACACTGTGAACCTCATGCATACTTGGCAATATGCATACGGAGGTATAAAAACAGTTAGTTCCATGTGTGATCATAATAACGGGCTCAATCGCAAAGTTAAAAAAGTGAAATCACTGTATTCATTTCTGGGGGAAAGTTCGACAAACTTTTTTTATCGGCATACAGACAAACATGTTTCACGAGAATATGTCGAAGGAATGGCGAAAAGTTGTGAAAGTGAGAAACCTTGAGGAACGATTTTGTCACACACACACACAGACACACACACACACACACAAATATTCGAAGAAACTTGTCACAGATTTTTTTACCCATACCTACACACACACACACACACCAACACACACACACACACACACACACACACACACAGATCGCGAACACATACACAGTTCGCGAAAATTTTCGTTTTTCCTTTTTGGATCATTATAACAGCTTTGCCTACAGGAAAATTAAATAAGAGTCGAGTCTATAGTTATCATTTTTGTGGGGAAATTGTGTTAATTTTTTTAGGGTAAATTAAGTGCACAGTTTTTAGCGAGAGTCATACACTTCGGGGGAAACTCAATTTATTGAGGTGCGTAGGAGTACAACCCTTCATGGGATAACGCGCGCGGCTCTGTGCCAGAGCAACCACTGGCGGGTTGGTCTGATTTTACCGTTGGGGTACTAACACACACCCCTTCTCCCTCTACCCCGCCAACCCCCCCCCCTCCCTCCCGTACTTCGACGATAGGTATCGGTTACTACCGCGCATCTCCCAGTCTAATATTTCATTACATTGGCGAGGTGATTAATTTTACTATATACATCCTTTTTCGCGCATTAATCGGTATTAGGGAGGTGCTTTGCAGAACATTAACGCGGTGGTAATTATGGAAAGAGCCTAATTGGATGGATCATTCCTGAAAATTGTGAAAATAAAAATAGAAATTTAGGAAATAATTGAAAATTTGAAAAAGAAAAAAAAATCAAGATTAGAGATTTTCCGACGATGAAAAAAAATGTTTTCCATTAATTGATTGAATGTTTAAATTTTTTGGTATTTTTTTTTTAAATTCTTTGGAATTTCCGGGAAATCCGATTTTTCAAATGCGAATTTTGGTAAAGTTTGGTGACCAAAAATTTACGGCATTTGTCGAGATTGGATGAAAAATTTGAGCAACTGAGTGAGTGATTCGTCGATTGCTATTTGATCAGTTGATTCCTTGCCTGGGTATGACCACAATGTGTAAGAGGCTGATTGTCTTTGATCAGTGCCATTAAGCTCGATGCAGAATGCGTTGAGCCTTGGTATTTCCTTGATCTAGGCAAATTGTGGTTTTCACTGATTGACGATACAGTATCTCTCGTTGCTCCAGTAGACATCACGTAAACGAAACTTGTGATATATGATAAATTGACATTATCTCCGTGGTGAAGCGGTGAGATGGTCTCACCGCCGCCGTTTTTCGAGTTTTCCAATTGTTGCCGAAAGGAAGGGATGAGGAAAGTTTGAAGAAATCTTACGCGAAACTGTGTAGAAGAAACGTGAAAAAGTGTGTGGGAGGTTGGGTGGGTGGGTGTTTGGATGGATGGGTGGTTGCATAGGTGATTGGGTGGGTGGTTGGATGGGCGGTTGGGTGGGTAGTTGGGTGGGTGGTTGGGTGGGTGGTTGGGTGGGTGGTTGGGTGGGTGGTTGGGTGGTTGGGTGGGTGGTTGGGTGGGTGGTTGGGTGGGTGGTTGGGTGGGTGATTGGGTGGGTGGGTGAGTGGGTGGGTGAGTGGGTGGTTGGGTGGGTGGTTGGGTGGGTGATTGGGTGGGTGGGTGAGTGGGTGGGTGAGTGGGTGGGTGGTTGGGTGGGTGGTTGGGTGAGTGGGGTGGGTGAATGGGTGGTTGGGTGAGTGGGTGGTTGGGTGAGTGGTTGGGTGGGTGGTTGGGTAGGTGGTTGGGTGGTTGCTCTAAATGCTTCATTAGATTCATAGTACAAGCATTTTGATAGCAATCTAATGCAGCTGACTATTGCTGAGTTGTCAGACTCGAAAATCATCCAGAATAACAAGAGCCCACTGTGAGACAGACCTGGCCATTTATGAAAACCGGCAAGTGAGCATCGGACCGAGAGTACAATGAAGTTATCGCGTGGGGAAACTCCAGGACAATGAATGTGTACGATAACGGATTGGAGCGTAAAGTTGAAATAACTCATGTGGAAATGTATGCTTTGCATAGGTAGAACTGTTTGTACGGTTCATTCACTAGTACAAATTCTCAATATTTGTGTTTTCAGATGAATCCAGTTCCAGGTTTTTCGGAGATTCTCTTTCCAATGGAGGGTTTCCAATCATGCAAATACAAGACGATTATGGGGTGGGGTATAAAGGAGGAAATGTGACAATATTTGCTTTGCAGAGAATATATTTTCACTTCTTATGACAGTATTGGAATTCATGGTGTGAATTTATGATGTGTGTAGTCAAATTCCAGAAGTGTGATGTTATGCGAAGTTTCAGGGTATTCCATGGGTGGAGTACCCACCCACACCCACCCCCCACCCACACCCACACCCACCCACACCCACCCACCCACACCCACCCACACCCACCCACACCCACCCACACCCACCCACACCCACCCACACCCACCTACACATATCCCCAACAACACATAAACATACACACACTCACCCACCCACACAGCGTACCCAGCAAGCATCTGGAAGAAGCGGGTTCACATCCCAGTCTCTCCATCCCGAGCTCATAATGACCGGGAATTAATTAGTGTGATCGGGAACCTAAGCAACAAAGTCTTCCGAACGTTGAGAAAATTCCGGAAATTTTTTAATATTAAAAAAATGCAATAATAGCAAGATTGAAAAACTTCGATATTTTAAAATTACCCGGCAGAAAATATCGGCATAATACCATAATATTGATTCTGTCACTTTCATCCATAAACCCCGAGCCATCTCCACCTGCTCCTGGACTCGCACATTTTCACATGAAACGATGGGTGAAGACATAAGAATCCCTGCCATAGCATTTCATACCCGTTGAATCTCAAAAATTATGATCTGCCTTGTGTGAAAAATATGCGACAGACAGCTTTGACATTTGGCCCCCGGGATTGTGATATCGTAGAAAAAGACATCTGTCAGCATAACTCCGGCGAGACAGTCCATTATTTGCTGACCTATTCCATCGTTTCCGCATCATTCAGGGCTGGGTTATAACTTATTGCAGATAGATGGGTGAATACACAACATATAAATGGCATATAGTCATCATCATCGACCGGTCGAATCAATAGTTCCTCCCTGTGTGTGAGTGTGTGTACGTATTTTTCCTGTACATTTTCCTGCTGTATTCATCTCCAAATCAGTTAACTCTCGACCTCTTGTCATAAGCACTCAATGATTCTCCCAAGCGTAACTGTATGCTCCTGTATCACAGAAAATGTGTAATTACGATTTTACGACTGATCGATGGTCATTCAATATGCGCGGCATATGCCATTACGCGAGTAATTGTATTTCTACGCACCAAAGAACACTGGGTATTGAGTACTGCATCATTGTTCCCCAAATTTATGAATATTGAATCAATAATTCCGTAGCCAAATCATTATTTGGGAGAATAGAACGAAATTTTCAGCGGCTTGCATTCCGAAAATATACCCGCCTGCATATTACAATGCAAGTACATTGCATTGATGAAATGACGTGAAAAGCAAAATTGAGTTGACAAGATAATAATATTGGAATTTGAACAGATCAAAACTTGTGGGATAGAACACCCAACCCTACCCACCCACCACCACCCACACCCACCCTTCCACTCACCCACCACCCACACCCACCCACCCATACCCCCCTACACCCACTCACCCATACTCCCCCCCCCCACACCCACCAGCCCACCCACTCACCCAAACCCACCCACACCAACCCACACCCACCCACAGCAACTGACACCCACCCACAGCAACTGACACCCACCCACACCCATCCACACCAACCCACATCCACCCACCCACCCCCACCTACTCACACCCATCCACACCCTATTACATTGAAAAATGTTTTTTTTTTTCAATTTAAAAAAGCATGTATATATATGACATCATATGTATTAAAAAAACGACAAGAATAAAGAATAGAATATAGCTATGCATTCAGTTGGAGATGTGCCTAGATTATTATGAAATGATAATGGGACATTTTGTGGTGCTGCATTGAATGGGTAGAAGTTATTATTATTGTAAATCCAGAGTAAGTTATTATCAGGTTCGTATTTATTTTGCATTGTATATTGTGCATACTATCGCATTGGGAAGAAAAAAAAAGTCTGTCTGTACAACACGTTGGCCTCTATAGAAAACGATGTAGTGCAGTTTTCATTGCAAGAAACCTTACAAATCGCCACTGCCCGAGGGCCTTCACAGTATTCAACTTTTGAAGTAATAATTACTCGAGTGAGATGTTGCAATTCGTTGACAATTGCTGATGCTGTTGAAATCTTATGATGGAGATATAAAAAAAAGATAAATAAAATAAAAAAATGAGGAAGAGGGTTAAGGATTTACTTGGGCGGCGGGTGGGGGAGGCCGGCTCTTTCATAAATTCCAACCAATAGTAGGAACATAGATAGGGGGAGGGAGAGGGGGAGGGGGAGGGGGAGGGAGATGGGGAGGGTGAGGGTGAGGGAGAGGGAGAGGGAGAGGGAGAGCGAGAGGGAGAGGGAGAAGGAGAGGGAGAGGGAGAGGGAGAGGGAGAGGGAGAGGGAGAGGGAGAGGGAGAGGGGGAGGGAGAGGGAGAGGGAAGGAAGAGGGGGAGGGAAAGGAAGAGGGGGAGGGAAGGGGAGAGGGAGAGAGGGGGAGGACGGAAACTGTAGGTGATGTTGAATACAAATAATGAGACGTACAGTGGAAAAACTTGACATTTCGATTTTGCCATTAGTGTACCCATTCCTGATTACCCTTTCCCTTGTTTCGCCAATTTTCTCCAAGCAGATTAGAGATAAAAATGAGAAATGGTTCATTGTGTACTTTGCTAGGAAAGTAAATCTCTGACAAATAGCTCGAGACCAATGCCGCGAAAGCCCTGTTATCTCGGATGCTTCAGGTAAATCCAGTTGTGCTTGGTACGAAGGGATGCAAGCTGAGTTTGACAAATAAACGACGTCAAAAAGCTTTAAACCGTCCCTACCGTCACCCAAGTGGACGTACAAATTCATCGAAATGAGAGTCAAGATAACGAGTTTTTATGCTGCAAGTAAATCTCATTGGGCTTGCCTTGTAATATAGTACTATTGAAAATACAATTGTTGGAAATATCTACAGATATTTGGTAGCTTTTTGAAGACAAGTATAAATAAACCTCATAAAAAATCAGATGTGTGGGTGGGTGGGTGTGCATGGGTGGAGGTGTGGGTGTGGGTGTCGGTGTGACTGTGACTGTGGATGTGGGTGTGGGTGTGGGTGTGGGTGTGGGTGTGGGTGTGGGTGTGGGTGTGGGTGGCTCAGTCGGGGAGGGTGTGGGTGTGTGTATTGCGTGGTCTTGGTAGGGGGGGAAAAGGGGTGTTTCCACTCAAGAATTCATAAAGGTGGAGGGATAAAAAGAAAAAAAGTTTTTGAACTTAAAAAAGCTGTAAATGTCAAGGAATTCCGAAAATGGTAACAATTTCGCAAATAAGAGCAGCCAACAAAATCTTATTAGTCTGTAACACAGAATGTCCTTACTGCTATCGGAGAAAAGGTGATCCAGTACTGCATCTGCTACCGAGAATAATTTTTTATGTGTATAACCGTGCTGCAAGCATCTATAATAATTTTAAGGGACTCTTCCAGTTTATGGAAAGCTGTAGGTCACGTTCGTTTATTCCGAAGCTCTTACAATGTCCTCGAAAGTTTCAAAAAATTTCTAAAATTCCCAAATTTGTCAGAATGCAGTCTTTACTACCGCCGCAAAAGAAGGTGATCTGCGGCCTTTGATACAGTGAATAATTTTTAATGTCTGCAATATTGATGCGACAGTCGATAACACTTTGGGGTGAATCTCCAGGTTCATTGGAAGGCTCTAGTATCCGCATCAGCTCAACCGATGTGCTGCAGAAATTGGCAATACCGACCGACGTACACATTTACCGACGCTGACCATGCGTTGACTTGTATCACTCGGGTCGCACCAACAACGGTCACTGTCACTTGGCTCACTTGAGTACACAGCCAAAATTGCGCGGTAGCTCGATAACAAAAAATTTCTCATATTTCAAGGATATTTTCTCGAAATTCTAAAATTTTAAGGACTGTAATAATTTTCAGAAATATAAAAAAATATAAAATTCATCAAAAATAAATTTGGAAAATTGCCAAAAATTCAATGGAGCTGAAAATTAATGCTCGCAATGGCTCTACCATTTTTTTTCTCAAACTAAATATATATATATATATATATAGGTATAGTATATATATATTTATATGTATCGGCGGCGCGACGCCTATCATGCGACCGACGACATTGGCCATTGAAGGAGTAATAACTCGCAATGCAAACAATTATACCCAGTCTCAAATGTACCTCGCCCAACGTTTCGAGCCACTTTCCGTTTCACGAGCCAAAAAACCCTAATCACGACTTCCATTTCCTCGTCTCAAGCTCTCCCACTCAAAAATGTTAATCCCAGGATGCGCAAAATCTCAGATGATCCATCTCATCTAAATGCAAATCTTCCTCAACAAAGGCAAAACCAATGGTGAAACACATTTCCTTTTATATCCGCATCTCCAATTACCCGCACTCTAAAAAATCTATTTTCGAATAAAAAAGCTCACTCATGTGTTATAAAATCCGGAGCCATTTGGAGCTGCAAGGGTGTGGGTTAAAGGGGGTAAAGTACTTTAAGAAATCTTCAGGTTTTTTCCTATTTTTCACACATTATATCCTGGGAATGAAAATTTTGTGCTTAAGAGCATTTCTTCGGAGGGGCCTACTGGACACCCATCCAGGTAGGTGGGGCCAACCCAATATTTTTAATGATGTAGTTATGTGGGAACTTCTGGTCAAATCCCTTCTATACTGTTGCCATGAAAATGGAGAGGTATCATTACCAGCTTCGAGACGCGCAATCAGCCCTTACAAAGTTTTTCCTTCCTGTATCATTTATTCTTGTGACACGTATAAATCTTTCTTGCTTCATTATTGACAGAGAAAATTTGTCATGGTGAAGTAGACATATGGTGGAGTAAGCCATGGATTTTTATCATCAGAGCTTTTTTATCCAGCAAAGGGAATCATTAGTTTTGGGAAGTTGTCGTCCTTGAAGATATTTTTCAGTTGGGGGATCTGGACATTTGAATGGGAGGATAATGCTTGGAGCAATGAAAACATTTAGCGTTTAGATCGAAATTTTTTTTAGTGTCCAGAATTGCTAAATTCTAATTGTTTTGAAATTTTTGAAATTTTTGAAATTTTTGAAATTTTTGAAATTTTTGAAATTTTTGAAATTTTTGAAATTTTTGAAATTTTTGAAATTTCTGAAATTTTTGAAATTTTTGAAATTTTTGAAATTTTTGAAATTTTTGAAGTTTCCGAAATTTCATCAACCAACATATATATATATAAGCATTTATATATATATAAGCATTTATATATATATAAGCATTTATATATATATAAGCATTTATATATATATAAGCATTTATATATATGTAAGCATTTATATATATATAAGCATTTATATATATATATATATATATATATATTCAGGTTATGTCAACATACAAAAACTTAATCAGCCGTAATTACAAAGTATAGTATAGTGAGTTAGAATATCAACCCTCCCCCCCCCCCCCCTGACGTGCAAATACCCAGTTCCTGAACTTCCCATAAGCAAAGAAATACCTCGCTACACCCACTAAACCTGGACTCACCTTTGATAAAATCCACCGCCATTTCCAGCCCATAAGTGTCCTTGTCACAATCATCAAGTATGTGTGCGCCAATTTTCACACCGGGCATTATCTCCCGCTTGTTGAGCCAATCCAAGGTGTACAGCATCGCCTCGAGTGCTTGTACACCACCTTGTGGCATTACTGGACCACAAGTAACACTATCCTCTCTCTCATGTATCATCATTAAGCCACCTAGCACCAAATCGCCCTCAACCACCGCACTGTGTTTTACCGGCCATTGATTTGAGGATACGTGCGTCGAGTTTTCACCCTCACTGTTCTCCACACGTATATCACTGTATATTGTGACGGGCTTTTCCGTTGTTTGCCAGGACATGGGAACTGTCGGCTCACTGAATGAGCTATTCGGCTGGCTGATAATGACATCATCATGAATTACGATTTGTGTAGCATTCGATTCGACGAAGAATTCCGAATGATCTGATACGGCCCCATAAAATTCATCTGCAGAATGCTTGGATGAAACATTGGCTGCGATGAAGGCTGTTGATGCGAGCTGATCAATAGCACCTGATCGAGCAGAAGACTCGTTGGCTGGGCCACTGGGGAGCTTGGGATGTTTGGGGAACAATTGTGGATGTAATGGGTGAGCTGGTGCTGGGGAGGGATCAAAATCATCACCTTCTCCAATACCTGTTGGATTGGTCAGGTAGGGTGCAGGTGTCGAAGCTGTCACTTCAAACCCATCAATAATATCATCTGATGAACCTTTCAATATCGTGGTACCTTTTCCAAAAACGATTGGATGCAATGGACCTGGAATGGCTAGCGACGTTGGTACCAATGGATCCATGCCATCCGTCTGGTCTTCAACATCAATGACACTCCTTGGAGATGCTGGTATCGTTGGACTCACTGCTGTCAGCTGATCAGTAACATATGCTGTAGAAGCTTCGTCCGATGGATCCATCAACATCTTGGTGTCATCTCCAAAACCGCTTAGATGTCCTGCATCTGCTGGTATCCTTGAAGCTGTCGATCCAAACGGATCAACACCATCCGATCCTTTGGTGGTTGTGTCTGGGTCAATAACTTCTCCCAACTCTTCTCCATATGCTGAATCCGTTGGGTCAACGGAATATGCAGATGATGGGGATCTCATGATTTGTGATGATGAAGCTCCAATAATCCCAAGCACACCAGTCTTCCCAAAAGTTGGACGTTCTCCATGGTTCATCAGCCTGTCATCCCCAGATAAATTCTCCATGTTGATTTTCCTTGTCTCCGAATATCGATCATAATCCCTGGTGAGAAGTTTCCTACGTTTGGATGGTGCACTTGTAACAAATGGCTTTGGCTTTGATTTGATAATGTAAGTTTGGAGATTCCTCGGTTTATCGATTTCCAGTGTCACCACAGTGGGCAAAGTACCATCAGTGTCTGGACTTTGTTCTGATACATGTATACCTTCTGCCCCAGTGGATTGCCCCCAGATGGGTGGGGGTGGGAGTGGTGGGTTCAATTCATTCTTGATGTCTGATGGATGTAACTCGGATGTACGAAACTCAGTTCCCTCAACAGCTGATGTCATTGGGAATTCATGGTTTTCCGATGTATTGGCTTGGGTTATGGGGGGTTTCATGGTGTCACGCAGAGGTCGGGTTATAACAGTGATGTTCACTGGGTGACAGTTTGATTCACGGTCAGGTTTTATAGGGCGTCTCGGTGTTGTTTGAATTATGGATTTTTTTGGAGCAGTTGTGAGTTGATGATGCGGCATTCGGCTGACTGAGGTATTGGTGTCATTAATATATCGTCGCTGGTACGTTGTTGATAATGGGAATGGGAATTTTGCGTCATTAGTCATCCTTTGTGGGGAATGTGGTGAGTGATCAATGGGGGTGGTATCCGCTGATCGAGATCCGTGAATATCATCTTGATGTGATGAATTGGTAATTTTGGGTGGGGTGAAAACGCTGGGGACATTTGCATCTCCAGGAGGGTCTCCAGGGTCTCTCCTTCCAGGTTTATTTGCAGATTCAGCTTCGTCTTTAATGAACATTTCGTTGTGGATAAAATCTGCGGATGGAATTGCGGCTAGCATTTGCGAAGTGTCGGATTGTCCATTATTCCTTGGCTCCATCATCTCAGTGGACTTTCTCCCCATCACAACTTCACCAGCAGCACCTGGCATTTCTCTCTCTTCAGGTAACCCAGCGTCAGCATTGTTTCCATCGATCGACAAGTGGCGTTCTGCTGTTGATATTTTTCTTGATAATTGAAAATGTTTCACGGTTGAAAGGGTTGGCACTCCATTCGCCGTAGTTGATGTATACCTAGACTTTTCAAATTTTCGACTATCGAGAACTGAAAGTTGCAATATTTTTCCGTCACTATGATCGATCTGCGCTGATGGATTTCCATCAAAGTTGGAGTGATTGGGAATAGCTGAGCTGGGAAAAGTTTTTTCGTCGTCTATGTGACTTTCAGCAAACTTGGACTTGATTTTTGACGTAATGAATTCTCCAGATTCCTCACCAACTTTTGATGGCGATATCTTCTCTAGGTAGTCGTTGGTTCGATGTTGTCCTTCATCAAAGCTTGTTGTACAGTTTATGTAAGGTGGTGAGTCTGGGGGGTGGGGAGGGGGTGGAGGAGGTGGGGAGGTGCCCAGGATCATGTTGGAGTGCTCAAGGGTAGCTGAGGTATGCGGAGTTTTTTCAGGTTCAGTAACTGTCTTCGGTTCATCAGCCTCTTCTGATTGTCGTTCCCCACCAAGTCTGCTGCTTGGACCTAGATCCGAAGCTTCTTGGTGGGTGGGACGATCTGATGATTCATAGTCATTTGCAATACTGGAAGCAACATCTGAATGGTTGGGTACCGAGCCGGAGTTGGTGGGAATGGCTGTCTGAGCAGGGTTTCCATCCTTGCTCTTCGCTGCTGATTGCCAGCTGTCATCAACATCTTTGCTGCTATGGTCCAATGTGTCATCCGATCTTGCTGGGTTTTTAGCGGCTAAGCGCTTTCCTAAATCTCCAGATGCTGGGAGTAGTGAGCTCAATAGCAAACTCTGGCCCAATGCTGTCTGATGCATTGCATTGGAGTACCTTGGATGAATCATGCTGGATGGATTATTCCGTATACCTTTCCCAGTATCACCATTTACCAAAATTGTCCAAAAGGCCGCGAGGGCCATCCAATCACACAGTCCCATCACGGTCCTGGCACGCTCATACTTCAATTCTGAAACAAGATAAAGACAATCAGAACTAGTTTGGCAAATGTTGGTAATCATGGAGAAGTTATAATGACATCTAAAAGGTTTTGCATCGACTACTCCCTGGAATATGTGGCCAGGGTCTTTTAGGGGTAAAATTTTGGGGTGGAAATGAAGAATTTGAATGACAGAGCTTTAGCGGTGAGCCATAATGTGATAAAGGGAGTTTTGAAACTGGCGAAATAGAGAGCATTGTGCACGCATGGGAGTTAGTTGCAATTTATGTAGCTATTTGCCATTGGGCCTTTGTACCATGGTTAGCAGTATTTATGAAGCTGAGAACTTGGGGAAAGCTCACGTAGCACAAACCCGTGAGTTATGGATTTTTCAATGGAGATCAAGTTTTCAAGAACAAACAAGAGGGGGGGGGGGGAGTGAAAAGGAAGTAATAATTCGTTAAAAATAAAAGTTTTCGAGGTTGGTCAGTGAAATCAAATATTTTGAAGAAAATGGTGATGCATGGTTGGGGAGCGGTGGCGGGGAGGGAATTTGTAAAACCAAATCTCCAAAAATGCGTTATTTTTGAGGAGGTTGTTGTCATCGAAAAATTATTCCGGGGAAATTGCTCCCGAAAACGTTTTCTCGGAAAATTGTTCCCGAAAATTTAGTCCGGAAAATCGTGGAAAATTGTTCTCGGAAGAATGCTCCCAGAACCTTGTTCCCAGAACATTGTTCCCGAAAAATTGTTCGCGGAAAATTGTTCCCAGAACATGGTTCCCGGAAAATTGTTCCCTGAACATTGTTCCCAGAACCTTGTTCCCAGAACCTTCTTCCCAGAAGCTTCTTCCCAGAACCTTCTTCCCAGAACCTTCTTCCTAGAACCTTCTTCCCAGAACCTTCTTCCCAGAACGTTCTTCCCAGAACCCTCTTCCCAGAACCCTCTTCCCAGAACCTTCTTCCCAGAACCTTGTTCCCAGAACCTTGTTCCCAGAACCTTCTTCCCAGAACCTTGTTCCCAGAACATTGTTCGAGGAAAATTGTTCCTGGAAAAAGGATCGCGAAAAATTATTCCCGGAATTCCCGGAACAATGATGGTGAAAAATCGTTCCGAGAAATTTGCAAAAACCTTCCCCTCGATAGAAATTCTCCAGAGAACATTCAACACGGGTTCCAACGAGAGTAATCGATTTGGGCTTACCCGAATTCACCCACCCTTCATGATGTAATAACCGCTCCCGAATGAGGGACTTGATATCGGACATTTCCCTGGGGGAAAATTTTCCGGGGAACAATTTCCTGGAAACGATTTCCAGGGAATACAACTCCGAGAACTGTTCTTTTACAGGGGGGGGGGGGAGAAGGGGGTTGCCCTCTCTTTCGAGATTCGACCCCATTTCTTCAGGAAGTATGTAGATATTGACATGAGGAATGGTTTATATTCCAGTCTTTGCCTCCACCTGCATTATCTAATAAAAAAGTTTTTTTGTGTTTCACTCACCGATTGGTAATTTTTATTTTGTTTAGGAATATCCGGAAGGGTTGAGTAGAAGACAGAATTAATTTTTATTATTTTTTCTTGGCAATATATATTTTTTCGGTGAAGATATACTTAGAAATGTGCTGCAGTGATTTCTGCGAACTTTATCTACAATAGTCTATTCCACTTGACAGGAGGACAATTATTGGACGCAATAATACGAAGAAAAAAAAAACAACAGTCAACGTTAGTTCTAACCAGTGCAATTGGATATTGTGGAAAGTTTCCGTTTGGATGGAATGCAATGAAACTTCTGTAAACAAGATTTTCTTCTTTCAGTAGTGAGGGAAGTGGAATTAAACAGCGGATTGTGCGGTTGAAGTGAGGCTTCAAACTGCGTTCACGCAGACATTTCTTATCCGGAGCTTGGAGAACAATTAATCGATGGTTAATTGTTCGTCTGGATTGGCCGGCAGTTTGATTATATTCTCGAATTTTGTAGGATTTTTTTGGTGCATTTTCAATTTTTTAATTTTACAAAAACTTGAATTTTTAAAAACATTGAATTTTTTCAAAAATTGAATTTTTGAAAAAAAATTGATTTTTTGGAAAAAGTGAATTTTTGAAAAAAATTGAATTTTTTAGAAAAATTGAATTTTTGATAAAATTGAATTTTTGAAAAGATTGAATTTTTGAGAAAATTAAATTTTTGAAAAACTTGAATTTTTGAAAAACTTGAATTTTCGAAAAAAATTGAATGTTTGAAAAATAAAAAATTCTGCAGTTTTTGGAATTTTCCCAACGTTTCAAAATTGTGATATTAAAAAAAAAATTATTTGGATGTGGCATTTTTGAAAAAACCCTTGAAATTTTTGGAAATTTTCCTCCAAATTTTCATCAATTCTCGGATTCAACTTGTCTCTCTCATTTTTTGGTTATTTGTTCATCTTCACGCTTTGACACCTCCATTTTATTTATTCAGCCAGCATCCCTCATCATTCCACGCGCTCTATCATTGACACTGCTGGTGAATATCAATTGAGAGCAATATCCTCGACTTGCTGAACGACCGCCAAAAACATCCAACAGGTTGTTGAATTTTATTGGTATGCTTCACGAGTCAAGGGTTTTTGGTACTCCAGAAGGCTGCTCTATCATATTTAATCGTAATATTCATTGATATTACGATGTATAACTCATTCAAAATTTTGGAATTTCGGAAAATTTTGGAATTCTCAACATCTTTAAATGTAAAAAATTTCCAAGTTTTGGAAGTATTTGCAAATTTTTGTATTCATCCGCAGCAAGCGCCGCGAGGTTTCTATCGCCAACCAAATTTTTTCAAATTTTCCAAACTTCCGCAGTTTTCAAACTTCTCAACCACGCGCAAAATTCCAAAGCGCGCAAATTTGTAGCCAAACACTAAAAGACCAAAGACTGCAAAATGTTTAAAATTGCAAAAAGCAAAATCAGAAATGCCAAACAGTTGTGTACCTTGCTGTACCACCGCATCGTTATATTTATCGACTACATCGCGACATGAAAGCGGTAGATCGCGCGAATTCCGCGGGATAACATAGTAATTGAATTTCGCGCTCATTATTCCCAGGATTCAGGAGGTATAATTATGCCGTGGGAGTTTAGCTTCGCACATTTATCACAATCTCACCGCAATTCTCGAATCTATTAAGTCCTTTCCATCGATTCATCCAAAGTTTTACACTCAACGTCAAAAGCACGTGGCCGCGGTTACTTGGTGGTGCCTCATATTTCACGGGAGTTTCGATAATTGCCCGATTGCCGAGTTTAGAATAGCTTCAGGTACCACGTAATTTGTGTTGAGTTGATGAGGAATAGTGTCGTTTAAAGTATTCCGAATTCTCCAAATTTACGACCTAACGGAGCTCGCTCCGAGTGTGTGTGTGTGTGTATGTGTGTGAGTGTGTATGTGTGTGTGGGTGGCTGTGTGGGCGGGTGAGTGGGTGGGTGGGTGAGTGGATGGGTGGGTGAGTGGGTGGGTGGGAGAGTGAGTGGGTGAGTGGGTGGGTGGGTGGGTGGGTGGGTGGGTGGGTGGGTGGGTGAGTGGGTGGGTGGGTGAGTGGGTGGGTGGGTGACTGAGTGGGTGGGTGGGTGTATGTGTGTGTGGGTGGGTGTAGGTGGTTGGGTGGGTGGGTGTGCGGGTGGGTGGGCGGGTGTGCATCTATCATCTTTCTTAATTTTAAACCTGTGCCCTTAACCGCTCACGTACGTGGCCTCAATTACGCGCTCCCTGCTCGTAATTCACCGGAGTTTCGATAATTACCCAATTCCCGAGTTTAGAATAGCTTCCTGGAGGAAGTGATTTGTATTGCGGAGGCGTGCACCGCCGTCTTTTAGGGCATTACAATTCTTGTAATGTTTGCGGATGTTTCGATGTATTTGTAATTTTCGGAAATGTTGAAGGTTTTCAATTTTTGGAATTATACAGTTTTTGAAATTTATGGAACGTGGTAACTTTCGGAAACATTGAAATTTTTCGAATTTTCAAAACTTTCGGAATTTGGGAATTTTTGAATTTTTTCAAATTTTTCAAAAATTTTGGATTTTTGAATTTTCTGGTTTTTACAAATTTTGGAAATTTCCCAAAATTTGGAAATTCTGGGTTTTTATGAATTTTTCAAATTCTTAAATGATTTGGAATTCTGCGCAAACTTTCGAGGCAATGTTATTTCATTGCCCAAGTCCACAATAGTTTCGATAATTGCGACCTCGTCGAGTTTAGAATAGCCTCGAGTACGGAGTGATTTGTACTGAGGCGGTTCGGAGAATAGCGTCTCTGGGAGTGGACCATTTTCCGCAAACTGGTATTTCCATGGGTTGGGATTTCAGTCGAAGCGAGAGGGTAATTCGTTCCTGCGGTCTAATCGACATTTATCCAGTGATTTTTCGAGTCCCTAGCACGGTAAAAATAGTGGGATTTAAAAATAGTACGGTTTGCTGCAGTAAGCTATTTGAATTTACAGCCGGAACTTTTTTCCACCATCCAGGGGATTTCCTCCTATTTTTTCCCTTTTATTTTAAGCTTTTTTTGGGATGTGAAAAAAATCATGCGTGCAGTATGCCATTTCCTATAAATAAATCTTTAGCTTCGAAAATTTACAAAACTTTTGAAATCCCCAGAGTTTTTTTTAAATTATGGGAGTTGTTGGAAATTTGGAAATTTTTCAAGTTTCGGAAATTTTGGAAATTTGGGAAATTTTGGAAGTTTCGGAAATTTTGGAAATTTGGGAAATTTTGGAAATTTTGGAAATTTTGGAAATTTGGGAAATTTTGGAAATTTTGGAAATTTTGGAAATTTTGGAAATTTTGGAAATTTTGGAAATTTCGGGAAGATTCTTTCGCTTGACAAAAAAATTTTCTCCAAAATTCATTCCAAGTTCTCCAGATAATTTCGAGAATTTTTTCCCCCTGGTGCGACATTTGAATTTACCTCCGGAACCTTTTGCTTCACCCGCGTCATTTCCATGCTGGTGCTTTCGGTTTCATTCATGGCAGTTTTCGAGATATAGCTCGACGAATATTGCGGAGGTCAACGATAAAAAAAAAAATTCGAGCGAACGTTCTGCAGATGTCATTGCACTAGGTAAAAAGAGGATGTTTCCTGCACTATTTTTTATTTCAGACTATTAGGAATTGTCACGAATTGCTAAAAAAGTCAATTGGATTCAGTCTAGTTATCTGGTCGCCAGATTCAGAACAGCTACGCAATAATCATTAATGAGCCTGTACTTTTGGGAATTTAATTTGGGATGTGTACATGTGGATGGGTATGTTTACATATGTGTGTATGTGTGTGCGTGCGTAAATGAGTATGGATATATATGTATATAAGTGTGTGTGGGTGTGTGTGGGTGGGTAGATGTGGGTTGGTGGGTGTGGGTGGGTGTGGGGGGGTGTGGGTGGGTGTGGATGGGTGTGGATGCCTGTGGATGGGTGGGGGTGGGTGAATGTGGGTGTGGGCGGGTGGGTGGATGGGTGTGGGTGGGTGTGGGTGTGGGTGGGTGGGTGTGGGTGAATGTGGGTGTGGGTGCGTGTGGGTGTGGGCGGGTGGGTGGGTGGGGATGGGTGGGTGTGTGTATGTGAGTATATGAAGTTAGATATGAAATAACGGAGGAGTATGTGAAGAAATTTCTAAATATATGACATTATCAGCACTTTTTACGATATCCCCGGAAAGCTTTTCATTTCATTCCCATATTTTTAGGTTACATTGACAGATACTTTTGGCCCGTGCCATAATTCAATATTATAGACGAAATAGAGGCGATAAACCGGAAGTTGGAGAAAAGTAACTTTAGAGTGATTTTTTTACTACCTCCCAAACTCTTTCCAGGCTTGATTTGGCCCTCGACCAATCGAAGAAATGAGACATCAAGGGGACGCGGAGTGAAGAAATTAAGGTCGAGTTGGGTGTGTGGATTTGGCAGTTGATGGTGGGAAAAACATAGAAAAAAAGTTCGGGGAGAAGAAGGTTTTAATAGGGCCGGAAGTCACGAACATTTTTTTTTCATTCTTGAAATTTTTTTGGATTTTGGACGTTTCAAAATTTTTTCAATTTCTCAAATTGTTAGAATTTTCGTAATTTTTGAAATTTTTGCAACAATAAACTTGCAAAATGGAAAGAAATCGGTATCACCCAGAAAAAAATACACAATATTCTCAATTTAGCTCACAAAATCTTTTGTGCAAATCTGGAAGCGCATTGGGAAAAGCTGTCGCACGAAAAAAAACATGCACTAATCACACTTCTATTGTTCTCACTCAGGTCAGCGGTTTTCACACCAGCAACATCGAATGCCACTTACTTTCCACCGAGCAAATGACTCTGAAACATTAATACCAACAGGAAAAACCACTGGTGCAATTTTGACACATAACGCCAGAAATGTCAGTGTAACATACACAATAACAAAAAAAAATGGGGCACTCGCGGGAAAATTTCAACCATTCCGCGAAATTTTGAATTTTTTGCAAATTTTCGAAAATACAAACTTTCATGATGGGACCCATTTTCTGGCCGTGACTCACCCCCCCCCCTCCCCCCACCCACCTGCCGACCCACCTACCCGCTCACCCACCCACCCACTCGCCCACTCATCCACCCACCCGCCCACTCACCCACCCACTCACCCACCCGCCCGCCCACTCACCCACCCACCCACTTACCCACCTGACCATCCACCCACCCACCTACCCGCTCACCCATCCACCCACCTGCCCGCCCACCCGTCCACCCACCCGCCCGTTCAATAGCTTCCGTTGATTCTGTCAATAAAGAAAAGTTTTGCTTTTTTCCGAGGTTTCCCTTTCAACCAGAGACGAAAATAGCATGTGTGTTGCCTTCATTTCATACCGCCTTTCTGTTTAGGTCATATCTTTACCCTGATTACATCACATGTCCTGGCTCTCCACCCCGAAAAATATCCAGAAACTTGCATCCAGAGGGCTCATACAATTTACGAAAATGGCTCGCCTGTCATTTTAGTGTCTACTCGGGATAAGACGTCCCTAGAATTTCTATCGGATGAAAAAGCGAGTTACCTATCTTCCGTAATACTTGTCCATATTCGATTTGTACGAGAAACACTTGGAAAGCCCGGGAATTTTGAAAATTTTAGGAAAAAAAATTTCCGAACAAATTGACAATCTGAGAAAATTCCAAAATTTCCCAAAATTTTGAAAATATTCAAGTTTTGAAATTTTTCAAAATTTTTTCACATTATCATAATTTTCAAAATTTTTGGAAATTCAAAAAATTTTGAGTGATTTTCGATTTGACAAAATATTTCAAACTTTTCCAACCATTACTACAATAACAGAGCTTTTTCAAAATTGTCCGGATTTTTTTGATTTTATTAAAAGGCTTTTACGGATCCTTTTAAAGTCACATAGGCATGCGATGTACCCGGAATTTCTATTGGTTGAAAAACGAGTTACGGGTACTACGTCAAACTTATTCGAATTTCATTTACACGAGCAATGAAAAATCGATGCATGGAGCTTTTCTGTAGATACATGATAGCATACCACTAGAGTTGGGTGACTCAGAGGAAAAAGCCTGATTACTTTCAAGCATTTGAGCCAGTCCGGCTTTTACGAAAATTATATTGTGAAAAGTGTTGAGCAGCTGGGTCAGGAATATAGAAGCCTAGTGCAATTTCGTAATGCAAATTTTTCATTTGTCTTCATTGGTCTTATGCTCAAAAATATGTATTGGGAAACTTCAATTCGTTAGATTTAAAACATTTGCGAGGCTTATCTCGTAATTAAATTATATCGAATTCATAAGACCCACACACACGCACACACACACACACACACACCTGTATGTATACACCCCCCTACACTCTCTCACACACACACACACACACACACGCACGCATGCACACATGTTCACGCCTATCAACTATATCATCCCAACCGCTTTTCAACAAATTTCCATTGTTTATTTATAAAAAGAAATTTTTTCGGAAAAAAAATCTTGATTTCACAAATTTTACCTGCACCAATGCTGATTAGCTATGATTTTATGCCCATTTTTCTCTCGCACTTTCATGGAAATTCGGAAGTTTTGAATTTTTTTTGGTGGTCTGCCCAAATGGTAGACTTATACTACTTCAAGAAATTTTTTGTTAATTATTCAATTTATCTGGCAAACTAAGCAATTCAGAAAAAAATTTTATTGGAGTTTATTGTCCATAATTAATGCCTCTACAAGAAAGATTGTATAGCATTTTGCTGTAAAACCAGTTGTTAGCGAGATATTGAACGGTTTAGTTACCGTGTTGATGGTCTTATGGAATAGATAATGGGAAAATTTACGTACACTACTTTAGACATTATAAGGTTGTAAAATTCGAATTTTTAATTTCATAAAATTATTCTATTACTTGAAAATCTTCGACCTTTTTCTAGTTCACTCAATCCTAGTGATTATATTTATGAGGCACTCGGCGTACGCCGAAACTCCCATTCGATTCTACCTAAGTGGAGAAATGAGGAAAAGGTTTAATTAAATTTTTTCATTTAGCGATGGATGGCGGACATTATTTCTTATTCTCAGTAAATTGCTCGCTCTTTTCGCGGATGGAGTGAGGTGAGTCCGAAGAATTTGCTTGAAAATTTTACTTCAAGATGGGTTGAGATTGGAGGCGAAGACTTTATGACATCAATTTGCGATGCCTTTGAATTTTGCAAATTCTCATTTCGGAATCGATGACCGAATTCCTCTAATATTTAATGATACTCGTGAATAATAATTTTCAGAAATATTTCAGAAATAGTATTTTGGAACTCTCAAAATTTTGAAATATTCGAAATTTGGGAAATTTTTGGAAACGAATTTTTTCATTTTTTCCAACATTTTTTAAATAATTGTCGAATGATTCCAAAATTCATCAGTAAATCATGGGACACCATATCCCATAGGAAAAAAATCAATCACTTTATTTTCTCATGCACTTAAATCCGACAATAATCCGCTTTAGTTTACATTCCCTCCTTTATTCGCATTGGACAATTAAAAATCATCTGCAAAGCGGATTTTCTTGGTTTACCAATGCACAGTATGTCATTTTATTAATATCGGAGTCCTTCAATTTTGATTATTTTCCACAAGTATAGTAAAATTGTGGTGCTCCGTATGGAAATTTCAGTCATATTGTTTTCCCATACACGAGAATATTACCATCAGCCACTGTGAAATTACATTTCTGCGAGCGAGATGTTTACCCATATAGGTGTGAGAATAAGAGAAAATGGAAAAATATATATTTTCCGCGAAAATAGAATGTCCATTTTCTACAGCGTTTGCAGATTTTTTATCGAGATTATTTTTCCCAGTATTTCCGATAGCGAATGTGTGGGTTATGTTTTATCAAAAACATTGAGTATATTTTATTCTAGATGAAATTTATTATCATTTAATATTGATATTGAAATAAAATTAATTTATTCTGTAGAAAACGAATGGGAATTATAAATTTGTTGATTTCATTTTTTTTCCTTTAATTTGCTGAGTTACCCACCCAGACACCCACCCACCCTCCCACCTACCCACCCTCCCTCCTACCCACCCACCCTCCTACCCCCCCACCCGCCCAGACACCCACCCACTCATCCGCCCACCCACCCATCCGCCCACCCACCCATCCATCCATCCGCCCACCCACCCATCCGCCCACCCACTCAGATGCACACCCACCCACCCAGATGCCCACCCACACCCACACACACATACACACACGTGCGGACGCAGAAACACACACACACACTCACTTACGGACGCACAAACAACCATATACACACACATGCGCACATTCTATTCAATTTTGCTTAGATATGTTTGCACTGTTCATGATAGTTGACATTTCTTCGCACTTTCATAGAATTGGAGATGTTACGTGAATAGAGAGAGAATTTCTAGGTGTTGTGAATATGATAAAAATGGTCCTGAGAAGGCAGTTGGACTGACGGGTTGCCTCAACGGGTCGGAAGTAAGTGTTTCCTGATGTATGAAATACCTGGTGGAATTTCAATCCGACTCGTTCTGGGTAAGTGATTGATTATTGCGATATATTCCGGCGCAACTGACGCAGGATATACGACTGAAATTTGTAGGGCGTCTGAGCTTACATTTTTGGGGTATTTTAATTTCTGATTTTTCACATTTTTGGAGTTAGCGAAAGTTCGCAAATTTGTCAATATTTGTCAAATTTTTGGAATATTTTAAAATAATAACTTGGAAGTTCGTTCAACGGCCGAAATGACTAAACCGTAAAAAGAACTTGTGTTACATAATCCTACGTATACGTTATAACTTTGCGCCATTGATATATCAGTTAAATATATGAACGGTACTTTACGTTTGAAAATGGAAGAAAATGGCGCCAATAACCAAGTTGG
Source organism: Asobara japonica (assembly GCA_026005395.1). Taxonomy (NCBI): domain Eukaryota; kingdom Metazoa; phylum Arthropoda; class Insecta; order Hymenoptera; family Braconidae; genus Asobara; species Asobara japonica. The sequence goes on along the minus strand of BQMI01000298.1, from coordinate 4,388,167 downwards.
ATTGGCAGGTCATGTGAATGGTTGGGAGCCCAGAGTTTACTGTGCCAGGTGGAATTCCAATCTACGACATTTCGCGAATTTGATGGATTATTTCGATACATTCGGCATCAACTGAGGCGGAAGATTCGAATAACCCATAATTTAAACTTGTGAACGGGCCACCAGCTCCCACGTTATGGCCCACACTTCAATAGTGACATGTCAACATAACATCCATATATAATCATATCACAGGCAAAAAAATCAATATCTGCGTGGGCGCCAACGCAAATTATGTATGGATGTGTGTGTGATTTTTTTTTCGCCCGTCCCTCTCACTTGTACTATCAACGCCAGTCGATTTTCAGCATTTCTTCGAGAGGGCCCACCGGACACCCATCCATGCGACCGGGACCGACTTTCGCAATTGTGGCCATCGCATTTCTGAACACGGGGTAAACCACCAGAAACGTTCCTGCTATCTGTGTATGCATGTATGTGTGTGTGTGTGTTTTTTTCTTGGGAAAGAGTTGACGGTCTTTTAGGTATTCCTTGGGCCATGGGAATTGCCCACCCACCCAGACAGCCACCCACCCGCCCAGGCAGCCACCCACCCACCCGCCCAGGCAGCCACCCACCCACTCAGACAGCCACCCACCCAGACAGCCACCCACCCACCCCGACAGCCACCCACCCAGACAGCCACTCACCCAGACACCCACCCACTAGAATGAAAAACTGATATAAAATGTTTTTTTATTAAAAATTAAATCCCTACATAAAATGTTTTCTCGGTAAAAATAATTGTTTCATCCAAGAGACATCATAGATTCGACCCTCTATGGTCACACTAATTGCAACTCATTAATTAGACCCTTCACCTCTCGGTACATCCATGATACCATTAAATTTTCTTCAACATTCTCATCAACTTCACCACCATTACTCCAAACGTAAAACTCACACAGTGAGTTTATTTTCTTCCACCAAGTAGCAAAGATGGGATGAAAAAAAAAGATTGTCAACAATGTTGGAGCACGCAGTAGATAACGAGCTTTGTATGAAAAACTTTGTATGGAAATTTTACAACGCCCATGGCCCAAGGAATCCCATCGTGAAGCCAGTAAATAGACCAAGAGCGTGAGCTATAAATTGCTTTATCGTGACCGCGCTCTCCCCACTGCTGTTCCGGTTTTGATCCTAGGGCAGCTGCATACTACCCGAGCAAATATGTATTGATGAATCTCCGAACTCTTTATCTGCGAGTTCTCCTTGCATTCCGCATCTTACGTTGACTATTTGTTGGATAAAAGTCAATATGATATTAACAACATTAATGATGGTTTCCTAAATTAAAGGAAAAAAAATGAAATCAACAAATTTATAATTCCCATTCGTTTTCTACAGAATAAATTAATCCCCCGGAGGAGGGAAGTATATTATATCAATATACAAAAGATTTTTTATTCTCTTTCCATCTCACGATTTTCTACAAATGAAATTATCGGTTTCTGATAACTGAAGTAAGAAACGAAAACTTTTGATTAACACACACACCAAATTATTCCGGACATAAATTATGATATAGAAAATAATGCTCGGCACATATATAACGCATGCATTAACACACCAGACTGGAAAACAGCTGGCTTTTTACCGTGGATAGAAAATGCGCATAACGCCATCTTACGCCCTGCGTTAAAGTACGACGAACGCGTCATTACCGACGTTCCCATGCAACACGTTGTAAATGGGTCTAGATGTGCGTGAATGCTCTATTCTTCTCTCTCTCGTGCTCCCCTCCCCGTACCTCGCATACCGTCTCTACATCCTAGCGAGTAAAGTACGTACGCACTCCAAATATGGCGCTTCCCCCTCCCCAACGGTGTCGGTTTTCGTAACATAGGGACTCGCGTGTATTCGATTCACACCCAAAGGCGCCTATAGAAGTTTCACTCCAAAAAAATTACATCATAATAGCGCTATCTCGACTCGTCTTTAGACATTCGCGGAAAATGGACGCGAGACGAAAACACTCTACTGAATTTCGGAGGGAATTAGTGATGCCTTCGGAAATGAGTATATTATATAAAATATAAAGGGGCATAATGGTATGCAAAAGTAATTTCAAGCATTGAAAAGAGAAAAGGAGCTCTCTTCTCGTGGGGTATTAATCGTCCTCATTCATTAACCACACTCCGCGGCAGAAATGCGCTCTCTCTATTTCTCGACTTCAACGCCATTTGTCAGGAATATTGGTCAGCTCAATCATTAATCCCTCGACTCATTAAAATTAGATTGATTGCCAAGAGGGTTTTTTTTGCCCTCCCTTCAATTTCAGTGCTCCCATTTTTCATCCCAGCTTCTCTCGCCTACATCGAACTGCATAAAATATCACATGTGCCTATGTATGTGTACGTGTGTTTCTGTCTATCTATGTGTATGTGTGTGTGTGTGTGTATGAGTGCGTATGTGTGTAAGTGTTTGTGTGCGTATGTGTGTGTGCGTGTGTGTGTGTGTGTGTGTGTGTGTGTGTGTGTGTATGTCTGGGTGGGAGTGTGTGTAGCGGTATATTTATACAGTCAATACCTTCCGCAAATACTTTTACCGGAAAGGCATTATTTATAGCATTTATTTATTTATAGAATTTTTTTCAGTCACAGCATATATAGGCAACGGGTAAAGATAGCATAAAAGAGTTTACACAAATTTTCTTCTTTGCGAGTTACTTTGAAAGTAACACTGCGGACATATGCTCAAATTTCGTTATTTTGAACCTTCATAATTAGAGGCTTTATATGGTGCGGGGGGTGGGAGGGGGGGGCGGGTTTCGCGGATGCCGTGTGAGTGCCTCTAAACTATCTCCTAGAATTCCTTCATATTGGACGGATGGTGTAGACACACAGGAAATAAGTGGGGACATAAAATATTTGCCGATGACAATTATCGGAAATTTTTAAAAATCTTGCGGTATCAGAAGCGAGTAGAATTCGGAAAGAGTTGTGTAGACAAGAAACTTCAGTGGTTCATGGAATATTCATTGGACGAAGTGGAAAAATCAGACTCTCCATGAAGCGTCCACTAAAGTAGTACCCTCCCACCGGCTGAATTTCCTCGATGATGCAAAAGTAGAAGGTAGAGAAATATCTAGGCGCACTTCATTAGTCAAAGGGTAAGATCAAAGCTCCACGATCCTATACAATGAATACCAGCATTTCCCAGTAATTCAGTCACTACCTCGTGGACTTCATGCGTCTCTTCCAGGAGCATATTTCAATTCAGATAAATGGTCCATGGATTGAGTAGGATGCTGAAAAACTAGTGGGATGGAAGTGTGTTTGCCCCCGTTGGAAGCACAAATAAAACTTGCCGATTTGTAATTTCTGTTTCCCATTCTTAGATTTTCCGACACGTCAATCAAATGTTCAAGGACTGGTTTCAGAGAAAAAAATAGGAATCATGAAATTTTGAATACTGGAATACAACAGGTGTCGCTACCTGCGACTATGTCACGTGACGCACTGACCAATCACACAGCGCATCGCGCATTCAGACTCACCTGTGCAAATGCGGGCAAACACGCATGCGCCGGCGGTAGTCGGACAACTTCGGATCTAGACCGAATATAAAAGTTTGAATAGTCATTAAAATTTCGCGTCACTCAAAATCAACCAATAACTAATAATTCACTACATGAAAGTGAGTCAAATTTTGATCGAAGCTAAGGTACGCCGAGAGACTCCAATTGCGACATTGATTAGCTTGATCACAACTTTCCTTCGTAAATAATGATTGATTAAAACTTTTGGCGATTTTCATGCTCCATGTTTAAAGAAAAATCGGAAACTAGTGCATGAATTTCTTTCGAATTCCAATCAGGTCTCAGTTGCGTGCAGAGGCATCGATTAAAAAAGGAGACCAAGATAGAGAAAATTGCGCTAAAATTGACTCATAAATCACACCCTTTAATCGATTGAAGTACATCCAATACTGAATACATTTCCCAAATAGGTGTATTTTTATGCCAGTTGTCTTCATGTAAAAAATTAATACCTAGATGACCGACTCTAAAAATCATGTCCACTATGTCCTTTTTCTACGCTTCTATCAGAGCCGAGCGTGAAACACGACCACAATATTCAGCTCGTTACTCGGCCTCATACGGTCGCTATTACTCCCCCCCCCCCCCGCCCACCCGACTGCCCACCCAGCGTGTGAATTGCATTCTTCGTAAACCATTTTTCCAGTAAACAATAGCCTTTTACGTTCACTTCACGCGTCGCCCTCGGAAAATCATCAAATTTCCGCATCCCAGGTGGGCAATAATGGGGCAAAGGCCATAAACTCTACCATATATTTTTTTTCCTTGTTTCCAAAGTTTCGTCTGGAATTCAAATTTTTGACAATACAAGAGGGGGAGAAAAACTTGTTATTTTCCCTGTGATATTCCTTGTGACAAAAACATGAAAATTCTATTTGTGGTAAGTAAGTGTCTCAACTTGTCTGTATTTCTTGGAGCGCTTTTCACAAAGGGCAATAATTTGTTTACGGACGCTTTCTCACTTTTCGTGACTCAAGTGGAATAATGCGGCATGTCAGTGTCAGAAGGCTTTGTGTGTGGTGAGAGACATTAAAATTTTGCAGAAAGAATGGTGGAATGGGATTTGTGGGGTAGTGTGTGTATGTATACTCGCTCACGCGAGGATATAAATATCCCAGTTTCGGGATATGAACGATGAGGTCAATCTTGGTCCGACCTTCGATGCCGAGGCTTGGACGTGATAGCCTAGACCGAACCAAGCTTAGTTATATCAAAGATGTCCAAGCTTTGTTGGCCCAGCTTGTGCCAAGCTTGGCTCAATCTTAGCGTCCTAGCGTTGGCCCACAGGCAGAATCCAATCTACGTCCAATATTGGATACATACATACATCCAAGCTTACTAGAATCATCCAATCCCAAGCTTCAGAAACCATGTTGTGCTAAGCTTGGTCCGAGCTCAGCTTTGTTAGCTTTGAATCTTGGCTTTAACAAGCATGAATCCCGCATTGCTCATACCATCTAAAGCCAAGCTTCTGAACTAAGGTTGAACTAAGCTGGATTGAAGCATATTTTTCCTAGTTTCGATTTACCGGCTTCAGCGAAACTCTGCTTAATATTGGATTCATATATAAATCCAGGATTGCTGCACCACCTAAACCCAAGCTTGGAAACGAATGTTCAACTAAGCTTGGTCCAACCTCAATGTTCCTATCTTCGAAGTTTGAACCAAGATAAATTTTGTAGCTTGGACCAAGATTAATTTCGATGCTTCGACCACGAGAAACTTTGGAACTTGGACGAAAATGAATTTCGAGGCTTGCACCAAGATAAAGTCCGAAGCTTGAATGAAGATAAAGTTCGAAGCTTGTATTAACCTACGTAACCAAGCTAGGACCAAGCTTATTCTCTAAGCTGGGATCGGTGTTACATTCGCATGTTCTGCACAGATTGACCGAGGCTTTAAAACCCAGCTTTGGCCAAGCTTAGGCACGCCTCGTCCAAGCTTTGATCAAGCTTCATCGCATGGTCAATTCCCACCTGGGAAACAGCCATCGCATGCCCAATATTTTTTATAGCGTAGTTTGCTACAATATTTGTCAGACTGATCCACGTACAAATTTGAATAATCCCCGTTTCACATCCATATTCATTCATCCCAAAATGTCTAATTTTTCAGGAAAATCATCATGTGCATATTGATAAGAGCAATATCCTACTTGTATCCATCAATCGTGATTGATTGAATGCATCTGCGCAATCTCTACTCAGATATCTTGTGAACAATCCATCAGCGTCCACATGACGTGATCATTCCAATTTTCTGTAGTATACATATAGGGGTACACTATCGCGTTATCATGTGGAGATTTTCCGATCACATGAACACACATACCGCAATGAGTGTAATCAATCGATTTTCCTCGCTTCATCCAATTCTATGAATGGTGTTTTCCAATGGTTAACGTTTCATTATTCGTTAATTCAACATAGATGAATAACATTGTTCAAAATCATTGGGTAATGGGAACAATGTAAGAGGGACACAAATATTGCATGCAATATCACATGAGTACACACACACACATACACACACACACACACACTGGTTGGGGCTTTAATGCAGTAATCAGAGTATCCGAGAGGAACATCCCGTGTATGCTATCAGCGGTGGCCTTAAAACGAGATCGCTCGGCCGGGCGGGAACCTAACCCAACGCCGTGGGGGCGAGGGGGGGGGGAGTTCCATGATAGGCACCCGCCATGGGCTCTCTGAAGGTTTACCCTGTGTTTAGAAATACGATGGCCTAAAATGGAGAAACTCAACCCAACCCGGATGGATGTGTTGAGTGGGTGGGAGGGGTCGGGTGGGTGGCTGGGTAGATAGGGTTGGGTGGGTGGCTGGGTAGGTAGGGTGGGGTGGGTGGCTGGGTAGGTAGGGTTGGGTGGGTGTATGGGTAGGATCGGGTGGGTGGGTAGGATTGGGTGGATGGGTGGGTGGGTGGGTAGGATAGGGTAGGTGGGTGGGGGGTGTGTGGGTAGGATTGGGTGGGTCGGTGGGTAGGCTTGGGTAGGTAGGTGGGCGGGTGTGTGGGTAGGATTGGGTGGATGGGTGGGTGGGTAGGATTGGGTGGATGGGTGGGTGGGTAGGATTGGGTGGGTGGGTGGGTAGGATTGAGTGGGTGGGTGGGGGGCTGTTCCATGACAGGCATCCGCCATGGGCTCTCTGAAGGTTTACCTTGTGTTTAGAAATAGAATGGCCTAAAATTGAGAAACTCGGCCCAAGCCGGATGGATGGGTGTCCAGTAGGGCCTTCCGAAGAAAATGGTGTCACTACTGGAAATCACATGCACAGGTGTTTTGGTATTCATGCTTCTTACTAGTGGGTAAAGGTATAAAAAAAATTCGGTTTCGAAGATTGAAGATCTCAGTTATTTGCCAACCGGAATGGATATCCAGAAACAACGTGAAAAGCTATTCTGGGATAAATTATGTCAAGACACTCCGGGCGGTTTTTCATTATTAATGGGGGAAAAATGACAATTATAGAAGTGCCTTAAACCGTATTTAACCATATTTTTCTCACTATAACGGCAGCAATTCTCGATGATAATTCAACCGAGAAGTTGATTTACTGGTACAATGGAGAACCTATCCATTTGTAAGACCTCTTTCAAAAGATGCGAATTCAGCGTAAAATTTCTTGTTCATCGCAAAACTTTCCGACGAAAGTTGTCCTGAAATTTTTATCCACCACCATTCTTTTTCATAAAGAAAAAAAAAAGAAGGAACTGAGTATAATCACGGAAACCAATTATTCTTCAATTTCACTTAATCGTATTCTGGGAGAAGATAAAACTAACAAATGGTGAAGATTTCTTGGACATAAATTTTCTATGCTCAGGAGCACTACTGAAATATGCACTCAGAACTATGATTCAGTGGGCGCACGTGCCCGACATTTGTAATAAAGGAGAATCAATTGCCTGGATGAGACAAATCAAAATTTTCCGTTGGTTCACGTACGAAAAGTTCCAAGTGGCGAACGGCTAGAATGAGGTCCAGTTATTTAAAATTGCGGTCAAATCGTGACGTGAAATTGCAAAGATATGGGAAAAATCCCGGCTTAAATAATGGAACATACACACACACACGCAGAGTCGGGGTTTTGAGGTACTGAGCAGAGTATCTGAGATCAACGCTCTGTGTGTGCGGGTGGGTGGGTGTATGCGTGGGTGGGATGGATGAGTGGGTACGAATGGGTAAATGGGTAGGTAGGTGGGTGGGCGGGTGGGGTTGGGTAGGTAGGTGGGTGGGTGGAATTCGGTGGGTGGGTGCGTGGAGTTGGGTGGGTCGGTGGGGTTGGGTGGGTGGGCGGGGTTGGAGTTGGGTGGGTGGGTGGGGTTGGAGTTGGGTGGGTCGGTGGGGTTGGGTGGGTTGGATTTGGGTTGGGTGGGTGGGTGGCGTTGGGTGGGCGGGTGGGGTTGGTTGGGTGGGTATTGTTGGGGGGGGGGGGGGGGGTTCCACCTATGATGCAACCCACCCATAGGGTTTCCGGAGGTTTATCCTCCGGTTAGAAATACGATGGCCCAACTGGAGAAACTCGGACGCAGCCGCATGGATGGGTGTCCAGTACGCCCCCTGAAGAAATGCTCAGACAGCAGCTACCGTGAGGAGCCCAAACGGAGACAAGCAAAACTTGCTCGAGGGCTTGAAGCTCCAAAATATAGCATGCACTTTTTGTTGATTTCTCATATGAGGAAGGAAGATATATGCAATGACAGCACTGAAAAGTATGTTGATAATTGAGGAAAACATCGATACATGTTTATCTTCAATGAGCCGCAGGGGCTATGATTGGGCATATCATACCATCTATTATACTTCTCCTCGCTTCGAGTTAAAAATAAGGACACTATTGACGCAACGGAGCAACATCTCGCTGCCATCACGTCTATGTTATGCTCATTCGGTTGGCCATGGACGGCCGATGGGTCGCCTCAGGCATTATCCCGCATTTTTCTCCCCTTCCCGAATACATTTCTTTTGTGATATAAAAATATGTGTATTTTTCGCAGATTGCGAAACGACAAAAATTTCTAGATAAACGATTTTTCTCTTTTTTTTTCTTCGTTTTTCAGCTTTATTGAAGGGTCAACTTTATTCGCCTTTTTTTTCACGTCGAGATGGACGTCATGAATGTGTATATATCTGTGTGTGGTAGTCTTTTGCCTCGGTCCCTCCCCATACTAGCTGCTGTTGGTGCATTCCTTCGGGGGGACTAGTGGACACCCATCCGTGTGGATCAGGCTGTCACACAGGGTAAACCCCCAGAAACCCCTATGCTACGATGGTGGGCGCTTATGCGTGTGTGCGTGTGTGAGGGTAGGTGGGCGTGTGAAGGTGGGTGGGTGGGTGAGTGGAAGGGTGGGCATGTCAGGGTGGATAGGTGGGTGGGCATGTCAGGGTGAGTGGGTGTTTGGGCATGTCAGGGTGGGCGGGTGGATGGGCGTGTCAGGGTGGGTGGGCGTGTTATGGTGGGTGGGTTGGTGGGCGTCTTATGGTGGGTGGGTGGGTGGGTGGTCGTGTTATGGTGGGTGGGTGGGTGGGCGTATTATGGTGGGTGGGTCCGTGGGCGTATCATGGTGGGTGGGTGGGCGTGTCAGGGTGGGTGTATGATTTGGTGGGCGTGTCTAAAACTTTGTTAAATATAAGAACAAAATTTTTATAAACTCAACCCACCGCGTACATTATAAATGCCTCCAAGTTTTTTTTCACCTTTCATCGACATTATGAACCAAAGAAAAAATCCATTTTTCACCTTAACATTTTATAGTGATGTAGTCCCTTAATAAAATTTCGTACACTCCCTCAGCTCGCTCATCGTACTTTGTGCATTTTATCGTTGGCTATACAGAGTAGTCCCTACGATCATACGTGAAATAAAATTTCCTCCCACATCAGAAATATTTTGCGCAAAGTGGGTACGAAAAGTTTTGGAATAACACATTGTAAAATGTATCGTAAAAAGATATTTTATTGTTGGCAACAAGATTACCGCGGAGGCAAAACTACGTCTACAATTTATGTTAATACATTTGGATTTGACGGAAGTGAGCGTGCTCAGGAGGCAAGCATTTCCAGCCAATTTTTTTTTCCTTTCAATATTTTTCATATTTCCATCCCGGCTTGGAAACGTATTTTCCATTCTATGTCTGAGCTTTATCGAACAATTGTGATGATAGGATAGTGCAATGACTTTCAAACTGTTCGGGGAGCAGTCGGGAATTTAATATCAATAAACGGAAGGGAGTCCCTCAATATGAGTCTTATACCCAGATTCAATATCGATGGTACACGCGAAAGCACTTACTCATAAGATAGTGAATCCTGAGTTCAAGGACACGGAGGCTGCAAGACTCTTGAGTAATTCTCACTGTGTTAAACTGTTTGCGCTTGTGTCAGGAGATCCTCGCCAAAATTTTCCTATTGCTGACAATATGAGTGGTAAATATCCACTCCAAAGACATTTATGCCCTGAGTTTGCTCACGTGGTCTTGGTTTTCAGAGACGAAAGCGAGACGAGACGAATCTACCGAAGCATGATAAAATTTGACTCTCGTTCAGTGCAAATAAGTGTCAGTGGCGAATCCGATCCTCTGCCTCTTCAGTTGCAGTACTCAAAAGTGATACGCTTGACCGTACCCAAAAATGGAGGTATGATTATGAATCGCTGGCGCATATCCGGGCGCCGAGAGGAAAATAAATATAAATAAAGCATCCTCATTTCAGTTTAAAGAATCATCTCTGCCCAATTGCGCTACGCCATTATTCAGGAGATCGTCTTTCTCTACGAAATTCCATGTGCATTTTTTCAAATTCGAAAAATGCACTTTTTGGCCATTTTCCCAACTTAACTTTGGGCTCCCAACCGTATATGGATGTGCTATACACCTACCTCTCTAGTATGGGAAACTACTGGAGAACATTGCGAAATTGCTTCTTTTTATTGGCAATGAATTAATTGTGGATAGGGCAGATTTTTGCCATTTGAACCATCGTATTTCTAAACACAGGGTAAACCCCCAGCAACCCCTATGATATGATGGTGGGCGCCTATCTGTCTGTGCTTGTGTGAAGCTGGGTGGGCGTGTCAGGGTGAGTGGGTTGGTGGGCGTGTCAGGGTGGGTGGGTTGATGGGCGTGTGAAAGTGGGTGGGTGGGTGGGCGTGTGAGGGTGGGTAGGTGGGTGGGCGCGTGAGGGTGGGTGGGTCGCTGGGTGAGGGTGGGTCGGTGGGTGACGGTGGGTGGGTGGGTGGGTGGGTGGTCGTGTGAGGGCGGGCATGTGAGAGTGGGTGGGTGGGCAATTGGATTCATAAAGCATCTCTCAAATTCATCTCCGATGGCTTCACGACCTATCGCCATGAGTTTATCCCCCTATCAACGGAAACGCAGTAAGCGCCTGCTATGGTCTACCGGTCGCTGGCCCCAGTGACGTAACAGGCTTTTATTGCCAGGAGCTTTCATATTCTCTTCGACATTCAGCGAATCACGGAATCATCCCAATGTTACAATTTTTTTGAACATTGATTTTCGTAATTCTTTTCAATGTGCCCGCATGGTGGTCCCAAGGTGTGGTCATTACTTAGGCAAAAATTTATATTAATTAAGGCATGCAGACTTTTGGGAATAGCGCGGTGCGATGGTGGTAACGTACTTCTGGAATTCTGAATAGCGCCAAGTCTGATTACTAAGTGGATGAGTGCCCACGAGGGAGTGCCTTGGTAAAAAGATGCGGCATTTTCGCATATTATGAAAAATGAAGATGGCGGCCTAATGGCGTTATTCTTCAGGTGTTATGTTTTTTTCTGCAAATGTCTGGATAGGAGCCTTGGCACGCAAAACCCCAACAAACTAAGGTTGATATAACCTACTTACACCAATCCCAGCTTTGAACTCTATCTTCATTCAAGCTTCGGACTCTATCTTGGCACAAGCCTCGAAATTAATTTTCGTCCAAGTTACAAAGTTTCTCGTGGTCGAAGCATCGAAATTAATCTTGGTCCAAGCTACAAAATTTATCTTGGTTCAAACTTCGAAGATAGGAACATTGAGGTTGGACCAAGCTTAGTTGAACATTCGTTTCCAAGCTTGGGTTCAGGTTGTGCAGCAATCCCGGATTTATATATGAATCCAATATTAAGCAGAGTTTCGCTGAAGCCGGTAAATCGAAACTAGGAAAAATATGCTTCAATCCAGCTTAGTTCAACCTTAGTTCAGAAGCTTGGGTTTAGATCGTATGAGCAATGCGGGATTCATGCTTGTTAAAGCCAAGATTCAAAGCTTACAAAGCTGAGCTCGGACCAAGCTTAGCACAACATGGTTTCTGAAGCTTGGGTTTGGATGATTCTAGTAAGCTTGGATGTATGTATGTATCCAATATTGGACGTAGATTGGATTCTGCCTGTGGACCAACGCTAGGGACACTAAGATTGAGCCAAGCTTGGCACAAGGTGGGCCAACAAAGCTTGGATATCTTTGATATAACTAAGCTTGGGTTCAGCTAGGCTTATACATGGGCTGAAGCTATGTCGAAGCTATCAAGTCCAAGCTTCGGCATCGAAGGTCGGACCAAGATCAATCTCATCGTTCAAGCTTCGAATTCCCCACCTGGGATAAGATGAGACTGTCAGGCCGGGCGGGAACCTATCCCGACGAATGGGGGGGGGGGCGGGTCCATCATAGGCGCTCGCCATCATAGCGAAGGTTTGTGGAGGTTTACCCTGTGTTTAGAAATACAATGACCCAAATGGCGTAAGTCGGTCCCCGCCACATGGATGGGTGTCCAGTAGGCCCTTTCGAAAAATCGATGAGGAGCAGCTCCTGAGGACTTCATGGGGCTCTCATAAACGCGACAATTGGGTCAGTTCGATATTGAGCAAAATATGACCTATATGTATTCATTTTTTTAGTCCGGAAATTCCATGAATACTTAGTCATCGGTTAATCTCAAAAACGAGTGATTGTAGGGGAAAATACCGGGTATATACAGCGAACGAAATTTTGATTAAAAATTCAACAAGTACAATGACTGACCGTCGAGCGTGTGAAAATAACCTCACATCGTATGCATTAATTCTCGCAAATGCGAGGATGAAATTGGAATTCAGCGCAGAATTCTGCTGACAGCGAGCATCACTCGACTTTGTGAAAAATACGAGATTCAATAGAACGGGATATGATGAATGAATTCATATTTGTCAGTGAATTCATTTTTTCGCGAAGCTGGTGAATCATCGGGCATCTTACGTTCATCATCTGCACCCTTTCAGGGAATTGTTCGGCCCCAACAGAGTGTTACATCCCCTTCAAGCAGCCGAGGATGTTGAGCAAGAGTGGAGGGGAACTATAAGTACCTTATTTTGAAGCAACTTTACTTGCGCGCGATGAGCTGGTTTCCCAAGTTTTATGAAAATTTTTCACAATTTCCAATTCTTTGGAAAATTTTAAAAATTTTCGAATATTTTGGAAAAGTTTTGGGGTATTAATATTTAGCTGAATCGGAAATACTAACGAGTTCATAATTTTTTTGAAGGTTTTGGCTTTTTAATTTTGTTTTTTTCAAATTTCGAGAAAATTCAACAGCTGTCAAAAAATTTTTTTTGAATTTTCAAAATCCGCGAATCTACCTTCCAAGCTTGTAAAGATGCGAAATCTCCAAAAAATATTGACCTCAAAAAAAAAAACAAGTTCTCAATCCGGTATGCTCGTCCTTCCCCAACCATAATCGAGTTCCAAAGTTTCAGGAGCTTTGACCAATTCTGAAATTTCTATCTTCAAGGGTATGAGTTCATGAAAACTAGACTTATCCTGGGTAATTCCACCGGCAGTGCAATGTAAAATGAGAAGACAATGGTATTTATTCAGGGCGAATTAGATGTGCTTGCCCTTCGGGGGTCCCGTAAATTTAATCATGACCATCACGCGGCTCTTCCAAAAATACGACCTGGTCCAGTCCCACATCCAATTTCATTATAAATTGACATCAGGTTGACCCGGATCATATATATATATATATATATATATATATATATAGGTGTGTGTGTGTGTGTGTGTGTGTGTGTTTTCCAATGAAGAAAGGAGGAGGGAAGCTAAACACCATACACACACACACACACACACACACACACACACATAAGCACACAAAATTGACAAAATATTTAGGGAATCTTAAAAATTTCGGCAAGTTCAAACGATTTGATCAAAGCTTTTCTTCCTTATATTTAAGGCCCACTGTGCTGCATGTGTCTGACGTAATTATCGAAATTTGTCAATTTAGGTGAAACAGGAAGGCCAGTTGAATTAAATGTGCCTGTCCTTTGGGTGTCCTGTGAACTTAGTCATGAAAACCCACCCGCTCACCCCCCAAAAACACGACCTCTGACACTCCCACATGCAATTTAATTACACCCTATGATGATGGCCTGAACAAGCGTGACAATATGCAGCCCATTGTCATTCAACATGGATAACACCTGATGTGGCCTTTCATTAAGATTAAATCATCATGACCCGCGATTTCATACTATACATTAGGCAAACACACTTGGTAATATGTGGAGCAATTTCATTAACCGACTTTGAGGGAAAAAATAGGGAAGAAGTCAAAACAAAATTTTCGCTAATTAATTTTTTTATTTTTTTTATAATTAATTTGGGAATTTAATTTTGGGAATTTAAAAGATGAAAAAAAATTGTAAATTTCATAAATTCATAATTTTCAACCATTTTTGAAATTTGGTAGAATATAAAAAAAAAATTTAATTGAGCAGTGTTAAGACGTTCATAAACTAATAGTCAGTAAATAGAAATAATAATGGATTAAATCATCACAGCTGACGAGTATATATAATACCTCACAGAAAACTCACTCGGTAATTCACGGTGCGCTTGGACGAAGAAATCTTGGTGGAAGAGATCATCATAAAGAAGTGGCGAAGTTTGGTAGAAAAAAAGAGAATACACTGCTCGTGATATAGTCAACATTGTTAGAGATCTTAAGGTGGGTGGAGCAATTCATATTGGGTGAATTCTTTAAAGTTTTCCTAATTTGTTGACAAAGGTTTGTGATAATTTGAAGTTCTCGTCGAATCCTCAGAATTGTTGTTTTACTTGGACGGTTTTTGAAACACATACATTCAATCAAGATCAATGGCATGGACTAACTTCATGCAGTTGATGAAATTGATGAAATTGATGGAATTGATGGAATTGATGGAATTGATGAAATTGGTGGAATTGATGGAATTGATGAAATTGATGGAATTGATGGAATTGATGGAATTGATGGAATTGATGGAAATCATGAAATTTATGAAATTTATGAAATTTATGAAATTTATGAAATTTATGAAATTTATGAAATTTATGAAATTTATGAAATTTATGAAACTTATGAACCCGATTTATTTCGACTTGCCGAAGACGATTCACTGGAAAAAAATCATTAATAAATTTTTTTCTTACAATCACTCGCTCACAAGATATTTGAGTTTTTCGTGGGATTTCGAAACAAACAATTTCTAAAATCCCGAATTGGGTATTTAATTCATCTATTGATGTACTCACTCGCACCGCTTAATTACATTTAAAACGACCTGGTGGTGAAATTGGCCGGCGTTTTTGATGATTATACAAGAAATATTTACGTGATGAAATGGAAATTCCAGATGTTTTGATACCATACAGGGCCACTAGGCAAACAACGTGCGCTTGTATACAGCTTTGGTAACAATTTTGGTTTCAATGGAATGCATGGAATTGTTGGCAATATAACTTCATCTCATAGCTATCTACCATTTATATCTGAAAGGGTGCCACGACATAAACTTCAACATTAACACACATATTTTAATGAAATATAGAGGATGACGGGGTTTAGGGGAAATTGAATTACAGAGTAATATGGCAGGGCTCATGTGAGAAGAATAGAATCATAATTGAAGTACAGAAATTGTAGTAAGGTATTTATTCAAATGAATTAGTTATTATCAGTCAAATTGATATCTATTCAGATACTGAAGTTCGACTGGAAAAAACAAGTTACACCCTCCCCCCCACAGGCACCCACCCACCTCCCCCTACAGGCACCCCCCCCCCCCTACAGGCCCCCCCCCCCACAGGCACCCACCCACCTACACCCCCCCCCCCCCACAGGCACCCACCGTCGCCCCCCCCCCACCGGCACCCACCGCCCCCCCCCACCCATCCTCCCCCTCACAGGCACCCAGACACCGACACACACATACACTCACGCATCCACCCGCCCACCCACTCCCACTCCCCCTTTCTCTTTCTTGTTTTACGAAAATTAAAAAAAAACACACACACACAATTGACGGTTTCGAAGCACTCAAAATTGTTGAACTTTAGAAGCATGCTGATGACCAAATGACTATTCACGTTTATTCGTTGCTTGTACAATAAAGCCCTGGTGTTTAAACGATATCCGCAATTATGGAATAACTACAATGTCATCCACGTGGAATGGTCTCTTGGCTTTGGACACTCGAAATTGTGGAGGTTCTAAGGGTACCTGAGGCACATGAACATGACCTTATCCAGCGGTTTGCACTTGCACCATCATGGTTTAGAGGATCCCTCGTGCGTGAAAGCGCATGCTTCGAATGAGATGAGATGAATTGCGTTATTCCTTGGAGGTCCACTCTATTGCGCATAAAGTATTACATGTATGAAATATTGTGCAATGTCGACTGGTAGCGATAAGGAGTTAGGTTTTATTTTATTTCCCTAGGTAAATCTGGATTTAAGACTAAGATTTATACAATCCATGGAAGTTTGTAATTTTGCGAGTATTTTCATTCATTTATTTTCATTCGTTTATTTTCATTCATTTATTTTCATTCATTATTTTCATTCATTTATTTTCATTCGTTTAATTCATTCGTTAAAAAAAAATTCCATTTTAATTAAAGAAATTATCCGAATTAAATGTGAAAGATTGAACATGGTTTTTTTGTTCAATTCGAGAAAAGCTTTAGAATACTTAATTTATTTTAATTTTTTGAATCTACATGACCATTTTGAATTTACTCTGACCATTTTTGAAATTTTTAAATGGATTGTCATATTTCTTGGAGGTCCCTCCTAGTGCTCATAAAGTATGACATATATGAAACTCTGTTTAATGTCTACAGCACGCGATAAGGACGTATGATTTTTTTTTTATTTTCCCGAGTGGCACTGGGAAGGGGAGTAAAAAGTGTTGGAGAAAGCTCCGGCAAACCTCGTCGAAAATTTATAACCATCGGGCGGATGAACTCCCCCGCATTCTCTCACACAAGTGTGTTCTGACACATTCTTGGTTGTTGTGAAGAATAAAAGGAGGAGCAGTCAATAGGGAATCTCGAGCTTGCAATTTAACTTTTTTACGGATTGAATTCTTACGGATCAGGAAAGACGAAAATTCGATTTGTGTATAGTCCGAAAATGAGATTCCGTCAATTGGGTACAAAAATAGAAAAATTCAAAATTCACGGACACACCCACCTACCCTTCCAAACACGCATCCACCGACCCACTTACCCACTCACCCACCCACTCACCCACCCACTCACCCACCCACTCACCCACCCACTCACCCACTCACCCATCCACTCACCCACCCACTCACCCACTCACCCACCCACTCACCCACTCACCCACCATTTCACCCACCCGCGCACCGACCCACCCACCCACCCGGCCGCCCATCCACTCACACACACCCCCCCGCCCGCCCACCCACGCACACACACACCCACCCACCCACCTCCACATGCATACACCCACCCACCCGTCCACTCACCCACAGGTGTGTGTGAAAAATTGGACACATCAATAACTTCCCTTTTAATGGTATATCCATATCGAAGATATTGTTCCGACCTGTAAAGGGTCACACCCACATCCGACTTCTTACACTTTTCCCTTCAACTCACTAATTTCAGGAAAATCCCGGAAACACTCAATTCACCTTCATTTTCATTCCATCACATGGACCGAGCATTATGTATTCCGCGCAGGTGAGTCCGCCGTCCTCGCCCCTCCTCCACCCCTTGAAATTTAGCCATATTCTCAGCTCTACATTTCACCCGCATATTCAGAAAATTCAAAACACATCTTAATGCTAGCGCGTACGAATGATATGATCGTGGGTCAGAATGAGATTTCATTTTCCGACACAATTCCGTGCGACTATCTCCATTACTAATACGTAAATTTTCTCTAGCTAGGTCACACTGTGTTCATATTCATATTTCGTACAGAAAATTAAGTGTAGACGTGAGGGAGCATGTTTTTATGTGGGGCAATTTGATCACGACCTGCAAAATCTATTTATTGAGTTTTATGGACAAAATGGAAATAAGAGACAATAGAAGGAATTCCAATTTTTAAGTTCGCGATAGGGGTTTGAACCCAAAAATATTGGATGTTGAGTTTTCAGTAAGTCTCCACATTTCAAGGTTTTCATAACGCATTTTTTACTTACTCCAGATTTGGGGGTGGTGGTCCCCCTCGGAACCCTCCCTTACAGTGGCACTTTTTTTTAATTTCTTTTTTTTTTATGGAGTTTTTTTCTTTTTTTTTTTTTAATTTGTGAATTTTGTTTTCATGTACAATTTACATCACTATCTACATTGGCTTCTCCATGAGTAAGCTCAACTAACCCAAGAATCCATAGGCTGGCTCCCTGATTCGCAGAAGTCAAGGACCTTGAAACATAAGAAATTAAAACATTATAATATTAATTCAGGGTATTTGCTCAATGATTTTTTTCCGCTCGGTCTCTTACTTATCTGAAGTTATCGTAAAATGCAAAATTCACTTTATAATTATTTAGAACGGTTTCTCTATGAGGAACAAACGTTCAAGAATTTCGGATATTTCGGAATGATTTGTTTATAATACGTTTTCTCAGGAAACAGGTTTTTTTGGCGCCGAATTTCTTGGCGCCGATTTCCTTGGCCTACGGCGCCAACCGCACCACAATCATTGAACATTAGGCGCCAAATGATCTCGCGCCAAAAACTCGGCGCCAAAAATTCGGCGCCAAAAATTCGGCGCCAAAAATCCGGCGTTGAAAACCCAGGGACTAAAAAATCCGGCATTAAGAAATGCGGCACCAAAAAAACCGGCGTCAAAAGTCCCGCATTTCGCTATTGATAACATTGCCAATGTCGAATAGTAGTAACTACATTTATCAAATATGGAGTTTACCTTACACAAACGAGTTGTAGTTCTGTGTATACATTCTTCTTTATCGCGATTGGCCTTACATAAACGTTCTGTTGTCTGGTAAAATGTGAAAATGGCAAGAATTAGTTCGATAGAAAATATTGCATGGTGTTGAGAAAGATTTAATTACATTTACCTCGATCAGCGACGGTTTAGAACTTGAATAAACTAAACAGAGAAATATGAATTATTATATGGAATTAAAATTTTACTTGCATGGCTCTGATATGATGAGATTGTTCTATGGGGTTCCTATGGTGTATTTTCTATAGGATTTGCTGTAGGGTATTCCGAAGCTCTAACCACTCATCCACGCACACACATTCACCCACACCCATCCACCCACTCACCCACTTACACCCACCCACTCACCTACTTACACCCACCCACCCACCTGCTCACAACCAACCGGCCACCCACTCACCCACTCACACCCACCCACTCACCTATTCACACCCACCCGCCCACCTACTCACCCACCCACTCACCCACGCACACATACACACACTTGCACATACACATACACACATATATCTGTAAACAAAATCCATTGCGTGGCACCGCGCTTATCACGCGATACAATGGACTATCAGTGGATCAGTAAAAGGTCCTAAATTAATTACCTGGTGGTAACGGTGGGAGGCTCTCCGGAACGGAGCTTATCATTTGACGTATATCTCCTATATCTTTCTCCATCAAATTGTCACGATGATTTTCAGACCATAAATTCAGTTTCGCCAATAACTCCGCAGTTACGGTTCGCATATTACGCGGTTGGTTTATAATGTGAAATCCCATTTTTTTCAATTCTGCTATCTGGCCCTGAATCTCCGTCATTGCAGATCCATTCACAGATTCCAACATAGGCAATTGGGAATCGTTACCAATCGGTCGGCTTTTATTCCATCTTTGCTCACAATAATCACGTATCTGGAATGAGAAAATTTGAATTAAAATGAGTGGGACGTTTTTCTTCAAGACGTCCTTAAAAATTAAGGGAAAATGTCACTTTTCAAAAAATCGTCTTTACCTGACAGAAATCGGCACTTGCCTCGCTTATACACCAATAGTCCCCAGGGAAGTGACTGCATCTGAAGGCGTTGGTCTGCAATGGAATCGGAGTTTAGTGATTAGGAGCGATCGGCGCATACAAATAAAAAATCGGAAATCAGAATTTAAATCACAATTGAAAAATCGTCAATGATCCGAGAATCGCGGGCAACGATTCCAAAATCCTGATTAGTGATTTCACACGCTTGAATAAAAGAGTGATTCACGACGGTAAAAATAGTGATTTCCTGCAAAATGCGTGACGATTTCAAAATTTATAAATCACGATTTGAAGTCTTAAATCACAATTTTCAGAATTTCAATTTCCAATGAGTGTCTAAAAGTCATGAATCACCATTTCAGAAATCACAAATCACGTTTTTGGAATCACAATGTAAAATAATCGACCAGCGATTTCGAAGCCCTGAATCACAATTTCTTGATTGTGATTCTGAATCCGTGATTCAAGATTCCTGAATTCGTGATTCGATGGTCAAAAATCACAACCAATTTGTATTTTGCTACTTACCTCAATAACAATTATCACACTAACAATTGCCACTAAAAAAAGTGAAAACTTCATGTTGGACACAGCAGGTGCTTAGTGATTCAACGGTGAAATCGGTAATGGTGATTAAGAGACCACTCCAATATAATGTATGTTGAACATATCATTTGGAATATATATATATAGACGCAGACAGCAGATCGTCGATAAGCCCTGCTTCAATAGAAACTTCTAATTGAATTGTTATTCTATAATAAAAGACGATTCGATAACAGAAATCGGTATCAATATTGCTTTAGTCGATACTATGTCCACATTAGAAGAAATAAACTGTGCGTTGCTCACTAAAATTATTAGGAAAGTGATTGATGGTTATAACATAGATGGTGTTGACTCTTCAAGTTTGAAAATTAATTTTTCAGAATATGAAATTTAATGAAATCTGACATCTGAAAAATTTCCGGTTTCTGAAGCATTTTGAAATTGAAGTAAATTCACACACACGCACACACACACACACATTTTGGGGCTCTGTGTGTAGTGAATCCACTGTCTGCGTATTACTTTAAAAGTCCTAGGTTCGCAGCCGGCCTCCGGAGAACGTTTCACACGACGAAATATGATGAAGCAAAATAAACCCGCGAGGCCGGGCGGGAACCTAACCCGACGCGGGGGGTGCTTTCCATCATGGGCACCCGCCATCGTAAAACGGGGGTTTCTGGAGGTTTACCCTGTGCCTAGAAATACGCTGGCCTAAATGGCGAAAGTCGGCCCCATCTACCCGGATGGGTGTCCACTGGTCCCCCTGAAGGAATGGTCAAACAGCAGCCACCGTGGGAAGTACAAATGGGCGGGACAGACACGAAAATAATACACACGCACGAGAGATCAGTTGAAATCCATATCATCTATATATGTGCGTTATCTATCCCTATATATAGGTATGTTAATAATGAAACCTGTCAAGTAGCTAAACGCGCTATGGCCTCCAGAAAATTCATATTTTGTGTTTATTCTCCGAACCATTAATAGTTTCAATGAGAAGATACATATATGTATATGTTTATCATAATAATGGTGAGATATCATTAAGAGAACAAAAAATGATTAGAACTATACATATTTGATTTAATGGAACCTTGAAGTGTTTTGAACTTATTATCAGTTAGTATCGGGAACTTTGATGAGACCGAAGTAATTCCAATTCTGAAGAAAATAGGCTGGACGGTATGGATAATGAGGAACAATAATTGTATTTGTCTCTGTTACATGTAAAAAAACTGACGAAAAATGATAAACAAAGTCTGGTCAGATATACTATATATATGTTATCGGAATTCGATTACAATTTTCTAAGAATTCCAAGAAGTTTTCATACGAAACTTCCAACAGAATTTGCGCCAAAAATTCTAACAGGACTTCCCACGATGCTATAGAAATTAGGATGGAATTTTCTATAGAGATCGCAATATGGTTTTCTATAGGGTTTCCTCATACAGGAACTCCCATGGGAGTTCCCCCTACGGGATCTTTAATGAGATTTCCGACAGAATTTACTTCTGCAGGAACTCCGATAGCCGTTCCTGCTGCAGGAACTCCGACAGCCTTTCCTCCTGCAGGAACTCCGAAAGATTTTCCTCCAGTACGAACTCCGGTAGGATTTCCTCCTGTAGGAATTCTGGTAGGATTTTTTTCTGTAGGAACTCCGATAGGATTTCCTCCCCTAGGAACTCCCATGGGATTTCGTCCGGGAGGAACCCCGGTAGGAACTTCGGTAGGAACTCCGGTAGGAACTCCGGTAGGAACTCCGGTAGGAACTCCAGTAGGAACTCCGGGAGGAACTCCGGTAGGAACTCCAGTAGGAATTGCAGTATGATTTGCTCCTTTGAGACTTCGGCTTTCTTCCTAGAGAACTTCACTCGAATTCGCTATATGAATTCCCCCAGAAATTCTGAAGCATCTATGATTGACATTGCAGTAGGATTCACCAGAGATTAAACCCCTACGAATTCTCTCTACCTTTCATACTGTGCTTCATAATATTTTTTCTGCCATTTTTAGATTTTTATGCTTATCCTCCTCTCAGTTTTTCACCCGCAGTTACAAATCTTTTATGGGCTGATCCCAATGTTGAAGTGGTTTGCGCAGCAATTAAATTGAATTGAATTAAATTAAAAAAAGAGAATGTACAGACGTCTTACGACACCGGGGAATCCCCTATTTTATTCAACATGCACCACCACTGCTCTCTATGGCGCACCCAGAGACACAGGAATTGGTAACAAAATAGAATATGTGAATTTTGTTGTCGTACCATCCACCCATCACCCACAATTTCCACTGATTTTTATTTACCCTTGGCTCCTAATGATATTGCCTCTGCTGTATTTAACAAACCCACTCTGTACCATGCCGCAACTTTGATTATAAATCGCAACACAAAGTTTCACGATCAATTTCCGAGTGCCATTTAACATTCCACTTTATATCGCTGATAAACTGTGACGGATGAAGTTTATAACTTTAGGAGACATATTAGCTAGTTCTTGTCTCTCAGACTGTGCTAGTGCCGATTGTATCCGAACACAGTCTGTTAAGAGGGGAAGAAAAAGGTGACATGGAAATTTCTAGAAATGTATTTGCGCATAACTGCCAAACTTGTATAGGGGCGCTGGTTAAGGATATATATAAGCATGTAATGGAACTTTGAAACTGCGCAAAATTTAGACTTTCATAAAAAAAATTGAGAACGTGTTTTTCGGTATTTTGCAATTAAAAAAAAAATCACCGGTTTCGTATTCTTTTTAAATCCTAAGGATACCAAGTGAAGCGATGTGAACTCTGTTTCGGAAAGGTCCCCTCGTTTGCTGACTCCCCACCACGCCGCACCGGCGTCGCACTTAACGCTACTGCGCACGCTAATGGCGCAACTCCAAGCCGACGCCGTACGGTAAGCAGGAGAGAGTGGGGGACGTTGGGGAAGTTACCAGATGGGAGGCGCCACGCCCCTCGGGCCCGATAGACTGTTATAAGAGCTCCTACTCTAATTTGGAGGTGAGAATACAATTTTTTCAGACATTTTTTTTATGTATCGGTAAGATTAGAATTTGAAGAATTCGTGAAACCGTAGGGCGAACTTTCAATCGTCAAAATCCCGATGCAGGTGTTTTGTTTGTTTTTTTTCTTCTTGTAAATTTTACTTCTCTCTCTAAAAATTTACTTTTTGTAAAAGAAATGTAGTTCGATATAGCGTTTACAAATTCATATATTTTCGGCATTCTGCGCTTGAATTTTTGCAATTGAATAACTCAATAAGGTTCAAGAGATTGATATTGTTATTCAAATCAGACCAATCTGAATTGTATTCCCCTCAGACATAGTTTATTATGCATAGCGTGAATGGCAGGAGTCAAGCATGCTCGGCATACCTTCTGTCGTAGCTCATGAAGGAAAAAGAGTAATTGTAAATAAATGTATGAACTCGACTATGAGGATGGTATAAATTGAAGGAACCTCGTGCTTATTTCTCTTATAAATTGGAGACGGCGTAATATAGTTCTAAATATTAGTCTCCTGGCTCTTCGTTACTACTATTATTGTTACAAATCCGAATGCACGGTTCGCTGTACTGCCAGTTGAAATCTGGAGCAGCAATATCTTTTCCGAAGTTGAAGAGATTGTTAGTCTGGCTCCGCATAAAGTGGGAAAGTTAACTGTGGCCAAAATCAAAAAAGTTAATTTCAATTTTTCGACCCAAAATCGACGGAAGTATCTTCCAGGGGTTCCTATTGGATAGTATCAACGCACACGGGGCCAAAAATTCAATTTAAAAAAATTTAAGTTTGCCTCCCCATAAGACCCCAATGTTAAATTTGGCCAAAATCTAAAAAAATTAATTTCAACTTTTCGACCCAAAATCGACGGAAATATCTTCTAGGGGTTCCTATTGGATAGTATCAACGCACACGGGATCAAAAATTCAATTTTAAAAAATTTAAGTTTGCCTCCCCATAAGACCCCAATGTTAAATTTGGCCAAAATCTAAAAAAATTAATTTCAATTTTTCGACCCAAAATCGACGGAAATATCTTCCAGGGGTTCCTATTGGATAGTATCAACGCACACGGGGTCAAAAATTCAATTTTAAAAAATTTAAGTTTGCCTCCCCATAAGACCCCAATGTTAAATTTGGCCAAAATCTAAAAAAATTAATTTCAACTTTTCGACCCAAAATCGACGGAAATATCTTCCAGGGGTTCCTATTGGATAGTATCAACGCGCACGGGGTCAAAAATTCAATTTTAAAAAATTTAAGTTTGCCTCCCCATAAGACCCCAATGTTAAATTTGGCCAAAATCGAAAAAAATTAATTTCAATTTTTCGACCCAAAATCGACGGAAATATCTTCTAGGGGTTCCTATTGGATAGTATCAACGCACACGGGATCAAAAATTCAATTTTAAAAAATTTAAGTTTGCCTCCCCATAAGACCCCAATGTTAAATTTGGCCAAAATCTCAAAAAATTAATTTCAACTTTTCGACCCAAAATCGACGGAAATATCTTCCAGGGGTTCCTATTGGATAGTATCAACGCGCACGGGGTCAAAAATTCAATTTTAAAAAATTTAAGTTTGCCTCCCCATAAGACCCCAATGTTAAATTTGGCCAAAATCTAAAAAAATTAATTTCAATTTTTCGACCCAAAATCGACGGAAATATCTTCCAGGGGTTCCTATTGGATAGTATCAACGCACACGGGGTCAAAAATTCAATTTTAAAAAATTTAAGTTTGCCTCCCCATAAGACCCCAATGTTAAATTTGGCCAAAATCGAAAAAAATTAATTTCAATTTTTCGACCCAACATCGACGGAAATATCTTCTAGGGGTTCCTATTGGATAGTATCAACGCACACGGGATCAAAAATTCAATTTTAAAAAATTTAAGTTTGCCTCCCCATAAGACCCCAATGTTAAATTTGGCCAAAATCTAAAAAAATTAATTTCAATTTTTCGACCCAAAATCGACGGAAATATCTTCCAGGGGTTCCTATTGGATAGTATCAACGCACACGGGGTCAAAAATTCAATTTTAAAAAATTTAAGTTTGCCTCCCCATAAGACCCCAATGTTAAATTTGGCCAAAATCGAAAAAAATTAATTTCAATTTTTCGACCCAAAATCGACGGAAATATCTTCTAGGGGTTCCTATTGGATAGTATCAACGCACACGGGGTCAAAAATTCAATTTTAAAAAATTTAAGTTTGCCTCCCCATAAGACCCCAATGTTAAATTTGGCCAAAATCGAAAAAAATTAATTTCAATTTTTCGACCCAAAATCGACGGAAATATCTTCCAGGGGTTCCTATTGGATAGTATCAACGCACACGGGGCCAAAAATTCAATTTTAAAAAATTTAAGTTTGCCTCCCCATAAGGTCCCAATGTTAATTTTGGCCAAAATCGAAAAAAATTAATTTGACTTTTTCGACCCAAAATCGACGGAAATATCTTCTAGGGGTTCCTATTGGATAGTATCAACGCACACGGGGCCAAAAATTCAATTTTAAAAAATTTAAGTTTGCCTCCCCATAAGACCCCAATGTTAAATTTGGCGAAAATCGAAAAAAATTAATTTGACTTTTTCGACTCAAATTCGACGGAAATATCTTCTAGGGGTTCCTATTGGATAGTATCAACGCACACGGGGCCAAAAACTCAATTTTAAAAAATTTAAGTTTGCCTCCCCATAAGACCCCAATGTTAAATTTGGCCAAAATCGAAAAAAATTAATTTCAATGTTTCGACCCAAAATCAACGGAAATATCTTCCAGGGGTTCCTATTGAATAGTATCACACACACAGACACACAGTATATATATGTGCATATTGTCAGTAATGGACTAAAATGGTCGGAAATGTCATGAAAGGTGGAGACATATTGAAAAATCGATGTTTGCGAATCGCCTGTATTTCAATAACTTCCTCTATCAGGAAGTTGAATATGGTAAAAGTCGCCTAATTTTAATTGTTTCCTCATTCTCCCCAGAATTATATATACATTTTCCCCTGAATACGTCATAAATAATAAATTTGCGCAATGTCCTCGAACATTGGTTCGGTAGTTCCGGCATATACGCTACAACCGCTAATTTTTAAATATTTGTTCAATAAATCCCATTCGACCTGGTGCTTATTATTATACACACACCTCCTGTGCGCGACGATATATTATTCCAATTACCCTCACCAAACACATGATACGATCGAACTCAATACTCATCAATTTTTTCCTCAATACGAAAGGATTAACAAATATTTGAATATTGAAGTTACCGATTTCCCAAAATTATTGTAACGATCTCGCGTAAGGAAATCGTAGTTTGGCACCGCAATTTGTCTATCAACCTGATTTTCGTCGCATACTGAGAATCGCGCCGCCTAGTATTGCTATATCCAGAGACGCTCTGTGTGTGTGTGTGTGCGTGTGTGTGTGTGTGTGTGTGTGTGTGTGTGTGTGTGTGTATGCGTGTGTGTGCTTGCATAATTCACCCAAGTTTTGGAATTTGGGAAATTTGTTTTGTCGCCATGAGACACAGACCCTTCAGCCCTACTAGTTTCAGGTCCACCCATCCGCCAACAACATATTTCATTTAGCAAGACTTGGTAAATTCACGTTTTCAATCGGCCCTCCGCCCTGATTATCCCAGTGGAGAGGAGGATAAACCCACTCTATCCTGGGCTTGAAATAAAAGCAGACTGATATTTAGGGTGAAAGAGGGTTAAAACACTTTTGTAATTCTCGGAGCGTAGTATAGAGTAAGAGTTAGTTGAGCCCCGAAGTGTCTTCAATCCCACCACTCAACGTCCGCTGGACGACTAGAATAACACGAATGGAGATAGACAGAGAGGGTGTGATGGGTTGGGGAGGGGCCGAGTGAGGGAGAGGGAGGGAGGGAGAGAGAGGGAGATCATTCAGCGTTTTATGAGTTTTCTGCCTCTTAGAGGAAGTTCTATATATATAATCCTTTCATTTTCAGATTTTTCAAATGCTACTCCCTTGGCTCGCCCCAAACTCTTACCGACCTCTAATTTCTACACGAGGTCTTACAAGCTTGTCCTCAATATTCGAATACTTCCTCATCGAGGGTTTTCCTGCAAAGAAACCATTAAACATTGCCACCAAAAAATGTTATTCCTGAAAATCCATTCGTCATATGATATAGGTGTGAATAGTCAGTCCGCATGAATGACTTTGACATCAGTGTATCTCGCAAACTATGAGAGTTGGGATAAATAGTTATATTACATTAAAGATAGCTCTTGAGGAGGGGAACCATATTCATACAACACTTTTTTTTGTATCTCTGACGGTTCGGACGATAGACCGTCAGAACGGATTGAAATTTGTGGTGAACGAAACGGCGGTCTATTTCTGTAGAAGTCTAACATACACACACAGCTGCCCACATATGTGGGTACACACACAGATACTCACCGGGCTTTGGTATAGCGGGTAGAGTATCTACCTGCTCCGTTGAAGGTCCTGCGGCTGTGTGTGTGTGTGTGTGTGACTTGTCGGATCTGGTCGGTGAGAGGATATGATTGGGCGATATCGCCTAAGTTATCAAAGTTAGCGAGAAAAATTTATGTTACACATCGTTTTGGAGAATTGTAATTGAATATGGAAAATTTTATGGGGCAGTTGTGTGTTCAGCACAACAGAGAAATATGGGTAAAATATTCAAGCGGTTTAGCCGCTTATCATTACCTAATGAGATAAAGTATTCCCGATAATTGAATAATCACCGCAAATTGCAATTAAATGCTAATTAATTCGACAGTTTATTACTGAATCTAATAAAGGCTTTAACAGTGCTTGCAGTGTGAGACTGATACCAGGGAATTATGGGAATTCAATTCAGAGCACCTGCGGAATAATGTCGAGCTCTGGTGATCGGATAAATTGCCAATCACTACTACGGCTACACCTTTTCCCATTACCACCTTGAGTTATTGGACTTTTATCTCCGCGAAATTGTTCCTTTCTGGGATTTTCTCAACTTGATAATAAATCCAGACGCCGCGGAGACCTTTGTCTTCACTTGCAACAAGCCGACGATTATGTCGATACTGAAGCGAAACACGAGCGATTGTCCCATCCTATCGGAGCGTCGGTGCCCGTGAAATTTTTCTGGCTTTCACATGGGAAAAAGACGTTAAGCATTTCCGCTGGCAAAATCGCCAAAAGTTTTAATCAATCATTATTTACGAAGGAAAGTTGTGATCAAGCTAATCAATGTCGCAATTGGAGTCTCTCGGCGTACCTTAGCTTCGATCAAAATTTGACTCACTTTCATGTAGTGAATTATTAGTCATTGGTTGATTTTGAGTGGCGCGAAATTTTAATGACTATTCAAACTTTTATATTCGGTCTAGATCCGAAGTTGTCCGACTACCGCCGGCGCATGCGTGTTTGCCCGCATTCGCACAGGAGAGTCTGAATGCGCGATGCGCAGTGTGATTGGTCAGTGCGTCACGTGACATAGTCGCAGGTAGCGACACCTGTTGTATTCCAGTATTCAAAATTTCATGATTCCATCTAGGAATGGGAAACAGAAATTACAAATCGGGAAGTTTTGTTTGTGCAATAATCTTCCTTAGATGGCCGGTACCGCCCCCCCCCCCCGCCCAACTCCCTCATCGATGAGTTGCTCGTAACCCACCCCATAAACAGCCTATGGAACTAGAGCGAGTAAGAATCTCTGCCAATATCGAAAACTTGAAATCTTTCTCGTCCCGCGATACCCTGGGGAGTTAATGTTTATGATATCGTTATAAGTCTTCGCAAAACTTGAATACGTTTTTTTTTTATCGGCAAAAGTTTGATTGGGGTGGAGTTGGTGGAGTTGGGCGGTGCGGGTGAAGCGGGTGGAGGAGGTGGAATACCTGAAATATCTTCCAATATTTAAAAAACTGAAAGAAACTGAGTAACAGGATAGCAATTTGGTTAGTCTATTCAGCCAAGGCGATTACTTTTTCGTAATTATCTCGTGAACCAGATGGCCTACGAGAAAATGATGCTCTACATTTTTTACCGGAAATAGAATTCTCTACAAAAAACATAGTATAACATTCTGTCGAAGAACGACTTGTTGACGAGATAATCAACGTTTTATCCCGTGACCGCAACACTCTCCGAATGTTGGTTGGGCGCATTGGAAAATTGCGGTGGAAAATGCGTACGTCGTCGATGAAGAGAGGATGGAGGGATCTGGAGCTACTCAAAAGTCCTCGTCAACCGAGGATTCTCCCCTCCGGCTCAGATAATTCACAAATTTTTCCAGCAATAACCCCAGTGAAAAGTTTTCGTCTGTCACTGAAAGATCGTTGTCATCATCATGGTCTCAGGTTTCCAAGACTTTTCGAGTCTGCTCTGATAATCGACAAGTTTATGAAGGAATTAGACGTTGAAGTTTGGAGCCAAACTCAATGAAATTGCCCCCGAGTTTTATCTCTTCAATGGAGAGTCATTGCAGCACCATTTTACTTATTATCCAGCACTCTCAGATTGTCTTCATCATTCCGCAAATAGTCCATTCCTATTTTCCGACAATTGATGAACGAGTCTTTGGTGGTCCACATTGCTCACACGGCTGTGTCCCCAGCTTCAAAATTTATAATCTCTTGTGATTATGTGAATGGAGGTATTGGGACTTTGCTAGTTTGAATGTGAAGGAAAATTTCGCGCCACTTGCAAAAGGGCCTTACAATAACTTTCCCTTCGGGACGTTAGAAAAACACAGACAGTAACGTACTTGTTTGCCTTAAAATCAGTTTATACATTCTCTTCTGCCATTTCACAATTAAATATATGCCATACAAGGTTCTAACGATCGCCTCGGGTGGTTTGGATCTGGGTGAACATGGGATGAGTGAGATCAGGGAGATGATGTATCAACCCGAGGCGTTGTAGTTTATCCGAACGTGAGATATCTGCAGTGCAATGCATTTGCATTCATTAATGAAAGATTGAAACCTCAATATGACCCTCTGACCAAGATTGATGAGCCTGTATAATGCATTGACCATCAGCTTTCAAAGAAATCAGAGTAAATCGTTGATGGAGTAATCATTACAAACTGGCGGCACAATTTACCGAGCACTTTACATTCAGTGGAACGGCATTTGTGGAATCTCCAGAACGAGGAATTGGATGCAAGCAATGCTTTCATTATTATTGCACTTTATGCACTCGATTCCAATTTTCGGGGAGATTTTACGGACATGAAAATACTTGAAATTGTAGGGAAATTGGAGATGGTAGGTGGGTGGGGCGGGGGAATATAAAATGCATAATTTTTAACACTTGAATAGTTGCGCATCTCCGTTCAATGTCACACTCATACATGCATACACACATTGACCCATCCACACCGAGCCACCCACTTACGCATCGACACACACCTACCCATCCACACACATCCAGCCCACCCACCCACCCATCCACACACCCCCACCCACCCCCCTCCCCCATCCACGCCCATCAATCCACCCATCCACACTCACCCACCCAGCCACACCCACGCACCCACCCACACCCACCCACCCACCCACCCACATACACCCACCCACCCACATACACCCACCCAGTCTAACTCTCATAATTCCCGTGATATCGTGATCGGAAAGTTATTAGTTCATTCGTGGAAGATTACACTCACATTTCATTTATTCTGTACAAAACGATAAACGTTTTTTTGCACCATTTTCCTCGCACTTATCAGACAGGTCAACTAAGTAACAAAGAATAACACCCAAGCGCACAATACCATAAATAAACTCTCTCTAATGCCTCCATTAACCCCATCAGCCTTTCATTCTTATTAAATTCCTTGCGTCTCGAGAGATTGCCCTCATTGAATTAACAAAACCCCGGTAATTTAATATTGTGTAACATCCGCTAATATATTTGGCTTCCACCTTTATAATCTACCTACCCAACTATACCCCCGTACGCGCTAATTTTCCATGAACGAAACGAAGCATTATCCGTGAAATGAAATGCCAATGGAAGCGCAAATGTAATGAAAACTGCTGAAATAAAAGTTCTTTGCAATAAACCGACAAATAGCAGCGTCAAGTCCGTTTCCGGGAACTAACGAGTTGCAATACACCCACTGGCAATCGGCATTTCGAGCGCCATTGATCGGTTAAAAAATGAGGAATAGATGGATATGACGTAAATCTAGCGTAATCATCACCTGCATGAAAAGGCCTAACGGAATTCCAATGTATATATGTATATATGTATCTATGTATTTATGTATTTATGTATTTATGTATTTATGTATTTATGTATTTATGTATTTATGTATTTATGTATTTATGTATTTATGTATTTATGTATTTATGTATTTATGTATTTATGTATTTATGTATTTATGTATTTATGTATTTATGTATTTATGTATTTATGTATTTATGTATTTATGTATTTATGTAGTTATGTATTTATGTATTTATGTATTTATGTATTTATGTATTTATGTATTTATGTATTTATGTATATGTGTATATATGTATACACATATGTGTCATTATCGAGATGTTGATAATAGGGCTTCGCAGTAGACGGAACTTGGACAAATATTATAAGTTCCATTGCAAACAATCGCGGTGTCACATTCGCTAGGTTAACAATCACGAACCCACAACACGCGCCATTTTTATGGGAAATTTGACGAGTTGATTCAATTGCGGAGAACCCTAGAGGAAAATTTCCAATCAATTTGGAAGCTCGAGCAGTGCTCAGGGGATTGTTTTTTTCCATGCGAATTGGCTGTCAATGAAATTGCACTGTGAGTCAAAAATCGGCAAATGCGCGCCATGAGCAAAGTGCCGGAGGACAGAACATAATATGGAAAAGAATGGGGCAAAATGGGTCTCTAACCCTATTCTGAATACCCTGTTATGCTGTGCGGCCCATTATACCCCGCCTGCCCCCATTGATAATAAAAATCCCTTTTCCAGATTATATCAAGCCAGGGGCAATCTATCTTTCCGTAGGACATATGTTATATATCAGGAATCAAAGAAATCAGTTTTATTCTTACTACTATCAATGTAATTTGTAAAAATAGTGGGATGCTCTTACGAATTGATTGATTAGACACATATCAAGATGTGACATTTGTCTTACGCGGTCAGTTGCAAAAAGCGCTCGCGTGGAAGAACAGAAAATCTCCAACGATGGTCCAGCTTGTACACGTACAGATGTATGTGTATGTGTATGTGTATGTGTATGTGTATGTGTATGTGTATGTGTATGTGTATGTGTATGTGTATGTGTATGTGTATGTGTATGTGTATGTGTATGTGTATGTGTATGTGTATGTGTATGTGTATGTGTATGTGTATGTGCATATGTATGTGTGTGGGGGGGGGGGTTATTTGCAGATTTGCATCCATCTCCATAACCATAATAAATGATAAGTTGATACAGATGCAGGGAATAAGTGGTGAATAAAGAACAACCTTAGTTATTCCGTCCTAATTGGAAAATTTGACTAATTAACTTAGCTTTTCAAAATCTCAACTTAATTAAAGTTTTCTATAATGGTCCCAAGTTCTCCAACCTATGGAACGGAACGTTTAAATATTTCTATACATGTTATTCTGAAACAACCTATATATACTATGAGCAATCAAGTGATTAATCATGAGAGATCAATGAACATTCAAAGTGTCCATCTCGAAGCAGCTTTGTAGTGAGGGTAATTAACCAGAGAGGTGCATTAGTCTCCATTGAATTTGCCGTGCTGCATAACGCGCATGCGCATATCGCTCCGTTCGACCCGTTCTGTTCGAATTTTTTTTTTGGCTCCATATTGAAGACACACTTGTGGATGGTTCTTTAGCAAATTGATTCAGATATTCCTGAGGTGAGCATGATTTGCTCGAACCGGATTGAGTGTGTTCATCTCGTATGTCTTCTAGTTCTCATCATCAAATGCTCAGCAGATCGATGGTCACATCCCCATCGCATTTCTCTCCAAGCGAAGATGGGCAATTTCGAAATAGGAAGATTAGGATGGTTTCATGCTGCAGCAGACGAGTGAGTAATCATCGGCTGATCTTCACATTGCCGCCTTTATCGAATGTCGCGTGGCTCAGAACTGGGATTCCCATTGCCCTCAGCTAATATGTTTTATTCTGAGCCGTTTGAATACACTCACATGTATCTCTTCAATGTTTCCAGATGAATGTTTACCGTAGCTCCACAAAGAGTAAGCGCTCAACCCTGGGAGGAATAGAGGGCAGGAAACAAAGAGGACACCCATCCTTATTCATTCCTCTCATACTAGCCAAGTGGGCCCTCCCTAGGAGAAATGGCGGCTGTAAATTGATCGCCATGTCAAAGGAACTAGTGTGACACAATTTGGGGGTAAGTGATGTGGTAATACACGATGGCATAATTTTTCAGGATCTCAGCTGAAATTTTTTTCGCTCTCGCAAAAAAATTTTCGTCGAGGGAAAGACCCTGTAAATTTAATAAACGTGACTCGGTTTATTCCGTTCTCATAGATCGAGGGAAGTTATTGTGGTTTCGTGGGTGAAAAGAATTTGACTGAGTTACAGATTTGATCCGAGGTTATTGTCTGGAATGGCCAGAGTGTGTGTGTGTGTATGTGTGTGTGTGTGAGGGTGGTTGTGTGGGTGGATGAGTGGGTGGTTGAGTGGATGGGTGGGTGGGTGCGTTGGTGGATGGGTGGGCGTGTGGGTGGGTGGGTCGTTGGGTGGATGGGTGGTTATGTGGGTGGGTAGTTAGTTGGGTGGGTGGTTAGGTGGGTCGGGGGTTAGGTGGGTCGGTGGGTGAGTGGGTCGGTGGGTGGGTGGGTCGGTGGGTGAGTGGGTCGGTGGGTGGGTGGGTGGGTGGTCGGGTGGATGTGTTGGTGGGTGAGTGGGTGGAATTTTTTCCGATGGTTTTTTTTCCACAAAACTTTCCGACTTTGCAGACAGGTAGGAATGGCAGACCATTTACACCCAGTAAAATCCGTATAGAGAACACAGAGGTCATTTGAGCCTCGGCGAAATGGACCAAGATTACCCAGGAGCCGCAGCTGTAACACCAGCTTTTCCAAGATAAACCAAGATCACCGAATGGATAGTAGGGTAAAGCAAACGTGTGGAGAATGATCAACGATGTATAACACAGATTTCGAACTACCATGAGTCAGTTGCAAATTTTCCCTCACAAATGATGGAGATTTGACGTCACGTTAGTCACTGATTATGAGGTTCAAGGTGTCAAATTCTCGGAGTGAATTCGAGGTAAAGAATGTCGACATGTGCGCAAATGGGCCTACTAGTTCCATACGAGAACTCCACTGCAGTTCCACCATTAGGAACTGGTGAGCCAGCCGTTCCAAAATCTGCAACCGTTCCGGAACAAGTTCCACTTCCCGGAACCGGCGCCGCCACCTGGACCAGTCACGGAAGTTCGATCTCGACCCGAACCTAGTGGTCCGAGTAACTCACCAAGTAAGCGGAGAAGCCGACCGTTATCTCACCTTCAATTTTGATTAACTTCGCAGTAATGCATCCCACAGAAATCACAACTTCGGACTTGTAATTCGACCCTCTTACCAAAGTGGCGCAGTTCTCGGACCTGCCGCATAATGAAAACGAATAGTTTCAGAATATCCTTTAGTCTTCTGTCTTATGCTTCGTACCCAAGTAATTTCCCACATAAACACATCCTGTTTTGCTGCCGAATTGCTTCGCAAAGGAATGCCCAACATCGCTGTGACCTTGACGAGTGGAGATAAAAAAAAAAAGAAAGCAGTCTGTGCATTTCTACATCCCTACATTACCGCAAATTCCAACTTGGTTTTCAGGCGGAAAACTTTCGTGACTGGAGTTGTCACATCAATCAAGAGTCCTCCACCTGAAAGCTCACTCTATCTCAGTAGAAGATCGACCCACGCTAGGAAGAACAAATATATATATAAAATAAAAGGGACGCCGGTATTCACTTCTCTCGTTGATAGTCGAGTGGTTTTTCCTCTACACAAACACAACATTTTCCATCTCTCACGTATTGTGAATAGAATGAAAAGAGACAGAGGAGAGCTTCTAGTTCTAGACTTCGCTCCTTGCTGTCTCCAAAATGAAAGAGATTGTCTCGTCCGGGGATTTTTCAATGGGACTTTTTTTTTACTGTGGTACATGATGTTATCTCGCATACTGGGGGTTGACATCAAAGGAATAGGTTAAGGAAAAGATGCATAATGGTCGTTATCAAGTTGGGAATTGATAAGTGATTAGAGCCGGAAATTGAATCGAGAGATTGGAGAAGTGACAGTGGGGAGAGTAGCTAGTTACTACATGACAGGCTCTGAGTTCAGAACGTTTCGTATGACGGAATATTTTCTCAAGGCCGGGCGGGAACCCAACGGAACACAGGGGAGGGAGGGGGGGGGCTCCATCACAAGCGCCCGCCGGAGCACACTGGGTGTGGATGGGGGTGGGTCGGTGAGTGGATGTGGGTGGGGGTGGATGAGTGGGGGTGGGTGGATGAGTGGGGGTGGGTGGATGAGTGGGTGGGGGTGGATGAGTGGGGGGGGGGTGAGTGGGTGGGTGCGTCGGTCGGTGGATGTGTGGATGGGTGGGCGGGTGGGTGCGTGGGTTGGAGGGGGGGATGAGAGGGGGGGGGTGAGTTGGTGGGTGCGGGAGTGGCCGGGTGGGGGTGGGTGGGTGGATGGAACCCACGCCCTGTGTTTACAGATGCGATGGCCTGCATGGAGAAGGTCGGCCCCAGCGACATGGATGGGTGCCCGGTAGGCCCATACACATTTTTTTAATCTATCAGAAAGCACTGCGGACAAAAATTATGTTAATAAAGTATATTAACAATAAATTTAGAGTTCAAGTAAAGTCTGAGATCCGAATATTTTATCATGTGAAAGAGGTCTGATGATATCATACAGAATTTATGCCAGCATAAAGCCTCGGTAATTACAAAGTTACATTGTTGATTATGCACAGAATACCATACACACTAGTCTACTTTATATGTATGAGATATACAACTATGAGCGGCTTTTCTCTGTGAACGGAAAAACGAAATTATGTGGAAGCCCACACCATTAGCTCACAAAACAGACTTAGAGTGGATGCAGCTCGCGCTGGGAGATTAAAATCGGGAAGTGCATTTTTAATTGTAGTTCGTAGGCAAATGAACATTTTGGGGCCACTTGTAAGCAGTTGTGAGTATTGAAGATGATTTATGCTAATTACTAAATCATTTATGACATTTAGAGGAATTGGTCTTGTACGGTGAACTGCGGAGGAATTATAGAGATAAATGGAATGTCGGAAAAAGTTTGCCATGATGAGCAGCAAACGATCTTTACGGGGGGTTTTCAATCCTTCACTCAAGTTTAGGAAGGCTTTCACGGTGATTCTAGGGGGTATTGAAGAATTTTTAGGTATAAAATTCTCTTTTAGGTTTCAAAATTTTTGAAATTTTTGAAATTTTTGAAATTTTTGAAATTTTTGAAATTTTTGAAATTTTTGAAATTTTTGAAATTTACTCATAAATAACTAATGGATATATAAGTTGTCGGACACTTCATTTGTCGCATGTAAGGGAAACGAATACAAAGCTGTCAGACTAATTTTATAGCTTACACCGTTCTAGAGCTAGTAAGAGCCTTCCACCATTTTTTCTGGGTCTTCTCATATTTAAAAGCCGTGATTGTAGAAAATTGGTTTACCGTACACTTCAAGTCAACTGCATGGCAATTAAGCGGCTGGCCAATTGTGTAGCAGTTTTGCATTCGGTAACAAACGAATCAGGAGATTACATGTTTTTCCAACTACATTTGTTCCGTTATTTCTCGTCGTTCATGAATATTGATGTATGGAAATGGATTAAATAAGGCAATGTAAAATTATTTCCAGCGTCCATTTGATTTGATTTATACCAATCCAATTGTTGGTCTTCATGAGGGTCTATTTTTATGAAATACTATTAGTTTCGGTATTAATTCAGCCCGACATTTTCGGCCTCGCGAATAAGAATATATGGTTGGATTCCACTACTGTCCCATTATATTCCATTGCATCATTCTACCAATGTCCCATTCTGGCCCATGTCCAATTTTCGAGTATGTCCCATTTTGGCCTACGCTCATGTTCAATTTTGGTTGGTGTCTCATTCTGACTCTCTGTCTCATTCTGACCCCCTGTCCCATTCTGTTCCCACGTCCCATTCGAGTCCCCTGTCCCATTCGAGTCCCCTGCCCCACTCAAGACTCCTGTCCCATTCGGGTCCGCTGTCCCATTTGGCCCCCTGTCCCATTTGGGCACCCTGTCCCATTTGACCCCCTGTCCCATTTGACCCCCTGTCCCATTTGGGCCCCCTGTCCCATATGAGTCCAGTATCCAATTCGGGTCCCCTGTCCCATTACGTGATTCGGTCCCATGACAGTTCCCTGTCCCATTCTGCCCCCTGTCCCGTTCTGGCCCGCGGCCTCATTTCGGTCCCCTGTTACATTCTGGTTCCCTGTCCTATACTGACCCCTCTGTCCCAATATGTCCCACTCGCTCCGACTTGGAGACCACCACTTCATATATTGACTCAAGTGAAATGTGAATAAAGTCGCGACAGCTCAATTAAACACTAGTCATTTATCTCCACTGAATTTAAATACCTCAATAAAAAAAAACAAACTCCCCACCACTCTTGTAAATTCTACACCAGAGGTTAAGTAACTGATAATTTATTGTGACTTTGTGCAGCCAGGCATCACTAATTTAAATTTCAAAACATAAACATTGGAATGAATTGCAGTGGAGAAAAAAGTTTCCCTACTTGTTGGTATATTTTCAAAGCCAATTAATTCGCCTTAATTACATTGGCAAAGTATTTTCCTTCAAGAGAGATAAATTTATTTATTCTTCATAAAATGAAGTGGTTGATTGGAGTTTTCTGAAACTCGTTAACGGCAGTAAATTTTCACGCCCACTAATTCATTTATATTTTTGTTCATTGAGTCCTTTGTTTTTATAATAGTGGCTCAGCCCTCTGGACTGCTATACAAATTTATCAAAAGTGTTGGAAACTTCTGTGAAGCTTCTGATTGTTCAACAAAAATGTAATCTCATGCAGAATCATTTAAATTAAGCAGGGCCGAGATGAAAGATTTGCCCTTTTTTAAAATTAGTTTTTCTTTAGACTTTGGAGGCCATTTAGACAGTTTTGAAGTGTGACAATTATTTATTTAGTGAGAATACTTTCAAAGACACACACACATAAAAATACCCAAACATTCACCCACTCACTTACACACCCAAATACCCACTCATACACCCAAACGGCGACCCACACATCCAAGCATCCACCCACCCACCCACCCACCCACACACACGCATACACACACACATACACACACTAACACACACCAACACACACCAACACACACCAACACACACCAACACACACCAACACACACCAACACACACCAACACACACCAACACACACCAACACACACCAACACACACCAACACACACCAGCACACACTAACACACACCAACACACACCACCGCACACCAACCCCCACCAACACATGCCACCGCACACACACACATACCAAGATTTTGAGACTTTGGAATGTCGATAATATCGAATTTGCTCTTGCAAATGATTTAAATAATTTCACCCTCTAAAATGTTAAAAAATGATGAAGCCCCAAAAACCGGTATTCGAGAAGAATTTGAACCACGAAAAAATCCATGAAATTCCACGAAACTCCTCTGCACGGTATTTACAATGTGATTTACAAATAAATTCCCCCGCTTGTTGCTGGTTTTCCCTCCCTTACTTTACTAACCAAATTGAACATTAGTATCTACTATGTTGTTAATCGGATTATTTGCCCTCAAAGCATTCCTAGCCAAGCACGCATAACTAACAATATGAAAATGCATAAGTAAACATACGACAGTAACTCACCTATAAACAATGTTCATTATATCTCAAGGTTATTTTTCGGGGCAAACCATTTCGCCATAACAAATGTTTTTACACAACACCACGTGCACAGCTGGGCGGTTTAAATATTCAGAGAAGCATGGTACTCCATAAATTGGGTTGCAATGGATTTTGGGGGTGTACGTTGAAACAGTGAAGGAGAAAATTATCCAATTTTGTCGCCGGCGATTTATTACCGACACCTCAAATGTCTGGAAAATTTCACATAATTTGAACGATACCATGGGAACATACCGAGCGCTCCGACGTAAAGGCGCACTTATACTGAACAAAGTTTCTCGGTTACGGCGCCAACCCCATACACTCCCCCTCTTCAACATCTCCAGTTGCGCGCATTCTCCAGCTTCCACTCAACGATGTACAAGAAAAATATTGCCTTCTATTGACAAGGTGGGTGAAACCGC
This sequence comes from Asobara japonica, assembly GCA_026005395.1. Taxonomy (NCBI): domain Eukaryota; kingdom Metazoa; phylum Arthropoda; class Insecta; order Hymenoptera; family Braconidae; genus Asobara; species Asobara japonica. The sequence continues at coordinate 4,348,333 of BQMI01000298.1, read as the reverse complement.
TCAACAGTTGCTCCATTCTGGGATTTTTGTTCCAAGAATAAGCGAAAAGTGGCGCTTTTTGTGGACCAAAATGAACGAAACAAATACCATTGTAATGGTAAAAAATCAGGATTCAAGCTTTATGTGTTATTTAACCGTGTTGGGTTCATTATGATTCAGCACAGCGGCCGTTGTGGTCCATATCTCATAAAATATTTAGGATCTAGTGAGATTTGACATCTGACGTCATTTGACACTTGATTTTTGACATTTGGCACGTGACACGTGACATTTGACATTTGACAGTTGACATTTGACAGTTGACATGTGACATTTGACATTTGACATTTGACATTTGACATTTGACATTTGACATTTGACATTTGACAGTTGACATTTGACAGTTGACATTTCACAGTTGACATTTGACAGTTGACATTTGACAGTTGACATTTGACATTTGACATTTGACATTTGACATTTGACATTTGACATTTGACATTTGACATTTGACATTTGACATTTGACAGTTGACAGTTGACAGTTGACATTTGACAGTTGACATTTGACAGTTGACATTTGACAGTTGACAGTTGACAGTTGACAGTTGACAGTTGACAGTTGACATTTGACATTTGACATCTGTTATAACTTGACATTTGGTATCAATTCAAGTTTTTTCTATGTGATATTTTTGTCGTCCTCAGGATAATCCAATTGTATGTCCTGCAATGAAAACAGTTTTTTTAATTTTCAGGCGGATTTCCACCCCAAGTTGAATTTAATGTTTATGATGAAAACTATAGGGGAACTAATTTGTATGCAAAATAATTTGTGTGTAGTTGCAAATTTCCACACTCTTCTCATAGAATTCCTAACAAAAAAAGAAGAAAAATCATACGATACCTGGAATATTTGTATACGTAGGAGGATACTCCGACTATGGCCCCGCAAACTTTTCGCATTTTCCAACAGAATGCCAGGTCGTATAATTTTATGCTCCAAAAAGTAATTATATTATTTACATAGTGGTAGGATGTGTGACCCGCGCACTGGGACGTACATAAAATTTTGTATTTGTACTGCTTCTTCGTTTCTGCTTGTAGTAAAGAAAATGGGAAACCATCAGGTTCGTGGGGTTTGAAAATTAGAGAGGTCAAAGTTACAAAAATGTGTTTTGTATGATTGGTCGATGTTTGAGGGAATTTATTTATGAAAAGTAGGTATTAGTTATGAAGGATTCTCCTGCAATTAATCCACATATTTAGCCACTCAACCACCCACCCACCCACCCACCCACCCACCCACCCACCCACCCACCCATCCACCCAACCCCACCCACCCATCCACCCAACCCCACCCACCCACCCAACCCCACCCACCCACCCAACCCCACCCACCCAACCCCACCCACCCAACCCCACCCACCCAACCCCACCCATTCAATCCCACCCACCCACCCAACCCCACCTACCCACCCATGCCACCCACCCACCCCCTCACCCTACCCCACCCAGCCACCCACCCGCCTACCTACCCATCTACCGATTCCCACCCAAGATCCACTCGGGAACCTAACCCGACGCAGGGGGAGGGGGTGGGTTCGATCATAGGTGCAGGGCACCGTGAATCCGCGGTTTCTGGAGGTATTTAGAAACACAATGACCTAAATGGCGAAAGCCGGCCCCAGCCGCATGGATGGGTGTCCAGTAGTCCCTTCCGAAGAAATGCTGAAGAGCACCTACCATTGAGAGTACAAGAGAGGAGACGAAGGAAAATGAAATTGGCCTTTCCATTTACTCATCCGCAAGGAAAACCAACTGAAAAGAGCAAACGTTAAGCACTTTGCGACGCGTCAAATTATCCGCGGTGATATCTACCGGTCTTATCAAAGGTAGTTGTGTAACTGCGTATTTACTCCTCAGCAATAACTTTCACCATTACAGAGTAGTAAAATTGAATCAAATGAACATTCTTAACGTCATGAACTGTACAGCAATAACATCGCTAAATCTCAGGGAGACAGCCATACTCCAGCCACAAATGCACCGCTCACCAACAGGCACGAATAATACATGTGCGTGATGCGTAACTGGCTCGGGCCGTTTCACTGCGCTGACAGGCCGACGTTAGACTGTACGATATGAAAGGGAAAACGCTCACTTGCGTACCTACAACCCCAACACGATTCAAATATGTGGTATACAGCATAAGTCAGTGTAGATGGAGATGCATAAGAAGGGAGCAGTTACCTTGGCAACATTGAAGGAATCTCAGTCGAAATTTCTATTCAACACAATTTTGTTGTGTTTCTTGAAAAACATTTCTTGAAAATTCATGCGTTCGTGAGGAAATCGCGCTCCCACCCACCTACAGCCACCCCCCTCCCCCCTCCACCCACACCCACCCACAGCTACACTCACCCACAGTTACACCCACCCACATCTACACCCACCAACCCATCCCCACCCAAGCCACCCACCCATCTCCACTCCAGCCACCCATCCCCACCCCACCCACCCTCCACCCAACCCCCTGCATCAGGTTAGGTTGTGACTCGATCTTGAGGTATTTTTTAAGGGTACCGCCGATGGCACAAGTGGAAGAATAATCATATTCCCATTACCTTTCCACAAAATCATAACCAGTTTTGGTCGTAGAACAATCCATCATTTGAATGAATCAACGACTTACTCAACTTTTCTGCGAGCAATTTGGTTACGACATTTGCCTCGTCAACTGCACCTCCGGGACTGCCCCTATCTTGAAGACACTGATGAGTTTCATTGGATTTTCTAGTTAAAATCTAGGGGAAACCCCCAGAGTGTCGTAGACTCCAGCAATTTCCGGGGATCTTTGAAATTACTCAATGTGACTACCTGTGTATTGCTCTAGTACTTCACGTGAATTCGTAATGCGTGCATATTAGTAAACATATCGTGGAGACATTTAAGTGCACTCTTCCCTACTTGTGGGCTTGCAATATTAATGCATCAGTACGTCCATAATTATGCAAGGTATTTCCTTCCATTTTGCTGGTATAAAGTAGGGAGAAAAAAATGGATAATCATGGGGTACTTTATGTCGCGAAAAGTAGCCATCAATGGTTATGTATTAATGGGAGTTAATGGGCAATCGCAGCTTGCTATTAGGCAGGGAGCTTGCAACAGTACTTAGCACGCGGTGGAAAAAGGAAGGTCCATGCTGAGGAAAAAAATTACAGTTTTTCTTTCGCCGGGGAAACAGGCAAAAGGTTCATCACAGGTTCATGATGGTGAATTACGTTTTCAGAATCGGCCTTCGACATTCAGGTGTCCTTCACTCATGATGTTCAAATCGGAAATCACATTTGTGGGATCATGTTAATATATTGTGGGAAATTTTTTTCCCAGTTTTGGTGCAAATAACTTCGGGGGGGGGGGGGTACGTACGACGCCCAGTCCCATCGCAGTAGTGAGGCATTAGAATAGTCAGACACGCATGCAGGGAGACTTTCACACTTTGGCCAGTTGGCCCACATCCCCGCACGACGGACTTCGTACATTAATATCAATTTTCTCATGGTTCAGGTGAGCGATGAAGGATAAAGCCTTAAAGGATATTTCTCCAGGGACTCTCGAGAATTGCTACGAATTTATCCTTTCGAGGACACCATTACACTGATGACAATATCACTTCTGCTTCCATTTGACTAATTGGGGATTGTAAGGAACAGGTATGGATTACCGGAAGTAAGGAAATGTAGATGGTGTCGCAGTTATGCGTATGTGTGTGTGTGTTTGTATCTGCGAACTTTCACTACTTATACAATCAAAACCAACGACTCCTCATTGAAAATTTGGCAAATTTTTAAATTTTCAAAAAAATTTTAGATTTCACAATTATTGAAAATTTGGGTTTTTGAGTTTTTCAAAAGTTTCCAAAAATTCTTAATTTTCAAAATTTTCAGTTTTCTAAATTTTCCAGACTTTTCAGTTTTTGAAATTTTCACCAATTTTCAGTTTTCAAAATTTTCAAAAAAAATTTGTTTTCATAATTTTCAAAATTTCCCAAAATTTTCAGTTTTCAAAATTTTCAAAATTTTCAACATTTCCAAAATTTCCGAAATTTCCCCAATTCAAAGAAGTCACGGAAATTCCCAAAATTTTCAGAAGTTTTAATATCCTCATAATGCCAATTTTTTTTAAAAATTCCCGAATTCCGAACTTTCGTAAGCCAATTTAACGTAGGCTTACCACAGTAACGAGGCCACCTAAGCCCCAATCTTAAGCCAGCCGGAGAGATTCTCAGTACTTTTAATCTTCCATTTTCCAATTAATTTGAGATTCGAGAGTTCCCCGTGAATTCCGTCTCATTAGCAACTTGGAAAATTGATTGAATCCGCTACTGTGCTGCCGCCATCATTAGGCGCATATTTTCCTCCCCCTCCCCCCCCCCCCACATAATGAGCATTGTGTTATGAAAAAATCCCCATTGTGGTAACAATCGCGAGTGAAATTTTGTAAATAAAATTACTGCAAAAAAGTTCTCTGTTGGGTAAACATTGAATTCACTTTTCGGTAATAAAACTTTCGATGGTAGTGTGCAACAATGAGTCAGAAAAAGAGAAACGCGCATTGAAATGGGCTTTCCGCTCTCGTTCACCATTGTTCACGGTTTTTACCCCGTGAAAATATTTGATAATGCATTGCCAACTGAGCAAGTGAGATGAAGAATATTCTTTCGAGCAATTACGGGTAATTGGACAATTCCCCAAGAGCTTGTTTACTCTGCAGATTTCATGTTTACTTTTGCTTTTTGTACCGAGTAGTGTTAATTGCACATTTTTTTCCAGTCTTTTGAAGATGAGAGGATGCATCTTCAGTTTCATTAATTAGGAAAATTATATGGACCCGGAAGACTTCAGTAGATTCCATTTTTCTCCGATTTTTTTGTCTAGGGACGCTTCGTTACTCGCGTACGCAGCGTGCCGCTCGTGGATTTTATTTTTCCTTGCAAACTACGAAAAGAAGTCATTGAATGATATGGGAAGGTCTTTTAAACTTACACACTAAATTATAATCATAATAGCCATTTAATCGACTACGTTGGCAAACGTGAGGGGAGGGTAGAAGAAAATTTTCGATGTGTGTGTGTGCGTGGGTGGGTGGTCGGATAGGTGGGTCGGTGGGTAGGTGGGTTGGTGGGTGGGCGGGTGGGTCGTTAGGTGGGTGGGTGGGTGGTTAGGTGGGTGGGTGGGCGGGTGGATGGGCTGGCGGCTGGGTGGTCGGGTGGGTGGGTAGGTGGGTGGGTAGGTGGGCGGGTAGGTGGGTGGGTAGGTGGGCGGGTAGGTGGGTGGGTGGCTGTGCTGGTGGGTGATGTGTGTGTCAGTATTCTTTCAATTTTCTTGCAAGAATTGAAAGAAAGGTAGATTCAAATCGGTCGAGCAGATTACGGGGATAAAAAAGTAATGACGGGTACGAGTTTACTGGATGATAACGCTATACTCAGGAGAATGTAATGGTCGATAGCCCAGAAAGTACAATAAAGTACGCTGCAAATGACAAATGGGCTATCTTTATTCGCTGTATCAATTGAAGGTGGGGGGAGGGGGCAAGTGCTCAGGTTTTGTCACCCCACACCCACACCCACCCACGCCCACACCCACACCCACCCACACACGAACACCCTCCTACACATGCACCCCCCCCCCCTGCAGGCAGACACACACACACACACACACACACACACACGTGTGAACCACAGAGTTTCACCTCTTCAACCCCCCCTGCCCCCCCCCCCCCCATGCAATTCGTGAAGGAAATGAGTGCATGAAGAAGGTTCCTGCTTACTCTCCACTTGTCTCATTCATATTTCCTGGTACATCCCACAAAAAGAAAACCGAATGAATCTGGAACACAGAGGTTCAAAGATTATTAAAGAATTTGGTATATTAAAGAATTGGGTCTCTCTTTGATGTAGGTTGTGTCTCCAATGATTTTACAGTGCAAAGAGCTCGCGGAATTCAAGAGGAAGCTTTATGCATAGTCGTTGTATAGCGTATGACGTTCCATGAAGGAGAAGCAAATAGTGATACGAATGGAGTGACTAGCGCACTCATACAAAGAGTTATTTCACTTGCCGAAAAGCTTTGGGTAAATTGAAGTGGTATTCGAGGTAGGATCGCGCAAGAATATTCATTATATTGGAATGAGGAAGTCTCGAACCATAATATGTGACAATGCTTACTAGGTTTATTTTGCGATGTAACTTCAATGGGTTTTCTCAAATGAAGCTCAGCACAGCACCCGGAAGCCTAGTCAAACTCACCCAATAGGGTCATATAGTGGGCTTTCTGTAACTCATACAGCGCTAGCGAGGAGAGGGGAATGCGCCCCCCACTCCACGGACGTTACACATAGCTCTGGTGGGGTATAGCCGTTTCGCTGCATGTCGTCGCGCGTGAGCTCATGAGCACTAATACCCACGTGGGAATTGAGAATGCGATGAAGCTTGATCAAATCTGGCACGAGGCTTGACGAAGCTTCGCCAAGGCTGTCTTTAGAAGCCTCGGTCAATCTGTACAGAACATGCTAATGTAAGACCAATCCTAGCTTAGAGAATAAGCTTCGTCCTAGTTTGGTTACGTAGGTTAATACAAGCTTCGAACTTTATCTTCATTCAAGCTTCGGACTTTATCTTGGTACAAGCCTCGAAATTCATTTTCGTCCAAGTTCCAAAGTTTCTCGTGGTCGAAGCATCAAAATTAACCTTGGTCCAAGCTACAAAATTTATCTTGGTTCAAACTTCGAAGATAGGAACATTGAGGTTGGACCAAGCTTAGTTGAACATTCGTTTCCAAGCTTGGGTTTAGGTGGTGCAGCAATCCTGGATTTATATATGAATCCAATATTAAGCAGAGTTTCGCTGAAGCCGGTAAATCGAAACTAGGAAAAATATGCTTCAATCCAGCTCAGTTCAACCTTAGTTCAGAAGCATGGGTTTAGATGGTATGAGCAATCCGGGATTCATGCTTGTTAAAGCTAAGATTCAAAGCTAACAAAGCTGAGCTCGGACCAAGCTTAGCACAACATGGTTTCTGAAGCTTGGGTTTGGATGATTCTAGTAAGCTTGGATGTGTGTATGTATCCAATATTGGACGTAGATTGGATTCTGCCTGTGGACTAACGCTAGGGACGCTAAGATTGAGTCAAGCTTGGCGCAAGCTGGGCCAACACAGCTTGGATATATTTGAACTAACTAAGCTGGGTTTGGTCAGAGTAAAAAACCAAATGATCAACGAATGACGAGATGAGATGACATACTGAGAAGAATGGAGCATGATTTTTTCAGAATTCTCAATGAATGTTGTGGAGATGGATGGTGGAGTTGACAGAGGATCCCTCATATGTACATCACTCAGATTTGGACACCGTCTTAATAGCTAAATGAGTAGTATATAGGCATCGTGCTGCTGAGTGACCCGCTGATACCATATTCCTAACACTAACGTATTCCAAACACGGCATTAATCTCCGATGCACTATCTTGGTGTTTCCAATTTATGCAGATTTCGAAGAGATGTTTCATTAGCGTCACATTACAGAATAATTAATGAATCATGATGTGCAAGATCTTCAGTGCTGCATTAGGCCAGTGTAGATGTCTGTGAGAAAGCTCGGTAATAATCCTTCAACTTTGCCCATTATCATACATATCGTAGAGCTCTCCGGAGATATTCGAATCCCGCCGAATATCTATGGAATATGGCTCGTCAGAATAGCGATATGAAATATCAATGATTTGTATTAGTTGCAACAGCGTAAGATAGGATAGAATTATTGGGATTGATTGATGTCGGTGACATGAAAGCATATATTAAATATATACATGTACACATGTCATATAGCAATTTTCTTCATTGACTAGTTGAAATGCAGCTGAATATAACAAGTTTTTGTGTCCTGTGAGAAGATTATGAAGTATGGTTTTTGGCAGGATTATTACAGAAAAATGAGAACAATATGTATGTGTTTGTGGGTAGGTAGGTGGGTGGGGGGAGTGGATGGGTGGTTGTGTAGGTGGGGTGTGGATGGGTGCGTAGGTAGGTGAATCGGTGGTTAGGTGGTTGGGTGGGTAGGTAGGAGGATGGATGGGTAGGTGGATGGGTGGTTGGGTGGGTGGTTAGGTGGATGGGTGGGTGGTTAGGTGGATGGGTGGGTGGTTAGGTGGATGGGTGGGTGATTATGTGGGTGGGTTGGTGCATGGTGGGTGGGTCTTTAGGTGGATGGGTGGGTGGGTGGATGTTTAGGTGGATGGGTGGGTATTTAGGTGGATAGGCGGGTGGGTGGGTGTTGAGCTGGATGGGTGGTTGGGTGTTTAGGTAGATGGGTGAGTGGGTGGGTGGGTGGTTGGTAGGTGGATGGGTGGGTGGACGCGTAGGTGGATGGGTGGTTAGGTGGATAGGCGGATCTGAAGATTACGCATTACGGGTCACACTGATTTATCCCACTAACTTTCATTTTCAAATTCAATCAATGAAATTTTCAAAAGGTCAACAAATTCGTATGTATAACCGCATTGTCGAAACAATCAAACCGGCAGATTTAACGATATTGTTAACACTCGAAAAAAAAAACGAGATAGATGTGGCGAAATTTATTTTTCCGACAATTTATTTTGATTTATTGCGCGACCAGCGATAGTGATCCGAGAGGGGGCTCTATCGGTTTTCGAGTTCGTCAGCTATTCTGCCATGACGACATGGAATGCACGGACTTTGCCGAGGTCGAAGACATGGTCAAATGTGGTGATTGGGAAAATCGTCTACAATAAAGGGAACAGACGCACATCCCACTGATATATCCTGAAATCCTTTGGCCCAAGCTCCACCATACAGAGCAAATAAATGAGATTCTGGGGCCGAAGTTTGTCGCTCTAGTTGGATATCAATGACAAGTTCGGGTGAGCCTGATTGTACAGTGTGATGGCTATCTCCATCGGATGGGGCAAATTCTGTAACAAGTAAATGTCAATATTCATTTGAGTAGAGGGCATTGATCAGGGAGAGAGGAGAGAACCTGCGAACGGGTGGGGGGGGGGGGGGGGGGGGGGGAGGAGTAGGGGGTCTTCAGCATCAATGAGCTGGGTTAATGCTTCGATCGGTAAAGGCCAGGCTCTCTATGTTACTGATAAGGACATTAATGCAAAAATATTCCAAGGGAAATGAAAATTGAAACGAATAGCAGGAGACAATACTACTGACTGCAGCTTTTTTATCAATGAGAGTATAAGAGATATTCAGTTTTATGTTGTATCGGTTCATTCATCGGGTGACGACATACGTCCGAGGTAACATACATCCAAACTTTTTTTTTTCTGCGTCCACACTCGGAAAAGCTCTTGTCGTCCCGAGAAGGAAAAAGATAAAAAAAAAATGAATTGACGAAAAGTTGCAGAGCTTTCTCATCCACTTACGTTCTCTATCTTGTATCAAAACCACTACTTTCCGGCTGACAACTTTCCAATTCCCTTCAAATGCAGCTCAAGGGAAGAATAGCCCGCAAGGAGTGCTCACTGCAATTTCTACATCTCGCGGCACTTATCCGCGAATTCTGTCGAGTAAAATTCTCCGTTAACGAACTAATTTTTTATGGGACTTTGAAGATTAAAATTTGAAGCAGAAATTTGCAAAACTTCTTTGCACGCCTTCCACTACAATTCCCCAAAATCGATTATACGAAAAGCTGGAACTCTCCTTTCGAAACAAGGGAAAGCACTTGGATCATCGGAAGTGCCGCCATGTAGAAAAATGAGTACACAGGCATGAGAGGAAAATAATAGTACAGTGGTAAAGATCAAGAAAGAGCAAAGAAAGTAGGCTACATGACAAAGCGACTAAGGAGAATTACCGCCCCACCCTGACAATTAACTACAATTCAACTGCACATCGTGAAAATGCCCACTGAAGTACGTGGAAATTCACTGACTCATGAGATGTGATAATAAGCGAGCAGGCTCTTCTGCACTCGACAAATTTTCCCCTGATCAATGGTAGATCCAGAGAAACCGTCGTATGAATTTCATCATTAACGTGAGTATCCCTGTTTCATTAGAAAACTGCAATATCTAACGAGAGGTTGGGCTGAATTTGGGTAACGAAGTAGGTTGAAAAATAATTATAAATCATTGGGTTCGCATAATGAGTAGATCGCCGCCTTGTGATCAGCCATGATTTTATCCACTGTGATAGATGTATGTATGTGTGTGTGTGTGTGTGTGTGTGTGTACACCTCACATATGGTGGGTGGGTGGATAGGCGGGTGGATAGGTGGGTGGGTTGGTGGATAGGTGGGTGGGTGGGTGGGTGGATGGATAGGTGGGTGGATGGATATGGGGGGTGGGTGAGTATGGGGGGTGGGTGGGTGGGTCTGGGGGGTGCGTGGGTGGGTATGGGGGGTGGATGGGTCTGGGGCGTGGGTCGGTGGGTATGGGGGGTGGGTGGGTGGCTATGGGGAGGGCGGGTGGGTGGTTTTGTGGGGGTGGGTGGGTTTGGGGGGTGGGTGGTTTTGTGGGGATGGGTGGGTTTGGGGGGTGGGTGGGTGTGTGCGTTTTTCCCGCCAACTTTTCACAGACTCACATTTAAAAAATGAGAAGTAAGAGATTTACAGATATTTCGTTTCCTGCAATTCAAAATTATCAAAACTTCAACTGTTTAAATAATTTCATAAAAAAATCCAGCTGTTTCTGTTTTTTATTGTCCGCAAATTTAATGCGTCAAATGCATGATTTTTAAGACCATCTTCATCATATAAATAACTGCCGGCTAACGCCTCGTGCAATGAAGTGAAGTGGCCCGACCCGCCGACGGCTATAAAAATCAAGATATGTATGAAAAGAATGAAAATAAAAGATTCCCCTTCTCTCATGAACGGCTATAAAAATCAACTTTTCCCGGAAGAAAAGAGTCGAAATAAAGGTCCCAGATACGGGTGGTGAAAAAGAACGGTTTTATGAGACGGGCGTCGACAACAATGGCTCCTTCAGTATTACCTGATCCCACGGGAGAACACCAATTTCCAGAAAAAAGGGGGCAAAATCGATTGATTTCTTGAGAGGTATTGAACCCTCAAAAGTCGAAATTGAACACGTCGGGAGGAAAGATCGCGTCAGTAATGTTACATTAAGGTGTATTGATAGGTCGACGCTCTACGAGCTTCGACCCATATTGTTAAATTCCAGAGGAAGGTTGCAATTTTCTTCTGTGTTTTCAAATTTGTCAATTATGATGGTCCTATAGGGCGGGGATGGAAATATCCCCGAGTGGGGATAGAAATATCCCCGAGTGGTCATATCCACATTTTCAAACGGGGATGTAAATAATCTCGAGTGGGAATCCGGCTTTCGTCAAAACAAAAAACCCCCGATGAATGCGTTGAAAGAGCTTGTTCGGATATCGGTCATGTGAATAACTCACATACAAGATGTGAATAAAAGCAAATACAAGATATCCAGTCAAGTGTTAATCAGAGCTCACGGATTAACTATCGCTCGCTTGGCCGAATGAATTGTTTCTGCAGTGGCTATTATTGCTATGATTCACGTGCATTATGCATCGCGCGATCTGTAGTATGGAGCTCCATAAATTCATTAATTTATCCCCCCTGGGGGTCTCTTCCATTTTTAGTCCGACGTGTTCTATACTAAAATCCACGTGAATATTCATCTCCTCTGGCGCTATCCCCCACGAATAAACAGAAAATAACAAAAATATGTTTGAGAATTGAAAATATTGCACTCGGTCATATTAATTTCAAGTTTTTTTCTTGTTTTTCAGGTAATGAAATATATATCACACACACACCCTGCTGCACCCACCTACACCCACACACACACAATTAATATTAAGGACGTCTTCACTACCCAGTTCGAAATGCAAAAATTATCTTAAGCCTGAGACTGTGGGGTAAATAATCGTAGTAATATTATCAGAAAATTCACTTGCCCTAATTTTTTTCCGCACAATATTTACTCTCCATGTTGCGGACAGGAGATGCTGAGTGGCATCTCAAGATGTTTTTCTATGGAGGATCTTTTTTTTTTGCAACTCTAGTCCGCAAATGGCTGAAGGTATTTTCTTTTGCCACTCTTCAGACTTCTAACTGAAAGTGAAGTACTCCTGCAATTTATGTCAAAATTTTAGTACACCCATCCACGCCCACTTACCCACCCACCCACCCACCCACACCCACCCACCCACACCCACCCACCCACTCACACCCCGCCCCCCCCCCCCTACACACATCCACCCACACCCACCCACCCACACCCACCCACCCACCCACCCACACACACACACACACACATACACATATATATATTGAGTTTGAAATGCGTATCTTAAATTCCATTCCTACGCTGGATGCAAAATCCAATTTATTCTTGTAGTTGAATTCAGTTTCGAGTTTCACTTGCGGTGCACCCTCCCGCAAATAGGAATATTCCGGACACCGCCAATTACCGACATGAAGCCGAAAACTTGATTGAAATGAACAATTACCTCCGAGTTCACTGAGCACATAAGCATCTAAAATTCGAAACTCCCGCAATTAACCTACAATTTCATACTGCCAGTGCGCTACGTCCGAGGAACACTATAGAGGGAGTTTATGCATAATAATTTTACATAAATTTGTGACGAACGAAGTGAATAATACAGACCGGTTGACCCATGCGAACTCTTCAGTTGCTGTCCGTGGCGCAATATCTACTGTGAAAACAAAATATGATGCGATATTAACTCATAAAGAGTAATTAACTAAGTTGTTGTGTGGTATGGCCGTACCGCAAAGGGCTAACGAGCTTGTACGCAATTAGATATGTGCGAATTTTATGTAAATTTTTAGTATGATTTAGGGTAATGCGAGATTGAATTCGACTCCACCAGACACAGTCTCGAATATTTATCATTTCTTGAATTTATGTCAAATATTCCGAGTTGAGTGTACGTTATTATTATGAAATGCTTGAAATTCTTTGAATCCAGAAATTTTTTTAATGTTTTTCAACACACCCACACCCCCCCCTCCCCCACCCACCCACCTACACCCACGCACCCACGCCCACACCCACTCCCACCCACACTCACCCACCCCAACAAGACCCACCTACACGCCCACACACACATACACACATTCACATACACAGACACATACGCGCACACACACACACACACCAGTGCGTAAAGTGGAACTGCAAGGCCGGGCGGGAACCTAGTTCAATGCAGGAGTCTTCAGAAATACGATGGTCTACATGGCGGAAGTCGGCCCCAGCCGCGTGGATGGGTGTCCACTACTCCCTACCGAAGAAAATCCTGAAGGCTACCATGGAGAGTACAAGAGAGGGACAGAGAAAAAAACACACACCCACACATATATGGAGAATAATCACGCGCCCGTCGAAGGTCACACGCACACCCATTTCTGATTGTTACTGCACACTCATACATCAGTCAACACATCATCCAGAGTGCAGTTTTTATGAAAAATCGAAGGTATGTAACAGCCTAGTAACTACCCCGCTTGGTGTTTCATTAGCTATAAACCAGTTCTCGCCAATTGCGCTCCGTAATTTCCTTCCTGGTGAGTGCAGCATTTCCTCACACTTTCGTTAATGACTTTCATTCATTCCAATTCATATGTAACTTTAGAAGATTTTCCTCGTGGCAACGTCAAGGTTGTTCCTCACGGTTGCCTCACGCTGACCATATTGGAGCGGCATCAACAATTGATCCAGATCTTGGTGGTCTGATGCCAGTAGGATATCACATTCATGACCGGATCCTGGAGGCTCTTGATAGTGGTGCTATTGCCTTGGTCACTGTCATCATGCTTTGCTCCTGACCCAGGATAGGAAAATTCTGAACCTTTCTGGGATTCTGTGCTCATCAACAACCATATCCTTCCACCAAAGTTAGCAAAGCACATATGGTATACCTATAGATACATCCCAATTCATCCAGCTTGAACATCCATCACTCATCGTCCACTGAACAGTAGTGGAGTGTTGGTACAAGTCCTTTAGAACTAGCGGAGCTTCTAGACTATTGTATCCTGAATATAGCCAATACTGAATACAGAGAAACTATGATGGGCGGACGTGAGCAGTTAATTAGCAGCACATAATGAATCGGATCACTTCAGTCAGTACAAACGCCCGCGCCCTCACCCCACCCTCAACCCCCCTTCCCGCCCCTTCTGCCGCCGGCTCTTATTACCCCGCCCCCTTTGCCCGCCGCTCATATCCTCATCCCCACCCTCCGCCCTCGACCCCCCTTTACCACCACCCACCGGCCTCCCCCCCCCCCCTCCACCCATCGGCCTCACCACCACCTCCCCCCCCCCCACAACCATCGGCCTCCCCCCACCCCCTTCACCCACGGGCCTCACCCCCACCCCCTCCAGCCACAGCCCTCACCCCCACCCCCCGTAAGTGTCCAGACAGCGTAACGACCTTCAGATAGTCTCATAAGAAAATCTCAATAACAATATAATTCAACATACGTAACAGAAATGATTCTTAAATAGTTTTTGTAGAAACCTTTCCTTGTAGACGATGTCATAAAATTTTTCCCTAATTCCATTGCCCAAATATCGATGAAAATTAATGTGAGTGGAAACCTCAATTTTCCCGTAAAAAAAATTCGCAGAAACCGCGGAAGCGAACCTCTCTTCTCCATTACCACCCGCCATTTCGTAATTGCTCAATTTCCATTAGTAACAATGACATCAGCCAACATATTAGGCAGAGCATAATTTTTGGTAAAACGGCGATGTATGTGGGAGCATAGTAATTGCTTGCCAGTTCCATAAACCGAGTTTCAATTTTCAAGAATATTTTCACCTCAGTTGTTCCGCATCTTTCGAGCAGTCCAATTGGAGAGACTGTCCTGGCTGAAAGCTATTCATCACCATCACCAAGCCACATCACGAAGCCACATCACCAAGCCACATCACCAAGCCACACCACCAAGCCACACCACCAAGCCACATCACCAAGCCACATCACCAAGCCACATCACCAAGCCACATCACCAAGCCACATCACCAAGCCACATCACCAAGCCACATCACCAAGCCACATCACCAAGCCACATCATCAAGCCACATCACCAAGCCACATCACCAAGCCACATCACCAAGCCACATCACCAAGCCACATTACCAAGCCACATCACCAAGCCACATCACCAAGCCACATCACCAAGCCACATCACCAAGCCACATCACCTGGATTTGAGGACACCCTGAACAAGCAGCAGCAGTAATGCTGCTCAAGCTGATTCTCCCGATTTTCCTGCTCATCCTTCTCTCAGATCAGACTCCGAATGGACCGCAACTGGAGTGGTTTGATAGTCTGGTAAAATATTTATCCGCTAACCGTCACATCAAGCTGGCCGTGATTCTAGAAGAAACAGGAATGGCATCCGATTTCCTGAGGGACGACTTATTCAGAACAGTCATCAACACCATGCCAACATATTTATACGAGCTAAGTGATAACCCCAAGATAACAAAAATGGAAGAAAATGATCAGAATCCTTCACCGTTGTCATCCTCCCACATCTTCATGTACTTCTGCGACTACTCCGAAGATAATGAGGACATTACGCATGTGCTGCCGGCAATCAGAAAAAGATCCCAATTTGCGGCGAAATCGCATTTTATCATCACATTGAAAACATCATCGGCGGTGACGAAGGAAGTAGAGGACATTCTGCGGGCCGCCTGGAAGGTAGGTCTTGTAGACTTGCTGATTGTGGAAATACGCGTGGCGCCGAAGCCTACGGAATTTACAGAGCAATCGAGTGATGTCATTGACGGGAATGACACCGACTGCAGGAAGATCATTGAAGAAATTTGTGTGTACAAGTTGGAGGACGTGATGATTCATCAGTTCAACCCCTTCAGGAACATGTTCTTCCACAAGAAGTTGTCCGATGGAATTGACCTATTTCCGAACTTTGCTAAAGATCTGTATGGTCATCAACTCAACATCAGCACCATGAACCAGCCACCGTTGTCCTTCATCAGTTACGAAAAAAATGGCTCTATAACAGAACCGTCGGGGGCGAATATAGTGTTGGTGAAGAGTCTTGCTGAAGACCTGAACTTTACAATATTCTTTACTCCAAAGGGAAGCAATGTGGAGAAAAAACTTAACCACTACAGCGAAGAAAATATTTTGGACTACTTCGAGCAGGGTTCGGCTGACATATTTGCCCATGCCTTCCCACATGCGACGGAGGACATCAGGGAAGAATCCATGAGATCATTATCAATATGGCATCAAACATTTGGTGTCCTAATGCCAACCAGGTACGGCATCAACAATCAGATCATTGATGACACTATGGAAAGCAGTGGGCTCACCTTGATCATCGTTCTGGTGTTCTGGTTCGCTGTCATCATCCTACGATTCGATCACAAAATCTGGCACTTTTCGGTTATCGTGCAATTGTTGCTGTCGCTTCCGGTGAGTTCTCAGCCATCAGCAAGTGCTGAAAGAGCTCTCTTCTTCATCATTGTCCTCCTTGGTTTTATATACTCCAATGACATTTATGCTTCGTTGACCAACTTTGCTGTGAACTCCATCCAGGAAATCGAGTACACGACATTTGAAGAAATCGAGTCCACAGG
Organism: Asobara japonica; assembly: GCA_026005395.1. Lineage (NCBI taxonomy): Eukaryota > Metazoa > Arthropoda > Insecta > Hymenoptera > Braconidae > Asobara > Asobara japonica. Next base: position 4,331,678 of record BQMI01000298.1, on the reverse strand, counting down.
GTTGATACCGATTATCAGGGTTTCGTTGTTTAAGAAGACATTCAAGTATGCTAAGGGGGCACTGCTGGAGCTGATGAATAAAACGATATCGGTGGCAGATAATTCGTACTGTCCAGAAGTTGCTATGGCCTATCGCAATGTCTGCTGCTTGATGGACAAGAGCGAGGGTGATTACTACAGGCAGTTAAGCCAGACTAGCAGTGGTCTGTATCGATTGACGTTTGCCAAAGCAATCTTGTGGAATGACAATGGTGCTTTTATGGTGAAGAAGAGCTCACCCTACATGTCCAACATCGACGAGCACATACAGAGGTATATTGAGGGCGGACTTATCAAGTCATGGTATGAGAACTTTGGGGAGATCGGGCTGAGCAAAATTTTTGCCGAGGACCAGGGTGACAGTCCACTTAGTCCTGCGGTCAATACTACCAGAAATCAAATGCTCATTGTTATTATATTTGGTCTCTCTGTAGCTTTCGTTGTTTTTGGTGCCGAAGTCATCGTGCATCGGTTTAAGGACACTGTCCAGCGCCAGGTCAGGATCATCTTTAGGCGGCTTCTACGTGGTCTACGGAAAATGAAGAGGAATTGATGCCAGCAGGGGTTATGGCGACAAGAGTTCGGAAGGATTTTTATCGAGGGGAAGGAATGGGGTGTAGTGATTTGCGGGGGATGCTGGATAATCTTTATGCACGTGTGTGTGTGTAGTTTGTGGAATTTTTGAAGCGAATTTTGGAGGTGTTGGACATTTTCGAGATTTTTGGAAATTTTTGGAAATTTTGAAATTTCTGGAAATCTTGTATTTTTTGAGATTTTCTGAGATTCCTTGAAATTTTCTGAAATTTTTGGAAATTCTCCAAATTTTGGAAATTGTGGAAATTTCGGGGAATTTTTGTGATTTTGGAAATTTTCAAAATGTTGGAAATTTTGGAAATTTCGTGGATTTTGAAAATTTTGAAAATTGGGAAAGTTGGGAAAATTGGGAAAATTTGGAAAATTTGGAAAATTTGGAAAATTGGAAAATTTGGAAAAATTGGAAAATTGGAAAATTGGAAAATTGGAAAATTGGAAAATTGGAAAATTGGAAAATTGGAAAATTGGAAAATTGGAAAATTGGAAAATTTTGGAACTTTTGGAACTTTGTTGAATGTTCAAAAAAATTAATTTAATTTTAGAAAATTCTAAATTTTCTGAACATGGCTGTCGTAATCTCAGTTAATAATGTAATGCATCGTTCGCATAATTGTTTACGTAAAAAAATGTGTTTCCCAACTGATAGATAATAATGAATTTCAACCGCGTTAACGACGTCGATGAGTTGTCGTTTTAAGAAACATCTGCATTGACTTTTCTCCTTTTAGGAGTGGATATAATATATTCTGTAAGTGAATTATAAATTTGAATATGTTAATGTAGGAAGTGGGCCGCAACAGGAAGTGGATAATTGACTAATTCATAAATATATAACGAGTGCGGAAGCATATTTCAGTAGGAAATTTCAGTAGGAAACATCCCAACAACGAAATTGCACTGTTGAATTTAGGGTTATTATTGACGAAAATTAAGTGCATTTGATGGTATGAGCAGTGTATGAGAGCTAATAGAACCAATATAATTAGTAGAATACATACTCTTGACCATGAGGTTCCACAATTAAACGAATGAACACGTGAATGAATTAAATAAAATAAAATTGACACCATGCGTTGTTGAAAATTTCAACATCAAATTTTCAAAATTTTGGAATTGTTTTTGAAATTTTGATGGATTTAAGATTGTAATTTTTTATAATAAAATGGCAGTTATTTTACTGCCAGGGAATATTTCTTCGTACCTCCATGATGAAATACTTGTTACATACTCACATCGTGACACGAGAAAAAAAGAAGGACAATCAATTCCTTGTCCCTAATACATGCGCGTGACTGTTTCCACCGAGATGATTATCTTATTCGATCGACGAAACAAACTAGAGAAAATCCCTTCAACAAATAGGGTATGCCTACTACTTTAACAACGTTACTAAATCTTTGTGAGTTTTCAAAATTTTAAATTTTTGAATTTTTGAATTTTTTGAATTTTTGAATTTTTGAATTTTTGAATTTTTGAATTTTTGAATTTTTGGATTTTTGAATTTTTGAAATTTTTGAATTTTTGAATTTTTGAATTTTTGAATTTTTGAATTTTTGAATTTTTGAATTTTTGAATTTTTGAATTTTTGAATTTTTGAATTTTTGAATTTTTGAATTTTCGAATTTTTGAATTTTCGAGTTTTGGTATTTTTTAATTTTTGAATTTTCGAATTTTTGGATTTTTAAATTTTCGAATTTTCAAATTTTCAAATTTTTGAATTCTTGAATTTTGGAATTTTTGAATATTTGAATGTTTGAATTTTTGAATTTTTTACGTTTTCAATTTTTGGATTTTTCGATTTTTGAATATTTGAATTTTTAAATTTTTAAATTTTTAAATTTGTGAATTTCGACTTCATAAAATGTCAGTACCTCCATACTGCTCCCATTTTTCCAATAGTCAAAATCCGGAGCGCCTGAAATTTTTAAAACTCCGCGCCAAGATACTTGTTGCATTCACACCGTCTACCCATTCAACCTATCACCATTTATTATCGCGCGTGGATGATGCAATATTCTCCGACTACGACATCGTGCTAGGCCGAGTGGGATTGACAATCAATTCCCCGTCACTACATACACACGCGACAGCGTATCTCAGATGATAATCTCATTGGACCAAGGAACCTAGCAAGAGAAAGTCGGTTTGCCAGATCCTAATCGCTATTGTTGCACCCAATGACAGGTCCATGCTCAAAGTCATGCTCCAAGTCCGCAATCAATTGATCAGTCCTTCATGATCTGAGTGGACCTAGACCGAAAATGCTTTCACGAAATTTTTCCACTTGAACACATTCGGCGGCACATCCCTCACCATGCGACTGCTGGCGGAGAAATAGCCGAAGCCCGAGGCTTCTAATAACGACTAATGACATACTGCATCAGCATGCTCAACGTAGCCTTGACTAACATTCAATGAAGTGTTCAATGATCACATGGGTGACGAAGCTGCTATCAAATTGGATCATATAGATTTTTCTCTCACCTTCCATATCGTGAAATTTTTTTTTTTTCCAATCTAGCCTCAAACTCACTGACGCGATTGCTGAAATGGCTCGTCACACAATCACTTTTATACCCACAAGGCAAAACTCCTGACCTGGATTATTTTCCGATAAAAATTTCTCACGAAAAATCCTTATGATCCAATAAATTCAGGTAATTGAGTTTTATGATCATTCACTTGACGATCTTCAGTTTTAGGAAGCTGCGCATGATGGGGCATGTTCTTTAGATGATTTCTCGGGATTGCGATCAATGGGAGTCTTTGCCGTGAGATCCCAGGTCCGCGTCCAGCTTCCGGAGAATGGTTCCCATAAAATATTGTCTTATGGATTCCGACCGATAGGAGGGACCCTCAAGGAGACCCCAAGGCCGGGCGGGAACCTAAGCCGTCGCAAGGGGGGGGGGGGGGGGGGGTCGGTAGCATAGGGGTTTCTTGAGGTTTACCCTGTGTCCAGAAATCCGATGGCCTAGATGGGGAAAGTCGGCCCCAGCTGCGTGGATGGGTGTCCAGTAGGCCCTTCCGGAGAAATTCTGAGAGAGAATATTTTAATAAAAATCTCGGAAAATTTCGGCGGTATTGATGGGAAATAATCAACGCGAAGCTGCATGAATACGAAAGCGGGGAATATCGGGTCTCGATTACCGGAATGTTATGGAGTTTGCGTTTGGAAATGGGAGTCTTATAGATGCTATATAGTGGATGGATTGATGACATATATATGCGGGTGATAATGGGGCGCGAGACAATGTTCATTGGGTCGGAGATTCCGACTTTTCAGATGACAGCGATCCGGTAATTATCGGTGTAATTACCGCCCGTTGTAATTACTTTGGCAAATGTACTATATATTTATAGAGATATATGTGTTTACAAATAAGGATAATGAAATATATATAACAAAAAGATCATGTGAATTTTGAAAAATAATATAATTTTTGAGAGGGTTTTATATAGACTATTTTTAAAACGACGGTTTTTGGGTATGATATATGCCGATATTGAGTGAGAGCCATCAATCGAATGACGTAATATGGTATCAGTCGTATATAGATATACAATCCCTTATCGGTATGATAATCCCCGGTAATCCAGATTTAACAGTCTCGCCAGATTACACCAACAAGTGGATATCGGATGGTGGGGCAAAAAAGAAGGCACCATCAGCGGGTCCAGGTGAACCGGTCAGTTATGCCTTTCCTACCGATCGTGCGCTAGCCTGTTTACATCGTGAAGAAATTTGTCGGCGCAGATTTGCGCGCGAGAAAAGTGAAATTTTTGAATACCATCGCGATGGCATTTCTCATCACATTGTGAATTTTTTTTCGGTAATTATTGCACACTTCATGTTTCAGTTTTTTTGTATTTTTTAAACATTTCTGTCAAGTTATAGGAAGTTGAGTAGATGTTGGTGGATTTGTAAATTTTTCCAAATTTCTGACAGCTTTGGAAATTCTAGACATTTGCCAAAATTTCGGAAATTTTCAAAATTTTGAAAAAAAAAGATACGAAGATGGGAATTTTTATTTTGCGTTACATCCGCAGAATTATATACCTGACGTCATTGCTCGCATGGTGAGCATCGCGCCGCTCCACCGATTTTTCAATTTTGATTTACAATATTTTATCAGATGTTTGTTTTTAGTTTTATTAACAATTTCGAAAATTTGGAAAACGGCGGCGCTGCGCCGCCTTTGCTTCAGCGAGCTTTGAAGAGATAAAAAAAAATGTCTACGTTTCCAATTACTAGTTCAGTGATGATACAATATTTGGTGTTGATTTTGCGCTTTACATACACATATATATATATATATACAAAATATGTATAAATATATATATATATATATTTATGGGGACCCCCTTAGAATGTGAGCAAGTCTATCGTGGGGACCAATCACACCACCGATTTACTCAATATCCTAGTTGTCTTCCCTGTGCATCATCCATAAATGCAGACAGGAAAATTGAAACATAGATAAAACCTGTAACCGTGAATTTCCCAGTGGTGTTGTAACTCATCAGTATACTGCATACTTGATAAGTGAGCGCAGTCTTGTGAATGAGTTTCACGAAAAATTGATACTCTCTTATGCTCATTGCGAGCTGATTTTGTGAATTTTTTTTCTCCTGAGGCGCTCGCACAGATTCCGGTGTTGCCATCAAGTAAGACTGTTAAAGTAGTATGAGCGCGAATTGAATTCCCGCAAATTTGAATTGCAAGATTTTTTTCCGGGGTGGTATCAAATTTTAGGAGCATGAATTTTTCACGTCAAATTTTTCACCCAGACTAGAGTGTATGCACAAATTCAGTGTGTCTTAGATGCCAATCAATGGGAACCTTCTCGTAGAATTTGTGGTGGCAAAATATTGATTCTTTTGGCGCCAAGATTTCATTATGATTTCCTGCAGAATTCGACCTGGAAAAATTCTTTAAAAAAATCCAGTTCAGTTTTCTTTCATTCAAGAAATACAGTGTACTAACTGTACCCGAGTGGGTGGACCGGCAGGGGGGTTGGGGGGGGGGGACCGCCACCCCCAAATGTGTACTGACGGCACCCGACCGGCGGACCCGTGGGGGTGGGGAGGAGGGGGCCACCACCCCAAAATGTGGTGGACCAAGTGGGGACCCGGGGGGCGGAGGGGGGGGAGGTGGTCCCCCTCGGACCCCCCCCCCCTCCCCCCAACGTCGACCTCCATGGTTTGCTCCCACATGGGTGGAACAAAAAAAAAAAAATTTGAAGAGATTTTTTGAAAACCGCTGGCACCAAAGTACATGTTGGTGGACTTCGAAATCCACCAATGAATTCCTTACGACATTACGAAATATGTTGAAATTAGAAATAAAATGAGGTTTGATTCCTAATTACGATATGTTACAACTTGCACGCGAACTCTCGTGAAAGGCACACATATGATAAATAGCCAAGGGCATGGAGAGTAGGAGTGTACATTATACCTGTATATTATAATTCTGTAAGTTCCTGTTATATATATTATTTCAAAATTTTTGAAGCAATTTTTTTCACTAAAAATTGCACTGAAGTTGACATTTCTGAAAACACAAAAAATTAAAATAAAATAAAGATTAAAATTAGAACGCTGAAATCTCAAGAATTTTCCAAATTTTCAAAACGTGAAAATTTTCCGACATTTGGGACAATATAAAAAAAATGCAGCGTCCAAGTCACATAATTACGATATGTTACAGCTTTATTACTCGCACGTGAACTCCCGTGAAAGGCACTACATATGATAGATGGCCAAGGTCGCATAGAGTAGGATTGTCACTCCCACCAAAGTGTGTGTGTGCGTAATAGTTGGCCGTCCGGTCTCACCAGTCCTGCCGCAAATGTTGTTGCAGTTTTACCTAATCCTCTGTGTTTTTCTGCAGAAAGTACGAGTCAGCTGCTGTGCACGAGGCAACACATGGAATTTTAATTCAGTAAAAATGAAATTGACATGTGTGCATTCCACCATTCCGGTACATTACGAGGGTTTTAACTCGTCTGCGCTCGCGTTCTGTGACTTTCACGAAAATATTCGTTTTACGGAAACTATGCTCGCAAATTGAAACATTTGAGAAGAACTTTAACTCATTTATTATATTTAGATGGAGATAAAAATCATCAAAGCTAAGAATATACCAATGAAGATGACCGTTTCATATGTGTGTGCGTATGTGTGTGTATGGGTGTGGGTGGGCGGGTGGATGGGTGGGTAGATGAGAGTGGGTGGCTGGATGGGTGAATGGGAGTGGGTAAGTGGGTGGGTGAATGGGAGTGGGTAAGTGGGTGGGTGGGAGTGGGTGGGTGGGAATGAGTGGGTGGGAGTGAGTGGGTAGGAGTGGGTGGTGGATGGATGGGAGGGGGTGGGTGGGTGGTCGGATGGGAGTGACTAAGTGGGTGGGTGGGTGGGCGGATGGATGGGAGTGCGTGGCTGGGTGGATGGATGGACGGAGTGGGTGGGTGGTTGGATTTTTAATTATTTTGTATTTCATAATTTTTCATGCGGCAGGTGCCGAAACAGCAGTTTGTGACAATAATCCATAAACTTGAACGATAATCTTACTTGAGCCTCTACTGCATCATCCCAGTTGAAAAGTTTGCGCAAAGTGGGATTATCGAAGCGAAACTCAGGAATTTCAATGTTTTAAATCACAATTCAAAGTCGATGAGAGTCATTGAGAATAACTTCAAACGGTTATATTCCATTCAGTTTTATCTGAGGATTTATGGTAATTCCAGATTAGTATCGCGTATAAAAAATGGCCATTGGTATTTGCAATCTATTGAAGTTACTAATTAATGCATTTGTATTTTCATTACCTTCAAATTTATAATCATTACATCTGCGACCTTCTCCTCGCCAGGAAAATTCGACATGTCGACTGAATTTTATGCCCTTGGGATGCTGATAACAACTATTCGCGTTAAAAAAATGTTGCAATTGGTATCAAGGATTCGTATTATTTATAGCGCTGAATCGCGGAAACTGTTGGAGATAGATATAAAAGTGTGTGATAAAAATTGTTCGTCACATGACCATAGACATTTTATGTTTTATGACTTTCCGTCCTAGGTTTCATAATAAAGTAGATATTGCAAGATAAAGATGGTGAAAAAATATTGCGCTATTTACTATTCATTAATTCATGGAAAATGCTTGAGGTGCATAAGTATAAACTCACTCTACATTATTCAGCGATATAATTAAGGTTCAATGGCTAACGGAACACTTGTTTCTCTACGGCGCATAAAAATGTAAATATGTCGTAAACTAATGGAAATGCGGCAAAAAGTCATAAAATCTCATTGAATCAATTTTCCATGTGGAACATTTAACTATGATACTTTTTTTCTGTATCTCCAACCCTTTCCTCTGTAGAGACTTCGGAGTGAACGCCCGCCTCACGTGAGAGTCGGCGCCACTGTCACATCTTCTTTTCGCGATATCTCCGAAACTACGAGACTTACACAAAGAGTCTATTGAGACAAAATGTGTATCTTGTCCTCGGCTATAACTTTTATAACAAACTTTTTTCTCCATCTCCAACAGATTTCGTGATAGAACGCTCTGAGTACTCGGAGTTGTGAGCGATAGCGCGCCACGGACTTTACTCCGCCATATCTCCTGAACTATCAGAGTTCGAAGAAAAAATGAAATAACCAAAAATGGGTGTTTCGACATGAGGTATGATTTTTGTTATAAACTTTTTGTTCTATCTCTAACCGTTTTCGTGATAGAGCGTAATTAGTACGTGACATCGACGCGCACATGTGAACCGAACTGTGAGTGAAAAAAATCCTGCGGAATCATTACAATTATAAACTTTAATTTACCCAAATACCCCATTCATTTAGTATCCTATATTCGTCGAATTGCGGACATTAACGGCCATCGTTTAACTTTACCTTTGATCTCTAGTTCATTTGATTTTCACTACCATTGGATCATTTCATTCAATTGCCAATATTGGAATTTGGTTATTAGCTGCTTGAAATTGAGAATCAGAGGCTGATGAAGCTGGAGATAAAAAAGGGGAAATTTAATACAGGAAATGAAGCGAGTTTAGTTAAATTGATTGAATGAACAGTGGCGTAATATCATACAATACTATGAAATTCAAGTGAATTAATTATTTTTTTGAAATCGTACAATTGCTCATTTGATCAAATTTATTAATTTCATTTATTCATTTGAAGTTATGATATATGAGTAATTGTTGGTGAATTTTTGCGGAAAAAAAATTTGTTATAATGAACCATCGAGGCCAGCCTTTGGATGAATGTGTGGAATTCCGGAAATTTTTTATCAGATAAATTCTCATACTATCGTGATGCGAGAGGAATTTCGTGTTTTTTCCCACTCCGCAATTGCCAACTGGCAAAAATTCCGGAATTTCCACAATAGCGAGAGCATTTTTTTGTAGGCAATATCATAAATGGAGAAGAACATGGCCCTGGAAAAAGGTATTGGGAAAGACCGAAAATCAATTTTTTTTTGTGCTCCTATTCAGGAGAAAATGCAGCGTTTTAGGGGCGCTTGCCGATTATATCTTTCATTCGAGAGGAATTGTCTCTTCTACCGGCGACCTATGGAAAAACGGGGTCGAGAGAACAGTGAATGGTAATACATTTTCACGAGCAAATTTAGGAAGTGCTGGAGAAATTTTCGAATCACGGAAATGGTATATTTCAAAGTTTTTAAATAGTTCGAGACAGTGGGCCAAAAATTCGATTTCAAAAAATTTAACTTTGCCTCCCCATAAGACTCCAATGTTAACTTTGGCCAAAATCGAAAAAAATTAATTTCAATTTTTCGACCCAAAATCGACGGAAATATCTTCTAGGGGTTCCTATTGGATAGTATCGACGCACACGGGGCCAAAAATTAAATTTTAAAAAATTTAAGTTTGCCTCCCCATAAGACCCCAATGTTAAATTTGGCCAAAATCGAAAAAAATTAATTTCAATTTTTCGACCCAAAATCGACTGAAATATCTTCTAGGGGTTCCTATTGGATAGTATCGACGCACACGGGGCCAAAAATTCAATTTTAAAAAAATTAAGTTTGCCTCCCCATAAGACCCCAATGTTAAATTTGGCCAAAATCGAAAAAAATTAATTTCAATTTTTCGACCCAAATTCGACGGAAATATCTTCTAGGGGTTCCTATTGGATAGTATCGACGCACACGGGGCCAAAAATTCAATTTTAAAAAAATTAAGTTTGCCTCCCCATAAGACCCCAATGTTAAATTTGGCCAAAATCGAAAAAAAATAATTTCAATTTTTCGACCCAAAATCGACGGAAATATCTTCTAGGGGTTCCTATTGGATAGTATCGACGCACACGGGGCCAAAAATTTAAGTTTGCCTCCCCATTTTCCAAAATTTGGTAAATTTCCAAATTTTCCAAAGTTTCCAAATTGTCCAAATTTTCGAACTTTTCCAAGCTTTCCAAATTTCTAAATTTCCCAAATATCTCCTCAATAGAAGCCACTAATACAAAATAGCTCTGTCCACGGTCATTCTCCCTTCATAAACCGAAAGGGGAGAACGTTTATTTTTTCGCTGGAAGCTACTGTCAATAGAGGCAAGCGAAATACATCCCACATGTCAAATACACCTATCTGCCCATTTGTAAAACATGGACTATGTATTTAACGGCTTTCTTTTATTATTGTTAGTTTGCGCTTGTTACGCACTTCGATCGCGAATTGAATATTGACTACGAACGGTTGGTTATCACTATCGCTTACGCACAATTGAACACATCCGTGCGACACTCGGAACGAGTTAGAGGACCCGAGAGGTCAATACTCGATGGTTGATTTGAACCTTTCAAATAAGCGACTCAGCTGTTGAAAAATCTGGTTTATATTGGTGATTTCACAGACAAGAAATTGTTTGGGAAAACAAATTTATTTGGCAATTTTCTTTTTATTTTGCTATGACACACACACACACACACACACACATTCTCTTTCACACACACACACTCACTCTCTCTCACACACGCACTCACTCACTCTCTCTCTCACACACAAACACACACACACACACATACATACACACACACACGCACACACACTCATACACACCTACAGAGAGTACAATTTTCAACTTGTTGCGATGTTTTTGGGTGAACCGTATGAAGAATATTGTCAGAAATATGCTCATCTTGCTGCCGACAAAGTGGGTCCTTTTCATCCTGACGGGAGTTGTGAAAGTTTTAGGTGAAGCAGAATGACGGGATTCGTTTCATCAAACTCGCGAAGTGTCTTTCAACAATCGGAGAGATGGAGAATACTGAAGAACATATTGATGATTGGCATTGCCTTCATGATTCACTTCACTGCTTTCATGGGGGCGAGTAATCTTCAGAGCTCGATAAACGCTGATGATTCACTCGGCACATCAACCCTAGCTGCAATCTACGGGAGTCTCATCTTTAGTAATGTCTTCCTGCCCGTTTTGATAATCAGGTGAGTGGTTAGTATTCTTGGGTCTGTGGCTCCATTAGATTTTGAAAGAAGTCCATGCACTAGTTTCCGGTTTTGTTTTAAACATGCAGCATGAAAATCGCCGAAAGTTTTAATCAATCATTATTTACGAAGGAAAGTTGTGATCAAGCTAATCAATGTCGCAATTGGAGTCTCTCGGCGTACCTTAGCTTCGATCAAAATTTGACTCACTTTCATGTAGTGAATTATTAGTTATTGGTTGATTTTGAGTGGCGCGAAATTTTAATGACTATTCAAACTTTTATATTCGGTCTTGATCCGAAGTTGTCCGACTACCGCCGGCGCATGCGTGTTTGCCCGCATTTGCACAGGAGAGTCTGAATGCGCGATGCGCAGTGTGATTGGTCAGTGCGTCACGTGACATAGTCGCAGGTAGCGACACCTGTTGTATTCCAGTATTCAAAATTTCATGATTCCTATTTTTTTCTCTGAAACCAGTCTTTGAACATTTAATTGACGTGTCGGAAAATCTAGGAATGGGAAACAGAAATTACAAATCGGGAAGCTATTTGTGCTTCCAGCGGGGGCAAAAACACTTCCATCCTGCTAGTTTAATTTTTCGAAATACTGATTTGCTCGTGTGAGAAAAATTCATCAATCATAGCTTAGACATCTGCAACTCATGAAATGAATATTCGTCAAACCAAATGAGGTGCGTCTAGACAAATGGATCGCAAAAATTCATACAGCTTCCTACCCTCATGTATTTATTCAGCAGTGCATTAACAATGCGGGTGAAATTAATTTCCGGCTCGCCGTGGATATTATTTTCACGTAGATGGACAGAAAAAAAAGACTTACTAATGATGTCCGTATTACCGTTTTTTTATGGTGCTTCCAACCAATTGATAATTTGACGTAGGAAAAGAAGACTAGCCCATTTAAGGGAGCTCCTTAGTCTCACAAAATTTAAAGCTTTTTCAAAATAGGCAAAAATATCCACAAATTTTATTGCACCAAACAAATGTAAGGCGGCACATCGCCGCCCGGCGTGAGCGCCGACGTGAATTCAAAAGGCTGGCAGTGCCAAAATGGACATTTCAGTTCGACATTCAAATACAATATGTCTATTGGCAACCCTGCATCCCAGGGAGTACCGGCGGCGTGGCGCTCTCCATGCGACTAAACCCGGCTGGCGCAGAGGCGTGAACTCAGGAGGGTCAAAAATATCACTTTCTAAACACTGGCAAGAAACACGAATTGGACAATACATTGGGCGGCGCACCGCTCACCATGCGAGCCATGACGTCGCGGAAAAGTATAATCATAATAATTCGCAAATGGAAGAGCAAAAAAGCGTTGGTGTCACTCTCGTATGTATTTTCTAAACCACATAACATACACACACACACATATATATATATATATATTCACATACATATCAAATTCCGCGTCTCCAATAATGCTTTCCGAGATATCTATTACTGCTACGTCCAACCTAATATTTACTGATGGTTTCTTTTCCGGGTCACGCAAAAAAATGCTCTTTAGGATGGCAATGGGATCGAAACAAAGTCCAAAATTTTGGCAATGTGCCAATTTTTTTATCCGCAATTTTTTGAAGTAGAGTGCGATAGCAGCATCCAAGCGGTATCGTTTTTATAACGGCCCCAAATGGGAGCGTCTTCACCATTTTAGTTAATGCGAGAAAAGGGAGTAATGATATTCGCAAAAGTTTATAAGCATAGCTATATATAGGTATGCATGACAAAATTTTTGGAAGAAAAATTTCGAAATTAGAACCTAGAGTAAAAGATGTTGCTTGGTGATTGCTGGTATAGGTCTCAATCGTCATTTTTTTTTCTTTTACAGCTGGTTGGGCTGCAAATGGACGATTGCCCTGTCGTTCGTAGCGTACATACCTTTCATAGCAGCTCAATTTTACCCGAGATTTTACACAATGATTCCTGCAGGACTGGCGGTTGGATTAGGTGGTGGTCCTTTGTGGTGTGCCAAATGCACATATCTGACTGTTGTGAGTGAGGCGTACGCCACAATATCCGAACTCAGTGCGGATGTCATCGTCACACGGTTCTTTGGACTATTTTTCATGTTCTATCAGATGGCGCAGGTCTGGGGAAATCTCATTTCATCAGCGGGTGAGTAGAAGCAAATGAATGGGATATGATTGCAATCTTAGGAACGAAAAAAAAAATATTTATATTTTCAATTTGGGGGTGGAACATCCTCGATTCGTGAATAGACGATGGGCAATTTTGGAATATACAGGGTAGGTGGAAGGTGGGTGGTGAGGGTGGCGAAAACCACTCATGGTAATCTGAGGTGGGTGGCCCCCCGCCACCCCCTTCACCCCAACGGCCACCACCCATGGCAATTTGCTTATCCGCCAGGCCTGTATACATATACGATTGGAGTGATATATATATATATGATCATCATATATATGTATGTATATATATGTGTGTTATATATATATGTATATATATCCACAACATGATCATTGTGTTTCAGTATTGTCGTATGGAATGGATGAGTCTCCAGTGATGCTAAATAGCACAATGCTATCTTTAAATAGTTCGATAGTGGCGGAAACTTGCGGTGCAAATTTCTGCAATGCCAAAACAACGGACAATCCAAATTTGGCACCTCCGCCCATCGAGAGAATTCACCTGATATCGGGAATTTATCTTGGCTGTATGATCCTAGCATCTTTAATAGTGGCGTTCGGCGTGGATTCTCTTTCCAGGTAAGTATTTTGGTGGCTTGAGAATTTATTTTTTTTTTTTAAGGTTGCGATTGAATTTTGCGCTCTTGCTGGTAGTTACTGTCCATACTTTTAGGTTAGGGGATCATAATCCGAATTATCCTGGGGGATGATGGGGTATAATGGGACGTGAGGTGTGATGGTACAGTGCGTCCGATGTACCCACCCACCCAGCCACACACGTACTCAGCCGCCCACGTAAACACACACCCACCCACCAACCCCCCCCCCCCACCCACACAACCACCCAATCACACACCCACCCTCCCACCCTCCCACCGAACCTCACACCCACACACCCACTCACCCAACCACTCACCCGACCACGCACCCAACCACCCACCCGCCCAACCATCCGCAAACCCACCCAACCACACACCCACCCACCCAATCACAAACCCACCCACCCAACCACACACCGACCCACCCACCCACCCACCCACCCACCCACCCAAACACACACCCACCCACCCGAACACACACCCACCCACCCACCCAACCACACATCCACCCATCCACCCACACACCGACCCACCCAACCATACCCCCACCCACCCATATACATATGTATCTGTAGTCAATGAAATGGTTTTATCCCCGAATAGAAATGAAATGAAATTTTTCTTCGATCATTACTTTTGTTTTTTAGTTTTTAATCGGTGAGATACCGGAAGGGATCCAACTTCAAGTCGAAAACTCGAAATTACTTTTCCAAGTGAAGTTTCAACTTCGCATTCGTGGGCATCCCCGAGTGGTTAGATACTGAAGACAATGACACGACGAAGTTATCATTGGCGAAGACAGTATTATCTTAATGGACAAGAAATGCAAGCTAATTCGTTGAGCGAATTATTATGAACCGATTCTGTTTCTCAGCTATCGATAGCGTAGAAATGATGGACCTATCGGGATCCCTCGTTTCAATTGTACTTGCGCTGGTCGTAGTCAAAGCAATAGTTGTTAGCCGAAACGAGGAAGGAAACTACAGAGATGCAAGTGGGTCCCAAAATGGAAACTTCATATATTGTACTGATTTTTCAAAGGAGTTGAAAAACTATAAAATTCCGAAAAATTCATATATAATGTTTTTCCTTTTATATATATATATATTCATTCATATATAAAGTCAAAAAAATTCGAAAAAATGGGAAAAATTCAAGGATGAATTTTTTTTGGAAAAATCCCAAATTTCGAAAATTTTCCGACAATTTTGAAAATTTTTAGAATCTATAACATGAATTTGAAATCTATCATCTTGAAACAAAGTTTTAACAAGTTCCGGAAAATGCCGGAAAATCCCCAAAATTGATCAAATTCGCAATACACTTCTTCAGAACTCAGAAGTACAGAAAAGAAAAAAATTGTTTGTGAAATTTGAGAGCGGTACAGTTTTCGAGGATTCAAATAAAACTTCTCATTCCAAAAAATCGCGAGAAATTATATAAAGTCATCTTGGGCGCAGTACTGTCTGTGGCAGTTGGCATTTTTCGTCCACCACTCGCGCACCGATGAAATAAACAGGCTTGATTCGTTGCTCTCGGGACTAAGCACGAAATGGCCGTAATTTACCGATAAACGTCAACAGTTACGGGAGATATTTCGGCTGGTTGAGCTATAAAATGCAGACATCGGGTAACAGTACAGTGAAAAATAAGTTAACTCGCGGTACCAACTGTAATGGTCAGTTATCAACTTACCATTACTATGATATACGGTTGTGTAATGGTTTATGGACCAATGGGGCGGTGAGTTCGCTCTTCTTGAGAATGAAAATTTTTGACCCTTGAAATTTATTCCACTTCACTTATAAAGGCCTCCTCACGATTAAATGAACCTCTTGAAGCTCAAGTACGGCGAAATTATTAAAATAGCCGATATAGTACTAAATATTAAGAACATGTAGGAATAACTCCTGATTTGGGCACATTGCGAATATCGCTTTGGGAATATGAATATTCGCCCTCCGGGAATATAAATCCCCAGGTGGGGAATTCGGAGGTTGAACGATGAGATCAATCTTGGTTGAACCTTCGATGCCGAGGCTTGGACTTGATAGCTTCGACATAGCTTCATCCCATGTATAAGCCTAGATCAAACCAAGCTTAGTTATATCAAAGATATCCAAGCCTTGTTGGCCCAGCTTGTGCCAAGCTTGGCGCAATCTTAGCGTCCCTAGCGTTGGTCCACAGGCAGAATCCAATCTACGTCCAATATTGGATACACACATACATCCAAGCTTACTAGAATCATCCAAACCCAAGCTTCAGAAACCATGTTGTGCTAAGCTTGGTCCGAGCTCAGCTTTGTTAGCTTTGAATCTTAGCTTTAACAAGCATGAATCCCGGATTGCTCATACCATCTAAACCCAAGCTTCTGAACTAAGGTTGAACTAAGCTGGATTGAAACATATTTTTCCTAGTTTCGATTTACCGGCGTCAGCGAAACTCTGCTTAATATTAGATTCATACATAAATCCAGGATTGCTGCACCACCTAAACCCAAGCTTGGAAACGAATGTTCAACTAAGCTTGGTCCAACCTCAATGTTCCTATCTTCGAAGTTTGAACCAAGATAAATTTTGTAGCTTGGACCAAGATTAATTTCGATGCTTCGACCACGAGAAACTTTGGAACTTGGACGAAAATGAATTTCGAGGCTTGTACCAAGATAAAGTCCGAAGCTTGAATGAAGATAAAGTTCGAGGCTTGTATTAACCTACGTAACCAAGCTAGGACCAAGCTTATTCTCTAAGCTGGGATTGGTGTTACATTCGCATGTTCTGCACAGATTGACCGAGGCTTCAAAACACAGCTTAGTCAAGCCTCGTCCAAGCTTTAATCAAGCTCCGGAACTATTTCTAACCGATCAAAAATTTCCGAAATTAGAAAAAAATACGATTTTCCAAAACTGGAAAATTTATTTAAAAAAATTGAAAAATTTTCCGCCGATTTATTTACGATTCGTTATTGCCAAAATATCAATGGAATGTCTGGGCCGTTGGATATACCATCGATTGTGCCGGTGCTTGTTATTGGAAGGAGCGTAATATAAGAACGATGAAAAAGCCCGGAAGCATTGGAATGAATTCATTCGAAAAAGAAAAGGGCGACTGCAACTTTCGCTGATATAACACGAAACGATTGTTGATATTGCATCGATTTAGGTAACATTTTACTGAGAATTTATAGCTCCATTATCGTTTTTCTTTCACTGATTTTAGATATGACAGGGGTAGGACTGGGTCAGCGACGGGTCAGACGGGGCTTAAATTGTTAGCTGTTACATTGAAGTTGTTGAAAGAAAAACGACAATTATTGATACTGCCCATTACCATGTTCATTGGTGCTGAACAGGCATTTCTGTTTGCCGATTACAATGCAGTGAGTATTGAAAATTATAACTAAAATTGTTCCAAAAATTTTATATGTAATTTTTGGTTGCGAAACCAATGTCTGACCTAACATTGACTTTTCTCCTGAAATGTTGGTCCGTTCTAGGAAATTTGAAAATTTTGCACTTGCATATTTTTGAGAGTGTCAAAAATGAAAAAAAATGGCAATTCGAATATTACATTTCGAATGCTGTAATCACGGCGTAAATTACCACTGTAATTTCCCCAAATCCACTAACCGTTTTACAACCTATAACTCACGATAATGATGCATCATCACATCTCCCACTACACAATTTTATTGTTTTGAATTGTCCATTTTTCAATTATGCTCACCCCTATATTTCCATTATTTCAGTCATTCGTATCGTGCGCCTGGGGAATCAGCAACATTGGCTATGTTATGATATGTTATGGCGTAGCAAATGCAATAGCGGCCCTTGCAACTGGCACAATCGTTAAATTAACCGGTAGAATACCTGTAGTGATTTTTGCATTTACTCTACATCTGGCGATTATCATAGCCCTACTATTCTGGAAGCCAACCCCCGAGCAGGGTATTATATTTTTCTTAATGTCCGGCCTCTGGGGTGTATGCGATGCAATTTGGCTCGTACAAGTTAACGGTATGTAAAAATTTTTCCCTTTTTTAATTTACAATTATGTGTATATATATGTACGCGATTGGGTATATCTGTATGTATGTGTATGGGGATGAGTGAGTGTGTGTCGATATTTTTTTTCCTCTCTTGTACCTCCTAGGATAGCCGGGCTTTATCATTTCATCGGTAGGGAGAACTGGACACCCATCCATGTGGCTGGGTGTGTATATGTGTGCATATGTGGGTATGTGGGTAGGTGGGTGGGTGTGGATAGGTGGGTTGGTGTGGGTAGGTGGGTGGGTGTGGGTATGTGGGTGGGTGTGGGTAGATGGGTGGGTGTGGGTAGGTGGGTGGGTGTGGGTAGGTGGGTGGGTGTGGGTAGGTGGGTCGGCGGGTGTCGGTGGGTGGCCGGATGAATGGGTGGGTAAGTGGGCGGGTAAATGAGTGGGTGGGGGGTGAATGAGTAGGTGGAGGGTGAATGAGTGGGTGGAGGGTGAATGAGTGGGTGGGCGGGTGAATGGGTGGGCGGGTGAATGGGTGAGCACGTGAATTGGTGGATGGAGGACTGAATGGGTGGGCGGGTGGGTGGGTGGGTGAGCGGGTGAATGGGTCGGTGGGCCTAATCGGCCTATCCTATTTTCTAGCTGAATAATTAACGTGAGGCCGTAAGAAATATATGCTGAAGGAACATGAGTGAGACAGATTCGTTAACCAGTAGCCCGCTACAATGTTAAAGCGGAATTGAAAATTCTTATCCGCTGAGTGCTTTTGCATTGTTAATGTCTGGAGTTAACTAATAAGCTTCGAGTTAACATTAGTGGAAAGAGATTGTCCTCGTTATTTGTTCTTATTTTGAAGTATTGTGATAATTCATTGCTGACCTATTTAGGGTGGAGAGTGCTGGTCCAGGTGGGACTTGGTTCACAGATGTCTCGCATTTGAATGTTATTTGATTTGAAATACTTCATTCAGATTCTTGAGTCAATGTGAAGTTCTCCTTGGTATGACTATTCTGGGGAAGATATTTTAGGCAAACGCAGCGAAATGTTATCTTTGAATTTGGTAAATCCTGGAAGAGAGGGCCTCATTCATATGCAATAAGGGCCAAATGTATACAATGTTTAATGAAATTTATTAAGCAAGTAATCACCATATCCTGAGTCATCACGTTGTCCTAAGCCATATGGCTGTCCTCTAGGGAAATTGCTTTGCAATCTTGATATAGTAGCTCATAAATTCGGAAGATTTAAAAAATTTTGAAAATTCTGGAAATCTGCAAAATTTGTGAAATTATGAAAATTCAAAAAAGGGATGAAAATGTGTTTCTCGACAATTCGATTACAATTCCGTAGAAAAAAAAAGATGTAAAACGTGCGAGAACTATCAAAAAAGTCTGTTCTATCTGTTCAAAATTCAAATTAAAATCCCTCATGGTTACTCGATCTGAGGTCAGACCTCACATTCTTACTCAAATACGAATCACACATCTCTATTTC
The DNA here is from genome assembly GCA_026005395.1 of Asobara japonica. Lineage (NCBI taxonomy): Eukaryota > Metazoa > Arthropoda > Insecta > Hymenoptera > Braconidae > Asobara > Asobara japonica. The sequence continues at coordinate 4,312,304 of BQMI01000298.1, read as the reverse complement.
GAGTTTAATAATTGAGGAGAATTCCATATTTGAATTATCATATTGCATAGATTAAACAATGGTCTCGCTGAGGGGGTGGAGGGGGGTGGGGGAGGAGTACAGAACTTCCCTATATGGCTCAAATAATCCTCATTAAATATTTGACTAATTCTTTTAGCTGTAATTTGGTCTGGAAAAATAATAAAATTGTTTTGAGGAAAAATTTTCATTAAGGAAATTGCAATTAAAATTCATTTCATAGGTCCTGGATCTGTGAGCGCAATTTTTGATGATGAATATCTCGCAATCTAGAAGAGATGCGCAAATATTTATTAATACTTTTTTTTACAACTCCTCTTCCTCTATGAAAAGTTCCTCATCGACTTTTTTCTATCTCTCCTCAATTTTGACATACAATGGAATCCCGTTGATATTGCGCTCGCCGGGAAGCAGGGGAAGCCACTTCGAAGAATGCGACGCTAGTATTTTCCCCCCACCACGCGCTGACGCCGAGCCTCACCTCTTGGCAATGAGAACCAAGAAATAAAAAGTGTTTGTGTGCATGTGTGTGTGTGTTTTTTTTTATCGACGCGTCTTGCTCTCCAGGTCCGAAAGGCGCGATTTGTCGAAGAGCTGATTCTTCCCATTGTTATTAACAAATTGAATTGTTTATATCGCTCTACCACCAGAACGGTTGAAGATACGAAAAAAAGTGTTTAACGAAAGTTGTTCCCCGCAAAAAGATACACATTTGATGTTTTATGTCTTTTCTTCTTACCACGCATAATTAATGAAAAAATTAACATCAAAGGGACAATATTGAATTTTTTTTCTCACTTCCGAATCTTAGGGCTATTCACGAATCCGTTTCTCGATTGGTCCAAAGAAATTCACAAGAATATGAAAAAGTTCTTTGGTCTGAGACATATGTTAGAGCAAATTTTGTTGTGTTATATAAATTTTGCAATATTAAACGGAAAGTGAGTTTAGGTTAAAACTTAGTTGGAGTATTTTACGGCTTCGCTATGGAATTCCCTCTCGTAATTGATAAGCCACATGCAAGGCTTGGCACCAATTTTCCCCGGAAGCACTAATGACCATCATTTGCTACCGTGTGTGGAAGCCCTGTAAATTTGGACAATTACAACATCCGGGTAGATAACTTTCAGTCATACATTGAAGCGTTTCCACAGATTCCACATTCTTCACGACGCGATGCACTATTCCCATTTCACGTTGGATGGTGATAGGTTCGAGTAATCCTCAACCCCTATTTCTCTTCGGATGACCAATATTTGGGGTGGTGCGAGAAGGCCTATTTGCGCCCAATCTGGCCTGCCCAACTAGATCAAATGAGGGTGCTAATAAGGACCTAGTGCTAATATGTTGCCCCTATGGGAAACACTCGGAAAAAGTTTCTGATCTGCAACTCCTGTCTGATGTATTTTGTTGCAAGATTCTTTAGGAAAGAGGTCCTCACGCAACTGAGACCTGATTAGATTTTGAAAGAAATTCATGCACTAGTTTCCGGTTTTTTTTAAACATGAAGCATGAAAATCGCCAAAAGTTTTAATCAATCATTATTTACGAAGGAAAGTTGTGATCAAGCTAATCAATGTCGCAATTGGAGTCTCTCGGCGTACCTCAGCTTCGATCAAAATTTGACTCACTTTCATGTAGTGAATTATTAGTTATTGGTTGATTCTGAGTGGCGCGAAATTTTAATGACTATTCAAACTTTTATATTCGGTCTAGATCCGAAGTTGTCCGACTACCGCTGGCGCATGCGTGTTTGCCCGCATTTGCACAGGAGAGTCTGAATGCGCGATGCGCAGTGTGATTGGTCAGTGCGTCACGTGACATAGTCGCAGGTAGCGACACCTGTTGTATTCCAGTATTCAAAATTTCATGATTCTTATTTTTTTCTCTGAAACCAGTCTTTGAACATTTAATTGACGTGTCGGAAAATCTAGGAATGGGAAACACAAATTACGAATCGGGAAGTTTTAGTTGTGCTTCCAACGGGGGCAAACACACACCCATCCCACTAGTTTATTGAAGTTCATAATAGTAAAAATACCAGTCAAGCAGTTTCTTATTATTGCACATTTTTGAAAAAATCTGCAGCAAATATTTTCAATTCACAGTCGATAATACATTTATCAAATAGGTAACATGACAAATAGGGACCTCGCAATTATTCCTGCCAATTATTTACCGACTGTTGGAGGTACAACTGCGGATCCCTAATTTACCGATTACCGATGTAGTAACGACAAAGCCCGCACTCGATAACTTATCGCCAGACGAGCGTCTGTTATCGACCGATGGTAACAATCGATAATGATGAATTTTCTTTTTCAGCTTTGAGCGGAATCCTCTTCCCCGGAATGGAGGAAGCTGCCTACTCTAACTTTAGATTATGGGAAGCAACAGGTTCCGTTGTTGCCTACGCCTACAGCCCTTACCTCTGCACCAGTACAAAACTTTATGTTCTCCTGGTAATTCTTGGAGCCGGAGTCATTGGATATGCAATTATTGAGATGTCTGGTGCCATTACCAAAGTCACCTTGATTGATCCAAAAACTGATTTCGAACTAGTAGGAAGTACGGAGCGCACGTCCAAGGAGATATAACTTGATGATCTAACGAGAAACACCACTTCAATTTCAACCAACTTTTGCCCCTCAAAAATTCTCTAAACAAAAAAAATGCAACAGTGCTAAGAGGCACAGTTCAAGTTTTCAATACGTTTTCGCAAAACACGAATTTCAAAATCAATTTGCTCTCCTAATCATACAATTTTTCTTTCAAATGACATTACTGTTATTATTATTTCGTCCGGAAAAAATGTCTACGGCGTTTGATAATGCAGCTGGAAATTATTCACTAACTTCTGGAATCGTCATTCTTTTACGTAAGCTGCACTGCGGCCATTTTGGAAATTTTTGCTTGGAATGTTGTCGTTAAAAACTTGAACAGAAGCTTATCAACTCTCTGACTATCCAACAAGAGCTTCCACCAGAAGCAGATACTCAGAATGTTTTTTGTGAAAGCTGTTGGAGTGGCGCGGCCGTAGCTTATTACAACAGCGTTCTTTTTCAATTACTGAATAATGAATATCAGCAATGGCAGTGTTTTTTCATCACGAGTTGCACAATGGTCATTTTTATTACCATTTAAGTGTAATGATTTTACAGAGTTTAATCAATTTACTTCCTTGTAAGCTTAGATATATATTATTCATTAAGTTTTTTTTTGACACTAACACTCAACCTAGAGGTACTAATTACCCACGCAAATAACTCTCACTGGACTGATCTGATTCTCTCGTACAGCAATAAATTTAATCGCGATAATCTCGTTTCATATTTACACGACTCAGTGGTGGTCGATCTTCGTTATGTGGTTACGTTTGTTCATAAAATGTAGTAGGAACTTTGGTTGTGCCCGTTGATGTGTCCCAACAGTTTTCCCTCGATTATTTAGTCAGTGATCTATCGAAATGTAATGATTATTGGCAGGAATTGTACGTTAAAACACTTTTTCACAGTTGCTTAAGCTCTTAGTCGCGTGGTGAGCGGTGTGCCGCCCAGTGTATTTCTCAATTTTGGGGAAACAAGGAGCATGTACAGTCAATCGATATTACTTGAAACTCTCAGATTCATGATTATCGGAAAGATCATGACCATTTGGAGGTTAAACATGGGATCCTCCCATTTGAGTCACATTTAAAAATGGATATCTTCAAAGTGTCGCGATTTGGAGCAAAATTTGAATGATACATTTCTTCTGTATAGTTCAGAGTGGGAATAGGATTTTTTTCAGATTTTTCTTGTCTTTAGTTAGATTCAAAATTGAAGAATTCGGCGCACGGCGTTGCTGCTATCACAGCGCGACCTCTCGAGCATTCAATGACTTAATTCAGTGACAAACTGTTGGAAAACATGAGCCCGTGGATCTGTAATTTCCCAAGGAATATGACACTCATTGAATACAATTTAACGAATTTTTAGTTTTTTTTTGTTTGTTTTTTTTTAATACTCGTGTTAATATCCTTATAATAATAGCTACAAGATATTAATTTCCATTTTCGCGAAGAAAATACACATGTTTCTTCAGTCTACATTTTTTTTTGTTGCCTTGCAATTTTTTCACACCTTCATTTCATTTTTTTCATAACAAAATTTAATAACCGGAATATCTTTGTACAAACTTTTTTTTTCTTAATTTTTTTTTCTTTACTTCTTTATTAAAAAGATAAGATACTCCCTTTAATTTCTTTCATTTGGTGCCGAGACTATAATTTTGAATTTTTTTCTTTAATTTCACGTACTCTGCTTTAATCGTCTTCTTTCAAAATTATTTTTATAATACAACTACGGTAATCAAAACGCATCGCTTTCTTTTTCATTTTGCTTTCTAAATATGAATCTTAAATACATGCATATGCGTTCTTAATTTCTCATTATTAATCATACTTTATCATATTCTTAATTTTTTTTTCCATGTATTGGATTGTTTTTCTTTCCTAGCTATGTGATAGCTATAATATAGAATTTATATTTATATTTCATATTTATATATTTATATATTAAAGGTACTTTAATATTACAATGCCTACAAGTGTAACTAATCCATAATGTATGTACAAAAAATCTCAAAAAAACTTCAATCAAACTGAAAGATAATAGTGAATAAACCATAAAAGTGATCTATTTTGTTCGGCATTATTACATTAACATGTAGCACAATTTTAGGATTAACATAGTTTTTTTTTATCAGACTGTGTTTTTTTTTATATCGTGTAGAAATTTTTTTATATTAAATAAAAACTATACATTTTCGGTTGAAAAAAGCTACTGTTTGAATAATACAAAAAAATGGACAAAAAAATGCATGAGGCATACCATTAGAAAGTCAGACTTGACGATTTTAACCCGTCTGTGGTTGCGTTACGAGACTCTGGAAAAAAAATTTTTTTCATTACTCAGAATAAGTTGGAAAACAGAAATGCTTGGGCGCTTTCATTGCCTCGAGTATAGCTGAGCCGACGAGAGTTATCTTCGGGTGCCGCGCCGAACTGTCCCGACGTTCGCTGACGCATGCGCGTAGCCATCCGAGCTCGCCCCACCGCATGCCAAGCAAGGCAAAGCGCATGCGCCAGGCGGTGGTGGGGAGAATTTGGCGGGAACACCTCTCCGGAGTTTCGATACGCCACCACTGATAGGTGAATTAATTTGAACAGGATTATGTGAAACAATGCCATGAAACAATTAAAATTATAATCGTATACTTTGAATTATGGCAGAGTATTCCGGACTAGCATCGCAGAAATGTGAATGTATCATTTGAATTCCTCTCGGTTCCTCAAGTAATAAACACGTAGGTTCATAGGTTAGAAAATAGAAAAACTTAAGGAAAACAATTGCTATAATAGATAGTATACTTTCACAAAAGTTATTGCGCTGTATCTTAACTATGTAATTCTGCATTTCTCCTTTAATCATCATTCAGATACTTAAATATTTGTTTGTTATGTTGGCGTAATCTAGAGTCTTTGAGCCTGGACACGACGGTCAATCGGACGAACAAATTAGCCGGACGTAAACATTGATCTTTTGCAATTTAAATAGTTTTCTTTTTTCATCAATCCTCTAATGTGCTTTCCTTCTTGACAATGTAGTAATCAATTTAGCTTGCAAAATTCAAATATCCTGATCGATGCATCGGGGATTCCCCATCAATTCAGGAACGAATTTCCATAATAATTCAGAAAAATTCTGGAAAATTTCTGGACATTTCTACAGTTTACATATCGTCTCAGGATTTTATTCTAATTTTTTAAGTCATTTTCTCAACAGATATGAAGCTTTAGAAAATTTATTTTCTTCAATTAGGTCTTCTAATTTTTTTTTTTTGATAAGCCAAGATGAAAATCGATTTAACACAATTTACCACAACAGCAAGCCAAAATGATCCACAGCCACAATGTTAACGATGAAATCTTGGCCCAAAGTGAGGAAAGATTACCGATTATCGTCCGCTGTCATTCGCATTATTATTTTTCATTCTTCTGTTTACTATGTCTATCGTATGAATCACAAGTCTTTAAGACAGTAAACAATAATTATTTACACATAATACACGCCGTATACGTTACAATCACAATTCTTGGAGAATTTTATTATTACATTTTTTTTATGGTTCTCACGGAATTTTATAATCAGGCAATAGTAGATGATGAAATTACACTGAAATATTGCGGCTGTTATTTTCTTCTTAACATTCTTGAATCGGAATGACCAACAACTGATCGTTCATCCATATATTGTTGATGCCGTGAGAATTGATTTCAGTAAATTATCCTGCTTCCTTTATCATCTCTGCCTACTGATGACCTAATGGCTCGTTTTAAAAAATAATTCCAGTCTAGAAGGATTCTGCATATCCAATTTTCTGGTGGAAAAAAATTTATCCCACTGTTTTCGACATCATTCTAACGGTGTTCTTCAGGGCTTGTCGTTTATTGCAGAACCAAATTCTTATAACTTCTCTCTCATAACCAAGTTGTTGGGCTAGCGTTGTTATTTCATTGCCTGAAATTGAAATATTATGCATGTTAGACTTCATATATTTGTGGGATCATCATCAAGAGTCAGGATTCTGAACAAGTACGATAAACTTTATTAGGAATTAAAAGGGATAAAATTATAAGACCATTTGGATAAAAGTTACAAAGACTCAATACATCGATTACGAGCGTACAAAGCTATCGATCTTCACACCAGCTCTCCAAGTTAACCACTGTTAACCACTTCCAGACTCTAATTGTCTTTTCTCGATCGCTCTCTCATTCTCCTCATTCTCCCTCTCATCTCCTGATCTGCGAATGAATTAGCTGGTGTGCCTTGCAGAGGGCATGCTACTATGTATTACTTTTATTTCTATTGCTATTTTTATTTTCACTACTACTACTATTGTCACTTTGCTTCCATCTCTGCTGTCAATGAATCATTCAAGCTCCTTTCCCTTTTTTTTCTCGCTATGGCTATCATTAATATTAGGACTTTGTTCCAATTCTTTTGTACAACATAATGTACAGTAATAAACCATCAATCAATCAATCAATTCTCACTCGGGACTATGGGCACTGTTTGTCACCAAACAATCAGTTCTTTCATTCGACCATCCAGTCCACGTGTATCAACAGAATTTTAGCCTCGAACAAACATTCTCGATTTCCCAATTCGTAATCTCTTCCAAACACTTCTCACCTAGCACCCCAATCGAATCCACTCCATCTCCAAACTGCCGTCTCTATTTAGTTATTTCAATTTCTTTAGTACGTTTCGGCGACACACATTCGGTCACTTAATAAACATTCTTGCATACCATTAATTCACTCAACTCTTCAATTAGAAAATCACGCGCATACACAACGCCGTCACTACATCTTGATCGAGTTCAGATTGAATTCTTAAAGATACAGTGGAACTCCGTTAATATTGCGTTTGACCTAGTGTCGATGAATCATCGCTGGAGCGCTTCCCCCACCCTACCACTTACGAGCCGCGAGAACTCGATTGTGTTATTCCCGGCCGCATTGTTTTGATGCCCAGTATTGTCGAGAAGAAAACAAACAAAACTGGAATTCCAGGTAATTTAGGGCACTTCTTTTTGGGCTATCACAACAAACCATTTTGGGCTTTCGGTAACATGTAATATTATCTTTGAATAAAGTTTATGGAGAACGAAAAATCTTAGTAGAGACTTTTTTTTTTATTTATGTACGCTTCGATCTCATTTTTCCGGAACTGGACCATTCAATTTTACTATACCGGAAGGGGAGTCCCGATGCGGGGATTCGATCCTCGGACCTCCTGTGCCAAGTGTCAGCGCTCTAATAGCATGACCCTTGCCTGTTCCCTTATGAGCGCGATATTAACGGAGTTCCACTGTATATAGCACACCAAAATGATCAGAAAAAAATGAGAGGTGTCTGGATGAGTTCGGGTGGGATATTATAATTAACATGATCTAGTTAACCCATCTGGTTCACTGGAACGATCCACTGAATCAACCGCCATTCGAGCCTTGGACGACGATGTTAATCGTCGATTTTGTGGCGTCGAGCGGGGGACTCGAGCACACATCAAGTTAGACCGAATCACGAGAACCCGTCAATAATATATTTGGGGCTTCGTGTCGACCGACAATCGCCTTATTAGGATGTTCGAGCACCATCGAACGGTTATTCGTACCATCGACCAAGCCCCAAAAGGGGAGTGAATGAGTGCACCGCTCACACCGCTCGCCGCCATGAGTGACCATCAAACTGGCTCCAAGTGAGCCGTCAGGATAAATAACGATTGTTTGCCCCCATAAAATCTGGCGGATAATTTTTCATCAATGTTGAACATATTTTTACATCACGGTACACAGATAATTCTTGGGCTCATAATTAACTCGACAAAATTTTCATCACGTATTCACTTACACACACTCACCCACCTACCAACACCCACCTACTCACCCACTTGCCGACAGCGACCCACCCACCCGCTTACCGAGACCCACCCACCCACTTATCGACACCCACCCACCCACTTACCGACACCGCCCCACCCACCCACTTACTGACACCCACCACCCCACCCACTTACCGGCACCCACCCACTTTACCACGTACCGACATCCACCCACTCACCTACTTACCGACATCCACCCACTCACCCACATACCCCACGCACACACACACACACACACACACGCGATACATCGTACAGATACAATTGATGACAAGAATTTAATACTAAATAATCATTAATCTTACCCGTGGGATGTGTATTTTTATCAAAATGTGAGTTCAGTAGTTCCAGAGCCTGAGGTGTGAAGGACGTACGTCGTTTTCGCTTTTTACTCGGCTCAACGCCAATGAAGTCCGTCAGGTTATTGGTACCAGCGCTGTACCTGTAATTAATCACACTACTCTCAGTCAAATTCTGACTACATCTATTGCGATTGCTTAACTCTAATTGATGAGCCCCACGATCAAATGAAGATGAATCAATGAACCATTCATTGGCTTAAAAATCAGTTTTCCGAACGCCACAGTATTTGCCCTTATGGAAGAAGATGCAGGCGAATTTTCTCAACATTTTTTACCTGTAGAAAATTCTTTCCCGAAATATTATTAAACAAGAATTTTTCAATTCAATTTTTGTACCGGAGCAGAAATTTCCAACTTTTTTTCCCCAATTTTTCTCGGCGATAGTTCGGTACAATGTCAAAAGATTCGGGAACCAGCGGCGCCGTGCCTTCTACGCGACCTCTAACTGATTAAAAAAAAATTTTAACCGCATACAATGGAGTCGATAATGCGGAAGATATGCAGAAAAGAAGCTGAATGAAGTGAGGAATGGGGAAACATGCGGGCGGTAATAGGTGGAGAATACACCGGCAAACGATGGTGGTGGGATGCTGTGGGTTGAGGCTAAGGTGGCGCGGCTACGGGCTACATCAGAAACCTGATTTTAATTAGTTCACAGTTTAATTACTCGACAGATAAATTGTACACGTGCACCGCATAAACTACCGACCTTTCATCCTCATATTTTTTTTTCACGCGGAGAAATGGTGAGAATGGGGTATTTGTAACAATTCGCCACTTGAGAAACTGGGGTCAATAATGCGATCAAAAGTTCCAAGAATGGAAAATATTTTTTTTTTTAATTTGTGAGGAAATGAGTTACTGAAATGCTTTCGAAAATTGCAAATATGGAATGCGTGCGGTGTGTGTGCCTGCGTGTGTGTGTGTATGTGTGTATGTGTGGGTGGGTGGGTGTATGTGTGGGTGGGTGTATGTGTGGGTGGGTGGGTGTGGGTGGGTGTGTGGGTAGGTGGGTGGGTCAGTGTGGGTGGGTGGGTGTGTGGGTGGGTCAGTGTGGGTAGGTGGGTGGGTCAGTGTGGGTAGGTGGGTGGGTCAGTGTGGGTAGGTGGGTGGGTCAGTGTGGGTAGCTGGGTGGGTCAGTGTGGGATTCACTTCACAATTCATCCCGGAAATTTCAATCAACAATTTTCACCAGTATATATATATCATCTCCGCACGACTTACAAATTAAGGAGCGATAAATGCGTGACTGAAAAATCTATGTGTATATACAACAAGTGAAGCGAAACAAAGTTGTGAGAATAGTGGGAATTGAGAGAGCGCTTAACTCTGGTGCAATAGCTCGAAGCTAACCACGTAAAACGTCCAACACTTTGCATGAATTCAAGTTAAAAGCCATAACCAACCCAAGAATCGTGATCACACCATAATGACTCGCATTTATTTTTTTTTCTTGTCCCCCACCACATCCTTCACTTCCCTTATTTTTAAGTTAATACCTCACGCTAATTAACATTCCGTAGATTCATTTGATGCGAATACGCAATTAATCAGGTAAATTCAATTAGTGAATTACCAATTAGCACACGCATGTGGTTGTACGCAGAAAATACACGGGCATATTATTGTCAGTGTATTTGTGGATGGGAATGGGATGCTGTGGATCCTGTTGCATGGCTCAGTGGAACTAATCGTGTGACCTCGAAATTAGCGGTAAAGTACGGTATTATGGATAGTGTCGAACGGTAATTAATATCTATCATTGATTATAATCGGAGTTAGGAGTGAACACTTTATGGATGTATTGGCTTTTGAACATAAAATTATAACGCCACGATTTATTCAATATTCATGAGAATAATCGAGAAAAAATGATAGTTTTGTCTTCCACTTGCCAGAAATAAGAGAAAGTCTCAGTGATGATGCTATATATCAGGAGCTCTTGGGTGCCATGGCCCAGATTATTCCAGTAATCGAATAATGACGTCAGTCGAAATGACCCAGAGACATTATCAATCTGAGTTAGCGAAAAAAGAAAATGAATTATGAATTTCTTTTGACGTCATATCACGTCAAGTTTCCCGTTTAAATAAATTAAAAATGGACGAGAATAAAAATTGCGACAACTGCTCAAAATACAATTTCATGGATGTGCATAAAATTGGCATTGACAGAGGGAGAGAGAAATATAATAAATAATTGTGATATGTGCAGTCCAAGGGGCGGCAGTTGAATGCGGACAAATTTCAATTCGAATTTCCCGCCATATCGTAGTTCCGCAAGAGGTCGCGATTGAGGTTGCTCAATGCCATGGACGTCCAGTAAACAGTCATAATCTTAAAATAGCCGAGATGCTACGTACAAGTGCGGAGTACAATCGAAGAGCCGCGATTATTGAAAGCCTTCGCGCTGGGGGTTCGGCGACCGAGATCATTCGATTCTTCGGCTACCCGAGATCGACTGTTTATGATGTTGTGGCGAAATACAATGCTGCGGAGAAGTCCGAAATGGCTCACACAAGCCATTTAGTCCAAAAGTGGATATCAGACCATGCGGACATGTTCTGGTCCAAAGAGTTTTGGCCCCCGAATAACCCGGATATGAACCCCCTCGACTACTACGTTTGGAGCCTTGTTGAACGGGTTACCAACAAGTCGCGGCACCCTAATTTCTCGTCTCTACGCGTCACTATCGAAGCAGCATTCCCCAATAAGGACAGCGCTGCGGTACAGAGAGCCTTAGACCGGGTCAATGGACAGCGAATTAAAAACAAAAATGAACTGATAACTCACCTCTCTTCAGCCTCCTTCATCCACCTCGCAAGTACTGGCTTAATTTTCTGAGCGCTCTTTGGCGTAATGTCCAGTTTTTCAAACCTAAATATGGATAAGGAATATTACTCTCAATGTTGAAATGATTGGTACCCAGCAGTGTCACAAATTATTCCCCATCATACGACATGGAATAAATTCAACACGTTGCTCTGAGTCACCATTGATTTTCGATCGTCGATTTTCGATTTTAGATTGTCGATTTTCGATTGTCGATTTTCGATTGTCGATTTTCGATTGTCGATTTTCGATCGTCGATTTTCGATTGTCGATTTTCGATTGTCGATTTTCGATTGTCGATTTTTCGATCGTCGATTTTTCGATCGCCGATTTTCGATTTTAGATTGTCGATTTTCGATTGTCGATTTTCGATTGTCGATTGTCGATTTTCGATCGTCGATTTTCGATTGTCGATTTTCGATTGTCGATTTTCGATTGTCGATTTTTCGATCGTCGATTTTTCGATCGCCGATTTTCGGTTTCGATCGTCGATTTTTCGATCGTCGATTTTCGATCGACTAATAGAGGAGCACTAATTATCATGCATCTCGAATTAATGGGTCTATAAGAAAAACATAAACAGGACATTGACAATGCGTGCATGCGTGTAGGTTTTTTTTTATATATTTTCTCATGGTGATGCCGCGTATGATGTTGCCAACAGTGAAATTTTGTTTCTTTTTCTTTTCGCTTTTCAATCATATGCACAATTGGGGAACTATTGTAAGATAAAACATGAGGTAGGAATGACTCTCATCATTGTGAAAATTAACATTCTCTTTTTTCGAGATATTGACAGTTGTGTCGAACCGCGAGTTGGCGACACCATGCCCAAGCTTGCCAATGCCCTGGCTCGATGACAAATATATAATATATATGAGTATAAGATAGAGAAAAATAGAGGTAGATAATATAGAATACAATCACAAAACAGCATTTTTTTTTCTTTTTTTTTTTTCATTGGACACCCAGGAGTCGTTTAATTTTATTTGGAAAAAAGATGTGCTCCTTCCTCGAATGTCAATTTTTTTTTTTTCAAACTTCCGACTTTTATCAGAAAGAGAAAGATGCTGCAGCTGTATCCAAATAATTCACTTCCTTCGATGACGAAAAAAAAAACATGGAAAATTCAATCGATATCAATGGAATGAGAAATAATTTTTCGCGTCGGGTCAAACTCAATTCGCCATCTGGATATAACTGCAGCATCCGACCGAATGAACTCGATGCTCAGAAAATTCAATCACGTATTTTTTTTTCCATTTAAAATTGGTAAGTAAATTAAGTAGCATGAGGAATCAACGTACATAGCTTGGTGCTGAGAGGCAATCTGCGAGGCGTACATCTGGGTAGCCAGGGCACTGGGGAACAATCACCAATGCTTAAGTTAGAATTAGCAACGAATAATAATAACTAATTTTGCTTATCGTTGCGATCGTGAAATATATGCTATAGCAGGGATCGACATACTTTATCATCGAATGATTAGAATTTTTTTTGGAGACCACCCACCATATGGACCTACTGTACGGTCCCTCAATGATGAGCTATATATATCATCCATTCTAAATTTTTATGCAAAATAAAAAAAATAAAAAATCATTAATGATAGTAGGTGTTCTCCAAGAAGTATCAATGGCCTCATAGTGCTGGGCATTACTATAACTGATAACAATTGTCCTCCGCGAAACTTTAATCGCATCAAGCCCTGCTTTAGCGCACAATGATGCAAATATATAAATCCTGAATTTTTATTCCTATCAACGATCTCATATAGAAATAAATCACCCTGGTAATTGGTTCATTTCTTATTTTCAGCTTTGCTCAATTATTACTCTCAATCGAAACTTCATCAATGCTAATTTTAATTTTCATGCCATTTCCAGTGACCTGGCACACTAAACTCTGACATATGATGTCTACTCTTATCAAATTTTAATGCCCATATTGTTTCAATATAGAAATAGATTATGATGTAATTGGCTCACCTGCATATAGCACTTTGACTGTATGCCGGCCCCTCGGTGACACTTAGTGATTGTCCCACTTGCGTTTGTGTCAGGCCAAGGGATAATCGTCGAATTTTAAAGACCTTTGCAAATTCTTTTATCTCGTCCAGATTTATGCCGTCTACAACATTGTTCGTAGCTTCGTTGATTGTGGGCTGATCTGTAAAATTTGGGAAAGTGTTGATTAATATGACGTTGGTTGATTCATGGACATATATTCACAATAGGGTGAGATTTGCTTATCAGAAGATTTGGGGAACAATTGAGAAGGAGGACCATTTCTTATCGGGTGTATTTGTGTCGATTAGGTGTAAGAAGCTAGAAGACCGGGGTTCAACTCTGAACATCAGTGGATTTTTCTTCATGATGTCTGGAGTCACGTGAGTCACATGAGTCATGAGTCTTGAGTCACATGAGTCATAAGTCTTGAGCCACATGAGTCATAAGTCTTGAGTCACATGAGTCATGAGTTGAGTCACATGAGTCATGACTTGAGTCACATGAGTCATGAGTCTTGAGTCACAGGAGTCATGAGCCTTGAGTCACGTGTCATGAGTCTTGAGTCACATGAGTCAAGAATCTGGAGTCACATGAGTCTTGAGTCACATGAGTCATCATTCTTGAGTCACATGAGCCTTGATTCGGATGAGTCTTCATTTACATGAATACTGAGTCGCATGACTCTAGAGCACAGCATCTCAACATCAAACGATCGATTAGTCCCATTCAGATATAGCTCCACGCGACAGAAAACGATACGAACTAAAATCTCCCTATATATTTATAAAAAAAAAAAACGCAAATTAGAGAAAAAAGCTAAGAACATCTGTGGGGTCAGAGGGATTAATAATTAGTACATCAACAACCTATCTAATGTTTATAGGTGCGTAAAAACGGGGAAACTTGCGCATCGAGTCACACTAACTCGGCCCGCTTATGGTTTAATATTAACGCGAGATGGACGGTCGAGTTAGTGCAATATCGAAAAACGCGGAATCCACGAAGTTTAGTTGGGTGAGCTGGGATGACATAAAAACAGTTTACTAAGACCCGGGAAATTCAAACACTGTTTTGTCGTCTTCGCCGTCTTTCCTTTTCCTGTTCCTTTCGTTTTATTTTCAATTTTGTATTTCCATTGGTTCTTTTTTCCCATTTGTTTCCTTAATTTTGTTGTTTCTGATCCGTGGGAGGATGGCGGGGGGGGGGGGGGGGGCTTCGCGTGGGGGGGAGAAGCCCCGGCGCTTCCCCCCCCCCCCCCCCCCCCCCCCCCCCCCCCCCCGCCTCGTGTACCAAACTTTGCAAGTAGCAAAAATCTTCGCTTACAGGCCTTATGACACAAAGTACTATCAAATACACTGACTATGACCTGTTGCATCAATAGTATTGTTTTGCAACTATCATAACCTTCAATAATGCAATAATCAGTCCCTTGTATGCACGCACTACGCTTATCCTCATTCAGTTATTTACTGCAACGATGGTCCATTCGTCGGCGGCGTTATAAAGTCGGAAAATTCACATTGCCAATCGATTTCCCTCGTAAATCTGTCAATTTTGTGTATATGTATGTTGTATTGAGGTAGGTGCATGCTACGCAATCGTTATACCACTGAGGCGGCCGATAGCTATAAACAACACCTCGAGTTACGGTAATGTTTTTCCGCACCGCAAATGGATCCTACGATTCCGACAAATTCAATTATTCTTGGAGATCGTTTATTTTTCCTCAAGTACTTCTACGCAAATGATTATCAGAAAATAACGGGGCTACGATTCATTGAGTAATTGGCGATTTAATGAAGACAAATGGTGGCGACTTATCTAGTGTTAATTTTTTAAAGAAGACTATGTAACTTGGAGAAACGAGAACAAGATTTAAATTTGGGACAGCTGGGAAAAAATCATTACTTGGTGAATCGCTGAGCAGATCATCATCATCATCCTTCGGACTGTGCATGCTGCTAGGTGATGCCTTAACACCCGTACTTCCTGGGCCGTGCGTCGTAGTAATCGTAATTTCTCCGTTACTAGCTGCCAATCTGTTGAGAGCGGATGCTGCGGAAACTGCGGGTCCATTCAGAGGCGACGAGACTTCCGGTCTCTCTCTATGATGCTTCTCCGACGACTAAATGAATAATTTTTTTTTCTGTTTAGTGAAATCGAAAGAAGTGGAAGTAAATTTGGGATTTTCATCGGCAAATCTAACTCCTCTTCGGAAGGTCATTTCATTGAAGTGTCAGAATTTATTCATTCAGTATTTTACATAGCTAAAAGGATCTCAAAGTAATCCAAATTATTGGATCCAGAATACCATCTGCAGATTGTCGCAAAAAATATCTAATATCTTTAAAGGGACTGGTTGAATGACTGATCGACGGATTGATTGATTGATTGACTGATTGATTGATCAATTGATTGATTGATGAATTCATTGATTGATTGATTGATAGTTTATTACTGTACATTATGTTGCACAAAAGATTTGGACCAAGGTCCACAGATTTTCAACAGCGATAAAAGTTGTCTCGCCCATGCTTAACAAAGCAACTTAAATAATTAGCCGTAAGCACAAGTGTTTCCAGGAAAAATTTTTGAACATATTTCCACTGTTTTGTTTATTTCACTCGCCCATATCCTATATTGTTCAATGGAAGGTGTCGTTACATCGGCAAATTTTGGCATTTTGATCGTACCTGGTAGTGGTTGAGGTGGGAGGTATGCCGATGGCTATGTTGCTGTTGCGGTGAGGTGGTGAGAAGTGGCTGTTGCGATGCCTGAGCTGCTTGAACCGCTTGGGCAGCTTGAGCCTGGGCTGCCTGTGCGGCTTGAAGAAGCTGTTGTGGTTGCATGGCATTCAGTAGCTGCTGACTCGCAGAACTGTTACTCAATAGGTGTGGGAGTGCAGCGGGATTCAGACCCAGTCCCGTTGCCAAATTCTGACTCGTTGGCACTGGAAAGACATTAACAACATTACAGATCGATCGATTGGAATTATTTGGCATCATTAGTCAACGTGAAGTAATTGCAGTTTATGAAATGAGGGTGATGGTGATGACGTATATGAGACAGAGTAAGTATATATAGCATATTCCATAGGAACTCGATTGTGCGGTGAGATGTGGACCTCCCGGGCTTGCGAAAATTTTTGAAGTGCAACTTCTATAGGCGCCTTTGGGTGTGAATCGTATACACGCGAGTCCCTATGTTACAAAAACCGACCATAAATGGAGTGCGTACGTACTTTAGTCGCTAGGATGTAGAGACGGTATGCGAGGTACGGGGAGGGGAGCACGAGAGAGAGAATAATGGAGTATTCACGCACATCTAGACACATTTACAACGTGTTGCATGGGAACGTCGGTAATGACGCATTCATCATAATTTAACGCAAGGCGTAAGATGGCGTTATGCGCATTTTCTATGCACGGTAAAAAGCCAGCTGTTTTCCAGTCTGGTGTGTTAATGCATACGTTATATATGTGCCGAGCATTATTTTCTATATCATAATTTATGTCCGGAATAATTTGGTGTGTGTGTTAATCAAAAGTATTCGTCTCTTACTTCAGGTATCACAAACCGATAATTCGATTTGTAGAAAATCGTGATATGGAAGCAGAATAAAGAATGTTTTGATGGTTGATGAATCGATTATTCCAAAAAAATAGAGTTCCAAATGCGTATACAAGATTATAATGCAAAATATGACAATTCGATTTAGGAAGATTTGACACGAAGAAAAATTCGTTTGAAATATTGACTGCAGTGGCGGCCGATCTTCACCAAAAAATGATTGATCGGATTATCGTTTCACCATCGCAATGCTACAACAAATCACATATTAAGCTCACCATTGGTCGATGTATTCATCATAGTTTGAGGCTGTGCAATTGACTGTAGATTAGCTAACGTCGTTGATACAACTTGTCCATTACTCAGTGCCAAATTCACCATTTGATTATTCGTCACATGGCTAACTGGAATGGTGAGTATCGTTTGCGTTGCAATACCTAAACAACATAAAGTAAAATCATATTAATCCACCAGCTAACCAACAAATTAATACGATGACATGGGCCTCTGAGGATTTCCATTAAATGTTATATCGTACTCCTTCAACAGCGAAATCCGAGTAAGGGTTTTGAAGCTGTTGGAGTCTCATAGAGGGATTATTAAGCAACCCATAGGGCAGGTTGCTCGTGCAGAGGCCAGTGTAGTTGGCAAACTATTATCGTCATCTTGGGCGTATATGAGGAAGTGTAGGAGGGCTACGGTGAATATAAGAGAGGGAGGGGGGGGGGCAAGGGTGGGGGGGAGGGGAAACTGGCCTGATGGAGGGGAAGTAGATGGCCCAGGCGTTACAGAGAGAAGGACTGAGCTGCCTAATCATACTTAGAATAGTTTCGGGATTACCTCCAGTTTCGCTAATCAGATTACCCCCCTACATGCCGCTTAATATGATTACTGATCTTGAGTACCTTGTGTATGTACCTATAATGGCATAAGCGAAGGCCCCATACAAATGTCAAAATGAAGGAGTGATTCGATGAATGGACAGCGAGTTATGCGAGTTGATCAATATCTGGATGGACTACAATCGTCTGCTGATGGTTTTCACACATGATGAATTTAAGTTGAGGTTAACTAGGTAAAGTTAATGGTAACACCTCTAACTTGAGCAATGGGCAGATGGTCTTTTGGGCGTTGCGCGGTCCTGGTACTATGGAAAGAACTTGGCCCGAAAGTCTGGAGTAAGTGGGTGGGTGGGTGTCGGCAGGTGGGTGGGTGGGTGGGTATCGGTTGGTGGGTGGGTGGGTATCAGTAGGTGAGTGTCGGCAGAAGGGCGGGTGGGTGCGTATCGGTAGGTGGGTGGGTGTCAGCGGGTGGGTGTCGGCGGGTGGCTGGGTGAGTAGGTAGGTGTTAGTAGGTGGGTGGGTGTCGGTAGGTGGGTGGGTGGGTGCGTATCGGTAGGTGGGTGGGTGTCAGCGGGTGGGTGTCGGCGGGTGGGTGGGTGGGTAGGTAGGTGATAGTAGGTGGGTGGGTGTCGGCAGGTGGTTGGGTGGGTGTCGGTAGGTGGGTGGGTGGATGGATCAGTGGGTATCGGTAGGTGGGTGGGTGTCGGCAGGTGGATGGGTGACACAGCTCAACCTGGCCTCAAAACGGTACTCCACTGCTGGTCCCAATATAAACCTCGACACCAATCGATTCAGAATTAATCAAAAATGACTATTGTTGGTTAATAGCATTGCCGCCAATGCCCCAATATTTTATCAAATCAGTATTGGCGAACTTTGCTAACTTAATTTCTCAATTATATGGGTTCAAAGCAGGGAGGGTGGGGGGGGGGGGGGTGAATGGATGTAGGAAACTCCAACAAAAATCAAGTTACTGCTGAGTTTACTCGAAATCGATATAATAATGGTTTCGAATCCCCGAGTTATTGCCATGTCCAAAGACTGGGTAGAGCAATTGGAAGGAGTGGTCAAGGACGTTGGAGGAGGTAAGTGGGAAGGGGATTGGTACAAGGTATAACAGAGAAAGGGAGGGTTAGGATGAGAGTATAAACGGGGCTGGTCTTGGCGAAGAGGTAAGTGTGTAGTAGTGAGACGTTAATTATACATTGAAATTAGTTGGCGAGTTTGCCCTACGTTTTGCTCTGGCAAGTCTGGTAGGGGTGGGTTTTCTAAGCATGGAAGATGGTAACTATGGTCCAAGCTGGCCAGCGATACTTATATTATACAACGAATGGGATTTGAATTGTTGCATATTAGATTATGATAGATTAGGATTATCATCGACTATTGGGGAGTGGTTACGTTGAGTATGCAATGATTTGGAATGATGAATCCTTCCAAAAAAATTGGATGGTCTAGACGTTGGAGGATGAATATTTTTGGAAGTTCCGGAGAAGAAAATTTGATAGACCTGTCTGTATTAAATTGTCATTGCCACTTCAGATGTCCCAGTTATGGACAACTGGAGAATATTTTTTGCCTATTTAGTGAGCACTCAACTTTATTGTCAGGACTTTTATAGATGCTGCTGAGGATTAGTGGAAGACTCACCTTGAGACGTTGGAATTAATAATTGAGCACCTTGAATTCCTTGCACCAATTGACCCGATGTCAGGATGAACTGGGGCATAGCCACGGGCTGAGGTTGAGAAAGAAGCTGAGGCAGTGTTGCCATTGGCGCTGAACTTGGTGGTAAGAGGTGGGAGGCTGCTGTTGTACTTGATGGAGTTGATACGGTACCAGCTGGGGAATTAAGATTAATTGTGTCACTCTGATGGTTTTATGGTATGTGCTGAAATAAGTGGACAGTTAGAAGTATGGCTTTGAGAAGCGGATTGACACGTGGTCAGTTTTTTTTGGGAGTGGAGGGGGTGGAGTTGGGAGGGGAAATTATTGATCTGGTTGTTGGAAGGCTTGAGGTGGAGCTCGGAGGAGGTGATTGGAGAGTTTTAGGAATGATTTGGAGACATGCGGGAGCTTGGCTCTTTTAGGGGTAACAGTCGATTATAGTCCTGGGTTTACCTGCACTAACTGTGAGATTCAGGGGCGTGTTTATGAGCTGGTTGGTGGTCAATCCTGCTGACATGCCCTGCAGCCCCGCCGCTAGGGAGGCAACTTGCGGAAGATTCTGCAGGTTTGCTAGGTTTTGGAGATTTTGGAGAGTCACCATTCCTGCCACTGGGGGAAATACATTTGGTGTAGCAAATTTTCAATTTTTCCAAATCATTGGGATTTTTGGATTTTTTTTTAAATGTTGAGAATTTTTAAAATTTTTGAAATTTTTAAAATTTTTAAAATTTTTATAATTTTTGGAATTTTTGAAATTTTTGAAATTTTTGAAATTTTTGAAATTTTTGAAATTTTTGAAATTTTTGAAATTTTTAAAATTTTTGAAATTTTTGAAATTTTTGAAATTTTTGAAATTTTTGGAATTTTTGAAATTTTTGAAATTTTTGAAATTTTTGAAATTTTGAAATTTTTGAAATTTTTGAAATTTTTGAAATTTTTGAAATTTTTGAAATTTTTGAAATTTTGAAATTTTTGAAATTTTTGAAATTTTTGAAATTTTTGAAATTTTTGAAATTTTTGAAATTTTTGAAATTTTTGAAATTTTTGAAATTTTTGAAATTTTTGAAATTTTTGAAATTTTTGAAATTTTTGAAATTTTTGAAATTTTTGAAATTTTTGAAATTTTTGAAATTTTTGAAATTTTTGAAATTTTTGAAATTTTTAAAATCTTTGAATTTTTTGAAATTTTTGAAATTTTTGAAATTTTTATTGGTGACCTACTGGTTCCATTGAGATGTGCATCAGCATGTTTCCCATGTGTCATATCAGGCGATACACTTCTCCGTCTTCTCGAATTTTTCATATTATCCATTAACATTTGATGTTCATGAAATACGGTGGAGGCTGGCTCTGGGCTGCCGGCGCTACTTCTGTCGCTCTCCTGAAACAATAATGTGAATCAATCAGATTCTAATTGCGATCGATGGATTCACCACTATCGAATACTAATTTCATCATAGCTCATGGATGGATTTGGATTGTCCACAATTGGAAATGAGTTTCCTTATTCCGCTCCTACATTATACAACCCATCTCAGAACTCTCAGAACTCTGATTATAATAAATCGGGGATAAGAATAGTTGGCGATCCAAGGAGCTTTCTCTGGTAGCAATTATGCAGAAACAGGGCTTACAAATTATCAGTGTTCATTTATAAGACAAGGAAATTCATATTAGATAACATTCAAGGTCTTTTCCACATAAGAATTTACAAAATTTCTGATATTACAAAAATTTTCCAAAATCAAAAATTTCAAAAATTCGGAAAATTCAAAACTTTCAAAAATTTGGAAAATTCAGAAATTTTAAAAATTTGGAAAATTCAGAAATTTTAAAAATTCAAAAACTGCAAAAAAAAATTTTTTCTCAACTTTTGAATTTTTAGGAAATAGAAATATAAAAAAATCCAGAAAGAGGAAGCGGTGTTTAGGTCTTATCGAATTGCACGTGAGGCACCCGTAAGGGCTTTGTTAGTAATGACGCTCGATCGAATGAAAAAAACGATAAAGCCCGGTCAATAGCTAACGAACGAAAATCGCCTCCATAGACTACGCCCGGTTAAATTTTTTCCGCGTAAATTCGTAAACGATGTCCGGCGATATGGCGTACTGCATATTAAATGGCCGAGCCAAGGGGGATTAGTCGGCAAATGTACGGCAATTTTTTGTCAATTTTTTTTTATTTTTTTCAGTTTACCTCTTGGCGATAGAACGCTCGGGGAGTATACAGGCTGAAATAACACTTTTTTTGAGAAATTTTTGCGTCGACGAAACTGTGAAATTTTTGATTGGCGAACGATGCAATTTCAATAGTTTTTTGTCCAGCCAATTGAGTTCTTTGTGGAATTTTTTTACAGCGAAATAATTCTGAAGTTTCGAAATTAGTCGCTTCGTTATCTTCCTGATCCTTCCTTGGAAAACAGTACGTTATGCGCCTAGGACGACAAGTACTTTTCATCTTTGACCCCGGCATCGGCCGGCGGCCTCCCGTCGACTCGAATGCGCTCTTCAATACACGATAACTTCCATACATACCATCAGAAAATTATGAAGTAAAATTTAATGATGATCTTGGCCCTTCACCAAAAAATTGTTTAAAGTACGGTATTTTTTACTCATATTTTTCTAGAATTTTTAAGACCTATTTTAATTAAATACTCCAACTGCTCACCGAGATCGGCGATTGTCAGAATTTTTTAAATAATAAATCAGTGATTCATTAAATCCAAATTTGATTCACGTCATCTGACAGAGGGACTTACAAAGTATGTTTGGTAAAAATTTCAGAATTTTTTATCAAAAATTTTCCCGATAAACGAGAGGTTTGAATGCATCCGACATGAAATTTAGTTCCGTAATGTTGATGTATTAGAGTAAAACTATAAAAATGATTTGGAAAAAAACTTCATGGGATAATTTTCAGAATTCCGATATCTATCATAGTAAGGGAAAAAATTGGTTGTTATGAATCATGGGAAGGGTCTATATGACATATAGACCCCGGCCGATAGGACAAGCTCTGGGGTCTGCATGTGGTATAGACCCCGTACCTGAGGGTTTAAAAGGTGGCACAGACTTGAAAATTAATCTAAAAAAATTCCAGTTTTTTAGATTTATCAAATCGAAAGATTCGGAGGCCGGCTGTGCTGAGACTATTATTAATCCAGACATTAGTTGATAACCCGCGACCGTTTGCATCCAGTCAATCCCGTAAATGAGTGCAATTCTGGATCTCTTTTTTTCCGTAAAAAGCTATCAGTCCCCCCCCCCCCTCCCGCCCCCTCCACACTGTTACCCCATCGCGAAAAAAATCCAATGGGTGTAAAAAAAATGCTCTCCCCTCCCCAAGTTGTCCTCAACCAAATGGGGTGGTCCATGGGAGGGTGGAAAAATATCCTGGCCATAGGGGGGGGGGGGGCGAGAGCCGATGCCGTTGGAAATGTAACAATAAACATTACTTATCGGCCCAGGCCTTTAGCAATGCTCGACGTGACCCGAGGGGGAGAGGTAACACCCCCCCCCCCCCCCCCCCCCCCCCCACCTCCGCATAAAAACGCGGAGCTACTTCGCTGTTGCTATTTTTTTCATCCCCTCTTTTAGCCCCATTTTCCTTGTTTTTTTTTTGCGATAAAGTAATTTAACCGTTTGAGTTATGGGTAATTCTCATGGCGCAGTCGCGCCTCTCCTCCAGCCCATTGATTAGTATTAATGACTTAGCTGCACTCATTTTGCTCCGAATAAAAGTAATTGGATTGTCGAAACTCCATCTCACTCGGTACCACCCACCCCCCCTCCCCCTGCATACGTGGGCTTTGACTCCTGTTTTTCTCTCCATTTTTACCACCCACCCACCCCCCCCCCACCCGGCCGCCGTAAAAATTTTCAGTCGCGCATGGAAAAATACATTAATATCCGTTTGGCGCTTAATAAACGATACTCGTGCGTATATCTCAGACTAATGGTTGGTATTCCTAAATCTGATAATTTGGGATTTCGCTGGGGCTTTTTTTTTTGCAATGGGAAAGCTACATCGAACTGCTCTTTCTGTTGATTTTGTTTTATTTAAATTGGATATTTCGGGGTAATGAGTAAATGTGATAGGTTTTCAAATTCGCGGGTGGGTGGGTGGGCGGCCGGGGGGGGGGCGGTGAGGGGGAGGGGGAGAAAATATTGAATTTCGAAGTTTTGAATTGGAAAAAAATTAATTGATTCGATTGAAATTTTAGTAACGATATGGAGGATAACACTGCTCGGGAATGATGGAATGATGAATGAGGAATAATTGCATCGACAAAAACAGCAAATTCTGATTCAATTCGATTTAACGAATTGAGGGCTAGAAAAAAATGATATCAAATGGGAATTAGGATTGAAATGTCTCTTTCGAGTTGCGTCACTCGTTTTTGGGGCTGTAATATTTTTTCCATCTCCGATTTTTTTCAGTCTAAATGAAGTCATAATTTTTTTCCCGTGGTTATGCATATAGATGCTGCCTTAAGGGCGTTAATTGAATAAAAATATTCATCCAAATAGGTGAGGACTGGTTCCCAGGAGATACTACAAATGTCCGACTATCCAGATGAATTTCTACGAGGTCAGGTACTGCGAAAATGGGTAACTCGTAGTGTGAGTCTTCACTAGTGCGAGGTGGGGTCGAAGGGTGAAGGTGGTCCCGGGGGGGGGGGGGGGGGGGGGGGTATGCAATTATCACGTGGTCATTGCAAACCGGTGTTATCGGGAGTAGAGAGAGCCTCGCAGACCCTAACGCCAAGGCTGCTTTGTCTGTAAGTGTAATTAGTCGAGGAAAGAGGGCGGCGATGGTGGTTGGGTGGAAAAGGGGGCGGGGGAGGGGGGAGGGGGTACACGTCCGGAGGAGTGAGGGGCGAAGAGGGATAACCCGAGGTAGCTCATCCAGATCCCGGCCATCCTCTATGGCACACCATTGCTCTCTTGCTCACCCCATTCCCCCGCGCCACCCACCCGCCCCCCCCCCCCATCTCCCCGCCTTCACCCTACTTCTCTGGAACCTACCTTATTTATATGCAAATGAGCTTCATTTCACGATATTAATGTTCCACCCTAGAGTAGACCAACTTTGAAAGGGTGTACTGGACAAGGTAGAAAGGGTTTGTCCGCTTGGTCATATGTTTACAACCACTTGGAGGTTGGGTACATTTATCTATAGTTTGAAGTATAAAGTAGTATTACGCCGACTTTTTTGGAAAGATGAAGTTGGAAGGTGGTAATTAAGTCAATTATGCTGCTTCATGATTTTTTTAGATGAGGATGAAGTCAATTTTAACAAATGTGGTTATACCTATATATAGTGTTCCATAAAAGAGGAGCCTCATGTCTGAAGCCTGAAGAAGTCCGACGTGTTTTCGACTCCGAAAATGAACTTTTCAACATTGACCAACCCCGCCTCCCCCCCCCCGCCCGCCCCCTTCGGCAAAAACCCCAAGCTAACCTCCTCGCGTGTACACCAGCCTGACAGCGCCCACCAGCAACTAATTAACGGACAATGGACGTTTAAGAGAACACGATCGAATATTCGTAATTTCAAAGTAGTAAACCATACATATGTATAACAAAACCCTTTCGGCATTAGCTAGTCTTTGACTGCAGTGGCCAAAGCCAAGTATACAGTACAGATAATGACCGATTTATCGCAAACGACTAGAGCATGGCAGCGAGTAGACAGAACCCCATCAAGACCCCTCGAGCCGCCCCTGGACTGGGTAAATTAACAACAGACAAGCCACTTGAAACATTACCGAGCTTTCCTGGCCGAGTGAGATGCCCTCAGTGAAAGAGAGGAGAAAAAAACGGTTATTGTATAATGAAGGTGGCGTTTAAATCAATCATAAAATTTTTGGATATAGATTTTTCCAAAGACATTGATAAAATGTTTGTGTGTGTGTGTGTGTGTTGGTGGGTGGGTGGCGTGGTGGGGTGGGTGAGTGGCTGGGTGGGGTGGGGTGGGTGGGGTGGGATGGATGGGTGGGTGGGGTGGGATGGATGGGTGGGTGGGGTGGGGTGGGATGGGTGGGTGGGATGGGTGGGTGGGGTGGGATGGGTGGGCGGGTGGGGTGGGGTGGGGTGGATGGGTGTGATGGGGTGGGTGGGTGTAGTGGGGTGTGGCCGTGTGTGTGTGTGTATCTGTAAATAGTTTTTCATACAGATACACCTCACACCATCCCTAAAAATCCCTCCTTTTTTCATACCACAATTTTAAAGTCAGATTGATTACACGAGTAGACGAACAGGGGGTTTGCGCTCACTCGTTACCGTACTCAACATAAATTAGAGCCGATAGAAGGGGTAGATTGCAGAATGTTAAACTATATAAACTGGGGACTCTATGAGGCAATATTTATGTGCATCGGTTGAACGAGCGATAGGTGAACGCTCTCACTTCCATCCAACGCCTCATGAATCATCCTCTTACCGATACTTATAGGGATACTAAATAGTGTGATGTAAAGCTTTGCCGTAAGTAGCATTACGTTTAATTGTATATGGAAAAGTTGATGTACACGAGAGAGTAATTAATAGCACCCGTAAGTTGAGAGCCTTGTTATTGACTATATTTATCATTATTTAAGCCTGGCCCATGTACTCTCCTTCTACCCGCCCACCCTCCTTTCATCCGCCCACCCTCCTTCCACCCGCCCACTCCCCCTTCCACCCGCCCACCCCCTCCCACCCACCCTCCTTCCATCTGCCCACTCACCCACCCACCCTCCTTCCACCCGCCCACTCACCCTCCTTCCGCCCCCCACCCGCCCACCCTCCTTCCATCCGCCCACCATCCTTCCACCCGCCCACCCTCCTTTCACCCACCCATCTTCCTCCACCCGACCACCAACCCTCCCACAGAATTCTGTTTCTTCCCGAAAAGTGTAAAACTGATTTGTGAGCAGATGAATATTCAACTTGTAATTTTTATTTCGAATTTTGCATAATTTTTTTCAAGCAGGTTTGAGGCTTTTATTTTATTTCTAGCGCTGTATTGCATTTGCATTAATGCGTATATTGAAATGAATGACCATTGGAAAGCCGTATGAATGCAAAATGCTTCAGTATTTTTGTTTAAAAAAAAAAAACAAAAAGTGAGAATTGAATAAAATAAATCAGAAGTAATGAGGTTGGAGATTAATCTCAATTGTAAATGACTCGATTCGCACAGAATCCCCCCGCCCCCCCCCTCCGCCCCAAGCTTTTTTATAATGGGCAAAATTTTAATGTAAAGAGTTAGTGTTGGTGAGGAGATAATTCAAGTGAATGAAAAATTGAAGAATAGCGGTCGCATTATTGTTGAAATTGTGGAGTCCCAGTGACTTAGTATAATAAATGTGGTATCAAAAAAATTTCTGCTCTCTTATTGGAACACTTTTGTCATTTGCAAAATAATTGAATACCTTAACTTATAACTCCGCTGAATGTGAAATAAATCCATACTGCCCCCTTGTTTAGAATAAGACAATCTGGGTGAAGAGCGAGTGGGAGGGTGGTGGTGGTGGGGGGGGGGTGGAAGGGGTTGCTAAATTGAAGGGAGAAGGGTGGATACAACGAGTAGGACACAGAGGGGGCCTGGGTTAAAAGTGGTTTGAGGATTGAGGCGAATGGTGTGGGTGGAGTTGGAGTCCTCGGCCAATGTATGAATATACATGACCTTACCCCCCCCCCTTCCAAGCCTTACACCACAACGGAGCTCTGCTTACATTATTGTATATCTAATTCGAGGGATGGTTCTCAAATTCACATTCACTGTGAAATACACTTGGATTTTGGGGTTTGATATGTCACACCTCAGTATCGAAACTATTTGACAACCACTGGGTGCTGTACGACATTATGCAAGCAGTCTACATATTATACATTCGGACTGGGATTCAATTAAATTTGGTTAGACCATAGTCTCCACCTCTCTATCCAGATCTCACCAACACCACCACCACCAGCACTATGAAAACCGGTAGAGGTGTTACAAATCATGTACCTGGTGTACTATGTATAATGCCATGTCCACTGTTACTGAACTTTCTGGGTTTATATCAAGTTGGCGAGTAGGGGATAACAGTTTTTGATATTAACGTGGCTGCATTTCAATGAATGGTCCAAAAGGATTTTGATGATGATATGCAATGTGATATAGTGGATAAAGGCTCTGGCCTTGTGGGCTCCAATAAAGGGTTGCATGTTAATTAACTATGACGCGAAGAGCTGTCGATTTTGGTAGTCTCGGACATTTTAGGTGCGCCGTCAAACATGATGAAGAAAAAGACTTAGCGTAAACCATGGAAACATTTTTAGGTGTGTTCTTAAAAATTTTGCCATCATCCAATTTCCCTATCTGTTGACAAATACAAATAAGTCCATCAATTTCATTTATCCTAAAAAAAAATTCCGTCCATCCTCATATCGCACCGTAATGACAGTAAATAGCCCCGGGTTTTGCCCTTAATCCAATTCAATTACAATACAGTTGAATAATTCGCTTAATTAAAAATATTGGAATAATTTGCACCACTTTCCAATTTTCACCCCTATTCGTCAATTGAGCCAATGTGAAATGACTGAGATAATTATGAGTACTTGAGATTTTCTACGCATTGGAGTGAGTATATTTTCATGAGGATTATTACAACAGGCTGAAACACACACCACTCGATAGAGTATTGCGTCATCTGTGATGACTTGATTATGAGTATGGACTCGATGGCATGAATGACATATCTGAAAATCGTCACATTACATATATATATATATATATATACAGAGTGGAGAATTGTATCGTCAAGTTCGCATCTTCAGTTGTGTATGGAGATCCCATTCATTCCAACTAGTTGATTTCAGAAGTTTTTGTCTCATTATTGAAGCGAGCAAATTCATTGGCAATATGCTTGTTGAAAATAATAATAAAAATCATGGTGAGGGAGTCGCCACCAGCAATATTTATGAGCAAAATGTGGGTAAGTTAGATTGCGTTTAGAAAATTTTAAAATCTTTAGAAAAATATTTCAGCGACTTGAACTTGTTTAGATTAGACGTCTAATTAAGACGCTCTATTACGAAAACGATTAGAGATATGGAGAAAAGTGCTTAATAAAACATGTTTCTCTTTTAAAAATACATATTTTATGTCGTATGACTTTTTCTCGTAAGTCTCATAGTTTAGGACATACGTTATGTCAAAGTTATCGGCTCGACGGTGACCACAGCAACGGTGCGACCAGTGAAGTGTTAAGGTTCAATATGCGATATCTCCTGAAGTATGAGAGGTAGACGAAAATTCATATAACGAAAAGTATGTAGTTTTACATAAGGAACAACTTTTATATGAGGTTTTTTTGGCTATTTCCAACCCTTTTTGCGATACGGCCCGCTAAACTATGTAGAGTGTCAATGATAATCTTACGTCACGTCTCAGCAAATATCTCGAAATTGGAGGAAGATTTTATTTGATCTGAAATTAAAAAGCACTTTGGGCGGCAGAGTGCTCACCATGCGGCAGATCGTAGCTGGCGGCGGGGACGACTTCTGAATAATTAATAATGTATGTGAACAGTCAGAAATTGCAATATTAATTACGAAAAACACCATTTGAATCGCCAAAATTTCACACTTCTTCATCTTGAATTTTACACGATTAAATGAGAAAAATAACAGCATTAAAATCGCTGGGGTATCGCGACGATAATAACGAACGCGTTAATTAAACCATCTGATTTATGCGCCTTTCATATTGTAATTGCCCGAACTCTCGAGTCGGGAGCCAATCGAGCAAAGCCACCGTTGAGCCTAGCACAAGTGAGATGTAGAACGTGGTAAAAGTGAGAAGGTAAAAGTATGAGGTGGAGGAGAAGTGGGTACGTTAAGTACACCCATTTGTGGGTGCCTTTTTTTTGTCGGTACTTCTGGTATATATGTATATATATGTTAGTGGTAATGAAAAGAAATCTAGGTGCGAGATAATGCGAATCGATTGATGGAAATTTAATTGAAATCGGACGATTTTCATTAATCCAGGGCTGTTTAACCTCGGAACCCAATTTCCATCTACTCCATCAAACCGTGAGAAAGTTAACTTGAGTACTATTAACCCAAAAAGATTGATTTGCATGAGTTTAGTATGCATTGTGTAGCTATTTAAATCACAGGGAATTTTATGGGTTTTGCCATAATGCACACACACACACATGTCTACCCACACCCACCCACTCTCTCACACCTACTCACACCCACCCACCCATCCACTCACACCTACCCACCAACTCACACGGAACCACCCACTCACACCCAGCCACCCACCCACACTCAGCCACCCACCCACCCACACCCACCCACCCACCCACACCCACCCACCCACACCCACCCACCCACACCCACCCACACACACACACACATCTCGTCAGGAATGTCATGGAACACAAGTGTTTAGAAAAAAAAAGAGGAAATTGTCTCTACTTTGACATAGGACTCATAAATTGGAATTTGGTTCTCTCATAGTAACATTTCCAGAAGCCAAAATGCATACATTTAAGAGAGCACTCGAAATAGTTTACCAACTTTGGTTAATGCCTTTTTAGGTAGCTTAATTAAGCAGCCTTCTCCACAAAGGTTTCTAATTACACCTTGTGCTAAACCGCTATAGAGACACTTTTGTCCACTGTAGTCACTGCCACGATCTGCTGATGACGGTCGGTTTGTGTGTTCGTTTTGACGTGTTGAAAGGATCAAACGAATAACAATTAGATCATTTTAAGGACATTTGTAACTCGGCTAGTGAGGGAATTTTGAAATGCCACAGATTACTCAATGATATTTCTTGTTGAATATCTTTAATTATTACATAAATATTGAGGATAAATTAGTGTGACGTATAAAGGCATTATTGCAATAGATATTGATCTATGGTATTATCGCATTTCCGGTTTCCGCCTTTTCCCAAAATTTGATTCTTTTATTTTGGACTTTTGCTGATCCATCGTGTTTTTAATTGTTTTATTTTGAGATTTTGAGATTTTGAGATTTTGGGATTTTGGGATTTTGCGATTTTGGGATTTTGAGATTTTGAGATTTTGAGATTTTGAGATTTTGAGATTTTGAGATTTTGAGATTTTGAGATTTTGAAATTCTGAAATTCTGAAATTTTGAGATTTCGAGATTTTCAGATTTTGGGATTTTGAAATTTTGAGATTTTGAAATTTTGAGATTTTGAAATTTTGAGATTTTGAAATTTTGAGATTTCGACATTTTGAGATTTTGAGATTTTGAGATTTTGAGATTTTGAGATTTTGAGATTTTGAAATTTAGAGATTTTGAGATTTTGAGATTTTGAGATCTTGCCATCACACACGCTCATATCCAGCTCATCAAAATGATAACAAACAGCCAGAAAAATACTGAACCACGTCTTACAATTTTCTGGCCTGATGATTTCTCACCGAGTGAAAAAGATTTCCACCCACGTGACTTCACGTGGCCAGACAGATTCGGTAATAGTTGTAGGGCCCAATGTATATTATGCAAATTTTGCCCACGTAGTCACTTTTTTTTATTAACGCTTCCCTTTCCATCTCATTCTCGCATTTTCGCTTTATGAGACCACCCCTCAACGTCACCTAGATACATCCTCTTTTCCCGCGCTTTACCCATCCCCCCCCCCTCTCGCGCCGGTCGCTATATAACGCTTCGAGCGAAACAGAGGCTGCGTGTGAATTATTTACTTATTTACGGCTCGTAAACACGAACTTACGACGTCAACTTTGCGCCGTTCATCCGAAACGAAAGCTGTCCACTGTAACTTTTATTTATTTATTTATCTTGTTTTGTAGGTTGTTGGTCCATTTTTTTTCAGGTTTATTTTCATCTCGGGGTGTTTTATTTGATGGAGTGGTTGAAACTCAGCGGCGCAGAATGGGCGAATACAAGTGACGGTAATTTATCATATGACAAGGTAATTCAACGTTTTTTGTTTTAATTAGTTTTGGGATTAAAGTAGTTTGGCTCACAGTGGATTGTTGGGAGTTTTTTTCAACATTTTTAGGCGGGAGGCTGCAAGAGTGGAATGAATTATCGAGCTATTTATCACTGAATTCCAAATGTTTTCGATAGGCGTTTTAACTTTTTCGCGCGAGTGGGGGTGGTTACGTTTTTTATGGCAATACACACGCACACACACACACAAACGAAATAACTTTTGATTTACCTTCAAGGTGTATGGTAATAGTTCTGCGACACTCACCTGAAACAGAAACAAGATCCTCATTAGTACAAACCATAGTAGTTGAATAAATTGATAGGCTTCTGGCATTGAACCAGTTTTCCTCAAATATTTTATTTCTTTTTAAACAAAGTTCCCTGAATGCATGCGTGTGGGGGTGGGTGTGGGTGGGAGTATGTGGGTGTGGGTATGGGGGCGGCTGTGGGTGGGTGGGGGTGGCTGGGTGGGTGTGTGCTAGGGTGGGTGGGTGGGTGTGTGCTGGGGTGGGTGGGTGGATGGGTGTGCCTCGGTGGGTGGGGGTGGGTGGGTGGATGGGTGTGCCTCGGTGGGTGGGGGTGGGTGTGCCTGGGTGGGTAGGGGTGGCTGGGTGGGTGTGTGTGTGTGGGGGTGGATGGGTAGATGTGTGTGTGGGAGTGAGTGGGTATGTATGTGAGGGTGGGTGGATGTGTGAATCTGGATGGGTGGGTGAGTGGGTGGGTGGGTAAGTGGATGGGTGCGTGGGTGGGTGTGTGCATGCCTCCCCATTTTGTGCCACCCATCATTTTCAGAAATTCGCGCAACATATAGATGCTTCAATGGTACTGAATAGATTTTCACTATTTCAAATGCACCCGAGACAAACGCCAACTCAACATCACCCATAAGGAGCTGTTAATCTTCGGTAATAAACTGTATTTTCATTATAATACCGCATGAATATGCAACGACGATAATGGTCTTAATATCCCAGCATGCATCTTCCTGTGCTTTACGGGAGCTGAGCCTCTTCTCTTTGCCGGAATTTGAGACGACCTTCCAACAGTAGATTTTGCCCGTAACACTGCACGCCATTTTATCCATTACCCCCCTCTACGTTTTACCCGTCTTTTCCCTGAAAGTACTCTTGGCGAATCAGGCATATCATTATAACGATCGTTGGAGGATATGACCCAGGGGCTGCAAGACGATACTATTATAACCCATTCACTAGAAGTCGTAACAATATTTTTTTTTGTTGGGCTAATATAGCACGAAGGGCAGTGAGAGAATTAAAATTTTATGATTTTTCTTCCGTTATAAAAGTATGGAGTGAAAAGTGTACTGTGATACTTGCCGATTTGTGATTTCTATCTAACATTATTTTCTTTTAAGAAAACAACCCACCGACCCACCCACTTACCCACCCACCCACTTACCCACCCACCCACCTACGCACCCATCCACCTACCCACCCATCCACCCACCCACCTACCCACCCATCCACCCACCTACCCGGGCACCCACTCACACACACAAGTGTCGCTCTAGTTAACGTGACCCGAACTACCAACATATAAACATTCTCCATTTTCTATATTGCTATTCAGGGTGAGAACTAATTAAAAAAATTCACAGACTGGGTAGATGCTAATATCAATCTAGCATTATGTCATTTCCTTGATAAATCATTAAAATATTGGAGAAGTAATTTTTGCATAAATTTCAACTTCACGGCTGAAGTGAAGTCTGATACGTTGTCAATTGAAGATTCCTAGTCCGTCCTGAATTACCCTCGGGAAATGGTAGTGATTATATCATCCACATGCCTTTTATATAACGGAATGGAAAAACCTGACTCAACCAATCCAGTGAAACTTCAAACGTGACATAATTATGTCAGCTTTGGTGTAAATAACACTCACAAGGGAAGTTCACAGATTTGCCAGAGATAATTGCCAATAGCAAGCAAAGTACGTCATTACAAATGTTGTAATCAATTTAGCCGGCGAGTGGTCAATCGAGTCAAGTTTGTTTCAGAGTGCCATCAGTTTTCGGGGGTAGGTTTCCACCTACCCACCCACACCCACCTACCCACCCACACCCACCTACCCACCCACACCCACCTACCCACCCACACCCACCTACCCACCCACCCACACCCACCTACCCACCCACGCACATCCACCTACCCACTCACATCCACCTACCCACCCACATCCACCTACCCACCCACCCACACCCACCTACCCAGACGCAGAAACGCACCCACACGAACGTATAACCCCACACACACACCCACTGACCCACCTACACGTACCCACTGACCCACCCACATACTGGGCTAATATCATGAGACACGATAGCTATAGGACGGCGGAAAAATTGGTAGGATCGGGCAATGAGGTGTTCGATCCATTAATGCAAAAGCTATTGGGTGTTAGTGAAGAAGTAGTGGGGTATAGGTGGGTGGAGGACATAGGTGTGGAACCCCGTTTCGTGCCCTTAATGCGACTTAATGTAGGCAGTGGCCGAAGGAATAATAGTGCGCTCGGCCTACCCAACATTCATTTATCTTAGTTTATTGCCAACTGCGGGGGAAACAAACACCGCTGGAATACGCAACGACGCGCCATTAACCTCTCGGTCGCGTTGCCAACCTGAGCTTAACCGTGTGTCCATCTCTCTTTACTGGGCGAGAAATGAGCTCATGCAAGCGCAGTAACGACGTCGAGATACCCGAGGCTCCACGCTGATGCTTTCAGGGTTTCGCGTCACTCGCGTGTTCGATTATCAGTGGAAATTCCCAAATCAATGGAAAAAATCCCAAAAATTTCGGCAACTCAGAATCCTGCATTGATTTGTTTGCACTTGAGAGATTTTATTCATCAACAAATGATTTCATTAGCAAAGACGGGTAATAATGATCCCCGGCTAAAGTGTATCGCTCCAAGGGTCAATTACATTTTATTTCCTTTTTTTTTCAGCTCATACCGGGATATGAGCGTCTGTGAGGGCGGGTTGGACGTAAAATGTTCTATAGGATATAATGGGTGGATTGCACACAAATGTAATGAGATTTTACAGTGCAGTTCACATAAAGCATTGGGAACAACGAAAAAGGGTTTTGTTTTGGGAGGGGGGGGAGGTGGAGAAGTAGATGAGGGGGTGGGTTATGCAGCGATAAAAAACGCCTGCGCCTAAATGCATTACTTTTGTACCCCCGTCCACCACGTTCATCCTCATCCCCCAACAAAACTGGCCATTTTAAAGCTCCCCGCGGCCATGATAATCGCGCTTTCCACCCACTACGACTGCCAACTCTGTGTAATATTTTGAGCCCTATTAGAGCGAGACTAATTCGATGGTCATCAACCATCGGAGCAGTCCACCGCTTTATTGAATTTTTCCAATCTGCATTCGCTGAGAGAAAAAATCCTGAAATCATGTAAAATGTTGGAAAATCGTTTCAGACCTTAAAAAATTTTATTCAAATTTTCAAAAAATTAAAAAAAAATTTCCAAACTTTTCCACAATTTTCCACAATTTTCCAAAATTTTCCAAAATTTTCCAAAATTTTCCAAAATTTTCCAAAATTTTCCAAAATTTTCCAAACTTTCTCAAAGTTTTCCAAGTTGTCCAAAATTTTTTCACAATTTTCCAAACCTGAACACAATTTTCCAAAATTCTCCAAAATTTTCCAAAACTTTTGCAAAGTTTTTCAAAATTTTTCACAATTTTCCAAAATTTTCTAAAATTTTCCACGATTTCTCAAAATCTTCCAAAATTTTCCACAATTTTCCATAATTCCCCTAAAATCTCAGGGAAAAAGTCTAAACAATCTGACATTACCCTAACCGCCTCCATGTGCATTCTCAATTGCCCACCAAGCCGATTAAAGTCCCCAGCCCTCCCCCTTCTCCTACCGCCCCCTCCACCCACCCGGCCGCCCACCCGCAAGCCGCACAAAACTTCAGCAATAAAACAAAACACAAAAAAAAAATGTTCTCCAGCTGTTTATTTGGATTTATTTCCGTCCCTGATGACAGTGTCAACAGGTTGTGGTAAAGACCCAACGGAGTCATCGATAAATTTGTGAAATGCACCAGGTAGTCTGTGCCAACCGCAATAATTTGCCTGTATCGTATATAATGATCAAAAAATTATAAACAAAAGATATCACGGATGGCGAGTCTTTTTCGTGGGTCAACGAGGCAAG
The DNA here is from genome assembly GCA_026005395.1 of Asobara japonica. Lineage (NCBI taxonomy): Eukaryota > Metazoa > Arthropoda > Insecta > Hymenoptera > Braconidae > Asobara > Asobara japonica. The sequence continues at coordinate 4,276,329 of BQMI01000298.1, read as the reverse complement.
CACAAGCTTTTGCGGAAAAGCTTTGACGTCGGCAATATTATATATATACGTCGGCTACCACTCCTACTCCGTTCAACCCCCTTCGCCGCCCCCCCCCCGCCCACCCACCGCGCCCGGCGACCAAACCTACAATACACTCTCTATATTTAAAAATCGGCGCACTCTCCCGGAAACTTGGTACAAAGAGAGGGCCAGCCGTTACATCGAGTTTATTAAAATCCAGAGAGCTTGCATGGCCCGTTGGACTAGTGAGGTGTATCCCAGGGAGTTCGAATAAACATTTCGATGCACTGATAGAGAAGGGTTGGTCATGTCTGCCTAACCAATAGGTCCGAGAAAATCTATAATATTGAATTCAAATTAATAACTCCCCCTCAATACTGGTCGTTTGTACAGGCCAGTAAGTGGAATTCGGTTGTAACGTTTTTGCAACGTTTTGTTTTGCAAAAAATTGTGAAAAATTTCGGATTTTTCTGAATTGAGTATAATTGTTGTGAAGAAAAAATTGTGATGGGCCAATATTTGAGAAATGCGAATACTCGCGGAGCGCTGCGATCGTTCGCGGATCGTTGCACACGTGACGCGAAACGTTACAAGGTTCGCAATACTTTTCAGAATTTTGAGGAAAATTGCAAAAGTTCGTGGAACATTACCAATGTGTTTGTTAAGGATTACGCACACACACACACACACCAACACACAGCGACACACAGCGACCCACACCAACACACACCGACACACATCAACACACATCAACACACACCAGCACACACCAACACACACGAACACACACCACCACACACCAACACACATCAACACAAACCGACACACACCAACACACACAGTTTCAAACAATATATAACGCTTATGGTAAACAATACTGTCCCCATCGACAATGCAAAAGCTGTTGAAAAAATGAACCGCGTTATAGCAGATGCTTATTTCGTTATTGATTTAACAAATACTTGAATAAATAAACATCATGATAAAAATGGCTTCTCGCAAATTAATGAAAAATACTATTATCAATATCTCCAATACCATTTACAGCACGGGAAAAAAAATAATAATGATGTCAATTTCAACTCAAACATCTCCCCCCCCCCCCCCCCCCCTCTCCCCTCCCCCGTCCCACCAATGAGGCTAAAAATATTGGACAGAAAGCCACCAAAATATTGTCAATTGATAATTTCAGTGTTGGTTAATACCCTTCTTTATATCCTGAGTAATCATCTGAATTGATGAAACATGTGATGATAAAAAGCATTGGGACAATTGGCCGCCGTCACCCGCCCCTTTCAATAAAAGAGATTTTGATATGAATGTACCTATATATATTATAATATTGGCAATGCATCCTTGTGCTTTTTTGGCGGTAGTCATAATTCCAAATAGCTGGTGAAAAAAAAAATAAAACGAGACAATTATGATGACGATCCGACGCCCTATTTGTCCATATACTGTGAAAAATGGAATATTGAAATAAGGGGGAGACTGTTTAATTAATTATACGTGATAACAAAAAGCTCGGGAAATCGCACAACTACGTTGATTAAATTTTTCGAATAATCATTGTTTGCGGTTATGCAAGAAAATATGGTTGTCATGATTATTGACGAAAGTTTTCAATAACATGGGTTTCCTATTCACGTGTGCCGGGGTATACATAAATGTATAATAATAATACGGTAAATTCCGAAATTTCAATGCAATACACTGTGCATTTGAAAATTGGTAATGACGGACTGAATATTATGTATATTTTTCCACATGTTTGTGTTTATTTCCCTCCGGTCTTCTCTCTTGTTCCAGCCACGAAGCGACTTTTCAGCATTGCCTTCGAGAGGGCCTACTGGACACCCATCCGGCTGGGGCCGCGTTTCGCCATTTGGGCTACCGTATTTCTAAACACAGGGTGAATCTCCAGAAACCGCTGGGCCCTAATGGCGGCCCGCTCTGATGGACCCCCCCCCCCCCTCCCACCCCCTCCGTCCGTCGGGTTAGGTTCCCGCCCGGCCTTGCGGTCGCATCATGTCCCGAGGTTGAGCGTGAGCGTAGGACCTTTAAGGTAGTAGGATACTCTACCCGCTGCAGCGAAATCCCCGACTCTGTGTGTGTGTGTGTTTCGAAAGTCTTTGAAAATTATCTTAGTGCAAATTACAAATGAGAATTTTTTTTTGTACGGCCCAATGGCTCCAGCAATTAATACCTACCTCAATTTCCCTGAAATACTGTGATTTCACCATAATTAATTTTTTCCCTGAGTTCCTCAACACTCGGAAGACAGCTCTGGAAGTATATGAAATAGTCGCAAAAGACAAACCACGAGGAGACGAAATAAAGTCCAACAAGCCCCGACAAACGGACGTACGATATGAAAACGCCTTTGTCTTGCGCAGCCCCCCCCCCCCCCCCGCCCCCTAACCCGCCATACAACGTATATCACGCGAGCCCCAACGGCCAAGCATTGTTTTCACCCCGCATAATTATTATGCCTAGTATTTTAAACTTTAAAATTTTCCTACTGCACTCCAAAAATAAAGTTTGATGTTATTATCGTCGGTGTAAGGCCACTTTGCCATTTATATTTTCCACATTATTATCTCTGTTTTATGTCTTTTATGCATTCACCGCAACGGTGGGTGGAGGGGGGGGGGGAGGGGGCAATTGGTTTGATGATGGATCACTTATTTCATTATCCGTCCAACGTTGTAATTTTAAAAATTGAGAAATCAATGTCGCTGGTTATTTTCAGGTTGATGAGTCAATTGGGCCTCAGTAAGATTGTATTTGAAATATTTTCATCGATTTGTTATTCCAGAGGCATCGGAAGTCGTTGATAAAAATATTCTCCCTATTTTGCACACAATTTTATCGTATTTTGAAAACGAAGTGTTCCCAATTTTTTTTCATGAAATTTGAATTTTCCCGCCATTGTGCAGGTGCTGCCACCTGGGGGGACGCCATGGTACTTAGCCCCTCAAGTACGGCGCCCATACCGCGCTACGGGTCCGCATCGGCCGGTGGCCTCCCGTCGACTCGAATGCGCTCTTCAATACACGATAACTTCTATACATAACATCAGAAAATTATGAAGTAAAATTTAATGATGATCTTGACCCTTCACCAAAAAGTTGTTTAAAGTACGGTATTTTTTTATTCATATTTTTCTAGAATTTTTAAGACCTATTGCAATTGAATACTCCAACTGGTTACCGAGATCGGCGATTGTCAGAATTTTTTATGAAATTTTTTCCGATAAACGAGAGGTTTGAATGCATCCGACATGAAATGTCGTTCCGTAATGTTGATGTATTAGAAAAAAATATAAAAAATGATTTGGAGAAAAAAAATCAAGTAGCATTGTATTGACAAACTCATGTACTTCATGGGATAATGTTCAGAATTCCGATATCTATCATAGTAAGGGAGAAAATAATTTTTATGAATCACGGGAAATGTCTATATGACATATAGATCCCGACCGATAGGACAAGCTCTGGGGTCTACATGTGGTATAGACCCCGTACTTGAGGGGTTAAGGAGCGACGCGTACGATTTTCACTCCGCTGCGTACTCCAGGAAAACGAAATTCACGAAGTTTGTCACTGAAATAATTTTTCATCATGCATAAATGACCTGGGGTCCAGTTAGTAGTCCCTTAAAATGAGTCATAAACATCCGCATTTGTTCATATGAAGAGATCTCCCATGGAACCATAATACCCGTTAAAAATACGGCTTTCTAAAAACCAATACATCCTCACTCCCCCCCCCCTCCCACCCCCCGCATAATACCGCTCTCACAAAAAAGCCAGGATCAGAGCGGCGGGAGGGTGTGTAAAAATAAACGAAAAAAACGAAGTATGTGTATAGCTGGAGAATCACAGCATCCCATGGACCCGGTACTCTTTTGGTCCAGCGTATGCAAATGGTGTGCGGAGTGACGCGTCAACGATTATACCCAGGTTGACAAAAAAAAAAAAAAAAAACTCCTAAAAAGGGAGTTGCGGAAAAAATTCCGGGAATGTTGTAAAAATCAAACCCTCCAATCGCTCGACATTGCATTCAATGGCCGAACAATGCCGGCAGCCGTCCGATGCGGAATCAACATTCTCCCGAATCAAGTTTATTGTCTGATTTTTTTTTGTCGTCAATTGTAGTTTTCCCGTGCCCGGGAACAGTCGTTGCAGATCCAACTGAAGAGAAAGCGAGATAAAAAGCCAGAACACCGCGGATTTTTTCCCCGGCTATTCAACGATCTCATTACTCTGCAATCAATGCACAAGGGAGTTGATCAGAAAATAACATCGACGGGGAAAAACATTTGCCGGCGCAGATATATGGTGAAGGGTGGGTGGGTGGGCGGCTAAGTGGGCGGGCGGGTGGGTGGTTAGTTAGGTATGTGGGTGGGTGGTTGGGTGGGTGGTTGTGTAGGTGGGTGGGTGAGTGGGTAGTTGGGTAGGTGGGTGGGTGGCTGAGTGGGTCGGGGGGTGGTTGGGTAGGTGGGTAGGTGGGTGGGTGGGTAGGTGGGTGGGTGGGTAGGTGGGTGGGTAGGTGGGTGGGTGGGTAGGTGGGTAGGTGGGTAGGCGGGTGGGTAGGTAGGTGGGTGGATGGGTGGGTGGGTGGGTATGTGGGTGGGTGGGTAGGCGGGTGGGTAGGTAGGTGGGTGGGTAGGTGGGTGGGTGGGTAGGCGGGTGGGTAGGTAGGTGGGTGGGTGGGGGGAGAATGATAGTTGACCGAAAATAGTTGTTTTTCGAAAACGATCTCCTAAGTTCGGTCAGATTGGTTCACCTGAGTGACCCTTCGCTACCCGACATTACCCCCAGATAACAATTTTTTCTTCTCCAATCAACATCAATACACCTTAACCCCTTCCATGAATAATCTCCCCGTAATAATTCAAATAAATTCCCATCAATATTCATAACCATTCGGCACATCTTTTCCCGAATTACACTGCCAGCCTTATCCTGGTAATCAGATCCCAGTCAATCCTTACAAGCAACTCATTTCTGATCATAGCATATCTATCCTAGCCACATACACCAAGAAATCCCCCCCGAAACGGACGTGTCCAAATAGCCTGGTGTGAGAGTACGAGCTGGCCTCAGCACATCGGGCATTCCTAGAACAGTAATCTTATTAAATTTACATATTAATCAACGGATTTTAATTATCCCCAGCCCCAGCTGGGAGGAGCTGGTTGCAAGGGAAAGCGAGATAGAAAGCGTTGGAGGATCACTCTGGTATAGAAAGTGGGGTTATGTTAAAGGGGGCGGGGGGGGGGGGGGGGGGGGAGGGGGGGGGCAAGGGTATAGCAGAGGACCAGGAGAAAGGCTGAGGTAGTTGGAGCCACGCAAAATGAGAGAGATGTAGTGAGGGAGCAAAGCGGAGGAGTTCCTACCCCCAGTAGCAGTGGTAGCGGTGGTGAAGACCGAGCTAGCTCTCGTAATTTACATTAATCCAATAATTGCATGGAGGTTTCCTAATTAGAAATTCAAATGAGGTGGTGGCAGGCAGGCTGCAAGGGCTAGGCAGCTTCAGTGGCGCGCGGAGTGAACCAACCCATCCTAGTAGTGAGCTAAAACCAAGGGGGGGGGGGGAGGGGGGGGAGGGGTACGGGGACGCTTATAACGCCGGTCGAAACGGCCCCTTTCTATACTGAACACCAGCCAAGTTCGAGTAATACCAGGATGGACGTCAAGCCCAAACCCAGAATGACCAAAATCTGCATTACACGGTGGGATCCCTCATCGTACCGATGTTGAGCTGTGATACTGGAGGTATTCTATGATGAGGTAATTCCTAACTTGGGTAATTGGCTGAGTTTTTCTTGAGTAGTGGATTAGAAGGTGGATTGGGGTAGGGTGTGCTGGTGATGATGATGAGGGAGGACAGTAATTGAATTGACTTGACTGGATTTTCTTTGGAGAAATCGGTAGATGAGGTACTGTATGGTGATGATGAAGAAGTTTTTTTTTCTTTTTTTGTATCTGTTTTGACTTTTGATATTGTTGATTTTGAGAAACTTGTGAATGACATGAAGAGGCGTCAGATTGTTTTTATCTAGAGCCAGGAAGGCAGCTATGGCCAATGGCTTGAGACACTTGAGCTTGCCCGGTCCGTCTAGCATTTCTGGCCTGCCGTTTGTATACAAGGGACAGTACCATAGAAGGTGTCGTGCACCTCACCATTGTCACTTCAACTACATTCAGGGCTGCTCACTACATTTATCCGAAATAGGGACTTGTTGAGGTGATAGTGGATGGACCTGGTCCTGTGGAATCTACTTTGTAAGCTATAGAGCTGAGGCCCACACCCAAAACCTGACATGTTTGGTATGGACAATTGGGCTGATCAACAGAATCAGGACACACGTGGTACCAGCTGTCTCCACCTTGAGGCATTCAGAAGAATTTAGTAGAGATTTGTATTCCGAATGCCGATTGATTCTTAAAATTCGACCTTTTTATTGTCAATTTAGCAGACGTTTTTTTTTTGGGCGTGCCAACGCGGTTGGAAAGCAATATAGATGTTAACAAGGTGATGTCAATCACGTCTCGATGGCCGCGGTCCCTTTTGTCATCCCTGGTTGTACTTCGGACAACTCAAACATGAGCCCTAATACCGAGCTCAGCTAGCGACCCCTTTACATCACCTCAGCGCTGCATCACAAGATGAGGTTCCGGGATGCTGTACTTGGGTTGTGGAGCTACAGCTGGATGATTAGCGCCAGCTTAATTATGGGCTACAATATCACTAGAATTGGATTGAATATTCGTTAAATCAACCTGCCTTCTCCCCCCCCCCCTCCACCCACCAGCTTTGGAACATACGGTCCACTTGCTTGCTGCTTTAAGCACCGACTCCTGACACATAATTATGATAACAGGTATGAAGAAAGACTTGCAGTTCGCGTGAGCCCAGTTCTACCAGTTCTGATATCGTCTGTGTTTAAACAGCAAGCCGAGTATGCACCTACAACTTTCTCTCACCCCATTGGCCTCCTCTCTCCCGGCCCTTTCTTCATAAGTCCATCTTTGTCTCGTTCAACCCCGCGAAAAGAGACACTAGATATAGAGACAAGGCGAAGACCGAAGCCACGTCGGAAATTTGCATAATATAACCAACTATTGTTCAAATAGACGGTGCTCCGCAGATTCAATTACCATTGTGATACAATTAATGTTGGAAATTTCATCAATTCGAGCACTGGCCCTGGTCTCTTCTTATACATATGCATAAGCGAATCGAACATCGAGGTTGCCTAGGGAAATGTCAAAGAAAATCTCATAAATCTTTGGAGTCACTTTAAAATATTCATCAGTTCTGCCATATTTTCATCATAAATTTTGCCAATTTAGGAAGTCTTGGTGGGACAACAAGCAAGATGTCCAACATCCGAAATTTCAGACACTCATTTTTTAACTTCCCGATCTAGGGAAGTTGTTGTAATGACCCCGAAAATGAAAAGTGCCAGATCGATGAAATTTTCATGTTTCTCGACGTTTTGCATCATCCTGAAGTGATTTCAGAGAAGTGTCTGTGTGTGTGTGGGTGTGTGTGTGTGTTCGTCTGTATGCGGCAAAATTTTTCGTGTACGTTGTCTCGGAAATGGATCGTGCGATTCGATTAATTTTTTTTTCAATCGTTGCGTCTCTGGGTCACTTAGAGCTGATTAGATTTTTGATCGATCACACTGGTTAACCGTAGTATATTGGAGAAGAATAAATTTAGTAGGTTTTGCTGAAATACCAAATCGGGAAGTTTTGTTTGGGCCCCGAGTGGGGCGCACACATGCACACACCACTAGTTATTTTTTTTTTTTATTATCAATTAGGAATTTTGCAAGTTTTTCCAAGAGGTGAAGTGTCTCGAACCGTCGAAACTTTCCAAAAAAATCGATCGGGGTTGGGAACGCCCAGGCTTGGCGGCGCGTACTTGGGAAGTGCTGGTTCGCGTGCGGGTATCCATATAAATTCTAATTCCGCAATCAGTGGCATCCAAGATAGTTCTAGGCCGATCCTAGACCACTAATTCCCAACTACCGGCGCCCTACCTTCTTATATTTATCCGACAGTTCATAATGGCTATAATCAACGGTTATAACAGGATGAGGTGCAAGTGGGTGGGAGGGGGGGGGGGGGAGTCACTGGGCGATAATAATTACGCAAAAGTTTCCAAATTGTACGAATTGTTGTGTTAGCTTGTGAGGCAAAATGGGTGTATGATTCTGAAACTGGCAGCTGCATGTGTCACATCATGAATACGTGTGTGATAGGGTAATATCAAACTACCATCAAGAACCCCATTGTGGGGATCATCAAGGTGAGTTAATTTTCTCGGGTGGAGCGGGGGGCGAGCCGCTAGTCTGCAATTATATCTTTCGAAAACACCCAAATTACTGGATAAACCAGCTGGCTGTTTCGAAATTGCTGATAGGGTGCACATTCACAAAAATCAGTGGCGCCCTTAGTGGGGTTCAGGGGCCACGCATGATCCTCATTCAATTCTAGAAATACTGATTTTTGTTTTATTTAAAAAAAAAATTGAAAGCGGATTGTGTCAGATCTAGGAAATTTTTTTTTGGGAGATTTGGAATTTTTGGAAACTTTTAGAAATTTTCAGCAAATTTGAACAGTTCAGGTATTTTGGAATATTTTGGAAGATATTTGGAAATTTTTAAAATTTTGGAAATTTTGGAAAGTTTGGAAATTTCTGAAATTTTGAAAATTTCTGAAATTCTTGGCCAATTCTGAAATTTTTGGAAATTTTGGTAATTTTTGTAATTTTGGAAATCTTGGAAATTTTCGAAATTTTGGTCATTTTGGAAATGTTGGAAATATTGGAAATTTACGAAATTTAAGACATTCAGGAATTTGTGAAAATTTCTGAAATATTTGGAAATTTCTGAAGGTTTTGGGGATTTCTGAAATTTTTGGAAATTTTGGTAATTTTTGCAATTTTGGAAATTTTGGAAATTTGGTAACTTTTTGAAAGTACATTTCAGCTAACTGTCATATATGAAGCATACACAAAAATGGACCAATTTGTCACATACGTACATTTATATAACCTACATTCCTAATTATATTTTCCACATCTTACCACATATGTCCATAGCGCGACCTCTCAAGTGTACCAGCTAAAATTCTCCAGCCAACCCGCGATATTAATAACTCGTAATCTCTAATTACTAATCACAGTTCTAATATGCGTCGCAGTGGGGTGGGCCCCAGCATTTTGGTGGAGTTGATGAGGTTGATAGAGAGAGACGCGTATGGGAAGGCATATGGGGCTGAATGAGAAGGAGGAAGAGCCCGAGTGACACTCTTGGTAATTCCCCGTCGTTTCCAACGAGGGATCGTGCTACGGTTACCTCGGCACTATCGATCATTCGGCAGGCCTCATAATTAGCAATTAACTATATCCATTAGTCCCTGATATAATTACCACACGCTCTAGTACTAGCTGACGACTAACTGGAACCTGGGCTACCGCCGCCGTTTTCAACGTTTCAAGGGGACCGATTTTCCTCCCCCCCCCCCCCCTCGCCGCCCATTTATTAACCAATACATTGCGATAATTGTGAGATCGATTATTTCATGGATGATGTAAATATTTAAACAGACCCAGCCTGTCGCGACCGAGACGCTAATGTTCCATCGACGGTTTAACGATTATGTCATATTTGAATTTTGGCGCCACTTTGAAACGTGAGTCTCATTGGTCGAACGGTGAAAATGTTTCGGAGCCTGATGAGCAAACATCTTTTTTTCGAATTCATTTTTATTTTCTGTTTTTCAGCTTCCATCTTTTTTTTTAATATTACACTATTACATCCATACATTATTCAAATAGAATTATTATCAACATACCCTGTACTAGGTTAGTCAAGGTTGCTTCCCTAAATCTGAAAGGAGTAAATGACAAACAAGGTGGGGTGGGGTAGAATTTTCGGCGGTTGAGGTCTGAGTGCTTATCAAGAGGGAAGTTCGAGGGGTAAAAACAGTCTAGGCAAAAGGCCATGGAAGAGGACAAATCGTACGAGGCACTTTGCTGAATTTTATGCCAAGCATTGAGGTTATAGACGATCTAATAAAGACCCTCTTAATAGTACGCACGTTGTCTCTTTGATGTTCTTCGACTAGTCGGAGGCAAGTTACTTTAGACCTGTTAGTTTGTACATTACCCGAGAGACAGGTACGTCATCATGTGAGGGGGGGGGGGAGCATTGGACGTGTATTAGGGAAATTATTGAATTAACCGACGACATTTGCTGTCGACTTTCGGTGGAAACTCCCAATTGTTCAATTCTTCTACAAGACAATTTATGGTCATCATCGCGAAAATGGGGACCGCATGCGGGTATGTGTGTATGTGTGTGTGTGTGGGTGGATGCATGCATGGGTGGGTGGGTAAGTGGGTAGGTGGGTGAGTGGGTAGCTGGGTGAGTGGGTGGGTGGGTAGCTGGGTGGGTGGGTAGGTGAGTGGGTGGGTAGGTGGGTGGGTGGGTGGGTGGGTGGGTGTGTGTGTAGGTGGGTGGGTGGGTGGCTAGGTGGGTGGGAGGGTCGGTGGGTTTGGGTGGGTAGGTGGGGCGGGGGGGTGGGAGTGGGTGGGTGGGAGTGGGTGGGTGGGGGTGGGGGTGGGTGGGTGTCTTTAGAACATTGTACTAATCAACCCCAAGTCAACTGCCTTGATAATCCCGTTTACTTAGTCGGCAAACCAGCCGGTTTTGCCCCGCCACTTTTCATCTTCCCAACCACACAGAGCTCAACATTCGAAAATCTACCCTAGCCTTCCTGGTCTGTCCTTTGCTCCTTTTAGATATAGCAACCCTCTCAAGCATGTCGAGTTCTGAAGCCAAAGGTGAGAACCAAAAGCTCAACACCTAGAGATGCTCCAGTTAAAAACCAAAGGTATGGAAATTCGGAGAACGCCCTCGGTCGCGCTATTGCGTTATGTGATTTTAGGGAGAATTTGCGAACATGACAAAATATGCAAATGACGAATGAAAAAAAAACATAAAAGTACATAGAGTTATGAAAATTTTGGAAAAAAATCCCAAAGTTTCAAAACTGCTAACCCGAGACCAGAAATAGAAACTTTAGAAAATTGAAGCCATTTTGAAAGAAGATCATTGCAGATTTTCCGATTCAAATTTTCCGAAATTTGAGGGAGAAAATAAAAAAACGGTCAAATTTAAAAATGCCCAAAAGCCAAAGTTAAGACGAAGAGATGACACCTAGAGATGGTACAGGGAAAAATCAAAGGGATGGAAATTCGGAGGGCGCCCCAGGTCGCGTTATTGCGTTATGTGATTTTAGGGAGATTTTGTGAAAATTAGGAGATATGGAGATGTCGAGTAGGGATTTAGCATTTCAAATGATGCATTTATGAAAATATTCCAATTATCGCGAATCATCGTCAAGGCATAGAGAGACAATATTATTTGTAAAGCTAATGTGGCTGCTAAACAATTCAGAATTTAGGAGAAATATGAAATATTTCAAAAATCGTAAAATAAGAATAGAATACGTTAAAATGTCCAAATCGCCAAAAACTTCATAAATTTTTATTCGTTTCAACGATTTAAAAAATTCCAGAAACTTCCAAAAATTTTCAAAAATTGCAAGAATCTTGAAAAACGCTGAGAATCCTAAAAAAATCAAGTATCATGCTTATAATTGCAGTCACGAATTGCGCTATCAAATTATCTAATCATCATTCCGGGGAAATTTTAGTCATTGGCGCGGAAGCCGCACATGCCACCTAATTATATAACCGGGTAAGAAAATACAATTGGTGAATTTCCCCGACAAAGCATTCCATTCATGATTAATCCCCAGCCGCCCATGGAAACCCGTAATTCAATATTCACTTTGGGCGAACGGAACCGAACTAGGAACATGTAGAGCCTCGCCAATAGTGACAAATCATGATATACGGAGGATATTCCGTCAACTGAGCAATCCATTTCCATCAGTTTTACGCAATGGTAAAAAAAACCGATCTCAACCGAGGCCACCCACTCACCAAACCACCTACCCACCCATCTGACCACCCACCCATCTGACCACCCACCCATCTACTCACCCACCCATTTACTCACCCACCCACCCATCCATCCAGCCGCCATCTACCCACCCACCCACCCATCTACTTACACGCCCACGCAGCCACCCACCCAACCCATCTACTCACGCACCCGCCCACCCATCTACTCACGCACCCACCCACCCACTCATTTACCCATCTACTCACCCGTCCACCCATCTACTCATACGCCCACCCAACCGATCTACTCACCCACCCACCCACCATCCATCTACCGATCTACTCACCCACCCACCCATCTACTCAGCCACCGACCTATCTACTATCCTACCCACCCACCCGTCTACTCGCCCACACACCCACCCATCTTCTCACCCACCCAATCACCCACTCATCCAACCACCCACTCACCCAACCACCCACTCGCCCAACCACCCACTCACCCATCTACTCACCCACCCACCCACACACTCAGCCACCCACCCACCCACCCGCTCACTTACCCATCTACTCACCCACCCACCCACTCATCTACTCACCGACCCATCCACCCATCTACTCACCCACTGAACGAACATGTAAGTAGTGTCCGAACGGGAAAGGCGCCTGATTTTTTTGTCGAATTTTTACAACCTCCGTTGAAGCGGATGGCTGGGTTGAGAGATGCTGCATGACCTGGGCATATTCCTGAAAGACTTGTACAGACTTCATATCAATGACGCTAGTTATGGTTATTGTAACATACTCAAGTAGCCCCGAGGCTTGTATAACTGGCGCATTAAAATCCATTCACGAGATTGGCCAGATTTACTGTGGGCAATGATAATTTATTCCGCTTGACAAACATCAAGTGGATCTCTTAAACGTTGCTATACAGTGATCGGGGAAGAGTGGGGATAAGCGAATGCACAAGTGGATGTTATGTATTGATTATTTCTACGAATTTTCCGAATTAATTTACAGTCGAGTGCAAGGTGCAACTTGTCTTTGTTTCATTTTTTTTTGCAGTTTCACGTTCTCCCCCCCCCCCCCCTTTTATAAATTTTTGGTTCTCATTTGGTTTCAGTTTCCCAAAACTTTTTTTTCAAAGTTCACAAATTTGATCCTCAATTTCAAAATTCTAAAAAAAATCCGAAAAAATTCAAAAAAAATTCAAAAAAAATTCAAAAAAAAATTCAAAAAAAAATTCCAAAAGAATCCCAAAAAAACTTCCAAAAGCAATTCTCAAAAAAATTCTAAAAACAATCCAGGAAAATTCAAAAAAAAAAATTCAAAAAAAAATCGAAATTCATAGAATGGAAATTTTTGGAATATTCAGCAACAAAAAAAATCGAAAATGTTCAAAAATCGAATTCCCACGAATCTTACTCACACAAAAAATTTCGAAAAAAATTCGCAAATCGGAAATTTGTACCAGATGATGCAAACTCACACACAACTAATGTCAGCCTGTACATAAGAAAAAGAAGGAGAGGGTTCGGCGGGTATGACGAAAGAAAGTCGCGATTTCCACTGCACGCTGAATACACCCGCAGTACCAAGTTGATGGTAGTGATGGCTTCCGAGAAGTATTCGAGTGAACTCATACTGTACATGATGATCTTCAGTATGACTGGGGAAAAAATGAGCGAGCGATGGAGCCCCTTGAGTGCATAATTACCGTAACGATCGTAATGACTGATGTGCGGCTCTGGCCTTCTGCGTGTCGGTCGGCACTTCTTGAACACATGACACGGTTAATTATAAGTACACTGGACATTACTGTTGCGACATGGCGATTGATCGGAGATTAAGTAATAGCGGCTGATGGATCTGGAACAATTGGCGGACTCGATCGCGCCTGCTTCAGCGGAAATTTTAGATCGCCGATCGCCGCCGATCGACCAACCCCAATTTTTTCCACCGATTCCACATCGATCGGGCATTTTTCTAGCCCAAGATCGTCACCGGCAAAAATAAATCCAATCCCGCGAATATTTTTGAAATTCAAACATGTAGGAAGCTGCAAGTGTCCGTTGCTCCCTCCCGCCCACAATCGTTCTGAGCGAATATCTCATTAACAACCGATTTTCACCGAAAATGTTAAAATACACTTTTTCTAGAGAATTTCATTCCCGACGAAAAAGGTAATACCCGATTTTCCTCTAAATCCACTTTTCTCCGAGATATCTCCAAAATCTCAATTTTTGGCGCCAGTTTCTGAAGATGCGCAAATGTTGAAAATTTCTGAAACCCGCTAAAAAATTCATTTTTTTTTTTATCAAAACACCCGAGCCAAATTGTTTACGAAAGATGCAAAAGGAGCAAATTCCCAGGAACGAGGGGGGGGGGGGGGGTGAAAAAAGGGGTGAAAAAGGTGAGGGACAAAAACACGTTTCGTGATTGCAAGTTTCACGCGCACTTCAAGGAACCACGCTCGGTTTAATTAAGTCGCTAGAAGTCAGAACTTTCGTCTGGTTACGTCGACGGAAACGGCATTAAGGCGCAAAGGAGACAGTTGAGGGTGGTATATACAGATATAGATAATGGCTTTAAATACAGTAGGGTAGTCTAACGCAAATAAATTCGGCCAAAATGGCATTGTCTTCGAGGTCGACACATTCATGGAATAATACTCGATAAGTTGACGTAGTAAGATGGAGGGCATGAGAGAGGGGAGAAAGTGAAATGTTGGAAGTTATATCGGGACTTAATTAACCCCTACCATAGTACGGGGCGTTTTCCTTTTGCATTCTCTTTGGCCTTGTCCCCCTTCACCCTCAACCACTTGTCTTCTCCCTCTTCGTCCTCCAAATTATTTGCCCTACCATTTGCTGAGACTTGAAAAGTGCCAAAGCAAGATCTGCAGCATCTCAAATTGGACTTACTATTGTCTTATCCCCTCAAGTACGGCGCCCATACCGCGCGATGTGTCCGCAGGCGGCCTCCCGTCGACTCGAATGCGCTCTTCAATACACGATAACTTCTATACATAACATCAGAAAATTATGAAGTAAAATTTAATGACGATCTTGGCCCTTCACCAAAAAGTCGTTTAAAGTACGGTATTTTTTTACTCATTTTTATTAATTTTTATGACATATACACCCCGGCCGATAGAACAAGCTCTGGTATATGTGGTATAGACCCCGTACTCCAATCGAGCCTTCAACTTGGAGCTTCCAAGACGTCCCGGATATTCATTTTCATTTGGTCCCTCATTATCCCAGTTTGGGATTAAATTCAAAATGGCTCTTAAAAATAATTGAATTTTTTATCATGAAGTCAGCTTATCCAGTTATCCCGTCAATTAATGATATGAACAAATGAAGTCTGATGGTATTATTTATTCACAAGTTTCCAAGCCCTAGAAAGCAGCTCATTTCAGAGTAATTACAATCCAGATAGTCGCTTCCCGCTCTTTCGCACGCACTCCTGAATTATGCCCCCCCCCTCCCACCCACCACCCGCCGCCGCCGACCCCACCGCACCGCGCCCCACCTAGCCTGACTTCGATCTTCGATGCAAAGTATACTTCTATCTTAGTCGCACTCACATCCACCATTATCCGGCATAATTACCTACTGCCATCCTTGTCGAATAATCATTGTTACACCTAAGCACTCAACCTAACCTCCAATGTCTAGCCGTCTCTCCCCCATTATTTGCCGTCGATCAATGGTCCGTACCCTTTTACTTATAGGTCTTGTACGAATTTTCAGACAATTCATTCATTAAAGCGAGACGTTTACCCAAATTTTCTGATTAGTGAAAATATGTAAATTTAAAATAATTTTGATGTTTTTATGAGTATATAAATTATTTATGTGAATTATTTATACAAATTATTTATATCATACAGTTGAGTTCAATGGAAATTATTCACTTGAATCTGATCAGTTATCACACATTACGCGTCACTCGCGAAACCGCGGAGTCGCGGTGTCCCTGAAAAAAATCTGCGGCTTGCGCCACGCGGCATTTTTGACAGATATCTCCGAAGATAAGCACACTACAAAGAAGTCATATTAATCTTTATTGTACCTCTCGATGTATACTACAAAAAAGGTCTATATGAAAATTCGGCTATCTCTCTCACATTTCGATATACGAGCCGGAAACTAAGTTCAGGCTGCAAAATTGGCTTCTCTAACCGAATGTCTATATAGTATAATAATGATGTAATAATGTACACCAGAAAAGTCACCAAAAAACGTATTCTTACGGTCTCTGGGATCATTAAATTTTGCTCAGCATCCCGCGAAAGAAATCGCGTTTCACATCAGCTGTTTTATATATATATATAAGAATTATCATTGTATTATGCTGCGTTGTGATATATTGTTGGAAGCATTGAAGTTGGCTAAAGAGTGCAGTACTTCATGAGCTCAGTGTTCACTATGAATCCCTATGAATGCGAAGCATTGTTTGCATATTATTTATTGCCGAAGTACTTGTAACGCTTCCTATTGGTTATGTAATATTGTAATATCAATGATTTTGCGCATTGTCATAAGAGTAATATTATCAAACTCCCAGTGGGACCTGATATTATCTCGTCACAAAAGTATATGTAGGAGTAGTTATGACTGCGCGTGTATGTGTATGTGTATGTGTATGTGTATGTGTATGTGTATGTGTATGTGTATGTGTATGTGTGTATCTCTACATGCGTTCGCTTCTAAATTTGAATCTATTTGAATTTCTCGTGATCCCTCTTGAACAAATTAAACGATTGGACAAATCGGATTTTTTGCCCCTATAGGTCACACTCATTCAACCTAATAGTTGGAATTATTCATTAATCCTCTTCCTCAATTTATCGTGAAATTGATTGAAGATAGAATCCAGTAGTTTATCATCGATCCAACCAACTCCCGAAAGTAATAAATTATTGACACATTGTATAATGTTCACGGTGGAATTCAAAATGCTTTGCGTCAGGTTATGCGCAAAAGTTGAAAATTTATGCTTGGTTGTTTATGATTGTCCGAGTGATAAGGGATCCCGCTTGTTGGATGACAAATGATCCAGTAATGAAAAGTGAAAGATACTGTAGGTAGGTAACGTTAACCGCATAAATTTCAATGATTTAGTGGTATACGCGCGTGTCTCTGCCCCGTTTACCTCTCATTGAATAGGGATCGATAAAAGTCCAGTGGGTTGGTTACAACTCGTTTTCGATACAAATATATTTTGGGGTGTGAGCGAGATGCAGGAAGAGGGAGCAGTTTGGTGGGCGGCAGGGAGGCGGGGTGTGGGGGGGGGGGGGGGGGGGGGGGGGGGGGGGGGGGGGGGGGGGGGGGGAGGGCGCGAAGAGATGGATTTCGGACGCGGAGTCTGTGAGGTTGGATGACGAAATTAGTTCGATTTTGGAATTTCCTTTTTGGAATTTCAATCCGAAATATATATATACACATATATATATATATATACCGAAAATTGTCTTGAGCACCCATGATTGAGCCACCATTTTTTACAACATAGAATTTTTCATTTCGCGTACAAAACACCGCGGAAATAGAAGATAATATAAGAGTAGAGGGGGATAAAAGAATGAATAAATAATATGTAAAGTGTAGGTGGAAGTTCAGGTACCCGTAGACCGTTGTGTGCACTTAATAAGCTATACGGGCAGGGTTGTCTTTTTGCTCGCGGATGAGACCCAGGTTTCGCCATGGAGTGCCGGGAAAAAGAGTGGGGGGGGGGTGGAGATAGGGTGGCTGAAGCATTTATTATAACACACATTTAATTATGCCGCGCATTGTTACCATAAGAGGATACGGTGGCTATGCTTAATTCACACCTGGAGCCGTGACGGAGCGACTAACGCCGCTTAAATTAAAGCCAGATAATAAAAAACCACCCTCCCCCCCCCCCCCCCCCACTAACTCGTTCTCCCTCACACCACCCCTTTGGCGCATTTTTCAAACTCCCCCCCCCCCACTCCTCCGACCCCCTCTCAGCACTTCGTCACGTTTGGGATAATGTATGACCTTGTTTCTAGTTCTCGCGATGGGTTTTACATCCGCTAAACATTCGCGCTTCTCAGTTTACAAAAGAAAATTCAGAGATTTTTTTTCCCAAATTACCTGAATGAAGTCTCAGGCGCTTCCTCTAGATATTATTGACAAAATCTTGAGGAGCAAATATATGATTTTTTGAATGATCATTCAAAGCACCCGCGCGACTCCCCCCACTCTTCCGCGCAGCGGTGGCGCGTCGCTACTGCTCCGCGCCCCCGCGCATCGCTGATTCACCGAGATTATTGGATTACCTAAACGTCAGATTTAGCCGAATTAAATTTTGAGGCATCCACTGAAGACCTCCACCACGTCCAAATGTTGCCAACCAATACCATGGGTTCTCCCACACACACACAAATTTTATGTGAATTTTCTAATCGAACTAACGCTCTGCTCCACTCGGAAAACCATCGGAGTTCGTTAATTTTTTACCGCTCTCCTACACGTCAGAAATTTCTCAAATTATTCCGGCTGACGACATACATCTTCCTCTGACGGTATAAAAAATTTCATCTAAATTGGACCGTCCAAAATGTTTTTATAAATCAGCCAGAGCGGATCAAAAATTATTACGATTTTTTGAAGTTGCATAATCTACTTATGTAATACATGAATAGTCCCATAATCATTCCGGCCATGTTTAAGATTCCCGCAAACTTTCCGGGGAAAAGCCGAGGAAAGTGTTCCGCCAAAACGTGCATAAGGAAATACAGATTCGCCCCAGCCACCCACCCACCCCCCTCCCCCCAGGCCACCACCCGCAATTCCCCGGTTCGGGTTATGAGAATTGAAAAGCCAATTTTCTCAGTACAATCGACTCGTCTCACCGTGACGCAAACTTTGTGAATGTGTCTCATTAACAGCGGACACGACAAACGCTTGTTGTGTACATATATATTGAAGCATAACGGCGGAGGGAGGGGGGGGGGGGCTTTGATGCCAATGTAAAGTTGAAGTGAGACGAATAGAATTACCCCCCACCACTTTTCACTGCTAGCTTTTCCGGAAAGATCATTGGTGAATTATAGTGGAGAATGAGGTACACTTTATGCATTAACTTCTGATATGTACATGTTGGAAAGATAATCGGAATAATGAAGGACAGTTAATCAAAGGATTAATGAGCACCGAAGAAGCGTAATGAATTATGAATGACGTTTATTATGCAATCAGTTGAATACGAGATCGACTGTTAATATGAATTGGAAATTTTATGAACAATTTTTCTATAATTTTGAGAAATGTACCATTGAATTGGATTTGAGGGTACTAAGGGGTAACCACCCACCCACAGACCTACACACCCACACACTCACCCAACTACACTCACCCACTTACACAGACTCCCACTCACCCATCCAACCCACCCACCCACCCACCCACCCATCCATCCGATCCACCCACCCATCCATCCGATCCACCCACCCATCCATCCGATCCACCCACCCATCCATCCATCCAACCCACCCACCCACCCATCCATCCCACCCACACACCCGCCCACCCATCCAAGCCACCCATCCACCCATCCAACCCACCCCCTCCACTCGAACCCGGCTACCCATCCGCCCACCCATCCAGCCCACCCACCCACTTATCCACACACCCGTCCATCCGCACCCACATACACAGAAAAAATAATAATCGTAACTAATAATCTTTCCCTACTATAGATAATAAAAAAAAATGTTTTTTTCGGTGAATTTTGCAAACACAAATTCTTGTGAAAATTTCTAGGACCTCCTTAATGAAGTTTCTCATAACATCCTGATGTTGAAAGATGAAGTGCTAATAATGTAACTCAGGAAAAAGGGGTATCCACCAAAAAACGGCGTGAAAGCGAGATGAGAGAGAAAAGGGGTTAAAACTTTACGTTCCGCTTGTCTATTTGCATAAAATCGTTTCTCTCCTCTCACTACGTCGACGCTGAGATAATGAAATGAAACTAAACAAATAATGTAGATGCTAAACATTAATTACATTCGCGCGAGCAAAACTGAGGGGGGGTGGTGGTGGTGTTTCGGAAATTAAGGGACTTGCGCTTGGAGGAGGGAATTGTGTGAGAGTTGCAAATGATCAGTTTCAAGTGGATGGTTTTGTTGAGATTCCGAGAATATAGCAGATAGCAGAAGCCAAACTTTCAAAGAATCCAAAAATGTTGGATCATATTTCCAATCCGGTGGACAAATTCTCAAGTCAGAAACATTTGCGACAACCCCGAAAGTCAGATTCAATTTCTCGGATTTCTAGAAGAATCGGTGAATTCTTAGAAATTTTCAAACTTTCGAACATTCTGCGCTTTTTAGCAGTGACATCTATGAACATTGTAAATATTCTCAAAAACGTTGAGATTTTTTTGGGAATTTTGAAAATTTTGAAAATTTTGAAAATTTTGAAAATTTTTATAATTTTGAAAATTTTGGAGCATTTCAGAATTTTGAGAATAATCTGAAGATAATGATGACAACTTGACCAAATGGTGATCATTTCTCACCCTGCAAGCTACATCTTGAAACCCTTATCGTCATGTATGTTGGCTCACCCAATTTCCATTCGCAATTTTCCCTTACCTGCAACAGAAAAATAGAGAACAAAATAAATATGGGATGGGGGAAAAAATCCCTAATTTCAAAACTTGTAAGAATCACACAAAAATCATATTCCTGCCCGCTGTGTGTGTGTGTGTGTCTCTATATGCCTATGTATACTGTGTCTTATAGTTTGTTTTCTTAAAGTTCCCTTTGGAAAAAAAAAATCCAAATTTTTGAAAATCAAAATTTAAAAAAATTTTGAAAATCAAAATTTTCAAAACCCAAATTTCCCGAATTTTCAAAAAAAAAAAAACAAAAATCCCGCACTCAAAAAATCCAATTAAAAAAATCGAATGGTATTACGATCATTCAGGGAACATGAAAGAATAAATTTATCTTCATTCCGTAAATTTGAAACACGAGCCAGTAAAATTACGATAGTATGATAAGCGCACCATGGATTTTACCGTATTCAATGTACTTCGCGTATAGAGAAAATGTCAACTATAAAAGCTAACCGCAACGACATTGATGGACAATAGTGCACTTATATGGTTACCAGAAAAGGATGAGAAGACAGTTACCTCGGTAGTTGTTTACATATTTATGTTATGAGTCGGTTCGGATCGATTTAATTGACGGTATTGCCATAAATTTACGAGTAAAGGGTCAATAAAGTGGATAAAAATTCAAGGAATAATGTTTAACATTCTGAATGTATACAACCAATGAATATTAATATTAAGGACAATGATCCAATCCCCAATATAAAAGCAATAAACATTGGCGAATGTTATAAAAATTCATTGGAATTTGAAATTCAAATAGCAAAGCCCGGCCTTTTTATCCTGAAAAATGAGTGTATCGGGCAGCTTTTTAAAAATACATTTCGTTGAGAATAATCAACGGAAAAATATCCCATGAATTGCCGGAGGCAGAGCTTCGGCCGCTATTATTATTGGTCGTCATTACGCATTATTGCATAATGATCTTATAATCAATAAATCATAAGGGGATGTGACCTTGAACAGCCCGAACCAATAACCTGTCAATATCTGAAATCCTTTCCACCGCTCTACCGTAAAAGCCGTGAGAGGTAGAAAAAAAATCGATACTAGATAAAATGTAGACCGTTACGAGAGGAACAAGATTTGTAGGACACATTTTTTTGTATCTTCAACGGTTCTCAAGATATGGCGATATGAACGACTAAAACTGTTGATTAAAATTGAACGTATTGACGAGACGAGACGAGAGAAGACGAGACGAGAGAAGACGAGACGAGAGAAGACGAGACGAGAGAAGACGGGACGAGAGAAGACGAGACGAGAGAAGACGAGACGAGAGAAGACGAGACGAGACGAGAGAAGACGAGACGAGACGAGAGAAGACGAGACGAGAGAAGACGAGACGAGAGAAGACGAGACGAGAGAAGACAAGACGAGACGAGAGAAGACGAGACGAGAGAAGACGAGACGAGAGAAGACGAGACGAGACGAGAGAAGACGAGACGAGAGAAGACGAGACGAGAGAAGACGAGACGAGAGAAGACGAGACGAGACGAGAGAAGACGAGACGAGAGAAGACGAGACGAGAGAAGACGAGACGAGAGAAGACGAGAGGAGAGAAGACGAGACGAGAGAAGACGAGACGAGAGAAGCCGAGACGAGAGAAGACGAGACGAGAGAAGACGAGACGAGAGAAGACGAGACGAGAGAAGACGAGACGAGAGAAGACGAGACGAGAGAAGGCGAGACGAGACAGAACTGCCTCTCGACTGGTCGCACGGCATCTCTCTCGTCAAAAATTTACATCTAAAAGCAACAATATGTAAAAAAAAAATACTCACAATTTTCCAAAATTACAAATGTCAGTTTATGTAACATGGGATCACCCCAGAATTTCAATACACCTAATCACCCACCGCTGCCCAACCATTCGTCAACCTGCGATTCCTCTAAAATCCCCAGGAAATAGAGCATAAACCACGTAGCAAGCAGCAGTGATATTTCGCGTATGATAGAAGTCATCCATAAAGCGCACAAACGTAAACCCATTTATTCGCCCCCTTGGAAAAATCCCAACGATAGACCAACTGTCTCATCCTTCCCTCACCCCGCCCCCCCCCCTCCCCCGCCGCCCGCCCAATGTCGACAGCAATGTCCGCCGATGCTGTACCAGTACCAAGCTATCAACCCTGAGTTTATTTCAGGGATAATCCAAATAAATGCACTCGGTGGCTCCCGAGTAAATAACATGCAAATTCCGTAATGCTACTTGACTGATGACTCGAATTGTCCCCCGCGTACGTGCAGCATTACATCCACCCTATACTTTCCCGCTGTTGGTTTTTTGGCTTCAGTTGTGCCAGATGGAAGATCCAAGTTGTACAGGTAAAAAAAAATTCTATCGTGACTCGTAAAATTTTGTTAAACGACCAAGAAGAGCCTAGAAGTCAGGGAAGAAGCTTCACATCAATACAGCTTGGAGATGTCTTCCTGGAAGTGACAGCCTTCATCAGCCTTTGCTATTGATGTCTTGGTCAACCCTCCACTGCTGACCATCGTGCTCCAAAGGAACACTCACAATCTCCACACTTTTCCCCAATATGCAAGCCGACAGCTATAACACTCCTTCCTCCAATACTTCACTCCAAATCCATTCCCAAAATCATTCAATGTACAATTTCTTTACAATCCGACATTTGATAGGTCTTTCAGTAAGTTTCGTCGCTTCAAATTATGCTCAGCCAAGGGAAATGGACAGGGTGTTGGCCAGTGGCTATCTCAGGGACTCATCTTGAATCTGCATGCCCAGCCACCCCTCAGACTTCTGAGAAACTCGACAACTGGGGGGAGGTGGGTGGGTGGGATGAGCCCCCTTCACCCAATCCAGTGTTCTAGACCACCACCTTCTATCCTTCAAGGCTTCGCCTCGCGGCTAACCCACAGCCCAACCTTCGCCTGACCAACGTCCAGGCACCATCGAGGTTCGGGGGGAGGGGGTGGGGGGAGGGGGTGGGGGGGGGGGGAGCAGATCGATTGTTATGCATAGCCTGTATTTGCCCATTCCATACCCGGCAACTGGACCACACCGGACTAACTCAACTCGTCTCTGTTATCAGTGTCTCCGTCTTTTCGAGTGTGGTGAAGCTATAGTAAAACTATCCGCTCCAAGATTGTCGACTGTCGTAGTAGTTGCTATAGGACCCTCGGATACCACTCGAAGAACGCCATTCCAAACGGACACCCAAATTAGGTGCAAGAGCGATTCGATGGGATAACTCACTTTACCCTGGGACAAACCTATGGGTGGAAATTTGGAGATATTTGAGAAGAATATTCAATAGTGGTGATGAAAATAGAGATGATGGTGGAGTGAATTTGTTGGATACACTGAGAGGAAATATTCTTCGGCACATAGAAAATAATTTATTGATCTGAAACTTTTTTTTTTTCTTCAGTGAAATTTTAATAATTTCAGGATTATTTGTTTAGGGGAAACAGACTGTTTTAAGTCCTTAAGTACGGCGCTCATACCGCGGGATGTGTCCGCATCGGCCGGCGGCCTCCCGTCGACTCGAATGCGCTCGTCAATACACGATAACTTCTATACATAACATCAGAAAATTATGAAATTTATTCAAATGGAACGTCTTAGTTTCATAGTCACCCGAAAAATGTTTCCATCACAATAATAAAATAATGGATTACCCTAAATGTCGCGTTCACTCACCCCCTGATCACCTAAAGTGATGGTTTTGTTGGACTTTCTATGGTCGAAAAAAAAAACAAAAAAATTAATCTGGAAATTCAAGGCAGCCTAAAAGCAAATACAAACTCTACTTGATTTTACTGCACAATAAAGAATTGATAAAAAATGAATACAGTTGGATAAAAAAAAAATGCAGTTCAGTCAACGACCCCCGGCACTACGAAACAAACGGATCACGATTGCAAACCTTTTATTGGAATTACCCCTTTTTTTTAACCCTATTTCGTGTATGCATGTTGCGTTATTTTTCTTCTTTTTTTTTTCATTCCATCCCCCAAACTTTTTTTGGTCCCAACTTTTATCCTTTTTTTTTCAGCATTGCATTCAACGGAATGAAACGCAGAGACAAGTAATGGCGGATTGGGTGATTTTTCAAAGCCTCCGCCTGCGCGCGATTCCGGCGAATCGTTGTTACGGGTGATAGCGCTTCGCCCATTGCCGATTTACCAAATGCATTCTCTATAGCCTATCACCCCCCCCCCCCCGCCGGCCGGCCCCGTCGAAAAACGCTGATATCAGTCGTAAAAGATGCTCAGTGTTAATACACGATTTTTGCTTTTTTTCGCGGGCTTTAAAAAGGAGTGATTCGAATGGACCTCAGGAATGTCTCAATCGAAGAGAATTGCAGGGAACCGTTTCTAATCATTTTCGAATTTCTGGAATTTTTTTGTATTTTTTTTTCGATGTTTTCCACGTTTTGAGATTTTCAAATTTTTTTTTTGTAATTGCTCCGGATTTTTAATCAATGGCAATATGAGCATAATTGAAAACCTCAATCGTGTGTACTTTGCGCCCCCTCCCCCTCCAGAAACCACCCTTGACCGCTGAAAAAAAAAATTCTCCACCCCCTCCCCCCCCCCCCCCCCCCCAAATACGTATTTGCCCACACGGGCAAATCGCAAAATGCAAATTGAGATTACCCGTTCCCAATGCCCCCCCCTCCCCCCCCCGCCATTCAGCCGGTGCTCTCTCGCTGTTAACTTGAATTATTCGAGTCTTAATGATGGCTTAAGCGAGCCTCCCACCCACCCAACCCACTGATCTGGAGGGATTAGGCCGTGAATATTGCGAGGTCTAATGAACAGCCGGGAATTAGGCGCCCGTCTGGATTTTCATTTCCGAAAAAGAAGCGCCGGATAATCCGTAGCCCCTTGTTTTTACTCAACTCTAATGTATTTTTTTCCTCGGGTGATACAAGGAAGGGGAGCGGGGGGAAGGGGGGGGGGGGTTAAATAGGTAAACAAGTGTTAGGAAAATCCGCCATTTGAAAAATTAACGAACACACTTTGCAAATTAATGCAGATTGCTTTACTCATTTCCGCAATACTTTGGTGAAATTATGTTTGGTGGCGCTTTTTCTTCCACTATACAAAATATTTATCTCTGTGTGTGCGCGTGTGTGTGTGTGTGTGTGTCTGTGTGTGAATGAGTGGGTAGATAGGTGAGTGGGTGGATCAGGTTGGGTGTGGGACAATGTGTGTGTGTGTGTGTGTGTGTGTGTGTGTGTGTGGATGAGTGGGTAGATACCTGGGTAGGTGGGTCAGCTTCGGTGTGGGACAATGTGTGTGTGAGTGTGTGTGTGTGTGTGTGGATGAGTGGGTAGATAAGTGGGTGGGTGGGTCAGGTTCGGTGTGGGACAATGTGTGTGTGTGTGTGTGTGTGTGTGTGTGTATATGTGTGTTCTAAATACACCGAAAAACTAAAACAAAACCTCGATTTCAAAAATTTACAAAATTGTCGAGAACATATCCGATACCGTTTTCATCGCAGTGTTCCTTAACTCGGACATGTTCCATAACCGGTACACCAGCAGTGTATGGAGGAGAAGAAGAAAACATTTAACCTTTCCCATTCCATAAATACCGTATTATATGCTTTGGCATTTGTGTTCATAAAGCCCGAAAGATTGAAGTCGCTTTGAGCGTGAGTCTCGCAGAATGCGGGTATGAGGAGAAAATGGGGAGAGTTTGCACCCCGAGATCGGTTGAGCATGGGAGGGAAGAGAGAGAGAGAGGGAGTGAGAGAGGGTGTTTTTCCACCACCAGTTGCTCCCGGCATGCACAAACCCACTCGTTCTCTTTCGCAGCTTCTTCCACCCACCCCCCCCCCCCCCCCCCCCCCCGCCCCGCCCCCAACCCCCCTGGACCGATTGTGCCGCGCGAGATCCTGGACCATAAAAGTCCCAGACTCCCACTCCCTTGTACGGAATACAGTGAAATCTATCCAACTCCACCCTCGCACGGAATTCGGTTTTACCCAACATCTCGCTCGTTTCACCACAAAATCCACACCACATCTCCTTCACCCACTTTCCATGGGGAGGGGAGTATAATTAGGAGTATGGTAAACTTCAAGGTCTTCAGGGCAATATTGGATTTTTTTTTATTTACAAAATTCTGAAAAAAAAACAAATGAGTGCAAAAATTTCAAGGACTTTCCGAAAATTCCAATAGCTTTAAAAATCTCGAAATTTTCGAAAAGTCAAAACTTGAGGAGTCCAATCATCCAGGACCCTCCTCCAAGATTTAAGAAATCCAGAAATCGGAGGATTTTTTCAAGTTTTAGAATTTTTTAGAAGTAGGGCTAAACGGGCACCCATCCATGTTGCCCGTGAATTTGATGTCCCAACAAAATTTCAATTTATTAAAAACCTCGAAAAATTCAAATACTTCCAAAAAATTACAAAAAAGAAAAAAAAGAAAATGATCAAAATCCAAAATACCAGAAAGCTCGAAAAAAAGAATTTAATAGAAAAGTGGATATGGGATCCGTTCTGCCTAACGAAAAATCATTTTCAACGAGTTTGCCCTCTCGACTGCATCAGCTTACTGACGACCCCACATGACGTACCACATATTCCAATGAGACGTTTCCAACGAATGCAATTGAGTTTGAGATGACAAAGCAATCTAAATTAATATTCGCTCATTCATTACCCAGCTCATTCCACCCCCCCCCCCCCCCCCCCACCCACCGCCCTCCATATGCAAATCATCTGAGAATGCATGAAGAACGATAAATATTGAAAGCCATCTCGAGAGTCGAGAGAACCTGATGATTGTGTCATGATGACGCAAATGATGCTGAACGACCCTCTCCACAAGAATATGGAATAAAAAAGCAATTACAGCTGTGGTACGCCCTCACAGGGGTGGTTGTACTCATGGAGAAAATTATTTTTACTCACCCATGGTAACAGTTTGGAATTCGCGGATTTGCTACTCGGGCGCAAGTGGATTTTTTTCTCGCAAAGATTCACTAACCCAGGTGGGAATTGACCATGCGATGAAGCTTGATCAGAGCTTGGACGAGGCTTGACTAACCTTCGCCAAAGCTGTGTATTGAAGCATCGGTCAATCTGCGCAGAACATGCGAATGTAACACCAATCCCAGCTTAGAGAATAAGCTTCGTCCTACCTTGGTTACGTAGGTTAATACAAGCTTCGAACTTTATCTTCATTCAAGCTTCGGACTTTATCTTGGTACAAGCCTCGAAATTCATTTTCGTCCAAGTTCCAAAGTTTCTCGTGGTCGAAGCATCGAAATTAATCTTGGTCCAAGCTACAAAATTTATCTTGGTTCAAACTTCGAAGATAGGAACATTGAGGTTGGACCAAGCTTAGTTGAACATTCGTTTCCAAGCTTGGGTTTAGGTGGTGCAGCAATCCTGGATTTATATATGAATCCAATATTAAGCAGAGTTTCGCTGAAGCCGGTAAATCGAAACTAGGAAAAATATGCTTCAATCCAGCTTAGTTCAACCTTAGTTCAGAACCTTGGGTTTAGATGGTATGAGCAATCCGGGATTCATGCTTGTTAAAGCTAAGATTCAAAGCTAACGAAGCTGAGCTCGGACCAAGCTTAGCACAACATGGTTTCTGAAGCTTGGGTTTGGATGATTCTGGTAAGCTTGGATGTATGTATGTATCCAATATTGGACGTAGATTGGATTCTGCCTGTGGACCAACGCTAGGGACGCTAAGATTGAGCCAAGCTTGGCGCAAGCTGGTCCAACAAGGCTTGGATATCTTTGATGTAACTAAGCTTGGTTTGATCTAGGCTTATACATGGGATGAAGCTATGTCGAAGCTATCAAGCCCAAGCTTGGGCACCGAAGGTCGGACCAAGATTGATCTCATCGTTCAAGCTTCGAATTCTCCACCGGGGAAGCAGTCATGTGAAAATCCTGAGGAACATTGGACGTCCTTGAAATTAAAGGGGCGTAAGTGAAAAAAAAACAGTGTGAAAACTTCGTAATTGTGCCCTGAATAAGACACGAATTTCGTAATTCGAAATTGACCAATAAGATCCAGGCGTAAATGTATGGAGAGATGGTGTCCAGGTTCTAGGGTCATTTATTGATCTCTCAAGTTGGCGCTACCTCCTCCCTTCCCCCCCGGCCCCTCCGCGGCAAGGGACCAAAGGCTTCGCTCACTCTTAGTCCACTGTACCTCCACCACAATCATCTCCCACTCCAGCTATCCAGACGCTGGACAACAAACACTTGCTTACGACGAAGAGACTAACCTCCTTCCTCCTATCTTCGCCTATCCATCCTCCCAGCATCTCGCTGGACCAAAATAAATAGGTTTCCAACTACAGTACAACTACACTAACTCCTACATCAGGGAGAACAGAAGAAGGCAAATATCTCACAAATGCCCAGGGTTAGAGGAAAATTATATATAACTTTTTTTATCCGCAATGAAATTGTCGAAAAAAAATGTTCAATAAGATTTTCACGTATAACAGTTTGATAACGAAATAACCGACATTTCGTCAAAAATTTCAGAAAAATTTCGAGTGTAGGACGGTGTCGGCGTTTGTCCAAAAATCTGGAGTTCGATGATATAACAATTTTTTTAAAAAATTCGAGAATTTCCAAATGTTCAGAATTTTTCGAAATTCCGAAAGTTTGAAAATAATTGAAAATTGTAGGAATGTAAAAAAAAATCAGGATCGCAAAAAAAAATTTTGAATTTTGGAACTTTCCAAATTTTTTGAGCCCAAAAATTTTCGAGAGATTTGGAATTTTGCCAAATTTGAGAAAAAATTCGAAAACTGAAATTCCAGAAATTCAAGAATTGAGAGAATCCAGCTAGCGATGAAGAGGGTGACCTCCTCCGTTGTATCGTCTCCTATCCATTCGCGCAGCATCTTCCTGGACCAAAATGAATAAATTCTCTACTAAAGTAGAACTTCCCCAATTGCAAATTCCGGACGAATAAAACAATATTTCAGAAAAATATTTCAAGAAAATATTTCATAAAAAATATTTTGAAAAAATATTTTCAAATTCGTGGAAGAATTTCAATTATAAATTACAGTTACCAGCGTCTCATCCCAATTTATCGATAAACGGCAGCATCCGATGGTTTGTCAACCCAAACATGCCAATTGGGTGGGCAAAAATGGATTCCCTAACTGAGGAAAAGTGATTTTAGAAAGGCTAATTTTATCCATAAATTGTGAACGACCCTATGATTGCGAAAGAAACTTGTTAAATTAGAAATAGATTTTTCGATAAATCGTTGGGAATTGCCAAGGGGATCTTTCAATGGAGATTATTCAGTTTCCGTTATTGAAGAAAATTAAATTTACTTCAAATATCTGACAACTGACGACAGCCTGTCAATTTCAATTACCACTCTGTTCGCATTTTTTGAGAATATTTCATATTTTATTATCGGAAAATAGATTCTCCATTGAAAGCTCATAAAAAATTTGGCATCAAGCAGTCTACCCAAAATTTGTCGGAAAACAAAAAATAAAAATAACAAAATATTCTTTTTCACATACACATACACATACACATACACATACACATACACATACACATACACATACACATACACATACACATACACATACACATACACATACACATACACATACACATACACATACACATACACATACACATACACATACACATACACATACACATACACATACACATACACATACACATACACATACACATACACATACACATACACATACACATACGCATACACAGACTATCGGAGACTTTAACACTGGTAAATTGGGGAAATAAATGTACGAAGGGTATTGAGAACCCCTCGACTGGAGGGTCGCTAGTTGGAGATAAGTTATTTGGAAACAACCCCACCCTCCTTGAGAAACTAAGCAACAGCCCTAGCTGTAGCCCCAGCAGCCGGTCATCTCTTCATCCCAAGAGGTCCATCCTACTCTCGCCTTAGCTGTGTATGGATTAGCCCCGTACACGGCCATTTCCATGGGTTCCTGCTTTCCTGGGGGGGGGGGGGGAGAGGGGGGGGCTCTTATAAGCGCACTACAGTGGTACAGGTTGTCGATAAATTCAACTGGTCGGTCGAGCGCCCAGCGTTTCGTGGTTTTGGAAGTAGAAAGGCACTAGTTGAGGTGACAGGTGCATGTGGGCCCGGCCAACCATAAACGGTAGGAAAAATGGGGGGTTTGTTTTAAGGTGAAAGAATGAGTGGGTGGACGCAATCGTTTAGAGATTGTATCAATGACTTGTTGATGGCGATATCTTCTAAGCTATGGGAGTTAGGGTAAAAAGTCATAAAACCGAATATGTGTATTATTAGATGTGGACCAATATTTGTTAAACACTTTTTTTTGTCTGATTAGCCGTTTTTGCGGTAGAGCGTTATAAACAATTGTAGAAGTTCACTCAAATCGAGCCGTCAGCACATTTATACGCAGCCGAACACACACACACACACACACACACACACACACACGCACACACAGAAATATATACGTAGGCATACCCACACACCCACACCCACACCCACGCCCACACACACACACACACACATGATCCCGAAACGTACAAATATGACGAAAAATCAAATTTTCATATTCGGGGGCAAAACAAAAAGTTGACATCACTGCGATTTCATGAATATGTGTTTAAAAAAAAAGTGTTATAACGCAACTGAATCCAAACCACTCGTCGCCATTTGCACAGAATTTCTGCACCTAACAACAGCAATTCTCTCAGAATCACAACAGAAATGAAGAAGTATGAGGGGAGGGTATCTTCTCGAGTATGATTTTGCATTCACCTCCTAATAATAGCTATTGGTTCATACATTTTCCATGAAATTACAAAATCAGAACAAATAGAGTGTACATGCGGCAATTACAGATGCATTATGCAGTATAAATATTGATGCTTCCTGTAAAAACGCAAGCCCGACGCGAGTCGCGGACGAGCGAAAATGCAAAGCATTTTCAAATGGGACGAGGGCGGCGGCGGGGGGGGAGGGGCAGGGGGTGCAGAAAGGTGGAGAGAGAGAATTGATGGGATAGCAGAGCTTGCTGGGGTAGGCGAATGGCTCGAGGGGATTTTGCGGTGGAGTATCAACGATATCGATATGCTTCGTGTACCAACAATGTGAACACCTATATTTCTATGGTGTTTTATACACCTTCGACCAACTCCTTCCGATCCGATTAAGAAAATTAGTGAAATTTTGGATTAATAGCAAAATGTATAAATTTGAAAAACAATAAGATATTTTTTTTGAAAATCTGGTCAGCCAAAAAATTTAAAAATGTCAATAATTCCCAAAATTTTCGAGAATTCCCGAAAATCCCATTTACCGAACTTTCCAAAATTTGCAAAAATTCGTTTTCTTTTTTGGATTTCCGATTTTTTTATTGTTTCAGAATTATTTGTGTTTTTTTTTTTTACCTTTTTTGAAATTTTCGAAATTCGGGTTTTCTGGATTATAATTCTTTTTTCTGGAAATTCAATCTGAAAAGGATAATATTTGTAGCACGTGACTTCAAGTATTCAAGTGGGTGTGTGTGTAGTTATAGCTGGGCGGGTGGATGTGTGTAGGTATGGGTGGGTCGGTGGCTGGGTGGTTGTGTAGGTATGGGTGGGTGGGTGATTGTGTAGGTATGGGTGGGTGGGTGGTTGCGTAGGTATGGGCGGGTGGGTGGGTGGTTGCGTAGGTATGGGCGGGTGGGTGGTTGTGTAGGTATGGGTGGGTGGGTGGTTGCGTAGGTATGGGCGGGTGGGTGGTTGTGTAGGTATGGGTGGGTTGGTGGGTGGGTGTGTAGGTATTGTGTATGTATGGTTGGTTGGTTGGTTGTGTAGGTATGGGTGGCTGGGTGGGTGGCTGTGTAGGTATGGGTGGGTGGGTGGGTGGGTGGGTGGGTAGGTGTGTGTGTAGGTATGGGTGGGTGGATGTGTGTGTAGATATGGGTGGGAAGGTGGATGTGTGTGGAGATATGGGTGGGAACGTGGCTGTGTGTAGGTAAGAGTAGGAGGGTGGGTGGCTGTGTAGGTATGGGTGGGTAGACTTGTTGGCCAATTAGGTTCATCCTAGAAATTTCACGGCATCGGTGTCAACTGCTGAGAAATTGTGCAATAATTACCCTAGAATTATCTCACCTAAATAAGACTAACGAACGTGAAATAATAATAGTGATTATTGAGTGAGTTCTGAAAATCTCTAATTAAGAACTTGAGCAGGATGAATCTATTATCCCCTTCGACTCAACCAAAACGCAAATGTCCCGAGTGGTGGGCTATAATGTTGGTTGAACGATGTAACAAACAGCATTGGACATTGGGAACGAGCATACATGTTCATTAGGCGTATTTGCTATTTAGCATTTCAAATTTTCGTAGCAGTAGTCCGGTGAGAAAGAAAAAGATGGGGGGGGGGCGGGTGGGGGGACCTATCGGGCCTTGCACGTAATGCCTTTTCGGCAATCAAATATTTTAATTTAATCGGGATCTACTAATGATCATGATTCAAACAACGAACTTGGGATCTCTTAATTTAAGACACAAGTTTTATGACTGACTTTTTATCTTTTTTCCTTCCGGAGGAATTGCAATTAGGGATGTAATGGATCGAACTTACTTGTGTGTGTATGTAGGTGCGGGTGGATGGGTGTGTAGGTATGGCTGGGTGGGTGAGTGGACGGGCGGGTGGATGGGTGGGTGGATGGGTGGGCGGGTGGATGGGTGGGTGGGTGGATGGGTGGGTGGGTGGTTGAGTGGGTGGGTGTGTGGGTGGGTGAGTGGCTGCGAGGGGGTGTAAGTATGGGTGGGTCGGTGGGTGTGTAGGTAGAAGTGGATAGGTGGGTGCGTGTGTGTGTAGGTATGAATGGGTGGGTGGGTGACATATCAATAGAACCTACTTTGTCCATATTTTCGACAAACTTTTTTCTCCCCCGCGCCGCTCATTACGAGCATGGGTGGTCTTGTCTAATGGATGGTTCTGCCCCCGCCTTTCCTATCTTATAGGAAAGCCTGGAGGATTTTGCATATTCGAACCGCTTTCCTTGGACATCTAACATGCGCTCGAAGGCGAAAGCTCAGGGTTAATTAAATATAAATTAGCCGCGGTACTTGGCGAAAAAAAAGGGGGAGGAAATGGGAGAATACTTGGCTAGGACAAGCCCAGGACACAGCTGTGTAATCAGTAGTCCCTCACTCTCCAACAACCACACCAGACTCGTAATTTCATCCGTGCTTTGGACATGTCCAGGCTGATGGCCACTGTGTGACGAGAAAATGAGCGCTTAATCCTCTACTGTTCCCAAGTACTCGAGACCAAATTGTCGGAAAGTAATTTTATGCCCGATTGTACGTATCAAGGCTTCTTCCAGTAATTCGCCCTCATTTATTTTGCATCCAAATAATTCCAAAAAAAATTTCATGTTTTGAATTTTTTTTTTTTGTTAGCTTCCTTCTGCCTGAATGAACTCTTCCTGAAATTTCCCAAACTTAGAACATCTAAAAAAAATGTTGAAATTTTCAGGAATTTGGAAAATTTGGAAAACTTGAAAAATTTCAAAACTTGCACAGTTTAAGAAAACCGAAAAATCTGAAGGCTGCGGATGAGGCGGAGAATTGAAAAAAGGCAGAGATAATTAATATGTATATTTAATTAACTCCGTGCTTACGTCTTGGAGACCATGTACGCTTGGGATGCGGTCCATGGGCGGAGTGGAAGTCGGTGGTTCATTAGGTTATTGAAACCTTAGACAACGCTGGGGTATACAGTGGCCACGAGAAAGACCTCTAGGGCTTCGTAATGCTTACTGTTGTGCCTTACCGCTGTCCAGGAAACTCGGAAACAATTTCACGGAATGGACTACTTGATGAGTTTACTCATTGCATTAATGAAAATTGATAATTAACGACTGCAGTTGGGAAATCACGTATTTTATTATGCTCAATTCCCAAATAAAGTTTATCAGAAGATCGAGTGTCATAATGCCAAAGATCAAACATGAAATTCGAGGGAATCTTTCTTGTGCATGTGTATGTGTGCGAGTATATGTGCTAGCTTTTATTCAGGTCTATATGCATGTACGCATGCGCCTGTGTGGGTGTGTGTGTGTGGGTAGGTGGGTGGGTGTGTGTGGGCAGGTGGGTGGTTGGGTAGGTAAGCGGGTGGGTGGGTAGGTAATTGGGTGGGTGAGTGGGTGGGTGGGTGTGGATGGGTGAGTGAGTGAGTGTGTGTGTGTGTGTGTGTGTGTGTGTGTGTGTGTGTGTGTGTGAACTCAGAAGATTTCAAAAAACGAACTGAAAAAATATTCGATGGATCAAAAAATTTGCAAAAGTTCAAGAATTTCAAAAACGTCAAAAATAATGTTCACAATTATCAAAAAATGTCACAAGTTTAAATTAAAAAATAAAAATTATAGCAAATCCAAAATGGCATAGTCCGTTTATCTTCCATGCTAGAGAATATTCATGCACATATTTCTATATATATTATTTTTCGTCCAGGTTGCAATCTCTCAAAAAGAAAAAAATCGTCAATCCTTCTGCGCTCGTAATTTTGACGTCCAATTTAATTTGCACGAAATTCGCCGTTACCTTGATCCTCAGCCCGCGCCATGGGGTCGACGAGAATAGTGGAAGCCCCATAAGATCACAGGAAAAATTGGTCAGTACTCCAACCTTACGTAAATATCAGAGCTTTCTCGGCAGGACATAGGCTTTTCCCGCTACCACCCATTGCTGGACGAATTAGGAATTTTACTAACTCGGATAGTCGTATTTAATTTTAAGCCCGAAACCCTAGGAGTCATTACAGTCTCCAGTTCCGTTGCGTGTATTAAATTACAGAATACCCAACGAATCATGCAATCTATATCGCTCTTTCTCGAGGGTCGACTAGGCGCATTACGGAATATGTGTGCGTTCCAATGGGATTATCCGATTGTACGGAGAAATTTACAGTGGGAATGTGAAGGTGATAGGAAAAGAAATCTCAGGGAGGATTTGGAAAAAAAAAAAAATTGAAAATCCAAAAACTGAAAATTTAACAAAAATGGAAAATTCGAAAAAATAGAGCTTTTCTCCTTCCATGTGTGTGTGTGTGTGAGTGAGTGGGTTGGTGGGTAGACAAGTGAATGGGTGGGTGAGTGGGTGGGTGGGTAAGTGGGTGGGTGTGTGGGTAGGTGAGTGGGTAAGTGGGTAGGTGGGTGTGTTTGTGTGCTATACTTTGCATAATTCACAATTGGCACCCCTTTTCTCCACATACTCACATATAATTACTAATTACCATCATCCAACGCTTCGAAAATCTTGAACAGTTTGATGAAAAAAAAATCACTACAAATTTTTAATGAGCCCTCATAACGTGAACCCTAATTATTGGCCTTTTTTTAATTTACCCCTCACCGGAAGTTTTACGAGTAGCTCATTATGATTCTCGGCGTTATCATGTTACCGATTACAGCCAATTATTCATGGACTTGGGAATGGTACCGTTGAATGCACATCAAAGTGTTTTTTTTCCTAATTAGATCCTTCGATAGTCAAGGTTTATACTATTCCGGAATTTCGTCTGAGGTTGCCCTTAAAAATTTTGAAAATTTTGAAAATTTTGAAAATTTTGAAAATTTAGAAATGTTGCAAAATTCATTAATTTTTGAAAATTTTGAAGAATTTTTCAAATCTCCAAATGGTTGTCAATATTGCAAAAGCATCAATTGCTTACCATTTTTTTTAATTCCCAAAAAAAAAAAAATTTTAACTGAAAAACGAATACTCACACACTTTTCCCTAATTACCCAATTATTAATGCACTGGGGCACAGTACCGTTGAGTAGCTCGGCAAGTTTTTTTTCCCTAATTAGATCCTTCGATCGTCAAGGTTTATATTGTTTCATTACATCTCCCACTCTTTTTTTTTCTCTCATTTGAGTCCCTAATTTGGCGTAGCAGCTGCCCAGTATCCAGTGAGCACTAATTAAAACACCTAATTGTGGCCATTAACGCGAAAGCGACGCGGCCCGTCGACGTTTATACGTATGTAGTGCGGCTTGAAAGCAATATCTACTCAACTCCCCTTTTCTTCCACCCTCCCGCCCCCCCCCCAACCTCCAGCCGCAGCATCTATCGCCCACCAAAACTAGCGGCTTTTCACTTGTCAAGCGCTATAAATAACTTCCAATTAGCATTTCTCGGCATCTCGATTGAAACGGAGTGTTCTCAGTCATTTACGGGAGTAATAAGAAGAAAATTACAAACAAAATGCATAATTACAATGTTTAAGAACGAAAAAATATCGGCTGACCCAAATTGCCCCCATGTACCCGCGAAGGTAGAAATAGGTTAATACCTTCATTACGACAGGCTGCAGTTGATTATTGACAGAAGTCACATTGAGTATCTCCCGGTGTCATCGGAATCCACGTCTGGCCTCTATATAGTCTATGAGCCGATACTCAAGGGAGAGGGGGAGGGGGGGGGGGGGAGAATTTGAGGGGTGAATTGGGATGGAGTGGGGATGGCAGTGGGACGAGAGCAATTGGAATCTAAATTCCTCCTGCTCGCCTCCTATATCCCGGAATTTGACTGTTTCCCTTCTCCCTTCGACGGCCCGTGTCTACTGCAGGCGGTTAATCAGAACTGCAGTCGATGCAGGACACTGCATTTCGATTAACCTTGCTTATTGAAGGTAATGGCAAATGAATTAATTCAGCGTCATCTCAATTTTTAAACCCACACTGGCGCGTCTGCCGGGCCGTGTCCGTCAACTCGTATTGTGAGCGCAACTAGAGTGGTTGGAGCGCGCCTACTTTTGCACGCGCTCAGAAGACGATGCTGAGCAAACTAAGGGAGCTACAACAAAATAGTTGAAATAAAAAAGGTGTGTTGTCAAAAACCGCATATATAATTCCTATTCAGAATTTGCCATATATATAGTAGTTTTTGAGATATTTTTGCATCTACAAATCGTCAGGTGTTGTCTGTCCAGAGCTGAATGTCAGCTGGCTCTTTGATGGAGGTATCACCATAGTTTCCTCGTATTCAGATAAAAATCATAATAAAGCTCTGTGAAACCAATAAATACTCCCCTTTCACCCTTTCGCTCCGCGTAACAACACTATTCTCGTCTAATCCGATCGTTGCTTACGCGAGCATTATGCGGCTATAGAAATTTTGCGGTAGCCGCACGGGTGTGGCATGTGATCGCATGTCGGTTGGACGTTTAACACGTACGGTTAACACTGGGGCAAATGAGTGAGCGAGAGAGTGTGCATTTGTATATATGTGTGTGTGTGTGTGTGTGTGGAGCTGGAGATGAGAGAGCGGGGGAGTCTCCCTGGAACAAGCCATCGTTTTCAACTATGTGCGATACGACGTCGTGGCCAAGTTGTATGCCAACACAATGACGCTATAATGACTAATGATCATATCATTTAATTAACATCGTACCTAACTAGACTAGCTTCATTAGCTTGGAAAGCACCATACCTCTAGACGATGTATAACGCCCAAACCCCCTCCCCCCCCCTCCCACCCACCCACCCCCTTCGCAAAACCATACGCTTATTATGTATCCATCGTACCGTCAATTGTCTCTGTACTCGTGTTAAAGCCTTGGGTGTTATATGACCAACATGGTGATATTGGTTATACTCACTGGCCTGACCTGCTTCAGTATGTGGGTGGAAATTGTCGGCCTAGATGGGACTCACGAGGCGCGTTAAATTCTGCAGTTGGACACCGGGTGTCGGGTATCATGGCAGGGAGGGGGTGGTGGGGGAGGGGGGGGAGGGGTAGCTCGTTTTTGCTCACTACGAGGCGATTTTCACAATTGCCTGGTCGATATAAAATCGCACATTCATAAGTTTCAGGGCAAATCCTCGGGTTGCTGCAATTTAGCGATTTCGACATTTGAATTTCCCGCAGTTAGGCGCACTTCCGTAACGCGCTTCCGGTACGTTGCGGTTTTTCACGTATATCTTGGAATCTATGAGGTGTATGGAGATTTTTGTATAGAGCTTTTATGTAGATTTCATGTCGATCTACAAGATGGGTATGAGATAATTTTTAAATAAATTATAGCGACAATTTTATGGATCAACATTCAGTTGTTGAAAATTTGGTCGCACATTGTCAGTAATTCTCATCGCGAATCGTTCATGGGATTTTGCTTTTATGACAATGGGATGATGGGTATCCTGACAATTTCACGATGGGGGGCGTATCCAATAACAGGTGCCCATGTAGTCGGATACGTCATCGCATCTATTTTACCTGTTTACTTATGATAATCCAGCAATTACGGGATGTATCGACTAGCGCTCGCCCAAGCTTCTGATTTATTTCAACATTAATCACGTTAATGATGCGCCTCTATCCCCCACTCTCGATTCCAGTCTCTCTTTTACCCCCTTTGCCGGCCCACCTCAGGTATTGGGGGGGGGGGGGGGGGGTGAGCGAGAGGGAGAGAGTCGAAGGGAAAAGCGGCAGTTCGATCAAGATCGATTGTTACAATTACTAATGCTCGCTTTGGGGGAGCTCCTACGTCGGGCGTTTTCAGTGACAGATGTAGTTTGTGAATTATTGCGTCTCTAATGGCTCTGATATTTTTTTGCATTATCGGATCAAGCTAGGATATGTAGAATTGTTGGATGTGAATTGATGTAAGTGTTGGTAAATTCCGGAAAATTTTGAAAACTAAAACTTCCCCGTAAAACCACTCATTAATGAATTGAAATGTCACAAGCCAGGTGGAGAATTGGGAGCGTGAACGATGGGATCAATCCTGGTCCGACCTTCGATGCCGAAGCTTGGGCTTGATAGCTTCGACATAGCTTCATCCCATGTATAAGCCTAGATCAAACGAAGCTTAGTTATATCAAAGATATCCAAGCATTGTTGGCTCACCTTGTGCCAAGCTTGGCTCAATCTTAGCGTCCCTAGCGTTGGTCCACAGGCAGAATCCAATCTACGTCCAATATTGGATACATACATACATCCAAGCTTCCTAGAATCATCCAAACCCAAGCTTCAGAAACCATGTTGTGCTAAGCTTGGTCCGAGCTCAGCTTTGTTAGCTTTGAATCTTAGCTTTAACAAGCATGAATCCCGGATTGCTCATACCATCTAAACCCAAGGTTCTGAACTAAGGTTGAACTAAGCTGGATTGAAGCATATTTTTCCTAGTTTCGATTTACCGACTTCAGCGAAACTCTGCTTAATATTGGATTCATATATAAATCCGGGATTGCTGCACCACCTAGACCCAAGCTTGGAAACGAATGTTCAACTAAGCTTGGTCCAACCTCAATGTTCCTATCTTCGAAGTTTGAACCAAGATAAATTTTGTAGCTTGGACCAAGATTAATTTCGATGCTTCGACCACGAGAAACTTTGGAACTTGGACGAAAAGGAATTTCGAGGCTTGTACCAAGATAAAGTCCGAAGCTTGAATGAAGATAAAGTTCGAAGCTTGTATTAACCTACGTAACCAAGCTAGGACTAAGCTTATTCTCTAAGCTGGGATTGGCGTTACATTCGCATGTTCTGCACAGATTGACCAAGGCTTCAACACACAGCTTTGGCAAAGGTTAGCCAAGCCTCGTCCAAGCTTTGATCAAGCTTCATCACATGGTTAATTCCCACCTGGGAGCTCGTACGCTCACACCCATGTTCCATTTTTTTCTTCTAATTACCTCTGCGATTATAATCAGCAACTGAATTTGATCACTCATTCGGGTAGGTTGACAATTAAAACAGCATAAATTAAAGGGAACAATGTTAATGTCGTAGCGGTAAAGACGGGAAACTAAAACCAATGGTAGAAAGCGGTCACTAATGAGATCCTTCGTTTTGCATTGTAGGAACGTCAGCGGTAGAGAAGGGGGTGGCGGGTGGATGCTTAAACTTGGCGTTGATTTTAATCGCATTATTGATCAACCATTTAGTACTTTTATTTAGTCGGAAAATACCGCAGACCATTATCTCCAGAATTTTCATAATCAAAATGTAGGAGAGGGTGGGGCATAATGGGGGGAGGGGGAGGGGGTGGGGATGAAACGGACATCAATTGAAAATAAATGAAGTCAACTCACGCTTCGCACAAACGATCATCGTTATCAAAAAAATTGGCGGAGTTCATGTTGCTTTGAGATACGGGCGGGAGGGGGTGGGGGGGGGGAGGAGTAAATCCGGTAGTTTGAACATATGTGTTTATTTAAATTTGTTAAATTCACCTACAGTATACGATGTCCTATAATTCCGAAATTCATAGATCACTCCACCCCCTCCCTCCCCCCCGCTTCCAAATTTTCCAATCAGCTGAAAGCCGAAAAAAAAAATTGAATCAAATCACTGTTGGCACAAACGATGATCGGTGGGATATCAAAAAAAGTCGTCGGTTTTAATATCTTTTTGAAATAACGAATTATTACCCTGAGAACCGTACAAGAGTAGGAGGGTGCGGGGGGGGGGGCGGGTGGGTGGTATATCCGGCATTTCGATTTGTGTCAGAACAGCGTGAAATAAAATAGTGCCATGGAAATGGAAAAAATCGGTCCGTTCAGCTTAAAATTACAGTCGCTGGGGATTTTTTTCCAGCGAAAATAGCGTGTGGGCGGGTGGGTGGGCCGGTGAGGGGTGGTAGGGGGTTGGTGGATTTTTGCAGGTTTGGGGTGTGAGTGAGATAGATGAATAGAGATAGATGGAAAAATAGGAGGATGCAGGAGGCAAGAGGGCTGAAGTATGGCAAAAAAAGGGTCCAAAAAAAAGTGGGATGGCGGCAGGGGGGTGGGGGGGTGGGGATCTCCCTTTTTGTTCGCAAAAAAATCCATACAATCCGATCAGGAACAATGTATACGTGCGAATGGCCGATTGTCTGTGTTTGGCGCTTATACACTTTGATGCAGAAGCCACATCTAGGAGAGTGCACTGATATTACACAGGCTGGTTAAGGATGTAATGGATGCTTTGTAAAAAATGTCACAAAAAAATTCAATTTTTTTCATTTCAGTTGCGGACAACAATAAATGCTTTTTTGAATGCTTGGTATAGAAAAATTTTACGACTCTCACTTTGTCCATTACGAATACCAAAATTTTGTTTTTTTTTACCACTAGCGTGAAAATTTTTTTTTAATTAGAAAATGCATTGCAATATCTAATATTATAGGAGTTCATGTAAGCATTTAAGGTATATTTTCGAACTAACACACACACACGCACACACAACCCCACCCAACCACCCACCAACCCAACCGCCCACCCACCCAACCACCCACCCACCCAACCACCCAACCCCACACACACACACCCGCCCACCCACCCAACCCCACCCACACACACACACACCCACCCACCCACCTACCCATCGAGCCTCACACGGACACACACACATACTTACCTGTACCGGTACCATTACATTACACATCAACCATATATTAATAATAATTACGTAGAACCTCACATACAGGTCATCAGCCCCATAAATCATAAAGTTCCTATCAATTAAAAGAAAAAGTAATTCCAAGCATCCCATCACTCCCCATAAGATTCACGATAAAATTTACCATCATTGGATAAACCACCCGCGCGAGATCGGAAGCAGCCGATAAAATGTATCGAAAAGCGCCTCATCGATTGGCTAACGACGTGTACAATCGAAAAAAATTCGTTATGAATAGTATTCCCTACGAGCCAAGCAAATCGAGTTGTCCTATTGCGAGTCATGATGGGTGGACTTTTGGGTTCGAGACAGACGAGAGATTTATGCACGCGGGGCGGGGGGGGGGGGGGGGAGGCACCTTTGCCTGTACGTGCTTTGCCAATCTACCAATCAACTGGCTCCAATACTCATCAGTTTTTTTTTCACCAACTCTCCTGCACCTCATGCACATCCCTCCCCCTACCCGCCACCCATCCGCGATCGCCCCCCCCCCCCATCAACAGGCCACCAGCAGCCGCGCCACCGGGTCCATTTTTTTCGCTCAGAAACTCGAACTCGTGATGCAATTATAATCCAGCTTTATGAAAAAAGAAAAAAAAATGCATCGCAAATGTGATTGAGCAGCGATACGCTAGTGAGATTGTCGTTGGCTCAGCGGGGTCGGGGGGGAGGGAGAAAAATTGGGAAAGGGTGTATATGAGGGATTGGTCAAAGCACTCCTTCTCTGGTACTGATAGTAAATTAGGGGGAGGAGGGAAGTAAGTATATTGGTGGAAATATGACGTTTCAAAACCGAAATTTCAAAACTTCAAATTAAACGTCAGAAAATTTTCGAAATCTTCGCAATTTCCAAAATTTCAGGAATTTCCAAAAATTTTCAAAATTTCCAAAATTTCCAAAATTTCCAAAATTTCTAAAATTTCCAAAATTTCCAAAATTTCCAAAATTTCCAAAACATCGAAATCTTTCAACCCTGCGAAAAGCTAGCAGTGGTCGACCTTGAAAATCAATGTTCCCCAAAAGTCAAGAAAAAATCAAGAAATTTAAAATTTTGTAAAAAAAAATGATTATGTCAAACCCATTTTCAATAACTAAAAAAATAATTTGCATTAATTTCCCGAGAAATCCGAGCGGCGCAACTGGATGAAAGGGGTTTCTAACCCTTTCATTTTCACGGTATAATACCAGGCTGGCCTTATGTATCGCATGTTCCACAACAGCGATTGTTACTGTACGTCGCAATTGAACTTTCAACCCCTTTTATCGAGTCACACGATGGACAACTCGCAACATAAATATGTGAAGAGTACGTTCAATTCGCTGTATAAAACGACTGAAAATTTGATTAAACAACGAAACATGCATGTTTATAATTAGACTCGATAAATGAATTCTCATGAAACTGAGTAAGTCCACGTAATACGGCGAGCTTTTTGCGAGCTTTTTCATGGGGGAAACGTTGACGTGGTGTTCATCGAGACGTTATATTGTTCGGAGAGCTAGAGTGATAAATTTCCGTTCGATACTGACGGACATGTTGAAAATCTGGGGGTTGCTTCGGGCGCAATTATGGGGATATTAATTATGAAGTTAATTACTGCCCCCCCCCCCTTCACCGCCACATAAGAACATGGATTTGAGACAATTTTCTGCTCGGATTATTTTAGATATTCATCTGGAAAATGATGCCCATTGGTGGTGAAAAGTCAGCCATTAGACAAATTTGGGAAGGGGAGGGGGGATTCTAGAAATTGGCGATTTTTAAAAATTTCCAAAATTTGAAAAAATTTCAAAAATTCCCAAAATTTCCAAATTTTGACAATTTTGACAATTTCGAAAATTTCAAAAATTTCAAAAATTTCAAAAATTTCAAAAAGTTCAAAAATTCCAAAAATTTCAAAAATTTCAAAGTTCCCAAAATCTCAAAAATTCCCAAGATCTCAAA
Source organism: Asobara japonica (assembly GCA_026005395.1). Classification (NCBI taxonomy): domain Eukaryota; kingdom Metazoa; phylum Arthropoda; class Insecta; order Hymenoptera; family Braconidae; genus Asobara; species Asobara japonica. The sequence continues at coordinate 4,232,305 of BQMI01000298.1, read as the reverse complement.
AATTCCCAAAATCTCAAAAATTCTGAAAATCTCAAAAATTTCCAAAATCCAAAAAATCGACAAATTTCAAAACTTTTACTGTCGAACAATTTTCGCAAAAAAAAATCGAAAATTATGGAATCTTCGAAGCCCTTTAAATGAAAAGCAACTCCGCAAAATGTAGTTGTGCTCTCAACAATTGTTGACGATTTTGAATAATTTGCAAAAGTCACCCCAATAGTATCAATTTTTTTCATCCTCAATTTGCAACCCTTTCCACCACAACGACATCAGCTCGTTTCTTTTCTAATTAGTAACGGGATCCCGCCCAGTTGTTTATTCCTCCCTCCCCCTTTTTTTTCATTTCATTTCAGCGTCTAATGAGGAAGGAAATGCGAGGGCCGCTTTCCCCAAGATATATACATATCTTTATACATCCATTTTTTTTATTCCACTATACGGTCAGTCCGTATAATTGTTGCCGAGTAAAATTCCCTGGGATCTTTCCAGAGGCCGCACGTGCGCCTCAAAACGACTTTGGGATAGCATTGTCCACCTCAAAAGAGATGCATTATTCAAGTGAGGAGAGCTCCCCAGAGCTCCACAACTCAATAAAAATGTTTTGTGCGAAAAACTCGTTATAGAAGTTGTTTTTCCAAAATCCTTAAAATTTAATTTTCCACAATTACCACAATTACAGAGTATTTTTCATAAATTATCATAATGGTCCAGAGGTCTGAAGGAAATTTCTATAAGCATCCCGCAAAGAGGAAATTTTTTGGTTTTCATCAAAAAAAATTTTTTTCTGCGAATTCCTTGTGAGAACATTTTTTTCGATGAGACCTGAAGTAAAAAGGAAATTGGTGACAGAGTGGGTGGCAGAGTGGGTGGGTGAGTGGGTGGGTGGTTGGGTGGATTGTTGGGTGGCAGAGTATGTGTGTGCTTGTGTGTGTGTGTGTGCGTGTGTGTGTGTGTGCATATATCTTCATGGATATATGCTTAAACTACACAAAGTATGAATCAATCTTAATTGTTTCTGAAGCTCTGTGAAGAAAACACTTGAAAATATGGAAAAATGTGTTAAGAAAAAGTTGTTCCCTCCACTATTCTACAGATATTCGGTTAAACAACTTTTTCTCGCACTTTCACCAATCACGATATATCGCAAGTCGAAACTGGAAGAAGACGGAACACAATCAATGAACACTACCAGTGCAATACCATAAACCCTTGCAATATTTTTGTTTCTTGCATAATATTGCAAAAAAAAAATTGTATAACAGAGCAGTGATTGGAGAATTGAGCCCGAGCTGTGTTTTTTTTTTAAATTATTTTTGGATTTTCGAGGGACTAAAAATAGTGCTGAACGCAGTGAGGTAGACAGTGGGCGCATTCACCTCCAGGTGTCCTTACCCAGTGCAGACGCCCATGACACAACCTCATAATTAAACGCACATTCATATTTTTTCCCCCCCTTTATCTCCAGTAATTGCACAAGACTTTAACATTACGATAACAGGTAATTATGCAGTGTCTCCATTTATTCCGCATTATCGAGGTAATGAATCGCCCTTGCGCCGGGCGATTATGATATATGTCAATATTGTATTTTTTTGAATAATAAGTGAATATTTTGCGGACAGTAATGGGCAAAATCATTGATGGAGGAGGTATTTATTGCAAAACATGGAGATGAAATTTACTGTTCATTGGACTTTTCATACGTAAGGAGAAAATCTCATTAACTAATGGAGTCACTGTAATATATGAAAGGAGGGGGGGGGGGGAAGGGGGCCAGGAAAACTTTCAGTGCTCACAGCCTCCGACCCACCCACCCACCCAGGCACCTAACCCCACCCACCCACCCAGCCAGACACCTAACCCCACCCACCCACCCAGACACCTAACCCCACCCACCCATCCAGACACCTAACCCCACCCACCCACTCAGACACCTACCCCACCCGCCCAACCAGACCCCCCCCCCTCGACACACACACACACACATATCTTGTTAAAAATGATCAGAAATGTTATAAAACGTTGAGATATATTGAAATAATAAGAAATTCCAGGCATTTAAGGGGACGAAAGGCGTAATGGAGCATGAGTACAAAATGGAATGGGAAATGTCTCCTCGAAATATCATAATCAAAGATTCTTTGTGCTACACAAACCCCAAAATATCGCAATTCCCATCTAAATACGCCACCTACATTACCCATTATGAAGAAATAAGAAAAATTTGTATTCCGCATAGAGCCCGAGGTGCTTAGCATCCCGTCGCAGTCACTGGTAATTGTAATAATTGTTATTATTCGGTGTATAATTAACGCGAGACTCGCAGTCCCTCTGTTAGAGAAGAGTAAGGAGGCGAAAGAAAGATGGGAAGAAAATCCAAGTGGTGGGAGAAAATGCGAGGATGGCACGAGAAGGTCTCAGACGAAAAGTTTAAGCATAGAAGCCCGGAGGCCATTTGCATAATTAATTAAAGAAGGAGTAGAGTTCTCAACAGATTTTCATTCTACTGTTGCGACCTGGACCAAATTCATTTTTACTCGGGGTCCACTCTTGCTTTATGTACCGAATACTAATATTTAAAAAAAAATGTGTCTTAATGTCTGTTGGTGTGTGTGTGTGTGTGTGTGTATGTGTGTGTATGTATGTGTGTATGAACTAATAGTTTCCAAGTGTTGATGGTTGTCACAATGTCGACAGTTGTCAAAATTGTCAGAGTTGTCAAAATTGTCACAGTTGTCAAAATATTGACAGTTGTCAAAATATTGACCGTGACTGAACATTGACACTTCAGTCTTCAGTTTTGACAACTCTGAATCTCTGATGGTTCAAAACTTCTTGCAACTGTCAATTCTGCGCGGCTGTGACTAGGGAGCCATGATTTTTTGACGGCTGTCAGTTTTTGACACCTGTCAATTTTGACAGCTGTTAGTTGACACGTGTCAATTTTTGACAATCAAAAAGTTTGAAATTGCATTTTTTGACAAGTTGTCATATTGATGTGAAATGTCACTCTGAGAGCTGTTGACAACTGTCAATTTTTGACAACTGCATACTTTGACACCCTCGACTTCCGATAACTCTTAAGAACTGATAACTGATACTGGACCACTGTTAGCTATTAAAAAATTTCAACATTTGACAGCTGTCAACTCATGACAGTCCAGAAATGCTAAACTTCATTGATGGATAACTTTTTTGTGAAGTGTCGGATCGAAAATTTTTTTTCGACTTTTCGATTTGGAATTCAATTCTTAACTCATTATTTCAGGCTAACTCCACTTCTGGGACACCCTGTATAGCAGAGAAATGGGAGAATTCACGACTGGGGAGGGTAGGCAAGACTCGGGGTTGGATGGAACCGAGGGGGGTAAATGTAATTAATTATCCCAGTAATGACTCTGACTGATGAGCGGCTGGACAAGTCCAGCAGGGTCGCAATAGGAGAGACGGTAGTGATGGGCTTGAATCGAGTTTAGTCTGTACAATAATGGGCGAGGAGGAAAAATTGTCATTGGAATTTTTTTCGGGCTAGTTATTAAGAGGGAAGTGGATGTTTAGGGCAGACTACAGAGACCGACAATTTTTTTATATAAAAAATTAGACTCGAGAATTTTATTAAAAAAAAAAAAAATTATGTCTCAAATTTCATCATTGGGACCTTTTGGGGGATCCTCCAGATGCAGAAATGCCCAAAATTTTGAAAATAAAAAAAAAATGGAAAATAAACAAAATTTCTTTTCTAACTTGAGTAGGAAATTTCAATAATTGTTTGCCATCTCATCCCATTTTTAATTCAATCCTAGCGAGTCCGGCGAGACACCGGCCTGACTGAGGGATATACGAGTTGGAGGGCCTGTGCATGACAACGTAGATTTATTTTTATTAATTTTTTTTTTTTATTCACACTGTATCCTCAACCATCTCTCTTTCTCCACATTGCACAGGCACTACTGCGCGATTCCCCCCGGGGCCTGGACGAGGTGTTTTAATATTTTAATAGGACGATGGAATGGACGGTTTCGTGACTCGGCGTTTTATAATGATATTCTCCCAGGCGTTTCTGTTTTCGATATAAAACGCGTGTTATACCTTGACTTTTGTAACACCATTTCATGTTAACACTTCTGAAAAATAAAGAATGGTCAGCTTTCACAGGCCGCTTTATTAGCATTAAGGTGCTCGCCACCCGTCTACCCACATTTTCTCCTTAACTATGAATGCTACGAAAAAAGTGATTTAAGATAAATGATACATCTTGATACAAGGAACAAAATTTGTTTCAACCATTTTGCTCTATCTTGATCTGTTATCAAGATATTTTGATATAAACCAAAAATCTTGAGTCCCCAAAAATTTGAACAAAATCCATAATTTCCAAGTTTTTTAATTTTAAATAGTTTGAAATTTTTGAGGCATTCAAAAATTGAGAGCTTGAAGAGTCTCTAAAAAATATCAAAAGCTCAAAAAATTGCGAAAAGCATAGAAAAATGGCATAGGCGCCGCAAATAGTCAAGCGGCATTTAAATCGTATTAATGATTAACAACTTTAGGGAGTGATTGGGGAACCGGCGAAAGCGTATGACTCATATCACCTCCCGTCTTTCATTAAGTCCCTCATCTGCGTGCCTCATTCTCCTCTTTCATTTCATCCGTCACCTCCCACATTCTGCTGGGCCTTCGTCCTTCGATTGCATTCGCCCCTTCGGCAATTTTAATAGCACGAAACGACCAGCTCAAAGTCTAATTTACTGCATGCTTTCAATGTTTACATCGTGCACGTGATGTCAAGTGCATGGGGAAAATTTTTAGGCAAAAATTGCACTTTCCTTGAGTTACTTTGTACTGTGGCCATTTGAGCTATAGTTATATACAAAGGTTGCGATACCACCCACTCACCCACTCACCCACTCACCCAATCACCCACTCACCCACTCATCCACCCATTCACCCACCCGCTCACCCACCCACCCGCTCACCCACCCACTCACCCACTCACCCACCCACTCACCCACCCACGCACCCACCCACAGACACACATACACCCACCCACCCACTCACACATACACACACACACACACACTTGGATACGGACATATACGTACTCTGAAGTGCTTATGGGTATTTACAAATACATACACGCAGAGGCCCATAGATACACACACATACACACATAAAACTGTTTAAAAAAATGTGTACGTGTGCTTGCAGCTGTTGGGACAAAAGAAATCTGTTTCTCAATTCGCAGGGTCGACAGAGGTCCGGCATACCATGCATTCCAGTAACCCCCCCCCCCTCCGGCCTCCCGTCCCCTCCCACTCTTCCAAACAGTTTCTCCTATCGCGGACCGCGAATTGCGATATATGTGGAGAGTATGCGTCAATGTGAACCGAGAGGAAAGTGCCGAGACATTGTAATTAACGAAAAAAAATCCGCATTGCACAATTAATTTGTAGTTATAATGGCACATGTTTCCAGGGAAGATTAAAAATAGAAATGCACCAATGAAATTAGTGGGAAGAAGAATGCAGTGTGATTAATGAACTGAAAAGATACAATTAAGAGAGGAAATGGGTAAGTATTCGTACAATAAATTGGAATGAGTAAGGAAGGGACAATTTGAATGTACAATTTATTCCACAGATGTTTTCAACACACACACACACACACACACACATAAAATTTGATGAAATCTATAAAAATTAGCATCTCAGATTGCGAAATCGGAATATATTTAGCGTACCCTGATTACTAATTTATTGCGAGGCATACGAAGGGGAGGGTGGTAAAGGGGGTGGTGGGGGGGGGGAGAACTTGGAAATTAGTGTAGCATAATGAGGTGAGCTGTTGTATATCACATTACGCTGATCGATCAATTCGAGCGCCTCGTAATCATGTAGCTTCGATATTATGAACTAGGGCGAAGGGGGGGGGGGGGGGTGCAGGGGGTGCTGGAGGGAGACAGTGAGATTGATTTTAGAGCGGGATAACTCTTTCGGCGAGGGTGTCTCGGGGATACAAAAAATCAATAAGTACCACGGGGTCAATTAGCGTCGACGGACAATTATCGGTGCATGTGTGAGTCATGAGGGGGAGAGTACTTTTTTTTTGGTTCGTGCAGCTGCAATCCGGCTTAATAAAAAAAATTTGCAACCTATAATTAGCGGCTTAATTCACATTTGTGGTCTTGCGAATTCGGCAGAATGTTTTGCAAACTCAATACAATAAAATGAGGGAAACAAAAGTCCCGTAATTTCCTGCTCTCGGTCTAATTTTTGGCTGAAAAATCTGTTTTATTTTAATGACATTCAAAAAGTTCAGATGTGTGGATTATGTAATACATATATATGTTATTATTAGGAGGGGGGGGGGTTCCATTTATACCAAAATATCTGGAGAACGGCTAGAGATACGAGAAAAAGTTTCAAACAAACTTTGTTCCTCGTGCAAAACTGCACATTTTTTGTTATACATGTTTTTTTCTAACATTCATAGTTTAGGCGTAAATGTGGGTGGAGCATGGCGGACGGCGTGCGAGCGCTGGGACGCGACCACCGCGGACTCCCCAGGATTTTGCGCGAAAAGGAGCGGACATGGAGAAAAAATCCCATAACAAAAAATGTTCGGCATGAAAAATGGCATCAATCAAGTTATATGATTTTTTCACGTATTTCCAATAGTTTACATGGTATTAGGGCTTATATGCAACGGGGAGAAGTGAGCTTGCATTCCGTCCGAAAATCAACCCCCGTTTTGTCAGAAAGTATTAGAGATAGGGATATCATTGATATGACATAAATAATTCCCCAAGTAACGGAGAATATTTTGTATTTAGAACTTTTTTCTCTATCTCCATTATTTAAGCGAATCGCTCACTTCCAATATTTTTGGGTCACCTTTTTATTGTTTTCAGTTGGCACAAAAGTTAATGCAAAAATTAATTTTAAGCAGTTTGACATTAAATTGTCCATCTACGATATTCATACGGGGAGAGTGATGGGAGAGAAAATTTATCAGTGAATAAAATTGTGGAGAAACCCTAGTTTCCACCCACGTTGACATCGGGTGAATGGAAGTGAACGAGGTGAACTTGGCCGACAAGAGTTTCAAGTTTTCTTGTTGGAAAATCCAACGCGCGCCTCCGTCGAGAGCGAAAGCCGTTTTCTCTCACTCCGTCCTTCTATTTCCGGAGCGTCGTGTGCGATTTGCTCCGTCTCTGTCTTCACTCCAACGAGCGGGATAAAATCGCTGAGCAAAGAAACATAATCCTGGATTTTCATGAGAAAAATCTGCGCTTTCCGATTGTCCCCTTCACCGACTACGTGGAATAATTATTCAGCTTCATGTGAAGCATTGTACTGGTGAATTAAGCTTAACAAACTAGGGAAAAATTTGGAAAAAAAAATTTGGAGAAAAAAATTTGGAAAAAAAAATTTGGAGAAAAAAATTTGGAAAAAAAAATTTGGAAAAAAAATAAAAAAAAAAAAAACTTGGAAAACAAAATTTGGAAAAAAAATTTGGAAATTTTCTGGAATTAAAAAAAAAATGGATTTTGGGAGAATTTGGAGTTGAAAAGATTGAAGATATTGAGAATAGCATTGTGCGATTCCTTCCGCCGAAACTCCTGCAAAAATTACTCAGTCTAGTGTGAATCACTGGAAAAGTGGTGAATAAATTAGCTTGACGGATATGCAGCAATATTTAAGAGCCGCTGAATGACACATCCTGCGCGTTAAAAGCTTTCTCGTGCATCCAAAAGCTCAACCTCTACTTTTCACTCAGAAATAAACGAATCGGGCCCGGAAATAATTGAAGCGAATTCCAAATTCATTTTCTCGTGCACGGCATCAGGATTTTTAAAAATTCCGGCATCTACAAAAATTTCAAAAATTTCAAAAATTTCAAAAAATTCAAAAATTTCAAATCTCCAAAAATGCATCTTTCAAAAATAGTAAAAAAAACTATAGAAACGAAAGTTACAAAAAATGACAATTCCATTCATCACGCCTATTTTTCTCCCCGCCTAGACGACAGAGTTATCAATTTTTTCCACCCCTAACTCCACGAAGAAAATACAGAGGGAGATATATAGATGGGGCTGGCCTCGCACCTCCCAACGGAAAGCATGAATATGCAGTTTTCATCGTTAAGTATGCGGAGATTGCATTGCGATACAGTCACAGGGACCGTTCATTATTGTCCGTCGCCGTGTACACTCAACTCCTCCACCCAACATCCACCAGTCCTCCACCCCTCTCTCTCTCTCTCCCACTCACTCATACCATCTATATATATGAAGTGCCAGCAGAGGTAACTGCCAACACTAGCGAACGCAACTCGCATAACTAGTATTGTAAATTTCCGACACCACGTGCATTACGGGATTCATAGATTACAAAAATTTCCTCGAGCAATTATCACAACCATTTCGATAGCCATAAGTCACCGATAATGATAATTAGACCGTTGATTTAATTACCCGATTGCTGCATTTTTTGCCGCCCTTTAATAACAAATAGGCGAGCAAAAACCAATTGATTACCCTGACCGTAAAATTATGTGCCGTAAAATTATGTGTCGTAAAATTATGTATCGTAAAATTACGTATCGTAAAATGAGATCCTGGTCAAGAAAGTGAAGGAAGGTCGCCAGACCACTGCCGATCCTTCGAGATTCAATAGGGGTGGAGAGTTGTAGGATGGAAGGGGTTGTGCCTCGGGGGGGGGGGGGGGGGGGGGGGGGGGGGGGGGGGGGGAGGTATCACCGATGACGATCGGTACGAGTATGATAACGTTTCACCATTAGGGAAAGGGATCCTAATCACAGCTACAGCCAAATCAAGTACCCTCTGAGCAATTGTATTCGGTTGTTGTAGAAAACCATATAAAAAAATTATGCCCATGAATATGTGATAGGTTCATACGACAAACGTTGGCGTTCATTTGAGATTCAATGGGGGTAAAGAGAGCTGTAGCTCAAGGTGGAAAGGGTTGTGCCTCGGGGGGTTATCACCGTTGACAATCGGTACGAGGATGATAACGTTTCGACGTTAGTGGGTGGGCGGGCGGGGGGGGGGGACTGGGGGTGAATAAGTAGTTTAGTTCCGAGTGCATTTACGGGTGTGGATGGAAACCTCTGGGATGTCCGTATAGACAGGGAAAAGGGTGGGGATGAGAAGGAATACCCGAAGCTCGTCAGGCACATCGATGAGATGTCGCGTGGTGGGTAAATCCCAGAGCCTCGGAAAGAGGGAGTCTAGTGGAACGGGTGGGGGGCGGGGGAGGGGGGGGGGGAGGTGGGTGGGTGAGAGGGGAGGGTGGGAATAGGAAGCAAGAGACTACGTATTAAGGGGGTACACTCGCCGCTCATCCACGATCCCACACCCAACCCTCATCTCTCCTCGTCATTGTGCAAACAATGCTGCATATCGTCTCCATAATGAACGCCAGTAGCGTACATGCAAGTCGAGTCCCCATCAGAGTTCTAGTAATAATGAGCACGCAGATTATGCGTGGTGATTGGTGCTCGATGTATACTGATGTCGATGAGGCAGGATGGGGTAGGTGGGCGGGTGGGTGGGGAGGGGGGGGGGTCGGTGAATGGGAGGGGAGACGGGTTTGATGATGTGAAAAAAGTGTCTTTGATTGAGGCCGATTGTGGAGGAGATGGCTTTTGTGGGGGAATTTGTCATTTTTATCGATGCTCATACACGCAGATCAGAGCAATATGGAAGTTGGTTTGGGTGGTAAGTAGGTTTTCTGATTGTAGTAGTGATGGTCTAGGAAAAATGATGATGAGCGGCAAGTGGTGGGTCGGTAAGTGTAGCAATATGGGAGAATCAGAATGTCAATGAAGGTTCGCTTGAAAAGGGCCCACTTTGTCGATTGGAGCCTGGAGGCCCAGGCTACGTTTGTATCATCATCAATTCCACCTACAACAATGATTTATGCTTTTCCTATCAATATGTTGGGAACATTATTCTTAATTTAACCAGATGAAAGAGGGAAATCCTCTAAAGTAATCCTCTAGTAATTATGGTTTCAATCACTTGAAACTTTTGAAATTTCTATGTCTACAGAATTCGATTGATCGGTGGGCTGCAATTGGCCTGACCAAATCGTGGATAGTTAAGTGCTCGGGATGCATGTATCGAGTCACCCCACCAGCCCTCCATCGCCCCCTCCCCCCCCCCCCTTCTCCTCCCCCCCTGACTCGCCAACCTTACAGTTCGTATAACGCTGAAGTTGAATGCACCAATTAGAGGTCGCTCAGATTTTGTGGGCCAAGCTTGGAAACTCCAGGGATGCCTCTGAAGGACCTCGTCCGAGGCATTTGTCCACCCGCGCACCCCCCACCCACCACCCACCCACCGACTATGCGGATAACGATTCGATTCGAATCGACGGTTTTCGAATTAATGGAGGATAACGGGTAAGTGAACACTAGGTCGGGATCTTCAGTTTGAGTGATTTGTCCGGGAATTGAATTGAGGATAGTTTTTATTGATCTATGTGTGTGTGTGTGTGTGTGTTATTTGAGGTTTTTATAATTGAAGTATGAAGATGTGGGCGAATGTTTTGAATTTTTGTGGGAGCGAAATGTTGATAATGGGAAAATACGTAGGGCGGCGCATCGCTCACCATGCGAGCAATGACTCACTGGTGAAAAATTATTGTTGGGTGAGACAAGTGATTGATATCCCTGCAATTTGATTCACTATTGAACAGACTGTACCGCATGATTCTTGATATACGCTCTCATGCCATTAGTGCTAGTGGCAGCCATCCACACACATTAACCCCCCCTAACCACCCCACCCCCACCCCCTTCGCCGTTTCTCGAAGGCTTTCATCGTCCATCCATCCGACGGCCCGAGTTTAACGTAGTTGATATTATCCGCCTAGGTTAGCGACCAATAATCGAAGCGTTTTACAGGGCTGTTGACCGCTCCAACGAGCTTATCGACATGTAAAATTAAACACCATTATTAGCGGGACAAAAGAAGCTCAGTAGCGGCGGAATATCAGCTGGTACTCACATGTATCCCATACCCCAGCATGCTCAACTTCATTGTCCCGTGCTAGAGTTGAAGAAATACGTAATTGGGTATTGTGTATGGAACATAATAGTAAAATTGTAGGACATTAGTGAGCGTTTCGCGCGATATTTTGAAAGATTAGAATTTTTCAGAATAAATTTTGTTTTTAACATGAAAAATTGAGCAATTGAAATTTGAAACGCGATTAAGGAATCTGGACTTTTGGACATTTGAGGAAAAAAATGGTAACTAAAAATTTTGAAAAAATTTTGAAATTTTGAATTTTTGGCAAATAGAAAGTTTTGCAGCGTTCCGAAATTTTCAAAATAGAAGTTTTTTTGAATTTTAATTACGGAGGCTACAGGAAGTGGCAATACGTATGTGAGGGAATAAAACTATCAGCGCTCTTCCGCCTCATTGAAATCACTGTGTTTTTTAGCTGGGACAAAAATCCAAAGCTTAATTGGCCAACTTCATCAAACGTTCATTAACATCATACAAATGAATTGTATATTTGTTTTATTGCAAACATTTCTAATCAATTTCAGCGGAACTCAGCGCTTCTCACCCCATAGCCAATTTTTAAATATCCAACTGAAATTCCACAATTACTTTAATATTGACCCTTGACAGATTAACGTTGCAATATTACCTTTATTTTGGTTTAATTGAACCTTCCGATTGGCGAAATTTTTATTCTGGATCTGCGAAGCCAACATCACTTTCGAATAATACATGCACATTCCCAGATCATTTTTGGAAAATTCTGGGGGTGTGTGTGTGTGTGTGTATGTGGATGAGTGAGCGGGTGAGTTGGTGGGTGGGTGGGTGAGTTGGTGGGTGGGTGGGTGAGTTGGTGGGTGGGTGGGTGAGTTGATGGGTGGGTGGGTGAGTCGGTGATTGGATGGGTGGGTGAGCTAGTGGGTGGGTGGTTATGTGTGAGACTAGAAAATAAAATTTGTCAATACATATAGGAAAACTAATTTTTTCAATTTTTCCCCTCAAATCCTCGATGCATAAAGATTGGTCAACTTAACTGAACCATATTGACCAAATCCAAAAAATCCATGAAACGATTACAAGTTTCCAGCTGGCAGCATAAAGACATTCAAATTTTCTCCCCCTAAATCACTCGAAAAAAACAAAACGAAAATGCAGAATAAAAGGTATTACAAGTGGCATCTGAGTCTAACGCTATACTTTGATCACCATTGAAATGGTCCTACGGCTTTTCTCCCTTGATCGTGGTTAAAGGCTCAGGTGGAAAGAGAGTGGAAAAGCGAATAATCGTCTGACGCTGAGCCCTCCCCACTCCCCCGCCCTTTTTTATCCTCAACCCACCCACCCATCCTCCCTCCTCCGCACCCCCCCCCTCCCCCCAGCGTCTTTTTGCACCGCCATCCAGTCGGAACACGTTGACACGCTAGGGGAGGAAAAAATCACGGATAAAAAAGAGACAAGTAACACGAAGTACAGTGCACTTTCGGGGCTCTCAATATTTTTTTTCCAAATTTTGGAACTAATTTTTGTTTTTTGTACTTTTGGTTTTTTGTGGAAATTTTTGGAGAATTCAATTGTTTTTTTCGAAAAGTCTTTTCGAAATATCAGTGATTCCAAATTTTCAGCATTTGCCAAAATTTGAACATTTTTGGTATTTGAAAAAAAAAGAATTTTCAAAATTTTCTCAATCTCGAAAATTTTACAAAATCTCAACATACTTTCGACATGCAAAATTTTTCGACCTATAAATCTGTGCAATATCTAAAAACTGTTAAACTTTCCACGTTGTCCGTGCATCCACACAGCAGGTAAAAAAACTTGCCTGAAAAAAAGGTGGGGAGAGGGAGAGAAAAAAAACCAACGGGGAGGAAAGAATGAGAAGAAGCAAAATGGACCGTCCGACACTGACAGGAATTTACATCCTCTCGTGAGCAATCTGCGTGAGTGAATTGTGTCGTGTTACCGTCCGGAGAATTAGATCCGGAAAATCCGTAATAATTACTCGAGCGACGGTTACCGAAGTATCCCCTATCTGCCCATCTCCCACCCACTTCACCCCATCGCTTCTTTCGTTTTTTAGCCGACTCGTCGGCATGAGCCCGACCCCTCGACCGCGTTCTCTACCTCTCTCTCTCTCTCACTCTCTTCTTTTTCCTTTTTTTTTCATTTCTATTTTCTCACCCTTTCACACCGTCCCGTTCCGACGAGGCGCCGCGTGAAACATGAAAATAAATAATGATCCTGGGTGAGCACCGGAGACGAGCGACAGGGGGACTTTGTCTGATTGTGTGACAATGAAAATATTGTTTGCATTAAACGTCTACTTTTTCCGTATGCAAAGCTTTAAAAAATTGGAAATTTCATGAGCAATTTTAGGATGATATTCTGAAATGTAAGTTCAAATTTGATTTAAGGGACAACTGGAGAACCGAAAACCTTCCTGATTTTTATATTCCAGACCCACACACACACACACCTGCTCACCCACACATATGCATAAACCCACCCACCTACTCACACACGCACACACACACTTACCCACCCACCCACACTTACCCAAACACCCACCCACCCACTCACCCGCCCACCTACCCACTTACCTACCCACCCACTTACCCACCTACCTCCGCACCCACCTAACTACCCACCCACTTACCTACCTACCCACCCACCCACCTACCCACCCACTCACCCACCCACTCACTCACCCACCCACCCACTCATCTACCCACCCACCCACCCACCCACCCACCCACGCACCTACCCACCCACGCACCTACCCACTGACCCACCCACTTACCCACTCACCCACCCACCTAACATCGCTTATAAGTCAATTCTGTTCTCCATTTCCGTGTTCGATGGATTTCATGTCTGTGCTCTGAAAATCAATGTTTTTCCATCCGGCCCACCTCCTTAAGGCCTCCTTAAACCCCCATAGATCACTTTCAATTACGAAATTAACGATTAAACCATCAAAAAATACCCAACGCTTTCCTGAGACTTCAATAGCGTTCATAAGATTCATTAAAACACCACAAAGTGAATCGAAACGTAATGAAAATTCTCTTAATACTCCAGCGTAACGACTGAGACGCCATTTGTGTACTTTCCCACGAATAACCGCTTGGAGCATTAAGTACAAATGGGTATTGTCCACTCCGCTAATGTTAAATACAAAGGCGAGTGTAATTACATTTTCTAGCGTAGCTACGATTAATAATGATTTTGACGTATACACCAGCGAATTATTTATTTTCTTCAACTCCAAGTACGGACAATGAAATTAAGCGAAAGTGGTATGGGGTACACGATGTGAGTACATGCTTATGTTCCAGCGCTACTGAGCTGCTGTTGTCTGGCTAATCATCGTATTTAGGGGAGTCATTGATTTTTTCAGGATGTGAAGAATTTTCGAAATCCAAAGCTTTTTGGCGCAATGAGATTTTTGGCGCCGATTATTGGCTGTGATACTTTGGCGCCAATTTGGTATCAATTTTTTGCCGCCGTTTTGCTGTTGCCAATTCTTTGGCGCCAATTATTCGGTGTCAAAATTTTGGCGCCGATTATGCGGTAGTAATTTTTTTGGCGCCGAAATTTCGTGGTCAATTTTTTGACGCCAATTTTTCGGTGTGAATTTTTTGGCGCCGGTATTTTGGCGACAATTTTTTTGGCGCCATTTTTTCACAGTTTAAGAATTTGGAAAGCAACTTTTTTCCGAATAAAATCTTTTGGCGAGGGGCCTTGCGGGTATTATATTCCACCCACATGAGTCCTATATGCCCGCACTTGATCATTACGAATGCCAAAGGCTACTAATCGTCATCAGAGTCACATTCATCGTTGCGGTATCATACGGAATATAAAATTGGCCCCCTCGTATGCGCTCAATGGCAGCTTAATGATTATTTTCTCCTGGGGGATATAATGAGTAACGAGGCTCGGTGAGTGGCTCTTTCTAATGTTAACGTGTATTATAATGTTGATAGGGACACGGAGGCTCTCGGTGGAAAACATCACCTGTATGGGTGCATGTCAGAGTTTATGATGATGGTATAATCCAGCTGCAATGAGGAGTAATGAGGGATTCAGGTCAATGGTGGGGTAATGATGAATGGAGGCAATGAGCGTCAAGGATTCTAATATTCCCGCGGCAATGTCTATATACAATTGTTGCGCATTTTTTTTTTACAATGTTTGTAGGGTGAGCCGACCTCCCGAACATTTCGCGAGATAAGAATTTTCGCGGCTGTTTTCTAATTTCTTGATAACCGTTTTCTCAGAGTATTTTTTATGCCAATAATGATGACGGTTACCAGATCCTTATTAAATCGCAGTGCCCACAATTCATTGCGAGCGACGGTCGAGTTTGGTCTGCCACAAAAGCAATTATTGGAATCCGGTGGGGATAATAATTATGCCGCTCATCATTGCATCACCAAAAGCCATCCAATGATATTTGTCATGCGCTCAAAACCGCACAAATCCACCCACCACCCACATGGGTACTTTCTAGTCACATAGCCACATGGCTTGACTCGACTTTCATTGATTCTTACGGCAAAGCGGAATGCCATTTTTTAATTGGGAACTCATGGATTTAAAAAAATGAATTTTCGGAAATTTTGACTTTTGGAAATTTTGAGAATTTTAGAAAATTTTAGAAAAAATTTTTTTTTTGCGATTTTTTCAAAAATAAAAGTGACATTTTTTCTCGTGATTATGAATTTCTGCTCAAATTTTTACGAATTTGTTTCATATTAAAAAATGGAAAAATTTTCAGATCAGCTGCAGGCATGAAATGGACGTTCATTGATTCTTAAACCAAAGGGAATCAATAACAATAAAAAAATTATTATTTATGCCCCGTTGTGCCCACTGCTGTGCCATATTTTTATTTACGATAATGAGCGGCATTCCAACTGCCATGCGTGCCCGACCACAGTCCGAAATGTCAAAGGCTTTAATGACCGAGTAGAGTGGGGGAGCTACCACTACCCGCAATTCTCGTGGAAGATTTTATGCCTCGTATTTTTAACCGGCTTTCCTACATCATTTTTCTTTTTTTAGCGAAGCGATCGGGAGCCGCTCGCCTCCCCCCACGATGCATGTTGATTTTTTAAATTTCCTGAAGATTTTCGGATTTTTCAAAATATTTACGATTTTGAATTTTTCGATTTTTTTTTTGTTTTTGCAATTTTGAAAATTCTATTCTATTTTTTTATTTGACATGGAAATTTGGAAAAAAGTTTTCTTCTATTTTCAAAAAAATTGATCAGAGACTACTTATATATATATATATATATGGATATATATAGTTCGCAATTGTCGATAGCATACCGCGTAATTTTAAACGGCTTACCGATATATTTTTTCCCCTGTAACGATTGAAAGTCGCTCCCCTTCGACGACGCTATATTGCATATTTTTGTGGAGTAGGTGGGGGGCGGTATATAATCCCACTCGAAAGGCCCTCCCCTACTCCGACGTTTTGTATTTACGAGGCAATTTTTATGACACCTCGGATATTTTTTTTTCAGAATGTGAATGCACCGGGAGCCTCAATGTTTAATTGCCGGAAGCAGTGGTAAAAAATATTTTTCGAGATTACCCCGAATTAGTCTAAAATTGGGGGGGGGGGAGGGAGGGCGGGGAGGGGGAGGGCAAAAGCACTATCGCTATTTTGGTAATTTTGGAAATACCAGTCCATTTGAAAATTGGAACTTTGAAAGATTTCAGAATTGTGAGTTACAATTTCAGAATTGCGAGTCACAATTTCAGAATTGTGAGTCCGATTTCATAACTGGTAATCACAATTTCAAAATTGTGAATCACAATTTCACAACTGTGAGTCACAATTTGAGAGTTGTGAGTCACAATTTCAGAATTGCGAGTCACAATTTGAAAATTGTGAGTTACAATCTGAGAATTGTGAGTCCCAATTTCAGATTTGTGAGTCACAAATTTCATAATTGCGAGTCACAATTGTCTACAGTGCAAAATAGTTATTGACGCTGCAATTTTTCCGTGTATTCTATCAGGTGGCAATTATGAAATTCTCCGTATCCCATCTTCATTGAAGGCCACACGCCATATTCGTTGATGAAGCACCCTGCGAAAAGTGGTGGGGTAAGTGAAAGGGTCTCTGCGAAGGGGCTCTGTAGCTGGATTTAAATAAGTTTGTAACAACTTTGGCAATTATGACGATAATTGCGACATACATTATGCTAATGCAAGACGCCCATTCATTTCGGAGTTGGCGAAGTACTCCGGGTCTCTTCGCCGGTGGATGGGGGTCTTTATTCGCACAAAAGCAAGTTTCAAAAGCCCCCCCCCCTCCCCCCCCCCCTCAACCCACCCACACGCAAGCAGTCGCGATAATTGGCCAGTTTGCTTACACTTCTCCGATTTTTTAATTTAATTCATCTCTCACCCAACCCACCCCCCCCCCCCCCTCCCCGCCCGTCAGCCGTACCGAGTCAGCAAAATTTGAATTGAAAACGAAAGAAATTCATTTTCAGATTTCTGGTTTCTTTTATCCCTGGTCACATTATAATGGTTTTTTTATTGAAAAATTTCGAAAATTTTGGAATTCTCAAAAATTTTGAAATTTTTGGAATGTTTGAAGTGGTTGAATTTTTTCAAATTTTTGGAATTTTTGAAATTTTTGAGGTTTTTCGGGTTTTTGAATGTTTTGAGATTTTTGAAATTTTTGAAATTTTTGAAATTTTTGAAACTTTTGAAATTTTTGAAATTTTTGAAATTTTTGAAATTTTTGAAATTTTTGAAATTTTTGAAATTTTTGAAATTTTTGAAATTTTTGAAATTTTTGAAATTTTTGAAATTTTTGAAGTTTTTGAAGTTTTTGAAGTTTTTGAAGTTTTTGAAATTTTTGAAATTTTTGAAATTTTTGAAATTTTTGAAGTTTTTGAAGTTTTTGAAGTTTTTGAAGTTTTTGAAGTTTTTGAAGTTTTTGAAATTTCCGAATTCTTTGATATTTAGGAAATGCACCAATGCCGCAGTCTATTTTTACAGTAAAGCGCTGACTGAAAACGTCAAATTGATCTGGACTCAATGCATGAGATAAACTAACACGCGAGATAAAAAGTCGTTAAAAAAAAAAAATGAGGAGAAATTGATTCAATTGTAGGTAGCTGGAGAAGAGTGCATATTTTCCATACGTACTGTGCACTCACTGTTTTTTTCACCCCATCATTTTTTTCAGTTATTGGCGGAGAATGGGCGAGGGGTTGAGATCCCTGAAGCCATTAAAATAGAAATGGGGAAACTCGGCCCTTCCAATTCCAGCATAATATTGTGATTACGATAGGTGAACCTATACATACATAAACCACAGAGGGAAATGAATACAGAGGTTCTTTTCATGTTTTGATGTATGTTTCATTTCGTATGGATTTTATCAAAAATATTCAAATTCCCGGGTTTTTTTTTCACTGGAGTATTATCAGTCGAATGAATTAAACTCCCCCATCCCCCCTCCCCCCTCCTCCCAACGTAAAAAAAGATGAGCCACATTCGATTTTCTCTAGAAAAAATTTAATAAACTGAAATGTGGAAGGATAAAAAACTCGTAATTCACATCAGCATATGCAAATAAAAAATCAGTCTATGTATCATTCTCGCGAAAAAAAGAGAACTACTTCATTCACGATTTTTTTTTATGATGAATTAATCCTTAGCGCAAAATGAAAAATATTGAACATTGCGAAACACGCAATATCGGGGCGACTTCGACTTTTTATAATTTTAAGCATTCTTTGAAATTTAGAGTAGAATTTTGGTAAAGGGTTTTGGGAGTCTACAAAATTTTCCCAAAATTTCCAAAATTTTTAAAATTTCCAAAATTTCCAAAATTTCCAAAATTTCTAGAATTTCCAAAATTTCTGAAATTTCCAAAATTTCCAAAATTTCGAAAGTTTCCGAAATTTCCAAAATTTCCAAAATTTCCAAAACTTCCAAAGTTTCCCAAATTTCCAGGAATTTTGAAATTTCGAAAAATATTCTCAATTTTCAAAATTTTCAAAATTTTTAAAATTTTCAAAATCTTCAAAATTTCCAAAATTTCCATATTCCTCAAAATAACCGAAGTTGTATTTCATCCGAAAAATTTTCCTAGCTTTTCCTATGTCTCCCATATTTTTCCACCTTTCCAGTTTTCGAAATTCCCGAAATTCAAATAATTCGTAACTCGTAATTGGCATCAGCATATGCAAACAAAAAATCACCAGTCGATGTATCACGACCCCCCTTTCCGCCGTTTTTTTTTCTGGACCGACCATCACAGCCAAAACGCATTCACACTGATGCAGAGCCATATACATTTTGTAGGTGGTAAGGGGAGAAACAAAACTACTGGGCGCATACCCGTATACCCGGCATCTCCATAAATCCCCACCCCCACCCCCCGTGTATGGCTACGTAGGTCGTATTCGCGCGTGAGATAGTGCCCAGTGTGGAGAATGTATCAAAATCAGGCGCGAGGTTGCTTTATGGACGGGAACGCTCGTAAATACGCACTTCTGCTGCTCCTACTCTCAACTCTACGAAATGCCATTGCTACCGTTTTTGGGTGTGTGTGGGTGTGAGGTGGGGCGAGGGGAAGGGTTGAAGGACTTGAGAAACTGCACGGGTTAGGGGCGATAGGGACGCAGAGGGGGTGGAATAGCTTATACGGGATGCTAATAAAAGATAGAGCCGCAGGAGATAGACTAGGCAGTGCAGATAGCTCGTTTAACTAGTATCTTCAACGCGGATGCTTCAACGTTTGGAAATTTTTGGACATTTTTCCCATCTTTGAAATTTCAACATCTTGAATACTTTTATTTTTTTTTCCTAAAATTTTTGATATTTTTGATTTTTCAGAAAGTTGTCCTTTTTTTTTAAATTTTGTACATTTTTGACCTTGCCCCAAATTTGGGAAGTTTTTGGATTTTTCCAAAATTTTTGAAATTTTCTAGATATTTGCAAATCTTTAATTTTCCAGAAGACTACGTTTTTAAAAAAAAAAAACCATAAAATGGTCGAAATTTTCGCTATTTTTGGGGATGGATATGCGGGGATGGAAAATTTCGAATATGCAAGAATCGAGGGGGGTGGCGGGAAATCGACGATGCGAAGACGGTGGGGGGTGGATGGGGGGGGGGGTGGGAATGGGGATGGCTGGCTTATACGGGATGCTAATAAAATATAGAGCCTCGAGAGATAGACTAGGCAAGTAAGATATCTCATCTAACCTAGTCCATTGGCCAGAAGAACGGCGTGGGAGGGGGTGGTAAAAGAGGGAGGGGGTCGCATCCATTGTTTCTACTGGCGGCAGCGCTCGTTGAGTTGAATTGGAACGCGCTTGAATTTATCACCGAAAATGCTGGGAAAATGCAAAACAGGGTTATTGGATATGCAATTGTAACGGGTCGTCAGGTTTCTTAGTATATACCCGTACGACATTTTGAGATGAGGAGAGGATCGTAAACGTGTTGTAATTGTAACGGGAATAATTGTTCAAATCTTTTCCGATTCTTAAATTTTTAATGTTTGGTACAGTATATCATTCTTCAGAATTTCTTCGGAAGGGACTACTGGGCACCCATCCAACTGGGGCCGACTTTCGCCATTGAGGCCATCGTATTTTTATACACGGGGTGAAACCCCAGAAACCCCTGACGGGGTTATATGACGGGGACCTGGTGGGCACCAACCCCCCCCCCCTCCCTACGTCGGGTTAAGTTCCGACCTTGCAGTTTTATTTCATGACTATCAGCCTACACGAATTTATTCCGTAAGAACAAAGTTGAGGAAAAATGACAGTGACTTTTTAGTGATAACCACAGTACCTGAGAATATCGTCTGAAGTCTCCTTAACTGTTTATCAGCAAAATCTTGGCATGACTCAATATCCGTCATTTGAGTAAGGAAAAACTGAGGTAAATTTGGCCACAATAATGACATTATCAATGGCCTTAATCTCATTACATCATAGTTGTGTCACGGCGTTCGGAAATTGTCAGATAAGACCAATTGAATTCGTCTATAACCTGTGATCATTTTCAGAATCGTCTGACGTGATTACCCACCAATCGAAAATCCTGAATTAGTTAAAAGTTGAATGTCGATGCGACATATCTAGTGGATTGCCGATGATACACGGCTATATTGAATTGCACTCGCGGTTTATCAGGGATTCGCTTGGGGAATGTAAAATTAGAAGCTTTTGATTAACGTCATATCTTTCGAAATTCCCACAATCGGTGTTGCAATCTCATGTAGACAACTGACAGGAATAACTGAAATGACTAGTTGAGGTCTTGATGCGCGATAGAAATGGATATTGATTAAATATTTGGGTGTTCACTATTAGATTTCTCCTGAAAATGATGTTTGTCATGTAAAAAGACCCTACCACCCTACCAGCCACCCAACCAACCGCCCACCCAATCACCCACCCTACCACCCAACCATCCAATCACCCACAATACCCCCAAACCACCCACCCAACCATCTAACCACCCACCCAACCACCTAATTACCCAACCATCTGACCACCCACCCAACCATCCAACCACCCACCCCACCACCCAGCCACCCACCCAACCACCTAACCACCCACCCTCCCATCCAACCAGATAACCACCCACCCAACCATCCAACCACCCACCCTAGCACCCAACCATCTAACCACCCACCCAACTATCCAACCACCCACCCCACCACCCAGCCACCCACCCAACCATCCAACCATCTAACCACCCACTCAATCATCGAACCTCCCACCCACCCACCCATGCACTTTCCCGCACACACATCCAACTATCCAACCACCCACCTCACCACCCAGCCACCCACCCAACCACCCAACCATCCAAACACCCAACCATCTAACCACCCACTCAATCATCCAACCTCCCACCCACCCACCCATGCACTTTCCCGCACACACATACGCATACAGACACACTGGAGGTTTACCGGGTGTTTAGAAATGGTAGGTGTCCAATACTCCCCCTGAAGGCATGCTCGAACGTGGGGGAGTACAAACGAGAGAGACGGAGACAAAACAACTTTTTGGAAAACCGAAAAAACACACACACACACACGTATATTCTTTTGTAAAACAGTATGAAACAGATTTCAAAGCATCACAATGTAAAAAACAAAATCCCATAAAGAGATTCGCTAATAACCCTCAGAAATTACTACGTAACACCTGGCAACAGAGTTTCTCCTACGGGACCCACTGGATATTTATCCAATTAGAAGTTTTATCTATTTGTATTCGCTACGACCGAAAATACATAAATAATGAAATCAAGTGTGTGTGTCTATAAAAGCATCAAATCGACCGAAAATTGGTTGCGTTTAATGCCATTGAATGAGAGTATGTAAATAAGCCACCCCACCCACTCTATCACTCTGCGTAAGTTGAGCACACACTTCGCGTGGTTGAGCATATTCCAACGCAAGCGCGCTTCCCATATACAGGCAAAACATTTGTGTGAAAGTAGCAGAGAGTGGAAATGATAGTGGCCGCAGTATGAACGAAAATCCAAAAAGAGGGTGGGGGGGGGGGGCAGGTGGGAGGAGGAGGGTGGCAGAGGTGAGAGGAGGGATTGTCATCCAGCGATAATACCCAGTGTGTCATCGTTCACCGCTGTGAAATGACTGCACCACGTGAAATTTGTCGTCATTTGTAATTGACCATACTTTTCACATTACGGTGTATTCATTCATCGCCAAAGAGAAATTCATCAGAGCAGTAAAATTATATTTTTCAGTACAATAGGGGAAATTGGCAAATTAATTTTCCCCCAATTATGGTAAAATACGTGTGTTTGATTATGAGATAAATAGGTAAAATTTTCGTCAAAGTGATTCACCAAGCAAAATGCTCCCTGTGGAATAATTCCAAAGCTAATTATTGTATCCACTTGAATTTTATTATGACAAATGGTAGAGAGAATGTGCGGCAAATATTATAGGCAGGATTTAGCGGTCTGAAGTCAGAAGGCAAGATCCAGCGACACTGATTTTCAAAAAAAATTCCAACAACCCTAAGTTCCAATAGCTAACTGCTCTTCTCGCTGGTGGTGGTGGTAAATTTGATGAATTTAATTAATTTAACCTGGAGCAGGTGGGTGGGAGGGTGCGGGGGTGGGTTGTTGCATGGTACGGTGGGTGATTGGATGATTGGGTGGTAGGGTGGGTGGTTGGGTGGGTGGTTGGGTGGTGGGGTGGGTGGTTGGGCGGTAGGGTGGGTGGTTGGATGGTTGTGTGCTTGGGTGGGTGGTCGGATGGTTGGGTGCTTGGAGCAGGTACAAATATCAAAGATTTCATTAGATGAATTGCTCAATACTTTGCTGCCAGATATTTTGGTTTCGGACATCATGTACGCAGCAGCATCGTACTTTGGTATTCCACCAACATCGGCCAAATTTTTTCAACCATTAAACTGCTTCCATCCGCAAATAAGAAAACGTAATTATCCCAAATGATCTACTTAATTCACTCGCCATTTTTTTCCCGCGAGAATATTTGATCAAATGACCAACCGCTTACACAGCTGAAAATGAGTTGATCCTAGGAAGGCTCTTGTAGAGTTTCCTGGAGCGAATGAACGAGTTCGCTGACCGTACCCAAGGTAGATTGCCACAGTGGCCACTAGCTTGCAATTTGCTCTCCCCCCCCCCCCCCCCCCCCCCCCCCCCCCCCCTAGTATCCCCTATTATCAATGAACTTGGCTGGGCTTGGTGAGACAGAAGGGTAGGCTACGTCCAGTGAGTGCAAGCCTCGTAGGTAAGTTGGTAATCTCAGTGGTCAGCTGATATTCAAACACAGCTATAAGCTTTTGGATAACATAGTTATAACTCAAGCCCATGGACTTGGATGATCATGGAGTACCTTCATGTACACATGTACGTCTGGCCAAGGTCCAGTTGAGTGGGTGATAGAAGGAGGGGGGGAGCCGGGTGGTTCGGTGGGGGGAGGCGAGGGGCGAGGTAGCACAGGCAAACATTAATACCAAGTATCGTGCTTCTGTATGCCCTGGGATTATCTTATTCTTGAACACTTGGTGCCGTTCAACAGTGGATAACTATAACGACGCTTGTGTCCCTGGGGATTGGGATGTAAATACGTGATACGAGAGGTATTCCTCCACTGTGGTTTTAATGTTGACTATCGTGTTCAGGACTCATGTCCTCCTTAATAGAATTCACCGGACTAATTTTCATTCGTATTCCAGACCAATTCTCATGGTTCTATTGAGAAGATTATGAGCTTGAGGTGTAATTTTGTCGTGGGTGGATGAGCGAACATTTTCTTGGAGAAGATGGACATACCTCAATGAAGCAGGTGAATGGATTTTCGAGGTGATTATATTCAGGATGGAATGGAATTGGTTGACAATGATAGCTGTCTTCTTTGAACACCATGCAAAAGGCGGACTTGTTCATCGAACACTTGTAATTTTAACACAAAAGTAGTAAGGAAACGGTTTCAGCTAGACTTGCAGGCACTTGTACACTTATAATGTTGGTCCCTGGTTCCCGTACAATCAGGCTCTAGGGAGGTCCAAGGGTTTTAGGAGGCCAGCACGAAAGGGTAGTAAATGTTTCGGGTGGCAAAAAAGAAAGGGCATATTAAGCTTGATCTGTCACATTCGTCTTTGATGCTGATTGCTATACGTCGGATTCAGCAGACTTCTACTTCGATAATTCCCATATCCGTTCGTTTATCTCTTTGCAACATCCAACAATACCTGATTTTGTCAGTAATTTGTGTCCAGGCTGTTTCATCCGGCACTGACCATCTCATTTATACATTGAAACTGGGATAGGACAGTAGTGAAATAGGGTGGTGGTGGGGTGGTAGTAGATGAAGGTAGAGTAGGAGTTGAGTTTGTTTGTCGAGCAAACGTTTGCCGACGACACCGCGGACACTGGTGCATGGGACTACGCTTAGGGCACCAGTTACAAGTCTGTCCGAACCACTGGAGGCGAGGAGAGTAAGATAGAAGGGATGAGTAGGTGGACATAGACGATGTAGGCAGGGGGAGGGTGGGTGGGGGGGGGGGGGGGGGGTGGTGCAGGGCTGAATGAAGGGCATGGAGGTATGGCGGGGGGAAAGAGAAATTTAATACCGTCTACTAGGATGAACAGTGGTGGTCAAATAAGTTCACCAAGTAATTCTCTGCTGAAAATCCAGTGGTGAATATCCAGGGCAATTCTCAGAATAACTGCAATCCTTGCTTATATTGAGACCAACATTCATGATCAATGAGATGATTCTTTTTTATTTTTTTAACGTCTTTCTAGAGTTATAATTAGGCTTATAACTAGAGTTCTGACTAGAGTTCTGACTAGAGTTATGACTAGAGTTCTAACTAGAGTTCTAACTAGAGTTCTGACTAGAGTTCTAACTAAAGTTCTAACTAGAGTTCTAACTAGAGTTCTAACTAGAGTTCTAACTAGAGTTCTAACTAGAGTTCTAACTAGAGTTCTAACTAGAGTTCTAACTAGAGTTCTAACTAGAGTTCTAACTAGAGTTCTGACTAGAGCCCTAACTAGAGTCCTAACTATAATTATAACTGGAGTTCTAACCACAGACATAACCAGAGTTCTAACTACAGTTATAACTCGAGTTCTAACTAGGGACTTTTAGGATCCCGATGCATCCGCCCGATAGTGAAGGGGGGGATTTTCCATATTTTTTCTATCGCCCCCCCCCCGCCCCTTGCGAGGGGTGGCTAAATTTAGCTGACCACTGCATATCGGGTTTGAGGGTGTGGGGGGGGGGGGAGACGTAAACTGAATTGATGATGGAATAATTTGTAAGTTCGCGGATTTATAACTATTCTTTCGATATCTGAATGAAATTAGGCCAAAATTTGCCGCTACTGGGAATTATTCCAAAAAATTGCTACCTAGATTTAGGGGTTAGCCATAAATCTATCAATAAATCCAGTCGTCTCACAGCCCCAACCACATTTGCTTACGGATAAGAAGCAAAGACAAGTGAATGGTAGTTGCCATGAGGCAGTGGCTTGTGTAGGAGTTGAAGCGAATAGGTATAGTGTAGAAGGTGGCTAGATCCCGTGTGGCATGGCTGAGGAATGGCCTGGTTGGTCTGAGCCTTTAGCTAAGGCTTAGCATGTGCTGGGTAACACCAACCTCCATCCTTCGTGTTTGGGCCAAGTTATACCCGCAAACAGTCGTACATTAGTGCCTCGCCAGAGTCCACCCGGATTTATAAGGGGTGGTTCAGCGTGAACGCCAACGCCTACCTCCAATGTCCAATAGGTCCAGGTCAAGATACATCTGAAAGTTCTTTTGCACATTCATCATAGCAAAAAATCACCCTATGACGTCATTGGACAATTGTCATGTTGAAGTAATGAAAATAAACATGAGTATTAAGGAGGCATCCTCCTGGAATCACGAATTCTCGGGGACACTTGACGTGACAGGTCCACTTGGTCGGGCCTTTAACGAGCAATTCGGATTTTGAAACCTCGAGGACGAGTGGCCGAGGTACGGGGGCGGTTTTAGATGGTGTCAGAATGGGTAACTGAGGAAGGTGGGGTGAGTTCAGGGTTCTCTAAGAGTTTGGTTTTGGTGTGCAAGCACGTTGCCAGAGGGAGAGAGGCCGTGTTGCCTGGATGAGGTTGCCGAGAGTGAAGGGAGGATTGTTGCAGGAGGAGGGGGGAGGGGGGGGGCGGGTGGCAGGAGGTTAGGGCTGGGGGTAGCCAGTGGTCAGCACACTTGGCCGACCCTACTTCGCTAACTAGTTTAATGATATATGTTGAGCTACAAGCGCCTTGATTAATCGTTAACTAATGTTGGACCTTACAGTGTAGCACACTAACGGCCGTGGAGGACGAGAAACGACGAGGATCGGGATTCGGGAGAAGGATGCAAAGTGTTTGGTGGGTGGTTTAAGCTGAAGGGTGGTGGAGAGAAGAAGGGGGCGGGGGGTGGGTGGGTTGAAACGGTTTCCTCCGCAGTCTCCACACCCCCCCCCCCCTTACACCACCCCCTTCGTAGACGATTCTACATTGGACCAAACTCCACTGGCCGAACGATATAGCCAAACAGAAATCTAATCTCCATGGGTAATTTGATTTATGATTCGCCGCATGGACGACCACCATAGGCCACCCCTTGCCGCTCACCTCCACATCGTCTCAACGCATCGAAGGAAAAACTTGGGCTTGAAAGCCTAGCTCTCGTCCAAGTTGTCGTCGATGCAATTTGTCGGAGTGTCCATCGGCCCTTTGGCCATCCTAGCCAAATTTACGTTTGTCAGACGAATGGGGTTTGACCGCTCTGAGAAGTGACCCCTAGTCCTAACAGCCGTGACCAGTTTCTTTGGTACTATACCCTTGACCATTCGTCATGGTTAATTCATTTAAGGAGAGAGTTGATAAATCAAACGATTTACTAATTTTGTAAAAACTGATAATTTGCAAAGTTTAGGGGTGCTTGGAGATTTATTGATGCGACCTCATGCTGTAAGAAATTGCAAGGGTCTAATAATACTTCAGTGACTCCCAGTTTTAGATATAGATATTGTCCAGTGTTTTTGACTGTTGTGAGGAACTTGAAGGTGAGAGACAACAGCAGGAAATTTTATCAACTCTGGGATGTGATGAAGAGTTAATCTTTGACAGAAATTCCAGAAATGCTGGCGGAAATTTCAATAACCTGGAGCTGCATTCAGATGATTATATTAGTAATTCTTAATCCTGCACTATACAGTCCTTCTAAATTTGGTATTTCTGGTAACCATACTTTATATTTATGTCCTCCTTTCGCGACACGGATATCATCAATCAGAATTTATGAATGCTCCAGAATTAGGTTGTCTCATAGATGGTGACCATGTAGGATTCCAAAAAATCAGAAGTTTCTTCAAGAACGAGCCGATGCCAGTGTTGGTACTAGCCTGCACCAAGGCTGGCAAGCAACGTTGGTATTACTCCAGCAATGCCCGGGCTTGGGTGCCAGCCGTCTGCCAATACTGATCCATGGTCCTGGTTGCCAACCTTGGTATAGGACTGGTATTACCGCAGATACAAGCCAAGCTCAAGCTAGCTTGCTGAAGCTTAGTAAAATAAGACTGCCCCATGCTCGGGCTGATTGTTGAAGCTTGGCACTTCCCACCCAGGGCCTCCCTCAATCGTTACCACCAGAGCCTTTTTCAATTGTCATATTGAAGTCCTGGTGAACCTCATCATCTGCTGGACACATGTGATACACAATTAATTTGTTCAAGTGCTGGTCATAATGTGGTATCAGTTGAAATACACAGTTGTGAATGGATTGTGCCTGGCTTATGTATGGTTGTACCTAAGGGTGAGGAGATAGTTGAGATGAGACTGAGGAAGGTGGGAAGAGGAGTGGAACTAGGAAGGGTGTTGGCCAGGGGTTAGCTCAGGGATGCAAGACACCGTGAAATTACCAGCAGAGTCTCTCATGCCCGAGTGGGTGGGTATGGGTGGTGGTGGGTGGTGGAACGGACTCTGTCCACTCGCGCCCAAGGGCCAAAACCGACCAGCGTGTATTTGTCTTGTCTCCTTGTTTATGAGATTCAACATTGTTATTTGGCACCACCTGGGAGTTTCTAGACCCATCCTCGCTTGTACAGTATAACTGTTGTAGACGTATTATATCCTTGTTCAGTGCATGTACTATGCAGTTTTCCACTGCAAGTTGCCCCAACGACTTCCACTTTGAAGTGCTGGGTAAGAGGTGACGGGTAAAGCCAAATGTCCGGGCACTACCCTCAAAAACCCTTAAATCCTGTGGCGCAACTTCACAAAACGGTTATTCACTTCAACTTGTGGAGCAACTCTACAGGTTTAATTATTACATTTCTCACGATTGTTTCCAATTTATTTGAGACATCGTGGTAACATAGACTTTTTAGGAGCAGCCTCTGCTTGTCAAACGCAATTAATCCGGAAATATAAGTGGAATATGGGAGTCGTAGCAGCATGACTCAAGAGCATGAAAAGGATTTTTGATGTTGTATCATGAGATGCCGACATTAGAATAGCCGAGTAGACCAAGCGCACGGTCTTAGCGCCGCCGCTTAGGTTCCTAAGTTCAAATCCCTGATACTGAGTGGGTATCTGTGTTTGGGGAACTCCGTGGGTGTGTGTGGGTAGTTGGGTGGGTGGATGTGGGTAGGTGGATGGGTGGGTGTGGGTGGGTAGGGGGGTGGGTGTGGGTGGGTAGGGGGTGGGTGTGGGTGGGTAGGTGCGTGTGAGTAGGCGGGTGGATGTGGGTGGGTGGGTGGGTGGATGTGGATGGGTGGGTGGGTGGATGTGGATGGGTGGGTGGATGTGGGTGGGTGGGTGGATGTGGGTGGGTGGGTGGCTGGATGTGCGGGTGGTTCCTCATTTCAAATCCCCGACAGGGCGATGGTTCTTTCAGATTGTCTGATCAGCGGGAGGCTGCTCATAGAGCAGCCGCCTCCACCGATATAGATTCCTTGTGGTTTCGTGTGTCTTATCATGCGAATGCGGTGCAGCGTCCACATCGCTTAGAACCTAAGTAGTTGATGCGACAAAAAAAAGAATGATTCATGATTTCATTTTTTACTTTTATTCGTTGTCTCAATATGGACTCTTCAGCAGTAGTCCAATTTCAAATGAAATCTTACTATGATTCGCTTAATAAGGAGAGGCTCTACCACTTTTATCATGTAAACATGGACTGTGATGTAATCAGTAAAGCTAGCTGCGTAGTTCGTAAAGTATCGAAGTGAATGAACATTTAATTGCTGCTATTTGAAATGAAATTCTGAGAACGTCGTTAAGAAACAAACTGAAATTAAATTAGTAACAACCGAGCGACTGCTAGCCAGTCCGTTGGCTTGCATCTTGATATTCATTCAGTGTGGAAAAGTACGGGTGAATATGTAGAATATAGCGAGGTAAAATGTGTATCAGCGCTTGTTCATATGTGGTTTATGAGATATAGAAAGATACTGAGTGCCTTGACGTCACTCGTAATTAAGCATTAATGCAGGATATTCAGAGATGGGTTTGAGTTAATGTGAAATGATACAACGGTGCAATCGTGCATACTTCATGATTGTATTTTAAACTAACATGTCAGCGTTAATGCTCAATATATCGTTGTGGAGAGGTGGATACTACGGGGTATATTATTCTTTATATAAATGGGTTTGCTCTTTTTCTTGTTGGGCGAAAGACGGAAGAAGCAAATGATGTGTTGAATCAGTGATTGCGAACCTAGTACCTTTAACGGAGTAGGCAGATAGTGTACTCACTGCACCTAAGCCCCGATATGGATGTATGTGTGTGTGGGTCTGTAGCTGAGTAGGTGGTTATGTATGTGGGTGGGTGGATGTGGGAGGGTGGGTGGATGTGGGAGGGTGGGTGGATGTGGGAAAGTGGGTGGGTGGGTAGGGGCGGGTATGGATGTGGGTGGGGGGGTGTATGGTTGTAAATGGGTGGGTGGGGAGGGGGGTGGATCTGGATGTGGGTGGGTGGGTTAGTATGTACGTGGGTGGGTGGCTGGATAGGTGGGTATATATGTATCGAATTCCGGAACGAATTTCCAGTAATTATGAGTTCTCGTTGAGAATTAAATTTCTGCAGAAAATAAAAGAGGCCAAGTTTTAATTATGCACGATTCGATGGAAATATCAATGGACTGATTTCTCATAACCACCATGCATTATCCACATATCAGGAATTTTCTCTCATGTCATCGTCGACCGTTTTCTACATTCTTCATTTACTCCTATCCGTTATGAAATAAATTAAAATGTAGTCAGTGAAGCGCTTAAAGAGCCGTCAATTGCAGCTGATCATTAATTGCATTGAGGAATGGAAGGTCATAAATTTCATAAATTTCATAAATTTCATAAATTTCATAAATTTCATAAATTTCATAAATTTCATAAATTTCATAAATTTCATAAATTTCATAAATTTCATAAATTTCATAAATTTCATAAATTTCATAAATTTCATAAATTTCATAAATTTCATAAATTTCATAAATTTCATAAATTTCATAAATTTCATAAATTTCATAAATTTCATAAATTTCATAAATTTCATAAATTTCATAAATTTCATAAATTTCATAAATTTCATCAATTTCATCAATTTCATCAATTTCATCAATTTCATAAATTCCATCAATTTCATAAATTCCATAAAATTGTAAATTTACCAAAATATCAGAAACCCGTCTAAATGTGTATACGGTTTACGACAATTCACATGATATCTCTTTGTACTATTAAATTCTGGAAAGTACATTTCAATCTGTGTGCCATGCTATCATCAGTGGGTTACTCTCAATTCGCGGTTTGCGATTTCAGTGTACACAAATGTTGGCAATCACCCCCACCCCTTTCATCTTCGCCCGCTGATACATCAATAGATCCAGAATTTTTTCCATTAGATTGGAAGTTGATTAAATTGAAAACCTGTCAATTTGGCAGGCTTGGATTTGGGGAAAAAACATTCGACGGCTTATATTGACGTCGGACATTATATGCGGTGGCGAATGTGGTTGCAACTTTCCCTGCCCGACGAGTCATCTAGATAACCCCTCGTAGTCGCATCAAAGGGGTAGTTTACTTGCGAAATTTTATTTCGACAATTTATCTCAGGTTTCCTCTATTTTTTCAAAAATCAGACAATTATTGTGTGTGTGTGTGTGTGTGTGTGTGTCAAAATGTTTCAGAGCGAAAAGAAAATTACAAAGCGGAAAGTTATGTGTCAAACACGTTTGTTTTTTTTTTTACAATGGTATGAATACCAACCGATGGCTTTATATCATTTCGCTACAAAATTTATTGGTGGATATCGTTTTCTCCATCAATGGACCAATGGATGCTGAAGGCCAGTGGATGCTGAAGGCATCAATGGAAATATACGATGACCCATCCACCAATGGAATATTGCTTTTTTCCTGATTTCCATTATGGCCAGCCACTCATCGCACCTTTCATATGCGCAATCGGTTGTCAACTTCCTCCCGGTGTCCCTCCTTGTTGTCAATATTCTTTCAGAAAATACAAGCGTTGGGTTATTGGAGTGATGTTTGTGTTATGACTTTCCGTTGTGATTGGAAAAAGGGAAATGAGTTTTTCGATTTAATTTGCATTCCATTGGATGGATTTCTATGTTGCGTTTTAACTTGCAGCGGGCTTTTATGAGATAGATGAAATTCGTGACCAGTAATTCTTGGATTTTTTTTTTTTTATTAAAAACAATTTTTTTTTTCATTTTCGAGTTCTAAATTATATTGAGCATATAAAAAAAAAAAAAAACATTATTTTGAGGGAAAATTTTTTTGTATTTTTTTTAAATTCTGAAATTTTTAATTTTTACGAATATTCAAGAGATTAATATTTCTAAATCTAAGATTTTCAGATTTGGGTTCGTTCCCATGGCATTCCCCATCGCCAAGCTAATAATGCTAATACCAGGAATAAGAATGTCCTATACATAATTGTGTAACCCGATCGAACAGCAATATAGGTTCTCGAAATGTTCCCCATGTCTGTAATGAGATATCCCCCCCGCCCCCCCCCCCCCCCCCGCCCACCCCCTCCCGCCAACGTACAACTCCGACGCATTGGTGTTCGCAACGCCCTGATCGTTTGCCTTCAATCACTCCATGACAGATGCACTTTACGGGGTCGGCTACAAGCTATCAAGAAGGAATGCGCCTGAGGGCGAGCTCAGAAAAGCCAGGTAATCGATGCGTCAAAAGTGCGACAACCGTTCACCGCAAAAATCAACATTTATACGAAAGAAAAAGAAAAAATCATGTGTCGCAAAATTGTGAGAATTCTCTAGAATGACTGGCTCCATGTTTCTCCTCACTCTACACATTTAACCTTACAGACTTCCCAAAGACTGATCTCCACTCTATTAAAGACCATTAGAGCCGATGCTCCATATTCATTTTCTTCGGCAATAATTACGGCGTATATAACTCAACGTCATGTTTTCCTTCCGTACATTTAATGAAAAGAAAAGAAAAACGAAAAACAAGCAGGATAGTCCACTGTGCAGACACTGAAACCGGTCGTTGTCCACGCTAAAGGTGGGCACCGTAAGCCGCGTACAAATAGCCATTCACCAGTCGAGTTTGTTATAATCTCCAGGCTCATAGAGAGAGAAGTGTGAGAAAAATTATCCTTCTATTTGATAGGCACTATTTTTTAACTTCCCGATCCGGAATTTTTGACTTTTGACGTAGTAGGGAGACATTCTAGCTACAATGAAGCCTCGACCGTGTTTGCGTATGTGTGTGTGTGTGTGTGGGTGGGTGTAGGTCGGTGCGTGTGTGTGTATGTGTGGGTGGGGGTGTGTGGGTAGTTGGGTGGGTAGGTGTGGGTAGTTGGGTGGGTAGGTGTGGGTAGTTGGGTGGGTGGGTGTGTGTGGGTAGGCGGGTGGGTGGGTGTGTGTGGGTAGGCGGGTGGGTGTGTGTATGTGGGTAGGTGGGTGGGCGTGGTGTTTTGGTGTGTCTGGATGGGTGGGTGGGTGGCTTGTGGCTAGGTGGGTGGGTGGCTGGGTGGGTGGGTGGACGGGTAGGTGGGTGGGGGTGGATGGGTGTGGGTACACAATTTTATTCATAAAGGGCCTGCTCCACTTCCTGGTTCACTGAACCTGTCACGTACGCTACCGTTCTTTTACGCTGCGTCATAGCTTCGCGGATTTACCGCGCAGATCGATAATCCATCGACAGCGCCCAATCGCGTTCGGTCTTGGGGGGGAGGGGGGGAGGAGGGGGGAATAACCTCTAACTTGACGCGATGTTGATCTCGTGGCATGCGGATAAATTATCATTTTTGTATTGTGAGATCAAGGTGATCAATACTGATTCACATTGAACATTCCACGCGGTAGAAAAAATTAGCCTATCATGTGAATGAAAAAATAAAGAAAATTATAAATCATTTAACCGCGCTTTACCCAATAAACGGTCAATTTGTATCAGGCCTTTTTTCCATACATAATACACGTAGAGATCGGACTTTCCCCATGACTAACTCAGCCTAGATTCAAACAAACACATTGTATCGCATTCAGAATGATTAGAAAGTTGCGTAAGCCGCTTAATAAGGTATACCCTAAATACCAACGATCGTTGACCCGCGGGACAATCCCGCTTTGTCTCCAGCATTGATCATATACAGGTCATGAAAACCATTGGGCGATTTGGGTTATAGCGGGAACATACACTACATACTTGACCGGAGCAATTGATTGTCATTGACGCAAACAGTACGACATCACAGATGATGAAGAAGTAAGAGAAAGGGGGAGAGAGCGAGAGCATCATGATTGATACCTACACGCAGTGTGCTTGTACTACGGCTCGAATCACGAACTTACCGATCTGAAGTAAGAAACGAAAACTTTTGATTAACACACACACCAAATTATTCCGGACATAAATGATGATATAAAAAATAACGCTCCGCACATATATAACGTATGCATTAACACACCAAACTGGAAAACAGCTGGCTTTTTACCGTGGATAGAAAATGCGCATAACGCCACCTTATGCCCTGCGTTAAACTATGACGAACGCGTCATTACCGACGTTCCCATGCAACACGTTGTAAATGGGTCTAGCTGTACGTGCTATTCTTCTCTCTCTCGGGCTCCCCTCCCCGTACCTGGCATACTGTCTCTGCATCCTAGCGAGCAAAATACCCACGCACTCCGTATATGGCGCTTCCCCCTCCCCAATGGTGTCGGTTTTTGTAACACGGAATGTAACAAATAGGGATGTATTTGTAATATTTATTTCAATTTTTCGACTCAAAATCGACGGCAATATGTTCTAGGAGTTCCTATTGGATAGTATCGACGAACACGGGATGAAAAATTCAATTTTAATAAATTTAAGTTTGCCTCCCCATAAGGTCCCAATGTTAAATTTGGCCAAAATCGAAAAAAATTAATTTGACTTTTTCGACCCAAATTCGACGGAAATGTCTTCTAGGGGTTCCTATTGGATAGTATCAACGCACACGGGGCCAAAAATTCAATTTTAAAAAAATTAAGTTTGCCTCCCCATAAGGTCCCAATGTTAAATTTGGCCAAAATCGAAAAAAATTAATTTGACTTTTTCGACCCAAATTCGACGGAAATATCTTCTAGGGGTTCCTATTGGATAGTATCAACGCTCACGGGGCCAAAAATTCAATTTTAAAAAAATTAAGTTTGCCTCCCCATAAGGTCCCAATGTTAATTTTGGCCAAAATCGAAAAAAATTAATTTGACTTTTTCGACCCAAATTCGACGGAAATGTCTTCTAGGGGTTCCTATTGGATAGTATCAACGCACACGGGGCCAAAAATTCAATTTAAAAAAAATTAAGTTTGCCTCCCCATAAGGTCCCAATGTTAAATTTGGCCAAAATCGAAAAAAATTAATTTGACTTTTTCGACCCAAATTCGACGGAAATATCTTCTAGGGGTTCCTATTGGATAGTATCAACGCTCACGGGGCCAAAAATTCAATTTTAAAAAATTTAAGTTTGCCTCCCCATAAGGTCCCAATGTTAATTTTGGCCAAAATCGAAAAAAAATAATTTGACTTTTTCGACCCAAATTCGACGGAAATGTCTTCTAGGGGTTCCTATTGGATAGTATCAACGCTCACGGGGCCAAAAATTCAATTTTAAAAAATTTAAGTTTGCCTCCCCATAAGGTCCCAATGTTAATTTTGGCCAAAATCGAAAAAAATTAATTTGACTTTTTCGACCCAAATTCGACGGAAATGTCTTCTAGGGGTTCCTATTGGATAGTATCAACGCTCACGGGGCGAAAAATTCAATTTTAAAAAATTTAAGTTTGCCTCCCCATAAGGTCCCAATGTTAAATTTGGCCAAAATCGAAAAAAATTAATTTGACTTTTTCGACCCAAATTCGACGGAAATATCTTCTAGGGGTTCCTATTGGATAGTATCGACGCACACGGGACCAAAAATTCAATTCACACCCAGAGACGCCTATAGATGTTTCACTTCAAAAATTATCATCACGACGACTTACCTCGCTTTTGAGATTCAGCGGTACATCGCAGGGGGCGTCCATGTCACTTTCAGTTTTTATATGATGCAGTAGGAGGTTGTGGCTGTGGCGTGGCGGCGCTGCTGTCGCTAACATGTTAGGAGGCTGTCTGTAGGGCAATTGACGTGGCTGAAGACGTCGATGATGATAAGGCGGTGATGTTGATAGGTGTGTATTCTGGGTGCGCAAATCAGCTGGGGGTGATGCTGGGGCAGCGGTACTGCTCTGTTCCTCCTCGGCTGAGCCCTCCGCCATGTCAACCGAGCATCCCGATGAATCGTTATCTGCAAATGAAAGGAGCAGTATAGCAATGATGCTGCATTTGTATGGGTATTTGCGTGAGTAAAAAAAATGAAAAATTTGAAGAAGTCATTGGTTTAATCGAAGACGTGCATATATGTATATGTCACCTATATTTACGATAAACTTCCACACACATATTTTTCTATGCATGTACTGGAGCAGCTGTTGATAGACTTCTCGGGTAAATTGGAAGATCCTTTTAGCCTCGACCACCCCAAAAATTGGGAGGGGGAAGGTGGGCAGCAAGTGAGATGAAAAAAACATCAAAGGGAAAAAGTGTATCGTTGGCACTTTGCGGGCTGCATGTGTATTAGCGTTGTACGCTAGTTTGTGATGCCAATATCTACTCGCCTGAAGCCATAAATGTCTGCTTCAGTGGTGTATGGCGCCATTACACATTTAAAAATCGTAATTATTTTTATCTTAATGCTAGCGCCACAGAGAGCCAACAGTACAATGAGAGAAAAATGAATGTATGTTAAAATTGGCGAAACTAATTTCAAGTGTTTGTTGCTAATTTTGCACATAAGTTATTATACATTTTTTGATCAATTTTCCTCTAGTTCAATCAAATTCTTTTTTTTTTTAATTTAGGATTTTCCTAAATTTTTATTCATCCTTATTTTATTTGTTATTATTTCTTATTTTCTAAATTGCAGAAAAAAATTTGAGGAATTATCAATTTTTTTTTTTGGCGGTATTAGTTAGCGACTTGATATGCGTCGCTTAAATTTCAGTTTTCTAAATGTTTAATGTGCAATTAAAGTTCCACTCGTATTTTTGTCGTGAAATTCAAGAGCAATGAAATCACGCGTGAATTCTTCATGGTGACCTCGTTGTCACTCGCCCATATTCCCTCTTTCTCCTCAATTGCCCTTACCGCGCCTCTCTATGGCTTATAATCCGCCGCTCATCATACAACCAAGTATAGAAGGGGGAAGAAGAAAAGGGGGAGGACTTTTCAAACGCAACTTAACAACATCTGCTTCTATTTTTGCGTTGGCCCAAGTCCAATCCTTAAAACTTTTTAAACTGTCTGGTATATGGGCTTATGACGAACGAGCCGGGACGGATCATTGAGCGTATGTTTCAAGTAGAAAAGGTCATAAGTACGGGCATACTTACGAGACTACGCTTGTTTTTATTAATACTCAGGCGATGTAGATATATAATCATTTTTAGCCCCCCCCCGTCCCCCCACCCGGGAGGGGTTAGGTTCCCACCCGGTGCTCTCTATAAGTGGGTGGGTGTGGGTGTTGGTGGTGGGGGTGGGGGGGGGGGGGGGGTAGGTGGGTGGTTGTTGTTGGGTGGGTGTGGGTGTTGGTGGTGGGGGGGGGGGGGGGTAGGTGGGTGGTTGTTGTTGGGTGGGTGGGTGTTGTTGAGTGGGTGGATGGTTGTTGTTGGGTGGATGGGTGGGTGGGTGTTGTTGAGTGGGTGGATAGGTGTGGGTGTGGGCGGGGCGATGCGTGGGTGGGTGTGGGTGAGTGGATGGATGGGTGGGTGGGTGTGGGCGGGTGGGTGGATGGGTGGGCGGGCGAATAGATGGATGTGGTCGGGTGGATGGGTGGGTTGCGTGTGGGCGGGTGGGTGGCTGAATTTTCATAACTTTGTTATAAAATTACTCATTTATGAGATAATTAATTATTGTAAAAAATCTGAATGAAGAAAGGAAATATATAGTAGCTCATTTCTTTCTCATTCAGTAAAAATATTTTGACCTTAAGAACGAGGAGATAATCATTCGCGTCGGTGGTTAAAATTCAAACGCAAAGATATGTATCTAGTGAGATGAAGGGGCCTCTGTTCAAGAAATAAAAATGATGGTTCATTGGACTCATAATCAAATGTGATTCGTTCACATTTGAAGTTGATTCGTCTAGGAGAGAAATTGGCTAATTAATTTGTGATGATAAATTGGTTGTGAATGATGCATCAATCTTATGAACATCTTTTGCAATTAACGATTGATGAATATCATTGTAAATGACAGTGGCAAACGATTTATTGGACTCTTCAAATTTTTTCTCAAATTTTTGCAATTTTTTAGAATTTTTTGGACAATTTTGGGATTTTTTTTTATTTTTTGACATTTTTTTCTGTGGCCTCGATTTTTTGGATATTTTTTCTGGGGAATATTCGGATGAGCCTGTGGCCATTCTTAAAAATAATCATTCCTGAATATCAATCTTGAATATTTTTTTTTTATTGCAAAATGTCTGGATATCAGTCGTATAATTTTCTGAGGTTCACCTGTCCACGTTTATGTGATAGCTGTCAAAATCTTTGACGTATCGTATTATTGCTTAAATTCAACATATATTTTTGGATAATAATCTAGGCGAGCCCGCTCATTATTGCATTGGAATCGACTGCACTAATTGATCCAGTTTCCCAAATAACCGCTATTATACACCAGAAAACGAGGGTACCGCACAATCGCTCGGAGCAAATCTGAGTTTTCTAGGGCCAGCCCTATCTCATCCTCACTTCATCCGTCTCACTCCTCCCATGATGCCGACAGCTGGTGTTTAAGCTTATAATAATTCCCAGTCTTGCGAAAGACGCGCGTGGCAATTAATGCGACTCGACTTGGCCTCTTGGATTGATGATCATCGTTGTTCGAATGAGATGAAGACTACAAAGAAATAATTTGCGGTTGGGATTTATAACATTCTCGCCCGCGGTGATCCGATAGTTGAAATGTTTGGGCATTCCTCAAAAATTCGAAATTTTGGAAATTTTCAAAATTGCGAGAAATTTCCAAAATTTCCACAATTTCCAGAAATTTCGAGAAATTTCGAGAAATTTCTAAAAATTTCTAGAATTTCCAAAATTTCCAAAATTTCCAAAATTTCCAAAATTTCCAAAATTTCCAAAATTTCCAAAATTTCCAAAATTTCCAAAATTTCCCAAATTTCCAAAATTTCCAAAATTTCCAAGATTTCTAAAATTTCCAAAAATTTCCAAATCTCTAAAAAAGTTGGTGCACCACAATTTCATTATCTCCAAAAAAGATCGGTATGCATTTAAAAAAGGGGAAAAAATTGAGGCATAAACTCTGCCCAAATCAGTGCCCAATCCCTTCTGATACATGCGTAAATTCCTGCCCATCCTGAAATCTCAAAAGGCACAAGATGAGGCATTGAACAGCAGCAGCTACCATCACGAGTAACCACTGGCCATAGATAGACAACCCAAGCCATGTAATTAAGGGGGGGTTGATTGATGTTAATTCAAAGGGTAATTAAGAATGCTGCGCATAAAAATCCCGTAATTTATGGTCATTGGGTATAATTATATGTTGACCGGGCTTGTAATTGCAAGCGACTGAGTCGCCCGAGCAAGCCCACATCAACAAGATGAAATTCTCGTTTGTGTCGATGGGTTAACCAGAGGATAACACTCTTCAAAATATATGGTCTCAAATCGCGTCTATTATACTAGGTATAGATAAGAATTTTTTCGGCAAGAATATATCTTAGACTTAGCTTCAGGCCAAATTCCACCTCAATTATCCAAGTCAGGGATTTATGGGAATCAAGTCTAACATTAGAGCAATACAAATTAACAGTGCATTTTTCTAGCTGTGTGTATGTATGTGTGTGTGTGTGTGTCCGGGTGGCTAAGTGGGTGTGTCCGGGTGGGTGGGTGGGAGTGTTTGGGTGGGTGGGTGTGAGTGTGTGGGTGGGTGGGTGAGTGGGTGGGAGTGTGTGGGTGGGTGGGTGAGTGGGTGGGGGTGT
The DNA here is from genome assembly GCA_026005395.1 of Asobara japonica. Lineage (NCBI taxonomy): Eukaryota > Metazoa > Arthropoda > Insecta > Hymenoptera > Braconidae > Asobara > Asobara japonica. The sequence continues at coordinate 4,192,126 of BQMI01000298.1, read as the reverse complement.
TCGGGTGGGTGGGTGGGGGTGTTCGGGTGGGCGGGTGGGGGTGTCTGCGTGGGTGGGTGGGTAAAAGTGTCTGAGTGGATGAGTGGGTGGGTGTGTTCCGGTGGGTGGGTAGGTGTGCCTGGGCGGGTGGATGAGTGTGTCCAGGTGGGTGGGTGTGTTCCGGTGGGTGAGTTGGTGTGCCTGGGTGGGTGGATCAGTATGTCCAGGTGGGTGGGTGGTTGTGTGTGTGTGTGTGTGTCTACTATTCTGTTCCCTGCAAAATTCACAGATTTTTCCCATGCAAATCAATGAAAATAAAATTAATGGAATAACTCCTAGATTTTTACCTTCAGGCAAAATTCCACCTCAATCACTCCAAGAGGGTAGCGGTTTGAATTTATGGGGACTGTCTGCGGTTTCAGGCCGAAAATATTTTCTTTCAAAAATATACACCAGAAGTGGTGCTTTGTGCGAGACCAATAAATAATAACAACCGGATAATCACTGAGTCGTTAAAAAAAAGCGTTGTTTCAAAGGCGGTAAGAGGGATAGAAAAAAAAACATGAGAAATGCTTAACCAAAAGATCTTTATTCTTTTACCGGGGAGTTTGATAATCGAAATTATACCAATTGCTTCCGTTGAAAGTGATTCGGGGCGGGTTGTGGGCGGGGGGGGGGGGGAGGAGAGGGCCCTATAATAAGAGGGGTGCAGATGCTTTTCATTGATCGGTAAAAGCGAACGATAGACGTGTACAGGAATAATCGAAGGCCCTTCAATATTGACGAACTGCATTTAATTATTCTATGGCAGTTGAAATGAAAGGCATATTCGCATTTGGGCTTGAAGGTACGGGATGAGGTGCAGATCATAACTCGTTTGTATTTGCCAGAATTGTATACCTATATTTTCTTGTACTTGAGAGACAGCCAATGAAAGCCGGAGCTCCCAGCGGGACCAGTTGGCAACCGCCCATCGTGACATTGTCCAGCTTGGGGAGTTTACATTTCACTTTTTTTTTTCTTTCATGTTCAATTTTGACTTGGATTTGAGTGTAATCGCTATATTATGCATTTGAAAAGAAGGAAATTTGGTTTTGTGCGTTCAGAAATTACAAGAAATTCTGAAAATTGTTCGGGACTTCAGCCCTGTTGTCCCAAAAAGTATGCGGGTAGGTGAGTGTGGGTGGGTGGGGGGCTGGGTAAGTGTGTGTGTGTGTGTGTGTGTGAGGGTGGGCGGGTGGGTGGTTGGGTGTGTGTGGGTGGGTGGGTGGGTGTGTGTGGGTGGGTGTGTGTGTGTGGGTGGGTGGGTGTGTGTGGGTGGGTGGGTGTATGGGTGGCTGGGCGGGTATGTAGGTGTGTGTGTGTGTATGTGTTACTAGGTATCTAGGCACTACTCTTTAATATCCCATGTTGCTGATTCACCATTAAAAAATCTCCCCCTCCCCCCCCCCCCCTTTCCCCCTGCCGAACCGAATGAAACGAAACCTCCATGTGCGTTAATTCAACCAACACATTGCACTAACATTGAGGTAAGTACCAGAGGTAATGCTCGTTTCGTGCGATACCATTCTGTCAGAAATCCACCGGGCTTTGTCGGTAGTCACGAAACGCAAGGATTAAACCGAACACCGGAGCCAACAACGTTAATGCGAGACTCTGAACGGTCAGAAGTGAGAGGATCGGACGAACATGAAGGAGTGGGCTGGCGGCGGGCGGGGTGGGCCGAGGGGGGTGGGGGGGTATTCGACTATGCTGTATACTCGAAATGCTTCTTGCTGTGCGTGCAGCCGACGCCCCGTTTGTACCATTATAACCGGTGTATATATACCAATGAGGGAGGCGTTCATAAATCGGCCCCTGCAAAAGGAATACGGATATTGCCTCAAATCAGCCTGTAATATCGTTTCGTATTTCTGTTTGCGAATTGAACAGTACTGTCGCAAAAAAACATTGTATATTTTAGGTATTAGGTTTTATGCGTGAATTTCGACTAATGAGATGGTACCACTTACGTCACGTGGTGCAATAGGTTTTGGATATGTCAGAGCAAATTGATGGACGCGGCTGAGAAATTGTCCATGAGGGAATTTAGGAGCGACAAAAAATTAAAAATAGAAAATTTTTATCGGTCAGTGAGCATATTTCCATCTTCTGGGAAAAATGTGAGGATCTAATTGGTTAATCGCTTCTAGTTGCAGCTCTGCATGGGTGGGTGGGTGGGTGGGTGGGTGGGTCGGTGGGTGGGTGTGGTTAGGTGGGTAGGTGAGTGGGTGAGTGAGTTAGTGTCGCTGGGTGGGTGTGGGTGGGTGGGTGTGGGTGGGTGGGTGGGTGTGGGTGTGGGTGGGTGGGTGGGTGGGTACGATATAGGCAGGATCTTCAAAGCGCGAAACGCTTAGGTCCCAAGAGAAAAGAGAAACGACGGACTCGGGAGGTACTTCGGTGTTGCGAAATCTAAATGGAAATTGAAAAGGGGCATTTCTCCGTTTCCGTGCAAGTTTTCAAGTGAAGGAAAATTTGATATCGCACCGGTGCACGTGCCACTCGGAAGTGCTCATTCAAGTTTTGTAGATGCAGTTCGAGTTATGAGATGATGGGGGGTAATTAACGGGTTGATTATTGTAATGATAATAATAATATTGGAGGTGGAGGGATGTAAGCTATTGTCGAGGGTTTCAGCATATAAGGAGAGATGTATTTGGTGAGTCGGAGAAAGAGACCGCTTGGGTAATTGAGTTTAGATGGAGACTCTTCTGATACTTTTTGCGGAATCACTCGAATTTCTGAAGTTTTACAATGCCCTTAATTTTTTCCAATCAAATTTTTTTTTTTACTTTTTCGGAATTTTTTTTTTGGGTTCGAAAAATTTTACAAATTTTTGAAATTTTGAAAATCTTCCAAATTTTTCCTGTTTTTGTAATACTATCCCTAAAATGGGGAAATATTGGAAATTTGAAATTTTTGAAGCTGCGGAAATTTGGAGATTGCAATTTTTGTTTGCTTTACACAAAATTCTGAAACCGCCCCACCCACCGCCGCCCGCCGACATAATGTTTCCGGGAAAGTCGAATTGCAGCATCAATTACAACATTTTTGGACCAAGTCAAACACCCGTAAAGTATCGAATTTAACGTCTCCAATAGCTGATCAGACAGCCAGCCTCCCAGCCTCCCACCCGCCGGCCGTTTCGCTCATTGCCATGCTCGTGTGGGTTATAAAACCAAACGCAGGAAGAACATTTTATCTTTTACGACGCGGCCGACTGGGCTTAAACCCTGTCTAAAAATTGTAATTCTGCTGGGTAGTCGGGACGGGAGTGCATTAAACCCCGAATTACCACAAATAGAACTTTAAGCGCACGCAACCATTATAATGGTACTCACCCCCCCTCCCCCCGCGGGTGCTCTTAAAATCTTTCTCACTCAGTTCCCCCCCTAGTGGGAATGTATTTATACTGAAACTATGCCTTTTAGCATTTACTACTCCGACAACTGACAAAACTTGACATATGGCCTCGATGTAGTCCAAGCAGTCGCTATTTGGCCATTGTAAAACAATTTTTTTTTTATAAACCCTATGTGTGTGTCTGTCGGTCTCTGAACGTGTGTGTGTGTGTGTGTGTGTGTGTGGGGAGGGGGGTGGATGGGTGTGTGTGAATGCGTGTGTGTGAATGTGTGTGTGTGTGTGTGTGTGTGTAAACTGATTCGAGTTGCAATCTAGCGGTTATTTTCTGTAACCATTTTTTGTTTATTGCAAAATATCTCGTTAACGGCTGGTAATAAGAAAAAAAAGTTCTAACAAATTTTGTTCCTTGTATCAAACCGCACATTTTATGTTCAATGACTTTTTTTCTCAGCTCTATAATTTAGGAGCGAATCCAGGTAGGCGGATCGCGACCGGTACGCGAGCGCCTGCAAGCGACCTCCACGAACTACATAGCATTTTTTGGGAATACGTGTGGATATATAGGGAAATAGTGATAACATGCAATACTTGGCATGAGAAATTCCATTAAGAAAGAGTCGAGGTGAAATTGCAAACCGGCAAGTGGCTTTTGTGCCACCCATGCTTAACCGATGTTTAAAATCGTCACTTGGAAATTTCACTTGAAATATTCGACTTGTTTTTCTCTTTTTTTTTTGCAGGGGTTTGGAACAAGCTATCAGCATTTACGAACATAACATTATCCATAAGACACAATATTGCACTATAAACATTTCATTACCAATTTATGATTTTTTTTTCTTGCAAATTTTTCAAACGCCGCGAAATTAAAGGAAAAAAAAACTCCACTTTTTTAGGATTTTTTGGATTTTTCAAATTATGCTCATTTTTTTTAATTCATAATTTTCGGTTAAATTTTTTTTTTATTCTTTAATTTATCTCAATTTTTTAGGAATATGTAAATTATGGAGAAAATTGAGCAATGTTAATCCCACTTTATTTTTTCGTCACTCTAAAATTATAATTGGAGGAGCGAGGACGCAAGGGAATCATCTTCAATGATGCCCCTTTTACACGCAAATTAGATCCATTAGACATACCGTGCGTACAAAAAACACTCAACGGTGTCACCAAGCCGCGGGTCTTACGATATAACCCTTTTTTTTTGGCTGAAACGTGGGGGGGGCGGGGCCGGGGGGGGGGGGTGGCGCGTTGCGCACGTGCGTGCTCCTTTATAAATTATTAGAATTAATGACGACGCACGCTTCACGGGCCCCCACTAAGTGTCACGTCCTTCCAATTGTGAATCATCCCCATGTTCCAACTAAGAAGTACAAATAATTTGGCGATCGATGGGGGGACAAAAAAAAATTTCTATTCATTTCGCCCGTTTTGACTCTTCATGACGGATAATTATGTTGGCGATTGCATCATTGAACGGGCTGAAAGGGGCTCGGGGAACAATCGGATTGATTATAAGTCCGGAACATCAGATTGGGTTCCAAAATTGGACTTTTTCGATTATTGATAAAAAATTTTTTTTGAAAATTTCGAATGATTTAGAACACTTTTGTGAATCACAAAAAAAATAAGGTACATTCTTAAAAAAAATTTTTTCATTAGTAAACCTCACACAAATATATATATAACAAAAAAAAATGTAATATACGCCCAACGTATTTTGGTTTCAATGAGATATTTTTGGACACCATACACACACACCCACCCAACCACTCACACCCTCACACCCACCCATCCACCCACCCACCCACCCACCCACCCACCCATCCACCCACCCACCCACACCCTCACACCCACCCGTCCACTCATACCCACTCATCTACCCACACCCACCTACCCACCCGCCCACTCTCACCTACCCACCCACACCCACCTACCGACCCACACCCATCTACCCACTCGCGCACACACACACACAGACGTTTTACGAGAACTCCCCGAATTCAGAATCTATTAATGAAAATCGATAGAGCAATGTAGAAAGAATGATATGATTTAAGGAAGAAAAAAAACACAAATCCGCCCACTTGGGGAAGCTTTGATACTCCGTCGTTTCCTTTTGTGACCACTTTTCAAGTGCCTATCCCAACAATATCGCGAGTCGAGTGTGCCGCCTTTGGGATTCTCCGCCGTCGGCGAAACCCTCCCCCCTCCCACTCACTTTCACCCCATACTATGCCATCACCCCTTCCGCATTCTTTTTTATTCTCCTTTGCACCCCCTCATTCTGCTCTCGATCGTAAGCCCGAGAGACAGAGCAAAGACCCCTTCAGTTTTACCACCCCATACAACCACCACCCCCACCCCCCAGTCCTCCGCCACCCATTTCCACTATCCGTGTCCTCTTTCGTCGGTTTCCTCATGCAGTCACGCTGTAGACACGTGTTCATGTTTACCTTGCCACCGGGTAGAACGTTCGCATGTTCCAGATTTGTGTACCAAATTTTATTACTCTTCTTTACGCTGGGGAAATTAGTTATCATTTTTTATATCTATCTTTTTAAGCCTTCGGGCACGGCTGGGGTTATCTAGGGAGTTTTTTTCGACGGTAGTGTTGCGCACAACATTCTTCTTTTTTAACTTGCCGATCTAGGGAAGTTAGTGTAATGATCCCAAAACAAAAAGTGTCGAAGTAGGTAAATTTTGAAAAAAACATTTTCAAAATTGAAAAGTTTAAAAAAAAAAAAATTTCAAAATTGGAAAATTTTGAAAAGAAAAATGTGCAAAATTGACAATTTTTGAAAAAACACAATTTGCAAAATTCAAAAATTTTGAAAAAAAAACAATTTGCAAAATTGAAAAATTTTCAGAAAACAAATTTGCAAAATTGAAAAAAATTATTTTTCAAAATATTGAAGTGTTTGAATCGTCAGACAATAAAAATGGTTACCAACAAGACAATGAAACTTCCCTATAACCTGATTGCGCCCGGACCTCGAAAGCGATCTTAAATCATAAATTCCACAGATATCTCCTCAATCCTCGACAGTCGCAAATTTATCTCGTTTTCCCTCATTACGATTTCACCGACTAAATTTAAAATTAATCACAATGCTCAACTGGGACATTGCAATGAATCTCACGTGCTCGTTGTACCATATCGAACAGAAATCTGAAATTACTGTGCTTCAAACAGAGCCAGGTATTCTTGGTAACAATTGCGTTTATTCCTGACTGTCTGTGTTGCAAGAAAAAAAAATTATCTTTCGTCGTTTCAAATGTGACGGTTGCTTGAAATGTGACATCATCGATCGATAATCAAAGTTCATCTCAACGAGAGTGAAAAAAATTATTTATGCCACATAAATATTCCCTAAAAAGGAATTTTTTTATAAATAAATTTTTTGTTGGCCAAAAGCTGATGTCATTTTCACTGAATATAACAAAAACGACAAGAGATGAAAGAAATTTCTTCTACCCAAATTTGTAGATCTCACTTTGCTCTACAAAAAAGGTGGATATAAAAATCCCGCTATCGTTCTTCAATTTTAAGATATTGGCTGAAAACGCATTCAAGAATTTTTATGCATTTCAGAACGATTCTCGACCTTCGGATACTTCCGGAAAGGCTCGGGCCCGTCCGCGTAGCTCCGGCCGTTTGCGTATGCCTCCGCCTGAATTCGGAGACTTTCGCCGACCTTCGGGTCCCTTCGGGGTCCATCGCGCCCACTCGGACCCTTTCGGACATCTTCGGGCTCACTTCGACATTTCCGGACCTTCTAGAACGAAATTTTAGGTAAATCTTTCATTTAACCAAAAAGTTAATAAATAATAAAAAAATGAAATAATAAAAATAATTAAAAAAAAATCGAAATATTTTTTTTGGATTTTCACAATAACAAAATGAAACCTTTAATGAGATTTTATTGCCACCATGTACTATATTTGTTAATAGAGACAAAATTATCTGACCAATCGCCTTCTATTATGACGTAAGCCTCTCCATCGTTCGATAATCAAAGTTCATCTCCATCGGGAATTAACAAAATTCGACTCGTTCATTAGAGTTGGTTAGAAAAAGACAGACTGGACTGACTCTCCATAATTTCCATCGGAGTCGATCCTTCAATTAGCATTTTCAGGTCACGATAGAAGCCTCGAATCCCTCTAACACACGTCTACGTGAACTCTGACATATTGTAAACGCCGTGTGCACCTCATTCTCATATATAGGTGTGCTTCACTACATGATGCGCATAATTATCGGATAATTAGTACGGCAGAGTTAGGTAAATAAGTGAGGGACGAATTATCGCTTGCCATGGACGAGAATATTGAGAGGAAAATAGAAATCACCTCAATTTATATCTTAAAATATTTTCGGAAGACGCAAAAAAAGGCGCAGCAGTAACTTATCAAGATAACTTTTTTCAGAAATCTTCTACCGTCGAAAATAATTTAAAAAAAGTTGACTGTAATTTTTTGAACCCATGGCGATATTCTGAGCCGATAGCTTTTCAATAATTCTAACCGCTGAATAATGAACGACCGATGATCAGAAACGTCCAAAGTGATCTACCTAATTTCCTCTATTTCCAGCAATTTTCCCCCTCCAAAATGACGTAAAATACTTGCCTGTACCTAAAACATTCGCGACTGCATTAAAATTACCCAACTCCATTAAAAACTTTGACAACAAATATAAATGCAATTTTGTCAGCATCAGTAGCTCACCATGAATTGATAACGTCTAAACTACTTCAATTTTACTCTCAAACGCGTGCTCGTTTGTTATATATTGTCTCCCAACGGGTAAAAGTCTCCTGAATTCTTCACATGAATAAATGTAAAAAAACCTCAGAAAATATTTTCCATATTTTGTTAAATTAATTAATAGTTCTTGTTCATAAAATGACTTGAAAACAATTGGGTGTAGCCTTCTCGAGATGCCGTACATTTCGGTATATTTATAAAAACGCAGCCCATAGATAAGTAAGCTTACCACGTTTTACGACTTCCTTGTGGATTTTTTTCGGTCGGATTCGATGACCTACTAATCCACATTTTTACTGATATGAAGAATGAACGAAGAACTCAATTGCACGATTAACCTTTCGGTTTTTGTTTTTCTTTGCTGCTGTTGTTCTCTGTCCTTGATTTTTCTGGTGGTTCCTGTTTTTGTTGATGTACTTTTGTTGTCTTTGTTTTGTCTTTGTTCATTGCTCGTTGTTCTGTCTGTTTTTGTGGATCCAGTTTTGTTGTTCTAGTTCTGTTCTTGGTCATTTGTTGTTCTGTCTGTTCCTGTTTCTGAGAAAAGTGACTTTGCTGAAAAAAAAAGTGCGTCCAACCGGGATTTGAACCCGGGACCTTCAGCGCTCTTGCCGAGCATTAAGCCAGTGCGGCTATCGACACCATAAGAAGTGATTGATTGATTGTAGGTTTTATTGATGTCCTAGAATATAAGATCCCTTGAGGCTAATAGTCTATAAATTGCATGGTGCATTAATATTAAACCATATGCAATTATCTGCAGAACAAAAATGTTCTGAAACTAAGATTCTTTTTTTACATTCATTTTCCCAAGCTCTCTCACTCTTTCCGTGTAAACATGAATACTTGTTTTGGTTTTGTTCAATGTCATTTGAGTTTGCTTTGTTTGGTGACCACTGCGGCTCTTGTCCAAGGTCATACAGTCAAATCAATAGCAAAGTTTTGTGTATTGGGTGAAGAACAAACAGTTTTGAAGTTTAAAATGGGTGGTCATTTTAATGACCTTGAGACCTCCAGAAACAACGCGCCTGTGGTGGAACCGCTGCCCCCCCCCCTCTCCGACGGGTTGGGTTCCCGTCCGGTCTAGCGTCCTCAGTTTATGGGTAGCAGCGACAACACACGAAGTGGGCCTGCTTTATTATGAAAAATATTCTTTACAAATGTGTGTATGTCTGTGTGTATGTGCGTCTGTATTTTTTTTGCCTCTTAAACTGCTGAACTGATTTAATTTTTTTTTAATCTCCGGGTCTCCTTAGTCCCCAGGTCTGAAAGGACTGTTTTTGCAATTGTACCATCCGTTCAATTGTTATTAACAATTTTAATTGTTGATAACGCTGTATCTCGAGAACGGTGATAGGTACGAGAAAAAGTGTCAAACAAAAGTTGTTCCTCTCGTGAAACTGCACATTTCATGTTTTATTACTTTTTTTGGTAGGCATCGTAGTTTACGAGATATGGATCAAAAATCGTAATAATCGATCAATAGTCGAATTTGCGTAACTGATATACAACTTGACTTCACACGTGGATCGCCACACACACACACACACACACACACATATACCCCCCCCCCAACCCAACGACTCACCCACCCACCCACAGACTCACTCATCCATCCACCCACACACACACACACACATACACGTCCCATTTATTATGATTATCATCATAAGTAACTGTAAAAGCATACATGTACTTCAATACTTGGAGTTATTTTGAATAAAGTGTCGGCAACTGGGGACATTTACATTTTGTTCAGACTATCACATTTAGCTGACCCACCTAATTACCAATATTAGCTGGCTTATAATAAGCGATGTTGTGCAGGAGACAAGGTGGTAATGTTGGTGTTCCAATACTCATCCGCGGGGCAAACCCGTGACTGATGTAACTAGGGCGTTGCGCTGACGTAAACCAAAGAATTTTACTACAATCACAGTGAGTTGCTCTCAAAAAGTCAATTCAATTGAATGTTTCATCAACCATATTAATTATTCCCGTGATTTTCCTGCGTCATTATCGCGATCGACCGGACATTAATTACGGATTATTTTTGTGTTTTTTTGGGTCGCCTACAGATAAAGAGGCGGACTTTTTTTCCCTACATTGGCTATTTTCATAGGATTAATTATTCACCGAAAAGTGATTAACGGTGGCATAAAATATTTATGATTTTTCTGTAGCGTGTTACAGTGTCTCGACATGAATTTACTTTTAGCGTATTTTGAATACTGGCCCTCAATTTTGAGATTATAAAATTTTAGAAAATTCGGGAAATTCGGACAAGTTTCCAAATTTTTCAAAGATTCTATTTTCATTCGATTTTCAAAAGACAAAAAATTTTGCACTTGTCCAAAATTATCTGGCCTTTTAAACATACAATATCGTCAATAGAGCTAACAACGTTGCCCAAATGTGGTTTACCCCAAATATCTCAAAATCCAAGCAAGCTACCAAGATTTAACATATTGTCTTTTTTGTAGAGACAATTCAGCTCTACAAATTTGCTTATACAAATTTTCCCTCATCTACAGTAGATTTCGAGATATCGAGGAAGAACCACGAGGTGAAAAATGGAGCAACTCTGATACATCGCCCATGTTTATTAGTCATATATTTATTTCTCCCAAAACATATACATATGTATATACATATATACATATGTATATACATATATACATATGTATATACATATATATATACATGTATATATATATGTATATATATGTATATGTATATATATATATATATATATACATGTATATATACATATGTATACATATATATGTATGTATGCATATATAGTGCCCATATATTAAAATTGAGTATTTTTCCGCGTATCAATGCCATCAAAAAGTCGCACAGCTGTGACATCAGCCTACTTACAATTAGCAAGTACCCATCGTAATTACGAGTAATTAGTGGTAATCAAGAAGCAAACGGTTAATTGGAATTGACCGGATAAAAGAATTAGTGGGTGGGGGGGGGCGGAGGGGGGGGGGGTGTAACTGGGATGAGAGACTATTCAATACTCTGGGCTTTGATAATTCACCCATCTGTTTCTTCGAGTACAATTTTTTTTTTCCATGTGGAAATAGAGGCTGAAGGCCTTTTAACTCGCGTCCGTGTTAATACTGATGTTATCGCGCACGCGTGCGATGACGAGCCTCTGGGCAAATCGTAAAGTTAATGCGGCGATGTAGAAATACAAAAGCTCATTACAACTTACAAAAATCGGTGGTTTTTTAATTATAAACTTAACAGAAAATATCGTAATTAGTAATTAATGAAAATACTTAATGAAAATTCCGGCTTTATCTCAAAATTAAAAGTCTAAATTACCTATAAGTTGATGGAAATAATTAAGGTTAAGTGGGTCAAATGTGACCCACAAGAACCTTTTCGAATTTCTACTTACGAATATTTTTTCCAAAGATTTTCGTTAAAACTCAGTTAGCTCCTTACGGAGTGGATTTGGAGAAAAATGTGATAAAACATTTGTTGTAGAGAATTTCATTTCTGACAAAAAATGTATATAGTAAATTTGTCTCCAGTGAGAAATTCTCGATATGTACCCGAAATTTGGATGGACGGGCCATGGGCGGTGCAGCTCGCGCTGGTAACTTTGTAATCGCCATATTTCCTTAAATATGAAAGTTACGCAAAAAATGTATTAAACATAAAAGATGTATTGCTAAAACTACAATAACTTCCATTTAAGACTTTTCTTTCCATCTTCAATAGTTTTCAAAATAGGGCCTCATCAACGCCGACATTGGACGTATCTCAGTCAAAATCAGCGGTGAAGCAGTGCTGATTGCGCGGAACACACGCACACACACAAACACATACACTTACACACAGATGTACATATGAGTGTATATATATGTTTATATATACAGACGTCTATTTTGAGTCATAGGAGATCAGAACCGCCTTCAATCATTTTTGTTGAAAAACAATCTATTTTTCTGTACACAGGAAAATTATTATAACGACCCTGAAAAAAATTAATTTCCCTGTTTCCGAGATATCTAAATGCGCCTCAAGGTCTCATTTTTTTAAACACTTCCCCGCTAATGTATATATGACAACTAAAAACTTAGTCTCCAATGGCCTGACATTCACAAAATCAATATTTTATTAATATAATGATACTTTGGATGGAATAACTCAATTAATTTTCCATTTCCTCCCCCACCCTGCCCCTCCCCCCCCCCCCAATATGGACAATTTTTTTTGATAAGTTCTCGTTATCTCTTCTATTTAAAAAAAATTATCCCTTGGAATGCCCATTTTTTCAAGTCATTCTATTTAATAAAATTTCGACAAGCATTAATGAAACTATTCATTTTTTAGCGATTAAAGTCCATTAAAGTCCACGACTTATCGCCTGATAAAAATAATGAAAGAATTTTCCATTGAACTTGAAACTAATTTGATCAAGAGAGGGAAAAAGACGAAAAAAAAAATCCGAATATGAAAAACAGGAACAATTCCATGGATGACGAGGTCTGTTAACCGCGTTTTATTTGAGCGGTTTATACGTGCCGTTGAGATAACGCAGTTTTATAATGCGGTTTTAATTATTCTATTTGTCATGACTGTACCATATAACCATTGCTGGGTACACTCTGTTTACCAACGTGTTTTTTTTTCATTTTTTACTCGAAAATGTGTCGTATACTTGTGCAGAGCGCGTACAACTCTTTTATAATGTGTGTTATTATTTGAGACTGGAAAAATAGTAATGCGCCAGTCACGTGCACCTACACGGCTAATTACGGTTGCGTTAGCTTGCGATAATTAGGAGATTATTAGAGCTGTCTTGCACTCGGTTGTTCTAATGATAAGCCTTTTTTTAGTTATGTTCTTAACTCAGTTTTTTTTTTTTTTTTTTTTTTTTTTTTTTTTTTTTTTTTTTTTTTTTTTTTTTTTTTTTTTTTTTTTTTTTTTTGGAATTGGCCAAGTCAGTGTGTGCGTTTATCAAGTATTATCGAATTCGGAAAAATTTTGGAGCTGGAAGAAATTTTTTTTTTTTTTGGAATTTCGCGGCATTTTTTGGATTCCACGGAAAGCGCAATTTTGAGTTTGGAGAATGAGCGAGAACGCTGTAACGGGAAAACGGTTGATTATAGGGGAAAATGATAATGAGAAAAATTATTCCTCATTGGAAAATACACATTTTAGGTGGTATCACTTTTATCGCTACCACCTGTCATTAAGGAGATATCACGGGTTGATTATATTATTGTTGTGGATCGTGTCTCGTAAATAAAACGATTTACGGGAAAATGGTATAAATGTTTTTTGTCGGAAAGCCGATTTTCTGTAGTAAGTACTTTTGAAGGTTGCACGATAGATGAGTGTGTCAGTTTAGAAATTTCGGGAAATAAGTTTTGATGGAAAATTTTGTATGGAAAAATTATCAATTTTTAACGCGTCTTTCAGAGTCTTTTTTAATTCCCACTGATAACGGCCGCACTTTGATTTCGTTTATTTTTAAATATGCGCCTCAATCATAAAATTAAAAATTTTAAAAAAAGTCACAAAAAATCTCAATATTTTATTAAAAATCATTTTTTTGAATTTTTTTGTCGTGACCTTGACGAACAAAAAATTGCAAACTTCTGGTTTGGATGACTCAGAATCATCAAAAATTCCATTTAAAAAATTTGTTGTCCCTTTCTCAATATTTCTTTGAAAATGAAGAAAACATAAAAAAAAATTTTATCAGAAATTATCAGACTCGAAAAATACTGCCCAGACTGAATCACATGGAAATTCCCTCGACTAAAAATAACCGATGCAAAATGACCAATTTGTCCAAAATAAAAGCGAATTTTCATATGACAGTTATGGCAAAATAACTCCAATTTCCCACTGAACCAAGAAATTTCGTTTGGCCACCACCTGACTCGCTGGCCTCGAATTTTAATGGTATTTTAATACGTTTTAAGTAGCCCAAAGAGCACTGAGACGTCCCTGATTAACGATATTGAAAAAGCCTTGTTTTCTATTTCAATTCATTCAATCACGATATACAATTTCTTATCACTAGCCAAGATCTTCAATTTCGTCGTCCACAAATTTTCACGATTCGCCACATGCTCCACAAAATCTGGTCCAGGTCACGTGACCGTTTTCTGCTAATATCTCAAACTCGGTCAAAACTGACCAAAGTGCAATCCAAAAAAAAGTCGACATATTTATTTCGAGGCACACAAAATGGGCCCCGCCCCCCCCCCCCTATCCAAAAAAAAATCACGTCTACATGCGGTGCCTGCGTCAGCCGGCTACGTCAGTCTCCGACTCATTTCAGATAATTGGTGACTCACCTGTCCTGCAATATCGCTCTTCTTCCCCCTCCAGTCGTCTCGACGTCGTTTTTGGATGTACCAAAAAAAGCCCCCTCTTACCCACTTCACAAAACTCAATCTCCACCCCACGATACCTTACGTCATCACTCCAGCAGCAAAATCCGTGATCCGTTTCGCCTGACTACCCAACAGTTTCAAATCAGATATTCTACTAAAAAGTACCACTTAAGTGCTCAATCGACTTTCACATGTCCAACTTCCTGGCGTTTTTTACGGACCCTCAATAGTCACTCTGTTCAAGAGAGGTCCCACACACCACAAGCCCTCATTGATCAATCAAAAAAGCTGCGAACATGTAATATTGCAGTGACAATCCACGATTCGGCACAAAATCCTGAGCCACTGGCTAAGAAACTTTTAGTCACAGTTTAATCGTTTCACTTTTCTCTCTTCAGTATTTTTCTTTTCAAAAAATACTTCACTCATCGGATCCTCCGCAAAGCACCCAAATTAAACCCAAAAGAATCCTCAGAACAAATTCAACAAATCCACGCTAATCACTGGAACTCGTACGATTATGCGGAAAAACGTGGAGGTCACGTTGCGCGCGAACTTATGAATTGGCCGGGCGGGAAAATCGTAGTAACGTAGTAAACGTAGTGCGCGCTTTAGAACCTCGCGGGCCGCAGTCTGGCTGCGTTGTGAGAGCCGGATTGTATTCCGTGGATTCGCGATTGAAGAGGTGGCCTTAACCACCCTCCCCCCACCCACCCCCCACCATTTGCCCACCCTACAGCAATAGCGTTGTATTTCCAGTGTATAAAGCGCTCGGGTTTGGCAGAGTGAGTGGGGGTAGGGGGGCGTGACATTGGGCGGTGCCGATGCGCGGGAGGTGGGCCGCAAGAATTCTACACAACATTGTTATGATTGTTATGAGTGTCCAGAGAGCTTTTTGCCACACTCCTGAGTTTTGTGAGTGAGATTCGATGGGTGAAGAGGGCGTTTTGGGAATAGGGGGTGGACATTTTTTTTTTTTTAATTTTTTTTTTTTTTTTTTTTTTCTTTGAGGGGTACCACTGTAATATTGTCCCCCCATTTCGACCGCGCGAACCAACGAAACGGCGATGCAAATCAGGTGGCATGGGGGGCCTCGTGCATTTTGCTTCGGGAAAGAGTGGAATCTGGACGATTGGAGTTGGGTTATTTCACTTCCCCCACCCACTTCGGCAGCCGCCTCTTGTAGGTAGCGACCCCAAAGAGGTGGCCCCTGCGAGAATCCGATGCTCAAATTTCGCGGATATTTTTTTTTTTAGATTTTTGTTGCCCAAAAAGGGGGTGGGAGGGGGTGGTACAAATGTTTGAAAATCCAGTGGTGCTTTTTTTTTTTTTGGCGAAACGAGGGGAGAGAGGGGCGCAGGAAGAAGGATGTAGGAATATCTAGGTGAAAAAAATGGGGGAGAGGGCAATGGGGAAGAGATGATGGCGGGTGGATGCGCTTTGCCAACGCCCCCAAAAAACGAACGTGGTCGATAGATTTTTTTAACGGATGTATAACTATAGGCTGAGTGTTCGAACTACAGTGGTTAACGGGTTTTTGTGTCTTTTAGGGGAATTTAGGAATTTTTTTTGACAGCCGAGTTTTGTGGAAGCGCCGAGGGGACGTTGGGAATGTGAGGATTGGCGCCGAAATATTTTTCTTTGGACAACTTTGGAAAAGGCATTTTCTTTATTTATATGCTTGTACATGAATATTTGTTGAATGAATCATCATTGTTATTATTGTAAAAAAAATGCCCCCGCCCTCACGCCCCCCCCCCCGTAAGTGTGTGGCCACCTACCACCTTGAGATAGTCCAATAAGAAGTTCGACGATGTTGTGATATTTTCGTCAGAGAACAGTTTCGGGCCTCAACACCAGCCACGCTCTCATCCCGGGTCGCGCCAGATGCTGGTGATGTTCCATGGTTCCTCTACGGCGCTGGTTGTGTCCGAGTTAATATCCTCTGAGGTCACAGCCCCATGCTTTTGGGGGAAGAACCTTGTTCAAGGTGGCCAGAATCAGGTTCCACCGGCGGCGTTCCTGTCCCAGCATAGAGTCGCAGCGAATGACCTTGAGCGGACGGTTGGCATGACCATCAACCTATAGAGACCGAGCGATTCCAAAAATTGGAGTACAGGTTACACCATGGTTCATTATGGAACAACTCATTATCTCAAGTCATCACGGAACAACTCGTCACAGAACAAGTCACCATGCGGAACTCATTACAAGGACAACTCATCATGAGGACAATTCATCACAAGGACGTCTTACCATATAAACCACCTACGCCCAGAATAAAAAATAAAACTGACTAAGGCATCGAACTCCATTTATTAATAGCACAATATCAGAAATCGCCGAAAGACCATAAACGCCTTTTTCATAAAACATGGTGTTGCTGGAGAACATGCTGTTGTGACCTTGGAAAATATTTCCATGAGTGTAACCCTAGGAATATTCGTAAATAATTTTATTTGGTCATCCACGTTTCAAGATCAGTTTGGTGACGTCTGAGGGCTGGTCCCTGTGGCTGGGCCCCATGGCAGTCTAATGGTAATTTATTAGAACAGGAAAAGCAATTTTTAGCACATCATGCTCTGCGAAAACGCGGTGATAATCGCATTATGAACTGATAAATTTTCTACGGGCTGTCATCAGGATAATTTGCCACTCTATCTATGATGCCGAGATATATGGGATTATAATGTCACGCAAAATGCCGAAAATCATTTTTAACTTCACTACCCGGTGATTTCGATGATTTCATCCAATTCGAGGGATAACACTGGGAAAAACCTGTGAAGGGGTTGCACCCTCGCTCGAAAATTCCCCCAGCTCGATTGTACAATATAGCTATACATGTATATTTATATATATATATATATATATATATATAGAGGGCGGGAGATGGCTCTGGTACGGTTGTCCCCGATTTGTAAAATAGACGTCATCCTTTTCTTTCAACATTCTTCAGCACCGATTTTTTCTCACTCCAATCGCTTTCCTCGGAGGGGCTGTTATATGCACGAGAGAGCGTCACGCCAGCTGACAGTAAATTAATGTTCTTATTTACAGGTCGTCTCACCGCACCCTCCACTCGGACTATCGGACCGAGCTTCTTATCGATCGTAAACGCCTCCCCCAAACTGTTTTTTAGTCAACCATATTTTTATCACTTTTCCAGCCTGATTTGCATGCCCCATGGAGAAAAAATCGGTAATACGGAATACGGTTTCTCAGTTATATTGCGCTTGATTTACCGATTTTATGCTCGATGATCCGTTGATCGTTAGCGACTGCTCGGTAAATTATTGGCATCCGATTCGATTTCTTTGGAATATTTGCTTACGAGAGTCCGGACCGGGACGAGTCAACTTCGATTTCGATCGTGAGATCGATAATCGAAATACGCATTTTCGATAATCGATCTTCCTTTTTCATGATCGAAGGTCTCAATTGTGTTGTAGCAAACATCCCAACTGTGATTTCGAGATCGATTTCTGCTGTGGCATCGATAGTCGATATTTTCTTTCTTCGATAATCGATTTAGTTCGATTCTGACTTGATTCGTGGTCGAAGCTGGAAATTATATCATAGAAGTAATGATCGATTTCATTATCGATACTCTTAACACGTATACGTTCGAGTTCGATTATCGATTGTGATATCGATGAGATGATCGGTTTATATATACAGTTTACAGTAGAAATAGGTTTTGTTTAATGTTTTTTGTGACCTCAGTTCCTTCAAACATTGAAAAATTCGGAAATCGGCAGCGCCCATCATAGCGCGACCTCTCTATTATTTAGAGTCGGGGATTTTCATGCAGAAATTCAATGGCAGATGGTGAACATTTGATTACGATCTTTCGTCTTACCACTTATGGTATGTTTCTACGTCCGACGGACTACACCCAAAAACCGGCAGTACACATCCATAATTATGCAGTAATTACTGGGTGATGCGACGGATGAGCTGAGTGTTATTTTCGGGTTCCTGGAAATTGGCGAGGGGTACAAAAAAGGGGGGAGGGGGGTTAGTGGCCGGGTACTACGGTTGTTCGCAGTGTATATATCATTTGTAGAATTTTTACATTGAAGGTGACTAAAGACTTTCAAAGATTTTCAAATTCTTGCAATTTTTGAAATTTTTGAATTTTTTGAAATTTT
This sequence comes from Asobara japonica, assembly GCA_026005395.1. Classification (NCBI taxonomy): domain Eukaryota; kingdom Metazoa; phylum Arthropoda; class Insecta; order Hymenoptera; family Braconidae; genus Asobara; species Asobara japonica. The sequence goes on along the minus strand of BQMI01000298.1, from coordinate 4,173,444 downwards.
GAAATTTTGAAATTTTGAAATTTTGAAATTTTGAAATTTTGAAATTTTGAAATTTTGAAATTTTGAAATTTTGAAATTTTGAAATTTTGAAATTTTGAAATTTTGAAATTTTGAAATTTTGAAATTTTGAAATTTTGAAATTTTGAAATTTTGAAATTTTGAAATTTTGAAATTTTGAAATTTTTGAAATCTTTGAGATTTTGTGTGGCTATGACTGTGGCTATACCGGTGGCTATGACTGTGGCTATGACTGACTACTACTGTGGCTATGACAGTGGCTCTGGTTGTGGCTATGACTGTAACTATGACTGTGGCTATAATTGTGGCTATGGTTATGGCTATGGCTACGACGGTGGCTGTTAATGTGGCTGTGGCTGTGCACGAAATATATCAGTGCAAAACAGAACTACCGAATTTTAGAAAAATCTTGAAACATTTCAAAGAAATCGGAAATGTTTTATCCTCTCCCCCATGGGGGGACACACACATTCACACAATCACATTTTGAAACACATTACAAGTGTCATATCTTTCGTCCTTCTCTATTTATGAAAGATCCCAGAGCCACCAACTTGTTGGCACATCGTCCCAAAACAACCAGGTATCAAATCCCCCCACTTGATCCGCCGCAGACGCCGTCGGAAAAGCTCGACTCCCGAGAAACGAATGAATGAAAATCCACGTGTCCTCCTTCAATCAGCTCCACGTGCCGTCTCATTCGTAGGTATACGTCGAATTCTCGTCCTCACACGTAGACAGCACATGGCGACTCCCCCCCCCCCCCCCCCGCCCACCCTACATTCCCCATACGACGACAAACGGTAAAAGCTCCCGGTCGCACACGAAAGTTGTAGAAGTTGGCAGGATGTGGGTCCTCATACCCTCTCACTTGTTACCTCTTGTTGCGCAACCTCGCATTCTCCTTTTTTTCCCCCTATCACACAAACACACCCAGACCAACACTACTGCACCCCATCTTCAGCGGGTTCTCCTGTTACTAACATATACAGTGAACGCGGTGTGAGTATCGGAGCACCTTTCCCTCCCACACCCGATTTCTCCACTTTCGCCACCCTCTTCCCCCCCCCCCCCCCCCCAACCCCGACATTTCCCTGGTTTCATTCAGGCTCACTCGTGTCTTTCCTCACTCCCCTTTCCACCCCAACCCCCCTTTTTTTTGCCTCCTTTTTATCCCTCTTTCACCTCGCACGCAGCCAACACTTTGCAGTGTTAATCGAGCCTCCCTCAGCTTTCTGAAAAAATTGAAAAATATTATATCACCGATTTCATTCTCTTCACTTCCTGATTTTACTATTCCACATGAGACTTTTCAATTTACCATTCGAGTTATTGATAATTCTTTTCCATTGATTAAGTGAATGAATTAACGCAATTATGAAGCATTTATGTACTCCAATTTTCGGATTACGGGGATATGTCACCCCCCAATCGGGGATAGTTCATCCCCGAGAGGGGGATATTTCATCCCCGAAACGGGGATATTTCAGCCCCCAAACGGAGATATTTTCATCCCTAAATCAGATTTTCTATACCCTATTACAACACAAAATGGGGTACAAGCCCGTTATCAATAAAATAATTATAACCCTCTCATTACCAAAATTATGACCACTGCGTAAAAATTTCGTCACCAACTTCCTGTTTCCCCACACTTTCCCGGCTTCATTCAGACTCACTCGTGTCTTTCCTCACTCCCCTACCCCTTTTTTTTGCCTCCTTTTTATCCCTCTTTCGACTCACTCGCACGGAGCCAACACTTTGTACTTTTAATCGATCCACCCCCAACCCCCCCCTCCCCCCGTTCCTTTCTGTTCACATGGTCCCCCTTCAGTTTGGTACGCTCATTCGTGGTAGACCACATTGCTCTCTCGGCACTGGGTTACCGACTCTTTCACGACTCTCTTTCTCACCCCCCCCCCCCCCCCCACTCTTCTTTTCTCCATGGACGGTCGACACGCTTCTCCACCCTTTATCTTTCCCCCCCAAGGTTTTTTTTTTGTTTTAGTTCCAGTCGTTTTATTTCATTTCGCTTTCATTTCCCTCTTCACCCAACTTTTTTTCCAACCAACTTTTCTTTTAGAAACGGGGTCTTGTGATAATCCGCGCGCGGGACACTCAGGCTGCAGTTGGATTTTTCCTTTTTTTATGTAAGTAAATTAAGGTAATAAGTGGACGTACACAAACACACACACACAGACACACACACCTACTCATACCCACCCACCCACTCACACCCACCCACCCACTCACACCCACCTTCCACCCACCCGCCTATCCACCCCCCCCCCACCCACCAACTCACACGCCCACCCACAGACACCTACTCACACCCACCCATCCACCCACCCACCTAAACACCCACCCACCTAAACACCCACCCACCCACCCAAACACCCACCCACCCAAACACCCACCCACCCACTCACACACACACACACACACACACACCTACTCACCCACTCACACACACATACACACACGCGCGCGCGCGTACCATTATGCCCCCCTACAAATTATGACCCATGTCCCATTACGGTCCAGGTCTCCGGCAACCTTCTTCAAGAATCCACATAAGGCAGAGGAAAATAGCCTGCTCGAAGACGAAAAATTATGACATTCGGATGATTTATACAATTTGAAAAATTGGTAAAGTTAGGCACATTTAAAGATATGAAACATTTTGAGAAATAGTTTTTAAGGATCCAAAGATTCGGAAAAATTTCCAAAATTTCAAAAAATTTGAGAAACCTGACAAATTTGGAGGTACTTAAAAAAATTCGCAAATTTTGCGAAACTTGAGGAATTAAAAAAAAATATATTTTTGATGAGCATCACGTTATTACCAACCCTGCGGTCTGATTGGCCAAAATTCGAATGGGAAAAAAATAATCCACCGCAACAAGTAGTGCCCAAAGTATAATGACAGGTAAGCTGGGTAGCCCAGCGCCTTTTTACATCCATCTTCTCAGAAGTTTAACTCTGTTCTTTTCTCCCGCAAATCAGTCTCTAGACTACTTCGTTCTGGTTCCCCAGTTCCCAAGTTTAAAATTCAATTTCTTACTTTTTGAAAGCGACCGAGATTTCATTTGCAATTTATTGTGGCTAATATTGACCCTTCCGTGCTCCCACCTCACCGTCCGACGTCATTCGTCGCATGATGAGCGCTCCGCCGCGAAGTGACATCATAGTCATCTTCAATCAATCCAATCATGTCATTCAACATGGCCTCTTATGGTCCATTAACATAACAAATGCGCTCATTTGAAATATGCATGAAGATCCAAAATATACGTGTTAAATGCCCAGTATCTGAGGCATTATCATCCAATATAGAATTTACAATATACACATGTTATCCAACATGCTTTGCCCATATATAGATGAATAATAAATTAGGATATTAAAACAATGAGTCCGTAGGTGAGATTAACACGCAATTTTGAGGGGTACTATTTTAACATAATTTCGTTAATATTGAACATTTTGAGAGCTTCGGAACATTTACAAATTTTAAAAATGATTGACTTCCCGATATAGGGGAAAATCGATTGCTCATTATATCTCGACGTTTTAAGGTTTCTAATATTTCTGAACCACTTTCAACAAAATGTGTGTATGTGTACGTGTGTGTCTGTGTCTATGTATGTGTGGGTGTATGTATGGGTGGGTGGGTGTGCCTGGGTGGGTGTGCGTAGGCGGATGGGTGGGTGGGTGGCTGGGTGTACCTCGTGCCTGAGTGGGTGGGTGGGTGTGCCTGGGTGGGTGGGTGGGTGGATGGCTGTGCCCGGGTGGGTGGGTGTGCCTGGGTGGGTGGGTGGGTGGGTGGCTGTGCCTGGGTGGGTGGGTGGGTGTGCCTGGGTGGGTGAAAATGCATACTTTACTCCATATAATTTTTTTAAAACTGACCAATTAAGAAAAATAATTAAAAAATATTGTCACCATTTGAAAATGACAAGGTTAAAAAAATGAGGTTTGCAAAGTTCTGTCAATGTCATGACAAAATTCCACCGGACATTTGAAAATTTTTCAAAAAAAAAAACCTTCACGCTGAATCCACAGTTGCCTTACTCATCATATACCGAATTGGTCTGGAGTTTTGGCTAATTAATGCGACGAGCTCAACAAAGTTGCCAGTTCCCTGGGGCCTTTAAGTGCCCTCGCCCCTTCTCCATTTTTTTTCGCCACATTAACGGCCCTTCCCCGACACCCAGTTCACCTGTATGGCAGCTTCGTCCCGAGTGTGAGTGAAATAAAAGGTAAAAAAAAAAAAAAGCAAAGTGGCAAAAAAGGCGCGTGAGGTTAACCACCGTATCGGCTCGGAAGGAACAACAGGAGCAGCACGAAAGAGGTGGGGAAGGAATGGGATAAAAAAAAAGGGAAATACCTTGGTCGGGAGGTTGGAAAAAAAGAGGGCCAGTGAATAAGGTGAGGAGTATCACGTGAAAGCGTTGAAAGAGATTAACCGCGTAAACGATTACTTCCGTCGGTATTGTCCAGACTATGTTCTACATTGTATCAGAAAAAGAAAGACGCTTTGGCGAGAGCTTCAGGTGAATGAAAAAAAAATGTATCGTCAAGCTTGTGTTGATACTGTGGTTGACTTACAATATAGCTGAGCGATGGTAACGACATTGCCGGTGAATGCAATCCTGAAATCGTCATGGTTACATTCGAATACAATGTCGTGGAAGTTGCTGTCTGTTTAGCTGAATGAGGAGGGTAGTTGAGGATGTCTGAGGTTTTCGGCGAATGTGAGATTTCATGTGAGCCGGAAATACCTGATTGGGCCGACGATCCACCAGATCAGTGGAATTCTTCTCAGGAATATGATTCTTCTCTTGGATGATGAGATCAATCTTGGTCCGACCTTCCATGTCGAAGCTTGGACTGGATAGATATATAAATCCAGGATTGCTGCACCACCTAAACCCAACCTTGGAAACGAATGTTCAACTAAGCTTGATCCAACCTCAATGTTCCTATCTTCGAAGTTTGAACCAAGATAAATTTTGTAGCTTGGACCAAGATTAATTTCGATGCTTCGACCACGAGAAACTTTGGAACTTGGACGAAAATGAATTTCGAGGCTTGTACCAAGATAAAGTCCGAAGCTTGGATGAAGATGAAGTTCGAAGCTTGTATTAACCTACATAACCAAGCTAGGCCGAAGCTTATTCTCTAAGCTGGGATTGGTATTACATTCGCATGTTCTGCACAGATGGACCGAGGCTTCAAAACACAGCTTTGGCGAAGCTTAGTCAAGCCTCGTCCAAGCTTTGATCAAGCTTCATCGCATGGTCAATTCCCACCTGGGAGAGAACGGTTCCGAGAAATGTACCAGGCGCTGTTGCCGTTGGCTTCCAGGACTGGTCAGATATCGCAGGTGAACTAGATCGTGAAACATGTCTATGTTTCATTGAAGTAAAATTATTCTGTGATGAATAGATATGGAACCTTTTGAAGGAGCCTAAGGCTTGCGTTGACCATCGAATCTTACTACCTTGGAATTAATTCAACATGAGGCGTGAACCCTTGGACATACCCGAGCGATATCAATTATTGACCAGGCCTAATAGTCCTCCACACCCAGGCGCTATCAAACCCAGTATCAATGTGTTCGTACGCGGCTTTTGTTTGGCGGCCGCTCGTCCTCCCCCCCCCCTCCTCCCCCCACGCAAATGACAGTATCCTAAAGCCTCATTGAACCATTCCAAGTGGACCCTTGGGCAACTGTTCATCGAAGCCCTGGGTTCACTTCTCTGGATTCACGGATGATCCGTCAATACTTGCTAGGCTAACCTCTTCCCATACCCATCTCCAGTTTCCCATCACCATCTCCCTTCCACCTTCCCTATGCCAAACGTTTTCGGACAATATTAAGCCACCCGGCATTTCCTGCCCGGTAGCTTCGAACATTAAACGTGCGTATATAGCCTCATAATATTGCAATACGCGGCCATAATTTACGTCGTTTTATAGTTCAAACTGCAACCTACGTAGGACAGGGGCGCTCAAGCAGTTTGATATGTAGAGTTACCAGGCATACAGTATCTATTAAAAATGATATGGAAATTGAGAGAACATGGTAAATGGGTTGAATAACTTTCTCACTTCATAATTGTTTGATTTCAATGTTTATGTAATAATATTAAGTTTGTAGACAATTGCTATGGTCGTAGGCAAAATGTATGTGTATGTGTATGTGTATGTGTATGTGTATGTGTATGTGTATGTGTATGTGTATGTGTATGTGTATGTGTATGTGTATGTGTATGTGTATGTGTATGTGTATGTGTATGTGTATGTGTATGTGTATGTGTATGCCTATGTGTATCTATGCGTGCGTGTGTGTGTGTATGTGTATGCGTGTGTGTGAATGCATATCATAGGTTATATATATATATAGATTCAAAATTTTCAGGACTAGTGCAATAATCTTTATTGGACCTTTCATCTCCAACCGTAGAATGTGCGCGCGCACTTTTTCATCAATTAGCCTGCCGCTTGCACCTATCCAGCCTCCGAAAAGTGCCTAAACCTCATAAAACCTCCAAGAACAGAACATTAAACCATAAATATAATCAAAAAACAAGTTGGTAACCCATGTTCCAAACCTCCTGCCGCCTCCAGAATTGAGATATTTCATTTTATAGGGAATAATCCGAATATGAAAACGAGGGGAAGGTTATATTTTATGAAGTTACTGAGAATTCGCTCGTCGACGTGGAAAGTACGGTCATATACATCGAGTAGCAAAGAGTATAATACTCGTATCTTTCGCGGCGCGTTATAGAAGTATTCCCCAAGACGAGTGAGCCATTACTGAAAATTACTGATGATTTCGAGGCTCGCAAATCATAATTCGCCGCCTTCTCTGTCTCCCTTCGGTTATAACCTCGTAACACGTTAACGCATCGCCGGCTTCTTCGTAAGAGCCCCCTGCCCCTCCCCCCTCCTCTCCCCCCCCCACCCACTTCTCATCATTTCTTGAATTATTCTAAAGTCATGGGTGTGTAAAATTTACCAAGGATTTGCAGAGTCATCGAGCGAGCGTCATGAGGCCTTCCACTGAAGATTGTAGACTTTATATGGGGAATTGTTGAGGTTATGCTGCACTTGAGAATTATGTGGCAATTCAACGTCAGGTAGCGCGAAAATTATTCCAATTTTCCTGATGGCTATTTTTCTTTTTCGCCGTTTATCCCATTTTCAGGAAGTATTTTTGAAGGGCAAGAGAGAGGAAGCTTTCCCGAGAAGGGAGGCTGGATGATGGTAAAAGGTTTTTTTTTTAGTCTTTTTCCATCTCATGATTTTCTACAAATGAAATTATCGGTTTGTGATAACTGAAGTAAGAAACGAAAACTTTTGATTAACACACACACCAAATTATTCCGGACATAAATTATGATATAGAAAATAAGTCTCGGCACATATATAACGTATACATTAACACACCAGAGTGGAAAACAGCTGGCTTTTTACCGTGGATAGAAAATGCGCATAACGCCATCTTACGCCCTGCGTTAAATTACGACGAACGCATCATTACCGACGTTCCCATGCAACACGTTGTAAATGGGTCTAGATGTGCGTGAATGCTCTATTCTTCTCTCGCTCGTTGTCCCCACCCCGTACCACGCATACCGTCTCTATATCCTAGCGAGTAACGTACGTAACGGACTCCATATATGGCGCTTCCCCCTCCCCAATGGTGTCGGTTTTTGTAACATAGGGACTCGCGTGTATTCGATTCACACCCAAAGGCGTCTATACAAGTTTCACTTCAAAATCGGAAATATATAACCACGATGAGTTAGGCCTGTCTGTCTGCTGCGCGCAGCTTCCTGGACCTTGCCCCCCCCCCCCCAGACAACTATCACCTACTGGAAACACAAGCGTATCCTAGAATGAGACTGGATACCGTCATCCTCGATACCACAATATTTATCAATCGGCAATGCTCCTCCTCCCTAGAGCAAGAATTGAGAACATCAATCGTCTAAAATAGGAACTTCCACTGTGCGCCATCTACTGTTGAATGCACTTCACGTATCATCCAGCGTAACGCTGTATTCTGTGGCCACTTTATACGTTTCGAGTCACTATCACGAGTATCCAAAATGTCGTAATTTCGCCACTGAGTTTCAGTTTTGCTCTCTGTACATATTACCATTTCCCCGCCCCCCCCCCCCCGCCCGTTGGGGTTGCATCGAACCTATAGATGGTGGATGGGTCCTAGCAAGTATAGTTGGACGAGCCGTCAGCATGCCCTGGGCTTTTGGCCCAAGAGAGCCTGACCTAATTTACATACATATAAAGCGCATTCGATGTGTTTTAGGGGCTCGTAAATCGGGACAGTAGCTACGCGAATCGTTAAACCCTTCCTTGCCGCAACACTCCCCCGAATGCGATGGGCGATAGTACCATAGAAGAGGTGAAGGGGGGAGGGGGGTGGGACCCCATGCCGAACAACTATACAATACAGCCTAGCCAGTATACTCATTCTCTTGAGCTGTATCATGGGCAAGTGTCTGCGCGTCAAACGCATACCGTTGCATACAATATTGACGTATTTTGGGGGGTATTAAATCACTTGGGAAGTTGATGGATATTTTTATGATGGAATAAATTAAAAGTATGAAATAGGAAGAGGAAATGGGCCATTTATCATATGAATTTATTTATTCGTACAGTAAGTTTCAGATGGAGACAATTATTGTGATATTTGTTTGAATAATTTGTGGCTTATCAGTGGGGACTAATTAATCGATTAGTCAAAAATGAGATTGATACAGTCAATTGAGCACACATGGTGGAACGACGGAAAATTATTTTTGATGTAAAAATTTGGTTGCCGCCGGATACCTTAACACAACCGTTGTAATAATACTACACGCTATAACCCATTTAATCAGCGATCACCCGGTAGAAAGTGATAGAAATAGCCAGCGAAATTCCTACAATCATGTGCAGACCGGATGCAGTCAAACCACGAAAAGCCGTAATCCAATAAATACATTATACGCAGGTGATGACACCCATTCGAGGATTTCGAAATGTCACTGTTGGCGATACCCCCATGATAGAGTCAAAGCGTGTATAGAAATCGGCAGAGAATGAGAGGGGGGGGGGCGTGGGGTGGTGGGTGGGGGTCCGAGGGCCTCGGGACGTTAAAGTAGGGTGTAGTAAACCATAGAGGAATAGAAATGCAGTGGAAGATGCTGCGTGTTTTCAACGATGGAATGAGATAGCATTGGAGTGGGAATCGTTAGTTTAGTATGAGGACACGCGAGGGTTTATGTTCACTCACTGCTTGCTATAGGCAAGGGTGATACGTTTTGTGGATGATACTGGGATCGTAATTGTCCAATGTGTTGAGGTGGGAGTGGGATAGCAAGCGTCATCGTAACTAGGTAGGACACAAATACAGAGGCATACAAAGGCCATTAGGAATCAGAACTGGCCGGCCATTGGTTCACAACGAGGTAACGAAACACTGCTGAATATTTCACCGATCAATCTTAATATTTGATTTCAGGGTAGTTATTTTGGAATTTCATAGCGGATACTGTCTTTTCGTTATGAAGTTCAAAGAATTGGCTTGGAGGAGTCGTGGGATGGTTTTCAAGGATCATCGATTGCTCATGGCTGGAGGGAGAATATAAATGAACTGTAACGTAGAAAACCCTTGAACAGATGTGTGTGTGTGTGTGTGTGTGCGTGAGAGAGACTGGGTGGGTGGGTGCATGGGCTAATAGATAAGTGGGTGAGTGGATGGGTGGGTGAGTGCGTGGTTGGGTGGGTGAGTGGGTGAGTAGGTGGTTGGGTGGGTGAGTGGGTTGTTGGGTGGGTGAATGAGTGGGTGGTTGGGCGGGTGAGTGGGTGGGTGGAACGCTGAGTGGGTGATTAAGTGAATTAATAAGTAAATCAGTGAGTGGGTAAGTGAGTGAGTGGGTAACCGGGTAAGTGGTTTGACCTGGTGAGGGATCCCATATTTCGTTGATAAAACACAAAAAATCCAATAAAATTACCGAAATATCATTACGCAGTGAACAGGTGTTACTGCGGCCTCAAATTAAAAGCCCTCTTTACACGATTCCCTCTTTCTTTGGGCAGAGGTGAAACGGTCCTGGTATATATAGCCTTCACTATAAGGCGCCAAAGGGGGTGGTGTCGGGCCGTGTCGATAAAGTTAAAGCCACTGGCGAACAATCCTGGAAGCCGGCCTGTAATGACAACGCAGCGCGTCGTAAACGCGTTTATGTCCAGAGTTGCATTATAGTAATACCTGGTAGCACAATCGCTCCGCCAACTCATCCAAGGTAGGGTGAAATCCTTGGTGTTACTGTGCGTGAGGGATTTTGGAGGATTTAATGGGTTAATTAAAGAATATCTGACTGAAAATGTTTTGGAATGGCATGACCTAGCATTGCAATTCATTTTAGCTTGAGAAAATTTATGTCATAAAATTTGAACTGCTATGACTAATATCATGTTGGAGTACGTGACGAAAATATAAAAAGAAATTAGGGCTGTGAGTGCGCATTTTGGAGTACATAGCGCCCACCCACCCACCCCTTCCCACCCACCCACCCCTTCCCACCCACCCACCCCTTCCCACCCACCCACCCCTTCCCACCCACTCACCCCCCCCCCCCACCCCCCACCCACCCATCCACCCGCCCACTCACCCACCCGCCCACTCACCCACCCGCCCACTCACCCACCCGCCGACCCACTCACCCACTCACTCATCCATACACCCACCCTGACACACACACACACACACACACACACACACATGAAAAAATCATCTCAAAACGTACCTCCAACTTTGGACAATTTGTGGAAACCGATGTTTGGTTCTCGGAGCTGTAAAAATCTTGTAGGTTAAGCGAATTGAAGACTTTGTCATTTATGGGCATGATACATATGACATTAGATGATGCTCCAGGATGCGAAATATACTGTGATATGGGCAGAGTTGTAAAGTTTAGCGAGTGACACAACAAAGGGCACGGGAGGGGGCAGAGGTTATGTTCAACTTGTGGGTGTGTGTATATGTTAGGGAATAGGGGGCAGTATGCGGACACAAACTATCTATTCGCGATTTCTGTCGACGTGTATGCTTTGGCTGGCCATACGGTATTGCTCATACACTGCGTTTATGGGGACATAACCGTGCTGGGCTCCACGGTTTGCCTCTCCGAGATTATTTTAGCTTGATCAATTTGATAACTCTCCCGCGGTCGTTACGATCCCTCTGGCTGATTATGTCTTTTCATCTGTGTGAGTTTCTGTCTTTTTGAAATAATTCATTTCGTACATTGCGGCGCCAAACTTCGAAAGAAATCACAACTTTTGAAATTTTACAATTTTTTGAAGTTTTTGAAGTTTTTGAAGTTTTTGAAATTTTTGAAATTTTTGAAATTTTTGAAATTTTTGAAATTTTTGAAATTTTTGAAATTTTTGAAATTTTTGAAATTTTTGAAATTTTTGAAATTTTTGAAATTTTTGAAATTTTTGAAATTTTTGAAATTTTTGAAATTTTTGAAATTTTTGAAATTTTTGAAATTTTTGAAATTTTTGAAATTTTTGAAATTTTTGAAATTTTTGAAATTTTTGAAATTTTTGAAATTTTTGAAATTTTTGAAATTTTTGAAATTTTTGAAATTTTTGAAATTTTTGAAATTTTTGAAATTTTTGAAATTTTTGAAATTTTTGAAATTTTTGAAATTTTTGAAATTTTTGAAATTTTTGAAATTTTTGAAATTTTTGAAATTTTTGAAATTTTTGAAATTTTTGAAATTTTTGAAATTTTTGAAAATTCACCTTTAAGATGTTCCCTGAGACCTGCGGGTTCTCCATGGCAAACAAAACTTCACCAATGCCACAAGTGAGTATCAATCCACCGATGTATATTTCTACAACATCACAGTATAACCGAGAAGTTTCGAACAAAGCTGACCTTCCGTTGCCCCTCAAAATTGACCATGAATATATTCCCCCTCAACCACAAAAACTCCCATACATTAAGTTTAACGTTCAGTTCAACTTTATCTCCTATAAACTACGGGTAAAATGTTAATGTTATGCCCAAGAACGGCGCATTACGCGTAATTATTCGGCGCGTTTCGCTCATTCAACTTCAATGCCTCTTACGTTTATTATCGGGTAGCGTGGAGCATTGGAATTCGCCGAATTTCCTTCCCGATCATTACCCACGGGTCATTTCGCCAATTAGCGACCTCTTTTCCCTATTTTTCCCTTACCGATTTTTCGATTTTGTTTACTTCGATTCGCCGAATTCCAAACAAACGTCTGTGTGTGTGTATGTTTGTATGTGTGGAATCGGAATTTTCCGTTACCGATTTCTCACGATCGGGTCGAACGATCTGGGTCATTGAGGTCACATTCGGAGCGTCTTCATGGAACTTAGGTCGGATTAGTTTTTGGTCTAAACTGACCTAGCAGGTTTTTCGTTATTAACAACCGAATCGCTCACAACGCTCTATTTCAAAATCGGTAAGAGATACGACAAAAAGTATTAAACAGAAGTTGCTCTGTAAGTTGAAATGCATATTTAATTTCTTATCACTTTTTTCCATATTCCTCATAATTAAGGAGGTATGACGGGTTTAACCCTCGAGCGTTCGCACCGCTATTGGCGTCTCACTCCCACTCCAGTAACGCGCCTAATTCTCGTCCTCACACTGACCATGCGGCTAGTCAAATATTCATACTTATCTGCTTGATAAATGGGACTGAAACATTTATCAATACACTCTCATGTACACACTTGTAATTTCTGATCTCGATTTTTATTCATGAGCAAAAGACGCAGAGTGATGGGCGCTATGTCCTTCGCTACTCCACAACATTTTATCTTTTCATACATAGCGTTTATATTGTCCGTGTGCGCTTGAAAATTTACAACGTCTCACTTCCGAAACGAGTAGCCCCCGCGTCTACTATACTCCACCCCGCGAATATAAACGCATAACATTTTATTTTACAACCTCCACTATATATATCTCTCAATTTTACTCTGTCTGATGCTTGACCAATAGTAAAATATTAGTTATTGCTATGATATTCGTGGTACAGCTACTCCTCAAGATAATAAAACAGGTTTGTGTAAAATATTGTCATGTTTAAAAACATTTTCATTTTTATTATGGAGTTTTATTTAAGGTGCTTCGATATATATGCGCTATCCAACCAAATATCATCACTAAATCCGGTTTCAAAAAAAAAAAAAAATTGATATAACTTTTTTTTCGATTCTGCCAACTGGATTAGCATTTTTAGCGAATATCTGTGTGAGTGTGTGTGCGTATGTGTGTGAGTGTGTATATATGTAGGTATACGTGTGCTTGTGTGGGTATGTATGTGTAGCTGTGTGCAGCTGTGTGTGTTTGTGTGTGACTGTGTGTACTTACAGTTTTCTCTGTAGATAAGACCCGGCCAACAGCTACCACCAGCAATTCAAATCCTTCATAACTTTCCATACAGTGAACTTGCGTAGTTAGAAAAAAATTTTTGAGATAAAACTTGTTGCTTTCATCAAAACACACATTTTATGTAGAATAACTTTTTTTCCAAGGCGCATCGGTTTTGAGATATAGCGATCGGAGCGCTCCTGAAACTTCACCCTCGTATTCTATTTATTTCATTTTCGAGTGTTTGGAGGGCGAAACTAATCCAATTTTTGCACTTTATTGATATTTCTAAATTGTTCATATCATGTGTTTATTCACGAATGAGTTATATTCAGTGTCGAGAGGGCATGAAGTTCAATCTCTCAATGACATAAAATTTTCAACAATGAAAAAACTACAAAGTGGTGGCCGTGGAGGGGGGTCAGAGGCGTTACAGTTCTCGATGATATTTTCCAAAATAGCCCGAAAACCCATTTTCATCCCAGTGCCCGCTTCATCTCTGATTTGTGCTTCAATCCGGTTAATCGTTTCCAACCATTTATACTATTTTCACTGTCAACATATTATTCAATTGGGAAGTACAATTTTCGAGGGGATCAGTGACGTAGGATTTTTAAAGTTGGGAAATAAAACGTTTACAATGTGATTTGAATTTTGCGGATCGTCGGAGAGCGCTGTAATGATTTTGAGAATTGGCTGGATGACTTCATACATAATTGTTGCAACTCACACAAATATTATACTCATCGTTATTTTGAATAACACGAAAAATTCATGATTTTTTGTATTGTTGTTAGCTTTTTTTGCATTCATGATTGATTGGTGCATTTGTTTTGAAAAAATATGTGGGAATGTGTGTGTGTGTGTGTGTGTGTGTGGGGGGGGGGGGTGGATGGGTGTTTGTCGTTGTGGGTGGGTGGGTGGGTGTTCGTCATCGTGGGTGGGTGGGTGTTTGTCATTGTGGGTGGGTGGGTGTACGTCGTTGTGGGCGGGTGTTTATTGCCTGAATTGGTGGGTGTGGGTGGGGGAGGGTGAGTGTTTGTGGATGTGGGTGGTTGGGGGCGGGGCCTTGAGTATTGGTGGGTGGGTGGGTTGGTATGTATGAGATACGTCAGAACCTTTCCACAGAATCTATAAGAAGGTCATTTCATTAAACGTAGAATTGAAACACGCCAATTGTCCAACGCCGAAGCATTGAATTCTGTTCAATGCATCGGCTACTATGCCAATAAACACGAGACCCAAACAAAACAAAAATATTTCACGAATCCATTTTCGTCCAATCGAGCATTAACATTTGATTCCGAAAAATTGTCTAAAACAGAACGAAAAAAAAAAAAAAAAAGTATTCGCATTCTGCAAATGTTGCCCGGGGCTGCCTCGGAGGTGCATTTTCATTGCGTTCGATACGTAGTGGATGTTAAAAAAAATGCCCAGGGTTTCGGACAGTAAAAAATGTAACTGGTAATTTAGTTAGCCGTTGCGAACTGGACATCAGCCCCTGGGTTACCAGTTGGGTGGGCCGGGGGTGTTGGCGGGACAGTAATAGGGCGTATCTCGTATCTGTCCAGGCTGACGGGTTTTTATGGGTTTGCGATGCGCGGATTCATCATTCGATATATTACAGCGGCTACCTCCGATGTCACCGCGTTCACTTAACGACCTTTCAAAGTAGAAATTTCATTTTTTTTCCCCCACGTAGCGAAATGACACGACTTTTTCTTCGAGTATAAAACTGTTGGATGCCATATCGAGTGATAACTGTTGAACTCAAGTAGACGTGTCACTCCCATAAATGTCATAATTTCACCCTAGAGCTGTAAAAAGGTTAGTTGGAAAATTGAAAAAGAAATGCACTGAACGATGCGTACCTTTGTGGTCACGCAAAAAAAAATGAGATTTGGATTTTTTCTGGAGCGTCTTGTGAAGAAGAAACTGTCATTGGCTCGTCGTGTGCGTGTATGTGTGTGTGTGTGTGTGCGTGGGTGGGTGGGGGGGGGGGGGTGGGTAGGTGGGTGGGGGCTGCGTGCGTGGGGTGTGTGAGTGTGGGTGGGTAGGTGTGTGTGTGGGTGTGGGTAGGTGTGTATGTGTGTGTGTGAGGGGGGGGGGGGGAAGTAGGTGGGTGGGTGTATCTCAGCTTATCCAATGGCGCTACAATTGTTAACCATCAATATCCCACTTTAAGAAAGCGTTTTTCCGATCCAATAATCCAAAACAAAAAACACTGACAAAGAGAAAAAGTCCCTATTGTTTGCTCACTTGGTGAATCCGCCTAATGGCAAAAGTATGTGAAATGATTGTGAATGCAGATTACACAGGTGCAAAACAAGGAGGCCCCCAAATAGCATAAAAAAAAACTTGGTACTCCTGCCGACGCCCAATGCACACTTTGTATATGCCTCCACAAAAAACGCCATCTCCGCCTACCACCCCCCACCCCACCCACCCCCTCCCCCCCCCCCCCCCCCCCACCCACCCGCAACGCGCAACTAAAAAAATACGCACACAGGTTTGCAGATGAACGAGTGCACACGCGCATTTTTTTGCTACCCAATTTTTTTTTTCACCCCATTTTCCAACATATAGCGATGAGTGCAGGAGAGACATGCATTGGAGGTGATCGGCGAGAGATGCGGTAGAGGGACTACATAGAGAGAGAGATGATTGTATAGGCTTGTATGCACCACATCAGGGTAGCACATACCGGAATACAGTGGAGATCCGGCTAGTGGGTGAGGGGCGCGGCGGGGGGGGGGGGGGTGGGAAAGAGACTAACGACGAGTGGGAGGACAGGAGGTTACCTTTGCCGTCGATTTTTCGGGTTTTTTTACGGGCGACGGCTTTCGCTTGCGTGGATGAACGAACACGAGAGAGGAACATCAATAATCTACAATCAAACTGCAGATAAAGCTACAATCGCCCTTTTGTGAGGGTTTTCAATAAGAATCGAAGGGTGGAGGGGGAGGGGGCGGGGGTTCATCGAACTTTTCGATTCCTCACTTGCCGATCGGCGCTGCCAATCGGTTTTGCTGCGGGATCGCGTAACTTTCACAAAACGGAAGTCGATTCTTCACTTGTTTTTAAAAGACCCTCTTTGCACTTGTCTGCAAAAAGAGCTGTTCCACCGCTCACCGAAAAGTTCGCCCTTTCCGCCCTAGTGCGGAAGGCTCTCATGGCGGATCATCCGTCGGCGAAAAGAAAGGTCAAAAACTTTTTACACTTTGTGGTGCTTCGTGCACAGCAGGCTCGCCGGGAATATTCAATTTTCTGCCCTAGGTGCACAATATAGTACTTTTTTTTTCAGTTCGGTCCGATTTCGGATATACTGCAAGCCCTCCCGGCGGTGCCATTGGAGACCGACTTTTTCCCCAACTGCACAGCATCCACAAAGTTTGAACCTGTGGCATTTAGCGGGGGGTGGCAGGGGGGGGGAAGTGACCGTGGGCCTCGCCCCTCCCCCCCCCCCAAAAGTTTGAACCTGTGACATTTAGCGGGGGGTGGGTGGGGGGCGCAGTAACTGTGGGCCTCCCCCCCCCCCGCAAAGTTTAAACATGGAGCCTTTAGGGGGGGGGGGGGGGAGGAGAGCAACAGCTAAAAATTCGAGCCAATTCTAATCGTGCGCGTGTCATTCAAAAAATGCGGCTAATGCACTTTTATAAAGTGGATTGAGCAGAGTGTTTATACGCCAGGTATCTGATAAATCATCCTAGTCTTTATGAATCCGGCATGACATCTCTCTTATATCCCGTGCGATCAGCATAAATGCCTGGGAGAGAAATACGCCATCTATCCATCGGCAATGGACTCTGGTGCAGCGAGGGGTAAAAAAAGATGAAATGAAGAAAACATCACTACACTACGGAGATAGTATATGGTTGATCGTGCAGGTTGCTTTCCATGAGCCGTTAAAGGCTAAGATATCAATACTAAAATCGCTCGTAAAATAGATATACTGTTCCCCAGGCGTTTGGTACTTCAGCGGACCGCTTTTGCATTTACATTTTCGATATATACGGGATGATAAAAGTGGGCGGCGGGGGGAGGGGGCAGTCTTTAAGGTCTGCTATGACATAACCTCGTTAAATTTTCTTTTTATTTTATTCTTCGTTCCAGTTAAGATTTCAAGGCAATTATTCGATGAATTCTCAGCCAAACGATGTTACTCGCATATGTGTCGATTTGATTATACTATCGACTTTTCTTCTGACCAAGTGATAATGCAAATTTCGAAAGGTTTATAATGTTTGTAAATAAAATGTTGGAGCCAATATATGTTCCTTGAGAAATTAGTCCAATACAATTATGCAATTACAGACAGCCCACCACCCACTCCCCGCCCACCCCCCCCCCCCTCCCCCCCGCCACCAACCCAGAAAATCACAAGTTTCGCCATGAACAAATAAAGTGGAGAAAGAGTTCTCAGCACCTAACGCCCCACAAAGATGAAGATTGAAATTTATACGGAGCCCAGTTAATTTCAAAAGTTGAGCCGTCGTTTCAACCCTGTCTTCTCTGCATCAAGTTGCCCCCTAATTTTAGCCCGACCCAAGTCACAGTGGTGTGTTACGAAAGCTCTTTTCCGCTGGTTCTCTTGGTGTGCTTGCAAATAATGTATAGAAACGACGAGGCCTCATTTACATAAGTAATACGAAGCGTTAACGAAAAGCAGCTGAAGGGAAGAGGGCGAGTAACATCGTACCGCCAGCATCTAGTGTATTTCGAAAGTGTGGAATTGGTTTCGGAAAAGGGTGTACCGTATTTCTGACAAAGGTTTCGCTTAGATATTAATTCTAGGAAGTGACAGAGGATGAAATATTTATCACGATGCACGGAGGAAAATATTTGATAGGAATTACCATTTACTTTAGTAGAGCTGTAGTACAGACAAATTTATTAATGGGTTTAGATGTTCATCAATATTTGCATTTACACTGACACCCACTTCAACACCCATACCCATATTCAGACGTCCACCCATCCAAGCGCCCGCCCACCCAACCATCCACCCACCTACGCACCCAACCACCCATCCACCCACCCACCTAACCATCCACCCGACCACCCAACCATCCAACCATCCACGCACCTACCCACCCAACCATCCATCCATCCACCCACCCACCCACCTAACCATCCATCCATCCATCCACCCAACCATCCACCCAGCTACCCACCCAACCATCCATCCACCCACCTGCCTAATCATTCATCCACCCACCCGAACACCCAACCATCCAGCCGCCTCCCCCATACACTTTTTTTCAGTGTTCAAAAATATATATCGCGGCGCAACCCTCATCATGCGACCGATGATGTCGGATGAAGAGGTGCGACTATTGAACAGTTTCATGTATCAAATTTCACCAATTTTCAATGTTGACTAAATCAACTTTTGATCCAAACTTTGTGAAAATTTGCACTCGAGCAAATCATTGTCAACCCCTGTCACGCCTTGTCAGAAGGGACGCGCGATATCACGAAACACAGACGCTAAAATGGAAATATCAGAACGTCTGTTGGAACGAGGAAAATACTCTTGACGCTAGTTGCGTAGGGCTGTCGAGCTCCGGGGGGTGCACGAAGAGCAACCGCCCCCCCCCTCCCTGTTCCCACCCCCATTTGTATTCTGACTAACCCTCCTCATCAACGACGTTCATCTTTCCTATTAAAGTAGTAATTTAGCAGGAAATTAAGCTACGCACCCACTCTTCTCGTGCGGCACTTGCTCCACTCTGTGGTTCGCATTTCTCGCCAGTCGCTCACTCAGCTCGTGGAGCTCTCCCTCGGCTGTTCACTGGCTCTGCTCTGTGCGCCATTTTCCGTCTTTGTTGGTTGACTAACTGAGAAAGTGCTCTCAAGTGTGGATGGACAATAATAATTTTATTGTGCAAGATTAACTCTTTAACGTAGTTGTTGCGGGAATCAATCGTAGGGGGCAGAAATGTGGGGTGGTAGCATTTAGTTCATATTAAGTCAAAATATTAAAAATTTGAAAAATTTGAAAAATTTGAAAAATTTGAAAAATTTGAAAAATTTGAAAAATTTGAAAAATTTGAAAAATTTGAAAAATTTGAAAAATTTGAAAAATTTGAAAAATTTGAAAAATTTGAAAAATTTGAAAAATTTGAAAAATTTGAAAAATTTGAAAAATTTGAAAAATTTGAAAAATTTGAAAAATTTGAAAAATTTGAAAAATTTGAAAAATTTGAAAAATTTAAAAAATTTGAAAAATTTGAAAAATTTGAAAAATTTGAAAAATTTGAAAAATTTGAAAAATTTGAAAAATTTGAAAAATTTGAAAAATTTGAAAAATTTGAAAAATTTGAAAAATTTGAAAAATTTGAAAAATTTGAAAAATTTGAAAAATTTGAAAAATTTGAAAAATTTGAAAAATTTGAAAAATTTGAAAAATTTGAAAAATTTGAAAAATTTGAAAAATTTGAAAAATTTGAAAAATTTGAAAAATTTGAAAAATTTGAAAAATTTGAAAAATTTGAAAAATTTGAAAAATTTGAAAAATTTGAAAAATTTGAAAAATTTGAAAAATTTGAAAAATTTGAAAAATTTGAAAAATTTGAAAAATTTGAAAAATTTGAAAAATTGAAAAATTTGATAAATTTGAAAAATTTGAAAAATTTGAAAAAATTGAAAAATTTAAAAAAATGGGAAAATTAAAAAAAAAATTTAAATTTTCTCAAAAATGTTTAAAAAATATCCAATTTTTTCCTTATTGCTAGGTAAACTTTAGTGTAACTCCTCTTCCGCGAGTCACTAGTTCATCGTCTGTGTGTTGGTGGTATATATGCACCCCAACAGTTACCCAACTGCCGAGAGATACTGGTGGGTGGCTCCTTTGTCCCCTGGTTTTTGCATCATAAATTAACACTCTGCTTATTAGTTGTTACCGTTTGAAAGTCCGAGAGTTATTGCTACGTGCGGTCGACTACCGTGAATTATGGCCGCCCCCCCACCAAAATACCGCCGCCGTCTTCTTCAGCTGATTATAAAGCTATCGTTGCATTTCCCTGAATTACAGGGGGAAAAAACGAATTGGGGAGTGATATTAACTGACTTTGGACCACAAGTCTTGCCATATCAATTTACATAATCAGTTTTGACACATTTTATTCAAAGTATTGCCTATTATTAGACACCACTTTCTCCTACGTCGTATCATAGTATCAATAATGCTTTCAATTCCTTATCTTCGTACCCTTTCGGCCTTCCACTGCGCTCTTCGTCCGCCTCGTCAAACTCACAGTTTTAAAAATTTTGAGACCTCTAACGACAGCTTCTCTTACTCAAGGCAGCTTCACCACATGCTCCTGCAAGCAATTGATGTGCCGCAGCTGCAGTTTTCTTCAAATTAACAAAGTAAATCAAAAGTTACCCGCAAATGACGCTCATTTGGCCCAAAACTAGACATTTTTGCACGAACAAAAATATGTAAAGCTAATACAGAGTCACTAATATTTTGAGGCGGATATCTGCGAATGTAAGATAATTAGAGAGAATCTGAGGCCGCAAGGCCGGGTGGGAACCTAACCGGACGCAGGGGGTCGGGTTCCATCATAGGTGCCCACCGCCGTAGCGCAGGGGTTACTGGGGGTTTACCCTGTGTTTAGAAATACGATGGCCTTAATGGCGAAAGTCGGCCCCAGCCGCATGGATGGGTGTCCAGTAGGCCCCTTCGAAGATATCCTGAAGACCGGCTACCGTGGGCAGTACAAGAGGGAACGATGAAGAGGAAGAAAAGAACAACACACTGACACACTAAATTTGAGGAGAACTACTTTCGTAGATTATGAAAATTGAATTTTCATTTCACAAAAAAATCTCATGACTCTCACTCATTTCTACATCCAACATTTGACTGATTTGAGCACCAGAAGGGTTGATTTAACATCCACTGAGACAAAGGACAAAGAAATCTCGTGCTGAAAAAAGGGGTCGCCGTGAAGGGGTCTAGGGATTCAGCTGGATGCACAGGAGTGGGTTGATCCGCGTATGAAGGGCTGTCAAAAACCTAATGAGAGGTGTGACTGCACATGTTCCCAAAGCACTATTCCGATTATCCAGATTCATTATTTCTTCTTTATATGCAATAGATATAAAAAATGCGTAAAAAATCTGCATCGAATATTGCGATGAGCACTGCTGGGCGGCCGGTGGTGGGCGGGCGGGGGGGGGGGGGGGGGGGAGGAGGTGGGACTTGGTGTAATTAAGTTTAGAGATGGAACTTCAGAGGGCGCCCTGTGACCGTATCGTGACTTGGGAGTTTAATGAAATGGGAGTATCGCGACGGTTAACTGAATTATAACCGTGGATATGGAATAATACAAACTAATAAACCAAAGTTCAACGAAAAATAGATATGGCGGCGGGGAAAATAGGACGGATTGATGTGATTGTGGAAAATTAAACATTTGACATTTTTGTTAAAAATGCGGGGAAGATTCGACAAAGGTTGGGATTTTGGTATTTTTGCAACTTTTGAAATTTTGAAAATTTTTGGAATTTTGGAAATTTTTGAAATTTTCGAAATTTTTGAAATTTTTGAAATTTTCGAAATTTTTGAAATTTTTGAAATTTTGGACATTTTGGAAATTTTGGAAATTTTGGAAATTTTGGAAATTTTGGAAATTTTGGAAATTTTGGAAATTTTGGAAATTTTGGAAATTTTGGAAATTTTGGAAATTTTGGAAATTTCGGAAATTTTGGAAATTTTGGAAATTTTAGAAATTTTGGAAATTTTGGAAATTTTGGAAATTTCGGAAATTTTGGAAATTTTGGAAATTTTAGAAATTTTGGAAATTTTTGGAATTTTTGAAATTTTAGAAATTTTAGAAATTTTGGGAATTTTGGAAATTTTTGAAATTTTTGCAATCTTGGAAACATAACTATATATGTCCTCATATATTTATTCACGTTTCTCATCAGAGAATATTCAACCAGGCCGGCAATTCAGAACCCAAATTTCATTCATCGTTGGATAAACCGAATAAAAAAAAAAGGAAATGAATCGAAAAATAATTTGGTTCATTGGTGAAGTTATGAAATCACATAGGCCTTTAAAATCGCAGCAGGGATACCAGTGTAAACGCACAGACGATAGTGCCCGAGAACAAAGCTAGAAGTGCGAGTGAAAGAGTGGGAAGTAAGGGATGGTTTATGCAGTGGCGGTAAGGGGGTGTGGGCTCCCCATAAAACAATGCTCCCACATCTGTCAGCCTCTTCTACTTCCTCTCCCATAGGCATAACCCACCCTTCGAGGCCCCCTAATTATATCGCTCGTCCCTCTCCAACAGAATCCGCCATAGTGTGTTTGCATTATGCGTCTGGAGCACTTGGGCACGCACAGACCGGGGGACACGACCCTAGGGGCGGCGAGGGGGGGGGTGAGGGGGAGGCAAAACGGTCAAGAAGGGGTGAATCAAAAGTTCTTTAACAACGTGCGTATCAAAGACTGGAGTTGTCAGAAATAAGGGACATCCGAAGAAAAGGAACTTCCAAAATTTGGGAATTTTGGAAATTCAAAAATTTGAAAATTTTGGAAATTCAAAAATTTGAAAATTTTGGAAATTCAGAAATTTGAGAATTTTGAAAATTCAAAAATTTCAGAATTTGGAACATTGGGAAATTTGGGAAATTCGAAAATTTGAAAATTTGGAAAATTCGAAAATTTGCAAAAATTAAAGAATCCGAAAAACTATTTTTGCAAAAATTTCAGAAATTAAGGAAAATCGAGAGATTTGGAAATTTCGCCACAAAATTGACAATCGGATTCAAAAAAATGTTCACCGTGAGCCAAAAAATCACTCACATACAAACAAACACACACACACACACACACACACACGTAACAAACGCGTCAGTATATAACGGAAATGTTATATATACATATTGGTCATACATATAGTTATCACGAAAACACATCCGAAAAATACCGCCTAGAATTGTTCATTCGTGACCACACACCCGCGAATGCAAAACTTCAGCGGAATGTATCAAAGCCGAAAAAAATATATTGATTTGAAGGGTTGCCTTCGTGCTTCCCCGAAAGGGAAATTAACGTCGTATTTTAAATGCAAGAGATAATTGTATGGGCGGAATTATACAGGGGTCTCCTGCAACCTCACTCCCCCACCCACCCCCTCCCCCCACTTCTTCTCATCATGGACTAGGGTTCATTGCGTAATAACAGTGCTTCTCATTCGCTATTCACGATTGGTAGTAATTTTTTTTTTCACTGCCATTTTTTATTCACCCAAGTTTCCATGAAAAATAATTATTCGCAATATGCACACTGATTGAATACAAATGAAATGTCGATGAATATATATTTTTTTCTGTTCCTTCACTGATACAATTAAAATGAATAATATTGAACTGCCTCGTAATGACCTTTAATTAAAGGTGAAAAAATTGGAATTAAAGTTTTCCATTGAGCGAAAATAATTACACCTGAATTTATGCAGAATTCACGGTACCGCCCTCTGTACTTGCGAAGTAAATTTAGTTCATTGAAACTGTCGTTTTTTTATACGTATTTATGAGTATTGATTGAAGTATGTATATATATTGAAGAAAAAAAAATTGATTTTTGTTCAATTTAGTTTCTCCGAAGGGGCCTACTGGACACCCATCCAGCTGGGGCCGACTTTCGGCATTCAGGCCATCGTATTTCTAGACACAGGGTAAACTTCCAGAAACCCCTGTGCTGCGATGGCGGGCGCCTATGAGGGACCCCCCCCCCCCCACCCACGTCGGGTTAGGTTCCCGTCCGACCGTGCGGTTTCATTTCATGGGTACCACCGATAACACGCAACGTTCCTGCTTCGGGGTGTGTGTGTGTGTGTGTGTGTGTGCCCGTCAAAGAATGACTACGTCCAGAGACTCGAGGTTCGAGAATTCTTCTTCAACATGAGATAATTTGCTGATGCTGAATGCACATCCGATGTTCCACTGGGCCGACTGCAACCCCTCAACACTTCGATCATATGGCTGGTGATGTGAACCGCAACAATCAGTTTCATTATTGCGTCTCAATCTTGTGAATACTCGATTATTGGGATGACACGATAGGTCCAATTAGTGCAACATTTTGTTTCCGCTGTTCTCTCATTAGTTCATCCCACTTGTCATTGCAAGTCGCTAAGGTTGTCGACTGTAACAATATTTTTGCAATTTTCAAAATTTTTTATATCTTCAAAACTTGAAATTATTGAAAGTTGTACAATTTTCAAAATTTTGAAAACCAAAAAAAAAATAATTTTTGAACTACTTTTTTTTCATTTTTAGAACTTTTGAAATTTTCAAAATTCCAGAAATCTTCGAAACTTGAAATTATTGAAAGTTGTACATTTTTCAGAATTTTGAAAACAAAAAAAAATTGAATTTTTGAAATACTTTTTTTCCATTTTTGAATTTTTTGAAAATTTTGAAATTATTAAAAGAAATTCACAAATTTGTGAGAAAAAAAAAACGATTTTTTTAAATCTTTCGATCATTTTAATTTTTCGCAATTTTTAAAACATAAAATTTTTAAACTTTTTTGAGTTTTTATCAAAAATGGTCTGCACTGGAAAATCCAAATTTCTGGTACCTGGGCCCTATTTTTTCACATTTTTAATAATATTTTTCATGTATGACAATGTGATGTAACAGTAAAATTTAACAGAGCGATAATCTTGAAATGTGACGTGAAGTTGTTTAATAACTCGGTAACTTTTTCATATGAGGGCGCGATACGGCAAGCTTTGCTTTGAAAAAATATATCCTGTTGTTTCACTGCACTATCGCCTCCCCCCCCCCCTTCCGCCCACTCAGCCACTGCAACTTTTCCATTTTTTTGTGTAAACAATTTTTTTTTATTCCTACCGTTATTATTACTACAACCACCAGCGCCATCGTGAAATAAATCCATATCGAAATCCTCTGATACTTCGTTTCGATACATACAAAAAAAAGGCGGAAAAAAATTGTTTGAAATAACCACGAAATATTTCGTAAACTGAAAAAGCTTTTTCGATATTTAACCCACTAGAGTTGCATGTCTTCCAATGCGCTCACGTCATTTAGGAAATTCAAATTGCACTTAAAATTAAATGGTGGTTTTCGAAAATTGCAATTGCCAAAAAATTGCGAAATTTCAAAAAAGTGCAAAATTCAAAAATGTGCAAAAATTTAAAAAAATTCAAAATTTCAAAAATGAGCAACATTTCAAAAATTTGCAACATTTCAAAAATTTGCAACATTTCAAAAATTTGCAACATTTCAAAAATTTGCAAAATTTCAAAAAATTGCAAAATTTCAAAAATTGCAAAATTTCAAAAAATTTAAAAATTTCAAAAAAATTGCAAAATTTCAAAAAAAATGCAAAATTTGAAAAAAATTACAAAATTTGAAGAATTTGCAAAATTTCAAAAAAATTGCAAAATTTCAAAAAAAATGCAAAATTTGAAGAATTCGCAAAATTCCAAAAATTTTCAAAAGTTCAAAAATTGAAAATACTTTCGGGAATTCCCAAAATTTTATGAAATGATAATAAACTAGCAAAAATATTGATCGATTGTCCACTGAGTTCATTATTTGGATAATTTACCCACCTTAATGATATTGCGATCGCCTTTTAATACATATAGTTGGCTTGTCATTGTAGAAATTGATCACCCTTGGAAATGGAATGTAATATCCTACAGAGAATGAGAATACGTGTGAGAGTAAGGTGACAGTAGGATCTTCTCGCCCTTCCCCCCCCCCCTCCCGCCCCACTCACCCCACCAACTGCCTGAATCTTCATTATAATTCTTGGCCGCAAAGTTTTCCATGGAAAGGCGGCCGTAAATGAGGACTAGGCACTCGACTGACAAGACGATCGTATAATGGGGAACAAAGCACAGTATAAAGGGACAGTCAAGTGCCACCAATGAGGGAATAAGACGTCTCGCGCTATGGTAGTTACGTTTAAGGACTTTCGCCGTTAAAGCTCCATTGCTATGCAAAACATAAAAACCATTTAAAAAATGTAATATCCACCTCGGGTGCTCTTACATCGGCCGAGGTCCATGGTATGTGACTAAAAAATATGTTTCCACTTTTTAGAAATGTCAGTTTTACAAAAGATTTCATTTTTTTTTTAACTTTCGAGTTCGAAATTTTTGTTTTCTATTTTATGAGATATTTGAAATTAATTTTTTTCAATCTTTTGAATTTCTCTGAAATACGATTAGTGCATGTGGGTATATTCGTGTGTGTGTGTGTGGGTAGGTGGGTGGGTTGAATGGACTAATGGCGGAGTGGATGGGAGAATAGGTGTGTGGGTAAGCGGGTGAGTGGGTGTGTGGGTGGGTGGGTAAGTGGGTGGGTAAGTGGGTGGGTGAGTGGGTGGGTAAGTCGGTGGGTGGATGGGTGGGTGGGTGAGTGGGTGGGTAAGTCGATGGGTGGATGAGTGAGTGAGTGTGTGGGTGGTTGGGTGGGCAAGTGGGTGGTTGGGAGTATGTGGATGGGCGACTACAACATCACCGTCTTAGGCGAGCCATTGAAAAAAAAAGATTTTACTCATTTTCAAAATTAAATGTTATCACCTTCATCTTCACAAACACCTGAAAACAAATTCATGCATCATCCCCCAATGCTTCCGATAATCTGTTTGAGCCTACGAAAGCGGGGGAAAAAAATTGCCCATTTTTTTTTCACTCGCGAGCGAAAAATTCCTTACGGCGATAAATCACGATTATTTGACCGAAGCTTTCCACAGGGTCGTATATTTTACTTACAGAGTCACACGTTGGATCACCCATTCACGGTTTTTTTTTTTCAAACACCTCCGACCTCTACCGGTGTAACAGCCCTCGAGGTGGGTATTACATTTTTTAAATGGTTTTTATGTTTTGCATAGCAATGGGTTTTAACGGTGAAAGTCCTTCAAAGTAACTAGCGTAATGTCAAAATGTCTCAGTTAGAAATTTTCTAGAATTTAACCATGTTACAAATAAGTGGCCGCTAGTTTCTGCAAAATAGAGATTTATTACATGTTAGTCAAAGTATTGTCTATTATTAGAGACTACTTTCTCCCACGTCGTATCATAGTATCAATAATGCTTTCAATTCCTTATCTTCTTACACTTTCGGCCTTCCACTGCGCTCTTCGTCTGCCTCGTCAAACTCACAGTTTTTAAAATTTTGAGACCACTAACGACAGCTTCTCTTACTCAAGGCAGCTTCACCACATGCTCCTGCAAGCAATTGATGTGCCACAGCTGCAGATTTCTTCAAATTAACAAAGTAAATCAAAAGTTACCCGCAAATGACGCTCATTTGGCCCAAAACTAGACATTTTCGCACGAACAAAAATATGTAAAGCTAATACAGAGTCACTAACATTTTGAGGCGGATATCTTCGAAAGTAAGAGAATTAGAGAATGTTCATATTGGACTTTATTGTAGCGGTCAGTATGCCCTACATAAAAGATTTTCATGAAAATTAAGCTATCTCCCTTAGATTTCGACAGATGCTCGCGGAACCGAATGTTAGAAATTCTCTCAATGTGCGTCTAACGAACGTGGGAGCGGTGCGCTATGGCTAACGGCTTAAAAAAATTGTACACATTATTCGGATGCAATCGGAAGTGGATGAAATGTATAATTTTTTTCAAGAGCCGAACTTACCGCGCAACATCTGTTTGAAGCGCGCCTCATTATGAAACTCAGAAGACGGCTGTAGACTTCAGGCATTACAGTCCACCCCTCAAGCCCCATAAAACCCGCTTGAATAATCTTTTTTCGTAACTTCATTAACCACAAGGTTAATTAACTCCCTCAGACTAATGAAAATGTTTTCCACGAATTGCAGATATTCAACAGTGAGTAAATTGAGAAAATTACATCACTTCATCAATTTGAAAATCAACATCAATTAATAAACAGTTTGCAGAGTGTACTCTTCATCCAAACAGTGCTCGGTGAAAATTATTTTGTCACCATAATCATGTAAACATACTAATATACATGGCGATTAAACATTTCCCAGTATTGACAAAGCACCAATATTTGTTGTACGCTTTTGCGAGTCAGTTATGAAATTATGATTAATTAAATGGGGGTATCAGGGTAATGAAGGGGTAATTAAATTATCAATTTTAAGAAAATCCAATATTGGATTTTCATCAAGGGAAATCTGAATAGTGTGGGCAATGAAGGTTTAATTTATGATTCATGGGGGAATATTATGCTGTTATTTTTTGGGTGCAAGTGTGGAAAAAAGTGTGCATCTAATGACATGTCGCCAATCACAATATGTTCTGTGAAAAATTCATTTGACGTTATTTTCAATTGGTTAAAGCTTATCATTTTGATTTTTTTTTTGTCATTTTCCGTCTTTTATTGTTTTCGATTCTTCCAGTTTTTCGGAGGTTTGCACTTTTTTGTTTGATAGACACAAATATTCAACCACCCATTCACCTACATATATACCTAGCCACCCACCTACATATATACCCACCCACCCACCCACCCACCCTCCCACCTATATATATGTATACACCCACCCATCCACCTGCATATATATCAACTCACCCACCCATCTACATATATTCCCACGGACCCACTTACCCACCTACATATATGGCCACCCACCCGCCTACATATATATACATCCACCAAGTGATATAGCCGCCCACCCACTCACTTACATATATAGCCACCCACCCACCTACAAAGATACCCACACACACACAGGCATATATACATACAAACACGACACCACATAGATTTGATTCGGAATCGTTTAAAAATATTGACAGTCCCTTGAAACGTTTACACCCAAAAAACTATGTCTCAGCTTAGACAGCTAAACGTTAACGTGTAACATTTATAAGTGAGCAAACCCAATAAAATTGTTGACAAATTAAACACATCTTTCCTGTGTATGAAGATCCAAGGGAATTGTGAGCCGCTTCGTAACATGGAATCGCGTAAAGAGTGGTAGCTAGTGCCAAGCGTAATTAGTGAGAACGTATCGTAATTAGGGAAAATGCCACGTTTAATTGCTAATTGAGTTTCTGGCCGATGCGAGATCTAATTTTAATCACCTAATTACATGACTACAGGCTGCGGGCTACGGACAGCCGCCAAACCCTCTTGCCTGTAATCGCAGAGAGGCGCCGCTTTACCATGCGGCTCGTAAACGCAAAACCCTAACCATAAGTAGTTTGGCGCAATGTACGAGCAAAATATAATCGGTGCTACCAGTGCGGGGTAGAGGGCAATGCTTGCGGGGCCAGATTTAACGAAAAAATTTCGTTAATTGGTGTGCTCAGTCGATTTTTCAATCGTGTATTTGTTAGTTGCTCGCGTGGTGAGCGCCGCGCCGCCCAATATATTTTGCAATGATCTCAATTAAAAATTTCAAAATAGACGATCAATCCAATCAATTACAATATTCCGAGATCTCACTTCAATTTTTCAGAAATATATATATATATATATATATGCGATTTCTTGAATGGGATTCGCGAGCGCTTATCACTTCGTTTTTTCTAAAAATACTGACGTAAATTTTTGCTTTGGCGGTGGCGTGACTCAAACGTACCCCGGGAGTCCTCAATACGCAGAGTTACACGTTGGCAACACATTTCGTATGCATTTGGAAGGAAATACGAGGGAAATGCGGTTAGAAATTACATGCCATCCAGGGTGTACATGCACATACACGAAAGTGGGATTGAGGTGTTGCGGGGGCCCGGGCTCTTATTAACGGTACGTATTAGCAATGCCAACTCACCCTTCTAATCTGCCTCTCCCCCCCCCCCCTTCGCTTAATTTTACCCATTCCCTGCTTCTCAACGCGATTATTGGTTTCACGCGAGGACGGCTATCAACATTATGCCTATAGGGTAAAGCAAGGAGGGCTAGAATTGTAAAGCGAAAGACCTCCTCCCACTCCCGGCAACACAGGTGACGTCACACACCCAAAACTTCGACATACGAGCCCTCACCATCCGCCCAACTTCCAGCATAATTCTCATTTACCGTGAGATAATTATCGGCAAACGACTTCTAGTTGGCGCTCAAGTGTTCCCTTATGCTTTTTCCCTGAATTCTTTAAAACTAATTTTTTCGGAGCAATTTTTGATGGCCAGTCCAACTATACCTAAATGTGTCACATATATGCAGAACAAAAATAAATATTAAAAAAGCGGAAATGACAAAAATATTTGATTTTCACTTTGTACCTTTAACCCAGTCCATGTTTTTAGATTCGCATAAAAATGTGATTACCTCGTTACTGAGTCCCTTTAGCGAAAAATGTTATTAAGGACTTTTTGTAGAGAATTTTTTTCCTGATAAAAAAGTTATATGGAAATTTTGTGTGGAGCCACCGTTTCTCGAGATATATTCAAAATTTCGGTAGACGCGACCGGAACATTGTAATGAGATTGTGTGTTGACATATATTTGTGTCTCGAGACCACCCCCCCCCCCTTTTTTTTATAATGACATAGAGGAACGTTCGAGATATATATGTCAATAGTTCATTGACCCTTATGTGTACCTGTTGTTTGAAGCAGAATTATTTTTCTTAGGTGGTACAGCCCCCGCCACCCCCAACCCTCCAAATATAAGGACTTACCCCATCGTATCTATCGCTCTTACTCGTGCCCAGGGAGGGTAATAAACCTGAAAAATTGCGTTAGTCATGGTAAAAAGGCACAAGCGACGCAAGAGGGACAGATGACCAGGAAGAGGGCAGAGAGAGCGAGAGAGGGAGTACACAGAAATCCACCCTTTTGCATATTTTTATTCACCATCGCTACCAAGGCCCTTTCGCCACCGTAAAAACAACGATATTATTGGTACACCCGTTGTAAACGAATCGCCAACCCGTCGGGAAATGTAATTACCTCATGATCGAATTAATCATCAGGATTTTTTAATTGTCACATGCATCAAAAACGTTTTAACCAATTTGGTCCCTCGAAAATCGATGAATTCACTCGTCAATTATATTGCTGTTACAGAACCAAATTCACTGGCATACACTGAAAAATGTGGAAAAACTGAAATATTAACGTCGACAGATTTTTGGGAGGGCTGGGACGGGAGAATTCCATGAAAATTGTGTTGGACCCTAATATCCAGCATTTAGGGAGGTTTGTTTTAGTTGAATTCCTAATCAAACATTTTTTTCTCCACACCTGACGCTCTTGTACTCGAGAGGGCCTACTGGACACCCATCCATTTAGCTGGGGCCGACTTTCGCCATTCAGGCTATCGTATTTCTAAACACAGGGTAAACCCCCAGAAACCCCTATGCTACGGTGGCGGGTGATGGAACCCGCCCCCGCATTGGGTTAGGTTCCCGCCCGGCCTTGCACTCTCGTTTTTGGGGAGCTGCCGATAGCACACGCGGAATTTTCCTGCTATCGGTCCGGAAAAATTCTCCGGGGGCCGGACGCGAACCCCGGACCTTTCACCCACTAGGTACTCTACCCACTGCAACCCGACTAAATAGCGAGAACTATATGTTTTTCGCATCGGAAAATTGATTATGTGACCCAATTGGCTCAACGACTTTGCCAATAACCCTTGAACTATATAATTTTGGAAACCGAACCAACCCCAAGCTCAACCACATCGCAAAATACACATTCCCCAAAGCACCCCCCTCCGTCCCCCCGAAACATGAATCAGTACCCCCGACCCCAGAGCCCCCCCCCCCCCCTTGAAGACTCTCAACATCCATTGTATCACAAAACCCATTTCGTCATTGAGCCAGTGGCAAGTTACAGGTGTGTGCCCACCCTCTACATCAGACTTCTCCCAAGGAAAAAGCATCATACAAAGTCACAAGTGGCTCATACGGCTCTCGCCCACGGCTAGTCTCATTCTCCGTCCCTAAAACATGAGGATAAAAATAAATAAAAAAAATGTGGTATATAAAAAAAAAAGAAGTTGTAAAAAATGAATATGGAAAAAAAATTGCAAAAAAAATAAATGAGAGAAAAGTCGTTCGCCTTATTGTGAGACTGACTCAAAGGCTCAGCTTCATGTACCAAAAGGAGAGTGGGTGGGGGCTTTGGGGGTGAGGAAGGGGTAGTGGGTGCCACGTTATAACTACCCCGTTGGGAAAAAAAAGGAAAGAAGTGGAGGACAAAAATACACCTAGCTACCTCGTTCATTTTTATCCCCTAAAGCAATTTCAGCATTGTTTTAAAATAGTACTTAGCAGGGTCATTGTATTATGCATGCACGAAGCCTTTCGCTTGTTCTCTCACTCTTTCCCCCCCCCCCCCCTCCCTCTTAGTCGAGGGTCCAACTGGGGCTTGTGTGAGAACACTTGATTTCTCGCGCACGTGAGTCTACCAAGCCTCCATTGTTAACTGGTCCACGGCGGGGGGAGGGTGGCAGGAGGGGGGGGGGAGGGGATTACAAGTCCGACGATTTTTAACAGGCATTATACGCATCTCACGCTGAGAACTAGGACCCCCCCCCCCCCCCGCCGCCCCGGCGGTAGTCGGACAACTTCGGATCAAGACCGAATATAAAAGTTTGAATAGTCATTAAAATTTCGCGCCACTCAAAATCAACCAATAACTAATAATTCACTACATGAAAGTGAGTCAAATTTTGATCGAAGCTAAGGTACGCCGAGAGACCCCAATTGCGACATTGATTAGCTTGATCATAACTTTCCTTCGTGAATAATGATTGATTAAAACGTGTGTAGGTTGTTATCTGCGTGTGTGTGTGTGTGTATTCCCATTGAATGGCTTTACCGTTCTGCGTGATCTAGATTCGTCCAACTTTGCAGACGTAATTTACAGTAAATATCAGAATTATATCTTTGACGGATGGCGGGCGGGAGGGGGGGGGGGTGTGGAGCCGCTGTTATATATAGTTGCGAAGTTTGAATTGCCACTGCACACATGTAAGAACTACCCTTCCCGTTCATTCGTCCCTTCAATTTTTCCCTTCTATCTACTCACTGCTTTGTGTTCTGCTTTTAATAAAATC
Organism: Asobara japonica; assembly: GCA_026005395.1. Classification (NCBI taxonomy): domain Eukaryota; kingdom Metazoa; phylum Arthropoda; class Insecta; order Hymenoptera; family Braconidae; genus Asobara; species Asobara japonica. The sequence goes on along the minus strand of BQMI01000298.1, from coordinate 4,139,966 downwards.
ATCCGTTGTTGTGTGGGAGCACTCACTTGTTATAGAGTCATTTAACGGCGATTTACGTAGCGTGCAGGGACACTTCAATCGCAATGACTTCAATGATTTCGATTGAGTTAAAACTGTTTTTTCCTTTAAATTTCCTCCGTACACACACCCAGGGCCACCCACCCACCCCGCCACTCACTCCCCCCCCCACTCACCCACCCTCCCACTCACCCACCCACCCTCCCACTCACCCACCCACCCACCCACCCAGGGACACCCAACCACCCACCCACCCAGGGACACCCACCCACCCAACCAGGCACACTCACCCACCCACACATATACAATTCCGTTGCGCTAATTAAATTTCATTTTTTTTTTTAGATAATTTTCTTCAATCCACCCACCACCCCCTAGCCTCCCCCCCCCCCCTTCTACCCATTCTATCGTCCACCGCATCTTTCGTTCTTTCGCCTACAAAATAATCGCCATCACCCCCATAACAAAATTATCCCACTGGGACATGAAGTGACAGAAGTCACAGTCCATTGATTCAATAATTCTTTATATTGAACAATAATATGGTCCGTACCCTCCTCCCCCCCCCCCCCCCTATTTTAACGTATTGGAGACATCAGTAATTGACTATTCTGAGCAATTTACGAACGAGATAATAGTCAGGATATCTCGTTACCGGATGGTTGTATTGGATTTTGTTGTCACTCCGTTTCTCTCCTTCACCACCCCTTCTTGTCCTCGGATATCCCCCCGCGACGCCCCCCCCCCCCTCCCGGAGAACCGCTGGGAACCGAAAACAGAGAGAAAACGTCAACTGTACGGCAATTCTAAAGCAACGACGTTAAGTACCCGTCGTGGCCGTAGGGCGCGTGGCCAAAGGCGATGGGACGGCCCTCTTGTGTTCATTGTTCCCCCTCTCTCCACCCCACCCCCCCCCCCCCTCTTTCCCACCCTCTTGCACTGACAATTCACTCTTCCCCGTCTCATCTCATACCGACTCACTGACTCCGCGAGGGTCTCATTTTCATTAAGAATTAAAGTTCCAGTCCGAGGGAAAAAAAAACGTGTCCACTCGTCTTTTTCATGCAAACGAGATCGACTCCCTTTGGGTTCTGTTTTTTTTTTTCTGTGACGGGAATCAGGATAGTTGCGTAAGTGGGGTCATTGTGAGAAGTGAAGAGTTGGGATTTTTTGAGGGTCGATGTAAGAGGGTGGCAGGGGTCTTGAGCATATTCGGGGTTGTAATGATATTGGGAAACAAATTTTACTAAATTGAACGAGGTATTCTGATGGAATATTGCAGGAATCTTAAGACACCGGCCTTCTAGGCAATATACAATTTTGCGAATCCAGGATAGGTCTCACATATTTTGCAATAAATAAACCAATTTCAAAAATGATGACAACATAAAATTAAAAACCCTTTGGCGCCCTCACATCACCGATAAATTTCCAATATTTCCTCGAAATTCCGTGCTTTATTGCATTATTTTAATATTGTACGTCGTAAAAGCATAACAAATTACTTGGCGGTTTTAGCCAGGGAATTTCGCAGATACATACATACATAATTTTTGTAATTCAATTACCTAAGTTAGAAATTTTTTTTTTGTAAAAAATTATGTTCAAATTTTTAACTTTCATCCTCCTAAAAAATTTTTTCTCTCATTTTCCAACTTTCTTTAATATATTTTGAAGCTTTGAAAATTTCAATATTTGCATGTGCGGTCAATTGTTTACCTTAGACAGAAACCAAATCTATGAAGACACACACACACATACTAACCTACCCACTTACCCACTGCCCCACCCACCCACCCACTCACCCACCCACTTACCCACTCACCCACCCACTCACTCAGACACCCACCCACCCATCCAGACACCCACCCATCCACCCACCCTCCCACTCACCCACCCACCCACTCACACACACACACACACACACGGACGGACGGACGCAACTTTTATTAAACTTTCTAGTGGCCCTGGTATTTTTTTTTTACCATCATTAATAACTTACCGCATTGGAATAATAAATGTGGCTTAAAATTGAATAGTCACAAAAGATACCATTGTACCTTACACGAGTATTAATTTATGTACAGTTATACCCATATTGTGCCCCTGACAGTCGACCCGCATAGCTCATTACAATGACCTAATAGCAGCAAAAAAAAATACTACAAGTAATTTACTTCACACTCGAGCCTCCATTGTTGATCGCTTGGAAATTACCGAAAAATACGTACCCTAATAATTCATGAATGTATCGTTAACTGAAAGCATTGTTGTGAATTGTTATCGAAAAATAGAGAAGGAAAGTGGTGGAGAATGCCACTTAAACCAAGTTGGTAACTGAAATGACAAACGCACCCATGAGGGGTTGTCGGTTGGCGCGCCAATCGTTCTTGCATATACGATAGATAAATTAATAATTACTCGCGAGCCAAGCGCCATTACTGAAATTAATGCGGGCGGACATATTATAAGCGGGCTGCGTGTTATTGATAATTTATTCAGCTTTTTTTTTTGGCTTCTTGTTTTATGGGGAGTTGAAATTTTCGCCATTTTGGAGAAATAATTTTTTTTTATTTTCCGAATTTCATATTACAAATTCTTGAAAACATTTTGAACTCAAATCATTTTTTTTTTACTTTTTCAAAACTTTCAAAACTTTTCTAATTTTTCAATTTTTTTAATTTTTTTTTTTTTTTTTTTTTTTTTTTATTATCCAGCCTTTGAATACTCTATTTTGGGACTCTGAACAATTTTTAGAATTTCTGGATTTTTTATGATAATTTATTTATAATAATTGATTATGTATATATATGTATACATAGTAAGTTTCCATATATATGTATACATGTATGTAATGTATAAAATATTTTTTTTTTATATCAATCTCATATATATATGTATATTTTTTTTTCTTTTTTAAATGCCCAAAATGTTTGATAAATCAATAATTACTCATAATCCGAACGCCATTACCGAAATTAATGCGGGCGGACATATTATAAGCGGGTTTTGGCGTTATCGATAATTCACTTCACTTTTTTGCCCATTTGTTTTATTGGTAATTAAAATTTCAAAGACAGCCCATTTTTTAAATTAAACAATTCCAATAATTGGTTACAAATCGCCTACTGGCCTCAGGGACGCGAGGCTTTGCACGATAATTCTTTCATAAAAAAATAAAACAACAATAATAGTAAATATAAATTCCCCAATTTAATTAAAAATTTATTCATCACAGGATATCATCAATCACAAAAGCTAATTATTTTCTTAAAATTCAATGAAAATTAATCCGTGAATTATGAACTTGCAATGCAGTGACACGGATAGTGGAGAAATTAAATGTGTATCAATAAAATAACGATCACGAGGCGTGAGATAAATATGGCTAGTTCAATGCAACTGATAATGCGATTGTTGAGTGTTACGTGAATTATGTTTCCGGGTGTATTTCATCTCACATCGCCATACGCATGGCGTTAAATTTGCCAATAGCATTGTCAATTAATTATCAAAAATAGCCTGGTCAAATCGCAGAGTATTTCATGCGGATGTACATTTGTCGGCTTCTATTAACCCTTGAGAGGAGGTTCTGTGGAGCACCATCTCCAAATGTGTCGATTGTCGCATGGAACTGGTAAGTCACAAGGACGGGACAATTACAGTCTCGACCGTTTTGTGTTTCTGGAATTTTGGAATTTTTAATTGTTGAATTTTCAAATTTTTGAATTTTTAAATTTTCGAATTTTTGAATTTTTGAACCTTTAAATTTTTGAATTTTTGACTTTTTTAATTTTAAAATTTTTGAATTTTTGAATTTTTGACTTTTTGACTTTTTGAATTTTTGAATTTTTGAATTTTTGAATTTTCGAATTTTCGAATTTTCGAATTTTTAGATTTTTGAATTGTTAAATTTTTGAATTTTTGAATTTTTGAATTTTTGAATTTTTGAATTTTTGAATTTTTGAATTTTTGAATTTTTGAATTTTTGAATTTTTGAATTTTTGAATTTTTGAATTTTTGAATTTTTGAATTTTTGAATTTTTGAATTTTTGAATTTTTGAATTTTTGAATTTTTGAATTTTCGAATTTTTGAATTTTTGAAATTTTGAATTTTTGAATTTCACTCATAACGTTTCCAAAACTCCCGATTTTTTTTATAACCCCTGAAATTGTTAACTTTGAAAAGAAGAATAATATTTCCCAATTAACTATAAGTAATATTCCTAAACCTGATGACTTTTACCATGACCTTGATTACAAGACGTTCACTGCTATCTTATGACATTCCATCTGGCCCTAAGCTTACGATCGCCAGTTACTCCCAAGATTACGGCAATTTTGTGCCACTTGTACTTATTAGGGGTGATACCCAATGGTGATGCGACTATTATGAGTACCATCTGAATCCCGGTGTCTCTTGAATGCCTCCATTTACCATTAAGCACATTACTATTATCCTATCATGCTGCTAACACTGGCCAAGGCACATCATCTTCGGGCTCGATGCACATAAGTCATTCGCACAAAGTGGTCTTCATCATTACTAAATGGTGCACAAGAAAAAGTGACAGAGCTCCATGTATTTTTTTTTTTGTATATTTTCGGTAGGGCACGAGGGACACCCATCCATGTGGCTCAAGCCGACCAGCGCCATCCGGGCCATCGTATTTCTAAACACAGGGTGAACCTCCAGAAACCCTCGATGGAACCCACCCCCTCCCCTCACCCCCAGCGTCTGGTTAGGTTCCCGCCCGGCCTTGCGGTCTCGTTTTCAGAATAATTACAATTCGATAAGTGTAACCCCCAAAATTATGTGACAGAGCTTAAATAACTATCGTTAAATTATACCAGGTAATACTTGACAATATTGATACAATTTCCAATAAAATTTGTTCACTATATTTTATTAATATCGTTTAAACAGTGGAATTGCAAATTGTTCATACCCGTTGCTCGAGTCATTGAGAGATTTAAATAAATATCAGTTATTTCTGCCCACCCACCAAATCCTGAACATTTTACGAATGCCTCATAGGCCATTCCCTCTGATATTTCACCTTTTTTTTTGTCCCCCATCGTTGTTAATCTCGAAGTATTGCACATTTTATTTCTACCGATCGCTCCCAGTATAAATAACAGAACGACGAGATGAGTTTTTTCCGTCGATCATATTGCCGAGAATCATCCGAAATTTTTTATTGATATTTCCTTTTTTTTTTACCATTCCCCCCCCCCCCCACATTGTTCATGCGAACCGAATTTTTATCCAACGACGAGAATCACGTGGAATATTTAAGTTTCTCGATAGATGTAGATAGGGATGGGATTTTTTTTTCGGGGCTTTCGATATTTTTAGTAATAGAATCGTAAATACGGCAGATGGTTGGGAGGCGAGTGAAAAAAATCTGACGTCAAATAAAAATGGTGTGTAAATGTGATGGTTGAAAAATTTCCACATTGACTTTTTTCACGTCTGTGGTCAGGTCATTACCCAGGTGGGAACTGGTATGCGATGAAGCTAGGTCAAAGCTTGGACGAGTGGGTTTTGAAGCCTCAGTCAATCTGTGCAAACTTCGAATTCCCCACTTGGGTAATGTCACCTATCAAGGATCAGAGTCTCCAGGTCACTTTCTCCTGCTCATTTTCTCATTGATTCCCACCAATACCAGGAACATTCCATGTGTGCTATTGGCGGTCCCGCCAAAATGAGACCGCAAGGTCGGGCGGGAACCTAACCCGAAGCGGGGGAGGGATTCCATCATAGGTTCCCGCCATCGTAGCATCGTTTTTGGAGGTTTGCCTTGTGTTTAGATATAAGAGGACCTAAACAGAGAAGGTCCGTACCACCCGCATGGATGGGTGTCCCGTACTCCCCGAACAAAATCCTGAAGACGGACGGAGACAAACACACACGCACACACAGTCGGGGTTTGCTTGTAGTGGGTAGTATCATAATGATCCGCCCTAATTCTACCAAGTGACATATGCCCAATGCTCCACTAAAATTCCTGGAAAAAACAAATCATAAAAATGAAACGCAGTGCCCAACAACTCGTGATAATTTATCCGACGCATTCATCAGCACACTGACGCATTTTGCGTGCTCTTTTTTTTTATCAGCCATACCAACAGTATCTCCCACTTTCCATCCTGAAAAATCCATTGGAAAAAATGGCTTGAAAAATCGAACACCGGGGCGTCGCCATTGCTGATTGAATCCAAGCTTATATTTTCTCATTCATCGGGGCCTACCTCGGTCACAAAAAAAAAGCGGGTAACTAAAAAAGCAAAAATCAACAGAGAAAGCCCTCAGTTATACGAGTGCAAGTGAATCGGCTTGCGTCGCAAACGGGTTATTTGCCAGGGTAAATTTAAAAATCAAAACAAAACCCCGACAAAAAAAAAAACGCTTTTTTCCCATCGAGAGGTATTATCAATGCTGGAAAAGCCGGGACTATGCTTTTTTCTCTCCCTTTTGTTTTCGATAGTTCTATATAGGCCCTGACTCATGAGATATAAGTAGGGAGGCGGACGGAAAAATTCAATCAATGTCACTGTTGCGACTTGTGTGGAGTATTCAATGCAAAATTCAATCACCCGATGCGATAATTTGTTTTTGAATAGATGCGTCTTCACGCAACTGAGACCTGATGAGATTTTGAAAGAAATTCATGCACTAGTTTTCGGTTTTTCTTTTAAACATGAAGCATGAAAATCGCCAAAAGTTTGAATCAATCATTATTTACGAAGGAAAGTTGTGATCGAGCTAATCAATGTCGCAATTGGAGTCTCTCGGCGTACCTTAGCTTCGATCAAAATTTGACTCACTTTCATGTAGTGAATTATTAGTTATTGGTTGATCTTGAGTGGCGCGAAATTTTAATGACTATTCAAACTTTTATATTCGGTCTAGATCCGAAGTTGTCCGACTACCGACGGCGCATGCGTGTTTGCCCGCATTTGCACAGGAGAGTCTGAATGCGCGATGCGCAGTGTGATTGGTCAGTGCGTCACGTGACATAGTCGCAGGTAGCGACACCTGTTGTATTCCAGTATTCAAAATTTCATGATTCCTATTTTTTTCTCTGAAACCAGTCTTTGAACATTTAATTGACCTGTCGGAAAATCTAGGAATGGGAAACAGAAATTCCAAATCGGGAAGTTTTATTTGAGCTCCCAACGGGGGCAAACACGCTTCCATCCTACTAGTCAAAACAATTGATACTAGAGGAACATACTGAATTGAGAACTTTCCGGTTTGCGCCAAAGACATCCGGCTCCTACCGTACAATTTCCACTCTCGCAACAAACTTAAAACACACAAATTGGGACAAAAGAAGAGTAATAAGAAGCGCAGGAAGCAGGAAAACAAGCATGAAATCATGTATTGTACATATTGAATGAGGTAGCCAAAGGCTGTCAAGGTAATGAAAAATTACGAATAATAAAGAGGTTAAATACGGCAAGCTGAAATGCGATGAAAAAGTTTGACAAAACAGACGATGAAAAAAGCATCAAAGAAGACTGGCTTCAAAAGCGTTTAGGGTCACTGGGTAATTCTACGATGAAAATTTATAAAAATAATGAAACAACGCAGGAATGAGGTTGAACTGGCTGATACAGGGGACGCCTGGTGTGAAAAACGATATCGGTGCTGATAGCATGAGGAACTCAAGCTAAATGGCTGCAAAAGAAATAGATTCCTATGAAAACGTTATGCACAATTGAAAAACTGTCTATAGGATATAGCGTCATGGGATTCCCAGAATTATTTCACCTGAATGTTCCGTTCTTCGAACTGTTCCAAGCGAACGAACAGTTCCAAGCATTGTTTCACATGAAGCTTCCGATCTCGGAACGATTCTCAGAAAAATAAGAGTTCCAAGCGTTCTTCAACAGTCCCAAAAATTGTTTCACGTGAAGGTCCGTTCTCGGAACTGTCGGAACGTTCTGTGCTCAGAACTCTCGGAACATTCCGTTCTCGGCACTGTCGGAACATTCCGTTCTCGGAACTGTCGGAACGTTCCGTTCTCGGCACTGTTGGAACATTCCGTTCTCGCAACTGTCGGAACATTCCATTCTCGGAACTGTCGGAACGTTCCGTTCTCGGAACTGTCGGAACGTTCCGTTCTCGAAACTGTCGGAACGTTCCGTGCTCGAAACTGTCGGAACGTTCCGTTCTCGGAACTGTCGAAACGTTCCGATCTCCGAACTGTCGGAACGTTCCATTGTCGGAACTTCAGCTTCGAAAAGTGTTCTGACAACCGTTCCAGATGAATGGACGTCGGAACAGTTCCAAGTTTTGTTGAAGATAGAGAAATAGTTCTAAGAACCGTTCCAGATTGAATCTAAGCACTAGGAACGGTTCCCGGGGGGAACTCCGATTACGAAAACTTTTCCACTGCACTCAGCAAGGCTGTAATAGATATGAATGGACATCATCTCTCCCCATGAATTTTCCTAATACACTCGTATTGGTATTTTTTTCACCATGTATATATATGCCAATCACATAATTTCCCAATTGAGCATTGCCAACTGACAATAGCAGGTGTTTCTTCATCCAAAAATACCCGAGAATCCCATACTCGCTGAAAGCGTTACTACCCAAAGGTAAACAGCCATTCGCCTTTTAATCACTTCATCCTCGGGTTGAATTTAAAGTTTTAAAACCATTGCCGGTACGATGGGAAGGGGCCCTCAGGCGGCACGTGTTGCTCAATGCAGTGGAGGTTTGGAAAACGCTAAAACATACTGAGGGTATGAAACCAAGTGGGAGGAGGGTGGAGAAATGTGAGGTACCTCAGTCAAAATATACCTTCGTGCTAGGCGAGGTGTCCGCGTGGACCCAGCGGTATTTCGCATTACGTTTTAACGTTAAATATTATTTTTAGCGGAACACATTTATTTGGACGGCTTTTTCGTAGGTAGAAAAATTGAGGTGTCTGCTCGACAAAGTACCTCAGCACTGTTACAAAATACCGTATTTTTCGTTGGTACGGAAATTCTATCTCGGGGGGGGGGGGGGGGGGGGTGAATTTTTCCGCTTTTATCAATCTCACCTTGTTTTTTTTTTCTTTTTCAACTTCCCGATAGGGACGGTATAGTAATCACTCCGAATATGAAGTATGTCAGAATTATGAAGTTTTTACGTCTTTCGAGGTTTCACTTGCTTTTGGTGAATGTCGATCTGAACAGTTGATGTGCCTCGAAAATATTTTTATTGAGAATTAATGGGCCATCATTACGCACGCTTCTTCACCTTATCTATCTCGAAATAATACATCAATTTGCATCATGATTGTTTCCAATATTGATTCTGAGGAAAAATTGTCTTGATAAAAAATTTCAAAAATTTCAAAAATTTCAAAAATTTCAAAAATTTCAAAAATTTCTAAAATTTCAAAAATTTCAAAAATTTCAAAAATTTCAAAAATTTCAAAAATTACAAAAGTTTCAAAAATTTCAAAAATTTCAAAAATTTCAAAAATTTCAAAAATTTCAAAAATTTCAAAAATTTCAAAAATTTCAAAAATTTCAAAAATTCCAGAAATTTCAAAAATTTCAAAAATTTCAAAAATTTCAAAAATTTCAAAAATTTCAAAAATTTCAAAAATTTCAAAAATTTCAAAAATTTCAAAAATTTCCAAAAATTTCAAAAATTTCAAAAATTTCAAAAATTTCAAAAATTTCAAAAATTTCAAAAATTTCAAAAATTTCAAAAATTTCAAAAATTTCAAAAATTTCAAAAATTTCAAAAATTTCAAAAATTTCAAAAATTTCAAAATTTCCAAAATTTGAAAAAGCCCAAAATTTCCCCGAAATTCCAGAAATTTAAAAAATTTAAGAAATTTCGACCTGAAGATGTAAAAAATTCGACAAGCCCATAGATTTAGGCATCATTTGCAAGGTCGCCTTCCTTCTGCTGACATAGTCATGAGGAACTGTCGACGGATTTCGGGGTTCAGTCATCGAAAAACTTTTTTCTGAGTCTTCATCAGCCCATAACAACTTATCACCACGTCCATTCCATGAAGCCACTCCAAATGCTTGGAATCTGCGTACCTCCCACTACTTCCAACGGAAGTGAGTTATATCGTGATTTTTATTCCAAGTACGGGGGGGAGCTCAGGGTGCAACCTCTCAAAGGAGTAATTTTCACCGCACTTATTTCGGCTATCACCACGCGCCATATATTTCGCAAAGTATAGGAAGATCCATATGATGGAGCTACTGTAAAGGGGTTTCCATCCATGCATACATACATACATTGTCCAGTATGAATACATTAAGTATTGGTCGAAATGGCATAGATATCCCCCACAGACCACACGAGGCCACTTGAGTTGAAGATTGTGTGTGATGGTGAATACAGAAATACATCTATCGTCCAGAATACTTTGAATTTTATATTCCCTCCGATGCGGTCAACATTTAAATGAGGCGATTGATCGATATTACATTAGAATATGATGGTCCAAGGAGTGAAAGACTCCATGTAGGGTTTTCGTAAATGGCTGGCTATTTGGGTATGTGGGGTGGCAAGTATACCGTGGATTTTGTCATGGGTGTAGGGAAATGATGGCTCTCTTGGACTCCCGAGGGTTTGACTTTTAGGCTTGTCCCCAAAATACAAACGGTTAGACGGAAGGGGATCCAGTTTATGGGGTGTCGACGAAATATTTCCTTTCGTCGTATACTACTGTAAATAGCTAAACTATTCACCGTCACACCATATTTCCCGTCACTCTCACTTCATTGTTTTTTGGGAGAGACAAGAATTTGTCGTTTTATGGACTTGAAGAGGTATTAAATCGTCTCGGAGTCAGCTCACCTCTGATTCATTATCTCATGCTATTTCATGTTAACGCATAATCTTAAGTAGTTGGGGACAGGATTGGATCAATGAAAAATCCCCAATTACGCGTTAACAACCATAACAAGGTTAACGACTTTTAACGATGGTGGTTAACGATTATTAACCACAACTCGAAATCGAAGTGTGGCATTGAGAAGTCCACCTGCTTATTAAGAAAGTGGTAACGAAGGGGAATACTAATTAATGGAAAGTAACAAAGAAATTATTGCATCATTATAATGATCTGCGGATATTTTTCGATCATCGTCAAGCATCAGCAGGTATGAACTGCGATAAGTCGGTGCCTTCCACTACCAGCGTCAAGAATCCACTGTATGTTGGTTCCGCCTTGTGGTATAGCCCAACACCTCCGAATGCCAGGAGTGGCTCTGAAATCACTGGGACACCATCCAATAATGGTACTGTTGTTTGTCCCGCGTCATCCTCCCTGACACTTGGATGCAGCTCTACGTAAGTATTTGGCCTTGAATTTATCATTGTTTTCTTGGACTTAATTGGATTTTTCATTCCTACCAACTCCATCTGAGATCTAGTCAACAGATAAATTACATGAGACTTTAGTTGCTTCACTTAATGATTAGACGAATATGATAGCTTCAATGACTAGAGTCAACCCTCGACGCATTGGGAGGATACTCGTTACCGTAGTATTGCCTACGAGACAAGGCCTCGTGAAAATTCCTGCCGGCGTATATGAATAGAAAAAGGGTAAGGCTCAATTCATCAAACACTAGGAGCCGAAAAGCGCCCTACCAAGCAGTAAGATTAATTCACGACTGTTTGTCAAATGGGCTATGGTTGCTTCAATCGACAGGGGGTGTGTTAGGTTAACCATAAGGTTCGCACGATCTCTGTATACTTTAGATATTAAATACCTGTCTTTCATTTGATAAGGCATATCTTTCGGCCCGAGCCACATACCAGATTCCGGCTTTAGTTTGAGTGTCTCCAGCTTAAATTGTGTTGCATGTATGTTAAGTTCAATGATGTTAAGAAGCCCTCGCGTAAATTTTATACCTAGAAAAAGTAACTTTAGTCTTTCCTGTCTGCTTTAAGGTTCAAAAATTACTAACCTGTCATTACATAGCCGGCTGGAACGCTTAAAGTATCAAGACCGATGAAATTCTTGGCATAACTCAACACTCCAACATCCTCTTGATCGTTCAGTTCTTCCACTTCACCAGACGGAGTCATTTTAGTGAATTTAAACTTTGACGACTCAGTACTTTTAGTACGATCGTATTGAATATTTTCCGGCTCCATCCAAGAAGTACTATTTTCATAAATAATGCCTCCGTACCCGAGCACACCCTGCATAACTTGTACATGCATAATTTTGTTGATTATTACAAGTCCTAATCCAACCACCACCCTGTTGAAGAGAAACATTCGTCCATAAAATCATCGATCATTCGAATGTCAGTTTGATTCAAAAAGTAGTAAATAATACTCCACATGTTCTCGTTCACGTTAGTGATTTGCTCCCGCATACTTATGAAATGCATAGATTGAGATTCTACAGAATCATCCGTGCAAAGGCACCTGCAAATATCACATTCATGGCCTTTGTAGTTTGTCGACGACATTGCAAATTGGGAAGCTTGCATGCCAAATTTTCCGTCGCCCGACAGTTCTTCGTCGGCATCTTTAAACCAGCGGTATCGTCGAGTCTCTTTCCGCTAAAATGATTTTTGTTACTCATAAAATGTCCATATATATGAACGGATACTGCCGATTGTATCGCCCACCTTGAATTTGAACTCAGCAGCACTGATGAACTTTTTCATGCTAGTACATTCGCTCAAAAGACCAAGGCAGGAGAAAGCCGTCTTAGTACTCTCAATTCCGGAACAACCGTACTTGGGAGTTGTTGGTTGACTATATCCCCCACAAGATTCCTTGCATAAACCATCCTACGGAATTGTAGCCTCGGAAATGAGGAAGAGTTGCTTGTATCTCACAAACTCGAAAAATGGATCATCTAAAAGAATTCAACATTCAGAATTGCAATCCAGATATTTATGTTTGAAACTCCGGCTTTTGGATATTCGTAATATACGGATGCAAATATCCCTAGTTATGTGTGATCGTCGCATCGAAAATATTTTATGTTTAATTTGCACATTGTTTGTGAAAACTAAAAGCAAACCTCTCTTGTAACCCTCCTCTGGATCACATTCTCGGAATTGCCTGGCCGCTGCAGTGAGACTGTTCTTAAGTACGAGTGTATATTGCTTGGGTCTTGCAACCAATTTTCTTTCGGCTTTTTTCATATCACCGGTCGAATCATCTGAAACATCTATATACAAGGATTATTATTACTGGCTCGATCTGCAAGTAGGGTGATGTGACAATGCCTACCTCCACTTAGAAAATCTTCCATTAATAATCCAAAGCCCATCAACGTAATTGCTCTCATTTCTGCCTCTATCAGGATATTGAGAAGTTCTACCAAGCGTTGCTGTGGCGACGATCCTGGACCGCACATGTCCAACCCATGTTCCTTTATGTGAAATAAGAAACCATCGAATTTGTTAAAATACGGAGTAAGGCAATCCATACGATCATTCAATACTTACTCGTGTTTCGAGGGCCAGCAGTAGAAACAGACTTTTCTTCAAATCGCCGAATTTCGATGGAACAATCAAAGAATGGAGCTCAATAACCATTCCCTGTACATCGTCATCATCAAAGCCTGTCAAAGAATTCAGTAATCTGCGTAGGCCTCTCTTCGAAAACTGACTAGGATCCGCTCGATATTCCTGCATTTCCTGGAAAAACGCATCTATCCTTCCGATGTTCCAGTTTAGTATTCGTATATCATCGGTCAATTCGTTCATAAGGGGTAAGCGACTCAACAGTGTGTCCATCGACTTTTGGATTTGTGCTTCAAGCTTGGTCCCCCATTTTTCAACCGATTGGGCTATTTCTTCGGTTTTATCCATTATATCCTGCGTTGAAGGAGTCGTAAATTTGCTATATGCATCATGAGCAGTGTTGAACAATTCGAAAGCACTCCAGGCAAACTGTGCTAGAGACAGAACCATTCCCAAAAAAGCATCCACCTTGTGCTGGTGGACAAGTAGTCCAAATATAAGAAAAATAACCAATTTCCGATTTAGTTCCTTCATTGTTGCAGATATATATTCAGTTCATTTCCACCCAAAAGGTGCAAGGAACCACTGCAGACGCACTTCAACCATTCCTATGCATTTGTAGCCACGTTCACGACGCTAACATAACGATAATGAGTCGATTATGAGAGTGATATGAATGTATTGTTCGGTTCACTATCAACATTGTTTCCTGCATTTACTAGTGGTGAACTAGGTTACGTGGATTAAATGTCCATTTTTCCAGCTATCGATGCTTCCATCGATACTACACCCGACCTTCAAGTTATGACTTAACATCCAACTTGGAGGAAAATGTCCATAACATTCAGATAATGAGCAAGTCACTTTTTCATACGTGTATTATAATGTAAATTCTATCTCAACTTTATGAATTGTATAATATACATATGGCTCAAATATTACGTTTGTATTAACAGCCTGAATTAATGATTATTTGCAGGGACTGTTTACATAAGATTAACGTATTTCAATACTTTGGACAATGACATGAAACTTGATGACAGAATAATTGAAGCAACAGATTTAATCAGTGAATTAGATATAATGCTAGAAAAATAATATAAAAGAGATTGGAATAGGTAACGAGAGCACGGCATCTCTCATCAAAAACATCTGAAGAAATACAATAATGAATTTGTTAATTGCCCTCACTTATTAGCTATAGAACAGCCGAAAATACATTAAGGGGGTATGTAAACGGTGGAAATTGAGGTATTTTTCATGATTTTTCTTTAAAGGAAATGATCAAGCAATCATCGTGGCACTGCGAATATATCTAAAAGCGGTATAAAAGATGTTATAAAAATTTGTTCATCCGAAAATTTCGACAGGCTAGAGCTCGTAATTCTTGTCTGAAATGAAAAACAGAAAATATTTGTTTTTATTATAAGTTTATCTTCTACTTGAACCTAAAACCCCCAAAAGAAATGATGGCATAAAAATTAAATACAGTTTCGAACAAAAAGCGGTAATTCACAGGTAAGAACATTTCATTTCTTAGCCCCTTGAAAAATAATAAAAAAGACTTTTTGTACAGACATATAGGTTCAAATGGAAGAGAATTTAATACTGAAGAGAATGAGCTTTGATACACGCCGATATGCTGCATCGTTTTTTGTGAATCGTATCCATAAGAAAGGAAAAACGCAAAAATGAAAAGTGGAGAAGCAGTTTAAAGTTTTCAATATGAATAATACAAGCTATTTGTTACTTGTTCGATGCTCGATCGGAAGCACTCAGAGTTCGAATTCAAATTTAGAATTTTCACAGCATGTTCTCCAGATGATGAGCTATTTTTTGAAGCCAAAAAAATTTTGTCAAAAATGAGTCAGTAAAAATATCAAATGACAGGCATTTTCCAAATCTTTGCTCTCATATTTCACAGCCACTTGGGCGGGTTATGGACACGGAATGATCAATATTTCGTAGCATTCAAGTCACCAGAGCTTGGATAATAATCAAGCCGGCGAGTTGTGTTGGTGCATTTAATTAATTCAATATACCGCATGCTTTTCAATTAAACGTTTTTTTATGCTTTTCCATGCGCATGCAGCATTCGTTTCTACCGCCATAATCAGCACTATTATTTTTCACCACCAATTTCCTTTTTTCGCGCAATGTGCAAATAGGATTTTCAAGAGCAAATCCAATAAATAAATTAACGTATTTCATTCGGCAAAAGTAGTTTACTCATGGGAGAAGTGGTGGCAATTGGTGAGATGGCTTGGGATAGGCTGACAGTGTCAGACTCGGGTTTTCGTCAAATATCACGATGGCAAACATCATACGCAACTCGGCAGGTACACTGATCCCAGGTTATCCTCATATGCATTTTTTTTTCAAATTTTTTCAAACACACCGACTCAACGCCGCTGGAAAATTGTCGGCTCCAAATCCCCACCACCCTTCGATTTTTTGTTTTTTTTGTTTTTCATGGACAAGAATGTCAGTGTCAGTTTTAGCCAGCATAGAGTAACGAGCAAAGGTACACCTAGTTAACGTTACTTAGTTGATTACATTTCCAATCGACAGGACGCTGGCAATCAGCTTCGGTTTAGTTAAGCACTAACTGGCACTCGTCTATGAGAGCAATTTTCTCACTTCATGATCTAGCTGGGGGAAAAAATAGTCCATCATGATAGGAAAATTGAAGGTAGGCAAAAGTCCAATGAAAATGAACTGGAAATTTCCGTGAGCGCGCATTCCCCCCCCCCCCCCCCCCCCCCCCGCCCCCCCTCTCATTTGTACGCCACGGGTAGCGGCTGTTAAGTATTCCTTCAGGAGGCGTAGCGTACACCACCCATGCGGCTGGTGCCGACTTTCGCCATTTTTAGGGCATCGTATTTCTAATACACAGGGTAAACCTCCAGAAACCCCTGTGCTAGGATGCCCGGCGCCTATGATGGAACCCACCCCCCCCCCCCTGCGTCGGGTTAGGTTCCCGCTTGCGGTCTTCTTTTAAGGATACCGCGGATAGCACACACGGAATGTTCCTGCTATCAGTCGGAATCCGTGAGAAAACATTTCAATATGTGAAATATTGTCCGGGGGCCGGGCGCGACTTTACCCCTATACCCAAGCGCCGACTCAAGTAAAGTGAGTGAATATCCATATGTATCCATTATGCAATGTGTAAAGTTAAGACACAATCTTCATGCTGATGGTATAAACAAGTTGCTTGTTTTTTATAAGAGGCTCCTATTGATATCACCGATAATGGCCACTCTATCACAACTAAATGCATGAAAATTATTGATGAGGACCCCGACAGTACGGCCTTATCACCCTGATAAGAAGACTGTTATCGTGTTGGACGCGACTATAAATGCATAGCAATGGCTAATGCGTATGCAGTTGTTCCCTGCACCTTTTGGGTGGAAATGAACTGAATATATATCTGCAACAATGAAGGAACTAAATCGGAAATTGGTTATTTTTCTTATATTTGGACTACTTGTCCACCAACACAGGGTGGATGCTTTTTTGGGAATGGTTCTGTCACTAGCACAGTTTGCCTGGAGTGCTTTCGAAATGTTCAACACTGCTCATGATGCATATAGCAAATTTACGACTCCTTCAACACAGGATATAATGGATAAAACCGAAGAAATAGCCCAATCGGTTGAAAAATGGGGGACCAAGCTTGAAGCACAAATTCAAAAGTCAATGGACTCACTGTTGAGTCGCCTACCCCTTATGAACGAATTGACCGACGATATACGAATACTAAACCGCAACGTCGGAAGGATAGATGCGTTTTTCCAGGAAATGCAGGAATATCGAGCGGATCCTAGTCAGTTTTCGAAGAGAGGCCTACGCAGATTACTGAATTCTTTGACAGGCTTTGATGATGACGATGTGCAGGGTATGGTTATCGAGCTCCATTCTTTGATTGTTCCATCGAAATTCGGCGATTTGAAGAAAAGTCTGTTCCTACTGCTGGCCCTCGAAACACGAGTGAGTATTGAATGATCGTATGGATTGCCTTACTCCGTATTTTAACAAATTCGATGGTTTCTTATTCCACATAAAGGAACATGGGTTGGACATGTGCGGTCCAGGATCGTCGCCACAGCAACGCCTGGTAGAACTTCTCAATATCCTGATAGAAGCAGAAATGAGAGCAATTACGTTGATGGGCTTTGGATTATTAATGGAAGATTTTCTAAGTGGAGGTAGGCATCATCACATCACCCAACTTGCAGATCGAGCCAGTAATAATAATCCTTGTATATAGATGTTTCAGATGATTCGACAGGTGATATGAAAAGAGCCGAAAGAAAATTGGTTGCAAGAGCCAACCAATATACACTCGTACTTAAGAACAGTCTCACTGCAGCGGCCAGGCAATTCCGAGAATGTGATCCCGAGGAGGGTTACAAGAGAGGTTTGTTTTTAGTTTTCACAAACAATGTGCAAATTAAACATAAAATATTTTCGATGCGACGATCACACATAACTAGGGATATTTGCATCCGTATATTGTGAATATCCGAAAGCCGGAGTTTCAAACATAAACATCTGGATTGCAATTCTCAATGTTGAATTCTTTTAGATGATACATTTTTCGAGTTTGTGAGATACAAGCAACTCTTCCTCATTTCCGAGGCTACGATTCCGTATGATGGGTTATGCAAGGAATCTTGTGGAGGATATAGCCAACCAACAAACCCCAAGTACGGTTGTAGCGGAATTGAGTGTACTAAGTCGGATTTCTCCTGCCTTGGTCTTTTGAGCGAATGTACTAGCATGAAAAAGTTCATCAGTGCTGCTGAGTTCAAATTCAAGGTGGGCGATACAATCGGCAGTATCCGTTCATATATATGGACATTTTATGAGTAACAAAAATCATTTTAGCGGAAAGAGACTCGACGATACCGCTGGTTTAAAGATGCCGACGAAGAACTGTCGGGCGACGGAAAATTTGACATGCAAGCTTCCCAATTTACAATGTCGTCGACAAACTACAAAGGCCATGAATGTGATATTTGCAGGTGCCTTTGCACGGATGATTCTGTAGAATCTCAATCTATGCATTTCATAAGTATGCGGGAGCAAATCACTAACGTGAACGAGAACATGTGGAGTATTATTTACTACTTTTTGAATCAAACTGACATTCGAATGATCGATGATTTTATGGACGAATGTTTCTCTTCAACAGGGTGGTGGTTGGATTAGGACTTGTAATAATCAACAAAATTATGCATGTACAAGTTATGCAGGGTGTGCTCGGGTACGGAGGTATTATTTATGAAAATAGTACTTCTTGGATGGAGCCGGAAAATATTCAATACGATCGTACTAAAAGTATTGAGTCGTCAAAGTTTAAATTCACTAAAATGACTCCGTCTGGTGAAGTGGAAGAACTGAACGATCAAGAGGATGTTGGAGTGTTGAGTTATGCCAAGAATTTCATCGGTCTTGATACTTTAAGCGTTCCAGCCGGCTATGTAATGACAGGTTAGTAATTTTTGAACCTTAACGCAGACAGGAAAGACTAAAGTTACTTTTTCTAGGTATAAAATTTACGCGAGGCCTTCTTAACATCATTGAACTTAACATACATGCAACACAATTTAAGCTGGAGACACTCAAACTAAAGCCAGAATCTGGTATGTGGCTCGGTCCGAAAGATATGCCTTATCAAATGAAAGACAGGTATTTAATATCTAAAGTATACAGAGATCATGCGAACCTTATTGTTAACCTAACACACCCCCTGTCGATTGAAGCAACCATAGCCCATTTAACAAACAGTCATAAATTAATCTTACTGCTTGGTAGGGCGCTTTTCGGCGCCTAGTGTTTGATGAATTGAGCCTTACCCTTTTTCTACTCATATACGCCGGCAGGAATTTTCACGAGGCCTTGTCTTGTAGGCAATACTACGGTAACGAGTATCCTCCCAATGCGTCGAGTGTTGACTCTAGTCATTGAAGCTATCATATCCGTCTGATCATTAAGTGAAGCAACTAAACTCTCATGTAATTTATCTGTTGACTAGATCTCGGATGGAGTTGATAGGAATGAAAAATCCAATTAAGTCCAAGAAAACAATGATAAATTCAAGGCCAAATACTTACGTAGAGCTGCATCCAAGTGGCAGGGAGGATGACGCGGGACAGACAACAGTACCATTATTGGATGGTGTCCCAGTGATTTCAGAGCCACTCATGCCATTCGGAGGTGTTGGGCTATACCACAAGGCGGAACCAACATACAGTGGATTCTTGACGCTGGTAGTGGAAGGCACGGACTTATCGCAGTTCATTCCTGACGATGCTTGACGATAACGAAGAAGTATTACGAAATTATTGTAATGATTCAGTCATTCGTTTTCCATACTATTTTCTCAATGAGCACTTTGATTCGTTGATGCCAAACTTGATTCCGAGCTATCGTTGATTATGTGAACATAGCGAAAGAAATAAATACAGCTATATAAACGATGACTTGTATAACTCAATATCTCACCTGAGTTGATTTTCACCCACATATTTTTGTTAACGTGAACTCAAGAGAATATGAATATATATAGATTGATTCGGTCGGGGCGTTTATAGTGTGAGCGCTCCGCGTTACCATGGAGAACCTGGTTTGCTCGGAGAGCTGATGGGAATCAAGTGGTGACCATACATCACTCAGGTATACAGGCCGAGACTTTTACAGCTCAAGCTAGGAAAGACTTTTAACATTTTGCTATCAAATCGTTTCCCCAATTTGGCATGGTACCTGTTCCATACAATGATGTGCGATCATTTATTCCGAGGCCAGGCGACGTTTTAACAAGTAATTCTTGACGTAAAAACAGGTTCTTCGTTTTTAACAATCGATAAACAAACGAATTATGCGTTATCTGCGTGCCCAAAGTACATGGCTAGACCTTATTGCGCAAACCTAGAATTGAACGAAAAAGACACCACTTTCTTGTCACCTTGTCACGCAACTGACTAACATTTCAGACTCGCGTATAAATACATAGACATACGTGTAGGGCATGCAGTGGTATCGGATCGCTTTTAGTGGAATCTCTACCCGGTATACATCAAGCAATGAAACAAGTAAACGTAAAATTGATCATTTTTCTCATATGTGGACTGTTTGTCTATCAACATCGGGTGGATGCATTTTTGGGTATGGTACTGTCATTAGCCCAATTTGCATGGAGTGCATTTGAAATGTTCAACACTGCTCACGATGCGTACAGTAAATTTACGACACCTTCCACGCAAGATCTATTGGATAAATCGGAAGAAATTGCTGCATCTGTTGATAAATGGGGAACTAAACTTGAAGCTCAAATTCAAGAGTCAATGAATACGATATTGACTCGATTACCCCTTATGTCCGAAATGACTGACGATATACGAATATTGAATCGCAATGTCGGGCGGATTGACGCATTCTTCCAGGAAATGCATTACTATAGAGAATATCCGGACCACTACAGTAATAAAACGCTTCGAAAATTGATAAAAAGTTTCACGTCATTTGATGCAGATGATGTACAGGGCTTAATGATCGACCTACAGACGCTAGTTATTCCCTCGAGATTCGGGGATCTGAAGAAAAGTTTGTTCCTTCTTCTGGCCATGGAAACGCAGGTGACTAGTCACTAATTTTTCCAAACTCCCTCAATATTGCTAAAAGTGATAATGCATTGTTTCATGTGAAGGAGCATGGTCTAGAAATATGTGGTACTGGCAATTCGCCTCAACAACGCCTCCTGCAACTCTTCAACATTATCCTAGAAACAGAAATGAGAGCTCTGACGTTAATGAGCTTTGGCCTATTGATGGAAGATTTTCTGGATGGGAGTAGGTGTTGTACTATGATATTATGTGAGGATTGAATGAGCAATGGTTGTTTTAGTGTTGATGTGTTTTAGCTAATTCAACCGGTGATATGAAGCGCGCTGAAGTTAAATTGGTGATAAGATCCAAGCAATATCTGCTGATTCTGAAGAATACTCTCTCTGGATCCTCAACACAATTTCGAGCATGTGATCCAGCGGGTGGCCACGAAAGAGGTTAAATCAATAGACAGTCAACTCCCCCACCAGTGCACGTCCCACAAGTTGATGGATCCCTATAGTCAGTATCGTCATGCCCCACCACTCACTATCTCCTGAAGGGCCGCCTCCCCACCACTGTGCAAATGGTCCCGCGTGACTTTGAATGCTACGTTTGAATGCACTGATCTCTATATGACTGGATAGACTATCCCCATGTCCCCAACACACCGACAGCGAGGCAGGGTTGGAGGAATAAACATCGCCACCACAAACCCGGAGTAGTGCGCTATGTGCACGCACATTGCCAAGGGTGAGGGGGGGGGATGACGTGGACGGTAAATGACGTCGGGAAAATTACCCACATCATCCGATAGAAATTGATATGTCCTTCCCTAATTTAGGCTGTTTTCCCTCTGTATTTCCACATCGCTAAAATAATTCCTCGATACAATTGATCAGTTATTTTTATAAACAGACAGATTCATATGTCTAGACAGATTCAAGACAAGTAATTACAATAAGAGAGCTGAAAACCGATTTTTACAATATTTCTGATAAGTTCTATCCCTCAGAAATTTACTGCAGAAATTACCAACTACTCTCGGTAACCATGTGTACCCCCTCTAATCGACAGATGCGCTGAGCATGCGCAATTGATAGGACGCTGAGTCTAGGGTGGCGCTACTTGTCTGTTGATCTGCCTCACGCACTGGCTAGCCGATCGGCTATCCAGTTATATAGAGATCAGTGATGCTACCTCACTGCGCTTACTAGTATCCTGGAGTGGGAGAAATTGGGGAGCGTCACTTGTGGGACAGAGCGGTGGGGCCACGGTCCCGCGCAGTGCACTAGTGGGAGAGTCAACTGTAGTCGCCTTAGGATTTACAATTTCCAGAAATTTCCCATGTTCAATGATTTTAGGTGTGACATTCCTTGAATTTGAAAAATTCCTTCAGCGGTTCATAGCTACCGAGGCCCTTACATCACCTGATCATGAATGTGGGAAAGGTTGCGATAGTCGTCAGTGGCCTGCTAAAGTTAACTTCGGATGTGAAGGGCCTGGGTGTGAGATCACCGAAACTGCATGCATTGGCCTTTTAAGAAATTGTCGCACTTTGGAAAAATATGTAGAAGTTTGCGAACCTCCCGTTGTAAGTTCATGCCTCTGATAATATCGGAAATTTTATCCAGACACATTATTCATGGGAGAAATTTTAGGGTTCAAGTACGCGACGATATGAATGGTACAGAAATGGGGTCGACTTTCTGTTCGGTGACGATTCGAAAGGCTGCTCTGGTTCCCTATGGTCTGCCGGTAAGGGGAAGTTTAATGGCCAGGATTGCGACATATGTAAATGCATTTGTGTCCAGGAATCTGTGAAATCTCCGGCTAACCATTTTATAAGTTTGCGACCGCAAATAACTGATATAAAAAAGAATAAGTTGAGTATATTTTCAAAATTGATCCGATCAAATTTCCATGCCGACTATGGTAAATCTACGAAATAGTTTATTGCAGGGTCGTCGTTGGTGTGAGGATGCTCATGATCGATAGAGTTTTGCACCTTCAAGTAATGCAGGGAGAAGTGGAAAGTGCGGGTGGAATTCGTGAAGACAGTAATGTGTGGGTGGAGCTTGATAACATTCAGTACAGCCGCGAAGAAAGCGTACATACATCGGAATTTAAATTCGACAAAATATCTGAAAAGGGTGTTAGGGAACCAATGGAACTAAGGAAGGATGTAGCCGTTTTAACTTATTCATCTTCGGTCATTGGATTAGATCGAATGACTGTACCGTCCGGCTATGTAATGACCGGTAAGTATTTTCTTGTCTCATTCTATGAAACCATTTCTCCTGGATCAATCGACAATGATTTCGAGAGGAAAACAAACGTGCAATGGTAACCAGTCGAAAGGGTCCCTTCCCAGTCGAGAGGGCTGCTTCCCGCTCATTTGTACGCTCCGGATAGCTGTTTTCTAAGCAGTCCTGCAGGGACCCTACACGAGACCCATCCATGCGGCTGGGGCCAACTCTTGCCATTTTAGGCCATCGTATTTCTAAACACAGGCTAAATCCCTAGAAACCCCTATGCTCCGATGGCGGGCGCCTATGATGGACCCCCCTCCGGGGTTAGGTTCCCATCCGGCCGTGCGGTCTCATTTTATGGGTACCGCCAATAGCAGACACGGAAGTTCATGCTTCCGTCGAAATCCATGAGAAAATATTTTTTCTTTACACTTCGGTCGAAAGTACGTATATTCGTCATCAATTTCGAAGCAGAAAGTCGAAGATTCGTCCATCGATGAAACTACACGCACGCCATCAACAACACCAGGACGAAATTTTTTTTCCGCGCATCGGAGCGTGGGACTGCTGTCAGTCACTAGTCATCACCTCTATCTACGATAATGTGAAATGTAACCTCAAAACTACTTCAGTGTAATTAATGAAATATTGAAAAAAATATTAATAGATGCAATGACGTCCAGTGATGAGTCGATGGACGAGGAAGAGCTTCTGACGGATTTTGATGCAGAAGCATGATTGATAATAGAGACGGAAACATATCTTAAAGGTTCATTTTCTTTGCGGTTCTTTTTTATGTTATGCCTGCTCCCGACCAGCAGCACTTGCTTCGATCGCACTGCAAATGTCGGGGCAGGCATCAGTATCTATAATCCAAATTATCAACTTTCGTACTTCCGACCGGCTATAAAGAAAAATAGTAGACACCACAGGGGAAGAAGTTTGAAAGCCGTGAACTGCGCGCCATGATGCTCGAGGCGAAGCCCAGGGCGTCATGGCGCGCAATGCAGGAATTTCATACTTTCTGCCGTTATGGTGTAATAGACTATTGAAAAGTCTTCTCCGACAGCAGGGCGCGAACCTAGGTCCTTTGACGTAGTAGGCACATACTCTACCCACTATACCGAAGCCCAGTGGAGAACTGACATAGAGAGAATTCCGGGTGCGCTATGTACTTCGAGAAAATTTTTGTTAGAATCATTTTGTCCAGGAGAAATAGGGTAAATTAGCCTTAGTTCCCAATGAAATATAGAAAATTTGAGTTATATTTTCTAGGTATTAAATTCAGCCAAAATCTACCAGACACTGGGCTCGTTTACCTTGAAATCCATGCAACGGCATTAGATCCTATGACAGCGAAGCTAGATCCGAAATCAAGCATATGGCTGGATCCCCAGAACATGTCCTATGTGGTGGAAAAAAGGTACTACTAACCCCAAAAAATAGGTATTAGCTATAAGGTGTTGATTGACCGAGTGCATCCACTTCCCAATTTTTTCCACGGTTACATCGACGATGTAGTTGTGGACGATGGTAGAATTGGGTGGTCAACGTCATGGAGAACTCCCCATATATGTGAAGCCACTTCGCAGTCATGAAATCCTACGTAGAGACATCTTTTTTCTTATTCGTCACTCAAATGATGATCTCTGCTATCAGTTTACCTGAATCTCCCTTTGATGTACATTAACTTCAGAGACTTCATGATTTCACCTTGCCCATGAACTTGAATTTGTATTTAGGGAGCGCTATAATCAGACTAGGTGGGACAATCCGCTCAAGGCGAAGAACACCGCTATTGACACAACACCATACATGCGTATCGAGCTAGAATTTACAGGTAAAGCCGACGCAGGGCAGACAACCATACCATTGCTCGATGCTATCCCAGTGATTGCTGAGCCACTTATGCCTTTTGCGGGCCTTGGATTATACCACAAGTCACAAGAACCATGTGCTGGGTTCCTAACGCTTGTAGGAGAAACCATCAATTTAGCAGATTTCATACCAGATGATGGTTGATCATTATCAGCAGACTACTTTTACCATTCACCTATTTGAATTCTTTTCTTCTTTTCGCTGTACTTAATCATGTTCAAGCTAATTGTCAGTATTAGTTGTGACCTGGTAAATCAAGTAATATCGTAATAAAGTAATGACAATTAATTTCACCGTTGCCTCTTTAACTGCGTCGTTTTTGGTGGCTCAATCATTCTGTATCCCTATCAACGGTGGTGGATTAGTTGGAGATGGCCGAGGATATTATACATTTGTTTCCGCCAAGTGGCTTCCAGGCTACGTATTCACCTGAGTAATTCTAGTAATTTAGTTCAAAATAAAGGGATTGCCGATGGCCTGGCGTAGTCTTCAAGATCATTGGACTGATGTACGAAAGGTTCCGAGTTCAAATCCCAGTCGGCCAGAATTGTCAGATCTTCGAATTTAAAGTCGTGATCAGATTCGCGAATACAAGCCGAAAAGGTAGTGGAGCGATGTACAATAACAAAAAAAAAATAAAGGAATTTATTTAATCAAAACAATCTGAAACAACTGTGATGGAGGGTGATGAATACTGTTGCATTTATTCCCTCTTAGATACAGGACACTGATTCAACTGACTATTGCGTGGAAGACCGATGCTCTCGGCTTGGAGAGTATTCTCTAACAATTTCATGTTTTACGTTGTCTGCAAGAGTGAGTAGGTGGATTTTAAGATATTTTGGCAATTTCATTCGTTTATGAAAATAGGGTAGGAGGCGACTAAGCCTTGCTTGGTTGAAGTATCTGACAATGGGACTGACTCTTTCTTCTGCATAGGTTTATAGGTCCAGCGCGAGAACAAGGCCTCATGTGCAGTCCACTTGAAACTGACGTGACCTATTGTAATGACTCAGTCATTTATCTCCCATACTATTTTTTTAATAAGCAGTTTGACTCGTTTACAAGTTAACCTTACTGCGAAAGCCTAGAATTGAACGAAAAAACCACCACTTCTTTGTCACCTTATCACGCAACGGATTAACATTGCAGGCTCGGGTATAAATACATAGACATACGTGTAGTGCATGCAGTGGTATCGGGTCGCTTTTAGTGGAATCTCTACCCGGTATACATCAAGCAATGAAACAAATAAACGTAAAATTGATAATTTTTCTCATATGTGGACTGTTTGTCTATCAACATCGGGTGGATGCATTTTTGGGTATGGTACTGTCATTAGCCCAATTTGCATGGAGTGCATTTGAAATGTTCAACACTGCTCACGATGCGTACAGTAAATTTACGACACCTTCCACGCAAGATCTATTGGATAAATCGGAAGAAATTGCTGCATCTGTTGATAAATGGGGAACTAAACTTGAAGCTCAAATTCAAGAGTCAATGAATACGATATTGACTCGATTACCCCTTATGTCCGAAATGACTGACGATATACGAATATTGAATCGCAATGTCGGGCGAATTGACGCATTCTTCCAGGAAATGCATTACTATAGAGAATATCCGGACCACTACAGTAATAAAACGCTTCGAAAATTGATAAAAAGTTTCACGTCATTTGATGCAGATGATGTACAGGGCTTAATGATCGACCTACAGACGCTAGTTATTCCTTCGAGATTCGGGGATCTGAAGAAAAGTTTGTTCCTTCTTCTGGCCATGGAAACACAGGTGACTAGTCCCTAATTTTTCCAAACTCCCTCAATATTGCTAAAAGTGATAATGCATTGGTTCATGTGAAGGAGCACGGTCTAGAAATATGTGGCACTGGCAATTCACCTCAACAACGCCTCCTGCAACTCTTCAACATTATCCTGGAAACAGAAATGAGAGCTTTGACGTTGATGAGCTTTGGCCTATTGATGGAAGATTTTCTGGATGGGAGTAGGTGTTGTACTATGATATTATGTGAAGATTGAATGAGCAATGTTTGTTCTAGTGTTGATGTGTTTTAGCTAATTCAACCGGTGATATGAAGCGTGCTGAAGTTAAATTGGCGATGAGATCCAAGCAATATCTGCTGATTCTGAAGAATACTCTCTCTGGATCTTCAACACAATTTCGAGCATGTGATCCAGCGGGTGGCCACGAAAGAGGTTAAATCAACATAGTCACCTTAGAATTTACAATTTCCAGAAATGTCTCATGTTGAATGATTTCAGGCGTTACATTCCTTGAATTTGTAAAATTCCTTCAGACGTTCATAGCCTCCGAAGCCATTCAAACACCGGATAATTTATGTGAAAAAAGTTGTGGGAAATATGATGAGCCTGTACAACCCAACTACGGATGTGAAGGGACGGGATGTAACGTTACGGAATCTTCGTGCTTTGGCCTTTTGAGGAAATGTAATTATTTGCAAACGCGTGTAGATATTTGTTCACCGCCTATTGTAAGTGCCTGCAGCTAATACTGTGAGAAATTTTATCTAGACACCTTATTTATAATGATGAGGAATTTTAGGGTTCAACTCCACGACGATACGATTGGTATAAAAGTGGGTCAGGCCGTGTCCGCGGTGACATTTCCAATGGCTGCTCTGGTTACCAATGGTTTGCTGAATCGACGGACTATAAAGGTCATACTTGTACTATATGTGCATGCATTTGTTCCGAGGATACTGTAGCATCTTCATCTAATCATTTTATCAGTTTACGACCGCAATTTACTAATGTCGAGCAGAATAAGTTGAGTATATTTTTCCAATTTTTCCCATCAAATTTTCCCGACAGACAATCGTAGATCTACGAAATAGTTTATTACAGGGCAGCCGTTGGACTGAGATTTATCATGCTCGATAGAATTTTGCACATTCAAGTGATGCAGGGAGAAATCGAAGCTGGTGGTTCAATTCGCGACGGCACTAATGATTGGATGGAGCTTGAGAAAATTGTGTACAATCGTGAAGAAAGCTTACGAATATCCCATTTTAAATTCGTCAAAACAGCTGAAGATGGTGAAGTAGAACAGATGGAAGTAAAGAAGGATGTAGCCGTTTTAACTTATACATCTAGCGTTATGGGATTAGATAAAATGAGTGTACCGTCCGGCTATGTAATGACCGGTACGTATTTTTCGTCTGATTTTGTGAAACTTATTTCCTGGACAAATCAACAAAAATTTCAAGAGCATAACAAACATGCAATATTTTTGTTTCAAAAAACTATGTCAAGTAGAAATATGGTAAATTACCTTTAGTTCCCAATGGAATGTAAAAAAATTCAGCTATATTTTGTAGGTGTTAGATTCAGCCAAAATCTACCAGACACTGGGCTCGTTTACCTCGAAATACATGCAACAGCATTTGATCCTGTGACAGCGAAGCTAGATCCAGCATCAAGCATATGGCTAACTCCCGACAACATGTCCTCTGCTGGAGGAGAAAGGTATTAAGTGGAAGAAATAGCATTTTAATTGATCAAGGCCACGATTAGCTTGTACTGATCCCTGTTCCTTCATTTCTTGTGAATTATTTTCTGCTAATTAACTTCCCGATATAGGGAAGTTATTGTAATGACCCCGAAAATCGAAAGTGAAATTTTCATGATATTTTCACTTTTCTTGACGTTTCACATCATCCTGAGTACTTTTCCGAAAAGTGTTTGTAGGTGTGTGCGTGTGTGGGACCAAAACCTTTGTTTAATGTTTCCGACGCTACTTACTATTTCTCCAGGTCTGAAAGGAACGATTTATGCGACAAATGATTCGTTCAATTGTTACTAACAAATTCAATTGTTTATATCGTTCTATCACAAGAACCGTTTGAGATACGAAAAAAAGTATTCAATGAAAGTTGTTTCCCGCCACGAAATACACATTTGACATTTTATGACTTTTTTTGATAACACCCGTAGTTAATTGTTAGTAACAAAAAAGATTGTTTATATCGCAGCGGCGTGAGAACGGTTGAAGATACGCAACAAGTTAGTCAATGAAAGTTGTTCCACACACCAGAATATATATTTCATGTTGTATAATTTTTTTTGCTAACACCGATAGTTAATAGTTATTAACAAATTCAATTGTTCAGATCCCTCTATCGCAAGAACGCTTCGAGATACGAAACAAAGGGTGTATTGCAAGTCGTTTCACACGTAAAAATACACATTTGACGTTGCATGACTTTTTTGCCCACCCCGATAGTTAATTGTTCTTAACAAATTGTATTGTTTATCCAACTACTTCATATGAAGAATTATAATTTTTTTTAATATTTAGAAATTTCAGAAACTTTCTAAAGTCTATAATTTGAGATGGACGGAAATTGTGGATATAATATATACGGCGGAACGATCGGGAAGTTATTGGTTCGACCCGTAGAGGGTCATACCCACATCCGGTTTATTGTGAATATCGCATCTGTTTTGCGATGTTAGGCACTTAATGATTTCATTTTACCAATAGCTTTGAATTTCTATATAGGACGGTCTATAAGCAGACTGCATGGGGCAATCCCCTCCAATCTACGAACAATGTTATTAATACACAACCATACATGCGTCTTGAGCTAGACAATTCAGGGCCAGAGGACGCTGGACAGACAACCATACCATTGCTCGATGCTGTCCCGGTGATTTCTACGCCACTTATGGCTCTGGCGGGCGTTGGATTATACCACAAGTCACAAGAACCATATGCTGGGTTCCTAACGCTTGTAGGAGAAACCATCAATTTAGCGGATTTCATACCAGATGATGATTGACCATTATCAGCAGACTACTTTTACCATTCAGCTATTTGAATTATTTTCTTCTTTTCGCTGTACTGAATCATGTTCAAGCTAATTGTCAGCATTAGTTGTGACCTGGTACATTAAGTAATATCGTAATAAAGTAATGACAATTAATTTCACAATGGCCTACTCAACTGCTGCGTTTTGACTGGCTCAATCATTCTACATCCCTATCAACGGTGGTGGATCAGTTGGAGATGGCCAAGGATATTATACTCAATGCAATCTTTTTTTGTAGCTATTTGGCTGATAACGATGTCTCCGCACCTCGAGCTTTTATTATCTTCTCTTTTCTTTTAATGAAAGAACTATTTTCTCAATGAGCACTTTGATTCGTTGATGCCAAACTTGATTCCGAGCTATCGTTGATTATGTGAACAGAGCGAAAGAAATAAATACAGCTATATAAACGATGACTTGTATAACTCAATATCTCACCTGAGTTGATTTTCACCCACATATTTTTGTTAACGTGAACTCGAGAGAATATGAATATATATAGATTGATTCGGTCGGGGCGTTTATAGTGTGAGCGCTCCGCGTTACCATGGAGAACCGGGTTTGCTCGGAGAGCTGATGGGAATCAAGTGGTGACCATACATCACTTAGGTATACAAGCCGAGACTTTTACAGCTCAAGCTAGGAAAGACTTTTAACATTTTGCTATCAAATCGTTTCCCCAATTTGGCATGGTACCTATTCCATACAATGATGTGCGATCATTTATTCCGAGGCCAGGCGACGTTTTAACAAGTAATTCTTGACGTAAAAACAGGTTCTTCGTTTTTAACAATCGATAAACAAACGAATTATGCGTTATCTGCGTGCCCAAAGTACATGGCTAGACCTTATTGCGCAAACCTAGAATTGAACGAAAAAGTCACCACTTTGTTGTCACCTTGTCACGCAACTGACTAACATTTCAGACTCGGGTATAAATACATAGACATACGTGTAGGGCATGCAGTGGTATCGGATCGCTTTTAGTGGAATCTCTACCCGGTATACATCAAGCAATGAAACAAGTAAACGTAAAATTGATCATTTTTCTCATATGTGGACTGTTTGTCTATCAACATCGGGTGGATGCATTTTTGGGTATGGTACTGTCATTAGCCCAATTTGCATGGAGTGCATTTGAAATGTTCAACACTGCTCACGATGCGTACAGTAAATTTACGACACCTTCCACGCAAGATCTATTGGATAAATCGGAAGAAATTGCTGCATCTGTTGATAAATGGGGAACTAAACTTGAAGCTCAAATTCAAGATTCAATGAATACGATATTAACTCGACTACCGCTTATGTCCGAAATGACTGACGATATACGAATATTGAATCGCAATACCGGGCGAATTGATGCATTCTTCGAAGAAATGCATTACTATAGAGAAAATCCGGACCACTACAGTAATAAAACGCTTCGGAAATTGATAAAAAGTTTCACGTCATTTGATGCAGATGATGTACAGGGCTTAATGATCGATCTACAGACGCTAGTTATTCCTTCGAAATTCGGGGATCTCAAGAAAAGTTTGTTCCTTCTTCTGGCCACGGAAACACAGGTGACTAGTCACTAATTTTTCCAAACTCCCTCAATATTGCTAAAAGTGATAATGCATTGTTTCGTGTGAAGGAGCATGGTTTAGAAATATGTGGTACTGGCAATTCGCCTCAACAACGCCTCCTGCAACTCTTCAACATTATCCTAGAAACAGAAATGAGAGCTCTGACGTTATTGAGCTTTGGCCTATTGATGGAAGATTTCCTGGATGGGAGTATGTGTACTATGATATTATGTGAAGTTTGAATGAGCAATATTTGTTCTAGTGTTGATGTATTTTAGCTAATTCAACCGGTGATATGAAGCGCGCTGAAGTTAAATTGGTGATAAGATCCAAGCAATATCTGCTGATTCTGAAGAATACTCTCGTTGGTTCTTCAACCCAATTTCGAGCATGTGATCCAGCGGATGGTCACGAAAGAGGTTAAATCAATGGACAGTTAACTCCCCCGCCAGTGTACGTCCCACAAGTTGATGGATCCCTATAGTCAGTGTCGTCATGACCCCACCACTCACTATCTCCTCAAGGGCCGCCTCCCCACCAGTGTGCAAATGGTCCCGCGTGACTTTGAATGCTACCCACTGATCTCTATATGACTGGATAGACTATCCCCATGCCCCCACCACGCCGACAGCGAGGCAGAGTTGGACGAATAAACAGCGCCACCACAAACCCAGAGAAGTGCGCTATGCGCATGTGCGTCGCCAAGGGAGGGGGGGGGGGGGAGTGGGAGTGACGTAGACGGGAAAATTACCCACATCATGCGATAGAAATTGATATGTCCTTCCCTCATTTACGCTGTTTTCCCTCTGTATTTTCACATCGATAGAATAATTCCTCGATACAAATTCCTATTATGCAATTAATCAGTTATTTTTATAAAAAACAGGATTGGTGATTATGGTTTAACTACTTATAGTTAGTTATTTATCATTACTTATGGAATATTCAACACAATTGACAAAGTGTCAATTTTAGTTCAGCTTCGTCTAGACAGATTCAAGAGAAGTAATTACAATAAGAGAGCTGAAAGCCGTTTTTTGCAATATTTCTGATGAGTTCTATCCCTCAGAAATTTACTGCAGACATTACCAACTACTCTCGGTAACCATGTTATACCCCCTCCAATCGACAGATGCACTGGGCATGGGCAATTGATGGTACTCTGGGTTTAGAGTGGCGCTACTTGTCTGTTCATCTGCCTCACGCACTGACCAGCCGATCGGCCATCCAGTTATATAGACATCAGTGATGCCACCTCACTGCGCTTACTAGTATCTGGGAGTGGGAGAAGTAGGGGAGCGTCACTTGAGGGACAGTGCGATGAGGGACCCGCGCAGTGCACTAGTGGGAGAGCCAACTGTAGTCGCCTTAGGATTTACAATTTCCAGAAATTTCCCATGTACATTGATTTTAGGTGTTACATTCCTTGAATTCGAAGGATTCCTTCAGCGCTTCATAGCTTCCGAGGCCCTTGTATCATCTTCCCATGAATGTGGGAAAGGTTGCAATAGTCACGAGTGGCCTGCTGATGTTAACTTCGGATGTAAAGGGCCTGGGTGTAAAGTCACGGATACTGCATGCATTGGCTTTTTAAGAAATTGTTACAGTTTGGAAAAATATGTAGAAGTTTGCGAACCTCCCATTGTAAGTTCATGCCTCTGATAATATAGGAAATTTTATCCAAACACATTATTCATGGGAGAAATTTTAGGGTTCAAGTACGCGACGATATGAATGGTACCGAGATGGGGCGAACGTTCTGTTCGGTGACGACTCCAAAGGCTGCTCTGGTTCCCTATGGTCTGCCGGTAAGGGGAAGTTTAATGGTGAGAATTGCGATATATGTAAATGCACTTGTGCCCAGGAGTCTGTGAGATCTTCGTCTAACCATTTTATAAGTTTGCGACCGCATATAACCGATATAGAAAATAATCAGTTAAGTATATTTTCAAAATTCATCCAATCAAATTTCAATGGCGAAAATGGTAAATCTACGAAATAGGTTATTGCAGGGTAGTCGTTGGTGTGAGGTTGGTGATGATCGATAGAGTTTTGCACATTCAAGTGATGCAGGGAGAAGTCGAAGGTGAGGGTGGAATTCGTGAAGACAGTAATGTGTGGGTGGAGCTTGATAACCTTCAGTACAACCGCGAAGAAAGCATACAACAATTTAACTTTCAATTCGACAAAATATCTAAAAATGGTACTAGAGAACGAATGAAACGACATAAAGATGTAGCCATTTTAAGTTATGCAGCTAGCGTCATGGGATTAGATAGAATGACTGTACCCTCGGGCTATGTAATGACCGGTGAGTATTTTCTTCTCTCATTCTATGAAACCATTTCTCCTGGATCAATCGACAATGATTTCGAGAGCAAAACAAACGTGCAATGGTCACCAGTCGAAAGGGTTCCTTCCCAGTCGAGAGGGCTGCTTCCCGCTCATTTGTACGCTCCGGGTAGCTGTTTGCTAAGCAGTCCTTCAGGGGCCCTACACGACGTCCATCCATGCGGCTGGGGCCAACTCTTGCCATTTTAGGTCATCGTATTTCTAAACACAGGGTAAATCCCCAGCCACCCCTATGCTACGATGGCGGGCGCCTATGATGGAGCCCCCCCCCCCCGGGGTTAGGTTCCCGCCCGGCCGTGCGGTCTCATTTCATGGGTACCGCCGATAGCACACACGGAAGTTCCTGCTTCCGTCGAAATCCATGGGAAGATAATTTTGAAAAGTGTTGTCCGGCAGCAGGGCGCAAACCTAGGACCTCTGATGTAGTAGGCACATACTCTACCCACTATACCGAAGTTGAGTAGAGAATCGAAATAGAGAGAATTCTGGATGCGCCTAGTACTTCGAGTGAATTTTTGTCAGGAACACTTTGTCCAGGAGAAATAGGCTAAATTACCCTTAGTTCCCAATGAAATATAGAAAATTTGAGTTATATTTTCTAGGTGTTAAATTCAGCCAAAATCTACCAAACACTAGGCTCATTTACCTTGAAATCCATGCAACGGCATTAGATCCTGTGACAGCGAAGCTAGATCCGAAATCAAGCATGTGGCTGACTCCCGAGAACATGTCCTATGCGGAGGGAACAAGGTATTAACTCCAAAAAATAGCATTTACGTTATATGACCCCTGGCACTTATTCGTCACTCAAATGATGATTTCTGCTATGAGTTTACCTGAAACTCCCTTTGATTTACATTAACTTGGGAGACTTCGTGATTTAATTGCCCATGAATTTCAATTTGTATTTAGGGAGAACTATAGGCACACTTCATGGGACAATCCGCTCAAGGCGAAGAACACCGCTATTAACACGAAACCATACATGCGTATTGAGGTGGATTCTTCAGGGAATGCCGACGCAGGGCAGACAACCATACCATTGCTCGATGCTATTCCGGTGATTGCTGAGCCACTTATGCCTTTTGCGGGCGTTGGATTATACCACAAGTCACAAGAACCATGTGCTGGGTTCCTAACGCTTGTCGGAGAAACCATCAATTTAGCAGATTTCATACCAGATGATGGTTGATCATTATCAGCAGACTACTTTTACCATTCACCTATTTGAATTCTTTTCTTCTTTTCGCTGTACTTAATCATGTTCAAGCTAATTGTCAGTATTAGTTGTGACCTGGTAAATCAAGTAATATCGTAATAAAGTAATGACAATTAATTTCACCGTTGCCTCTTTAACTGCGTCGTTTTTGGTGGCTCAATCATTCTGTATCCCTATCAACGGTGGTGGATTAGTTGTAGATGGCCAAGGATATTATACACTTGTTTCCACCAAGTGGCTCCCAGGCTACGTATTCACCTGAGTAATCCTAGTAATTTCGTCCAAAATAAAAGGATTTATTTAATAACAATTTGAGACAACTGTGATTGAGGTTGATGAATACTGTGGCATTTATTCCTTCTTGGATACAGGACACTGATTCGACTGATTCTCTCGGCGATTGCTTAGAGAGCATTCTCTAACAGTTTCATGTTTTAAGTTGTCTGCAAGAGTGAGTAGGTGGATTCCAAAATATTTTGGCAATTTCATTGGTTTATGAAAATGGAAGGGGAGTAGGTGCTGCTTGGTTGAAGTATCTGACAATGGGACTGACTCTTTTTTTTTTTGAACATTGAAGAAAACAGAATTCCGAAAATGGGACTTCCAATTTATGTCTCGATCAGCAGTCATCATGATTACGATAAATTCGTTTAATCTATTTCTATTTCGTGATTGGTCATATGTAACATCCGCCGCATTCCAACCGCATCATATGATGTCCAAATATAGTATTTGATTATTCAGTTTCATGAAAATTCAATAGCATATTTGATAAATTCAAAATTGGGATATTCAGATGTGGGAAATTTGAATTTCCAGCCAAGTTTAAACGGAAGGATTCCGGACTCGTGGGGTCCAAGTTTTCGAAGTGGACAATTCGGGATCTCATAACTTTCGGTCGAACGAAGGTCGTCTCAATATTCAAGATGACCAAACGACTTGGTACTGCAGGATGTGACGTCACGCTTCGTCGCCACCTCGAGGCACATATTAGATATTGAGAAGTTTCATATTGCCCTTCCTCAATGGTAACGTTTCTCGTTCCCTTGACATCTTGGGGGATGAGTTTAGTTATGCTTCCCTTCATTCTGTAATAAATCCGGTATGTCAAACCCCATTTTTAGTATTATTTGATTGAGATTGATAGGAATTAAACGGAAATGAGTGATATATTTAGTTAATAAAAGATATTTGTCAAGTTGTAATAGATTTTTGGTATTCTTCGGCGATTTTAAACTGGCAACTTTTTTTACACATTGAACGTTTTCGGACTGATTATATTCTGCATTTGTCTAATTGACTAAACGAAATTGTTCTCTAAATATTTGTGGGAAAGTAATGAGTTCGGCATACTATATTCAGTTCATTGAACTAATAATTGCAAATATCAGCGCTGCCGATGTGTTTTTTTTTTGCATCAACTATTTCCAATCACAGCCAGTCAATCAGACGTCGCATCCGACCATTCTGCAAAATAATCAGGGTATCAAATTACAATATAAAAAAAAAGAAAATCTTTCATATGACTCGTCAATGGCAAAACATGTGAACGCAAATGTATTTCAGAGTGTATCTTTGCAATGTATTTGCAAATGATTTTAAACATAAATTCATACCCACACCCACACCCACACCCACACCCACACCCACACCCACACCCACACCCACACCCATTTCACCACCCACACCCACACCCACCTCTACACTCACACCCACCTCACCACCCACACCCACCTCACCACCCACACCCACATACAAATGAACGGATTTTCCTGCAGTTTCAAATTTCTTGTGAAAAACAAACCTAATATTGCTACTATTACTACTAGTAGCGCCATCGTTTCACTATTCCGTCCACTTCGTCCCTAAACCCCGAAAAATCAAAAAGCACGAGTGACAAAAACCTGCCAAAAACGACATATCGAATAGAAAAAAAAAGTGACGAGAGGGGAAAAAAAATCATTTGCACGGTAATTCGAAGCCTGGATTTCAGTCGATAAAAGGATGCACACACGCCGCGGCGCATACAGAGAGAAGAAACAAATGAACAAATTCGCGTTTCAGAATAATACCTGGCAATCCCATCTACTCGCTTTTTTTTTTCAAACCCCTCTAACCTCCCCCGTTCCACCCGCCGCCTCTCTCGGTTTGCGTCCCCCGCCCACCCCCCTTTTACCCCCTCAATCCTTCTTTTTTTCATTCCATCCTATCAATTGATCAGGTTTTAAATTTCCGCGTCCATCCGAGCCGCGTGAGCCTCTCTTTCACTCTCCCGCCCCCCCTGCCCACCTACTTCCACCCCCTTTACCGCCCCCCCTCCGCCCGCCCACCTCTCCCTTCAACCCAACGAGCATCGCTTGCATCACCCGGTTTGAGTCCCGACTGTCCCTCTCTGTTTAATTAAAAGGACACATTAAATTATTTTTTCAATTGAACCCCCCATTGTTACTCGCAGACTGCTGATTCTATCCAATCTTGCTAGTTCCATCTCTCTTGCACCCCATCAGTCTCTCATTCTATTCTTCACTCTTTCTTTCTCGTCCGCTGCTACCCCAACTGCACTCACTCGATCGTCCACTTTACTTTCATCCTGTCGATTTTTACCGTTTTGTTCCACCCCCTCTTTTAGGGGGAGTGGGGTGGGGGATTTTTTGTTTTTATGTTTGGAAAAATGGCGTTCATCAACGAATGAAGGGAGGGGAATGAATAAAAATTAGGCGCAATTTTAATTTTACGGCAACGCTCAAGTTTGAAGAAAATTAAAAATTTGCCGAGGTGGAGAGTGGAGTTTATTGGATTTTTGGGGTGGTGTAGACTTTCATGCTGGAGAGCTGAATAATTTTGCATTTTTAGGGAAATAGGTGAAATAGTTATTTAGGTTTTGTTTTTCAATGGGTGAAGGATAGGTGAGTTATGAAGTTTTGTATGCATAGGAAGGGTATCGGTTGTCCATTTAATGATGGACAATTATTGATAACAGTGGACTTGGCATGTGGCACTCTAGGTCGCTTAATAATTGCGTAACTGCAGGAAGTATCCTCGCGAAACGCAAACGGAAAGTGGTTCGAGATATTTTTAAAAAATTTTTTGTTCGCCTCCGTCCCTCTCTCTTGTATACCTTGGTAACCGGGAGTACTGGACACAGATCCATGTCGTGGGGTCTGACCTTGGTCATTTAGGACTTATACACGAATTTTGACAATTATATTGAAATTTAACTTTGAGATAATTCCAAAAATATGTATGTATGTGCGAGGTGGGTGGTTGTGTGTGGGTGGGCAGTTGTGTGTGGGTGGGTGGGTGGGTGGGTGGGTGGTTGGGTGGGTGGTTGGGTGGGTGGGCGGTTGGGTGGGTGGGTGGGTGGACGGTGGGGTGGGTGGGTGGGCGGGTGGTTGTGTGTGAGTGGGTGGGTAGTTGTGTGGGGGTGGGTTCGTGGTTCTGTGTGGGTGGGCGGGTGGGTGGTTGTGTGTGGGTGTACGGGTGGATAGTTCTGTGTAGGTGAGCAAGTTGGTGGATGGATATATATTCATACAGAAAGAAAACAACCAATAATCAGTTTTAGGGATTTCTTGTTTGACTTATCAGCAAAATTTTTGGTAAATCCAAATCGCGGACAACTAGGGAGAGTCTACATTTTGATATTGCACCCTCGTTTTGTTTCGATATTCAGATGGCGAGGTCTTCGCGGTCCTCGCTTAAAATACCTAAAATCCCAAAATCACATTCTCAACTTTTCGCGAGAGACTTTTTCATTAAGATTAGCGGATAATCAGCCGACTGGGCCTTGGCCATTGTCCAAAGCAACTCTCGCCCGCTATTCTCGGCGATAAGCCCGTTGGTAGACCAGCGCTTTCTCCGTTTTTTTTCTCCATCTCCTTTTTTTCCTCCTTCTCTCTCCTTTTGTTCTCTCGTTTGTTAACCGTGAGGACACGGGCGGTGGAGGCGTCCGATGTGGCGAGTCAACCGCGGCTACATCAGTAATTCGTAAAAGCTAATTAAAACTTGACTCAGATGTACCAAGAGCTCCCACTCTTCTTATCCACCTCTTTATCCATGGGCCATAAGCAAGTGGAGGAGGGCCGGTAGTCGCCTTTCCCTCTCCATTATCTTTGCCTGCGAATTATTCTGTTGTCCGTCTGACTATACATCATTATTTCTACGGTCAATCGTGACGATGTGCGCGTAATCTATGAACTCGACAGATGTTAAACTTTGGGATTTATTGGCAACTCATTATTCGATCTTCTGTTTTCTGGAATTTCCGATTTTTTCTTTTCGTTTTTTTTTCAAATTCTGAAGCTTCTGATTTTTATTTCTTATTTTTGGGGTTTCGTATTTTTTTTTGCAATTTTCTAAAATTCAGAAAGTTACAATTTTCAAAAATTTTATAGTTGCTGTACCTCCCGCCCACCCATTTGTCCCTCCCCCAAAAATGCCCAAAAAAATTCGCATTGATGTAAAAAAGGACATGACAGACATTCCCATCCCCACAAAAAAAATTCCCAAACATCAGTAACTCACCATCATATACCGTCTCGTCCTCCCAATTTTTTTATTCGAAAAAGCGTTTCAGTGAGTGTTCCGTAACCCCCCCCCCCCTCCTTTTTTTTTCGTTGGTCGGCCGCTGGGGATCGCATGTACCTGGCAGGATGTACATCTGGATCAATAGCATTGGAAATTATCCAAACAAATTATCGATAGAACTGGAAAAAAATGCTCCGATGGAAAAAAGGGAGAGATAGCTAAAAGAGTGAGATGCAAGGACCCGAATCCAGTACGTACCCCGGGTGTGCTACATCACCCATAGACAGCAATGGCAGGGGGGGGGGGGGAGGCTAGGCACATTAAAAAATAAAAAATTGCCGTACATTTTTCAGGCATTAACGTGGTGCGTTGTATAGGGGAGAATGGGGTGGTATAGGGATTACAGTCGAACACTGGCGAAACGTCGGCGGTTCACCCAGAAAATGCGTTTTGAAGAAAAATAAAGCCGTGAAAGAGAATTGCCTCTATCGACTAAAAACATTAGAGTTAATTACTAACAGTTGCTCGTCAATGAATATATATATTCATTTACGGTCGGCGATATACATAAAAAATATGTATGCATAAAACGCGATTATCCTGAAAATCGACAAACTGGGCCCTTTTCATGCTGTCGTGCAGATATTAGAAAACATGCATCTGCGACACTAAAATTTAACCGCGATCGTTTTGCCCAATAATGCAAGAACGTGATGGTCCTACACAGGTGGGGAATCTGAAGCCTGAACGATGAAATCAATCTTGGTCCGACCTTCGATGCCGACACTTGGACTTGATAGCTTTGACATAGCTTCATCCCCTGTATAAGCCTAGATCAAACCAAACTTAGTTATATCAAGGATATCCAAGCTTTGTTGGCCCAGCTTGTGCCAAGCTTGGCTCAATCTTAGCATCCCTAGCATTGGTCCACAGACAGAATCCAATCTACGTCCAATATTGGATACATACATACATCCAAGCTTACTAGAATCATCCAAACCCAAGCTTCAGAAACCATGTTGTGCTAAGCTTGGTCCGAGCTCAGCTTCGTTAGCTTTGAATCTTAGCTTCAACAAGCATGAATCCCGGATTGCTCATACCATCTAACCCCAAGCTTCTGAACTAAGGCTGAACTAAGCTGGATTGAAGCATATTTTTCCTAGTTTCGATTTACCGGTTTCAGCGAAACTCTGCTTAATATTGGATTCATATATAAATCCAGGATTGCTGTACCACCTAAATCCAGGCTTGGAAATGAATGTTCAACTAAGCTTGGTCCAACCTCAATGTTCCTATCTTCGAAGTTTGAACCAAGATAAATTTTGTAGCTTGGACCAAGATTAATTTCGATGCTTCGACCACGAGAAACTTTGGAACTTGGACGAAAATGAATTTCGCGGCTGGTACCAAGATAAAGTCCGAAGCTTGAATGAAGATGAAGTTCGAAGCTTGTATTAACCTACGTAACCAAGCTAGAACGAAGCTTATTCTCTAAGCTGGGATTGGTGTCCAGTACTCCGTACAGAAGGAACGCTCTAGAGCACCTACCGCGCAAAGTACTAGCGGAAGAAACAAATACCAAACCATATGCATATATACATACATATACACAGGGGTTGTTTTTTCAACAAAGAGTTGTGAACCTTTCACCAATTTCTGGTGTCCCATTTTGGCCCGCGTCCCATTGTGCCCCACTCGCCCTCATACTTTGTTCCAGGAGGGTTGAAAGTACAAACCAGAGAATTGGAGGACTCGGAAAAAAGTGTATGTGTCTCCTGATTGGCCCGTTAAAGCCCCAGAAGCCGATTCAGAGCGTGGACCGCGTGTTAAGCGCAATTTTTCAAAATTAACTAATGTTTGACAGGGCCGCCTGCCGCACCCATGAGGCCAGGCGTTGTTTTTTTTTTTTTTTTTTGGATTCCAACTGGACACTGGGGCGGATGGACGTTTGTATTTGAGTGTCTCTCAGTCTTTGGTTGAATAATACGTGAAAATGGGGGAGACTCGAGGATTTCGCAGAAGCTCTTCTACGGGCCACATTGTATTAATCAAGCTCAATCAATGGGAAAATATGGAATGATACACATGGGGGAATACAAATGTGAAAAATGCATTTATGTAGAGATAATTCGTAACTCAATTCAGGTAAAGAATTTCCACACACACACATACACACATACACATACACATACACATACACATACACATACACATACACATACACATACACATACACATACACATACACATACACATACACATACACATACACATACACATACACATACACATACACATACACATACACATACACATACACATACACATACACATACACATACACATACACATACACA
This sequence comes from Asobara japonica, assembly GCA_026005395.1. Lineage (NCBI taxonomy): Eukaryota > Metazoa > Arthropoda > Insecta > Hymenoptera > Braconidae > Asobara > Asobara japonica. The sequence goes on along the minus strand of BQMI01000298.1, from coordinate 4,097,848 downwards.
TACACATACACATACACATACACATACACATTCACATACACATACACATACACATACACATACGCATACACATCCCACACACACACACACACGCTCCCAAGCAGGAAGGTTTCGAGTGAGCTATCGGAGTTACCCCGCCGGTAGGCCGGGCGTGAACCTAATCCGATGCAGGGGAGGGGCGGGGTTCCATCAGAGGTGCCCTCCATCGGAGTACAGGGGTTTCTTGGGTTTTACCCTGTGTTTACAAATACGATGGTCTAAAGTGGCCAAACTCAGCTTCAGCCATACGGATGGGTGTCCAGTATTCCCTTTCGAACGAATTCGAGCGGCTCGCGTGGGGAGTACAAGAGAGAGCGATGGAGAAAAAAAAATAAATACACGCATACATAGAAAAATTTTAATTGCAGATTCTTTTTTTATCCGCGATCTGAATCATTTCTGACAAAAGAGAAATGCAATGGGTTACATACACATTTTCATTTGAGGGTAGGATTTTTGGTGTCATTAAAAATATTCAATAAAGAGGGAATCAAATTGGGGAATGAGTGGAGCTTTTTGCAGCTTGGTTTCACGTGAGGGGGAGGGAGCAATGCATTGGCCGTTCATCTGGAAAATTAATAAAATTGAATTTTTTTCGGGAGGGGCTTCAGTGAAAAATTAACGAAATGTATGAATTTTATAGGGGAAGGATCAATAAATAGCTGATGATCCCATGGTTGAGGGATTTTTCAGCTCATGCGCTAATTTCAAGCCGTCGGGATGTTGTAAATTATTGACAAACTCATTCTTCGATATTGCGAAGTGCGAGGTATTTCAAGTGTGCTCTATGCACCATCGGCACCAACTATGGTGCCTATGGTTCTTATGTCACTATAAAAAAAAAAAAAAAAAATTATGCATTTGGATTTTCTGCGTGTATATAGCTTATTTGTAAGTCCACGAGAACTCTCAGATCCCCGAAAACTCTCCTTTTTAACCGAGACTCCCTTATAAACGAAATGTTACTCATTGAAAAACAGTCAACCATTGCAAAATCTCAATTTTGAAATTTAGCAATAACCAAAATTTTCAATTTTCAAAAAAAATCGGAAATTTCAAAAACTTCTCGGTCTCCCGCGGATTCGCAGAACATTGCGAGATCATCACACCACCTTTTTTCTGCGACTATTCCCAATCTTGCGAAACTCGCCGAGAAAAGTCCTCACCCTCAAAATTCCCTGAAAAATTATGAACGCTCCCCCCCTCCCCCCCCCCCCCCACCCACCCACCTTTCGCATCCCAAATCGATAGCCAAAAGGCGTGAAATATAAAAACAAGGGGGTGAACAGCGTTGAAAAAAAAAAATATCGGAGAATAGGGTGGCCACTGAGGGATGAGGTCCATGGAGGGTGCCCAGTGGGTGCCGTCCATTTTTTTTCTTCCTTCATAGTGCCCATAGAGTGGGGAAAAAAATAGCGCGTCGATCGAGCAAAGGCCGGCGGTCCTCACTTTTCGTCGGGTTGCAAACGGCCAGCCCCAAAAATTACGTCGACTAGAGTTTATTTGTCCGGAAATGGCTGTACCCTGGGGGGGGGGGGGAGGAGGGGCGGGAGGTGGGGTGGTGCTTGCGCCGTTATAGGTGTGGGGTGGAAAAAAAGGGGGGTAGAGTGCGAGAGTACGAGCTTGTGGAGCAAGGGGTGAAGAATAAAAATATAAAAAAAATTGCGGGTGGGGGCGGGAGGGGGGGGGGCGTCGAGGGGGTAGGTACGAACCAGGCCGTGATGTATCGCGTATTATTTGTGTGTTGCGTTCGTTGCTGCAGTGCGCGCTTTTTTTCACTCCCACCGCCTATTATTTATTAGCACTAACGTGCAATTGTATTGATCTGCAATACACCCCACTCTCTTTGGCATTCTCTTTTTTTTTCCCCAGCTTTGCACTCTCTCGCACTCTGACCAGGCCGAAAAAAGCTCTCCTCCGCAACCCCCCCTCCCCGCCCACCACCCCCTTACGATACACCCTGGGATTTTTTTTCCAACCATTCGTAGAACGCATTCGAACTTGCGGACTACCGGTATAGGAGATTGTAGTCACGCGCATGTATCGGTTTTGTCGGGCTATTCGGGTCGATCGAGCCTGAAAAAAATAAATAAAGGGGGGGAGTGAAAAAATAAATAATGTCAGCTCACTCACGGGCCCGATCGTGATGGATTCCTTAACTGCATTCCCGTATATATGACAAATAATCCAGGTTATGGATAAAAGTCGAGAAATATTGGGCGAATGGGTTCTCGTGGAAAACGGAAACGCTAGATTTTGATGTATGGGGACGAATTTCATCTGGATGATGGGGGTGAAAAAATATTTTTAATAATTCAGATGGCAAGAGGCTTACCTGGTTTTTAATTGATTTGGAGAAAAATATTGGAAGTTGAAAATTTTATTGAGAATGGAAAATTCATTCTCTGGCCATTTGGCGGAGTATTTTGAAGGGGGGGGGGCGGAGGGGGGGGGGGGGGTAGGCAAACTGGTCGAACTTTTTTTTGGATTGCTCCACGTAAATTTTTTTTTTAACAACTTTCAATTTTGCTATACATAAAACATATAATCGAGATGGGCGGCGATCTGCTATACGCGCGACCACACACATTAGAAAAAAAAGGAGAGACCAAGATCACATTGCCACATTTTTTTGTCAAGGAAAATGGCGGGCAATTTTGCAAAAAAAAAAAAAATTCTAAACGAAATCGGTTGACATTTGCCATCATTGCCCCAATGATTGTCAATGGGGCGTCAATTGGCTCGATGATCCGTATTGAAAACGGGGTCGACTATGTGCGCAGTCATTGGCTGAATAGGCCGCTTTTGGATGGAGTGCGAGTGAAAGAGAAATGAAACTCAACGAGGAATTCCCTGAAAATACGTTAAATGTCCGATAGGGGGCGGGCGAGGGGTTATCAAACTAAATCCGGCCGGTGACCATTGGTGGCAGCTATTATACCGTCATCATAACGATATAACGCCGAAATCAACAGGACAACGATACACACACAAGCCGTAGGGGGTCCCGCGTGGAGAAATACAATAGTCAACCCTCACACGCTCCGCCACTCTCGCACTCTCTCACCACATCCCCCGCTCTCTCTTTTTGTCAATGAAATCATTGGGAAAATAAAATTGCGAGGTAAATAAACTAAATTCCTCATGGGCCCGGAATGCAACTCCAACAGGATTGATATAGTGAAAAATATCAATGAAAAAAATTGTAGAAATTAATTAGCGGGTCAAATATGTTTATGGAGCCATGAGGGACACAAACACAACTTCCGGATTTGCCACTGTTCTTTTAGTTTTCCAACTTCCGGATAGGGAAAGTGGGAACGCCCTCGAAAATTGAAAGTTCCGAATTAATCATATCTTCACTCCGAATCATTTAGGGATGCATTTGAGATGGTGTGTGTGTGTGTTTTATCTCCGTCCCTCTCATTTCATCAGGGGGGCCTACCGGGCACCCATCCATTGCGCCATTTTAGGCCATCATATTTCTAAACACAGGGTGAAACCCTAGAAACCCCTGTGCTACGATCTTGGGGTCTAGAACCCCCCCCACCCCTCCCTCCCGTGCGACAGGTTAGGTTCCCGTCCGGCCGTGCACTCTCATTGAATGGGCACCGCCGATAGCACACACGGAAAGCTCCTACTTCAAGAACTCAAGGCAAATGCTCTATCCAGTGAGCCAAAGCCCCGGCTGTGTGTGAATGTGTATGAGTGTACATGTACACACACACACACACCCGTCACGGACAAGAACGTGCATCACTCGTTCAACCAATTTTCTACATAATCACACACACACACACCCGCCTATACACCCACACATCCACCCACCCACCCACACACACCCACCCACCCACACACACCCACCCACCCACGCACACCCACCCACACCCACCCACACACACCCACCCACACACACCCACCCACACACACCCACCCTAGTCGGGGCTTTGGCGCTAGTCGGGGCTTTGGCGTAGTGGTAGAGTATCTGCCTACTACTCCGAAGGTCCTAGGTTCGCGCCCTGCCGCCGGAGAATATTTTTTCAAAATATTTTCTCATGGATTCCGACCGATGCAGGAACTTCCGTGTGTGCTATCGGCGGTACCCATAAAATGAGACCGCCCGGCCGAGCGGGAACCTAACCCGACGCAGGGGGGGGGGTGGGTTCCATCATAGGCGCCGGCGATCGTAGCACAGGGGTTTCTGGAGGTTTACCCTGTGTTTAGAAATACGATGGCTTAAAAATGGCGAAAGTCCCACACCCACCCACCCACTCACCCACTCACACCCACCCACCCACCCACCCGCACACACACACACACACACACACACATAACGCCAAAATATTAATGACTATCAAGAAGCTCATCGAAAGTCGGCTATATAGCCTGATGCAAAATAAATACCAATCAATCAATCAATCACTCAATGAGTCAAACAATCTCGTTCATTCACTCTCACTTTCTCCGTCGCTCATTTCCTGTCCCTTTCCATCTGGCTCATTCATTCGCGGCGAGTATCCACACGTTGAGGCATGCGGTGGAGCACACATTGCATATACTACCCCCCCCCCCCCTCCGCAATCCTACTGATCCGACAAACCGTGTGTCGAGGTACGGGACCGTGTTGGGGCCCTGGTGGGCGCTGATGTAACCAAATGATTGGGTAAATGATTCCACAGCGTTTTGCGAGTAATTGAGTGGTGCCGCGAGCCGCTAGCGATGACTGCACCCGCAGTCACGGACAGTGCGTGTATGTTAACAGATATAGCACATACGCGCGATCGGCCTGTCCAATATGCATTTTGTGGAGAGGGTGGCTCTAGGGGAATTGGGGGGGAGGGGGAGCGTTGATGATTTTTTTTTTTTTGGTATTTCAAGGTTGGTTTTTACACATTGAGATTAATGAATTTGGTGGGGATTTGAAAACAGATTTTTTCATGGACTGATGGGGAAAGTGATGACCTTGGAAATCGGAAGTTAAAGTTCAACGACTGCAATCATGGAATGTCCGCGGGATGCCTTTCGGGTACATTACGGGGGAAGATGCCCTTTTCCCATATGCAGGGATGCTCATATCCCATGTGGGGGGGAGGCGGGGGGGGGGTGAAATGCTCATATTGTCATATGGAGGAAGATGCTCTTATCCCTATATGGGGGGGGGGGGATGCTCTTATCCTCACATGCAGGTATGCTCATATACCCTCATATTTACGTTTACACATCGCAAATGTTTATGCTATTTTTATGTGTGAATAAATACATAAAAAAATTATTGGAGGAATTTCCAAAGAAAAATTGCGGCGCTTCATTTTGCATTCCATTACAAAATTTCAAAACTCGTCAGAGTTGTGTAAATTTGGAAATCCTTTGACATGAAATTATCATTCAAAATTTCAGAAAGCATCGAAGCTTTTCAAATTTTTCTACAAATTCTTTTCCTCATACCCGAATTTTCTCAAAAAAAAATTGCAAAAATCACCTTGAAATAGGTCCGAAATTTCTGAGATTTTCGAGCCCTTGGTTTTCTTCCCAGTGATTTTTGACCACTGGCAAGTGGCCCATAAAATGCCACAAAATTTGTAATTCCGAAAAAGCGTGAAATATAGCTCTCAACGTAGCCCCTCAATTCTGCAAATTATCTATAACCCAGGGCACTCCTATCGCGCCCTGAATGATCCTACGCGAGAGGCGTTTGATGCTGTGTCGAAAAGCCAATGCGGATATGGGATCACCCCCTCCCCCACCCCCCACCTCCCACCCAATTCTCCCGCAATCGCAGTCCACCCACACCAGTTATTTTGTAGTGATGACGCCTGGCGTATGTGTGGCACGCGCGCACCCGCCGGCAATGACGAGTCATCCACGCTAGAACACCTCGATTTTGCGTATATCGTTTTCACTGATCTTTCCCAACAGTGTTGGGGTGAATTTACCATACACAACCAACTCACCTCATCCATGTTGGGCTTTTTCCTCATGTGTGTGCAACAATTGCTTGTGAATGTTAACCTATCACATACTTGAGCGTTTACACGGTGTACGAGTGAGGTGTAGCATTTGGTGGTCGTCGGGCGTCATGATTCCTCGCTTGTTTGCGTGCCACTGCGGTTGGGTGTTGGCAAATTTGCGTGGCCGCGGGGATATGTTTTCGTTGCCAATGATTTATGCCACTGAGAGAGCGAAAAGTGACATGCTGAATGCTATCAATGAGGACAGTTGTCCTTCATGCTTTTACGGTTTACGGAGGATTGTCTTCGCGATCACATACGTGATTTCCTACTTTTTCGTTTGCGGTTTGTGTGTGTGTATGTGTGTGTGTGTGCGCAATTTTTTTTTAAATAAACATTTTGGAATCTGAAATTTTTTGAAATGCTGGAATTTTGTTAACACACAACCACCCACCCACCTATCCATCTACCTACCCACCCGCCTACCCACCTAGCCACCCACTCACCCACCCACCTACCTACCCACCCACCCACCTACCTACCCACCCACCCACTCACCCACCTACCTACCCACCCACCCACCTACCTGCCCACCCACCTGCCCAACCACCTACCCATCCACCGGCCCACCCGCCTACCCACCCACCCACCTAGTAACCCATCCACCCACCTACTCACACACCCACCCACCAACACACCCACATAACCAACCACCCACCCACATAACTACCCACACACACACACATACACACGTACACACATCTCGATCCCATAATCACATGAAATAATTGGTATTCATTTTCGAGATCATTACATTCTCTTTGAAAAAATTGGCCCGTAAATTGTTTGAGGCCTAATCGGTGGAAAGATTTCGCCAAAACATCATTTCCATAAATTACTAATAACCTTTACTCAGACAACGCAATTTACTCAGTTTGCGGTGTATTTGGGCTCTAGACATTAGACAATTTCATCAATAATGATTCCCTACGTTGGCAATTGGCCTGTAATGGTTATAATTGTTCCATCATAAACGCTCCGGTTTTCCCATCACTAATGCAAACATGAGAAACCGATTCTGGCCACGTAATCGACTTCATTACCGCTGTGTTCCCATTTGGCTCGTTTAATTACGTAAATTATTTTTATGCCGTCAATGTCAAATTGCCGATGAAAAAGTCATAAATCATAGATCAGGCAATATGTGGGAATCTCAGTAATGGGTCTAAATTCAGGAAATCAAATTATAAAGTTAATGAAAAATTTCCGCTAATTGAGTTCTCAGTTGGACTTGTGGGAAATTAGAATATCCCTATATTAATTTTAATGTTTGACTATTATTTAAAGATCGATGAAATGTACGAGAGATCACACTTATCGTCTGGACTATTTCAACTATTTTTTTTTATTCAATAGGTTCTTACTCGTAATTTTCTGAGAATAGAATCTGCAGAAAAAAAATATTTTTTTAAACGTGATTCACGAGATGTCAATTTTGAATCACTATTTCACAATTGTGATTTCAAATTGTTAGCTAATCAATCACGGTTTTAGACTTTTGAAACCTGACTCCCAGCATAATGAATCACCATTTTCGAAACCATGAAATGGTGAATCACAATTTCGGATCCGTGAATCACGGATGCAATTAATTTCTCGTCTCAAATTCGTGATTCAGATATTGTGATTGAGGAGTTGAGATTTTTGTTCCATGATTTTCAAACTGCAATGCTGTCTACGGAAAAACGTGATTCGTCTAAAATTGTGATTCGTGATTTCAAAATGTGACTCGATTCACAAAGCTAAAACAAGCATTTTGAATGCGGGAAAATATTGAAAATTAATTTATTTTTCCGGACACGCGTGATTCACAAAATCACAATGCTGTGAATCACAGCTTTGTAAGTGTGATTCATGATTCTAGACATGATGATTACCGATTGGAGAAATATCCAAATCAAATTCGTGAGTCACCGAACTGAAGTGTGAATTACGACCTCAAAATCACGAATCACTATTTCGAAATCACAACTGTAACATCATGACTTGCACTAGTCAAACGGTGATTTCAAGAATCGAAATCGAAATTGTAATAATCCGAATATAATTTTCAAAATTCACAAGTATGAATCACCATTCTGAATGCGATCTCAAAAACGTGATTCAGGTTTTTTCTCTATCAACGTTAATTATAACTGAGCACCAAAAGAAATTCCACTCCAAATGTCCATCCCAAATCACTAAACGACATTATTAATCATTACCCTAAACTTCCGAATCACAGTCCAAAATCACTGTTTCTAAAACGTGATTATACTCAATCGACACAAAGCTAAACTCAATAATTCTGTAGTTCGAGGTGCTGAATCACTAAATTAGGTTCTGAATAATGTTCCCAAAATCACGAATCACAGTGCAAAAATCACACTTCCAGAATGTGATTTACGATTCCATTATTCTGCACCAACATCATCATAATCATGATTAATTGATTAAATAAATATGTAACCTAGACAAATTCTCAATTAAATTGGTTTTTTTCAGGACGTGCACAATTCCGAGTGACATTGTCATTAAGCGACTAGACAAGGGCGACGGGGAAAAAAAATAAAACAAAGAGCCAAAGACATTAAATCGAGTTTCAAGTGATGCAGAGGGGGAGTTGTAATTTTAAAAACAATGGAAGGCTAAAGTACAATGAGGCTAAATGAGATAGGGAACGGGGCTTGTGCTTGGGCGATGTGAATGAGGGACTTGAGGTAGCGCGCGGAAGGGGGGCGGGCGGGGGAATTGAAATCCTATACTGGACGGATGGGGAGAGCGCCGTAGGTGGTCAGACACGGGCGCACTCGTGGGGAAAGAATTTCAAGTGATACTCACAGTCACTTACTCCTGCTAGTTTCGTCCGACCAAAGCTTTACCCTTTTCCCTTCACTGAATTACATATTATGAGTTTTGCGGAATAAAGAGCGTCCGCTCGGATTATCAAACTGATTTTTGCAGCAGTTGTAACTTATATTGCTGCTCCCGATAGCATTGAAATTGTTCAGAATTTTTGGGAATTTTTAAAACTTGAAAAAACGGAATTTGACAAACTTCAAAAAGTGGATGCAAGTTTCAGACTGAGATCATGTTTTGAAAAATTTGAACATTAGATGTAATTTTAGAAGTGCACCATAGGCGACCGAAGATGGAGGAGCTCGTGGGGATCAACATTTGAAGCGCTAACCATTCCTGCCAATGTTTGTCTGACCAATGAGTTACCTTTTCTCCTTATCTGAATTTCGAATTGTGAGTTTTGCGGACTGAAGCCGGTGCCATCATATTCACCAGTACCTCAAATTATTTTTCAAAATTCCTCAAAATTAGAGTTTCTCGATGCCAAAGTTATATATATATATATATATAGATATATATATAAATGGACTGCACTCCCACGTTGGCCTATAAAATCACGCATCCCCTAATAACTGTCAAAATCATTGTTTCCTTAATTAATAATCCCCACCCCTCTATGTTTGAAAACTAATTGAATTTTTTTCCAATACCGTGTGTTCTATTAATTAAAAAAAATCCTGTTTCTCCCATTAGAGCAGCCTTTTCCGATTTTTTTTTAATTCCCTATTTTTTTTTCCTCATTGTACGTCCGTATTCATCACTCGAAGCGCACCTATCGATTGTTGGTCTAATTGTGTTACTGTGAATGTCCCATTCACCCTGTGGACCTCTCGGACGAATACTCTCCCGCCCCCCCCCCCCCCCCCCCACCCACCTCCCGCACCTCGCCCCACTCGAAAAAGCGCGGACCAGTTTTCTACCCCCTGATGAGTAAAAAGAACGGGTTTGCATATATTTCACCTCTTATTCTATTTTCCGTACGCCCCACCCCCCCCGTTTTTTGCTTCACAAACGTCGACGGGCGACAGTTACCTGGAAAATTCATGTGCCATTTACGGCGAACAGTGAATAAATCAACGAATGAGCAGTTTATATTGCTGACATATCGTTTTTCTCCTCATTGTTTCCTTTTCTTCTCGACATTCTCCAGGCTTAATGCATTACTGGTTAATTGCATCCATATTGTATGCAAAATATAGTTTGGTATGGGTGAATGTACATAGTGGGTGGGTGAGTTGGTGGGTGGGTGGGTGGCCGAGTTGGTGGTTGGGGGGGGGGGGTGGGTGTTTGTGTGTGTGTGTCTGTTTGTCTCTGCCCTTCTCCTGTGTACTTCTTCCGTACGTAGTCTTGAGCATTCGTTGAGAAGGCCCTACTGGACACCCATCCCTGCGGCTGACGCCAACTTTCGGCGTTGTGAGAACTGAAAAAGAAAATAATTCCCTCCGATTACTAATTTCTACACATGCCTAACAGATTTACCAATATTTACACATTCCTCATTTTTAAAAATATTGTTTCTATATGAGATGCGACGTTCGAACGATCTAGATAGCAAATCTCATCATCAGCTTCTTAATACTCGTGCAGAATGTCCCGTTAACATCTATATATCTTTCAACGTTTCATTCCTGTCAATTATTCCCAGAATAAAAAATTTACCTGATTTTCTCCGATACAGCAATTAATTATCCACTTGATTATATCGGTAATTGCACTCCACCTCATTTATCCAAGATATTGAGCGCTTGATAGTCTGTTATTTTGTCTTGCTCTCGCACAACGTTTTCTCCACTCACTCTACTTGCCCGTCATAACTTATGCATTTGATTTACTTAATTATAAATTGGGAATTTACATAATTACCAAGGAGAAGTTACATAATTAGGAAGTTTAGGCTACGGTTGATACATTTAATGCATCTGAATTCCTTAATTTTTGTTATTGCTAATAGCGAAACTGTGGATGGAGGATTATTTATGAATGAGCTAGTTGGGAAATGATGTGACAAGGGATGGACACTTGACTCTGGGAAGTTCTTATATTATGAAATTTTGAAAAATTGATTAAATTGTTAAAAATATCAAAAAATCTGAAAAATGTCCAAAATTTCCAAAAATTTCCAAAATTTCGGAAATTTACAAAATTTACAAAACTTTCAAAATTTACACAATTTACAAAATTTACAAAATTTCCGAAATTCCCAAAATTTCCAAAATTTCCAAAATTTTCAAAATTTCCAAAGCTTTCCAGAATTTTCAGAAATTTCAAAACTTTCAAAAATCTCAATACTTGCAACAAGTCGAAAAATCCACCATTCAATCAAGGAACGAGAAAGCAATCAATACGAAAATCGAAAAGAATATCTGGCCGCAAAATTCCGCCGATGACATTCAGTCAGCAAGTAGAGCTGGGTGGCATTTACCAAATTTGAATTTACGAATCATTATCATTGCAAATAGGTAAATGAGAGACAGCCAGTAATTTAAGGAGATTTCGGGGTGGCGTGACACATGGGGAGCCCTCCACTAGGAAATTCATATTTTTCGGTGGGACAAACCTCCACGGTCCTTAGTGGACTGCATATCGTCAAGTGACTCTGGCAAAAGTAAATTATACATCGAGCAGCTCCTGATATAATGAAATACTACATATGCATGAGAAAAGAGGAACCCGTCCACACCCGGGACGTTTCTCGTTCGCTACGGGTCACGCGTTTCTGCAAGTAGCGTTCACTTTTAAAAGGAGGGTGCACGCGAAAAAAAAACAAAATTCGTCGCTCGCAAAAAGCTAAGAAGGGCCTACATTATCCCCAACAAGATTTATGCTACGTCGACCCAAGCAAGCAGTTGCTCGCATAATGAGCGATGCGCCGCCCGCCGTATTTTCCGTTCTTCAGACGAAAACCTTCAATCGTCAACCATAACATATTTCGTCAGCAAAATTACGAGAATTATCGAAATTTTTTTCGACTTTCTTGTCTTCGGTTCGATCAAAAATTGGGAAAACGGCGGCGCTGAGACCACACCGCGACCGCTCAAGTGCTATCCACTATTGCGATGCGGGATATATGCCTCCCGTTTCCCCCTCAAACTAACATATATATATATACAAGCTCCATCGAGCACAGCGCGAGCAAGTGAGACCGCTCGCGAGTCCAGGGGGTGGGCGGGGGGGGGGGGCGGGAATAGCGCGGGAAGCATCAAAAGCAATGTTTGGTGGCGCTATAATGAAATGAATTTATGCAGAGCCGTAATGCCTGAATATTTAGCGACCCTCTTCTGGTTCTGTTCGTGGTAGCCTGGCCAGGCCATCACCCCGAGGGCAGCGCGGGAGATGGTCTATATCAGGGTGTTTGCCAGTAAACTCGAGGAAAGACCAGACGAAGGGGGCACTCACCCTTTTACAATTGTTTCTAAAATTTGAAAAAAAAAAACAAAATTAATATTCTGAAAATTTTTCTCCCGATTGAGGATATTGATATATATTCTAGGTTTTCGTCTCCCGCTAAAATACCACAATTTCTGCCCACTCTCTATCAATTATCCACCAAAATTCAAGGTAAAGTTGTTAATATAAGGGGATGATCTTTTCGTTGAAACCATCTTCTCAACTTCTGAATTATTGACGGCGGAGAGTTCGAAGAATCTGAGGGGGTTTCCCATCATTTGAGGAGTAGCAAGGAGCCTAAGTGATTTATATCTCTATCGAAGCCCCACAAATATTCCTTAATGACTTGCCTCGTTAATTTATGCTATTGAAATATTTTCTACAATGTCTTGCCTATAAAGAGAAGAGGGTGCTTCCAAATTCTCCTGATAATTTCGCAAGTATTGGGTAATATATATTGTGCTATTTTCTACTTTTTACATATTTTATTTTATTTTGTGTTTTCTATATTTACCGCCTTGCGTTTTTAAATTATGAATCTGTTCATTTGTATTTTTGATGGTGATTAACTTTCGACTCTGTGTGTGTGTGTGTGTGTGTGTGTGTGTGTGTGTGTGTGACCACATACTTGATTGTAATCCACTAGTTTTTATGTATATTTTGAGGTTAACATCGGCCTCTTGAGACGCCTAGCGCCATGACTTCCGGTGGGAATGCGGGAGAGGGCCGAGACTTGGAACTCCATTATTACTCGCCAATTAGCCATGATTAAAATATTTCGGGCTCTCGCGTGCATCTGGGATATTAATATAAACCTATAACCCAAAGATGGAAGGGAGAGGGTTGAGCGTGATGAACGATTATATGGAAATGGCGTCTGTTGAGCGATCGGTATAGAATCCTTAGCCCCCCCCCCCATCTTTCTATTGATTCAATCATCCCCATCGAATACCTCATCTATTGTCCCCAATTAAGACATCTCAATATGCTAATACCTCAAAATTTAACCCATGCTGAATTGGAGTCATTATAGTAGGAATTTTTTACTGTATCATTTTCGATAACCATCTCGAATTCAATATTGAAATAAGTGAGTCGTCGCCTCACATTTTTTTATTAATTTTTTTCCATTCTGATAACTTCGAATTTTAGTACTTCAAATATTTTTTTTTGTTACTTTGGTGCAAGCGAATTCTCTTTGAAAGAACAAAAAAAAATTTCAAAAGTAACACTATTCGATTTCTATGTTGGGAATATTTAATCTCTCGCACTTCCCACACACACACACACATACACGTGATGGGTGGGTGGGCGGACGGATGGGTGGGTGGGCGCCGGGGTGGGTGGGCGGATGGACGGGTGAGTGAGTGGGTGGGCGGGTCGGTGGGTAGGTGGGTGGGTGGGCAGGTGGGTGGGTGGGCAGGTGGGTGGGTGGGCAGGTGGGTGGGTGAGTGGGCGGGTAGGTGAACGCGTGGGCCGGTGGGTGGGTGAGTGGGCGGGTGGGTTAGTGGGCGGGGGGGGGGGGGTTAGTGGGCGAGTGCGTATGTGGGCGGGTGGGTGGTTGAGTGGGCGGCTGGGTGTGCATGCATATCAAAATTCAGTAGCAAGTATTCCAGCCCCCACAATGTCGACCCAGAATTTGTGAATGTTCTTGATAAATGTCATGAGGTGAATGAATTAAAATTGTCTGGTGTGCTCCTAAATCTTCAGCCGAGATAACATACCTAAGCTTTCTTATACTCCGTCAGACAGTAACTTCCTTTCTTCAATAATTTACGGTAAATTATGATGCAATAATAAACCCCATCGTGTCTTGTATAATATCTCAATATTTCAAGTAGCATTAGTTTATAATCAACACGTCCAGATCATCCAATTTTGGAATATGCGAATGGTTCTTTGGACGCTTGGTGTTTCACGGGTATGGAACGCCCCCTTCTTTTGAATATTACAGTGTCCTAAGCGTTTAGGAGCATGCAAAGCATTTTAACATCGACTTAATATGCCATTTTATTTATACCTATTTGCATAGCGGTTTCAGGTTTTTTGTGGTTAATTTATTGCGAAAAATCAATATTGAGCGACTAGTAATTAAATTTTTTTTTTTTTTTTCTTAAATTTGAGAAGTTGCTAAGAGATAAAAACGCTTCGTTGGAAAAGATAAATTTTTTTTTTCAAAAAAATTGTGGAAATGTCTCTCCCTCACCTTCCCTCCTCCCCCCCTGCCACCCTCTGCTACCCCTGCCCCCTCTGCCACCCCCCTCCACCGCGAATGTAGACGTCAGCGGCCTGTCGATATATCCTACATGTAAACGTCACTGCACTTTTGATCGACAAAAAATGCAGCTTCGATCGCTACTGGAGTCGCAGCCTAGTCGTAATGAAAGGTGAACAGAATTGGACCCTCCGGAGCCGAAGCGCCGAGTGAATATAATTAGAGGATTGCGGGGGGGGGGGAGGTGAGTGGGGAGATGGGGCGGGGGGGGGAGGGGGTTGACAAGGGTGACTCGCGACGACTGGGCAGGGGTGACGTAATCAAAGGGTGGACATGGGTGGGGTAGGGGCGATGTCTGTCCGATAGGGGCGGTGGGGGGACTGAAGTTAGGGAGGTCGAAAAGGGGGGGGGGAGAGGAGATGGATACACTCGACTCGCAAATTATCATTCGTTGAGCGACGAGTGGAGGGTACGACTGAACTGGACCGGCAACAACTTGATACCCTCACCCAGGGTGACGGGAAGGGGGGGGGGGGGGTAACGTCGGCCCATCAGGGCCTGTAGTTTTGTCATTAGCTCGATAGCATTGCGAAAGGGAATAGATGGTGGAAGTCCGGGATTATTGGGCTACGATTGGCCCCACGGAATGCCCACTTCGATGCAAATTGTTGCGAAATTCCACGTAGAATTGTCGAGTTAATTTCTCACCGATCTACTGATCGCCGGCGACGATCGCCGCTGGGGGGGGGGCGGGGGGGAGGTCATTCTTGTGATGAGATGCGGTGTTATTAGAGGCTTGGGGAAACTTATTTTGGCGAGTGTCGAATTGTCTTGTACAGACATTCTCACTGACACATATATATATGTATATTTATATATATGTCGTCTCTCGACTAACAGATTCGTCTCCCGACAACGGTCGCTCGTGTCGATATGTTTCTCTCGTCTCTCGTGCCTCCTCCACCTGCAATGGAGGACTGTAATGAGGTCCAGAACCAGGATTCTGATCTAATGAATCGGTATGCAAAATTTATTTCGATACTTTTTCCGCACTCTACCGTCTGCTCCATCAAAATTCACCATTAAAATTTGTCCTGTAATACCGTATACAATTTTTTTACACATATGAAAGAACCGAAAACACTCGATATCGCGGACAAGTGATTTCAAGTGCTGAAATTTTCCATCCGAAGACGAAAACATCTGGATGAAGAATTTGCCCGTGCAGATAACAGTGGTCCACCCAGTGCCAGTGAAAAGATGAAAAATGGGATATGTCGAATCATTCGTTACTGTTTGGCATACATTATTTATTCCACATTCGTATATCTTTTCGCACTCGTTGCCGACAGATATACCCACCCACCCCTTGACTTTTTTATTCCAACTGGCAGCAAAGGTATTGACTATAATAAGCGATGGCGCTCAGGATAATTACCATTTGAAAGTGGGTGGAAATTCCAACTGGCAGAAATAATCCATTGGATATGTTTGCCTGTACTCTATCCGATAGTATATCCATTTCATATCCGGGGGAAAAAAATGGCGCGCGATAGATATTGTGACTTCAGGTGGGGCCGTATTTTTTTTGCTGAGGACTCTGGTTCATGATGCCGTCGAGATTAATTGGTAAATATGTCTGTACATATTCCAATTTATTATTAGCAATTTTTAATCGCTTATTTGCCGCAAACGACTTTGAAAGACCGTTTATGGTGAAACCATGATTAGAGAATTTCCTTCGAAATTGGGGTTTTTTTTCACATTTTTGGCGAATTTGTGAAAATCTATCGATTTTCAATGACACACTTGATATCATCGCAGTCGCAATCGGAACGTCCTCATGTGACTCATTGCGGATGTGTGTGTGTGTGTGTGGGTGAGCCTGTGGGTGGGTGATGCTAAGCGGTTTGCTGATTAGGTGGGTAGGTGGGCCTGATTAGGCGGGTGGGTAGGTGGGCGGGCGCGTGGGTGAGTGGGAGGGTGAGTAGTGCGGGTGGGAGGGTGAGTAGTGCGGGTGGGAGGGTCGCTTGGGCGGGAGGGTGGGTTGGGTGGGTGGGAGATTGGGAGAGTGGGTGGGTGGGCGGGAGGGTGCCTGGTTGACCAAGGGGTGGGCTGAGTGGGTGGGTGGGTGGCACTGGGCGGATGGATGGGTGGGTTTATTTGTGCATGTGTTTCTCGTCAACTCATAAATAACGGTGACCATCATTCACAAAATTCCCATGATCCATATTAAAAATTCATGAAACAATTCATTGTAAAATTTCCCTTTATTTCCAGACGAGCTGACCCGAAGTTATTACGTTACAATTCTATGGGAATTCTCAGGCGTCAATATTTTCACCACAGTGATAAATGCATGGCATAAGAAAACAGGGGGGCAAACGAGACTAGGGAAAACTCTATTCTCAAGAGAGCAATTTTTATTTTCCGAATATGGCCAAAATGTATAGGCTCGCCATTAAAATTCCATTATGACCAACTTCCTAAACTTCCACATACGCCCACCTTTCACCGTATGAAAGGCCTAAAAAATATGATAAAAAAATTCGCGTTACACTGTATATAGAGGTGTACAGCGACGTATCATCCCGCGTTTGCCTTTCTCGATGGAATTGGATCCGTTCGGCCGAAGGTGAAATTTATGTGCATCAATTTTGGCGCTCCGAAGCGTGGTGGCAAACGAGTCAAAAAGAATATAAAAAAAATGTATTCAAGAGCATAATTTTAAAGCCCGGGATGCAATTCTTTTTTCTATTTTTTATTTTTTCTTTTTTTTTTTTATTTGCTTCGATCTTTTTTTTTATATATATTTTTTTACCTTCGTCATTTTCGACGATATTCAATCGCAATACCCCGGGCTTGGCGCTGCTAGCATTCACCCGATACCCCGGCCTTTTTGCCAAAGCGACGCAAATATTGGATGCCTTTTTTCTAATTCAAGAATTCAATCAACGAGTTGTTGTTTATCTTTGGCCTTTTTTTTTAGAAAAAAAAAGAATGGAACAGTATGAAAATTTGGGTTTTCTAGATGCCGGGGGCAATGCGCGAGAGGAAGAATTTGAAATTCAATAGGAAATTGTAAACAATATTGAGTTGAAGTATTTATTGAGAAATTTATTGACGCACAAGGAAGGGGGGGGGGGAATATTTGCACATTTTATGACGAATTCCTGGATAATTTTTAGTCAATAAATTCGTTCCATTCTTCATATAGAATGTCAATTGCATGATTTGGGCGTGAATAATCGTAAAATATTTAGACCACCCAGCCATACCCATCCACCCATACCCACCCACACCCACCCACCCACCCACCCACACCCACCCACACCCACCCACCCACCCTCACCCGCCCACCCACCCTCACCCACCCACCCACCCTCACCCACCCACTGACCCTCACCCACCCACCCTTACCCAACCACCCTCACCCACCCACCCTTACCCAACCACCCTCACCCACCCACCCTTACCCAACCACCCACACCCACCCACCCTCACCCACCCACCCTTACCCAACCACCCTCACCCACCCACCCTTACCCAACCACCCTCACCCACCCACTCACCAAGTCACCTACCCACCCAACCATCCATGTACATCCATACACACCCGCCCACACGCTACACCCACGGGCTGTAAATTTACAAATGTAAATCGTGAAATAGTATAATGAATTTTCGCTTAACTTATCGATCTTCTGTTTCAGGTCAGAGTTTAAAGTTTTTATATCGCTTCGAACCGTCTTGTCAAAATCTGAAAAAAATAAACAAAAATTTAAATTGTGTAAAAATATCACAAAAGCAGGTTTTGGTGGAGAAATTCCATGATTTCCAACTCTCAGGAGATCTTCATCAGGGATCGAAAATTTATTATCTACAATAGTGGCGTCAGGCATTTTTCACTCGCAGTTCTTGACTACCACCGTGACTTCTCCTACCACTTTGAATACACCAGTCTATAACTGTAGAGGGCTACGAAATTGTGGCGAATGGTGTCGAGATGGCGGAGGGGATTCCCCCATGTCTGTGGGTGTGGACGTCAGTGTTAAGTACGATATGCAAGTGTATTGGTGTTACAATCTCTCCCCTTTCTAATACTATCGATTTTGGTGCTTAGCATAATGAGAACGAGCGAAGCGGGAATAACGCACCCTTCGTTTCATGGAATGAAAGTGTTCAATTGCAAAAGAAGAAGGATCTCATTTTTGAATATTGTATCCCGAATTTTTGAAGAAAATTGAAAAAAAAAATGATGAAATTCCCAGAAATCAGAATTATTTTCCTAGAATACAAAATTGTGTAGAAATATCGGAAACGCCTCAAAACAGGAGTTGCGATGAAAAATTGAAGTGAACCATCTGGACCAAAATGATCGCCATAATTGGAAGTTGTAATTGGAACTCCATTAGAGTCGCCAGAGTCTGAGTGGATCATCAAAATTTCGTTTTCTTCAAAATAATGAATTCCCTCCAGAATGGACGTTTTCATGGCAAGTGTATATATCTCAGTGCACCCAACCCCCTCCATCGAACAATCACCACCTCCCATAACCCCCATGTAACCCATATAATTGTCCATAAGTTCTCCAAGTCACACGCTTGTCAAGCCGCCAATTTATCGATCACATTAAACTGTGAACAAAAAATTATGCCAAGACTCAACATCAAAGAATAATTATCCCGTAATCTAACCACTTGCCTAGTAACATTTCACGTGTACCCTGGATCTAGTGAAATTTAATTGGCGTAATTCAATGAAGAAGTCGAGCATTAATAAGGTTTCGAAGATGTTTTTTTTTTTTCGTCAGTGAGGAGAAACACGGAGGGAAACATGAGGGAAGAGCGATGATCGGCCCTCTGGGTTAAGTGACAACGGTGAAAGAGGAGATAAGGATAACGCTTGGGGCTGTGAAATTGAGGAAGTGGAAGAGGCGTACCTCGCCCCCTGAAGCCACACAACACGACATGGTGAATGCTTGTTTTCGAACACTTTGCATAATAACATCAAGATTATGGAAGCAATGTTTGTGATTCTTGTTTTAGTTGACAACACATTGATTCTGTTTATTATACGTAATCAATTCAATTTCATCAATTAATTAGTCTGTCGATATATTCAGAGGAAAGTTAGCAATTTTGGGATATAGGCAATTTATGGCAATGTGCGTTTTTGTATGTGTGTGTGGGTAGATGCGTTTTATTGGTATGTGTGGCTGCGTGTATGTGTGTGTGGTGGGTGAGTGGGTGCACGTGGATTAGGGTGAGTGAGTGGGTGGGTGAGTGTGGATTGGGGTGAGAGAGTGGGTGGGTGGGTGATTGTAGATTGGGGTGAGAGAGTGGGTGGGTGGGTGACTGGGTGTGATTTGGGGTGGGTGAGTGGTTCAGTGTATGTGGATTGGGGTCCATGGGTGGGTGGGTCGGTGGGTGGATGTGGATGGGAGTGGGTGGGTGGCTGTGGATTGGGGTGGGCGGGTGGATGAGTGTATCTGGATTGGGCTGGGTGGGTGAGGGTGCATGGGGGGTGGGTGGGTGGATGTGGATGCGGGTGGGTGGGTGGATGTAGATGGGGGTGGGTGGGTGTATGTGGATGGAAGTGGGTGGGTGTGGGTGAGAACGGGTGAGGATGCGTGGCTCGCTGAATTGAAGAATCACAACAGAGCAACACCAGAAAGTTAAAAGTTCCAAACGTATATTTACGTTTTCGACAATTCGAGGTACACCTTCAATCAAATTAGGACCATTGGAAATGATAAAACTTCAATGCCTTCATTTACCCCTAATATCGTCTACCATTATGTCGATAACTGGCAAAATGACTCACGAATGCCGTCGTTCGTCGATCACAAATGGGTGGGAAGCAAAGAGCCCGCCGAATTCAGAGAAAAAAAATGCCCAAAAATAAATAATATTGAAAAAAAGAACATGACGCATAGTCGTTCTGAAAGTAAAATTCAATTTATAATTCGACGGGATCTAATCGATATTTCAAAGTCGATTGTTCGGACGCTCTTGCATACTGGGCATTGTCTGGGTTCAATTTATTCATCAAATTGGCGGAAAAATTGGGAGAGAAATGCACGAAATGGAATAAAACCTGTGATGTCATGCGTTGAACGTCGTTATTGATGAAAGGAAAGTTCCTAATTACAATTATTTTGGTATGTGTGTGTATGTTTGTGGGTGTGTGTGTGTGTGTTATTATACACTCTGATATTTCTCAAGTTTATTGGGAGAGGGGGGGGGGGGGAGTCTCTGCTGCTGCAACCCGTGGTGCTCAATTTGATCGTACCAATGAAATAAAACTGATGGGATAGTCCGTATCAAGGTGAAGATCTGGATCGGCTAATTTCGGAAGTGTTCTGTGACCTTGAGACGTTAACTCCCAGTTCTTCGATCAATTTAAAGCGCTTACTACTGGGCCAGGGGGTGGAGCTACCCTCTGATTGACGTAGTCAACAAGTGAACAGCTTGGGTCCAGTTGATGCAGCTGTGAACTTGACATCAGCGTCGTGACCAATGTTGAACATATCGAACGCTTTCGAGCCCAATGAAGATAAGGGCCCGCCCTCAGAAAGCCATCGACCTGATGCACAATCACCAGCAATATGACCATAATCCTGATGATTATGGTCATATTGCTGGTGATTGTGCACGCCTGATTGTGAACACCTGATGTGTTCACAAAATTTTTCTTCACCGCTAAAAGAATATTGCATATTTACCACCAAAATTACCCGCCATTACCATGCATTTCTGCTCAAATTTACCGAGTTCACTTATAGCTTATCACAATCGTACCGATATGGTTTCATTTTTACCTCCACGTGGTAATTTCTTTAATTGTTGCGGACAAGGCCATGAGTACTCTTGTTGCATTTTTTGATAACGCCATTTATGTTGTTTCAAGTTCTACCTTACAATAAAATAGGCTGTCGTCGAGCCATAAAGATAATGAATAGTTTACACACTTAGTTTTCATTTTTCATTAATGACCGTTCCCTACTTTAGATATTTTGTTCCGCTATTGACTGACTGTGGGTGGGCGTGTCAGCGGGTGGGTGGGCGTGTCGGCAGGAGGGTGGGCGTGTCAGCGGGTGGGTGGGCGTGTCGGGGGACGGCTGGGTGGGCATGTCGGCGGGCAGGTGAGCGTGTGAGTAAGCGTGTCGGCATGTGGGTGGGCATATACGTGGGCGGGAGGCTGGGTAAGCGGGCGAGTGGGTGGGCGGGTGTGTGGGTGTGTGGGTCGGTCTGTACGTGATTGACACGTGCGTCTAATTTTTATCACTTGTGAAGAACGAAGCATCCGAATTCGCAATGTTAAATGAAGGGAATATTCCATAACGAGACTAATTCTTGGCTTGTAACTCGCTTTGAGAAATTCCTTTAATGATAAGATTCCTTAAGTCTGTACTTTGAATCAGGCTACATTCAGCGCTTGAATTGAGATAATTAGTCGAGGGGGTTTCATCTCATCGTACTGTCCATATAATTACTCTAATAATAGGCCAGGACCAGAGAAAATGAATAGATTAAGGCGAAGCGGCCTTCATATATATATATATACATTACCTCAATAATTATTCGTATCGGTTCAATTAAAAATATCAACGATCCTCAAATATTCTCTACCGGTCACATTTTCTTCTAGTAGCAGACAAGTAGACAGACATCCTTGATAGTGTCCACCCATGCAATCGAAGAAATAACAAAATGCGTTATCTAGTAGACCTCGCGACAAAACAACATTTTACGAAAAATATAAGCTGTTAGAACGACCAGTTTTGCATTTGAGTCTGAAAGAAAACCATAAAAAATGACAGGAAAAAATACAATTCATCTGCTGTTAATCTTTGGGCTTATTATGAACCGCTTCCTGGTTCACGGTTTTGTCGGAGAAATTGGTACCGCGTTGAGCTTTTGCTGGGCTTTCTACAAAATCATAAGTGAGGTCCAGCAGGTGTATTCAAAGCTTGCAAGCACCGCCGATACAGTGATGACGAATGAATCTGGTGAAGTTGTGGAGATGAATCAGTGGCAGTTGTTGTTTCTTCGTCTCAGAATTTTGTGTGCTTTTGCTATTGGTACCGTAGTGAGAGCTTTTTCTAGTGACAATCTGGTGTTGAAGAGTGCGCTGAAAATTTATTCGTTGTCTATGTATCTCAAGGGGCCGTTGCTTATGATCATATAGGACCGAACTCGGCTGGACCGGTTGAGAGGTGCGGTCCATTTCGGATGCTGCGTGGGATTATCATCTTGTTTTTGGAAGCTGTGAATTAGTTTTAAATGTGTAAATTGTTGTGAAACAAAGTCAATTATATTGAGAAATTCTGAAAACCTGAATTTATGGCGTTTGTTAATGAAATATCAAATCAATTCGCTACTGAACATATTTTGTCGGGTAAACTTGATAACAAAAATTACGATTCACAATTTTTCTACAGAGCAAGGGATGAAAACCAATTCAGAAAAAAAGTAAAAATGAATTCGTTGTGAAGTTCAGTTGAAGTTTTTCAATTAAAACATCAACTGAGAAAACAAACGCTATTGATCGCCTGTATGTCTTCATACATTGTTCTGCATTATTGCTATCTGTCAGCAGTACAAACGGCCATTTCCATTTCTGTTTCAGTGGTATTCCTTTGATTTGTGGTAACTCATTTTTAACGGATTTAACATTCGTAATTACGAGCTGTCGGGGAGACGGGTAACAGTCGACTTAAATCCAATTATTACTACATTTGTCCCTGGTCTTGTGTCACCTGTGTCGTGGGCGAAGTCCAATGGGTCGAGTTCATCTGAAAGAGCGTAGAATTCAATCGGGCAATGTCCGGTATTTTGCTGTTTTTAATTCTCGGTTGACCTGGAGGAATTTTTTTTTTCTCTTGAAATTTGTGATATTTTGGAAATTCTGACAATTTTGGAAATTTTGGCAACTGGAAATTTTGGAAATTTGGAAAATTTGGGAAATTTTGGAAATCTTGGAAATTTTGGAAATTTTGAAAATTTGGGTAATTTTGGAAATATTGAAAATTTTCTAAATTTTGGAAATTCCGAAAATTTTGAGAATTTTGAGAATTTTCGAAATTTTTGAAATTTTGGAAATTTCGGAAGTTCTCGTTCAATGAACAGACAATCTCGAAATCAATCTTGTGTAATCGTTGTGATAAGTTCCCGGGGATCAACGTGACTATCCGCCAGCTTTCAGTTTGATGTTGAAATGATGGTTACCCAGGATAATGCTTGATTGTGGCTTGCCGTGTGTCTCCGCAAGTGAGAAGGGTGCCGTGGAGTAACTCTGGATAGAGAAGATCATTATGAGGCTTCAGTAACCATGGTTACCAGTGTACACTGATCCAACGACTCCCATGCTCACTGCAAGGGGGGAAGTCCCTCGTGAAATGGTCAGCCAAGTAGCGCATTTGACTTTACAACTGATTCGACCATTTCGATTGTTATGCTTATGACATAGCCGAGGCTTCAGTTGCCTAGCTAATCCACCAAGAATCCATTCCCCATCCTCATGTAAACTTCACTCACTTCTCTGTGTTTGTAGTTAAATTCAACATATATCGATCGAATGTCCTTTCTAGTTTTAATATTAAGCGAAATTAATCTCGGCCCAAGCTACAAAATTTATCTTGGTTCAAACTTCGAAGGTAGGAACATTGAGGTTGGACCAAGCTTAGTTGAACATTGGTTTCCAAGCTTGGGTCAGGTGATGCAGCAATCATGGATTTATGTATGAATCCAATATTGAGCAGAGGTTCGCTGAAGCCGGTAAATCGAAACTAGGAAAAATATGCTGCGATCCAGCTTAGTTCAACCTTAGTTCAGAAGCTTGGGTTGAGATGGTATGAACAATCCGGGATGCAGGCTAGTTAAAGCTAAGATTCAGGGCTAACAAAGCTGAGCTCGGACCAAGCTTAGCACAACATGGTTTCTGAAGCTTGGATTTGGATGATTCTAGCAAGCTTGGATGTATGTATGTATCCAATATTGGACGTAGATTGGATTCTGCCTGTGGACTAACGCTAGGGATGCTAAGATTGAGCCAAGCTTGGGACAAGCTGGGCCAACAAAGCTTGGATATTTTTGATATAACTAAGCTTGGTTGAATCTAGGCTTGCACATGGGATGAAGCTATGTCGAAGCTATCAAGTCCAAGCTTCGGCGTCGAAGGTCGGACCAAGATTGATCTCATCGTTCAAACTTCGAATTCCCCACCTGGGTGCGACCACCTCGTTCTTGCATCATGGGGCAAAACGGGTTGAAAGCTTCCACCCTCCGGACGCCTTAATTTTTCGTCGATTGAGGTCAAATTTTAGTGACGCAGATGCATGTTTTCGACTTCAGCATGAAAAGGGCCCACTTTGTCGATTTTCAGGATAATCGCGTTTTTTCATTGGCAAGTCGTATTCAAACCAATGGTCAATTATCTTTGCAATCTTCTACAGGACGGTAATTTTCTACGTTATCAGGGTCATGTTCTCCAGAAACTGTTCAGCTGTTGACAGTTGGTTTAACTCGCCGTTCGTCGCGCCTCACTTCTCAGCAAATATCTCAAAACTGAACCAAGATACCAAAATTTTCATATAGACCTTTTTTGTAGAGCAAAGTGCGAGCTATAAATTTATATTAAGGTAAATTTTGGTATCGTTCTTCGTTTTTCAGGTATTTAGGAAAAACTGGCGAGAGGTTGGGTCACGTTAACGGGATTGGCCACTACCACACATCGCAATCATATTTTGCGCTGTAAAATGTTGATTGAATGGTGCGAAGTGTTTACTTAAAATTTTGTTATCCAGATTAATTAAAATGAATTAGGGTGGACAATCGTAACATCTATGATGAGGTCAATAGCAGACTATATCAAGGTGTGGAAGCTACTTTAAATACACTTCCTCTCCATCCATCTATCTCCGTTTCCCGCTCTTTATCGGTCCTTCGTTGCGCTAGTGCAAGCTTGTGTGAGTGAGACTCCTTTCGAGGATCAATATACTATATATAGTACTAGAGTTTTAAAACTCCACAGGTGTCTGACATTGAACTCAGACCCAAGACTTACTTTTTGCCGACTCTCTACGGGCTTTCAGGGGCTCTATTTATTTTCACCCGGTATTTATTTTCATCCCTCCCTTTGCTCTTTAAATCGCTCTCTTTTCGAGTGGAGAATTCATGGTATGTTTATGGTTCTTTAATTCGTTCAATTAGATTTCTTATTTGTGGTGGGTCAATACTGCTATTTTATTGCCTTGGAAGAAAATGGCGAATTGAAGAAAAATTTAAGCAGGGTTATCTGTTTTTTTTTGTCTTTTCAAAAAAATTTGAAAATTGTCTTTTTTTTTAAATGAAAAAAAATCTGTTCCTCCAAAAATTTGGAGAGACCTTTTAAAAATTTGTCCAACAAAAAAAAAACAAAAATGACCAAAAAAAAAAAATCAAAATTTTTTTGCGATAGAATTTCTTTCCAGTTTCGTTTTGCACGCGCTCGAAAGTTCGTACCGGAAGTAAGTTGCATAGCGGGAAGTTTGAACCGGAATTTTAGCCCCGCCGATTACATCTCTTCTCATTCTAATTTCCCCCGGCTTTTCCAAACCCAATTCAAGTGCGATTTTTAACCTCTCTGGGTTCAACGAAAAAAAAAAACCGCAAGTGCCTGTACCGGCATTCAGGCAAGTTGTTACACTCGTGGCCATAACGAAATGTGTACTTTTAATGTCCATAGCAGATGGACGATGGGTACAGCCTATAAAACTTATTGTTCACTCTTTACGGCCGGGTGGTGTATGTAAATCAGAGTTTAAAAAAGTTGATAAAAAAAATTTGGGAGTGATGTTTTTGGGGAAAGATTGGTCCATCCTCTCAAAAAGCTGATTTTTTTTTCATTCCAGGACCATGCCTCGGGGCTTAGCCATGGAAAATTTGTATGGGATCTCCCATGGAATATCCCATGGGACCCCATAAAAATTAACCGAAAATGGGCGTAACCCAAAATTGAAAATTTGATTCGCACGACGACCGCGCAAAATAAGTTACCTCGTAAACCACTGGTCTGACGAAAAATACTATAAAACGTTATTTGTAGAGAATTTAATTTCCGATAAAAAACGTTATCTGTCATTTTTCGCTGAACCGAGTTTTTCCGGAGATAATCGCAAAAATGAGTTTGTAGACTTCGGTACCGATGCGGATCATTTACATGTAATCATCATAATGAATTCGAACTTTCTGTTCAGGAAAATATTTAAATTATTATTTACACCAACGTATATTTAAAGTAAACTAACAATTGATTGGGACGTATCAAGCAGTGATGTTTATCCACTCCTAGTGCGTTTAAATCTTATTGTTTTCAAGTCAAACATTCAACGGCAAAAAATTCAGCGAAAAAGCGCGAAAGGGTGCATCGAGGGGGGGCGGTGGGTGGGGGGGGGGTGGTGTAGAGGGTGCATGCCCAGTTCAATCTGTATGCTTCTCTGTCGATGCTTT
This sequence comes from Asobara japonica, assembly GCA_026005395.1. Classification (NCBI taxonomy): domain Eukaryota; kingdom Metazoa; phylum Arthropoda; class Insecta; order Hymenoptera; family Braconidae; genus Asobara; species Asobara japonica. The sequence goes on along the minus strand of BQMI01000298.1, from coordinate 4,070,867 downwards.
GTATGCACTCGCTTGTGGGTGGACGGTACAGATAGAGGGGGCGGGGGGGGAGGGGGAGGGGGGAGGGCCTGGGTTACTCTCTACGAATCGATAGAAACGCATCCCAGGCAGGCGTCAGCCAAAAGAGAGGAGCGGTCGTATGGTGAAAAAAAAAATTGCGAGTGGGGTTAATGTGCTGATCATGTCACGTAGCGGCCGAGGGGTCTGGACTGGCGAGGGTGAGAGTCATGAGCGAAAAAATGCATATGAAGGCGTAAATGCAAAATTTCGAAAATTGGTTATAGGATGAGACACAATTCGGGTAAAAATTTGAGCAAAATTCCGGAGGATTTTCTCAGATTTTTCCACTTTTCATATAAATGTCCGCGATTTGATATAGTCCTCCTCTGTTTGAAGAAAAAGTTCGGATAGGCCTCCTCGGTTCGTGGATAGGCATCTGGGCGGTTTGGGATGTAGTATAACTATGATCCCTCGGTTGGGGGATATGAATGCCCTCCTTTCGAGAAAGTAAACATCGTCTCAGCACCAACATCCCCGCATGCGGCCCGGTGGTCCCCACATTTTCGGTCGCGGATTTCCCTCGCGGGTTACTCTAAGCACTCGTAAGATCCACATTTTGTCTCACCCGCGTTGGTTTTTCTTTTAGAGTCTTGGTGTAGAAATTTCAGATGCATAAGTAACCCCAGAGGACATTGATCTAGTAAAATGATCTGGGCAAAACGAAATTATCCCCGGAAAAACCAGGTGAATTGCCATGTATTTGAAGAAACACCCGGCTCAAATTGTCTCCTTTTTGGTTATCCCCTCGATATAACGATTGCACCCGAGGTTTCGGAGGCTTTTCCGATGTAATGATATTTCCATCCAATTCGAAAGCTACCTACCCCCTCCACTCGCCACGCGGGAAAAAACGCCGCTCCCTCTCACCACTGTCCCGTGCATCGCGCCCACCCCCCCACCCACCCACCCACCCATGTCCCCCTTTTGGCTATTTTTTTTCCTCTCCCATCTCACTCGCACGTGGGTGGCACGTCGCTCACTACGTCATCTGTCCCCTCGACCAATCGACGGCCAGAGCTGCGATTTTTTTCCCCACATTGGGAAAAAAATAGAGAAAGAATGAGAGGCAAGGCCGGCATTACCTCGTACCGTGGACCAATCGCCATACGTAAAGAGGCATTTTTTATGGGCGCTGCTCGCGCGCCCGCCCGGTCGGTTTGTGTGATAAAAATTGACCTAAGTTTTTTTCCTCCTTTTTTTTTCACCAACCCACCCCCTCCCTCACCCCCCTCCCACCGGCCCCTTGTCCATTCAACTTTTTTTTTCCACGCCCGACTATAACTGCCTAACATTAAAAAAGATGGCCTGTGTACGGCTGTGAGCGAGGGAGAGAAAGCGAGAGAGGAAGAGAGAGGGAGGGCGAGAGAGAGAGAGGGAGAGAGTGTGAGCACATCCGATAAAGAGCGAGAGGACCATAGGGGCTGAGAGAGTGCGAGAGAAGGAGAGTGTATGAGTGAGAGGGCGATTGATTATTTGATTGATTGATTGAAGCGTCATTTGCTAGAGTCCTAGAACACGAGTGATTCCCTGAGCACTAGTCTCCGTCAATTTTTATATTCTCCAGCAGTATCAAAAGGAAATGTAAGACTTTTTCGGTGTTTTCTCAGTTGTTTATGGCAGGTGAAAATTCAGACCTCTAGTCTTTAGCATTTCATCGAATGGCCCTACCGGACACCCATCCACATGCGGCTGGGACTTGCGCCATTTAGGCCATGGTGTTCCTGAGGACAGGGTAAGCTTTCAGAAACCTCTGTGCTACGATGGCGGGCGCCTGTGATGGAGCCCACCCCCTGCGTCGGGTTAGGTTCCCGCCCGGCCTTGCGCTCTCATGTTCCTGCTATGAGTCGGAATCCAGAAAATATTTTATCGTATGAAACTTGGACGTTATCCTCACCAATCTATCCCTATGCATCTTCAAATATATCGATATATTTACAAAGATCAGTTCCATTTTATTTTCATGAAATAGTAGCGAGTGTAGGGGAAGGGAGAGAGAAAGATAGGATTGTGGCAAAAAAAAGCGCGAAGGACAAGAGCGTGTGGAAAGTATACATGTGTGAAGGAGGAACAGGGGATGGGAGAGAGGGGGAGAGACAGGGGTGGGTATAGAGGGGTGAAAAGCGGATGGGGATGAGGACTGACGAGGAGGGGCGGGGTGCTGAGGCAAAATAATGCGCATAAAATGTAGCGTATTTATCATGGAGATAAAATGATGTGCTCGACTTTCAGGCGACTGACGCTAGTTGCTACTTTTTTTTTTCTTTTTTTTTTATAGGCGAGGATGAAATTTGAGGCTTACTTCGGTTCACCGGGTGCTTGTGGCTGATAAAGGGTTCGGTTTTTTGATTGAATGCATGCGAGTAGTGAATTACGGATACTTCCTAGGATGATTCCTATTTTTGGCGACACGTGATTTGCCAATCCTGACTTACCATCTGGATAGTCGTAACTCAGCATTTAAATTGTGATTCAAGATCTGAAAATTTGTGATTCGCCATCTGGAAATTCGTGATTCACGATCTAAAAATTCCTAATTCGCGATCTGGAAATTGGTAATTCACGATCTGGAAATTCGTGATTCGCGATCGAGAAATTTGTGATTCGCGATTGCAAAATTCGTGATTCATGTTTTGGTAATTCGTGATTCACGAGCTGAAAATTCGTGATTCGCCATCTGGAAATTCCAGATTCACGATCTAGAAATTCGTGATTCACGATTTCGAAATTCGTGATTTACGATCTAAAAATTCCCCGATTCACCATCTAGAAATTCGTGATTCACGGTCTGGAAATTCGTGATTCACGATTTCCAAATTCCCGATTCACCATCTGGAAAATCGTGATTCACGGTCTGGAAATTGATGATTAACGATTTCGAAATTCGTGATTCCCGATAGGAAAATTCCTGATTCACCATCTGAAAATTCGGGATTTAAAAACACTAAATACCCCGTATAAACAGCGGAGAAGAAGTATGAACAAACATGGAAAAATTGGTGAACCCAATCAGCAGTAGATCCAATGACTTAATTAAACCTTTGGGAGTCAACAAAATGATGATAAAAAACAGGTTGTCATCATGGAGTGTATCAATCGCGTCAATCATTCCGGTATTAACACGGCACACTGGCTCAATGATTGTTAAATGAAAAAAAAAGGTGGTATATCACCATGAAACCCCGGAATATTACATTTTGCCAGTGTTACACATGCTATTTGGGTAGCGCAACTGAAAAGCCCTTCAGTATCGATGGTATCATCAAATCACTGGGTAACGCCACTCGTAAATTCATCGTACGAAGATTACGTTTTATGCTATAACCCTAAAATCCAGGTGGGCGGAGAGGAGATTGTTGAATATGAAACAACGGATTGTATGTTGACCAGTTGCAAAACCGTTGACGTTTGCACTACTGTCATATATCATCAATACCAAAATGCTGTAACTTGGGTGTAAATTCAGGAGTTCCAGAACCCTCGTACCAATGCGCGTAATGGTTTGAAAATTGCCAATAAAATTATGAACTGTGTTAAAGTCAAAGGAAATTGGAGTCTGTTAAGAAATTTGTTGTTTTCAGAATTTTTTTTAATTTTTGAAATTGATAGAATTTCAACCCCCCCCCCCTTCCTCCCACCCGACCGGCCGCCCACCGGGCCCACCTCCCACCAGCCCCCCACTCACCTCCTACCCCCTTCCAACCACCCCACTGCTTTCCAACCAGCCCACCTCCTCCCACCAGCCCACACGCTCCCACCCCCACCCACCAGCCCCCCCCCCCCTCCGACCGCCGCTATGCGGCAGGTTGGGTTCTCGTCCGGACCAGCGTCCTCATTTTATGGGCACCACCGATACCACCCACGGAATGTTCCATGCTAGCATTCCACATTTTTGGAGCGCGAAATGGTCTTCAGTTCAAGGTCACCATATCTTTCTCACCGATTCCCATCTATTATCTCGAGAACGGTAAACGACAGGGAAAAACATCCTGAATAAATATTGTGGTCCCAGTCAAACTACACATTTTATTTCAAATAAATTCCTTCCTAACTCCCATAGCTTAGGAGATATCCTGCGCAGACCATGTTTTCACACCCTACATATCATCACCACTAACCTGTCCTAACTCCACTGTAAAACACCAACTACCACCACCCTCATACCAATGTCCGTAATGGTTTGAAAATTGCCAATAAAATTATGAACTCCCTCTTTAAAACTCGAGAGGAAATTGGCATGAGTAACATTGGTACCATCACATTGGGTGTCTTTCAATTTCGTTGTATATTCCCCCTTCGATATTACGTTCTATATCTGTGAAATGGCCGCTCTATGGGTCCTTCCGGCGCTGAAGAAATCAGATGATCTTGAATTTCATACACTATAGTGCCTATAGGCAGTTAAATTGCTTTCCAAAGAGAGCGGGGGAGGGGGCGGGTGGGAGGGGGGGGGGGGGGGGATTTATCAGAGGGCCAATACATGGAACCTCATCAATTCGCCAATTCAATAGTGACTGGCACAAAATAAAAGTAATGCTCTATTGGCATACATGAGCATGTCCATTCTTTTGTCTTTATCAGTGCCTCTTGCATTTTTGTTGAGAGTGGAAACGCTTTATTCGGAAGATAGAGGGAATGGATGGGCTCCAACCCTCGTAATTCGATCAGGAGCCAATCATGGCCGGTAAGTGAGGGTTTAGCCGCTCTCTTTATATTCTAGGTCTTGTCCATCGTCTTATCGAGCCAAATGACGATTTCAGAATTGGAAATAGCCTATGTGCCGTGAGGACAATGGGTATGTGCCTTTTTAACCTGACAGTAGTCGCGCTATGGTACCAGCGTTCTTTAGGCGTGCGATGAGAGAATCTCTCGGATTCTGATTTGTGATGATCTCGGACGTTGCCGAGTTTCTCTTAATTGACCATTTCGAGAGAGGAAAAATTTCGATAGGCGATAGTCGATATTCAAACCTGGGACTCTCAATTTCACGTCGGATACTTTTTCAGGTAAGATGGTTTATAGAGACTTTCCATTCTCAAATTCGATGATTACCACCAGCCACGTTCTCTCGTCTCGTCTTCTCTCGTTGCGTCTTCTCTCGGTTCGTCATGTCTCGTTTCGTCTAGTCTCGTCTCGTCTTCTCTCGTCTCGTCCTTTCTCGTCTCGTTTTCTCTCGTCTCGTCCTCTCTCGTCTCGTCTCGCCTTCCCTCGTCTCGTCTCGTCTTCTCTCTTCTCGTCTTCTCTCGTCTCGTCTTCTCTCGTCTCGTCTTGTCTTCTCTCGTCTCGTATTTTCTCGTCTCGTCTTCTCTCGTCTCGTCTTCTCTCGTCTCGTCTTCTCTCGTCTCGTTTTCTCTCGTCTCGTCTTCTCTCGTCTCGTCTTCTCTCGTCTCGTCTTCTCTCGTCTCGTCTTCTCTCGTCTCGTCTTCTCTCGTCTCGTTTTCTCTCGTCTCGTATTTTCTCGTCTCGTCTTCTCTCGTCTCGTCTTCTCTCGTCTCGACTTCTCTCGTTTCGTCTTCCCTAGTCTCGTCTTGGTTTCTCTCGTCTCGTCTTCTCTCGTGTCACCTAACTTTGTCTCTCGCATTGTTTGTCTAGTCTCTTGCGGCAGCCAATAATAATATTCCGCATTTCTTGAAACTTTCCATTCTTTTCCGACTTCCAGCAGTCCCGAAATGAACAAAATTTCTGAAGCTTACAATTTATTGAAACTCGCACATTCAGCAAATTAATATTTCCCGCATAACCTCCGCTTTCTCGCTCGGTTACGTGCTTATACAATTTTTTTCCCACCATAAAATTAAGTCTTCTAAAACAATGAATTCAGGGAGCCAGTGGTGGAGAGGTTGTTAAAATTTTCGTATCATTTTTAAAACTCATCTCTTCATCTCCTCCTTTTTTTACTATGTGTCACACGAGTGGCTTTCTGCTTTAACACGTGTGTTACCGAAAAACAGCTACGCGTCATAAATTTTTTTGCGGTTGTATTATCTTGTACGGAAAAGGTGGCAAGTATCGTGTAACAAAATAGCGAGGCAGAATGATACGTACCCCTAGCTATATACCCCCAATGCTTTTCATTTCCGTAATATTTTTAAGTTTATCGTGTCACGTACAACAAATTTATACTCCAATAAAGCTTTTTTCGCTTTAGTTGGACGTAACATGGCAGAATGAAAAAAATTAGGAGACCAATGGCCTCACTGGCGGAAAACGAAAAAATGAAAAATTAAAAAAAAAACAGTCCATGATACACTGAAAATATCTTTAAAGTCATTTCCCGGGGAAAAAATTTGACGTGAACAATATAAACTCAGTAAAAAAGTTTGTTTAATGAAATATGAATGGGCTTTTTCCTCCATTTGGTCCATCAGAGTCTCTCCATTTTACGGCATTTGACGCTTCGTTACCACTTGCTCCGCCCCCCCCCAACCCACCCCCTTCCACCCCCCATCGCTTGTCAGTAATTAGATTTCGGGAGTTCTGCTGCTCGTAAAAATTTTGAAAATTTTGAAAGTTTTGAAAATTTTAAAATTTTTGAAAATTTTGAAAATTTTGAAAATTTTGAAAATTTTGAAAATTTTGAATATTTTGAAAATTTGGAAAACTGGACGAAAACTTTTTGGAGCATTGACAAATTTGACAAGTTTGAACATGAAAATCCTGACCATTTCAAAATTCGCAAATTTTGTAAAAATACGAGAGGGAAAAATTTGAAATGTATGGACCTACAATTTACATTACGCAAAATAAAACTGGAATTATTGAATTTGTCAAATTTTCCACTTAACTTTGTCAATGCCCCGGTCCACCCTTTTTTCCATGAGTATAGCCCTGCCCATTGGTCTGAGTGCGAACGGTAAAAATTTTCCCCTTTCCCCAACCAAAAGGACACGGTGAAGGAAGACAAGGTTGTGGTGGCAAAAAAAGGACTGTAATATGGATCTCCGTTTGAAATAAGCCCCTCCTTAACTTGTACCTAGTTTGTTGCTTCTGAATATTCAACGCAAGTTTTTTTTATTAGCCCCGCCACCCCCCTCCCCCTGCCCCACCCGCCGCCCCCACCCAACACCGCCTCGGCAACAACCGGTACATCTTTATTCATTGCCTTTCCAAAGATATAATTGAGTAATTATTTATAATATATCTCGAATATGCATGCTTCACTTCTCTGACTGAATAAATTACTGCTTACCACCCCTTCCACTCCACCCTCCACCCAACCTCTACAATCGCTAAACGTTGAGCTCTGCGAGTTTGCATTCTCGATTTCGAATCGGAGAAAATATAAAATTAGAAATTACCATGTTGAAAGTTTAATAAAGACTTAGGCTATAAATCTCTGAAAATATTGTGGTAATCGAAGTAGATTATTACTTCGTTGAGATCGATTTCATATGAGTTGCGTAGGAACATTTTTTAACATTTTTTACTACTAGGTAGAGTGTGAACTTGAGTCAAGCAAAATGTCGACTTGAGTCAAGGGAAGTGACGGTTCAAGTCGAGTTGAGTCAAGTAGAGTTTGGACTCAGGTCAAATGAAGTTTTCAGGTGAGTCAAGTGAAGTATCCATTTGGGTCAAGTATAGTATGGACTTAACTCAACTGGAGTATCGACCTGAGTCAAGTAGAGTTTGGATTTAGGTCAAGTGAAGTGTGTACGTGAGTCAAGTGAAGCGTCCACTGGAGTCAAGTAGAGTATTGACTCAACTCAAGTGGAGTATCGACTTGAGTCAAGTATAGTTTGGATTCGGGTCAAGTGAAGTTTGCAGGTGAGTCAAGTGAAGCGTCTACTTGAGTCACGTAGAGTATTGACTTGAGTCAAGTGGCGTTTTTACTTGCATCAAGTAACTTGAGTCAAACGAAACCACCACTTGAGTCAAGTCGAGTATCGACTTGACTCAAGCATAGTGTCGACTTGAGTCAAGCTTAGCCTCGGCTTGACTCAACTGAAGTGTTGACTTAAGTCAAGTAGAGTGTCGATTTGAGTCAAGTAGAGTATCGATTTGACTTGAAGAAAGTGCTGACTTGAGTGGGCGTGAGTCAAGTTTAGGGTCTTCTTGATGGAAGTACTGTCCACTTGAGTCAAGTGGATAATTCGATAACTCATACATCATTCATGTCAAGTTCATGTACTCAATTGAAGCAAGAAGAAAATGATGCTAAGTGTGTGCTGTAATCTTTTTTCTCGCCATTTTTCGCCACCCATTTTTCCAGTTGTAATTAATCATAAATAATGAAACTTACACAGTGATAATAGGAAAAGTTGTGAAATAAATTTGGCACCTTGAAATTATCGTCTCCTCAATCACGCCACTCGTTATAAAGTTGAAACCGTGGAGATACTTGCCAACTGGCTTTCAAAAGTTTATACTTCTGTCAATAATTGACCCATATCCACGTTGTAATTGTTTTCAGCTGCCAACTCAATACCCACTTGCCATTAGGGTTTGAAAAAGAGCAATTTAGGGAGGAAAAAAATGATATTACCCATCGCAAAAAATGAAAATTACCGAAAAATCGCATTGAAAAAAAAGAATAATTAAGAATAATTTCGAGAATTGTGTATATAGGCAATGAATATATAGCTCATATAATAAAATCAGGGAGACGAAGAAAAGAAGGATTTTATAGTGCAACCAGTGGCGATAAATAGTTCAATGTTGATGGTATGGAATGAGAGGGGGAAGAAGGGAAAAAGGTGCTGAGGACCTGAGGATTTTAGTGCCACTCGGTGGATATGAAAGGCCTTAACTGCTCAACAACACGCGAGCACCCATTTTACCCTACACAAATATGAAACAATGCAGTACATGCTGAAAATTCCAAACGTTCACAATTTTTTACACCCATCACCACATACCGTATATTCGTTTTCACACACTTGCTGTCACATTCTGATTTATCATCTCCGTGATTTTCACAGTCGGTATATCACGCGCCTTGAGTCGGGATAATACCGCTTGTTTCGTTCCCATCGTCATTTTAATTTCAGGCAATAGTGGACAATAATTTGCCAAATTTTTGTCAATTCTCCAAAATTTTTCTAACCATTTTTGACAAATGTTTGCAACATTATGTTAGAAAAAAAAATTTTGTTATTCTTCAGATGCCTTCGACTTTTTTAAATTTATGGTTTCAAAAATTCCCGCCATTTTTTGACCTTTCAAAAAATATTGCTATTAATCGTTAGTGCTTACCCCGTGAAACCTTTCCTTCGTCCCTTTGATTTTATTACACAAGAGCAAGTAGTAATTGCTAGGCCGCTCGCCGCGCACGGTAGCTGAAGCGATTTTTAACTGTCAATAATAATATGCATGTGGGCAAACGAACGAGTTAGATATCTGTGGAATAGCTCGGGGCGATCAGTTGATATTTTCGCTGGATCGGGCTCGTTCAAGCTTGGGAAAAATACTGCACTAAAATATCCAAAGCCATTACCCATGATTGAAGCCACAACTACCGCTGCATAATTATGGAGAAAGTCTTTGGTGATAATTTTCCTATTTTCCGGGGCATGGTGAAACGACGTGTATTCAATTGGTATAACTGGTGGGCATGATACTTCTCATTTTATGATTCACATTCGCAACTATTCATTTTTGACCAATTTAATTGATTAATTAATCCGTGAGAGGTCACGCCGCTCATCTGATCTTTGACGGACGCTAAGGAATTTTGAAATGTGCGTGAGTGTGCGTATGTGTATATATGTGTGCGGGTCGGTTAGTATATGGGTGGATGAGTAGGTAGGTAGATGGGTGGGTGGATGGGTCGGTGGATGGGTGGGTGGATCGGTAGGTGAGTAGGTGGGTGGGTAGGTAGGTAGGTAGGTGGGTTGGTAGGTAGGTAGGTAGGTAGGTGGATGGATGGGTAGATAGGTAGGTGGGTGGATCGGTAGATAGGTAGATGGGGGGATGGATGGGTAGGTGGGTGCGTGGATGAATGGGTGGATGGGTAGGTGAGTGGGTGGGTGGGTGGGTGGGTGGGTGGGTGGGTGGGTGGGTGGGTGGGTAGGTGAGTAGGTGGGTGGGTGGATGGGGAGGTCGCTGGGTGTGTGGGTGGGCGTGTGTGTGCGTGTGTGTCAGCGTAGAAAACTGACGAGATCCCCAAAGTTCCTCCACTTTCTCTGAATTCACCATGTCTCTTCTTTTTTTTTTGTAAATCCAAACCACTTCGTCGGCATATTTAATTCTTTTTATTGGCAAGCATTATGGAATGACAGTGGGAGCTCGGATGAAATTTGTGATATACGTGTCGTGTACATTATGTCAGGATTTAAATAAAAATTCCCTGATTTACACTGACCATTGTTAATGGCCAACCGTTGGAATATCTGTTGTCAACCACCCACCCACCCCACCAGACCCCACTGAGTTGCGTTCTCGAAGGATACACTCCAAACACCGGTGGGTCAACAACATCAGATAATCTTTAACAAGTGGAACTTTGTGTTTATCGTGTTATCCCCGAGCTGTCGAGTTTTCGAAGTGAGGGGTTTAATGAAAACAAGATAAATACTGAATTTGTGAATTAAGGTATGCTCAGTAGTCATTGCATCGAGATCTATAAAACTCTTGGATTTTTTAGTGATGGTGGTCAGACTCAAGACAAGTTTGAGATTTTCCATGACCCCTTGGATCATTTTGGGACATTTTTGGGAGGACGTATGTGTGTGTGTGTGTGTGTGTGCGCGTTTTTTATATTGGCTTTTTTCTTTGGAAGCAACCTGTATTTCAAAATTAGCTCCTCCCATTTGAATATTAGTTGCAAATTGTAGAAACGTAATTATTTCAGATACATATAATATCTATAATTGCAATGCTACTTTTACCACTTGCTACAGTACGAATAGCAAGTTTATGAATTAAGGGTTATTAATGGCAACTTAATTATACATTTATCCAATTCTTGTTTTTTTTTCAAATAACAAGCGACATCCCACTTCCATGTGAGACGCTTGCTTTTGCTTATACCATCTGAATATTAATTAGAAATCACCTCAGAGTAATTTTCACCGGCGTACTGTAATTGCAATGGGATTTTTAACACCGGCGAGTTATGGTAACTGGTCAACAGATGACGCGATAAAATCAACGACAGTTTACAGCTCTGATTGTTATGCGTATTGCGACCTCCTTTTTTTTCAAATTTCACATTTTCGTTTCGAGAGTTATTGAACATTTTCGCTTTTTTGATTTTTTTTTATTCTTTCACTTTTGAAATTTTGGAAATTTTGGAAATTTTGGAAATTTTGGAATTTTTTGAAATTTTTGAAATTTTTGAAATTTTTGAAATTTTTGAAATTTTTAAAATTTTTGAAATTTTTGAAATTTTTGAAATTTTTGAAATTTTTGAAATTTTTGAAATTTTTGAAATTTTTAAAATTTTTGAAATTTTTGAAATTTTTGAAATTTTTGAAATTTTTGAAATTTTTGAAATTTTTGAAATTTTTGAAATTTTTGAAATTTTTGAAATTTTTGGAATTTTTGAAATTTTTGAAATTTTTGGAATTTTTGGGATTCTTTCACAATTTTGCTTGCAACAAACGAGCAATAAAAATCTGCCCAATTGATTTTCTCCCCGACATACGTTGGCCGCAATCACTCAATCCTAAAGATGGCGGATATGTCCGCATACGACAATTTACCCCAAATTTAATAACGAAATTTCGTGCCCGTCAAACCAAAACCCGCCGATCGGGCCAAGCCCATCAGCTTGTAAATGTTGAACGTGACGGCCCATACAAATGCTTACTTTACCTCAAAGTAATACAGCTTGCTCAAAAAAAAAAAGAAAAAAAACCAAGGAAGCCTCCTTCACAGCGTTGAATATTGAAAATAAATCGATAACTTAATTAAAGCCCAGGTAGCTGCTGGTGCTGGTGATGTGAGCCTGTTAATCAATTCAACAGCCAACTTTGCATTATGGGGCCGAAATAGGCATAACAATCGATGGTTATAAACTATCAGTGATTTCATTAACTTATCTGCTTACCAGGTGCGTGCGTGACTCGCCGATGTTGAAAGTACCATTGCAATTACAAGCCGCCTGAGAAACTGTCTTCCAGGTGAATTCTAATTAATATTCCCTAACACTATCGAAGTAACGCTCACCTTTGATTCGTATGATTTTTTCTGAGGAATTCTGTGAGGAAAAAAACGACTTCCGTGATTTCCATACCCTCAAAATTTATGCAACAAGTGGCCCGGACCTTCCTTTCAGAAACCAAGGCTGGACATTTTTCAGAAGCCTGTTTCAAGTATTCATCAGCAGCATATGTCAAAAAACGGAATTTCATCAATGAAGTTATCTATCATCAACTCTTGTATTTAACATCACACCAATTTTTTCTGTGCTCATTCCAGGTGATGTCCACACAGCATGAATACCTTCGATAAAGAGAAACCTTGATGCACAATTCAAGGTGAATACCTGAGCGGCCAACGAGTTTGAAAATGAAGCCCGAAGGGTCCCCATCCACGAGAATCAACTGGAGCTGATTGTAAGTTATATGCGACGCGTCTGCTTTATATCCTACCCAATGCCAACTTTCTGCACTCGTAAAGCTGCCCTCACCACAAGCCACACACTTCCCTTTCGTCCCTGCACTGCAACTCCTGTCCACCAAAACTATAGCATTCCCCTCCGGTTTTTGAACTGGACAAAAGTGCGTGTTTTCAATTCCAAATCACACTTGTTTATTTTCAGCAGTCGCCGCCGTTCTAGAATCGGGAGTGATGGGCTAGCAGCAGCCAACTGACACTAACATTCCTTGACTGGAGCTCAGTGAGAAACACCATCTAATAGATGACGATCTGCACTCAACATCAAAATTGCCAAAGCGGGGCATCCAAACGGCACACCCTAATGTGCATAATTGTTGAAGATTATGTTTAAATAACGAATAATAATAATCAATAATGAAAAACGGTTTATTATGAATGAGCGAAGTATGGAGAAGTAAGTTTTACTCTTACAGTCCCGACCAAGTCGCTAAAACCAACTAACTAATCTAAAAAGTCCAGTTTGTGACAAACGCCGAAAGAAGATGGTTGTCTACTTGACCTGAGTTATAAAGATCATCCGTTGGCATTACTTCCTCAATCATAAAAATTGATAGATGAATATCTGCTAATCAGCCGTGCTCCTCTAACCGTGATGGTCCAGCGATATTCCCCCAATACCGCAAACTCGAATTCATTCGTCCTTCCCTCGCAATGACCAGGACTCGTCCACGTCATCATGGCTCCTAACGGTGAAGCACGAAGTGAAGCAACGATGTGTTGTTCTTCCGGTTCAGCGGCACTTCCTCGGCCAACCAGCGCCAAGTTTTCGGGTGGGATTTGAGGAGTCTTGGTGTTGGGTGTTACGGGAATCCTTCGGGTCGCTGGTTCATGGGTATAATCTGGAAGGGCCGGTTCCCGACGCTCGAACCAAGGGAAATTCAAACTAGGATATAGACAAGACAATGACGACAAATGAGAGGATACGATAGCGTGGGAGAGTTGGAGGAGCCAAGCGACGGAATACTAGAGTGGAAGAGGGATGAGGGAGATAATATATAAGAAGAAATAGCCAACACCAAGAACAAGCAGGGAAGTATATCCAGGAAAGGTGAGGAAGAATAGATAGAATAGAACTCTGTCTGTACACAAGCAGAAAAGTTCGGTGAAAAATGAGGTCGTGCGAAAAATGAGGTGGGGCTTCAAAACGTGGGAATAGTTTATTACAACACACATACACACATACCTGCAAATCCACACACACATACCTACACCAACACATACACACAGATGCCTACACACCCGCACACGCACACATACATGCCTACACATCCACATACACACCTACGCTTCCACACACGTACACACACACACACACATATATAGTTGTATATATCACAAAAAATTTGAGAATTGGAAGGCGTGTACAAATTCATGAAAAATAATTTTCCGTTGAAAATTCGTGAAGATGTCTGTAATTTTCATTAATGCATTTTCTTCATCAAGAACTATAAAAAGTTAAAACGAGAACGGGATAGACGGTATAGGACAGTATGTCTAGGATAGAGGGAGTTAACTTATAATAACAAAAGTTGCTGGAGAGTCCGGCGACTGGTCAGTGGCTGGAAGGGCCGTTTCGCTGGACAAGGAGGGTCTGAGGGATGGGTCGTCGCCAAGTGTCTAGGAAATGGTACGTCAACTACGAAAACCATGGCAAGACGCCTTGTGGATCTCACCAACACACTTGCCCTGTTGGCGGACCCTAACCCCACCTCCCCTCAATTTGAAAACCTAGCTACTCCCTGCTTTGCTCGATAAACTAGCCATCGCTCGAACCTCCTCCAACTTTGGTGCAAATCCAGAATTTATAACTTTAATGGAAAACGTGGGTGGTGTGCTGTATCTATCTTGGCGAGGTAGGCAGCGATGAACCGCAAGCAAACTAACAAAGTCATTGACAAGAGTTAACAGTCAAAATTGCATTGATGCACAGCATTTCAAGTATCCCGAATGGTCGAACGATATTCATCGAGATACATTAATTATTGACTATGTGGTGAGTTGATAAATATTTATCACGTGGTTTTTGGAGGGGTGGAGGGCTCGCAGACGACCATTATGGGATATTTGAAATTGTTGCTCGTACGGTTAGCATATTTGTCAATTAACGTGATTCCCTGATTTTGTAGGAGATATTATAATTTTTGTTAAATTGAGTTTTTTCACTGTTTTGAAAATTTTTGAAAATTAGTTAATCAATCTTCACAATTTTTCAAAATTGAAAAAAATTGTTTTTTTTTGTTTTTTGGGATTTGTGAAAGATTTTGGAATTTGAAAAAAGACTTTGAAAAATTTACAAAATCTTTGAAGTGCAATTTCAAAGAGGGATTTTGAAGCGGAACTGACATGGGGGGGGGGCGGGCGGGGGGGGGGGTACCACATACGGGTATACCGGACTTCATGCAGCTTCCGGATATAGCTCATCTTGTACGGTATAAAGTTCGTTTGATTGCTCAGTAAATAAGGAACACCGTAAACCATTATCCAATGGACAATTAACGTGCGCATGTAACATACCCCACGCGAATATTCTGAGATTGCCAATGTGATTTTCTGTTGTACTGCCTGAAGGATATCGTTAAGTGACAATTGGAGGCGTCGGCCTGAAATACTATCTTGGGGTCTAACGAGATTGAACCCATAATTTTCAGTCATTTTTTTCGACACAATGCAATAATATTAAATTGATATCGGTGAACTTTGATGTCTTCCCGAACGTGTAGTCATCATTGCAGTATCCATGCACAGAGCCCATGAAAATGTCTGTTTTTTTTTTTATCAAGTTTGTTATCAGTTACCAATGTTATTTTGGTGCACTACCAAGGTGGTTGATTTGCAATTAAATGATTCGTCGATAATTTTTTGGAAAATTTTGAGATTTTTGAAGGTTTTGAAATTTTGGAAATTTTGGAAATTTTGGAAATTTTGGAAATTTTGGAAATTTCGGAAATTTTGGAAATTTCGGAAATTTTGGAAATTTTGAAAATTTGGAAATTTTTAAAATCTTTGAAATTTTGGAAATCTTGGAAATTTTTGAAATTTTGTAAATTTTTAAAATTTATGAAATTTTCGAAATTTTTGAAATTTTTGAAATTTTTAAGATTATTGAAATTTTTGAAATTTTGGAAATTTTTCAATTTTTTTTTAATTTTGGAAATTTTGGAAATTTTGGAAATTTTGGAAATTTTGGAAATATTGGCAATTATTGGAAATTATTTCTCTTCCAACATTTTATTATGTCTCACGACGTTTTTGACCATTTTACTGTGTGTGTGTATGTGTGTGTGTTCTTGAAAGAAAAACTAAAAAATAGCCCACCCCCTGTACACGCGCACGCACCGTCACTCGCAGGTACACGCACACATATCATATCTGTATATACGTATATATATATATCTATATATACAATCTCGTCAAACCACACCCACGTGCACACACGCCCACCTACACACTTTGAAAATCTCGGTTGATATGTACCAATCTAGAAATGTTGAAATTCCCAGAAACGTCAGAGTTTATTCATAAAAATAGATCCCATCACCTGAACTTATTTTGGCTGCATATGAACGAAAGCATAAAGTAAGGGAATCGATGAGGGTCCAATCTTCAGCGCGGTGTGACACCCTATTATAAATGGCTATTGGATCGCGCCATAATCCAACTTTAGCCGCAGGTGATTTAAATACTGGATACCATCTAATTGATAGATAGGAACAAATTGAATTAATTACATAAAAAGTCAGTAACGATAAATACGCCATAACACTGGCTACTTTGGAACAAGCCAAGATTGGTCATCTGCATGAAATAACGATATATATTATCGTTTTTCGTATCAAAATGCAATTAACACATTAAATATGCAATTGAGGGCGCTTTTTAATGACCGCTTGGAACTTGATCTCAAGAGAAATGAGAGCGCGGTGAAATTGACATACGGTCTTCAATTTTTTTTTAAAACTTAAAATTTTTTTGCTTCCAAAAATTTTTGGTTTTTTTATTGAAATGCCAACGATTTACAAAAAATAATTTTTCAATATATCTCCACGTTTCGTGACATTTCTGACGATTTTAGACCATTTTTAACAAGCTGTGTGTGTGTGCTCGAAATTTGAAAAAAAAAATTAATTCCAAGTTTTCCGGAAATGTTGACAACCAGAAATTACACACACACACACACACATCATTTCCAATGCATCTCGGCATTTCATTTCTATCGAAATAGGTTGGGCGGCGCAGTGCTCACCATGCGAGTGATGACGCGAAATCACGCGAAAAATAATGCAAACTATCTTCACCAAACCGGCGGATAATTGTGAATCGGTATTTTTATTTTTGTTCACCGCGTGGGCTTGGCCTTGTTGGACAGCTCTTCGGCCCATATGTCACTCGTACCTGCAAAATTACCCTCGGGCATTTTTACACCGGTTATAATGTCTCCAGTCACACTGTTATTACACCATGATATCCGAATAACGTTGCCGGACATTTGCGCATAATTAAGTGGCTTCTGGCATTTTATTTTTCCACGACCGGTCTTTTTTCCCACCGTCAATTCTGGGATATAATACCCATTACTTGGCTCAAGTACAGCGTAATCATCCACTCCTGTTGGTTGATAGGCGATCGGCTACTGGGCGTGGATTAAATCTGCCGGAGAGCCGTTAAAAATTTGTTATCGAATGATAAAGTGGAGGATTGACGTCAGGCGGCAAGGCATTATCGTGTCACAGTATTGCACTTTTGTTATTTGCTTTTGACAATATTATATAAAAAAAAATTTTCTCCACCTAACTACACTGAACTGGCCACCTAATCAACCTAACCTGAATTTAATTTTTACCACACCATGAAACCCAATCGCATTACTTAAAATTCACCATAAATTACGTCAAGCGCAATAATTTAAACTAAACTTCATCCCATAATTATAACAATTTGCCAAAAGTAAAAAAAAAAATGCGGTTTCATGATAATTATTCCAAGATTTTCTAGCACTATAATCATCCACTTGTGGTCTGATAACCCCTTGATAATTAGTAGGCGTGTATAAATCTGCCACAGAAAAATGTGTTATCGACCAACAGCGCAGTTCATTATCTCGTCGAAAAGTTATTTTGACATTTACCAGCTCCTAAAAATCCACATACCGCAGATTCTCACTTTCCCACCGATTGTTTGAAAATTAACAGCTGCCGAAAAGTCATTATGAGCCGAACGCCACGATGAATGCGCTGAAAATAATTTATTTATTGGTTCGTGACAATTCGCGAGTTGTTCACGTCATTAAGACGACAATTAAAAATCCTCGACGTAATAAAATTGCGCATTAACGTAATGAATGGCTGGACCCGGCTCATCACCTCAGACCCCACGTACATTCGTGAAACATGGTCTGTTATATTTATGACAAAACCACTGTTGGGAACCAGTCCAACTGAAATTCTCCAATGCCTTGAAGATGCCTTCTCCCTATTCAAACTGTCCATTTACGGACCACTGAATCCGTCATCAGTCACGTGATGGCTCCGTTATTCTTGCCACAATTATGGCGATTAATTGAATGCGGAAAAATCAACACATTTCCAAGTCTCTCTAATCATTCTCGCGCATTTTTAACAAAATGTCTGTATGTATGTGTGTATGTGTGTTTACGCGTACGTATGTACCCACGATTTTTGGAGAACGATTTCTTGCAAACGAATCACCCGATTCGATCATTTTTTTTAATCGATGCGTCTCCACGCAACTGAGACCTGATTAGATTGTGAAGGAAATTCATGCACTAGTTTCCGGTTTTTTTTTAAACATGAAGCATGAAAATCGCCAAAAGTTTTAATCAATCATTATTTACGAAGGAAAGTTGTGATCAAGCTAATCAATGTCGCAATTGGAGTCTCTCGGCGTACCTTAGCTTCGATCAAAATTTGACTCACTTTCATGTAGTGAATTATTAGTTATTGGTTGATTTTGAGTGGCGCGAAATTTTAATGACTATTCAAACTTTTATATTCGGTCTAGATCCGAAGTTGTCCGACTACCACCGGCGCATGCGTGTTTGCCCGCATTTGCACAGGAGAGTCTGAATGCGCGATGCGCAGTGTGATTGGTCAGTGCGTCACGTGACATAGTCGCAGGTGGCGACACCTGTTGTATTCCAGTATTCAAAATTTCATGATTCCTATTTTATCTGACACCAATCTTTGAACATTTAATTGACGTGTCGGAAGATCTAGGAATGGGAAACAGACTACAAAATTTTAGGGAATGGCAGTGATAAGACCATAGCGTGACCATCCAAGAGTCCAAATGGTATATAAGAGCGGAAGCTGCATGGACCACGAATTGCAAATTCATATAGACGCTGGACCAGCCCAGAAAACAGACATTTCCGAATTTAGACGGAAAACATTTAGTCCTCCGACATTCGAGTGTGTTCCACAAATGGGCCGCTCCCCCTAATTAGCACGCCCCGGCTCGTTTCCATTCGCTCGTTTTCTTTTCTCTATTCTTGCGCATAAACGCCGAAAATCTAAATACTCTTCACCTCAAAAACGCGCGATGCTTTCATCCGTACGCATTTACCCGCGCTACGATAAATCAAATTTAATCGCAGACGTGAAAGAATTTTCTGCGGCTATTTTTAGCATAACGAGTGGAACATTTTCACATGTGACCTTGAAATAGTCAGATTGAATGACAGAGATCTGGGTTAACTCAGTTCTCTGCAGTAAAGAGGAGGGACCGCACAAAACATCGATATATATCGAACCTATCGAACGGCATAAGACCGAAACCGCCGCGCCACCAGCCGCCACCGCGGAAAAAGGCACTGCGCATGCGCAGCACGCACCACTTGTAGACATAGAAAGTTGTGAACCAATTCGAGTGTCGTTCCATTCACTAAAATTTAATTTTGTATTTTTTGTATTTTGTATTTTGTAACTTTTTGACGATTTTTTTGGATGCTGGGTACAGAGCAAGGCGTTCGCGTCCGAGAAAAAATCGTCTAAAAAATGGTTTAAAATGGCGCTCAATAATTTAAATCCTGCAGATCCCATGAAAAATAGATTTTGTAGGCAAATCAATAACATCTCCAATTTTTAAACATGCAATGATTCAAATGGCCTACATGTACTCATACCCCCCCCCCCCCAACCTCTGAAATATGGAAATCACTAAACAATCAGGGGGGGGGGGGAGAACGGGGGGGGGGCTGCTAGTGCGCCAAAAAGAGATTTTTTTACGTTTACACGAAACGAGTTAAACATTGATTTAGCAATGTGTTGACACAAAAGTCAAAGGGCACCTGCAAACAGCAGCGTTCCATCATGCATTGGTTGATTTTGTCGTCCGTGTTTGGAGATCTCTTAGGAGACAACAACATGGGCAGGTACTCATCACAGTCTTCTTCTACACTGTGACTATTCGGGAAGCTTAATGAGAAAGTCATCGGACTTAATTGCCAATTACCGCAATTACTTCGAGGCATCATTTCAAATCCTTGAAATCAGATGATGGTGCATATGGCGGGAAATTCAAAATGGCGACGCAAGGTCTTCCACTTCGTCCTCCAATTTTTTAGTAATACATTTTTTTATTGAAGTTAATTATGTGCATAAATTATGACGCATAACCTGTCGTTCATTCCCGGTTCATTAAACAGTCCCTTGAAAATAAACCCATGAGAATATCAAACCGCCTGATTCCCCGGGCTAATGCTCCAAAGTAACGAGCCACTGAAGCACCCAATGAGAATCTGATACCAGGGTTGCCATATCTTCTATTTCAAAGTAGTTCCATGATGCTGCGGGAGGTTCCATATGAGAATGAAAATATGAATATAGAAAAATAATTATTTTCTGACTGTGCAATTCTAATCATGAATTAATCCGTCGGGAAAAAATGGTAATATTCTAAATTAAGGAGAGTTGTTCCTCGGGGAACTGGCTGAAGTAGACGGCCACTTGAAAGTGGTTGGCACATCGCGAACAGCGGGTGAACGCGGACAACCCTCGATAGATCGCCCCGTCCGGAACCCCCGTTGGATATTCTCCGAAGAATCTCTACTGGTGAAAGATTTTCCGTGAATAATTTTTCAGGGAACATCACTCCGGTTACAGCCACCATGATTCAGTGGTGACCTTGGCTTAATTGTATGTTCATTCGCTTGTAAGTAAATATAGAACAATATTTAGTGTGTCTTTTTGTGCGTCAGTGTGTGTATGTGTGTTTGTGTGAGTAGGTGGGTGGATGAGTAGGGGGGTGGGTGGGTGTTTGGGCGGGTCGGTTGGTGAGTGGGTGGGTGGATGGGTGTTTGTGTCGGTGAGTGGGTGGGTCGATGCATGTTTGGGTGGGTGGGTGGGTGGATGGCTGCTTGGGTGGGTGGGTGGCTAGCTACTTGGGTGAGTGGGTGCTTGAGTACTATTACTTGGGTGAGTGGGTGGGTACTTGGGTGGGTGGGTGGGTGGCCACTTGGGTGGGTGGGTGGGTACTTGGGTAGCTGGGTGGCCACTTCGGTGGGTGGGTGAGTGGGTGGCCACTTGGGTGAGTGGGTGGGTACTTAGGTGGGTGGGTGGGTACTTAGGTGGGTGGGTGTCTGCATGTGACCCGAATTGGGGAAATCTTAAAAATGTCAAAATTGTGAAAATCTAAAAAACCAGTAAAAAAGTTTCGATACCCGGCTAAAAGCAATGTCGCAACTCTGTCTGATATTCCATACACTTAAGCTATTCCCGTTAAATTGTGACAGTATGCGGCTCGCAGACTGCATGGTACACCCGTAAAAGTCAAATTTAGTTTCAATGAAGATAGGAAAAAAATCACGCCGGATGGCCATGGGGTTTTCAGTAATTAAACTTCACCCTGATTACCAGACGTCGTTTTGTTGGTGTAAAAGTTAGTAAGAAACATTGGGGAATGTGCGTACGGGGCAAATGCGAATCATCACTCGTTGTTTTGCTGATCATCAGGTCCAACAATGTATAATGAAGAATTATCGCTGCATAAGCTGAAGGGAAAATAGTCAGCACTCGTTAGTGATCGTAAAAATCATCATCATACTTAAATATATGCAAATGAGCGAATTTCAAGAATGCTCCGTCAGAATGAAGGATAACGTCGTTCATTACTGATGGATTTTATTTTTTGTAATTACGGAAATGGGTGGCGGGGATTGATTATTTCAAGCTTCCCTACATCGGGACCCGAATCAAGAAAAGAAGAACATGTCAAAAAATTTTCGATTTTTAAAATTTGAAAATGTTCGAAAATTCGATAATTTCAGAACATGGAAAAATTTGAAAAAAAAAATAAATAAATAAAATAGAGCCCATCGAAAAGGAGCGGCACGTGTATGTGTCTCAGATGCCTCGGGATGAAATGTTAAGCGCGGCCTGCGTGTCTCGGTTTCGCGCCCGCGCGAGGTTGACGTCTGCATGGCCCAGTCTTTCAATCGTGTGTGGCCACCGCGAGTTGGACTTTAGCGGGGTGTATCAACGCCATCAGCAGCCCTTCTCTCTTTTTATCCCATTTTTGCCGCACACTTTCATTCCTTTTTCCCGTCTTTTTTCCCCGTCCACCGTAGACGTATTAGGGGCAGTATTTTAGCGGTACTTTTAATTTCGCCACGATCGTAAACATTTCGACGGACGCACAAACACACACATACACACATGGGCCGCGAGTAGAAGGGAAGAAAACAGGCGTAACGAAATCCAAAGGGGGTTTATATTTGCATATTTTAATGAGCCACTGGGACACCACAGCCTCGAGGTGAATTGCAGAGTAACTGAGTAGCATTAGAGCTACATTGCCTCGAGCTGACTTTTGGCTTTCTCAAGTGTGTGTTAATAATGGGGAGCTCATGGTGATAATAAACATTAACTACTCAAATTCCAAATTTCAGGATTAATGGGTATATTGGGTGGGGCATGTCAATCTCTGGGAAGGGCGCTACATGACATAAAAAAAAATTGACCATGGAATGTTTTTTTATGTTATGATTTGGCGGGAAAATACAATTTTTCGAAATTTCAAAAACAAAAATTGAAAATTGGAAAAAAGTGGAAAATTCCAAAAAGTGAAAAAACGTAAAAAATGTCAGGAATTTCACAAATTTCAAGATTAAAAAAAATTGCTCCAAATATCGGCTAAACTATTCTCTTTTGAAATCTCATCGAGGACTGAGAATTCACAGTGGCCCAAAACGCAAATCCGATTGGCTCATGAATATTAAGTTCGGTCCGCAATTATTATCTGGGTTATAAATCGGGGTGACTTGCTGCCTGGGCGACCTTCTCGGGTGCTACCTGCCTCCTCCTCCTCCTCCTGCCCCCCCCCCCCTGCTAATACTCCTTTACAGTTTCTATACACTGGAACTCGCATAAACACTCATCATCTCTGCGTCGTCCAATATCTCAAAATCTAAATGACATAAAAAATTCTCTAAAAACTTTTCGTGTAGAATTTGGTTTGCTCTACGAAAAACTATATGCAGACTGCACTATCTTCCGCAGATTGTGAGATGGTTGATGATAATTCGTGAGGACTTCTGGAATCGTGTTCATGAATTACTACGCTTCACCTTTTGTGTGTGGGTGTGTGAATGGGTGGGTGGGTGGTTGAGGCGGTGGGTGGTTGAGTGGGTGGGGGATTGAGTGGGTGGGGGTTGAGTGGGTGGGGGTGCGAGTGAGTGAGTGTGTGAGTGGGTGGGTCGGTGGGTGGGTGGGTGAGTGGGTGTGTGAGTGGGTGGGTGGATGTGTGAGTCGGTGGGTGGGTAAGTATGTGAATGGATGTGTGTGAACATCTTCTCTATCTGTGTATATAATCAGGCGATTGGGATGACATCAAGAGTGTGAGAAATTAAAAGAGGTGGCCTGCGCACGGATACGCAACACTACCGATCACTCCCAAGTGTTAATTACTAATCTCCCCGCTACTAATTATAATTAACGCCCCCATGAATGCGACGGTACGACCATCCAGGTTTTTTGCACTCGGCGATAAAGAAAAGAGGAGAATTTTGCAGTGTTTACACCTCTGTATTGCATTCGTGAGTAATGCGTTCTGTGGGTGATAATTAATTTATAACGAATCATCATTTTATTAAGCAATACATGCTTTTTAATCCTCGCTATCTGTTCTAATTTTTTTCGTTTTTAAACTTATTTTAAATTTCCCAAAAAAATTTTGAAAATTTTGTTTTGGAACTTACTAACTTGGAAAAATATTTTTTCGGTCCTAGAAATTGTAGTTTTTGCTATCGCACTGTCTCTCCGAAATTCCTGTTGCCTAGGTGCTGAACTGGAGAAATATTATTCTAGGTTCGCCATGGACAACTCATCACTATCCCACGGGCGCTTGCCATCCTCCACTGTCCGCGGGATGGCAATGTAGCAGGAAGTCGAGGATGATTTGCTTTGCGTTAATGGCCGGAGAATGTACTACTTTTGGGTATTCCATCTTCCTCTGCCACGAGCTAGATTACCATCCGCGGCTCAGCCGCGGATGGCATGCACGCGATGGGGGCCCGGAAATGAACTGTTTCGTAAAAAATCGTCGTCACCGGATACACACCTCATTTTTCCTTAATTCTTCAGAGCATGCATCCATCATTAGACATAAAGCGGGTTTCTCGTAGACTTAATTTTTTAGGGCGCGTTTTGGGTTGGAATGTACGAGCTCTCCATATTTTGGGGGTTGTGAAATTTTTACGAGGTTGAAGGTGATTGACGAGTGTCTCGGGGGTTTTGCAGAATAGAATAGGGAGGAATAGAGTGTTTCTATCACGTTCTATATTTATGATGAGTGTAACCCAAATCACGATGTTGCTGACATTTTTGGAGCAGTGGAGATAAGGAAAAAATATGAGCGTCTGGTAACCTTTGAAGATCTGGAAAAATTCTGATTCAGCTTTTATTGATACTGACATTTGTTCATTTTTTTCGTAGATCTCATTGAAAAATTGAAATTTCAGAAAACTTTTGGATGGCATAAAATTGTAAGTGTTGAAAAATCCTTTGAAAAATGTCAAAAATTTGAGGAAATCAAAGATTTCCAAAAACAAAATTTTTTTTTTTTTAAACTGAACAAAAAAAAACAAATTCTCAAAAAAATTCAAAAAATTTCAAAAAACTTCAAAAAATTTCAAAAAATTTCAAAAAACGTCAAAATATTTCAAAAATGTTCAAAACTCTTTCTGAAAGCTTCAAGAATTTTAAGAATGGTATAAATTTTCCAAATCACGGCGATATAAAAAAAATTACAACTTGAATAAATTGATTCAGAAGGTTTGTGCTTAGATCTCCCGCAGTCGCGAATAAGCGACGCCTAATGTCTTCACCAGGCCCCGGTACTTGTCAGTCATACCCAAGAAAATTGTTGAGTAAATGCAGAAAGAGTTAGTTTTCTCGGAATGTATTCCCCACGCAATAAGCGGAATAAGTAAGTCCTCGCCCAACCCTCCACCTTCGACGTATACGATTACACGAAGATATATTTGCGAGCATAAAATTGCATATACCGACTGAAATACATAAACATTTCCCGCATAACGGCAACATAAGTATGCTTGAGTGACATTAATTGCGCATAATTTTCTTACCCGCCAAGGGCAAGTTGAGTATTCAACTGCGTATCACCAGTTTTCGGCTCTTTCGTTTTCAAATCAAATTGCGTATGTATGGGGCGCATCATCTGAATTTTTTTACCACTCGCATACAGAATGAGTTGCTCGGATTTACAGATGACAATGCACGCGTTTTCTCCAAATATGCAGTTAGGGGGCAGGTATGGGTAGACGAATGACGAGACATTTTGAATTTTACGAGAGATGAACATGAAACGACGCTTGATAGCGTATTAACGAACTTGTTACATGGACCACAACTTCGTTTCATTTAACAATTGTAGGAATTATTCCAAATTGATCAAAAAGGGTTATATATATATATTGGAAGTTTTTTAAAATTCCACAAAAAATCCAAATTAGTGAATTGAAATGTTTGTCAAAAATTTGGACAAAATTTTGGGTGGGTGGGCGAGTGGGTGGGTGGCTGAGAGGGTGGGTGGGTGAGTGGCTGAGTGAGTAAGTGGGTGAGTGAGCGAGTGGGTGGGTGAGTAAGTGGGTGGGTGAGTGGGTGGGTGAGCGAGTGGGTGGGTGGGTGGGTGAGCGAGTGGGTGGGTGGGTGGGTGAACTTCCAGACTTCGGGAAATTTGATGAAGTTCAAAATTTTCATAGTAGACCGATGATGAGACATTTAGAATTTTGCGAGAAATGAACACGAAACGAGGCTTGAAAATAAAAAATAAAAAAACGAGGCTTGACAGTGCATTAGCGTAATTGTTACCGACATCGATTTTTCTAACCACGGAATGACATTTTGGAAGTGACAGGGATCCTGCATTTCAAATAAAATTTGAAAAAAAAAATTGGCAAAAGTTAAAATCCCAGAAATAAAAAAAAATCTAAGAAAACTTTAAAAAAAATGGACGACTCCAAACCCAAAATGCCCCCCCCCCCCCCCCAAACAAATATTTCTAATTCTCCAATTTGCAGTTAAAAAAAAATCCCCACGTCGGTAAAAGCGCGACTCCTCCCGGATGAACTCGAAAAATGTGGACAATATACAACGTCCATTAGACTATTGCAGTTTGTTATTGCGTCCCCTGTCTCCTCCCCCCCCCCCGCCTCCAAATTACCGGAAGTGCGGATGTTTTCAAGTTTCGGCTAATAGAAAAAAATGATTGTATTGCTGCATTTTAGTATTAGTGTGTGTTGCTGTGTGTTAGTGGCCATAGGGGAGTGTCTGAACTGAGGTGAAGGGCAAAAAGTGGGGATTGTTGCATTTTGGCCATTATTTTTATTCCGGTGCGCTTTACTGGGGTCCCGGCCGGTTTTCCTCCTTCCTCACTCGTTGATGGTGGATGCACACGCTGAGCGCTCACAGATTTACACACTTTTTTTTTCCTGGGCAACTGTCTGTCATTAGGCGCAGCATGCGAAGCGTTCTGTACCCAACGGGTTGCGGGGGGAGTGAGGGGGGGGGGTGGGCAAATGCATTTAACAAGGACAGATAGTGATTTAATTTTTAAAAATTGACGAAACGACGCTCTTCGGTGAAAACTGGCCTCCTCCTACTCCCCATTCCACCATTGATTAACTCTTGACAATGCCGAATCGTTGAGAATATGGTAGTCCAGGTTTTCCAATAATTTAGATTCCATATGAAAGTTGAAACGGCGACTGCTATAGTGGCATATGCACTGCAGGTCCAAAGTTTGGGCGCGTTTCCTTCATTTTTGAATTCTACATAATTATGGAAAATACTGGTTAGCTCCAGTAAGCTCAATCTCATCAGTTTGTATCGCAAAGACTGTAGATTGGACCCGATAGCTTCATCCCATGTATAATCCTAGATCAAGCCAAGCTTAGTTATATCAAAGACATCCAGGCTTTGTCGGCCCAGCTTGTGCCAAGCTTGGCTCAATCTTAGGGTCTCTAGCGTTGGTCCACAGGCAGAATCCAATCTACGTCCAATATTGGATACATACACACATCCAAGCTTACTAGAATCATCCAAACCCAAGCTTCAGAAACCATGTTGTGCTAAGCTTGGTCCGAGCTCAGCTTTATTAGCTTTGAATCTTAGCTTTAACGAGCATGAATCCCGGATTGCTCATACCATCTAAACCCAAGCTTCTGAACTAAGGTTGAACTAAGCTGGACTGAAGCATATTTTTCCTAGTTTCGATTTACCGGTTTCAGCGAAACTCTGCTTAATATTGGATTCATATATAGATCCAGGATTGCTGCACCACCTAAACCCAAGCTTGGAAACGAATGTTCAACTAAGCTTGGTCCAACCTCAATGTTCCTATCTTTGAAGTTTGAACCAAGATAAATTTTGTAGCTTGGGCCAAGATTAATTTCGATGCTTCGACCACGAGAAACTTTGGAACTTGGACGAACATGAATTTCGAGGCTTGTACCAAGATGAAGTCCGAAGCTTGAATGAAGATGAAGTTCGAAGCTTGTATTAACCTACTTAACCAAGCTAGGACGAAGGTCATTCTCTAAGTTGGGATCTTGAGATATTCACCTCCCTTGGCCATTTTTTTAGTTTTCGCGCCATTACTGTAAGGAGTGTGCGTTGGGCTGCGCGCATCAGCGCATGCGCCTCGTGCCGTCTAGTAGGGGATTCCCAAAATTTTGTCCTCGACAATTCGAATCACTGCATATCTTTTTCTCGCCAAACTTGTTTACATAAAATTGCATATTGTCGTCGGTTAATTAGTTTTTTACTTCCCCCTACTTTGTTATTTTGTCACACTCGATTCTCACTAATTATTGAGGATATTTTGTGTAGTTAGGTCGAGGACGTGAAGTGTTCTATGCACGATGAAATGGAATGGGGAAAATGCATTTAACAAGGACAGATAGTGATTTAATTTTTAAAAAATTGACGAAACGGCGCTCTCCGTGGAAACTCGACCACCTCCTCTCACCCATTCCGGCATTGATTAACTTTCGACAATGTCAAATCGTTGAGGACGTGGTGGCCGCGTTTTTTAACTCATTTGTCTGAATTTTGTGCACGACCCAGGGCACACAGACAACCCAATAACACACACACGTGGTGTACTTTGGGGAACGCTCGTTGCCGTATAACGCGAACAAATTACTACGACGCTTTTCCATTCGATATTTCGGTGGGAGGTAAAAAAAAAAAGGGTAAATGTAAAAAAGTGTAAATAAAAAGTGGGGTTTTAGGATTTGGCGTGAATGATTGATGGGGATTGAGGTTTTTTTGAGTGAAGGTTAAATTTCGGGGATATTGAAATTCGTTGATGAGTGCTTGGAGTGAGATGGTGAAAGAATGAAGCGAACAACCGATCATTGCCGATCGATATAAGACAATCGATTAATCGAAATCAGTATTTTCACGTTTCAAATTTCCACTTTTTGCAGTATTGAAAAACTACAATAATTCCATTTGCTACTTATTTTTCCCAGTTTCATGATGAATCAGACTCTAACAGTGATTGTGAGACCCGGAAAAAATATACATTATTCAAGGCTCAGACGTTGAAACTTAATTCATGAAAATTTTATTCACGTCTGGATAATTGGCGAAGAAGCTAATTACCCAGGAACTTTGTGAACACTCTGAGTAATTATTTAATTGACCCCCAATCCGTGTATTCCACCCCTCGATGGTGAAAGCGAATAAACGCGGTTGGTATTTTATCCGCCGGGTAAGAATCTTTTTGCGATTGTGCAAAACAGATATCTATGGAGACAGGAAAATGAGAGAAAATTGAAAGGACCATTCCTGCCAAGTCCTAGCTTGGTTACAAGGTTAATACAAGCTTCGAACTTCACCTTCATTCAAGCTTCGGACTTTATCTTGGTACAAGCCTCGAAATTCATTTTCGTCCAAGTTCCAAAGTTTCTCGTGGTCGAAGCATCGAAATTAATCTTGGTCCAAGCTACAAAATTTATCTTGGTTCAAACTTCGAAGATAGGAACATTGAGGTTGGACCAAGCTTAGTTCAACATTCGTTTCCAAGCTTGGGTTTAGGTGGTGCAGCAATCCTGGATTTATATATGAATCCAATATTAAGCAGAATTTCGCTGAAGCCGGTAAATCGAAACTGGGAAAAATATGCTTCAATCCAGCTTAGTTCAACCTTAGTTCAGAAGCTTGGGTTTAGATGGTATGAGCAATCCGGGATTCATGCTTGTTAAAGCTAAGATTCAAAGCTAAGAAAGCTGAGCTCGGACCAAGCTTAGCACAACATGGCTTCTGAAGCTTGGGTTTGGATGATTCTAGTAAGCTTGGATGTATGTATGTATTCAATATTGGACGTAGATTGGATTCTGCCTGTGGACCAACGCTAGGGACGCTAAGATTGAGCCAAGCTTGGCACAAGCTGGGCCAACAAAGCTTGGATATCTTTGATATAATTAAGCTGGGTTTGATCTAGGCTTATACATGGGATGCAGCTATGTTGGAGCTATTAAGTCCAAGCTTCGGCATCGAAGGTCGGACCAAGATTGATCTCATCGTGCAAGCTTCGAATTCCCCACCTGAGTTTCATCGTAAAGTCATTAAAGAGATCATTAAAATAATCTTCCGAAATCGAGAAATTTATGAATGGGTTTTAGTTCCTATTTTATGCTGTCTTACGGAAAAATAAAAAGCCGTTTCAGTTTATCGTGTCAATGTGCTCATCACGCTCACCCATTTCACTAAAAATTCACAGTTCACCTTTCCATTGACAACAAAATGCAAATAATAATTATTATAACGAGGTAAAATATAATGAATCCACTGGGCTTGAGGGAGATTTAAGTAGCTCATACAAATGCGAGCATCAAAATGCAATATATTTTTCAATTCAAATATATTAAGCCCTGTAAATACGCAACAGTTTTAATTTGGTACAATCCGCATTAGCGGACAAAAATTTACCGATTCATGATTCACAGTAGCTCTCCCGCCCCCCCCCCCTACTTTTGGATCTACTCTAAATGTATTAAATTCAACGCTTGAATTCAACTTTCCATTAACTGAAATGAATGATAAATTTCAGCATTTTTCACAGACTCAGTGTGAACTGAGTCATTTTTCAGTGCGAACATAAAATTGACAATTCATAAAAAAATTGAGAATGTGTTATAGATATGATTATCGTTATTTTCACAAAAGCGGTTATATAGAATGATATGGCTGCTTGAGAAGGTACTAAAAAATGACTTGGAAGCATCGGAAAATTTGAAAAATTGAAAATTTTAAAATTTCAAAATTTCAAAATTTCAAAATTTCAATATTTTAAAATTTCAAATTTTCAAAATTTCAAACGTTCAAAATTTGAAAATTTCAAAGTTTCAAAAGTTCAAAATTTCAAAATTTCAAAATTTCAAAATTTCAAAATTTCAAAATTTCAAAATTTCAAAATTTCAAAATTTTAAAATTTCAACATTTCAAAATTTCAAAACTTCGAAATTTCGAAATTTCAAAATATCAAAATTTCAAAATCTCAAAATCTCCAAAATTTTCCAAAATGTTCCAAAATTTTCAAAATTTTCAAAATTTCCAAAAATTCCAAAATTTCCAAAATTTCCAAAATTTCCAAAATTTCCACAATTTCCAAAAATTCCCAAAATTTTCAAACTTTCAAACCGTTTGAAAAATTGACCATGCATACCGCCCCAAAGTTTCACCGTCACTCAGCCCCCTAGACCTCATTTCTGTCTTCATTCCCGCATATCTATCCTCATAGACCCAAATTTCCCATTTATTCCTCCTACTATTGAACCTCCCAAATTTCGGGCAATAAACCAGCACTTTCGTTATAACGCCTCCTGTAATAAAATGTAGCATGAAAATTTCACTCCGCGATGAACTACAATATGCATGATAACGAAGTTTGTTAGTTTATTCTGAAAATACGATTATGCGTAAACTCACTCAACACTGAGGGCCAGTCTCGTCTCGCCGAGAGCTCGCCAATTCGTTTATAAAAAAAAAAGGAATTTTCGCGTTATTCATAGAGAATGTGTTTACATATGAGAACCAAAAGCATAAATCTGGGGAGAAAAACAGTTGGTGCGTTTCGGGGGTTAATAAAGTGAAAAATGCCAGTATTAATACTGAGAGGTGTTTACAATTTTAATGCAAAATTGGCAATTATTCTGGTAAAAAAAAATTATTCACAATTATTCAAAAATTGAATTTTTGTTATGAGACATAAGCTTGGGACTTTTTTGAATATTCTTGAATTGTCTCAATGGTCAAATTTTCTTGGATAAAACAACATCAACTCCCCGATGTGGATAGATAGGGGTGTGTTTAGTGGGTGAGTGGGTGGGCGGGTGGCTGTGGATGGGTGGGTGTGTGTGGATGGGTGGGTGGGTGTGGATGGGTGGGTGTGTGTGGATGGGTGGGTGGGTGGGTGTGTGTGGATGGGTGGGTGTGTGTGGTTGGGTGGGTGGGTGTGTGGATGGGTGGGTGGGTGGGTGTGTGTGTGTGGATGGGTGGGTGTGTGTGGATGGGTGGGTGGGTGGGTGTGTGTGATTATTGGAAGAAAATTGAGCAGTATTTTTCACTGCCCCCCCCCCCACAGCTCACCCACCCTTCTCGCAACCACCGAAAGCACCGCAGTAAAAAATGGAGTGGCTGAGGAAACGAATAAAGCAACTTAAGTGGAGTTTCGTGAAAAATGAAATAACAAAACGTTAGTGATTAAAAGAGCGGAATTATAAGAATCGTGAGTTGAAAAAAAAAAGTGGCATGAATAAAGTAGCATGAAACTACCAAACTACTTTTCAAGCTGCCCCTGCGGGGGTTTCAGCGGCCCACCAAGATTATAATTAAAACGTCGCACAGCCAGGATAATAAATTAATGCATAATTAACATAGCTAATTATAATACTGGGTGGAATTTTTGCGCGTTACTCCAGTGGCCAGGAGTTGGAAATAAGGCGAGGGACTTTCTTTCTTCGTTGCACAACCTCCGGGAGTAATTTATGATCGGACATGAAAAATTATCCTCCCTGGACAGAGGGAGGTTTAATCATCCGCAAAAAAAAACAAGATTTCGTCTTCCCCGTTGCCACTAAGCCATCGACTTGTTCGCTCTTCTCCTTTGCCAAGATAATGCATTCGTTATGTGGACATTTACCACTTCAAATATTTACTCTGATGAGTTCAATGTGTCAGATTTCTGTTAATGTATTCGTGGTGGTAGGCTGTTTTACTTGGTAATTAACTCTGTGTGTGTGTGTATGTGGGTGGGCGGGTGGGTCGGTGAGTGGGTGGGTGGGTGGTCAGATAAGTGGGTGGGTGACTGGATAGGTGGGCTGGATGAGTGACTGGGTGGGTGGGTGGGTAGGTGGGTGACTGGATGGGTGGGTGAATGAGTGAGTGGATGGGTGGGTGGGCGAGTGGGTGACTGGGTGGGTGAATGAGTGGGTGGGTGGGTGGGTGTGTAAACCTAACACAGCAATTCCAGCTTCTCATTCATAAAAAAATTTCCAAAACCCTGAACGTTAGAAAAATTTCGGAAATATGACAAATTCGGAAAATTTGAAACATTCGAGAAATTTAAAAAAAAAACCAATTGATACATCAAAAAATGTTAGCAATCTAACAACCCCCAATTATTTATACAAATTTCCGAAATTCCAGAAATATAAAAATGTGAAAATCACACTTCTGTAATTTACCAATTTTTTTGCCATCCACTTTTATGAAGAGCATTCTGCTTTAAATCAGAGCGTTGAATCTGAATATCTCACCATCGTTAATGTTACATTAATAAAGCGATATTAGCGAAACATTAAATTGCTTTTAACGTCACTCGTGCGCGCCTAGGTTCCCCCTACGTCAAAACGGAAAAAGTGGAGTGTCCGAATTTCATCCCACGATATTCTTGCATTAATTCAGCGAAATTGAGTATCGTCACAAAATACTTCCCTCACCACCCCCTCCCCCCGACCCCCCCTCCCCTCCTCGCCACCGCCCTCCCACCAACCACCCAGTGAATATCTGGGTATTAATGGCAGGGCGTCAGAATCAATTTTCATTTGTTGAATACTTATGTACAATGCAATCCAATTTTGGTAGCTGGATAGGTGGCGGAGTCTCCCTGTGTTGAGCGTTTTACGGTGCCACCATTGAAGTTCCATGCTGATGCACATTTTACCGTAATTGGAAAGTTTTTGAAAAACGGCTTTATTTGTTGCTCTGAGACAGGATTGATTGGGATCGATTATTCCCGGAAATGAATGAAAAAAAGTGGATTAATGGAGAGCTCCATTAGGAGAAATCCAAATTCAATTCGATATATATTTGCGACAGAAAAGCTGTATTTGGAATTTGTCAGAAAGAACAATTCTAGTTCACCTGAATAATTCATGATAAACCAAGACTGACAAAAATTATAAAAATAAATTTCAAAGCCGTGGTTCGAGGGAAAACCCTTATTATGCTGAGCTACAAGCAGGCACAAAAAAAAATTGCAACAAAGTCGCGAAATTCAATCCCTCAATCAGCATCAACAGATAACAATTGCTCGGGCTAATGCTAATGCTTAATTTGCAATTCTTTTCTGCCCTTTCTCGAGGATTAAGTAACTGTTTATACTTTGAATTTGACCTGGAAATAGTACTCCATAGTAGAATGCATCTGGAACGAAGTATCCACGCCATTCGTTATCAGTGACCGCGAAATTCCGCGACATTCGTGGAGCGCCGTTCCACGACTTTACTTAAGCGCGAGAGACATTGGGGGGGGGGGGGGGGGGGGGGGGGGGGGGGGGAAGGGCTATATACCGAAATGGATGTGTGTGTGTGTGAGTGGGTAGATGGGTGTGTGTGTGTGGGTGAGTGAGTGCATGGGTGGGTGTGCGAGTGAGTAGATGGGTGGGGGTGGGAGTGGGTGGGTGTGTGTGCGCGGGTAAGTGGGTGTAGGTACCGAATGCTGTTGTTTTCTTTACCTCTCGCGTAAATCGTCATCAATCATTAAATCAGCTGTAATTCATTCACTCCATGTTTTTCATTCACATTTGAATAAACGAGTTAGTTACCAAAATCGAATTGACCACTCAAAACATCGGCTGGTAAATATAAAATTTTTATTTTGTACTTCTATTGAATTATCGATAACTGTGAAATGGTAGAATAGAAAAGATTTATCGGCTTAATGATGTACGGTGGAATAATAGTGAAATATCATGTTTCACATCGACAACACTATAGTACATAAACTTCTATATGTTCACATGTGAGTGTATTTCACGTTGATTCATCAAATTATTAAGAGGTGTGACTACTGCCGGTATTATGAACCCTTACTTAGTAACATCTCATCACCTAACATCATTGGTCGCATGGTGAGCGTTGCGCCGCCCTCTGCATTTTTTTATTTTGGGAAATGCAGATTATGACATATACGGTCCATTGTCAATCCACAATACTCTGGCACTTTGCAATCATCATTATGTCATTTCAGTTTAATTAAGGTCCTTCTCCATAATTAACCAATTTGATTTTCACACATCGATTTTGGTATCCATAGAAGATTAGAAAAACTTCGTTATAGAAAGAAACATGAAGTATCATGAGCTAGTCAACAGCATCCGTCTCCGTATCCGAGTGATTGAGTGATCAGGAGACCTCGATGGTAATCTCGCAAGGTGACCCTAGATGGCGCCAGTTGTTGGGCTGTCAATGAGCGCGTTCCCAGTACTGTTAATTCCAATGATGTCGGTAGTATTTCTCGGTTATCTTAATTTTGTTAATACTTTCTACCGAAGAAAACATTTCCTTGATTTTTTTGTCGCACGATATTTTTTATACATCTTCGTTCTATATATATATATATATATATTTAGTTTAGTTATATATATATACATATATAACTAAACTCGACTATTTTGTATGTATGGACCTCATACGATATTATGTCATATATTTCGTGCAAAGGCCCCTTCTGCTCCCTCCCCCCCTCCCACAACGCCACCCCCCCCCCCCCCCGCCCCCCTCAGACGAACGGTATCATCGATGTTTGGTAATTCCCGTCTGTAATTTTCGATGCATAATTTATGGTCAATTTAATGAGCCACAAAAGAGTGAAGATCCGCGAAGTAAGGGGCTGGCCAAATTATTTTTAATTATCCCGAGGGAGAGGCTCACCTTCACTTCACAGAGAATGCATGGAGCGATGAGGAAAGGTCGAATGAGGGGAGCAGTAGCTCTCTGGTATTCCCCTCCCCCCCCCCCCCGCTTAATTTTTTCTTGTTTTTTTTTACGCGTGTTCTATCGCCCCGTGTCTTCTCGACGTCTGTATACTCTCTCATTACCCACACTCTACTTGTAGAGCGTCGTTATACGGTGGAACACTGGGTTTCCACCCTCCAATCATCCTGTCATTCCGAAAGATTCTCGAGAATTCATGGCCCACGGGGGCCCCACGTCTTTTCGCTTTTTTTTGAGGGGGGGGGGAGCGATCGATTACACTAGAATAATTTGACGGGGATTTAATCCTAGTGGTGGAGGTAATGCGACGGGAGGAGGGGCGGGAGGGGGGTTGGGTGTCAAGTTGACAATTTGTGTGGTAGACCCTTAGTTGGTATCTGAAGAGATTGGAAATTATCGAGTGTTTTCTGAAAGGTTTATTACCTAGTACCGTATAGGTATTGCGGTCCGTGTGTGTGTGTGTGTGTGTGTGTGTGTGTGTGTCCTTTACGAAGATGAATTCGACGGAATAGTTTTTATGGCCTTGTAACGAAAATATCTATTTGTTACACACACAAACACACACACACACACACTGACCCACACACACACACACACACACACACACACACACACTGACCCACTCACACCTGCGCACACATACACACACTTACCCACTCACCCACTTACACACATACACACTCACATATGCACACACACACACACCCACATACACGCACACACAGAGGTTCCAGAGAAAATTATTAAAAAGTCTAGCAACGCTCGAACCATTTTGTTTTACTTTTCACCTTCAGAAAGTTTAAAAATTTTGTAAATTAAAAATGTAAAAACTGAAAAACTTGGAGCAATTAGAAGATTGGTATCCTTTCCAAATTTTCAATGGATCAAAAATGTCAGAATAGAAAAAATATCGGTTGCCACCGCCCAAGGCTTTTCCCGCCCCTCCCCCCCCCCCCCCCCCCACTACAGATGCCATCATTTTTTGCCAACCCATACACCTATTTTCATCCAGCGGTCCAGCGATGGGTACGTCCTACAAAAAAGGCGAAACAGTTGAAATAAAAAATATCAGACCACCATGTAACATGGAGCCTGAAATACGATTGATGGCCAAGGCTTGGGGCATTGATCGGACCTTTTAAAATTTTTTTGGAAATTTGAAACATTTTAAAAATTCGGCAGAGTTATAACATTGCTTGAATTACAATAACATCAAACATTTGAAGAATTTCCGAAATTTGAATCATATCAGATTTCAAAATTGGAAGTTCAAAAAATTAATGAAAAATTCGTACAATTTCAGTAATCCAAAAAAATTAAATAATTTGGAAAATTTTTGAAGAAATTTAAAAATTTCCAAATTTTTCAAAAGTCCAAAATTTCCAAATTTGAAACATTTTGACCATTTCAAAACACTTAAAAATTGCAAAGTTTCCGAAAATGAATAATTCCAAAAATATCAAAAAAGTAAAAATTTCAAAATTTCGAGCGCAAAATGCACCTGCCAAATTTCTGAACTGACTTCTCCAATTTGTGTCCTAAAATTTAAAAAAAATCGATATTTCCAAAAAGTGTAGACATTTCCAGAAAGCCTAAAAAGTTGGCTTTGAAAAAAAAAAACATAACATAACATAACACCCCATAGCATCGGGCCTGAAACACGATTGATGGGTGATGCACGGGGTATTGGTATAGACGCAGACA
The DNA here is from genome assembly GCA_026005395.1 of Asobara japonica. NCBI lineage: Eukaryota > Metazoa > Arthropoda > Insecta > Hymenoptera > Braconidae > Asobara > Asobara japonica. The sequence continues at coordinate 4,033,783 of BQMI01000298.1, read as the reverse complement.
CGTTTTCGTACCGCTACTACCCGCTTTTTGCACTCGTGTAAATGTGTCCAGTGTCGTATGGAGCGTGGGTGTTGTGAGGCTTGGGGCACCGAGGGAATGTGTCTCGAGGCATGTGCAGGGTGAGTGTGCACAAGGGTAACGTGTTTGTATTGGAGTTTGACCGGAAGGCAGTCTCGCTGAAACTGTTTCAATGCCGAATGTCTGCCTGTCCCAATGCATCAAGCACTTTGGTACTCCGTTTCACCCATCGACTCCATCCCCTTCGTCTCTCCTTTTTCTAGGTGTTCTGGTCACGAGAGTCCCACTCAATGGAGCAGGACGATCCGTCAACTCCGCGGATAAATCAATCGGCAACTTTTTTATTCGAGGTGAAACATGAATTGTTAGACAGTTGTCGGACTCGGAAAAAAATTTACGTCCTTAAAAATTTTTTTTGAAATTTCAGGGGTGGTTTTTCCCTTCCAAAAAAAGTAGCCCCCCAAAAGAAAATCAATCCACCCTTTGCCATCCCCGACAACCCCCTACACATCAATATCACCAGGAGCACCCATAGCTCGTCAATTCCCACTCCAAAAAAATACCCCCCCCCCCCACCCCCCTGCCACCCACGCCCACCCTTCCCCTGATCATCAACGTTTCCTCAACATTTATGACCCTCATCTGGTCAGCCCCCACCGAAAAAAAACCACCGCATGACACAGGTAAAAAGCTATAATGCCATCGGAACTCGCGGATAGCCCCGTTACTGTGCAACTCTGTTATACAACCGCTCTTCCACACATGCATAAACTTTTTTTCACGCACGAATCGGCCATTCTTTTGTACCCTCTCGCCCCGTCCCCCTCTCCCCCCCGGCCCCCTCGCCCCCTTCTATCAATGCAATAGACAGAGACACTCGGGCTTGGCTACAAAGGGGGTGGGGGTGGGAGGCTTATTGGTATTGGTAGGTGGCCGTTTCATCCTCGGCCCCGTGTGCATCAATGTGCGAGTTATATTTTTTTACTCTTTTTCCTCTTTTTACTCTTTTCCAAGCCTCGAAACGTTATACCCTCAACTGTGTGATGGGGGAGGGGAAGGGGGAGGGGGCTCTCTCGCGCCTACAACAAGCAAAAAAATTTTACTCCCCCCCCCCCCCCCCCCCCGCCGCGTGTCCAGCCCCCGAAAAACCGTCGGCGCATCCGTACTATGTCAGGATCCGCAGCATTCGTATGCGTGGGTTCGATAGGTATTGATATATTATTCCCAATAGTTCGTGTTATTCCTTTTTTTTTCTCTCATTCCGCCCAAACCATCGCCCACTCTCGCGGGTTTTTTTCAATTATAATTCTTTTTCGTATCCAATCAATCATTAGTATTTCCATTGTCCTTCGGTATTTTCATTTCGGCGTCGTCGTGCGCTTGGAAAACCCTGCGACTCGCCAAACTACTCTGAATTTGTTTTCTCTATCGCACATTGTCCACGATACGGATACGACAAGTGGGTGATGTGGGTGGGTTTTGTTGAAATGCTATTGGAAGTAGTAGGTGGAAAGGTTTGGGGGAATTCAGTGGGTTAGAAAGATCGAGTGATCCTTACGTGAAAGGGGCATGAAGCGCGAAAGAGAGAATTGAAATTGGTAGCAGTGGTTGTAGTAGCATGTGTGTGTGTGTGTGTGTGTGTGTGGGTGTGGGTGGGTGTGGGTGGGCGTGGGTGTGGGTGGGTGTGGGTGGGCGTAGGTGGGTGTGGGTGGGTGTGGGTGAGTGTGGGCAGGTGTGGGCGGTTGTGGGTGGATGTGGGCAGGTGTGGGTGCTTGTGGGTGTTCCTCATTCAACACATGAGTGATCACACCTAGGTCGCATTTATCGTTTCACGAAATACTGCTCAACTTTGGCGGGGTGTAAGCAATGGAAGGGGGGGGGGAGGAGGAAGATGAGTGTATATAGATAGCCAGAGCTCCTGATGGCGACCGCAATGATTCGTTAATGCGATTGAATATTAATTTTCGGATTGCGTGCGGTTCTCTTCGATGGTGAAGCTTCACGAGTTTTTCCCGGTCGGCGGGAGCGGGTGGGGGGAGGGGGGGGGGTCTCCGTCCCATCGCGGATCCGGTGTATCGATATTGATGGGAGCGAAAGATTTATGGGACGAATCGTCGAAACTTGGGAATACAAACCCTCGCTAAAACCTAAGCCATTTTTATAAAATATTTACGAATGCGAATGAGGGATGAAATAGGCGAAGGATAGGGTAATTTTTGAAACAAAAGATCTGTGGATGCGTCACGACAAAATGGTGAAGTCATTAATTCTTCATTGAAATCCTTCAATTATGATTATTCTACCAAAAATAAAATCGCAAAATCTCCAAAAAGCTCTCGAATTATTGAGAGTGCGCCCTTAACACCTGGAAATTGCCTCAGCTTTTTCCCTCCCTTTTTTGTTTCACCGTCACGCGGCACACTTAATAAACAGGCGCTCTCTTCTGCTCTCCGGTGCAGCGAGCTCTCCCTGCCAACTGAATTCACCATCTTTCACCTTCCCCCGCTCGCCATATTCCTCCTTTTTCAGCTATCACGCTTCAGCACCTCCTCACCATCCTTGTTCAACGCCCGCAAAATTTCATTTCAACCGTCTGCGATTCTCTTGTTCTTCTCACCCCTCGCGCAAAACTTTGAGAGTAGATTTTTCCTGTGTTGGGGCATTTCCGTGTGCACACGTGCGCGCGTCGCGCTCCACCTTCTTTCTTGTTGGTTCGCTTGGGCGAGATTACATATATACCACTGGCGCCACTTTGGAAACTTTCAAATTGTTTCAAGCACAATTCCATGACCAATGTCACATTCAGGGTAGGTTAGGTAGGGCAAGAAGGTCTAGATAGGAGTTTATAATGTCGAGAGCTTTGATGTTCGAAGAACCCGACTAGAAATTAAAGTCCGGGTCATATCAGGCCCGGACGCTTTATGCCGGACGCCAGGTCCTTGCCTGGCTGTCGGGTACGGTCAGAAGCAGAAATGTCACATCCGGGCCTCGTCAGGGTAACCGGACCCAGACCGTAGTCGGGTGCCCTGCTACATCCCTACTGATGCTAGCTATATATATAGATAGATATATAGATATATAGATATATAGATATATAGATATATAGATATATAGATATATAGATATATAGATATATAGATATATAGATGTATAGATATATAGATATATAGATATATAGATATACAGATATATAGATATATAGATATATAGATATATAGATATACAGATATATAGATATATAGATATATAGATATATAGATAGATAGATGTATAGATATATATATTCTTGATCTTCCATGCATTAATTACCAAACAGCAGAATGCATAAAATAAATTTTCATTTTTACGTATCGCCGAATCAATTTTTCCACCTGATAAGCACTTGATTGAACCAAAGCCCAGCGTTTCCGAACCAAAAAACACACAATTGAATGCAGCCAGTAAAAAAAAACACACGTAAATTTCGTCTTTAATTATCTCTCAGATGCAGAAGCCAAACACACACCAAACGTACAAGCATACACTGGAGGGCTGGTTGAATCGCTCCGAAAAAAAAACAAAACAAAAAAAAAAATGTAAAAATGGCCAAATTCGTTCAGGCTTTCGATTTCTCACGTTCGCTTGCCGATACCAATTTGCTCGGGCGAATAAAAGCGCTGGTGGTGGCCGGCCTGTTGTGAAGGAGAGAGAGAATGAAGAGGGCTTTACAAAAAAAAAAAAACAAGAAATTAAAAACGAAAAAAATGAGGAACAAAAAAAAATGCAGAAAAATGCGCAGGAACCAGCGGGATGCAGTCGATCGCGTGTACCCACCTCGCTATTTCCTCCCCATGTGCATTAAACAATGCGACTTTTTCTCCTCGGGGCTCACCCCCTTCGCCGCCCCCCTTCCACTGTGCCCCACCACCCCCCCCCCCGCCCTCTTTTCACCCGCTTTAGCCTCGGGAAAATGACGTACGACAGGTAAATACGCGGGAGCAGCGGTAAAAAGGCGGTGAAAGAGGAGGTAAAAAAATAACGGAGGGTTTTACCGAAAATAAAGAATGAGGAAACAATATGCAAAAATATTTTTTTTTTCATACTCCTTTTATATTCATTTTTTAATGGATTTAATGATTTTTGAGTTCTTGATTTTGAGGTATGGGAACGCACATACTGTTAGTTGATAGGTTTGACATGTACAAGATTTTCGTAACTTTCAATTTAGAAAAAAATCAGAGAATAAACGGGACGTGAGTATGACCCTCGACGGGTCGCATCAATAACTTCCCGGTTTGACTTTTTTGACTCAAAATCAAGGGAAATATGTTCCTGGGGTTCCAATTGAATAGTACCGAGCCACATAGGGTCAAAAATTCAAATTTGAACAATTTCAATTTGCCTCCCCATAAGACCCCAATGTTAAAATTGGCCAAAATCAAAAAAAATTAATTTCAATTTTTCGACGCAAATTTGACGGAAATGTCTTCTGGGGGTTCCTATTGGATAGTATCGACGCGCACGGGACCAAAAATTCAATTTTACAAAATTTAAGTTTGCCTCCCCATAAGGTCCCAATGTTAAATTTGGCCAAAATCGAAAAAAATTAATTTGAATTTTTCGACCCAAATTCGACGGAAATGTCTTCTGGGGGTTCCTATTGGATAGTATCAACGCACACGGGGCCAAAAATTCAAATTTAAAAAATTTAAGTTTGCCTCCCCATAAGGTCCCAATGTTAAATTTGGCCAAAATCGAAAAAAATTAATTTGACTTTTTCGACCCAAATTCGACGGAAATGTCTTCTGGGGGTTCCTATTGGATAGTATCGACGCACACGGGGCCAGAAATTCAATTTTAAAAATTTTAAGTTTGCCTCCCCATAAGGTCCCAATGTTAAATTTGGCCAAAATCGAAAAAAATTAATTTGACTTTTTCGACCCAAATTCGACGGAAATGTCTTCTGGGGGTTCCTATTGGATAGTATCAACGCACACGGGGCCAAAAATGCAATTTTAAAAAATTCAAGTTTGCCTCCCCATAAGGTCCCAATGTTCAATTTGGCCAAAATAGAGAAACATTGATTTTTGGATTAAAAAAAAAAATTTCAATCGGTCCAGCAGTTTAAAAGGGATCATTCCTCAAAGAAACCATACAGACGCACATACACATAACCCGCGCTGGAAATGTCTCAGGAGCATGTGAAACGTCGAGAAACGTAAAAATTTTATGATTCTGAGACATTTCATTTTCAGGGTGATTACAATAACCTACCCTGTCAGCAAGCTTTACAACGTCTGCCGTGTATAAATGCACACACACACACATACACATGGATGGGACCAGCGATGTTTTTGCATTGACCCGAAATAGAGATTTTCAGTAAGAATTGGATTGCATGTAATCACTCGCGAAGTCCTATGCCAAGATATAGTTAGGATAACGGTTTACCACAGGTCGCCCAAAATTTTCTCAACGAAAACCATTTTCCATTAATTCGAAATGCGCATATATAGACGCCACCTGTGCTGAACAGAAAGGTAGACCGATGGGGCGTGGACAAACGAGCGGAAAAATGGCGAGATGTGGAAATGAGATTTGCTGGGTAAACCGACAATTTATCGTAGGTATCTAACTAGATCGGCCCTTGACGTAGCTCTGACCAGAGTTATAATTAATACTCTAGTACAGATTGAACAATATCTACCTCAGCCTCCCCCCCCCCCCCCCCAGCGTACAAATATTGCTGCGGAAAGTGTAGAAAGGACTTGTACCTGTATTTCTACATAGAACTGATAACTGGCTTTGCTGATTAACTTCGAATGACTGACGCCGCAAAAACACATTAAAATCGTGAATGAGTACAGATGCAAAATTCGGTTGTTGGAAATCAAGTGACCACAGGCCAAATGGCCTAGCGGTTACATCACCATCGGAAGCCCATCAAAATATCGCGACACTGCGTTTAAAAAATTGAGTGACTGAGAGGGAGCAATAACATTGAAATTTTTGAGGGATGAATTCCGCGGTTGCAATGGCGGTTACAGTTCCAATCGGTGTTCCGATTTTTTTTTGGATGTCTTGTAACGACTGTTATTTACTTTGCGGCATGATTGGAAAATAGGAGGGGGGGAGGGGGAGGGGCGGAATTATTTCGATCAATGAATTCAATGGGTTTAACTATTGCAAACGGTTTATCATTTCGAATGCATCAGGAATTTTGGATGATTCATACAGCTCCAAACTTCAAATATTCGGGAAAAAAAATTTGAGAAATATGGAGAAATTTCAAAATCGCAAAAATCTTCAAAACTTTTCCAATTTTTTAAATTTTGAGAATTTTGAATATGTTCAATTTTGTACATTATCAATTCCGAAAAATTCCAGAAATTTTAAATGCAAAAAAACCGAGTAGCAAGTGGTTTTTTTTAATTCAAATTTTTTTTTACAAATTTGTCTATTTTTAAAACTCCAAAAAATCCGAAAATTACTAACATTCCAACCAGCGCACAACTTGATTTTTTTTTAATTTGGGGACCAATGAACGATTCAACGGAGATTAAAGAGGAACAAAAAATTGAGCGAATCAGGTGAATGCCATTGAAATTTTTCGGGGGATGAATACCGCGGTTACAACGGCGGTTTCACCTCCAATAAGTGTTCCGATTTTTTAAATATCTTGTGACTACGGTGATTTACTTGCGGGGAATTGCAAGACAGTTGAAAATTGGAACCCTACCTCCCGCATCGCGTTAGGTTCCCGCCCGACCTTGCGTTCTCATTTTATGGGTACCACGGATCGCACCTTCGGAATGTTCCAGCTATCGGTAAGAATCCCTGTGTGTGTGTGTGTGTGCGTGTGTCCTCCAGTAATTGAATCGATCCTTCGATCTCACTGGAAACTTGTTCGTCGAGCACATGCGTAATAAATAAGTCAGCCCAGGAATAAGACGAACAGATCTCGTCACCTTAATTTTCCTTCTCTCAGTATTCGATGTCTCCAATTGGGGTGAGGAAAATCCAATTGCACAATAAATACTGAGCAAATGCAATATCCATAAAAGTATTGAACTAACATTGTTAAGTTCCACCCACATTTGGTTCATTCCAATTTTCCAATTCATCAATATTCTTGCACATCCTTGAGAGCGAAAACATCCAAAAGAGAAACTGAACTCCTTACCGGGATTCATCCTAACGTGTCTCTCATCATCTTGCCAACAATCAATCGCCCCCAGGTTGATCGCGTATTGAACTTGGAAGCTCGTAAAGCCTTCACTTGCTCCGAACCAAAAAGGAGAAATAATATCAAGAAAATCATTGCAATTCGATTTAGCCCAAGCACCAAGCCCGTGCACCTTGGAATACCACTGGGTGGGTTGGGGGGGGGGGGGGGGAATGGCTTTCAGTGTAACCCAAGACGATACGTTTTCACAATAAAAATCGTCAACCAGATCGTAGCTCACGTACCGATACGGCCATACAGCGACTTGGCTTTCAACCAATCAGAGTTCACCCAAGGACTAATGTATTCAAATGTAAGCGGTAGCAGTGTTTATGTCTTGACATTGCAAATTGTAGCGGCTGCACCATAACTTATAGTAATTGCTTCGAGCCAGAGTAATTATTTATACTCTTGATATAGGCGAAGGGTCTTACAGTGCGCGGAACCTCGTGGTTTTCGAGGTGCAAACCGAGAGAGAAATTTGATAAAAATTAGCCATCCGGTTAGGGAGGCTGTTGCTTGCTTCATTTGCCCATATCCCCCTCGCCCCCCAAATCTAGTAAAATCGCTAAGTATGTCGTCATAATCAAAACGCCGGTGATCTTGACGAATACTGAAGCTAGCGCGTATGTGTGCTGTATTTGTCTCCATCCTTCTCATTTGTAAAATTCTCCGGTGGTATAGTGGTGAGCATTAAGATAGAATTAATACCTCCAAATAGTAAGTGTCGTATGGGTACAATTTTGATAAAAATGGTTTCTGTATATGGCCCAACGTTTCAAATACACATTGTTCATAATGGCTTCAATGCGTATGTGTGCTGTATTTGTCTCCATCCTTCTCATTTGTAAAATTCTCCGGTGGTATAGTGGTGAGCATTAAGATAGAATTAATAACTCCAAATAGTAAGTGTCGTATGGGTACAATTTTGATGAAAATGGTTTCTGTATATGGCCCAACGTTTCAAATACACATTGTTCATAATGGCTTCAAGTATTTTATGACGATACAAACAATAAGAAAAAGGTACGTTTCGAATAGATATAATTTGTTCAATGAATTAAGCCACTCAACTCTCACTTCTAGCAGAAACAGAGTGGAAAGCAACTGAATTTGATGAACGACTCGTGTAGCCTGCTGACTGCTGCCATCTGCCGAGCGCGTCCTGAAGTCCTAAAGAATGCCAGAGTTAATGCTCACCTCGCAACAGTCGGTAAGTGTAAAGCAGATCTACCAAACGTTTATTGGATTATAATTATCGTGCTTACCGTGATTAGCAGCTTTATCAAATCTCTTGCTTATTCTACTTCATTGGCTGAGATGATTGCTATAATAATTGTTGGAAACTTCCTTTAATGCTCATTGGGTAAGGATGCATTTACCATCATGATAATGAATATTTCATTCATATTGACGCAAAGAAATCACGCATGTAGGTTTTCACAAGCTTAGTCGATAAATCAGTTAGTGCACTTAAGTGAGAAAAGCGCCGTAGTAGTTTTCTACGTGTAACAGGTGGTTGAAATTGCTCCCTGCATCTTTTTTATTCATTTATTGGTTGGTGAAGAAAAAGAGCAATCCCAGTTCACCTAGTCGGGCGCGTTTAACGCCTCTTAAAAGCGCTCGACTGAATTTTTTTCTCTGGGCTTCTCTCTTTTTTTTTTTAATAACGCAAATAAAAAACAGGAAAACCTTGGCTACTGTAAAGATTCTAATTCACTGGGTGGAAGACCAATACTTTTTCTGCTCTTCAAAACATTACTTTATTCTCAACGACAATACATTCTTTATCACAAACTTGTAATACTAGGATGGCATTAAAACTGACCAAAAAGTTCTGTCTGCTCATTACATCGTATTAAAAATTAATTTCTTATCTTTGTAAATGTTTCATTAATGAAGGACAAACATCACATATTTACAGTAGAAAAAATATACACTGTAACTACTGACTACATTTACATTAAAGCTTAAGTGCGACATGTGCACATTGGAAGTAGTTCAATTCCATAAATTTTTATTCAAAAATATTTATAAAAAAAATCATGCAAAATATATCAATAGATTGTACTCTTAATTCAACGTTCACCACAATATCAATCCTAGTTCAACTAATAATAAATATAATGATCTCACTAACCATTAATCATTAATAATTTAAGTTATACCAGTCACATTCTATTCTATCAATTTCTGCCCCATTTACTCAAACTTACTTGACAAAAACAAACGAACATAGAAAAGTTGAAAAAAAATTACAATGGTCAAGCATGAGTATCCAAAATTAGCCTTTCCTATTCCAAGATGACCTCAACATGAAATAATCTACATAAAATGCTCCCCTAAATCACCATGGTCTCCACATATCTCCATTATCCTGAGAGGATCCTGCAACAGGTCCCCCTGGACCCTGCGGACGTTCATTGCCCAATCCCGGAAAAGGCCTAGACTTTCCCGATAAATCTTCCGCCAAGATAGGGTAGTCCTCCTTACTTCTAAAACCACTTCCATTAGAAGTGCTTAAGGATACGGTAGAGCTGGAAGCCTCTTGGTACTTCGGCCTCTTATCCGATATAACAAGAAGCCCATCGGAATGATGTCGTTTGAGACTCTCCCTCTTATAGGTCATTGAACCTCGATTATACGCTTTATCTGTGATAACTGACAAGGGTTGCCTCAAGTTTTGCCCTTTACTGGGTTCCCCCACTTCCTGATTTACGGCATCCCTCCTCGAAGTTGTGACATCGCTCTTTGGTTCAACGAAGACAGCAATCGGTGATTTTCGATCGCTGGTCGAGCTGATGTGAGACTTTTGCGTTTCAGGCGAGCTCTTCGATGATGCAGGACTTGCCTCAGGTATCTTGAATCGATGCTGATTGGGTGAATCTGTTTGACGATAATGATGTGTCTCGGAGTGATTATCTTCTCCAAAACTTGAGGTAGAAGTTGATGGGCTGAGAAGTGGACTATGTGCTCTGTGAACTGCAGTGAATGCTGATGTTCCACCAGCTCTGGATGGTTCAGTTGAAGGTGGAAAGAATGGAAAATTGGCTGAAATTCCAGCTGACTGAGGCACTAATAGCGCTAGCTCTCCTGTTGGTAACCTACTCGGTATAAGCTGGACCCCAGATGGTATCTGAATCCTTGCACTACCATTATTGTTCTCGTCACCACTGTGGAAGTCCGTCTGGAAGCCAACCTTGACTTCCGGATACAATCTCTCTGGCATATACGGTACAAAGTGACTGTAGAAAGGCGCGATCTGCTGAAGATTGTTAACACAGCTATTGAGATGCGTCACCAGTCGCTGCTTCACCGAGGCGTCAACGTTCTCAAGATGATTGACATAGCGAGATACCTCGCCAGCGCATTCTGAGAAACCAGTACGAAATTTTGATAGGACTGCTGGATCAGTGGCTACGGCTGTATTCAACTGTTGACGTTGAACTGTTTGGAGATGCTTAACTGTCATCTCGAGGATATCGGCTTTCTCCAGCTTCGAGTGTCTCGCTGGCTGTAACAGAAAATGAAAACAATGAAAATGCGGATTTGATGGTAATCGGAAAAATAGTTGCGTGAGGATGCGTAATCCTCAGCAGTTTCGAACCATCAAAACAGGTATACGATGAGCTGGGATGAATGAAACCCATCGTGGGAACCCGTTGAGTTTTCATGGGTCTTCAAGATTTTTTTTTCTAGAATTTGAAACGAAAACTGGTCCATCGAAAACGAGGTTATTCTTCAAATTTCCGAAAAAACCTGGGACAGCCCTTTGGCTACCAATGGATTTCGTGGGCGAAACCATCTCACTATGGGATTTTTGTGGTGCTCTATTGTGTCCCAAATACAACCTGAATACTTCTCACTGACACGGCTCAAGGTATTCCTATATATATATATATATACATGTTTTTACGATCAAGCTCTCGGATGGCCGTCCACCTCAACAATAGGCGTGGGAGATGGGCGCTCGTCTCGGTTACACACGTTACTGGTGTGTTAAAGAGTTATTGTCTGTGGGAAATATTCCCGGCTTGTGGGATTCATTCATAAAGAGTAGGCGGTTGTGCATTAAATGTGTACCAGGCTGATGATGATGTGAGTACTTCTAGACGGGTTTTCGGTTATTTTGGGTCGCGGGCAATTGACCCCCGGAGTTGCCGATTCTGAGAAGAGGGAAACCATTGAATACCATAATGGCCAGATTAATTTAATTACTCCATTCATGTATTGGAAGTAACATGCCCGATATCACATTAATGATCACTGACCGCTCAAATGGAGACGCATTTTCTGCGCTGATGAAGGACCTAATCATGGGACAACTCAATTCTAATAATCCGGTAATACCCCGTAACTAAAGGACACTGAGCGAAGCATTAAGCACCTGCTAATCTCAACAGAAGGTTGAGACTTGGCCTACCTTCTCATCGACAAATCGATGGGCGTCCTTCAAAGGATCGCTCAAAGATGATATGGTCAACAAAGCCCCAATCTCCTCCACTCGTAACCCGAGATCATTTTTTTTTCTTCCCTTCCACTCTCTATCTCTTCGCCTTTTTCTTTCCTTTTTTAATAATTACATTGAGGTTCCCACGAACATGGGGGGCGTTACGTGCGGATCTGGCAGGTAGCGGAAGTCATCTGGATACGCATAACAGAGTCCTGTGGTGTACCTCCAGGGCCTCTTGGGAATCAATTCCGGGGGTATTTGAATAATCTTGGGATTGATACAGAAGGGTTGATCTAGCAGGACTTGGGTTGGTTCCCAAAAATTTAATGAATTTTAATTTATCTCTTTAAAAACTTTGGAACAGATAACACTAATTGCAATTTAATGCCAAGTCGAATGAAGATTTTTTAAGATGGGCCATTGGTCAGGCGGTTCGTTAAATGGAGGTCCACTTGAAAATTCTTGGCTCCCTTGTTACGCGCTTGAGTGGCATTGTGTGGGCCGGTTGGGAGGGGGGGGGGGCGGATGCCCGTGGGAGAGGGAGAGAGAAAGAGCGATGGGTTCCCACGGCATGTCATCGAAAATATCAAAAACAAAGCGAGTGACCCTCAACTGTTATCACCACCCCTAGACCCTCCAACCAAGTTTCGTCAACATTTGCGGAGGACATTTTCGTTAGGTGTCTTCGCGGATTAGTTTATCGATCATCCTAGATCGTGGTGGTTGGAAACTCTTGTAATAAATTTTGTTTTTTAAATAGGAATACTTACGTCTTTCTTTAAGGCCTCGAGGATCAGGCTCTTCAGCTCATCTAGGTACTGATTTATTCGGGCTCTACGGCGCTTCTCCATGACCGGTTTATTGCTCTGTAAAGCCAGGTTTGATCATTAATGATTGGTCCATTGATTCATCTGCCTAATGATTTTTTTTTCAAATAATAAGTTTGCCATTTTTAATGATAACCTTTGACCTTGAAACCTTCACTTGTAACAATTTTGCAATTTTTCCAAATTTTTCGAATCGGCCAATGATTAAAATTTTTTTCTTTTATTTTATTTTTCAGAGAAATGTAAGTGAAATTTTCTATACTTCTAAAATATGAAAATGGAAATGTTAGGAGAAATTTCAGGTCCATTGGTTATGTTCAAGGTTAGAAAAAACGCAAGGTCAAACGTGCGAATGTCAAAATATATCCATACGTTTAACACCACGTGACATGTATGACATATATATATGCCATATATGGAATGTCGTTCAATTACAATGAATAAAATTCATTGCATATTTTGTTATATATATATATATATATATATATATATATATATATATATATATACATGAATTGACATTTAAATAAATGAATTTGACTTACCCTTCGCAACTCCGCCTTTGACATTCCCGTCTGCGTTTGCGCGTCAAATTCATCATCACTTCCCGACATTTTGTAATTGCAGTAATCCACCATTTATTTGATATAAAGCAATCACTTACTGCAACTTTAATCACAAGTTTTTTCCCCTTGAGTTTTCTTATGGCGATAAACACAGAAAATTTTCACATAAAAATTTTCAATATAATCACAACACGTGGTTATTACACTTATGCAATACTTGAACACATTAATCCAGGTAAACGGTGTGGCACTTATGTTGCGTCGCTTAGCAAATTAAGTGTTAGAAAATGATCTTGAGGGTTTTGCTTTTGGGGTGGAGTGCTGGAGGGTAACTGTTTGACGTTTTCGAATTCGTCGAGGCCGCATGCCGATGCATCCGAGAATGTTGGAGTGGGGGACTACTTTGCTCGTGGCGGCGGGAGGGGGGACGATTAAGGGTGGGGGGAGCGCCCTTAGCCCTACTCAGACCTGTTGATGTGTGGGAATTCGGAGCGCTGCGAGGGGTATTCCCCAACCACGTGCACCTATCACAATGGATCTTATCGTTTGTGGAGGAATGTTCGATTTTTTTGGCGATTGGGGACGCTATTTAATGATTGTGAAAGTGAAGTCTTTGAGGTATTTGGAAATGCGCTTCCTAAATTACCTGTGTGTATGTGAATGAATGTGTGTGTGTGTGTGTGTGCAATTTTTAATACAATGTTTATCGAGTGGCAAAAATTATGAGAAACTCATTTCCTTGATTAGCATTGTCTATATATATATATATATATATATATATGTCTATATCTATATGTATATATATATACGATTCATAACCATTTTCGCGAGACAATTATGTTTACTCGCACAGCGAAGTACTAAGAATCAACATTCTATTATATGCAATGCAATAAAAATGTTCATGTGATGTCTCGCATAATGCACGCTCCGTGGGGTGTAAATGTGAGAGTGAATGTATATGTGCGCACGCCAGCCACACGCATGGCGCGCGCAACACGCCACAACTCAATGGGTACAAATTCACGTCTACGAAAAAATTCCCACAGTCTAAACAGACGGTCTAATTCGTCATTTCGGGAAAATGCCACCCCCCCCCCTCGCGCCACCCCAACCCGCTACATGACGGAAAAACTTTCATAAAGTGGAGGTTTTAGCATTGTTCCGTGTGTCCTCTGATATTTTTGAGGGGGGGTTTGCAGCTTTTATGATTTTTCCATGTTTTTCGGTGTGCTCGCTGCTTTTATGTTACGTAATTCAATTCTTTTACGTTGATGTATATAGATGTATTTTTTTACCTTACCAAATTTTTGAAAGTTTTGAAATTTATGGAATTTTTGAAATTTTGAAAAGTTTTGCAAGTTTGAAATTCTTTGGAATTTTGAAATTTTTGGAAATTTGGATAATTTTCTGAAATTTTTAAATTTTTTTCAATTTTTTAAATTTTTTAAATTTTTTGGATTTTTGTAAATTTTTGAAATTTTGAAAATTTTGAAAATTTTGAAGATTTTTGAAATTTTGAAATTTTGAAATTTTTTGAAATTTTTGAAGTTTTAAAATGGTGGAAAGAATATGATGAATTTGGAATGATGATATTGCAATTCTTAATTTGAGATAATGTTGCAATTCTTAAACTTTTTGGCTTGCTTCATATTCATCCATTCATGTCGAAATTTCGTTCACCAGCTAAGCATTAATTTTGCCGATTTTCTCCCACTATCCAGCCCCAAAATATTCGGCACGCTTCCACTTTACTGCACACTTAGCTCAATAAAAATATAAAACCATTGGTACGTCCGTTGGGTCTGCACTAGACAATTCATAAAAATCCGGATATTTATGCTGTTGACAAAATCAGTAACTGTTCGTTTTGAAGAGGCATTGGCCGCAATAAAGATATAAATTTTTATAGCCACACGATTACGGGGGACTGAAAAACTTTTACTTCTCGTGCCTGACCAGCCCCTCCCCCCCCACTCCTAAAATATTGTTTCCCATTTTTTTTCCTGCACTCTATTCTCATGACAAGGCAAAAGTGATTTATTGCCCAGTCCGACAAAAATATATTGATATCAATATTTGCACCCATTTGAACTGAGTCGCTGAATTATCACAACTAACCATCACTTTTTCGTTTCCAGCCTCTTTTTTTTCATCAGGCTCCCAAACTTCCGGTGGGATACAACAAAGAGTTATTGGGGCTGTACAATTTTTATTTTCGTTTTTTTTTTTTCAAATTTAATCTTCCGATCGCATTTTTAGGGAATTTCAATGGTACAGTTTTTTAGCACACTTGATTCTTTACGGGCAGATATTCGTCAATGGGTTTTTGTTGGAAAAAAAGTGGTTTTTGCAGCTGTGTTATTTGTTCAGAGCTGTTGAAAATAATAAGATTTATCACTAATTGTTAAAGATTTCGTTAATTGTTGTAGTGAAGTTGACCAGATGCTACTTTGGCAAAGAATGGAGGAAAAAGTATGAAATGAGATTGATTCGAACGGGCTTGAATATTGTTCAAATAATCTCTTCTATACAAATGTTCTTTGAATGTTAATACACTATTGTCAATGCTACAAGAAATTAATTACTCATTTTCAATAATTAAATGGGCCTTGATTACGTCGTTAAGGGGACCATACGCAGGTCTTTGCACGAAAGCGCGGAAAAATTATTTGGAGTAAGTATTGTCAATACATAAATATTCAACAGAAATATTCAATTTTGTATGATAAAATAGAAGAAACTGGAGGTGATTTGAGAAAGTTGAACGGTTCTAAAAAATGTCTGAAAGTGTGAAGTGGACAGGTGGGGCCGCCGCCATCTTGAGTGAATGGAGAGGGCAATCAAGATGGCCGCTATCCACCACCTCGACTTTTCACCATTCCTGAAATAATGTTTGGCAGTTCCGAATCCGTTCCAAATTGTGACTGTCTACTCATGCGGAGGGAACAATTTTTCAGAAGCAATTATTATTTTTTTGCAGCGTGATCACGTCAAGGATTCATGTTTCATCTAAGTTCTGGAAAATATGAAAAAAATACTTCTAGAAAATTTTAAAAATTCCGTGGAAATCTTCGAAACTTTCCCGGAATGATCTACAAAATTAAAATCATGGAAGGAAAAAATTGTTATCACCAAATGTTCTTATCATGGCGAAAAACTTGCTAAATGGTGAAAAAAAGTACGGTGTACTTTTCCGGTGTCCAGAACCTTGAATGCATCTACACTGGTCAGTCCGAGGTATCGATTGGACGTTTGTTCTGGCAAAAGGATAGTCATAACGGAATAGTTTATAGTTTTATTTGGGGTACCTCGCACTAAACGCATAATGCCCAACGTTAAACTGGATCTTTGTCCCTGAGACTGGTATATTATTGCGTACATAGCTGACCCAGGACGAGTCCCTGAAATTTGGCCTGCTCCATCCTCGTTACTGCGAGCCGCTTACCATGAGTACCCCCCTAGTTCGTTGGGGTGGGATGAAAATTCTTAGCTCCGAGGTAAACAGTAATAAGTAGTCTTGGAAACCTTGAGAGTTTGGTGTATTTACTTAGCCTTCATAATGAGGTGTGGAAAAAACGGTCAAAGCCATCTTCAACAGTGTCATTATTACCGTTTGATGAAAAAACTCACCAATGCCACCTAAAAAAATATACGTGAATAAGATAAGTATTGCGCAAAAATATCAAAGATAAAATTTGGAGCACAAGCAGTGGCTGGCGTTGGGATTAAAAGATAAAGGGCACTCAGGATTGGATTTTGGGTGGTTATTGGAGAGCCTTCACTATTTCGGCGGAGCATGAAAAAAAGATATGTAGAAGGGCCAGGAGTCATATTGGGATACGGAGCATAATGGGCCAGGGGTCACATTGGGACAGACCCCACAGTGGGTCAGGGGCCATATTGGGACATGTCCCACAATGGGCCACGGGTCATATTGGGGCATGTCCCACAATGGGCCAAGGGCCATATTGGGACACGTCACACAATGGGCCAAGGGCCATATTGGGACACGTCACACAATGTGCCAGGGACCATATTGGGACATGTCCCACAATGAACCAGGGATCATATTGGGACATTCCCTGGATTGGGATACGGGGCATAATGGGACAGGTCCCATATTGGGATATGGGCCATAATGGGACAGATACCATATTGGGAATGGGCCATAATGGGACAGGGGTCATATTGAGATACGGGGCAGATTGGGTCATGTCTAAAATGAGATATAGGATGTCCTGGTACGGTTAGGGCTCCTATTTGTACTCCTATCCCGTTCTGCCCCACCATCCCCAATATATGTATTAAAGTTATAAAAAATTTTATGTCAGATTGAGGATGCTTTTCCTAATTTTGTTTATAAAAATTGTGAGTCTTTCTTTAGAACGATGTGTTATATATATTTTTAAAAATTTTGGTTCACTTGAGGGAGCCTTTGGGATTTTGGGAATGCAAAATTGATTAACGTGGTTTTTTGGTAATTGATGGTCGGGTAATTATTGTAGTTGTGTGAGGATCTGAGAAGTAATATATAGCGATGTCCTGTACATGAGATCAAAGATTTCATATTTTATGCATGTATTTTTTGGCCTTTTATGTAATTGTATTTGTACTTTTGGCCCAGGGGTAAACAGTCATAAGTAGTATTGGGAACCTTGAGAGCTCGGTGGATTTACTTAACCTTCATAGTGAGGTGAGGAAAAAACGGCCCAAGACATTTTTGAGAGCCTCATTATTACCGGTCGATGGAGGCAGGCCTCTATAGAAAATTTTGTTTCGATTTTCTGTGCCGGAATTGTGGAGCTTGGAAAAATATTCCAAAATTTCAAAAATATTTTCGAAAAAAAATTCAAATTTTGATATTTTGTAAATGTTAAAGTTATTTGAAAAAAAAATATTTTTTCGCAATTTTCGGACAATTTTTGGGGCAGGTGTATCCTTACATAAATTAATTAATTCAAATTAATTGACTGAAACTTTAAATGAATGATCCATCATTAATTCCATACAATATAGACGAAACTGAGGGCATACTTTTTTCCCAAGAAATTAATACACCGGTTCTCATGATCTACAATTTCCCATAAATATTCTGAGCGAGCTGTCATAACGGAAGGCCCCCGGTCAGATGTCGCGACCTTTCTCATTAACCCGTGAGAGAAAAAGGCCGTTGGAGGGTACACTTGCTTGACCGCAAAGACTCTGGACTGAAGAAGCCCAAAGGGTCTCATGCTCAAAAGATGAAGTTCACTCTAAATTTGGAACGCCCCCCATGTTTCTTATGTTCAGTTCCTTCTCTCCATTCTCCGAGAAAAAATATTCTCGGGATATGCACCTGCAGACTGCACCCACGCTTTTCAGCCCCAAAAGAGGATGAGATACAGAGTTTTCACGCCGGAGGAAATATCCTTCCGATGTCCATTCAATCTCCACTTCCGCATTTTACGTAAAAATTTTTTTCGGCATTTTTCAACCTCATTCTGTGGTAGCCCATCATTTCCCACGACACTAAATATAGGGATCAGCGATTTGTGAAGTATATACCATTTTTAATATTTTGAAGTGTTGCAATTTTGAAGTTTTGAAATTTTGAAATTTTGAAATTTTGAAATTTTGAATTTTTGAAATTTTGAAATTTTGAAATTTTGAAATTTTGAAATTTTGAAATTTTGAAATTTTGAAATTTTGAAATTTTGAAATTTTGAAATTTTGAAATTTTGAAATTTTGAAATTTTTGAGTTTTTCCAATGTTGCATTCACTTTTTCCGATTTTTTTTTTAGCATTCAAATTGTCTTAACACTAAACATAAGTATATTTCCAATACCTCTCCAACATTCATAATTCTGGTAATATACTATTATTCATTTCGCCTCACGTCTCCCCAATCTCCTAATTTCCCACGTACAACACAGTTCGATGCAGCGGGCAAGGGGTGGGCTTTTTTCCTCAATTTTTTAATTCTAAAAACGACCCCCGCGCGGCATCTGGATACAACCCCCCGCTATAGTTCCTAATCGTGGAAATTCCCAAAATTCCCATCGTAATTTCGGGGAGACTCTTAATATTAACCCTCGGGCTTTATATATTTAGTATACTGTAGCATTTTTTACGCGACTACTTTGGTGGAAACGAAAATAATCAACATGTAAAATAACTTCCCCTATCGGGAAGTTAAAAAATCGGGTGGGAAGGAAGTAGATATCACACACACATACACATCCATCCATCCATCCACCCACCTACCCAGCCACCCACCCACCCCCCCAACCCAACTCAGCCACCCACCCACCCACCTAACCCAGCCACCCACCCACCTAACCCCCCCCCCCGCCCACCCACCCACGCACCCACCCCCCCAACCCAACCCAGTCACCCAAATCGGCCACCCACCCACCCATCCACTCACACCCACACATACCATACCCACGTAGAAACATACACACACACACACGCACCTCACTTTAAATATTTTTATTTTACACAGAAAACTTCTTAACAATCCTATTCTGTTATCTCTCCCCACCCCCTCCACTTCCACCGCCAAGCCACTCCCCCCAAGGTCGCTCCCAATTCTCCGGAAATCATAACTCCGTACAAACTAAACGTAGCTCATTGACTGTGAAAGGAATAATTGCCACCTAGCTACCTGCACCTATTCACAGTCCAATCATACTAGACTAGAGTATACTCCATCGTGAAAAGGATTTTACCCAAGTTCAGCCCAAATTCTGGCCCCGCATTGGCTTCAGCACCCCCACAGTGCTTTTCCCAGACCCACCTATCTAGAACAAATTCAGGCAAGACTATCTAGAACCCACTCAACAACCTCTCCCTCATTTAATCGTCTCCACCCAATAATAAAACCAATATACCAAGTGCAATATTTTCGAACACTGAATTGGGTCACTAGGCGCCGAGAATTATGGGAATGAGGTCGTGTGCTGGACACACGTACCGAAAATCTCACAATGGCTCTTGCGTTCAGGTAAAAATATTCTCCTTTCTTCCATCCCCTAATATCCACTCGCAATGTCCTTTGTAATTTCTTCATTGTCGCTAATAAATTTTCATTCTCACAAGCAGCAATTGAATTCTGCAGTATTTATTTATTTTATTTATTTATTGATTTATTTATTTATTTATTTATTTAATTTTTATTTTTTTACGGCAAGCCTAACTGGCTTTCCTTAATTAGGAAGAATCAAATATTCTGTGGTCCAAATGTCCGTGAATTTAATTACCCTCACCTTGACAATAATTTTAATTCCAGATGCCCACCTTAACACACACATGCTACCACCATAGCAATTTCTCCCCCCCCCCCCCGCCAATGTGCGTCGCAATGTCACGTAAGGAGGGCAAAGTCTATTGGTGGCTACCCCCTTCCGGAATGATCCTGGTATTGCTTCCCTCCTAGTCGAAGGGAGCAAATCACCTGGCAATGGTTCCCACGTTTGTGCGATTCGCATTTGGCTTCACCCTTTAGCTTCCACATCGTGATGGTCATAATGCCGCGTGCATACACGGAGAAAAAGAAGCATCAGGAAGAAGGGTGGGGGGGGGGGGGGGGGAGGAGAGTGAAAAAGAGAGACTACCTCGTGCATGTATTATGGCTCGGACCGAGGAGAAGTGCGCGTGGCCGCCACACGAGCGTCTCATTGCCATATTCCGATGCTTTATTGGGTTGGAGGCAGTAAATACACATCATATATCTTACGTTTGAGGTATTCCTTATCAAATGGACCAAATCAAATTTTTTTTTCCATTGGATGTTCACGTTCATGTCTGCTCTGTGTGTGTGTGTGTAGCTAGGCATGTTTGTGGTCAACATTTTGATCGAAGTTCTGAAGAACCGAAGCGTTTTCACGTAACTTAGACCTGATGAGATTTTGATGGAATTGCTCCAGTACATATATTGTTATTAACAATTTCAATTGTTTATAATGTTCTACTGCATAAACTGTTAGAGTTAGCGCAAATTTCATATAAGAAAAGTTGTTCCCCATATAAAAATACGTATGTTATGTCGAATGACTTTTTTCGATAATTTGCATAATTAAGGAGGTATGGCCGTCTCAACAATTATGTATGTAATAAGTGAACGAATGGACCCGGGGCTGTCATGACGGTCTCAATCGAAGCATCTCCGTGCAGAATCGAGCGGATTACATTTTGGATGGCATTCGCGCAGTATATGCAATGTTATTAACAATTGCAATTGTTTATACTGTTCCACTGGGTAAAATATTAAAGTTATCGTTTTCATTGCGGCCATACCCCTATTGGCGTCTCACTCCCACTCAAGTAACGCGCATAAGTCTCATCCTCATGCTCACCATGCGTCTACTCAGATATTCATAATTATCTGCTTCATAAATGAGTCAGTTTAGAATTCTCAAATCTGCAAGTTTTCATTATGACACTAATAGGGGTCACACTGATTGACCGGGGTATATTGGAGAAGAATAAATATAGTACGCTGTGCTGAAATACCGAATCGGGAAGTTTTGTTTGTGCCCCGTGGGGCACCGCTAGTTAATATTGTTATGAAGAAAATTGGAAAAACTCCCAATATTTGTATAGAAGGCTTGAACTTTCGGGATACGCGTGGGAGACTACGGTTTGGTATTGTGGGAATATTTTTGAGGAGTTTTTCGACGGTCCGTCCGGGAGTCCCTTGAAAAAAATCTCATAATCATTCTCTGAATTCGAGAGTCTCCAGTGAATAACGAGGTGGTTTTAGAGATTTTTTTCGGCGTTTCTAAACAAACCAAATGTCAGATATCCCTCCAGCATTGGAACTTGTGACTTGATGCTGATTTCACAATCCGCGACAAGCTCCTCGAGCCCCTAATCAAATTTCCATATTACACGATACTTAATTCTTAAGTGCTGATAATTCCCGAAAAATGAGCTTAAACGTTTCGCCCAATCTCGTTTCGCCCAATCTCGTTTCGTAATCTAACCTCACCAGGGCGTTACAGTAACTCAAGTCTGTGACGTAACAAATCCAACATTTTTTACCACACCACGATACACCCAAGCCTCTGTCTACAGCCCCGTAAAAATCGTTCGTCGGTCGATCTTTTGGGAAACACGATATGTTTAGTCTCAGACCATGTCGAAAAAAAAAGGCCACCTCGGACCCCAAGCCGATCCGTGGGACCTTCATGTTTCTGACCGACTCCTCTGTTTTTCAATCCTAAAACCAAATGATTAACGCCCCCGCCCAATTTTTGTTTTTCAATTGCCTTCTTCATTGCCATTAACACCACCCTCGGGCGTCGACAGACACGAACGGGGTGTGAGATAGGATTGACCCTCGGTATAGCTTTCATCTAGAGTCATTAAAGAGGTGATTCGGGTGAAATACGAGGTGCCAGCCTACACGAAAATCGAGATAACGTCACGTACAGGAATGATACTCTCTCAAAATCAAGTGAAAACATCGATGGCTGTTCTCTGGATGGATTTTCAATGGGAAGAAGGTTTGCGCAAAAATTGGCACTGATGAGATGACAGCATCTGCAAGTAGACAGGACATGCTGAATTACCTTGCTTGGAGATGATGAAGGGCAAATTTGGTGAACTAGGGAATCGAGTTTTGAGCAACGAGTTTATGATGCAGTTACCTGAGCAGAAGCCTTCTGCGATCTCAACGACTTGGATCTTGATGGACGAGATTCGCTGCCCTGGCACTGGGTATCAGTCTATGATCCTACCGAAAATGTTGGGTGGTGGGCGGTACTGGTTCAATGGATACCTTTCTCGGCGTGTGAATCCCAGATAATGGTGAGAGAAGCTTATTTTTGGATGGTTTCCTTTCAATTGCATGTTTAATGAACCCTCATTTAGTATATATAGCCAGTTGTCGGATTGAATTTTGCATTTCGCATTATGGATTTGCGATTTTGAATTTTGAATTTTGAATTTAGAATTTTGAATTTTGAATTTTGAATTTTGAATTTTGAATTTTGAATTTTGAATTTTGAATTTAGAATTTAGAATTTTGAATTTTGAATTTTGAATTTTGAATTTTGAATTTTGAATTTTGAATTTTGAATTTTGAATTTTGAATTTTGAATTTTGAATTTTTGAGTTTTGAATTTCGAATTTTGGTATGTCCACCAAGTCTTTAACTGTTTTATCGTCAAGTTTTGTAAGATGCACGCGGAAATACAGGTTCCGGGGGAGCCCCCTAGTAAGTCAGGTCAGGGATATAGCCTTCACTATTACACGATTCTTTATGCAGATGCTCTGCACCAAGTCCAGAAATCTCGTACAAATAATTTCAATGATATTAATGTATTGGATGAGCGTACTTGGATCAATTGACTCCATTCAACCTATGTTTTCTCAGTAAACCTATAAATACCACATTAAGAAAGCCCAATGATAATCCGTCAGGGCTAAAGCGCCCTCAACCTGTGGCCCATGTGAGTTTGATATAATCAACAAAATATTTTCTGACGCCAAAAAAGCCTCCACTGAAGTATCATTCCCATATAAACCAAAGCATTCATCTCGTTTCATCCTAAGTAGAGCCAAATCAGTCTCATTTGTCAGCGCTTCAAGTTTTTTCATCCTGCACGTGGCTATACTCCCCTGCTATCACCCCTCCTGCCCCAGAAAAAAACCTCTGCGTGTGCCAGCGCCTATCTCGGCATTCCCTGGATATCTCCCATTCCCGTAAAAATTCCAACAAAAGAAATTAAAAATACAATTCCATATTATGACCACCTAGTCTCCAATTTCCGTCCACTCTTGTCCACAGTCGATGGCCCCACCGCCAAACAAATCCAGTTTGGCCCTTGCCCCCACCACTCAAATTCACGATGATTTTGCTGAGGTTATCCAGCAAATGCCTAGCAGGTTGCATCGGCAGCCCAAGCAGTAGCATTTCGCCCTGGCCACCTTGCTTTTAACAGTGTAGAGAGTTGTACGAGAAGGCCCGATGCGCACGGTGAGAACATTGGGCGCTACGCGTTCCCACCAGACGCCTCGGGCGCCTTCGGCCAACTTCGGGAGAGCGCTACAAGCCTAGCCGACAGGGGAATGCACAGAGTGGGGAGTCCCCCAGGGACGACCCCCACCCCTACATAACTGGTCATGGGCATCAGGACCAGCGTTTGGGCACTTTTTCAAGAAAACGAATAGTCCAATCAAACTAGAAGAGCCCATTCGATATTTTGATCAGAAAATCCTGAACTATCGATTGGTATTTAATTCATCGATGGGACGTATAATATCTGCATCCAATGGTTTTAGAATCTAATTTGATGGGACTAGAAGGAAAGTCTAGAGAAATGCACGGGATGTGAACCCTCCAGAGGGGCGCCGATAACATCCCAGTAGCTCTGACGCGTTCTCCCCCATGGAAAAAGTTATATTATGATGATATAACTATACTTATATCTATTATATACTGAATTGGCACATTTTTTATATAAACTATACATAAAGTAGCACTTTTCTATTTCTCTAATATATTTTTTGCAGGATATACGAATTTGGTACTTTCAGAATCTGCAAATTGAAATTGTTCTCCACACTGTATCTCGATAACGGTTGAAGATAGGAAGAAATATCATATAACATAAAATGTGTAGTTTCATGCAATGCACAAACTTTCTTTGAGACTTTTTTTGCTATCTCCAACCATTCGCAAGATACAGCGGAAATTAGAGTGGAGATCGCCAATAGCAACTGAATGAATGGTGCCTTTGGTACACACCTTTCAGATCGGACGTTGCAATAACTTTTGGTATAATATTTTTTAGAATCAAACCATCTCAATAGAATGTTTCGTTAATGACTTTGCAAATTTAAGATTGTGCATAGCATGTTATCCAATTCCGTTCGAGAGGAGTTAACTCTAAAGAACCTTGACGTACGTCGCACTAACCTTCCGAATTTTGGTATGTGGAATTTAACTGGAGCCAAAGAATGTGCGGGCTCCTATAATTTTTGAAAAAATTTGGGACTTGGACAACAGATGCTGGACGAGGACAGGCACGAAATGAGGGAAATTAGGTTGTTAATGGTCATCGATTGGTGGACCCATTTTTGAGAAATCGTGGCGGTTCACAATATAGACTTCCCGAGTAGGTCCTTTTTTCTCCTCCAAAAAATCGGTTTCAATATATATATATATATTCTCTCGGTATTTGGATGAGAGCAGACGAATTCCCGTAATAATTTCTCACTCTTCATTACATCCTTAAATCTCCATAAACTAGCCTAGCTAGGCTAGCTTAGCTTTATGGTAATGACAATCTGGAGGCGTGTGTTGTGAACCTCAAATTTGTCACTCAATGCAGGACTGGTTGGTGGAGTCTAGCGCTTGGGGCTTTAGTTAAAAGATAACTAATTGCATAAACAGTGTGAGAACTCTACGGATTCATTGGTGTTTGGTGCATAGAAATGTCATTGTGGCAGCAGAGGGATCCTTGGGAATGACTGATCAATGAGCCCTTGTCATACGGGTATTCATTTGTATTTTTATGGTGTTTTGTCTGCCTTTGGCGGGCCTGATGATTATCGCAGAAGGTGAGAGGAATGGAATGAGCACTGACATATTTCATCTTTAATTTTCAAAAAAAATTTTTTTCACGGTGTGAGCGTAGGTGTAATTGAAAGAGTGGAATTGCACAATTTTTGCAAACATACATGCATACACACTCAGACATTTTGGTATACTTGAAACCCTAGTTACGAATTGAAATAACCAAATTCGATCTAAGGGTCATTACAATAACTTCTCGAAAAATCGGACATATATATTATTATTTGGAGATATATATATATATATATATATATATATATCTATATATATATATGTGCAAAAATTGTAACTTCTCCTTTCGAGAAATGAAGAATATTTTTTCAGTTAAATTCCCATGTTAAAGGGACCACAAGCGTGTGAGCATATACGGAGTACAATGGCATTGCGTTAGACGCTTTTCTTGCATTCCAATAAAGAGGGGAGTCCCCGGCACGCGACCAACGTCACCTGCCCGCTTAATACTTGGATCATAGAGGTGCTCTCCCTCCTTTTATCGATTCCCTAACAAATGCAGCTGCAACGTCATGGTACATGGCTACTTGGCTTATCGGACCGAGACTGTCTTCAAGGCATATGGTAAGAACGTTGAGATTCCCACTTGACCCTACTTCTTGTAATCTCAAACGTACACAATTATCATAATTGCTGTCTTTAAATTTGTAACGTTTTTAACGTCACTCGAACATGAAACAGTCGTGTGAACCTGTCCAGTGTGATTTCAAATATGGGACAAGTGTTAAATTTGGTGTTACGGAGTCACATTAATCGGGGCAAAATGGGATGGATATGAGGAAAAAATTTCATGTTAATAAAATGAAAAATGCACGTTTATTACATTCCCAAAAAAAAAGAGAAAAATTATTGGAATTTTGGGAATTTTTTGGCATGCAAAAAATGGCGCCAAAGTCGCTGCGCCATGCGCCAAAAATTTCTCAAATTTGTATCCCAAGATTGCATAGGGTGTCCAAATTTCGAACCTAAAATCATATCAAATTCCCTAGCATCCGAGGACGAGTGTGAGCCACGTGGACAAGATCACAGACCCCCCCCCCCCCTCCCCCCCCCCCCCAAAAAAACAAGGATAGCATTGCCATATCGGTCTCGCATCATTCACGATAAAAGAAAGCAAAAGTCCCGGGTGAAGAATTCCAGGTGCACAATCGAGCGAGTCTGAGACGCGTGCCGATTTCCCACGTGTGTGTGTGTGTGTACATGGCCCCTCCCCCCATCATCGCAATTCTACGTTTTATTCTTCCCTGACAATCTGGCTCCCTCGGGCTGCGCCACGAGGATCTTGGATGCAGGGGCACCTTTACAATCTTCAACCCTCCTTTTATAAACCCCTCGAAATATTTTTCGGGACCCCACTGAAGAAACTACGTCACCTAACCCCCATGGATCGACGTGTGCTTGGGCTTACGTCATCCGCATATGCCCCAACGACCACGTGGGATTTTGCGCGGGAATCCACTCCAGCTGTTCCATTGAAATTACGGAAATCACGTTTTCTCGAAGCGGCTGCAAATTTTACTGAATTGTACACTGCAAAAAAATTCTCTACAAAATTGAAAATTTTACACGCACTACTACCTTCACTTTCAAAAATGTGAAATTGACTCAGATTTGATGAAAAAAACGCAATTTGAAAATTCACCCATAAATATTTTTATAAACGCAAAATGTTGCATCTTGGCTGAGAAAGCTGAATTTAAAAAAAGGAAAAAAAATGCAGAATAATTTTTTTTTATCTATTTGAAAGTTTAAGCTAATAGCGGAGGCACGCGCATGCGCAGAAACGATGTTCGGTGCTCAGCCCGATTAGCGTCAGTGAAACTTTGAGATTTCACACAATTTGATTCATATAATGCAATAAATAAAATGAAATCAATTTTTGTTCTGATTTCGATTCGCGTAATTAATTATCAAAGTCCCCCCCCCCCTCTTTTTTTTCACTTCCATCCACAGAATATTCTTTCAGCTTTTGCTTTAATTTATAATGTCCGGAATGATTGCTACCTCGAACCCTCTATTGATTGGGACCTAGGAACGTGTGTTGCTGTGACGTGGAGGCATTTCCATGGGGGGGAAGGGGGCGGGGGGGGGGGGGGGGATTTTTTCGCACACCTGAGCTGAAGAATCGTGCGAACCGTGAGACAATCTGAGAGTTTCCTAGGCAGATGGATGGCCTTTTGGCAGATGTCATATCATCACGTGCCGGTTTATGTAACAGCTGATAGGAGTGCGAGGTTAGGGATAGGGCGAGGTACTTCTAGGACACGTGGGTTTCCTTGGTTTTTTTTAGAATCGATAATGAGGGCCGAAAAAAAAACGGTTAAGACAATTGTCTCGGAGGCAAACTGGTTTCGATAAAAAAAAAATTGGATCAAACAACAGAGCCTCATTATATCTATGTATATATGTGTGTATGTATGTTATTTTTTATTCCACTTTTTACAGAATTCGAGGTTGAATGAGCGTATTCTTTATCAATGTAACTTTTTCAAGACACTTCTAAGGCAACGCTCAGCACTCATGATGAGCGCGGTTAGTACTTGGATGGGTGACCGCTTGGGAACACCGCGCAATGTTGACACAATTTTTAATCCTAATCGTCGAATTTCAAATCAGTTTGATTCCTGATTCTTATCTGGATCAATAAAATGTATAGATGGGTCTACTGTACATTCGTTGAAAAATGACTGACATGATGCTGTCAGACGCTAAACAACTGAAAATTTCTTGGTTCTGAACATAATAAAGCCCTTAATCCCACCATCATTATGTAAACCAGGTCAGTATTCTCCCCAGATATTCTACTTCCACATCTGTCGTCTGATTGTGCCTACCACGCATTATTCTTGAACCAAATTTGCAGGAAGTTGTTTAAAAGTCCACTCCATTACCATAACAATTACCGTTCGCTCATCTTATCTAAAACACTCCTTCATCTACCTCAAGCTGTATCATCACTCTGAAAAATCTCCTCAATAGCTTAATCACTAGTTAACCCTGAAATTACTCCAAATTGAATTACTGTGAATGCTCAAAGTTGTCCTTTCATGCACGTCCGGCTCAATGTATAAAAGAGCGGGCAAGTAGCCGAAGGTTAATTAGAATGAAATTACATTCTGATACCTTCGTATCATGGGATGGTAAAGGGAAGGACATAATAAAACCAGAAACGTAGGTAGCTCACGCCCAGGTGGCTCATACGATATACAAAACACAACATGTGCATGATTACAGTGCTATCATTGTGGGAACGCAGGCACTTTGATACCGTAAACAGTGGCTTTAATCGAGGGGTCTTATTGAATCGTCATGCACGTTATACATTGCTCAGGACTGCTACTTCATGGATGGGGCAGGTCAAATTGGCTGGACACTCTTCATTAAAAATTGAAGAAATTGATTCGGGACATTCTGGAGCTGATTGGCACGTGCTCACTGTTGGAGTAATTTCTTCAAGGGTCCAGCACGGGTGCAATTTTTGAGAGATATCAGGTTGTTCTGCTTCCGGATGGTACCGTCGCAATTGGTGCATTATGAGATTTTGAAATGGAAGCGGGAAGTGCTCACTTATTTGCCTACTGACCCACTCACCTACTCACTCACCTACCCACCCACCCACACAGCCACCTACTCACCCACCCACATGTTCACCCACCCACCCACTTTCTCACTCACCCACCTATTCACCCACCCACCAACCCACCTACTCACCCACCCACCTGCTCACCCACCCACCTACTTATCCACCCACCCACCTACTCACCCACACGTCCACCGACCTACTCACTTACACACACACACACACACACACACATGTATATTATGTAAAATTTTCTGGAGAACTAATTTTTGACTTTTTGGGATAGACAAATTTCTCATCTTTTCTCAATGTCAATCACTAATATTAAAGTGTCAATATCGAATAAGATCAACAATAGATGACTGTTTTCACTGTCTCATTTGTTGGACCACCGTGAGAATTGCGATGAGTTATCAGCATAATTCCCATGGATGCTTCAACACCTGGCAGAGTATACCTGTAACATGGGAAATTTTGTCCATTAAGCGCCCCGAAAGCCCATGGTTGAAAGGAGACATTGTCCCCATTGGCTGGACAATATTTTTTCAGTAATAACGTCCGGTAGAGGCTGAAGCACATGGTGAGGCTCGCGGTGCATTGTGACAGATGGGTTTACAAATACTTGGGTATTCCGAGTATATTATTTTATGCTCATTATGTTTATTTCATTAGGCAGTGGGTAATAATGGCGAAGTGCAGTGTTTGCTTTGAGGTTTTCCGCAATTTTGAGATTGCGGGGCAGATGGTTGGAAACCGGCAATGTTCGCGGTAATGAATCGATCATTGATGGGTCATGATTTTTTAATTGTGTATTATGGAATACAAAATATGAGTAGAAAATATGAATTAAGAGCCGTTAATTAAGGGTTTTGCCGAATATCTCACCTCGGCAATTCGGAATAAAGAATAATGATCGGAAGTAGTCTTCGGAAGGGACTACTGGACACCCATCCATGCGGCTGGGGCCGACCTTCGCCATTTGGGCCATCGTATTTATCGGCATAGGGTAAACCCCCAGAAACCCCCGTACTACGATTGTGGGCACCTATGATGACCCCCCCCCCCACTTGCGTCGGGTTAGGTTCCCGCCCGGCCTCGCGGTCTAATTTTATCGCCGCGCCGATAGCACACACGGAATGTTCCTGCTATCGATCAGAATGCATGCGAAAATACGTCATCATGTGAAACATTCTCCGGAAGGCGGGTGCAACCCTGGGACCTTCAGCGTAGTACGCAGATACTCTACCGGAAGTCCCGAAAAAAATAGGGAACTTAGAAAAGTGGATGGGAGTTTCACGGAGGAAGTTGATAGAAAACGCGCTTATCAACATAATTATCAAAAACTATCTAGTGATGTGCTATATCTGTTGAAGGTAACGTCCCGACAACACGTGTAGTATTTTACCATTGGTCGCGACGTTGCGCTAGCCGGAAGTTGGTACATTATCGACCGCCGGGACCCGACTGCCCTTGTCAGCTCAGGGTTACCGGGCGGTGAAACTATATAGCGATCGGGTTCGTATTTTCTCCGCAAGATGGAGACACTAATTGTTTCTCATTTATGCTGTAGGAATTTTTGTATCGAATAAAGCCATCTTTCTATATAATTTGGAGATTTAAAAAAAAAAAGGAAAGAATTAGAAAATTTTTAGAAATTTTGTAAATAAAAAAAAGGTGGTAAGTCGTGAAATGGGTTTTAAAAAATTGTTCCCACACACACACGCACACACATGCGTATGTGTGTACACACATGTTCCCCGCAATTCTTGATTTTTTCCCCCTCCTCCTCCCCCCCCCCCCCCCCCCCCCCCCCCCCCCCCACTCCTCCGCCCACCCATTTGTTTTTATGCCCCTATTAATCGCTGAGGACAGCACCTCATAATTACCGAGTGTCAAAAAAACCTCGAAACATCACGAGGACACCAAATGTTTCGACGAACTGTGTTTTGTACACGAAACCCAATATTTGGTGTCATAATTCTGGCCATTTTTTTACGACATTTCCAAAAACTTGGGACGAATGCCTGGTTCAAGAGAACCGACACTCGCCTTTCGCTCGTTAGAAGCGGAAAGACATTGATTTTTTTTCCTCATCGCCCTCGACGTTCCCCATCACTTTGATTGACCGACCTATTTGAGAAATTCATCCGACAGATTGCTTCCTTACTCCAAATTAATGAGAAATTATGGCTCCGAGGCACTCAAAATTTTGGAATAAAAACGTCACCCACAAACCCACAAAATATCTACCAAATTGGCGTCATTCAGTCGGAAATTGTTTCATGTCCATAGTTTCCGGTATTTTTCGGGTGGGTCGGTACGGAGTTTTTCATTGTAGTAAATCATTCGCAAGACTGGAGAAGTTCAAATTGTTGGATAATTTTTAAGGTGATCAAGTAATACAAGTGTTATCTAGCCTGTTGCAGGTCAAATTACAGTATTCCCTCGGCAGCCATCCTTGCCCCTTAGTTTTATACTCATTCAAAATTTTCCACCTGTTCCTCATTTTGGTCAAAGACAAGAACAATGTGAACCAGAATTTTGTCACAAAAATTTTATTCCTCCATGAAATATCACGGAATCGCCGCTGTCAGTTGCAATCCGACATATGATCCTTCCGTATGTTATCCAAGTTCTCCAATCGATCCACAACCTCGTCCCCGGAAAGGATTTCTTTCCGGTCCATTCACAAGTCCAGTTACACATGAATCTACAGTTACTCATCCCGAACAATGCCCACATATGGGCTAAAGTAACAGTACCAATAAACTGTCAATACGTACACCTGTTCCTTCCGTCACTTCGTTTGTCCAACGTGAAATGTTTCACACCCCGTAACCCACAATTGGTCGACCAAAGACCAGAAACGTTTTCGAAAACTCAGCCGGTTTGGAAACCAAGCGCACTGCGAGAAACACGCATACCGATTTTCTTAACCCTTCTGCGCTGGTGGTTGGCCCCCAAACCCATTTTTTGTCTCGGTGAGCGGTGCGCCGCCCCGCGTCCGCGGACATCCTCAAAATCAAGATTTTTTTTCAACCAAAATTTTCGGTTCCCAAGACACTTGGCACCTTTAATGGTTGGCAAGTAATCGTACTAAGTTCAAGTATCGACCTCATTGCCAATTTCAATGGCATTTCCTGCGCGCTATATACCGCATTGAAGCATGTAATGTAGATCTATCTATTTATGAGGTTCTATTACCTGAACGGTTGAAGATAGCCAAAAAGATGTAAAAACCAAAGTTGTTCCTCAGTTAAAAATACACATTTTATGTCAAATAAGTTTCATGCTGGTTTGCGTAATTAAGGAGGTAAGGCGTGTTCAAGAGTCGAGCGGCCGCAGTGCTGTTGGCGTCTCGCTCGCACTTGGTTGACGCGCATGCGCTTCTGGAGGTGGCGCTCACCGTACGGTCACTTAAGGGTGGATACTAATGTGTGTTACTTACGCGCGCGCGCGCGTGTGTGTGTGTGTGTGTGTGTGTGTAAATTGAAAAGTTTTATACTCTCTCGTTTTCGTCGCAAAGTTTTCGTTTCGAACGACATACCCACGCTCATTTACCCCACAATTTTTTTCGACGAACTTGTTTTATAATTTCACTCTGTGAATCCATCACAAAAGAATACATCCAGAATGAGATTAACGGAAAATAAATTTTCATAAAAATATTCAATGCAATAACACAATAGTATACAAAACCATTGATAATATGTGCAGAAACATTCGTACTTCCATTTGATGAACAAAATTTTATCATAAAGTCATATGAGGAGCACATTGTGAGGCCGCATACGATAATGGATACTCTGGCGAAACATGATTACTAGCATTTTTTCACCAATTTTTTTTTATTAAAACCATGTATCGCAGCTCCGGCACGTAGTCTCGTTAGGTTGTATTTTACGATCTAAGTCGTGCATAGCCTCCACTTTTGGTAAATTTTGTTTTTCTCATGTGAAACTCCTTTTCGTCAGGTGGGGCAAAATAAGCTGGTAGAGATGGAATGAGTGAAACGCTTGGAGCGAAATTCGGCATAAGGTATGTATTTATTCAGAGAATATGGGAATGACGACATCGATTTGAAAATTATAAAAAACGTTGGATAATGGATTATTTTAAATCTAACTCATTCATCGCCGGAGAAGTATTACTGGTTGACGTGTGTGTGTGTGTTTGTGTTTGTGCTCCCGTATCGCGTCCGGCGGCTGGAGAACGTTTGAGGTGAAGAAATATTCACTTATCAATTCAGAAATGGTATTGGAGTGGGTGAGGCCGGGCGGGAACCTAACTTGCCGCCGGGATAGGGTTCGTCACAGGCGCACGCCAAGGTAGGATAGGGGTGTCTGGAGATTTACCCTATGCTTAGAAATACGATGGCTCAAATGGCGCGAGTCGGCTCCAGTCGCACGGATGGGTGTCCGGTAGGGCCTCTCGGAGAAATGCTGAAGGGCAGATACCGTGGGGAGTACAAGAGAGAGGGACGAAGGAAACAAACACACACACACACACACTCAAAAATATTAAAAATCACATAATTCAGTAGTTTTCCCAGTTTCACGAATTTGAAGTTAGTCCTCCATAATACTATACCCTGGTGAACGCAGGAGAGTTGGACGACTTGTTTCGAACAACCTAATCGTGCGAATTAACTCAACCAACCGCATAAATGTACTGCAGTTCAGGGAACATGGTTCTCGACTTGTATCCAAAATGAGGAATTAGCATTGCTAAGTGGTTAAATTGTGTTCAGAATTTTTTTTAATGATCGAGGTCATGTTTTCCGTAGTTGCTAATCACACGAGCGATTCCGACAATTAGAGTACATTGGAAAATTCTTCATAACAACATTTTACAATTACTGTACGAGCCACTCCTAATTTTGTTCACAAGTGAGGACACCCTCCTAATGTTGGATAATCAATTATTTTTCATTACCCAATTTTTCATAGAGCGTATATATAGTGAAAGTTTTGTGATGATTTGAAATATGAATTATAACAGTCTACCGCAAAAATGGGAGACGAACTTTCGGCTTCGAATCGCATGCTTTATAGATATATGAAATGAAACCTGGCGTCCCAAAACAGTTTTGGGACGTCCTATATATGGTTGTTATATACATGAATGATTATAATTTCTGTAAAGCACCTAGATTTTTTCCCCGGCGCTAATTAAATATGGGCAATTTCTTGACAATATGTATTGTAAAATGCTAAAATATTATTATAATGCAGTTAAATACGCTAGTAATTAATTGTTTATGTAGCGTACGTTTTAAGGCATATTTTAGGGCAACGTTCATCTCTCATTGAGCGCACCGGTTCTCGTCCGATCACCGAAGTTAAGCAATGATGAGCGCGGTTAGTACTTGGATGGGTGACCGCTTGGGAACACCGCGTAACGTTGGCACTTTTTTGCCCTTAAAGTTTCCATTCGATTGTCGAGAACATTGTTTGTGAATTTTGAATTTCAATTTCAATTTTTTGGTTCTCAAAATTGATAAATCCACGGGGTAGTGTTTACGTAATTTTGGGTGGAGACGTTCAACTGAAGGGTTGAACTTTAAGCTCTCCAACATTGACGAGACCCCAAGAAGACGATAGTTGGAATCGAAATATGCTATTTTTATGCAGATGAATCGCAGACTTCTCGGAACAGGTCGTGTGCGCTGGACGATGGGCTGGAGTGGGACACGTGGGAGGCATCGTTTCACGGTATAAGCCGAGACCATCCGAGCCAATCTCGACAGCGAGACGCGTGATCAACGTGTGGTGAACGTGCTACGCGTGACTGCCTGCGAGGGAGCGAGAGAGAGGCGGCATCTTCCGAAAGGTAGCAGCAAAGATCGCCTGAACTTTGGAAGACCTTGTAAATTTCGAATCCGTTCAATTGTTATTAACAATTTAAATTGTTTATAATGCTGTATTTTGAGAACGGTGACAAATACGAGAAAAAGTGTCAAACAAAAGTTGTTCCTCTCGTGAAACTACATATTTCATATTTTATTACTTTTTTTGGTAGGCATCATATTTTACGAGATATCGATAAAAAATCATATTAATCGATCAATAGTGATATGATGACCGCGTCGTGTCACCGCGGATGTCAATGAACCAAGTGCTCGCAGCATGAAGCGGCCTATTCACAAAAACTTGTAGAATTATTTAGTACGGGGAATTTGAGCAGTCGACAACGGCCTTGCATCGCACTTCAACTTTTTCTCGTAATAAAAGTTAATTATTTTTTCACTCTACTGTCTCTGGGGGAATTCACCAACAACGCCATGTGTCTGACGGTATTTTGATGAGAAGACAAACAGAGTGCCGCGCAGTGGCAATGCAATTTGAATTAGCCGAGAAAGCGTAATGATTCGTAAAGAGCAAAACATCAGTTTGTAGCAAGGCTACTCTCATTGAGGAAAACACCGAACATTTCTCTTGATTTTAATGAATTCCCGAGAGGCCACAAACGAGCCACCGGGGAATGTACGCAACGATATTTCACGGACAATTCAGCATTGTCATGATCGATGGATATCTCCTCCGAGTAATTTCTATGGGAAATTGTTGTAGTAATCTATGGATTTGAAAATCATTATAAAATATTTCGAATTTTGGAATTTTTGATATTCAAATTTTTTTTTCAAAATTTGGCAAAAAATTGCAGATGTTGGAAACGTTTTGTTCTGAGGTTTTTTTTTCAAGATTTTTCCATTGAGCAATTTTTCCCTATATCTGTTCATGAAGCGAATGCTGATCGAATACTTCAAAGCTTCTTCGTTTTTGCGAGAATAAGAATTTTTTCCTGGTGTAAAATACTGCACTTAGTTATACCGATCGGCTTTATGAAGGACGGCAGTGGGGAGGGGAGAATGGATAGCAGAGATCTAATCGTATGGACGGTGACGTGAGTTACGTGGGTAAGAATCGGGGAGAAACAAGAGTCAGGGTCAAGCGGTGCTGGATGCACAGGGGTGCTATAAAAACAGTAACACACCGAGGCGGATTCATCAGTATCGTAGACGCCCATCACAGTTATACTCATTTGTACCGCTTTTATCGGAGGTTTGATGTTCACCAGCGGCGTTCCATTTCAACAGTGCTTTCAAATAAGTCAAATAGGGGTCGATAGGTCCTCAATTAATATGCTCGTTTTACATATTTCATCTAGATAGTACAAGTCGAGGCTTCCTCGAAAAGGGTTGTGTGATTTCTGTTTAAATCCTAGATTTTTATGATGATTGAGATCGTTATGTCCAAAATTTTATAGAATTCATTGAGAATTTTGATGTTTCCCTTCTATTTTATATACATTTTTAAGGTACAAAATTCATTCCATTATTCCACAAATTTGAATGACGAGGTCATTCTAAAAGAAAAACAAAAGAAACAAAGAGACACCAAGGAATGCGGATACTGATGAGCTCGCATTACAGTCACAGAAGGACCGTATTACGACACCGCCACGCCAAAAGTGCTGATATGTAATATAAGTATATGAGCGATTTCAAACAGATAAAAGTAGAGCGATCACACCATAGTTTTCAAGATCTACGTCGAATATTGGATACATACATACATCGAAGCGTACTAAAATCATCCAAATCCAAGTTTCAGAAACCATGTTGTGGTAAGCTTGGTCCAAGCTCAGCTTTGTTAGCTTTGAATCTCGGCTTCAACAAGCATGAATCCCGGATTGCTCATACCATCTAAACCCAAGCTTCTGAACTAAGGTTGAACTAAGCTGGATTGAAGCATATTTTTCTTAGTTACGATTTACCGGCTTCAGCGAAACTCGGCTTAATATTGGATTCATATATAAATCGAGGAATGCTGCACCACCTAACCCCAAGCTTGAACACGAATGTTCAACTAAGCTTGGTCCAACCTCAATGTTCCTATCTTCGAAGTTTGAAGCAAGACAAATTTTGTAGCTTGGACCAAGATTAATTTCGATGCATCGACCACGAGAAACTTTGGAACTTGGACGAAAATGAATTTCGAGGGTTGTACCAAGACAAAGTCCGAAGCTTGAAAGAAGATAAAGTTCGAAGATTGTATTAACCTACGTAAGCAAGCTAGGACGAAGCTTATTCTCTAAGCTGGGATTGGTGTTACATTCGCTTGTTCTGCACAGATTGACCGAGGCTTCAAAACACAGCTTTGGCGAAGCTTAAGCAAGCCTCGTCCAAGCTTTAATCAAGCTCCATCGTACGGTTAATCCCCACCTGGAAGCTGTTATTTATTCAACTTCCCGATGATGTCTATGGGTGTTCTTGCTTGCCTTCGTGTGTGTATTTCAAAAATCATAAGAAGAAAATTGAGCCAGCTTTCTCCGTATCGATTAAAATGACGATTATTCCCTCTTCCCCTACCCAACGTACCTCCCATTCGTCCAAAGTTGGCAATGAAAGAGCACTCGGCAGCAAGACGCATCGTCGTAAATTCATCTTTTAAGCCCTCACTGAGCGTCTCGTGAGCGTCTCTTCTCGCTGAGTCGGATACTTCTTAGAGGCCGTTGGGACTCATTTATTATTCAGATTTATAGCCATGGTTGAACTGACTCCCACAGATCGGCAGGTCTTTGCCAACCATTGCGGGTAGCTCTTCTCCTTGCACACAACTGTTGTATTCACTCGTCGGGCCAATTCTTCGCCCCGGAGGCACAAAAGTCTCTACGCTAAAATTCGATGGTTTTGCATACGACACGATCTTGTCGTCGTGTAGCATGCGCGATTTGAATGAAATGGAGAAGCGTATAACAAGCCACCATCTATGGAGGTCCATCTGACTGGTCTAACCTAAAAGAGGCTCCCACGAATTTTACAGTCGTTACTCACGCCAGTACCGGAGTTGTAACCTGAAGAATCTTCGTCGTTCTAATGCTACATTATTACACATTTTAACACCAGAAAACATGAGAAAAAACCGACCCTAGAGGACTTCGCCGCCATAGAGGTGTTCCTCCGGAGGACAACAATTCTTCTTCAGGGAGACCCAAATGAAATTTCTAAACAGACAGCAGACATTTCTATATTCATCTGTTTGACAAGCCCCTCTCCAACAGTCGTCAAACCTCGATCAACGCAATTCTGATATATGTTGTTGTGCTCTGTCGCTGGACATCCAATGCCTACAGCCTGAAGCGCAAGAACCTCCAGTTGTTTCTCAGCGAAACAACGAGTTGAGATGGACGGACACGCGATAGACAGTATCGTATTGATCTTCACCGAGTGAACCCAATTATCCGCGAGAGCCAGATTTATTGTCCTGGATATTGTGGCTGAGGCCTCCAAGACTGGTTAGCTGCTGGCAGGCCTCTTTAGCTAAATAAAAGACTTCGCCAGGATGGTAAAAAGATAAAACAAAGGAGGAGATCCAGCTATCGGTAGGGAATGATGGTGTTGGTGGTGAGTTCTCTGTCACTTTAGTCACCCAATTATCAGCAGTCGATAATGATTCCTCCTCCTTCTTCAGCATCTTGGTGTTCTACGATCTACCTGATTGAGGCACGAGATGATCTTGATCATAAACAATCCATAATTGACATGATTTACGTTATCTTTTGCGAGTTACTTCTTCTTTTTTCTGGCTCTGTGGCATAAGCCCAATTGGGCGTTTTCGCGAGTTAGCATGAGGCTCAGGCAACATCTGTCAGAAGTGATCAACGGCGAAGATTAACCATAGCACTAGCTGAGTTAGAGTCACATCTTCCAATATTTGAAGCTTTATTCCTGAAATAATCGACCTTCCTCTGTTTTGTTTTGGTTCCAGCCTACATCGATGTCTCTCAGGTCAGCAACAGAGTGAGACATCCTGTCAATGTCCCAATTGATGTCATCAATTCCTCGGATTTAGTAAACAATAATAAGACATCAGTCAAATCAAAACATTGGCCAACTAAGTCATCCCTAGTCATAACAGTCTCATTCTTCCTTGTTGTTTTGGTACGTCCTGGCCCAAGGTTACGAAAATAAAGAGTCGCTCTACGCCGCGTTATGCAGAACAACAAAACGTGGATGGGCCGCAGGTGGCTGTCACTAGAGGCAAACATACTTTACCATGAAACAGAAGTGAAAAGACGTGCGACGTCTTTTGCGAATCGCCGCCATAGCTCGTCTTCCAGAGAAGGGAGTATAACGGCGATACGATGCCTTTAACTGACGCCTTAGAGGGCGCTGATTGAAGTATTTATTGCTGGCCAACGACGGTTCAGGACCCTCGCGGGTCTTTTATGCTTGTGTAATGATGCGTTTTGCATTGGCGAGTTCAGCTTTGAAGGGCGAAAAATTTTTTGTTTTCCCAGCGTTGTTTAACCATCGTAAGGATAACACGCCCGCCCCCCAATCACACCTCCAACACCTTCAATCCCCCCCTTATGCTAGCCTTCTAATTATCATGCGAACACTCGGGCGTGAATTTTTAACGCCTCGCGGTTGCTTTAATGTAAATTAGATCATGCTTTTCATTGCTGTCTAAAGAGTCTGGCGGAACGTGTAATTTACAACCGCTTGTTGAATTCAGCGCGTCGATGTGGGATTGGACTAAAACTGGAAAAAAAATGTTTGACATTAAAAAAAGAACGTTAGCGTAGAGAGCTACGCGACAGAAGTGAAACTTCATAGGGGCCGAATTTATAGGAATGTTATGATATTCTGTAAATATTGTTTTCTACTGCTGACGATAGGATAGGATCAGTGGCTCTAATATCAGTGTAAATCGGAGGTTATGATTTAAAACAACTCAATTATATCAATATACAAAAGATTTTTCATTCTGTTTCCATCTCACGATTTTCTACAAATGGAATTATCGGTTTGTGATAACTGAAGTAAGAAACGAAAACTTTTGATTAACACACACACCAAATTATTTCGGACATAAATTATGGTAGAGAAAATAACGCTCGGCACATATATAATGTATACATTAACACACCAGAATGGAAAACAGCGGGCTTTTCACCGTGGATAGAAAATGCGCATAACGCCATCTCACGCCCTGCGTTAAATTATGACGAACACGTCATTACCGACGTTCCCATGCAACACGTTGTAAATAGGTCTAGATGTGCATGAATGCTCTTTTCTTCTCTCTCTCGTGCACCCCACCCCGTACCTCGCATGCCGTCTCTACATCCTAGCGAGTAAAGGACGTACGCACTCCATATATGGCGTTTCCCCCTCCCCAATGGTGTCGGTTGTTGTAACATAGGGACTCACCTATAGCAGTTTCACTTCAAATTTTTTTTTGAAAAATTCTTTGAAATTGTTTAAATTAAAAAAAAAATGGCAATTCCTGAAAACAATTACATTTTCAAAAACTTGGACATTAATTTTTGAATTTTTAGGTGCACTTCATATGTGTACAAAAAAACTATCGGACACGGAGAAAAGCAGGAGGCCGTCCATTGGTAATCCTTCATTTTCAAGCCATTATTATCAGCCACAAGGGCAAAACAATTTCCTACCAGCGTATCCCCTTCTGGACATAATCGATCAACTTCTCCGCTCTAAAATCACAGCATCCTTTGTTTTCCAATTCTGCCAACCGCCATTCCCCCCCCCCCCCCCCCCCCCCAGCCACCAGCTTGGTAATTAAAAAAAATCGGAAACGATTATAAATGCATTTGCCCGTTTGTGCTTAATAGCAGGCTATGGACCAAATTCTTATAAATAGGTACATCTCAATTAGGCTGCCTTATTTTTAATTGGAGCAGTTTTAACGGAATGCCCATATCCCTATATATCTATATATACATATAGTGCAGTGTAACAGCGTAAAGATCGCCCAGGAGCTTCTGCAAACCCACCGAGAAAAGAGTAATTATCCTGGAATGAGAGCGCGTAATTTTTCACTGTGCGAATTGTCCGCACCACGTTTCACATACGTAAAGAATGTAAAATATACAGTGACAATTTTGTTTCTTTTGCACATCTCATGGGGTAGGATGAGATGACCATTTGCTCCAGCATCCAATGACAAAGGTTTAAATTCGTATATTTTTTTTCCTCTTTTTATCTCTCATTTTGCACGTCCCCCTGAATTCCCAGTCACTCTTGATAATTGAAGACTTAAAATAATTTCTTTCCAAGCCACTGTTGCTTCAATCATCATTATAAAAATTAAATTGCAATTCGCTTATGTACATACACAGAATAAAAATAAAAATGAATCGTCATGATTGGTCCACAGATGAAGCCCCAAGGTGCTAAAGAAATATATCTGGGGCAAGAATGATTGGTGGAGGAGGCAGCCGTTTATTTTCCCCCAAAACAAGTAATTAAGGCCCATAATTTATCAGCGATAACTAAAATTTTGATAGTTGGATTGGTCGAGGAATTGACTTCTTTTAGCTTTTACAGATAGCACCATTCTGGGAATTCGATGGTCATTCATTACAGTTACGAGTTAATGGAAAGAACGTGGTTTGTGGGAGGAGTCTATCCCACGTTAGAGTAGATGGCATTCACATTTCATTAATTCACGAAACTGCTATAACTGGCTCGACTCCTAAGCAGCTAATCTGAAGACATTCAGTATAGGTAATTTTGTAAATAATGTGCACTACCTTTAACTACGGCCTGAATTGTCAGCGTATGGAGAGTTACCGGGTTCCACTTCCACGCTCCCAATAGGGCGTGTCCAGCCGGTGAGCGACAGTACGATTGCTCGGTACGGTCATGCCCCTCAAGCGCTCGGTCTAGCGTCGCGTAGAGTGGGGACGCCGTCCCCTCTGCTCACTGGCGCCTGCAGAGTTATGAAGAAACCACGATATTTCAATTTCTGAAAATTGTTTCCATTTTGGAAAATTTGGAATATTCTCAAAACGGTAGAAATTTTGTTATTTGTTGAAGATTTTCCTTTTTTTGAGGTTGTTAAATTTTTGAGAATTATTGAATTTCTTTAAGGCTTGAACTGTATTGGTGCGATAGGAATCTCGCGATATACATATAACATGTGTAACCCAAGATATCAGGGAGTATTCGCTATATCCATTGGGGACGATGACCAGGCCTCTCACCCCCCCCCCCTCACCCACCCGCCCCCTTTTCTTAAGGTAGATTAATTGAATCCGGACCGAGGCGACACCAGTGTTTTTGTACAACTCAACGAGTTCGATTCCAAGATATCCTGATTCTGCCCAGATAACTTTGTATACGAAGTTACGATTGCCCGATAATTGGCTGAGTAGCTGGTAAGATTGATCGAAAAATACTTGGAGTCGAGTGGGGAGACAATTCACCGGAGACAGTGGGCCTTTGTAGGCATATCTCCAGAAGACGAATACCGTCTTATTATCTCATTAGGCTACTTTAAGGACTCTAACTGAATTAATTAACGTCCCTTTGACACCCAGTGTAATGGCTGGTTGAGCAGAATTAAATGTACCCCCCCCCCCCCCCCCCCCCCCGCCAAGAACCAATTGAGTGGATGGGATTTAAGTCTGAGTGATAGATTTATTCAACTAAGCATAGGGACGTGTCTCGGTGTGTGTGAGTGTGGGTGGGTGTGTAGGTGGGGGGTGGGTGGGTGGTTGTGTAGGTGTGCGGGTGGGTGAGTGGTTGTGTAGTTGGGCGAGTGGGTGTGTGGGTGGGCGGGTGGATGTGTGGGTGGGTGGGTGGGTAGGTGGGTGGGCGGGTGGATGTGTGGATGTGTGGGTGGGTGGGCGGGTGGATGTGTGGAGGTAAGTGTATGTGTGTGTGTGTGTTTTATTTTTTATTGCTTCAATTTTTTCAAAAATTTGCGAATTGTTGAGAAAATTTTCAATAACGCAGTAAATTATATTTATCGCTAATGACAATGACATCAAGAGGCATAAGCAAGAAACATTGTAAAGAGTAATCACATAATCTTTCATGATTACAATGCAATGTGTGCGGGTTCGACGGTGAAACTTGCCCCGGAACATGCACAGTTGTTATTACCCAAAATTAAGGGCAAGTTTTCAAAGTTCAGATCCAGTGCAAACTGAAAGACCAACCGGCGAGTTGAGCATGTGCGGGCAAGGCTGGGAGGTCGTTAAAAAGAAATTTGCCAGAAACTTGGGCCAGTGGGAGGGAGATGATGGTGGAGATGGAAGGTACCACAAGGAGTATAATACAGCACACGACCCAATGATAATGGCGCGTGCCCGGGGCTCTAATTTCCAGAAAAATGCCTCGGTTGACAAAAAAAAAACCATTACAAAGTCAAAATTTGTAATGTTCGTTTGGTTTTTCAACAAAATTGGAAGTAAAAAAAAATGCAAAAAGATTTACAATCTTGGTAGCAAATTTAGTTGGGAAAAAGCTCCACGAATTTCGGAGCTCTGATGGAATTAAGTGAGAATACATTGGGCGGCGCAGTGCTCATCATGCGACTGATGACGTTGGGGGAGGAGCGGCGAGTACGGAAGGGTTAAAGGGGTTCTGATGGACAAATGCAATTCACCTGCGTCGAGGAATCTCACCCCCCCCCCCCCTCCCCCACCTATGCCTAAAATTGCTCCCGTCGTAGGAGCATATACTCAAAGATTCGTCTGCAGCACGCGTGAGTAGGGGCGGTGCGTATCACTCAGGATTTTGGCCGCTTGAAAAAAACCTAACCCCGTCATTTTAAATTCATTAGGCGATTCTGAATGCGAGTTAAACGGTAAAGCAGCCATGACGCTGAATGAACAAAAAAGTGGGTGGGGAGGGGGGGGGGGGGGGTGGGTGGGGGACAACTACCTCATCTACGTGTTTGTAAGCATCTTTTTGCTGAACGGCCTGGAGCTACGGTTTTTTAATATCTACGCCGAGAAACGATAAATGATATAAAAAAATTGATAAAAGTGGAAGCAGTTTTGATTTTCATCGACGAATAAAACGACGGGAAAATGGGGGGGGGGGAGGTAAA
The DNA here is from genome assembly GCA_026005395.1 of Asobara japonica. Classification (NCBI taxonomy): domain Eukaryota; kingdom Metazoa; phylum Arthropoda; class Insecta; order Hymenoptera; family Braconidae; genus Asobara; species Asobara japonica. The sequence goes on along the minus strand of BQMI01000298.1, from coordinate 3,989,675 downwards.
GCGTGTGATGATTATGTTTTTGTTAATACCTCAAATGGACAAGCTAAATAGAAAATTGCAATTTTTTCGGGGTCTAAGTATTATGCAAAAATTATGAAAATCCAAAAAATGTTGTTCGCCCCGTAGTTTGTATTTCAAGAGGTGCGTATATTAATTGAGGAGGAAAATGATAAAGCGGGGGGGAGGGGAGAGATGATTGGGGTGGAGATGGTTTCATGAGTGACCTACGACCTCCAGCAGTTATTCACCGCCCACGTTGCACCTGCCTCGATATCTCTCGGTTTATTGGTTTATCAGGGGGCCCCGGGTAGAGGCCTCGGATGAATTTCTTGAACTCTGCCCCGCGCCGACTCCTCCACTCACACCTGCACCCACGAAAAATTGAGGAATTAAGGATGTAATAGGAATTGTGAAAAAATTGTTTTCGTAACCGCCGAAAGAAAATTATCAATTTTCGAATAGTCTGCAATATATCCAAGGAATGTGGGTATATATATATATATATATATGTGTGTGTGTGTGTGTGTGTGTGTGTGCAAATGTTTCAGAGGGCTCATGGTGCTTTCTATGACCATCCTCTTGAAACACACGTACACAAACGCCCCCCACCCACCTACGCACCCACCCACCCACCCACTCACCCACCCACTCACCCACCCACCCAACCACCCACCAATCCGCTCACCCACCCACTCACCCACCCACTCACTCACCCCCCCCCCCCAATCCACCCACCCACACATAAATACATAGCATTTTGAGAATTGTATAAAAATCTTGGAAATACCTCAAACCTGGACATTTTAAGAAAAATCTAGTAAGTTTTGAGCGCAAATCAATCACTTTCCCGAGCAGAAAGTTAGCGAATCAATGATTTAAATTTCCGAAAAAACTCCCATCATAACGGGAAGCATAACACACAATATATTAACTCGACTAATAATTAGCAGTTAGGCTGTGTTATTCCAGGCCATAATCCTCACCGCTAACGATCTCGATCACGGTTTAAATTCGAGACCAAAATTCTCGAGATAGTCGTCGCAGCGGAAACTATCTCAGCTAGAAACCCGAAACGTCAGTTTTATCGATTAAAATGGAAATTAATTACCACCGACCGAGGTCAGATAAAGACCGTGCAAACTCACCGAAATGATATTCTGCATTCTGGGTGTTCCGGCGCACCTCGCGCCACAAGAAACCGTACAATATTCACATGGGGCTTATCGTTTTTATGGATTACCGTGAAACTTTACGTAGAAATTCCGACTGAAGTTGTTATGCGGAATGTGTACCTGGGGAAACGGGCGAACCGGGAATTTCGGGGACATGTCACCTAATAAGGATCATTTAGCGTAGCTATAATTCCCGGAGGAGCTATAAAATTGGTGAATGAAGATTTTCCCGGTCTAAGATGAAAAGCTTGAGTATCTTTTGCTGTTCAGGTTGTTATTGGATTTTCATTTTCTTCGGCAATTTCTATCCAAACTTTTATGGTCCACGATCACAACTATTAGGTGTCGATAGAGCATATTGAGCTGTCCATTGACCGCTTTCAAGTTTAAATAGGAATTTTCCAAGTTTGGGGATTTTTCATGTGATGAAGTTGGATGTTGTGCACTGGGATGATGAGCACTCTTCACTAAGGTAACCAATGACTGTCAAAACCAGGAACTGATCTCTGCAAGGCTGCGACAAACGTGTTACATTATGTCATTGTCATTCTGGTAACTGTTGCGATTACAACTTTCATGATCATTGCTGCCATGCCCATAACTGTCATGACCACCACTGTCATGACCACAACTGTCATGACCACCACTGTCCTTAGAAACATCCTTTTGCTCGCAAAACCATTGAATTGTACGAAATTTCTTTCCGAATATTATTTTGAAATTAACATAACGAATAAGTGCTCCGATAATACGCCGAATCATCTGAAAATGGGTCCCGTTGCCAGATGCATCCGCCAACATTGCTTAATGGTTCAGCACGTGTACGCGCAATTATCGGTCACATGGACCCCACCGATACAATTACCCAAGGGCGGTTCTTATCTCCTTGGTATCGCGATATCGCGAATTGATAATTAAATTTTAAAGCACCGACCACACGTGTAACCAACTGCATCTTAAGCCCCCCCCTCCCCTCCCACTCCATGCGATTATGTGCGCCGACGTGGTAACCGAAGTTTATGCGCTAGGATGTAAGTTGAGTTATGGAAAAATTGTGGTTAATGTATTATATCGTACGCACGAGTTCGGTCTGTATCGGTAGACTATAATTAGCCTTTTAATTGAAAACTTTCACCTCGGCGACTTAATTAAGTCTCATTGGGTTCGAATGTTGCCAAATTTACGAAAATTCTTCGGGGGGGAGGGGGGCTGGAGGGCACATGCTTTGCGAGACCGATCGTTGTTTTGAAAGACAAAATGATCGGTATCGGGGAAAAAATCGATTACGGGAGTAATTAAATTTTCAATCAGTAGTTCCTATGTGTCCGTAGCTACTACATGGGTCGCATGAGAAGTGTGCCGTTACCAACGTTGGGGAATATATCTATAGAGGGAACTTCAAAAGCATTGAAACTCTGAAAATTTCTCAAATTTTTGGGTGATTCAAATTGAAAAAAACCGACAAAACTTCGTCATAAAACTGGTGTGTGTGTGTGTGTGTGTGCTCAAAAAATTAATCAACCCCGAAAATTACTCAATGTCATTATCCTCCCGTACCACCCCCTTCTACCTCTGGAGCCAGCAGGTGGGTCAAAGAAACCAAAATTAAATCACGAGGTCCGCAATTATGTTTTATCTCCCCCCGCCGATAACCGCTAATGGGTTAATTTCATGTAGATAATCGTAACACATTAGCATTTCCTGGTGCCTGAAGAGCCGCGTCATCGGGCCCGGGTCTTTGCACATAATACAACATAATATCCATTCATAAAAAACAATTGCCCCCCCCCCCCCCCCCCCACCAAGAAAAGTGAACAATACAGATTCATCTCCGTTGTTCGGTATAATATTTAGCTTCTGGGCGAATGTGCGTCTGCGCTGAGTGAGGCATTATCGAATTTTAGATTCGACTCGGAACCTCCCCCCCCCCCCCCCCCCCCCCCACCCGCCAGGTCTCAACAATATGAAAGCTGGTCAGAATAAAAGTTCTGTGGAAACTGCTGGGCCGATTTAACTACTTTTTTAAATCGACGCGTCTCCTGAGTTTCCAGTCCTGAAAGGAGTGTTTTTGCAATTGAACTATCCGTCCAATTGTTATTAACAATTTTAATTGTTTATCAGGCCGTATCTCGAGAACGGTGACAGATCCAAGAAAAAGTGTTCGACAAAAGTTGTTCCTCTCGAGAAACTGCACATTTCATGTTGTACTACTTTTTTTGCTAGGCATCATATTTTACGAGATATCGATAAGAAATCATAATGATCGATCAATAGTCGAATTTGCGTAACTGATATACCACTTGACTTCATTACTCATTTAGTCACCACATGTATGTACATATTACACCTAGCTATGGCAGGACAACCTAGCCCATGTTTATAACCATCAAGCATCATGTCCCACTGGCCATCATGCCTGAGATAATTTAATTTTCCACTCAGAATTACCCGGAGAATTTATTTTTCATTATGGGGCATATGGAGTATGGCTTGGCTGAGTAGTACGTGTACATAAAACTTTGTTGTCGAGCTGAAGTATTTTTTTCCATGCGCAACTCTAAAGTCATGTATACACTGGCACTCACCATACCGGTCGTTATAGCATCCAACAACTCCATTCCAAGTAGGATACTTGCATTTACCCCCACCCCAACTCCTGCCACTTAGCCGTGAGTACGTAAGAGGCTGTATTTTATCACACTATGTAATGGAATTCAATCCAATCATAATTTCTTAAATTTGCATATATTTTTGGGACAAATGTAATTGAGATATGCTGCAATAAATTTACGGGCTTGCGTCGTCTTTTTGAATTTATTTATTTTTGCTATTTTAGGAACCAACGGTTTAGGCGGCTAAACACCGAAGTCGAAAGAGAAATTGAGAACATTGAGTTACTGAGCAAAGTCCTACCAAGCTATGTAAAATGCATTATAATTTCGATTCCCTGGTACTCACAACTCAACTGACCACCATCCCTCCCCCCCCCCCCCCAATTTGTCTTAGAAATCCCTCCACGTGGCTCGAATTACTGACCGTTCTGCACCAAAGAGACCCATAAAATAAGCCCATGCACGCAAGCCCCATGTCACGTGTTCTTAATTTTCAATTAATTTCATAAAACCGTGGGGGTAAGAAAAATATGCGAAACAAGGTGCGACCGCGGCATCGCATGCGTGTCACAATTTATCACAACCTTCTTCCAACTTTCCCTCATTCGATGCGAAAAGACCTCATCTAAGCTGCCGAAGAATGAAAAAAATAACATGTGCGTAGAGAACTACGCGACAGAAGTGAAACTTCGTAGGGGACGAATTTATAGGAATGTTATGATATTCTGTAAATATTTTTTTCTACTACTGAGGATAGGATAGGATCAGTGGCTTTAATATCAGTGTAAATCGGAGGTTATGATTTAAAATAATCCAATCATATCAATATACAAAAGATTTTTTTATTCTGTTTCCATCTCACGATTTTCTACAAATGAAATTATCGGTTCGTGATAACTGAAGTAAGAAACGAAAACTTTTGATTAACACACACACCAAATTATTTCGGACATAAATTACGATATAGAAAATAACGCTCAGCACATATATAACGTATACATTAACACACCAGAGTGGAGAACAGAGTGGCTCTTTACCGTGAATAGGAAATGCGCATAGCGCCATCTTACGCCCTGCGTTAAATTATGACGAACGCGTCATTACCGACGTTCCCATGCAACACGTTGTAAGTGGATCTAGATGTGCGTGAATGCTCTATTCTTCTCTCTCTCGTGCTCCCCTCCCTGTACCTCGCATGCAGTCTCTACATCCTAGCGAGTAAAGTACGTGCGCACTTCATATATGGCGCTTCCCCCTCCCCAATGGTGTCAGGTTTTTGTAACATAGAAACTCGCGTGTTTTCAATTCACACCCAAAGCGCCTATAGAAGTTTCACTTCAAAAAACATACTCAATTTCAGTATATTCAATTACACGTCAGAGCGTCCGCCAAATTTTTTATTTTTGTTCTAAAGTTCGACTCAGCGTTGGAGCACGCTACGGATAGCTCTCAATGTTCCATGAACGAGGAGTATATATCTCCGAATCTAAGAGAGATAGCGCAATTTTGCATATTAACAAATTTGTAGATCTCACTATGCTCTACAAAAAAGGTTTTTATCAACTTGCCGCTATACCCCTTAGATCTCGAGATATTCATCGAAAACTTAGGTCGGCCGAAATAGACTCCTTGAAATGAATGGTACGCTAGTTCTGATTAGAGCAAATCGGAATTGTTTATAATTATGCAAGATTAAAAAATTAAGAAATTTTTTCTTCGCTTATACTCAACGAACATTGCATCTTCGTCTCCAGTACTTAGATTAAAAAAATTGTCTCCCAACTTTGGCAAAATGAAAGAGGCACAAGCGAAGCACGCAAGCGATTCAGCGATTATTACAAAAAGATTTATCATCCAGAATATTCAATACGCCGAGCTTGTTGATTTATCACAGTATACAAAGTCATTTGTTGAATCCAACATTGAAAATACTTCGTGTTAACTATCAGATATTTATTAATAACCGCGCAGAAAATATCGGGAAAAATATTCAGGCGTTGAACGTGTTGTAACCATCTGTTGGATTTATAAATATTTATGAGTTATAATGAATCTCACTTTTTGTTGCACCTCTACTGAACCCCCCAAGCCCATGTTAATCCCGTGGGCTAAGGTATTTATGATGTAAATCAACAAAACGATAGAGTCACAGTAGTTTATGAGACAGTAGCGCAGGCTTGAATCATGGTTAGATATTAGCAGGCAGAATGACATAGTCACCACTGTGGTCTCATTTGAAGTCTCACATGTGTGATTGGGTGGTAAGACATAAGTGCGATATTAAAAAAAATCCGCACGATCAATCAATCAATCGATCAATCAATCGATCAATCAATCGATCAATCAATCAATCGATCAATCAATCAATCGATCAATCAATCGATCAATCAATCGATCAATCAATCGATCAATCAATCAATCAATCAATCGATCAATCAATCGATCAATCAATCAAGCAATCGATCGATCAATCAGTCGATCAATCAATCCATCACTCACTCAATCAATCCTTCTTCAATAAATACAACCAATTTCACGGGAGTGCCTTGACGTAACTGGCGTCGGTGATTGCTTGGGCTAAGACCTTAATGCTTATAAATGATGAGACAGTAGCGCAAGACCCGATAATGGTTAGATATTAGTAGGCAGCATGAAATAGCCAATTGTTGCGTAGGATATGGAGACTACGGATACATCCATTGCAACTATATCCTACTAGTTCCCATAATTAGTTACACTTTTGCTGACTAATATCCAAGCGACCTGATGATTAAACTAAATCAATTCGATCGTAATTTAGACTGCTCCATTTATGAGTCATCTTATACCAACATCGGTAGCCACGAGTATCAAGTTCCACTCCTGGGACAGCGCCAACTCGAATAAATAATTCCGATATGATTATCAATATTTAAATAAAAAACTGTAAATTTCATATTTAATCATACAGCCAAACCGAATGCAAGGATGTAGAATTACAGGTTCTCCGTGCACTTGGATTTATATTCCCTGGGTATAATTTTTTATTAGAAATCGAGTTCTATGAAGATTGTTAACCCTTCTTTACCCAGGTATCGCCCCAGTGCTTTTTCAATCACCTGAATTACCCGGGTGGAGAATTCGAAATCCAATCTACGTCCAATCTTGGATACATACACACATCCAAGCTTACTAGAATCATCCAAACCATATTCAGAAACCATATTGTGCTAAGCTTGGTCCGAGCTCAGCTTTGTTAGCTTTGAATCTTAGCTTTAACAAGCATGAATACCGGATTGCTCATACCATCTAAACCCAAGCTTCTGAACTAAGGTTGAACTAAGCTGGATTGAAGGATATTTTTCCTAATTTCGATTTACCGTCTTCAGCGAACCTCGGCTTAATATTGGATTCGTATATAAATCCAGGATTGCTGCACCACCTAAACCCAAGCTTGAAAGCGAATGTTCAACTAAGCTTGGTCCAACCTCAATGTTCCTATCTTCGAAGTCTGAACCAAGATAAATTTTGAGGCTTGGACCAAGATCAATTTCGATGCTTCGACCACGAGAAGCTTTGGAACTTGGACGAAAATGAATTTCGAGGCTTGTACCAAGATAAAGTCCGAAGCTTGAATGAAGATAAAGTTCGAAGCGTGTATTAACCTACGTAACCAAGCTAGGACGAAGTTTATTCTCTAAGCTGGGGTTGGTGTTACATTCACATGTTCTGCACACATTGACCGAGGCTTCTAAACACAGCTTTGGCGAAGCTTAGTCAAGTCTCGTCCAAGCTTTGATCAAGCTTCATCGCATCGTCAATTCCCACCTGGGTTGTGGCGCGACATTTGAAAACAACAACATCCATATCACATTTCCAACCAAGCTGGTTACAGGCGCCTGAGAATATTACACATATATCTTGAACTAATCGGAAATTCCACGAAAAAATCTTATTTCCAATTATCAAGAAAAAAAAAATCAATGGAGTATGAATTAGTATGCAGATCCGAAATCATTCATAACCAGATTACTTCAATTCATTTATTCAATCCACTCATAATATCACTTTAATTTATTAATTCCCCTTTCGAAATTGAATCACGCACACGGCGAAAACATCGGCGATGGTAATCAAGCAAACAATTTGCAATTTTTACTTGTAGCTAAAAGGCCTTGTTGATTATAATGGTCACTTCGCCGTTGAGTGAATTATTGTCATAATTGTAATGGAGCCTTAACACCCATTATGCTTGATCACCCCTTTGGAACTTGCAAGATTCGACGTAGCACCAGACAGTATACCATTAAATTCCACTGGACATCACCACAAAGTGTAATTAGGCGTTTATTGATGGACAACCGCGGGCACAGCCCACTTCGATTTTCGTTAATCATCCTTCAGTTAGAAGTTGGTCCAGTAGTTACCATCTAAGGTGCTAATTGGGACTTTTTACAACTTGCCGTGCTCCAGTTTTTTTTTGTTTTCGACGATATTCACATGCCAACCGGTTTTCCATACGTCTATTTTGCTGCAGAGCTCGTCATCAACGGAAGACATCGGGAAGTCACGTGCGACTATTGAAGGGTTCAGTGGATTCATTGACACTAATCCCAATTTCTGCCCAAAGTTCTCAAGGACGCGAACTGGAGGATTCCTAGCTGTAAACAGAAGAGTGTTCAGATGTAAACATCCCAGTTCTCGGATGTAAACATCACAGTTCCCGAATGTAAACATCACAGTTCCCAAATGTAAACACCGGAGAGGTCAAATGTAACTACGATGTTTCTCCCACACCGTAAACAGACCACAAAAACGGATTATATTTTGAAATAGCTTAGCCTTGGAGGGAGGAAAAGCTGAGAACAGCTTCCAGGATAATATGTTGCAGTTCCTTGACCTTTTATAGCACGTGACATAATTAGGGCCCACATAGCTAAAGTTGTTAACGCTGAAATTAATGTCGATTGAAGTGTCCAAATTGATAAGACGCGGAGTATAATGCAGTTATCATTCAATGAATCTTCATCTAAATGGCAAATACAGGACTGGTCTTTCACTTGGAGATTTCGAATGGTTTTCATCCTTCTCATCATACTTAACTGAAGAATTTGGCCCAGCAGTTATCATCTAAGGTGCTAATTGGACCTTCTTACAACTCTCAATGTGCCATTTTTTTTATTGCTTCATATCAGCACGCAGACCGGTTTGCCGAACTTCCAATTTGATTTCTGTATCATTGGTCCAAAGTACGAATGCCTGAAATATCCACCCATTTGGCATAAACTTCAGCAAAATGAGACCTACTGGCAGAAAAAGAAAAAGAAAAAAAATGGAGAATCGTAAATGCAAAACCGGTCGTGACTACTAAGTCTTTCACTCGTATGCTCTTGACCATTTCTCAAAATCATAATTGCATTTTTTATCCCAAGCTGTCTCCTTTTCGCTCGACCACACTGCCCACCCCACCTCGCATAACTTGAAATGTATATATGAGATTCAGCTTAAAATGTTGGGTATGTGTTGGCGCTACCCGCGAGGCAGGCATCCATATTCATGCGGAATAAGGTGCAATTAAACTTCGCAAGGTGTCAGGCCCAAAGAAGCATTAATCAACCGACAAAGCCACATTTGACGTACCAACTGAAGAGATACCATTACATGTGGGCCATCAGAATACCAGGAATCCAAGCGGCATAATTTGGGGAACATTTCTTACGCTTTCTTAACATTTCTCCGAATGAACAAGAGGGAATTTTCAAATCTCATTATAATTATCACTCTGGCTATTCTCTATTGCTGTCCAAATGGAACAATCTCTATTTTGTGCCTATGATTTTCATTGGTTCTTCAATTTTTAGAGACTTCACTTCTACTGAATTCGATCTGGCTCTTGTTCAAATAGTGCTCAAACCTGGTCGAAAATATTTGAGTTGAGTTCGAGTTCTGGTTTTGTATGTATGTGTGTGCCTGTGGGGGTGGATGGGTGGGTGTCTGGGTGGGCGGATGCCTGGGTGGGAGGATGAGTGGGTGGGTGGGCGGATGGGTGGGGGATGGGTGGATGGGTGCGTGTCTGGGTGGGTGGGTGAGTGAGTGGGTGGATGAATGGGTGGCTGGATGGGTGGGTGGGTCAGTGGGCGAGTGGGTGGGTGGGTCGGTGGATGGGTGGGTGCACGGATGGATGGGTGGGTGGATGGTAGGGCGGGTGTATGAATGGGCGGGCGGGTGTATGAATGGGCGGGCGGGTGTATAGGTGGGTGAGAAAATGTTTCACTAGTATTTTTTGATTATATATTTGAAGCGCTTGAATTTTGTTCCGTATAGTGAGCATCAATAAAAACCTGTTGACTTAACTTTTACTCACAGAATTCTATAAATCTACCCTGTAAAGAAGCCAGGGTCGCAAGTTGGACAAAAAGTGGGAAATTCCACGTTGGGCTTATTATTAAATTAAAATTAAAGCGAAATGGTCAGAAGAGGGGAATTAAATTTTATCATCATTCCCAGGTTATCAGAAAAAAATTTCTCTGAAGCTACCGCCGCAAAGTGTTCGCCGACCTAATTGATCAACAATTTATTGCGTATAAATACCTCATTATGCTTGAACGATTCATCATTGAAAAAGTATCTTACAGCAAGTGGACTCCTTAATTTGTTCCCAACGTATTTTGTAAAATGATTGATAACGACGTGCAATCCTGCATTTATGTACTAATCCCCGAGTCACGCTTGGGAAGCATACAAATAAATCAATTATTGTCGGTCAATTCGGCTCCCGCATTGTACCTGAATTATTACCGATTTATGGTAATTCAATTTTTTGTAAGTGAAATTTTTTCATTGAGGACACCGAAAATTTGCATGTGTCACGCGAAGCTGATAACTCGAATTAAGAGTATTTTTTTTAGTTTTCGCAATTTTCAAAATGCGAAAAAAATTTTGTTCGAGATTTTTCAAAACGCAAAAGTTTTGGCACCTCCAATTTTTTTTTTTAATTTGTGAAATATTTTCCAATTTATTTGAGATTTTTAGGTATTGAAAATTTTTCAATAGAAAATTTTTCGAAATTATTAGTTTGCCGCCAAATTCTGCAGACAATATGTCCCACTTTTTTGCTTCCAACAAATCGCCGATTGCTACCTGGATTCAGTGCCTAAAACACGTGGACCATTCGCGAATGTTGGAGAAGCGGCATTCCTCAACGTGTTTTTCTAGTCCTCATCCATGGGTAAGTCCTCATTGGTTATAGTTATAAAGCGCGTATGCAAGAAGCGTGTGGGGAACTCCCCTCTCTTCTTTCGCCAGTCTTAATTTATCGCTGGCAACGGAAACCTCACGCAGTCGGCGATTTTGAAAGAGCAAAGCGCGAGCCTCCGATGTATATAGATAGACACAATATATATATATATATATATATATATATATATATATTGCCGGTGGGTATATCCCAGGCATATTGCCGCCAGGTGAAGGGAATAAGGATTTTTGCAAGTATAGAAGTGCTCCACTCAACCTTCACCCGTTCGTCTAGATTTTTTCTTTCGCCATTTTTTTTGGCAATTTTTTTTTTTCGCAAATTTTTTTTTTCAATTTTTTCTAGGCGCCTTCTATATATAGGGAGCAAATACTAATATATTTACATCCTCCGTTCGGGGATCAAGTATCCTTGATTCGCTCGATTTTGAAATCGAATCACGATTTCCAGCATCCAGATGAGATGCGGTGGTCCATTCCCTTTTTTCTCCATTGGTCCAGACAGTTCTCACGAAGATTTTTCAACGAAATCTAATGATTCAATCGTGACAGCGAGTTTTTGCCAATGGTTTTTTGATGTTTTCAACTGGGTTTCTGATTCTGGTGATTTGGTCCTTTTCGGCTCTTGGACTAATGGATTCGTAGATCACTCCTTCTGATGAATGTGACAATACGGGGCTTTTTTCGTGTTTTGGATGCGGCCAAGTTCCGCTACAAATTGATTCGTAACGTCATGTGCCTTTTATAGGGCCTATTCTTAGCTAGGACTCACGCGGATTTTGTACGGGCCACCTTTTTCATAGAAATTGGACATCATCAAAGGGTCTAATAGCCGACGAAACTAGGTGGAGTTTTGATGACTTGCGCTTCTTTTCTAGTCGCTTTCTGGTTGGGGAATTTGCACGGGAGAAAAGAATTCTGGAATCAGGTTTAAGAAAATTATCGATTCAAGACCTTTTAGAACCTATTTATACATCATTAATTTTTTTTTTTTTTTGCAAATCGGGAAGTTTCTGAAGACTTGAGCTTGATCGAACTCAAAGCATCATTTTTACCAAACTTCGCTCGCCCTATATTGTACAGATCCCGGTGCTGTTAACGGAGCTGGTTTCTGGAAAATTTAGCATGCCAAGGAGACATTAAATGTTTGGATTTTAATAAAATTCTTGTCCCCAAGATTATTATCAATTTTATGCAGCACTTCTCTTTCTCTCACGTGACTTCACGGAATCATTAAAAAAAAAAGTCCGACTTTCTGGTCGTAAGTGCTACTTTTATATTACCAAATAGGTAATAAGCCGATTCATGAGGAGGTATCTAGTTGGTGAGTGGATGTTACTACGGAGAATAACGTTGAGATTATCTTTAATTGGCATTGGTGTGGGCCTGGAAATATTGAGGCTAATTATGGTATTGGGAGATAACTTGCGGTACACTCACCTGAGATTTTTTCTCCAATTTTTCTAGTTATCACATTGATAAAGTCAATAATCAACGACATGAATCGAACATGATACTTGAGGACGGTGGATATTGAATTTAGGAAATTCGGAGATCGATTCGCGAATCGATTTATCGATATATATATATATCGATTGATCGATATACACATCGATTTATCGATAAACATATCGATGTATCGATATACATATCGATTGATCGATATACATATCGATTGTGCGATATACATGTCGATTCATCGATCCACATATCGATTGATCGATATACATATCGATTGATCGAAATACATATCAATTCATTGATATAGATATCGATTTATCCATCCACATGTCGATTCATCGATATACTCATCGATTTATCGATATGCACGTCGATTTATCGATATAGATATCGATTTATCGATATGCATATCGATTTATCGATGTACATATCGTTTCATCGATGTACATATCGATTTATCGATATACATATCGATTTATTGATATACATATCGATTTATCGATATACATATCGATTTATCGATATACATATCGATTTATCGATATACACTTCGATTTATCGATATACATATTGACTTGTCGAGGTGCCTAGAATTAGGGAATGAAACCCCGACCATCTTATGCGCCACCCATCATAATCGATATAGGCTGAAAATGCGCTTAGCGAAGCTGATTTGACCTCACCTCAAGCGATTTAGTTCAATCCTCATAAACAATCTCTGAATATACCTCCTCTCTCTTTTACATCGCCCTGTGCATCTGCCGGGCTTGTTATCTAATGGCTCATATAGCCCCATGTATAATTGATCATGTGCACCTGAGGCAGAGACTGAATAGACGTCGCCTTATTAACAACGATGGTTTGTTGTGTTTTGCAATCGGTAGCCCAGGCGCACCCTTAAGAATCGACGTTATGTATCGATTCTTGATTAAAAACCAGCCCCAGGCGGCAACCTCATTACGCCCACAATTTTGCCGATACTTCTCATACCCAGAACACTCGCCCTTCGTCATTCTAACTACTAAAATTGACGTTTTTAGCGTGAAGCGAAGAATGGGGAGGGGAAAAAACGAGAGTGGCTAAAACTGATACCTTATTTGCGAAGAAAAATTGATCCTATTAATAAAGAAGGGAATTTATGGGCCAACGAAATGACCAATAGAGCACCATTAATACTTGGAACTTCAGTGGATGAAAAATTGTGCTTCGTGAGGCGGTTTAGGAGGGTTTTAAATATGAACACGATTTGGAAGGAAGGGTTGGTCAAAAAGGATAAAGTGAGATCTTATGAAAGATTTGTAGGCTCAGAGTTTATTTGTATGACTCACTGAATCTTGGGGAAAACAAGAAAAAGCTCAAAACATACACACAGTCGGAGCTTTGAGGATGTCCCGTTGTGATCTGGGGACACTGGAATAATGAAAGATTTCATCATGGATTCTGGTCGATAGCCATCTCGTGCGTACTATGGGCGCTCTCCATAAAATGAGACCGCACGGCCGGGCGGGAACCTAACCCGACGCAGAGGGGGGGGGGGGGGGGGGGGGGGGATCCCATCATAGGCGTCCGCCACAGTGGGGGTTTCTGGAGGTTTACCCTGTGTTCAGAAATACGATGACCTAAAATGGCGAAAGTCGGCCCTAACCGGATGGGTGTCCAGTGCTCCCTCTGAAGGTACAAACGAATGAAAAGTACAAGCAAAATAATTTAATGTCATAATTTACTAAAATATAATTCGCTAATTTCGTGATACTCTATGTATCAAACTACCTTATAATGCGTGTAAATGCGTGGGCATAGTACAGATAAAACAAAGCATCGGAAAACGCGATTCACCGATAACGATTTTCAGTCACAAGTGAATTTTTTCATACCACTACACATGCAATTCATTAACGTAACAGGAGACATTTTCTGCATTGATTTGCTGTACCGAGCACGGTGTATCCTTTCTATCCTCCACGAGACCTCTTTTTCGTTTTGCAATTAAAAAAAAAAAGATATACATATACGCGAGGCAATGTTACTGGGTGTTGAGCGTGGGCGGCGTGTACACGGTCGTAATTATCGTGAAAACAACGGATTGGTATTTACAATTGTAAATATTCGCGATCGTTTTCAGTCGAGGACACCTGTGTCACTCCCTCTCTCTTTTTCCATCGAGGTCCACGCCATTGTGATTGCATGGTGAATTTTTTTTCTTTTTTTTTTGACATGTACATGAGAACTTTCATCAATTGCATGATGAAATGTCATGGAAAACGATTTCTTCCAAACGAATCACCCGATTCGATAATTTTTTGTCAATCGATGCGTCTTCACGCAACTGACAGCTGATTCGATTTTGAAAGAAATTCATGCACTAGTTTCCGGTTTTTTTTAAAACATGAAGCATGAAAATCGCCAAAAGTTTTAATCAATCATTATTTACGAAGGAAAGTTGTGATCAAGCTAATCAATGTCGCAATTGGAGTCTCTCGGCGTACCTTGGCTTCGATCAAAATTCGACTCACTTTCATGTAGTGAATTATTAGTTACGGGTTGATTTTGAGTGGCGCGAAATTTTAATGACTATTCAAACTTTTATATTCGGTCTAGATCCGAAGTTGTCCGACTACCGCCGGCGCATGCGTGTTTGCCCGCATTTGCACAGGAGAGTCTGAATGCGCGATGCGCAGTGTGATTGGTCAGTGCGTCACGTGACATAGTCGCAGGTAGCGACACCTGTTGTATTCCAGTATTCAAAATTTCATGATTCCTATTTTTTTCTCTGATACCAGTCCTTGAACATTTAATTGACGTGTCGGAAAATCTAGGAATGGGAAACAGAAATTACAATTCGGGAAGTTTTATTTGTGCTCGGAACCGGGACAAACACACTTCCATCCCACTAGTTTTATCCCCCGAATCGGAAATGGTCCTACCTCATTTGGTCCACTAGTTTTAAACCTGTCCAGCTCATAAATTGAGCTTGCTTTTTTCTCCTGCATGTGCGAATGTGAATTAAGACACTACCAAAGGGATTTGAAACTGGAAAGTCTCATTTCAAGTGGTGCGCACGAGGCGGCTTTATCGAGGACCCCTGAAGCTGCATCTTCACGATGCAAATCGCTCGCCCCCTGACGACTTATGACGACAGTCACTAAAAAAAAAGAAAATAAGAATTCCGGTTGAACTAAATGCTCCGGGGTCCAATCATCGTGATCTCTAGGGGGCTTCCATTCGTAAATAATAAATTAAAATAACATTCTGCAGCTGATAAAGCCTCTCAATGTGACTCTTAGCGTGACTGAATCGTCAGTCCATTAATGGAACAAAATGGTATAAATTTGAATTTTGATAAATTAGCGACTCTATGGGTTGCTCTCTCATTCTTGGATCGCGGAGGGACATCAAAGCAACATTGGGCAATCCAATTTCATATGGTACAACGTATACAGTTGTGAATATTCCCGGAATTCAGGCGAACCCTTCTCAGCTTTTGTCCCAATTGTGATAAGCCAATAAATATGCTTGATCTATTGTGTATTGGCCGATGGCGCAACTTTTTGAAAATTGTTCTTCAACTGAAAAAGTCACTTGATTTTTTTTTAATTTGTGAAATTTTTTTTTCCAAATTAAAAAAAAAATTCCAAACGCCGGAAACTCAAATTCGGAATTTTTTTCAAATTCATGAGATACTTGAAGTGCTTACGAAATGTTTTGGTACTTTTGGATTTTTTGAATTTATGAAATTTTGAAAATTTTGGGAAATTTTTGCAATTTTACGAAGTCGAAATTTGAGAAAAAAAAATCAGTTTTTGGGGAACCAAAATTTCTTAAAATTATTGCCGGCTCAATTTTCATTTTTGTTTTAATCTTCAATGTGTCATGAGGGAGCCCACTAAATTGTCGTCGGTGGAGATTCGAAGCTCCATTGTTCGGCACATGCTAAAGAGCCCGATTGAGGACTTGGCTTGGCGCCCGTGGTTTCATGTGCTCCAAAGATTGACCAATAAACTCTCGGGGACTGAATTATACCCGGCACCCGGAAGCCCACCCTTCAAGGTTTCGCTCAAAACCGCCAATTATCCAAAACTCAGAATGTTTACAGGATATTCCATGGGGACTTGCTCCTCGGAGACCATAAACTTGGATAGCGAGGCAGCCCACAAACTCTCGTCCACTCGACTAATTTTGCAGATCAGTCCCAACGTCAATTTGTAAACAGCAACTCGAAATTTTATGTTGTCCATGGGGACGCTCGCATGGTGAGCACAGCGCCGCGGAAAGTATTTCGCAATTTTGCGGAAAAAAAATTGCCACCTGATTAGATTTTGAAAGAAACTCATGCACCATCTTCCGGTTTTTTTTAAACATGAAGCATGAAAATCGCCAAATGTTTTAATCAATCATTATTTACGAAGGAAAGTTGTGATCAAGCTAATCAATGTTGCAATTGGAGTCTCTCGGCGTACCTTAGCTTCGATCAAAATTTGACTCACTTTCATGTAGTGAATTATTAGTTATGGGTTGATTTTGAGTGGCGCGAAATTTTAATGACTATTCAAACTTTTATATTCGGTCTAGATCCGAAGTCGTCCGACAACCACCGGCGCATGCGTGTTTGCCCGCATTTGCACAGGAGAGTCTGAATGCGCGATGCGCACTGTGATTGGTCAGTGCGTCACGTGACATAGTCGCAGGTAGCGACACCTGTTGTATTCCAGTATTCAAAATTTCATGATTCCTATTTTTTTCTCTGAAACCAGTCCATGAACCTTTAATTGACGGGTCGGAAAATCTAGGGATGGAAAACAAAAATTCGACTAACATTGCCCCTTGCCGCCAACCCGTGTCCCCAAATTGTAACCGTCCCGAAAGAGTTCCCCCTCGATTGGTGGCGGTGATAACCTGTGGCTTTTCGCAAGCGAAGTAAAGTGGGTGCACACATAAAGAACGGAAAATAATCGCGATCCACGCTCACAAACATCGCATTTGGTGTCCTTGAGCAGTAGGCTCAAGCCGCCGAAAAATTCAGACCACGAAGATCTTTTCGTGTACAAGTGTTTCGTTTTAGCCGAAAAAAAGTGAACTTGCGTGATTCGCACGGTCCTCCCCGTGTTTGACATTTCGAGGGGGGTGGGGGGGAGGGGTCAGAGGGCAGTGGAGGTGGCGGGGACAGGGGGGGTGTATGTGGCGGTTGGGGAGGGGGAAGTTGCGGCGGGGGAGAGGGGTGAGGGTGAGTGCATTTTTCGGTGTCCCACTTTGTACAACTTTTCCGATTTCCTACACTTGAAAAAAAAATCCTGAAGTTTCACTTCTCTGGCGCGTAAAACCCTACGCGTCATTTTTTTTTTTTCTAAGAAATTTTGTTTGTTTTTTACAAATCAGATATTACAAAAATCAGGCAGCTCGACGGGTCTACGTGCTCCTCCACCCGGTGGAACGCCAGATAACACTAATGGTGCCCGCTGAGTTACGCGCATCCGATGAATCCAGGGCTTCTTAACATGCATGTGTATACACCAATGTGGAGCGCACGAGCCCGCAAAAAAACGAAATATCCCACCGCAAAATTCACATGGGATAAGGTGGAGCACCAGTCATCCTCCTGCCACCTGCTGTGATCTGTAGCCAAAACGAGTTGCCCACCTAAATCTCTAAGAGAGAATAAAAGCAACCTGACTGGCTGCTAGGGTGAACGGTTTACGTGATTCGAAATTGTGTATTTCTCGGTAGAGATACTACCTCTCGTGTTCAACACTGTTGATTCGCGGGTAGTTGACCATTGGTGAGGATTGCGTGCTGTTTTTGTAAAGTGCATACAATTGTTGCGAAAAAATAAATTTTGATACCGATTTCCGTTTAGATTCCTCCGTGCCTCTCTCCGCGACTAGGACCATGCTATATCGATTAAAAAAAAACCTACATAAAATTCTTGTTCTGCAACAAAGAATCTTATAAAGAATTGATCAAAGAGAGACGGCAGAATATCTCCATTCGAGATGACTCTACCGTGCTCCCCACTGGACCCTTTGAGCACAGCAAACTCGTCCGTCACCGACGAATGAACGCTAGAGAAAATACAGCGGGGTAGTACCAGCGAGATGAATACTTTGGACGATAGAGTATGATCACGTCGATGACGATAATATATCGCATGAGTAACGAACGGGAACCAAGGTAACGAGAGTCTATGTACCACATGCAATCTCCTTATCTCTTCTCCTCCTGTCTCATATAGTCGTAGCAATATATTCCAGTACATCCAACAGTATAACCGAGTGCAGTCAGGATATATGGGGATGTAAAACTCGAGCAGTCTGGATTTTTTGTTATTACAAAAATTTTATTCCCACCCTTTTTTTTTTTCTTTATCCTTTCTTTACATTGAGACGGTTTTTCCATTTGGGCGACAGCGATGAAACTAAAATTGAAGTGGTTTTTTCAAACTTGATGTTCAATGTTTTTAGATGGACGCTTCCCTTGATCTTTTGCTGCATTACTTACTCCGTATATATACAGCTCACTACGGATTTGTTTTGTCCGACGCATGCATTTTCTTATTGATGAGAACCATCCAATGGCGCGTTGCCTCCCAGGTGGGAATTGACCATCCGATGAAGCTTGATCGAAGTTTGGACGAGGTTTCACTATGCTTCGCCAAAGCTGCGTTTTGAAGCCTCGGTCAATCTGTGCAGAACATGCGAATGCAACACCAATTCCAGCTTAGAGAATAACCTTCGTCCTAGCTTGGTTACGTAGGTCAATACAAGCTTCGAACTTTATCTTCATTCAAGCTTCGAATTGCTAGACCCTCCTGGCTAGGACATGAACGGAGGCGTCGTCTTTTCAGGCGACGCTCGCGACTACACCCACTTCCTCTGTGTTCAGCTGAGCAAAGTTCAGTTGCGCATGCGCTCATCTTCGGAAAGACTGAGATTTAATGATCAACTGTTTGTGTGTGTGTCCACCCCGCTCATCCTCACTCACCTCAACATATTTTATCTCTCCCCACACATACCACAGAAATGTCAGAGACTACCCGGACTCGTTTATCGTTTTTTCCCAACTTTGTGTTTCTCAGGAGGTCATCACATCATCTCAATGCATTCAATATACTTATTTGCGCGGTATGTATGCAATCGCGTTAGCCGAGTTGACTTCTGAAAGTTTTCACCGATTGGCCGTGACACTAATTGAACGAAGAAGATAATGCTCTCGAAAATACTGTGTTCCTCTTTAAAGCCATACTGCGGGTATGTTTTCTTGGTTACGCGCGGCAGCCAATCAGACATTGGATGTAGCAAAAACACGGATTTATGGGCCGTAGGCGGTCCAAACATCGCAAAAGAGGTACGGAAACTTTTAAACATGTGTTAGTGTGCCATATGCCTGTGCGTATGTGTCTGTGTGTGTGTGTGTGTGTGTGTTTGTGTTGCGCGCGGAGGCAATGGTCCGGGCTACTCAGCTGTAATTACATTACCGGGGAATACGCCAACTGGCGTTGGATTGTTTTTTGCCCACCAACAAACCAGCTAAGTGTATGCCTTAATTGAATTTAAAGTTATTTAATATGCTATCCTGGCGGTAAGTTCAAAACAAAATATTTTATTGAATTAAAACAGGATAAAAAGGGGAAAGGAAGATGAATGTGACAAATTTTGAGACGGCAAAAAATGTTATCTATAGTATCACACGCACACACACACACACACACCCACCTACCCACCCACACACAGACCCATCACCCACTCACCCGGCCACCCACCCAACCACCCACCGACACACATACTCGCCCACACAGACGGCCGCCCACACACACACACACACACACACACACACACACACACACACACACACATGCAGAACCCTCATTGGAAATTTGTCAGAAACATATGAAACATCGAGAAAAGTGAAAATTTCGTGATTCTGAGACATTTGATTTTCGGGGTTAAAAAAACTCCATGAATGCAAAATGTCAAAAAGTTGGAAGTGAAATTTAAAAAGTTAACCTTGAGAACTGCTGCCCCATAAGACAGATATATAGGCCATCGGCGGGTCCAACCCTCACAAAGAAATACCTGAAACTTTCAACTGCGCATTCGTGTGCATGTCCACACACACCCTCCGCATTCACGTAATACCCCCCCCCCCCTCCTCCCATACTCAACAGTAATTACATTGCCATGGACTACGCCAACCATCGTTGAATTGTTTTTTTTTTGCCCACCAACAAACGAGCTAAGTGTGCGCCTTAATTGAATTTCAACTTATTGAATATGCTTTTCAGTCGGCCACTTCGCCGGATTCCCGCCAATTTGGTTTGGTTTAAAAAATCTCAATGGTGGAATTCAGCCAGCTCCTATAAATCTCAATGAGGCCTGATTATGCACGGGCTTTTCATTAAGCAAATTGAACCCGTGACGATGGCAATCGCCAAGACTAATAAATAGCTGGGGCGTTCAGAAATAGCGGGAGGGGGGGGGGCGGGGGGTGGGTGGGTAGGCTGGATCAAATGCCCATTGGGATGGACAGTGGAATGGCCAGTAGGATTGGCATGCATATTTACGGGGTGACGGTAAATACCTCATTTTGTTTAATGAACGAAAGGGACCGGTAAATAATCCCATTCCACTGGGGCCGACACACGATTACTCTAATTACGTACGAGTAATGAATATTGGGGGAAGCATTCTGTGTCAATCGCTGTATCCATTTCGAACAGCCGACTCGTTGTTTCAAAATTGACACTAGCATTGCGAGCATTTTCATGGGGAATTTGCCGATACGACAATTTGGATAACATGACACATCCCGAATTGTTGGAGGCCGAATGGGGTAATATGGGGCAGTACATGACGGCCTAATTATATGCGGAATCCATAACATGCTTTGCGAGGCTGGGATGTACTAGTATGGGTAGTATTCGGAAAGTCCCCTGAGGAAAAAATATAGACGTGTAGTTCCTTATGCGCCAGAGAAGTGAAACTTCAGAAGAAGAATAGAATTTTTGTTCAAGGAAATCGGAAACATTGTACAAAGTGTGAGACCGAAAAAACGCCCCCGCCCTCTCCCGCCCCCCCCCCCCCGCCGGCACTCTCCCCCTCCCCTCCTCCCCCCACTCGCCGCCGGCGCTCACCCCCTCCCCCCACCCGCCGTCGGTACTCACCCCCCCCCATCGTAATTGTCCGAATAGCGTAACATCTTCAGATAGTCCCATAAGAACTTTCACTTCCAAACATTTTGGGCCTGTATAGGACGTGGAATGAAGACTTCCGGGCATATTGACGGTACTTCCGGTTGTGAAAAATTTTGGTGAAATATATTAAGTAAATTCTATCCGTAATTTATCTAAGTTGGCATGCCTTTTGGAGACAATTCTTCGATTCATTCATGTTCTGGTAATCCGGCCCGTTGCGACGCGAATCTTCAGGCGACGCCGGGGATGCAGCCGAGTCAGCTACGCTCACGTCGCGCCGTTCGCGTAAAAGGCCCCGTTCAGGTTAGACAATTACTACGGCTGGAAAAAATGCAGGGACATATCTTATGATGGAAAAATTACATTAGATCTAATGACAGAAATTAGTGTCATATAAAAATTACAAGTAAAAACTCAAGACTTGGGTTTTCTCCAGCTGAAATGAAGGTAAGTCTCCTTATTTCCTTGATGGTAATCTATCATTTGAACAAACTGTATTTCGTAGAATTCCAAGTTTGGTGCTGGTACCATCAATGAAATCTGATGTATGCTCAATTATCAAGTGGATGTCCCGTCAGTATCTAACGATATCTGTTTCCCAGGGTCCATGTTTTTTCTCTGAATTTACCAGTTTAATTGACAATTAAGTTACAGAAGTTTCTCTGTAATTAAGTTTCTGGGAGTTCTGAATAAGGAGATATGAAGATCTCGAGTATTATGAAGGGACAGCTTTGGCCAAAAAGAGGTTTTGCGTTATTCAATTTCAATTCAGCTGTCAGACAGGAAGATGTGGAGAAACCATGGGAAGAGGCTCAAAGGCGGACGTCTCGTTAGTGTCTGCTGGCGGCACAAGACAGGGGAGGTCGTAGTTGTTCCAAGCGGATTCGCTGGAGTAAATAGACATGAACGTCAATTATGACAGGTTAATTGGGGCGACAATTTCCCAGGGTTCACTCTTTGACCAACTACGGAAGATTTCCACTATTGTCATTATTTTCCAACTCGCCAAATTTTGCAAGTTTCTAAAAAGAGTGAAGCTGGGAAAATTTGAACATTTGCAAACCCTCTGATTTTCCTGTTTGTAACGTTGTACTGCATAAACTACTAAAGTTAGCGAAAAATTTATATAAGAAAAGTTATTCGCCATATAAAAATACACATTTTATCTAGGATGACTTTTTTCATAATTTGCATAATTAAGGAGGTAGGGCCGGAAGAATTGTATGGAATAAGTGAACGATGAAACTAGCGTTGACAATTTCAATTGTTCATACTATCCCACTGGGTGAAATATTGAAGTTAGCGGGGAACTTATCTGAAGAAACTTATTCACTGTGTGAAAATACACATTTTATGTAGGGTGACTCTTTCCGATAGCTTGCACCATTAAGGAGGTATGGCTGGTTGAAAAATTATTTATGCCATGTTTTTGAAATTTTGACCTCTCGATTTTTGCTGAAATTGTGGAATCTCCGAAATAGAAAGAAATCTTTTGCAATTCGAAATTCCTTAAATCAGCGTGTCCAACATTCTGCTGAATATTCACCCAGCGCCGTTGGCATAGCCATAAATTGAAACCTGCTATTCAATCATGATTATTCGTATCAAATAACACGTTTTTTTACGATGCCATGTGATCGCCAGAAAAATGAACAAGATGGTTATCAATCTCGATGAATAATACCTGCGTGTAAAGTGCCCAGTTACCCATGTTCCACCATTGTTCACCGGGACAGCTCTCCCATTGTCGCATATGAGGGATCGCCATGTTTATGAATTCATTCTGTCCTTCCCATCCTGTATTTTATTTTTCTTGTTTAGTTGGACCTCGACACGCGAGGTCGGTACGCACGCGCGCTGTTTAAATTGCCATGTAAACATCATAAGGACTGGGATCCGTCCTGCGACCACTCCGCGCAGGGATGGGTGCCCACTCCTCCCTACGTGCCGGGGTGGGTGCTGATTCCCTCCCTCCCCGCCGGGATGGGTGTCCATTGGTCCCTCCATACCAGGATGGGTGTCCATTGGTCCCTCCATACCAGGATGGGTGCCCCTTGGTCCCTCCCCACCGGGATGGGTGCCCATTGGTCCCTCCCCACCGGGATGGGTGCCCACTCCCCCCTACGCGCTGGCATTTACCGCAACATGGAATGAAAAAAAAATCGCTAATTTATGAGGAAACTTCAGAGGTCCTAATGATCGGGGTAAGTAATTAATGTCGATCATGAATCCCACCATTTTTTTGGAACATCAGTGATTCAGAGATTTTACACTTGTCAATAAGGGCGACAAGGGAGCGCATCAGATAATTGAAAAAACCACTTTTTATCCAACCTTAAACCCGCCGGCCACCCCCCGCACGAATGGGTCCAGGGCGCCTGGGAAGAATTATAGCACTATCCCTGCCTCGTAGCTCTCACAAACGCTCATTACGCAGGCCACGCGGGCCAATTAAAATTTGGAACTCCCGGGACACGCGATCACGGAAAAAAAGAATAAGGAGAAATAACGAAAGCAGGTACCCAACTTTTTTGGAGATATATCCACCATAAAAGCCAGGGCCCCATAGATGAGAGGGCCTTGGGAGAAGTTTTGTGGCGACTTTATGGGGATATCTTACCGTCTTGGGGAATAAATTCGAGTGTGACGGGCTCGTTAAAATTCGACACTGGGAGAAGGGATGAAATCAGCGGGGGGTAGAATGCCAATTACTCGAGGCCGAGGATGCTTGTGAATTTATAACTGAAATTTCGTAGTTTAAGAAATTTAGGGTGGCGGCAATTTTATTTTTATTTTGTTATTACAAATTTCAACTAGTGGGATGGAGGTACGTTTGCCCCCGTTGGGAGCACAAATAAAACTTCCCGATTTGTAATTTCTGTTTCCCATTCCTAGATTTTCCGACACGTCAATTAAATGTTCAAGGACTGGTTTCAGAAAAAAAAATAGGAATCATGAAATTTTGAATACTGGAATACAACAGGTGTCGGTACCTGCGACTATGTCACGTGACGCACTGACCAATCACACTGCGCATCGCGCATTCAGACTCTCCTGTGCAAATGCGGGCAAACACGCATGCGCCGGCGGTAGTCGGACAACTTCGGATCTAGACCGAATATAAAAGTTTGAATAGTCATTAAAATTTCGCGCCACTCAAAATCAACCAATAACTAATAATTCACTACATGAAAGTGAGTCAAATTTTGATCGAAGCCAAGGTACGCCGAGAGACTCCAATTGCGACATTGATTAGCTTGATCACAACTTTCCTTCGTAAATAATGATTGCTTAAAACTTTCGGCGATTTTCATGCTTCATGTTTAAAAAAAACCGGGAACTAGTGCATGAATTTCTTTCAAAATCTCGTCAGGTCTCAGTTGCGTCAAGACGTATCGACTAAAAAAAAATGATCGAATCGGGTGATCTAGAAAATCTGGACCATCTCCAAAATTAAAAATACAATTGCGATCCTGCTGTAAAAGTTTTAGTCCTGTCGTATAGCTCGCTGGGTAGACTTTTTTTAGCACCCGCCCTCGTATTTCCGCCGTGAATAATCATCTTTACCACCTGACACCTTCACGCTGATTATCACGAGCCATTTCAGGGAAGTGGAGGGGTTGAAGAATGTCACTGTTATATTTCCCGGAGTCTTTTACATCCTGGGAAAGAGAAATATAAGGAGAAATCTCTTAGTAGAGCTGATATTTCATTTTCAACGACCCCTTGAAGCGCTGTGAAATGTTTCTACGGATTTTTATATCACAGTGGAAAATGGTGGAGGGAAAATATGAATTATTTATTGTGTTTGTTTCTGCATTTTTTTCATGCAATATTATTTCTGCATATTTTTATAGGCTATGTTTGAGGTAGGTTATGAATTTTTGTATTATGCGGTAATCCTACTAATGTAATATCAATGATGCCAGTACCTGATAAGCGTATTCTCATGCTCGGCATGAATTTTCCTGATTTCCGGTTAAACATAGACATAAATTTAACAACGTAGGATATGATCAGAATGCCAAGGGGTGATCCTCTTATCCTGTGGAGCCGTTGAATTTATTCACTACATGTTCATTCGAAGCTATTGATGAGTTTATGGCTTTAACAATGTGTATTCATATATCTATGATTTTCATGGCTTTTGTTTATACTTCGGTTCTCCACTCGATATTTCAAATCCGAATGAATATGCGAACTCGTTAAAATCGATGCTATTAGTATGTTGTCCATTGTTGTCTATCGTAAATGGCCATTGGTTTTTATTGCAAAATTCCAAAAATTTCGAAAATTTCAAAAATTTCAAAAATTTCAAAAATTTCAAAAATTTCAAAAATTTCAAAAATTTCAAAAATTTCAAAAATTTCAAAAATTTCAAAAATTTCAAAAATTTCAAAAATTTCAAAAATTTCAAAAATTTCAAAAATTTCAAAAATTTCAAAAATTTCAAAAATTTCAAAAATTTCAAAAATTTCAAAAATTTCAAAAATTTCAAAAATTTCAAAAATTTCAAAAATTTCAAAAATTTCAAAAATTTCAAAAATTTCAAAAATTTCAAAAATTTCAAAAATTTGAAAAATTTGAAAAATTTGAAAAATTTGAAAAATTTCAAAAATTGTCAAAATTTGGAAAATTCCAAAATTTACAAAAATTTCAAAAATGAAACAAAATGAGAAAAAAAATGCTCAGAACCCTGAAAAAACTTCTATCTACATAAGAAATCTGGTAAGTACGAAAACTGGAAAAACAGTTCAAAAATTTTGCATCAGTGAAAAACAGTTTGAAAATTTTTTTGTACAAATTTTGCATCACCCCATTATATTCACCGTTGACATTCGTACCTTTTTCCATTTTTCTCTCATTATTGTAAAACCGTCGGACTACCAGAGCTCGTTAAAATTCTGAATAACATTTATCCCTTGTTTTCCACCACCCACAAGCTACCCCCAATAATACTGCACTGTACAAGGAATTATTGTTGGAACTCTGCAGTGCAAACACGATCATGAAGCGTTATGATATATTGTTGACTATAATTGCAACTGAATATGAGGCACCGAAATATCACTTGGTGCAGACCTGCAGGCGCGATGGGCCACCCCCCCCCCCCCCCCACCACCCACCGCGCCCGCCTAGGAGAACCCAATGGTGTCAGAAACTTCCGAACATCTCATTCACCTCAACAAAACTAATAGCTCAACACTTGGACCTGGACCCCTGCACACATCTCACTCAGCATCCACAAAATTAAATCATCAAACGGAAATGAATCCTCCTGATCCCAGTCTGCCATTCACTATCATGTCTCAATGATTTCCTGAAAGAAAATAATATTCTCTCCACATTTATCAATCCCACCACGAGCCCTTTATTCCACACACCATACCCTGACATGTGTGTACAAAACACGGTATTGACACATTCAGAATTGTCCATTAACTGGCTTTGAATCCAGACTTGAAGGGAGTATTATACTACCAGGGGTAGTCTCTGCTTATGGGGAAACACGTACCAAAGATCACTAATTCTACTATGATGCCCATGAGAATTGCATTTGTGTCACGTGGGTTATGCTGACTTGAAAGCCCATTATCGTAACTGGAGAATTGGCGTTTGGAGGGTCGAAATGCAGTCACGTTTCAGGAATAAACCATTTCTCCTTTCGCTGGATAGTATCGATTAAGCCCTGGCAAAGGTAGAGAAAGATCTCTGTTGTATTAAAAAAGCCAAGCCCATGGTATAATGGAAAGCAATGAAAAACATCCTTTTAATGTGTAACTTTCCTCTGTGGGTGGGTGTGTCTGGGTGGGTGGCTGGGTGGGTGTGCTGGGTGGATGGGAGGATGTATAGGTGGGCGGGTGGGGTGGGGGGGTGTATAGGTGGGCGGGTGGGGGAGGGGTGGGTGGGGGAGGGGTGGGTGGGGGAGGGGTGGGTGGGTCGGTATGTCTGGGCGAGCGGGAGGGGGGGGGGGGTGGGTGTGTCGAGGTGGGTGGGTGGGTATGTCTGGGTAAGCGGGAGGGACGGTGAGTGTGACTAGGTGGGCGGGTGGGTTGGTGGATGTGTCTAGGTGGGCGGGTAGGGGCGGGTGGGTGTGTCGAGGTGGGCGGGTGGGGGGGGGGGTGTCTAGGTGGGCAGGTTGGGAGTTAAGGGTTGGTGTGTACACGCGTGTGTGTGTGTGTGTGTGTAAAATTGAAAAAAAATATAAATGTCTGACTCAAAATTTGTGGAAACCTGCAAAGGCGCTCAGCATCCAATGGACCAACTTCACTAAAAAAATCTTGTTGAAGTGCGTAACATTACCAAATATCTTCGTTGTATTACAAGAGCAAAGGTATATAATGAAAAGCTATAAGAAGCATGCTTCATGACATGTAATTTTTGATAATTGCATTAGTTTTATGATCATGAGAGGGAGAAAAAATTGTGTTCGCGGGGTTATGTGAGCGAGAGCATCTCAAATATTACGAACGATTCGCGGCTTGGTGTGTTTTTTTTTTTGTTCCACCCAAGAAAATGTGGAACCATTTGAACGTGATCTGCCAAGTCTTCACGAAAGGTTCATCCAACCCTTCTCTCTTGGATTATGTGTACGTGAGCGTGGCCAAGGCGGCATGCCGAGAAGTACTTAAATCTCGAAAGCCTTGAGGGCCTTAAAGAGAGTGTACTCAAGAATCAGTATCATTGGAGTAGTGGGGGCCAATTACAAAATTCAACTTTCAACGTAGCTTTTTAATTGACCCATGAGATGAAGAGGACGGTGAAAAAAAAAAAAAAAATAAATCGGCCATTCTGTGTTTGCCACGCGGCATAACACTGACGGAATGGCGAATTCTCACTGGAGACATCAAATTAAATGTCCCGAAGACAATTAAAATTAATCGCTTTCTTACATGCTGATGTCTCATATTGACCTTTTCTGGTGATTACACCACCTGCTGGCCGAATATTTTCACTGCAATTTTTCAGGGATTTTTTTTTCGTGTTTTCTGCATCTTTGTGGAATTACCGTGTGACTGAGGATTGTGGTAACGAAGATAATTTTGTGATGGATTTTAGACCTAAGTGGATTGTAAAGTTTTTTCAGGAACTTTCGCTTCGGCGAGCATCGGAGTTGAAATTTTCAGATATCTGTCTGGATTTTTTTTGGAAATTTTGAAAAATTAAAAAAAAATTTTGCGAAATTTTCTAAAAATCGAGATTAATAGAAAATTAATTGACCTCTCAAGCAAACGTTTTTGTAGTGCTCTGACTTTAACTCGATGAATTGATCGTCGAATTACTCACGTGTAATCCCAACATCCTGTTTTTCATGGGGGCCCCAGTTAACCCAAGAGATAATCGTTCACAATTACGATTGAGATTGGAATCTCCCTCGTTTTCTAATACGATCGGAATGAATACCATCCCGCAGAATTGTTAAAAACAAATTCCAGTGGTTTTTTGTTAGAAGAAAATCGAACAATTACTGATTCTGCGATTACATTATTTATCATTTTTTTTCGACTAGTTTTTTCACTCGAGCTTTGACCAATGAAGTTGCACTTTTTCATGTTCCTAACATTTGAAGATCATTTTTACCAAAATATATATATATATGTGTGTGTGTGTGTGTGTGTGTGTGTATTTCCTCCGTTCCCCTCTCTTGTACGCCACGCGGTACTCACCCTTCAGCGATTCCTTCGAGTAGGGCCTACTGGGCACCCATCCATTTACCTGGAGTCGACTTTCCCATTTTACGCCATCGTATTTGTAAATGTAGGGTGAACCTCCATAAAACCCTGTGCTACGATGGCGGGCACCTATGATGGACCTCCTCCCCTGCGTCGGGCTAGGTTCCTGCCCGGCCTTGCGATCTCAGTTTATGGGGACCACCAATCAGAAAATTGTTGACAGGGATTTTCTGCACTGTTTCGCGACGAAAAATGCCAGATGTTTTTTTTTATATCGTCGCAAAACATCAATTCCATGCTTAATTGAAATAAGCGAAGTTGTTGAGAAAAAATTGTGGATTACAACTTTCACCTGCACGTGAGGATGGCTCGAATGTGATTAGCCGGGACTCTCGGGCTCGTGGTTATCAGATTTTATTGGACAAGTGTACGAGTTGGTGGATTAAAACCGGATTAGTTGACCCCTGGTCGAGCATTATGAGGAGAAACTCGAATGGTTGACATCAAGGAAGTGCAGACGGCTCTTCAATTCTCGAATGATTGGAAAATTAACGGTATGCTGAATGATGGTAATTATCGTTCAGCAATTAAAGAGGATTAATTATCAAGTTCTACCAGTTTCTATCCTCGGCACATCCTTGTTCGAAAATTTTCAAATTACATCTGAATTTCGGGGAAAGTTTGGTCCAACCACACACACACGCAGCTCCTCCCCAGCTTAGAGAATAAGCTTCGTCCTAGCTTGATTACGTAGGTTAATACAAGCTTCGAACTTTATCTTCATTCAAGCTTTGGACTTTATCTTGGTACAAGCCTCGAAATTCATTTTCGCCCAAGTTCCAAAATTTCTCGTGGTCGAAGCATCGAAATTAATCTCGGTCCAAGCTACAAAATTTATCTTGGTTCCAACTTCGAAGATGGGAACATTGAGGTTAGACCAAGCTTAGTTGAACATTCGTTTCCAAGCTTGGGTTTAGGTGGTGCAGCAATCCTGGATTTATATATGAATCCAATATTAAGCAGAGTTTCGCTGAAGCCGGTAAATCGAAACTAGGAAAAATATGCTTCAATCCAGCTTAGATCAACCTTAGTTCAGAAGCTTGGGTGTAGATGGTATGAGCAATCCGGGATTCATGCTTGTTAAAGCTAAGATTCAAAGCTAACAAAGCTGAGCTCGGACCAAGCTTAGCACAACATGGTTTCTGAAGCTTGGGTTTGGATGATTCTAGTAAGCTTGGATGTATGTATGTATCCAATATTGGACGTAGATTGGATTCTGCCTGTGGACCCACGCTAGGGACGCTAAGATTGAGCCAAGCTTGGCACAAGCTGCGCCAACCAAGCTTGGATAACTTTGATATAACTAAGCTTGGTTTGATCTAGGCTTATACATGGGATGAAGCTATGTCGACGCTATCCAAGTCCAAGCTTCGGCATCGAAGGTCGGACCAACATTGATCCCATCGTTCAAGCTTCGAATCCCCCACCTGGGCCTCACATCGATCTTCCATGTTCAGGAGACCATTCTCTAATAACAAATTCGAAACAGCCATGCAAAAAAAAAATTGTCTCATCACTCAATAATTTATTCTCCAAATTGCCCAGGAAAATTTTTCATCCATGAAATACCACAATCCCAATTTGTCTATCGCAATCCACAATTTACAATTTCAATTAAAGCCACGTCAATAAATTGTCCTTATTGTCAGATTTTATTCCACTTCCAGGCCAATTAATCTATTTCAAATAAATCAAGTTGGCTTCAGAATGCACATATCTCGTGGAATTAACTGCACTAGAGTACTGGGCGGCCTAGCAAAACCAAATGTGGGAAATCGAACTTGCTCGCCTCTCATATCGTCGCCTTTGGGGTGGTTACTGCGGTCCACTGTGCATTCGACAGTGTCGTAAATTCCGCTATGAATACCTCGAGGTCAAACTATGGGTTAATCTAACCCCCCACCCCCTATCCCCCTACATTCCATCTCACTCCCACCCAATGAAATTTAGTGGCACGATTTTCGAGGAGCGGTATGACCTATCGTGGCGTTTATATCGAGCAGAAAATTAGAAGAATGTCCAATCCACGAGCAATTTTTCTGACAATCTTTTGAATTGTAGCACCATTGTCGAGTATCCACCGTTAAATTATAACGTCAAGTCCAATGGTTTCTCAGTAATTTCTCAGGGAAATTTTCTCATGACAATAAAATACGTACAATAGATTGTTTGGGTTATCTTTTCATAAATCATGGGATACATGTTTTATTATCCACATGAAGCACGAATAATTCTTATTGTTTGCCATTGAAATATAGTAATTCTGAGGAAATGTGGAATTAGAATTGACGTGTTTGCAAATTTATATCGTAACGGTGAATTCAGGAATGCGGGATGTTGACACACACACACACAAACACAACCACCCAGCCACCCACCCAACCACACACCCACCCATCCAACCACACACCCACCCACCCACCCACTCATCCACCTACCCAACCACCCACCCAACCACCCACCCACCTACCAACCCAACCAAGCACCCAGCCAGCCACCCACTCACCCACCCAACCACCCAGCCACCCACCCACCTACCTACTCACACACACACACACACACACACATGCATACACACACACACACTTGCAGTCAGTGCTTTGCCGTAGTTTCTCAAAAATCTTTGCTAATGGACTCCGACCGATCGCAGGTACATTCCGTGTGCGCTATTCGTGGTGCCCGTGAAATAAGACCGCAAGGCCGGTCGGGAACCTAACCCGACGCAGGAGGGGAGGCCCGTCATAGGCGCCCGCCATCCTAGCACAGGGGTTTCTGGAGGTTTACCCTGTGTTTAGAAATACGATGGCCTAAATTGCGAAAGTCTGCCCGAGCTGCATGGATGGGTGTCCAGTAGGCCCCTTCTGAAGGAATGGCCAAGAGCAGTTACCGTTGAATCGGGATACCCGAGAATCGGGAAGTAGATCTCTTGCGGCACTTGCCTCGAGAAGGAACCGGAGGCATCTCTCTCTGATTTTCACCAATTCATAGTTTGTTTATCAGATTCCAGCGTTATTATCATTCAGCTGTGTTTTGATAAATATACGCAATTGCTCGGTGTGCCCATGAGAAATTGTATAAATCACTGTCAACGTTAAGTAGAGGGCGGTTTGGAGGGCTTGCTTGCAATGAAAATGCCCGCACGAGCGCTTTACCGCTCTCCTACCGCCAATAAAATGGGCACTGTAATTGATCCTTAATAATCTCGTCATGATACAGAATTACCCGATCCAACCAGATGTGGTTTTCCATTCACGTCCTATGTTATTACACACAACGATTTAATTACAAAATTAATACCATCCATTAACCATTCTGTAGCCATGGGGAATTTTTTTTCTACGGAAAAGGATCGAATCCTGTGGGGCAATAATTTTTTCGAATATCAGACGGGTGGATCATAATGTTTTGTTTTTATTTTTTCACGCGGTAGGTATTCGTGCATGGGTGGCACACGAAATTGTCCAACCATGAGATGATATCGCAGCTTCTCTGTATGGAAGAGTTAAGCTGGATTTTATATGGTGCAAGGGGAAATAATTTTTGGTGTTATGAAAAAATGTCTGTAAATTTTGGTTAGTCATTTTTGGGAACCTGTCGGAAATAGGCATTGGGGCTCCCATATTTCGAGTATTTTTCCCATATATTTGCATCCACGTTAGCTTACATCCCCATTGAACATCACATCAACTGATAGGTTCAGTGTAATACGCTTGGAGATGCGGTCAAACACGGGAATGGTCGGCTTTAATTAGCTGGTTGATTTGTCGGTGGTCCCCTGACACAGCCATTTCCAATTATGCTGGTGAGATACCCAGCTCCTCAGTAATACCTCGATGGGATTACTTGATCGCTTGATTTACACTTTCTAATCAGGCAGAGTGTCACTCGAGAAATAGCGGGAGTTTGAGTTGTTAGTAATACCGCCGGCACTGGGATCATACACTGATGGTAACGCTAGAGAAATTAATTTGTCATTTGGTAACTATTAACGGTAACTACTAACAGTCAGCTGTCAAGTATTTATGGTTGTCCAGGTTTTGAGGACGCATGTAAGCTTTCACTTCCAGGAACATGTCGAAGGATCGGTTGAGGGTACCTGAGGCTTTGGACAAGAATTCAGATATCCAAGTTTTATTGGCCCAGCTTGTGCCAAGCTTGGCGCAGTCTTGGAGTCCCCAGCGTTGGTCCACAGACAGAATCCAATCTACATCCAATATTGCATACATACATACATCCAAGCTTACTAGAATCATCCAAACCCAAGCTTGAGAAACCATGTTGTGCTAAGCTTGGTCCGAGCTCAGCTTCGTTAGCTTTGAATCTTAGATTTAACAAGCATGAATCCCGGATTGCTCATCCCATCTAAATCCAAGCTTCTGAACTAAGGTTGAACTAAGCTGGATTGAAGCATATTTTTCCTAGTTTCGATTTACCGGCTTCAGCGAAACTCTGCTTAATATTGGATTCATATATAAATCCAGGATTGCTGCACCACCTAAACCCAAGCTTGGAAACGAATGTTCAACTAAGCTTGGTCCAACCTCAATGTTCCTATCTTCGAAGTTTGAACCAAGATAAATTTTGTAGCTTGGACCAAGATTAATTTTGATGCTTCGACCACGAGAAACTTTGGAACTTGGACGAAAATGAATTTCGAGGCTTGTACCAAGATAAAGTCCGAAGCTTGAATGAAGATAAAGTTCGAAGCTTGTATTAAGCTACGTAACCAATCTAGGATGAAGCTTAGTCTCTAAGCTGGAATCGGTGTTACATTCGCATGTTCTGCACAGATTAACCGAAGCTTCAAAACACAGCTTTGGCAAAGCTTAGCCAAGCCTCGTCCAAGCTTTGATCAAGCTTTGTCGCATGGTCAATTCCCACCTGGATGATAGTGAGAGACATTCCAAATTTTTGTGATTGTGCTTGACAGTCTCAAATGTGAAAGTATTCCTCCCTCCTGAAAAATAATGAAATTTTATTTATGATCTCAAATCAATACCTTTCATCAGACTAATATTAAGAACATTAAGTCCCGTTATGGAATAATTACTGGAGTACTGACGCGAGATAATTCAATGAATGCTATCGCTCATACAGGATTTTCTATGCTCATCAGTTGCCAAGACAGGTGGCGCGTCGCGTGGCGTCTCGTGGGTAAGAGAGAGAACGAGAGATATAGAGAGGGAATTAGAGCAAGTGAGTGCGACGGTGAGAGGGACGGAGAAGGAGAGATGGAAAGAAATACGGGAAGGTTGCTGCAGCAACGCTATATGATCACTGTTGGTAATAGTTAAGAGATTGCACTATGGTCTCAGTGGCGCAAATTGCAGATGAGAGAAATCTGGAAGAAACTTGTGTTCCTAGCCCGAACCATGTGAAACATATATAGCTTGCCATATTTCTTGGCGCAGTTCCGAGAACGGTTTTGCATTAAGGGTCCGTTGGGGGAACCGGTCCACTTGGAACTTCTGTTCTGGGAACTGTTCCACCTGGAACCACTGTTCTGGAAACTGTTCCACTTGGAACCTCTGTTCTGGGAACAGTTCCACCTGGAACTACTGTTCTGGGAACTCTTCCACCTGGAACCACTGTTCTGGGAACTGTTCCACCTGGAACCTCTGTTCTGGGAACTGTTCCACCTGGAACCACTGTTCTGGGAACAGTTCCACCTGGAACCACTGTTCTGGGAAGTCTTCCACCTGGAACCACCGTTCCGGGAACTGTTCCACCTGGAACCACTGTTCTGGGAACTCTTCCACCTGGAACCACTGTTCCGGGAACCATTCCACCTGGAACCGTTTCGCAAATGAATACAAGTGTATCTTGAAAATATCACATTTTCATTTAATACAGTGATGTATCAACACAACTACAAAAAATTGATCCGTAATAATTATTTTTGCCATGCAATTCTGATGTTAAATAACGCACCCCAGCCACTCCGAGATAATGAGGAAATGAATTACGCAATGGAGACGCTGAGGGAGAATTTCTGACTGAGTTAATTAATTAGTAACGATCTAAATTATTCATTGCTACTTACTTTTTATGATAACCACTGCAGACATCTGCTACTTGTCTATGCAGCTGAAGGCCCTTCTTAGTCATCATCTCCCTTGGAGTTTCTCTCGTCACATACTCGCATATAATTAACTAAAGATTGTTATTATCATCTGTTATAGTGATGCCAAAGCTCGGAGAATGAGGTGGGTATGCTGAGCCCAATGGTTTATCACCTCGGGCTCCATCTGTCCAAGATATGCCAGTTTAGCTTGATGTAACCATATTCATCGGTGGAATTCTTGTTGCCCACTTTTGCCAGTGAAAATGCAGCAAGTGCCAGGTCAATTATGCTTGCGATCGATGGTATGTATTTTGATACCCCAAATAACAGGTCAGATTTCATCGGTGCATTCCTGGGTGACCCAGTTATTGGTAAACTCTACGTGGTTTATTTTGACGAAGCGGAGTTGAAACGTTAAAGTGTTGAAACACTTTATTTTCTCAAATTTTTTTAAGGATAAATAAAATTTTTATTTTATCATTTTTCTGCGGCTTCATCCCATTAGTCGCTCAATTTAGGACCAAGTTATCTATCGCAGTTCCATTGAAAAAGAAAAAAAAACAAAAAACAAAAATTGAGGACGACCCAAAAACATTATTTATCAATCAGAGAATCAAGAAGCTATCTCTCCCATTCCGATCACCAATTCAGGATAATAGCGATCATTAATTGCCGCCAGGTACTTGGACCACCAAAGCCGACTCAGCTGATCCACTATAATTCTGCCTTCTTCAGCCACCTAGAATGATATTCCCTTAATGAAAACACGATCGAGTATATTAGAATATCAGTAGACAGATAAAAATTCCACAAAGGGCTATCTTTGGGCGTTTTTGGTATTCGCCGACGGCCTGAATGGCGAATACAACCCCAATATGGATTGGTACAGTTGGAGGGACGAAGAAACGAGAATAATTTGAAATGTTGGCGCCACGCGATATAAACTCGAGTTTCACGAGTAGATTTTGCTGTTTTATTCATTCAGCGGGCTGGCGGAGTAAGTGTGTGTGTGTGTGTGTGTATGCAACTGTCGAAATTTTTTGCTAGCCAATTCCTGCAAACAATTTGGAATTTGTGATTCAAGAAAAAGTCAGTTTGTGAAAAAATGGTATAAGACTTTTCTCTCCGGAATGACATTACCTACAAAAACTATTCAATAACATATGTTCGAAAAGTTAGTCGTTCACGAGATATTTGAACTTTTTGGAGCACTACGCTAACAGCGCCAATGCTCAAGGCAACTGCAAAATTAGAAAGTTATTGGTGTGGCCCTCATGGGCTGCAGTCACATGCTTCGCTTCTTCAATTTTTCGCTGCACCTACAAACCTGGTATATCAAATTTCTAACCCACTCTGTTCTCTTAATTGGGTTCGTAGCGCTACCACCTGAGCCAGCAGAGTTAATCTCGAGTCGTTTACGACGGCAAAAAACTATCGACTGAAATTGGAGATGTTGCCTACTATTGGCAGGTAATAGTGTTGCAATTCTCGTTGACCAATGGGATACGAATGCGGGATAATCACAAAGGGCTGCTCCTCAAGGGTCCAGGTATTAACGATATATTTTGAGCTCCCATTGATGGACAATTTTGGGTGTAAATGAGTTTTCAGAACAGCGCATTAGTTACGGTGATGCTGTGGCAACTTGGCTACTGGGTTTGGTGGGAATAGCACAGCATCACGGGGAAATTTATGTCGCGAACTTTCTGTCCGCAGGTCAAAACGCCCGTCACTCGCGCCCAGGTGGGGAAATCGAAGTTTGAACGACGAGATCAATCTTGGTCCGACCTTCGATGCCGAAGCATGAAATTGATAACTTCGACATAGCTTCATCCCACGTATAAGCCTAGATCAAATCAAGCTTAGTTATATCAAAGTTATCCAAGCTTGGTTGGCGCAGCTTGTGCCAAGCTTGGTTGGCGCAGCTTGTGCCAAGCTTGGCTCAATCTTAGCGTCCCTAGCGTTGGTCCACAGGCAGAATCCAATCTACGTCCAATATTAGATACATGCATAAATCCAAGCTTACTAGAATCATCCAAACCCAAGCTTCAGAAACCATGTTGTGCTAAGCTTGGTCCGAGCTCAGCTTTGTTAGCTTTGAATCTTAGCTTTAACAAGCATGAATCCCGGATTGCTCATACCATCTAAACCCAAGCTTCTGAACTAAGGTTGAACTAAGCTGGATTGAAGCATATTTTTCCTAGTTTCGATTTACCGGCTTCAGCGAAACTCTGCTTAATATTGGATTCATATATAAATCGAGGATTGCTGCACCACCTAACCCCAAGCTTGGACACGAATGTTCAACTAAGCTTGGTCCAACCTCAATGTTCCTATCGTCGAAGTTTGAAGCAAGATAAATTTTGTAGCTTGGACCAAGATTAATTTCGATGCTTCGACCACGAGAAACTTTGGAAGTTGGACGAAAATGGATTTCGAGGCTTGTACCAAGATAAGGTCCGAAGCTTGAATGAAGATAAAGTTCGAAGCTTGTATTAAGCTACGTAACCAACCTAGGACGAAGGTTATTCTCTAAGCTGCGATTGGTGTTATATTCGCATGTTCTGCACAGATTGACCGAGGCTTCAAAACACAGCTTTGGCGAAGCTTGGTCAAGCCTCGGCCCAGCTTTGATGAAGCTTCATCACATGGCCAATTTCTACCGGGGTAACACCAATATAATTCAACCAGTACTTTCACGCAGTAATGAGGCGCACGAGTTACTGAAAAATATGGTTATTGTTATTGGTTTACGCCTCCACATGTAGAGACACTTGAGCCGACAACAGATGGGATGCAGAAGGGAGACCATTGCTCTTTCCAATAAGTTAAATTGCCCTTTTTCAACCACCACGGACCTATATTTTTTTTTTCTAAGTTACGATGCAATCTAACCATTGTCCGGAGGTTGCATTTACGGTCAAGTTAACGTACCACTTTTCCAGGACATAACTTAAGGCCCAAGGTTTTTTGCCTGTCTTTCTCGGCCACCGTCTGGTCACACTTCGGTGTTATATAGGGAGAAATTACGAGTTATGTAATTCTAGTAGGCTGGACCAAGGGGGCAGGTAGATTTGCTAGGGTAGACACCACTCTTCTAGCGTGAAACACCGGCGGGTGATTAAATGTCACATAAAACAGGGAAATGCATTGTTCGGGGCATTTCCAATTTTCGTGGATGGGGGGGGGGGGGGGGGGGGGGGGGGGGGGGGGGGGGGGGGGGGGGGGGGGGGGGGGGGGGGGAGGAGGGAATCCCTGGGCGCGGTTGAATTATAGCATTACGTGTATTATAATAAATCTGAGGCAAGAAGAATACACGGGATGAAATTGTGACCCTTTGTGAGGCACGTCAATACTCTTTCGGAAGTTTGGCAATTTTGGAAGTTTCGGCAATTTTGAGAATTTTTGAAATTTTGGACATTTCGGGCAACATTGGAAATTTTGGGAATTTTTGACATCTCGGAAATTTAGGGAATTTTGGAAATTTTCGGCATTTTGGAAATTTGGAATATTTTCGAAATTTTGGACATTTTGAGAAGTTTGGGAATTTTGAAAATTTTGAAAATATTGGAAATTTTGGAAATTATGGAAATTTCGAAAATTTTGGTAATTTTGAGAATTCGAGAAAATTTTGGGATTCAGGACACTTCTGAAGGCATGTTTTATAGCCAAAGCCGTCCTAGGCCTAGACCGCCGATGGGTGAGTGAAGGTCCCGAGAAATGGAGAAACGCATTGTTCGGATAATTTTGAATTATCGGGGCACCCGTAAAACCGTGGGTGCGGCAGAGACATATCAGATATTACTGTTCCTCGAAGAATCGTATTTCTCTTTCTATTTTGGGGCCCCACCCATTTCTCTAGAATTTTTTCAGATAAATTATCTGTGTAGTAGTTCGGGCAACTAAGGACAATCCTAATCATTTATTAATTTAAATGATTCAACAAATTCACTACTCCCCGAATTTAGAAGATAGTGTACTAAATCCTCGACTTGTATGTGTGTGTGTGTGTGTAAAAATTTCCTATTTGGAGCCCTTCCCCCTATCTCCATTTTATCTTTAATTTCGTGATCAATCTGAGAGGTTAGGCTTTATCTCTCAACTTGAGTCACTCGATTGGGGAGATACGCTGGCCGTTTTGTATCGTTTGAAGTTCCGAGGGCACCGAGAATTCGGCGCTTTTGGCATCAAAGGAAAGAAACGAAAAGACCTGTCTGTAATTACAGACACGAGGCGTGGCCCCCACCAACCAAGAACAATGGAAACCGCGCTCCCGATCCCGATGAGATCTGGAACTCCTTCGGCCCTTTACCATCTATAGATCTATAGCTATATATATATACACCCTGAGCTTCAATCCTTCTTTTCTCTTTTAGGGACGATTGCATCTTATGAAGCGTGCCCCTCTTGCCGATGCGGTGTATGTCGATCCCAGGGATTTGATCGGTTGATAAGAACATTTTAGGCGCTAAAAACTCATCTTGAGGTCGGTGGGATAAATTGATACGGGGAGGCTGTGATATATGGGAAGATTTGGTCATAGGGCTTCCCAGGTGGGAATTCACCATGCGATGAAGCTTGATCAAAGCTCGGACGAGGCTTGATTAAGCTTCGCCAAAGCTGTGTTTTGAAGTCTCGGTCAATCTGTGCAGAACATGCGAATGCAACACCAATCCCAGGTTAGAGAATAAGCTTCGTCCTAGCTTGGTTACGTAGCTTAATACAAGCTTCGAACTTTATCTTCATTCAAGCTTCGGACTTTATCTTGGTACAAGCCTCGAAATTCATTTTCGTCCAAGTTCCAAAGTTTCTCGTGGTCGAAGCATTGAAATTAATCTTGGTCCAAGCTACAAAATTTATCGTGGTTCGAACTTCGAAGATAGGAACATTGAGGTTGGACCAAGCTTAGTTGAACATTCGTTTCCAAGCTTGGGTTTAGGTGGTGCAGCAATCCTGGATTTATATATGAATCCAATATTAAGCAGAGCTTCGCTGAAGCCGGTAAATCGAAACTAGGAGAAATGTGCTTCAATCCAGCTTAGTTCAACCTTAGTTCAGAAGCTTGGGTTTAGATGGTATGAGCAATCCGGGATTCATGCTTGTTAAAGCTAAGATCCAAAGCTAACAAAGCTGAGCTCGGACCAAGCTTAGCACAACATGGTTTCTGAAGCTTGGGTTTGGATGATTCTAGTAAGCTTGGATGTATGTATGTATCCAATATTGGACGTAGATTAGATTCTGCCTGTGGACCAATGCTAGGGACGCTAAGATTGAGCCAAGCTTGGCGCAAGCTGGGCCAACAAAGCTGGGATATCTTTGATATAACTAAGCTTGGTTTGATCTTGGCTTATACATGGCATGAAGCTATGTCGAAGCTATCTAGTCCAAGCGTCGGTATCGAAGGTCGGGCCAAGATTGATCTCATCATTCAAGCTTCGAATTCCCCACCTGGGTTTGGGACCAGAAAAAATGCTTTAGAAAAAATTTAATAACAGCGCTTAGTGCTACGAAAAATTAGAAGAGACTAATGAACTTAATCTCCCAATTTGCTGATGAAAAATAAAGAAAAAAAGGACAATTGAATCGAAGCCCCTTGCTCATCAGGGCGTATCGCAGGGCCAATTTAGATAGCAATCACTGGCCCAAATGAAAAAGATAAAAAAATTGAATTTTTGAATGAAACCCGAATGGTGTAATGCACTACCGTATGATAATTAATCAAGCTGCACTACACATTTGCGTTATATGAGCTCCTTGACGATCCTCATTTGCCACGATGCGCATCATTACATATTGCCTAATGCGACACGATTAACGCATGTGGGAAAAAATTAGGCTCATCAAGGGTTAGAGGAGAAAATTTGCCAAGTGCTTCATAATGAGGGACACAAGAGCCGTTTGAAACATTCTGAAATCAAACAAAATCTGGTTTTTCTTATTTTGTATTTTTTGAATTTTTTTTTAATTTTCCAATTTTTCAATTTTTTCAACTTTTTAAAATTTTTCAAGTTTTTCAAATTTTTCAAATTTTTCAAATTTTTCAAATTTTTCAAATTTTTCAAATTTTTCAAATTTTTCAAATTTTTCAAATTTTTCAAATTTTTCAAATTTTTCAAATTTTTCAAATTTTTCAAATTTTTCAAATTATTCAAATTTTTCAAATTTTTCAAATTTTTCAAATTTTTCAAATTTTTCAAATTTTTCAAATTTTTCAATTTTTTCAAATTTTTCAAATTTTTCAAATTTTTTAAATTTTTCAAATTTTCCAAATTTTTCAAATTTTTCAAATTTTCAAATTTTCAAATTTTTTAAATTTTTAAAATTTTTCAAATTTTTTAAATTTTGTACTATCTTTGAATTCCATACCATATTTGCCTCATAAAATCACTCGACAAATTCCTAACATCCACTTGCTTCATACTCATCAATTTAATTTTTTCCATTCATTCAATAATTTGCAACCGTGAGTAGCAGATTTTTAAATCAACACGCGCAAGTAATCATTCCCGTCCAAATGATGAATGCAGCAATGTGACAACTAATTACCCAACTTTTGCCAATTTATTTATTCATTTTTTCTCGCATTCGCAAAATTTAAATTGCTCGGTGGTACAGATGGTCATAAATTCAATTTAAATCCACCAGAGAGGTGCTTTGCATTATTTTTTTAGCCGGATGCAATCCCCCTGCTCAATCAGGCTGGTCCCTTGCCTCTCGTCATTACGCACTCGGCACCTTTTCTCCTCTTCCTCTTGATGAGCATGCATTTCATTTTTTTTTATCGCGAACTTATCGCATCATGTTAGACAATATGTAATAACGTAGACCGCGCAAATGAGCATCATCAAGAGTCGTATACCGCGAGATGCGTGGTGGGCCTTTGGTAATTAATAATTGATGATTGACAAATGGAGTCTGACATCCAAATGTCAAGTTTCTGTAACTAAAAAAAAAATAAATAAATAAAACATTAAAGCGCAAACATTCCGCGAATTGTCAATTGTGGCAACTTTTATTCTGTAATCCTTAATAATACACTCAGTTTTTGAGGCCGCTGTATTATCGCTTAATGTTAGACGATATTTAATAATGCTCGTCTGGGCAAACGAGCATCATCAAGCGGCTCATATAATGTAAAATGCTCCATGCAGGTTGCCTCATTATCTTCCGCCTGTGCTCACTATATAATGCAGAATTTCAATTTTTTTCACTATTTTTGGCAATTTTAATTTTTAAAAAAAATAGCGAACATAAAGATAAATCTCTTTTGTAAATAAATTCGATGAAATTCATATTCTCTTGCAAAAAGTATCAAAAATGAAAAAAAAATAAAAAAGTAGATATATATATATATCCACCCACCCATCCACCCACCCAACCACCCATCCACCCACCCACTTACCCACACACCCATCGACCCACCCACCCACCTACCTACAGACCCACCCACCTACCCACCTACCCACAAACCCGCCCACCTAGCCACACCCCCACCCACCTAGCCACACACACACATACACCCACCTCCTCACACATACACACCCACCCACCCCCACATACGTTCAGATATCTCAGCAAACAAAGTACCAGTATGAGTTCCACAAAGCTGAAGATGTCACCTACATTACCCTTACCATGTTCTGGTTCATGACCAGTAATATATCCAAAATTGCCTCATTAGTGCAATAACCATCTCAATTATGATAAACCCATGAAAGTCTCACATACAACCCGATGAGTGCACTTGTCGCCTGCCTCCCCAAACAAATCAAATCCATCAGTTTATCAGATCTAAAGAATCGCATGAGTGTGTGCTGCACCAGCGTAACCATCGCTAATAATCAGTTACAAGACATTTCCAGTCCTGAATAATAGTATTTTCGTGCCAGTTGCCATCAATTACCCCAGCATCCTGGCATGAAGAACCCGCCCGTCACATTGCACACCACTCGTATAAACCTATAAATCCTCACCCTAAACGACAACACTGATCACATATCACTCAATTACTACCGACATGATCAGGATTTATCCACTCATTTTTTCCACCTTACCTTTCACATTGAGTATTCATTTCGATATATCTACTTTGCCATGACATAGTAATTGCAGTGTGGAATGGGTGCCGGGATGAATTCATGAGACCATAAAGAGAAGTTTTCTTGACCTTGGTTTGTTGCAAACCGCCAATTCGCGGCGCAAAGTGGCTCAATAATAGTTGGAATAAGAATCTCTTCTGGACATGAGGGTATGTGAAGTAACAGACACCACCTGCTCATCCACCCACAAGAGCCTTGGTACCACAGCGGGCGCCTAGCATGGACCCCCCCCCCCCGCCCGCCGCGGGTTGGGTTCCCGTCCGCATTCCCGATTCGACAATTTTTTTTTCAATCGATGCGTCTCCAGGCAAGTGAGGCCTGATTAGATTTTGAAAGAACTTCATGCACTAGTTTCCGGTTTTTCTTTTAACATGAAGCATGAAAATCGCCAAAAGTTTTAATCAATCATTATTTACGAAGGAAAGTTGTGATCAAGCTAATCAATGTCGCAATTGGAGTCTCTCGGCGTACCTCAGCTTCGATCAAAATTTGACTCACTTTCATGTAGTGAATTATTAGCTATTGGTTGATTTTGAGTGGCGCGAAATTTTAATGACTATTCAAACTTTTATATTCGGTCTAGATCCGAAGTTGTCCGGCTACCGCCGGCGCATGCGTGTTTGCCCGCATTTGCACAGGAGAGTCTGAATGCGCGATGCGCAGTGTGATTGGTCAGTGCGTCACGTGACATAGTCGCAGGCAGCGACACCTGTTGTATTCCAGTATTCAAAATTTCATGATTCCTATTTTTTTCTCTGAACCCAGTCTTTGAACATTTAATCGACGTGTCGGAAAATCTAGGAATGGGAAACAGAAATTACAAATCGGGAAGTTTTATTTGTGCCCCCCACGGGGGCAAACACACTTCCATCCCACCCCCTTGCGGTGATGCCAATGGAAACCGAGGTGTACAAAAACTCTAATTTGCACAATTTTCTTTTAAAGCTTCAAGTGAAACGGCAAAAG
This sequence comes from Asobara japonica, assembly GCA_026005395.1. NCBI lineage: Eukaryota > Metazoa > Arthropoda > Insecta > Hymenoptera > Braconidae > Asobara > Asobara japonica. The sequence continues at coordinate 3,945,151 of BQMI01000298.1, read as the reverse complement.
AAAGCAACGAAGATGTGTGGGTAATTGGGGAAATGACCCACACGCTTTTTATGATCTGATTAATTTTCGCCGCGCCCTCACGTAAATCAATAAAAATCATGATTTCAGGTTAAATTTTTTTTCTCACTTTTTTCTGTCCTGTCCACACAACCTCATCAGAAATGGGCGACTTCATAAAATGATACAGGTCTTGAGTGAACCGTTACCGGGCAAGCTCAACCTTATCGTTATGACGATCAAACAATAATCGCACCAATGACAAAGTACACCTGCACTTTACTCAATTACCCACACCGCCAATAAAATGAAGTTTTCACCAAACAAAATTTTTGAGCCAGCATATTAACAATCATTAAATTTCTCTTGACTCCCGTTCAACGACAAACTGCATCAGCACTTCATAAAATTATTCCCGTTTCCTCACACCCTTAAATCGCATATGAATTTTCTTTTACCAAGTGAATTTGCAACTCAAGGCCCAATAAATTATGAACTATGTGGTGAGCGGCTATTACGTGAAATGCATCAGCGAAATCATACCATAATTTTATCGATCCCTAACTGATTATTTCCTACGATTTAACTCAACTTGTCACACCTGAATATAAGAAAATATTACCGATCCACTCGACAGAGTCACGCGATTCTTCGCCCAAGGGCAAAGAGCAAATCGATGATCACACTGGCAGATCGTTTATTGAAAAATTCACCATAATATATTTTAATTCGCCATAATCAAATTTCTCTCCTCAAACCAAAATTACGGTTCAAAAAAAAAAAAAAAAACGAAAAATTACAAAAATTATAGGATTGAGTTAAGAGAGTCCTAATTGAACAATGTTCTCAAGATTCGCAATTTAAGTAATTTTTTTTCCCGCAGAGTGAAAACAACTTTACCTCATTACATAATTTATAAATTATTTATGTATTCACTTACTGAGGGCCGCACGCGAATAAGTTCTGCATGATTTCTGAAGGAATGGGATTTTTTGGGTGATTATTTTTCGCAATCCTGGGGACAATATTTGCGCGGTGAAGATGATAAAATTCAAAAGTTTGATTTTTGGTATGTATGTGTGTACTCGAGTGTGTGTTTTTTTGCGTCTGTTCCCCTCCCTGGCAGTCGCCGAGGTAGCTCTTGAGCAATCCTTTGAAAGGGAGTAGTGGACACCCATCCATGTGGCTGAGGCCGACTTTCGCCATTTAGGCCATGGTATTTGGGGACATTCCAGTGGGCATCACTTGAGGGGAGCAATACAGGGTATTGCCTGTATTTGTCATATTGGAGGAAGGAGGGTCGGAAATAGTTAACCAAATTATCTTTTGAAGTGCCCTTTTCTGGGCACTGGGTAAATCTCCAGAAACTTCTATGCTATGATGGCGGGCGGACATGGGTATGTGTGTGTGTGTGTGAGTGTGTGTGTGTGTGTGTGTGTGTGTGTGGAACCCGGAAAACCTCTGTCATATGATAGCCAGTCTCTACCAATCGTTCATTATATCCATCTCTGCTTCCCACCCCCCCCCCTCCCCCCTCTCCCGCCGCCCCGCAAAGAATTGGATTGCAGTTGGCTCACCTGATAGATACTAACGCTAGAGCTTCATTGATTTCTTGTTCATTCAGTGCAATGCTCTATGAAGTTAATTAATTCCATTCATATTTAATAATTGAACTCGTGCGTCAAGTACAGCTGCCCGCAAGCGATCGAATTATCAAAATGGAGTGATTTTGGAAATTGAACAGCATCGGGAGACTAAAGCCACTCAATAAACTATGATTTATAATTACAAAGCACACGTCGAAAATGATCCAAACCGCCATGGAGGTGAAAAAAGCCATCCATAATTCACGAATTATCTCCAAGTACATTTCTGCGGAGGAAAGAAAGAAAAAACTATATTTTCTCATTAACATAGCAGAAAAGTCTTCCGGGGTGGTTTCGACTCCATCTGAGAGGGGGGAGGGGGGAGGGGGGGTGGGCCATACTGTGAAAACTGTTGTGGTCCATTTGTTTTCATAACGGTGAATGCCCGCCGCCGCACCCCCCCCCCCCCCCCACTCCCCCTCCCCGCGCTTTTTTTACTAACAACAACGCACCTTCCCACCTTTCCCTCTTTTCTCCAGCATAAAAACAGTGGCACAGAATGATTTACCCAGGAGGTAGAGTATCCTCGTAATAACGGCTAAGTAGGATCTTTATATTCTTAGCCTTAAGGCAGAAGCGCCAAGGCATCAGACAGCGAGAAGTCAGGATGGAAAAGAAACCACGGAATGAGAGTGAAAGAGAGTAAAAAAAAAAGTCAATTTTTTGAGGTTAAACGAGAGAAAAAAAATATAACAAAAAGAGCAGCCACAAAGTGAGTCTCATTTTAATTAGCACGAGGTGGTTGGACGAGTAGTTAACAACTGTTGGAACATAAATGTGTCTGATGTATATGAAAATGTTGGAAGATCATTGAGACATTGAAATAGGTATTACCTGGAGATATAAATTCAGTGGGAGTATGCTTGTGTTTGTTAGAGCTGTGAGAAATATCTTGGTTCGAACTTGGATGGTCAAGCTTGGACTTGATAGCTTGGACGTAGCTTCATCCCATGTATAAGCATAGATCAACCCAAGCTCAGTTATATCAAAGATATCCACGCTTTGTTGGCCCAGCTTGTGCCAAGCTTGGCTCAATCTTAGCGTCACTAGCGTTGGTCCACAGGCAGAATCCAATCTACGTCCAATATTGGATACATACATACATCCAAGCTTACTAGAATCATCCAAACCCAAGCTTGAGAAACCATGTTGTGCTAAGCTTGGTCCGAGCTCAGCTTTGCTAGCTTTGAATCTTAGCTTTAACAAGCATGAATTCCGGATTGCTCATGCCATCTAAACCCAAGCTTCTGAACTAAGGTTGAACTAAGCTGGATTGAAGCATATTTTTCCTAGTTTCGATTTACCGGCTTCAGCGAAACTCTGCTTAATATTGGATTCATATATAAATCCAGGATTGCTGCTCCACCTAAACCCAAGCTTGGAAACGAATGTTCAACCAAGCTTGGTCCAACCTCAATGTTCCTATCTTCGAAGATTGAACCAAGATAAATTTTGTAGCTTGGACCAAGATTAATTTCCATGCTTCGACCACGAGAAACTTTGGAACTTGGACGAAAATGAATTTCGAAGCTTGTACCAAGATGAAGTCCGAAGCTTGAATGAAGATAAAGTTCGAAGCTTGTATTAACCTACGTAACCAAGCTAGGACGAAGTTCATTCTCTAAGCTAGGATTGGTGTTATGCTTTCCCAGCAGATCAAACAACACTCATGTTAACCTAAAAGAACAAACCTCGAAGTAGCCGGATTACAATACACCACTCCGTGATGCAAAAAAGACACAATTTTTTGACGGTAAACAAAAACGAGGAGAAAAAAACCACCAGGAATAAGCAAAGTGAGTCGCATTTTAATTAGCATCAGCTGATGCGACGTGTACTTAACAACTCTCGGAGGCCCAGTGCTGCCCTCAGAAGCGTAATGCATCTCTCTCTCTGGCTCTCTCGTCCACTGGCGTCTCTCTTTGGAGAGTTTAAATTCCAGCGTGGTGGATGTTTTATTCAGAGACACCGCGGGCCTCTGCCCAACGGCCCCCCTCCCCCGCCCCAACCGCCACCCTGTCCCCACCCGCCTCCCCTCTCATCGCGCTGAATCTCGAGCCGTTCAAATGCGCCGTGCGTTCAAGTAGCCGCTACCGTAATTTGCATACAATCCACACTGATTCGGCACGAGGTAGAGAGATGAAACGAGATGAGATTGAGAGTAAGAGGAGAGAGGGGGATTATGATGAGATAAATAAAGAAATGATGGAGAATGCCGAGTGACTAGTTGACGTCTTTTATTTCAACCTACAGTGTACCAACGACTATCCTCCGATTTAATAAGATTTAATAATATTATGAAAAGGTGAAGTTAATTTGAATGTATAAGTCTTAATGTGTAGTTTAGAGCAAAAGCGATTTTTGGACAACGATGTCCTCCAAACGAATCAACCGATTCGATACATTTTTTTTAAATCGATGCGTCGTCACGCAACTGAGACCTGATTAGATTTTGAAAGAACTTCATGCACTAGTTTCCGGTTTTTTTTTAAACATGAAGCATGAAAATCGCCAAAAGTTTTAATCAATCATTATTGACGAAGGAAAGTTGTGATCAAGCTAATCAATGTCGCAATTGGAGTCTCTCGGCGTACCTTAGCTTCGATCAAAATTTGACTCACTTTCATGTAGTGAATTATTAGTTATTGGTTGATTTTGAGTGGCGCGAAATTTTAATGACTATTCAAACTTTTATATTCGGTCTAGATCCGAAGTTGTCCGACTACCGCCGGCGCATGCGTGTTTGCCCGCATTTGCACAGGAGAGTCTGAATGCGCGATGCGCAGTGTGATTGGTCAGTGCGTCACGTGATATAGTCGCAGGTGGCGACACCTGTTGTATTCCAGTATTCAAAATTTCATGATTCCTATTTTGTTCCCTGAAACCAGTCTTTGAACATTTAATTGACGTGTCGGAAAATCTAGGAATGGGAAACATAAATTACAAATCGGGAAGGTTTTCATCACCAACATCACCTATTATCGCAAGTATTGCAGAACTCTGGTTGAAAAATAAATGCTTCAATTAATAAATATTTGGCCAACATATCTCCTTATTCTCACCGTAAGAAATGAGCCGCTCCCTCAGCGTGTTTACGTTTCATCGCACTCAGAGATTTCACATGTAAGAAGAAAGGTCTGGACAAGTGACAAGAAGAGCCAGAGGTGGATCAAGCCAAAAAGCCGCGACACCTGGTATAACTTGGTACCGCAACATTCTTCACCACTTCCTGGTTGAACGCACCTACCAATTCACCACCATAAACAGTTAGAATTCATTGGTGTGATTGTCCGCGTCATTTCACCTCACCTCATCCATGCTTACACACGGAAAAGCCCACGAGAGCGAATCCACCAGAATAATAATGTAACTGACATTTGTGGCTAGAGCCATTTTGAATTTTGGTTTGCTTTACTCGTCTACAGCCGCACGCGAATCTCATTTCGAATGCATATACTGGTTGCCTCTGTACCTCAAGTTATATTATGCAAAAGTTACATTTGATGGTTGTCGTGATGGTACTCCGGGGCACTATCCACCCCCTCCCCCTCCCCCCCCCCCCAGCCGCACATACCCATCTCACTACTCGTGTTCCACTATTGTATGCGTCAAGTTTCCATCCTCTTAATCTGGCCGATCTCATTGCCGACATGTCTTCTTAAATTGAGATTATCACCCGCAAATTACGTGCATTATGGCAGAGTCCGGCAGATTCGGTAGCCTTGTCCTCTGGGATGCTGATGGACCACCATCATGGGTAAAAAGTTCAGGCGGCAAAATCCCGTAAAGACTTTCTCCGAGATTCGATCGAAGTCTTCATGCAACCCACAACCAACTAAATTTTGGTGGACATTGGTGCATTACTCTTTAGGTGCTGAATCAGATCCAGGTACTGTTAGCTGATAGCAGCCCATTGTACGTCACTGCGGCCTTCCAACTTTTTTCCCTTCAACAATATTCTGCCTCTACCTCAGGTAACAAGCTTGGGGAGTACTTACCCGCAGCCACTATCTAATCAACCGCATCGAAATAATTCACCAGGTAATCTCAACGCCAAAGATGGATAATCTGCTTGGTACTCCAGTATCTGGAGATAAGATGGCGAGTGGGGTTATGTATTTGGGCTTTTTTGAAGAGAGTGCTCCCGAGAACACTGGGGTTGAAACAAGGATTTAACACCCGCCCCCCCCCCCCCTCCCCCCCCCCCCTCTTCCGTCCCCCCGCCCCCACCACCCACCCACCCACCCTGCTATATACGACATAGCGTGCCTCGCATGCATTATTCATTGGTAGAATACGACGCAGAGGGGCGTTTGGAGTGAATACATTCAGGCGAATTGGATTTTGATGAATTTAATCTCGAGAATTTGCTGAGGGCATTTGTAGAACCACTGAGTAGTATTAACAAGTTGTTTTTTTTTACTCATACTCATCGAGTTACTCCACACATTTTCAAGCTTGGCCTATCACAACTGATAACTTGGTGTGGAAGAAAAAAAATCCTGATAGCTCCTGGAGGCTTGATTGCTCTACGTAATTCTGCAGCATTGAAAATAAGATACAGAAGCAAGACATCATCAAGTCCCTTGGAGGTTTTATCTTCGGGCACGATCCGTGAGTTGCTTTTGTTCCAAAATGCCTTTTGGACGAGGTTTCAGAATTAATTATCGAAGTCGTTGGCTGGTTGGGGCTCTTTCAGCCACCACGTATTGTGACAATGATGCATCGGGCGATTCGTCAAGAGCTTCTGGGCACGAAATACACCCGCCTTGAGGCGTCGAGTTAAGACAAACGGTCTGTCATTACGCGGAATCGTCGTGAGGAGAGTGCCATGCGGAGATTTTCTCTCGTCCTTCTTCGTCCTTGCTAGTTGTCTCTTTTGGTTGTTTTTGCGGGTGACTTTTTCGGCGAGGGGCGAACGATGTTAGATGGATGAACGGCTCCAATGATGTGGGGGGGGGGGGGGGGGGGGTTATTCAATTTTTGCTTTTCGAAACTTGATCGCACTCAACATTCTTCATGTTTTCCAGGTTTCCAAGTTTTTAAATCCTTCAATACCCAGGTGGGGAATCCGAAGCTTGAACGATGAGATCAATCTTGGTCCGACCTTCGATGCTGAAGCTTGAACTTGATAGCTTCGACATAGCTTCATCCCATGTATCAGCCTAGATCAAGCCAAGCTTAGTTATATCAAAGATATCCAAGCTTTGTTGGCCCACCTTGTGCCAAGCTTGGCTCAATCTTAGCATCCCTAGCGTCGGTCCTCAGGCAGAATCCAATCTACGTCCAATATTGGATACATGCATACATCCAAGGTTACTAGAATCATCCAAACCCAAGCTTTAGAAACCACGTTGTGCTAAGCTTGGTTCGAGCTCAGCTTTGTTAGCTTTGAATCTTAGCTTTAACAAGCATGCATCCCGGATTGCTCATACCATCTAAACCCAAGCTTCTGAACTAAGGTTGAACTAAGCTGGATTGAAGCATATTTTTCCTAGTTTCGATTCACCGGCTTCAGCGAAACTCTGCTTAATATTGGATTCATATATAAATCCAGGATTGCTGCACCAACTAAACCCAAGCTTGGAAACGAATGTTGAACTAAGCTTGGTCCAACCTCAATGTTCCTATCTTCGAAGTTTGAACCAAGATAAATTTTGTAGCTTGGACCAAGATTAATTTCGATGCTTGAACCACGAGAAACTTTGGAACTTGGACGAAAATGAATTTCGAGGCTTGTACGAAGATAAAGTCCGAAGTTTGAATGAAGATGAAGTTCGAAGCTTGTATTGACCTACGTAACCAAGCTAGGACGAAGCTTATTCTCTAAGCTGGGATTGGTAAAAACGAGTAAAAGACTGTTGCGCATGCGCATAATAGCGCCACCACAGCGAACCCTAAAATTCTTCAACCAACTTTTCTCTCTAACACACCAAAAATCCCCGCGCACATTCTTAATTTCACCCACCCATTTCATTTTCATTTCAAGTTGCCCAGGTTATATATCACCACTGTGATTCGAATACGTGTAACGCATCCTGAATATTCAACGCTTGGCGCATATGTATCATCATATACATATATACAATAATAAGCATTGCGCGATTCATTGGCCCAAGCTTCAATAAATCATTGAGTAATGGATTTCTGGGTGAGTAACGAACAGTCTGCCCTCTATCATACACCGCGTGTGGGTGAGTTTTATGAGTTTTGGCTTTTGGCATTGCAATGGACAGTTGTTGTCCCACCTCTGATGTAAAATCAAAAGTTATTATCAGTCTATTCCTTCTTATCCAAGATCCCGACGGGGAGCGCTATTATGATGCACCTGAAAATGAAAAATCAATATGTTAAACCTTCCTAGACCATTTTCAACAATATATATACATATATTCATTCAACAATATATATATATATATATATATATGCATGGGTGCATACACTTGCGTGCGCTTGTATCTGTGTGCGTGTGGGCGGGAGGTGGGTGGGAGTGGGTGGGCCGGTCACTATATGGGAGTAGGTGAGTCGGTGTGTGTGTGTGTGTGTGTGTGTGTGTGTGTATGTATGTATGTATGTGCCTGTCTAAAGGTATATACTAAATTTGTAGCAAATTGAAGAATAAATTTTGTCGAATGCTTTTGAATTCGCACAATGGTTCGAAATTGAATCGATTGACAATGATAAAAAAAAAAGAAAATATATGGAATGATGGTGTACCAGCCAGCATGAGGGTAATTGGAACGGATATAAATCTCGAGACTGAGGACAATAGTTTTTCCAATGGCCCCTGTATATTTACAATGCGTCTTGGTATCTGCAGCTGCCGCATACGTCTCATTAATTAAGCCTCCACTGGGCCGGCTCCATCTCGGGCTGTCTCACTCTTACTTGCAGCATCCAATGGACCATTTCATTCCGGCCCCTCGGGGGCCCCCCCTCTACGAACCTACTCTTTTCTCATTCGCAACTGCGGTGATTCGCGGACTGAACCGAACCGAGACATTAAACCATCCACCCACACGTGTATCAAACGCTCGAGCAACACCTCTTCTCATGAACTTGTACCTCACCCATGTCATTCTCTATCTCTTTCTCTCTTGTTGATTTCAAAATTTGTAAGTCATAAACTAATTTTGGAGTCCACTTTTTATCAGCTATGTTCGATAAATTGGGCATACACCCACCCACTCAGCCACCCACCCACACACACACCCATCCAACCACCCACCCACCCACTCACATACCCACCCACCTACCCACATACCCACACACCCACCCATCCACACACCCACCCATCCACACACATACCCACCCACCCATCCACACACATACCCACCCACCCACCCACACACATGCCCACCCACCCACATATACACACACACGCACACAATTTGATAGTATAGCTATACTAATCAATCAATGATTAATGTGTGAATTCGATATAACGAACTATATATACTGTGTTAGTTACAATATCTGTGTCCGACTCAACGGAGAAATGGTAATGAATATTTATAATGGAGAAATGTAAAATGTTAAACGGATTGTGTTCAATGTATACTTTTGAGTTTGTCCTTAGGGGGTGTTGAGCACCCCAGGACATCAATAAAAACTGTTTTTCTCCTGCTTCGTCTCTTCATTTTCAAATCTATCTTTCTTCAACGCGTTACGGTCACGAGAGTCTCCATCACCAAAACACGATCAAGTATATGATGTTTAATCTCACACAGCGATGCATAAATATGTACGAGGTTAGGGCTGTAATTCAATGACGCTACCGCTGCGCGGCGCCATGATGCTGTGTCGTATAATGTCGACGTTAAACACCATCAGGCAAAGTGGTGGGCCGAGGTAACACGGTAATACCATAGCATTACACCGCAAGTCAATGCTTTATGTGACACTCGTGTTTCATACATGGATAACATTGATTCCAGGGTGAGTATCTAGGGCTTGTCGCTGTGGCCGGAGAAGCCAGCAGGTCTATTCGAGTAGAAAGTGATATATCGATCTTTTCGAGATTTTTCAGTCTTCAATTTTTTTTAATTAAAATTTTCCAAAAAATTTCTATTTTTGCCCAATTTTCCTAACTTTTCGATAGGGGCATTTCGGTGTTGAATCTAAAAAAATGACGGTTTAATAGATAAAGTGTTAGTTTTACACACACTCACGCAGCCACCCACCCACCAACGCACCCAACCACCCACCCACCAACTCACCCACCCACCCACCCATCCACCAACTCACCCACCCACCAACTCACCCACCCACCAACTCACCCACTCACCCACCCACCCACCCACCCACCAACTCACCCACTCACCCACCCACCCACCCACCAACTCACCCACTCACCATGTACACACAGGTAGACGTTGGGAAGTTATAATTTTAGCCTGCGGAGGGTAAACCCAGATCGCATTGTCGAATATTAATTAATTCATTGGAGTCTCGGAAAATCGGTCTATGTCTCAAGTTTGCAAAAAATTTTTTTTCATAAGATTCCCATAAACTCTCCAAATTCCGATTGAATTTCTACAAGAATCCTATAGGAGTGCTATCCGATTTTTTCCATACGTGACCGCGCACGGCAAAAAGGGATGCCGACAGTGTCACGTATACGACACCTCCCCAGTTGAAACCGTGACGAAACTACGATTCCCATACGTAAATCAAGTTTAGCATCTTCGGAAAACCACATCTCTTGATGATCTCAACTTTTTCGACTAGCTGTAACGAAGTTTGTCGTGCATGACTAGAGAAAAATAATGAGGAAGATTTTTGCATTAGGGTGGGGGGGGGAGGGGGGGGATCTTGTTAAGTCCGATGTTATTTGAGACTTGACTGCGATAGCCGTGAAGTCAGGTAGAAATTGAGGATAAGGGGTAAAGAAATAAATGAGGGGGTGAGTGGAGGAAAAAAGCTGAGAATATAGAGGGCTCGTATTTTATCACGAGTTATGATTGCTCCTGGTGAACAGTCCAGATACAATTTATCGTGGCCTGCCACGACCGCCAATGTGAAATTATTTTTGTCGAGACCACTGGGCGCACTTTAGCACGCCTCACCGCGTGAGAAACTGCAACCACTTGCGTCAAGATTTTTTTTCTCTTCTGACAATCCTATAGTACCCTAGGATTGTTCAACTGCTGATGTGGTTACGCAAATTGAACTGATGGGCTGAATGGTCCACGCAGAAAAATTTGCACATCTGTAATTTCCGCCCAAGTTTTTTTCCGCGGAAAGTCAAATATCTCGTTAACAAATGATTTCCCGAAATAATGTTACTGAACATTTTTTGTAGAGAATTTCATCGCGGAAGAGAAAGGTTTTTTGTCATTTTTCTGTTAACCAATTCATTTTCGAGATATCTCCATTTGTAATCCCGACCAATCCACTTGACCAACCTCAAGTGACGCGCCGATTGATTTTGCTACTACAAAATTTTCCGAAAACTTTTTCCCTTTATTATCACATTAAAACTCCGTCACCAAATGTTATTCCCCATGAAACGCACATTTACGACGTCATCACTGTGATTCCTCGTAAAACTCGGTAAATGAAAAAGGAACGCCGGAATGGCATGTGGGGTGGGTGGGCGGGGGGGGGGGGCGGTAGGGGTATTCCAATAGTCGTTGGAATGCAAGTACAAGAAGCTACTAAAGTAAGTACTGATGGAGAGAGAAGTAACAGCCCAGCAGCTGGCCTATAAGACGTCCAAGTGCTCCCGTTATTGATTTACGTTGATAGCTTCTCCTACTCTATATATATAGATATATAACTCCAGCATGGAAAGAAAGATTTCCGATGGTATTGCAATAGCCTCCGTTTTCACATACACAAATGCAAGCATTACCGAGTTAATACATTGTATACGAAATTTTGTATGTGTACAGGAGTCTACACATGCCAAACTCAATGTACACAAGTGGAAATTTTAACAACCCCAGAACGGTGAGTTCACATTTGAAATCTTAAATTTATGGCTTACGGTTATATCGATAACCTGACAATAGGGAGTGTTCAGAAACAGTGGCTCGTTAGTTTTTCATTTCAATCTCGCCTCTTCCTGCTTCACCTAGAAAAAAAAATGATGGAGATGATTCTGATAATAAATTAGGTGGCTCCGAGGTTGTTGCTCGTTATGTCTAAAAATGATTTCGTGATTTATGAATTTAACATGTATGATCACTATTTGCTCTCGAGAAATTAGAATTTCGTAGGGGACTAATAATCCAATTACATCAATATACAAGGGATTTTTCATTGTGTTTCCATCTCACGATTTTCTAGAAATGAAATTATCGGTTTGTGATAAGATAAGATAAGATAAGATACCGTTTATTCAAATAAATATTTAAAAATCTCATGTGTTACAGTATTATGTCATAGTTACTATATGTTCTGATGTATTGTTTAGTGATAATATGACAGATATATCACAGTCAAGTTTTCGATTCGTAATCACAGTCTCATAGTCACATTATCCATTAATACCTACGCTACAAAATATATGGTCGAAAATAAATGCTAAAATAATTGATACAGAGACTGAATCACGAAAATATTCAATTCACCATTTGTGGTGTTAATACTAATACTGCCTCAGGTACTATTCAGTGATAACTGAAGTAAGAAACGGAAACTTTTGATTAACACACACACCAAATTATTCCGGACATAAATTATGATATAGAAAATAACGCTCGGCACGTATATAACGTATGCATTAACACACCAGAGTGGAGAACAGCTGGCTTTTTACCGTGGATAGAAAATGCGCATAACGCCATCTTACGCCCTGCGTTGAATTATGACGAACGCGTCATTACCGACGTTCCCATGTAACACGTTGTAAATGGGTCTAGATGTGCGTGAATGCTCTATTCTTCTCTCTCGTCCTCCCCTCCCCGTACTTCGCATACGTCTCTACATCCTAGCCAGTAAAGTGCGTACGCACTCCAGATATGGCACTTCCCCCTCCCCAATGGTGTCGGTTTTTGTAACATAGGGACTCGTGTGTAGTCGATTCATGTGATTGTTGAATCGAGTGTCAGGGCAACTCACTTCATCGACAACTTGTCCTTGGGCGTTGGTGGCACGTTCGCCGAATCTATTCAGCATCGTAACTTGTGATGCATTCACACCGATGGAAAAAAACTCCAAGTTTCACGCTTTTTTCCCAAAGCTGATGAATTTCAAGCAGTTGCTTTCGCCGCAGTCTAGCGAATTTCTGGAGTTCCAACTAATTGCACCCTGTGAGCAACTCAGCCAACTGGAAAATTTACAGCGTGCACCAACAAGCATCTCTATCTATACGTAACTGGGTACATCCAGCCGAAGGGATTTCGGTGGTAGTGTGGAAGCTCTTGGACTACCAAGCAATTATGCAATGTTACGGTTACTGTGTTGCGGACGGAATCTACTGGGCCACCATGGATGCCTGCATCACTAACTTTTGACTCGACAATGCTGGCATGTCTTGAATTTAACATTGAAATTCTACAACATAATGGGTCATCAATATCCATGTGTGAGAAAATTCTGTTGTCGTATGAGTTCTATGGAGACAGTGAGCATCGGTTAGATAAAACATAGCATACCACCTCGGTGTGTGTGTGTGTGTGTCTGTGTGTTTGGATGTGCTTCTGTGTACGTGTTTATAGGTATGTGGGTATGCCTATGTGAAAAATTTCAAACTTTCAAATTTTCAAAAATTTCAAAAATTTCAAGAATTTCAAAAATTTCAAAAATTTCAAAAATTTCAAAAATTTCAAAAATTTCAAGAATTTCAAAAATTTCAAAAATTTCAAAAATTTCAAAAATTTCAAAAATTTCAAAAATTTCAAAAATTTCGAGAATTTGTTTCAGATATTTCTTAACTCCAATCTGAGCAAAATTGGCAAAAACCTCTTAAACTTGAGTAATGGCAGACGCCTCTAAAAATTCAAGTATTTTTCGAGACCTTGCGAAGCTAGTACTTTCACTGGTAGCAGTCATTGTGTATGCATAGAGTAGCCAACTAATGGTCGAAATATTCTTTTATCTCACGGGCTGGAAGATAAACCCCAGGCGGGCCACTGGAATGAAACGCTCTTTCATCGTACCCCTCGGCGCTGGATATCGCATCTTTTGATTTCAGGGAGATACGAACGCTGGGCCATTTCCAATATCATAATACTCTGGTCTTAAGAAACCCGCTGGCTAAGTATCGATGAAGATTATATGAATTTTTGCACCTGTGGCGGGCACCTTCAGCCATGGGCCAAGGTCGATTTTTGCTTCTGTTGGAATAGAAATAGTGTATGCCAAAAATTAAATCATTAATCTTGCGTGGGGGTATCTCCTGCCGAAAATCATTTGCAGAAATTGGAAAAAAGAATTTTTCAAGGAAAAATTGAAGGCCTAAAAATTCGCAAAATTTGTTTTTTTTTTCAAGAGCCAAATTGGTAAAAGGAGATAAGTGACTTGGCTATTACAATGCATTTTGCATGAGAGAAAAAAATTGGAAAATTTTCAAACATTATAAAATTTGTCAAAAAACTGCAAAAGATAAAAATTTTGAGGGGATTCAAAAAAATTGAAAATTTTGCAAAATTAAGTGTCAAAAACTGTCGAGTCGTGGCAAAATTAACACACATCCTAGCTTCAAAATTCCAGAAATTTGAGAACATTCATTTATCATCTTCACCCCTCGTCGGCAATGTATCGATGAAGATTATCTAAATTTTGCACCTGTGGCGGGCACCTTCAGCCAAGGTCAACTTTTGCTTCTGTTGGAATAGACCTAGCGCCTTAGGTAAAATATGGCGGCAATAAATAGCCAAAATTGCTTTTCTATTTTTTTTCACCACGTCGGAATCCTCAAATCGCTGATTGAGACGTGATTTTATGAAGCATTCTTCGACAGATGCTGTGCGTGTGGAACAGTCTGGACCATTTAGGAGGGGTAAAGTGGTGAACGCTCATTAGAGCGTGTGTTCTACTTAATTTTATTTCAAAAGGTGTTCCAAAATTTTTTTCTCGACTAAAATTTCCGCAAATGTCATCAAACTATTGAAGTGTATGAAACAAATACTATATACGTCCAATATTGGATACATACATACATCCAAGCTTACTAGAATCATCCAAACCCAAGCTTCAGAAACCATGTTGTGCTAAGCTTGGTCCGAGCTCAGCTTTCTTAGCTTTGAATCTTAGCTTTAACAAGCATGAATCCCGGATTGCTCATACCATCTAAACCCAAGCTTCTGAACTAAGGTTGAACTAAGCTGGATTGAAGCATATTTTTCCTAGTTTCGATTTACCGACTTCAGCGAACCTCTGCTTAATATTGGATTCATATATAAATCCAGGATTGCTGCACGACCTAAACCCAAGCTTGGAAACGAATGTTCAACTAAGCTTGGTCCAACCTCAATGTTCCTATCTTCGAAGTTTGAACCAAGATAAATTTTGTAGCTTGGACCAAGATTAATTTCGATGCTTCGACCACGAGAAACTTTGGAACTTGGACGAAAATGAATTTCGAGGCTTGTACCAAGATAAAGTCCGAAGCTTGAATGAAGATAAAGTTTGAAGCTTGTATTAACCTACGTAACCAAGCTAGGACGAAGCTTATTCTCTAAGCTGGGATTGGTGTTACATTCGCATGTTCTGCACAGATTGACCGAGGCTTCAAAACACAGCTTTGGCGAAGCTTAGTCAAGCCTCGTCCAAGCTTTCATCAAGCTTGATCGCATGGTCAATTTCCACCTGGGTAACTTTCACTACAAAGTGAGAAAAAAAAAACGGAAAACTTAATACTCGCTTTCAAAAGTTAATATCTAGGGGGTACCGGCGCCCTTAAGTGACGGCGTTTAAAATCTGTTTTGCACACATTTCATTTAAATATATATCGCGTGAGTGGTCACTATAACACCTCAACCAGTGCAACTGACATCTGGCACTCGGCAACCTCGTTTGTCCACGTTGAAATCGATGTAATTGGATAATAAGTCTGGGACTTTCGCGCCCGGCAATCGTTGAAACGCCCTCGGGTGAAGATAAACGGTGCCATGCGCATTTACGCACTGTCCTGGGCGGCGAGGCGGTGGAGGGGGGCGGGGGAGGGGGAGAGAATTCGTGTGGACTGCCCTCTGGAGTGACGCCGACGACACACACACACAATGTCTGAAGTACGGCATAACTGAACGATCAAAGGCGTAAGTGCGGTGGCCCACTCTCTTTTTAACGATTTTTCTTTACCACCAAACAGTTTTTGCATTATTTCCAGAGGAGTACATTTACGGTGAATTTGTGGGAATTCTCCTGTATGTAATTTACGCTTCATTATGCGAACTGAGCTAACAAGACAGAAGAACGCGGGGCAAAATGAGCATTCGGAATGGGGGGACATCGTATGCGCATGCGCGTGGACACCTAATTTTCCACTATTTGTGTGGCAGCGCGGTTCTGCGGTTTTTTAAATTTTTAATTTAAACGCACAGATATTTGCAGAAAAATAATTATTGGGACACACACGCACACACACACACACATATATATATATATATACATAAGCGCACGCAGACACAATCAGAAAAACGATTAATCGACATTCGATTACGTAAAAAGAAATGAGTGTCCGATTGAATTATGTTTCTGCCACTCTGAAATTTATGCACCAACTTTTTTATTACTCATCACAACCAAAGTTTGTTCGGCTTGATTGGTGGTGTGTTGGACGTTGTTACGCTTACACACTTGCACGATATCGCGTTCTCTAATCCGCGAGTCGATAAATTACACGAGATACTCCTGGTCGATAAGGCCCGATTGCCGTGTCGAAGGTATCTTGCGATGGCGGTATTTAAGGATGTAATAGAAATCTTGAAAGAAATTTCGTTCGCCAGAATATTATCCTTTTCTTACGTGTGTATATTCATCGATGTACATCGGTCAGGGTATCCAGATATAGGACGATTCAAACCGCCACTACGAGGCGCAAAGATAGCCGCAGTATCTGGAAAATGTGGGAGCGTCACTTACCACCAATTTAAAATAACTAGTTCCTGCGGTGGCCGCTACGCGGCCACATCCCGTTCCTTATCTGAATTCGTTGAATATTGAATACTAGTTCCTTATTGAATTAAAAAAATCAATTTTAAAAACATTTAGTGTGCCTCCCCATAAGACCCCAATGTTAAATTTGGCCAAAATCGAAAAAAATTAATTTCAATTTTTCGACCCAAAATCGACGGAAATATCTTCTAGGGGTTCCTATTGGATAGTATCAACGCACACGAGGCCAAACATTCAATTTTAAAAAAATTAAGTTTGCCTCCCCATAAGACCCCAATGTTAAATTTGGCCAAAATCGAAAAAAATTAATTTCAATTTTTCGACCCAAAATCGCCGGAGATGTCTTCTAGGGGCTCCTATTGGATAGTATCAACGCACACGAGGCCAAAAATTCAATTTTAAAAAATTTAAGTTTGCCTCCCCATAAGACCCCAATGTTAAATTTGGCCAAAATCGAAAAAAATTAATTTCAATTTTTCGACCCAAAATCGACGGAAATATCTTCTAGGGGTTGCTATTGGATAGTATCAACGCACACGAGGCCAAACATTCAATTTTAAAAAAATTAAGTTTGCCTCCCCATAAGACCCCAATGTTAAATTTGGCCAAAATCGAAAAAAAATAATTTCAATTTTTCGACCCAAAATCGCCGGAAATGTCTTGTAGGGGGTCCTATTGGATAGTATCAACGCACACGAGGCCAAAAATACAATTTAAAAAAATTTAAGTTTGCCTCCCCATAAGACCCCAATGTTAAATTTGGCCAAAATCGAAAAAAAACTAATTTTAATTTTTCGACCCAAAATCGCCGGAAATGTCTTCTAGGGGGTCCTATTGGATAGTATCAACGCACACGAGGCCAAAAATACAATTTTAAAAAAATGTAAGTTTGCCTCCCCATAAGACTCCAATGTTAAATTTGGCCAAAATCGAAAAAAATTAATTTGACTTTTTCGCCCCAAATTCGACGGGAATATCTTCTAGGGGTTGCTATTGGATAGTATCAACGCACACGAGGCCTAAAATTCAATTTTAAAAAATTTAAGTTTGCCTCCCCATAAGACCCCAACGTTAAATTTGGCCAAAATCGAAAAAAATTAATTTCAATTTTTCGACCCAAAATCGACGGAAATATCTTCTAGGGGTTCCTATTGGATAGTATCAACGCACACGAGGCCAAACATTCAATTTTAAAAAATTTAAGTTTGCCTCCCCATAAGACCCCAATGTTAAATTTGGCCAAAATCGAAAAAAATTAATTTGACTTTTTCGTCCCAAATTCGACGGGAATATCTTCTAGGGGTTCCTATTGGATAGTATCAACGCACACGAGGCCAAACATTCAATTTTAAAAAAATTAAGTTTGCCTCCCCATAAGACCCCAATGTTAAATTTGACCAAAATCGAAAAAAATTAATTTCAATTTTTCGATCCAAAATCGACGGAAATGTCTTCTAGGGGTTCTTATTAGATAGTATCGACGCACACGGGACCAAAAATTCAATTTTAAAAAATTTAAGGTTGCCTCCCCATAAGACCCCAATGTTAAATTTGACCAAAATCGAAAAAAATTAATTTCAATTTTTCGATCCAAAATCGACGGAAATGTCTTCTAGGGGTTCTTATTAGATAGTATCGACGCACACGGGACCAAAAATTCAATTTTAAAAAATTTAAGGTTGCCTCCCCATAAGACCCCAATGTTAAATTTGGCCAAAATCGAAAAAAATTAATTTCAATTTTTCGACCCAAAATCGACGGAAATATCTTCCAGGGGTTCTTATTGGATAGTATCAATGCACACGGGACCAAAAAATCAATTTTTAAAAAATTAAGTTTGCCTCCCCATAAGACCCCAATGTTAAATTTGGCGAAAATCGAAAAAAATGAATTGCACTTTTACGACCCAAAATCGACGGGAGAGTTTTCTAGGGGTTCAGATTGGATAGTATCGACGCGCCGGGGGCCAAAAATTCGATTTTAAAAAAATTATGTCTGCCTCCCTGTCAGATCCCAATGTTGACTTTGGCCAAAATCAAAAAAGAGTTTGCCCGCCAAAATTTCTGTTGTATTGTCAGTTTGGCTAGAAATAGCCAAATCACGCAACCCTTTATATGTATCTGTTTTGAAGAAGACAATTCCTTCAAATTGGTGGTACCAATTCTAAGGAATTGCAATGCTCCCTGAGGGGAAAAAATTGTGAACAACTTTTGGTATTATAAAGTACTTATT
Organism: Asobara japonica; assembly: GCA_026005395.1. Classification (NCBI taxonomy): domain Eukaryota; kingdom Metazoa; phylum Arthropoda; class Insecta; order Hymenoptera; family Braconidae; genus Asobara; species Asobara japonica. The sequence goes on along the minus strand of BQMI01000298.1, from coordinate 3,926,210 downwards.
CTGTGCGAATTGGCAGTTTTTACTGTACGTTTTTGGCAGTTTTTTTTTATTTTTCTCCCTCAGTCCGGATAGTTGCGTAAAGGCTATTTTACATTTTAAAATTGAATTGCAAAATTTGAAATCGCAAACCTCTCCGATTCAAGAATTTTCTATCGTCTCAAAAAAAAACTCAACCAAAAATCCTGAAACAGAAAAAAAATTCCAATAAAAATATTCTTCATCAGCGCATCGGACATGCGCAAAGGATCTTCCAACTGCTGATCCGTTGATAGGCATTGCATTCTGCGCATGTTTATTAAATGAAAGGCGTGGGAAAGCAAAGGTGACGCGTAGCGGGAAATTGGAAAGCAGGCTTGGGTAATTCATTCGGGTAATCAGCCGAAGCTAAGTGCCCTTTACACTGAACAATTTACGCAGTTATTTATTTATATGTCTTTTCTATTACTTAAGGTCTCATCGATCTTGTTCAACAAATGTTTCAACTGTAAACGCCTCCTAATATATATGAAAATAGTAAAAAACGGATGAAAAAAAATGAAAATTAATTAACGTGCGATCCTATAAGTCAATCGTTTTGTTAATTACCTGAATATCGAAACCGTAAAAATTCCTGGGTGGAATTACGAAACGATTTTTAAGAGCATCGTTTTCTGAGTTTCTCAAAACACACACACACCCCCACCCACTCACCCCCCCTCCAACCCACCCACTCACCCCCCCTCCCACCCACCCACTCACCCCCCTCTCCCACCCACCCACCCAACCACCCACCCACCCACCCAACCACCCACCTACCCACCCACACACACACACACACACACACACACTAATCGCCTTGGTAGGAACAACTGAATCAAAGCTGAATTACGTACAGTGGGAGTATGTAGTCACGACCATTCTTTTCTGGAACGACCTATACACGCATAAAGCGATTATGTCATGCTTATCAGCCTTTTCATTTCCAGGCTCATTACAATAGCTAACCCTATCGTGAAGTTAAAAAAACTGAATATCTTGTCACCTTCAATGGAGGCTTTTATGGCGCTCTTTACAGTCGAATAATGGAGGATGCGGAAGAATAGGTTAAGTGTCGATTCAGCACGCCCTTCCATCACCCCTGCAAACCTCATCGTCGGGCCCGGTGTTGTTGCCTCTACCCAATATTCAGTCAGCAACCTGTGTATAATGATGCGTTCGGCAATTCCAGTTTCACGCACTCATCATAATGGGACGAACTATGGCTGGACGAATTATCTGGCAAAAAATTGAGGTAATCAAATCTTTGACATTCAGAAAAATTTTCCGATTTTTCCCAATTCTGCCAGGTCCAGCAAAACAAACTGAGGAGAAACGTGGAAAAGTATGCCGACATTTTTAGGCCCCCATAAAATTCAGGTACCCTTGTCAATGGGGCCAAATAGTCATCGTGAGGTAAACTAAAATGTAAGCAATCGCGCTGCAATATTTAACGATTTAATTTGAATAGTATTTTTCAACTACTCTCAATTTCTCAAGTGATTACTCAGAGTGGGCGGCAGAAGCCTGGTCTTGTGGTACACGGGATTTCATTAGCCTTTGACACAGAGATTGGAAGCTTCATACGCGTTTATGTTACACGGCGATAGGCCTGACAAGGTACGAGTGGGCGTTAAGCGTGACCTTTGGGCCACTAGGCACCTGCGTGACCCCACTCGGCGACATGCTACATCAGATGGACGAATGTTGGCATTCCCCAAGTCATGGGTTTACTTCCTTCGCCCACATACACTTTTACTGCATACTACGTATCTGAAACTCAGAAAAAAGAAGGGAAAAAATATAGTTGCTGTTCTCCACTGCTGTAGTTGTTGTTCTCCATTGCTACCCAGGTGGGAATTGACCATGCGATGAAGCTTGATCAAAGCTTGGAAGAGGTTTGACTAAGCTCCGCCAAAGCTGTGTTTTGAAGCCTCGGTCAATCTGTGCAGAACATGCGAATGTAACACCAAATCCAGCTTAGAGCATAAGCTTCGTCCTGGCTTGGTTACGTAGGTTAATACAAGCTTCGAACTTTATCTTCATTCAAGCTTCGGACTTTATCTTGGTACAAGCCTCGAAATTCATTTTCGTCCAAGTGCCAAAGTTTCTCGTGGTCGAAGCATCGAAATTAATCTTGGTCCAAGCTACAAAATTTATCTTGGTTCAAACTTCGAAGATAGGAACATTGAGGTTGGACCAAGCTTAGTTGAACATTCGTTTCCAAGCTTGGGTTTAGGTGGTGCAGCAATCCTGGATTTATATATGAATCCAATATTAAGCAGAGTATCGCTGACGCCGGTAAATCGAAACTAGGAAAAATATGTTTCAATCCAGCTTAGTTCAACCTTAGTTCAGAAGCTTGGGTTTAGATGGTATGAGCAATTCGGGATTCATGCTTGTTGAAGCTAAGATTCAAAGCTAACAAAGCTGAGCTCGGGCCAAGCTTAGCACAAAATGGTTCTTGAAGCTTGGGTTTGGATGATTCTAGTAAACTTGGATGTATGTACGCATCCAATATTGGACGTAGATTGGATTCTGCCTGTGGACCAACGCTAGGGACGCTAAGATTGAGGCAAGCTCGGCCCAAGCTGGACCAACGAAGCTTGGACATCTTTGATATAACTAAGCTTGGTTTGATCTAGGCTCATACATGGAATGAAGCTATGTTGAAGCTATCAGGTCCAAGCTTCGGCATCGAAGGTCGGACCAAGATTGATCTCATTGTTCAAGCTTCGAATTCCCCACCCGCGTTGTCCATACCCAGCCTAATAACATCCGAATCGTTCTGCCCATGGATGGAAGTAAATTCTACAGCCTTCCCCATTGAGACAATAGTTCTGATACATGATTTTTTATTCCATCCTGAAATTACCGATAACATTACTTACTACACGGTTATGATTCATTCCGCGTAAATTTTATATTATTTTATATCGAGCAATAAAATTTATTGCGCCCATGAAACTGAAAGGGAAAATTATTTTAATTTTTTTTTTCTGAGGTCTGTGAAAATCACATGAGTGTCGAGTGAGATAAACAAAATTTACCGGAATTTTATGCCCTATTAAGATTGCTATTTTATGATGATTGAAATTTTATGGGACAATTTTTAAATATTATAAATCTTGAAGCCAACCCCCTCTGTATTCAAATGTTGTGTTGTATATCACGCGCTGCATGTTATTATGCTGATTATTTATTGATATCTAATATTAATTGATAATTAGTGGAGGATGGGCGGGACTGCGGTGGGTTAATTAAAATTTTATTACTGATAATTTCAGGTGGCACGTGATGTGGCTACCGACGTGATAATATGCGGGTATTGAGAATAATTTATCGACCGTTTGAGCAAAAATTCTGTGCGACATTATCCTGAGATTATCAATTTTTTTGAATTATTTTGTTTTAAATTCATAAATTCTGAGAAGTCGAATTTTTAACATTTGCACAATTTGTCGATTTTTTTCTCCGAATTTTGAAAATTGATGAAATTGATGAAATTGATGAAATTTATGAAATTTATGAAATTTATAAAATTTATGAAATTTATGAAATTTATGAAATTTATGAAATTTATGAAATTTATGAAATTTATGAAATTTATGAAATTTATGAAATTTATGAAATTTATGAAATTTATGAAATTTATGAAATTTATGAAATTTATGAAATTTATGAAATTTCTTGCGTTGATAATTTTAGTTTTAGTATCTGAGAAATAACGTTTTTACTGTTGACAAGTGGTGGAATTCATGTACTATCCTCACCTTGGAAACGAGCATTGCAATTAAATTTTCACACCGGAGTGACTTCGAACATAGCCATCGCTATGTTGATACTTGTCATATTTCGAACCGATAAGACGAGGGACATAGCGGAAAGGTGGTATGTTCAAGGAGGCACTCGTACATTGTCAGTTCATTCAGACAAAATGTCACAGCAAAGGACATTAATAACTGTGGGACTAGGGATTGCCCTCCTAGCCGCAAATTGGGGTGGATCGTTGGCTGACAACTCAACGGACACCTCAGCAAGTGATGACAGTCAAAGCAATACAGGTCGCTAATTTTACTAATTAATCCCCATAGTCAGAATTTTTTACCCATCCATCTGGTGTCCTACTGGTGACGTTGATCGTACATCATCACCACCAAACCTTTCTGTTTCCCTGCTACAGATTCGACATCGTCCAATTCAACTTCCAAGCAGGACATGGTACAATCAGCATTCCAAATTCTGAATTCGACGAGTGTGCTGCTAGATCAGCTGTTCCCTTTTCTGGAGCAAACCTTGGCCCCTGTCACCTTTCCCTTGTCATTCGTGCTGAAGGGTTTGTTGACACCGGTGATATTCCTGATAAGAGTTCTCCTGCTAATCGTCAAATTTCTGCTGGATGTCGTACTCTATGGACTACTGATATTCGTACTGGAACCACTGTTCACCGCCCTTGGAATGCAGGAGAGCATTCAGTCCATAAAATATGTCATCACCATAGTTGATCTCCTCCAGGACAGTGTATATTGCCTGCTAGGTCTACTCTCCTACTTCAGCTCAGTCTTGCCTGGTTGTGGTTCACCAGGTGGATTGGACTTTAGACAGAGGGATTACGAGCATGGCCTAGCACTCCTCAACATGTACCAGGCTTCTCTTCCTCAAGAATGACTTTATTTGTAACAGCATTTGCCGATAATTGAATTATAAGATGTGAAAGGATTTTTCATTGACCATATGATAGTACAGAATCCTCATTGTTGTAGAACTCGTTTGTACTTAGGGTACATCTGAAACTTTAGCAGTGATGACCTTCGGAATTTGAAGATCCCACGTGAGGTCATCAAGGTAGCGCTTATCGGCGACCGCTGATGGGTTAATAATGATTTACGCGATGAGTGACTAAGTTTCCACGTAAGCATCAGCGTCAGAAACAGGAAAATTTCCGGTATGTGTGTGTGTGTGCGTATGTGTGTGTATGTGTCACACTCACGTCCCATTTGTTGCATCACCCATAACTGATGAGACATGTGATTGATATCATAGAATACCTATTCTAGTTGGCGAATCAATGGATATCACGATTCATTAAAATACCTGGTCCTGAATGCAACTTAGAGCTCATCCCAATCAAAGGTACTCCACAGGTGTTCGCGTCGAATTGTCTCTAATTCACTACGAAATTACATTAGTCCCGGATGTAACGCTTCGTTATGCATCTCTGGACGTTTAAATACATTGGAAGCCAGCTGGCTGAAGGATATATCTCGGGCTACTTAGATGCTTTAGAAAATTTTTGATTCCATTTCCCCCCTCTCCATCCACCCCCCCCCCCCAAACCCTCTATTTTGCTTGAGAGCATCGATTTACCTCCCACGTGAGACAGATAAAAGTGGACCAGGAACAAGAAGGGGTACATCAAGGCTCCATAGTGATTTATAATATCGTAATGGGAATGCTGGGATGATACGGTTGTTATTGCTGGCTCGCTCGAGAAGGGCTTATTGCTGACCCCTCGAGGGGCCGCTGACGGAACAAACATACGGGGCGTATTGGTATATCGCACAAAAGTTGACCGCGTTATGTGGTCCGGTATTTTTCGCCTGACCCTCATGACCCCATACGTGAGGTCTCTTTTAGGCTCTTTCAGCGCACGTTGAAAACTACAGTAATGATCAATACTTCATATTTGGTGGACCCCCCCCCCTGCCCTGGCGACTGGTTGGGTTCTCGCTCCACCTAGCGGTCTGATTTTCTTTCTCCTATGGATCAGAACCTATGTCAATTTTTTTATAGAGAGAACTATGTTGCGCGGGCCATGCGCGAACCGCGGACACTCTATCCACTTCCCAGGTGGCGAATTCGAAGCTTGAACTCCGTGTGGGGTGGTTGGGTGGGTGGGTGGGGTGGGGTAGGCGGGGAGTTGATGAGTGGGTGGGTGGGGGTTCATGGTTGGGTGGGGTAAGTGGGTGGGTGGGGAGCTGATGAGTGGGTGGGTTGGTGGGGGTTGATGGTTGGGTGGGGGGTGGATAGGTGGGTGGGTATGGGGGGGGGGGTGGATAGGTGGGTGGGTATGGGGTGGGGTGGATAGGTGGGTGGGTATGGGGTGGGCTGGGCAGGTGGGTGGGTATGGGGTGGGGGGAGGCGGGGGTGGATGAGTGTGGGTGTGTCTTTGAATATGACAACTCACCATCCCGTCACTAGTAGAATATTCACTCATAATATCGCTCCCTTCTCACAGCGACGATGCCCAATCATTCTCCGTCAGTTGCCTCAAATCGCGGGTGAAACTATCCATTACATTTAATCCACTTTGCACATGATTATTATGCAAGTCTCATTCCCAGCCAGATGCTATGACATTTCAATTTTCATGGGCTGCAAGGTATTTCTGCTGGAAATTCAATATTGTCATTATCAATGGTTATAACCAAAAAGTAGTTTGGTCGTTTGGGATTAACTACTTTTTATGTCCCTAGAGTACAAGTTATCAATAGAACGTGTCGTATGAAACTATTCATAACGCAGTTAATAATAATAACGTGGACTTAATTCTTCTCTTGATATGAGGTAAGTACGTTTCTTTTGGTAAGAGTACCATTAGCTGTTTCTATATATAAGGATGATACATTATCGAGTCCACACTTCAATGATGGCTGGCCAAAAATTGGTATCTCCTCTTGTGTTCATTATACTCCTCATTCCGGTCGGATATGGTGAGTTAATTATCTTCGTAAATTTATATTTAAGTCAAATAACCGTGAAAATTTGGAAAAAAACCGGGGTTCGCGGGTGAGCTTTGACGAGTCGCATCATTAATTTCATGATATGTATGTATGTATGCATATATGTGTAGCTGGCTATGAGTGTGTGTGTGTGTGGGGGGGGGGGGTGAGTGGGTGGGTGGGTGGGTATGGGTGGATGGGTGAATGGGTGGGTATGGGTGGGTGGGTATGGGTGGGTGGGTGGGTATGGATGGGTGGGTGGGTGGATGGGTGAGTGTGGGTGTGTGTATGTGTGTGTTCGAGTGTGTGTGTGTGAAAAAAGGCGCTGACACCAAAAAACTGGAGCACCTACGAGACAATGTCCGATTAGTGTTATCTTAATTTTCAGCCCACTACTCGAGACTGCCTCCTTTCATTCTGAATCAAACTCAGCTTGAACCAGTACAAGAAGGCGATTTTCTCTACTGGGACTGCGGGGTCAATGGTACTGAGGCATATTATAACATCGATATGCTCCGATGGTACAGGTACACAGATGATGGTCGTGCAGAATTGTTAGATCAATTTGAGGTAAGAAGTATTCAAATATTCAATGGACATGTCAAATTGAATTGAGTCCCTCCGCAAAATCAAGCATTCACTTTTCAGTATGACAACGGCAGAATTTCGATTGACCTTATTGACTCCAAGACAAGCTTCAACAAGCCGCTCATCATTTATGATGTACGAAAATCGGATGATAGAGATTATGTTTGTGTCGTAGGAATTAAGGAGCAGGTGTATCCAAACTATCTAAGGCTGAATGTTATTTCGAAATCACAGAGATCAGATGGAGATCAGTCTCAACCTTCGCGGAGCTTAAATAACTTGGAAAATTGATATGTATAAAAATTGCATATGTTAAAAATATTAAAATTACAATTACAATGGCGACAATAAATACAGATTTTTATATCAAAAAATTGTTATACCCCAATTTCAAATATTGTTGGGAGCTGCATGAAGCGAAATGGGATGAGGAAGTTGAACGAGGTCAAATTTGATGGTAATGACTGACCGCGTGGAAAATGACCAATACACCCAATGTACACGTACACCACTCACGTTGTATTATTGGCCTGAACCATAATTGATTGCCGGCCACCGCCAAAATATAATCGTGATCGATGAGAATACCATGCTAACTACTTCGACCCACCATTTCCCATTCGCGCTTCCAACTTTCCAATTGTACTTTCCCATAAAGTGGGCGCGAACATTTGCGCGATTACACATTCGATGGGAATTTAATATGCATTGAAATACCATTATGGATCCATATTGTACGGCTGCAGGGCTATTATCGCGAGACGCCCTATCGCGCAAATTGTTAGATTTTTCAAATTGCAGATTTCGGAAATGAAAAAGGAATGGCAGGACTATCCAGCAAATATGATAGCTCGAGCGCATAATTGTTCAGACGGCCATACCTCCTTAATTATGCAAAGTATGAAAAAAAGTCATTATACATAAAATGTGTATCTTTACCTGACGAATAACTTTTGTTATATAAATTTTTCGCTAACTCTAATAGTTAATGCGATAAAATGTTATAAACAATTGAAATAGCTGATGAGGATGTGTAGATTGGGTGTTCGACCACACATATCTAGTAACACACAGACACACACACACACACACACACACATACATACATACACACCTACAGCCACCCACAGCCATCTACATCCACCCACCCACACACACACACACACACATAGACCTCCAATTGGGTGGTCTCATTCAACTAACACCATAAAGATCCTTCAGATATTTCATTACACACAAAATAAGGTTTGCATGACTAATTGGTTTGTTTGAGGGACGGCCAACAAAATAGGCCATATTAACGTCAATCGTGAAAGCGAGAAGTATTTTTGGTAATAATCGTAAAAACAGTTGGAGGGTACTTGACTGGAGCGATATGTATTCCCCTCGGTCTTGAGCCTCTATTAACTGGCATATGTAACTTGCATAATGCCTGAGTTAAACCGCAAAATGTTGGTATGAGCTTGGTCTTTTAGTATTGAAAGAAATACAGCGAACGATAATTTTGTACGATATATCGTTGGGTATATCCAGTGGTTTGTACGTGTCTGCTACCTCGTTCAATGATATGTGAGTCTTGCTTTTTCCACATTAGCCCCACATGACTTCCTTATGGCTGAAGAACGCCACTGGGAATGAAAAAAAATTGTTTGATTTATGGGTAATGGCAGAGGAAATTGTTTGTTTGGAAAAAATATTAATCTTGTAAATATCGCAAGATTCAGGATTTGATTTTTTTTTTTTTTTTTTTTGGTTTTAGTAATTTTGTCATCGGACGAATCACCAGCAGAATATCCAGCTGTGCTACACATATACCTTCGCTCTCCCATTCTGGTCCACAAAAGAAGGCAACGGACCGTACTCAGTTAATTGTACTATTTTTTTGTCCGCTTCTGAAGATGAAAAATAATTCTCTGTTGATGTAGGACGTGACGCATGACAGGGGACATGATATTTCGGAAAATTTAATCTACCATATCGTGAAATTATGATCTGCAAATGGCATTTGTGTCTGGGGGAGTGAAAGAAATACTATTCTGTAGTCTCAATGGCACTAGTTATGAGGTGGATATTTATGAAATCTTTGGGAGGACTAAGACATGGTCGACATCCTGGAAGTAATCGGAAGATGATTCTTCGCTCGTATTTTAATACTCAAAAATTTCGTTTTATTTGCAATGTTTGCATGATCCGAACATTGTGTTAATTTGTATAATTCCCTCAATATTTTCTAAAAACTCCAAAAAATTGGAACAAAAAAATCCTGAAAGTGTGCAACACCAATCCCAGCTTAGAGAATAAGTTTCGTCCTAGCTTGGTTACATAGGTTAATACAAGCTTCGAACTTTATCTTCAATCAAGCTTCGGACTTTATCTTGGTACAAGCCTCGAAATTAATTTTCGTCCAAGTTCCAAAGTTTCTCGTGGTCGAAGCATCGAAATTAATCTTGGTCCAAGCTACAAAATTTATCTTGGTTCAAACGTCGAAGATAGGAACATTGAGGTTGGACCAAGCTTAGTTGAACATTCGTTTCCAAGCTTGGGTTTAGGTGGTGCAGCAATCCTGGATTTATATATGAATCCAATATTAAGCAGAGTTTCGCTGAAGCCGGTAAATTGAAACTGGGAAAAATATGCTTCAATCCAGCTTAGTTCAACCTTAGTTCAGAAGCTTGGGTTTAGATGGTATGAGCAATCCGGGATTCATGCTTGTTAAAGCTAAGATTCAAAGCTAACAAAGCTGAGCTCGGACCAAGCTTAGCACAATATGGTTTCTGAAGCTTGGGTTTGGATGATTCTAGGAAGCTTGGATGTATGTATGTATCCAATATTGGACGTAGATTGGATTCTGCCTGTGGACCAACGCTAGGGACGCTAAGATTGAGCCAAGCTTGGCACAAGCTGGGCCAACAAAGCTTGCATATCTTTGATATAACTAAGTTTGGTTTGATCTAGGCTTATACATGGGATGAAGCTATGTCCAAGCTATCAAGTCCAAGCTTCGGCTTCGAAGGTCGGACCAAGATTGATCTCATTGTTCAAGCTTCGAATTCCCCACCTAGGGAAGTTCAGATTTATGAGCGCTTTTGAAGGTTGTGCCTAGCGTAATTCCGAAATAATTCTTATATCTAAAAATTGGATATGAACTGATTTGAAAAAAAAAAATTTCACCATTCGAATGGTCCATTTAGCCAATTACAAGTTATGTAATTTACGAGACATAAACATTCAATTTATTCCCGTTAAATATGCGCGGAATAATCGTCCGCGTAGCAATATTGAAATCACGGGAATGTATTCATTTTCATTAATTCAACACAGAAACTCAATTCGGATAAATAGTTACGCCTATCGCGCCAGATAAAAGTCAAATAAATAAACTCCCAGAAATTTATACGACTGAAATACCAATTTTTTTTGTCCACAACGGTGAATAAATTTTCAAAGAAATAATAAAAATTACGTAAAATAGTGACCGTGTGAACTGCATCAGGTGGAAAAAAATGTAATTTTTCAAATAGTGAAAAGCCTTCCAAGAAAGCGTGTGAAATTAAAATATTGATTTACAATCGGTTTTCAATGCATATTAAATTCGTATCGAATGTGTAATCGTGCACATGTGCGCGCGCCCACTTTATGGGAAAGTACAATTGGAAAGTTCGATACGAGAACGGCAAGCAATTGAAAAATGGCAATTTTTTTTGAGCAAAGAAATTTTTTGATCATTTGAATCAATTTGACTCATTGATCAGCAAAATTTTGGAGGGAATATTCAACATTTTGAAAATTGCAGGATTTCAAAGTCTAATACCTCCAAACTGGAAAAATTCAAAAATTTAAAAAATTTGAAAAATTTGAAAAATATCGAAAATTTTAAAAATTCTAAAAATTTAGAAATTTTCAAAAATTGTCGAAAATTCTCAAAATATGTCAAAAAGCATCACAAATTTCAAATCTCTCCAAAATTCAGAATTTTCAAAAATTTTAAAAAGCTTGGAAAATTTCAGAATTTTCAAAAAATTTTACATTTTTGAAAATGTCAAAAATTTTAAAGTTTCACAATTTTGAAATTCCGAAGTGTCAAAATTACCGACCTACACAAGTCTGTCAAAAGTTTCCTATAGCGAAGTATATTATAATTAATCCAGAATTTAATTTCTGGCGCACACAGCTTATTACCATACTCGTCAGTAAATCTCATCCTTATAGAAGGCGAATTGTCACCTTGCGAAATAGCGTGCCCTCCCAAATGAGGATTTCCCCCCTCATTCTTGAATTTTGCAGCTTGCACATGAAAATTACATAGTCCTGCTCACGGCAGTACTTACCGAGGTCACTGGGAGTGCACGCACGAGTACAACGAAAGTTGCAGAGTGGTGAATATAAAAGCCGAGGAGGAAAAAAAAGGCAGGGATAAGGATAAAACGTGATAGCTCGTATTATAACATTGCAGAGTATACGGTAGACCACGTGATTACCTGGGCGCTCACCAGCCTCTGTACAGTGCCCGAGGGGGTCAAAGGGTCGTCCCGCCTCGACTCACCGAGCAAGGTACCAAGTAATTGCTGAGTAAAAACAGCAAATTTCTGGGCAAATAAAAATTGGGGGAAAAATTTTTTTTTCTGCCCATCCCAATGTCCCGAGTGGCGGATATTTCTGAATCGGGACTGATTACCCCATGGTTGATCTTGATAAAATTTGTGCTGATTGAGCTCCACCTTGATGCTGTTGCTGGCACGATTTTGAAGATTTTTAAATACTTTTTGGAGCGGGTTTCCATTCACGTGTGTGTGTGTGTGTGTGTTTGGGGGGGGGGGGGTGTTGGTGGGGCTAGAGGGGGTGGTTGGTTCTCGGCACGTGTGTGTGTGTGTGTGTGTGTGTGGGTGGGGCTCGGAGGGTGGGTAGTGCTTGGCGTGTGTTTCTGTGTGTATATATGTGGGTGGGTGGGTGGGTGGGGCTAGGCGGGTGGTTGGTGCCCAGTATGTGTGTGTGTGTGTGTGTGTGTGGATGGGTGGCTTGGTGGGGCCAGGCACGTTTGTGTGGGTGTGTCGGTGGGTGGGTGGGGCTCGGCGGGTGGGTGTGAGTGTATGTGGATGGGTTGGGGGGCTAGAGGAGTTGGTGGAGCTGGATAGGTTGCTGGGACTAGGCGCGTGTATGTGTCAAATGAATCGCAAGACTTTTTATAGTCACTAATCGTCCAATAGTTAATCGCCTTAAAACAGTCATTACAAGTTTCCAAAAATTGGGAAAGAACATTACTCCAGAAATGAAATCTGCCATTATCGAATATTTTCAAATCACCGCGAATTATCCCACGAGTTATCTTGATGAAATATCTTCGGATTGAACTCAATCATGGCTGTGTTGATATAGTACCTGAATCGACCGAGATTGAACTGATAATTGAAAGGATGGTAAATGATGGAGGAAATTTTCAGCATGTGGGAAGGCTGAAAAATCGCAGTTCATTCTTCAACAAAGTTGCTCCAATTCTTCACATTTTAATCATTTTCGAGGCTGTCTATATTTATCAGATTTTTCAGTTTTTTGTGCCGCTCTCCGTTTTTCATTTTTTTATATTTCCAATTTGATATTGTGGTTTTATCAAATGTCCAAAATTTTGGATTGCACAATTTTTTTTCCCCCACGGACCTCAATGCAAAAATTTCGTTATTGAAGAATTTGGGTAGTATGAAACTATATATAGCGTGACTATATAGCGTGAGGTCCATACTACTCTAAAGGTCCCGTCCTCCGAAAATTCGAAGCCCGTTTCGATTAACCCCTCCACCCCCCCCCCGCCCCCCACCCACATTTCCCCATCCCCCCGCCCGGATATTGCTTCGACCTCACAATTTATCTCAGTAAGTACCCGATGCCCGCAAAGTCGCGTAAATAATGATCATTAAGTAATGAGAGATGCGGTGAAAAAAAAAAAATTGAGGTCTGCGCTCAGAACAAGCCGCATGTATTGTAATCATGCAATTCTCGCATACTGCATATATTCGCTCATAAGCTCCACCCACCCCTTATCCTCCTATATCATTACGTAGTATGGCTTAATCGGCCCTTGATGATGTCCCTCTTTAACCCGTAGTACTCGATATCTATTGAATATCTCCCGATAATCGCTCGGGTTTCATAGCGTATGGTATGCCCAATCGAGACTCTCATGTCGATAAGTTGAGCCATGTTGAGTGTTAACATACATACACCCATGCAAAAATCATTTTAATCTACGGTGAGAAAACAGTTTTGGAATAAGTATTTTCTTATAACGATGTATCTCGAGAACGGTGACAGATACGAGAAAAAGTGTTCAACAAAAGTTATTCCTCTCATGAAACTACATATTTCATATTTTATTACTTTTTTTGCTAGGCATAATATTTTACGAGATATCGATAAAATATCACAATAATCGTTCAATAGTCGAATTGTCGTGTATCGCGGTCTGTGACGTCGCGAAGTTTACCAATATAAAAAATTTTATTTGCGCCCGTGATTCAATAAATCGAGCATGGAAATTGGAATGCCATGGGCAAATACTCCTGAATGGACTTCAAAACATTTTGAAAATCGTGCAAGCAATCATACGGAGCCTTTGAAACTCGCATGAATACCACGTTAATATTTTCCCCCCAGTGGGAACTAATTTTTCATTCCGCTGAAGGGTTTTTTTTTGCCGGAAAATTTATATTTGACACGAATTTTACGGCTCGGAATTACGCATTGCCTTGCACTTTCAATCTCTCTTCACGATAATACTCATTAATTTTTTTTTTCGGTTTGAAACGTATAGTACTGCATGCAATATTTTTCTACCAATAAAAACTGGAAAATTGTAGGGAAAATTTACCCTACACCTATATATATATATATGTGTGTGTGTTCGTGTGTGTGTTTTTTTTGCGTATGTGTATGTGTGTGTGTGTGTGTGTGGGTGGGTGGTTGTGTGACTGGGTGGGTGGGTGAGTGGGTGGCTGGGTGGGTGAGTGGGTGGGTGGGTGGGTGGGTGAGTGGGTGGGTGGGTGGGTGAGTGGGTGGGTGGGTGGGTGAGTGGGTGGGTGGGTGGGTGGGTGGGTGGGCGGGTGAGTGGGTGGGTGAGTGGGTGGGTGGGGGGGTGAGTGAGTGGGTGGGTCTTCCCCCAAGTTTCTCACATGAAAATTTTTTCCCGCAAAAGTTTGTCAGTCAAAATGAGGCGCAGTTCTACGTATATGGCTCAGGATTTTAGACATTCCTTGAATATATGAAAATGGATTTTTTTTTGACTGATGCGTGACGATACTCACATAATGGGGTACTAACGACGAGGGGCGACATATGCTGTCAGAAAATATAATCACATTTTCGGATAAAGGATGGGTGAGCTGCATACCTCGGAAGGTTCACTAGCGTCACGTGCACCAGTGGAATAACATGAATTTCCCTAAATAAATTTCCGCTCCTCGAATTACGGCACATCTTGAGCTTTAAAAATCGATAGGTAGGGTGAGACGCCTTAAAGAAGATGTGCCGTTTATTCGCGGGGGTCTATCTGAATTACGATTTGCAATTTGAAGTAATAATATCTTTTCCGAGGCGGAAGCTACGGTTAGTCATTGATCTATAGTAAAAAGGAGAGACCAAAGGAAATATCGATATGTATCGCAATTATCGAAGAGCGTGAGACCGGAACCGACGCGACACCACTTAGCGCGGCGGAAAAAGGAAGTGCGCGTGCGCAGCACGCGCGATCGCACTCGTTCCGAAAAGAGGTGTTCATTTTTGTGTATGCGCTTCCTTGAATAGGACCAAACTTTTCTGAATGTATAAATATAAGGATGCTTCTGAATCGGACGGTTGAAGATGGTGTGAAGTCCGTAGAATTCTGATTGATATGCAAATGGCGGCAGTGGCCATTAGCTGGCAGCGGAAAAGGGAACGAGTTGGCTCGAAGGAGGTGTGACCATTACTGTCCAACGAACATTGAAAAGGCTCGCCCCATATGCATTCATCGACGGATACGTGGCGATGACCCGCGACATAAAAGGTGTGCTGCGATTGCGGACGGTCATTGCTCGTTAAAATGAAAAGTTACACTTTCGATCCGTTGAGGCGTTCCGGGATGTGCCTAGATCCTTCAGACGAAGAACATGGAGGGATGCTCTCTCTACTCGCTCCCTCAAATTCTAAGAAAATGTCAAATTTTTTTGAAACAAAAAATGAAAAAAAAAAACAAAAAAAATCAGCAATTTCAATATTTTGAAAAATTTTATTTTTCAAAAATGCCAAAAATGAAAAAAAAAATGCAAACAGGTAATTTGAAAATTTGAAATTAGAACATTTGAAATTTGAAATTTGAAATTTGAAAGTTTGAAATTTGGAAATTTGAAATTTTGAAATTTGAAAATTGAAAGACAAAAATATTTGCACAATTCCATTTCACTTGTCACATAATTCTCAATGCACAATATTTTCTCAGATTCTCCCCCCCCCCCTTCCCCACAGCTTGCATCTGCAAGTCTCAATGGCTGTATAAATTTTTTGGTCAGCTGCCCCGGGGTCGAGGGCCAATTAGACTTGTCTCGGGGAAAGAAAGTGGTACAGAGTCCGGCGGGTTATGAGTCCATACCAAACCGACATATACCTCAAACAATAATTATTATTATTGGCATCATTTTGTGCAATAACCGACCTCTGTACCAAACGGTGAAAGTGGAGTTTTTAAAACGCCAGCCACAATTGAACAATTTTTTTTTTCGGGTGATTTTTTCTTCCAATATGCTGGTACTGTTCTCCAACAATTATCGTGAAATTCAGTTCGGGAATAATGAGGCTGGAAATCGGGGGAAAAAACGAAATTGAATGAGTTGTCTTGAGGGCGAAGTTTCGACGTGTCAGGAGAGAACATTATTTTCCTTGGTCCAAAACATTTAATTAGAAGATCTCGGAAGTGAAATTTGCGATCTATCGGATTACTTCAAGACCAATTATTCCCCACAAAATGGTAAATGATGCATGCCAAGCTCCCGATTCTCACAGCGTTAATATTCCAATCTACCACAAAGTTTGGATTAACTGGTAATGAAATTACCGAAAATTTACGGGTCCATCAGTGAGATAAATAAACATGATGCATCATGGAATATCCAAGTGAAATAATGATTAGCATACCACAGTTAGTGTTATGGATTCGGACTCCCTGACTTCCACAGACAGCACTACAGTTGCAGACCTCCCTCACTCGTGAGGATAATTACGCGCGCGGTCCGAGAGTGGACTGTCAGTTCTCAACATGCACTCTCCCCTGGGCACGGTCTTTGTGGTAGTAAAGAGAATAATTGTTGGGTTGTCGCTCCAGTCAAATAAAAGGAGAAGACTCCTTTGAATTTCCTAAGAGCCTAGATCAAACCAAACTTAGTTATATCAAAGATATCCAAGCTTTGTTGACCCAGCTTGTGCCAAGCTTGGCTCAATCTTAGCGTCTCCAGCGTTGGTCCACAGGCAGAATCCAATCTACGTCCAATATTGGATGCATACATACATCCAAGCTTACTAGAATCATCCAAACCCAAGCTTCAGAAACCATGTTGTGCTAAGCTTGGTCCGAGCTCAGCTTTGTTAGCTTTGAATCTTAGCTTTAACAAGCATGCATCCGGATTGCTCATACCATCTAAACCCAAGCTTCTGAACTAAGGTTGAACTAAGCTGGATTGAAGCATATTCTTCCTAGTTTCGATTTACCGGCTTCAGCGAAACTCTGCTCAATATTGGATTCATATATAAATCCAGGCTTGCTGCACCACCTAAACCCAAGCTTGGAAACGAATGTTCAACTAAGCTTGGTCCAACCTCAATGTTCCTATCTTCGAAGTTTGAACCAAGATAAATTTTGTAGCTTGGACCAAGATTAATTTCGATGCTTCGACCACGAGAAACTTTGGAACTTGGACGAAAATGAATTTCGAGGCTTGTACCAAGATAATATTAAATATCTCAATCTGTCAGTCAGATGTACAGAGTACTTCGTCATCTGGACCAACTCAGAGGATTATTCCCAGTTGATGCCTTGCTGCCAGCCAAAGGGAATAATTGTCGGGCTCTATGCTGAAGTCAAAGGTGAGTGCTCCGTTGTTTTCCCGTTTATATCCCGGAATTGTTTTTTTAAAAGCACCAGGGGATTTCAGCCTCTTGCACACTCATTTTATCTTGCATTCGAAATTTAATTTTCACGTTATCTCGGAATTGCCTATTAATACCCATTAGGCTTTACCCGTATAGCCGTTTTATCTCGAGAATTTCAGTGGAGCCTTGGGTATATCCCGTCGAAAACTTCGGGTTCTCCATGTAGAATTTGTTTTTTTTTTTTTTTTGTTTAACAGAAAGAAGAAGCGGAGTCTTCTGTCACCGTTAATCCGTCATATTTCACGACTAACCTTTGACTGGACTCTCTCCCTCTCTCTCTGTCTCTCTCCATCTCCCGCTCACTCTCTCTCCGTTGGCTCCCCGACTCACAGTAATCGTTACTACTGTTGGAAATCGCGGATTAAAGTTCAATAAAATGCAATCGTAAAAGGCTGATGCTCGTTTTACGGCCAAGTATGGATAAATGTTTTTTATCGTTTATATCGGGATTCTGGAGGATTTTGTATTTCTTGACGTAGCCGAGGAGGGATTGGTGCCACTTCAACTGTCGTAAAAATTCGGGCAACAATGCAGAAATATGGAAATCGAGGGAGACATTGACATTCATATTATGGGTGTGTTTTGCACATTTTGTGGGGGAAATAAGGTAGTCTGACAAAGTTTTGGAATGATGCGCAGCTATGGTAATTCGGTCGTTAAATGATTTTTTTTTTTTAATTTTGAAAGTTTTGACGATGCTGAAGATCGCGAAAACGCGGAAGAATTCGGACATTTTGGAATGTTGACAAATTTTCAGGAATTTCAAAAATTTCAAAAATTTCAAAAAATTCAAAAATTTCAAAAATTTCAAAAATTTCAAAAATTTCAAAAATTTCAAAAATTTCAAAAATTTCAAAAATTTCAAAAATTTCAAAAATTTCAAAAATTTCAAAAATTTCAAGACTTTCAAAAATTTCAAAAATTTAAAAACTTTGAAAAACTTCAAAAAATTCAAAAAGGTAAAAATCCGACAAATTTTGAAAAGTTTTTAAAATTTTAAAAATTCCAAAATTGGAAATTTTTTAAAGCTTCCATAATATTCCCCCATGTAGTAGATTACATCTACAATATATGTCGGTGGTGGTTATAACACATTTTTTTTCGTCATAAGGGCGGGCGTTCCCATTTTCACGCATCACAATAGATCATTGAAGCACTGGATATACCACTTCTGGCATAAAGAACATATAAAAAATATGAGATAAAACGATCGGATGTGGATAATCCCGTACGCTTCGACGGATGAGTACACCTAAGCAGAGAAAATCCGAACAAAATCGAAAGAAAATAGGACATTCAAATACGGGGAATATACATTTTATGAATCTCATGAATCGAAATTGTATCTTCGCTGTATTCATTATACAATTGGTTACAAAATTGCAAAAAGTCAAAAACACAGAATTTTTGAAAAAATTGAAAACTGTCAAAATATCCAAAATTCTCAAAACTTAAAATTTGAGGAATATTAAAAAGACCTAAAATGTCATCTTCAAAAAAATGGGACAAAATATAGAAAAGTTATTCAAGAAATGTAAAAAATTTCAAGTTTGAAAAAAGTTCCAAAATTTTGAATTTTTTTTTTATAAAAAAAAAATTTAGAAACTTGAAAGAAAAATTTTAAATGACAAAAAATTACCAGATTTGATATTTTTACATAATTATGTTAGGAGGGACCGGGGGGAGGGGGGAGGCGCCAATTACGCTGATTTTTTCAATCCCATTTGTCCGGCTCGCGTGGCAATGGTGGTGTTGCCCATTAGGCCGCGGTGTCATGTTCGTTTCCACCGAGATTTTCCCTGTTTTGAAGCTCATCCCGAGCCCTCCATCAATTCACATTGGATCCCCATAGCCTGACAGCAAGAAAACACACACATCCTGTGGCGAGGACTCATGCAACATTCCCTAGGCGAATTTATAATCCCTCTACCTGTTGTCCGAGCTGCCTCTAGATGCGTCATATTTATGGATGTTATCCGTGAAGGGCCTCAAAGTTCTACGTGAACAGAATGATGAGCTCAGCTCATATGACTCACAAATATCTCGGAAAATAATTGAGGGGAGACAGAGGCACTGGCCACTCATTACCATTTATTTTCTTCAATTTACTCAGTCACAAATAAATAAAAAATCACCATGAAACAACCCATTAGACTTTCAAAATTCTCCGTTAAAACATTGAAGATTGAAAAAATCCGTTATAACTCAATTCACCGGAAACTGTTATTCCCGAATAGTGTCACAATGTTGGTAAGGTCCATGTCGAGCCACATTCTGATTACCATCTCTATATAGATTCCAAGATTTGCCATTTATTCTGTTTTGAAGAAACAGAACGATAGACAGAAATTTCGATTTCGACAAAATATTCTTAGGGTGTGGTCATCGATGGGTTATCGAATTTTCTTCTACTATTATTGTATTTTTTGCGTTCAAGGCTTGGACTTTTGTCAGATGTTTCATTGAAAACGGGAACTGTCCTGGTGAAATCGGAGCGTGATTTGATAAAAATGGGCGTGGTATGATGCAAATGGGGTGTGGCCAATTGAAAAGAGGGTGTGGCCTGATTAGAAAAAGGGGCGTTGCTTGATAAGAAAGGGTAGACAATCAAAAATGGGCGTGGTCTGGTGAAATGGGGCGTGTCTAGCACGAAAGTGGGCGGGCCACGCAAAAATGGGTGTGGTCAGGCAAAAGTGGGCGGGGCTGGGGGCACGCCCGCTTTTTGTTCGGCCACGCCCATTTTCATTTGGAGACGCCCCTTTTTAGTTTTGGCCCCGCCCACTTTCCAAAAATTCCTATATTCGCGTTTCATGACTTCCTGAATCATCTTGAACCCTTTCGAGGCAACGGATATTGGCATGTGTGTGTGTATGTGTTTGCATCTGTATGTTTGCGAGCGAGATTTTGAGGGAGGTTTTTTCACAAATGGAAGGTACGGAAAACATGCCAAAAATAATTAAACAATGTCCAATGAAGATCTATCTAGAAGTTGTTCGTATGGATCGTGTCCAGTATAAACGCCTCTAAGTTAAATTGTAGAATCATCTTCAATTTTCATTTTTCAATATTGTTCTAATCTTCCTCCTTCAAGGGCCACCTTAAAATAGAAATCCTCATCCGCATTCATGACAAAACTCACCCATTGCCGCCCAAATGAATATCACAACGCGTGAATACTTCAATTATCCATGATTCCAATCCCATCCCATTCCAAAATTTCTGATTGCCCCACCCCCGCGGATTATCGCATGACAAAGAGCGCACGCGCACGTGGGATGCTTCGGCGGGCCCATAATCCTTTTCGGTTATAAACGAACAAAAAAAAAAAGAGAGAAGAAATCATGAGAGAGATGAAGAAATGAATCGGCGCGCGGTTCGTAGCCCTTTGATGCTGACGCTGGTTGCGTGGGCACACACAAATCGAATTGCCTTTGCGTTTCATCACGTAGTAGTTTACATTTTCAAAGAAGAAATAATCATGGGAATGAGAAATAGAAAATATATTGTCGGCATCGAGTTAAGCGAGAGCAAGGAGGTGTGAGACTGATTATAATTCATGTATCAAGACTAACGCTATGGCCCCACTCAGTCATGCAATTTGAGGTTATGAAGACATGGGCTAGGGAGTAGCGTTTTTTTTTTTTTATAGGAAACATGCGTGCGCCGAGATTCACGAAATAACCTCCTGAACAGTTTCAATCAATGATGGCATTTCTAGATTTTGACGATACACGTATGAAGTCAAGTTGTATATCAGTTACGCAAATTCGACCATTGATCGATTATGATGATTTTTTATCGATATCTCGTAAAATATGATGCCAAGCAAAAAAAGTAATAAAATATTAAATGTGTAGTTTCATGAGAGGAACAACTTTTGTTGGACACTTTTTCTCGTATCTGTCACCGTTCTCGAGATACAGAGTTGTAAAAATTAAAATTGTTAATAACAATTGAACGGATGGTACAATTGCAAAAACACTCCTTTCAGACCTGGAGACTCAGGAGACGTGTCGATTGAAAGAAAAAGTTAAATCGGTCCAGCAGTTTAAGAGGAACCGCCCGCCAAAAAAAGGATACGGACGCACACACACACACATAACCCGCGCTGAAAACGTATCAGGAGCATGTGAAACATCGAGAAATGTAAAAATTCCACGATTTCGAGATATTCTAAGGAATATTGTGCAACTTTTTGGAATTTCATAACACTTCATAAACCTCCAAAATCAAAGAAAAAATTATTCGCGGTATCAAGTCCTTTGATGTCGGCTGCGTGGGTAGAAATGAACTTGCCTGTGTGCCTCATCGCATAGACACATTTTGGAGGAAGAAATCTCGCCTGGTACTAGAGAGCCAAAAACCACATCGCCGACATGAATTTAAGAGAGTCCACGAAGTGCGAAACTGATTATAATTTGCGTATCATCCTCTAACCTTCCCCACCCATCCTCCCCATAATTCAATTTCAGGTGATGGAGATATGAAGAGCTAGTGGGGAAAAAATTTACCGCTCATTTAAGCAATATTGTTCATGTACTCTTTTTTTCGGGATAGCCTGGAATTATTGCGGCGCTAATTCAGACGGGTCCATTGGATTGAATGGAGACCTGCTTGAGGACACTTCATCGGGTCCGGCATAAGGCTTGGCAGATTCCCCCGCTCAAGTTCGCCATCGTTCAATTTGAAGTTATGAAGACATGAAAAACTAGTAAGGAGCATTATTCGCGCATAATGTATCCACCGACAATCGTGTTATTTAAGCGACGTACCTCGGAGGGATTCAGCAAACGAGTGTGCCAAGTCGCTAAAAAATAAAGGTATTATGTTAGCAAGATGATTGGCATTAACTGAGTTGCACTGGAGTTTACCGTCTGGAGATATATGCCATGGTAAAAATCGATCGAAGGCACAAATTGCAATGTGCATAAGGTGAGCCTTGGCAGGATCTGGGCGTTACACGCGTAAAACGCACACGTCTTCGACATGCCACGGGCGTGTTTTCTCAGCTGGCGCCCTCCTGAGACACAACACAGTGGGCTGCATAACTTGGCCTGAATGTGGACCGCTTGATCAGCGGATCTTGGGGGGTGAAAAGAGGGCGCCCGAGGAATCTTTCAGTATCATGCTTGGCTACCCACAAAGCTACGACTAGGCTCTTTCAAAGGTGGCTTGTATACCAATCTCAGGAGTTTCAAATGTCTCGGAAAAATTTGACGTTCATACATACGAATATTCCAGAAAAGCACGTGGTGTCAAATGTATGCTGAGATGTTTTCAAGTTCCAGAGTTCTTCAGAAGCTCAGAATTTTTTAGCAAAACTTTTCCTGGGAACTACCGCATAAAACTCGGGTCTTGTGGCGTTCCTGGATTTTTTTGAAAGTTTTCTCAAAATTTTGGAAATGGTGAAAATTTCGAATGGGCCAATTTAGTTCACAGGTCGGAATTGAATTAATATTTCGAGTGTTCCACAAATTTTCATATCTGAAAAAATTCAGCGGTCCGCACATTTTCTAAAGAAACATTCCCAAAAGAATCTTTGAATCCCAGCCACGGCTACCCTCAAAGAAACCAAGGGCTCTTTTGAAACACGTTATTATGTCTTCTACACAATGTACCCACAATTTTATTAACAAGTAGAGATTTCATGTTCAGATCGGGATTTACTCGTGAAAATTCAGGTATGTTGGATGACAATTGAGGGAGAGTGAAAGGATTCGATGGGTATCCAACGAAAGTTTGAAGATTGTGATGTTTAATTTGTTGTTATAGGTGGGACGGGACGGGCTTTATCAAACATTCATTATGTTTTCGTAACACGTCTGTAGGATTCAGGGTTCGCCCGGTTTGTTTACATTGAGGAATCTGTAGGGCGATTATTCGCCTTCAGCGCGTTCATTCGGCGGTGAACTGGGGAAGGAGTGGGCTGCGGCGCGCAGCCGATACCTATCCATGCTCTTCGTTTCTCGACCCAATAACTTTGAGATTCTCGTGTGTCCAAAATATGAAACTTATGAAGAAAAGCTATAGAACATAAAATTTGCACTCCTAAAAGAGGAACAATATTTGTTCAACACTTTTTTTCATATCATTCATAGTTTTCATGATAGAAGGGCGTTGAGTCACCCAGCAAAATCTGAGTAAACACCGCTCGGGCCATTCCGAATTACACCGAAGGCAAACGACATCGACTTGTGCCGATACGGCACGTGTATCGGCAGTTCCTCATCAACCCTCAACAAGTATCTAATCCTTCGCTACAGAGCCGAATCATCATTACCCAGATCGCATATTAGTGCGTATTTTTTGACCATACAATTACAAACATATTAGTAGCTCGAGTGTGTAGAATCGCACCTCAACTTAGAAATCCACCGTAAATCAACTGACGATAATAGACAATATCTCTAGTGACAATACCGAACATTATCAGTGATTCACCATTCAATTATCAGACAATCAAGAATGTGGTTTTGTAAATAACGAGTACATCATCACGCACCTAATCTTATATAAATCGACACGGCTTCGGCCTTACAGTAAATTGTAGTGTATGTTACTGAAAACGCCTCTACAATCACCTCCTCCTCCCGATCACCTCCTCCTCCCGATCACCCGGGTCATTGAAAATCATCCACTTTTTGAACAAACGTTATGAACAGTTGGAATTGTCCATAATTCAGAAAAGCGTTGAACATATTTTGACCGAAACGCACACACACACCGAGTATTTTAGCCACTGAACTCTACCGACGCTTCCTTTTGTAGCCATCGTATCCACAACTTTATTCCAAATAAATAACACAAATAATGGTGGTTCGGTTCTATTTATAACCATGGATTACTCACAATATTTGAAGGTAAACGTTTCAAGTATTATCCTGCATCATTAACGCCGCCTCCTTAATAATAGACATTTCGATCCCTGCTCTATCATAAATAGAGATCGTCAGGTATGCTTGAAAATTTAATGGGCCATCGATTGTCGAAGGTGGATAACTTCTGGCTGATTGAGCCTGCTCATTGGTGTGAACATTTCATCGTTGCAATCGTTGAATGCTTTTCAGAATGTCTATTTCTTTACAGATCCCCCCAATCGATGGGTAAACGTCGTTAAAAAGGCATACTGCGCTTCCCTCGAGGGAAACACCGGTCCCATACACTCAAGCAATAATGGATCCCTTGTAACAATTGTTTTAAACTCATCCTCGTCCACTTTACCATCGCGATCAACATCAACTGTCTTCAGCATCATCTCTATCAGATCCTAATTCGGGAGAACGATTAAGGGTAACATGATGCTATAACGATGGGATTGGCTGATAAGGCCAGTCGTGAAATCCTTTCATGCTTAATTGATCGGAGTATAGAAGTGATGACGATTGGAATTTATTTTTAAATTAATTTCAGCTGAATTCCATTTTGGGACGAGTTGAGGAATCTACTTTAGGCAATATTATCAAGTCGTAAAAATCTTAAGATTTCTAAAATCACGAACCAAAAAATTTCAGAATGGCAAAAATATTTTCAAAGTATTCAAATTTTTGAAAATGGGAAAAATGAAAAAAATTGAGAATGTCGGAATTGGACAGCTCTACTGATCTAGATAGAAATTACCCTGACGGCCTCGTCGAGATCCTCTTCACCTTCTAGATTGATCAGGCAGCCTCTCATCATGGGGAATATTTGCTCTTTTTTTATCTTGTTAGTTCTCATTTGATCGTACACGGTGTACGCAAATGTGATGCGTTCGTTCAGTGTACCGCGGAGAATGACGGAGAGGCCCTGGATCCACTGCTCCACCGGCAATTGCAGGGCTGTCTGATTGTCGATCACGGAGAAAACCCTGTCTATCAGCAAGTGGCGGATGTTTTCAGTGTAGTCCAGTCCTGAATGCATTATGTCCCGGAATACTGGGAGAGTTACTGGCCCCACGTCTTGCCGAATTTTTTTGTGCATCACCGCTAATTCTGAAGGATAAAACCATGGGAAATATAAATATCCCAGATTTTAGAATCATATATTCTTCATTGGCGATTTGAGAGGATATCCCATTCGGGGATTCAATATTCTCAACTCGGGGATCCGATATCCCTAGTTTTGCCATTCGATATCCCCAATTCAGCAAGACGATGCGGGGATAGGATATCCCCAAGTCGGGGACAGGATAACGCCAAGTCGGGGATAGGATATCCCCAAGTTGCGGATGGGAGATCCTCAAGTTGCGGATGGGAGATTCCCAAGTTGGGGATGGGCGATCCCCAAATTACAAATAGGAGGTCCCCAAGTCGGGGATAGGATATCACCAGCTCGGGGATAGGATATCCCCAAGTTTGGGGTGGGAGATCCTCAAGTTGGGGATGGGAGGTCCCCAAGTCGGGGATGGGAGATCCTCAAGTTGGGGATGGGAGATCCCCAAGTTGGGGATGGGCAATCCCCAAGTTGGAAATAGGAGATTCTCAAGTCGGGGATAGGATATCCCCAAGTCGGGGATGGGAGATCCTCAAGTTGGGGATGGGAGATCCCCAAGTTGGGGATGGGCGATCCCCAAGTTGAAAATAGGAGATCCCCAAGTTGAAAATAGGAGATCCCCAAGTCGGGGATGGGAGATCTTCAAGTTGGGGATGGGAGATCCGTAAGTTGGGGATGGGAAATCCCCAAGTTGGAAATAAGAGATCCCCAAGTCGGGGATAGGGTATCCCCAAGAACACGAAATTGTCAATTTTTCTGGAATTTTTGGACAATCTCAAAATTTTTAAATTTTGTAATCGTCCAATTTTCCAAATTTCCAAAATTGATCAAAATGGTTCTTCGAGCTTTTTGATTTTTCAATTTTTTCCAATTCTCGAATTTTCATTCCACTTTTTTCCTCACAAAATCATCAAATTTCGAAACAAAAAATTATCACAGTTTCGGAAGTTATGTTACAATCGACTAATTGTAATGGTGAATGTCAGCCAGTAACTTAATTCAATTTTCATTTTCAAAAAGTTGTTATTATTTTAATATCGGGTAATGGAAAATGTAAATTATCCAATCTCGGTCTGACTGATAACCCAGAATGTTGAATTAGCCATTAGTGTGATAATCACAAACCACCGATATGTGATTAGTGGTTGTTCAAATAGCCATGCCTATTATTACCGTAAGGTAAAGTTAGTGGCCATTCAGGCAGACTTCGCGGTTGAGTTAAGTGCTTGCGACTCATCATTAGACTCCGAATTTCAATTTAATTATTTTCCAGACTAAGGTAATTATCATAAAAGCAAATTTCTGCCAGCAGAAGAATCTTCTCATATGATGAACGCCAATGAGGTCATGTTTTAAATTCTCCATCGAACTGTTGATAAATTCAGTCATAATTTTATGTTGTGGTAAAAAAAAGTTCAAACTAGTGGGATGGAAGTGGGCTTACCCCCGTTGGGAGCACAAATAAAACTTCCCTATTTGTAATTTCTTTTTCCCATTCCTAGATTTCCCGACACGTCAATTAAATGTTCAAAGACTGGTTTCAGAGAAAAAAAATAGGAATCATGAAATTTTGAATACTGGAATACAACAGGTGTCGCTACCTGCGACTATGTCACGTGACGCACTGACCAATCACACTGCGCATCGCGCATCCAGACTCTCCTGTGCAAATGCGGGCAAACACGCATGCGCCGGCGGTAGTCGGACAACTTCGGATCTAGACCGAATATAAAAGTTTGAATAGTCATTAAAATTTCGCGCCACTCAAAATCAACCAATAACTAATAATTCACTACATAAAAGTGAGTCAAATTTTGATCGAAGCTAAGGTACGCCGAGAGACTCCAATTGCGACATTGATTAGCTTGATCACAACTTTCCTTCGTAAATAATGATTGATTAAAACTTTTGGCGATTTTCATGCTTCATGTTTAAAAAAAAACCGGAAACTAGTGCATGAATTTCTTTCAAAATCTAATCAGGTCTCAGTTGCGTGAAGACGCATCGATTGAAAAAAAATGATCGAATCGCGTGATTCGTTTGCAAGAAATCGTTGTCCAAAATATGCTCTAGAATGATTCGAGAGACTGAAATTCCGCATTTTCTGCGGAATGGGAAAATTTCCTGATGTCAAATATGTCAAAAAATGTCAACTGCGAAATTCGGAATTTTCCTCAAAGTCATTTCAATTCTGTGGATACGAACTTTCTACAACGGTGTTTACTAAAAAAAACTAGGGTCGGAAATTTATGCAAATATGACGAGGTTTTTAATCGCGAAGATTAATTATGCCCGGAAAAGTTTTTTCCGCGGAATATAGTAGTGGAAATAATTTCTCAGGTTAAGTACCTTCCACTTCCTTCAGATTAAAATGCGTTGTTTTTGCTAACTTCTTGAAGACTTCCCGATTCTTCCGGATGTAGACGGTCTCCTGGGAAGAGTTGCTGAGCAGATCAATTGGTAGTTGTTTTGGCATTGTGAAGTTTAAATTCCCCGGAAATTTTTATACCCAATTTTTTTTATTGTTTTCAATGAGCGACTGCAGAACAAACGAAGCTGGGAGACGAAATTTTTTTTCTTTTTGATCCGGGGCGTGCCAATAACTTCCCCTATCGGGAAAAATGTAGACAAAAATAGGTAAACACTTTTTTTTTCACCTCGAAATTTTTATACGATCTTGAAAAAAAATGCTACAGAATTAAAAAAAAAAGTGAAAGAACAGAAAAAAATTATGATAAGTGTCCGAAAGGTAAAATCCTATCAAGGGGTGCAGGATTTTTCATATATCTATGAAATTTGAATGCTGATTATTAACCGGACGCGACTGTTCGGATAATTCCCTCTTTGGAGAAATTTATAGACATTGTAAATGGTTGGGCTACATTAGTATGTGGAAAATCTTATTTTAAGAGTTTTGATTCGTTAAGGAACAGTTGGGTGAGGTGCTCCCGCCGCTATCTATCATTAATTTGAATAAGCCCCCGTAATCTCCTTGGACGGATGAAGCTTTAGATATTTTTATCTTCGTTGAGCAGTTTTTATTCTATCGTATATTGTAGTTACGCCTCATTTACAATTGTTAAACTTTTTAATGTTCGTCAAATTTTTGGGAATCCAACGTTTTGATATTTTGATATTTTGAAATTTTTGAAATTTTGAAATTTTGAAATTTTTGACATTTTAAAATTTTTGAAATTTTTGAAATTTTCAAATTTTTGAAATTTTGAAATTTTTGAAATTTTGAAATTTTTGAAATTTTTGAAATTTTTGAAATTTTTGAAATTTTTGAAATTTTTGAAATTTTTGAAATTTTTGAAATTTTTGAAATTTTTGAAATTTTTGAAATTTTTGAAATTTTTGAAATTTTTGAAATTTTTGAAATTTTTGACATTTTGAAATTTTTGAAATTTTTGAAATTTTTGAACTTTTTGAAATTTTTGAAATTTTTGAAATTTTTGAAATTTTTGAAATTTTTGAAATTTTTGACATTTTGAAATTTTGAAATTTTTGAAAGTTTCAGAATTTTCAAATTTTTGAAATTTTCAAATTTTTGAAATTTTCAAATTTTTGAAATTTTGAATTTTGAAAAATTTTGAAATTTCGAAATTTTTGATTTTTTCTAATTTTTGAGACTTTGCGTATTGGACAGCGCAATTCGCAAACTGTGTATAATATTTCAAAAATTCTCGAGTCATTCAAATTTAAATTTTCCCCAAATTATCAAAACTTTCCCAATGATCCGCGTGTCTGAACCCCACCAAAATTCGGCAGCTCTCGAATAATTTGAATAAGCCCTGGTAATCCTCTCAAGACTTCGAATGTTTAAATATTTTCGTCCACCTCAGGCGGCAGTTAACCCGCTAGATGACGCACCTGAGGGCACATGGCAGCCAAAACGGCAGTAAAAGTGGGAGGCTGTAACACCGCGTTCACCACCAGGCAATAAAGGGCAGTCGTATAATGTTCGCTTCGTGATAACCGATGAATTGTCGTTGAGTTCCAGAAGTGCGCCGAGAACGGTTTGATGGTGGCAGGCGCGGTAGTGTCACCCCAAACGTTACACAAAGAACGACCAATAAAGTCTCACCTAAGTATATCTAATGACATCATTTCCCCGGGTTTCAAGGCCATAAACCGGTACAAAGGCCTCCAAGGACTTGGGCGACTTGTTACGAATAAAATAAGTGAAAATAAATATATATATATATATATACTTATATATGCGAGCCAATAACGAAATACACTTACGAAAGAGAAGAAGTAGAAGTAATTACACACATACACAAACACACACACACACATACACATGCGCGCGTCTAAGAACTCAGTCACATCTCACCTAGATCATTCTAAACGCTCGAGCGCGGCTCATGCGCGTTAGTGGGAGCAGGACGCCAACAGCAATCCCACCGTCCGAGAACGAAACTCACGATACCTCCTTAACTATGCTAACTACAAAAAAACTCATGCAACATAAAATGTGTATTTTTGCATGAGGACCAATATTGGTTATGACCACTCCGCCGCTATCTCTAACCGTTCAGGAAATAGAGCGTTTGAAGCCTGACAAAATTGGTTTGAACTATACATACATATATATATATATACCCAACATTCCCCATTCTCGTCTCTCCTCATTTCTTTCACTCTTTTTTTTGTAATTCAAAAAGTGACCAGTGGAGACCATAACGTCGGCAAAAAATATTTTTCAATTCCGGAACCAATAACTTCCTGTCGAAGAAACATGAAATTGAGAAAGGGTAATTGTTAAATGCCCTGTCCCATAAAATCTTTTGCCACAATGGTTTTCTCCGTAGTCTAATAGATGGTGAGGCAAGTTCCATTGAGTGTATAAACCTCGTTTCTTCACAACGGCCGAGTGTATTAACAACCTACTCATTACGCACGGTTAAAAGATAAATTACTGGCGTATGCGATTTCTTGAAGAGCAAACAGGTTGGCCGATGGATCCACCGCATTGTTTCGCATAAGTGGCCAGCCGAGGAATACTTTCCGAGATATTTTATGGGGTAAGGGGGGGGGGGGGAGGGGGAGGGTGGGAGGGCAACGCCGGTGGCTTCTGCATATATTCCTATGGTGTGTTGTATAAAGTATAAGGAAAAGTGTTGGCAATTGTTGTGTGGTCCAGGCTTCAGCATTCGTTGATGGTTCCGCCTTCTGGTCCATAAGCAAAATATCCAACCTGAAAAAATATGAAGTTCTTAGGTGCCCAGGTGGACTTGATAGATTCCACAACGAATGTTCAACTAAGCTTGGTCCAACCTCAATGTTCCTATCTTCGAAGTTTGAACCAAGATAAATTTTGTAGCTTGGACCAAGATTAATTTCGATGCTTCGACCACGAGAAACTTTGGAACTTGGACGAAAATGAATTTCGAGGCTAGTACCAAGATAAAGTCCGAAGCTTGAATGAAGATAAAGTTCGAAGCTTGTATTAACCTACGTAACCAAGCCAGGACGACGCTTATTCTCTAAGCTGGGATTGGTGTTATATTCGTATGCTCTGCACAGATTGACCGAGGCTTCAAAGCACAGCTTTGGCAAAGCTTAGTCAAGCCTCGTCCAACCTTTGATCAAGCTTCATCGCATGGACAATTTCCACCTGGGTAGTTTGAGTATTGACGTATGGAAACAAATTTTGACATTCCCCATCGTTTCTTATTTCTCCAATTGTTTAAAGGGAAAATTTATGTCTTCACCAAAAATTGCTCCACGTTTACCTGAAAAACACTTACCTCTAACTCAGAAAGAGATAAATTCGGATAAGCTCAGCCATTAAAAATTGACGGTAATCTCGACTTATCTAAACGCATGACCCATCCCGTTGAATTAATGCTCGAGCACGTCTCGACCATTTGTATTTCGCCATTGGGCCAATCCATAAATCCTGAATTATCTTCCCATCATATTGATCTAACAAATAATTATTCCCGATAATTTTTCTCCCTCGTCCTGTCGGCACGCTTGGGCCAGATGCAAAGATAAGGACCGGACGTCCTGGACCTTCTTTGTTTATATTTTGAAGATATATTTTAACGCAGTGCTTGGTCCGGGGCATCAACAAATTTCAGTTTTATTTACGGCTCGACGGCCTAACCCATTATAACTGTGCATAAAACCCGAGGACCACTGGCGCGTGGGTGTCGATGTCGACTGGTGGGTGGGTGGGGGGGGGGGGGGTTTAACCGCCATTTATTGTTGCTTCCCCCGGGCTCAACTGGTCGACACTTACCCTTTCATTGATTTATTGTTTTGTCGATTTTTATTTTGGTAATTTTTTAACCTTCAAGCTTCTTTGTGTGGGTTGGAATTTTGGAAATTCTGCGAATTTTTATATATCTTGCATTTGCCCATAGGTGAAGACTTCTCCACGTTTCCAGGCATGTTGAAAATTTTTCGACCATTTTCGAGAGTATATATGTGTGTGTGTGGTAGGGAACATTGGACACCCATCCACATGCGTATGTGGTATTTTTTAGGTAGGGAGCATTGGACACCCATCCACATACGTATATGGTATTCGTCAGGTAGGGAGCATTGGGCACCGATCCATGTGACATAACGGGCGTCTGCAATGACAGCCACTCCCCCCCCCCTTCCCCCCTCGCCGGCCGCCGCCGTGGAGGGTTGGGTTCTCGCCCGGCCTAGCGTTCTCATTGTGCATGGAGCATTCCTGCCATCGGTAGGAATGTCCGATTCTTTCTCACATTTTGAAAATTTCTGAACCCGTTCTATAATTTTAAAAACCTACTCCTTTATACCCTATTCTTCACCTCACTTCTTGATACGAAGAATGCGGGAGGATTGTTTTTTGGGGAATGAGCGTTTGGGCCTAATCAAATCTCGGAGTTATGGATGGGTGGAGAACGCGTGCCAGTGGGAGTCCAGTGAAATTAGAGAAAGGGGTTTCTCGCATCAGCTGTGAAATATAATATGGCTGGGATCTATTCATTATCATGGGGAAATAATCTCAGGTAGAGTTGTGGACGGTAAATCAAAACACGATGTCAAATGAGTATTTTGGTGATTTATGCTCATTGTTTTTTTATCGTTTGAAGAAACTTATTTCAACGTAGGGACACTTGGTATGTAATTTGAGAATTACAGAATATAATGATAATACATTATCGGAATAAATATACATATAGGTATTAGGATCGTAAAAAATTAATCAATTGCATTGGATTTTAGGTTTAAAAAAATATCTGTTTAGCGGCTGGGGCCGACTTTCGCCAAGCCACACTCCCCCTCCCCCCCCCCCCCTGCGCCAGCCCCATCCCCACCCCCCTCAGGTTTCCGCCCGACCTCGCCGGCTCGGTTTATGGGTACCGCCGGTAGGACACACGGAATGCTCTTCGCAAGGTGGGAATTGACCATGCGATTAAGCTTGATCAAAACTTGGACGTAGCTAGGTTACGTAGGGCAATACAAGTTTCGAAGTTTATCTTCATTCAAGCTTCGGACTTTATCTTGGTACAAGCCTCGAAATTCATTTTCGTCCAAGTTCCAAAGTTTCTCGTGGTCGAACCATCGAAATTAATCTTGGTCCAAACTACAAAATTTATCTTGGTTCAAACTTCGAAGATAGGAACATTGAGGTTGGACCAAGCTTAGTTGAACATTCGTTTCCAAGCTTGGGTTTAGGTGATGCAGCAATCCTGGATTCATATATGAATCCAATGTTAAGCAAAGTTTCGCGGAAGCCGGTAAATTGAAACTAGGGAAAGTATGCTTCAATCCAGCTTAGTTCAACCTTAGTTCACAAGCTTGGGTTGAGATGGTATGAGC
Organism: Asobara japonica; assembly: GCA_026005395.1. Lineage (NCBI taxonomy): Eukaryota > Metazoa > Arthropoda > Insecta > Hymenoptera > Braconidae > Asobara > Asobara japonica. The sequence continues at coordinate 3,892,938 of BQMI01000298.1, read as the reverse complement.
AATCCGGGATGCATGCTTGTTAAAGCTAAGATTCAAAGCTAACAAAGCTGAGCTCGGACCAAGCTTAGCACAACATGGCTTCTGAAGCTTGGGTTTGGATGATTCTAGTAAGCTTGGATCTATGTATGTATCCAATATTGGACGTAGATTGGATTCTGCCTGTGGACCAACGCTAGGGACGCTAAGATTGAGCCAAGCTTGGCACAAGCTGGACCAACAAAGCTTGGATATCTTTGATATAACTAACCTTGGTTTGATCGCGGCTTACACATGGGATGAAGCTATGTTGAAGCTATCAAGCCTAAGCCTCGGCATCGAAGGTCGGACCAAGATTGATCTTATCGTTCAAGCTTCGCATTCCCCACCTATTGGGTGCTATTCGTCGGAATGAGAAAATATTTCATCGTGTGTGTGTGGGGGTGAGTTGCGCACAGCACTGGTCCAGTATTTGATGGAATGTCACATATATTTCTGGAGATATGCATCACGTCACACGTGATCATTCAAATCATTGAGGAAACATTCCACAGCTTCCCTAAGCTGAACTAGCGATTACCAGCTAGACGAGTTACAGAGGGAACACATGACAACGGGATGTGAGCCACAAAAATATTCTAAAGTAAATAGAATATTTCCGCGGATAAATCATGGAGCTTCTCGCCTCTGGTACTGCTGTAGACTCTTGCTGATTAATTACCACGATATGTAAATAGTGGGGTTGTTTCTTTAGGCAGTGCATTTGAGAAATTCAGCCCTGTTGGATGGCAACAAGACACGGTAGTGTTGTATTCAAACTGTGTTAAATTCATCACCCAGTGAAAAACACTAATCTCCAACTGTGTTTTTCGACTCACGAGTTAATGACTCCATTTCGCACTCGCTGTGGCCCCAAGTGACATGCAAATTCGATGATTGATGAAGCTTTTTTCGAGAAACCGGCGGAGGAAATTGTTTTTGCTCAGCTGTTGGTTAATCGCATCCATTATTCTTGGAATAACTAATGATTTTTTTGGGGGTGGGGCGGGGGGAGAACTTTACAACGCCATCGGAGAATATAGATACAAATACGTTAGGATTTAATTTTAAGAATTCGAAAAAGTTCAAAAAAATTCAAAAATTTTTTTAAAAATTCGGAAATTTGACAAATTTCAATTTTTTCAAAAATTTCAAAAATTTCAGATCATTTCAAAAATTTCAAAAATTTCAAAAATTTCAAAAATTTCAAAAATTTCAAAAATTTCAAAAATTTCAAAAATTTCAAAAATTTCAAAAATTTCAAAAATTTCAAAAATTTCAAAAATTTCAAAAATTTCAAAAATTTCAAAAATTTCAAAAATTTCAAATATCGAAGAATCCAAAATTCTGAAATGAAAAAAGCAACTGACCTTCCAAAAGACTTATCAACTCCGAAACCCGCAAAATATATGGACCTTCAAATAATGGAAAAATTCCAAACAACTGTTACTGAAAAGCGGTGAAAACAGACCGAACCCCATCAAATGAAGACATTCATTTCCCATGTATTTCCCAGGTGCCACCCACAGTCTAAAATCCCAGATCTCAGTGGCAGATCATGAATCTCCCGCAAAAGGTGTTGCACAATGAGCCACATGAGGTCCCAAGGTGTCCCATAACAATGACAACAGTCTAAGAATCCTCACAAATGCTCGAAATTCACGGTTCACTTAGTTCGAGCCCTAGTTCGACATTTGTCGTGCGACTCACTATGATGTTGTTACATAACAATTCGCGTTGTTCGCGACATTCATAAACCTCGCCCGCTGGTCAGCCAGAGCTATTGTCCCGCGGACGTCTTGTGAACAACCAAACCGTCCGGGTTTTTTTTTCAAATTTCTGAAATTTTTCAATTTTTCAAAATATTTCTGATTTTCCAAAATTTAAATTTATTTTCTAACAACTCAAAAAAAACTCAAAAAAAATTCAAAAAACTCTTTTTTTTTTAATTAAAAAAAAAAAAAACAAAAAAACAAATTCAAACAATTTTCTAAATGGAGGAATATTTTTTTCCGAAAAAAATTCCTGTTCCACAACATTGATATATATATATATATATATATATATATATATATATATATATATATATATATATATATATATATATAACCCACTCAATAAATATTTATCTATTTATGTTTCCCGAAATACCATTCATGTGGGCTGCAGTGGGTGCAAACCAATCAATCATCAGCGGCCAATGTTTTCTTTTTGCAGAAGCTGGAGCTTTCGATAAACACGTCCTCGTTATCCTCACCTCAACGTCATCCGGGACCCCCTAACAAATGATCCTGAATTTCTGATAAAACACCAAGTGACGCCGGGGGACGGGTGGGTGGGTGGGTAGGGGGGGGGGGAGGGGGTGGGGGTGTTGAATGACTCTTGTCTTCGAACTATCTGGCCTGGTAGGACAGCTGCATCATCCATTCACGCCTTGACGAGAGCGTCCTATCGTCGCCCACGTAGGCGTCAATGAGACTGAAAAATCGTCCCAAAGTTTGGATCCTTCAGATCTGCTCTACGCAATAATGGCAAAAAATATAATGTTGGCAATTCGCGATTGCGCGATTTATCCATTTTTTGACCATACCTTCTGATTGTACACATTCTCTTCCTCAACTATACGTATATACTATACATATAGATATCGCAGAAAAATATTATTCTTATATATATCAGTTTCATCAGAAAAATTTCACAGCTTTTGCCCTCGCTGTGTCAATTATGAAGCTGTCTTCCCGAATTCTCGGAGAAATTTTTCACACCATCTTTTAATCTTTCATTTTGGAGAGTAGATAGCGAGAGAACTTTGGCGATGGGTTTTCAAGGTGTCAGAACCCATACGGAGTAGAGAACATCTAGGGCGCTTCGGACGGGATTAATTACGTGTGTCGCTGAGAAAAATTGCTGACCATTTAAGGCCAATGGGAATTTTTCTTCTTTGCGGTTATTTCTTAAGGTTCGACTGGACGAAATATAGTTTAGGCAATTGAAAATACTGGGATTGATGATGTGGGACAACTCGAGGATTTGTGTGTGTATGTGTGTGTGTGTGTGTGTATGTGTGAATGCAAGTGCCTTCATCTGTCTGTGTGTGTGTGTGTGTGTGTGTGTGGGTGAATGCAACTGTCTTCATCTGTGTGTGTGTGTCTGTGGGTCTCAAAATGTTCAAAATTAGAAACCAAACAATACAATTTTCGTATTTTGCCTATTTTGAATTTTTTTTTTCAAATTTCAATTTTTTCATTCAATTCCAAAGCCCAGATTTCTTTATTATTCCACTTCGCGATAATTATGTCCGACATTTTTTTCTTAACATTCGAATTTTTCTCAGCTTTATTAGTTGACGCAAGTAATCTAAAAAATCTCAAATTTCACGCCACAATGCCACTCTATTTTCTTGACGCGTATACAATCATGTCAGAGTAATCCCGTCAGGTGACGCTCCACTGGCCCCAAGCCGCCCCGCTGTGTCGGGGGCGGTACGTTCGTGTTCTCGCATATAACTCGGATACATCGACTACCCCAACCACTTTTATCCTGATAACTCGGAGACTGGTTATGCCGAGGGTTATTCACGTGAAGAATTAATTTGATGCTTTGGAATGAGGGTTTGGTCTTTACCTAATATGTGTATCGAATTTGGTGAAAGGTATGATTCAAATAATCTCGAATTTTCGATCGGTCATCCGTCCAAATATTTCACAATTTGTCAAAATGTGAAGAGGTCAAAAATTTCAGACATTCCTTAACCCCTCAGAGCTTGTCCTATCGGCCGGGATCTATATGTCATATAGACCCTTCCCGTGATTCATAAAAATTAATTTTCTCCCTTACTATGATAGATATCGGAATTCTGAAAATTATCCCATGAAGCACATGAGTTTGTCAATACAATGCAATATCATTTTTTTTTCAAATCATTTTTTATATTTTTTTCTAATACATCAATGTTACAGAACTACATTTCATGTCGGATGCATTCAAACCTCTGGTTTATCGGGAAAATTTACATAAAAAATTCTGAAATTTTTACCAAACATACTTTGTAAGTCTCTCTGTCAGATGACGTGAATCAAATTTGGATTTAATGAATCACTGATTTATTATTTAAAAAATTCTGACAATCGCCGATCTCGGTAACCAGTTGGAGTATTTAATTAAAATAGGTCTTAAAAATTCTAGAAAAATATGAGTAAAAAAATACCGTACTTTGAACAACTTTTTGGTGAAGGGTCAAGATCATCATTAAATTTTGCTTCATAATTTTCTGATGTTATGTATAGAAGTTATCGTGTAGTGAAGAGCGCATCCGAGTCGATGGGAGGCCACCGGCCGATGCGGACACATCGCACGGTATGGGCACCGTACTTGAGGGATGAACCCTTCAAGTTCGCGCGATTGAGTGCGCGGTCTGTCCTAGCGTGGTCCAGGGGGGGGGGGGGGGGGGGTAGTGGGCTGGCGATTTAAACTGCGTTATTCTGTGTGGTAAAAAAATCAGGATTGTGCCAAATTTCTAAATCGTTCAAAGAGTCCGAACACCCTAAAAATTGAAAAACGACCAAAAATTGAAGAAAAAAAGAACGCAAATATTTCCCTGCAAGATCCATAAGACCGCTTCCTTCTTAGCCTCCGCTTATTTTGTTCGCATCGTGTCGCAGATGCAAATGCCAGTCAAAATCTGCCCTCCCCCTCCCCCCCCCCCCCCAAATAATCCTCATACAGCATTACCTTGGGCAGTGATCTCCATGTATTGGGAAAAGTCTCTGACAAAAGTCGGGCCGCCATCTGAGAATTTGCTTGTAAACAAGATTTAGGGATTGCCACTCAAAAGAAATATTAAAAAAGAGAAAATATCCATAAGCCTTCCCCCTCCTTCACCCACCCCCCCCCCCCGCCCCTGCCCGCAATTTTTTTTCATGTTTATGAAACATAAAACTGTGAAAAAGCTAACAAAGAGGATTCGAAAACATGCCACGAAATAATCGGGGGGGATTTAAAATTCCGTCTTTATTTTTATTATGCAAAATATAAAGAGTAAAAATATGACAGTATAATATCCCGGAACTAAGTCTTTTAATCCCACCCCCTAAGTATGCATCCCCTTTTTTTTCAGAGCAAACATCAGATGCGTGGAAGAAGTAAGAAAAACTTCATAGAAATGTCATAATTTTGAGACTTATGAGATTATGAGAATTATGATTTTTTTTATAAGAATTCCCATAGAATTTCCATAAGATGCTTTTTCTGGATAGCTATGAAAACACACACACACACACACAGACATCCGCCCAGCCACCCGTTCACCCACCCACCCCACCCATTCCCCCCCTTCACCCACCCACCCCACCCACACACACACACACAGCCACCCACCCCACACACGCCCACCCACCCAACCACCCACCCAGACACACCCACCCAGACACACACACACACCCCCATACACAAATACACACACATACATACACAAACATACACGCTTCCTTCTTTGCCTTTTTTTTGAAAAACACACATACACACACACATTGTAGTTAAAAATAAGAAACAGTTTTTCCAACATGTCTAAAATTATAATTCAAACAATTTTAATTCTGAACATTCTGGAGCTTTGCAAAATTCTGGAAAGTTAATGTGTTGCTTTTAATTTTTCGTATAAGTGTCATACGAAGCGCTGTTTTATCAGGCTGAAATTGACGTCAGTCCAATATAATTTAGATGTATGAATAAAATTATTACCGCAAGCTTTACGGCGTGAAATTCACGAGAGAATAAAATTTCATTTAGTAATTTAGTCATTTTTGCTGTATTTCTGGGTAAAAAGAGGTGCAAAAAATGGGCATAGTGTAGTTTTACCCAACGGACCGGTAACTTCTATCAAGGTTTTAGCTTCGTGTGGAAAAGTTGGAGAGGTTTAATTGTATCGGGCAATTTTATTTTTATTGCAGTAATTTAGTGTGGAAATTGGAATTCCAGGTGAAATATTCATGGAAAAATTTCCAACCACCTTTAAGAATATTAATACTAAAATGGATATCAAGACGAAATTTGTAAAAATTTTGCACAATTTGTAAAATTTTTAAAATTTTAAAAATTTTGCAATTTGGTGAAATCTTGAAATTTGTAAAAATTTTGAGATTTGTAAAAATTCTGAAATTTGTAAAAAATTTGAAATTTGTAAAGATTTCAGTGTTTTTGGGAGGTCATTCGATCAAGTGATTTCAAAAATAATTTTTCAAATTTTCAACCCTGATAAATCTTCACAAATCCCGAAGATAAAAAACACAACAGCTTGATACTGCTATAAGCCCCATGTATAATATCCCGGAACTAACTCCTTTAATCCCTCTTCTATGTTCTGTTTCCCGTCTTTTTTTCATTTTATTGAGCATGAAAAACATTCGCCTGAATACGTGATATTCAATATTTGATTGGATGGAGTGGGATTGTATCGAGGATGGGTATCCAATTCCCTCGATTCGCATATTATTTTTCTGCATAGGCACTGGGAGATTAACTGTGAATTTCAATCTATATTTTATAATCCTTAACAGGTTTCTCACACGAAATTGGATATTCGATGGCTATGGAGCGGGGTTTTATCGATCTTGAATTACTGTATTGGGGTCGAGTGTAGTTAAGCCTCAAATGTCGATTTTTTTTCGTAGTCTTGTGTTGGAGTTGATAGATAATGTGCGATAAAATGTATTTGTTTCATAATTTCCGGTTTATTGACCGGACACACCCACACACACAGGCACCCACACCCGTCCACCCACCTCCACCGCACCCCACCCTACCCTCCCACCCCCACCCCACCCTCCCACCCCCACCCCACCCTCCCACCCCCACCCCACCCTACCCTCCCACCCCCATCCGACACCACCCATCCACCCGATCCCACCCATCCACCTGACCTGACCCCTCCACCCCCACCCTACCCACCCACCCACCCGGCCCCACCCATCCACAACTACCCGCCCACACCCAGGCACAAACACACACACACACATAGAAGTGCATCCGAATACAACTTTAATGACATCATTAAAAGGACATTTTGCGCTAAATCTTCTGAATTTCATCTGAAATTTCGGAATTAAATTCCAGGTATACCTTCCCCGCTTCTCTCACAACTTCAACACTGTTTATCATCCCGCAGACAAATACCCTTAATCGATTGGCCAAGAATTAATTTCACAGCAAAAAAAATAAAATTTCTGTCGCAATAATTTGTTCCAGCTTAATTTTTGGGATTGGAATTTTTATCTCATCTCAGATTACTTCTGCTCATCAAATGTTCATCATAATAAAAATTTTTATTATAATCCGGAGGAATTATCAGACGATTTCTACTATTAAATCGGCGGATTTAAGCCCAGTGGAATAATTTATTCATGAAAAAAAAAAATGGATATTTAATCCTCGAATGGGGTTAATGAAAATTATCTTGCGTATCCGATGATTTACGAAGAGTCGCCACCAACGTGTTTCATTTTGTATCTTTTTTTTTCCTTAATTTTTTTTTACACGAAGATCACTTTATGCGTGACATGGGGACGTAAAGAGTCCCCGTTAACCCCAGCGTTACGTAATAAATGCGCAACGGCATGTGCTGCCTTGGTAAAGTGGAATTTCTTCAGTATCAGTGCACACATTTGAAAGTAAAATTGTGATGGGCCTCGCGATTTTATCGATCACAGCGCTCTCAATCGTGCGCGGCTTTCATTGATGATCATATGGACTTGCTTGGTATTTCAGATGAGATATATTACGACGCCACCTGGCTACAATCACGATGGTATTAAATTAATGGTTTTTTATTTGGAACGATGGAGATACAGAGGTGAGAATTCTTGGCGCTGCTTGTTTGAGAGGCTGGTAAGATGTGATGATGAAAACAAGGCTGATTATGGTCTGGATTAGGCATGCCGGATGCTGGATTGTTACGCAGAAAGCATCATGTTGGGTTCGAAACTCATTTTGCAGACATATATATATATATATATAAAAATATACTGCTACCTCCCAGGTGGGTAATTCGAAGCTTGAACGATGAGATCAATCTTGGTCCGACCTTCAATGCCGAAGCTTGGACTTGATAGCTTCGACATAGCTTCATGCCATGTATAATCCTAGATCAAACCAAGTTTAGTTATATCAAAGATATCCAAGCTATGTTGGCCCACCTTGTGCCAAGCTTGGCTCAATCTTAGCGTCCCTAGCGTGGGTCCACAGGCAGAATCCAATCTACGTCCAATATTGGATACATACTTACATCCAAGCTTCCTAGAATCATCCAAACCCAAGCTTCAGAAGCCATGTTGTGCTAAGCTTGGTCCGAGCTCAGCTTTGTTAGCTTTGAATCTTAGCTTTAACAAGCATGAATCCCGGATTGCTCATACCATCTAAACCCAAGCTTTTGGACTAAGGTTGAACTAAGCTGGATTGAAGCAGATTTTTCGTAGGTTCGATTTACCGGCTTCAGCGAAACTCTGCTTAATATTGGATTCATATATAAATCCAGGATTGCGGCACCACCTAAACCCAAGCTTGGAAACGAATGTTCAACTAAGCTTGGCCCAACCTCAATGTTCCTATCTTCGAAGTTTGAACCAAGATAATTTTTGTAGCTTGGACCAAGATTAATTTCGATGCTTCGACCACGAGAAACTTTGGAACTTGGAGGAAAATGAATTTCGAGGCTTGTACCAAGATAAAGTCCGAAGCTTGAATGAAGATAAAGTTCGAAGCTTGTATTAACCTACGTAACCAAGCTAGGACGAAGCTTATTCTCTAAGCTGGGATTGATGTTGAATTCCCCTGTTCTGCACAGATTGACCGAGGCTTGAACATACAGCTTTGGCGAAGCTTAGTCAAGCCTCGTCCAAGCTTTGATCAAGCCTATCGCATGGTCAATTCCCAACTGAGCTTCAATAATTATCAATAAAGCTCTCTGTGACGTCCTTCGGTTACCATACCAGGATACAAAAAGCCCACAATGTGGGGGTTGAAACCGGTTGAGATGCTCTCGTGGAGAAGCGTGGTATTACAGCCCTGGAATCGCACTGTAATGCCGCGTTATTGCTCGCATTAAACAATAATAAGGTACAATCTTGACGTCTGTACAGCGGGCGGTTGGAACAATGTATTTCAATTGGTTCGCGGGGGCGTGTGGGTGTCGGCTGCCCATTGTTTTGACCGGCCTTTCATTTCATCAGGGAGATGGATATCGAAATGAATTTCGAAAGTTGCAGAGCAATTTTTTATTCGGCTCCAAAATTGATAGCCTTTATGATAAAATCCGTGTCAATCATTTAGTGTAATCACAGTGAGTACAAATATATTAATTTAACCCTTCAATGATCGCGGGTGTCCACCCGAGGGTATTGGTCGCATGGTGAGCACTGCGCCGCCCACGCCATTTTTTCAATTTTCAGGTATGGGTAATCGCTCCAAAATTCGCAGTGCTATCGGATAAACGCTGGACCAAATTGGCGAAAAATTCAGCTTCCCATGGGTCGCTGACAACTTGGACAGCTTTCTTCTGGGCCATGCAGACTGGAGAATGGTCTGTGTACTCGCGTGACGTTGGTCGTCGAACTAGACCACCCGCTGGCTGAGATCAGCGCGACCGAGTGAACCCCATGACCATTAAGATCCAAGATAGGTTACGCAGACAATGGTTTTGCGATTGGAAGACGAGGCGTGTGCCACCTACCTCCGGCGTGTGCTCTCTCCCACCCCTTTGTTCTCCTTCCTCCGGTGCCTTTTTTTCCAGCCAGCATCAACTGCATTAGAATATAAAGAAAGCGTAATAACCGAGAGCGAGAATCCTCGGGAATTACTAGGCGCTATGCCATTCAAGCTTTCTACGGGCCCATTGTAACAACTTTTGGTTTTCTAACTGAAGGCACAATGAGCAAGGCAGACTGGAGGAAATCCTCCCAACCGCCACACAGCTCGTTCTTTTTGTTCTCCGTTACACTTTTCTCAACGGTTGCTTCTGGGAGATGGTTGCAGTTCAGGGTCTGAAATAAAAGTAGTTTTCAGTGGTACCATGTAGTTGTGGAGTAGCACTTTTCACTTATGTCGAAATTAGAAATCGGTTTTTAAAGTGAAACTTCTATCGGCGCCTTTGGGTGCGAGTCGAATACACGCGAGTCCCTATGTTACGAAAACCGACACCGTTGGGGAGGGGGAAGCGCCATATATGGAGTGCGTACGTACTTTACTCGCTAGAATGTAGAGACGGTATGCGAGGTACGGGGAGGGGAGCACGAGAGAGAGAAGAATAGAGCATTTACGCACATCTAGACCCATTTACAACGTGTTGCATGGGAACGTCGGTAATGACGCGTTCGTCATAATTTAACGCAGGGCGTAAGATGGCGTTATGCGCATTTTCTATCCACGGTAAAGAGCCAGCTGTTTTCCAGTCTGGTGTGTTAATGTATACGTTATATATGTGCCAAGCGTTATTTTCTATATCATAATTTATGTCCGGAATAATTTGGTGTGTGTGTTACTCAAAAGTTTTAGTTTCTTACTTCAGTTATCACAAGCCGATAATTTCATTTGTAGAAAATCGTGAGATGGAAACAGAATGAAAAATCTTTTGTATATTGATATAATTGGATTGTTTTAAATCATAACCTCCGATTTACACTGATATTAGAGCCACTGATCCTATAGGTCTCAGCGGTAGAAAAAAATATTTACAAAATATCATAATATCTCTATAAATTCGGCCTCTACGAAGTTTGACTTCAGCCGCGTAGCTCTCTGCGCCAATGTTTTTTTTTTGTTACTTATCCTTATATATCTATATCTATCGTCTTTTAAGTTTAACGAATTGCCGCAATTTTTTCTGGGTCTCTGCATCGGTTTTGCAGGCCACCACTTTCCAGGTTGGTATCACTCATTATAGGTAATGTCAGTTGATAAGAGCAGCCATGCAATTATCCTTTTCGTGCCGGTGTCCAGTCGTTATTGGATGGCCTGTGGAAGTATACACTTGCTATAAAATGTATGCTCTGATTGTGAAGATTCTAGCAATAGTAGTTATCTCGCTGAGTTACGGATTTGTTGAGTGCGTGTTTTGTCGACCCATGTGCCAAAGAGTTTGGAGTGAGGGTTGCCTTTCTATGTGTGGCGACGGTGAGTTTTCATATTGTTATTATTGTTTTTTGATCGTTAGGCAGGTCAGTACAGATTTGGAAATTTGTAGGGAATGCGGATTTCGTTTGAGGATTCCAATCTATCCTGAAAATGTTTTCATCGGAAGGAGATGTGGAGGAGAAAGGTTTTATGGAAAGGAAGTCATAGAGGAGATTTTTTTCGTTGACTCCCCGGAAGTCGAATTTGTCCATCTGACATCACCGGTGGCGCAGTACTGGGTCCCGCTATGTTATGACAATTGTACATTGAGAAATTTTAGTGCAAAACATTGAGTAAGCATTTTCATTTTGAGAGAACCTTGAAGCTTTCTTGAACGACGGAAGCCGGATGTTATTCCTTTTTATTTTCTTTCGCAATTTTTCGATATTTGGTGGTTTTCTGGAAACGGTGGGAATCTCGAAAATTTTGGAAATTTTGGATATTTCGGAAATTCTCGAAATTTTGGAAAATTTCAAAATTTTGGAAATTCTGGACATTTTCAGAATTTTGAAAATTTTGGAAATTTTGGGAAGTTTGAAAATTTTAGGAATTTTGGAAATGTTGCAAATTTTGGGAATTCTGGGAATTTCGAAAATTTTGGAACTTTTGGAAATGTTGGGAATGTCGAGAATTTTTGAAATTTTTGAAATTTTTAAAATATTCCACATTTTTGAAATCTTTGAAATTTTAGACTTTCATGAAGAGAAACCTGGTAGACCATCGGTTTTTTTTCCTTTGAATATGATCCTTTGAGGCGTCAGAGATATGAGTTTTCGTTTGATCTCACATGCTCGTAATTTGAATATCACATTCGTATAAGGATATCAGCATAAACCAGATTCCAGTAAATGCGAATAAATTCACCGAATGCATTGGATTACGCAGATTTACCCATGCTACTACATTCCCATAATCCTATTATACTCCATCAATAATTTGCTGTAATCTACCCCCGAACATTTATTATTAGATGATTAAACTGGATCAAAAATTGAAATTCGGGGGAAATCATTCAGAAATAATTCCAAAATTATCCCAATGCCCTAATTCTCAGAGTCCCGAAAAAGTCAATATTTCCGGAATTGCAAAAATTCGAAAAAAAAAAATTTCGAAAATTTTCCCTATAGGCAATTTTTCAAAATGTACAAAAACATAAAAACGCTCCAAACCTTGAACCCCAAATTTATGCAAAAATCCTGCAAATTTTGGAATTTTGAAAAGACCGCGAAATTCAAAATTTTGAAAAAAATGCCAAGAACGCACTTAGGAAAATCCTTCAACTCTATCTCCATTTTTTCATACTTGCAAGGCCAATCAGCGCCGCTCCAAAGCCATAAATAATTCCGATTTCCCAATATAATTAATTACAATCGTCAATTACTGGTACATGACCCCTGGGAACAACAACTCGTGATTTCCACGATATTTTCTTCGTCATAATGCAATTAAAATACCGATGAATTGGAACGGCCGTTGAAACGAGCATTCATCAAATCTCAATCCAGACATTAATTACCATTGGAATTTTTTTTCACAAACGTCCCAATATGCGGCGACGCGTAATGCGCATGCGTTAAAGCGCTACACAAGAGGTGCATTTCACGCGTTGATTGATGGTGAGTTTCAACATTGTGGTGACAAATATTGATTATATTACAAACGCAATCAGTTAACGTTGTTCCCTAATTATGAGGAATGGTAACGCAGCTGTAAATCAAAGTAAATGGGGAAAATTCGTGTAACCAATTGGGACCAGATAAATAACTTCCGGATCTGCAATTTCTACCTACCCCCACTTTTCCCCAGGAATTTCAGTTGATCTCAAGTTGAATTTTGACGTCAGTTACCGCCTCACCGAGTGGTTGTATCCCAGATGGCAATTGACCATGCGATAAAGCTTGATCAAAGCTTGGACGAGACTTGACTGAGCTTCGCCAAATCTGTGTTTTGAAGCCTCGGTCAATCTGTGCAGAACATGCGAATGTAACACCAATCCCAGCTTAGAGAATAAGCTTCGTCCTAGCTTGGTTACGTAGGTTAATACAAGCTTCGAACTTTATCTTCATTCAAGCTTCGAACTTTATCTTGGTACAAGCCTCGAAATTCATTTTCGTCCAAGTTCCAAAGTTTCTCGTGGTCGAAGCATCGAAATTAATCTTGGTCCAAGCTACAAAATTTATCTTGGTTCAAACTTCGAAGATAGGAACATTGAGGTTGGACCAAGCTTAGTTGAACATTCGTTTTCAAGCTTGGGTTTAGGTGGTGCAGCAATCCTGGATTTATATATGTATCCAATATTAAGCAGAGTTTCGCTGAAGCCGGTAAATCGAAACTAGGAAAAATATGCTTCAATTCAGCTTAGTTCAACCTGGGTTCAGAAGCTTGGGTTTAGATGGTATGAGCAATCCAGGATTCATGCTTGTTAAAGCTAAGATTCAAAGCTAACAAAGCTGAGCTCGGACCAAGCTTAGCACAACATGGTTTCTCAAGCTTGGGTTTGGATGATTCTCGGAAGCTTGGATGTATGTATGTATCCAATATTGGACGTAGATTGGATTCTGCCTGTGGACCAACGCTAGGGAGGCTAAGATTGAGCCAAGCTTGGCGCAAGCTGGGCCAACAAAGCTGGGATATCTTTGATATAACTAAGCTTGGTTTGATCTTGACTTATACATGGCATGAAGCTATGTCGAAGCTATCTAGTCCAAGCTTCGGCATCGAAGGTCCGACCAAGATTGATCTCATCGTTCAGGCTTCGAATTCTCCACCCAAAACAAAAGAAATGATAACTATAAAAATTTTCAAAGATTTCAAACCTGTGGAAGGTATCAAAAATTCCAATTATCCGAATTTCCAAAATGGAGTTAGTGAATACTGTGATTGATGATGGGTTTCCACGTTGTGGTGACAAATATTGGTTATCCGATAAACTCGATCTGCACGAGCTAATATCGTTAATGTCGGTTTGGGTCTAGTAATTAGAAGTGATGATAATGCGAGTGTCAGTGTTGTGCTGTCAAATTCTATTACATTCCGGAGAAGTGATTAATGTCTTCGAGTAGGAAGGTGCTCCACTAATTAATGAACGATCGAACCCAGTAAATTCGAGATTGAAAAACAAACCGGCAACGTAAAATTGGAAATTTCTATTAAAATTCCGAATGTCCTAACATTGAGATCTTCAAAAGCTTCGAAGTAAATAATTGAAATTTATTGATATGCGGGACTAATATTGCTCTGAGTAATTATCAAGCTAATTAAATTTTAAAGTATGAGGAAGTCACAGGATAAGAAAATCCGTTCAACCAGGAAACACTTCGGTTCAGTTGGTACATACGGGATAACAGAGACGACGTCCGCAGAACATGCAAGTTGGTCATATTAGAAGATCGTGTACTTAGAACGTCCGGAGGGCATTTCCTCAGACCGGATTGTAATGACATATGCCCAGGACGTCCGGAGGACATGTCCTTAGGTCATATTCTAAGGACTTGTGTCCCGGACGTCCGGAGGACATGTCCTTAGAAAATATTCCAATGATACGTACTCAGGACGTCCGGAGGACATGTCCGTAGGCCATTTTGTATGGACTTGTGCCCCGGACGTCCGGAGGACATGTCCTTAGGAGATATTCGAATGATACGTACTCAGGACGTCCGGAGGACATGTCCTTAAGCAATTTTGTAAAAAGTTGTGCAGAGGACGTCCCGAGGACATGTCCTTCAACCATATTCGACGTGTATTTAGGACGTCCGGAGGACACGCCCTTTGAACTTGTTCCCAGGTCACCGTGACCGGGTTGATGGACGTTGCCTAACATATTCTATGCTTCCATTTCCTAGTACTCGATATAAGTTATAGTACGCACGGTTCTGGAGTTGATTGACCCTTGGAAATAAAAATATACACGACGAAACGAAGCGGCAGGACAATTGCGAAAATACGTCTGCCATTGAATGCAAACGATCAATGCTCATAACCCCATGAACTCAAACAAATGCTGAGCTTGAATCTCAGCATTGTGCGCCCCCGAAAGTCAATATTGAATCAACCAAACCACCGAGCCCTTTTGGCCCTTTGTAGATTGTAACTCGACTAAACGTCGGAAAATTTCCGCGAAAATGATCTGCGGTGGGCACAGCCAACTCAATTTCCCATTGAAATCCATCGCAAGCAGTTAACGTTTGATCTACATCCGTGACCATTGGTATGCGTCTGGAACAAGTGGAGTCTATTGATAATTAAATTTGAAACCGTTAATTCGACCTCATTCAAGCGGTGTCGCTGCGATAGGATTTAGTGACTGCAGAGGGTGGTGAAAAATTTATCTGAAATTTCGGTGTCAAATTTTTATTGAAATTTTACAAACTTGATTTTACGGAATTAAAAATGTCGCAACCCGGTTTGGAGATAAAATATTCATGGATCAGGGATGAAATATTCATGTGTCGCTTATTCGGGGATAAAACATCCCAGATTGCACAGATCAGTTCACAAGTTCCGAAAAATTGCACAATACCTTTGGCAAATCTGGCACTTAGACCCAGGTGGGAATTGCCCATGCGATTAAGCTTGATCAAAGCTTGCACAAGGCTTGACTAAGCTTCGCCAAATCTGTGTTTTGAAGCCTCGGTCAATCAGTGCAGAACATGCGAATGTAACACCAATCCCAGCTTAGAGAATAAGCCTCGTCCTAGCTTGGTTACGTAGGTTAATACAAGCTTCGAACTTTATCTTCATTCAAGCTTCGGACTTTATCTTGGTACAAGCCTCGAAATTCATTTTCGTCCAAGTTCCAAAGTTTCTCGTGGTCGAAGCATCGAAATTAATCTTGGTCCAAGCTACAAAATTTATCTTGGTTCAAACTTCGAAGATAGGAACATTGAGGTTGGACCAAGCTTAGTTGAACATTCGTTTCCAAGCTTGGGTTTAGGTGGCGCAGCAATCCTGGATTTATATATGAATCCAATATTAAGCAGAGTTTCGCTGAAGCCGGTAAATCGAAACTAGGAAAAATATGCTTCAATCCAGCTTAGTTCAACCTTAGTTCAGAAGCTTGGGTTTAGATGGTATGAGCAATCCGGGATTCATGCTTGTTAAAGCTAAGATTCAAAGCTAACAAAGCTGAGCTCGGACCAAGCTTAGCACAACATGGTTTCTGAAGCTTGGGTTTGGATGATTCTAGTAAGCTTGAATGTATGTATGTATCCAATATTGGACGTGGATTGGATTCTGCCTGTGGACCAACGCTAGGGAGGCTAAGATTGAGCCAAGCTTGGCACAAGGTGGGCCAACAATGCTTGGATGTCTTTGATATAACTAAGCTTGGTTTGATCTAGGCTTGTACATGGGATGAAGCTATGTCGAAGCTATCAAGTCCAAGCTTCGGCATCGAAGGTTGGACCAAGATTGATCTCACCGTTCAAGCTTCGACTTCCCCATCTGGGGAACACTGATTTAACAGTAACACCTTTTCTGAATTTTCTAGGCAAGATTCTCGTAAATACATGAAAAATTGTCCTCTACCTGGTGAACTAACGAGCGCAAAAGACCGTATTTCATTACTCCTTAATTTTACTTATTCATTCAGGGCATTCATCCTCAACTCTTCATCTCGAATGCAGAAAGAAATAGAGAGATAGAGGAAAGAAAAAATTCGTAAAAATTGAAGTACGGAGTGAAAGTCAATGAGCTCGTTAAACCTTTTATCCTCTGATTTACATTTACCTTTCTGGGGACTACGCGGCGAGTGGGGTTGTCTACTTGGATCAAAGGCTATAAAAATGAGAAATGAAAAAAAAAAATTGGCAATTAAAAATCTTCAATAAGCATCTTGTAAATTGGAAAATATATGGGAAAAATTAATGAAAACTTGGAAGCAGGGAAGTTAAGGAGCGACTTTTTTTGCTGCATCAATTCTGTATTTTTTTTTTGCATTCATCAGTTCATTCACTTTTTCAAATTGACTCCTCATTTTTTTATCTATTTATTCCATATCAAGTGTTATGATTTTTTTTCAAAAGAAAAAATTTGGAAAAAAGCTCCTTCCAAAAAATTCATCGACTCGGCAAATTTTTTTTTTTTATACAAATCCCAGAAAAAATATAAAATTACAGGAAGTGAGCAGGAGAACCCCATAACCCTCTTGATGAATCCTGTAATATTGCGGTTTCACAATAATAATCCAACTAGTTCAACCTCCCTTAATGATCTCCCTTTGCCCACAATGACAATTATCCCTCAGCTTATTCCCTTGTAAACTCACCAGCTAATTGCCATTGCATGACTAAGAATCTTCAATCATAAGTATAAAGCACCGTAAAGTTAATTCTCTACGTTTATTTCTATTTCCAAGAAGAGAACCAGTTTCTCAAGCCCGAAGTGAGAGGTGTATAGAGCGCGCGCCGCGCGTGCCACTCGCGTGTGTCACGTTGTCTCTTTCTTTCACTTATAGAAACTCTAGACAGTGGAATCTCCCATACACACCCAGAATGAGATTTTTCACTCTGGCAAGTCATGAATTATACGATATACCAAGAATCTCAGATGAAGAAAATGTTACGTGGAAAATTACATCTCTTCTATATAATTTACATATTTCAACATAGCAAAAGAAAATGTAGGGAAAAATAGTAATGGCCAGAAGTCATATTCAATAATTCCGGGAAAGGAGGGAGATCCTTTGGAATTGCATAAAAAAACTGGCGCTATATGGGATGAACCATTAACTTCCCGAAGCGTGTGTACCTTCCGCGACCTTCGATGCCGAAGCTTGGACATGATAGCTTCGA
This sequence comes from Asobara japonica, assembly GCA_026005395.1. Taxonomy (NCBI): domain Eukaryota; kingdom Metazoa; phylum Arthropoda; class Insecta; order Hymenoptera; family Braconidae; genus Asobara; species Asobara japonica. Next base: position 3,874,972 of record BQMI01000298.1, on the reverse strand, counting down.
CATAGCTTCATCCCATGTATAAGCCTAGATGAACCCAAGCTTAGTTATATCAAAGATATCCAAGCCTTGTTGGACCAGCTTGCGCCAAGGTTGGCCCAATCTTGGCGTCCCTAGCGTTGGTCCACAGGCAGAATCCAATCTACGTCCAATATTGGATACATACATCCAAGCTTACTAGAATCATCCAAACCCAAGCTTGAGAAACCATGTTGTGCTAAGCTTGGTCCAAGCTCAGCTTTGTTAGCTTTGAATCTTAGCTTTAACAAGCATGAATCCCGGATTGCTCATACCATCTAAACCCAAGCTTCTGAACTAAGGTTGAACTAAGCTGGATTGAAGCATATTTTTCCTAGTTTCGATTTACCGACTTCAGCGAAACTCTGCTTAATATTGGATTCATATATACATCCAGGATTGCTGCACCACCTAAACCCAAGCTTGGAAACGAATGTTCAACTAAGCTTGGTCCAACCTCAATGTTCCTATCTTCGAAGTTTGATCCAAGATCAATTTTGTAGCTTGGACCAAGATTAATTTCGATGCTACGACCAAGAGAAACTTTGGAACTTGGACGAAAATGAATTTCGAGGCTTGTACCAAGATAAAGTCCGAAGCTTGAATGAAGATAAAGTTCGAAGCGTGTATTAACCTACGTAACCAAGCTATGACGAAGCTTATTCTCTAAGCTGGGGTTGGTATTACATTCGCATGTTCTGCACAGATTGACCGAGGCTTCAAAACACAGATTTGGCGAAGCTTAGTCAAGCCTCGTGCAAGCTTCATTGCATGGTCAATTCCCACCTGGGGTAGGCAGTATAGGGCTATACTTGAGCTATACATAGAACTATTTTCCAACGAAGATAGGACGTATCCATTCTTTGCATTCATTGATTTGCAAATGGGGCATTCTGGTTTATCCATCCCCATAATTTTTAATTTCTTCCCTGGACCGCACTTCCTTGACTGCAATAATCCTCCGTCTGCCTATCACATCCGGTCATTTCCGATAGGCTCTGCATAATCCAGGGATGCTCGTTATTATTCCGCAAAGCTCGAGAACCGATAGGCACTAGGTATATACCGTGGGAAGCCTCCGCACGAACGGAAAAATAGAAATACCTCTGCGATACCTCGCCCCCTACCCTTACATAATTTCTGGAGTATTTAGCGTTCCAGAAAGGAATGAGGATCCAGGGATGACTGAAAATATGCGTCCCTTCCTTTGGCAAAGTGTATTTGAGCAATGTAAAATTGTTTTTTTCAACCGTTTCTGAGTGCTTATTTGCAACACTAACGACGTCAAATTGGGCTTAAGATGTCCGGGATGGTCTCAATAGTATGGCTGCATACATATTTCGAGATCGACAAAGTGGGCCCTTTTCATGTCGACGTCCACATTTGGTCTTCTCCACGCAATTTCTTGCATTGGCTACTCAAAGTTGGATACTGTGAGATCTTTACAATATTAGCCGATTTTTTTTGAGGCGGTCTTTGACTTAGGATGCCTCTGCAATGTTAAACTCATCCTTAACACCTGGCAGCCTCCATGACCTTCGAATTTTGCAAAAGAAAAAAAAAATCCCAAAAAAATCAGATGACAGGTATTCATGAATATCGCAATAAGTGGTTACAGAGTCTTCGATTTAATCAACACATACGATATTGGGAGCATGAAGGGCGCTGAGAGCACAGTGGGATCTCTCACAAGTGCAGCAACTAGTGATCAATACCTTCACAGTTTCAAGCAACCATCGAAAATCTGCGTATAATAGCGTTAAAATCCAAGACATGGCAACGTTGTGTATGTAAAGTACTTGCATACAAAATCATGCAATGCCAGGGACGCTTGCCCCTCATACGATAATTGTGAGAACGTTAGCAGTTGCGTTGGCGCAAGCAAATCACCACGATCAAACGATTCGACACAGACTTATTTATAGGGCTTCGTGAGGGCAAAAAAGAAAAATGATGGAGAATACTTGGTGTGGCAGAAGCACAAGGCGGCTGCTTGCCTGCGCCTCTATCATCTGAGATTAGCCACGGCGATTGCAGTGATTCATTTTCTATCATTTGAGTCTCTCGTGCAGACGATTATCGGATAATTTTCAGAATATCCAGATACAACGAAAAAGTTGTTGAAACATTGTTGCATTGCGAGCTTGGCGTCTTGGATGGTTTATAAATATAAGTGTGCCACCCCCGTCCCGCCGCCGCTCCTTCCGGCAAACAGGTGGGAATTGACCATGCAATGAAGCTTGATCCGAGCTTGGACGAGGCTTCACTAACCTTCGCCAAATCTGTGTTTTGAAGCCTCGGTCAATCTGTGCAGAACATGCGAGTGTAACACCAATCCTAGCTTAGAGAATAAGCTTCGTCCTAGCTTGGTTACGTAGGTTAATACAAGCTTCGAACTTTATCTTCATTCAAGCTTCGGACATTATCTTACTTGACCAAGACCCTACCGCCGATCTCTCCTGCAACACATAATGACCCTTTTGGATTATCCTAAAATTCCACTTTACAGATGTTTTAACGTTCATTCTTGATGTCTCTAAAGGGGAATAACATTACCCGGATAATGGCAGAAGTTTAAGACCCAATGGGTGTCTCTCCAGTTGAAACCTCGACTGTCGTTCCACGATAATGCGACGAGTTTTCACACTCGTGACTTAAGTGTTTAATAAATAATGCGAGTATTGCCACGAGTACGACTGCTCCTTGTGCAGCATCTCCGTTCATCTCAGAGATGAATATTTGAATATTCATGGTGTCTCGATCGGGCCCGAAGCCCACCGCCGCTTTCTTCCGTTTGTTTTTTTTCCTTCTTTTTTCATTTAATAACGGCATTACTGCCATGCGAAAAGCCGCTGGCACTGTTCTCCTGCCTTCTGTCAATTTTTATTTCGACAATATTCTTTTATCATTCGAGATTGCCTGGAAGATCCACGTGGCTTTCAACTCGGCTTTGGACATTTAATCGGCTCATTTATAGGAGTTGAGAAGTCGTAAAATGAAACAGAGGGAATTACTTGCATTGCAAGTGGCAAAAAATATGGGGGAAATTAATTGGAGTTGTAGGAATAGGTGATCAGGTCGTTGTTTATGGGGCGTCATTGCTGAAGGACATTCTCACTTATCTATGATGATGTAGACCTGTTTTTTATTGACATAAATTTTGCTTAATTTTTTTATTTTGGTTTAACCTTTTGAGTGTCTCGTTTATGCACTCTTTATTTAGGGAAGTCTACGCCCGCCCACCCATTCACCACCCATTCACCCACCCACCCACCCATTCACCCACCCACCCACCCATTCACCCACCCATTCACCCACCCACCCACCCATTCACCCACCCACCCACCCATTCACCCACCCACCCACCCATTCACCCACCCATTCACCCACCCACCCACCCATTCACCCACCCATTCACCCACCCACCCACTCACCCACCCACACACACACACCCACATATACACACACACCCGCACACACACACACACACACACATACACACACAGCGTCAGGATGATGGTCAAGAGTGAATTCAATTAAACTCGATTAGCACATCCTTGAAGAATCCCATGTGTCATGGGCGTAAAAGTCTTTTTTAAATAAGAATACAAAATCCCTACTTTTCAAGATAATTAAACGTTCAGACTAGACACGGCACTTTTCGATATCTTTCGCCAAAAATCAACAAACGATTGAGAATAGCCACATACCAAAGTGTGCACTTCTAATGTCTATAATAACAGTCTTCCGAAAATATCCCAGCCCCCTTACCTAATTATCAAAGTTGAGAATCTTGACTTCTCACGTTGAAGGCACGAATCAACGCCTCTGGTTTTAGCACACACAATGATTTTATCAGATCATTGAGTGGGTGATTGCCTTTTTTTTTCACTCTCAGTTGAGTGTTATTTCGTCTTGAAAATTAAACCAACCGACAGGTGAGAAATACCAAGTGGGCGCTCCTTTCTCTGTATCCACAGTGTCCTAATAACTGGGTTTGGGCCGATGCGATCGCGATATAACTCGCTGGATGGTCCACAGTGATATCCAATGGGCTTTAATTACAGGCTCTAGGATTCAGACGCTGTCCAATTATTTGAACTTGCTGATTGCATGTCACGAGATGCTCTTGATGCAGCACCAGGAAGCGCAATCCTGGGGTAGTTGAGAATCTTTAGCCAATCAGCAATGTGTGCTAAGGGGTGGACGTCTTCTTGGGAGGTTTATTTTTTTCAGAATTTTCAGATTTCTAATGCTTCTTTAAATTTCCAAATTTCTTGCAAGTGAAACAGATCCTCGCCCACCCACCCACTCACACCCACGGTCACTCTCTGACCCACCCACTCAGCCTCTCTCACCCTTTCTCGCCCTCCCTCACGCAGCCACCCACCCACCCTCACCCACCCGCCACCCGCCCGACGCCCTTCACCCGCCCACCCACTAAGGATAGTGAATCTAACCATCAACCGGAGAAAACGTAAAACTTGATATTGCACCCGCATACGTAAAACAATTTTGCTAGCCATCCGTTAGATAATAGTTGACCAACTTGTGCAATGCCAACCGGAATCAGCGTTGCCAACCCGTGAAGCTCGGTTCATGGTATGGGGAGGGAGGAATAAGGGTATTTCGGGGGAAATAACGGTATGGACCGATAAAATAGGGCTCTTCAAAAAATTCAAATAATCTCTATTATTTTACATTAAATTTTTCAAATAACATCAAAAACAATATAGTGCGATTTATGGATCCTCAAAAATGGAAAAAATCAATTTTATAAAATGTAAGTTTGCCTCCCCATAAGGTTCCAATGTTAAATTTTGGCCAAAATCGAAATAAATTAATTTCAATTATTCGACCCAAAATCGACGTAAATATCTTCTCGGGGTTCCTATTGGATAGTATCAACGCACACGAGGCCAAAAATTCAATTTTAAAAAATTTAAGTTTGCCTCCCCATAAGACCCCAATGTTAAATTTGGCCAAAATCGAAAAAAATTAATTTGACTTTTTCGCCCCAAATTCGACGGGAATATCTTCTAGGGGTTCCTATTGGATAGTATCAACGCACACGAGGCCAAAAATTCAATTTTAAAAAATTTAAGTTTGCCTCCCCATAAGACCCCAATGTTAAATTTGGCCAAAATCGAAAAAAATTAATTTCAATTTTTCGACCCAAAATCGACGGAAATATCTTCTAGGAGTTTCTATTGGATAGTATCAACGCACACGAGGCCAAAAATTCAATTTAAAAAAAATTAAGTTTGCCTCCCCATAAGACCCCAATGTTAAATTTGTCCAAAATCGAAAAAAATTAATTTGACTTTTTCGCCCCAAATTCGACGGGAATATCTTCTAGGGGTTCCTATTGGATAGTATCAACGCACACGAGGCCAAAAATTCAATTTTAAAAAATTTAAGTTTGCCTCCCCATAAGACCCCAATGTTAAATTTGGCCAAAATCGAAAAAACTTAATTTGACTTTTTCGCCCCAAATTCGACGGGACTATTTTCTAGGGGTTCCTATTGGATAGTATCAACGCACACGAGGCCAAAAATTCAATTTTAAAAAAATTAAGTTTGCCTCCCCATAAGACCCCAATGTTAAATTTGGCCAAAATCGAAAAAAATTAATTTGACTTTTTCGCCCCAAATTCGACGGGAATATCTTCTAGGGGTTCCTATTGGATAGTATCAACGCACACGAGGCCAAAAATTCAATTTTAAAAAATTTAAGTTTGCCTCCCCATAAGACCCCAATGTTAAATTTGGCTAAAATCGAAAAAAAATTAATTTCACTTTTTGACCCAAAATCGACGGGAATATGACTATGGAATTTTTTTGAATAAAGTTATGTAAAAAAATATTTCTTCAAATACATTGCTCCCTCCTTTCCTGCAACAAAAAAAGTATACCATGATACCATGACCGTCATCATGGTATATGCTATGGGGCCTAGTTTCATGGTATAAATACCATGATAATGGTATGGTTGGCAACGCTGACCGGAATATTCCCTATCTGCGTAAGCTCACAACGTTCACCGCGCAATTTCGAAGCGGTGAGTGACTCACATCTGAGGACAATAACACATTCCCCTCCCCCTCCTCCTTCACCCATCCCTCCAGCCATTTTGCGCAGTGGTGAGGAGAACGTGTCATCAATCTCCACCTGGTGGACCATAAATTCCGGAGCACTTGCGCAGTGATGCAGTACCAACACTTACGCATCAGCAGAAAATGATTTGTGCGTTGGTCCAGCGATAAAAGTGAACCGCGGTGTGGGCTAAGGTGAAGCGGTAAACGCCTACCGTTTCACCTCACGTACTCCACAAAAAGTACCACCCTATTTTGTAATAGGTATGTGGTATGGTGCCTTCACACCTGACAATCAGGGGCCAGCTGAGAAGACAACACTCCTGTATCTTCAATCTGCCCACTCAACACCTTCTCTTATCGATCTTGCTCTCAAAGTCGTAATGACATGTTATGCCCTGTAGCTTGAGGCTGTATTGGTTTTAAAAAGCCCAGGTTTGCTTAGTAATTCGATACAAAAACTGCGATAAGCTGGGATTAGATCAGAGTTTCGGACTCGTCTGACACCCGCAGGGGGCGCTTGATCTGTCGGATTGTGAGCATAGGGTAGGTAGGGCGGGGGGGGGGGGGGGGGGGGGGGGGCGGGGTGGAAGGGGGTAGGGGGCGGTGAATTTTTCACTCCCAAAAATAGAAGTTCGCTTTCACTTTCCGAATTTTTCAATTATGGTAGAAATTTCAGCTCGATTAAATTGATTCTCATGCGTGACTAATTCCAAAATTATGAACATAGAATTTTTTTTCGCGGTAATTTCTAGTGCAAAATCGAATTGAAATTCCGTTGGTGAAGAAGTGAGATCGAGTTATGGGGCTGGCTCGGCTAATTCCCATCACGTCTTCGGGAGCTAATTTCTATCGGCGGCACGCCAAGGGCCCGACTCTACCTCTTTTTGTAGCTTCACCAAGTGTAGAATTAAATCCAATACCAAAATACAAGGCATATTTCGCATGGCCAACACAGTGTCGTTTCTAAAACCAACACGTAATTATCTCACCGCCCATTATTTGTGGTAATTCTTTCTGGGATGGGAAATCTGGTGCTCCAATGCAGAGCATCCAGGTATAAGCGATATTTACATGAGCAGGTGATATCGATTATCTTTTTCACCATATATTTTTTCACCATGGAGAAGATAATTCAATGTCATCATAAAATATTTTTGAGGCACTTCGTGTCGACCTTAAGTAAACAAGGTTTATATTGAGTGAGTATCATTACAATTTTTTAGGCCAGGATTTTGCATATTCAAAGATTTTCCAAAATTTATTTACAAGTTTAATTTGTAAGATTTTTTTACATTTTTTATTTCCCTTGAGGTCGCAGCAATTAATTGTGTGTGTGTGTATGTGTGTGTCTGTGTGTGTGACAAAAATCAATTTCGCACCCACCCACCTACCCTCCCTCATCCACCTACCCACCCACCTTTGCCCACCAAACCAACCCACTCACCCACCTTCATCCACCAAACCACCCATCCACCCACCTTTGCCCACCAAACCGACCCACCCACCCACCTTTATCCACCAACCCACCCACCCACCTACCTTCACCCATCCACCCACCTACCCACCTACCCTCACCCATCCATCTACCTACCCTCCCTCATCCACCTACCCACCCACCCACCCAACTACCCGCCCGCCCACCCGCCCACCTGCCCACCCGCCCACCTGCCCATCCGCCCACCTGTCCATCCACCCACCCGCCCACCTGCCCATCCACCCACCCGCCCGCCCACCTGCCCATCCACCCACCCGCCCGCCCACCTGCCCACCCACCCAACTACCCTCACCCAGTAAGCAAAGTTACTCATTCGACCCGCCGAGCATTACCCCGCCCCCCCCTCATTCATCCGTGATGTGATCTCTGTAAACTGACTATTGCCAACGAGTTACGTTATTCGCCCGCTGAAATTGCATGCACCGATAAAACACATGAACAAATGAACATGATTGATAACACTTGAAACTACCTCCGACCACCAGCTGACAATGTACACAACCTCGAAAAAATTGAAAAAAAAAAAATTGCATGGACCGTAACGGCAGGTGAGCCGAATGTTACACTGGCTAACTACCCCATGGGGATGTGATCGTACCCCGTCAAAAACAAATAACCCTGGCTGTGTTGATCCCCGGCGGGCAATCTGTCAAAAAAATGATTGGACCCCGGACTCATTCCAAAAGCACCAATCTGCCCTCATTTCACGAGGTATATTGGCCGTAGCGGCCCATCGCAAATATTTTCGAAAAAAAAAAACAAATCCTTGTCCCATCATCGGCAGTTCTGGACTAGGGTGATTACAGGGCACGTGAAATCCCCACATATTACGGTGTTGGTTTTCGAGCCTTTTGTGTTGAAAAAGACACGTGTAATTTCCCGCTTCTCTGTATCATCAGAATACCCATGCATGTTTAGGCTGACTATGGCCTCGAGTCTTCTGACCATCTCGTCACGAGATTTTTTTTCCGATTTTTTTAGGTGCCCCAGGGATGATGGTTAGACCCGAGTGCTGCATAGCAAACGATTTTTTTTCTTACCACCTCTCCCAAACACTTTGCTTTGCATAGGAATTCAGCGTGCCGGGCACACGCTGGTGGATGGTCAGGTGGTTTCGATGGTCCAGAGCTGTCTGGTAGTCTCAAAATCAATAGGGAGATGGATTCCACCCCTGCTAAGGAGTCCTAAGATGAGGACAATCTGAAAAAACCTGCAAAAATATGAAAAGTGCCAGACGGTATAATAAAAAAAAATGTTGCATGAAATTTTTTTTTTTGCCGCAAAATTAATCAAACCACTGCCACTCAGGCATTGCACAGAATTAACGTTTTTACCCAATTCCCGAATGAACGAAAAACATTTGCCAACGTTTTTTTACCGAAGGAAATCAGTCAGTGGTTACTTACTCATGATTTATCTGCCACCTGATGAAACTTCTGTGGCGGCACTTGGGAGTATGACAAAAGCCACAGCCCACCTCGTTTGCTTGAAAATTACCCTCGATATTTTTTATAATGGCAAGTGTGTTTTTTGAAACATGTGTTTCGCCTTGTTGTTTTTTTTTTGCTGAAGACCTCAATCAGGCCATTTTGCCGACTGCAGCTATCAGAACGAGCCGCTCGTTTGAGAACTGATGGGGGACACCTAATTCAACTTGTCCCGCTAATTCATTTTCGCCTGGAGATGACAAATAAACGGTCGACCCATCTTATACCCACCTAATGCTGATTCCAACCCCTAAACTAGGACCAAACATTGAATTAGCATTTTTTTGCGCTAATGATAGGTCGGCCATCATAAAAAAATTTATGTGCAGAGCTAAGTCAAAAGTGAAAGCCATAAAAGTCGATGGTGAAAATCGCCTAGGTAATTTTTTTTTCTCATTTTAGACGAAAATTTAATAAACTAGTGGGGTGGAAGTGTCTTCGCCCCCGTTAGGAGCGCGAATAAAACTTCCCGATTTGTAATTTCTGTTTCCCATTCCTAAATTTTCCGACACGTCAATTAAATGTTGAAAGACTGGTTTCAGAGAAAAAAATAGGAATCATGAAATTTTGAATACTGGAATACAACAGGTGTCGCTACCTGCGACTATGTCACGTGACGCACTGACCAATCACACTGCGCATCGCGCATTCAGACTCTCCTGTGCAAATGCGGGCAAACACGCATGCGCCGGCGGTAGTCGGACAACTTCGGATCTAGACCGAATATAAAAGTTTGAATAGTCATTAAAATTTCGCGCCACTGAAAATCAACCAATAACTAATAATTCACTACATGAAAGTGAGTCAAATTTTGATCGAAGCTAAGGTACGCCGAGAGACTCCAATTGCGACATTGATTAGCTTGATCACAACTTTCCTTCGTAAATAATGATTGATTAAAACTTTTGGCGATTTTCATGCTTCATGTTTAAAAAAAAACCGGAAACTAGGGCGTGAATTTCTTTCGAAAAAAATATCGAACCATTGGTTGAAATTCGGAGGAGAAAAATAATAATGATGAACCAGCGGCATCTTACCGCTTCCCACCACGCATATTCCACTGCTAGTTGTATTTGGTTAATATTTAGTGTGGCAATTGTCCATTTTTTGGTATTAGGTACATATTTGCTTGATAAAAGTGTACGTTTTTACCGCAGTGCAATAAAATTCCGGAACTCTCCTAGTCTCCACGTTTTTCCCTCTTTTTCTTTTCATCATTCTCTAACTAATGAGATGCGATTCGCTGAAGCATAAAAGATGCCGGTTGGCATATAACACCCGTAGGCCGAGTACTTTCTCACGATCGCACCGCAGACGAGCTGTTGCTTAAGACGCCTTCAAGCAAAACTAGACAGCCCGCAGAATCACGACCTGCCCATTGGTCCACCCTACCCCCCCTCCCACTATTATTTTTGTTTTCATTCATTGTTATAGAAGCAGAAATGAGCATTATTTCCGAGAAAACCGCAGGTGATTCAAGAGGTGGTAAAACACCTTTCAAAAAGCGTTTTATGGGTCATGAAACAAAGTATCCAATTCAAAAATTATAATTGTAGTTTATTTCAAGTCACACTGATTAGTTTTGATGTTTCATACGATCGATTTCTTTCAGTTTACAATTTCGGGAAATTATTGTCATGTACATGGACGCCCATCCATGGAAGCCCTTGCGTCGGGGTAGGTTCCCGCCCGGCCTTGCGGTCTCATTTTATGTATAGTAGACAAATACTCTATCCATTGCATCAGAGCCCCGACTATGTGTGTGTGTGTATGGCTGGGTTGAAGTGGGTGGGCAGTGGGTGGCTGGGCAGGTGGGGAGGCAAGTGGGTGGGTGGGGAGGTGAGTGGGTGGGCGGTGAGTGGGTGGGGGGGGGGGAGGTGAGTGGGTGGGGGGGGGGGAGGTGAGTGGGTGGGGGGGGAGGTGAGTTCGTGGGGTCGGGGGGTGAGTAGGTGGGTGGGTGGCTAGGTGATGGGTGAGCGGGTAGGTGAGTGGATGGGCGGGTGGGTAGGTGAGTGGATGGGTGGACGGGTGCGCGGGTGGGTATGCGGCTGTGTGTATCGCATACTATTAACTATAACTATGAGTCCTGGAAGTATAAAAAATCACAAAATATTTCAGGTATTCAAAATTCCTGAAATTTTTGAAACTCTAAAATTTCCCCGCGAATTTTGAAATATCCAAAAATTTTAATGTCTTTGAAATGTTTTGATTTCCTCATCCCCAAGACAATTTTTTTGGTTAAATCTTGGGTAAGGTGGTTTGTTTTGTAATTTGAAATGATGTTTCTGAATGATGGACGCTTTTTTTATTGAGTTTATATTAAATGGGCTCGCGGGAGTGATGGATGAGGGGTTTAGGTGTCAGAGTGGCTGCCTAATATGTGCTCTATAATTACGAGATGGGATTGATGTTAAGGCTCTTATGAACACGTGGACTCCGTTATCCCAGCTACAATATAAAATGAAGACTATTTTTAATGGTACGAAAATGCTGAACATTTGATTTTCAATCTATCAAGTTCTGAAAGAAAAATTTAGTTTATACAATTTCCGAAATTATTTTGAAAACTCACAGATTCACTAAAAGTTTTTATTTTTTTTTAAATGACTTTTTTTTCATTTTCATATTTTTAAAAATGTTGATTATCGTACAAAATTACTTCGAGTTCTTCGAAGTTTTTGGAATCCTCAAATTTCTGATAAGTCAAAGTTTTCTGATTTTTTTCTTTAATTTTGGTAATATAATTTTGAACTTATATATAGGACTAAAAAATTCCATTATCGCTAGCCAAGTGTCTCTGTCATGATCCAATGAAGTATGTTTGCCTACCTCACTTCCGTGTTGCTTTGAAAATTTCCGATAACCCTCCCCATCATTTCTCCCCCCCCCCCCCCCCCCGCCGCCAGAGAACCCGGCAAATCATTTCCTTACAGCACGGAACACAGAAAAATAAATTGGAATCAAATGCAATTGGCTACATTATAACCTTTCCATATCATGGCTCTCTCATCACTGTTATTTCTACCTCACTGCTTTCCTTTCATTTTAAAGAAGGCGATTGTATTGAATAGATCGTGATGGATATCATTGTAATGTACCAGACCACTCAATACCAAAATGGTAAATATCATTCGCATAAAGTCTCAAATAAATTACAAGGGATTGGATAAATTTTGTAAATTTAACCGTTAAATCTTCACTTGAAAATACTTTTGCAGCTGAGTAATCGGGAAATCTCACTTTACCCATCATTTATTCTCACACCCAATACTCGCTGAATACCTCGAGGATGTGAATTTGTTTGAGATACGGGACTTAACAATTTTCGCTAACCACAATGTACACGTGTGTGGTTTCAGCGATTCAACGATTTCGGGTGGTGCAAGGTGGACTTTCGTGTTTGGGTGTGAGATTCATCTGTGGGTTGGGCCCCGAGGCCAAAGTACCAACACAACCAGCCAATAAGCATTATGCACGGAGCCCAGTGTCTCGTGTGCCCATAAAGTGAGACGGCACGGCCGGGCGGGAACCTGACCCTACGCAGGGGGAGGGGGATGGGTGTCCAGTGCTCCCCCTGAACGAGTGCTAGGACAGCAGCTACCCTGGAGAAGCATTATAAAACATATCCAAGCTTTGTTGGCTCAGCTTGTGCCAAGCTTGGCTCAATCTTAGCGTCCCTAGTGTTGGTGCACAGGCAGACTCCAATCTACGTCCAATATTGGATACATACATACATCCAAGCTTACTAGAATCATCCAAACCCAAGCTTCAGAAATCATGTTGTGGTAAGCTTGGTCCGAGCTCAGCTTTGTTAGCTTTGAATCTTAGCTTTAACAAGCATGAATCCCGGATTGCTCATACCATCCAAACCCAAGCTTCTCAACTAAAGTTGAACTAAGCTGGATTGAATCCTATTTTTCCTAGTTTCGATGTACCGGCTTCAGCGAAACTCTGCTCAATATTGGATTCATATATAAATCCAGGATTGCTGCACCACCTAAACCCAAGCTTGGAAACGAATGTTCAACTAAGCTTGGTCCAACCTCAATGTTCCTATCTTCGAAGTTTGAACCAAGATAAATTTTGTAGCTTGGGCCTAGATTAATTCCGATGCTTCGACCACGAGAAACTTTGGAACTTGGACGAAAATGAATTTCGAGGCTTGTACCAAGATAAAGCCGGAAGCTTGAATGAAGATATAGTTCGATGCTTGTATTAACCTACGTAACCAAGCTAGGACGAAGCGTATTCTCTAAGCTGGGATTGGTGTTACATTCGCACGTTCTGCACAGATCGACCGAGGCTTCAAAACACAACTTTGGCGAAGCTTAGTCAAGCCCGTCCAAGCTTTGATCAAGCTTCATCGCATGGTCAATTCCCACCGGGGTAATGAGTGACCATCCTAGAGCTGATTGCCGAAGACAACACCAGAATCCGTCAAACTGAACGGTACGGTAATGGGATTATAAACTGCAGGAACTCAGATGAATCACATCCTATTTTCACTTCGTGAATTATATTTCTTCCTCAAGTGTTGGCCGATGTAGTTTTTCAAATCTCTGTCGCTGGTGAATGGGGTGAAGAGGCACTGGAGATGCTAGATGGTGATGACGCCCACGGGTTTAGTTAAGGGGTGGAACCATTACTTCACGTCAAGGCAGTCTGAGTCTTTTGGGTGAATGGGTGGGATGTAATCCATCATGGTGAGCGTCAGATGAAGCATTCCGAGAATTTTATCGACAATTTTTGTGAATTTGTTGATGGATCAGATAGTGAATTGAGATTATATTGAGTATGATCTATTAGTTACTCGCTGGATAACCGTGTAGAATAGGACATTGAAAAATTGAAAAAAATTGGATGAAGCAAAATTAAAATGAATGGGACATGCGTGTGACCCTGGAAGTTAATAAATTGTCACTTACCTCGCAATTATCTTCTCCAGAAGCTTCTAGGTTCATCTTGATGAATAGAAAAGTCATTTTCAATTACCTCAAGTATCCCATCAATTATTCCGCGCATGGTCCGCAATTACCTCGTTATCTTCATAATATTATCACATTAATCTGAATATACTCACCTGATATTGATGTTACCTGAGCTCTGAGTTTATCCACTAGTCCTCCACCTTTAAACACCTCCACCAAGCCCTCTTCATCGCAGCAGCTAATTCCACTTCGTTGTTGCAACATCCTGCAAACTTACAGCGAAAACCAGTCGTGCTAGCCGTTGTGCCATGTTTATTTATTTTCCGTTCAACGAGCTAAGATACGTTAGGACAAAATGTAAACTTTCGACTAGAGCGGCGACGGCGTGCGAAAATATTTTCACTACCGCCCCTACCCTCATCCAAGGACGGCCGATGTGCTTCTGTAAACTAACACCAGTATTATCGGTGGCCGAGGCACAACTCTCAAGCATAAAGCCTAAAACAAATCAAATAAGAAATCTCCAAAGGTGAAAAAACAAGGTAGTCGGTGGATAATTATTCAAATTCCGAAAGCGATTTTTTTAAAAATGTCTGCATGTGTGTGTGTGTTACTAGGTATGTATGCGGTCAAAAATTATGTCCACCAATTTTTTGTGATTTTGGCTTAAATTGGTGCAGTATATATATTGTTATTAACAATTCCGATTGCTTATTACGTTCCACTGCATACGCGATTAGAGTTAGCGAAAAATTTATATAAGCAAAGTTATTCGTCATATAGAAATACACATTTTATGTGGAATGATTTTTTTCCTAATTTGCATAATTAAGAAGGTATGGCCGTATCAACAATTTTTTTTTATCTTTAAGCCCTTGGATTTATTATGGATATGTGGGCTCGTGGACCATACGGTACAGCGCATTCGCATGATAAGACACAGGAAACCAGGGAAAACGTATGTCGGTGCAGGCGGCTACCCAGGTAAGAATTGACAATCGAGACCTCGAATGAGGGGCAGGCCGAACCTCGAGTTGACCCTGCCGGAGATTCTGAATGATAACATCGATTTAGACTCGTGACGCAAAACTGATTCGAGGCTTAGGAGGGAGATTCGAAAAATCAGCAAAAAAGTGACTTGTGGACCATACACTGCACCCCATTCGCATGATAAGACCCACGAGACCACAAGGAACCTATGCCCATGCAGGCTGCTACTCTATGAGTAACCTCCCGCTCATCAGACAATCCGAATCAATTTTCGCCCTGTCGGGGATTTGAACTAGGAACCGAAGCGGCAGCCCTAATAGTGTGGTATCAAGGTGCTGAGTTGGTATCATATCATACCAAAATTTGGACATTCCTTCCTAGGTTCGAATTTGATGGGTTTTTTCTATAAGGACAAGGTGCATTGGTCAATATTAGCTACCCTAATTCGACCTAAAATTTGTTTTATGAAAAGGGGTATCTTGGCCGCGGTATGGAGTGGTTATAATTTAAAAGACCTCTCACGAATTCGATCCCACAGTTGGTTGTACGTGAATAGTGTGGTATCAAGGTGCCGACAAGGCACTGATGGATGTTTCATAATTGTAGGCCTTGGGCAAACAGAGAGTGTGGCTCAAAGATGTTTTTTGGGGTGTATAAGAATATGAGATATGCATGAATATATCCTACCATCGGAACAAGGCATAAATCCATCCTCTTCAATATTGGTTTGGCTGAAGCCATGAAGATTAAATAAGAATGAGGAGCAGTCATAGAGAATGAGAGTGGATGAGTGAGACACCATTTAAAAAGGGTCAATTTTTGCTTCTTCCAATTATCCTCAGCGAAATATCTTGACGGTGAAAGAAACAAAGCCAGACGATGCGTGATAAATCTTCCACTTGGTGGAAGATAAAAAGCAAGTGAGAGCCTTCTAGACTGACCAAAATATGCAAGACGAGATGGATGGGTGGAGTAGGGCGTTGCCGAGCGACTTTCGTCTCTCGAGTTTGTTTCTCGTGTGGTGCTTTCAATATGTATTTACTTTTTGCTTTCACTCTCAACCATCTTCCTTCCATTTCGTTAATTTTTTTTACCCCCGCACACACCAGTGATTGAACGATTAGAAGGGGGCGGCCACTCGTCAGTCAGTTGGACAGCTTCGACGTATGCAGATGAATTTTTTTTTTGTTTATTGACTTGGTGCCCTTAAAAGAGCCACTCAAGATGAATATATTTGGTCTATGAGGTTTATCCAGAAAATCGATTTGCTTATATCGAACAATACTACCCCATTTCGCTTCAATGGTCCCAATGGGGTCAAACACTCCAAAAACAAATCTTCAACTATGCAAAAGTTTTTCAATTACATCACGAACAACAAGTGGAGCAGAAGGGAGCAAGTGGACTTTCAAGTGGTGAATTTTGTCGAATATTTCAATGAAATCAATTTTGCAACTTTTTTTTTACCTAGTTCTTTATTCCAGAATTCAAATCGACCTTACCTTTGCTGGGTGCAATGGGAGAGTGTATTGTGGTGGGTGGGCGCTTTTGCTTCTACAATCTAGAATTGAACCTAGTGGGATGGAAGTGTGTTTGCCCCCGTTGGGAGCACAAATAAAACTTCCTGATTTGTAATTTCTGTTTCCCATTCCTAGATTTTCCGACACGTCAATTAAATATTCAAAGACTAGTTTCAGAGAAAAAAAATAGGAATCATGAAATTTTGAATAGTGGAATACAACAGGTGTCGCTACCTGCGACTATGTCACGTGACGCACTGACCAATCACACTGCGCATCGCGCATTCAGACTCTCCTGTGCAAATGCGGGCAAACACGCATGCGCCGGCGGTAGTCGGACAACTTCGGATCTAGACCGAATATAAAAGTTTGAATAGTCATTAAAATTTCGCGCCACTCAAAATCAACCAATAACTAATAATTCACTACATGAAAGTGAGCCAAATTTTGATCGAAGCTGAGGTACGCCGAGCGACTCCAATTGCGACATTGATTAGCTTGATCACAACTTTCCTTCGTAAATAATGATTGATTAAAACTTTTGGCGATTTTCATGCTTCATGTTAAAAAAAAAAACCGGAAACTAGTGCATGAATTTCTTTCAAAATCTAATCAGGACTCAGTTGCGTGAAGACGCATCGATTAAAAAAAATTATCGAATCGGGTGATTCGTTTGCAAGAAATCGTTGTCCAAAAATTCTGGGCACCTACGTACGCGTCAACATACATACACACATATATACTGACATTTTGTTAAAAATGCCCTAGAACGATTAGAGACTTTGAAACGAGTAGATATGATGAAATTTCCACCTTCAATTTTCGGGGTGGTTAATAAGTAAATAGAGGAAGGTTTCGGTCAAGTTTCTGGACGGTTTGCTCTGGAAAATTTCTGCCCAAAGAACTAGTCTAGTAACCATCGGAAAGTTACAAATAACCCTGCATCATGGGATTATCTCGGCAACATACTTTTCCTCATTGACTATCCAGAAACTCTAACCTTCCATAAACATACACCACCTGTATTTGCACATGAGTTATTTCAAGGTCCAGCAGAAGATGCAGTGGGTCGTATCCAAGCTGTCCGTCCTAGGAAAACATTTCGTTTGTGGTAATAACTCTTTCCGGCTGACTTCAACTAATTTCATTCTTGTACGTACAAATGAAAGGGTTCACCGCTTTTACTGGATGTAGTTGTGGAGACTACTGTTTACTCAATTTAAATATTTATTATTCCCGAGTCCCGGATGTCCTTAAGAGTAGCCCCCAAAAGGATACGAAATACACAAAGCGGCAAGATTAAGACCATCCGAAGGAAGTGCTTCTGTTAATGCAAGTATCTTGGACGAAATCCTTTGAGAGATGTTTGCAGCTGACTGTTTAACCAGCAGTCATTATTCAAGGACCATTTTTCTGATTGATGTTTTCGGATTACAGCTGGCTTTTATCGTATGACAATAAAATAGGAGTCTAAATTTATGTATGTAATGGGAATATTTTTTTAGCAATAGGCAAGACTCTGCCGAGGGGTCATTCAAGTATTACGTAAGCATGGGTGGAGGGTGGGTGGGCGGTGGGTGGTGCGTGGTTGGGTGAGCGGGTGTGTGGTTAGGTGAGTGGGTGGGTGGGCGGGTGGTTAGGTGGCTGGTTGGGTTGGGGGGGTGGGTGGCTGGTTAGGGGGCTGAGTGGGTGGGTGGGTGGTTAGGTGGATGGGTGGTTAGGTGGATGGGTGGTTAGGTGGATGGGTGGTTAGGTGGATGGGTGGTTAGGTGGATGGGTGGTTAGGTGGATGGGTGGTTAGGTGGATGGGGGGTTAGGTGGATGGGTGGTTAGGTGGATGGGTGGTTAGGTGGATGAGTGGTTAGGTGGATGGGTGGTTAGGTGGCTGGTTGGGTGCGTAGTTGGGTGGGTGGGCGGCTGGGTGGGTGGGCGAGTCGGTGCGTCGGCGGATGGGTAGCTGGGTGGGTGGGTGGGTGGCTGGTTAGGTGGGCGGTAGGTGTTTGGGTGGGTCTAGAGGGTCATAAAAAATTGTTGGAAATTGCTGACAGTAAAAATGAAGCGGCTCAGAACATTCAGTACTCCCCCAAGAATCATCCAGAGATCTCCATCCCGGGAAACTAGAAACCCTCTCTATTTATTTACCCAATATTTGACTTACGCCAGATTGCACTGTGTGCGTGTGTCCTCTTCCCGTTAACCAAAATCCCATCCACTGTTTGACTGGACCTCCTCACTCACGTTGATTTAGGATTTACGGATTTTCTTCTTTCGCCGATCACGTGACCAAACATACTCAAGGCGATTGATTGATCTTCAAGGCACACATGACTGTCGATTTTTTTTTATAGATTTCCACCAGCTCCAAGTACTATTCTCAGGTATTTTTGTGGGGGAAATAGTTGTTTTTTCTCCCTCGGCCCAAGATCATTGCAAGACTATCATATTCACATTGTGAATTCCGCCCCAGTTGACCTGGGCCGTTTGTAACGTGAATCGAAGTGTAAGGACCCATCCGGTTATTCCAGCAAGAGCGTGTGTGCACAGTCGATATATGCAGAAGTGTCTTCAACTGACCATTACACCTGAATGGGCCTCCATGAATGAGGATGGTGAAAAGGCCAGCCAACAGCCCTTGATCTGCCCGACCCACTTCCGCCCCTGACCTTCAAAGAGAAAACCCATGCGTCTTTCCCATCAAAACACAACGGACAAACGGTAATGACGAATGTTTCTTTCAATTGGTTTGGCGAATATAAAAAAGGTAAAAAGTACAGGTTCCAGCCCAAGGATATTATGTAAATTTTCAACCGAGGGGATGCTCTCGTCAATGGTGAAAGTATTTCTTACCGCTATCTTCATTCGAAAAAAAATCACATACTTCAATTTGTGGAAGCCGTGCACTTATTTCCGGTCTTTTTCCCTCGAGTGACACTCGACGAATCAACCCTCAGAGATTGAGTGCTTGATAGAAATTCATACGAAGTCAACCGTGATTCTAAAGATGCTGCAAGGACCAATCTTCCGCCACTTTAGCTTCTATCAATTTAAACCCTGAGTGGTGGCGCTATGGTATCCAGGGTTATCCGAAATTTTCGATTTTTGAACCAAGACTTTGAGCATTGAACGTATATGTCAATTTTTTCCGTCAGAATTGAAAAAATTCGTGGGGCGGCGCCGCGCTCACCATGCGACTCACGCGGTCGGCTGGAGTGATGAAGCTACTGAAATGTCGAACAATAATTTTTCCTTTTGCAACAGTGCAAAACAAATTTGTCAAGGTTTCTATGACATCCTTAAACCACTCGCTGCCTCCTTAAATGGAGGTTCCACTGCTGGAGCAATCGATGAGTGTCAAAGCCAGGGATAATTGGCCCTCAGCATTCCAATAATCAGAACTTGTCCCTTTTTTTTTCCTCATACAGAATGCGACTTTCACTGTAGCCTTTGTGGATGGACTATCAGCCAGGTGGTGAGTAGGTTTTCTGGGCCTCTCGTGTTGTTACTTCATGCGCACAAATTGGTTTGCTCGGGCAAAAAGAGGGCGGCAGTTACTGGGAACGTGTGTCACGGGACGTTTCTTTATCCTATCACGATCAATCATCTGACCGGTATTTCTTGCTTCACGTTTCCACGAGTTTCAACCATTTTATACGAAACCTGGAGGTCCGAGTTGTCACTGGACCATTGAATTTAATCCTTCTATCGAAGCGTTTGCCCATGGGGAATTTTTAGAGCCTTTAGCCTTACCGAATGCTCGATGACGTCAAAGGAAAGGTCATTTTCTTTCTTGCGATGTTGAGACATTATGATGGCCTATCCTAGAAAGGACATGGCTGGGTGTGTGTGTGTGTGTGTTGGTATGCCTGGGTGGGTGGGTGTGCCTGAGTGGGTGGGTGGATGGGTGTGTCTGGGTGGGTGGGTGCGTGTGGGTGGGAGAGTGGGTGGGTAGGTGTGTCTGAGTGGGTGAGTGGGTCTGGGTGGGTGAGTGTGTCTGGGTGGGTGGCTGAGTGGGTAGGTGGGTTTGCCTGAGTAGATAAGTGGGTGGGTGGGTGCGTCTGGGTGGGTGAGTGGGTGGGTGGGTAAGTGGGTAGGTGGGTTTGTCTGGGTAGGTCAGTGGGTGGGCGGGTGCGTGAGTGGATAGGTGGGTTTGTCTGGGTAGGTAAGTGGGTCGGTGGGTGTTTCTTGGTGGATGGGTGTGGGTGGGTGGCTGGGTGTGGGTGGGTGGCTGGGTGTGGGTGGGTGGCTGGGTGTGGGTGTACAAAACCGTTAACAGAAAGCATAAACAATATTTTGAACATTAGTCTGAGTCTTCTTTTTATGGGATCACGTACAAGTGACATAACTGGTAACATAACTGAGTTCATAAAGGAAACATCAGAGCCCATTCATGTGTTTTTTTTCTCGGACCCCAGCACCTTTTTCCGTTCGTTTCTAAACCCATGGATTCATCCTTTTTAGCACCCCATGGGATTTAGGAAAAACTCTAACTTCGCTTGTCCACCCACTTCTGGAAATAAGAATAGAGGGCATTGTGGATTCTTGTTTATTCAAGGGCTGGTATACAGGGTGAATTGAAATGTGTTAGGCCTTTCGTAGGTCTCCAGGAAATATTGTTACGGGGGGGGGGGGGGGGGGAGGGGGATACTGGTCGTGTGGCTGGTGGAGGTGATGTTTGTTTAGGATCGAAACGAGGAGTCGCTCGGGTAAGAGTAATTCGCAGATCTTTGGCTTGGTAGAGCCCGAGTGGATTAGGATGTCTGAGGGATGAGGATTTGGACGAGGTCTTCGATAGTCGCTTGAGGTATTACCAGTACTTCATTCATCATTTGTTCAATATTTGTCGGCGCACTTGGAGGAAAATGTAATTTTCGAGGAATTGGTTTGTTTTTCGCCAGACATACGGAGAAAAACATAGCAACGTGCAACATAGATTAGGTTCAGTATCTTAGAGTTTTTTTTAATTTTGCAATTTGTAAAGTTATGAAAAATTTTCAAATTGCGGAACTTTTGAAAATTTTGAAAATTTTGGGAATTTTGGAAATTTTGGAAATTTTAAAAATTTTGAAAATTTTGGAAATTTTGGAAATTTTGGAAATTTTGAAAATTTTGGAAATTTTGGAAATTTTGGAAATTTTGGAAATTTTCGAAATTTTGGAAATTTTGGAAATTTTGGAAATTTTGGGAATTTTGGAAATTTTGGAAATTTTGGAAATTTTGGAAATTTTGGAAATTTTGGAAATTTTGGAAATTTTGGAAATTTTGGAAATTTTGGAAATTTTGGCAATTTTGGAAATTTTGGAAATTTTGGAAATTTTGGAAATTTTGGAAATTTTGGAAATTTTGAAAATTTTAGAAATTTTGGAAATTTTTGAATTTTTGGTAATTTTGGAAACTAGGAGTGACAAGTGATAATTCCAAAGAGGTGGGCGGAAGGGGGAGGGTGGGGGTGGGGGTGGAACTGCAATTTTACAGCTACATCCGAGGCATTACGTGGGAGTTGGAAAGCGGATAGCTCGTGTATCTAGACGATCGCGATGAAAAATCGCGGATCCGATAAGAAGTAACATGAAAGTTATCCGTTATTGTTCGACACGTTGTGGACACTTCAGCAAAAATCATAAAAGTAACGCGAGCCCAGAGATGCAAATTTGAATTGATGCCTGGAGACACGGAAGTGTGAACTTCGGCGGCAGAAATATTTCCATTAGCTTCAGAATGCAAGAAAAATCTGGAAAACGCATTGGAAAAAGCAACAAGTGCCGTTTAAACGGTTTTGGAAAAATGGTATGAGACCCTGATGTGAATTCGTGGCAGGAGATTGCTCCCAATGAATTGACTTATTTCGTAATTGGAAGCTCAACTGCTGGACAACAAACTCCGGTGGTACTTCCGTCCTCAAATGACGGAGGAACATTGAGGTTTAAATGGACGATTTATGGGTGGGTGGTTTTCAAGCGTAAAATGGTGTTAATTGATGGGATGCAGGGCCCACAGAAATCTACACTGATTTTTTTCCAAACGGACACTTTTGACTCGAATTTTGGTGAGTCATTGAGTGTGTAGGTGGGCTGAAAAAATTTCCCGGGAGTTTGTAAAAACCTTTTAAATAATTAAAATAATTTTTGGACCATCTCCAAGTGCATGCACTTCACAGGGCTCCCTTTTCCTTCCCCCATCCCAGCCGACAAATACGTCAATCTCATCCGGAAATTCCAATTCGTCCAAATCTTTCGCCCGAAACCAGCCCAGATCACCCCATCAATTTTCTCACACTGAACAAGACTGGGAAAATTTTATCACCTCTAATACAGCGATAATAATAATCATGATAATAATAATAATAATACGGGAACATGTCACTCATTTGATGGTTCGGTCACCCACTTTAGATGAGTCTTACAAGAAATTTCACGGTGATGAGAAAAGCAATTTTCAGAATGAGCGAATGCTGGCCACGTGCCAAGCCAAGTCCACACGTGTGAGTCACTCGAAACATCATGAAAGTTTCCAGTGGCTTTTCTGGAAAAGTAATGGACTTCTTGGGGGATGGAGCAGGGGTAAGGCCGAGATGTCCCGTGTCCCACTTCGGGCAGTGTGTGAGAATTTTTTTTTTTTTAATACACTCATGGAAAAATTCCTCACTCCAAAACTTTTGGAAAAATTGCAGCATGACAAATAACAAATTGAGTCAATCTTGCAATACACGTTGGTGAATTACTGCTTTCCAATGAACGACTCACCCGAAATTGAGTCAACATTTGTCCGCATTCAATCAGTGGGGACAATATTTTTTTAACAATTTGGGAAAATTGAGTGGTAGTCAAGTGGCGTAAACAATTTTTCGAAAATTGCAACGACTGAATTTCCTGCTTAAGTCTTGCATCATGCTTAATGCACGAGTGCTCCCTTTTTCCTAGAGATGTAGTAAAAAATCACGTGAATGAACCATTGAGAATTTTCTCAAGCGAGAGAAACGAGCGCTGCAACTTTGCTTGTTATTACCGAATTACGGATATCGAATGTCCTTTTTCGGTAAAATGCACGCACTGGGTGCTTCGGCATAATGCGATAGATTTTTTTTGAGGGAAATTTGGGAGTTTGCTGGTACAATGTAAAAGCGCTGTCTGGCTGGTCCGCCCACTTCCGGGGTGCCTCAATACGTCCTCGACTCGCTTAACTACCCTGCACGGGAAATACAGACATTCATTTTCCACGGCTCAAATTCTTCGGAATCCCATTTTTTTTCTTTTTGCCGGCAAAAAAATTCAGGTGGATAGCCGCCTTCAGATGCTGCGCGTCACAATATCTGGGAACATTTGTTGGTTTGAATAAAATTTTTAATTCTAATTAGTGTGGAAAGTTTGGAAAATTTGGAAAATTTGGGAATTTTGGGAAATTTGGAAAATTTGGAAAATTTGGAAAATTTGGAAAATTTGGAAAATTTGGAAAATTTGGAAAATTTGGAAAATTTGGAAAATTTGGAAAATTTGGAAAATTTGGAAAATTTGGGGAATTTGGAAAATTTGGAAAATCTCGAAGGATTAGCAAATTTGGGAAGTCGGAAAAGTTAGACAAGGTAGAAAATTTGGGAAATTTGGAAAATTTGGAAAATTGGGAAATTTGGGAAATTTTTAAAATTTTGAAAATTTGGGGAATTTGGAAAATTTGGGAAAGTTGGAAAAGTTGGCAAAGTTGGCAAAGTTGAAAAAGTTGAGAAAGTTGGCAAAGTTGAAAAAGTTGGAAAATTTAGAACATTGGGAAAATCTCGAAGGATTAGCAAATTGGGAAAGTTGGAAAAATTGGACAAGTTAGAAAATTTGGGAAAGTTGGAAAAGTTGGAAAAGTCGCAAAGTTGGAATATTTGGAAAAGTTCGGAAAGTTGGAAAAGTCGGAAAATTTGAAAAATTTGAAAAATTGGGAAAGTGAAATGTTTAATGTATCGCTCTCCACAACCGGTTCTCCATTCTATCAGCAACCCCCTAATTCGTTTGTATTGCAATACTCCTTACAAATGAAGAAATTTCATTGCCTCGAATTCCGTTATAGCGTGACAAACATTTGGCCCAATGATTTCCGGCGGAGATTCACAAATAATGAAAATTGGTACCGATGTTTATTCTGGGAAAATACGGGAGAGAAAGACAACATATGGCGCTCGTCATCTGGCCTGTCGTCTCAGTGAAAGTTTACGTAATCTTGGCAAAAATACCGTTGCTCTACCGTTACTGGGTTATACAAGATGACAAAAGGGCGGGCGGCACCAAGGACCGGTGAAGGGGGGGGGGGGGGGGGGGGGGAGTCTAACGGGATTTTGAAATCATTTTTTTGCGGTTAAATTTGCCGTTCACCGGGGACGTTTTGGATTTCTCTTTCAATCGTATTGGCAAGGTGAGTATAGGGGACGGGGTTAAAAGTACAAAAATATCGCATGATCAAACTGTCTATATTGACGGGCGACGTAAAGTAACGGGCGCGTAATGTGTACATACGGTAAAAGTGAAACTTCCACCCCACCCCCTCCCTCCCCCACCCACTGCAGTATTTTTTCGACATGTTATATATATCCAAAAAAATTTGCATTTTGTTTTTTTTTTATTCTGGCAATTTCTTATTTTTTGTTTGACATTCCAAAAATTTGAATAAATTTGGAATTTGAAAAAAATGCAAAAAAAAAAAGTTTTTTATTTTCCGAATTAGCGGCCTTAACTCAGCTCGAAAAATGCTCCATAAAGCCCCGTAAATATTATGACACATCTATACCCCATTCACGAGTTGGCCGAGTCCATTCTAATGCTCCATCTAAATCCCCACACGAGATAATCTCTAAAAACTCATTTCGAACCCGTTTCTTTACACACCAATTTGCTGAATGACGTCCCGCTGGGCATCACTGGATCCGCAGACTCCCCTTGAAAAAATCCCTCATCGCCCAGACAGATTCGTAGAAAAGAATTCCACCTAAAATGTTGTCTAGAATTGGAGAAAACAATTTTGACCATTGTGCCGAAGTATAAAAGACGCCCAAACAATGCGTCTAGGGGCCGAAATGAGAGGAATGGTACTATAGATAGACTCGACAAAAAACGACATGCATCAATATCGCTTTAACCCATTGCTCATCGCTCCCGTATGTCCAACGTTCCCCAACATCCGGTTTCATTACCGGTGAATTGGGCATGTGTGGGAAAGTCCCAAAAGCTTAATTGCATACAGAAAAATAATCGGCACATCGCTCACCATGCGACCGACCACAGTGACCTGCGCGCTCTGAGTCCGGCCGACCTGGAATTACTCCCATTTTGGTCCTGCAGCATCCTCAAGCTCTCCCGAGTGATTAACAGATCCCCGCCGACGACATCTGAATGAGCAGCTCAGCAGGATCCAACATTTCAGGAAAGCTTCACATTTGCTTTTCGGTACCATCACTGTAATTTCCTCCCCATAGCCCCTGAAAGTTAAATAAAAAAAAATGTAATCATGTCCGCTTTGGAAACCTAATTACGCCTTCGTGTGATTCCCGTACGCTCCTTCCAACTGAAAAGGTTTCGCTTCATCGGCGCACGCCACATTCCCACCTTCATGTTCCTAGGCCCTCAGAGCTCAACAATTAGAAGTCATCTTTTACCAATTAGACCTCTCCACTGCAGCGCCACCCTTTCATTAAATCACCGACAAAAAACTTCACCGGTCATTCCCAAAAAATGCAGGGTGCAAAAAATGAATTAACACCAGTCATTGTTTTTTTTCACTCTGGAGGTGTTTGTAGGTGTTTTTAGGTGTTCTACCTTTGGCATTTTTGGGAAGTAGCAAAGTGTCCAGGATAATTGCCCGGATATTTTTTCCCGTGACCAATTAGAGATGTTGGGGTCTGTTGGGGGTGCGAAGTATTCACCGGAAAATTTAGCCAATTTTCGCAATTAAGGCAGGTTTGCTCGCATGGTGAGGGAATCGCCGCCAAGCTTATTTTCCTTTTTTTTCTTACCAAAGTTTACGCAGCATTAATGGTCCACTTGTTTCTGGGAGATTTAGCCCCTAGGATGATAATTACCCCTCCTTTGTATCAGGATAAAATTCCCGAACCCTGAAACTCAAGAGCCAATTGTTTTCCTCTGGGATTATAAAAAATGGACGTAAAGAAGCACGAGATGTGCACCGAGGGTCTTCAAGACGGCTCCAATGGAATACAGAGCGTTTTGCTGAAGGTGGGGGGGGGGAGGGGGGGGGGGGGAGCGTGTCTCATCTAAAGGGAGGACAGGTGTATTCCGTTTCACCGCGAGCTCAATTTAGCCCCCCCCCCTCCCGCCCCCTCAGGGACGTGTACACAAAATGCACAGATTTATCATTGCACCGAGAACAATATTCGTTGAAATTTAACAATAGGTGGTGAAAGGCTCCCATCTACTATATATATATAGACGGAGCGAAGAATTCAGTAGAAATTAATTTTTTTGTGGCATCTCATTCGAAGAGGGCAATGAAAAAAAAATCGCCGTCGATTATTTATGGTTGGACTTTAACAATTTTTTTCAGATTTTTGTACAGAAAAAAAAACGTAATTTTTAATAAACTTTATAAAGTTTCGTAATCGGGAAACCGCATGACGGCACGAATAGTCACTCAATGTTTTTTGTAGTGTTCCGCTGTCATTATCCAGTTGGTGAAACCGGAAGCCAGTTGTCGTTGGTGTCACTCTACAATCGGGTGAACGAAATAAATGAGATATTGGAGTGGATCCAGTGACTCGTATCGTGCAGCGAGACTAATCGTTGATGCCTACCTCATCCGAAAATCGGATGTCCAGAAATTGGAATCGGTAGGTGTGGCTTCGGTATTATCGCTGTTGGTGGCATTAATACCCCCATTCGGTTCTTCATCATCAAAATTGGAGGGTTTAAATCGAGCAAGAGTTGGGCAATTGTCGGGGACGAGACGATGGAGGAATCGAAGGATCTGAAGTCATTTCCGGTTGATGATTTCGATTTCAGAGAAGTGACCGTCTGGGTTAGTAGGAAGATATTAAAATGGATCTATGGACCAGTCGG
Organism: Asobara japonica; assembly: GCA_026005395.1. Taxonomy (NCBI): domain Eukaryota; kingdom Metazoa; phylum Arthropoda; class Insecta; order Hymenoptera; family Braconidae; genus Asobara; species Asobara japonica. Next base: position 3,847,397 of record BQMI01000298.1, on the reverse strand, counting down.
GCTTTGGGGCATTTTCCACACACACACACACACACACCCACACACACCCACCATCGGGGCTCTGCTGTAGTGGGTAGAGTATGTATCAATGGTGCATCTGGTTCATTCAGATAAAGAAAATCACCAGAACCAACTTTGGTCCAGCAATCGTAAAATACCCTTCGGGCTTGGGAGAGAGAGTAAAACTTCGAATGATAAAACCATTCCAAAATATTTGTAGTAAAATTCCACTTGAATGAGAGTTTTGATGCTCGATTACAACTTTTTAGGATGATGTAACTGGAGAACAAATTCCCAAAGTGAGCCATTCCCGATAATCTCCGATAGCGAGACATTTGGTGGAGCTCTTATCCTTCGTGATATAAAACCCGAGGAAATAGTGATGAACCCCAAAAACGAGTTGCCTTCCGTGAATATCGATGAACCTATCTGAACAGTCTTGGCTCTACTGAGCCCGAAAGTTTTTGCAATAAGTTTTATTACTTTTGAGATTTTTGATGTTCTTGAATTTTCACGGTGATCATGATTAAGTGATCGCTTGATAAAGGCGATGTTACAGGCTCGAGTATTTCTAGAGGGTAGACTCTGCGATATCTCCTTAATTATGGAGATTAGATAAAAAAACACCTATCCACTCATCTACACCCATCCACACCCACCCAACCACCCATCCATCCACACGTACCCACTCACCCGTCCATCCACCCACCCCTCCACGCACCCAGTCACCCACCCATCCACGCACCCACCCATCGACGCACCCACCCATCCACGCATCCACCCATCCACGCACCCACTCGCCCACCCACCCACCCACCCACCCACCCACTCACTCACCCACCCACTCGCTCACCCAGCAACCCAGACCACACACACCCACTCACCCAATCACTCACACACTCACTCACCCACCCACCCACACACCCACACACCCATACACCCACACACCCAAACGACGCACCCACCCACTCACCCACACACAAACGCACCCACACAAGCACACACCCACTCACACACACACACTCGGATATTGACTGAGAAATTTCAGAAATTCCAGAAAGGAAGACCATCGAGGATGCAAGAAATTTGGAGGAGCTCTTACACTCATCCGCGTCATAAACTTGTGGAAAACATCCATGAACCCCAAAACGAGTTACCTTCCATGAATATCGATGAAGGCCCAACCGACAGCTTTCGCTCTACTCAGAACACAGCCCATTTCATTAGCCCAATGGACTTTCAGTGTGATTGAGCCGACCTGAGACGCCTCCACTACATTTTCCCGCAGAGGTTGCATGGATCATCGATCTAACATACGGAATCTAAGTGGTAAGGAGAGATTATACAGAAAATACTTTGTCTTTCTTGCATAGCAAAAATTTGAAAATTTTTCCATTCAATTTTTTTTTTGACCATCCATCCGCAAAATCTGAAATTTGAATTCTTAGCTTTTTCAAATTCCGGATCTAGGGTTATTCTGATGGAGGCGAAAGTGAAAAGTGTCAAAAATCGGAAACTTTCACTTGTCTCGGTGATATTTGATAAACATTGTTGATAGTGCGCCAATACAATGAATTCCCGTGGCGATGTCGGCTGATAAATTGTAAGCAGCAGCTGCAGGTTGCATTATCTTATTCACTCAGCGTTATATGCAATGCGGTCAACCCCTTCCTTCTCTCTAAAAGTCGTTCGGTCGCAACAATTTCGACTTTAAATGCCCGCTTAATTTTCCGCGAAAATCATTGGCATTCGCCCAACTGAAGTCATCCAGTAACAAATGTAAAAACACTCTCCACATTTTACTTTCCCCTTCTTCCACTCAATTCTGGCTCGGATATAAAAACTGAAAATCGATGGTCGAGTGTACAAATGAGCTCAAGTACTGGCAGAGTTGAGGACCTGCTTTTTTTCCAGTTAGGTCCACTTTTTCGGGCGACTCGCTGAGAGGGACTTCAGGTGAGGAATCAGAAATTTGTGCAATTCAAGCTTCAGCATGAATATCTGGTCCCTTTTTATTTTTTTTCGGGTTTTTGGAATTTTATCTTTAGTTTGAAATTAGGAATTTTTTAGAGTTTTCAAAGCTTTCTCAATTTTTTGAGTTTTTTTTTCTTTATTTCTTGAGTTTTTTCTGGAGTTGTATTTTTTTTTGAAATTCTTGAAATTTGGAAAAAAATTTTTTCGAAATTCTAAAATTTTCTACAGTTCCCGAAATTTTGAAAATTTTGAAAATAAGAAAAAAAAATCGAAATTTCTTCGGGAAATTTTCCGGATTTTTTTCGAAATTTTTTCGAAATTTTTTCGAAATTTTTTCGAATTTTTTTCGAAATTTTTTTCGAAATTTTTTCGAAATTTTTTCGAAATTTTTCGAATTATAAATTTTTGAATTTCGGAATTTCGATAATTTTTCTATACTTTCCCAAATGTGGAAATGGAATGAAGCATTTGAATTTTTAACATTATTGAAATTTTCTGATTTTGAAAAATGGAAATTTGGCATCTTCAAAATTTGGCGTGTAGAATAATTCGAAGTATGGATGGAGACGTTTTTTTTTTGGTGTAGGTCGGCTTTTTTGGGGGCTCGAGTTACTCGAGGGGGGTCGGGGCACGAGTGGGCGATGCCGCGGGGAGAATCGATTGCGGTTGGCCGAAACGATATAAAGCGTGATCGATGAGTGGAATAAACTTTTAACTGGCCGGATGCCGTGTACCTCTCCGGCATTCCCTTTATGGCTACTAATGGATTCATTGTTTTTTTTAACATACCCTTACCAAATAAATTTCTTCATTCCGCGCGTTAGTCCCACACTTTTTGCCGATTTTCTCCCCGAGTTTGGCAAAAACGATTTGCTCGAACGAAACGGCATTGGGCACTTCAGGATGTAATGGATGTTTCATGAAAATTGCACTTTTTACCAGTCAACATCGACATATGAATTCATCATGCACAATTACAATTTCTGTTATAATTTTTTTTTCTGAATTCGTTTTTGTTATTTTTTTTTCTGAATTTTTTTTGTGAATTTTCTCTGAATTTTTTTTCTGATTTTTTTTCGTGAATTTTTTTTTGCATTTTTTTCAATTTTGTGCAATCTTTAAAATTTTCAAATTTCCAATTTTTCCGCAGCATCCCAACCCGATTTCCGCGAGAAAAAAAAGGGTTTCTTCATTACGCCATAAGCAGTATGAATCGAAAATGAAAAAAAATGGTCCCCCATCTCAAAGCCTTAAACATAATCACAACATATTAATCCACTCCCATAAATTAATCCGCGATAAATTCCCTCAGTGCAGATAACTGATGACTTACTCCAAAAATTCCATAAATGCAAATGCCCGACTAATTTAACCATGATTGACACTGGCATTAATTTTAATTACTCCGTTATGGGGCACTATGACAGGCCGTTAGTGTCACTGTCCAGTGCCCCCATATCCCATCAACATTTGGCATTCAAAGATTAATAACTGCTTATTGCGAAGAGACACAGAAGAGGGGCAACTTTCACGCGCGCACGCGCAGTGATTCCGGCTGCGCGTGCCTCCTTGATAATCCCTCGTGGGGCACACCTGCGTATATATTTACCTCCTCTGCGTGTGATCACCTCCCCCCCCCCCCCCCTTCCCGTCTCCCCGCTAGTTTCCTCCGCGAGACTCCGCCACTCCGCGATTTAATGCATTCACCGGTTTTCGATGCATACATCCAATACCTACACGTGTGGCGTTATACCCGCGAATGGAATGTAACATTTATTTTTTCAATTGAAGCAAACGAGAATTGCAAAACCGGCGGTTTTCGGATTAAAGATTAGCAACATTTAGTGAAAAGATGTCAGGATTTACGAATAATCTGCGATGATGTTTTTCACTTTCCGATGGTTGAGGACGTGTATGTGTGTGTGTGTGTGTGTACCGAACCATTGGATCCGTTCTTTAACGTTATGTCATCGATTTTTTTTACTCGTACAATTGTCACCATCATTTCTCCCCAAAAATGTTCTCGGGTATGTAAGAACAATCTGCAATTTTAGTCGGCGAATTTCTCGTCGAATGGATTCTGCCTTGAGCAAGCTGTCCATATGGCATTATTCATTCTGAAGAAAAATTCCCAAGAGTGACTTGGCGCGAAAGACAGAGTTTATTCGCCTTTGGGCAGTGGAACGGCATTTGGTGATGAAGGAAAAGGTGACTCTTATGGAAAAAAAAACAAGATAATGTGTCCCACGTGTGTGTGTGTGTGTATGTGAATATGAACATGGTGAGGTTTTCAATGAATACATAATAGTGTAATACTTCAGCAACGTGTGCTCAAGTATGAAAGAAACTAACACACACCCACCCACCTAGCCACCCATCCAACCACCCACCCACCCATCAAACCACCAACCCACCCATCCAACCACCCGCCCATTCATCCAACCACCCACCCACCCATCCAACCACCCACCCGTTCATCGAACCACCCATCCACCCATCCAACCACCCACCCATCCAACCACCCACCCATCCAACCACCCACCCATCCAACCACCCACCCATCCACCCACCCATCCAACCACCCATCCAACCACCCATCCAACCATCCATCCAACCATCCATCCAACCACCCGCCCACCCACTCTTCCACACACACACACACACACACACACACCTATTGATTATTACGTTTGCTCCAATAGTCCCCAATTTTTTTTCCATGTTCTGATTTGGGAATGATACGGGAAATACAATAGATAAAAAAAGTTGAAGTCGCATGTAGCCTACGGCCACAATATACCCTGCAAAAAAACGCTCGGAGATTTTTTTGTTCCAACAAATATTGGTGCAGAGCGTAGATTTACTATTTGATGAAACGTCTTATACATCCGCCATTTTCAAGTGGGTACTCAGGCAAATGGTGCATTTGTGGATATGTACACTCGAGATGCACGGGACAAGCAAATATCAACGCCCGGGAATCCCCCCCCCCCCCCCCCCCCCCCCGCCCACCACCCTAAAGTCGTTCTGGATTTTATGTACCCTTCACTTGCCGCAAGGGCATGAAGCCGGAGGAAGTGAGAAACACGAAGAGAAGGCAGGTGTTTCGCGGAGCTTGAGGTTCTTACCTTTTGCGTTTATATGTGCGCACGTGCTTTATATTGCCGTCTCGGTGACTCTTTCCCGGGTCTACACCCCGGCTCGTCAATCAGCGGTGGCATGGTGGACCCCAGAGAAAACCAGCGACAGAGATGCGATGGAGAGAGACAGCGCGAGCGAAACGGGCGGGGAGGGGAGTGAGCAAAGAGGACCTTTATTTATCCTGGGATGATCAGTACCCCCCCAGGATCAATTCATAAATCTATATCTGACGGAATCTCAACATCTTGCTATTTTATACTGCAGTTGTTAATTTCAAGTTGCATGCTAAATCGGTATGCAAATACCGATAAATCGAAAGGAAAAAAAATTTATTAAATTTCCCCTCACTGCCCCATACTTTTTCCTAATCCTAGAGACACAAGCATAAAACCTATGTTGGCATAGAAAAAAAATTATGAGAATTTCCATAGGAAATTCCGTGTGAACCTGCCTCGGAAATTCCACGGGAATTTCGATGCGAAAACCCATTGCAATTCCAGCATGAAATACCGTATGAATTCCCCCAGGAAACCTCATAAGAAATCCTACAATAAATTCCGTGATTTTCTCACACAAGTTACAGAGTGAATAAATGTGCTCAAGCTTATAATGCTTAAACTTTGGGAATTTCATACAGGATCCAAAGAGAACGAAGTAGAAATGGTGGGGCGGGGGATGGAGGGGGCAGAGATGGCGATCGTGCGGTGAATCTGCACGCGTGGGGCGTGAGCACACGATTGGGTGCCCGGAGGGGTCGTGGCCCCCCCTCGAGCAGCTGCCCAAGATAACTCCGGTTTCCTCATGCGTCTCGAGTACTCCATCGCCCTTTTTGTTTGGTTCAAGCACTTTTTTGGCCAACGAACAAGATAAACTCTGGGTAGCCACGAAATACCTGACTCTTTGAGGCAATATTTAGTGTGAACTGAGCTGGCCCCACCGTAGAAATGGTGTTGCCCCTCTTTTAACCATTAATCAGCGTCGAGACGGTAACTTGATTACGTCTATGGGGTTGGGAATAGGGGGTTGAGGCGACTTGGAAGTGCCCGCGATTGGGATGACTGATGCCAGTGGAGTCATGACAGATGAGGGCTTCGCTAATCCCTGAGATATTGCAATAAGTTGTAAGCGCCGGTCTTTCCCAAAAATGTCAGTTTTTCATTAAAGTCAAGATGAGAACAATCGGATAAAAACCCTACTGTCATTACACATTAACTACACCCGCTGTGCGGATGGGTGCAGGCGGGTTGGAGAGTATGAGTGGGTGTGGGTGGGTATGAGTGGGTGGGTATGAGTGGGTGGGTGGGTATGGGTGGGTGGGTGTGTGGGTATGGGTGGGTGGGTGGGTGGGTGTGTGGGTATGGGTGGGTGGGTGGGTGGGTATGGGAGGGTGAGAATGAGAGGGTGGGTGGCTGGGTGGGTGGATGGCTGGCTGGATGGGCGGGTGGGTGTTATGGTATGGGTAGGTGGGTGGGTGGGTGGGTAGATGGTTGTGTGTGTGTGTGTGATGCAGATTATACACGCTCTCAAGTATGCACACACCAAAAAAATTGCTTTTACCAGTGATAATAATAACAATAACCCTATCAGAAAGTTGAAAAAGCCCTGTCTCATCGAGGTAAATAAGAAACCGTTTTGCCACGAAGAAAGACCGAGCCAAGTGAATCCTCTCTCCCGTGCGACTTGAGATATACGCCCACGTATATATCTTCGGTGTGCGCATTAAGAGGTCACGCTCCGGCAGGTGGCGTGCGCGTGATTCACTCCTTTTTCCCTTTCGCCTCGGCTGCATCTCGCCCCCTTCAACGTGATTCAACTTCCCAGGCATTATAGCCATCTATTCACTCACACTCGCTGGTTAATTGTCTCCGCGGACATTGATTTAAGCCCTGGTCCCTCCCTCTCGCGCCACCAGCCCCCCCCCCCCCATATTCTAATGATCTCGAGGGTCCAGTAATAACCGAAGACCCCACGTCAAAAAGAGAAGGCATTGGCACACAGGAGAATAATCACGAAGGCTTGAAGATGATGGCTGATTATACAGTCGAGACAGTATGGAAATCATGCGTACCATACCAAAATTACAAAATCATCTGAGACAATTACAATTAATTTTCCTCAGATTTATCAGAAAAATGTAAAATTCGATATCAAGTTCGTAACTTGTGTCTACTCAAAGTTTCCCACAAGGTTCCTAGTGACTAAATTGAACTTCATGTACAACGAAAGAGCAAAAATGGTACTCATCATGGCACTCTCATCCACCAAAGAGTACACGACGCCGTCGGCAGGGGGCAGGGGGGAGTCGACCGCCGGTAAAGCACTGCACTGAGGGCCTCATAAATCATTTTAAACATCCACCTCTATCTGGTCATCATTCTCTCTCGCATTGGAGCGTCGAATAAGGCGCCTTTAAAATATCCCCGTACCAGTTGGTGCATGCAGTGGCATCAGTGCTCCAAGGCCTATACAGCACAGTAGTTGTAATGAGCATCCAGTGTGCGGGAGGTTGCAATCAGACTTAATCTCATTTGAGTTTTCTTCTCCTGCTCGTTTTATCATCCTCATTTATTCGTTGGGCTTCATGCATATCATCATACACTACCAGAAGCTGGTCTCCATTGTTGTCTCAGTCTGCTGGAAGATCTTTATGGTTTCACCCTGGAGAAAATTGGGCGACCTCTACTATACCCAGGTGGAGAATTCGGACCTTGAACGATGAGATCAATCTTGGTCCGACCTTCGATGCCGAAGCTTGGGCTTGATAGATTCGACATAGCTTCATCCCATGTACAAGCCTAGATCCAACCAAGCTTAGTTATATCAAAGATATCCAAGCTTTGTTGGCCCAGCTTGTGCCAAGCTTGGGTCAACCTTCGCATCCCTAGCGTTAGTCCACAGGCAGAATCCAATCTACGTCCAATATTGGATACATACATACATCCAAGCTTACTAGAATCATCCAAACCCAAGCTTCAGAAACCATGTTGTGCTAAGCTTGGTCCGAGCTCAGCTTTGTTAGCTTTGAACCTTAGCTTTAACAAGTATGAATCCCGGACTGCTCATACCACCTAAACCCAAGCTTCTGAACTAAGGTTGAACTAAGCTGGATTGAAGCATATTTTTCCTAGTTTCGATTTACCGGCTTCAGCGAAACTCTGCTTAATATTGGATTCATATATAAATCCAAGATTGCTGCACCACCTAAACCCAAGCTTGGAAACGAATGTTCAACTAAGCTTGGTCCAACCTCAATATTCCTATCTTCGAAGTTTGAACCAAGATAAATTTTGTAGCTTGGACCACGATTAATTTCGATGCTTCGACCACGAGAAACTTTGGAACTTGGACCAAAATGAATGTCGAGGCTTGTACCAAGATAAAGTCCGAAGCTTGAATGAAGATAAAGTTTGAAGCTTGTATTAAGCTACGTAACCAAGCCAGGACGAAGCTTATTCTCTAAGCTGGGATTGTTGTTACATTCACATGTTCTGCACAGATTGACCGAGGCTTCAAAACACAACTTTGGCGAAGCTTAGTCAAGCCTCGTCCAAGCTTCGATCAAGCTTTATCGCATTGTCAATCCCCATGTGGGTAGTCAAAGCCACTTGATCAATGAGAGAAAAAGCAGCAAGTTGATTAGAACTCTGATATCATCACATTTGGAATGGGCACAAATTTTTTCCGACGGCGTTGTCTTCTCCATTCCCTTCATCACCCTCATGTCCTCGGACCTCATGCATATCATCACACACTCTACCAGGAGTTGGTCCCCATTGTTCTCTCCTTCTGGTGGCACTTCGGTAGAAGATCCTTATGGTGGAAAACGTGATGAGGCTCAATTTGTCTCTCTGGCTTCTTTAAGAGGAGTAAAAAAGCGGCGGGGGAGGGGGAGGGGGACAGAAGGAAGCACGCTATTTCTCGGGGTCTCGAGGGGGACCAAGGCTGCTCCTTCATACAGACCAACTGGCGATTCTTCGAGACACAGTTGCAATTGCTACGCTCACGGATCTCCGTTGGCTTTATCTCATGCCTCGTGAATGCTGATGTTTTTTTTCCTCAACTCGTTTCTTCGGAGAACAATCACGACCCCTCGATTGCAGTCTCACTGGGCACGAGACAGACGCACCTGGGTCCTGCTGGCTTTTCCTCAGCTTCTGCATTATCAGCATACTGCGGCGGGTAATGACACTGTGGTTGCATAAATACTATTACTCCAAGTTCGATATACTCCCTTTGGAATTGGATGAATATCTTGGCACCATGGAACCAGTCTTCATGAAACTTAGATCGGATTAGTTTTTGGTTTAAATTGACCGACCATTTTTTTTGTTATCAACAATTGAATTGGTTACACCGCTCTATCCCAAAAACGGTAAGAGATACGGCAAAAAGTATTAAGCAGAACTTGCTCTGTAAGTGGAAATGCATATTTAATTTCTTATCACTTTTTTCCATATTTGTCATAATTAAGGAGGTATGACGGGTTTAACCCTCGAGCGTTCGCACCGCTATTGGCGTCTCACTCCCACTCCAGTAATACGCATAGTTCTCGGCCTCACGCGGACTATGCGGCTAGGAAAATAATTATCTGCTTGATAAATGGGATGGTTGGCAATTGTCAATGTATGGAGATGTTGAATTTGCGGAAGTGCGTTGACATGTTGAGTTGTCATGGGTTGATGTATATGGGCGGAATGAAAATGCCTCAATAAATATTAGGTGGCATTTCTTCATGGGATGGTGCGGTTCTGGTGACATGGTCAGCCAGACCACCAAGGGCTACCATAGATTATTGTCATCCGGCTCTTCCTGTTTTCCTTTTTCTTCATCTACTTTCACCTGTTTCTTTTATTATCGAAGGTGTTGGGAACCTGGCACACCGTAAAATGGCTAATGCGTCAGGAAATGGGTGAGTATATATCTCCAGAGTGCCATCTGGCACCAATCCCACTGACACCCTGGGTGGGTTATGTTTTTAGTAAAGATATCAAAATTGAAGATCTAACTGTAGTGGAGTGACTTTTGTGAAGATGTTTCTTCAGGATGAAGGCCAGAGTGAATTTATCCATCATGTAATTGTATGGATGAGATGCAAAACTGGCGAGGGCGACAGTTGATAAATAAACCGTGAAATAGTTTACGGTGGGAAATTAAAAATTTAAATGAGAAGCTTTACTCTTGAGAATCAATGTGATATCATTAAGAGGCTAGGCGTGTCCTGATCGCACGGCGTAACAAATAGGATTGGTTCTTCTTTTTTTTTTTTTTTTTGTTTTTTCAGGATCGAATTCGGCTTTTGATTCTGTGGGACTGACCCTGGGAAAATGGAGATTTGGTGAGGAACGATGACCGCTGGATTTCTTGTTTGGTGAGAATTGGGACTATTATCAAGGTTTTGGGATGTTATTGTGCTGGCTTGAAAATGCGGTGTGTGTGTGTGTGTGTTTTGTAGTTTCGCTGATTTAAAGATTCTATTGAAGAGAAATATGGTACGGAATGCAAAACAGTGTGTGTGTGTGTGTGTGTGTGTGTGTGTGTGGAAATCAAAGCTTTCCAAACTATGAGTCCATTGAGATTGACAATAACCATCTTCCTTGTTCCGGGTCTTCCCAGACGCACACACACACACACACACACACAACCACCCACACACACAACCACCTACTCACCCACCCACCCACACAAACAGCCACCCCCACCCACTTACCCATATACCCACCCACCCACACACACACACACACACATACACACACACACACACACACACACGCACACACACAATAACGATCTTACTTTTCCCGGGTTTTACCACACGCACACACATATACACACAGGCACACACACACATACGCACACTTTGGCACATATTCATTACCCATCAAAAATTAAGAAAACTGGAAAATCAGATAAGGAAATACCTGTAACCCAATTTGGACGTCAAAGTTGAATAATCAAGTAGGAAGAAATGCCTAAAAACATAATTATTAGGGATCATTATGAGCATAAATGAAATTTGTTTCAACAGCATATACAATCTTAAGGTCTCGAGGGCTGTAATATAAAACGAGTGGAGCTCAGTAAGCAGCATCTTGTCGACGCAACTCCTTGCACTCTATTCTTAGACCTAGAAGATGGGACAGGTGGTCGAGCCAGCACTTTCCACACACAAGTTTCTGCTCATCTCTTTGCAATATTTTCCCTCTCTCTCCCGGTCGGGCCCTGTCTCTCCCTCCCCACTCCCCCCCCCCGTTCCCTCCTTATCAACATCACCCCTCAGCAACTTGTCTATCTCACTTCAACACTAGTACATTGGCCTCGTATGTGCCATTTGTGGTATGGCGCACACGCCCCCCCCCCCCACCTACGTAATACGCGAAGGAATTCTTCAGTGTATATACCATCATCCAGGATCCTCAATGATGCCCAGCTATTCCAAACGAGGTGCGGCTAAGCATGGAGTAGGATTACGGAATCCCAAACGGACAGCAATTTTCTTCAACCACACGCACGTGAACTTTATGCGCTCGTCCTTATGATGGTATTTAGATGCTGAATGGTTGTATCTATCTGCGGGTTGAAAAAAAAAAACTGTGAGTGATGGTGAATTTTTTCAGCCTTGACTACTTCATCTCAGAGATGCGAGAGGTAAAAATGGTGAAGTATATGAGTGGAGTCATCAGGTATGACATACAGATGTCCTCGACTGCTACGGTGTGTGATGGGGCAAGCTGAACCGTCAGGCAATTTTTGGAATTTTTCAACCTCACTTGGAAATTTTTTCGCAGGGTTCCCAGATAAAATATCCGTGATAAAGGCACAAAATATTTTTGCCTCGGGTTTTTTTTTTTTTTCATTACATCCGCAAATTGCAGTGACGGCCTGTGCGGATCTCATTGTGCTCACATTGATTCCGCTCGTTTATTTCCCCTCTGAGATCTCTAGTGATACATTGGGCGTTCATTGGAAGCGCGGTCACGGTCTCGACCCGCTTGACAAGCCCTCGATCACGGCGTGAGGTCCGTTTTCAAACATATTCCTGGAGCTGGATTGTGTGTCCCATTGGACCACAGTATTTCCAGACAGTGTGCCAAGCACCACCCCGTAAAACGTCTGGACAATGACCACACGAGGATGTGCAACGTCACGCGCGCGCCATTCTGTCGCCGTTTGAGAAGAAGGGACTTGTGCACACGCTTCTCTCACTCACTGCGTGAGGTCCACCTTATCACTTTGACATGTGGAAATTATTTTCACCCATTTGGACGAAAAGTCTATTTTTCAATCCAATGATATGCCAATTCAAGTGTGTGTATGTGTGTGTGTATGTGTATGTGTATGTGTATGTGTATGTGTATGTGTATGTGTATGTGTATGTGTATGTGTATGTGTATGTGTATGTGTATGTGTATGTGTATGTGTATGTGTATGTGTATGTGTATGTGTATGTGTATGTGTATGTGTATGTGTATGTGTATGTGTATGCGTATGTGTATGTGTATGTGTGTGCGAGAGTATGTGTGTGTAAATCGAGATTCGAAAAAAATTTTATCACTGCACAATTCGAGATTCATCTGTGGTACCATAATCCAAACTGATTCACCAAAGGCCATTCTCGATTACTCCGGAGAACCTAAAATCTCGAATAGAATCTACTCTCACTACTCCAATGAATCAGGATCTGTCGGTTGAATTAAACCCCTTTTAGAGAGGATTTCGATTGGTGAGACGCGTGTGGTCTACTGGATGATCCCCTACACACACACACACACACACACACACATACACAATATGTTGAAAAAACACTCAGTGATTTTAAGACAGCTATAGTTCACGACGAGAATGCCATTCTTCGCCATTCACCTTCCCCCATTTATTTCTCTGCTTTTCGTTTCTCCACACCCATGGAGGTCCTTTTTTCATTCCTTTTTGTAGTTTAACAATTTATCAATGACTTGAGTAAAAGTGGATGCCATCGGGTTATGATACTTCGGGGGAAAAAAACACCCAAGTCGGGTATACTGGAGAACGTACTTTGATCCACCACATGCACTTGCCCCCGGGACCGTAAAATTCTAGACCAATTTAAATTTTGATTTTATTCCCAAACATTTGTAGAAAATTTGACAAAACGCGGAGAGTCTATAGGCTTGACCAGCAATGGCTCACGCCCATACTGTATTTGTTAAATTTATTTTGCTTCTCAATTCCAATGCAGCGATACTTAACGACGAGAGTCCTATTCACCGTCCTCTTATTATTTCTCTGCATTTAATTTTTTTCTAAGCAGCGGTGAATCCTTTTTTTTCACTCCCCTTCATAATACCCCATTTCGCGCACAGGTGGCTCGATGGAGATCCGAGTGGTCCCGGCATATTGTCCCCCCCACCCGCCCCCTTCGCCCCCTTTACCACCATTGGAGATTGTTCTGAAATTGCGTCCACTGAATGGACCGGTCCAATGTCGCGGTGGACAACCATAACCAATATGAATGTGATCCTTCCACTGTGAAATAAAATCAGTGGTTTTATGATGGAGAAAGGGATGACAAACGACGGTTGACGCTCATTCAACAAACCGGACGTGACCTCAGGGAATATCTGTACAAGAGTGGGAGATAATTCACAAATAACAGGAAAAAATTACCAAATCGAATACGTTGGAAAATTCAATTTGGGAATTTATTTTGACCAATAAAAATAATTATCACTTGCAGAAATTGAGAGAAAATACAAATGGAAAGTTTATAATATTGTATCCATTTTCTATTCACAAATCCCATTTCATATGCAGATTTCATTTTTCAATTTCATTTTTCAATTCCACTTTTCAATTCCATTTCTCACTGCCATTTTTCAATTCCATTTTCCAATTCCATTCTTCAATTCCATTTTCCAATTCCATTTTTCCATTCCATTTCTCACTACCATTTTTCAATTCCATTTTTCAATTCCATTCTTCAATTCCATTTTCCAATTCCATTTTTCAATCCCATGTCTCACTGCCATTTTTCAATTCCATTTTTCAATTCCATTCTTCAATTCCATTTTCCAATTCCATTTTTCAATTCCATTTCTCACTGCCATTTTTCAATTCCATTTTTCAATTCCATTCTTCAATTCCATTTTCCAATTCCATTTTTCAATTCCATGTCTCACTGCCATTTTTCAATTCCATTTTTCAATTCCATTCTTCAATTCCATTTTCCAATTCCATTTTTCAATTCCATTTCTCACTGCCATTTTTCAATTCCATTTTTCAATTCCATACTTCAATTCCATTTTCCAATTCCATTTTTCAATTCCATGTCTCACTGCCATTTTTCAATTCCATTTTTCAACTCCATTCTTCAATTCCATTTCTCACTGCCATTTTTCAAATTCATTTTTCAATTCCATTCTCCATTTCCATTTTTCAATTCCATTTTCCAATTCCATTTTTCAATTCCATTTTCCAATTCCATTTTTCAATTCCATTTTTCAATTCCATTTCTCAATCCCATTTTTCAATTCCATTTTTCAATTCCAGTATTCAATTCCATTTTTCAATTCCACTTTTAATTCCATTTTTCAATTCAATTTTTAATTTCATTTTTTCCCAATTCTTCAGTTCAAAACAAAAATTTTGTCTTGCCCTGGTGGAGCTCCATGCAGTATATTGTGACATCGAAAAGAACGAATAACGAATACTTTAGCCTCACCAAATTTAGAAGTCACTGATTGGTCATGAAAATATTGATATTTGATCGTTAGACATCTATTAAAATAAATTGTGGCATTCACCGTATAGTGTCGGCAAAAATCCTTTGAGGCACAATACAATGCCACAATTTTATTAGTTTAGAATAATATATCCTTGATATCTTTCTGCGCATAATTTCGCAATGGCATCGTGGGTCTCCATCTTCGAAACAAGCCCGGCGCACAAGCGGCTTAGATTGCAGTGAGATTGGATCCAATTTCTTTTCGATGAATAGAACCGACTGGGGGAATGAGGGAATAGAATTAAGGAGAATTCAACTCGATCACTAGATTCTGTGGATATCATTACCATTGATGCTCCAATTATATGAATTAGATTTAGATATGCATCTGCTGCCCATTATTTTTAGCACTACGTGTCTAGTCGAACGACGATTATGTATTAATTTAATATCGAGGTTTCGAATTGGCAAGCGCATCTGCAATGCAATCCAACTACTTGGTCGACTGTCCTTGAGCCTACATGGCGAATAAAAAAAAATCGTACATTTGGAAGCACTATTTGACATGTTTTTTTGCCAAGAGTTTTGAAAACCTCAAGCAGTTGCGGGAGATCCGGGGGAGTGCGCGCGCACCCCACGCGGCGCATTCAAACATACCAACACCATCCGCCGACTATCTGCTGTTACGTCTTAATTATGCAAGTTTTCAGAAAAAGTCATAAGACATCAAATGTGTATCTTTTCGTCATGAATATTTTTGGTTTTATGTATTTTTCTCTATCTGTCATCGTTGTTGAGATACGACCATGTAAATAACTGTGCACTCTGAATTTGAAAGTGAGAAGCGGGTGAAATTCGGACTTGAACCCTCGAGGTCCCCCCCCCCCCCCCCCCCCCAAATTATTCAATTTTTCTGTGTATAATTATCATTTGAGAATATATACCTGATTCCATGTTGCTTTGCCGTTCTGATTTTTCGATGCAGTCGAAACTATGATTTCGAAAACTATGTCAAGTAATCTAAAATATCTGATCTCGTTCTGGACGTCAACGTTGGTGACATCTTGGATCAACGCTTCAAGTCTACCATACTATCCGAACTTCTCCATCCTGTGAGAGTAGCACATCCGTGGAGAATTACCGTGGTACAAAAGGAGGGCAACGGTGCATATGTGACGTTCAATTTTTCCTATACCTTTCCAAAGTGTTTCCAACAGTAACTCTATGAGGCCGAAGCTTCCTACAATATCCTTGATACGTATTGACAAGCACTTTGCTGCTATAATAAAACCACTCGGAGGATCCAGTTTGTCTTCCGCCCTGAGATCGATGATTGTGGAACGCACGTTACGCCTGCTGCAGTGGCTAAAGTAATACTTCTATGAACGAAATATGCGATGCAGTAATATGAATGCATGTGCTCGGAAAAAATTGGTGTCGATTCTCAGCATACACACGCAAAACGCCCACCCATTCACCCACTCACTCACCCCCTCACCCATCCACCCACTAATCCACAGACACCCACTTACCCACTCACCTGCACATACCCACTGACTCACACACACCGAGCCACTCATCCATCCGTCCAGTCACCTACGCACCCACACACCGTGACCTACCCACCCCCACACATCCACCTACTGACCCATTTCCCCACACATCGACCCACCCAGCCACCCACACACACCGACTCACCCACCCACCCACACACTCCGACCCACCCACACACACCGACCCACCCACTCACCTACACCCATCGACCCACCCGCCCACCCACACACACCGACCTACCCACCCACCTACATACATCGACCCACACACCCACTCACAGACCGACCCACCCAGACACACCGACCCACCCGCACACCTACACACACCGACCCACCCACCCCTCACACACCGACCCCCCCACCCACCCACACGAATCGAACCACAAACCCACTCACACACGCCGACCTACCCACCCCTCACACACCGACGCCCCACCCACCCACACACAGTGACCCACAAACCCACTCACACACACCGACCCACCCACCCACCTACCCACTCCCACACAGACACTCGCGCGTTCAACAACCGTCAACGAACACACTCAACTACGCACACCTCGTAACAAAATTATTTTTCCTCCACAGGTAATCCTACTAACTTGGATTATCGAGACATAAGGAACATCCATTTCTAAAATTTCAACAATTAGTCGTTAAATTCGAGCAACTATCGTTCTCCGTGTGAGCCAATCCTAACCTAACCCCCACCAAGTTACCATCTTCCCCCCAGGCATGACTTTTCATTTTGCTCCCCCAAAAAGAAAAAAAAAACAAGCGGATAAACGAGAAGACCTCAAAGGCTTGCGTTGTCTGTTAAGGACAAGCTCGCCCATAGCGTCAACTGCACTTGATGTGCCTCTTCATCAGAAGATAATGACGTGTCTGAGGATGAATAGATCTTCTATGATTCACCGGATACAGCCATCCCACAATTTCATAGGAATTATTACAAAATAATATATAAACTGAGGGCAGTCCTCGGAGAATTGACATCTTTTTTTTAGTTGATTGTTTTTTTTTAATTTTTTTTTAGTTGATTATATTTGGCAGGGACATCCAGGTGTCGTCCACGTTGACATGAAATTTAAATTTTCCTATTGATCATAGTATTTTTTTTTCCTATAGTCGTTTGGCGTAGTATTTTCTCCAATTTTTCATTCAACAAAATCTTCTCAATCAGGAAAAAAAAACCGAAAGTATTAAAGTGCAATGATGACTTTTAACGCAGAAGGCATTGGAATTTTTACCCCACCTATTTTTAGAATTGAAATCTTCTTCCACGTGAAAAATGGAAGGAATTATAAGAATTGATAAAAAATAATCACTCCTCAATTGTGAATGGGACCCCTAACGATCCCACTGGTCGTGTCATTGAATGGCTCCCTTGGATTTTTCTTATTTTTCTCCACCAACCCGCTGACTATCACCAAATAATCCAGTCATGCTGTGCCGATACCATGGTGTCTTCTTGTATTGGTGTCTGCCATTGAGTGTGACCACCAGTTGGGCCCCAGAAACATGGGTTGTATCTATAGTTGTCCACCTACACAGTCATCACGTCGTTATGACGCCAATGGTCCTCTACCCCTCGTATGCACAAGTGGTGCCCATACTTTTTACGTTTTTCCCATTCTACCCCGGTACTCCTTCGGGTTAAATAGAAGGTTGTAAAAGTGTTTTTAATGTGTCCTTAACGACGCTTTTTAATGAATTCCTACGTGCTCAACTCTATATGGTCAGTGCAAATTGTTTCAACTTGATCAGGACATTTTTATGAGAGTTGGAGGTTTTGCAGATTTTAAAGAGAATTTTTTTTTTCTTTTTTCTTTTTAAAGGGAAATTAAAATCGTAAATGTTGCTAATGGACTTTATCCGCTTTCGAATTTATTGGTACCTCAGATTTATTGGATCGCAAGATCATGAAATTAATTTTCAGGGTTGGAAATTTTTTTGGGCGGTATTCAAATCGAACACACATACACACACACACAGCTGCACACAGAGGCTTCAAAATTTTGGCACACATTTTCTGAAGGTCATGCTCCTTCAATACCTCCCACATCACCCACCACTCTTGAAACCATTTTTATGTTTCAATGTTCTCGCCTTTGTGATTTACAGCAGGAAGTAGGAAGTGGGGAGAAAAAAAGTCAATGACGTTAAGGTTCATTAGGTGTGTTTTCAGGTATCCCACAGCCTCCGGGGTCCCCATTGGCCAGCCGGGTGGTCGCTGAAGTCCTGACCACCACCAACTGCTCAACATTTTCCTTGACTCTGCGGCCATCAGCTACGCCACAAATTCTAACCATTTTTCTTCGATTGTCAGTGTTGGTCCCTGGAGAAAGACATCAGCCAGAAGAAAGGAATTTTTTTTTCCCTCCAGTAAATATGTTTCGGTTAGCGTGAACAATCAAATTCACATAGTTGTCAAAATGTTTTGGAAAGCAAATTCACGGTGGATTTTTCATGCTTTTAGGAAGTTTCTTGTGCAGATGAAATTTTCTTGGAAAAAAATGAACCATTAATATAGCGCCGAAAATTATTTTTGCAACGAAAAAAAATTTCCGGGTTGCACACACACACACACACACACACACTCAAATATTTTTCCATGGACTCCGACCGATCGCAGAAACGTTCCGTGTGTACCAGTGACGGTATCTATAAAATGAGACCGCACGGCCTGGCGGGGACCTAACCCGACGCAGGGGGTGGGGAGAGGGGGGGGGGGTGGGGGGCAGCATCATAGGCACCCGCCGTCGTACCCCAGCGTTTTCTGGAGGTTTACCCTGTGTTTAGAAATACAATGGTCTAAATAGCAAAAGTCCCAGCCGCATGGATGGGTGTCCAGTATGCCCTACGAAGAAAATGCGCAGCAGAAACTTCAGATAATTTTTTCTATCAGCGCTTTTGTCTTATTCCCAGTGACACGCTGGGACATTTCTGTGCCTGCTATGCAACTGCATTGTCGAGGAAGTCGGTGTGTGATATCGTCGATACTGTAGATGGGTAACCCATCATAGTTGTTAAGGAAGTCCATAACAATCACGCTGAGATAGGATAGAGGTCTTCCAGGGTTCAATAGATGGGAAATTATTGTGTAGTCAGCACCATGCTTCAATCATCGTAGATACGTCACGTTCATCAACCGCGACGTTAATTATCTAATGATAGTCGTTTTTAAGATGATTCCATCTATCATTATTTGTACTTTTGATTAAACAAATCTACTATGTGTGATTGATGGAGTAAAAAATGCATAGTTTTTGAAAAATGCACACCCACCCACCCACACCCACCCAGCCACCCACACCCACCCACCCACGCCCACCCACCCACACCCACCCACCCAGCCACAGCCACCCACCCACCCAGCCACCCACCCACCCACCCACTCACCCACAATCCTACCCACTTCGTTGCTCAGGATGAATAAAATAAGTTCGACATTCAGCACCAAAAAATTGGTTTCACCGAAGTGAACATGAAAAGCCCTTCAACCCATTCCCTACAGTTATTTTCCTTTTACATACAAAAAAAAAATATCCTTCCACTTCGCAGATGGCAGAAGAAAATTCTGAATTGTCACAAGAAAAACCTGTCACCCTATCTCCGCGATAAAAGAAAGTCAACATAGGAGCTAAAATGCTAAAGTGGATGGTAAAAGGAAGGTGAGAAAAGTGTATATTTTCCTACGCATATTCGGTGAAAGCACTTTGGCGAATAGTATACGAAGAGCTCCATTTACGGTAGGTTACTTGATTCCACCTTACGAGCATTTTCCCTGACTTGAAGTGAAAATCCACAGATATAATTAAGTTTTCTCAATTTGCTGAAGGCCATCTAGGGGAAATTCATTGAGACCAGAGGGAAAAACTGGTGTAGTGACATTACGTGACTTTTAATTACTCAATAGATTGAGTAATATTATCTCGTTTGATGACTACTTGCAGTCTAATAACTCAAACGTGAGTATGATGCTTCTTCGGAATTTTTGAAAGCATATGTACGTCCGTGTGTGTGTGTGTGCGTGGGGTTGGGTGGGTGGGTGGATGAATGGGTGGGTGGGTGGGTGTATAGGCGAGTGGGTAGGTGTATGGCTGGCTGGGGGTAGGGGTGGTGATAGGTGTGTGGGTGGGTAAGTGGGTGGGGGTGGGGGTGAGTGTGTGGGTGGGTAAGTGGGTGAGTGGCTGTGGGTGGGTGTACGCGTGTGTGGCATACGTTTGTGTCTTGAATTTTAAATGCAATTTCTATTAATTCGCAGAACGCACTGAGGAGAAATCTTATTAATCCAAAAGGGGGTCAATCCCAAATATCAAAATACTCAAAGTACCAGATATCGTATAATCAACTTACAGCGAATTTCGAAATGACCGTGTGACGTCGATGGATCTGGAACATGAAGTTTCAACCATTAACATGGGAGTAATAATTTCGTGGGGTCCTCAAAGGATGCGCGCCATGTCAAGATGAATGTATCAAGATTTTGGGTGAGTTAATCAACGAACATGCAATGGGTAGTGTGAAGGAAACACACATAAACATACACACACACACACACAGACACACAGAGGCGGGAGAGTAAAAATGGTGCTTTAATTGCTGTATTTATTGGGCTTGCCATCGCATGCGAGCCTTCCTCGATCATCGTAAAATCCGGAAGCCAAATTAATTTTAATTTTCGGAGCTTTCACCGAATGTCCCAGGGTAATTGGACGAGACGGAATTTTTTTTAAATTGTAATTTATTCAGCGTGGAAAATATTCTTGATTGTACAATTAAAATATATATCAGTGATTGCGCAAACAGCCTGCGCATGTATAAGAAATAAATAGACCAATTAATCCATTTATACAGCAGAACAAATTCAATGAAAATTACGGAACAGAGTCACGTGATGCGCTAATATTTATTTTTCGTAAATGTTTTTAGGATTGTGGTTAAAATATCTAGGATAGTTCCTATACAGTTTCAAGTTGTAGGTGGACAAAATTTATGAAAGTTGCATAATATTTCCAGACACACACACACACACACACACATCCAGCCGCCCACCCACCCACCCATCCACACCCCCCCATCCACCCATCCACCCCCCCCCATCTACCCATCCACCCCCCCATCCACACCCACCCACCCACCCATCCACACGTTCACCTATCCACACTCACCCACCCATCGACAACCACCCACCCACCCATCCCTAACCATCCACCCATCCCTAACCATCCACCCACCCACCCATCCATACACACTCACCCACCCATCCACACCCACTCACCCCCCCACCCAGCCACCCACCCACCCAGCCACCCACCCAGCCACCCACCCACCCATCCGCACACACACACACACAACCTATTCGAGAAGCTTTGAAACGTGGAAAATTGATGAACACGTAATTGCATTAGCTTGTGATACTTCCGGAATTCTACTTCCGGAGCGCGACATGGTCCAACTCACCTGGAATTTACTTCCACAAAAAATGTCAGTTGATTTTTTTGGCGAACAGTTTTTTGGTACGACTAGCGCTTGGTTCCGTAACGGCCATTACCCAGCGGCAGTTAGGGAATAACCGAAAGTGAAAACCAAGCCCGCCGAAAACAACACCGCCAAGCGCTAAACTCGGGCTTTTCAAGCCGGCGAATATTTCGCGGGTTTATTGAAATTTTTGGTGTTGAGAAAAAAACGGAGCGGTGTTAATGGCCAGCGCTCGTACCCGGGGAAGAAAACGAAAAATAAAAAAATTAAAAAAAAAGGTGAGCTGATTACAGAGCGGCGGAGGCTGCCGAATGGCTCTCACCAGAAAGCGCAAAACTGGCAATATAACAGAAAGGTGGGAAAAGCATACTGGCTAGTGGGAGGGGGGGGGGGGGGATACGCAAGCCACCTTTCGCAGGTCCACCCTCAACTTTTTATGGCAGGGGTACAATTCTAAAATTGATTAACAGAAAAAAACACATACTGAAATTTTCTCGTTTTTTGAAAATTTTCATATATCCAGGAAGTGAAATTTTTTTTTTAACAAAATTTGGAGATTCTCAGAATTTGTCAAATTTGATTTTTTCCAAATTAAGAAAAATTATAATTAAAAAAATTAGAAAATTTTTAGAAAAGTAATTTAAAATTTTTTTAGAAAATTTTGAAAAGTACAAAAAAATTAATGAAAAAAAAATTTGACAATATAAAAGAGTGGCGTGAGAAGAAAAGTAACAAATCGCGCTCCAAAGAGGTGGAGGGGGGGGGGCGGGAGGGGAATACATAGACCACCTATAGGGCGGTTTTTTCGCGCTTCCATGAACCGAGTGAAACGCTCCAACGCCTCCGCCGGATGTGACGACCAAATTTTGGAGTGTCATAATCATGGTTTGGGTTACAGGTTTGAGGTTGAATCGGTGTGCTTTGAAACTCACCCATGAGAAAACGTGAATGGACCGATATTTTTGGATGTTTTTCGAGGACAATTCGACTTGCTGGGACTTCCCGCTTGGTTAAGACGGGGTAAACAAGCTCTCCTGGGTCTTACCTTTATTACGGGAGTCTTAGAGCCTTAAGGTAGCTCAATAACAATTGGAATTTTTTCTTACCAGTGATCAAAAAAATTAAAAAAATTTTTTCAAATTTTGAACTATCTCAATTCTCGAAAAAAAACTGTCTCAATTTTTTTTTTGAATTTATGAGAGAGTGAAATTTCGAATTTCAATCATTTTGATAACAATTAAATTTCACCAATTTGTAGTAAAATTTTTTATCAACCAAAAAAAAATATGCACAGAAAATAAATAGGAAAATAGCCATCAAGTTTAAGACGTAGATGTGACTTGTCCGTAATTTTGTGGTGACGCTAATTAGACATCGCCCGGATGATTATGACATTCCCCGGAAATGTCATCCGCAATTTTTTTCAGATCATGGTGTGATGGACACCACGAAGCAACCTATCAATTAGGGCCTAATATTCATCAATTAATAATTGACGTGACAATTTATGCGTTCGCGGAGCTTTCTGATTGCCAAGGCTAATAACCTGCGAGGTAGATGGTGCTGTTACAAATGAGACGAGTGGGAGGTGTGTGCAAAGAAGCTACCAGGTTCATTTCAACCAAAATTGTTTCAAACCCAGAAGACTTTAAGCCACTTCAATTGCACGGGTACCTCACCCCCGGGAGGGGGGTGGTGGGTGGGGGCGAAGCGTTCTTCCCCCCCAAAAAATAATACATTTCATCCAACTTTCCTATCCTTCTCAGATAATTATTTGCCCCAAAACCAAGCGACAGAAGTTGAAGAATAAACAGTAAAACAAAAAATACCATTCCGCATAAACACATCTATATTTTCTTAACGCTGTAATTTACTTTTTCCCATTTACTTAAAATCCTCGGAATGCACATTTTTATCTCAAACAGTTTTTCCAGTCCAACGTCTCTTAGGAGCGTATTTTCTAAACCCACCTGGCGTTTACGTGTCTTTTTCCCAGAATGATCTCCTTATTCTTAGCTATTTTTTTTTTGCCGCGTGAATCCGCTGGCGGAAGAGAGAATGGCAATCTTGGATGAGATCTCACTCTCCTGGGAGACGTTAAGAGGAGCGGGGTAAAATGGTGATTCAAGTGCAACCGGAAAAATCCTTGCGATTCTCTACGCCTCAGTTGGCTTTTGTCAGACTGGTCCAAGGGGTTTGTCCAGGGTCCCATTGTAACCTTACGAGCCCTCAGGTGTAAGGGTAAAAAGACCAGTGGCTCGTTGAGCCAACTGAATATTTTGTATCAGCTGAAAGCAGCGAACTACATGTGTTGATAACATTTAAGGGGATATTACACTGAAATTTTGAGATCCTATGCGCCCATGCACTCCCACCCACCCACACCCACCTACCCACCCCCTTCTACCCACCGATCCACCCACACACTCCTACCCCGACACCCACCCCCCCACCCACACACTTCTACCCACCGAGCCACCCACACACTCTTACCCACCTACCCACCCACCCACTCGTACCCATACACTGCTACCCATCCACCCACCTACCTCTAACCACCGATCCACCCACACACTCCTACCCACCCACAAACACTCGCACCCCGCCACCCACCCTCACACTCCTACCCACCCACCCACACACTTCTAACCACCGATCCACCCACACACTCCTAGCCACCCCCACACTCTCACCCACCCACGCACCTACCCGCACGCTTTCACCCACCCACTCACACACAGCCCCCCACCCACCCAGCCGCCCACCCATCCACACACTCCCACCCACAAACAGACACACACCCAGCTACCATATACATCTCTCTATTCTTTTGGCATATTATATTTCGTATGGTTCTATCGGCTGCCCCATGACGCCTCATTTTTTTTTCTCAGTTCAGGCATTACTGAAGGCAGGTGTCGTTGACAAAGTAATCGCCACTCAACATCCCCGACCGAGCCATACCGATAATAGCTGCAGAACCCATGAATGAATTTTTGACCAATTCCAAGTGTCCAAAGGGCTTTAACCCCTCGATGTTAATCTCATTGAAGCCAAGTCCATTTGTGAAAAGTGGAGTTAAGCGGGCTTCCTGCCAATTCACATTGGGTTTGCCAAGCGTGTCAATGGTTGTGGAAGCCCATCAATGATATACATTTACAGCGTCTTAAAATTGTCCAGTTGGACTCAGTCAATGAACCAAGCCGGTACATTTCACTAAATATTTCACAGAATTTGCCTAGGATGCATGTCTCTCTCGCCTTGAGACGGGTCGATAGGGCGTGGTGGGGTTGGCAAGGCGTGCGCCATTGTCCCACTGTAAAATCCATGAATGAAGAAGTAGTAGGATACAGTTCACGAAGAGCAGTAGATTGGAAACGATGCAAAATATTCAGGCCCTCCGTGTGCTCCACAATGAAATGGACATTTCTCATTCAAGGCAAAAGTTCATGAACTTGACTATATTTATTACTTTTGTAGAAATAAAATAAATTCTGCCCATAATATAGAATTCTTCTTCCTATACAGGAAGATAGTGTAATGAGGTCGTGTGTGCAAACGCGGGCGTGTATGTATGTGTGTATCTGTGTGCGTGTGGGGTTGTGCATGTATGTGTGTGTGCGTGAGTGGATCTGGGTGGGTGGGTGGGTGTGGGTGGACGGGTGGGTGGGTGGGCGGGTGGGTGGGCGGGTGGGTGGGTGGGCGGGTGGGTGGGTGGGCGGGTGGGTGGGTGAGTGGGTGGGTGGGTGGTTGGGTGGGCGGGTGAGTGGGTGGGTGGGTAACTACAGATAGTTACACTTCCACATGTTACGTAATCTTCCCTTCACCACTGGCTTACCATCAATTATCATCACTACCTAAAACTCCGTTGCGAAATAATCCAAACAGATTAGAGTTACGCGATGGCATGAGCATCCTAATGAGTTGTGCGCAGCGAACGGGGCTTGTGATGAACTTCATCTAGGCATAATCTCGTATCGATTAATTCCCCCCCCCCCCCCCCCCGAACGGACCACTGACTATTTATTAGGTCGAGTTTTTCACTGGGGAAAATTCGATATGGGGTAACTCATCTATGACCTGCCCTGTTATATGGGCTCTGCCAACCGCGATATTTTCATTACTCCGCGAAGTCCAGTCCGGGGCATGCGAGCGGACGCCGCAGCTGAATTACATGAAAATGCGGCTGGGTCCGATTTTCCCCATTTTAGTCATCGTATTTCTAAACACAGGGTAAACCTCCACTAACCCATATCAATTTTTTTTTTAACGTCGCTCTATTTATACTCTTATCAGCGACGGATCCCATGAAGCGAGTTCGCATCGTTTCTGACAGTCGCCTCAATTTTTCTCAGAAAGTATTACAGATAGCGGCATAAGCCTTAAAACCTAACTGATTCCCCGTGGAATAAGGAACATTTTATATTTAGAAGGTTTTCTTCTATCTCCATTATTTAGCCCAATTGAGTCGAGTCAAAATCGCAAGTCGCGAAGTTTTCCCTGCTTACCTTCGTCTCTTATCGCTGCGCCGCAAGTTCATGTACGGGAATCGAGTACTTTTGAGGTTGCTGAATGTCCTTCCCCTCTGATCTGACAGCATGTCCAACCCTTCTTGAGTGTGTTAACGAGTCCACACGGACTACCAGATGATATCGCCATTCTCCCTTTTTTTTTTTTGCTCTATCCATTTAAACTCTCGCGTTTATCTTCTTTCGCGTTTCTGTCCCCCCACTGGTCCAGCTCGGCCCACTCACGATTTATAATTGGCTCGTAATTAATGGAACTGCAAACTGCTTGACAGATCAAATGGAGACTGCCCCCCACCCCCATTTACATTGATGTATGCACGCGATTAATGTTTATAACCACATCGAGTTATTTTTGTTGTCAATTACAGGAAAGTGTCATTAAATAGGATCATCGAGTGATGATATTGCGATCATATTTGGTATATTTAATTACACGTGGACAATTTTTTTCGAAAGGCCCTGTACAATTTTGTTGAAAAAATTTACTTAAAAAATTAGAAAAAAAAAAAAAAATTTTGAATTTTTTTTTTGAATTTTTTTTTTTTTTGAATTTTGCAATTTTACCACTCGTCCTCCACCCTCATCTTACCTGGAACCAATCCGTTACCCCAATTAAGTAAATGGAATTCCGCCGACTTTCTCACTTCAAGACCTGTCCTTCTCAGATGCAGAGAGGAGAGGTATATACCACTCCCTTTTCCACCCTCTACTCACCACCCACCCAATATCAACCATGAATATCGATGCTCAATGAAACGTGAACTCCATCGCGTCTAAAGCGGCAAATGTAGCGTGCCTGCACGATCGATACACGTCGAGTGCGATAAATGTCACCGTATCTTGATAAGCGAATCGTACGTAGAATGTATACCATCGAAACCAGAATGTAAGTGGGCTTTTAAATTGATGTAAAGATGCAATATTATGAAAATACTGCGTGGGTTGAACATGGTTAAATCACACCACAATCATTTTCCTCGATATCGATTTTTCCTCATTTTTTGTTGTACGTGAAATTTGGAAAACAAA
Source organism: Asobara japonica (assembly GCA_026005395.1). Classification (NCBI taxonomy): domain Eukaryota; kingdom Metazoa; phylum Arthropoda; class Insecta; order Hymenoptera; family Braconidae; genus Asobara; species Asobara japonica. The sequence continues at coordinate 3,819,987 of BQMI01000298.1, read as the reverse complement.
ATATTATTATTTTGAGTATATATAGGTGAATACAAATTCCCACAATTCCTGCAATTTACAAAATTTCCGAAGTTTCCAAAAATTCCAAAATTTCCAAAATTTCCAAAATTCCTAAAATTTCCAAAATTTCCAAAATTTCCAAAATTTCCAAAATTTCCAAAATTTCCAAATTTCCCAAAATTTCGAAAACTTGCCAATTTTGGAAAACGCCCGAACTTTCCCAAATATTGGAACTTTCTAAAATTTCCAAGATTTCCGATAATTTCCAAATTTCCAAATTTTGGAAAATTTTCAAAATTTTGGAAAATTTTCAAAATAAAACCGCAAATGCAAAAAAAATGCAATTACATCAATACCCTAAAACTACTGGGTAGATTTTACTGGCAAACTCGATTTTTCCTGATTTTTTATTCAAAAAAAGCAGATATACACGTTACAATGGGGGAGGGTGAAAGGGTTAACCATCAACTATTGTATAATATTGTGTATAGTCACCTAAAATCCTCATTCCTTTTGATAATTGGTAAATACTTTAATAAAGTGTTTCTTTTGAATAATCTTGTTGATTCATAATCACCTTCCATAATATCACAAATAAATTCCCTACCGCTCACTTGATCTCATAATGGCCAAGATTGCCCTTGCGGCGTCTGAGCGCTGTCCAATTGGCCCTCCCACCCTGGGTTATCGACCGCCGCACATTAGCCCGATATTCGTCTTCATAAGCATTCAGATAAAGATTCTTGAGGAATATTTGATTATCAAGCTCAGACGGTGGTAGAAATCGTTTGGTGCGACTCTGCTGCTGTGCATCAAGCCCATCCAGCGTGAACTGCTTCGACTTGGCCAACTGCACACTGCTAACCTGTGATACCTTCGAGCTGCTCAATGGTGAACTAACCGATAAAAGTTTGCGATTTTGACGTGGCACACTTGTCGTCAGCTCATTAGCATTTCGTATCCTCTTAGTCCGATGCTTAGCAACTTCGCTCCTATTCCCAGCATTCGGAATTTCATTATCCAACTGAGAATCTGTCGTCGTCATCTGGGTTGACGAAGCCGTCTGATTATCACCCGAAGCCCCTGTGCTAGCTACAGTCGCGACTGAAGACACTAGTTCACCTGGCACTGTCACCGCATCCTCCCCATGCAATTTATTATCTATGATATGTTTGAAGAATGCATAAATTTCACCAACCGTAAACGTCGTGCCATTACGCACCGTAAACTTATCAATATTCATCTTCCTCATAAGCTCATTGGTACCATTCTGCGACTCCAGAATTGACAATTTTTCGTTAACATATCCGTTGATAAACTCATAGAAACCGCGATAGTAGCTCTTGGAGCGATTGGCCTTCCTCCGCTTCTTGTCCTTCACCACCCTATTATCATCACTATGCTCAGTCTTCCTCCGCTTCGACTCCTTCCTACTCTGCTTCTCACTCCACCTCAGGGATTTATTATAAAACTTCATTATCCTCTCAAATTCACGCTTCAATTTAGTAAATTCCCGCTGATTGCGTATCTGAAAGTTATCATGATTATGGTTGGTATTGTTATGACGTGACTCAGCAAGATCAACATGGAAGAAGTTCTTCGTCATGAGATTGAGTAGTTCGTGCATGGTTGTGTTGACACCAGTATTGTTTCTCCGTGAATCAATTCGTTTGAGTTTGCGATAAACAACCTTGAGAAAGTCTATCATCTTATCATCCTTGGTGCGTGACTTGTTGCGATGAGACGAGTGCTTCTTTCTGCCAAACAAACTCTCAATGGTATGACTGGAGTTCCCTGAAATCTTCTCATCAAGTTTATCCGAGGTGTTTTGAGGTTTATCATCAACTACTCCCAGAGGAATAACTGTGAAGTTACCAATCTCGTCGGCCTCCATAGCACGTTGTTCAGCCTCTTGTGCTTTATCCAATTCCATGTGCAACAACTTCTTGCCAACTCGCCGGAAGAATTCAATGAACTTGTTGAAATTTGTCGTTGAGTTAACTTCAGCCTGCTGTATGCCGATAGATCTCTTGCGTCTGCTCCATCGAATTCGTGGATGCTGTCCAGGCAGGCACTCTGGTAATTCCTTGGGACTCCAATTGCCACCGACACAGGTTGCACCGGGTGGTCCATCGCTCAGCACATAGCCCTTATCGCAATCGTACATGATCTGTTTGTTGTTCGGTACCTTCTTCACATAGGGCCGATAGTCATAGACACCCATATTGCCAACCAGCAGCACCTTACCGTTGCGAACGTAGCCGGGAAAAGCGCAGTAGACCTCCTCGCAGTGAGGTGTGTGACCAATCCAAGTACCATAGTGACACTCCACATGGAATGAATCGTTATTCGGACCACCACCAATCAGAACAAACCCATCCTTACACTTGAACACCGCCTTCATTCCATGATTCATCTTCGGAGCAATCACCATACCACTCTTCGGTGACTTCGGCGGCTGCTTGCATCTTGCTGGTGAACATGTTGGAATTATTGTCCAAGTTCCGTTGTTGCAGACAACTGGTGTGCTATTCTGGGCAAATTCATAGTTCTTGATGCAGCTGACTTTGAGCTTCTCACCGTGCTCAACAACTGTAACGTTGTTTATGTGATCGGTGGAGGTGTCATCTGTGTAAACAGTTATGGAACCCTTCTCAATCTGGGGAATGATGCACGGTGCAAGACAATGTGGCAGCGGGTACCGCCATTTGCCATCCTTCTGACATACTGACGATGTGTTTCCCTCCAGCTTCATGTGAGTCTCGCAACGGTAGATTATACTTGCACCAAGGCCAGTACCTTGGAACAGAAAATAATCCTAGATTCAGCATACATCATCATTGTGAAAAAAGGTCAGGGAGTTGGTGTGAGTTTAGCTTTGGATGACTTTTTGAATTTTTTTTCAGCTCTCGGATGAATGATAAAGCCACTCGGAACACGGATGACGGGCATGAAAGTGTTTGGTGGGGATACGTGTTGAAGGGAAATGAGACGACGAAGGTACAGGGTGAGGTGACAAAAAAAGTTTGTTCCGCCGAACAAAAGAGGGAACGGATAAAGGTCAACGTTGTGGAAGCGACGGGATCGATAAGTGGTAAACATGCTTTGAAAACTCACCCCCATCAATGCCCTCGATCCAACCATTGTAGAGGATTCCGGGTGAGCCGCAGTCAATTTCTTCACATTTCGGCGCTTGTCCTGCCCATTTTTTATCAGCCTGACACCGCCTTGTAGCTTGTCCCACCAAGACATATCCGTATTTGCATTCGTACGAGGCCACTGCATTATAAGCATAAGATGTGTATATAGCTCTTCCATTGCTCGGATGCTCCGGTATTGGGCACTGGACCGCAGTTACCTATGACAGATTTCAAAGTACTGTTTGTAGTCAATCATTCTGAGCCAGTGGTTGTAGGGCAATTGAACCTCACTTCAACACAATTTGGAAGGTCTTTGGGTGCCCAGGTACCATCGGCCAAACAAATCTTGTCTGCTCTGTCAATCAGCTCATGACCATCAGCGCAGTTGTAGGAGACTCGGCAGTTATACGTGTGACACTCACCTTGGGAGAGAAAGCAAAATATGAAAGTTATAGTGCAGAAGCTGGAGACATCAGCCATTGGCTGAGTGGTCAACCGCGCGAGGTTCTGGGTTCTGCGGACATTATGCTGAATAACTCGTTAGGTAACGGTGGTAGAGTAATTTTGATGAAAACACTTTTTGTTGATCTGACCATTCTCTACAAGAAAGGTTGAGAGGAAATTTCTGTAGGTCCCCTCCGTTGGGAGGTATTGAGCAAAGAATTGGAGAGGTGGAGAACCACCTGCATGTCGTTGACCACTTCGCTTATTGCAATAATTTTTTGGATGCACAGATTCATACCAACGGGTGTTCCGATTGAACCCGAAGAAGGTCACTCGCAAATCTATTCATTAGGGCTGCTATCGACCAAGTTGATCGTCAGATCGATCGAGTATTCAGTGGTTAATCAGCACTCGATAACTGAGTGGATGGCGAACCAACAGCCGAAAACCGATCGATTCAGTGCACAGCTTGACTGACAGTGAAGTGTCAATTAATTAGTGATGGAGAGCTCCATCAGTGACAGTTCGGTGTGTTCAAACTGTCCATGCGGGGTATTGTCATCAAAATACATTGACTCCAATTTAAGGGAATGGTGATTTAATTACAAAGTTCATAGTGCATTGATGAAAAATGAAGGCAGGAAAAATGATGGAGAAGGTTCGGGAAAGTTGATGACCACTCAAGGACATCAGCCTACAATTTTCAAGGTCAAAAAGAGTCTAGCTCGCGCTGGATTCATTCATAATCTCAAGTTGGCCGAATATTCCCAATCCAATTAGCAAGTGTTTTGATGGTGGTCCAACATGCTAATTTTCTGTCCATCAACAATCAGAGTGCTAATATATGAAACTAATATATATCGCGCAGGATTTATAACGGGAAAGGCTGCATAATCTATTAGCACCCTCCCGTCCTGAAATTCACCCCAACAGGGATTTAAACTTGGACGCTTCCGCACATTAAACTTCAAGTCTGCTATCGCTAGCGACACGGTATTACGAAATTTTGATCGGGGAATCCCGGTATGTGACCGGGGAATCCCGGTAAGTGAAATAAGTCATTAAATTACATAAAAAAAATTTCCATTTATGGAGCAGATAATCATGAATATTGGTTTACTGACCGCGTTACTGTAGTGGGAGTGAGACACCAATAGCGGTGCGAACGCTCGAGGGTCGAACCCGTCATACCTCCTTAATTATGATAATTATGGAAAAAAGTGATAAGAAATTAAATATGCATTTTCACTTACAGAGTAACTTCTGCTTAATACTTTTTGCCGTATCTCTTACCGTTTTTGGGATAAAGCGTTGTAAACAATTCAACTGTTAATAACAAAAAAACTGCTAGGTCAATTTAAACCAAAAACTAATCCGATCTAAGTTGCATGGAGACGCTTCGAAGACCTCGATGACCCAGATCGTTCGACCCGCTCGTCAGAAATCGGTAACGGAAAATTCCGATTCCGCACATGCAAACATACACACAAACACATACATTTGTTCGGAATTCGGCGGGAAGCATTTTGGTATACGTAAAACACCAGTTGCGAAGCGAAAAAAAATCGATTGAAACGTTATCAGGAAGGGATGGTTGGTGGACCGGTAGCATTAGGCACCCAATCAGCGTTTAAAGCACAGCACACAGTAATAATATTCACATTTCTGCTAGAACCTACCCACGTGCCATCCATTAGCAATATCCGGTGGTGTTCCGCAATTTTTAGGACTGCAAGTCATATCCGGCCCAAACCAACTGACCTTGCCATCCATCATCAGGCATTTGGCTTCTTGGAATAACGTCATTGTTTCATATCCCTCATCACAGTAATATTGAATGGTATTCTCCAGATCATAAGTCCTCTGATCCAGTGGTGCACTATTCTTGGCATTAGCTATTTTCGGTGGATCTTCACAATACGAATCTGGATCCTTCTTGCAGGCCGGCATGGTACCACTCCAGGTACCGTCGCCACGGCAATTTCTCTCAGCAAGTCCCACCATGAAGTAATCCGGCTCACACTCATAATGCACCGTATCGCCAAAGAATTTGCCAGTTGTAATCATCTTGCCATTTGGAATTTCCTCCAATGGTGGACACATTTTCTCGGGCTTCAAACATGACATACCACAGATACCATCGCACCTGCACTTCTTCTTCGTACTTTTGCAATCCTCATCCGTCGAGCATTTTCTCAAACACTTTTGACCCAACAATTTTGCCTGGCTCTCGTCCCTTGGGCACATTGCCGATGGTGAATTTCGCGGATTTTTATATATCCTACCATCATCATCAATCTCGGGCTTGGAATAGTCATCATCATAATCATCGTCATCGTCATCCTCCTCCGTTACATCGATTGTTGCCTGTTGCTGGAGTTTAGCTTCTGTGATAACAACTCTACAAACAAACAGCACCAACACTAATGGCAGTATACACGCTCGCATTGTCGGAATGTTTCAAAAGTTTTTTCGAAATGGACCAAACTCTACAAGTTGTACTTCTCCAATTTGGTGGAGACAGTTAGCTCACATGGCACAAATTGAATTTAAACTTTTCCGGGCAATCTGTTTTGGGGATTATTTAAACAATCATGACAGGAGTTTTGCCCATCAGTGATAATTAGAAACACTGGTCCAGTTAAATTATCATAATTTGGGTAACAACACTTTTGGCTATTGGGTTAGCACGAGGATGAAATTCACGCTCGGCTATGGGTGCCCGGGTGTACTAACGTTTTTGTGCAGACTGCAATGTGTCGTGAGCACCGACTGACAATTCATAGGGGGTTGGAAAAGGCGCAAGCCGCGTTGCGCATTCGCAACTGTTCAATACATCTTTCCGGGGGTTTAATCCAGCATCCACCAGATGGCGTAATGCATGTTCAACCCCTTCAGCCCTGAAGCCAATGCTCGGATGCATTTGGCGATTAAATGGAATGGCTAGAATTTTATAACGAGGAATGTTGGATTTTGTTTTCACTTGTCTGGCGTGTAACCAAGTGCTCACCTAGTCCCAATTTTCGGACAACGATTTCTTGCAAACGAATCACCCGACTCGATCATTTTTTTCTAATCGATGCGTCTTCACGCAACTGAGACCTGATTAGATTTTGAAAGAAATTCATGCACTAGTTTCCGGTTTTTTTTTAAACATGGAGCATGAAAATCGCCAAAAGTTTTAATCAATCATTATTTACGAAGGAAAGTTGTGATCAAGCTAATCAATGTCGCAATTGGAGTCTCTCGGCGTACCTTAGCTTCGATCAAAATTTGACTCACTTTCATGTAGTGAATTATTAGTTATTGGTTGATTTTGAGTGGCGCGAAATTTTAATGACTATTCAAACTTTTATATTCGGTCTAGATCCGAAGTTGTCCGACTACCGCCGGCGCATGCGTGTTTGCCCGCATTTGCACAGGAGAGTCTGGATGCGCGATGCGCAGTGTGATTGGTCAGTGCGTCACGTGACATAGTCGCAGGTGGCGACACCTGTTGTATTCCAGTATTCAAAATTTTATGATTCCTATTTTTTTCTCTGAAATCAGTCTTTGAACATTTTATTGACGTGTCGGAAAATCTAGGAATGGGAAACAGAAATGACAAATCGGGAAGTTTTATTTGTGCTCCCAAAAAACTAAGCTTCTGATGGTAACCACGGGCGAATAAACCCAGTTGAGATGTCCAATATTTCCATTAAAAATCGTAAAACTACAAAAAAAAAACGTTACCGGTTGAATAAATAATCGAGAATGATGATTGAATTGAAAAAGTTTCATTGCATATTCCATAGCCCGAAGTATTATACATATGTAAAGAACGGGGATTATAATACTGGGGGCTTGCAGCAGTGAAACTCGCTGATATTTCGATTGGAACTGCAAGGATATACTCCGATTTCCATGTTATCCCCTCTTTTTATATCCTTTTCATGTCCCTTAATTCTTTATTTTCTGTCGTAAAAGAGAGACATTGTAAAACGTTTTATGTCTTTGGTGTTATACGTTTAATGGGAATTCAAATTTCTGATGCCTCGGCATAATCCACAAGGGAGTATTTCAATGGTGCTAGATGTTCCCTCAGGTATTCTATTCTCTTCTGAATCTTTCTCGTGGAAAACTTGAAGGCCGATGGAGGACCAATCAATTTTTTTATATTTACATAATAACAATTTGCGTAATCTAACAGGCAATATTGATCAGATCGGGAATACTGAAGTCCATGGGACTGGTTGAAATGATACATATAGATGATCGTTTTATTAAGTGCGTGGGTTGGATATAGCGATGTACACACGGAGGTTTGCAAATCAGTTTTTTTAAGGGACGTTCAGTTTCCGGGTGTGGTCCACGGCTGGACAATCTTCCGGGATGCATTTGTATGAAATTGCAGAGGTGGACTATAATGGGGATTATATAGAATCGTAGTACGAATAACAAACACGTGTTGATATCCATGAATCGATTTCACTCAATGTGTTTATACAGGATGAATCAAAATAATTTTTAAGAAAAATTGTAAGTGAACAGAGGGGGTGGCGCATTTTTGGAGACCTCCCCATTAATCCCCCCGACAAGATCTCACGTCAACTTCCCCGTGAACATCTCCGTCAACCTCCTCGACGTCTTGGCCGTCAATCTTTCCATCTACCTCTCCAGCAACGTTGCCATCAACCTTCCGGTCTACCTCCACGTCAAACTTCTCGTCAACCTCCTTATCAACATTGACATCAACATCTCCGTCAACCTCCCCGACGGCATCGCCGTCAATCTTTCCGTTCAACTTTCCAGCAATGTCGCCATCGACCTCCACGCCAACCTTCTTATCAACCTTCTCATCAACCTCCTTATCAACATTGCCATCAGCATCTTCGTCAACCTCTCCGACGTATTACCCGTCAATCTTTTCATCTACCTCTCCAGCAACGTTGCCATCAACCTGGCGGTCTACCTCCACGCCAACCTTCTCGTCAACCTCCTTATCAACATTGACATCAACATCTCCGTCAACCTCCCCGCCAATCTTTCCGTTCAACTTTCCAGCAATGTCGCCATCGACCTCCACGCCAACCTTCTTATCAACCTTCTCATCAACCTCTTTATCAACATTGCCATCAACATCTCCGTCAACCTCCCCGACGTCTTGCCCGTCAATCTTTTCATCTACCTCTCCAGCAACGTTGCCATCAACCTGGCGGTCTACCTCCACGCCAACCTTCTCGTCAACCTCCTTATCAACATTGACATCAACATCTCCGTCAACCTCCCCGTCAATCTTTCCGTTCAACTTTCCAGCAATGTCGCCATCGACCTCCACGCCAACCTTCTTATCAACCTTCTCATCAACCTCCTTATCAACATTGACATCAACATCTCCGTCAACCTCCCCGACGTCTTGCCCGTCAATCTTTCCATCTACCTCTCCAGCAACGTTGCCATCAACCTGCCGGTCTACCGCCACGCCAACCTTCTCGACAACCTCCTTATCAACACTGACATCAACATCTCCGTCAACTTCCCCGACGTCATCACCGTCAATCTTTCGATCCAATTTTCCAGCAATGTCGTCATCGTCCTGGTGGTCTCCCCCCCCCCCCCCCCCCAGCTTTTCGTCAGTCTCCTTATCAACATCTCCGTCCACCTCCGCGACGTTATCGCCGCCAACCTTTCCATCCACCTCTCCAGCAATGTCGCCAAAGGAAATACAAAAAAAAAATAACATACCAAATTCACTTATACTATCCAAACATCCTTAATATCCCATTTCCAGCACTGAGTTCCCGGGTCCAATTCAATCCGGATAATCCGGGCTTTCTAAACCTCGCCGAACATGCTCGTTAAGGTAAGTCCATGTTGTCCATTGTCTCTTAGAGATATCGATCAATCGATGTTATGCATTGCTATAGTCGGATATCGCAGGACTACACGCAAATCCACAGACTATGACTCGACGAGCGGTCACATCCAGCAAACATCATCCCGGAGGAATATCTCCATTTGTCTTATTCAAATGAGCCACTGGGGAGTACCATCCAGGAATCTGTGAGATTAGCAGGAATGTCCTGGCCATTGCAAGCATCGCCGTTCAATTGTCTGGGTTCCGGCGACGGCTTACAGGGAATGTTGCTGCTATCGATCGAAATCCATGATGACATGTCCAGAAGCCGGGCGCGAACCCAGGACCTTTGATCAGCCGACAGTCCCCACCAAAGCTCCAATCAGCAGACACAAGTCGCAATCTTCTTCCAAAAATTGTTGAAGAATCAGTTGTCTTCAGCAACTGATTAGCACGTTCACATAGACTTGACGAAATTTATCAACGCAAAAACCAACATTGCATTCGGTTTTCCTGACATCAATTCACCAGTTCTGGATGGAGACCGACAACCTCAGAAAGCGAAAAACTCGTGTCTCCGCCGTCAAGCGCATTCCGTTTTGATACTCTCCGTCGGATAAGACAACAGCGGGGGAAACTAGAAAGAATGACACGCAAAATTTATCCGAGCATCGTTGATGTCAGGATTGCGACAGTTGCAGGGTAGGACTCACCATGAAGCATTTGACAGACACCACCGAGCCAACCACACTCGAGGGGCTCCTCCGAAAAGTGGGAGTGGCTGTTGGTGAGACAAGAAGACAGCTCTGGGTCGACGACGTATCTTTCCATGTCTCTTTTGCTTGCATCCCTGTCCTCCGGGAAACGGCTTGACACTTTTGTATCATGTAGGACGGTATGAATAATTTTGACAAATTTTTTTCAGGATTTATCTAGGTACCAGGTAGCACACCTGCACGAAAAAGGGCTTTCAACATCCAGCCAAAAAACACGACATCAGCCGATGGTTTTTAACCTGAAAATCAACAGCGTCATCATTACGGAATGCACTTGATTCGAATTCACCAACATGATGACGTGCTACTCGCACGTGTATAACGAGGAAATAAAAGACGATGCCTTCTACCATTCACTGGGGCCTGAGTGCGCGAATAAAACCTCGCTTTTATCGTCACTTAAATGGCACAGTAAGGGGACGTTGAAGCACCCCCCCCCCCCCCACCTTCCCATTTAGAAGTTGGAAAAACATTCGCGACTCATTCCAATCCAACATTGGCCATGTGGGCAAGTGGCACTGACTACCAGTCGATGTGGCGGATTGATGAATCACATTTACGAATCTCATTCGACTTCCGGAAGTCGTAATCCAAGATGCTGAAGGTGCGCTGAGCATTGAAGAGGCTCTGGTCTAGCGTCTTCAGTTTGTCGATTCGCAATGGCAGTTAAACGCTTACATGGACCTCAAGATATCAACGTGATCTTCAACCAATGTCTGACAATTGTGCTCGTATTTGGAGTAATATCTGCATAGGTTTATGTCTAGGTTTATGCCTAGGTTTAGTTTAACGATTCCTACGATGTTCTTCAACCAATACATGTTCATACATGTGCTGTTAAAATCCAAAGCCTAAATGCCACTTTTTTTGTACCGCTCGACTCCTTGAATATGCACAGTGCAGGGTGAAAGTCTCTTGGATTATATGACACGAAGATTGGTGGCTTTGAAGGCGTTTGCTGCATACACTTGGAAATCCCACCTCTCTCTTTCTTCTTAACGTCGGAAATTGGAGCACCGTGAAGTCTCAAGATCATAGTAATTATGTGGTACCAACGCCGCGCAAAGCGAATTTTCACCTATGCAATTAAGTGTTCGTTTGGAGACGACAGTTTCGAGGTGTTTTCAAAGTTTTGTTTTGATTCTTCTTCAGCTGATACATTAAACATATTTTTTTATTAATTAGAAAATGAAAATTTTATTTTTCACAATGTGTGTGTATGTGTGTGCATGACTGTGCCTGTGCTTGCTTGTATGTGTGCGTGTGTGGGTGTGTGTGGGTGAGTGAGCAGGTGGGTGGGTGGGTTATTAGGTGGGTGGTTGGGTATATGGGTCGGTGTATGGGTGGGTGGGTATGTGGGTGGGTGTGTGGGTGGGTGGGTTTGTGGGTGGGTATATAGGTCGGTGTATGGGTGTGTGTGTGGGTGGGTGGGTTCGTGGGTGGATGGGTAGGTGTGTGCCGGCGTTGCACTCATATATCAGCCAAAGTCAGTAACTCACGGGATAATACGAACGGGATATAGAAATATTACGAATATTACAAATATTGCTACATCACAAAAAAAAATTCAGATATAAGCAAAATTGTAAATTGAAGTACTCCACAAAAATCCAAAATTTATAGATTTTAAGAAGACACAGGTAAGCTGAGGTGATCACTAAACGCGCGTAACGTTCATAATTCTCATAACCCTCGACACTATTTGACATTCAATTAGCGATACCAGGCAGATCCGGCAGCGTGCGCCCGTTGTGCGCTCTTCAAATGACGCGCGTGCCGGTAGTTATATCCGTCTTGCCTTCTTTGGATGACTGCGTAATTTTCAATTAAAAATTGCGGACCGGGAGGGCTTGTCTAATGAGTTATAGGCGGCCAATGTTATTCCATTACTTTCAAATTTGTGGTCCACCCAGTACGGGGTTTCTCAATTATTTGCAACAGAGTTTCAGCATGTGTATGTGTGCGTGTGTGTGTGAGAGAGAGATTGATCGATTGATTTGTTTGTTTAGCATCTTCGGCTATGCTTTGCACATTACACGTGCATTCATTACATTTTTTGTGAAGGAGAGAGGAAGAGACAGAGAGTGTCTGTGTGTGTGTGTGTGTGTGTTTTAATTGAAAGAAATTCTTAAAATTATACCTTCATTATACTCATTCAAAAGAAGTGCGTATTCCACGAACGACATTTCGTTTCAAATATGATTCATGAATGAAAAAGTGTCACGTAATGGTTGACGATACTGTCCTTCCGCTGTCGCAAGTTCCGGTCATTGTCCCGGGGATCATTCAGTCAGATAGCACTTCCTAGATGAATACGAAAATCGCATGAAATTACGTCATTAACAGCACGATTATGGCGCAGACTTAACCCTACTCGATTACTGGCTGGCCTCCGCCCGACCTCATTGGTCGTATAGAGCGTTGCGCCGTGTCATTGAGCTCCGAGTGTCGCCCGCAAAATATTTGTATTAAATAAAAAATTGCATTCGTATAATGAAATTGAAAGATGAAAATTGAGAAGCACAGGGGAAAACTGATTTATTCAATAGGTCGCTTTAAATTACACCAACTTCGAGTAACAATTTTTTTATTCAATATGACGGGTGATGTCCAGTGGTATGTGTAAAGTACATGTGGTCTGTGATGATGGTCGACGTACGATAAAACGCTCACACTTTGCTTGTTCTTGGACAAGAAGGTGTTAGCGCAAGATCAACGCCATGATAAATTTCCACCGCAGGTGGTGGACACTTGTGTGGAGATGCGATTACCAGAGCGATATGGAAGAGAACTGACATGGTGATGTCGAGTAAATAAGGGAGAAGATTCATGCGTAGGTGTGATGGTCGAATTTCAAGGCGTTGATAATCGAGACAATTCTAGATGGAGATAAAACGGAACCGAGTTGTGGGCTAGTTGCAAGATGAGAAAAATCTGGAGAACATCAGAAATTCAAAAATTGATGGGAACAGATTTCCAGGTATTAAGAAATTTCCAACATTGCCGGATGAGTAACAACAAAAAAAAATTAACGGGACCATTAAAATTTCGCGACCCAGGTGGGAATGGACCATGCGATGAAGCTTGATCAAAGCTTGGACGAGGCTTGACTAAGCTTAGCCAAAGCTGAGTTTTGAAGCCTCGGTCAATCTGTGCAGAACATGCGAATGCAACACCAATCCCAGCTTAGAGAATGAGCTTCGTCCTAGCTTAGTTACGTAGGTTAATACAAGCTTCGAACTTTAGCTTCATTCAAGCTTCGGACTTTATCTTGGTACAAGCCTCGAAATTCATTTTCGTCCAAGTTCCAAAGTTTCTCGTGGTCGAAGCATCGAAATTAATCTTGGTCCAAGGTACAAAATTTATCTTGGTTCGAACTTCGAAGATAGGAACATTGAGGTTGGACCAAGCTTAGTTGAACATTCGTTTCCAAGCTTGGGTTTAGGTGGTACAGCAATCCTGGATTTATATATGAATCCAATATTAAGCAGAGTTTCGCTGATGCCGGTAAATCGAAACTAGGAAAAATATGCTTCAATCCAGCTTAGTTCAACCTTAGTTGAGAAGCTTGGGTTTAGATGGTATGAGCAATCCGGGATTCATGCTTGTTAAAGGTAAGATTCAAAGCTAACAAAGCTGAGCTCGGACCAAGCTTAGCTCAACATGGTTTCTGAAGCTTGGGTTTGGATGATTCTAGTAAGCTTGGATGTATGTGCGTATCCAATATTGGACGTAGATTGGATTCTGCCGGTGGACCAACGCTAGGGAGGCTAAGATTGAGCCAAGCTCGAAACGATTGGGCATGTCTGCATGCTAGACCCGAAAAATTTGTTATTATCACTTCCATATGTACGAAAAGTCAATAAAATCGAGACGCCAATCGCCCCTGGTCCAAACGAGAAATGGTGATGGATATGCGGGGTGTTTCAGGTTCTCGTAGCGGCTGTTTATACCATCGTTAGTCCCACTTCCCCCCCCCCCCTTCCCCTTCATCATACTCTCGAGCCAAACTGAACGGCACGCAAACATCCCAGTAAGATAATCAGCCGAGTGTTGCTTATAATACGTGTTTTGGGGGCGTGTGAGTATAACGCATTGGCTGAAATATTTAACGAGAAGGTAATTTGTACGGGAATGAGCACCAGAGGCGAAAGCACTATCTCTATATACCCGAAATCATATAGAATTCCGGATCTTTCCTTCCTCATCTCTGGACCCATTGCTTCGTGAATTTTTTTTTGTCAAAAATTGCGGACAATAGCAGTGCACCATCCAATGTCACGTGGGAGCATTAAGTCACGTGGCACTCGTCCACACACACACACACACACACACACACACACATATATATACGCACCTGAGTGTGTCTGGATCAAGTTATGTTTTGGACGGTACAACCGCCGCCCCCCCCCCCCCCCCCCCCCCCCCCTGAAGGGGGGGGGGGTAGTGATAACCCATTGGACCGAATCTCCGTTTTTGCTTTTCAAAAATCCAATCAGATGATTACAAATTTTTAATTTCCACTTTTGACTCGTCACCCCGGGGTACCACATCGAGCGTAAAATGTGTTTATTTATTTACAGCTGGGCAGTAAAGTGACGCAAACCACTGAATTCCCTATCCTCACCCCAGTCACGACTACACGATGTTTTTATTTCTCACTTAATTTAGTGCATCGTGACTCCATCAAAGCACATGCCCATAAAGCCGCAAAATTCATGTTATATGTAATTCTAAAAAAAATAACACAAAATTAATATTTATGAATATCATCATGAAAAAATTCGTAAAACATCAATGCCATTAAATTTATATAAAGCATAAAATGAAGTTTCCAAAAATTTTATCCCTTGTACCACTAACGGAATCAGATACTTTGAGATAAAATACGGCAATCAAACCATGAAAATTGATACGTAAAGCAATGAAAATCGTAATTAAAAGACTTCTTTTTGGATTAAATTATTTCGAGCGCTTACAATGTTTCGTAATATTTTATTTTATTTTCTCATGTAATTAGGAACATGGATATTTATAAGTGAGATCTCAAAAACTTCGTGAAACACTAAAATAAAATTTATGTTACATTAAGAAATATCCTCAAAACTTTTATGTCTTATTCCACAGAGAGCATCAGATAATTGGAATAAATTGGATGCATCAAAATATTGTTTTTTTCGACAGCGATTTCTTGCAAACGAATCACCCGACGCGTCTTCCCCCAACCGAGACCTGATTAGATTTTCAAAAAAAATCATGCAGTAGTTTCCGGTTTTTTTTTTAAACATGAAGCATGAAAATCGCCAAAAGTTTGAATCAATCATTATTCACGAGGGAAAGTTGTGATCAAGCTAATCAATGTCGCAATTGGAGTCTCTCGGCGTACCTTAGCTTCGATCAAAATTTGACTCACTTTCATGTAGTGAATTATTAGTTATTGGTTGATTTTGAGTGGCGCGAAATTTTAATGACTATTCAAACTTTTATATTCGGTCTAGATCCGAAGTTGTCCGACTACCGCCGGCGCATGCGTGTTTGCCCGCATTTGCACAGGAGAGTCTGAATGCGCGATGCGCAGTGTGATTGGTCAGTGCGTCACGTGACATAGTCGCAGGTGGCGACACCTGTTGTATTCCAGTATTCAAAATTTCATGATTCCTATTTTTTTCTCTGAAACCAGTCTTTGAACATTTAATTGACGTGTCGGAAAATCTAGGAATGGGAAACAGAAATTACAAATCGGGAAGTTTTATTTGCGCTTCCAACGGGGGCAAACACACTTCCATCTCACTAGTTATATTATTATTATTATTATTATTATTATCATGGTCAATGGAAAAGTGTATGGTAATTTTTATTACTGCTTTTATTATTTTTATTAAAATTTGTTCGAGCATGACTAATTACTTGATATAATAAATTTTTATCAATAAATAAAGGCGATGAATCAATGCGCGCTTTGGTTCAAGACCCGATAAGGATCTTGGACCGAAGGCCAATTGATCTTTACTGCGTTGAGATGAAAAAAAATGGAATATAAACCCATTCATTGCCGGGAAGGTGTTACTTTAATTAGGAATTCGATAACGTATCTATAAACGATGTTTTCAACACTGCGCAGCTTCCCCAGTGAGGAAGCGAGCATAAAGTTGAGGAGTTGTGGCTGCTTCACGAAAAAGCTTCATTGATTAATCAAGGATTAGCAGCAGACTATTTTATGATGATTAGAATTTTAGTCCGAGTTTCCTGGAAATTTTTAACATTTTCGGAAGATCGGAATTTCCTTAATTTCTTTAATTTCTGATGTTTTCAAAATTTCTCATTTTTTGGAGTATTTTCATTTTTTTTTAATTTTGACATCTGTACAACTGCTCAAATTTTTGAAATTTTTGAAATTTTTGAAATTTTTGAAATTTTTGAAATCTTTGAAATTTTTGAAATTTTTGAAATTTTTGAAATTTTTGAAATTTTTGAAATTTTTGAAATTTTTGAAATTTTTGAAATTTTTGAAATTTTTGAAATTTTTGAAATTTTTGAAATTTTTGAAATTTTTGAAATTTTTGAAATTTTTGAACTTTTTGAACTTTTGAAAATTTTGAAAATTTGGGAAATTTTTTTCAATTTTTAAATTTTTCCGTCATTTTTGGCAGGATCAGGAAAATATTCTTCAGATTTTCATTCTTCTCATCAGTGCACCTGTCGATATTCGACACCAAAAATCGTACATTTCCCTTCTAATTCCGTAATTCCATTTCCTATTAATTATCTATTCACGAAGTTCCTTCAACGCTATCAGTGATAGTTGTCCGCGCTTCAAAGCGCGAAGAAAAAAAACAACTTGATTATACAAAATACTCCCTGAATTGGTCCGGAGCGAGCCCGGTCACTGCAGCATTGAAATTGTAATTCGAGGAGTCCCTGAAGACTGCGCTGTTGAATTGCCGACCCATTACCGAAGTCGCTTGCAACAAGAAACTCCAAGTAAAATAGAGATAAAAACGAACAGAAATGATAGGATGAATTCGCTTTAATTATTCAGTTCCCAGCAGAAGTTCCATTGATTCTTCCCCCCCCCCCCCAATATAACGTTCAAAAATTTTTCCTACCCGTTTAACCCTTTTTGCCTGCATTACTTATCTTGAAAATATCCCATAATAATATCACATTATAATTATCCATCTATAATTTTTTTTTATTTTAAAAATGTTGAGCAAATTTGCAAGTTTGGACTTTTAAATGTCCGCAGTAATTTCTTCTCGAGTGTCGTGTGTATTTTGCCCTCCCCCCCCCCCACCCCCTCCCCCCAACCCACCGATATCGTTAACAGCTCTGGGTCATGCGAACGCATTTCATTAGATAGTGTTCCCTCCACTTTGGCGCCCCGCAACTTATGGGACAACTTTTTAACACCATTACACCATCGCCCCGTGGTGTTTGGTGAAAGCCTTTTCAAGGCGAACATTAAATTACCGTTAGATTGGTCATAATTTCCGTCTGTTACATATGGGCCATATTCAAATCAGCAAAATTTGAAAACAAAAAATTTCAAAAAAAGAAATCGCATTTCCAAGGAGATGAACATTGGGCGGCGCAGTGCTCATTATGCGAGTGGAGTGACACCTAAAAATTTTAAGTGTCAAATTGGTATTTTCTCGCTGGAAATTACCGCTTTTGGCGATGGGGCGGGCCATTTGCATGCGGTTGATTGGAGTTTGGACACTTGTGGCTTTCCAGCATTTCCCATTGAGCACTTCCGCTTCCGGCCGACATACACGTGCATTATTCGTCCAATCGAGCGGTTAACACCTGAGACATATTCATAAGTGAGCGAAACACATGTCGCTGAGGTACTTGATGAAGTTTATGATAATTCCGTTGGTTGGGAATACATTGTTTGTATTTCCACATCTCTGACGGCTTCCGGATCATTCATTTACAAAGAATTAAAAATTTTAAATTTTGAAGACGCATTACACCTCGAAATAATTACAAATATTAAATTTTCTTCATATCCATAATTCCGCAATCCTAAACTTTGTAAAATTATCCATTTTTTTTTAATCAGAATTTTACCCTCCTGATAAGAGGAGTCCGTCAAAGAAGCCGGAAAAATATGGGGAATGCATTAATGCCAAAGAAGGCGGCCTGAAAGACTGGGAAATGAGTAGCTGGATGAGTTTGAATATTATGCGTTGCCATTTAATTAAAATTTACAGAGAGCAATATCCATGGAAGTAATTTGGCTCTCGACTTTCCAGTATCGTTGCTTGTACTCACTGAGCCAAAATTGGCGTACAGCCACGTACCGGCAGTTTTTCGCTCCGACGATTGCGATTAATAAAAAACCTCTCGCGCCACATAGATTTTGCCAAGCGTGTAGTAGTCACGTTCAGGGTGGCTTTTCCGTCTCGTAGCGAGTCTCTTTGCGATTCTGAAGAGAGGGAATAAAAATTTATGGCCTCTTTCCTTCACTCTGCCCCCTTTGCCCCTCCTCATTTTCTCATCTGCTGAAGAGAAACTTGGAGTAATGTTCTCGAAGTATAGTTAAAAAAATTGGGGAATTGAAAAATTTTGCACACACACTCACAACCATATCCAATCACACCTACCCACAACCACCCACACCCACCCACCCACACCCACCCACCCACCCACACCCACCCACCCTCACCCACCCACCCACACCCACCCACCCTCACCCACCCACCCACACCCACCCACCCACCCACCCATCCTCACCCACCCACACACACCCACGCACACCCACACTCACCCTGACCCACCCACACCTACACACACATACAGACACACCCACACACACACACACATACACAGAGGTGCTCGGGGATCTGCAGCATGTTCAAGTCTAACATTAAGTTTTCCATCAACGAACAAACCAAATAACTTTTCGAATAAATAATGAATTTGCCGATGTACCTCAACGTTACAAGTCAGCGGCTCGAAGACCAATTACTTTAAAATGTAGAAACTACATACTTTCTTAAATAACAGCAAAACCTCGTAACGTCTTATTTCAACTAAAATTCCCCGTATTTTATAATATCGTCGTAATTCCAAGTGACCTCATGAGGTCATGACCCCTCACTGCAGCTGCTACCTGTTCTCAACGACATGCGAATTTTAATAGCAGATACAACACCTCTATACTCAGAAATTTTCACCTACATCTCCACCCACCCGCTCACATCCTCACCCACATACCCACCCACCCACTCACAGGTCCACTCACCCACCCACACCCCCACCCACTTACCCACTTACTCACCCCCACCCACTTACCCACTTACTCACACACACCCACTTACCCACTTACTCACCCCCACCCACTTACCCACTTACTCACACACACACACACACACACATACACACACATACACAAGCATACACCCACCCGTAGGGGTTGAATCATCTATCATTTGGCGCAATTTCTAATATTCTAGTGAATCCAAGTGATCTCGCGAGGCCATAACCCCATACTGCAGCTACCACCTGTTCTCAACGACCTACGGATCATAATGTCCGATAAAATGCCTCTATTTTCAAATGATTTGCAAAATAAAAAGGTAGAAAATAAAGAATAATAATGGAGGGTTCAGTGGGAAAGCACGCTAGCTTTAAATAGGTTAGGTCGCGTGCAGGTGGCCGAGTGGGGGTCAGGGTCAGATTAACCCCGATCAGGTTACCCGCAGGCGTGGGAGACCAGTCCTATGGATAATAATAGGATGGCAGAATGGCCTAGTGCGATAGGATGCGTTGGACTGTGGCTCTTGTGTGCACCGTTGCAGGATATGATCGGAGATATACAGCTATGTTGTGGGGAGTTATAAAATCGTCGCTCACTATGATTTATCGGGACGCAATGCGAGGCGAGATAAATGATTTTTTTTTGTTTTGATTTTATATTGGGTTACATTCGTCGGCGGCAGTGCCGGTTTTCAAATTTATCACATTTTTGGAGTTTTTCTGATTTTATTTATTTATTTATTTTTCAATTCTCGAGATTTTGGAAATTTTGGAAATTTTCCAAATTTTAAAAATTTTCCAAATTTTAGAAATTTTGAAAATTTTAAACATTTTTTCGAAGTAATGAAAAGTTCTCCAAGCAGGAATCCCAGAAAGCTGACAAATGGCCACTGCTCCGGCGCTTTCAGCTTCCCCCTCCCCCCCCCCCCCCTAAACCGCGCCCATCCAAAATTCGAAATTCCACGATGCCGCTTCAGTTACGTGACTGTAGTATTGACTAACATTTTAGTCAGCACCCTGAACAATGTCACTAATTTTCCTTGTCTCACTGAACCAACTTGTAGAGTTATCAAGGAATAGTTTGAAGAAGAGAACGGCCAATTCGCTGTGGACAGATGTTGAAGGCGTGTGGTGATTTATCAATGAGACTACGAAGTAGATGGTGAACGGGCCCGATATGTACCAACTGGTTTTTAGTCTCACTCATACCCACCGACATCCACCCAAAGCCACCCACATCCACCCAAAGCCACCCACATCCACCTATACCCACCCACACCCACCCGCAACAAACCACCCACCCACACTCGCCCACCCACCCACACCCACCTACCCACACCCACCCACACCCACCCACACCCACCCACACCCACCCACACCATCCACACACATCCGCACACATACGCACACATACGCACAGATAAAACCCGTTTTAAAAAAATTTGAGGGCCATTACACTAAATTCCCTAAATCTTCATCTATTTGGCTAAACAGGAAGAAGTTGTTCCATAAAAAAGTGCTTTGGGATTTTTTTTCTAAAAACATACACAGTATAAGAGATAACGAATCCCAGAAAGGAGCGCTATAACTGGAGGCATGTAGAGATTCTGTAATGAGAGTGCAAAGGTATGGCAAACGAACCTGATAATCCATTTTGAATTTCGAAAGATGCCTTTACCATACCTCAACCGTTGTAATGTACCTCCCTTGGTGTCTCGATCAGCGGCTGCGATCGCTTTTTTTTCCCACATGTACCATGGTTGTGCCCGCAGCGGGCTTCTCTTTTATTCATCACTGTAGAAGTGTTCTTAATCGGCCGTAAATAATTGCATTTATCACACCTCCATTGGGCCGCCGAGGGAGTGAATGAGGCCGAGATCTTGGAGGGTTACAAAAAAAAAATTATGAGTGAAACTCCCCTTGGTACCCGGATGGAGCTGTATCAATCCCAGCGGATCAATTTCTCTCATCAACCCACTATAATATTTTAGTCGAGGAAAAATAAAAAATAAGTAGGCCGAGTGAGTGTCCCACCCACCCACTTACCTACCCACTCACCCACCCACTCACCCACCCACCCACCCACCCACCCACCCACCCACCCACCCACCCACCCACCCACCCACCCACCCACTCACTCACCCACCCACCCACCCACTCACTCACCTATCCACCCACATCGGCACACACCCGCCCACCGATACCGACACACACACACACACACACACACAGCCGTCATAGGACCACAGAAAACGAACTTCAGGGTCATTACAATAACTTACCAAAAATCAGCAAAAAAAAATTAATGTGTTGAATATCATGTACTTTGGCAAATGCATTTCCTCTCCCCGAGGCAGAAAAAAATTGAAATATTTTTCGAGTTGGTCCACGAGCGAGGTAATTCAATTGATTACCACAAAACACAACGCCCAACGTCATTCTCAACTTAATATCTGGTGATACACCCACGTGGTCCAGCAGTTTGGGGAAGACGTTTTTCGTACTGTCGAGAATATCCCTTTTTTGTTCCCACTAAATGTTAGTGCCAGGGTGAGGCCATATAGATTATGGTGAAACACCACTCTCGGTAGACGTTTATGGCTACATTGCACGAGGCACTCAATCGTGGATTTTGATACAACTTAATCGTGGAGCATCCTGCACCATTTATAAGGGGAAAATGATGGCTGAGGTGGGATGTGAAATTTTTGCCGAACATATTTCGCGGTAAGTGGTAGTAAGGGTGATATTTTTATGGGCTCGGCGTTACCATTAAGTCATGTATTTGGGAAATGATGGGAGGCGATTTCAAGGGGGTGGGGTGGATAGGTGGCGAGGAGGGGCGGGGGGGGGGGGGGGGGGGGGGGGGGGGCTCAATGGAAATTCGTGAAAATGTGTTTTGCCGAAAGGACCTCAAGTACTCCGATTGTGATTATGTGTGTTGATAAATTTCGCATAAATTTTCTCCATTTTTCCCATTGGTTCTTCGTTATGCTTTTGAAGCAATACCACGTGCTCAAACATTCTAGGCATTCACGCTTGGAATACATCATGGGCATTAGCCCTGTGTAATCTACGTGTGCAGATGAATCGTGAGGTTTACCACACGACTCAGATATGGGAAGAGTTTAAACCGGACCTCATTGTGAAACGCCTTTTGCGCCTCATCCTTGTAGCCAATCCGTGTAGATCCGACGTTGATACCCTGTTGTACAGCCTAAAAGACCTTGCCTGCACGGTACTAAATGCTCCAGTTTATAAGGGGTTATCTTGGGTGTAGATCCGGCGAATAAAAAAATTACATCAAGAGCCAAAAGGGCGTGCCCACTTCCATCTGGAGAAATATTTCTTTATCTCTCTGCAAGGGTGAAAAAAAAAATTTCGCAGTTTGATGGAACGATTTCATTCAATTTATTTCGTGGAAAAACAACAGTCTTGGTCTGGGGATTTTGTTCAATTTTTTGCCGTTAGGTGGTAACATTGGATTGAGGATAGGGTCCGAACACTCACACCCATGCATCCACCCACCCACCACCCACTGACCCCCCCCCCCCCACCCACCTGCTCCCCGAGCACCCACCCACCCACGGACCACCCACTGACCCACTCACCGAGCACCCACCCACTCACCCACTCACCGACCACCCACCAACCCACCCACCCACTGACCACCCACCCACTGACCCACCGACCACCCACCCACCCACTCATCCACTCACCGACCACCCACCCACTTACCAATCATGCATGCACACACCCACCCACTCACTCAGTAACCACCCACCCACCCACTCCCACACACAGCCATTCTTTATATTTTTAACATTTTCCAAATTTTTAACATTCCTCAAAAAATTCCAATTTTTTCGACAAAATAACAAGATGGACCTTTCCGATTTAAGACATTACGATAATCGCAGGCTAATTCACCATATCGAAACGTTAAAAAAATATTTTTGTAGTATCCTTCAAAATCTTAGCTCGCCCAAAAATCATCACAAAAATTGCTATGTCTGCTGAAAGTATCCCACGCAGAATTAAATAAACTTTCTCACGCATTCGGAGAAAATTACAGTGCGGCGAATTCCCCAGTAGCCTCCAAAAACATTTGAATCGTCCTCATCACGAAACACACCGCTGTTTTCGCGCGCGGTAGCCGGATAAAATGCAGATTGGGTACCGAAAAACAAAAGCCAAAATGCTCAATTTGCGGTTGGCATTCTGAGGCTATCGCATGTGAGAGAGAGATAGGGATGAAAAATATATAGTCAGATGGATTTCAATTATGAGGAGTTATAGTGAAGGCTGACATGTTGAAAACTTTCAAATTAATGTTATTATTATTATTATCATTATTATTATTATTACTTTATATTTATCCTATGCTGAGCAAAATGTGTGTGTGTGTGTGTGTGTCTATCTGCAAATTTTTGAAAACTTCTTTCAAATGTCCCAATTTTATTAAATTGTTGAAAATAAAAAAAAAATTCTGGATGAAATGTCGCCCTGCTCGAGACCCCGGTTCGAATTTGTCAAATTTCAAAAATTTATTTAAAAAGATGTTTCCCATGCGCTTCAATTTTTCCACATTTTCCAAGCACTCCAAGTCGTTCGAAATTAAAAAAAACACAAGTTCAAGACCCGGGTTCGAATTTTTGGAATTCGGAAAATTTCCCAAAAATTGCTCTATTTTTAAAATTTTCTCCCCTTTTTTCCACATTTTCGAAATGCTCCAATTGTGTCTTTTCGCCATTTTGTATATTTTCATTTTTCAATTTTTTCAATTGTGAAGGGATGAAAATAATAAAATGATTTGCATGAGTGAAATGTAGATTGGAAGGTGGAAAACAAAAGGCCTGCTAAATTTGTGCTTTGTACTCCGTGGTGTTTTTTCAGTGAGCTAGAGAGAGATGAAAAACTATATAGCCAGGCGAATTTCAATTATGAAGAGTTGCACTGGTGGCTGACAGGGGGCGCTGTGCTCGAGACCCTCATTCGAAATTCGGTAGCTCTCGAGAGTGCCTTCCGTAATGAAACATTCACCGGTCCACCGCAAATTGGCCTTTGCATTGGCAACTGTCGGTGAATATCCAGCAAGAAAATCAACTGTTTTCAACCTTCCACTTTACTCCTTTACTTTTTACAAATATTTTTTTTAGCCCCTCATTGTTTTATGCCCCGCGGCTGCTACTTCCAAATGTTCAATTCCCGTTGGCAATTATTGGTTTTGACGCGGTCAACATTCTCACCACAGCGGCGGAACAGTTCAGTAGCAATTTTTTTTTTTTTCTCCGCGTAACATTTTGTTGAGTAATGCAAGAATGTTGCTTCATGACTCTGAAATGCCCCAAAATGGTGAGTGAAAAAAACTAAACGGCGAGATGAAAATTTAAGCAATACATGGTGTTCTCCATTAGATACAATTTTTGTGTGGGAATTGACCAAGCGATGAAGCTTGATCAAAGCTTGGACGAGGCTTGACTAAGGGGTCAATCTGTGCAGAACATGCGAATGTACCACCAATCCCAGCTTAGAGAATAAGCTTCGTCCTAGCTTGGTTACGTAGGTTAATACAAGCTTCGAACTTTATCTTCATTCAAGCTTCGGACTTTATCTTGGTACAAGCCTCGAAATTCATTTTCGTCCAAGTTCCAAAGTTTCTCGTGGTCGAAGCATCGATATTAATCTTGGTCCAAGCTACAAAATTTATCTTGGTTCAAACTTCGAAGATTGGAACATTGAGGTTGGACCAAGCTTAGTTGAACATTCGTTTTCAAGCTTGGGTTTAGGTGGGGCAGCAATCCTGGATTTATATATGAATCCAATATTGAGCAGAGTTTCGCTGAAGCCGGTAAATCGAAACTAGGAAAAATATGCTTCAATCTAGCTTAGTTCAACCTTAGTTCGGAAGCTTGGGTTTAGATGGTATGAGCGATCCGGGATTCATGCTTGTTAAAGCTAAGATTCAAAGCTAACGAAGCTGAGCTCGGACCAAGCTTAGCACAACATGGTTTCTGAAGCTTGGGTTTGGATGATTCTAGTAAGCTTGGATGTATGTGTGCATCCAATATTGGACGTAGATTGGATTCTGCCTGTGGGCCAACGCTAGGAACGCTAAGATTGAGCCAAGCTTGGCACAAGCTGGGCCAACAAAGCTTGGATATCTTTGATATAACTGAGCTTGGTTTGAACTAGGTTTATACATGGGATGAAGCTATGTCGAAGCTATCAAGTCCAAGCTCCGGCATCGAAGGTCGGACCAAGATTGATCTCATCGTTCAGGCTTCGAATTCCCCACCTGGGATATCGTATTAAAATTATTGACATTATCTTTGCGATATCACCAAACAAACACAGAGCCAGCATCCACAAGTGCGCGATTGGCGTGTTATAAAATTAGTTGTATTGCTTGCAATCAGGGTAATTCTTGCTACTCAAAAGAACATGTGAATCATGCTGATGGGGCTGGAGGAAAATACGTGAAGCAAGACGATCAACATGAGAACGGCATTCCAGTGGACGAGCGAAGCGCGTCGCGGTGCCGGTGGCTTCCCGACCCCCACGAGGCAGTACGTGACGCCATGTACCTCGCAAACACCCGCTCACTCGACCCACCCACCCTCCGCCCCCCCCCACCCCTCCCACCGCCCCTCATTGCCCTTTTCCACCGATCCTCTTTTTTCCCCAATATGTCACTGATCTTTTCATCTCTGGGATTATTCCATTCGATTCGTGTACTCCCAGGGATACGGAAACTCTTTTCTTATCCGTTTCGTCTGAGGTAGGTTTCCGGTGGTCTGACGTGGCTTTCCAGTCTGTCAGTCGTAAATCCAATGTCAGCACCGTGAAGCCCAGAAATAGAACGTGACACGCGGAGTGTGCATCTACGAAAATGGTTTTCCGCTGTATCTATCATGCAAAGATCTTTTTAAGGTCTTGAGAGATCGAAGATATAGGATGTGGAATTTTTTCAACTTCTCGATGTTTCGGGAAATCATTGTAATGACCCCTAAATCAATTTTTTCATTTTCGCTTCGCAACTGGTGTTTCAAGTATACCAAAATGCTTCCTGTCTAATTCTGAACAAATGTCTGTGTGTGTGTGTATGTTTGCATGTGCGGCATCGGAATTTTTGATTACCGAAATTTCGCACCGCTATTGGTGTCTCACTCCCACTCCAGTAATGCGCATAATTCTCGTCCTCACGTTCACTATGCAACTTTTTTTTTTTTTTTTGAAATCAGTTTTTAAACATTTCATTGACGTATCGGAAAATGTAGGAATGGCAAACAGAAATTACAAATCGGGAAGTTATGTTTGTGTTCCCAACACACACACACACACTTCTACTCCAATAGTTCAGAAAATTTTCAACGACTAATGATAATGAGCAGGCACCTCTGTACCCACTTAAGATGCTGGTTCAGTGAGAAAAGAGGACAGCAATTAAATTCATTTGTCAATTATTCGATGAATGCCTGTCATGTGGTGGCTGTCATTAGTTGTTTACAATTAGTTCTCATGTCATCGCAACTCCTCGGGGGTCCTAAAAATCCTCAATGTCCAACAATGTGAAATTAATGAAGCCAGCTGATGAGAAAAAGCCGCAATGGGATGTTTCTGTCATTTTGCTGTGTTAATTTTCTGCTTCACTTACCTGCTATTTATGGTTTTATTTACTTGTTTTTTGAAATATCGACGATTGCTGCTGACACAGACGCACACCCCCACCCCGCCACACACATACGTATGTACCTATATATATATATATATATATATATATATATATATACACACACACAGACGCAGTCACACACATACACACACCCAGGCATACACACCCAATCCCACTCCCACACACCCACACACATACACACACACAGACATACACAGACACATGTTTCACAATAACTCATAACGTTGCGAAAGTGCCATTTTGCTCGTTAATTTCAATGAATTTCATTTCACTCATCGATTTAATTTCCACGCTCAATTTTCAAAAATTCTTGTCAATTTTTTTCAGTCCCTGCAAAATGAATGTTCAATGATAAAACTCTGGGGAATTTCGTATATTTCAACAAACGTATGTTGGAAATTAAAACCAGGAAATTCAATATACTCTCCTTCATGAGAGCATTGTACTGTTTGCAAAGGCCCCTTCTCCGCAAATATTTGTTTCACCATACACACCAATTCTCCAAATTTCCCTAGTACCCTAACAATTCCTAAATTGAAAATTGCTGACAAGCCTCTATTTGCCTCATTTATTTCAATCGTTATTAACCCTTTCGCTTTTTTTTGTCTGTCAGTACTTGGAAATACGCCCAGAATGAAATCAAACAAATGAAACAGGTCAGCCGTTATTGGATCCTCTGCGATTGGGTTTTCAGTTTCAATCAACCATCAAGTTCCTTATCGCTTTGTGTATCCGCTAATTTCGGGTGACATTTTTTTTAATTTTTTTTTTTGCCCGTTTCCCCTGCTTCGATTGCCATGCTCTGTTCATTTGCCAAGCTCTTCCATTCGTCAGAGAAAAATATAAACGAACAATTGAAATTTAGGGGAAATTAACACCAAAAAAATTCCCGACAAATTATTCTCGTTGAAAAAATTTTCTATCCATTTTGCTCGAGAATTTCCGATGTTTCAATGCCAAATTGTCATAACCCAATATGAGGCTCTCCAAGTGGTGAATTCGAAGATCAATCTCGGTCCGACCTTCGATGCCGAAGCTTGGACTTGATAGCTTCGACATAGCTTCATCCGATCTATAAGCCTAGATGAAACCAAGCTTAGTTATATCAAAGATATCCAAGCTTTGTTGGCCCAGCTTGTGCCAAGCTTGGCTCAATCTTAGCGTCCCTAGCGCTGGTCCACAGGCAGAATCCAATCTACGTCCAATATTGGATACATGCATACATCCAAGCTTACTAGAATCATCCAAACCCAAGCTTCAGAAACCATGTTGTGCTAAGCTTGGTCCAAGCTCAGCTTTGTTAGCTTTGAATCTTAGCTTTAACAAGCATGAATCCCGGATTGCTCATACCATCTAAACCCAAGCTTCTGAACTAAGGTTGAACTAAGCTGGATTGGAGCATATTTTTCCTAGTTTCGATTTACCGGCTTCAGCGAAACTCTGCTTAATATTGGATTCATACATAAATCCAGGATTGCTACACCACCTAAACCCAAGCTTGGAAGCGCATGTTCAACTAAGCTTGGTCCAACCTCAAAGTTTCTGGTGGTTCACACTGTGCTCAGTAATACGATCGCTCACACAGCGAAAGTCGGCCCCAGCATGGTGGATGGGTGTCCAGTACCCCTACCAAAAAATGCTCAGAAGCATTTAAGTGCGCGGGGGGGGGGTCCGCAAAAGAAATTGAAGAATCTGATTTATAAGATTCCCTTCAAAATGCTTTCAGAAGAAATTCTGTTAAAAAAAATTCTGATAAATTCGAAGTTTTGGCAAAAATTGTTATTTTGATCCTGGAAGTAGTCCCCGCTACTTAGCCTGATATCATTGGACACTGCTCCGCCCAATGGATTTCTCAATATTACCAAACAACCAGCTCGATATATAGGGACAATGATACCACGACATTCCAGGCCAGAGTCACCCCTGAATGAGCGGTGAATTCAATTGAATTTTACTTTCCTCGGAAATCGAACACTTTGATATCCCATCACACCGAGCACAAGTGAAATGGAAGTTGTCTTCTATATATACAGTCCGCAATTCTCTTATCGTGATGTTGATCAAAAATGTTAAAAAGGCGGTTCGAAGGTTCTTTTTTTTCTCACAATTTGATTAATTGTCTACTTACTCCATGCGCGGACAGTAATAATTACATTGGTCATTCCCATAACGTCAAAATAAGTAATACCCTCAATAACTCGGGGAATGCTGTACAAGTATGGTTATCATTAAACATGGGAACAGATGAATAACCTACACAGGAAAATGTTAAAACCTTAATCGCCGAGCATCATGCGGGTATCGTGGTAGTCATACGGTATAAGTGACAGTCTAAATGCAACACAAACAGGATCGTTGCCACCGATATCGACCAGGTGTTCGCTGGAGTGGGAGGACTTGATTGGCTCTAGTGTGGATATTAATAATTCAAAGCCCATGGATCCACTCTCATCAGACTCTATGCACAGAGGCTCAACTGCATTGCACCCTATATCTACAGCCGCGTGCTTTGATTTACAAGGACGTTTGGGGAATTGCCCTGTTTCTCCATTTCGAAAATGTTTATTCATGAATTTACACTGCAGCATCACAATGTGAAAACATTTTCGTTATCCATTACTGAAAATGTACCAACAAAAATAACGATACGCTTTTATTTCAAGTGAGAATAAAATGGTAATTGGCGAGTTGAAAGATCCCGGTTCGAATTCGAACCCGGGACTCGCACATTCGCGCCGAGCAGTTCCACTTTTGAAGCCTCGGTCAATCTGTGCAGAGCATGCGAATGTAACACCCATCCCAGCTGAGAGAATAAGCTTCGTCCTAGCTTGGTTACGTAGGTTGATACAAGCTTCGAACTTTATCTTCATTCAAGCTTTGGGCTTTATCTTGGTACAAGCCTCGAAATTCATTTTCGTCCAAGTTCCAAAGTTTCTCGTGGTCAAAGCATCGAAATTAATCTTGGTCCAAGCTACAAAATTTATCTTGGTTCAAACTTCGAAGATAGGAACATTGAGGTTGGACCAAGCTTAGTTGAACATTCGTTTCCAAGCTTGGGTTTAGGTGGTGCAGCAATCCTGGATTTATATATGAATCCAATATTGAGCAGAGGTTCGCTGAAGCCGGTAAATCGAAACTAGGAAAAATATGCTGCAATCCAGCTTAGTTCAACCTTAGTTCAGAGGCTTCGGTTTAGATGGTATGAGCAATCCGGGATTCATGCTTGTTAAAGCTAAGATTCAAAGCTAACGAGGCTGAGCTCGGACCAAGCTTAGCACAACATGGGTTCTGAAGCTTGGGTTGGGATGATTCTAGTAAGCTTGGATGTATGTATGTACCCAATATTGGCCGTAGATTGGATTCTGCCTGTGGACCAATGCTAGGGATGCTAAGATTGAGCCAAGCTTGGCACAAGCTGGGCCAACAAAGCTTGGACATCTTTGATGTAACTAAGCTTGGTTTGATCTAGGGTTATACATGGGATGAAGCTATGTCGAAACTATCAAGTCCAAGCTTCGGCGTCGAAGGTCGGACCACGATTGGTCTCATCGTTCAAACTTCGTGGGGGCGGGGTGGGGGGGGGGGGGGGGGGGGGGAGCGCGGCTCGACATACGAGCTATACCATTTTTGTTACATTTCACTTTTTTAGTTACCAATTTTTATTCTCACATGTCTCACTGCAACGTCGATTCGCGGTCCATGCGTGGCCCAATGCATTAGTGGCGGAGTGGGGGGAAGCGACTTGGCGAACGAGGCACGGGGTATATGAACAAGAATAGGGCGTCGGGTCGGCGCGTGGGCGGCCGCAGGCAGGACGCACGTCTCGTCGTGGTAAAAGGGGAAGGAGGAAAACAGGCGAAACGCAGTGTAAGAGAACAAAAAGTAAGCCATACCTTTATCGAACGAACGGGGAACAGGCGGACTAAGCAATATGCCCCCTCTACTGTGGGTAGATGAAACGTGGGTACATAACGTGTGGGAAAGGATGCGCCGAGATGCGAGGGCCCGATTTCCTCACACGGTCCGAGGAAAAAATAAAGAGGAGGAATAAAAAATAGTTGGGGAAAAGGAGAGGCGAGGAGAATGGAAAAAAATTGAGAGTTTTATATGACGCGGTGGTTTATGGCCGTGGGTTTTTATCTGATCGAATTGCCACTGGTGCAGATTTAGCAATAAATTAGACTGAGGTGTAATTAAAAGGGCACCAAGTGTGCTCACCGTGTGACTCTTGGCCACAGCTAGAGGTAATCCTGTAGTCCGGGAGCACTTGAGACTACTTCTTTATCGCTCGGGTGTTTTAATCGGACGAGTTGGAGAGCGCGGCGAGGGGGTGGCGGGTGGGTTGGCGGGACGTTGACCGATGGCTGGTCTGCAGCGACGAAACTTTCTGTAGATATTCTCAAAAATTTCAAAAATTTCAAAAATTTCAAAAACTTCAAAAATTTCAAAAATTTCAAAAATTTCAAAAATTTCAAAAAATTCCAAACCTTCGAAAATTCCAAAAATTTCAAAAATTTCAAAAATTTTAAAAATTTCAAAATTTTTGAAAAGTTTAAAAATTTCAAAATTTTTGAAAAGTTTAAAAATTTCAAAAATTTCACAAATTTCAAAAAATTCAAAAATTTTAATAATTTCGAAAATTTCAAAAAAATCAAAAATTTCAAAAAAATCAAAAATTTCAAAAGTTTCGAAAAAAAATTGAAAATTTCAAAAAACTCCGAAGATTCAAACTTTTATTATCAATGAGAATCAAATAGCTGGTGACAGTCTCTGCGCTAATTAATTAGTTGAGCTCAACGATTTAACCATATTGTTTTTTCATTGCACCCATCATAGCTCCATGCCGGTTGAAATTATACTGTCCTCGTTCTCTCCTCGAACAGTAATATTCGTCCTCTTTTTAATCCGCCCGGCGTATTCAATTAGCCGCGAGCGATTATTAATAAACGAGTTCACTCTCAATGTACCCGGTATCAATTGAGAAAAAAAAAATTAAAGCGCCACTCCATGGTTAATTGAAATCGTGCATGCATATTAATTATTACCCGGGCCATTCGCTAATTTGGAGGAAAATGGGCGCCGCTGGAGATCAATACTATGGACAACCTGCGATCAATTTTTCATTAAAACTGCACCATGAACGTTGCCAAGGAGAGAAATTTGGTGAATAATTTCTCAAATCGGTAAGTTGAAATTAAAACCCGGCCCAAGACACCGATTCACGCCAGTTGAATAATTACCATGAAATTGTGGACGTACACAGCCGAATAATCCAATATTGACGGCCTCAGCTTTCACCCCATTTGTTTTTGAGTCGTGCGACATTTGCTACATATAAAGCAAGAAAGTCGTTATTCGTTCCCGGCTCATAAATGTATGTGTGTCGGTATTCTACTCTTGAGCGCCTAATGTTTAACCCCTCCCGTATGGGGACCTAAAATGAGACATGCGTTCCGCGTGATGGGTGGTGGGGGTCGGTTGGGGGGGGGGGGGGGGGGGGGGGGAAGGGTCAATGCGAGAGATGTATATGGGGTGGGTTTGGGTGGGCGGGTGGGTGTGGGTGGGCGGGTGGGTGTGGGTGGGCGGGTGGGTGTGGGTGGGTGTGGGTGGGTGTGGGTGGGTGTGGGTGGGTGTGGGTGGGTGTGGGTGGGTGTGGGTGGGTGTGGGTGGGTGAGTGGGTGGGTGAATGCGTGAGTGGGAGGGTGGGTGGATGGATGAGTAAGTGGGTGAATGAGTGACTAGACAACGTCAGAAACTTGTAGACAGATTCACGAAGACTTATTTATGCGAAAATAAGTAAAGTTTTATTGAAATGTCATTGGCAAATAAAGTAATGAACTTGCAAAAAAAAACACCTCGCGAAAATTTCATTGCTTAAAAGCATGTTTCTGGCTTAAATGAAAATTGATGGAATTCAATTGACGTCGTCGACGTTAACTTCTAGAAGAAACGTGATATATTTATCGGATAACTTCGGGGAAACTTCGTAATAATTTGTCGCTCTTTTCCAATGAATCGAAACTTAATTCCCGGCAATACCTCTCATGGGATTTTCCTCTCCACCTGAATAAGACAAAAATCTACTCTCATCTATTTCGAGAGTAAAACTTCTTTTCCATGTCGATTTTCTTTCGGCTCTTTTTTTCGTTTGTTTTTTTTTTTACGAGACCAGAATTGAGATGCTTTTTACGGTTTTCTGAGGCGGGCTTACGGGAATCCGTCGCCTATTCCATTGGACCTAATCTTGTGTCCAAAGTACTCTGCAAACGTTGCAATAAAATTACGGTACTTCTCCATCCTTTTGAATCTCTTTGGTGTGGGACGTGAGTTTGCTTTTACTGTCCTATTACCTCAGCAATGTCATTTCAGATAGGAATTTTAGGAGATTCTTTGGATGCCTATGAGAATAGTCTCTCTGAACATTAAAATTTTCATTATAGTTTGCAAATTTGAATTTTTGAAGGCATTTTTTTTTAATTTTTGACGATTACATGAGCGAAATTTTTCGATACAAATCGTGAAATCTCTATAAAAGTTGGAATAGAAATTTGCAAGTTTTCCCAATTCTGGAATATTCCTAAAAAAATTTAAAACATACACACACACAGGGAGACAGACACACACGCGTATACCGTAGGTCTTTGATTTGCATTCGCGACAGTTATATCAGAGAGTACGCGAAGACTCGCGTTGCGATCCTTAAATAGAATCACGCCTTAATTCTGATCTAGCAGGTAGGGGAGCCTTCACTATGAATGACAGTTGAAAAGTTCCCAATCGAGCGCATGTAGTGCATCGCAAATCAGGCATACAAATGACATGGAGAGGAATAATATTGGGATTTATTCAAGTACTTGGAGTTTTACATTCCGGGCTTAACAAAAGAGGCAATTTCGCGAATAATTCGATTGAAGTTGTTAACAACCGAGTTAACACACACCCACCCACCCACACACACACACACACACCCGCCCATCCACCTAGCCACCCGCCCACCCACCTACCCACCCGCCCATCCACCCACCTTCCCACCCACCCACCTTCCCACCCACCCACCTTCCCACCCATCCATCCACCCACCTACCCACCCACCTACCCACCCACCTACCCACCCACCTACCCACCCACCTACCCACCCACCTACCCACCCACCTACCTACACACACCCACTCACCTACACACACACTACGGCACAGCCACCCAGCCGCGCACACACACACACCACGACACATACACATACACATGCACGTACCCATTGTATGGGTTCAATAAATTTGCTAGTCCCTGATTGGCCCCCTATTACAGGAATCTATTACAGGAACCAGAGTATAGGCGCCAGTCCCTATGTCTAATCGACTTTGAACAAAAAATGAGACAGGACACGCGTCTTTAGGTCGTTGTGCCGGGGCCGGTGAATTTCATTTCCATTTTTTTTTCCTCAATTTTTCGTGGTCCCTCTTGTGCACGATAGATATCTGTCGTATGACTCTCCACCACCGGGTTAGGTTACAAATACTTCAGAGGGCATTCTTTAAAAAAAACAAAAAAAAAAAAGAAAAAAGATAAGCAACACTTGAGACAAATGCTCACCCATGCAGTGGAAGATAAAAAGTTGGGGTTTATGGGTCTGGAATATTTTTGGGGAATTCCAAAGGGTCATTCCTTTAATTCCTTTTCAACTTTTCGATACCAGCAAGTTATTGTAATGCCTACAAGCATAAAGAATAATTCTATGCTTCGAGATTTGTAAAATAATATTTGTGTATGTGTATGTGTATGTGTATGTGTATGTGTATGTGTATGTGTATGTGTATGTGTATGTGTATGTGTATGTGTATGTGTATGTGTATGTGTATGTGTATGTGTATGTGTATGTGTATGTGTATGTGTATGTGTATGTGTATGTGTATGTGTATGTGTATGTGTATGTGTATGTGTATGTGTATGTGTATGTGTATGTGTATGTGTATGTGTGTATCTGTATGCGTATGTGTGTGTGTGTGTATGTGTATCACCGCGCCCTTATTCTGGGGGTACCATATCCCAACGACATTCAAGTGATAATGTATCCGATACCCAATACCTAGCAGCATCCGATACACATCCCAATCCCAACAAGTTTAACCGTGAAAGTACCGATGACGTTTACAGCTCAGCAAAATTATCGGCCGACTAATACCCAATGATGAATCCTCAGGTTAATTACAGAATGGGCTACGGCCAGTATATTCCATACTCACTCAACATTCCCATTGTACATGAGTGTAATGAACTCACCTGAGGATAAATAAACAGATAATAGCCATTGTTAAGTGCGCATGATCCACCACAATGTTTCGCTATAACGATCCGTAGTATCTTCAACGCAAACGTCCTCGACAAAGTCGCCGACTTTCCGACAGGTGCATCAGCAAACACGATTCTCAACCCACGATTCCATGAAACTTGATCTAAACAAGAAAGACCTGAGGGGTAAAACAAAATAAATGAAATGCCAAACAACTAGGAGAAATCCACGAGGACATTACCATCACTTTGCCTTGCACCGTCTACTAGGTTCGGGTTTTACGATCGATTAAATACGTAAATGGCCGATTCATCAGGGCTAGTAAAAATTAACAAAAAAAATAATCACATGAATTTTCAAAAGGCATTAGACGCACCTTGGTGTGCCATCCTGTCCTCATCCTCCTCATTTAAATATTTTATTGTTATGAGTCTTGAACGACCGAGTTTCACTCCCATTCGCGGAGAAAGGTGCGCAAGCCGAATGGAGATGATGGAAGTCGTGAGAGTGAAAAACCAAGCGGGGATCATTCATGCTACCCTATCTAGTACCCTATTTATAGCTTATGGCAACCACCCGGTTGTATAATACCCAGATGATGGACAATGCAATAGGTGTAGGAAACTTAACCACCAATGCCATGATGGGCAATGTAAGACTCGTTGATTAGACCTTTTCGTAGCTAAGCACTCTGCTTTGGCCTAGACTAGGTCATTTTCTGTCTCTATATGAATCATTCTTTCGGGGTCCAGGGAGATACTGGTGGCTTGTTAATCTGCGGAGATGCTGCAACTGGCGTTCTCATGCGGTCCGTTGCAAGACGAAGCAATGTAGTATCAACCATCCCGTATTCGATGACCATTGTTCTCCAGATACATCCCTACAAGCTGTGGATTGATACCATCATCGGGTTGTCATTGTAATTATATACGGAGATGAGGTGGGAGGTGGGGGGTCTGCTGATTTACATGCCAAGAAACTATCGACGAACCAAATACCCTAATCTGCTGATTACCAACCTACGATCTCTACGTACTCAAATTTAAAATATTTGGAAGAATCTTCCGTATATATTAATCGAAGGAGTTGTGGGATGTATATCGTGTCGAGTCATTTTTTTATTATCCACGAAAGGAAAACCATAAAGGTGCAGAGCAAACGCATCGTGATACCGATCCGTTATCAGATGGTGTGTAGGCGGTTATACGTGGTATGAAAACGATGCCGGTAAAAATGGCAAGACGGCGAAAAGGTATTCCCGGTGAGTGAAGGAGGGGGTGGTTACAATGTTCACGACGTTTATGGTCATGATACAGTGCCTGGATGTATACCAAACACATTGTTCTCCAAGGTGGTTTCAGTGGCTTCAAGTTATTGTCGTGAAGTCTGGGGCCTGGGGTATGTTTCCTGGTAGAATAATCATTGGAGGTAGAGAAAGTGAAGCGGTACACGTGGTGTAGAGTTGGTGAGCATCGCTCCTCTTTGATTATAGAAATTTCTCTAAAATATGCAGGGCGTTCCAGAACTGCGGACTATAGTTTTCAGTGTCGACAGAAGGAACAATTTGAATTCGAAAGTTCCTCTTCAACTTTTTTCTGTGACGGAGTCCCATGAAGATACCCAGGTGGGAATTGATCAGGCGATGAAGCTTGATCACAGCTTGGACGAGGGTTGACTAAGCTTCGCCGAAGCTGTGTTTTGAAGCCTCGGTCAATCTGTGCAGAACATGCGAATGTAACACCAATCCCAGCTTAGAGAATCAGCCTCCTCCTAGCTTGGTTACGTAGGTTAGTACAAGCTTCGAACTTTATCTTCATTCAAGCTTCGGACTTTATCTTGGTGCAAGCCTCGAAATTCATTTTCGCCCAAGTTCCAAATTTTCTCGTGGTCGAAGTATCGAAATTAATCTTGGTCCAAACTACAAAATTTATCTTGGTTCAAACTTCGAAGATAGGAACATTGAGGTTGGACCAAGCTTAGTTGAACATTGGTTTCCAAGCTTGGGTTTAGGTGGTGCAGCAATCCTGGATTTATAGATGAATCCAACATTAAGCAGAGTTTCGCTGAAGCCGGTAAATCGAAACTAGGAAAAATATGCTTCAATCCAGCTTAGTTCAACCTTAGTTCAGAAGCTTGGGTTTAGATGGTATGAGCCATCCGGGATTCATGTTTGTTGAAGCTAAGATTCAAAGCTAACAATGCTGAGCTCGGACCAAGCTTAGCACAACATGGTTTCTGAAGGTTGGGTTTGGATGATTCTCGTAAGCTTGGATGTATGTATGTATCCAATATTGGACGTAGATTGGATTCTGCCTGTGGACCAACGCTAGGGACGCTAAGATTGAGCCAAGCTTGGCACAACCTGGGCCAACAAAGCTTGGATATCTTCGATATAACTGAGCTTGGTTTGATCTAGGTTTATACATGGAATGAAGCTATGTCGGAGCTATCAAGTCCAAGCTTCGGCATCGAAGGTCGGACCAAGATTGATCGCATCGTTCAAGCTTCCAATTGCCTACCTGGGTACCTTGGATCGAAGCCTTAATAAAAGGACATGGAATGTTAACCATCGTCAAGAGTTCTAGGACTATCCTTCAGTTTACGGCCTCTGAATCGCTGCTTACGCTCTTAATAACCTAAGATAGTTTGATGGATGGATAAGTAGAGCTTATGGACTCCATCCAGCACTTGAGTTTTCGACATATAGATCAGTACCCAGGAGATAGCGATCGGAAACTGTTGTGAAGCACACTAGAGTGGAGGGCTGACGAGTGGCAGGACAGACTCTTGACTTGCTAAAGCCCAAGATTTTCTTACTCAAGTGCCTGTCGCCTCCACTTCCTCAACTACTTGTGATTATCTCCAGTTGCTGTTTGATGGATTTTAGTGGTAATAGGAGCTTCCTGAATGATTTCTAGCCAATTTGTTCCGGCAATGGATTTTTTTTTGAGTGTTATTAACCCCCCCACTTCTCCTCATGAGCTTCTCGCTCGCATGGTGAGCGTCGCGCCGCCCGTTCGATATCTGGCGAACCGAAGCGTTTCTTCTGGATCAACCGATATGCAATTTTTTAGGAATTGTAAATAATTGACATTTCAGAAGTTTGGAGTTTTGGAAGATACTCCATCATATACTGGTCCCCATATTCCGGACTCTTCTCTTTACTCTTCTCCTTCAATAATTTTCCCATCATTCTACTAACTCCTCAACGCTGCCACTGACGTCCCAGTATGCGATACGATTCCATTATCCACCCCCTCGGCAAAGAGAATGCGAAAAAAAATTGGCAATGTCGAGAGCACATAACCCTCGAGGCTGCAGTTGAAAACTCGTCTATCTCAGTATAAAAAAAAACACAATGCACTCCCAAAAAATAAAAGATGGGGAGTAAATCGAGGCTGAAGGCACCAGCCACCACTGAAGTACTTCCGGCTTCCTTTACTCGCCGACAACTATATTTATCTGTTTCTCGTAGGAATCCTTGACTAACACCAAACACAGTAAGGCCCAAAATGCCAGGTTCTTCCTTTCACGTCTGCATTTGTAAATGCTCCAGACTTTCTCAGGACGCTTAAAATTTTTCCCAAATTTTTTTTAAATTTCCGACGATTTTTTAAAATTTCCCAAAATTTTCCAAAATTTTCCAAGTTTCCAAACTTTTTCAAAATTTTCAGAATTTTTGGAAATTTTCCAAATTTTCAAACTTTTTGGAAATTTTTCAGAATTTTGCAAACCTTCGGCCTTTTTAAAAATTGTTCAAATTTGCCCATATTTTTCGAAATTTTTCCAAATTTTTCCAAACTTTTCCAAGTTATTGAACAATTGTTTGAAATGTTTCAAACTTGTCAAAATTTTCCAAAATTTCGAAGATTCCGAAATTTTAATATTTCAACTCTTTCTGAATGTCTCAAACAATATGATTTCTTTTTTTTAATTTACTAATTTTCCAGAAATTTCGGAAATCTTGGCAGCGCCCAAAACTGACATTTGCAAAATAAATCAATGCTGAAGATACCAGGCACCATTGAAGCACTTCCTGTTTTCTTTCCGACAACCGTATTTATCTGTTTCCCGTAAAGATCCTTGACTAATACCAAACACGGTCTACTCTCTCAACCCCAAAAGCGGTCCTCTCCCTCCGGGACACATATCTCACTTGTGAATCTCTACAAGATCCCAACAACACGCTCCAGAGATTTCTCATGCCAACACTTTTTCTTGCTCAAGTTGAAAACATTGTCACCCAAATTGTTATCTCACTTTTTGGGCTATACGGTTAGAATAACATGGATGGAGTGAAAGTAAAGGAAAAGAAGTGAAAATTCGTGGCTGAATTTAAAGTAGTTTAGTTTAACTAATGTATGGATATTCTCACCACTCATTTTTACCTGGGAACATATCCATGTGGGTGGGTGGGTGGCTGGGCGGGTGGGCGGGTGGTCGGGTGGGCGGGTGGTCGGGTGGGTTTGGGCGGGTGGGTGGGTGGGCGGGTAGGTGGGTGGGTGAGAGCTTGGATGGATGAGTAGGTGGGTGGGTGGATGGGTGAGTAGGTGGGTGGGTGGGTCGGTGTGTAGGTGGGTGGGTGGGTGGCTGGATGAGTGGGTGGGTCGTTGTGATGCAGTGATCAGCAGTCATGG
The DNA here is from genome assembly GCA_026005395.1 of Asobara japonica. Lineage (NCBI taxonomy): Eukaryota > Metazoa > Arthropoda > Insecta > Hymenoptera > Braconidae > Asobara > Asobara japonica. The sequence continues at coordinate 3,779,907 of BQMI01000298.1, read as the reverse complement.
GTTCAAACCCGGATCAAGTCTACATCCCGTTTATAAAATTTTTTTTCCGTTCGCCGTGCACTTGCAACAGTCCCACCATGTCCTTGACTTTCCCTCAATTTAATTGATTCTTGGAATGAGCATGGCATTCTGTCCCATTGAAGAGAAACGAACTACAGACATGAATAGTGAGTATCATCCCAATCCCACCATCCATACAAAACGTTAAAACGCAAGGAGATAAGGCGAGGGGGAGACACCCACGCGCAGGTGAGACCACACACGATGCCGTCGCGTCATTTGTTGGACACCGTTGGTATGGCAGCATGTGGATGCTTATTCCATTCCTTTGGTTCGCTCTCTCCTTACCCGTACGTAAGCCAACAAGGCAGTGTAATAGTCCTCCCCCCCCCCTTCTCCACCCCCCCCCCTCACTCGCAGGTCGATGCTTTTTTTTCGAGAATCTTTAAGTTTTGGAAATTTTGAACTTTTGAGAAATTTTAGGAATTTTCGAAAATTGGATTTTTTGGAAATTTTGAAAATGGGAAAATTCGGGAATTTTGGAAAAAAGAAATTTTGAAAATTGCGGCAATTTTGGAAATTCTTAAAATCGTTTCACGGCCCTCATTTTATAGGTGGACGCATCCCACATATTCTCCATATAGTGACAAGTCCGTGTTACAACACACGTTACTTCCCTTGCAACGGTGTGTGCTCGCTTATGTCGCGCAGGCAGTTTATGGATCATCTATTGCGATCCTGGGCTGTTGGATTGTGATAAAGTCTTTTGCTTGGACTGAATGACGAGACATTGGCCCAACGCAATTTAGATAAAGTCGTTGGCAAATATATGTTCAATTTGTGCACAAACAGCGGCGATTTATTTCCATATTTTACACCGATAAACTGATTTGCTTACATCTATACAAGGTTGGGATATTTTCCATAAAACTGAGATGGAAATCTCAAAGGCCTCTTTACATAATCGTAACTTTCCGATAGAGAACATTGTAATCACCTTGGAAACGGATTATGTGAATTTTGAGATATGTGTATGTGTGTGTGTGTGTGTGTGTGAATCTGTATGAGTCTGTGTGAGTCTGTGTGTGTGGGTAGGTGGGTGGGTGGGTAGGTGGGTGGGTGGGTAGGTGGGTGGGTGGGTAAGTGGGTGGGTGTGTAGGTGAGTGGGTGTGTGGGTGTGGGTCTGAATGAGGAAAACGAAGCTGATCCTCAACCCTAGGTTAATTTTAAAAATCCTCCCAACTCCCATCAATTTTTACGTAATGATATTAGAAAGCAAAGGCAGGAGTAGTGGCCAAGGGTCTCGTATTGACCCCTGACCTTGGTGATGACCGAGTGAGGGGGATAGCTTGGATTCTGCATTGACTCCCTCATGTGGCTGTTAAGAAACATGTATAAGGCGTTACCAGGAATATTGCGAAGTGGCCCGATGGGAAACGTTGGGGCAGCTACATTCCCAGGTTTTTCCACTTAAAAATTACGATTTTACAATTTTTTATACCATGAGGTAAAGTGCCATTTAATAGATAATCATGGTTATCCCGAGATAGCAAATTGCAGGTGGATATTCTCCTCCTTTAAACCTCTTTTTAAGCCGTAATTTTCATCAGACGGAAGGATAAAAATTTTGGTGAATGGCCTTAAGGTAGCTTAATCATGACCTTTGGCACTGACCTTACTCCTTCGCGGAAACGGTACCTCTCTCTCTTTCGCTCTCTGTCTTTAGATTGATTCCACTGAGCCAAATGAGGGCATGACCAATTAGGGACACCAGAGATATCCTCATTTGTGATCATCTGATAGGACCATTGGATGCTGTATCTTCGGAATATGTGATATACATACACCCCAGGTGCCTAGATCAAGCCAAGCTTAGTTATATCAAAGATATCCAAGCTTTCTTGGCCACCTTGTGCCAGGCTTGGCTCAATTTTAGCGTCCCTAGCGTTGGTCCACAGTCAAAATCCAATCTTGGTCCGAGCTCAGCTTTGTTAGCTTTGAATCTTAGCTTTAATAAGCATGAATCCCGAATTGCTCATACCATCTAAACCCAAGCTTCTGAACTAAGGTTGAACTAAGCTGGATTGAAGCATATTTTTCCTAGTTTCGATTTACCGGCTTCAGCGAAACTCGGCTCAATATTGGATTCATATATAAATGCAGGATTGCTGCACCACCTAAACCCAAGCTTGGAAACCAATGTTCAACTAAGCTTGGTCCAACCTCAATGTCCCTATCTTCGAAGTTTGAACCAAGATAAATTTTGTAGCTTGGACCAAGATTAATTTCGATACTTTGACCACGAGAAACTTTGGAACTTGGACGAGAATGAATTTCGAGGCTTGTACCAAGATAAAGTCCGAAGCTTGAATGAAGATAAAGTTCGAAGCTTGTATTAACCTACGTAACCAAGCTAGGAGGAAGTTTATTCTCTAAGCTGGGATCGGTGTTACATTCGCATGTTCTGCACAGATTGACCGAGGCTTCAAAGCACAGCTTTGGCGAAGCTCAGTCAAGCCTCGTCCAAGCTTTGATCAAGGTTCATCGCATGGTCAATTCCCACCTGGGACACATATGGAGATGTGGTGATTAGCACTTCGGCGTAGTGTGTTTTCTGACTTTTCTGAAGCTGAAAATTCTTCCGTGAATGTCAAGGATGATAGCAGGCAAACGATCTTCCTGGTCTCATAACTTCACAGCCCCATGAAAATTACTCCCCTATTACCCAAAAATTACCACAAACTTTTCCCATAAAACTAACGCCTCGGCCAAAACCTCAGCCTCGAATATTATCGTGTTCCGCGAGGCAAGGGAAAGAAATTTCAGCGGTGAGAGACGGAAAAAGTGGCCGAGAAAAAAAAAATTGGAATGGAGAGTGCAGCTGCCCCCATCGATAGAGCCCGAATGTCTGGGATGCGTTTAGGCACTTTGGGACGCTGTTAAAGTGAAACCGAAAAGACTTTTACGACTCCACTCGTTCAGGGTGAGATTCTCCGGTAAAGGGTGTTTGGTATCACCTGGGTGGTCCGGTGACTCAGGTCGAGATTAATCGCGGGACGATTGGATACATTGAGCTGTCCGAACACTGAATTCCAATTTTGTTCGAGTTTTTTTGACTCAAAATTGTCAGAATTATTAATTGTTTTAACAATTTTTCCCTGACTAATTTTTATAATGCTAAATAGTTTGACTTTGGTTTTTCAAAATTTTCAGGTGTTTTTTTTTTTGATAGATGCTTCTAAAATTATCTAATTTTTGTATTTCTGATATTTGAAAATATGATTTTTTTCTTTTAATTATCAAATTTGTAGCAAAATTGTGGAAATTTTTGGGAACGTTGTGAGTTTCTTTAAATTGCGGGAGATCCCCGCCGTTGAAAATTTCTGAATGTTCCCAGAAGTTCATTGAAAGAAGAAATTCATCGAAATTTTGAAAATTGGAAATTTTTTTCTATTCGCCTTATCCGAGGTAGAAGGTGGTTGATGGTCCTGGGTGGTCCAGACTCTCAACGACAGGATTAATCGGCCTCGCGTCTTATGTCGCGATGCGATTGGAGAAATTGGGCCTCTTCGACACTGGACGCTTTTGTGGTACGTGGTGAATTACAGATGCCCTTTTCGGGCGGGGGTCTAGCGACCGATGGATATCTCCTGATTGTTACTTGGTTGTCGAGCGCCTCCCTGGGTCCAGGGGGACACTTGATGGATGGAGTTGACGGTTCAGAATGGGGTCATTATTTTTTCATCGACGGATGAATCCTAATTTAATGGAACCCGCATGCACCGGCACCACTTATCTTGGGACCATCATAGTCCAGGGTCTTCAAGGTTATCTTTGGATCCACCCTGTCTACTGAGACCTGATTACATTTTGAAAGAAATTCATGCACTAGTTTCCGGTTTTTTTTTTTAAACATGAAGCCTGAAAATCGCCAAAAGTTTTAATCACTCATTATTTACGAAGGAAAGTTGTGATCAAGCTAATCAATGTCGCAATTGGAGTCTCTCGGCGTACCTTAGCTTCGATCAAAATTTGACTCACTTTCATGTAGTGAATTATTAGTTATTGGTTGAATTTGAGTGGCGCGAAATTTTAATGACTATTCAAACTTTTATATTCGGTCTAGATCCGAAGTTGTCCGACTACCGCCGGCGCATGCGCGTTTGCCCGCATTTGCACAGGAGAGTCTGAATGCGCGATGCGCAGTGTGATTGGTCAGTGCGTCACGTGACATAGTCGCAGGTAGCGACACCTGTTGTATTCCAGTATTCAAAATTTCATGATTCCTATTTTTTCCTCTGAAACCAGTCTTTGAGCATTTAATTGAAGTGTCGGAAAGTCTAGGAATGGGAAACGGAAATTACAAATCGGGAAGTTTTATTTGTGCTCCCAACGGGGGCAGACACACTACCATCCCACTAGTTGTTATTGTAATACCCATTAACAATCCAGGACCCAGCTTTATCACTGGAAGAAGCATCTTCTATCAACAATGGCCGTCACACGTACATCCATCTTATTAGCGGATGTTAATCATGTCTTCAGCGGCGCGTCTTGGTCCCGCAAGCATTACCTATGGGTTCTCTACCAGGCGACCACCTCCGCGAGCATTGTTCCCGTTGACGTTCCAACGAAACTCCACAATCGCATCTCCCGCACAATGTCCTCCACCCTCCCCCCCCCCCCACATCCTCCTTCATTTTTTATCCTTTTTATCCCTCTCTAAAATCCACCCCTGCACCGGTTGTAATAAGATACTTGCCATCGTGGTATGTAAATATACGTCATTCATTATACTGCCACTTGAGTGATTGGACCCTATGCTCGAATTCACTCACGACAATGCCAACAGTAGAACGAAATATAATAAAAGTGATGATTCTGATACAGGCAAAATTTGTGATGCAAAAATTTGATAAAAGTGAAGAATGAAAGTTGATTTATAATTTTGCAGAGATGTTATAATTTGTTTTTTTAGTCGTTAAGCCGGGTAATTTTCTTCAACTCATTTTTTTTTCTTTTTTGTGGAGAGATACTCTCAGTGCGTACCTGGCGAACATTGGAGGAATGAAGCAGCCATAGATGTTTTTACAGATTTACAGCGCTCTATTATGGAAACGGTCGATGATAGAAAGAAAAGTCTTGAATAAACTTTGTTCGTTATATGAACACACACATTTTTTGTTATATGACTTTTTCAATTAGACTTGAAACTTCGGAGATATCAGGGATCGAAGGGCGCGCGAGCTCGGTGGGATTATGTAAAATTGTTGGAAGTAAAAATGAATGGAAAATTTTGCAAAGCTAGAAATTCAGCAATAATGATAATTATTCACCGCAATTAATCAGACAGCATTCGCCTGACTGAATATGCACACTGTCCCCCTGGATAAATGTTTCTTATAATTAACCTGGCATAAAAACAAAAAAATAATCCATTGAACGCCATATGCCGCGCTACATGGTGTGAGAGAGATTGGATGAGGTCCAGGCAATGTGTGGATATAGTTATGCACATACGTGGGATAGGTGAGTAGGCATCAACTCGATGGCTCTCTACCCCCAGGGCAAAAACATTAAAGTCCTCTTCCCATCCCTCTTTTACTCTCATGTAGTGAACGCTATCACGGCAACAGCTGCTATGCGCATATAACCGGCGTTGCGCTATCATTCCATCTTGCGGTTTTCTCGGTAAATATCTTTCTGGTAAAACACCAACACATGCGGTGGAGCTTTGGTGAAAATTCAGGGCGGCCAAAAAAAAAAATTGTCTGGGAATTTTTTCAAAAATTAATACATTGGACGGTATGATACCTACCCACCCATACACCCACCTACCAACTTAGTGACCCGCCTAGTCACCCACCTACCCACTCACCAAGGCACCCACCCACCCACTGAGCCACCCGTCCACCGAGCCACCCACCCACCCACCCACCCACCCACTCACCCACCCACCCACTCACCAATGCAGCCACCCACCTACCCACCCACCGAACTACACACCCACCCGCCCATCCACTGACCTACACACCCACCCACCCGCACCATACACACACACACACACACACATATATATATATATATATACATACGCTCAGGCACACATACACACGCATAATTTGAAAAATAGGAAAAAAATCAAAACTTGAATTGAAAAATCGGTAAATATTCTAAACTATCAGAATATCAGAGAAAAATGTTTACAGAACTATATCCCCCCACTTATCGACTTAACTCCACTGACATACCCATAAAAACCATAATTTAAAAAATTAAAATCATTACCTGTTTTGTAGCCCTCAATTATATTTTTTCCATGTAATTGAAGTTGAAATGATGTTCAAAGCGCGGTGCGGGGGGAAATGTGTTCAGCACTCGCTCATACATGTTTCTTCTTTTTTTTTTTTAACAGACCGGTGGTCCGAAGAATGACAGTGAAAAATGTCCACTTGACTCTGGTTACTTGCCATGTTACGGTTGCATCAGAGTGTATAAAAAAAAAGAAGGTAACTCGAGAAAAAACAAAAGTGGCTGGTGTAAAAAATCCAAATGGCCTACATGCTCATTCCGCGATGGAGGAGTAAAAAATAAGATATATGAGACTGATACATGGGGACGACTTACAAGGTTCGTTAGAGGTTCACAAGGGGTGAAGATGATGATGAAGGGGACGATTGGGGAGTTATCGGGTGGGTGATCAAGGAAATTTAGCGGTGGTATTATTTACAAGGGGATCGCTGGAGAATCTGGGGGAGGAGAGTCTGTTATTGTTGAATATAATCACGAGGTATTTTGTTTTTATAGGTTCTTATTTACTCCGTTCGCGCAAAAATGCGTACATTGTTTGTAACAATTTCGGATGCTGATAACGCTGTATCACAAAAACTGTTAGAGATAGAAAAAAATATGTTTAATGAAAGTTGGTCCTCACAGGAAAAGGAACATTTTATGTGATATCAATTTTTTTCGAAATTCCCATAGATAAGTAGATATAGCACATAAAACGATCCAACCAATAATTTTTTTTTTTTGAAAATTTTGATTTTAGGTTTTTCGAGTTTTTTAAATTTGTTTGAGCTGGTCCCATAAGTTTTCATTGCGAAATCGTAAATGTAATAAGTTCTAGTCGTGACAGAAAAGGCTGTAATTTGTTCCCGCCCTTGGTTCAGATTCATCCCTCGGCTCAAAGAAGAAACTTCGCGGTGGTTCGATTCAATCCCTTCCGCTCGATCGAGGAAAGACGAGTAGACGTTGGTCGGGCAACTTTCAGCAAACAGACTAAGTTTAACCAAGCCTGACCCGTCCAAACTCATTCCAACATTCAATTCCCAGGAGATTCTACGGCCATCTCGCCCCGAAAACTCGGAAGATATACATTACCCAAAGATTTCATTCATGTGGACACGTCAACCAATTTTTTTGTCAACTTCAGTCGATAGAAAAAAATCACTCTTGATGCAAACACGTTGACTTTCTGAAATTTTCAAAAAAAAATTATTTTTTGAATTTCTCAAATGTTTGAAATTTCTAAAATTTTGGAAATTTTGAAGATTTTAAAAATGTTGGAAATTTTTGAAATTTTTGAAATTTTTGAAATTTTTGAAATTTTTGAAATTTTTGAAATTTTTGAAATTTTTGAAATTTTTGAAATTTTTGAAATTTTTGACATTTTCGAAATTTTTGAAATTTCTGAAAGTTTTGAAATTTTCGAAATTTTAGAAATTTTAGAAATTTTTGAAATTTTCGAAATCTTTGAAATTTTCGAATTTTTAAAAATTAGGGATTCTTCAAATTTTTCGGATTTTTAAAAATGTTCAAAATCCAAAATATTTATGAGATCTTAAATTTGACAAATTGGGGGTAACGAATTTTGAAAAAGGTCAAAATTTAGGAGAAAATGAAAAATAACCGGGGGCTCATTCAAAAGTTCCCATAAAAAAATCATAATTACTGAAACTGTAGCAAATTCGCTGAATTCCACCAATTTTCATCACGTTTTTCTCCTCTTACTCCCCATTTTGTATTCTATATCCTTTCGCTTGACTCAATTTCACTTTGCGTGCACTTTACGAGAACATAATGTTCCATAGGTACCGACGACACACACGAAAATCCCATTAAACAGATTAGCTACTTGACGCGGACACTCCGAGTTACGCGTATATGTGCCAACCGAGTTTTGATACAGACGTAAAGTTTGCCACGGGGAAGGACAATTTTGGTGTTTGCACACGAACGTGTAAACTCGAGGCTGGGCAAAAAGATATTAAGTTACACAGCCTGGAAATGTCTTTATTTACATCAGCTCCGGTCTCAAATTATATTTTTAAATAACTGTTTTATCTTTTTTAGTGTCATGAAAATATGCCACATGCTTGAAGTCTCTTCATGACGATTCGCGGTTATTGTTACTAATTTTCCCATTTTTTGGGGACGTACTGACGGTTTGAACTATAAAAAAAAATGAAAGTGTCTTAATGAATAAATTTTGCTACCCTACTAGCAAACCCCGGGTGGGAGTGGGAGAGTGGGAGAGTGGGTGAATGGGTGGGAGGGAGAGTAGGTGGGTGGGTGGGAGGGAGAGTAGGTGGGTGGGTGGGTGGGAGAGTGAGTGAGTGGGTGGGAGGGAGAGTAGGTGGGTGGGTGGGAGAGTGGGAGAATGGGTGGGAGGGAGAGTAGGAGGGTGGGTGAGTAAGAGGGTGGGTGAGTAAGAGAGTGGGTGAGTGGGAGGGTGTGTAATAAGGTGGGTGTGTGGGAGGGTGTATAAGAGGGTGGGTGAGTGGGCGGGTGGGTGGTAGGGAGGGTGAGTGGGAGGGTGGGTGAGTGGGTGGGTGGGAGGGAGGGTGGGTGGGAGGGTGGGTGAGTGGGTGGGTGGGAGGGAGGGTGGGTGGGAGGGTGGGTGACAGAGTGGGAAAGGGGGTGGGTGGGTAGGAGAGTGGGTGAGTTTGTATCTGTCCTTCTGTCACAAACATGCAGGCGCACACATACACACACATCGATCCATGTGATATTTTGCCCTGAAATCATAGACATTTCTATCACGTATACGCGCAATGCAATATATAATGTACATATACATCGCTTCTCCACAGATCCCAATGAATCCCTGCACTACGCGAATTATTTCTTGTTATTTTTTTCAATCAAACTGACTGAAAGCCTGTCGAATTGATAATTATCGTGTCAATTAGCGTGAACACACCGTATAATTACCCACATATTGGCCTCTGGCGGGACCATACGTACACACAGCATTGTTATGAACATCACCTCCTGCTCTTTCACTTTTCGCAATTCTTCTTGGCTTATAATAACGTGTGTCGCTCATGCAACAACGGGATTAATTGAATGTGGTGGGGGGAAGCTGTCTGTTAAGCCCCCGGTTGGCAAGAGTCGAATGGTTGGAAAGGGAGGAGGGCGGGGGGGGGGGGGGGGGGGGGGGGGGGTAAACACGCGTCATGCATGTGAAGAGGGAAATATTAATTCAGCAGAATTCAATGAATCGGATAATTGAGAGACAGTCAAAATGTCAGAATTCTTAATGAACAATGTACGCGAAAATATGATGTGTTATTTCTAAAAAATATCAACAAAAAATTGACCTCATTTGACCTCATTACTAATCGGTTTTACGGCAGAGCGGTATAGACTATTTCTAATACTCATGTGTAGCATCAACACAATCTATCCATGTAACCACTAATACCTTTTTGTATAGACACACACACACACACACACACACACAGATACACACATATATGTATGTATATATATGTATATATACACACACACATACACACACATTCTGTTTCAACGAGTACAGAACTGATTCCGCTCTTGCCTACCGAGCAATTAACCCTCGTCGCCCTAAGTCATCCATAGCTTCACACCTTCTTACACCTGAGGCGCCACTTGCATTATCCACCCAACGCACTTATTCAGGGAAAGATCTGTCGCAGATTTTCAGTCCCTCACTTTCCTACGGAACTTACTCACCCTTAATGCCAAAAGTACTGAAGTTCGCTGCATAAGTCCTATGAAACTGCTCTGAAGATTGAATCTGCCCTGCAATTAATCAATGAATCTGACACTCCGGATTTCACTGATGACAATTTCTAACGATTTCCATGTATGGATAAGTTGCGCGATAGCGCAAATTGCACATTGACCAAATGGAAGGGTAGTTTTTAGCAATTTTTTGTTGTCCCCGTGCCATATGCAAAAAACGAATATTGACTTGAAAAAAAAATTTAAAAAAAACTTCAACTTCCCTTCGGTGTTATATTGAGTTTATGAGCCTGCCAGCGCCATTGCGCCACCACCACCCAACATTTTTCCCTCGCAATATTAAAAATAATGGTGACATATATTAGTTTTAACGAAGTAGCAACGGGCGAGAAAGAGAGAGATAGCGCGATTGCCTTTTTTTTTTACAGCCACTGTATTTCTCCCTCCAACGGGTCATTCGTTACTCCATGGAACAATGGGTGCTTCTGGTTTCACAGGGAACATGAAAATATATGGTGAAAAAAACAAAAGAAAATGCATAATCACGAATGGGTGGAACTGTTTTGTGGGTAAACAGTCTCGGTGTGCAATGCAGCAATTTCAATTTTAAATTAAGCAATTTTTGGGGGAGCGGCGGGATGGTGAGAGGGAGTGTTGGTATGTGAAGCCACTTGGGAATTCGCAGTAGCACTCGATTCCTATTGAGGGTTTCAAATACACAAATGGCATTAGGGAGATCTGCAAGTGGATGGCACACCGTACAAGGAGCGTGCCAAGAATGTTTCGAGTGTGTCAAATTTGCACAGGTAAGTGTGGATCATTGTAGGAATTCGTGAAAGTTTGTTGGTCGAAGGAAGTCGGTATTCTGGCTAGATTCTGAGGAGGAGTTTCCTTGGGAGTCTGCTGGGTTTGATTCAAAACCACCTGATTTAACGGAAACTGAAAGTATCCAGCCCATGTGGGGAATTCGAAGCTTGAACGATCAGATCAATCTTGATCCGACCTTCGCTGCCGAAGCTTGGGCTTGATAGCTTCGACATAGCTTCATCCCATGTATAAGCCTAGATCAAACCAAGCTTAGTTGTATCAAAGATATCCAAGCTTTGTTGGCCCAGCTTGTGCCAAGCTTGGCGCAATCTTAGCGTCCCTAGCGTGGGCCCACAGGGAGACTCCAATCTACGTCCAATATTGAATACATACATACATCCAAGCTTACTAGAATCATCCAAACCCAAGCTTCAGAAACCATGTTGTGCTAAGCTTGGTCCGAGCTCAGCTTTGTTAGCTTTGAATCTTAGCTTTAACAAGCATGAATCCCGGATTGCTCATACCATCTAAACCCAAGCTTCTGACCTAAGGTTGAACTAAACTGGATTGAAACATATTTTTCCTAGTTTCGATTTACCGGCTTCAGCGAAACTCTGCTTAATATTGGATTCATATATAAATCCAGGATTGCTGCACCACCTAAACCCAAGCTTGGAAACGAATGTTCAACTAAGCTTGGTCCAACCTCAATGTTCCTATCTTCGAAGTTTGAACCAAGATAATTTTTGTAGCTTGGACCAAGATTAATTTCGATGCTTCGACCACGAGAAACTTTGGAACTTGGACGAAAATGAATTTCGAGGCTTGTACCAAGATAAAGTCCGAAGCTTGAATGAAGATAAATTTCGAAGCTTGTATTAACCTACGTAACCAAGCTAGGACGAAGCTTATTCTCTAAGCTGAGATTGGTGTTACATTCGCATGTTCTGTACAGAGTGACCGAGGCTTCAAAACACAGCTTTGGCGAAGCTTAGTCAAACCTCGTCCAAGCTTTGATCAAGCTTCATCGCATGGTCAACTTCCACCTGGGACACGCACAAATATCGATACATCGATGTCATATCGAACACTTCTACGGTCGATCCATAAGAACGTGTCGAAGGAGCCTCAGGTTTCTCTGGTTGAACGGCAAAGCCCCTTAATCCTTTTAAATTTACAACATAATCTCCTAAATTTGTGAAATCGAAGACCAGAGTGTGACCGGTAGCCGATTTCTACTAAGAATTTTACGAGACACCTTGTAAGTGCTTTCAGCTACTGTAACCGCGCCAAATACCCATTACTACGGGGGGGCCTCACCGAGATATTCTCGAAATAATCAACTTTGGGCTGGAAAGGGTTACTTGAGGATTAAAGTCGGTTAATCCCACAATATTTACAACGCACGGCCGACTACCAATATCGGTAAACATGGGACATAACCTCTGGTACTCGGGTCATGGGAAAATGTTTATGGTGATTCACATTTTCCTCACCCGTGACACTCATAATCCTTTTAGTGGTCCACGATGAAGACATTAGACCCTCAGTGAACTAACGCGATGCCTACCGCGGGGGGGGGGGGGAGGGCGGGGATTTAGGGGTTAACGTGAGGCAGCTGGGAGAAAATTTTTCCTCGACAATTCCAAGATCGGGAAATGGGGTTGGAACGAACGTATATTTTGGGAATGACAGAAATTTTAGCCATTTTCTGAAATTCGCAAAACTAATAAATATAGCCCAAATATGGAGATTGAAAAAAAGGATTGAAATTTGCAGGAGTTTTCCAAAGTTTTTAAAAACTTCAAAAATTTCAAAAATTTCAAAAATTTCAAAAATTTCAAAAATTTCAAAAATTTCAAAAATTTCAAAAATTTCAAAAATTTCAAAAATTTCAAAAATTTCAAAAATTTCAAAAATTTCAAAAATTTCAAAAATTTCAAAAATTTCAAAAATTTCAAAAATTTCAAAAATTTCAAAAATTTCAAAAATTTCAAAAATTTCAAAAATTTCAAAAATTTCAAAAATTTCAAAAATTTCAAAAATTTCAAAAATTTCAAAAATTTCAAAAATTTCAAAAATTTCAAAAATTTCAAAAATTTCAAAAATTTCAAAAATTTCAAAAATTTCAAAAATTTCAAAAATTTCAAAAATTTCAAAAATTTCAAAAATTCGAAAATTTCAAAAAATTTAACAAATTTCCAAAATTTTAAAAATACAAATAAATTTATCATAATTTTTCCAATAGGTTTCTCCCAAAACGTTCTCAAGCGTTAATCCTCGAATTGCAGAACGTCTCCCATTTTTGTTCGCCTCCGTATAAGAACAGCGACGTTATATGAAAAATTCCGCAATAGTTTACCCATTTTATCCCCCTTCCTTTTTCTCCCCCCCACCCCCACTTCCACATGTTTGATAGGTACAGTAGTTGAGGAAGAGAATCCGTGATTTATGGCTGTTTGCGGTGACACTCTCACTCGCAAAACACTCTGGGATGAACCCCGCAGGAGTTGCTAAAATGTACTGTTAACTTCTCCGTACAATGGCAGACTGTAAATGGATGAGTTTCTCCCTGTTACCTATCTCCTCTAGCCCCGTCCAAGCCCTGTGGCGAGCGCTTATAATTCGATTATGCTGGGAATGGAGACACATGTGAAAAAGTTGGTGCCAGAGTGTTCTCCAATCGTAAAAATCCTCATTACTGACAATGACAAAATACTTTCTCATGAATTCCGACCGATAGCAGGAACATGCTATCGGCGGTACCCATGAAAGGAGGCTGCGCGGCCGGGCGGGAACCTAACCCCTTCGATGCCGAAGCTTGGACTTGATAGCCGGGATAACTCATCCCATGTATAAGCCTAGATCGAACCAAGATTAGTTATCTCAAAAATATCCAAGCTTTGTTGGTCCACCTTGTGCCAACCTTGGTTCAATCTTTGCGTCCCTAGCGTTGGTCCACAGGCAGAATCCAATCTACGTCCAATATTGGATACATACATACATCCAAGCTTACTAGAATCATCCAAACCCAAGCTTCAGACACCATGTTGTGCTAAGCTTGGTCCGAGCTCAGCCTTGTTAGCTTTGAATCTTAGCTTGAACAAGCATGAAGCCCGGATTGCTCATACCACCTAAACCCAAGCTTCTGAACTAAGGTTGAATTAAGCTGGATTGAAGCATATTTTTCCTAGTTTCGATTTACCGGCTTCAGCGGAACTCTGCTTAATATTGGATTCATATATAAATCCAGGATTGCTCCACCACCTAAACCCAAGCTTGGAAACGAATGTTCAACTAAGCTTGGTCCAACCTCAATGTTCCTATCTTCGAAGTTTGAACCAAGATAAATTTTGTAGCTTGGACCAAGATTAATTTCGATGCTTCGACCACGAGAAACTTTGGAACTTGGACGAAAATGAATTTCGAGGCTTGTACCAAGATAAAGTCCGAAGCTTGACTGAAGATAAAGTTCGAAGCTTGTATTAACCTACGTAACCAAGCTAGGATGAAGCTTATTCTCTAAGCTAGGATTGGTGTTACATTCGCATGTTCTGCACAGATTGACCGAGGCTTCAAAACACAGCTTTGGCGAAGCTTAGTCAAGCCTCGTCCAAGCTTTGATCAAGTTTCATCGGATGGTCAACTCCCAACTGGGAATGGTCCAAATGGGGAAAGTCGGTTCCAGCCGCATGGATGGGTGTCCGGTACGCCCCCTGAAGAAATCCCTCAAACAGCAGCTACCGTGGCTTGTACAAACGAGAAGGAGGGAGACCAAAGACACATGCATACGCATACACCGACACACATCCTGACATTACATTAAAAAGTTACGACCCCAATTTATTGATTCTCTATAAATATTCGAAAGCGCCCCATTTAACCTGACTCAACCGAACCGAAAAATGCCAGTTATTCCACATTTCTACCCATTACTCCTCGATCAGATTAACGGAAACAAGAGGAATAGTGATAGATCCGTGATGACGTCTCCAAAAGCCCGTGGAATTTCTCTGGAAACCCATAAACCGTTTTCATGAAGTTTTTTATAACTCAGCAGTGTGGTGACACGGTGATTCCCCGCTGAGAAGGTACCACAATCTATGGGTTATGCTGGAGGGCGGTGGCTATGTCAGCCTCCGGTGAGCCACAGTCTACGACGCAAGGTATGTCACCGCCTAATAAACTCAATCCCGATCTCCAAGAGCTGTTGAAGATGTTGAAAACAATTGGAGATACAGTGTTCTCCATGGTGACATTTCGGCACAAATGATCTAACTTCTTCCACGGAGCCACTAAAAAACGCCATCGACCAGTGGTCAAAATTCACGGAATCCTCGTTTTGACCTTGAGCGGTGGTCCATGGAAGCCCGGAAGAGAAATGCTTTACGGAAGACAAACTTATCATCACCTGTGTTGCAGTGCGGCTTTTTTCCGCCCCAGCCATCCAGAAAATCAGCGTGACGGGGTCCGATGCTTCCGCTGGGGTCCACCGCAACGATTTCCACCCCAAGGCCGTTAGAACCACCCGAATTTAATAAGCGTCTCAGCAAGGCTAGAGCCCCCAGTGGTGTCGTCTCACCTCGAGTTTTCCCAACATTCACTGGCGCTTGTCATATTTTGGCCACTGTCTGGTTGTATTTATGGCCAGAAATATGGCCAACTAACGTTAGGAGGTCGGTAAACAGTTGTTCGAGTTTCTCGCAATTTGGCGAAAAACGATTTTTCAAAAAGTTCCCTCTCATTTGCGCTCGCGGGACTTTTTCCGAGATGGACATTTTTTTTTTTTTTTTTTTTTTTTTTTGAGTTATGAGGGTTATGGAAAAATGTAACCTCGAACGGTTGAGCTGTAAACATATTATACATTTTTTTTCTTGTCTAACAATTTTTTTTTAACGGCCGTTCATCTGCTGGAACCTCGGAACCGCAATAAAATAGCGTAAACGGTGTCGGGGATGGCGGATGATATATGAGTGTGGACGAGTTTCAATTGTTGGTGGAGATTCTCGGGGACAATTCGTGATAATCGTCGAGGTATCTAACGCGTCTTTTTACCAGTAGATATTTCCCATGGGGAATTCTTATGGTGAGAGTTGTTGGGTTTTTTGGGATTGTAAAATAATTTGGGGAAATTTTTGTAGGTGTTGGTGGACAGGCTCACGAGCATGTGGTGATGTGAGTGGTAGTTCAAGGTCACTGACAATTGGCGAACTTGGAGATCTTGATGTTGAAATTTTGAAGAATATGTTGGACTATGCGGTGGAATGTCTCCCGAATTAATACTCATGCTCGTGATGGTTGGTGGACACTGGGAATCAGAGGACTCTGCTTTATTATTAACTCCGACTGGTGCAACGCTCAAAAACTTTCCTGTTGGGCACATTTGAATTTTATTAGAGATTGTATCTTGGAAGGGGTCGTAGGGAGCCGGGAGCAAAACTTTATTCATTTATTGGTTTATTACACGGTTGTGATTACTTATGCAGGGGAAATTTATAACGTATACATAACGAGGAATTTGGGGTAAATTTTTTTGTTATGGAGATTGCCCTTTTGAACAATCCATGTCGAGAAATATTGAGAATGAACTAGTGGGATGAAAGTCTGTTTGCGGCCGTTGGAAGCACAAATAAAACTTCCCGATTGGTAATTTCTGTTTCCCATTCCTAGATTTTCCGACACGTCAATTAAATGCTCAAAGACTGGTTTCAGAGAAAAAAATAGGAATCATGAAATTTTGAATACTGGAATACAACAGGTGTCGCTACCTGCGACTATGTCACGTGACGCACTGACCAATCACACTGCGCATCGCGCATACAGACTCTCCTGTGCAAATGCGGGCAAACACGCATGCGCCGGCGGTAGTCGGACAACTTCGGATCTAGACCGAATATAAAAGTTTGAATAGTCATTAAAATTTCGCGCCACTCAAAATCAACCAATAACTAATAATTCACTACATGAAAGTGAGTCAAATTTTGATCGAAGCTAAGGTACGCCGAGAGACTCCAATTGCGACATTGATTAGCTTGATCACAACTTTCCTTCGTAAATAATGATTGATTAAAACATTTGGCGATTTTCATGCTTCATGTTTAAAGAAAAAAACCGGAAACTAGTGCATGAATTTCTTCCAAAATCTAATCAGGTCTCAGTTGCGTGAAGACGCATCGATTAAAAAAAAATTATCGAATCGGGTGGTTCGTTTGCAAGAAATCGTTGTCCAAAAATTGTGGGCACATACGTACGCGTAAACACACATACACACATACATGTAGACATTTTGTTAAAAATGCTCTAGAACGATCAGAGAGACTTTGAACCGTGGAGATGTGATAAAATTTCCACTTTTGATTTTCGGGGCCATTACAATAACTTCTCTATACCGGGAAGTTAAAAAGGAGTATCTTCAAGATCTCTGGCTATACCTTCTTCTGCGCTTAAGTATGTCCGCAAACATTGTCCTATGCAGATGCTGCCGCCGAATAATGCAACTGACCGAACCTGCATCGACAAGTGAAAGAGTGGATCACCGCAGCGTGGCTAATCACAAGATCCTGAATCACGAGCGCATCACATCTGCTAACTACACTGAACACATGAAAAATGCCTTCCGAGATTTTATTTACCTTTTGGAGAATCAGCGTTTCGAAAGGTGCGAGGAAATAGTGTGAATGGTTCATCGAACACCATGACGGTTTTGGAAATCTCGGATCCTTTCACATGGCATACCGAATCAAATTGTGGGTCCGCAGTCATCTGCCAGCTCTGGTCAGCGAAGAAAATCCCAAGGTTTGAAAGCTCCAACCAGACAACTCACAGTTGTAATAGTGTTCACTTTGCGCGTTCCTAGAAACTCCGTAGCATGCTTGCGGATCGAAATCATTCTCCGGCAGGTCTTGATGAAAGTTCAGTGGCTCATAGAGCAGCATATGCTTCCACAGTTCCAGGGAGCACAGAGATATCTGAGGCGGATTAAAAACCCAAGCTGCTAATCCTCTGATTACTGCTGCGGAGCATCAGAGGTTCGTGCCTCATCCAGACAAAACCGACATGTAATGAAGGATCTCCCAGTTCGCTGTTCCTCCTAATTTCTCGACTGACATGCACTGTAAGAGTTATTCATATGCCATTAGATCCTCACAGTGGAATATCATAACTGACTTTCCTCGAATTCTCCATATTCCAATGCTGCAGGCAGCTGTAAGAGGTTTTGAAGAAAAAAACGTACGATGGATGCATTGTAACGAGAATGAAGGAAGTGTCTCGTGGGCGGAGAACCACCGCAAAAGCCGCATCGGTCCGCCGTGAAATCGACAATTCGACGCGGAGTAGATGCTCTATACACCTACATATAATATGCCCTGCTTCAGCCGTCTAGTCTTCAGAAGAGAAGAGGTCTTGAGTGGCCAGAGTCCAAACCTTCTGGATGATTCAACAAGCGCTCGCGTAGACACAGAAAATTTTCCAAACGTTCCAACGATTAGACTCGCTCGACCTGCCACTCTTTGCCACCATTGTTCCAATGACTTCTCAAATGTAAGGTGGGGGGGGGGGGGGGACGTAGCAATGCGTGCTTCGGTAGCCAATTTCTCAGTGTGTTCAAATGAACGTACGTGAGAAGTATGTACGTGAGGCTTTTCAACGACACATGTTGCATATGTCGGCATCTCTTTACTCTTCGTTTTTTTTCTTCAGTTACCTTTGTGAAGTCCCGGCGACCTCACTACTCACTTTAGTGTCACCATGTGTCAGTGAAAAATACATGTATTGAAATTCTCGCTTCAGGTGAATTCATTAAAGGCCTGAGTAGATGCTTTTAGACGATGATCTAATCGCTAGAATTGTAAGAATAGTATGAAAATCGATAAAATAATCATAACAGTTGTGTCCTAAAGGCACCTTTCTCGCATCTATCCATCAGTTGTGTCCTAAACGTGTCGATTTGACGACGGACCCATACCCTCTTCTGTTTAAGAGAGAAGCATGAGGTACGTGTGGATGAATGCACAATTTGGTCGAGAGTTCGGCGTGAGCCTCGCTTGTAACCCACCCCTTTTTAAGTTCTAGTAATTGAAGTCCTCCTTTACATTAATAGTCTTCTGTTCAATTTATTTAACCCAAGTTTGACTCCTGACGCTCCTGAAAACAACTAATGCTCACAGGATTGTCTTCTGAATTCACCCAATCCAATTGGGAACATTGACTTCATAAGCAACTGTTCTGGTCCTTTATAATTGTATCGAAGGACTAGAGGACGAATCAAAATAAATCGGCTTTTTTGATCTCATTTCAATGGCATGAACTCATCTGACCGTTAGTCATGTCAACACAACGATCCATTCCAAGTGTTTACACTCGTTCCAAGGTCATTCCCGTATAAGCAGAGTCAATCTCCTGATCCAACTTGTTTACTGTCAGTTCAAGGTCATTTCCGTACAGCAAAGTCAATCTGCTGATCCAATTTGTTTACTGTCAGTTCAAGGTCATTTCCGCGAATCGACTACCGATATATGCTACAACAACTCTGCCCCCTTGAAGATAAATTTGCTGACGGTCAAAAAGCTCGATGCCTATGAATCAGTTCGACGAAAATAAGAATCTTTAATTAAGAAAGCCTTTAGCAAGTATTTTACCATTTTTGATACGTGCACAAGTTCTGCATGCATGGTTTCCAGGAAGCTGAATGGGATTTAGGATGATGACCATGTGATCCCTGTTTAGCCATCAAATTAACCACTTCACGAATATTTACCGGATCACGGATGAAAACGATGAATTAATGCATAACGCCCCTAAAATTTCATGGATACCCCTCAATCAATGTGACTGGTTACTCTGCTTGGCGCTGGAGGAGTCAGCGTAGCCAGTATACATATATATACTGTATAGTGTTAGCGTTGACTGACTCCTTTCAGCCCTGACCAGCCCAGTCCAGAGCCTCCACAATAAAACACCCCATGCTGTCCGAGGCCCAACAATTGTCCATTGTCCCCCTATCAAAAATGCCATTCTATGGAAAAAGCCGTCTGACTTCAATTAAGTTTCCGCACGCTTTTACCACTCTCTCACGTCAGCATCATGCATTGAGCACCGACTCCGCCTCCATCCTGAGTTCTCGCCCTCTTTGAAGTCGTGGGAGTGAAAAAGAGGCTGGAAAATGAAAAAATCATCCTTTTGTTGGGTTGGAAAAAATGAAAATTGTGGATTTAATACTAATTTCAGAAAAAAATATTCACTGGAATTAAAATGCCATCGAAAGGGGGGAGAGGGGGAGGGGGTGATTGGGGTGAATGAAAACCAATTTAGCCGTTGGATCCTCCAATCGTTTTGTAGGGAGTGTACGGAAAATTGCAATAATCGTCCGAATGTCGCGGCGACATCGCAACGACACGGTTGCGAGCTGCCTGCGAGCTTACGCAAGAAAAGCATCACCGCGATGTCGCTGCGATATTTAAATTATATTAGAGCGTCACTGTAATTTTATGTTACCGAAAAGAGAATTCCAAAAATGGAAAAATTTGAAAAATCAAAAAATTTTGACAATTTGAAATTTCACAATTCCAAGAATCTAGAAATTTGGGAAATTCCTAAAAACCTTTCAAACTTGAAATAGAAAAAAATCCTTACGAAAATCGTTAACAAAGGGTTTCGTTATTTCAAAAATTGTTTTATCATAAAAAATAATTGGACTGACTAAGGCGGTCCACACCCTCAATCCCCGCTACTTCTGGGAAATTCCAGAAAAGTCGTGAGAGTGAAAAAGGTCTGAAAAAAGCGTCCCTTTGTTGGCTTGCAAAGAATAAACGTAGTGGATTTAATAACAGTCGGCAAAAAAAAAGGAAGTTTTGCTTGAAAGAAGGATTCCCCTGAAATTACACTGGGAAAATTAGAAGCAGGGGATATGCCCCCCATCCTCTCTCTACAGAGTTATAAAATTTCACAGACAGAAGAAGGAAATTTCGTTCTCGAGAAATTGAATTCGCAATGATGATACGCGGGATAATTTAGCCGGAGTATAACTGCCATTGGGCACACAGTGGTGGAATTCTCACGGGTGTGATAATGGACTCGCGTACCAAACTTCATTTTGAACTGTCATAACGATGCAAATGATGCATGCTTCGCTGGCTTAGCACTAGATAACGGAATGATTGAATTTTTTGTGAATTGATATTTCTTCAATTTCGATATTTTTGCTTTCGTGCCAGGTATTTCTAACATTACTTGAATTCCGTCATTTTTACTTCCGCATGCGGAATTTCGGTTGTTAATTAACCAAAATTTGGAAATTTCGAAAAATTTCCAAAATTTCAAAAATTTCTAAAATTTCCGAAATTTCCAATATCTCAAAAATTTCGAAAATGATAATAAATTAGGAGGAGATTTAAGCCAAAATTGAGAAATTTTGAAGCACTCGGGATTCGATCTCGTGCAGGAAAAAAAATAATTTTAGTTTAAGTCTTCTTCAAATTTATTATCAATATGAAATTCGCTGTTAAGCATCATCGATCATCAATGTTTTTCCGGGGGTTTGGTGGAACTCTGATATCTACGCATAGGTAGCGCACTTCACAGAATAGGGCTTAACTCCTGTCGACTCGAATGCGCTCTTCAATACACGATAACTTCTATACATAACATCAGAAAATTATGAAGTAAAATTTAATGATGATCTTGGCCCTTCACCAAAAAGTTGTTTAAAGTACGGTATTTTTTTACTCATATTTTTCCAGAATTTTTAATACCTATTTTCATTAAATACTCCAAGTGGTTACCGAGATCGGCGATTGTCAGAATTTTTTAAATAATAAATCAGTGATTCATTAAATCCAAATTTGATTCACGTCATCTGACAGAGGAACTTACAAAGTATGTTTGGTAAAAATTTCAGAATTTTTTATGAAAATTTTCCCGATAAACGAGAGGTTTGAATGCATCCGACATGAAGCTTAGTTCCGTAATGTTGATGTATTGGAAAAAAATATAAAAAAATTACTTGAAAAAAAAATCAAGTTGCATTGTATTGACACTTATGTACTTCATGGGATAATTTTCAGAACTCCGATATCTATCATAGTAAGGGAGAAAATTAATTTTTATGAATCACTGGAAGGGTCTATATGACATATAGACCCCGGTCGATAGGAAAAGCTCTGGGGTCTATATGTGGTATAGACTCCGTAATTGCGGAGTTAAAAATGGAAAAATGTATATGCTGAATCCGTGAAACCATTCTCAGATTTCAAAAATTTCTGAAATTTTTGAGTTTTGAAAATTTTGAAAATCCAAAAAATTTCGAAAATCTCTAGCATTCCCACATGATTGAAACCAGTCATAAAAACTGGAAGCCAGTAGCAGTGCTAGCGCCTGGAGACCAAGAAAATGTGAAAACTACTGAATTTACACTTTCCTCGAAAATTAGTTAAAAACGTAACCCTAAAGTGCCCGATAAACCCGAGATTGGTTTAGTTGTATTGGATGTCCTTGGTTGGTCTCGCCGACAGAAAAGATATTTCGACAAAAGGTAGCCGACTCTTCGGTGTCCACTCCTTTCAAAGGAAACACCTCTTTCAACTCACCGCCTTTCAGTGCTACTGCTGTACAACTACACGCAGCGTGTAGATTTCTCCTGCGTCGTTTGCGGCCCTTGGCTTTTCCTAAAATGGGAAAAGAATTTACCACACTCCAGTCATCCCGTTGTTTCAGAAAAATCCGGCCGGGGGGAGGGAGGGGCGTTAATTGTGGTTCAAAAAGGTGTCAGGACTCATTACATCAAAAATTGATTTATCTTGTTGATATATTTTTTGTGGCAAAAATTTGCAATATCTCACTAATTATGCGAGGTTGCGTGAAAAGTCATATGACCCAAAATATGCATTTTTACACGTGAGAGATTCTGCATGGAAGTGCTCCGATTGCAACCTTCATGACAGCGCTAGTTTCATTCGTTGACGTATTCCACACATAATTCTTCAGACGGCCATACCTCCTTAATTATGCAAATTATGAAAAAAAGTCATTACACATAAAATGTGTATTTTTATATGACGCATAACTTTTCTTATATAAATTTTTCGCTAACTCTAATAGTTCATGCAGTAGAACGTTATGAACAATTGGAATTGTGAATAACGATATATATGCTGTACCGATTTAAGTCAAAATCTAATCAGGTCTAAGTTAAGTGAATACCTTTCGATTGCATTATTGCAGACCTCGATCGCATTATTCGTTCACGAGAAATCGGTGGAGATAATTTTTGACCACATACATACCTACTAACGCACACACAGACATTTTTGAAAAAGGTCTAGAAATGTTCCTGAAAATCGGTGGAAAATTTTCGAAAGTTCGGCAATTCTACGAAAGTCTGCGGCCCTTGGGTAAAATAAAACGAAAACTTTTACTACCCGGGAATTATCCTTTTGTTTCAGAAAAATTTGGGGGCGTAGATTGGCGGTGGAGCCGAAGGTGTCGGTGTGGATAACCGCAAATATTGAGATGACGGAAAACAATTAGATGCCCTCGCTTCTGAGGGTAGCCCATGATTAGCAGTTTTTAGTGAAATCGTTTGGAGCGTGGCTAACTTATTTGCCGGAACATTTGGATCCAGGATAATTGCGTCTAACCTGTCGGGTGTACTCAACGTGGTGCTTTCCTGATTGATTTTGTTACACGGTTGCGCAGCAGTTTGAGCTCTACCTGGCACCGATTTCAAGTTTCTCATTTTTTTTTTTGTTGTTCTGAACATTTATAGAAGTAAACAAATTTCGAAATGTTGAAATCCTCCAAATGTCCATAATTTCTGAGATTGACAAAATTGCCAGAAATTTCCAAAAAATGCCGGAAATTTCCATAAATTTTCAAAATTTCCAAAATTTCCAAAATCTTTAAAATTTCCAAAACTCCAAAACCCTTGAAATTCCCAAAATCGAAAATCCTTACAATTTCCAGAATTGCCAAAAATTTCCAGAATTTCCAAAAGTTTCCAGAATTTCCAAAAATTTCCAAATTTCCAAAATTTCCAAAATTTCCAAAACTTCGAAAATTTCCAGAATTGCCACCATTTCAAAAATTAAAAATCCCCACTCTTTCTACTGCCCACCGATCGGAAAAAATCGCTCCCCCATAACTTAGAAGCGGCCGATAACGAGAAACTCGACACCCCTGTTTTTCGTAAAATAACGAAGTTAATTGGCGGTTCGAGTCGCCCCGCTATTCCGTTTTCAATAAATATCAGACCCAATGGTCTACGAGCTCCTAAAAAAGAGCAAACCACGCGTGCCGAGAGTGAAGTTATGGTCATTGGGAGGCGAAAGTGGGAGACCATCTGCAAACGTAAGAGGATACGACAAGTGGGCGTTTTTTTTTTGCTTTTCATTTTTCACGAGGAGATACGAGGGCACACAGCGGCCCGGCTTTTTTTCTTGTCTCTACATCTGCTTCGCATAACCCGTGAAAAGTGTGCTCTGAAAGGAAGTAAAGATAGGCGCAATCAATAACTTAAATTATCGCCACTTCATTTTATGTGCGGTGGAAAAGCACTCGCTTCAAACATATAATGAATCTTTCGTAAAAATGTCAACGAAATTTTTTTTTCGGTACAGAAATACAGAAAGACATATTTTGTAAGCTCATTTTTTTTTAATTTTACTATTCTCTTATCCTTAAATCCACGTAATTGAATCGTCGATATCTATTTTACAACTCTGATAATGGTCCGTGATGAACCGTCAATTTATGGGTGGAGTGGAGCGAATCGGGGCGCAACTCTAAGAGGGATTGACGGTGGGAGAGGGGGAGGGGGGAATGAGACCCCGAGGAATTTTTCGTTGGTTTCGTACGTGCAGACAATCCGTGAATGGATGGAAGCCGACTGGGATGGTGGGTCGTTGCGAAGAAATGTCACGTATCGAGGAGTTCTACTCGCTTTGTCATTTCCATCGTTTTGCAGGTGATTCCGCTTGGGAGGCAATGGAGTATGATGACAGAGGGTTTTCGTGATGAGAGACACCAATTTCAGCCAATTATTCATTGCTAGGTATGATAAATAAAATGAAAAATTGGAAATTCTCGACGAAATAGTTTTACCTCAAAGCGCAACCAGCCACACCAATAAGTAATTGCTAATATAGTAGTTCCCACCAGTATCATTTTTTGTCATCGGAATTCATTGCTAAACGGAATATTATGGACCAGTTGTCATCGTGGTCAACCCAGATTTACATCCACATCCAGACCTACCCCAACACTAACATGGACATTACGGCTAGCATGGACACCAAACCAACATGAACACCAGCACCAACATGGACACCAATACCAACATAGACACCAACACCAACATGGACACCAACACCAACATGGACAGCAACACCAACATGGACAGCAACACCAATTTAAGCACCAACACCGATTTGGACACCAACACCGATTTGGACACCAACATGAGCACCAACATCAATATGGACACTAACTTGGATACCAACTTGGACACCAAGTTCGACACCAACTTGGACACCAACTTGGACAACAACTTGAACACCAACTTGGACACCAACTTGGACACCAACTTGGACACCAACTTGGACACCAACTTGGACACCAACTTGGACACCAACTTGGACACCAACTTGGACACCAACTTGGACACCAACTTGGACACCAACTTGGACACCAACTTGGACACCAACTTGGACACCAACTTGGACACCAACTTGGACACCAACACACCAACACACCAACACACCCAGACCTATAGTATACTATATGTACGAAATTGTCCCCGGAATTAAGAAAAAATGTTCCCGGAATTTCGGATATCTTACAACGTATCACAACCCATATGCTACGACACCATTCAACCCTTATTTTTCGGGGGATATCACATACACAGTACCCACATTGAAGTGTGTCCAAAGTATGTAAAACGTCGAGAAAAGAGAAAATGTCATCGTTCTGAAACATCCCGTTTTCGCCATGATCAGAATAACTTCCTCCATCGGAAATTTAAACAGGTACAATCGGTTAAATTGCATCGCCCATATTTCCACATGTCTAATTTTTCGTAGCGGATGCCGCATGATCAACTTTCTCCAATTTTGCACATCCCTGGAAATCTCGTCAGATCCCGAATGCCATGTTCCCAATCCCCCACCATAATCTATTTCCGTTGACTACAAAGCGCCCGAATGTCCACTCAAAATTTTCTGACCTAGAAATAGGCCCATATTTCTCAAAGCGTGTCAATGACATGATCATCATAGCCTCGAGGAGCTTGCTTCTCCATCCTGATGCAACAAGGCCCAATTTTTTGTCCCTATTTTGAAGATTATTAGGTACATCCCAAGCCACCATTTTTTTCTTATTCTCTCCTGATGATGTTCTTTTTCCCCTAATGCCCTCATTATTCGTAATATTTTTTTTTCACCATCCCTCAATAAATCCCCGGGTGAATAGTGCGCGTGGCCCAGCAACCAGAGCACGCGACAAAAAATTGGTCTAATAATCCTAAAAACTAGGCTGGAAAAATACACGAAAAAGAAGGCAATCGGTGTTTTACGGTGGGCAACTTAAGGCTGTTTTGTACTTCTTGGAAAAAGTCAGGGGAGTTTGCGCTAAATTTTTACAGCAATAGGGAGAAAATTTTTGCCGCCGCCCCCGCGGTCAAAAGTCGAAAATTCCACAAATATGTATTTCTGCCCCAATATAAAATTACGATCGCATTTCTCTCAAAAATAGTTCGGGCCCCCCCTGAGTTTTTATTTTGGGTGACCGTAATAACACAAAATGTGTACCGAAAAAATACGTAAAATGGGCATAACAAGGTTACCATTTTCAGGGTATATATATTTTAAGAGCGGTGGGAGTTTTAGAAAAATCGGAGCCGACAGAATTTTTATGGCTACCGATGGTTTATTGAGGACCATCCACAAAAATAGTAAAAATTCTTTTTTTTTTCGCCCCAGAAAAAGGTGACTTTATTTTTGGACGCAAAATAATGCGGAGCAATGTGGAGTATACCTGGAGCCATTTGGGCCTTTACCTGTGCACCGACAGTACGGACTGAATTATATTTACCTGTATTTGTATCGGGCCTAGTCATTATTGGTTTATTAGTTGGGGATGATATATTAATTGTCAAGGTCAACATTACTTGGGCTTGGTGACAAAATGAGGGCCATGTTTTGGGTAGGAAAAATGACCGGAAAAGGTGGTTTTCTCATTTGAACGAAAAAAAATTTTTTTTTCAATTTTTTGAAGAAGACCTTGCTTTCAATGCGGTGGGCGATTTTTCATAGACATTAGTCATCTTGTACGTTTTTATTCCAAAAATTTTCTAAATGTCAAGTACATGTTGAAAAATCGAATACATGTTGGAATGACGTCAACGGCTCATAATAATTTGCAAACTAGTGGGATGGAAGTGTGTTTGCCCCCAGTGGGAGCACAAATAAAACTTTCCGATTTGTAATTTCTGTTTTCCATTCCTAGATTTTCCGACACGTCAATTAAATGTTCAAAGACTGGCTTTAGAGAAAAAAATAGGAATCATGAGATTTAGAATACTGAAATACAACAGGTGTCGCTACCTGCGACTATGTCACGTGACGCACTGACCAATCACACTGCGCATCGCGCATTCAGACTCTCCTGTGCAAATGCGGGCAAACACGCATGCGCCGGCGGTAGTCGGACAACTTCGGATCTAGACCGAATATAACAGTTTGAATAGTCATTAAAATTTCGCGCCACTCAAAATCAACCAATAACTAATAATTCACTACATGAAAGTGAGTCAAATTTTGATCGAGGCTAAGGTACGCCGAGAGACTCCAATTGCGACATTGATTAGCTTGGTCGCAACTTTCCTTCGTAAATGATGATTGATTAAAACTTTTGGTGATTTTCATGCTTCATGTTTAAAAAAAAAACCGGAAACTAGTGTATGAAATTCTTTCAAAATCTAATCAGGTCTCAGTTGCGTGAAGACGCATCGATTAAAAAAAAATTATCGAATCGGACGATTCGTTTGCAAGAAATCGTTGTCCAAAAAAAAATTGTTTAGCGCAAATAAGCCGTAGCTGGTATCCTGGACGTCTTGTTCACCACGCAAGGTCATCACCGTCGGGAACTGCGCAACTTTTCATCCCATGAATTTTCCCTAATACTCCGCCCCCTCCCCCACCTCCGCCGCCCGATCCTTTAACGAGCTGGACTTTAACCGGAGAAAATTCGTCTTCCTCACCTTCGACGTTGCATAATTTAGGATAGACTTTGAAATCCTTTTACATAACATGCCCCTGCAAGGAAGAATCATAATTCACCCCATCATAACTTGCCAACACTGCCATTGAGGGCTCAATACCTAATATGCGTTGAATAAAAGTCCAATACATTGTGAACATTTAAGAGGGTTTTGGCCTTAGGAAAAGAGTAAGCTTGAAGGTCGAAGCTAGCAAAGATTTACGATAAAATGGAGTCAAATGCAAAGTGATGGAGTGTATTGGGTAATAGTCGAGCAGTGGACGTGTATTGTAACCAACGGAAAACCCCTTTCTGAGAAATCTTTTACATGCATACCCAAGAGTGTTATTTATAACTGGAGCAGGTTCGAACTTGATGGCTGTACAAAATGTGTGTGTGTGTGTGTGGGTGTGGGTGGGTGAGTGTGTGAGTGGGTGGATGGGTGGGGGAGGATGGGGGTGGGCGGGGGGTGGGGGGGGGGTGAGTATGTGTGTGGGTAAGTGGGTGGATGGCTGTGTGTGTATGTGGGTGGGTGGGTGAGGAGGTGGAAGGGTGAGTATGTGGGTGGGTGGGAGGCTGAGTATGTGGGTGGGTGGGAGGATGAGTATGTGAATGGGTGGAAGGGTGCGTGACTGAGTATACCTGTGGGTGGATCCCTCGAAGTTTTGAAGTTTAGAACTGAATTTGAATTCGCTGTGAAAAATTCATGGAAACATAATTCATGAAAATTCTCAAAGTTTCACTTCACGGGCTCAACGACTGTGCGAAACCTACTGCTCAGGGGAAGCTGAGGATCTAAAGAAACCTCAAATTTTTGCAAACTTTGTGTTCCAAAATTTTCGGAAACATTGGTCGGATTTTTTGCTCTATAAATACTCTATAAATCCGAAGTTATCATCACATACAACCTCAAATAATTTTTTCTTCTGTTAGACGATGTAGTTACTTTCTTGTTACGTATCTTGCAAATTATAACAGAGGGTTTTGCCCTCGGGAAAAGTGCCGGGGGTCTCACCTAGCAATGATTTACGACAACATGGAGTCAAATGCAGAATGATGGAGTGTGTTAGGTAATATTCGAGCGGTCAGCCGGTATTGTGAGCAAACGAAAAACCCCTTTCCAAGAAAGGCCATTGGAAAAACAACCCTTACCTAAAACTCTTATTTACAACTGGAGCAACTTGCCGAGGATAATTTGCATTGCGCCAATAAACACAGAGGCCAAAACTTCCGACCCCTCCAACAATGCTCACAAATGCTCACAATGCTCTCAAGGACAAAAGGGTAAGTATTTTAACCCTAACCTACAATTACGTCGTAAAGACTGTTTCGGGGAAGACAATACCTGGTCGTGCTCCAGTTGCATAAAATAATAAAAGCCTGAGGGGGCCTTGAGCGAAGGTTAAAAACCCTTTTCTGGAAATTTTGACTTTGGAAAGCGACCGGGGTGCCCCGCAGAGGTGAGCTTTCCTCTTTCTTGGGTGAGGAAAAAGGGAATATTTTACCTGCCCCAGTTAGACGTCAGTTCCAGTTGTATCTACGTAACCTAACGGAGGGTCTCAGCTACCGTTGAGGAAGGATTCTGGTGGCTTTCTCTCTCTTCCTCTATCGCCTGGGCGTTGGAACTCATTTAGCTGGGTAAAGAAACTTCGTGGTGGTAAGATAAACATTTACTGAAAATTGTGTATGTGGGTGGATGTGTGTGTGTGTGTGGGTGAATGAGTGGGTGGGTGGGTGAGAGTGAGTAGGTGGGTGCGTGCGTGAGTGAGTGTGTGGGGAGGGTAAGTGGGCGGGTAGAAATGCGTGGGTAGATATTTGTCGGTGGGTACGTGGCTGAGTATGTGGGTGGGTAGCTGAGTATGTGGGTGTGTGTGGCTCTGTGGGTGGGTGTGCGGGTGGATGAGTGGGTGTGGGTGGGTGAGTGGGCAGTTGGGTGAGTGGGTGTAGGTGGGTGGGTGAGTGGGGTGGGTGGGTGGGTGGGTGGGTGTGGGTGGGTGGGTGTGGGTGGGTGGATGAGTGGGTGTGGGTGGATCAGTAAATGGGTGTGGGTGGGGGAGTGGGTGTAAGTGGGTGGGTGGGTGTCTGTGGGTGGTTGGGTGTGTGTGGGTGAATGGGTGGTAAAAAAAATTTCACAAGATAAAAATACGGTAAAAATACCTTCCTTTCCGTTTGCCCACATTTTTACGTAAAATACGGTCAAGTTGTAAATTGTTCCACCTGAAATTGGTTTACAATGTTTTAACCCGTTTCACGTAACGGGCCTCAAGTCAATTTCAGCCCAAGGGAAAAATGCCCGGCGAAAATAATTTATTGCGCTGAACCGTAACAGAAACTGAATAGGAAAATATCCGTTTTGTCCAACTGTTACAGTTTAGATGACTCGTCATGTCCTTCGAAATTGGAGTGAGGGCAAAATTTGGAATATTTATGATGTTCAGAACAGCGAGCTCACGCCGCAGATTTGTCTGAATTTTCCTGCGCCCCACTGCCATTTTTTTGGGGGGGAGGGGGAGGGGGTGGGTGGGGCAATTGCTCTAGTTGCTACAATTTAGACGACCGGTCATTGTGCCGTAAGTATTTTTGGGATTTTTTTCCACGCAATATTTTGTCGAGGTCAGCCAACTAGTCAACAGGCATAAGTCTGACTTTTTAATGGCATAGTATTTTACAGAGAGCACTCGGTGGTCGAAACTGGAGCGAAATTTTTATGCTTCTTTACCGCTAGTCTAGGGAAGACGACCATTCTGTTGCGTAATTCCGGGGCCGGATTTTGGCTTAGGTTTCGACTAGCGTCGTTCCATATTTCAAGCGAATGTGGCGGATTAATGATAATTTATTGGAAATTTTTGGGCAAAATTTGAGGCGATACGCTTAGGACTAAAATGTTGAAAGCGTCGCTGGCAAATCACAGGCGATTGAATTCTGGAGAAATATGTGCTGAAAGAGTTCTCATTGCTACACCTTAAACATTCCCGCAATTATTAAAATTTTTTGGAATTTTTTTGGAAGTATTTTGGAATTTTTTTGGAATTGTTTTGGAAATTTTTGGAAGATTTCGAGACTTTTGGAATTTCTGGAATTTTTTGAAATTTATTGGAAACTTTTGGAATTTTTTGGAAATTTTCGGAAATTCCGGAGAACTTTTGGAAATTGTTGAAGATGTTCAGTTGTATAATTTGCGAATCTCCTCTATCTCTGCCGCGTCACTTCACGCAAAGTAATAAACCGAAGTGTCAACTTCACGGAGCTCGTTCTTCCCCGTCATTTCGCCATCAAAGCCCGTGCCTGTTGTTGGCTTGAAAATCAATCTTTCCGCAATTTAGAGTATAATTGAAATTTAATCCGTTGCCGCACATTGTGTAACCATTTAATTCGCTATTAAATCCGCCCCGTGTTGATGAGCGCTCCTTTCGCCTGTCCGGCAAATGCGTTTTTGAGTGGTTGACGGCGTGTACATACCTCGTTTGTTCCCGCTTTTTCGTCTTATACAGCACATGACACCCCACCATTGGCTCGCATTCAACTCTGGTGGTCCTCCACTTTGAATTATCCGAAAAGTTTACGTATCATAATCGTCCCTACGCCGCTCGCATTAAAAGGAATCAGGGAGGCGGAGGAAAAATGACGGGGCAGCGATTAAAATTACGAGGATTTTTATGTTTGCAGCTAACTGAAAGTTAATGACCCGTCAAATCTCCTCGCTCGTATTTATTTAATATACAGGGTGTTCCAAAATCCTATATTTTTCGGATGAAAAAAAAGCTTGTGCCAAGCTTGGCTCAATCTTAGCGTCCCCAGCGTTGGTCCACAGGCAGAATCCAATCTACGTCCAATATTGGATACATACATACATCCAAGCTTACTAGAATCATCCAAACCCAAGCTTCAGAAACCATGTTGTGCTAAGCTTGGTCCAAGCTCAGCTTTGTTAGCTTTGAATCTTAGCTTTAACAATCATGAATCCTGGATTGCTCATACCATCTAAACCCAAGCTTCTGAACTAAGGTTGGACTAAGCTGGATTGAAGCATATTTTCCCTAGTTTCGATTTACCGGCTTCAGCGAAACTCTGCTTAATATTGGATTCATATATAAATCCAGGATTGCTGCACCACCTAAACCCAAGGTTGGAAACGAATGTTCAACTAAGCTTGGTCCAACCTCAATGTTCCTATCTTCGAAGTTTGAACCAAGATAAATTTTGTAGCTTGGACCAAGATTAATTTCGATGCTTCGACCACGAGAAACTTTGGAACTTGGACGAAAATGAATTTCGAGGCTTGTACCAAGATAAAGTCCGAAGCTTGAATGAAGATAAAGTTCGAAGCTTGTATTAACCTACGTAACCAAGCTAGGAGGAAGCTTATTTTCTAAGCTGGAATTGGTGTTAAATTCGCATGTTCTGCACAGATTGGCCGAGGCTTCAAGACACAGCTTTGGCGAAGCTTCGTCAAGCCTCGTCCAAGCTTTGATCAAGCTTCATCGCATGGTCAATTCCCACCTGGGATGGAACGCGGAGCGCATTTCTTTCCGCAACCCCAAAAATTGTATCCAAATCTATCTTAGTCAGTTTAGCCAAAATATACCTTAAGACACCGTGTATAGGCGTTTCATTTTTCTTACGCTCCTTCTTCGGCTTAACTACTCGTCGAGTCTTTCGCGGAACATAGGTAGCTCGAGCCGCGCGTAATTTGTATCGGTGGGCGTTTCCCTCCTCACAGTAAAAACAATTTTAGATAACTTTACGGCTTTTAAGTATAACTATTTTCATTTTTTTTAAGGCAGAGGATTATGTTTTATGAATCGTTAAATCATTTAATTTTTACTTGTACTCCAGACGTTCAGAGATTTGTTGATTCTGGGAAAAAGTTTCCTAAATGTTGGTTATGGGCTCAGGGGAAAGTACCTCGAAGTTTGTGAAATAAATCGATGGGGCATAAAAATTTTTTAGGCATCATTTAATTAGGTAATTGAGGAAAATTCCACAAAAATAATTATAGCAGGACATATATATATCTATGTTTAACTTCCCGATTTTTCCAGAAGTTATTGCAATGACCCCTCGATTTTTCTCTTTTTGCTTTGTAAAAAAGAAAATTACAAATTGGGAAGTTTTGTTAGTGTTCCCAACGGGGTTGAACGTTCTTGAAT
The DNA here is from genome assembly GCA_026005395.1 of Asobara japonica. Taxonomy (NCBI): domain Eukaryota; kingdom Metazoa; phylum Arthropoda; class Insecta; order Hymenoptera; family Braconidae; genus Asobara; species Asobara japonica. The sequence continues at coordinate 3,746,686 of BQMI01000298.1, read as the reverse complement.
TTTCCAGGGGTAGTGGTGATGTTGAACCTGCTCTTTGGAGCAAACCTGAGCTAGTCATAGCTCTTGGTCAGTTGGTCGATTTTTAAAAAATTTTTTTTTTCCCGTTCGAAAGGTCCGAATTCCGGTTTTGAGTCATGAAATCAGTGGAACACACCGTAACCTGTAGCGGTACAATTTAGAAAATGTGGTGTGTTCCAACCCTTGAGATTGCACAGGCCATAAGCTATGGGAGATATTGGAGTCAAGACCAGGAGGCGTGCAGAAAAAAATGGTCGGGCGAAGAAAGTTTATGACTGTCGCATGTTCTTGCCCCTTTCCCGGGAAAGGCTTTCGTCTGGAAACTCCCCCCGCCCACCCCGCGGGCAATAACCCTTCAAATGTTATGGAATTCCAATAGTAAAACGTTAAAGTTAAACGGGAGAAATGGTCACTCGGCGAACCCTCGGCGGGCTAGTTTTTTTTTTTTTTTTTGCTCCCCGTGAAATATTGGGAATCCTTCGGGCGGAAACCCGTTTTTCATCCGGAAACATTAAAATTACCGGGCAATAAAGCAATATTCTGACGCGGAGGGAATGTTCGAAAGTTAAAGGGGTTTGAGGTTTTTTCGGATTTTTGAAATGGTGGAAATTTCTGAAGATTTTTGAAAGTTTGGACATTTTTGCAATTTTATTTTAAAATTTTTGAAATTTTTGAAATTTTTGAAATTTTTGAAATTTTTGAAATTTTTGAAATTTTTGAAATTTTTGAAATTTTTGAAATTTTTGAAATTTTTGAAATTTTTGAAATTTTTGAAATTTTTGAAATTTTTGAAATTTTTGAAATTTTTGAAATTTTCGAAATTTTTGAAATTTTTGAAATTTTTGAAATTTTTGAAATTTTTGACATTTTTGAAATTTTTGAAATTTTTGAAATTTTTGAAATTTTTGAAATTTAAGAAATTTTTCAAATTTAAGAAATTTTTGCAATGTTGAAAAATTTGGAAAGTTTGGACATTTTTGCAATTTTATTTTAAAATTTTTGAAATTTTTGAAATTTTTGAAATTTTTGAAATTTTTGAAATTTTTGAAATTTTTGAAATTTTTGAAATTTTTGAAATTTTTGAAATTTTTGAAATTTTTGAAATTTTCGAAATTTTTGAAATTTTTGAAATTTTTGAAATTTTTGAAATTTTTGACATTTTTGAAATTTTTGAAATTTTTGAAATTTTTGAAATTTTTGAAATTTAAGAAATTTTTCAAATTTAAGAAATTTTTGCAATGTTGAAAAATTTGGAAAGTTTGGACATTTTTGCAATTTTATTTTAAAATTTTTGAAATTTTTGAAATTTTTGAAATTTTTGAAATTTTTGAAATTTTTGAAATTTTTGAAATTTTTGAAATTTTTGAAATTTTTGAAATTTTTGAAATTTTTGAAATTTTTGAAATTTTTGAAATTTTTGAAATTTTTGAAATTTTTGAAATTTTTGAAATTTTTGAAATTTTTGAAATTTTTGCAACTTTGAAAAATTTGGAAATGTTTGAAAAGTATATTGCAATTTTAAAAAAATTTGGATATCGTGCAGAATGCACTCCCTCCCGCGACTCATTCAAATTACTCCCCAAGAACAAATTCTGAAAAAACCTTATTGCTAATTGAATACACCCCGACAACCAATTTCACCCCCTGTCACACCGCCCAACTGCAATGGTAACAGTACCCCACGGAATGTCGATTTTGGGGTTAAAATACGGTACATATTTTTTGCTGTGACAAATTTTACAGTAGGCTCAACTGAACTATAAAAATAATGTCAATATGATTTATACGTTCTCCAACAAGCGGGCTTTTCAGGTCCAAAGAACGGTATTTTTTTTTTCTATCTACCCTTTGGCCAAAGATCTATGAAGGGGTAAGGTGCTGTAAAAATATATAAAGTCACAAAGTGGTTTTATGAGGGGCTTAAGGCGGTGTATTTTTAACCCCTTGGACCTCCATTCGGTGGTTCCTCTCACGGCGCGTCAAAATATTGCTTTATTGCGGGGTAATTTCAATGTTTCCGGGTGAAAAAGGGTTCCTACCCGAAGCATTCAGTACGTTTGAGCAGCAAAAAAAAATTGTCCCGTTTGTCCCAAAGTTTCAAGGGGCGGGGGGGGTGGGGGGGGGGGGAAAGCCCCCGCCTACGGAGCATAATTGTATTTCTCCCAAAATATCTCCACCACTGTATTTTAACGACAAAAATATCACAAAACTACTTTGATATCCAGCAATAAATTAAAAAAGATATCAATGTCACATTTAATACTGAGGTACTCCATATCCTCCAATCAAGCATTTTGGTAGCTACGGCGATGGGCCACACACGCAAGGACCTCACACGAAATTCACATGACCAAGAAATTACATTTTTATATACGTATAATTCTATGGGGGGGTTCCGCAAAAACATCGACAAGAGGCGAGCGAGTGTCGTTTTGCCTCGGCCCATAAAAATTTCAGTGATTGCACATTTGCTGAGGTGCACAAAAAAATGGTCGACCAGGAAAATATATGGGCGGAAAAAAAGAAAAAAGAAATGATGAAAAAAAAAAAATTGCACATTTCGGTATGCCATAAGATTCCCACGTCTGCTTAACCCTTGAACCCACTCGGTAGATGCGTCGCGTGGGCCGTCACTCGTTAAGTTAATACGCCCTGGCGACACACGCCGCTGACGACAACACTGTCGTTGTATCGCCCTGAAAATAGTTAATCTTTCACCTTTCATTGATATATTTGTGAGAAAAAACCTGCCCAGGTGGGAATTGACCATGCGATGAAGCTTGATCGAAGCTTGGACGAGGCTTGACGCCTCGGTCAATCTGTGCAGAACATGCGAATGTAACACCAATCCCAGCTTAGAGAATAAGCTTCATCCTAGCTTGGTTACGTAGGTTAATACAAGCTTCGAACTTTATCTTCATTCAAGCTTCGGACTTTATCTTGGTACAAGCCTCGAAATTCATTTTCGTCCAAGTTCCAAAGTGTCTCGTGGTCGAAGCATCGAAATTAATCTTGGTCCAAGCTACAAAATTTATCTTGGTTCAAACTTCGAAGATAGGAACATTGAGGTTGGACCAAGCTTAGTTGAACATTCGTTGCCAAGCTTGGGTTTAGGTGGTGCAGCAATCCTGGATTTATATATGAATCCAATATTAAGCAGAGTTTCGCTGAAGTCGGTAAATCGAAACTAGGGAAAATATGCTTCAATCCAGCTTAGTTCAACCTTAGTTCAGAAGCTTGGGTTTAGATGGTATGAGCAATCCGGGATACATGCTTGTTAAAGCTAAGATTCAAAGCTAACAAAGCTGAGCTCGGAGCAAGCTTAGCACAACATGGTTTCTGAAGCTTGGGTTTGGATGATTCTAGGAAGCTTGGATGTATGTATGTATCCAATATTGGACGTAGATTGGATTCTGCCTATGGGCCAACGCTAGGGACGCTAAGATTGAGCCAAGCTTGTTGGATATCTTTGATATAACTAAGCTTGGTTTGATCTAGGTTTATACATGGGATGAAGCTATGTCGAAGCTATCAAGTCCAAACTTCGACATCGAAGGTCGGACCAAGATTGATCGCATCGTTCAAGCTTCAAATTCCCCTGGGATGGAAAATCATAATCACGGCTTTTAATTTTGGCCTGGGCTACCGGGATCCATGGGAATTTGCCCATACCACCAATGCAACCTTCCATCATTGTGAATTTTTAGTATCTCTCATTTTTCTTGAAAAACCCATGCAAGTGTCAGTTTCGTCGGGCATACGACCCTGGCTGTAATCACCCATCTCTGCACTTCACCTTTCTTACCCTCGCCCCCCCCCCCCCTCGTCCAACGTGAAAGGAATTGTTTCTGTGCCATGACTCAACGCAACATCGAATTGTCACGCCCGCCTGCCGCTTCTCATCTTCTCGAACTTGATAACATTGAATTATTTCCTCAACCGATATCTCCGTGGTACAAAACATTGAGCATGCTGATCATTATCCTTTGAGAGGTCGCGCTATAGCTGCGGCCCGTCTGCGCTGCCTCAACATTCCGATTTTTCGCGATATCTTCTAAACTATACCAAGTAGCAAAAAATGTCGTAATATACAAAATGTGTATTTTTGTATAAGGAACAACTTTGGTTTTATACGGTTTTCTCGTAATTCGAACGGTTTCAGTGCTACGACGTTATCAACAATTGAAATTGCCAACTGGCGGAGGTAACTCGGTGGGACCCGTGAGGGTCACAACGAAAACTTGCAGATTTGAGAATTATAAACTGACCCAATTATCAAATAGGTGGTTAGGAACAGTTGAGTAAGCGCATGGTGAGCGTGAGGACGAGACTTATGCGCGTTGCTTGAGTGCGAGTGAGACGCCAATAAGTGTGCGACCGCTCGAGGGTTGAACCGCTCATACCTCGTCAATTATGACAATTATGGAAAAAAGTCAGCAACATTAAATGTGCAGTTTCACCTACAGAACAAGTTGTGTTTAACACTTTTTCCCGTATCTCTCACCGTTTTCGCAATAGAGCGTTGTGAACAATTCAATCGTTAATAACGATGTATACACTACTCCAACTTGATCTAAAACATTTGGCCCTTTATTCCGCGAAAAAAACGTGGCGGAGGAAAAATTTGCTAACTACCTTTTTTATGGGAAATCAAATTCTCTACAAATAAGGTTATATAAGATTTTTCATAAAAACCGCTCCGTAAGGAGATAATTCGTTTTAAGGAAATGGTCGTTGACATTCTTCTTAGAATATTGATTATGTTTTTTATTGCATCGCGATGTGGGGAGATGTGGAGAAATATGACTTTTGTCAAAGTGGGACCGGAGACATTCACCATCGAAGAAAAGAGATATTCAATTTTTTTTTTTTTTTTTTTTATGAAGATGTCACCCGCACTTGGAATTGAAACATTAGTGTTACGGTGCCTGATCGATGGGTCTGCGTATGGCGCTGGTTGTGTGGGACTATATGCCTCGTTGGATGAATAATTCGCATGAAAAACGTGGTACACGATTCATCCTGAACCTTGACATCATGTGATGAAGAGGAAAAAAAAAAATTCTCGCAGTTCGTGACTCCATCTGCGGATTTTTTGTTATTGAAAATGACCGGTGTTTTTACTGCTCAAAAAATTGCAATTGGATAGCAATTGATGGAAGCGACGATAGAATTCTCGGCGTATTTTGATGGATAATTTTTGATCCTACATTGAAATTTCATCGACGTCTGGACAATTAAGGGTTATGGGTCGACCAATGTTCAGGGAAAATTGGAGAAGTAAAAAAATTTTAAAAATCCAAAAATTTGAAAAATTTCAAAAACGTCAAAAATTTTGAAAAATTTGAAAAATGTTAAGTGTATTTAAAATTTTTGAAATATCAAAAATTACAAAAATTACAAAAATCACAAAAATTACAAAAATTACAAAAATTAAAAAAGATTTCAAAAATTGTCAAAATTTTCAAACGCATCAAAATTTGAAAAAAATCCTTATCCATTCCAACGTACATCAGCGGATCCAAAAATTTCGCTACCAAGAATCGTATTCTCACTTCCCCCGATTGTTTCAATAAAACTGTGGGAACATTGATGCGGGCCTAGAAACTCCCTCGTAACTGTTTGAAAAAAATTCGACCCACACGACCCCAGCGAGACCAAGGCGTCTGATCCGGGCAATTAAAAGGCCCAGCGTTCCTTGTCGTGCGCCCCATCCGCGGTGTTTTATTTTAAGAATGAGCATTGGCGAGTGGCTCGATTGGACAAAAGCATTTACGACTCATTGCTTATGCCGGCATTTATAATACTAACCACTGGTGTCCAACCATCATGGTGTGACTCAAGTCCCTTTTTATTCTGACGTCATTGTAAAGCACGCGTACGCGGTTCCCACACTCGATGACCTTACCTAACCCAACGGGCGGCCCCTCCAGGGCGTACATTTGCCTCTTAGACAGTCATCATAAGTCATGACCCGTATATTCATCCTGATACGCTATCTTATGAAAATTATGATGATTGAAAGCGTGGGCTCTCCGCCATTAACGTCTAATTAACAATTCCATGATTCCACTTTTTCATCGACTTGATCCTTGGATGCCGAAGCTTGGACTTGATAGCTTCGACATAGCTTCATCCCATGTATAAGCCTAGATCAAACCAAACTTAGTTATATCAAAGATATCCAACATTTGTTGGCCAAGCTTGTACCAAGCTTGGCTCAATCTTAGCGTCCCCAGCGTTGGTCCACAGGCAGAATCCAATCTACGTCCAATATTGGATACACGCATACATCCAAGGTTACTAGAATCATCCAAACCCAAGCTTCAGAAACCCTGTTGTGTTAAGCTTGGTCCGAGCTCAGCTTTGTTAGCTTTGAATCTTAGCTTTAACACGCATGAATCCCGGATTGCTCATACCATCCAAACCCAAGCTTCTGAACTAAGGTTGAACTAAGCTGGACTGAAGCATATTTTTCCTAGTTTCGATTTACCGGCTTCAGCGAAACTCTGCTTAATATTGGATTCATATATAAATCCAGGATTGCTGCACCACCTAAACCCAAGCTTGGAAACGAATGTTCAACTAAGCTTGGTCCAACCTCAATGTTCCTATCTTCGAAGTTTCAACCAAGATAAATTTTGTAGCTTGGACCAAGATTAATTTCGATGCTTCGACCACGAGAAAGTTTGGAACTTGAACGAAAATGAATTTCGAGGCTTGTACCAAGATAAAGTCCGAAGCTTGAATGAACATAAAGTTCGAAGCTTGTATTAACCTGCGTAACCAAGCTAGGACGAAGCTTATTCTCTAAGCAGGGATTGGTGTTACATTCGCATGTGCTGCACAGATTGACCGAGGCTTCAAAGCACAGCTTTGGCGAAGCATAGGCGCTTCTGGTGGTTTACCCTGTGTTTAGAAATATGATGGTCCAAGTGGAAGAAGTCGGTCCCAGTCGCATGGATGGGTGTCCATCAGTCCCTTCTGAAGGAATGCTCAAGGTTTCCCGAGGGGAGTACCAGCAAGAGCGACGGAGAAACATTTCTTTTTCAACTTGGGTGAGCACCCCTTAATAGAAAAATCTCTCTACAAGACCAGTATTTTTCTATCCATTTAATTACCGAAAATTGATATCTTTCCTCGGAGATTTCCACTCCTGGCTGGCCCTTGAGCCCCACAATTGCCAACCTGCTATCGAAATAACGATAATAACTCCATGATTTGAACCCCACCACCCCACCCCCCCTCCCACCACCCCAAAAATTGCCCGGGAGACTAGCAATTTTTGGGTCACCCCAGATGGAAATCCCATCAAAATTTCGTCACGCCATTGGCGTTCTGATGTGTAATTGGGCCTTCCGAGCTGCCGAAAACAGGCGTCTACACCGTAGGACTGAATTAGGGATAGAAATGTCTTGATGAAAATATACCGAAGATCCGATTTGCCCAGCGGCCAAGCCTACCAACTCATTCGTATTCTCCACAAGGTTATAAATATCAATTATACACTTGGTAATTCCCGGTATTAGCATAATTCTTGGTCCAGTAAAAAAGGAAAAAAAGTATTGAAAAAAAATTGGAAATTGAGAGACATAATTTATGTTGACCACCCAGGCTTGAGTTGAGCGTTTAGTTCGTATAAACCTATAGGGAAATATGTATTATGGTGAGCGGTGAGAAAAGGGGCGTTGATTCATTCAACGAAAATCTCTTAAACTGGAAGATTACATGAATTGTGAATGCAAATTGCCGTGTCACCACGTACATTCAATGTGGACCGCTTTGGTAGCCACTTATTTGCATAATGTGCGTTACTGAATTGTTTGAAAGAGGGGGAGGGTGGCGTCGAGTGGGAGGGGGAGGGCCGGGGGGGGGGGGGGGGTGGACGAGGGGGGCGGACGAGGGGGATGGGCGAGGGGGGGGGGGGGTGGGAACGAGCGAGAGGAGGTGGGGTTGGGGGGGAGGTGGCGGCGGGTGGGAGGAGGGGGGTGGGGTGAAATAGTGCGCGGCAAAAGTTTGAGTACTGAATATTCATTCACGAAAGTCAAATTATGAGGGAAATTTCATTAGCGTTTTGGAGGGCCGACGGGAGGGGGGGGGGGGGGGGAGGGGGAGAGGTTGATAGTCCGGAAAAGTTCGGCTGGAAAATATTGTACGATGATCATTTACTCGGTGAAAAAAATATGTAATTTATACGGGAAATAATCGCCGAGCTTTTCGGGAACCAGGGAGAGCACATTTTGCTACCTCACATCTTATAAACCGTATTCCTGGAAAAGGACTCAAAATAGGAGGAAAAGTGGTAAAACATGTTTGATTCCATTCTTTCTGCTGAACATTTAATTCTAAAGTCAATTTTCTGTATGTCCAAGCGTTTTTCCGTAACACGCGGAAATCGGATGGGAGAGCTTTTTTCGACTTATTTTGTATAAATATTTAAATGCCCTCGTTAATGAACCCAGAGCCCTACCTCGAAGAATTCACCTAATTAACGGGTGATTTTGTGATGGAGATACCGCAATCAATTGACGGTTATTTCACAAGACACACGTATTCTCCCATTCGCGGTGTTACGAGATTGACATGAGAAATCCTTTCCCCATTTCCCACACATACATAAGCTACATATATACATGAATATACACGAACCGTGCGAACATAACGTGAGATAATGACTTGGTAGGTTCTAGAGGGCTTTGGACGTGCGCATGTCTATCCCCTTTTGATGAGGCTCGCGTCAAGGCTGAGGGATATCTGTCTCGTAATAGCGCGAGTGTTCCTTTTATGGGTGATTCCGTAGGTTACGATCGGGTGCAGGGTCTTCGATGGAGCTATGATTGTCCCCCCGTAATCCAATACGCAGATTCAATATCCAATTGGACATACGGAATTCCATTTGATCCATGGGTTTCATATTAGCAACTTGACCAAACATATAGGTCATTTTGCCAATTACGCGAGTCCACAATTTTCTGCTCCATGTTAGCGTTCACGAGATCCCACTCAGTGTGTGTATGTATGCATGTGTGGATGTATATATGTATGTGTGTGTGTGGGTAGGTGGGTGGGTGTAAGTAGGTGGGTGGGTGTAGGTAGGTGCGTGTGGGTGGGTGGGTGTGGGTAGGTGGGTGGGTATGTGAGTGGGTGTGGGTAGGTGGGTGGGTGTGGGTAGGTGGGTGCTTGTGGGTAGGTGGCTGCTTGTGGGTAGGTGGGTGGGTGTAAATAGGTGGGTGGGTATGTGAGTGGTTTTGGGTAGGTGGGTGGGTGTGGGTAGGTGGGTGCTTGTGGGTAGGTGGGTGCTTGTGGGTAGGTGGGTGGGTGTAAATAAGTGGGTGGGTATGTGAGTGGGTATGGGTAGGTGGGTGGGTGGGTGCTTGTGGGTAGGTGAGTGGGTGGGTGTGGGTAGGTGGATGGGTGTAGGTGGGTAGGTGGGTGGATGTGGAAAACGAAATCAAAAAATCGACAAAAAAATATGGACTACACACACACACACACACATGCGTTTCAAAAAACTCACATGCATGTCAAATGTCCAGTTACTTGTAAAATTCATTGGGAATTGTTCAATGTCCACTTTTCATCTTCGGGGTCATTACAATAAGTATTCCTATGGGTAAGATAATCAGAAAAATAATTGAATATTACAAACATCTCCCCAAATTGCTTTTTCTCCTGCGCAACTGAGGATTATGATTATTATTGTTATTATTATTGCACAAAGTAGAGGAGAGGCTCGACGTGATATGGAGAAGAGAATGGAGATATAGCACGCACAGTAGCTGATTATTTTATGGGCCGACCACTCATGCGTCGTATATACTATATAGTATCTAATTCTCGAGCTCACTGCTATTCCACTCGGATCCGATTGCGCTTGGAGGAATTATTGGAGAGATTAGGGAGTCTGCCATCGTTCGATTGGAAATGGGTTTTCGACAAAATCGACAAATATAAACCCGTTTTTTTTGTTACCAAAAGGGATGCCCGATGGGTTTGAAGAAGGTCAGATTTGCTACGTCAATTAATGTGGAATGGAGATTATGGTTCGATTTATGGTTTTCTTCCATGGAATTTTTGTTGGCCATTTTTTTTGGTACTACCGTTTCTAATTTTAGAGATTTTCTACACACACACACACACACACATGCATACGGAACTAGTGGGATGGAAGTGTGTTTGCCCCCGTTGGAAGCACAAATAAAACATCTCGATTTGTAATTTCTGTTTCCCATTCGTAGAGTTTTCAACACGCCAATTGAATGTTCAAAGACTGCTTTCAGAGAAAAAAATAGGAATGATGAAATTTTGAATACTGGAATACAACAGGTGTCGCTACCTACGACTATGTCACGTGACGCACTGACCAATCACACTGTGCATCGCGCATTCGGACCAGCGTTGCCAACCCGCGGATTCGCTTATTTTATGGGGAGGGAGAAATAATGGTATCTACCGATAAAATAGGGCTCTTCAAAAAAACTCAAATAATCTCTATTGTTTCACATTTAATTTTGCAAATAACATCAACACCAATAAACTGCGATTTATATATCCTCAAAAATGCAAAACTTAAAAAATTTAAGTTTGCCTCCCCATAAGACCCCAAAAAATTAATTTCAATTTTTCGACCCAAAATCGACGGAAATGTCTTTTCAGGATTCCTATTGGATAGTATCAACGCCCATGGGACCAAAAATCAGATTTAAAAAAAATTAAGTTTGCCTCCCCATAAGGTCCTAATGTTAAATTTGGCCAAAATCGAAAAAAATTAATTTCAATTTTTCGACCCAAAATCGACGGAAATATCTTTTCAGGATTCCTATTGGATAGTATCAACGCCCACGGGACCAAAAATTCAATTTTAAAAAAATTAAGTTTGCCTCCCCATAAGGTCCCAATGTTCAATTGGGCCAAAATCGAAAAAAATTAATTTCAATTTTTCGACCAAAAATCGACGGAAATATCTTCTAGGGGTTCCTATTGGATAGTATCAACGCTCACGGGGTCGAATTTTCAATTTTGTCAAATTTAAGGTTGCCTCCCCATAAGACCCCAATATTAAATTTGGCCAAAATCGAAAAAAATTATTTTCACTTTTTCGACCCAAAATCGACGGAAATATCACTATGAATTTTTTTTGCATAAAGTTATGTAAAAAATATTTCTTCAAATACATTGCTCCCTCCTTTTCTGCAAAAAAAAAGTATACCATGATACCATGGCCGTCATCGGGTGATTCGTTTGTAAAAAATCGTTATCCAAAAATAGTGGGCACATACGTACGCGTGAATACACACATACATACAGACATTTGTTGCCCGTATAAACATGTCCCATATCAAGATACTCCAGTAATGGAAAGCACCACGTGAATGTAAACAGAATATTCCCCCATTGATTCGATTTCAACTGTGATTCAGCACTCGTAGAAAATTAGCATAGAACCCCTCCAGACTCCGGTAGACCTCTCCTTTGGCAAATATTGACTTCACCAGTTGAAAAACAATTCGGCCAAAAAAAAAGGAAAAAAAAGGGAATAAACATCTAGATTCCCCTTTCTGGAAATTATCATATTATTTCTATTAGACACTTGGCTACCCACAATTAACGCCGACAACTCAACGAGTTAACGAACCAAAACCAACCTCTCGCACTTTTTCACAAGCATGGGGCATTTCGTTACTCTTACTATTGTCTTCTTTTTTATCCACGGTGAAAACCTGTTTTTCAATGAGTGGATTATGGCTAAGATACGTGGTTAAAAAATCGTCGATTTTTTTTTGGTCGGGAGGGGGGGGGGGGGATGGGGGAAAAAATCGAATAGGGACTTGTCATAGTAATGCATTCAGGCTTTTAGGGAATGTAAATTTAAGTGAATGCTAATTGATTACTTGTAACTGACTCGCGGTAAGCGGTAATTGACGCTGTGGCTGGTGTAGAAAAAATTGAGAGGGGAGGATCGAACAGTTAAAAATTAGGGATGATTTTTCGGGGTTTGCAAAAGTTTTTTCCCGAACAATTTTGCCGCTCGAAAAAATCAAGAGATTTCAAACCTGGACCGTTTCCCTAACGGCGACTTCAGTGTTACCACATTGCCGACTGATATCTCGTAATCGAAGAGAGCTACGGCAATATCGATAATGACCTTTCTTGTACAAAATTTAATGAGGAACAAAAAGTGTAATAACGAAAATTGCGCTATTTTCCATAGATAACGAAGAAACTCGCAAAACGTAAAATTTCGCGCAATTGACTACTTCGCCACTCCTGGCAAAATCATCAAACATCCCCAAAAAATGGAGGTAAAAATTACGCAATAGTCCACTTTCTCGAAAGTACATTTGCTACGAAAGGCCCACATTTTTCTCATGCCAAAAAGAAGCATTTTTCTCATGGTTGAAACATGCCAAACGGTTAGCATAAGTGATATCGGTTCCCATTCGATATTCAAAACGGCGATCCATGTCTCACACAGTTAGGGCGGCAGGAGGGGGGGGGGAGCACACCTGTATATTCAGCTTCTCCAAGTGCTATACACGGCTATAACTCGTCTCTTTTCTCCACTGGTAGAGATGATACTCTCATACGCTTTTGGTGTAAGGTGATAAATTTTTATACACCGCTGTAACTTACTGATGTTAACCAGAAAAAAAAGCGAAAAAAAATTACCATAAATGCGTATACGAAGTAGTCACCAATGCTGTGTGAAATTCAACGGTAGATGATGGCTCTAATCGATCCATAATTTTAACATGTTTGTCATCATTTCGAATGAATAAATTTTAGGCCGTGTTGAATTCAAGTTTTCGGGTGATTTAGCGAGTGATTTTTTTTTCTCTTTTTTAGTTATTTCCACATTTTATCGTATTACATCTTCTCACGCTCTCTAGCAGAGTTGAGCATTATTTAAAATCGAAAGATCATAATTTGTAGAAGTTTTGGGCTACAAGAAATCTTCAGAGGATTTTGGATATATTTAAGAAATTGGTAGCTTTGACGACCTAATTGGACCAAAAGGCATTTGCAGGAGACTCTAAAGCTAAATTTATGAAATTTATGAAATTTATGAAATTTATGAAATTTATGAAATTTATGAAATTTATGAAATTTATGAAATTTATGAAATTTATGAAATTTATGAAATTTATGAAATTTATGAAATTTATGAAATTTATGAAATTTATGAAATTTATGAAATTTATGAAATTTATGAAATTTATGAAATTTATGAAATTTATGAAATTTATGAAATTTATGAAATTTATGAAATTTATGAAATTTATGAAATTTATGAAATTTATGAAATTTATGAAATTTATGAAATTTGTGAAATTTATGAACTTTATGAAATTTATGAACTTTATGAAAGTTTTGAAATTTTTGAAATTTATGAAATTTATGAAATTTATGGATTTGATGAAATTTAGGCGAATATAGTTATACTTCGTTTTTTTAATTTATGAAGAGCTACTTTAATCCAAAAAGATTAATGATAGCGATGCCCCCGCTTGAGCTCCTGTATCCGCTTGTCCAAGAGCTCCACGATTCGAAGATTTTTCAACAACTCCTTAATGCCCTAGGCTGTACAAAAGATATTCGAAAAATATGCGGTGGAAGGGATGGCGCATGGGAACATCCATTCGCTGTGAAAGGGTGTGCAGTATAAGCCCCATTGAGATGGATTATGTGCATCGTCGGCTACTGGAGTTTCCTGTCTAGAAATTAATCGCCGTCTTATCATAATAATTTCGTGCATTCTCAGACACACCGATAGACGGGCCTAGAGTTTAATGGGAGAAAATCGGATATAAACCTGAGTGTTCCGCAGGGTGTGAAAAACGTTTTTCATGTGGAAATTCCGTTAAGAAATTTATGAATGCAGTTGTCCATTTATCTCAAAAACCAGTGAAGCTAGCGAAAAATGTGTTATAATATTTTCGTTTCGAAATTGAATTCCCTGCAAAAAACGTTATATACTTTTTTCTGCACAATCTAGGGTTAACGAGATAATCGGCTTGAAACGTGAATAGTTGGCTAAACGAGTAAACCCTGAAGGACCTCAACCATGAAGACAGCATCGGATTTTTTTTCACGCCGCGCTTCTCGGTATTTGTTTTTAATAAATAATAGTTCGCCCCAGGTTATGCACTATAAGAACTCTCAACTTTCTTATTCACCCCCTCCCCTCGGGCGGTCCGCTCGAGTTGTAAAATTAATTTTGTAAACACTTTATTGTTCGTCGTAGGTTTACTGCACGGTCGGTGGGCGAATTGCTTTTATTACCAAGTGAATTGCTTGCGACCGTGTCGTCCAGTGTAGGTTTATTGAAGTTGGAGTGAGATAGTACCGGGGGGGGGGGGGGCAGGGTTGAGGGCAAAATATGAGGGAAGTTATAACCGGGACACCTTGAGTCACGCGATCGTTTGGTTATTGAGTCCCACTTCTCCACCCCCTCAATTTTCCAGTCGCTCATTCCCACTATTTGGAAAGTTGAAGTTTCGTCAAAATATTGCAAATCCGGGGAAAACTTGCACAGTAGAATCGGGTTATCTTCACTCTGTTTAACTTGGCATTGCCCCTCATACGGATTGTTCGCTTGAGCGCTTCCCCCACTCTGGTAAATCCGGGGCCTAAGAATTGGCGCCAAAAACTTTCGTTCAATGCCAGACTTCTTGAGACCCAGGTGGGGAATTCGAAGCTTGGACTTGATAGCTTCATTCCACGTATAAGCCGAGATGAAACCCAGCTTAGTTATATCAAAGACATCCAAGCTTTGTTGGCCCAGCTTGTACCAAGCTTGGCTCAATCTTAGTGTCCCTAGCGTTGGTCCACAGGCAGAATCCAAGCTACGTCCAATATTGGATACATACACACATCCAAGCTTACTAGAATCATCCAAACCCAAGCTTCAGAAACCATATTGTGCTAAGCTCGGTCCGAGCTCAGCTTTGCTAGCTTTGAATCTTAGCTTTAACAAGCATGAATCCCGGATTGCTCATACCATCTAAACCCAAGCTTCTGAACTAAGGTTGAACTGAGCTGGATTGAAGCATACTTTTCCTAGGTTCGATTTACCGGCTTCAGCGAAACTCTGCTTAATATTGGATTCATATATAAATCCAGGATTGCTGCATCACCTAAACCCAAGCTTGGAAACGAATGTTCAACTAAGCTTGGTCCAACCTCAATGTTCCTATCTTCGAAGTTTGATCCAAGATAAATTTTGTAGCTTGGACCAAGATTAATTTCGATGCTTCGACCACAAGAAACTTTGGAACTTGGACGAAAATGAATTTCGAGGCTTGTACCAAGATAAAGGCCGAAGCTTGAATGAAGATAAAGTTCGAAGCCTGTATTAACCTACGTAACCAAGCTAGGACGAAGCTTATTCTCTAAGCTGGAATTGGTGTTACATTCGCATGTTCTGCACAGATTGACCGATGCTTCAAAAGACAGCTTTGGCGAAGCTTAGTCAAGCCTCGTCCAAGCTTTGATCAAGCTTCATCGCATGGTTAATTCCCACCTGGGTTGATTAACGATTGTATCAGAGTAACTCATGAAGCACCAGTAGTTTCCGAATGTCTGGACGAATTTTACGTGAATCGATTTTGGGCGCAGTGGCGAATGGGAATCCCTCTATACATTTATCTCCCTCCGAGTGCACTCTGCAAATAACTATCTGAATTCAATTATAAAGTGTGCCACTGGAGATACACGCTGACCTTTTACACTTGGCAGAGAAAATCCAATAGTTGCAGGGGATTTCTGTGGATGGTGGTGATAAATTCATTGATTTTTGGCGACTTTTGTTGTCCATTGTCATTTCACGTTATTGACAACCTAACGGTTGAAGTAAGCACACACACACACACACACACACACATACATACACACACACATTCGTGCAGGTGTTAAGTTAATGAACGAAGACGCACTATATATCACTATTTATATGCTAATTCTTATCTCAATATTCTACGATTTTCTTTCACCAAACTGCCGTAATTCAAACACGTTTTTGCACCTCATGGAATGTGTCTGATACCCTCCCCCCCCCCCCCCCATTTTAGTCCTTTTTATTTATTTTCAAAAGTCCACAGTTTTGTATACAAGTTGATACCCCCCGCGGACACTGCCTAATCGCCATGGTCCCCATGGGAATTCTCGTGTCCTCGCGTCTCCACGAGACACACGATACCGCTCGCGCGATTGGACGCCCACGCGTGTGCCAATGGGCCTCAGCAATGCGAAGTTGAAAATAAATAAAAATTCTGACCATCGCGATATCGAATCCTGAATTTCCATACATTTAATCAGTGGAATGTGAAATTTCTCACTCATGCAAAATAGTAACTAGTTGTTGGGTATGCTTTAGCGGGTGCGCATGTGTGTGCGCGCGCGCGTGTGTGTGCTTGTTTCTGTCTGTGTGTGTGGGTGGGTGGGTGGATGAGTGTGAGTGGGTAGGTGGATATGAGTGGGTGTGAGTGGGTGGGTGGGTGTGAGTGGGTGGGTGGGTGTGAGTGGGTGGGTGGGTGTGGGTGGGTGGGTGTGAGTCGGTGGGTGGGTGTGAGTGAGTTGGTGGGTGGGTACGAGTCGATTGGTGGGTGGGTGTGAGTGGGGGCGGGGGTCGGTGTGAGTGGGTGGGTGGGTGGATGAACGGATGGGTGGGTCGGTGAATCGGCTGGGTAGGTGGGTGGTATCATCCTATTATTGTAATACGGTCCAGTTTATTTTTGGGCTCTGATGGATAAAGTCAATGACATTTTCTCCATCGTTCCCAGCATCTGTCACTTTTGATGATCATCGAATGCGTCATTGGTCACTTTTCATCCGATCTATCGGGATGATTCCACGTGCGGGCCCGAAAATAAACTCGGTAACACGACACCCTGGAGTCAAATCATGCGCAAATTGAACAAAGCAAAGCCGCATCCAAGATGGAGTGAGACAGCAATAGTTCTACGCAACTGGGCAGTATTACAATATAGATGAGTATGAGTTGAGTTGTTCGGACGTGAGACGCAATGCGATATCCCTGCGGCTTGGACCCTTGAGCAAGTTAAAAATTGTATTTTAATCGCCTCTTTTTTTTTATTATGCACATGGCGTGCGGCTGGAACTTTTGGAAAGTTCAAGGGATTTGAAATAGGGGCAGACTGTGAAGGTATATACAAAAAATTGGATGTGCGGATTTGTGCGTTACAATTTTTGACTTTTTTTACTTTTCTCGAAATTTTGACATTTCTCATTTTTTTGTTCTTTCATTTGGACATTAAAAAAAAAATTAACAATATCAATGAGGAAATTGGTGTGTAAGTATTTCAGAAACAATTTCCTCAGGGTTTCTATTACATAGATAATTGACCGACTTACCTCCCTTTTGTCAAAATGGTCACCTCCTTCGCCCCATAAAATGCCTCAGCCCAGAGCCCCAAAAAACCGAGACCTTCTCGTGTGACAGAGAACCCGTTGCGCGTGCCGATGTTTTAGGGTTGCCTGGAGAAAACCCCTTCGAGAAATACGACGAGCATAAAAAGGGCTATCCGTAGCGGGTTAGCCGAGCCAGTAGTAAAACCCCACTGATCACCAATGACGAGTTCTGCCATTGCTCCAGAAGCTTAAAATTTTTAACTTTATACAAATTTTGAAAATTTTGAGAATTTTGAAAATTTTGAAAATTGTGAAAATTTTGAAAATTTTGAAAATTTTGAAAATTTTGAAAATTTTGAAAATTTTGAAAATTTTGAAAATTTTGAAAATTTTGAAAATTTTGAAAATTTTGAAAATTTTGAAAATTTTGAAAATGATTTTTTTCAAATTATTCAGTTTTTTAATTTGTCCAACTTTCAAATCTCTGAAACTCAAATTTGGAAATTTATTGTAATGCATGATTTATCGTAATTTTCAAAATTTTCTATATTCCCTAGGTGGTAATTGACCATGCGATGAAGCTTGATCAAAGCTTGGACGAGGCTTGACTAAGCTTTGCCAAAGCTGTGTTTTGAAGCCTCGGTCAATCTGTGCAGAACATGCGAATGTAACACCAATCCCAGCTTAGAGAATAAGCTTCATCCTAGCTTGGTTACGTAGGTTAATACAAGCTCCGAACTTTATCTTCATTCAAGATTCGGACTTTATCTTGGTACAAGCCTCGAAATTCATTTTCGTCCAAGTTCCAAAGTTTCTCGTGGTCGAAGCATCGAAATTAATCTTGGTCCAATCTACAAAATTTATCTTGGTTCAAACTTCGAAGATAGGAACATTGAGGTTGGACCAAGCTTAGTTGAACATTCGTTTCCAAGCTTGGGTTTAGGTGGTGCAGCAATCCTGGATTTATATACGAATCCAATATTAAGCAGAGTTTCGCTGCAGCCGGTAAATCGAAGCTAGGAAAAATATGCTGCAATCCAGCTTAGTTCAACCTTAGTTCAGAAGCTTGGGTTTAGATGGTATGAGCAATCTGGGATTCATGCCCTGTTATAGCTAAGATTCAAAGCTAACAAAGCTGAGCTCGGACCAAGCTTAGCACAACATGGTTTCTGAAGCTTGGGTTTGGATGATTCTAATAAGCTTGAATGTGTGTATGTATCCAATATTGGACCTCGATTTGATTCTGCCTGTGGACCAACGCTAGGGACGCTAAGCTTCATAATTGATAAAATCCTCAAAATTTCTGAATCTCCCCAAATGCAATTCTTCTACCAGCCCCGAAGGACCCTCGTACCAGTTAAATTCTTACGCGTGCCGGGACATTGAAGCTCCCCCCCAACTCCTTCAAAAAATACCCCATTCCCCAAAAAGGGCTATCAGTAGCGGGTTAGAAAATCCCGCCATAAAACCCCACTGATCACCAATAACGGGTTTTCTCCATACCCCATTCACGCTGTCCAGTATCCACCTAATTCCTCAACCACCTAATCCTTTTTAACCCCACCCCCGGGTCCCAGGCGCCTCGCCCATTGGTCACAGCCGACATTTTTCACAACCCGTTTACAACCCACTAAACCCCATTCGCCCATGAAAGCCCCGTGCCCACTAAAATTGCAAGCAATAAATAATGAAAAAAGTGAAAGTCAAAATAAAAAATAAATGTTTTCGGCAATTTTTTTTTTTGACGACTCCTTTTTTTTCGCTGTATTTACAACTCCTTTACAGCCCTTCAGGTACAATTCGAGGGCGGGAAAATTTTGGAAAAAAAGACATCTTGTACGGGTTTATGGGTTTTCTTTAAATATCTTGCTAACATTTTATGAAGGGATTTTTCTTTACCACCCTTTTACAACCCCTTGCAAGAGCTTGACCCTTCTGAACGGTTTTTTTATGGGGGCCTAGTACTGCACTTTCAAGGATATCTGTTTTGCCCCTTCTCATAACGATACTTTTTTCTTGAACTTTTTTTTTCTTTACCTGGGTTAGAGGAATTACGGGGAAAATATTTGCGGTTTCGAGGGTGGGAGGTCTATCGGTTTATTGGGAGGGGTAAAAAAGGGAAAAGGGATTGGGAGGATTCAGCGAGGGGCGGGGGAGGGGGAGTTTGTCTGCACGAGCCAAAGTAGCGGTTTTTATGGTGGCCAAGCCTTTTTACGAGGACATTACGCTGAAGGCCTCTACCATGGCCTCAACGCGCCGAGATGTTGTGGCGGTTAGGAAAAAGGGAAATAGAGTTTTCTTGCTTCGGAAATTAAGAGGGGCATCCGAAATTTTTTGGGAGGATTTTATCAATGGTTAGAAGAATTGGAAAAAAATGGACGATTGAGAATAGTTGGAATATTTGGAAATTTCGAAATATCTGAAAATCATGGGAAACTTCAGAATTGTATCATCTTGTACTGGAGAAATTTTAATTTCTTTCGGAAAATTAAAGAATTTGAAAAACGTGCAGCGTGGGGAAAAAAATTCCAACTGATGGATTCAAAAGTTCGCTTAATTGAATAATTTTGGACTTATAAAGGTCAATAAACGGAAGGTTTCACAAAACGGTCCAGATTTCCTCAGAAGTGCGTGTCTGTGTGTATGTGAGAGGGTATGTGGACACATACTTGTGGGTCTGTGTGTGTATGTGTATTTTTCTTTTTTTTGTGTGGGTGGGTGTGTGTGTGTAGGTGAGTGGATGGGTGTATGTGACGGGTGGGTGGATGGGTGTGTGTGGGTGGGTAGGTGGGTAGGTGCGTGTGTGGATGGGTATGTGTGAGTGGGTCGATGGGTGTGTGTGGGTAGGTGGGTGAGTGGGTGGATGGGTGTGAGTGTGAGAGGGTGGGTGGGCGGATGGGTGGGTAGGTGTGTGTGTGTGTGTGTGGATGGGTCGGTAGGTGGGTGGGTCGATGGGTGCGAGTGTGAGAGGGTGGATGGGTGTATGTGGGTGGGTAGGTGGGTAGGTATGTGTGTGTGTGTGTGTGTGGATGGGTATGTGTGAGTGGGTTTTTTTTTTTTTTTTTTTTTTTTTCATTCATTCATTATGAATGTGTGAGTGGGTGGATGAGTGTTTGTGGGTAGGTAGTTGGGTGGGTGGATGGGTGTGAGTGTGAGATGGTGGGTGGGTGGACGAGTGTGTGTGGAAGGGTTTCTGTGTGTGGGGGTGGGTGGGCAGGTAGGTAGGTGTGTGTCTGTGTGTGTGTGTAAACAAACTGAGCCATTCAGGTCATCTACTTTTCTTCCTCACTAGTTTAGGACTTACTCTAGTACACCCTGGGCACTGAATCCTCTCGACTCATTGTCTAGAAATTTGTTCGAAGAGACTCTGCGATGATATCGAGTGTCCAAGCGATTCTCATTTGGTCATCGTCATAAAGGGTATGGCCCGAGCCAACACCGTAATCCGTCAGATTTATAACCCAACCATTTGCATATACCTCACTCACTCAGGGGCCCCAAAGGCCTCAAACGACCAAGGACAGGGGGAATGGCTCCAGGTTTTATGAGTTAACCCTAATTGAGAAGGTAGATCCCAGTATTCAGCCAACCCCATGAGCCACAGGACGGCACAAGTTTTGACAACACTGGCCAAAAGTCATTTGTTTGAGACGAGTCTTAAAACTTAATTTACGTTTAGCAACTAAATTGTTACTGGAGGTTCAGTAAATTTACATTTATGTTTATTTATTAATTTTAAAGCTTTTCAAAAATTTCAAAAATTTCAAAAATTTTAAAAATTTCAAAAATTTCAAAAATTTCAAAAATTTCAAAAATTTCAAAAATTTCAAAAATTTCAAAAATTTCAAAAATTTCAAAAATTTCAAAAATTTCAAAAATTTCAAAAATTTCAAAAATTTCAAAAATTTCAAAAATTTTAAAAATTTCAAAAATTTCAAAAATTTCAAAAATTTCAAAAATTTCAAAAATTTCAAAAATTTTAAAAATTTCAAAAACTTCAAAAATTCCAAAAATTTCAAAAATTCCGAAAATTTCCACTGATTGGAAAATGTTGGAAAATTCAAAAGGACATAGGGGGAAAAGTGTGAGATAAATGTAAATAATTTCGATCATTGCTGAGGTCCCAATGTCCAAAAAACGGTTACCGATATCAAAAAAAAGTTTTAATAAAACTTGTTCCTTACATCAAAATACATGTTTCACATGTTCTCACTTCTTGCCTCATATCTCATACTTTCGGAGACATCACGACTTAAAGCTGAAAACCGCCTTTCCCTAGAATTTCAGCGTAGTGTCACTTTAATGAGATTAGCCGGGATACTGGGCATTGGGGATTACTGATTTATGTAAACAGACAATCGAAGGTATGGGCATTTTCGGGGTAGGCGGATAGACAGGCGTTGGTAGTTGCCGCAAAGGGGTAATCCCAAAACCAGAACAATTATGGCGAAGCCCATGGGACTCTCGTGAAAGGATTGAAGTCCCTCGAAATTTGGAACTTCTCGGGAAATTAGCTTTTGCCACGTGCCACCTACTGCCTTCATTATACCCAATTATCGAGAATTCTAAAATTCTCTGAAATATCCCTCGTAAAAGGAAGAAGGGATGGAGAGTCAACATCGCCTAATTTTTGGAAATTTTTAAAGCACAATTTTTTCTAATTCATATATTTAATTACTATCCAAAAATAAAAATTTTCTCCATTCAGTTTTTCACGTTTCCGAATTTTCAAAAAAATTTTGAACGCAAATTTTCATGTCGTACTTCAAGTTAAAAAAAAAAGCAACAATTTGAAATTTTTTTTATCACTATATAATAATAATAATAATAATAATAATAATAATAATAATAATAATAATAAAAAAATTAAAACCGGAAGTTCAAGAATTTTGAAATTCTGTATTTTAGAGCACTTTGGGATACCAAAAAATTTCACAATTTTGAAAATAAATAATTAATATATGTATAGTATTTTTGTGAATATTGAAATTTTGAAAATGAAACGCAAATTTTTTTTGGTGTTATGCGCAGGTGTTTTTGGAGCCCATGGGAAGGGTACGCTCATCCCTCACAGAACCCCTTCGATGAGGGCCAATTACCTAGGCATTTTTTTTGCTGCTTCCCTGCATTGAAACACACTGCAGATTTTTTTTGCGCGCCCCAACCCTGTTTTTCCCCCAATTTTTTGCACTCGTCACCTTGAGAGAGAACGACATTTCGTGTATTTTTCGCTGCAACGAAGCAGTTTATGATGTTAGTATATCTCTACTTTTTGGTCACTATGGTGGCATTTTTTGTTGAAATGTTTACGAGTTCTACACTTTTTCCGATCGGTTCAGCATCAACGATAGGTACACGAGGGATAGCACAAAAAAGGGGTGAAAAAGGAGCGAACAAAAGCCGGGAAAATTCATGCCTGTGCAATACCCACCCTGTAAAATGGCTAAAACTCGGGAAACATCGATAAATGGAAAATTGGCAAATTGGAAACATTTCAAAAATTCGAAAAATTTGAAAAATTTGAAAAATTTGAAAAATTTGAAAAATTTGAAAAATTTGAAAAATTTGAAAAATTTGAAAAATTTGAAAAATTTGAAAAATTTAAAAAATTTGAAAAATTTGAAAAATTTGAAAAATTTGAAAAATTTGAAAAATTTGAAAAAATTTGAAAAATTTAAAAAATTTGAAAAATTTGAAAAATTTGAAAAATTTGAAAAAATTTGAAAAATTTGAAAAATTTGAAAAATTTGAAAAATTTGAAAAATTTGAAAAATTTGAAAAATTTGAAAAATTTGAAAAATTTGAAAAATTTGAAAAAATTTGGAAAATTTGGAAAATTTGGAAAATTTGGAAAATTTGGAAAATTTGGAAAATTTGAAAAATTTGCAAATTTCAGAATGAAAAATTTTCAAAAATTTTAGAAATTATGAAAAGTTTCAAAAATTTTGAAAATTTTGAACGTTTTGAAAATTGAGAGAATTTTTAAAATTTCCAAACTTCCAAAAAATTTCAAAAATTGCAACAATTCCTAAGAGTCTCGAATTCACTTTTCCTTCCAAATTCGAACCGAAAACTTTACCGATGTTAGTGCTCTTTCAGCCATTTTTTGGGCATTTTCCGCTGAAATTTTTACGAGGATGGCGTGTTTTTTTCCGATCGGTTCAACATGAGCGATGGACATGCCCCCCCCCCCCAAAAGGGTAAATACGGGTAAAAAGCGGCATGAAAAATACAACCCCATAAAATATAGCGGCTGAAAAAAGGCTAAAACATGTAGGAAAAATCTCCCTTAGACCTAAAAAATCGGCCATATATTTTTTACGCCCAGTTTTTTCTGGTCCAGAAAAACATGAAACCTCGTAAAAACGCATAGCCATCTAACAACTTAATTTTTTGGACGGTTCACAGGAGCCATAGGAGGAAGCCATATCGACTCCAGAAACTCACTGATTCGTGAAACGTGAATTACGGCAGTAATAAACAGGAAAAGCTCGCTTATCCTGATGTTGCCCGACCCTTTTCAACTATTTGTAGAATTTTAATTGAAAATCCGACGAAACTACATCTACAAATTATCAAACCCTGAATTTCCACAAACGCGATGAAGCTTGATCAAAGCTTGGACGAGGCTTGACTAAGCTTCACCAAAGCTGTGTTTTGAAGTCTCGGTCAATCTGTGCAGAACATGCGAATGTAACACCAATCCCAGCTTAGAGAATAAGCTTCGTCCTAGCTTGGTTACATAGGTTAATACAAGCTTCGAACTTTATCTTCATTCAAGCTTCGGACTTTATCTTGG
This sequence comes from Asobara japonica, assembly GCA_026005395.1. Taxonomy (NCBI): domain Eukaryota; kingdom Metazoa; phylum Arthropoda; class Insecta; order Hymenoptera; family Braconidae; genus Asobara; species Asobara japonica. The sequence continues at coordinate 3,722,499 of BQMI01000298.1, read as the reverse complement.
TACAAGCCTCGAAATTCATTTTCGTCCAAGTTCCAAAGTTTCTCGTGGTCGAAGCATCGAAATTAATCTTGGTCCAAGCTACAAAATTTATCTTGGTTCAAACTTCGAAGATAGGAACATTGAGGTTGGACCAAGCTTAGTTGAACATTCGTTTCCAAGCTTGGGTTTAGGTGGTGCAGCAATCCTGGATTTATATATGAATCCAATATTAAGCAGAGTTTCGCTGAAGCCGGTAAATCGAAACTAGGAGAAATATGCTTCAATCCAGCTTAGTTCAGCCTTAGTTCAGAAGCTTGGGTTTACATGGTATGAGCAATTCCCCACCTGACTATTTGAACATTGGAAAAAAATAGCGAAAAAAAAACTGTAGCCAACTGATGGGAAAAAAATTCGACAACATATTAGTGCAGTGATTCGTCGAGCAAAGTGCTTTTGAATTTTGAATATGTGATTGTAACGGTATGTGTGCCAGATCGTGATTACCTGCCACGGGCGCCTCGTAAACTCCCTTGGTCCAGGCACCATATGTGCATTCTTATGTCTCGGAACTGGCGACTACTAATTTACCATCATTATTGGTTGTGCAAATAATGCCGAGAGCGATTACGTGAGAAATGGAGTGGGAGAGGGTGGGAGGGGGTGCAACTCATTCGATAACCCGATCATCAGGTGAATTAGGGGGGAATATTTGCATGATGATTTTAAGAGCGTGTCACTTATTACTATGAAAATATGGGGGGTATGATTGCCCGCGGGAAGAACCAAATTTCAAATTTGCATTTTTTTTATTATTAAAAATGGGTTTAATTAAAAAAATTTATTTTTATTACATTTTTTAAATCTTTGAAAATTTCGTTGTTTTTACGTTTTTACAAATTTTTTGACGCCTGGAAATTACCCAGACACACACACGATACACACACACACACACACACATACGAAAATCCTCTTAAAACCTTAATGAAAAATCAATCTCGCATATTCCGACGGCGAACCAGTAACTTCCTCCAGTGAAAAGTTAAGACTCAAATTTTCCCTCTCACAATTTATTTGATCATCGAAATGAAGCCCATTGCTGCGTAAATAATGTGAGAATCATAATCTTACCGCAGATGCCACACGCAGTGATCCATTAAATTAATGTATTTTAACCACGGGGCATAGTTTGCGTTGGGTCTCGCCTTTATCCTCAGCGGCCGCAATGAGCCTTCCAAACGTACTTGCGCCCATAAAGCTAATGAATCAAACACCGGCCGCACTCTACAACAGGTGGCAACGTATTAATGCGCCCCTACTGAATCTCTGCTTTGATAACACCCCATCGGCAACCCAGGCCCGACGTTACACCCCCCACCGCCACCCTCCACATCACCCACTCACATACACCCACCCACACCCACACCGACCGATCCACACACACCCACCCCCCCCATCCACCCACACATACCCACTCACATACACTCATCCACTCACCCACTCACACACACACACAAACCCACCAACCCACACCCACCCACCCACCCACACACACCCACCCACACCCACCCACCCACTCACACACCCAGCCATCCACCGACCTACCCACACACATCATCCACCCACACACACCCACCCACCCAACCACACACACCCACCCACACCCACCCACCCACTCACACACCCAGCCATCCACCGACCTACCCACACACCCGCACACATCATCCACCCACCCACCCACACACACACCTGTATATATAAAAATAGACTCTTCTGACGATTCCAAGATACGAAAATATCATTTTTCGGATGATTACAATAGTTTCACCTAACTTGAAAGTTCAAATAGATTCAAAGATTTGATACCTTACCAGTGAGATTTGGCGCATGTGAAAACAATTGTGTTCAAATTATATGGTCTCATTTTATCCATACATTATTTGAAGCTGTAACCCAAGGTTCCCATTACATCCTTAATTAAACCACCTGCATTCTCCACTCGAGTCTACAACCTCCAAGTAGCTCCTGGTATAAAATGTCCCGAAGTCATTTAATCAGTGATTCCAACCGCAATCTAAACAGCATGAACGCCTGATACGCTGTGATGAGCGTGCGAAACCGGGACTTGCTCTTTTAATTCACTCAACAAGTGCACAGTAGCTGATCCGAGTTAAACGAGCGTTAAGTGCAATTGCGAGGGAGGAGAAAGTCGGGTAAGCGTGTAGAACGACCTCTAAACAATTGATTATTGTGTTTAATTTTTTCAACTCTAAAATTTCCGGAACTCACTTTTTGAAGCTTTTTATTTTTTTTTTTTTTCAATTTTTGATTTTCCCTCCATTTTTGAGATTTTTGAAAATTTTCAGGTTTTTGAAATTAATTTTTTTTTTTTGACATTTCTGATAGTTTTGACTTTGTCCGATGATGCGGAATTTGCGCATATGCAAAGATGATTTTTTGTGCCTCTGCTTCATCTAGGCTACTGATTCACGTTCGCGGAAAAATCGTTCTGGAGCCTCCATGAAATAATCTGGTATCACCCGAACGCTCTGCATGCTGATAAGCGCGATAAACCCCTGGAGATTTTTCAAACGAAGATGCATGTCGAGAAGTTCTTCCAACTTGAGCAAGTGCTCATCCTACATACTTACCGAAAGATGCAACATTGCGTCATTCTGTGCAACTCCCATGCTATCATCGAGTCTAGGAATATTGACAGGTGGGCTGTTAACATTGGGGTGTTTTGGGGTATCCAAACTGATTCACCCAGTGCAGACATCTCATCCGACCGTGGGTCCGCGGATAACCCGACCGAGCCCGATGTTACGCGGACTGCCGGCAGGTGGTGCCAGTTACGCAATACAGATTTATCGCTCAGTACTGAACATTTTTGCTTGCACACATTTTGTGAGAAACTTCACGTGATGTCAGGTGTTGTTTTTAATTTTTTTTTTTAGGTTTTGAAATTTTTGGAATTTTTGAAATTTTTGAAATTTTTGAAATTTTTGAAATTTTTGAAATTTTTGAAATTTTTGAAATTTTTGAAATTTTTGAAATTTTTGAAATTTTTGAAATTTTTGAAATTTTTGAAATTTTTGAAATTTTTGAAATTTTTGAAATTTTTGAAATTTTTGAAATTTTTGAAATTTTTGAAATTTTTGAAATTTTTGAAATTTTTGAAATTTTTGAAATTTTTGAAATTTTTGAAATTTTTGAAATTTTTGAAATTTTTGAAATTTTTGAAATTTTTGAAATTTTTGAAATTTTTGAAATTTTTGAAATTTTTGAAATTTTTGAAATTTTTGAAATTTTTGAAATTTTTGAAATTTTTGAAGTTTTTGAAATTTTTGAAATTTTTGAAATTTTTGAAATTTTTGAATTTTTTGAAATTTCTGAAATTTTTGAAATTTCAATTAATTTTTGCATTTATCGAAAGTTTTGAACTCTGTGAAATTCATTATAAACAAAAAATTCAAAATCTTTTCCTGATTCCTTTTTCCAAATTTTAGAACGCTAACTTTTCCGTTCCACATTTTCAAAATGATGCAATTTGACATGATCTCCCAAAATATGTTCGAAAAAGTCCGAAAAAGATCACAAATTAAAAAAAATAAATTTATAAATCACAAATAATTCCAAGAAAAATTCAGAGAAATCAAAAAACCCGCAACCAATTCGAAAATTTATAAAACTAGAAAAAAAACCTTAAAACTGTGGATCCTCAAAACTGTGGACAATTTCAATAACTCCAAATCAACTCAGAGGAATCAAGAAAATTGGGATTCATCGCAAAACTTGGAGATTTAGGGAATGTCACAAGATTGAAAAAAATTGTAAAAATTCAAAATTTTGGACATTTTGAATAATCCTAAAATTTCAAGGTCACATAGCAGTTTCCCACAAACAACAGAGAACTTCATTTAATTTTCCACACGCGTGAAATATTCCTTTTTTTGCTTTCCAACCGCTAATTGCATCTTTTTCCGCTGCGATAGTGACATTCTACATATGCTCGCCTGCAACAATGTTATTAACCACAATTTAACGATTATTCCGGTCATGACCATAATCACCAACATGATAAACTAAATAACCACCGTATCATAATTAATCTACGAACCATTAATTAAATAAATAAGAGAACAACTCCACGAGGATCTAATTAAACACTTAAATCTTGTGATTCGCATTCCCCGCGACTTATCCGCTCTAAATCCCCTCCAGCTTCACCCAAGAAAAAAAAAGGTATTTTTATTTTTACCATCTCAATTCAAGCTTTATGAAGTACTCAAATTACCGTGAGATTACCCTAAAAAAACCAACAAATGAAAATAAACGGGATTTGACTGGAACATCGCCAAAGTTGTTTACGAGCTAAAACCCATCGCGATAATGCATTCAACCTGCGATACCTCCTTAAATAAGCCTCCTAGCGGCCAAACTGAAATAACCGAAAATGCGTATTTTTCAACGACGGACAATATTCATTACAAACATTTTCTTCTATCTCTTACTGTTTCTGAGATAGAACGTGATCAATTGATGAAATAACCTCCTCGCTCTGGGCCACTATGCACCTGTGGAAATTGTTATGCGTATTGTTTATGGTTATGTATGTATGCAGGGGGTGTGAAAAGGGAAGGGAAGCCCTTTAAAAGTCTGTAAAATGAAAAAATAATAAAAATAATATTATCAATTAAATACATATAATAAATATATATAGATATATTCCATTAAATATATTTATTCCTCCTACGGACTTCCAGGGCTACCGTTCCCTCTACATTCCACTTACATCATACATTCTTAACCTAAACTTAACCTCTCCTTTACAATCCATTCCTCTTATCAATCTATCTGTCTATAACTCGAGCCAGAAGCAGAACCTGGGGGCATATATATATATATATATATCAAGAAAACTGTATCATATTTCCTTTTTTTTTGTTCAGGGATAGAAGCACCGACGTTTGCGTCCCTCTCACTACCCCGCCGCATTATCGCCGTCGCCCACCCCATCACCCCCCCCCCCCCCCCCACTCCCCGCCCACAACTTCGAGCGAAGTACCGTGAAAAAAAAAATATTCTCCTTTTTTTGTGGCACTGCGTCCCACGCGTCGTAAACCCTCATATACAAGGGTTACGTTGGTCGCTCTCGAAAACTAGAACTTGAAATTGACGAACTCGCCCCCACCCCAACTCATCCATACGAGTGGGATCGCGCCCGGCACGCTCGCACAGTGAGTGCACTATAGTTGTATATAGCAGCGGAGGGGGGGGGGGCGGACGGTGGAGGGGGGCGAGACACAGTGGTATCGACCAATGAGCGTGCGTCTGTCGCGCGCCGCGTCGAATCCCACTACTTCGGTTCGGCGGCGTGACTCTAACCTCTCATTTGGACTCGCATCAAACCCGTTAGCGCTCTCCTCGTTGCGACGAGAAGATAGCTATCTCTTTTCAGGGATAAACTCTCTTGTGTGTATTCCTTCTCCTCTGGTCAAACCCGGATTATCCCTTCTCCTTCATTTACATTTTCTCGAGATGGTAGAGACGGATAGAGAGAGAGATAGAAGGAGAGAGAGAGAGAGAGGGACAGAGGCAGGCATTTATCAATTGTCCTCGGAGGCTTCTAAAAGCATCTCAAAATTTTTTTCACATCATTCAACTACAAAAAAATAAATTATACCACTCCTACGATCTTAATGCTCCAGAGGTCGCGCTTGGGTATCTCGCTGCCATTTTTTCAAATTGTTTAATAATGCAAAATAGGCAAGTTTCATTGAATTCAAAGATGATCAGTTGGAATATTCTACACTGACCTCACATTTTGAAATGAAAGAATGAAAAATCCGTAAATCGAAAGAATTGCGTGGGCGGCGCGGCGCTCGCCATGCGAGCGATAACGTCAAATTGATGAAAAAAAATAGTTTTCGCCTCCAAAATAGATGAAGATGATGAAAAACGAATTTTAAGCAGGTGGCCCATTCTGCCCCCGGGTCCGGTATGCCCAACTCTACCTCAACTATGAATTTTTTTAATAATTTGACTGAATCAAATGTTAATGATACAGGGTAAAAAAAAGCCCAACTGACTTGAGAATGAACAGCAAATATTCCATCCCCAAATAACTCCTATTTTTCTATTTCAGTTTTTCATCTCGCTCATCTCCCTTTATTTATTTATTTTTTTTTTACTCGTGTAGGCGAGACAGGAAATAACGACGCGTGCCAACAAACCTCCGCGTCACCACACCCCTAGCATCCTCAAGTTATTTCAGTGCATGAGAACAAAAAAAAACGAAGAAAAAAAAAAGGAAATCCCAGCTGATATAAGTCTATTACGTTGGCGGTTACAACTCGCGCGAACGCGTCCCTGAATGCCGTAAATTATCATCATCGCGCCATTTCGTCTCGTTCTAATAATCAGAGGTCCCAGGCTTGTGACGCTAGCGACGACATCAATTGAAAATTTGACCGAAACTTGATATTCATCGATTACTCTTTTAGTACACTGTTACTACCTCGGAAATAGCACAGAATATGAAAAAAACTAGGGTATAAGCGTTCCCAGCCAAAAGGTGGACGCCATTATTAATAAAATTAATCTAAAATCGATTTTGCATATCATTATATAATGAGAACCTGTGTAAAACAGTTGTAGGTTAATGGAATTTTCAATAAAACCAAAAAAGGCTAATGCAACATTATACGATAAAAAACACTTATTGAGTGTAACAACGGAGGTGTAAAACTATAATGTAAACCCAACAAAATTTATATATAAAAAAAAAATTAAAAAAAAATAATAATAAAAAAATACACATATACACATATATATATGGAATTGAAAATTGAAGATGATTGAAAAATCTTGTATTGATCCCACAAAAGTTGAAGTAAGACGAAGAAGCCTGTGGTTCTTTCCCCCGTACCACATCAATGTTTTCTTGTATACTCTTGAAAAACGCATACTACACATAATCCACACTTCCTTCGACCATACTCAGCTCAAAATATAATATGAACATGTGTGTTAAAATCATAGATTTGTACTAAAATAAGTACTCCACCACATGTATGAATTACCTTCAAACGAATGAACTATAAGACCGAGTCCATGTAAACCTGCTTGTAACAATATATATATATATATATATAATCCATATATATATATATATATGTAGAATAAGCTGTATGGCTTCAATGGTTAATAAAGAAAAAAAAGAACAACGTGAAGAAGGAGCTAACCAAATTCAAATTAATTATTGATAACATCTGATAACGTGTCCCCTACTTCGCCCATTTTTTTCGAAATTTCCCCCACTTTTCCACCCGCGCATGTAATTGAATTAGTTTTATAATTGGCATCCGCTGAACTTAATTGAATAAATACACATAAATATAAGTATATATATATATAAATCACACAATTGAATAAGCTTTTCCCTGCGTAAGTCCCCCCCCCCCCCCCACCGCAATTTTCTGCAACTGTGAGAACCAAAAAGAACCAACCATCGCGGATAAAAAATGGCTTTTCCTGGGGATGAGTATCGAAGCGAGAAGTCCTTCGATTAATCGTCGGCACGCATAGCCCCGGGCCCCGACGGGGGGGCCCCGTGACTCGATTCACGTGGAGGGGGTTCCGTTGGCTTGCCGGGGGGGGGGGGGGTGAAGAAAAATGTGGTGGGGGGCCTTGAGCTGTCGGAATTCCGGTGTAGCTCAAAGGGACTCCACTGGTGGGGGTAACAAACGCAATGAGACGTCGTGGAACGTCACGCGCTCTTACCCCCACCACATCACCATGGTTACCCCCACTCCACCCACTCGTGCGGTGGCTTTTGGCTACCTCTTGGGGCATTCCAATGCTCCTCACTACGCTCGACTGCGGCAACACAAATCGCTTGGTCGTCACGTTGAGTCAGTCGAGCTCTGGCGCGCTAAGCGAGAGGTCGTATCCTTGGTGACTATATCGTGGAAGCTTCGCTGAAGCATTAAGCTAATAATTGGAATTTTTGGATTATTAATTTTGAGATTCCAAGTGCTGCATTCTGCCCAACGGGCATTGCAAAGCAAATTTTCAAGTGACGTTTTAGTTGTTTTTTGTTTTTTTTTTGGGTCCAAGAATTCTTGGAGAACACTTTGGGACATCACCAGTGACGTTTGGAATTACGACGAATTTTGTGCGCACTCGCTGGATCTGTTGGATTTATTGTGCAGTGCAGTGACTTTAGTGGGATTTAATTTGAATTTTTCTTTATTTAATATTGGGCACAATGGTGACTGGAGTGGGTGCCAGTATGCCCGCCGGTGGTGTATCAGTGGGTTCAGCACCACCCGCGACACATGTGCAAGAGGCCGGACAAACCCCGGCCCAACCTAATGCGGCCGCTACCACTGCGCGAAGAACGGGGGAGAATAGACGGAGTAATAAACCTATTATGGAGAAGCGGAGACGGGCGAGAATCAATAACTGTCTGCTCGAGCTCAAGACACTCATTCTGGATGCTATGAAAAAAGACGTAAGTATCTTTTAGACAGAATAGTCTGGGACAGGTTTACTCGGGTTCGAAGTGGACAGTTCTTAAGACGCCAGCAATTCGACGGGGAGTGACTTTAGGGGAAATTGCTAGAGATATCTTTTGCAGGAAATTTTGTGCTCGAGAAAAAAAGGTCTTTGCTATTTCCCTCTAAGTCGACTCGTTGTGGAGATAATTGCAGTTTTGGTGAAGGGTGTGTCGGATTTCGCGGAATTCGCGGATTTTTGTGATGTGCGGTAATCACTGGGATTTTTTTTTAATTTTCTTTTTTGAGATTTTGAGAGGTTTGTTGGTGAAAATTTATTGGCCCTTCTTGGGAAATGTAAAAAAAAAAAAATTGTGAAATATTTTTTTTTTCAATTCATGGAAAAACTAAAATTTTATATACAGGGACATTTTATGTAACTATCAATGTAATAACATGAAAAAACTGCAACTTTTTTCTCGCTCAACATTCCATTGGCAAATTCGTAATTTTCAATTTTTGAAAAAAAATAACGAAATTCCGAGTTTTTGTGATTTTTGTATTGAAATTTTTTTCACATTGAATATTTTCCATATCACTTTTTCCCACAAAATTTTCTCGTAAAATTCCGTAATTCGCATTTTTATTGAAAAAATAAAATTTTTATATCTGACAAAAATTGTCAAAAATCGAAGAAATGCATAAAAGTTACATTCCGCTACTCTGAAATTCAATCACAAAAATTTGAGACAATTTCTTGACAAAAAAAAAATTATTTTTCCAAGTCAGGTGTGAAGATTTGCAATTTCATGAAAACCATAAAAAACTGATTTTCCGCAAAAAAAAAATCCGTATCATAGTTTTTTTTTCAAATCCAGTTCAAATTTTCCGGGCTGCCCTCACCTTCCACCACCGCCAAAAAACCCTATAATTAACCATCACCTTCTCTTTCTGCTTGCAGCCAGCTCGCCATTCAAAGCTGGAAAAGGCGGACATCCTGGAGATGACGGTAAAGCACCTGGAGACCCTGCAGCGTCAACAGGTAGCCCTAGCCGCAGCGACCGACCCAACAGTCCTAAACAAGTTTCGCGCTGGTTTCACCGAGTGTGCTACCGAAGTTGGCAGATTTCCCGGTCTGGACGCCTCAGTAAAGCGTCGTCTGATGGCCCACTTGGCATCGTGCCTAGGCCCCGTCGACAGTAGCCAACCGAGTCAAACAACCCCCACAGTTCAGCCAGCGCCTCCAACAACGCAACTCCAAGTCCACATCCTGCCACAAGTGGACACAACCCCAAGAATTCAAGTGCAGCAGTCAAACGGTATATTCTTCACGAACGCAAACGGCACGGGTCTCCAACTGGTGCCAACAAGACTGCCAAACGGTGACATTGCCCTAGTATTGCCAGCAGGTGCCAAAGCCACACCCGTAACCTCACCCGCATCATCCCCAGCACCATCATCACCCCTACCGACCCTCATCCCCATCCCACAACGAACAGCCAGCACAGCATCAGCCTCTTCTTCATCCTCCTCGGTAAGCTCGACATCAACGTCAGCAGCCAGCCCCATCGCCTTCGAAGCACCACCCACCAACTTCCGAGAGCAGTCACCAGCTTTCACCACCAGTCGAGACGTCGCTACGTCACCTGCTAACGGATACACCAGTGATCCCGAATTCGATGCAAGAGCAACACTGTACAGTCCACCTCTTCAAAAGCCCCTGGCACTTGTCATGAGGAAGAGTGTCATGCCGGAGATCGAGGGCAAACCTTGGAGACCCTGGTAAAGTTGTGCAGGGTGAAGATGCTGGAGATTTAGGTTTGGACGGATTCCGAATGGAAATTGTGGTTGAAGTTGGGACAGCGATCAGGGGACAACTGGAGTCGGTACCTGCAGATGAGCTTACATTGTCACGGATTCCTGCTAACTGATGTCCAGATGCGTCAGCGACCGACCGAGTGCTGATTGGGACCTGGTGGAATGTCTGATTGCGACCTGGACGGGAATGTCTGATTGTGACCGAGGTAGGAATGGCTGGTCGGAGCGGCAATGATGGCCTTCTTTGACTTCAGTCCAGGAATTGACCAGAAATTTTCAATCGGAGTGCTGGAAGAACTAGTGATTTAACAGTGACCGCTAGACGGTCCACGCAAGTCGTTACGTTTATTATTGATGATGTGTGCGGATGCTCGGGAAGCGTTTAAGGCTGTTGGTGTTAGTGGTGTAGATCATTTGATTTAAGGTTATTTGAGTTTTTCTGGATGGTCAGTAGCCTATGAGGCTGTGCCTTATACAGTGCCTTGTACATAGTTATCAATGAGATTAATTTGTATTTTTTTTTTTTAATGAAAGGAGGGATTATGTTATAATTTTCTTCTCGCGGGTGAGTGTACATAGATGATTTAAAATTATCGTTATTTTTTAAGTGCCTTACGCAACAAGAATCACCGATGTCTTCCATTAATTCATTTTTGCGTTATTGTAATATAGAAAATGTGGTATGAAATATTATTGATGGAGTGTTGAATAATGAATAGAATGTGTGGGATGTAATTCATGGTGGAGAAAAGAATATCAACGTGGTTTTCTTTTTCTTTTCCTTTTTTTTTTTGTATATTATGTACTAAGTTTAGATTTTATTTACGTTTAGGTATCTACGAATGGGTAGAATTTGGGTATGGATGGTGATATTTTCAGAGAAAATGTTTCTTATTTATATTTATGAGTGCAAATGGAGGGAGAGAGATTGAGGATAAGATTAAAACTATTGTGAAGATAATAGAACAACACGCTTACTACTACTATAGGAGTATCAAATAAATATTGATCTCTATTCAAACTTCAATAATCTGTTGTTACTTGTCCCTATCCTGTGCCTTTGAGTTTATTTGAGTTAGGCAGTTCGGTTTAGACGAAGATATTTGGAAAAAATTTGAAGTAAATTTGAGAAAAAAATTTGGAAAAAAAATTCGAAAAAAAATTTCAGAAAAAAAAATTGGAAAAAAATTTCAAAAAAAAATTTCGAAAAAAAATTTCGAAAAAAAATTTCGAAAAAAAATTTCGAAAAAAAATTTCGAAAAAAAATTTCGAAAAAAAATTTCGAAACAAAATTTGAAAAAAGAATTAAAAAAAAAAATTGGACAAAAATTTGAAGAAAAATATGAAAAAAAAAAATTGAAAAAGAATTGAAAAAAAATTTTGGGAGTAAAAATGAGAGTCGAAAAAATTATTTGGAAATTAATTTTTTTTTTTTGAAAAAAAATAACTTTTGAATTTTTTTCTTTTTTTTTCTTAATTGCTATCTCGAAATCAAGTTCCTGTGACTATATTGCTGAGGAAGCTTGGTGTCGACTGGATCGCGGAGGACTTTCAGCCAGGTGCTGCCACCGAGCGCAAATTCAGTGAACCGCAGGGACCCCATCCCCTCCACGTCCACCCGAATTTTGTCTGGGCCCTACCGAAGACTGCTGCCCTCTATCGATAAATCGCTGAAGCTGTTTCTGCGGAAGATTGACCGATTTTATCGCGGATTTTATGGAAATTAATGGTCCGCTCGGGTCCAGTATAATTAGCGGGAGCTTAAGTGACAATTGCATTCCACGTTCAATTACGTGACTTTGAAGTTCAAGATTAAATGGGTTATAAAATTGGGGGAAAATTAGAATGAAAAAAATTGCCTTCGATTGAAATTGGCCGAATTGATTTTTTTAATCGATCGGGCTTTAAAAAAAATTATCCAAATTTGGATAATTTCGAAATTTTTTATTTTTTTATTTTTTTAATTTCGAGATTTTATTTTTTTTCTGTAAAATTTGGGAATTTAATTGCTCCATTAATGACTAAATTATAGAAAATTTGGCCTATCGGAAAGTTGGAGAAAAATTTCAAAATTTTTCCCTGGAATTGTACAAACTCCATTAACCACACGATAACCGATTATAAAAGCGTGGTTGTTGAAGAACAACAGATAACTAGAGTAATCAATTTATTTTTTACAAGAAATGTCATATCTTGCGACGTCAAAGAACCCAAGAAATTGCGTGCACAACACATGACGCCAGGCCCCGGCGCTTATCGTCAATGCCAAATTCGCGCATTGTCGAAAAACGATTGCGCGTGTCGCTATATCGCATCTGATTAATCAATCCAAGGTTTTCATCATATTAGTGATAAGCAATTTGAGTCAATCAATCACCTTTAGTTGAAAGAAAATAAAGAAGCTTAGGCCGCGACTGATGGAAAGATATTTATAGCGTTCCATAAAAGATAGGAGCACGGTCACTTTGACTTTGATAAGTTTATTATCCGAGTGCTGGCATTCCGTGGAATACACTGATAGAAGCAAGCCCTTCTCATATCGATCTTAGAAATTCTGTTGAACCTTGTCTTTCGATTTGATTCCATGAATCGGCCATCGGCTAATCATCGACATTCGATCTGAAATCAAGAATTCAGAAATCGATGTTTGTGTGGTCAAAGATCGATTTTTCGAGGTCGATCAATCATTCCGATCGATCGTTTTACTTGGAGATCAATCGCTCAAATGCCTTCTGCTATTGACTATAGATTGAACGATCATGATTGATTTGTTGAATATTTTTTTGCAGCGAAAAAGTTGATCGGTAAAAAATCGATGAGATATGAGGAGGATCTATTGACGTTAGAAACTTGAATTGACGGGTGGGAGGTGGGGGGTGGGGGGGGGGGGCCTTCGACGGGCTGTATCATCAGTTTCTCAATGTGTGTGTGTGTGTGTGTGTGTGCAAAAAACGCTCAGAATCGGTGCGCGTTACGGAAATCAGCGTGCGCCACCCGCGCATCTTCCACTAATGATATCTTCCAAATTATGTGACTTATGAAAAAAAGTGATACAACATGATACCCGTATTTTTGTACAAGGAACAATATTTATTTCACACTTTTTATCCTATCTCTAACTATTCTCGACATATAGCCTTTTGAACAAATACGAAAATTGAGAAGAGTTGTCCACCCAACGTCCGATCGACACGAAATATCAAACTGCAGATCTTTTTCTAGCGCACCCTGAGAGCTAACACACCTTCATACGAATATTCGCGACATGTTTCACCTTCGGAGATATCGGCGAAAAATGTCTTCGCACGATGTCGCGGAATTACTCCGCGGATAGTGAAATTGCGAAGCGCACACGCGCAAACACGTGCGAATTCTTATCGGCACGAAGTGTATAATTTTCATCAATTTAACTGCCTGGAATAAATAATTTTTATCTCCACCTAAATAAACGGAAGGAGTTACTCGAGGTGTGCAAAAAATTTCCCACTTTAAAAAAAAAAAAAATCGGTATTTTTGTGATTATGTCATAGCGCGAATGGGGAAGGGTTAAAATTACAAATTAGAAAAAAAAATTTACTAAACAGTATGGGAAATGACGTGGTAAGTACTCAGGTGAACGCGGCATTAATACGCGTCAAATTGAGCTCTCTCAAGCATTTAATAAAAACCAGCGGTGTTGCGTTGTGGAAAAATAAATCAATCCCAACTTATGTACAAATGCATGAAGCATAGTTCGCATTGGAGGGGGGCCTCTCAGTAGCATATAAAAGCGCTCGGGTGGCGTACGGTCGCGGTCGCGTGGTTTCAAGGACAAGGCAAGGTTGACACGCGCCACGACTCGCGGGAGAGCTGATATGGGCGGGAGGGGGCGGGGGGGGGGGTGCCAACGCGAGCAATCTATTGGGCCGAGTTGGAAAATGACAATGGACAGGAAAAATGTGGAACCGATTGAACGCAAAATGGAATATTGATCCGGAAATGGTGACGTAATGGCGTGTGCCGTCTTGGATTCCCAGGGTTCAACCGTTGCGAGCGATTGTTCATACATAATTCTTCAGACGGCCGTACCTCCTTAATTATGCAAATTATGAAAAAAAGTCATTATACATAAAATGTGTATTTTCATATGACGGATAACTTTTCTTATATAAATTTTTCGCTAACTCTAATAGTTTATGCAGTAGAACGTTATAAACAATTGGAATGGTTAATAATGATATATATAGTGCACCAATCTATGCCAAAAGCTAATCAGGTCTATGTTGAGGGAAGACCTTTCGATTGCGTCATTGCGGACCTAGATACCATTATTCGTTCACGAGAAGTTGGTGGACACACACATACACACAAGTATCACAATTAATCTATCTGCAAAAAAAAATATAAATTGTTGTGTACTGAAATCGATTAATTTCTTGGGTACAAAATGCAATGAAAATGTGAAATTAAAAAATTGAAATGAGCTAGTATTGTCAACGAACTCTTCGCATAATTCAATTGTATTCAAACCCCATCCGACAAAGCTTATCAGACATCCATGAATTATTTATTTATTCAGCTCGTCGTCACAATTGTACATTTTCAGTGATAACAAACGTATTTCTAGTGGGATTGTCTGGCGACCTACGACATGCCAGACACTGCATAATCAGCATGATTCTATTAGTGATACAGAAGCGATGAAAAAAATACGTTCTTCAGGCTTCGGTCGTTGCTCATGACAACCTAATGTCACGTGTCCAATGTTTATCTAAATTATTTTATCAAATAACCTGATCGGAGGTTTATGAACTGTATAATTAATTTTTTTTCTAAGTAAAACTGATATCTGAAGCGATAAAAGAAAAAGTGTGAGCCACTTTCCGAAATTTTGTTTCCAAATTTCGTCAATTCCCAAAATTCCCAAAAAAAATTATTTAATTTTATTCAGAAATTTCTGAACTCTAAAAAAGTGAAAGGATCTTAGGATTGTAAAAAAGTTTATTACATAGAAAAAAGATTTTCCAAAAACTGAAAAAAGTCAAAATTGTCAAAATAAAAAAAAATGGTCGAATTGAGAGGAATAAAATTTCCAGGCATCTCCAGGTGATTTCCAGTGGTCCGAGTGCTGCGCATGCGCGTACCTCTACCACCGCCCGACAATGCCATCGTGAAGTTCCACTTCTACGATGCATGATGAATCACAGGTGTTTTATTCACCACAACCCCGCCACAATTTGAACTGTATATAGACCTACGTCATTGCGGCATCCTCGATTATTTCTCCTGACTCATTCACCCCAACCAACTCAAGTGTGGCAAATTCACTTCATGATTTTCCTCAACTTTAAATGGCTTTTATCAAAGAAACACCTGATGTGTATTAGCACGGTTAGACGTGTCGGATTAATTCCTGGTGTAATTAGTCCGATCGTTAATAAACCTAGTATTGTGTTGGCTTACAAAAGACCTTTGGAGGTGAGGAGTGGGGGAAAATGAGGGCATTGAACTCAACGTAACGAGAATACCGTACATTGTCATTGGGCCACTCTTATGTTACGAGCTAAAGGAAATAAAAGAAACGAGAGTTGTATAAACGAAGGCAGGTGTGACCTATTTGCTGTTGGTGGTTATGCTGGACCTGTAGAGTGCTAAGACTCAACTAGAAAACTGGAAAGGATTGTTCTCCAGGTTCCGTTGGAAGCTCCATCCCAGGTGGGCAATTCGATGCCGAAGCGTGGACTTGATAGCTTCGACATAGCTTCATCCCATGTATAAGCCTAGATCAAACCAAGCTTAGTTATATCAAAGATATCCAAGCTTTGTTGGCCCAGCTTGTGCCAAGCTTGGCTCAATCTTAGCGTCCCTAGCGTTGGTCCGCAGGCAGAATCCAATCTACGTCCAATATTGGATACATACACACATCCAAGCTTACTAGAATCATCCAAACCCAAGCTTCAGAAACCATGTTGTGCTAAGCTTGGTCCGAGCTCAGCTTTGTTAGCTTTGAATCTTAGCTTTAACAAGCATGAATCCCGGATTGCTCATACCATCTAAACCCAAGCTTCTGAACTAAGGTTGATCTAAGCTGGATTGAAGCATATTTTTCCTAGTTTCGATTTACCGGCTTCAGCGAAACTCTGCTTAATATTGGATTCATATATAAATCCAGGATTGCTGCACCACCTGAACCCAAGCTTGGAAAGGAATGTTCAACTAAGCTTGGTCCAACCTCAATGTTCCTATCTTCGAAGTTTGAACCAAGATAAATTTTGTAGCTTGGACCAAGATTAATTTCGATGCTTCGACCACGAGAAACTTTGGAACTTGGACGAAAATGAATTTCGAGGCTTGTACCAAGATAAAGTCCGAAGCTTGAATGAAGATAAAGTTCGAAGCTTGTATTAACCTACGTAACCAAGCTAGGACGAAGCTTATTCTCTAAGCTGGGATTGGTGTTACATTCGCATGTTCTGCACAGACTGACCGAGGCTTCAAAACACAAGTCAAGGCCCGTCCAAGCTTTGATTAAGCTTCATATAGATTCACGAATAACACGGCGGCGCGATGCTCATTATGCGACCAAGGGCCGTTTTGGAAATTTTTTGCGATGTTTCCAAATTTTTCAAACCTTTCAGAATTTTCAAAAGTTTCAATTGAAGTTTTCACCACGCTAAATTGCTGCAGCGTGGGCTATTAAGCGAAAACTAGAGACTGGGCAGGAACGGCCTAGGCGAGTTATTTATGAAGCTACTAGGCACCCCACACACGTGAGGCCTCAACTCTCTTTTGCTGAGGTTGACGCCACGCGGAGATATACATTTTTATCTGATGCTCTCGTTTTCATTTAACTCGCGCACGGACCTATTAGAAAATCACGACACGTGCTTGGAGGCTCGTGTGTCATGAAGTCAACAATTCAATGCTTCTGTTTATTATGTAGCGTCTCACCTGCACCTTGACACTCTTCCCAATGGCATGAGTCTTAATAATTATTAGTACCCACTTCAAGATGTCCTCAATGGGAGTATGTCTCAGGAAAGTTCTGGAAATTTTTCACAAAATTTCGGAAATGTCAGTTTTTGAAATTCTTCATTTTTTCAATTTTTTTTTTACATATTAAAATTCTCCATTTTTTGGAATTATCGACTTTTGAGATTTTCAAAATTGTGAAGATGTTCAATAAAAAAAAAAATAATAATAAAAAAAAAAAATAAGAAAAAAATAAAAAAAAAGATTTTCAATATTTTCATGATTTTGGAAATTTCCAAATTCTAAAAATTTTTGGAATGAAAAATTTTTTCCTACATTTCCAAAATTCAAAATTTGAATAATTCCATTAAAAGAAAAATCCTCTCGAAAAAATCTATAAAAAAAAAATTGTCCCAAATGTCTGGTATCACTGAAATCTCTTCTCCCGAGAAATCCCACATTATTTATTTATTCCTATTCCTTTATACATTCCTCTGTTTCTTTGGTGGCCAGTTACATTTTGATGTTATCAACTACACTCAGTGTTGGTAAATAGGAATCGTGGATATTTATAGAGAGCAGTTTTTTTCCAATACGTTTGTCTCGTTGTAATCTCCCAACTTCTTTCTCATGCGAATAAATTTGTTTTGAATAATAATCGTTCAACGATAAAACACTTCCTTTCTCCCCTTCAGTGTTATTTGTAATTTTCCGTCGGACTGCGGCGAGGGGCCGTCACAGACTTGGCACACATTTTTGGATTTTTTTTTTGAAAAATTGTGCACAGTGTAATTTATGACGACCTTATCGCGCATCTGCGAAGTGCAGGGGGTATTGAGAGCAAAACGAAGAGTCGATAAGTTTATTTCCGATTAATCGATGTTTTTAAAATGGAATACAATTATGAATGAAGATATTAACGGTGAAGGGTGCATGGCGAGAAATTCAATTGGGAAATCTTCGTCGTGAGTGTTTGGAAGTATCAAGTGATTAGGGATTATTATTGAAGTTTGAAGTTGAACAGTAATTTCTTAGCTCTCTGTAACAGCCCCCGCAATTCCGAGAACGGTTCCAATGAATACATCGGCTCAGGAATTGTTTGCTATGAACGGTTCCCGGAGAGGTTCCAGGAACGGTTCCAGAAACGATTGCGCATAAAAATTCTGGGAACCGTTCCATATGGACGAGTAATTCCAGGAACGGTTCCATATGAACGGTCAATTCCGGGAACGGTTCCACATGAAAGTTCAATTCCGGGAACGGTTGCACATGAAAGTTCAAATACAGAAATGGTTCCACACGAAACTTCGATTCCGGAAACGGTTCCACATGAACCGTCAATTTCGGGAACGGTTCGACATGGACGGTCAATTCCGGGAACGGTTCCACATGAAAGGTCAATTCCCGGAACGGTTCCACATGGAAGTTCAAATACAGGAACGGTTCCACATGGACGTCAATTCCGGGAACGGTTCCACATGAAAGGTCAATTCCCAGAACGGTTCTACTAATCCTATAGGTGGAAGAACAGTCGCAAGATCTGTTCCGGATACACATTAAGTTCTAGGAACTGTCCCAGACAGAACTCTGATTCCAAAAACTGTACTGAATGAATGCACAGTTCCAAGTGCGAGTAAAGGTTCGAACATTGTTCACTTGGAACAATCGTTGGGCCTTTTAGGTCACCTGGAACTGTTCTCGGAACTGAAAGCACTGCC
The DNA here is from genome assembly GCA_026005395.1 of Asobara japonica. NCBI lineage: Eukaryota > Metazoa > Arthropoda > Insecta > Hymenoptera > Braconidae > Asobara > Asobara japonica. The sequence continues at coordinate 3,703,535 of BQMI01000298.1, read as the reverse complement.
CCCCCCCCCCCGTTATGCAGGAAAATTGAAGAGGAACTTTCGGTGACGAACGTCCTCCTAGAACATTTTAGCTATACGGGAATTATAGAATTTTCAGGCGTTTTCAAAGATTAGATTATTTCAATTTTGATATCGAGGCCATTCGGTACAATTCACGGACTTGATGCTAATGACGTCACGTAAAAATGTTAATGACCCGTTTCCTACGAAGGTTAACGACCTACAACAAATATCTTGACATAGTAATCTGAAATCACTAATGGATACTATTAAATTGCTCCAAGAAATTCTAACGTGAAAACAGGTTTCCATATCTACATTTGTAATCGCACTCTAAATTACTCTATTAATAAAAATTAACCATACCGACATTGCCCGATTAATTGGAATGGACTCACAGAAAAGATTCTGATTTTGGTCTTTTTTTTATTCCAAGCTTTGTTGGCTCAGCTTGTGCCACGCTTGGCTCAATCTTAGCGTCCCTAGCGTTGGTCCACAGGCAGAATCCAATCTACGTCCAATATTGGATACATACATACATCCAAGCTTACTAGAATCATCCAAACTCAAGCTTCAGAAATCATGTTGTGCTAAGCTTGGTCCGAGCTCAGCTTTGTTAGCTTTGAATCTTAGCGTCAACAAGCATGAATCCCGGATGGCTCATACCATCTAAACCCAAGTTTCTGAACTAAGGTTGAACTAAGCTGGATTGAAGCATATTTTTCCTAGTTTCGATTTACCGACTTCAGCGAAACTCTGCTTAATATTGGATTCATATATAAATCCAGGATTGCTGCACCACTTAAACCCAAGCTTGGAAACGAATGTTGAACTAAGCTTGGTCCAACCTCAATGTTCCTATCATCGAACTTTGAACCAAGATAAATTTTGTAGCTTGGACCAAGATTAATTTCGATGCTTCGACCACGAGAAACTTTGGAACTTGGACGAAAATGAATTTCGAGGCTTGTACCAAGATAAAGTCCGAAGCTTGAATGAAGATAAAGTTCGAAGCTTGTATTAACCTACGTAACCAAGCTAGGACGAAGCTTATTCTCTAAGCTGGGATTGGTGTTACATTCGCATGTTCTGCACAGATTGACCGAGGCTTCACAACACAGCTTCGGCGAAGCTTAGTCAAGCCTCGTCCAAGCTTTGATCAAGCTTCATCGCATGGTCAATTTCCATGTGGGATATTTGTTCTACCCTCGGCCATTATTGCTCTTTCCACACTTTTTTTTTCGGCGACCTATTTTTAGGGAAATCTTGCCGAGGCGAAAATCCCGCAAATTTTTCCCCGGGGCAAAATGGGCCCTGGCACCTTGGCAATGCAGTTTGCGATAAGAAATTTCAACCTCAGAAATGACTTCCTGAGATCCCGAGCCACCGCACCTGATTCTCAACTATTACAGCAACCCTTCCGTGCAATATATGATGATTACAGTAATGATAGCATGCGCTTTAAATCACGGCATGTGTCACCTTCTCTCGCCCATGTAATTTAAGCGTAAGCCCCCTTAGTGCGACAGGTTGTACGTTAATGACTCGGCGAATGGGGCTACCCACTCTCCAGATGCGCAATTTTTAATTCCCTTTTCGTTGAGGTACAACATCACCTGGGCGGGTGGTGGGTGGAGTGGGGGGGGGGGGGGGGGGGGGGGGGGGGGGGGGGGGGGGAGGAAGATGCTGAAAACGCGGATTTTTGGAATTTCGCTCTTTGCTAAAAATTTATAAAATTGAGGGGGGGGGGCGACATGATCAAACTGCTCCACTAATTTCCAGCCGCTAATTACACCGATTTTTGTGGAAATGTGACAGTGAATGTGACGGAGGATTCTTAAGTGACCGCTCCCATTAGCGTATGTAAATATACAGACGGTTGGGATGGAAATCAATTACCGACTGTCGACAAAAATTCTCAGGGGCCACTTCTATGCATAACAATGAGCGAGCGGGGGAGGCTATGGGTCCCGTGGGATTTTGAGAACCGTTATTAGGTGATTAGGACTTAATTACGGGTGGGAGTGATAGGGGAAAGGGATGAATAGGGTTTGAGGGCCAGACTAGTGTTATAGCCATTTCGAAATTTTCCAATTTAAAAAAAGAAAAATAGTTTTTTGGAAAAAGGGGGGAGGGTAGATTTTGAAAAATTCTGAAAAATTTTTGAAAATTTTTGAACATTGTGCTCATTTTTGAAAATTTTTGAAAATCTTTGAAAATTTTTGAAAATTTTTGAAAATTTTTGAAATTATTTAAAAATTTTGGAAAAATTAATTGAAAAATTTTATGGGTCGAAATTTGCTGAATTTTTTTTGTGTGGCTGCTGGAGCATGAGAAATTTGATTTAAAATACCACTTTGGGGCCTCCAGGGACATTCATTTACCCGAATTCCGATTTTTAGGGCCCGTCTGGAATATCAATGACGGAATGATAATTTTTGATGAACTCCGATAACCGCTTCATTCGTTTTGTATACTTTACATTGTCCACCAGACACTAATCCGAGTTTTACAATTGTGAACAGCTTACAACCAGAGACAAATGTCAGTATTTCCTGTTCGACATGTGGGAAAAAGGAGAAATAAAGAAAAATAAATTCAAGCGATAGCATCGAGGAGCTAGCCGGACGGTCTTGAGTATGGGGTACCTCTGGCGTCTGTCAATCAGCCGATTATAAAAAGGCAGGGCCAATTCAAAGAGCTTCAGAGAAAAAAGAAAGTTCTTGCGGTGAGAAAAAGTTTGCTTGGATGACGAACCTTCACTTCCTCGCTTGCTAATTTTTGATTTTGATTCATGCTTGAAAGTTACAATTTTTTTTTGGAAATTGCAGAGGTTTTGGAAATTTCGGCAATTTTGGTAACTTTTGGAAATTTTCGGAAATTGTTGGAAATTTTTGGAAACTTTTGGAAACTTTGGAAATTTTGGAAATTTTGGAAATTTTAGAAATTTTGGAAATTTTGGAAATTTTGGAAATTTTGGAAATTTTGGAAATTTTGAAATTTTTGGAAATTTTGGAAATTTTGGAAATTTTGGAAATTTTGGAAATTTTGGAAATTTTGAATTTTTGGAAATTTTCAGAAATTTTGGCAGTTTTGGTAATTTTTGAAAATTTTGGGAATTTTTGAGGTTTTTGGAATTGTGGAAATTTTGGAATTACGTTAGTTTTCGACGCCCCGTCATGGTTTTCCCCCTTAATAAATGATCGATGCAATGGCGACGGCTTTCTTAATTCACCAATGTTGGTTTTTCTTCACGTGACGGCCTACGAATGACGAAAAAGGAGGGGAATTGAAGTAAGGAAGATTTTCGAGAAGGGAGAAGGAAATAAATTCCTTGGTTGGGCGACGGAGCCGCATGTACAACAAAACCCTACCAGATATCGCTTCTCGGGAACGCGTGGCCGGATCGTGGGACAACAAACCCGAGGTACCGATTCAAGTACCTATAAGGAGTGGACCGATGGACCTTCCACTAAATGTGGATTCCTCCATACAGAACCTTTTTTTCGGGACGAAAGTGCTTGTTTTTTTTCCCCCACTAAAATAAAGGTCCAGGCCAGATAACCCTGAGAGAGAATGGGGTCCAGGGGAAGTCAGCGATGGACCTTTCTCTGGACAACTCTATGGTCTAAAAAATGGCTCTTTTGATATTTTGCAAGCAACAAATTTTTTTTAGAAAATAAAAAAAAAAATCGGGGCAAAACGGGTTTTGCATCTACGAATTTGAGCACTGTCTCCCAAAAATTTCGGATGTTATCTTGCATTTCTGGGTGTTTTTTTAATCCGCGTGAGGAATGCCTGGACTTCTTCACTCAAAAATTCAATTCCCCATTAGTTTTTTGCCTTCAAAAAGGGCGGCCTAGTGTCCCAAAAATATTTGTTCCCCCCAGACACACCCCGGGCACCACAAAAAACCGGTAAGAATGCAGTAGTTACTAACCGCAAAGCACCTAGCCCTTTTATAGAAAGCGAATGTGGAGTAGGACCATCAGATGAGTTGCATCAAATATTGAGAGTCTGATGGTTTGATGGACCATCCAGGCAGCTGCCACTTCTTTTATATTCCCGGATAATTTCAACATGATACGTCTGAAGTATTTTTCTTTTACCAAGCCGGCCTAACAACCTGCAATGTTGCATTGCACAGCTCGTAAATCAATGAATGAAGCTTGAGAGAAAAAAAAATTATTTCTGTAATTGAGCAGAAAAAACTTTTGGGGTAATTGACTGTTTGGAATACGCGTCAATAATTTGTTACATGGGCCAATGAGACTTCTGCTGAGGCTGCCTGATGTGTTCGTTTTTTAATATACCACCTAGCTCGTCATTAATCCTGATGGAGCAGGATAGGTGAGAAGTTCGGCACAAAATCCCAGCGCTTATGGTCTTCCGCTACCCAAGCTTGGAAACGAATGTTCAACTAAGCTTGGTCCAACCTCAATGTTCCTATCTTCGAAGTTTGAACCAAGATAAATTTTGTAGCTTGGACCAAGATTAATTTCGATGTTTCGACCACGAGAAACTTTGGAACTTGGACGAAAATGAATTTCGAGGCTTGTACCAAGATAAAGTCCGAAGCTTGAATGAAGATAAAATTCGAAGCTTGTATTAACCTACGTACCCAAGCTAGGACGGAGCTTATTCTCTAAGCTGGAATTGGTGTTAAATTCGCATGTTCTGCACAGATTGACCGAGGCTTGATCAAGCTTCATCGCATAGTCAATTCCCACCTGGGATATGGCCTCCCATGAACTACCTTTCATTAAGAACCCGACAATTTTCGAGTGCTCGGGATATTTCTAATAATGACTCGTGAAGAATCACTACACAAAATTACACCATGAACATTTTTTCATCCGTCAAAATCAACCGAAAAAAATTGTACTCATTTTACATCACTGGTTATTCGTAATGGACCAAATTCCACCATACCATGTACCTCAATTTCCCCAAATTGAAAACATGATTTCTTTTTCAAATGTAACCTGCCTCGTGGGAGATCGCCATGACTAATGAAACTCATAAATTGTTTATCCTCATGAATACATTTTTTTATTAACACATTATTTTTATTTAAACGGTAAGTGGGCCGATGGAGGCGTGCAAGAGGACCCAGTGGGGATTTTACCTGTCACGATAAACGTTTTTACGTGCCTTAATAAGTAAAAAGATCAAACAACGTGTGGGTGACGAGCCAGGGTCTTGTCACGCTCATGTGGGCTCGCTATGAGTGCCCGTAATTTTCACTGGGAGGAAAAAAAAAAATATAAGCGTGTGGATTAAATGATCAGTGCTTCAAGCTTAGCAGGTGCATTCTCTTGCTATATTCATGGAGAGACAAAAAAAATCGGTTAGACGTCCTCGTGTGTGTGTTCATGAATCGCACCGATACTTTCCCGACGAAAATTGGAAGAGTGGATTGCTAACATTTCAGGAAAAAATGAATTATCCTGAATGAAAAATGAATTTGAAAATCGGTGCGATTTTTCAAAAGTGATTGATCACCAATTTCGAAAATCCCGGAAAATTCCGAAGGATCTCACAAAAAAAAAATTATTTGACTTTTCTAAATTGGGAAAGGTTCCTCAAGTTTCAATTAGCTTAATATTTTTTTCCAAAATGTCATCAAATTGACAGGTCAATTGACCGCGCTTTCTAGATTTACTTTCGCGGACCGCGAGTATCAATCGACTTTTCCGCGCGATCCCTTCATCTTCTCCCAATTTCACTTCTCCTCAAATAGTGTATCGCAAACTCCCTGAAATTACCGTACATGAAATAATGACTCATTTCGCAATTGCCTGGCAATAATAGCGATCTAAAAATGGTGAGTTTTCTATAACAGCGGCGATGTAAAAAAAAAATCCACTCGACGTACCCACACGATTGGTTCGCGTTATATCGCCAAATACGAATTGAAGAGGGCGAACCCACACTCTGTGTACACAGGAGAATTGTAGAGCCCACATCTTGGACGAGTCAGTGGGAAGTGTCCGAGCTATATATATTTGGTACATGTGACATATGGGTGAAATATGTAAAAGACAATATATATGGATAAAGCAGTTTTTTAAACAAAACCAATCAAACCTATGGGTAATGAAAATATTTTGATATTTCACTGAATGAAAAATGGAGAACATTAGGTCATAGAATGAAGATACGTTCAGAGAAAACCCTCCTCCTCCCCCCCCCCCCCCCTCCGCCCTCCCTCCCACCCATCCACCCTCCCTCCCACCCATCCACCCTCCCCACCGTCCCACCCACCCACCCACCGGCCCACCGACCCACCCACCGGCCCACCCACCCACCCTCCGAGCCACCCACTGTCCCACCCTTCCACCCACCCACTGTCCCACCCTTCCACCCACCCACTGTCTCACCCTTCCACCCACCCACCGTATCACCGTCTTACCCATCCACTCACCCACCCACACACACACACACATACACACACACACGCATACACACATACACACACACAAAACTTATTCAAAATGGTCTAAAGAGACCAGAACTGTCGAAATCCATTCTTTAAAATCCGAGGCAGCTTAAATAACCGCAAATTCAAAAAAATTCAAAAAAAATTATCAACTTCAAAAACTCTTCCAAAAGTTGTTGTGAAAAAATCTCCCGAAAATTTACCTTAAAATTCTGCTACCCTTCTAAAAAGCCAAGTTCCCCCAATTTCGCTCAAATTCCATAACTCATCGTAACACACATCACACCACGTTAAATTGTGTGGAAAAATTATTCAACCATTCATGCCCATTCTGTCATACCATTTTTAGACTGTCTCAATAGAAAATGAGTAGGCCGCTCATTCGCCAATATGATTCACTCAACAAACTGAAAAGAAATTGGCAATTTCTCACCATGAATTAACATTCTGCTCAGTAGACTTTAGTCCTAGTTAACAAACTGATCAATTTACTCGGTGATATATTAGTGTACACAGTAAGGCGCAAACAAATGGTGATAACGATCGGTGTCTAGTGCCTACTGTATAGCTATGTGTCAATGAACATGGTAATCCGATTGCGCTACTTTCTACAACGCAAGATATCACTCAATACTTTATTTAGTTGCCCGGCTTTATCAACTGCTATTCGATAATACCGGTTTTAGTCATTAGGTACAACGTAACTTTAATTTTGGTTGATCAATCGATACAGCTAATAAGAATTTATGAATATTTATGTGGTTTGAAACAATGATTTGCCGATTATTTTCTCCGCATGAGTTTCCGCTCGTTCTGAAAATCGCTTAATTTTGTTGGTTCGTTTAGCAAAAATTTGCAATATCTCACTAATTATGCGAGGCGGCGTGAAAAGTCATATGGCCTAAAATATGCATTTCCACACGTGAGAGATTCTGCATGGAAGTGCTCCGATTGCGACCTTCATGACAGCGCTGGTTTCATTCGTTCACTTATTCCATACATAATTCTTCAGACGGCCATACCTCCTTAATTATGCAAATTATGAAAAAAAGTCATTACACATAAAATGTGTATTTTTATATGACGCATAACTTTTCTTATATAAATTTTTCGCTAACTCTAATAGTTCATGCAGTAGAACGTTATAAAACATTGGAATGGTTAATAACGATATATATACTGTACCGATTTAAGTCAAAATCTAATCAGGTCTAAGTTAAGCGAATACCTTTAGATTGCGTCATCGCGGACCACGATTGCATTATTCCTTCAGAGTATTACGAAAGCATCTTCGCTTAACAAATACGACCAACATTTCCGTATTTTAGAATTCGCAAATGTTAATGTAAAATGGGCCACCTCACTCACCGTGCATTTAGGTTTACCTCAAAAACATGTAATTCGAGTATTTTCGATAATTTCCAACCATTCCCATGTTTTCTTACGTCGTTAGCGGATAAGAAGACGAGCCGTAAACTAGTCGTGCGAGGTCCAACGAGGTCAGTCAGATATGATTACACGGAAAGTGAGGCATTAGCTATTAGATAATAGTAATCGCTTTTTTGGAATTGTCAGTAGTTCGTGAAAATTTTTCTTCCCTCTTCCTCTTCACTCTATATCCAGACATGTCAAAAAAAAATCCTCTTTGCCTTTTCCTTAATCCTTTTTTTTTGAATTTTTTTTCCACGGTATAGTACTAAATTATTTACGAGAATGATAACATTACCATTGACAATTGGGTTTCATATATGCATGGGTGTATGTGTGTGTGAGAGTGTGAGTGGGTGGGTGGGTGGGTGGGTGGGTGGGTGGGTGGGTATGGGGGTGGGAGTAGGTAGGTGGGTGGGGGTGGGAGTAGGTGGGTGGGTGGGGGTGGGAGTAGGTGGGTGGGTGGGGGTGGGAGTAGGTGGGTGGGTGGGGGTGGGAGTAGGTGGGTGGGTGGGGGTGGGAGTAGGTGGGTGGGTGGAGGTGGGAATAGGTGGGAGGGACTATGTGGATGGGTGAGCGGGTGGGAGTGGGTAGGTTAGTGTGTATGTGTGTGTGTGTGTATGTGTGTGCGTGTTTTTTTCACCTTATCCCCTCACTTGAGAATATTTTCCCCTCTCAACGAAAAGCAAATAAAAAACATCTTGAAATATCGAAATATCCAAGAGATTTTTTGTAGCATCTACGTCTTTGGTATCGCCAGCAGTGACCGTCCACTCTTAGTCAATCCCACGCGTATGCACATCCCACGTACAGCACTCAATGACTCCCCCACAAGCATTTTCGAAGTCACGCACACTGAGGGCTCCCGGGACTAACTATAATAGAGAGTCGTGCACGAAAATTTTCCCCACCCCTCGGGCCTCAATTTCATCGAGAAGTTATTTCGTTCACCCCCGCCCCCCCCCCCCCCCCCATCCACCCCCTTCCAATCACCCAAGGAGGGTTCCCCTTGGGAGGCACAAAAACTTCCCGATTTGTAATTATTCTCCCATGTTTTTTTCTGAAATTTTTAAAAATGTTAAGTACACTTGGGTCCGCGGAGTGCGTGCGCGATCGAATCGTTAAGTACCATTCGCAGTTTATACCCGTGGTTACTCCTTAAGCATGCAGGTTACTGCAAAATCACAGAAGATGAAAAATGACACACAGCCACCCACCCACTCACACACACCCCCCTCCCACTCACTCCCGCCCATCCACCCACCTACTCCCACCCCCACCCACCTAATCACTCACACACACATACACGCACACACATACACTCACCCACCCACTCGCCAACTCCCACCCCCACCCACCCACCCACACACACGCACACACACCCACACACACACACACACACACACACGAGTTCATAAGGATGCGAATGTCATCATCCGTTCAAAAAAATTTATTAAAGCTTTACTTTTCGTTTTTGCCTTTATATAAAAATAAATTGAATTCGGAGTCACCATTTAATTCGATAACTTCTTACTCTGTGTATGCATTAACAAACCCTTTTTTTTCAATTTAAATTCTATCCACTCCCACTTCATGGCCACAAAGCACAGCCAACAAATTGCTTTTTTCATAACCACGTATCGAGTACTCGAACTTCATCTACATTCGATATCCACTCAGGCTCTCCGGTATTTGAGAAATGGAAAAAAAACGAAAACCGTGAACTCATTTGGATACGTCATTATTATATTACTGGTCGAGTCGATGGATCGATTGGCAAATACAGCGTTTCATCTGTCTGAATGCAAATTGAAGAATAAACTGAGATATTGTGATGTTGATGCGCCTGATTGAATTTTTGAGGGATCAATATTAAATAATGGAAGAAAAGATAATCGTGGTTGAAGTCTGCAAGTACAACTTTCTCATGGGGCCGAAATTGTCGAATTAAAATATTATTTTTCGATGGTGGGTGAGCGGTCGCCGAAGAGAAAAACTGACCCTCGCGGTAGGGCGTTTGAGGGCAAACTCTTCTATTCTTAAAAATATCCACAATATAAGTATGAGTCAAAGTCAATCAAGTGTACACTAGTGATGTGCACGAAAAAGCTGACCGGCGAGTTTACCGGTAAGTTTACTGGTAAGTTGACCGGTAAGTTGACCGGTAAGTTCAACGGTAAGTTTACCGGTAAGTTCAACGGTAAGTTGAACGGCAAGTTGACCGGTAAGTTTCTCGGTAAGTTGACCGGTAAGTTTACCGGTATGTTTATCGGTAAGCTTCCCGGTAAGCTTATCGGTAAGTTTACCGGTGAGTTCGTCGGTAAGTTTACCGGTAAGCTTATCGCTGTATTTATCGGTAAGTTTACCGGTAAGATTATCGGTAAGTTTACCGGTAAGTGTACCAGTAAGTTCATTGGCAAGTTTACCGGTAAGTTCACCGGTAACGTCATTGGTAAGTTTACCAAGAAAAATGACAGAATGTGAAGTGGTTATATCGGCTATATAGCCGATTTTTGTACCGTAAGTTTCAATTACAGACATTGGAAAAGATGACCGTCAGTTTACGGTTGACCATCGTAACCATTATAGACCTCCAGTAGGTCCAGACAACAAGCGGCACAAATATAGCGACGTTTAATCAGGAAAAAAAAATCGAAATCGGTTCATGGAAACTCCCTCGAACCCGTCGTATTTCAATCAATATCGCCAGCCATATTTTTGAGGTATTCTAAATTGTGTCAGTAGTACAATAAAACAATCTTAGCTGACAGGTGAAATTGTCCATAATTAATTAGGCTATTTATGGAAAGGGGAAAATATACACGAGGTAGACAGTAAACGCCGTGGGGAGTTTGATCGTTCAGTGGGAAACGTGCACTCCAATTAAGACATCAAAATTCCTTAAACGCCATGATATGGACATGGAATTATGTGCACTTGCCCGAGTGCTTAATGGTGTTGCATGGCTTGTACTGTAACGTGCAGAATAATGAAATGCCAATTGATTTTTCTTGACGGTGTACCCATTTTTTGCTGGACGAGTCATTTACGAGAAAGCCTGAAGGTAGCTTCTTATACGAATACCTATGTATATGTCATCTCGACCAATTTCACCTATTGCGTGACACCCACAGAGTTAAAGGTCCCGGCGGCCGGGCGGGAACTTATCATTGGTCATAATGAGGTCCATAGAGCAGACGACAAAAAAGTCGAAATATCCTGGTCGATATTGCAAGACCATTTTTTTACCAAGACTTCCATTACAACCTTAAGCTTCCAAGGAGGAAGAAATTTTTCGCTTGGGGCCGCGAGTCTCGCTGAGGATGGGATCACCAAACTTGGAGTACACAGCTGCCGGCTACTGCTCAGATTTGCCGACGGATAATTGCCATTCGGACTTTTCCACAAATGGTTATCGAGAGATGGGAATGGACGAAGCTGACCTGATATCTTGGCGGTGGGTGGGGGGGGGGGGGGGTGAAGACCATTGTTTCGCGAATGTGAAAGTGCGGGGTATGGGGCATTTTGGGACACGTGCGTGACTCGACTGTGGGCGATTTCACGTGATTTTCAATCGAATTATTGATTTATTGAGAATTTCAGCACAACATTGTATTTGATCAATATGTAATTTTTTGAAATTTCTGATAAGGAATTGTAACGGAAAGTGTGTGTGTGTGTGTGAGAAAGAGCGGGTGGGTGGGCGGGGATGGGAGTGGATGGGTAGATGGGGGTGGGAGTGGGTGGGTAGAGGTGAGTGAGTGAATGAGTGAGTGGGTGGGTGGGTGGCTGGGTGAGTGACTAAGTGGGTCGTTGAGTGAGTCGGTGGGTGGGTGGGTGGGTCGGTGAGCGAGTCGGTGGATGGGGGGTGGATGAGTGAGTGGGGAGGTGGGGGGGGGGTGGGGGAGTGAATGGGTGGGTGGGGGAGTGGGTGAGTTAGTGGGTGGGTGAGTGAGTAGATGGGTATGTGTGTGTGTACTTCGGGCTTTCACTAATGTTCATCAAAAAAATATGCCACGCCAGAAGTACAAATCAGGAACTTTTCTTTTTCGTGTCACAAACGCACTCGACCCACTTATTCATAATTCAAATTTGTGAACAAATTTCACACCACCATTGTGTAATCACAATACCAATTATGAAGTATTACAAACTTACCATAAATGATGAAAAAAAAAACACGTTTTTTTCCAATTTCAGCACATTTGAATGAGAGTTTGGCGAGGAGCGGCTATCGGGATTTAACAAAAACTTGACACCAGTTACGATACGTAAAGAAGCCGGGTACAATGGTGCGAACATGGTGGGTGATGGGAATTTCAAATTGTTACCAATTACAGATTGCAAATATGGCATTACTATCTCAGCTGTGTTCAGACTTTGGTCATCATTTTTTTTGTCATTAGCGAGACAGGTGGTTTTGTCATCTTGGCGGTATATTGTCAATGGGGTTCAGTGCGGTCAGTAGGTGTCTGTGTGTGTGTGTGTGTGTGTGAATATCTGTGTAATTGTATATATGTGTATGTTTATGTGTATGTGTATGTGTATGTGTATGTGTATGTGTATGTGTATGTGTATGTGTATGTGTATGTGTATGTGTATGTGTATGTGTATGTGTATGTGTATGTGTATGTGTATGTGTATGTGTATGTGTATGTGTATGTGTATGTGTATGTGTATGTGTATGTGTATGTGTATGTGTATGTGTATGTGTATGTGTATGTGTATGTGTGTGTGTGTGTGGATTTGTGAATATGCATATCCAAGTTCTACTTTCGTCCATAAATAATTTTGAAAAAAATCGGCAAATATAGTAAGACCTTGATTCAAATTCACGAGGGAGAAATTCGAAGGATTTCACTTGGCAATGACATTTTAATACCCGTAATCCACCTGATGCTAACCCCCCACACACAGCCCGTAATAATTCAGCAACAAGTATCGCCCATGCACAAGTATTATCAACCAAACACCAACCACCAACATCTCATACATCATACGATGGCACAAGGAGAGCCTCACCCCGATATCAATAATGATAAATAATGATTTCACATTAACAATCGCGTATTGAATTGGCATGGCACTGCAATAAATCATAACCTGGTGCATTTGTTAGTGGGCACGCCTGGTGTGCGGTTCTGGAGCTTTGTGACGCTAAAAGATGCATAACTATCACCCAATCGCCGGTATATATTTCAATATTAGTTTAAGTCAGTGCATTGTGTGGGAGTTTTGTGTGACAATCGGCGGAAAAAATTGGTCTTCAGAGGAGATTTTATAAACATTCACACAAACTTTTATGGAAATTGAAATATTGGGAAAAATTTTTTTTCTTGCCTCATATAGCTCTATCAGTTGCTTCAGAACTATTTTTAGGAAGTAATTTTGAAAAGCCGTATTTTAAAATTCCATACAAATTGTTCTTCCTTCTCCAATTTATGAATAAGTTCCATGGACATCAAGACCACAAAGTTGTTTCCCCATATTCGCAAATTTCAACGCCATGCTAATTCCCAGTCGCAATCTACCGTAAACTAGAAAATAAATGGAACTCCCGATAGCCATTCGTAAGCACTGACTCTCATTCCCCCTCCGCCGCCCCCCCCCCGAAAAAATCCCACCCTTTCCAGCTCGACCACCTCCCGATATCACATAAACCAGTGGAAAAAGAAATATAAAATACCAGTAGAATTCCCTGAATAAAATTCTTATCACAACTTTAAATCTTCTTTACGAAGTAGCCAGATGGAAAAAAAAACCCGTGCAAACCCGGAGCGCACCCTGACTAGCATGCGTAGAAGTGCACATAGTCGGCACTTCTCATCAATAGCATTGTGCATATTTCTACATCGAAATCGAAGTAATATTAAAAATCCTAGCAATACATAAAACTTTGTGTGCGCATCATGACATCTGGACCAAAAAGATCAACCCAAACCGGCGAATTGCTACGTTATCTTTACATATTTCAAGAAGATTTGTCCTTTTGAAGATGAAATTCGTACTTGGGTGCATTTCACCAGAATTTAAGGATTAAAATACATTGGCGGCGCAGTGCTCACCATGCGAGCAATGACGTCGGAGAGAGAAGCTTGCACGATGAGATCAATCTTGGTCCGACCTTCGATGCTGAAGCTTGGACTTGATGACTTCGACATAGCTTCATCCTATGTATAAGCCTAGATCAAACCAAGCTTAGTTATATCAAAGGTATCCAAACTTTGTTGGCCCAGCTTGTGCCAAGCTTGGCTCAATCTTAGCGTGCCGAGTGTCGGTCCACAGGCAGAATCCAATCTACGTCCAATATTGGATACATTTATACATCCAAGCTTACTAGAATCATCCAAACCCAAGCTTCAGAAACCATGTTGTGCTAAGCTTGGTCCGAGGTCAGCTTTGTTAGCTTTGAATCTTAGCTTTAACAAGCATGAATCCCGGATTGCTCATACCATCTAAACCCAAGCTTCTGAACTAAGGTTGAACTAAGCTGGATTGAAGCATATTTTTCCTAGTATCGATTTACCGGCTTCAGCGAAACTCTGCTTAATATTGGATTCATATATTAATCCAGGATTGCTGCACCACCTAAACCCAAGCTTGGAAACGAATGTTCAACTAAGCTTGGTCCAACCTCAATGTTCCTATCTTCAAAGTTTGAACCAAGATAAATTTTGTAGCTTGGACCAAGATTAATTTCGATGCTTCGACCACGAGAAACTTTGGAACTTGGACGAAAATGAATTTCGAGGCTTGTACCAAGATAAAGCCCGAAGCTTGAATGAAGATAAAGTTCGAAGCTTGTATCAACCTACGTAACCAAGCTAGGACGAAGCTTATTCTCTAAGCTGGGATTGGTGTTACATTCACATGTTCTGCACAGGTTGGCCTAGGCTTCAAGGCACAGCTTTGGCGAAGCTCAGTCAAGCCTCGTCCAAGCTTTGATCAAGCTTCACAATCGCTGGACAAGTCGTTCTCGTCGTGTTGAAATGTATTATTTCAACCGTCATGTCACAAAGTACTATTTTCCAACTTTTTCCTGTTACTTCTCATTAGTTACGAGTACGGCACCGTAGCGCATCACGAGTGGTGCGGGTAGAAGTGTTGGTGAAGGTCTGAAGCGGTGGGGGACGCACGTCCGCCACGAGGAGGCACGAGCCGACACGTGGGACTAGAGACCTCTCTCAACTCACGCGCTTCCACTCCACCGCCCCCCCCCCCAACCACCCACCCGGCGTGGTCGCATCGATCGTCTCGCCGTCGCGTCTCCACCACTCACCCACACACACACACGTGTAAATTCTAACCCACCTACGCACATGACCGTCGGAAAAGAGAGCGAAGATTGAGTGTAGCGTGGGCTCACGTGCAGTGACACGCTCTTCAGGTTTCTGCCAAACCTCTGCATTTCCCCCCCCCCTCCCCCCTCCACCGGTTCTCCTATCTCACTCCTTCCTCTCCTTTTCCTCATTCGGTGTCTCTTTCGGAATAGTTCTCTCATGCTCCCTCTCTCTGTCGTTCTGTCTTACTTCTCCCACCGCGCTCTCTCATACCCACTCTCCCTCCCTCTCTCTTGCACTAACCGTTACTCTCAGCAAAAACCAAAAAAAAAAAAAAAAAAAAAAAAGCAAAAAAAAAAAAGGTTTTTGGGAATAAATTGCGAAATTTGTCTATCCATTATGTCCATCAGAGTTTAAAAAACAATTATGAAGCAGTCCGTTATCATGTGTTGATCATTGGTCCATGGGTGGCTGTGGAAAATTTACGACATGAAAATTCTTTTGATAAGTGTCATATTACGAACACGCAGTAAAACAAAACGTTACTCCCTGAAACTGTGTCGTCAGGGGAATCTTCTATGTGCGAACATAAATAAAAAGCTCCCGACCCCCCACCCAGCCACCCCCCCCCCCCCCCCCCGCGGCGCGCCCGATGTGTCTTCTTCTGGCAGTGTCAACGATTTTTATCCTCAATGAGCATTTGGCGACGGAAATTTTCCGACATGTAGACACGTCAAATGTTTTGAGTGTCTCGTCGACGTATTTGAAACGCAACAGAGGCGGAGAACTAGCTCTGGCGCCAAAACTTATCTGTCGTTTATTTTGGGGGGGGGGAGGGGAGTCTAGTCTTTTCTCTTTCTTGATTGCTATTTAACGTCGCTACACTTGTGCCCCCGACATATATCTATCCTTTACTATTGCTATTAATTGGACAGCCAAAAATTTTCAAAAATTTCGAATTGCAAAATTTTAAAATGTTTTAAAATTTTTTAAATGGGCAAAAAAATATTTGGAGGAAAAAAATGAGAAATTTTGGGAATGATGGAGGCATTCGATAATACTGCGGATGTAATTGTAGATTCAAAAATTTGCCGCCGCGAAGACCGCTTCCGTTACGCACTTCCGCCGATCCATGGGTCTCACACCGTCCCCGCAGATTATCCCGCAAAAAAAAAAAACACAAGTTATATATTCTAGACACAGATTATATACATTTGGCCACAATGCAATCAAGATAAATCTCGGGTTGTTTTTTCTCCATTGCAAAGAAGGCGTTATTTTGGGTCGATAAAAATTCTTGTCCCCTCACCCTCGTGGCAAAACTCCAATCAAACCGGAGGCTCACTGTATAATCACGCGCCTCCGGTTTATATGGTGCGAAACCACGAACTAGACGAATCAGCGTCCGCAAAATTTAAATTGGTATGAATTACTTCATGATTTTTGAGGTCCTACAAAATATGAATGATCGGAGAGATGAAGAAAAGTGAGGCAGATCAAGGAATGGAAATGCCACCCACTACCACCCACAATCACCCACTACCACCCACAACCACCCACAGCCACCCACAACCACCCACAACCACCCACAGCCACCCACAACCACCCACAACCACCCACAACCACCCACAACCACCCGCAACCAGCCACAACCATCCACAACCACCCACAACCACCCACAACCACCCCCTACCAAATTTGAAAAACACCAAAAATTTAAAAGACTCTGCATACTTCAAAAAAATCAAAAATTGCAAAAATAGAAAAAAAACAAATTCCGCTCGTTTAAAAAATTTGGAAAAAAATCGTAAAAAAACTCAGAATAGATTTGAAAAATTGGAAAAACTCGACGAGTGAAAAATTAACCCTATATTTGCGGTGTATAATCAGGCTACTCCGATTTGTGTGGTGCGAAACCACGAACTAGACGAGTCAGCGTCTGCGAAATTTAAATTGGCCTAGATTGCGATGGGTGTTCATTCACTGTCGGCAGGAGGATGCATAGCGGGACAGATTAGTTTTTTAGGTGTGAGGGCAGTAGCAAGAGCCCTATACCATTGGCCAACACCCAAAAATTTCGCCCTCCACTCTCTCATCGGCGCACGGTGAGGCCTGTGATTATCAGAGAAATAAAAAGAAAAGAAAACAAAATTTACGGGGGGGGGGGGGAGGGAGTTGAGGCCACCGAAAAATTGCCGGCGAAATACCGCGAGACATTTTTATGGGGTTTGATTGGAGTGAAGGGAAGATTGTCTCTCTCGCCCGTCAACGAGTTGATGTAATTGCCAAAGAAATATTTGTTCACTGCCTGAGCTCGAATTCTCGATACGAAAAGAAATTGCAACTAATTTTCGGAAATTACTGCAAATTTTATAATCTCAGAATTGGTGACGATCGACAAATTTTGAATTCTCATAATTTTCACACATATGCACACACCCACCTACCCACCCACCCACCCATACCCACCTACCCACCCACCCCCACCTACCCACCCACCCGCTCATACCCACCTACCCACCTACCCACCCACCCACCCATACCCACCCACCCACCCACCCATCCATACCCACCCACCCACCCATACCCGCCCACCCACCCATACCCACCCACCCACCCATACCCACCCACCCACCCATACCCGCCCACCCACCCATACCCACCCACCCATCTACCGACCCACCCACCCATACCCGCCCACCCACCCATACCCGCCCACCCACCCATACCCACCCACCCATCTACCCACCCACCCACCCATACCCACCCACCCACCCACCCACCTAGACACACACCCCCACCCACCTACCCCCCCCCACACACACACGCATACACACACCTCTTGGTTCTGATATTTCCAATCAGGAAGTCACAAATCCCTATGTTACCTCAGCTCTCAACACATATAACATCTTCTTTCAATTACCACCTCAATTCACCATCACTCGTCAACGAAAAAAAATTTCCCAAAAAGTGCTCCGTTTTACGGTCAAATTCGCGAAAGAAACGTGATTCATGGCCAATTGCCGGCAATTGCATTTTCACGCTGGGCAAAAAAAGCCCAATTTTACAGATGACCACTCCTCAAGGTTTCTCCCAATCCGTCCCAATGCTGATCACTCCCCACCAATCAGGTATCTATCTAAATGAAAAAATTAATTGGAAAGCGATTATCGAGGTACGATCTCCCCCTTGCGGCGTATAATGATTGTTCTAGCGTGGCTAATTCGCGTTAGATTGGATACCGTATGCGCCCGTAGGTTATTAATCGCCCTGAGCTAGCTTTCAGCATAAAAACAGCATCAGAATGGCCTCGAAAAGAAAATATTATGAATCATCAAATAAGAGAGGTAGGGGACCATTTGAAATGCTATTTGGATTATTTACGAATGCGGTGGAAAAAATTTTGATAAAAATTCCCTCACCGTTTTCTGTTCTCCAAAAGTGTCTTCCGAAATGATTGTGCCAAGGTCATTTCCGTTGGTTCCTTGGAAAATTGAGAGAATCTGTGGAATGCCTGGAAGAGTCCAAGCACCCTTAATCATACATATATATATATAAATTTTTTCAAACATGAAGTTAAGCAGTCTCTACACTATCATACTCGGAACCGATCATTGAAATGATCCGGACCCCAATGGGCCCACACTACCTCCTTCCCCTGCTGCAATCTATGTTTTCCTCTAAAAACTCGTTTTTCAGCCTATGTGAACCCCTTCCCTAGCCTCGTATATTCATCCGAGACATTTCTATGATTTATATTTATGAGTGCAGAGCTTAATAGCTCCTGTACAGTAGATTACTGTCCATGCCGGTGTGCCACCCAGCGGCTAGGCGCGCGAGGCTCTTAACCCGCTGATCATAAACTGTGATGCACGAAGTCGAGTGATGAACCATTTGGATCAATGGTTAATGGTCAGTAATAGCTGGAAGTACATTTTTTGTTAAAAAATTTCCATCGGGCCTAAAC
Organism: Asobara japonica; assembly: GCA_026005395.1. Classification (NCBI taxonomy): domain Eukaryota; kingdom Metazoa; phylum Arthropoda; class Insecta; order Hymenoptera; family Braconidae; genus Asobara; species Asobara japonica. The sequence goes on along the minus strand of BQMI01000298.1, from coordinate 3,684,415 downwards.
ATTCAGCTGGATCAATTAGCTATATATGGGTGTCCGTTTCCGTGTGTGTGTGTATGTGTTTTGGTGTGTCCGGGTGTGTGTGTGTGTGTTCGTGTGTGTCCGGGTGTATGTGTGTGTGGGTGGGTCGGTTGGTGGGTGGGTGGGTGGGGGTGGGAGCGGGTGGGTGGGGGTGGGAGCGAGTGGGTGGGGGTGGGAGCGGGTGGGTGGGCTGGTGGGGGTAAAAGTGGGAGTTGGCGCGGGGGAGTGGGCAGGGGGGAGTGTGGGGGGGGGGGGGGGTGGGTGGGTGGGAGTGGGTGTGGCTCTGGCTTGTTCCCTCACGGTGTCGACAAGTAACGAAAATTTTGTAGCCTGCAGACATTTAAGAATTGTGATTCAAAGTATCACCCTCATCGTCTATAGACCCCTACACACTCTATTCCCAACTCTATTCTCAGGCACGAATAACACCAGCAATTAACAAAACCCACTCATTGACAACTTGTCAAAGCGCCCCTTAACGAGTCCCCATTAAGGGCGTCAGCTCGTTAGGCCGAATTAAATTCATCATCTCGTCTCCGCGATTTTAGCTCAATCTTCCCTTTCCCCCCCCCCCCCCCCCCCAACCTACCTCCACACCCCACCGCCAAACGTTGCTTGGCTTTGCCTGGTTTATTCTCAAGTAAAAAGATTCGACAAAAAAACTTTCACCGAAGGTTACAGCTCTTTCATTAGCATATTATGGGGAAAGACTGCATCCGCTCGTGTCATTATGGTGCATAGGGCCCAGCATCATCTTCCAAGGACACCGGGAAACCCTTTAATCCGCCTAAGAAGCGGAAATTGGTTTTATAATTCATTACAAAAATAGGCAGTACTAATGCAGGTGGCTTATTGTTGATGACTAGGGCCTAATTCCATGTCTTTCAACGGTTATATTTTTAATCCTGAAGATCACACTGGTAAACTCGTGGGATGGAAGTGTGTTTGCCCCCGCTAGAAGCACAAATAAAACTTCCCGATTTGTAATTTCTATTTCCCAATCCCAGATTTCCCGACACGTCAATTAAATGTTCAAAGACTGGTTGCAGAGAAAAAAATAGGAATCATGAAATTTTGAATGCTGAAATACAACAGGTGTCGCTACCTGCGACTATGTCACGTGACGCACTGACCAATCACACTGCGCATCGCGCATTCAGACTCTCCTGTGCAAATGCGGGCAAACACGCATGCGCCGGCGGTAGTCGGACAACTTCGGATCTAGACCGAATATAAAAGTTTGAATAGTCATTAAAATTTCGCGCCACTCAAAATCAACCAATAACTAATAATTCACTACATGAAAGTGAGTCAAATTTTGATCGAAGCTGAGGTACGCCGAGAGACTCCAATTGCGATATTGATTAGCTTGATCACAACTTTCCTTCGTAAATAATGATTGATTAAAACTTTCGGCGATTTTCATGCTTCATGTTTGAAAAAAAAACCGGAAACTAGTGCATGAATTTCTTTCAAAATTTAATCAGGTCTCAGCTGAGGGGGAACAAGCGGAAATTGGTTTTATAATTCGCCCCCCCCCCCCAAACTGGGTAATCGTTATGCTAGAGGCCTGCACCACTCACCATCCCCTTTACAAATCACTTTCCCTGATTGACACTCAATGCTTGTGAAAGCTCCAGGTGATTCGATCGGGACATCATTGTACTACGCACGAGGAGGCTCCATGCGTCTTTTTATTTCACATTTAAACAGATGTCTATCCAATGATCCATGCGTTCGCTCCTTATCGTGTCCTTGATCGGCACTACCTCCAAGGTAGGACACGTGGAATATCACCGGCGGGCCCCCAGAAGGTGCAGGATGAGGCAAAACTGCAGGTGGGAATTATGTTTAGGACTCACTGAATCTCCATGCTCCGGGCCAATCACATGGTGGGACTTACAATTAAGACAGACGTCTTTCGACAGTGTTAAATCGGTTTTAAACTAGTGGTTTGGTACATGCCGCGGAGTGTTTCAAAATAACTTTTGGATAAGATTTAACGGGAGCCGATAAACATATGGGGAAAATGGGAAAAAATATTAGCGCTGGCTCATAGAGATCGGGAAAGCAAGATTCAACAAAACTTTCTTCTTGCATAAAACTGCCCATTTTATGTTTCATAATTTTTTCTTCTAAGGTTCATAGTTTAGGAGCGAATGGTGAGGGAAAGGAGTGAATAGAGAAGTGGATTTTTTTTTTTTTTTGTAGAATTTGAAAGAGATCCGCAGCATCCATAAATCCATAATCAATGACTGGACCACGAATGAGTATAATCTATTTCCTCTCAATTGCAAGAGTTATTTTCTTCAATGCCAATAGCCAGACGAATCTCACATTTCATTGTCCCTCGTACGGTGAACGAGAGCGATCAATATCTCACGCACTCACACACGTGCTACGTACAAATACCAGTGAACTCGAGACGAGTTTCACTCTAATGACCCCAAAAAGGTGACGGATATATGCTTCTTGTTGATTGAGGCGGCTCAGCATCGGCTTGGTGCGTTGAGTATGATGCTCATTGGACAGGGTTTGATCTTATAGGTGTTATCAGCAGATGGGGACGAAATTCGCCCAACTTCATCTTTCAATTAGTTTGTCCGTTGTGCCTCCATCTGGAAAATTCTATCTCAGAGGAAAAAACTAGTCAGATGGAAGTGTGTTTGCCCCCACCAAGATAATATAGTCAAATTTGCTCCCGAAATTCTCAGCAAATTCAAATATTATTTGCAGTAGCGTACCTGACTGTGCATTTGAACCAATTCCATTTGATTCCCGTGAAGAATCCCATGCCCTTGCGTGCTCCATATTCAAAGTCACGTAGCCATGAAAAATCGGATGTTTGGAGGGCAGGTGGTGCGATGTAGGTAGATAATGAGGATTTTCCCCCGTGCTCCATGATTTTTGGAGCTTGGACTGACGACTCACTCATCTCTCTCAGCAACCTTGCAGCGTAGCCCCCCCCCCCCTCCTCCCCCCCCTTTGAAACGGTAATTAGGATGCTGCAAACTTCATTAGCATAATAACTCTTTTAGCTCCCCAAAAATGCTGGAGGTAGATGAAAGCGTGGAGTCCCATGAAACCTGGCGCTTCCCTCGCACTTTTTTTCACCCATGTGAGAAGGGTGCAAGCGAGGGAGATGGAGAGAAAAAGAACTCTGACGTTTTGCCACCGCTGAAGGCTAGGGGAGGTGTCGAATAAATTGAAGTCGCGTGGGGCGGACGTCTCGAGTTGTGGACCACACGCCAGTTGGAGAAAACGTCAAATGGGAAAATAGTAAGAGTGGTATCCACCCTTTAACCCGTCTCAATCCCATTAGGAGACTTCACGAAAAAAATTTATTTTTGGTGGAAATTTTTTCAATGCCTCGAATTTCGAAATTCTGTTCTTCGACTTGGTACTCACATGCTATCATTACCATGGGGTTCACTATCACCCCATTTGTGAAGACACCCCCTCGGTATCAACTCCACATTTTTTTTTTTTTTTTTTTTTTTTTTTTGACAACATATCTTTGCTAGACACCTTCAAAACTAAGAATATTCGTGGAAGTTCATATGTAGCTCTCATGAAAATCGAGCTACACATATCATTCGATTTTTTCATAGTGAAAGATGAGCTGGGTTCCCACCTAAAACTACTGTTCCCCAATAAAAAAAAAACATGTTATATTGTTTCCGTGCAGGACCACCAGAAACCGTCTGCCTTTTCTATTTTTTGACTTTCCAGTGGGTGGAAGAGTTGAGAGGCCGGCAGTTGGCCCTTTGATGGTGCATCAGCCCGATTTTCCAACAGGTTCTGGTGATACCGAGGAAACGGATACCGGATGTGACATGTGTTCTACCGAGACCATGAAAATCCAGATCATTATTTCTCCCTCTCCCCCGAAAATCAAAAGGAAACGGGCCATTTTCAAAATTGTATGTTTGTTCAATTTAGTCTATGACGATCGTTTTTCTCCCGAAAATTGAGCCATTAAGACTGGGGCCGCCTCTGTAAAAATAACAAGAGACAATTGATTTTTTTATTCTCATTATGCCAGAGCTGTGACCATTGGGACGAAACGTAAATGTCGCATCCTGTGTGTGTGTGTGTGTATGTGTATGTGTATGTGTATGTGTATGTGTATGTGTATGTGTATGTGTATGTGTATGTGTATGTGTATGTGTATGTGTATGTGTATGTGTATGTGTGTATATGGATGTGTTGGGGTGTATATGTGTGTATTGCTGTGTAGATGTGTGTGTGTTTTTTTCCCCCTATAGATCCCTAGGGGGAAGTCATAGATATGACGCGCTAAGGGTCATCCCCGTCCCGTTTATTATTTTTGGGAATATTTAGGGAGAACCAATAATACTGCCAAGAATTATTACATCGAGTTATTGCTGTGGTCCTGATGGGTCGCACTCATTCGACCCGCCTGTTTTTTTCTTCCTTTTTTTTTTCTTTCTTGGAGTCAAGTGCAAGAGAAATGACGCTTATGGACTCGCCCCAGAGACAATATTAACTGCAAGACCGAAGCAAATTGGCAGTGGGTCGGCGAGTTATTAGACGAGCGCTGGATACTTCTGGATGTAAGATACAGATCTCCAAGCGAGTAACAGGGGTGGGCTCATTTGGTGGATATATACAGTGGTTGGAAGTCACGGTAAGAGGGGGCGGGTAAGCTGGCGGGCCACAAATGTGTTATTAAGCCGACATGTCAATCAATTTTGACCAAAATCGTAGTGATGCCGGAGGAAGAACTGCGGTATTGGAATCAACTGGAGTGCGTGTGGTCGCCAATGAACGTCCACCCTAATGGCCGAGCTCAAAATATGGTATTATAGGCAGATGAAGATTTGGGAGAATCGTAAAGTCAGTGCCGGAAAGGGAAATTATTTCGAGAAATTACGGCTGCAGTTTGGACTTCTGAACTTGAGGTATTCATGGGACTACATAATTTGGGATTAGTCATTTTTGTGTTTGCAGAGCGGAGCCAATTGGTAGAGTAATACGATTTCTTGATGTGGTTTAGGATTCGGAAATTATGTCAACCTTGAAGGTTTTAAAATAAACTAGTGGGATGGAAGTGTGTTTGACCCGGTCGGGAGCACAAACAAAACTTCCCGATTTGTAGTTTCTGTTTTCCATTCCTAGATTTTCCGACACGTCAATTAAATATTCAAAGACTGGTTTCAGAGAAAAAAATAGGAATCATGAAATTTTGAATACTGGAATACAACAGGTGTCGCTACCTGCGACTATGTCACGTGACGCACTGACCAATCACACTGCGCGTCGCGCATTCAGACTCTCCTGTGCAAATGCGGGCAAATACGCATGCGCCGGCGGTAGTCGGACAACTTCGGATCTAGACCGAATATAAAAGTTTGAATAGTCATTAAAATTTCGCGCCACTCAAAATCAACCAATAACTAATAATTCACTACATGAAAGTGAGTCAAATTTTGATCGAAGCTAAGGTACGCCGAGAGACTCCAATTGCGACATTGATTAGCTTGATCACAACTTTCCTTCGTAAATAATGATTGATTAAAACTTCTGGCGATTTTCATGCTTCATGTGAAAAAAACTGGAAACTAGTGCATGAATTTCTTTCATAAAATTTTTATTACATTTCTAGACTCTTGGATTGTTCTTCAATTTTTCACAACTTTAATTTCCCTTCACTTCGGAACCTTTCAATTGCTTCATATGTTTTTCATTATCTCATGACAAGTTTCAGAGCTCTGCAATTATTTTATCAGATTGTTATTAACTGTTATCTATCCTCGCTAGTATTGGGGGATGTTGGCAGGCGTCTTCAATCCACTGCTTGTATGCATAGGTACCGAGAAATACGAATAGGGATGGAACCGAATGCCTGACATTTCTGATGATGATACCAGCTGCGACCCCGTTACAAATTAGCATACCACCTCCGTCTCCCTAAAAAAAAAAATACGATAATACCAAAATATTGAATCATCATTTTATTGCCAGAATTGTGGAACATTTTCCAGTAGGTGCTTGCAACCAAATGAAGCTTTCAAGTTCAAGGTCACCGGCAAGGCTAGGTCAGTTGTCTTCTACAGAGCGGGGCAGAACAAGATTCATTGGATGGTTCTCCATGTTGGGAAGTGATCAAGTGTTCCCCGGAAGTGTCCCGGAAGAGCTTAAATTATGTTGCCAAGCTTCAGACATTTGGGACCAGGTGAAACGTTCAGGCGACCACCCACACCTCCCAAACAGAATAACAACCGGGGAAATAGTTACCCGGGGAAAGTATTATATTACCTGGCCTAGTTTTGTACGAGAAGTAGCATTCATTGCGCAAAACTCGTTGGGTTGCAGTAGACTCCGTACAGTTGGGATGTACTGCACATCGACAACCGTTACATAGGCGCCTCTCAGTTTTGCGGGAATAGTCTCCGCATGAAGAGAGTATCGCCCCCAACCAAATAGCTCACATGTATCACCAATTGCTGGTACCCCCGATGAGATTGGTAAAACAGCGAATCTACCGATGAAACGCCGCGTGGGCTGAGCAAGCTGCAAAACCAATATTTTTTGGATTAAGTTTAAGAAGCTGGAATGCTTCAAGAATTATGGCCAACGTGGATAACAGGGGAAATTTTTTTCGGTGGCCAATTTTATGATAGGAAGTTTCAATTTTGTGATACGAAATTGGGTGTGCCATTAGATGTTATCATATCAGGGAGGGGGTGGGAGGTGGATGGGGCATGATGGGGGGTGGGTGGCTGGCTGGAGCATGATGGGGGGTGGGTGGCTGGCTGGGTCATGATGGGGGGTGGGGGCTGGCTGGAGCATGATGGGGGGTGGGTGGGTGGATGGGGCATGAGAGGGAGGTGGATGGACGGTGCATGATAGGCGGTGGGTGGGTGCTGCATGATGGGGGTGGGTGGGCGGTGCATGATGGGAGGTGGTGGGTGGTGCATGATGGGGGTGGGTGGGTGGTGCACGATGGGGGTGGGTGGGTGGTGCATGATGGCAATGGGTGGGTGGGAGGGGAGGGGGGGGGTGGGTGCTGCATGTAGGTGGGGGAGGGCGGTGGTGCATGATGGGGGGGGGGGGTGTTCCATGATAGAGGTGGGTGGGGCAAGACGGGGGGGTGGGTGTTGCATGATGGGACGTTAGTGCCAAGTCCCATTTTGCCCCACCATCCTGGCTTTTCTACATTTTCACAAAACGAGAAGCCCGAATAATTTCGGGAAATGGAATTGGAACGTGACAATGGAAAATTTCCACACTTACCTGTATCACGGCAATATTGTTCTGCATAATAATACCGTGCTCTTCAATCGCCTCCACCGATAATTCATAGTCAGAATGGACTATAATGTTCTGAACTCTGCCAAGGTTTGGTCCCCTATCAGCACTCGTCCTTCCTGCTCTCACTAGCATTCGATCAAGAGGTTCCATGTAGACACAGTCTGCAGATGTGAGGATATGCATAACTGTTATCATACCCCCAGCACACTTGAATTCATCATTCACCCATATGGACACCATAAACTGTTTATCAGTCATTGTAGTTAATTTTCCCCTAATGATGCTGTGGACACCTAAAAACCGTCGATTCAAATCAGGCCGAATATTGGACACTGAACATAATTGATAGAAAAATTTGACTTACCATGAATGAGTGCGAAAATTCCAATTAACATTATGGCACGTGAGTTAATCATGATGAGATTTATTCAGAACAATGTATTCACAATAATTTCGTGGTATTCGGTGAGTCCCATTGAACAAGTGGATATTTTCAAGCTAGCTTCGTTTATGTTCCGTGCTATCATCAACCGGACGTGTCATCGAAATAAAATTTTATACTTTTGGTTGTTCTTCGTCATAAGTCCATAATCTTTTTTTGCTGCCCGATGTTTTTCCATTTTTCCTGTTATATAGTGGTTTTGATGGCGACTCGCACGAAGTCAATGTCGAATTTTTATACAATACTGATATGGATGTTGAACGTTGAAAAAAAATGTTGTCATGGAGTACCAGGTTTGTATTATCGATTAACTTTTTTCCTACAAGTTAGCTCATACACCTTAATCTGAAAATAGTTTTTTGAAAATTTTGCACCGGCGGCCGGGCGCGGACCTGGGACCTTTAACGTCGTAGGCAGATGTGTGTATGTGTGTGTGTGTGTATGGGTGTGTGTGTGCGAGTGGGTGGGTCGGTGAGTGGGTGAGTGGGTGAGTGGGTGAGTGGGTGGGTCGGTGAGTGGGTGAGTGGGTGGGTGGGTGAGTGGGTGAGTGGGTAGGTGGGTGAGTGGATGAGTGCGTGAGCGGGTGGGTCGGTGAGTGGGTGAGTGGCTGAGTGGGTGGGTGTGTGTGGAAAAAAAAACATCTAGAATTTATGAAAAAAAAAATTGTTAAAAAATTTCAGAATTATTTAACTAACTTACTACAGAAGGACCAAAAAAAACAAGCATCATCTCAGTAGCGCACGTGTGGTATCTTTCCATAGAGCTCGTGATTTCATCGTCAGGAAGAGGCGGGTCAGTTAGCTGGAGGGTCGAGAAACCCCTGGGGTGAAGTTGCGAAAGTCCATAGCATGTGTTTTATTTGAGTGGCCGTTCTGCCAGTGGCCCCCACGTGTTTGGTGGTCCCAACTCAGGTCCAGTTTAAAAAACGTGCGCCCAAGAAAAATCACCGACAAAGACGCTGGCGACTCTGGCGCGTCAGCATTGTCCTCAATTTTCCACTGTGAAAACTAAAATCTTTGTCACGTGTGAACACTTCCTGTCATGCATTTAAAGGCAGGATTAGGATTTTTGGGAAGTGTATCAAACTTCAAAAAAAAAAAACAAAGTTTTTTGCCTTCAGCCAACAAGCAACTGATGAACAAGTCAATAACTAAGATGAAAAAAAAACATTTGTCGAAACGAAACTTTTTTTTGAGTGCCCCGCAAGAGCTATCATATTGCCTTAATGTTAGTAATTTGGTTTTATTACTATTAATCAAATTATCTCAACTTGTCCGCAATACACTAATTATCCAGTAGCCCGAGGCTCGAATCACCAAACCCCTCTCCATTCAGGAGGTCCAACTACTCAATTAACAACAATTACGTCTTACAAAGCTTCTATCAAGCCCCATCCAGGTGATGCTAAGCTGGTAATTTGGTACTTGCATATAATTTCACTGCAGTCCTATGTGGATCATTAATTCCACGCACGTGAAAACAAGAAATTCTCATTTGAGTATGACATCTTGGGTGTTCTCTAAACCCCAGTGAGGAGAAAATTAAGTCATTCCAATCTGGTATTAATTCCGGACCTAATTTGCCCAAGTTCTCAGAGGTTTTTCTCTGCTGATGAACCTCCACATCAATCTTATAAAAAAATTTTTTTCGTACTTCTTTTCAAGTTCCTGGTTCTCCAGTACCTGAAGGACACCATGGAGAAGCTGGATGTGTACATTGGTTTTCTTTGGAGACTTCCGCGGGATCTGATCATTGGACCTCGTGATGATCCTTGGATATCCGTTGGGAGAGTTGAAATGCGAGCTACCATGAAAACATATCAAGGTAGGGCCAATTCCTGGACCAATTCATCAGCAGGTTTAATGACTCAATAAGCAACAATTGGATCTTGCCAAGCTTCCACCATGCCTCATCCTGGTAATGCTAAGTAATTTCTGCTATGTAATTCGTCTGCACTTATGGCTGTTTGAGATCATTAATTCCACGCACGTGAACACATGAAATGTTCATTTGAAGTGGATGATTTGGATGTACAGTATATTGGAGCAAGATGAAATTAAGACGTTGCAGTCTGGAGTTTTTGACTCCAGCCGTTCATTTGGCCCAGCCCTCATTGAGATGAGCTATATATGCGGTCAGATGTCCAGCTTGGTCCACTGGCAATTTATCTAAATTATAGGGTGGCGGAACATTGATTAGGGGGGTACGATTAAACAATCTAGGCCTCCCTGGTTGAAACGCTATGGGAGGGCCCAGAAATATCCTTTCAGTTGATTTTTCGTCGTCTTTTCTATGCGCAAAATGGGCTTTTTGCAACGGCAGATGATCGGCCCCCGGGCCGATCCACTCAAAATGAAGCAGTTATACGACCGGGCTAATAACATATTTAGGGATGGCCCACTCCAGGCCGAGTCCTACGACCTCCCAAGTTGGCACGCTTCCAGGCCTAGTGCAATTTTTAACGTATATAGTAGTTGTGGGCGCTGTTTTTTAACAAACGGGCGTAGGGATGATCGAGCATGTGGAGGAGTGAAATGCAATTCCGTATATGGCGGACGATTCACGGCGATTGCTTTATTATGGGGAGCCGCGGCTGATTGAATCATTGCGAGTGACTTGGCACGTTCGACTTACCGATTTTTAGCTTGATTTTTTTTTTCGAGATTTTTTATAGAATTTTTTTTCACAATTTTGAGAATTGTTTATGATGTAGTGGAAACAAATTGAGATTTTGCAAATTTTTTTCATTTTGAAATTTCTTGAAAATTTCACACACACACACACTCATACCCCCCCCCCAACCACACATACGTACCCACCCACCTACACCTACCAACCCACCCACCTACACCCACCCACCTACACCCAACCCCCCACCTACACCCAACCCCCCACCTACACCCACCTACCCACCCACCCGCCCACCACCTACACGCACCCCCCCCCCCCCACCCATACACACGCACCCACCCACCCACACACACGCACCCACCCACCCACACACGCACCCACCCACCCACCCACACACACACACACACACCATGATTTCGGGCACTCTCCCAATGTCAACCATCTCGATTTCACAAACATAAAAAGTAAAAAAAAATCCCTTAATATAATACGATCTGACGATGGACCGGGGCATCCTGTGCGGTCCGCCATTTCACTTCTGTCCATTTGTATACTTTCTTCAGATACTGCAGATGAAGAAAATCGATTAACTAGCCGTGTGGACATTCTGCCAGTGACATCAGAAATCCTCGGAATCCCCCCTTCCCCCCCCCCCCCAATGTATTGCTCATTTAATTTGTTCAATCAGATCCCAGCCATTCCGACTTGGCATTCCTTTTCTCCAATAAAAAAATCAACAAAACGGGATTACCCAGTACCATATGTCGAGTGAAATTAGCATGACGGTAGCTCTTTAATTTGCTCTAAAATTTTTTTTCTTGGAAAAAAATCACTAATTTGTGAACTGATTTTAAGTGGGTGGGTGGGGGGGGGGGGGGGGGGAGGGGGAGGGGTGTGGGGTGGCGGAGGACTCCCGAAATGTACTAGGCCCTCATCAGGCATTTTAAGAGTCCCAAATTGAATTCGAAACTTGGAAGATTTAAAAACCATAATTTCCCGAAGCTTGTGTGTGGCCTTTCGTGAAATTGTTGTTTTTTTTTCTCGTGAGATTCGCCTCCAGATTCAGCAGTAGGTAAAAAATAAGAGAAAAAAAAAATTGCCAATACCAGTTGCTTTAGCGGTGTACTTTTCGCTTGTACCTCTTACGTATAAGGCTCAAAGTATTTCTTTATAATAACACATCTAATGAGTAATTTGACCTCTGCGTATAGTCGGGTAAGGCGCAATTACAGAAGAGGGATAAGAAAAACTTATTTACGCTCGTGATTTTTTAAGATGGAAAAGTGAGGCAACTGCGGCCTTTGGCCCTTTAATTTAAGGGGAATTATTGACGGTGGTTAAATCTAAAGATGTAGATTAATAGACCATTGTGCGGCGTGAGGTTTTACTTCCTATAATCAAGGGGACGGGTAAGGCTTGGTGAGAGAATTGATTGACGAAAATTAAGCTTACGTTTCGTAAAATTGCGATGTTGGTTTTCTCCAATTTTCGGCTGTTTTTTTAACGTTGTCTTGTCTAGTGTGTTCATCCATTGCAGAGTTCGAAAGCCCATAGATAATCGCTTCAAGCTTTTCCAGAAAATTGCGGAAGTCACAGTCCGGATTCGAACCCGGGACTCGCGTTTCCGCACCGGCCCTTGCGGTAGAATCGCAACCATCCAAAATGCAGTCAATAAATCGAAGATGAATCGAATTTCGAGAGAAAAAATCCCGCTAATGCCAGTCGGGGTTCGAACCCTGGTCTCCCGGTTTTATGACGGCCCTCTTCAAACTCAATCCCGGCGGCCCAGACCCAGGTGGGAATTGACCTTGCGATGAAGCCTGATCAAAGCTTGGACGAGGCTTGACTAACCTTCGCCAAAGCTGTGTTTTGGAGCCTCGATCAATCTGTGCAGAACATGCGAATGTAACACCAATCCCAGCTTAGAGAATAAGCTTCGTCCTAGCTTGGTTACGTAGGTTAATACAAGCTTCGAACTTTATCTTCATTCAAGCTTCGGACTTTATCTTGGCCTCGAAATTCATTTTCGTCCAAGTTCCAAAGTTTCTCGTGGTCGAAGCATCGAAATTAATCTTGGTCCAATCTACAAAATTTATCTTGGTTCAAACCTCGAAGATAGGAACATTGAGGTTGGACCAAGCTTAGTCGAACATTCGTTTCCAAGCTTGGGTTTAGATGGGGCAGCAATCCTGGATTTATATATAAATCCAATATTGAGCAGAGTTTCGCTGAAGTCGGTAAATCGAAACTAGGAAAAATATGCTTCAATCCAGCTTAGTTCAACCTTAGTTCAGATGCTTGGGTTTAGATGGTATGAGCAATCCGGGATTCATGCTTGTTAAAGCTAAGATTCAAAGCTAACAAAGCTGAGCTCGGACCAAGCTTAGCACAACATGGTTTCTGAAGCTTGGGTTTGGATGATTCTAGTAAGCTTGGATGTATGTATGTATCCAATATTGGACGTGGATTGGATTCTGCCTGTGGACCAACGCTAGAGACGCTAAGATTGAGCCAAGCTTGGCACAAGCTGGGCCAACAAAGCTTGGATATCTTTGATATAACTAAGCTTGGTTTGATCTGGGCTTATACATGGGGTGAAGCTATGTCAAAACTAGGAAGTCCAAGCTTCGGCATCGAAGGTCGGACCAAGATTGATCTCGTCGTTCGAGCTTCCAATTCCCCACCTGGGGAATTGTCCTCTGCCAGTTGAACACCGTTCCCACCATCGAATAATATTTTCTTGGCTTCATATCCCCTGGATCTGATAGGCATTGCCTAACGGCAATCCGCCCTAAAAAAATGAAAGAAATGTTTGGAACTCTTCTCAAGTGTTGCCGACCTACAGCATCGCCTAGGCCTCCCTGAGTATATTTACGTGTCCTCGAATGTTATTATAAGTGGAAACACTCGAGAATGGTGGATTCAGATGGACTCCACCGGATGCCACTGCGATATGCCCTGTGTTACCGCGATTCCATGGGCATTTCGCCAGAAAAAAAAACAGTAAGTCTGGAATTTGTTTCCCATCCAGCAAACAGCGTTTATCCTTATCTCGGCTTATTTAGGTTCACCATTTGGGAAACACTGATTTCACCCATCTGCACTCAAATATTTGCAATTAGTTGCGCGCCGATTCGTCGGACAAGTGCCACTTGCATACTATTCAGTGTAAATAAATAAACGTGGGTTGATTACGAGCTAGGGAGTGAGTCAACCTGTGCGGTCCATCGCGGAATAAGACTGATAATTTGGGAAATTTCGGGGATTTTGAAATTTTTTGAAATTGTGAAAATTTAGAAATCTTTCGAAATTTTGGAGATTTTGGAAATTTTGGAGATTCTGGAAATTTTGAGGATTTTGGAAATTTTGGAATTTTGGATATTTCAGAGATTTTGGAAATTTCGGAAATTTTGGAAATTTTGGAAATTTTAGGAATTTTGGAAATTTTCGAAATTTTCCAATTTTGGCAATTATAAAAATTTTGGAAATTTTGGAGATTTCGGAAATTTGGAGATTTTGGAAATTTCGGACATTTTGAAACTCTAAACATTACCTCTTTTGAACTCCATTTGTTGAAACTCTGGAAATAGCGGACTCTTTCGCTCCAACAATTCACCAACCACGTGCAAATGCTCGTTCCTCCGCCCCCAAAAAATCAAAAACAGAGAGTGTATTTTCAATGCAACCAAAGGGGCGTGGGTCGCAGAGATTATTAACTGTTGGTCGAGTTCCTTAAACCCACCAAAGACACCATAAAATTCATAATTTAATCGATAACCATTTGGGAGAAAATACTGCAAATACAGACGTAGATAATATCAACAAAGTGACCAATTAAAGGGCCCAGACTGCAGTTTCCGTTTGTTAATCAAGCAAAAATGATCATTCGCTCGCTCATTTTTTTTCTCAGAAAATTCTAAAATTGCTCGTTATTTCTCCAATGTCAGGCTTATCGTATTTTATTGAAAAATAGAATGAATTCCCTCCGACAATTTAAGGTCTTAGGGTATGCGATGAACAAAAGTCCCACGTTTAATCCCAAATTCGGTGGTCACGGTCAAAACCTGCTACTTACATTATTCTTCGACTTTCCTGCACCTCTGCCAGGATGAGCTGTGATCCTGGGTTTATACCCCTAAGCAGCCATTAATATTCAGCTTCCAGATTTTTATGGTCACTGCAGCGTGGCGCCTTGAAATTAATGAAAAACGTTTTCTCTCTCTTGTGTTTTGGGGCGTATTTTTGAGTCTTAAAGTGTCTTGGCGCCATTGAGATTCACAAGATGCAGACAAAAGAGGGAACAGACGTTTGAAGCGAGCATGGAAACTATAATTTTAAATTATGGTTAGCCTCATAGTGTGTGTGTGTGTGTGTGTGCATGTATGTGGATGTGTGTTTGTGTGGGTGGGTGGGTAGGTGGGTAGGTGGGTAGGTAGGTAGGTGGGTAGGTTGGTAGGTGGGTGGGTGGGTGGGCGGTCGGGTGGGTGGGTGGGCGGTCGGGTGGGTGGGCGGTCGGGCGGTCGGGTGGGTGGGTGGGTGGGCGGTCGGGTGGGTGGGTGGGTGGGCGGTCGGGTGGGTGGGTGGGTGGGCGGTCGGGTGGGTGGGTGGGTGGGCGGTCGGGTGGGTGGGTGGGCGGTCGGGTGGGTGGGTGGACAGGTGGTTGGGTGGGTGGGTAGGTGGTTGGGTGGGTGGGTAGGTGGGTGGGTAGGTGGTTGGGTGGGTGGGTGGGTAGGTGGTTGGGTGGGTGGGCGGTCGAGTGGGTGGGTGGGCGGGTAGGTGGTTGGGTGGGCGGGTGGGCGGTCGGGTGGGTAGGCAGGTGTGAGTAGGTGGGTAGGTGGGTGAGTGTTAGTGGGTCTCAACATTTTCGATACAAGATGGTAAAATTTCGAATTCGGCACTCGGGAAAAGAAAATTTAAGATGGTATTTTTAGAGGGGGAACGCATAGTTGACTTTTTTTCTATCGCACACTGACGGACGAATAGAATCAGAGAATAGCGCATGGGTGCAGCTTTGCACTGAAAGGTGCCAGGTATTCCGGCCATAGGGAACCGGAAGGAAGTTGCATGAATTGGGACTAAAATTCCTCAAGGTTGCATCACAAAACATGAGGATGCATTCAAAGAATTAGGTCGATGGGAGCAAATACAAGGTTGTATGTATTGTTACCTGAAAATGATTTCTTATTTATTTTTGGGTTTGCCGTTGGAGAAAATTATTATGACGACTCATAATATGTGTGTACATCCATCAGTCCTACTCATTTGATCTTTTGGAATAAATTTATGCAAAAGAATTTTCAAAAAAGTCAGTCAATAGGACAGGTGATGCTGATTTTCAGCTTTGGAATAACACAATGTTTTTTTTTCACCCTCGCCGAACGGTTTTTACATAAAATTCGTAATGATTGCCTTAGCATTGTGCCCCTTAAAGATGCAAAATTATGGGGGATGTTTTTACGTCTGCGACCACAAACTTGGAAATTATAGAGACAACAGGGTGGGTTGAGTTTTTGCGTTTCAGTGCATAAAGAACACTCGGATGATCTTGGGATTTTAATAAGCATTGGGGCTGGGCCTGGGACAAAACATAAATTAAGCAATTACCTGCGATTATGAGCATGTTCACGGAGCTCGTTCTTCCTGTTCATTCTCGAATGACTTGCGTCTGCATTTCATTGCATGCTGAAAAGGAGAAAAACAAAAACAATGTTGGGTTGGTGGAGGATGGAAAATAGATCCTACCTCTACACTTAAGCTTCGAAAGCTGGAAAGCACACTCACACACCCACCCACCTACCCACCCACTCATCCCACCTACTCACCCTACCCAACCAACCAATCACCCCCTCACTCACCCCACCCGCCCACCCACTCACCCTGCCCACCCACCCACTCACCCCGCCCACCCACCCACTCACTTCGCCCACCCACTCACTCACCCCACCCACTCACCCCACCCACCCACTCACTCACCCCGTTCACCCGCCACTCACCCCACCCATCCCACCAACGCACCCAGTCCACCCACTCACCCCCCCCCCCCAACCACCCCATCAGCATCTCAACAAATACATAGGTGAATAAACAAGTGACTAAATAAACATTTTTTGGCACATCTACACCATAAGGATTTTGTCCCCGTAATCCCATATTAACGGAAACGTAACAGGGCTAAATATTTACTTCAACGAGCAGCCGACAATGGCTGGAGCTGTTGATGAATGACGAGTGGTAAGACGTATTTTCGAGATAGAGATCTAACGTTTTTTTTTCTGCCGCCGCCTGCTGAACCTCTCAAGCACCCAATGGTATTTGGTTGGAAGGGTAGTTTATTATGGTTTCGTAGAATATCACGTGACGACCGGGTTTCACCTAATGCCTCGTGGATTAGGGTTAAACGCTTTACGCTCTGCTCATTCGGCTTACGACAAAGTGTCGCTCGACAATTGAAGCGTCTCGCAGGGATCTTCGCACCTGTTTAGTATATATAGTATATTCAGGGGCCCAGTGGATTCTGTAAAACATGGATATTGTAGTTTAGCCCTCAAAAGGGACCTAAGTAATTAGACCGTGATCATTGTTTGACGAATTACTCGAGCTGATTTTATCAGGCCTGTACTTATTGGATAATCACTCGAATTTTAGACATTTTAGGACAATTGTTCTGGTTTAAGGATGATTAATTTTGCGAATGGTAAAGACGCGGATTTACATCAAAAGCACAAAATCTCGTATTTAGACAATTTCTACCTAGAAAATGCTCCTGAAGCAACTAAACAGATGGCTGAATGAAAAGGGCCCACTTTGTCGATTCCATGTAAAACAATATGTCAAAGACTTTTTTTGATCCTGGATGATGTTCTACCCTCTGGAGATCATCAGAACGAGCGTAACGTCATATCGACAAAGTGGGCCCTTTTCATGTTGACGTCCAGAAAGACGTAATTTTTTTCGCAAATACCTCAACAAATATCAATGTATGCATGACCGCAATGTACATATTCTTCACTTGCAAAAAACGCCAGAGTGAAAAATTTAAACGAGGTAATATTTTTTAACAATAAAAATACCATTCCCACACAACCGCAAATTCCCGACACGCGACGTTAAACGTTAGAATCCCATTAGAAACAGCAAAATGGTTATTCTCTATTCAGTCATAAACTTGCCTAAACCCTGAAGTGCCGATGGTGAAGATGTTCGCACGTGCGTTTTCTAGTCCAGTCTTTATTGTTCCAACGTGACACGCAACCTCGGCAAATGCCTCGGGCCTCTTGGGCCAGTACGATAAGGCACGTGTTGAGGTTCCTCGTGAAGGCAAGTCCCATGGTAACATTGGTGCCCGAGGGAGACGGTGCATGGGTGGCTAGCATTTTGAAATAATACCCCTGGAAATGCCTAGCGAACACACTTGAGAACACGGACCCTGAGAACATACATCAATATTTTTCGGTTGAGAAAATAAACATGCGCCAACATGGTAAAGTACTGGGTGCATCAACAGCGCAGCGGCATTAGCCATTTTTTTATTCTCATCTAAAATGTCCTACCAAAAATGGTGAATATCATTTTTCCTCCAAGCCATTTGTCATCCAGGTGACTTCCAGAGAGATCTGTCACCAAAAATAATCTCGGACGGAAATTACCAATCCGACGCGTTTTTGTATTACCTCCATTATTCACACAAATTCAATGAACTAGGTTACCGTTTTTTTTAATGCTTGACATTTGTGAGATATATGCACTTGTCTGCGCTTACTTGCTATTCCATTACACATTTATGTCATTAAATATATCTACGAGTTCAAAAATATCCGATACCGCAAGCAAACACTGCTCAGTATAGGAAATGTATCAGGATCTACTAATTGACAGAACTGATTCGTTTAATTAAGTTGGCACGGTAGTCGCAGTTGTGCAACGCGGATGCCATGGGGCTCCTTTTATTTTCAAATGTTGACGTGTCTTGTTGGACTGTTTTTGGGATCTGCTAGTGTTCATTACCCAACAGTCCTGGCCGGAGTCCCCTTTCGTTACGCGCCATCCCAAAATGCTCTTCAAAGACCCGGAGACCCTCCAATTTGTCGGGGGGAGGGGGGGGGGGGCTCACGAGTTCTCTTGGTCCTCAGTGTCGCCAGAATGACGCTCTACCATCTCTCATTATTGCCAATTATTCGTCCTTCCTGAATGGAGCTGGGATACCCAACTAGAACGGGCGTTTAAATGGGGGAGTATATTTTCTGGAGCCAACTTATCATAAATGTTTAATTGTTCTGATATTTCTCATTATTTTGGCTCCTCTGAATGTGAATTGATAGGAGCCTGATATCATCCACCCACTTACCCACCCACCTAGTCAGATCCATCTAGTCACCCACCCACCTCGTTACTCACTCACCCACCCACCTGGTTAACCACCCACCTGGTTAACCACCCACTCACCCACCTGGTTACCCACCCACCCACCTGGTTACCTCCCACCCACTCACCTACCTGGTTACCCACCCACCTGGTTACCTCCCACCCACTCACCTACCTGGTTACCCACCCACCCACCTACTTGGTTACCCACTCACCCACCTACCTGGTTACCCACCCACCCACCCACCTGCTCATCCAACGACCCACCCAACCACCCACCTACTTACCCACACACACGCTCACCTTCTCCTATCTCTCCATACACCCATGCACGTATACACCGACTAACCTACACACACATACACACACACAGCGCGCAGCGTTTCCGGAAATATAAAAAAATTCGTGGATACTCAACTTTTCACTCTCCCAGTGATTCCAATAGCTTTCATTATCCGTTAGTATAATATTTTTTTTCCGTAGACATAATATGATTCAATCGGCCTAGTCGACAACATGGACCACTAATAAAAAAATGCGAGACAATTTAACGACCAAGTAAAAAAAAAATGAATGTAACAACTACCGCTGTATTTTAATCCTCAGCCATAAAATCGGTGAAGCTCGGCGTGGGTGTCCCGCCACCAAAGCCGACTATACATATCGATGCATCCAGTTTTCCCAGCTGCAGCCCCTCAAGTAACAATTTAATTACAAACTCTCCACACATATTCGCAATCAAATAACCCCAACCACCCACGTTAAAATTGATTCTGCTACGGTATTAAGATTCAGACAAGGCTGGGGTGGTAGGCTAAATTTATTGGATTTTACTTTCCGGCCAGGCTTGCCCCAGAGCGTCAAACAGTAGTCGACGTAAGAGATTCCTCTCTTGAAATGCAATTAAGAAGTTCGTAACGCCGATTTGGACGGTTATCATGCTTTAGGTACAATCGTGGGGCAGGGGAGGGGAGGGGGGGGAAGGGGTATTGTGATTATTCGGAGCACCTGTCGACAGCGCAATGTCTAAATCATCCGCTGATGGTTGCAGTACAGTGTTGAAGAAGTTGCTGGTACGAACTTTCGGGCGGGGGTGGGGGGGGGGGGCAAGTAGCAAAATCTAATATTAGGCAATATATTTTGAAATTTTTGAAAATTTCTTACTATTCAAAAGTTCAAAAATCAAAAAAATTCAAAAGTTTCAAAACCTAAAACTTTCAGGAATTTCCAAAAATTTTCAAGTTCCAAAAATGTTCAAATCTGAAAAAAAATCCGCTTTAAAATCTCGACAGATGTGAACAATTCCAAAAAATGCAGAATATGTGTTTTCGGTTGATTGAAAAACTCAGACAAATACAAGAAATAAAAGGAAAACAGAAAAACGCTGATCATGTATCTGGATGCTGTGACATCTGGACCACTGCAGCTATTTTTTTGAAACAGGTTGGAATGGAGACTGGCAGAGGACAGTGCTCGAGGCCTGATCCCAGCACCCCGGAGCCCTTGATGTTAATGAAAGTGCAAAGTAATTAAGGGACAGTATCTCCGCAGGACAACAGGCCAAATGTAATTTCATTCAACTTGCGGCCAATGACTCCTGGCCCTGCCGCTCACATTATTTATCACAGCAATACCCGATCCCAATTACATTAAATTAATAATAAATATTAATAAGTTTTTGGGGGGCTTTCATGATTTATCAAATTAACCGCCTCATCCAGCGATTATTCCAAATGAAGATATCACGCGGTTTGTCTGTACTTATCATTTTATCAGCATCAAGACTTCAAAAAAAAACTCAATTTAAAATTTCCGATTGCAATTCCAGATTGACTAGAGCAATTTAAAACTGTCAGAGAAAAAATATTGTAGGCTGGTACATTTAGAAAAAAATTCGATGTGTGTGTGTGTGTATGTATGTGCACACACCCACCCACTGGCCACCCACCCACTCGCTCACCCATCCACCCACCCACTCGCCCACCCACCCACTCGCCCACCCACCCACCCACCCATCCGCCCACCCACCCATCCGCCCACCCACCCACCCACCCATCCGCCCACCCACCTACCCACACATACACACACACACACGTACACAGGAACACACACACACGCACACAGGAACAATCCGTATCCAAAAAATGTCCGTATAATGACAAACCAGAATGTTGCGAAAATCAAGAAAAAAAAAATTCTTAACTTGCATCAGAATACCAAAATAATTCCCAAATTCTCCCGGGGCAAAAATTTAATGCAATCATTTAAAAAATCAATGCCACAACCACCGTACGTATTTTTTTTCCAACATTTCAATTTATACTTGTGAAAATTTCAAATTGACATTTATTTGCTGGACTGGTGAATGCTTTCTGTGAATTGTAGCCGGCTCGAATCAGCGAAAATCTATTCTTGATTTATATTCGCTTCACCAGAATATCTTGAAAGCTATCTTAGAAATTTGACACAGCTACGGCGAGAAGACAACATGAAAGAAAGCCCGACGGTTATTACGAGTTTTACAACACCGTGGTTTTTCTAGTTCTTACCCAGATGGTACAATAAAATTGAAATTGTATTGTGTTGCTGGGTTAAAAAGGTAGTAAATGCTGATAATAAAGCTGAAGCTATTGAAAAAAGAGATGAACAGTTTTTCATCTTAGTTATATGACCTCATTCTGAGGTAGCGATTCTTGATTCATGATGTAGCGCTTTCGCATAACTTTTCCCATTTATCGTTGAAATGTTTTTTCGTTTATCAATATGTATCACCTACCCGCCCACAGCCACCCACCCATCCATCCAGCCACTCACCCATTCATCCATCCACCCACCCACCCACTTGCCCATACATCCACTCACCCATCCACCCATCCATCCATCCATCCGGCCATCCACCCACCCACCCCCGAATTCATCCACCCACCCATTCATCCATCCCCCCATCCACCCACCCACCCACCCGTCCAGCGACCCACCCACCTACCCATTTTATTTCTGCTCCGAGTTCCCCAGCGCCACGAATATTGAAGTTCCCATGTCCAGCCTCCAAATATTGATGATTCTCCCACAACCATCGGTTCAATTGTCCAGAACAGTCAATTAGATCTCAACACCGATAGCCATGAGATGTTAGAATATTTCGGACTGACGATTGATCGTCTATTTCTCAATTTCTTCCTGCAAATTGCAAAAGACATTGCACGGTCTACAAGTCAGGCAATTTGAACCAACTTTATCGACATTTCCCATAATTTCGGTTGATTCAAGGGGGCCCCTCTCATCCGGATATTTGATGAACATTTGCCAGCCACAAGAGCCTTGAAATTGCCTCCAGTTTTTCTCTCGGAAATCGAAGCCCGAAACGAACGCTTCTCAATGCACCTTCGGCGCGTCATCACGTGCCTCAACGTAAGGAGACACGCTTCTGCGGGCCATCAAAACCCCTTTTATGACTGCCCCCCTCCTCCCCCCTTCCCTCGTACCACCTATCAATCCCGGAGGGATCGAATTTTTCTTGGCCTGATCCGAAAAAAAATTCCGACCCCTCTGCCGAGCTCTGAAGGTCCCTCTGAATTCCAACTTCTTTGTATTAAAATACCGAAATGGCGCAAAACCAGTGAAACGTGTCGATAGGCGCCGATCACCGGTCCGCTTTGTCGGACCTAGAGAACTTGCATATTTATTTTTTTCGGACTCAATTTTTTGGACCGATAGAAACATTCATGGGCACCCATCCACCCAGCGAAACCACCTACCCCCACCTACCCACTCCCCCACCCGGCCACTCCCTCACCCACTCACCCGCCCACCCAAACACCCCCTCACCCACCCACCCCATCACCCATCCAGTCACCCCCTCACCCACCTACCCACCCACCCAGCCAGCCACCCACCCACCCACCCACCCACCCACCCAGCCAGCCCCTCACCCACCCACCCACCCAGCCATCCACCCACCCACCCACACTCACCCTCCCTGCACACACACACTCTGTGCATTTGCTGTACGTGCAATTTTGTTGTCCGCAAAATTGAATAATGAAATGAGAATGAAATACTACAGCAATGCACCGTAATGATCAGCAATTTATACTTAATTTACTTCATTAGTTTCAGTGGGATGTTCGAGGGGCCCGCAATTCTCTCGATTCACCTTGCATCAGTTGCATCGTTAATTCACGGATCGGCATCTCATTACTTTGCCGATCGATTGACATAAATATTACCCTCAACCGGCACCCATTCCAATGGGTAAGAAAAATAAAGCGATGCAAAATACTTGGGGATGACTTTTATGGGAGAACTTTTCGGTATAAATTATATTTTTTACGATTGATATGTGAATCTCTATAGTGTAATAGGAGAGTCTTAGAGAGGAAACACATAGACTTCAACATAAAGAAAAATCAAGACACGTATTATAAATTTCCTGAATTTTGCCACTATGTGTGTTCATTTTTGCCGCCTCTCTCCATTGGAGATCCAGCGGTAAAAATGAGATATACTTGAATGAAGTATGAAAGATACTTGAATGAAGTATGAAATATACTTGCAGGAAGTATGAAAGATACTTGAATGAAGTATGAAATATACTTGAAGGAAGTATGAACGATACTTGAATCAAGTATGACATATACTTGTATGAAGCATACTTGAATCAAGTATGAATTATACTTGAATCAAGTATGAAGTATACTTGAATCAAGTATGTAACGTACTTGAATCAAGTATGGAGTATACTTGAATCAAGTATGGAGTATACTTGGATCAAGTATGGAGTATACTTGGATCAAGTATGACGGATACTTGGATCAAGTATGAAATATACTTGAATCAAGTATGGGATATACTTGAATCAAGTATAAAATATATTGACCTCCATTGAATTTCAATTTCTCCCGATGAACAGTAAAAATAATACGGGATAAAATGCACGGGAATGTCTTCTATTGGTAGGACACTTCAGCGCGCCTCGCACGATATCGGAATGTCTTAGCACCCAAATGCCTTTCTGCCTCTTTCGTCGCATTTTTTTCCACCATTGTTCGACCAAGTCGAGCGCAAAACGACTGGACTATTGTACCCCGGTATGGCCGCGACCAGGCTTACATTCTGACCCCCCCCCCCCTCTCCCCCCGCCCGCCTCATCCCGCACCCTCCGCTGGCACCTTCTTTTCCAACTTGGAGAACAAATGGATTTTCATTGTATTGGTGAACATTGCACGGCTAATTGTCCTCAATCCTCCCGCTTCCCCAAAATTAAGATCCTCTGACCTTGAGAATACGTTGCTTCCTGGATTTGAAAATGTTTTTGCCAGTAAAATTTTTTATACCCTCTGTCTTTCCGCCTGAGCGCCTGGGTAGTCAGTGTGAATTTTTCAAACGGATTGCACGTTCACGATTCCACTTTGGCATCTTCGAAATCCCAGGAGTGGGCAAAGGTGCACTTGGGCGATGCCGGCAAAAGAATTAAGCACCCGTAAAATGGCGCAAGAAGCAATAAATGCCTTTTCGCCAGGTGCCCCTCCCCCTCACCCCCCCCCCCTCCCGGCTCCAACCCTCACCGCGATAGTTGATACCTCAACCAGATCTCCCATTTTTTTCACCCAGCTTCAAACTCGAGTCAGGACGCCATTTATTGGAATTATACGCCACACACAAGTGTCCGCGCCGGATTATTTGGGATTAAGAAACACAAGTTTTGCAATAATTATCGGGTTTTCATGATTCTTGTGGTGAAGTAGATAAATGAAGGTTGTCATTTGCGTTGCAACGTGTTTGTACACCCATTTCGTATGTATGTATGCATGTGTGTATGCATGTATGTGTGTGTGTTTTTAAAAACAGGCACACTTACACATACACACTCACATATACACATACACACTCACACATACACATACACACTCACACATACACACTCACACATATACCCTCACACATACACACTCGCACTCACACCTACACACTCACACATACACACTCACACATACACACTCACACATACACACTAACACCTATCGAAATTAATTGATTACAAATTCCATTTCTGTTGGTGGCTAAATGCACCAGAAATTTTGCGTCTACATCTGGAGGCTTGTTGGCACTGAAATACGAAACAGTCTGCTAATCCTTATGCATGCCGCTGGGGATTTTGCGCTGCCGCGCATTTACTATTTTTTTTTTTCAATGGAAATATCTCACTGAGAAGTGACATAGGCGACCACAGAAAAAGCCAAGCCGGTACAGGCGGTTTGACTCTATTAGCAACCTTCCGTCTCCCGTAACTTCAGGTCTGAAAAAATCCTACCCCAATTAGGATTCAAACTCACAACATTGCATTTACCGAACGAGCCCTCAGCACGCAGATGTATCGATAAGTTATCGAGTTGAATTTTCGCCCACCGGAAATGTGCCAAAATAATCCTGCATTTTTTTTTTTACCAATTTATTTCTTGATGACATTCATCGCTGATTCATCTCCAGCACTGTCAAAATCATCAGCTTTGACATCAATTGTCCATGTGTCCGATGACCCACTTGATTGTTGGATCCCACATGTGCTTCGGCAACTCCCCTAAAATGACTGTGCAGTGTTTGTGCCAAACGGCGAATTAACACACACAGGATGTCCCGGAGAAAGTATTCCTGACAAATTGGCGAGGCCCCCAAAAAGGCCAGGACAATCTCAATTAATTCAGCGGTTGTCCCCCTTTGCCATTAGCATCCGATCTTCAGAATGTTGCCCAAGGGTAAATCTCGGGATCTTTTGGGGGGATGGCTAAGTTGGTGTGCATGCAAAAGCTGACGAATGGTATCCACTGGCGGAGGCCCCCGGGGCCTAGATATCCAGGACATGGTATTAGGCTGAATTATCCGAGCGTGGAAGCCGCTTGATTATACCTCTGTCCATAGAGTTCAGAATCAGAGTGCAAGTTGCACCTGTATTTGTTGGATCATTTTTACTCCTGTGGTTTGTTTCTTCAGTTGGTTTTGTTACGAGTCGCGTCATTGATCGAGCGCAAGCATCGCTTAGGGCTGATGCTGGAGTATAGAGTAGACGAGAAATTGCATTAGTCCAGGGGCGTCCTGCGAGAGAGATGAAAGTTTGATGACCAGTCTAATTAATCGTGGTGAAACCACAAAGGGATAGTGTCGTTGCCTAGCTCTTATGGGGGCCTTCTTTTGATCTTCCGAATGCTCCAGACAGCCTCTTCCAACCAATTTTTTCCTCGGCTCCCTCGCGACGTTCTCCAATCTATCACTTTTTTCCCCCCTGATTTTAACCAACTAATATTGATTTCAATGAGACAGATTTATCACTCGCTTGTGCTTCCTGGAGCCCATCAAGGTCCCGGGAAAAAACGGAGCGAACGGGTAAAATTTTTGGGAACAATGTCTGTACGTTCAAAAATTTTAAAAGCCTAAAAAAAAAAACAAAATTGTCATCGTTTTTTGAAAAGTGCCAAATTTCATTTCCAAATTTTTGAAAAAAGTCATATTTTTTGTAAGCCAAAGAAAATATAAACTAGTGGGATGGAAGTGTGTTTGTCCCCGTTCGAAGTACAAATAAAATTTCCCGATTTGTAATTTTTGTTTACCATTCCTAGATTTTCCGACACGTCAATTAAATGTTCGAAGACTGGTTTCAGAGAAAAAAGTAGGAATCATGAAATTTTGAATACTGGAATACAACAGGTGTCGCTACCTGCGACTATGTCACGTGACGCACTGACCAATCACACTGCGCATCGCGCATTCAGACTCTCCTGTGCAAATGCGGGCAAACACGCATGCGCCGGCGGTAGTCGGACAACTTCGGATCTAGACCGAGTATAAAAGTTTGAATAGTCATTAAAATTTCGCGCCACTCAAAATCAACCAATAACTAATAATTCACTACATGGAAGTGAGTCAAATTTTGATCGAAGCTAAGGTACGCCGAGAGACTCCAATTGCGACATTGATTAGCTTGATCACAACTTTCCTTCGTAAATAATGATTGATTAAAACTTTTGGCGATTTTCATGCTTCCTGTTTAAAAAAAAAAACCGGAAACTAGTGCATGAATTTCTTTCAAAATCTAATCAGGGCTCAGCTGCGTGAAGACGCATCGATTAACAAAAAATTATCGAATCGGGTGATTCGTTTGCAAGAAATCGTTGTCCAAAAATTCTGGGCACATACGTACGCGTACCCACACATACACACATACATACAGATATTCGGTTAAAAATGCTCTAGAACGATTAGAGGGACCTTGAAACGTGGAGATATGATAAGGTTTCCACTTTTGATTTTTGGGGCCATTACAATAACTTCCCTATACCGGGAAGTTAAAAAAAATTTGGTGCAAAAAAAATTAAAAAACCAAAATTAGAACATCCGAGTGAAAGTGGGAGCTATATATACAGAGGATTCAAATTTAACTGCCGTCAGTTTAATTGGAGAGAAGCGTGAGAGAGAGTAAGGTACGCAAACGCCGAATTATTGATCTGTCTAATGGTTGTGATGCGGAGGCTGACCCTTCTGCAACAAGTACGTGCTTTCGCACGAAACTTGTGAAATATTCCTTCCAGTGTATGAAGTCCCCTTCTTTGAAGTTGTCACCATCAAAATCAGTATCACTCAATTCAAATTATTATCATTATTGAGTTTCCGATGTAGGGAAGTTATTGGTTTGTCCCCGATAATAAAAATTTGATTTCATCATATCTCCACGTTTCAAGGTGTTTCTAGCATTTCTATACTGCTTTTAACAAAATATACATATATATATATATATATATTTTGTACGTGTGCGTGTGTGTGTGTGTCTGTTACTAGGTATGTATGTGGTCAAAAATTATGTCCAGCGATTTCTCGGGACGTGATGAGATTTTGACTTAAATTGGTACAGCATATATATCGTTATTCACAATTCCAATTGTTTATAACGTTCTACTGCATGAACCATTAGAGTTAGCGAAAAATTTATATAAGAAAAGTTATGCGTCATATAAAAATACACATTTTATGTGTAATGACTTTTTTTCATAATTTGCATAAT
The DNA here is from genome assembly GCA_026005395.1 of Asobara japonica. Lineage (NCBI taxonomy): Eukaryota > Metazoa > Arthropoda > Insecta > Hymenoptera > Braconidae > Asobara > Asobara japonica. The sequence goes on along the minus strand of BQMI01000298.1, from coordinate 3,656,633 downwards.
TAAGGAGGTATGGCCGTCTGAAGAATTATGTATGGAATAAGTGAACGAATGAAACTAGCGCTGTCATGAAGGTTGCAATCGAAGCACTTCCATGCAGAATCTCTCACGTGTGAAAATGCATATTTTAGGCCACATGACTTTTCACGCCACCTCGCATAATTAGTGAGATATTGCAAATTTTTGCTAAACAAACCGACAAAATTAATCAATTTTCGGAACGAGCCGACTTACGGCATCTCTGTGTGTGTTCGTAAAATAAGTAGCAGAAAAAATCCAATCCGTTCTATCGATTGACTTCCGCATTACTCACAATTTAGCACTGTCTCCAAAGCAGCTGACACCACCTTCTCTTAACGACTCACCAATTATCACCAAATTATCGTTGTAGCTAGCTGTCCTGGGATCCTAAATCCGTCAGGTAAGAATTCCTTCCCCTTATTATTATTTTTTCGCCACTTCTTCATGGTCTCATCAATTCCAAATCAATTAACGAACGCAACATTAAATTAGAAACGATTCATCACTCGGCCAGCATCATCCTCTTAAATCAATTTAGTATTAATACTGAATGAATAATCCCATACCAAATCCAAGAACTGCCGATTTCTTACCGATTTATTACCGATTTCTTTTTGTACTCCCCAATCTTGTTTTTTTCTTCTCATTTCTCGGTACCACCAACTCATTACGTCAGAAGAATCGAACCAATTGTCCGTCAAAAGTCCCCGATAATCGTGATTGAAATGGACCACAAATCGCCGCTTTTCAGCCATCTGCTGATGAAGCCTCACGCTTACCGATTGGCATCCAAGTGACATGGAATGCCGAAGGATGACTGGAGCAGCTGAGCACGTTGGCTTAAAGACCCCTCGAGCCTGAGTGCGTGATGGCACGACTCAATGGATCACGTTTACGAATAAAACACCGATATATCTACCAATGGCGGAAGTCTTCCTCGAATGCAGCCGAAAAATCGTTCAACTTCTTTGGTAGTTATTTGACCGGTGGGTCGGAGCAAAACCGCTCAGCGCTTCCTTCTGTTTTTTTTTTAAACAACACGACTTTCACATTAATTTTGACGATGGATCCCTGACAATGCCTGTCGATTTATTAACGTCCTTTTGGCATCATTCCGAGGACGGCATATATTGTCACAGATACCGGGTGCCTTGGTGTTTTTTTTTCTTTCCAACCAACGCATGATTCATGACAATGGTGAAGCACTACAGGACCACCCAGCTGAGTGCTCTGCAACAGCCGAAGGTCGAAGTCTTGGCAGATCGATACGGTGGGCCTCGCCCACGCTTCTCTGCTCCTTGTTTTTTGGTCCTGCATCTCTCGGTTTATGTCCAAGATGATGGTATGAGAATGGGCTATTCCTTAGGTGTACCTCGCCACTGGTTGCTATCAGTCTGGCCCACCTGGGTGCAATCACAGAGTAGATATCAGGATAACGGGGCCAATGGCGCGCCGAATTAGAGAGGACCCAAAGGGCTTTAATTGAACCCTTGAATAATGATGAGCGATTTTGCGATAGGAGGGCGAGCACCGGTGTCACTGCAAGTCCAGTTGAGTACCGCCCAATGGCGTCTACGGCTCGCCCAACTCGAGTGGAGAAGATTAACGAGCTTAGGAACCACTGGGGCTTTCAACGGCACCACTCAAACTCGTTTGCCAAGGACGGTTTAATATCCAATGTGCGAAAAATTTTGGGGGAAATAATGTGTTCAAACGGTGGCTGGTGTTAGGACAACAGGTAGGTCTGGTGAGAATTCGAAGCTTGAACGATGAGATCAATCTTGGTCCAACCTTCGATGCCGGAGCTTGGACTTGATAGCTTCATTCCGTGCATAAGCCTAGATCGAACCAAGCTTAGTCATATCAAAGGTATCCAAGCTTTGTTGGACCAGCTTGCGCCAAGCTTGGCTCAATCCTAGCGTCCCTAGCGTTGGTCCACAGGCGGAATCCAATCTACGTCCAATATTGGATGCATACATACATCCAAGCTTACTAGAATGATCCAAACCCAAGCTTCAGAAACCATGTTGTGCTAAGCTTGGTCCGAGCTCAGCTTTGTTAGCTTTGAACCTTAGCTTTAACAAGCATGAATCCCGGATTGCTCATACCATCTAAACCCAAGCTTCTGAACGAAGGTTGAACTAAGCTGGACTGAAGCATATTTTTCCTAGTTTCGATTTACCGGCTTCAGCGAAACTCTGCTTAATATTGGATTCATATATAAATCCAGGATTGCTGCATCACCTAAACCCAAGCTTGGAAACGAATGTTCAACTAAGCTTGGTCCAACCTCAATGTTCCTATCTTCGAAGTTTGAACCAAGATAAATTTTGTAGCCTGGACCAAGATTAATTTCGATGCTTCGACCACGAGAAACTTTGGAACTGGGTCGGAAATGAATTTCGAGGCTTGTACCAAGATAAAGTCCGAAGCTTGAATGAAGATAAAGTTCGAAGCTTGTATTAACCTACGTAACCAAGCTAGGACGAAGCTTATTCTCTAAGCTGGGATTGGTGTTACATTCGCACGTTCTGCACAGATTGACCGAGGCTTCAAAACACAGCTTTGGCGAAGCTTAGGTAAGCCTCGTCCAAGCTTTGATCAAGCTTCATTGCATGCTCAATTCTCACCTGGGATGCAAGCAACTGGACATTGCTGATGGATCTTGCTGAGTAAAAACACGTATCTACATGATGTTAGTCTGGCAGAATGCTTAGAAACTATCATGATCATCAAGAACTACCCGAAATTTGTTTGCCAACGATATTTTAATATGTACCAAAATCCTTGGAGTGAGCACAGCCCTTTCAAAATTATACGTCAGCCCAAGTGGGATGAATAATTTTTGGGCCGCTGAGCGAAAAATAATTACCAGTCTGGTGAGTATAAACCAAACAAATGGACATTCAATGCTGGATTTTGCCTCGTGTGAGAACGCCCACCATGATGGCTGATGTCCGTGATCAGGGACTGGAGTGGAACACACCGGGGGCAACTTATTGCGATCCAGTGATATCGGGACGCAATGCTGGTACAAGGGAAGGCCCCAGTCGTTGGTGTAATTAACGGAGGGATATGTGCGAAGAAGCCAAGTCTGTCTTTCACGGTGGCAGGGTGGGAGCTGCACAGCCTGTGTGAACCTCCCAGCGAGTTGATTCCAGTCATTGCCTTGCGGTGTTGATCGCAAATTGGGTCTTTTGCAATGGAGATCGGTTGGCCTGGCGGGGGGGGGGGGGGGAGCGGAACGCTGGAGAACGCTGATTGTCTCAATTGTTGGTACTGCGAGGGGGGCTCCGGCTGATTGTTATCCTGTAATCAAACTCATGAAACATCAAAATCCTCAGGATCATCAATGAATGTTGTGGTATTGTGTTAGCTCACAAGAATCACTGCTACCTGTTCTTTTGCCTTCTAGATGCTAGCTCCAGGTTCCACATTGGAGGATGGTCAGCAATCTCACTAGTGGGATGGCAGTATATTTGCCCCTGTTCGGAGCACAAATGAAACTTTCCGATTTGTAATTTCTGTTCAAAGACTGGTTTCAGAGAACAAAATAGGAATCATGAAATTTTGAATACTGGAATACAACAGGTGTCGCTCCCTGCGACCATGTCACGTGACGCACTGACCAATCACACTGTGTGTCGCGCATTCAGACTCTCCTGTGCAAATGCGGGCAAACACGCATGCGCCGGCGGTAGTCGGACGAATTCGGATCTAGACCGAATATAAAAGTTTGAATAGTCATTAAAATTTCGCGCCACTCAAAATCAACCAATAACTAATAATTCACTACATGAAAGTGAGTCAAATTTTGAGCGAAGCTAAGGTACGCCGAGAGACTCCAATTGCGACATTGATTAGCTTGATCACAACATTCCTTCGTAAATAATGATTGACTAAAACTTTTGGCCATTTTCATGCTTGATGTTTAGAAAAAAAACCGGAAACTAGTGCATGAATTTCTTTCAAAATCTAATCAGGTCTCAGTTGCGTGAAGACGCATCGATTAAAAAAAAAATTATCGAATCGGGTGATCGTAGGTCGTACTAAATCATCATGTAAAAATGAAAATTCTCTACAGAAATACCTCAACATCCATTGAATCATAATTCCACCCATAGAGCGCTCCCCATACATCACGTAGAATCAGAGAAGTAGTGGTGCGAGAGTGAGCGCGTGCCGTGCATTAAATCACTTATGCCCTGTTGTACCAAGATCCGGTTTTTGATATCTAGATCTTGCGGTCTCTCGGGATCACCTCAAGATTCACTTTATTCGATACTGCTTTTCTCCTTTTACCCCTCCATTTTTCAGCATTTCCAGGAAGCCACAATGAGCCAGTTACGCTTGATATTGCCAGACTGATGAGTGGCTTCGATTGACGACCGGTTGACGTTGAGGTTAAAATCGATTCATAATCTATAGTTCTGTGGAAACAGCTGGTACGTGCCTCAATAGCACTTGCTGCGCCCGGGAATCATTAGTACCATGACCACGAGATGAGCCTGGTGCTTCTAATTACGAGCGTATGACAGTTATAAGAGCAATCACAGAGCAATCATGTGCCCGTGGGCTTTGGAATCGTTACAATCGTTAGGTTAACTGGACCCCAACATCTGCGGAATGCGCATCGATCCGACGCATGCTGGCGAAAGAAAGAAGTTGAACTTTTTATCGAGTTTAACGATCAATTGGAATAGAGTCATTGGAATTCGGTATGGATGATGTTTCAAGAGTATCGGTGGACTCCAGTGTGCTACCGCTAGATGTAATTTTCCTACGTCTCCATAAGTTGCCGGTCTCAAAAGCTACCGATTTCAAAGATCGTAAATAATGTCCTCTTAAGCTCACATACATAGAGTAGCTCTAAATCGTGAACCTGTAGTTCCTCCTGAAAAATCGGCAACCGATCGAAGTTCGATTTCTCTGTACTATTGAATGAGGACACTCTCCGTGCCAAAACCCTACCGATTTCAAAGATCGTAAATAAATTCCTCTTAAGCCAGCATACATAAAGTAGCTCTAAATCCTGAACCTGTAGTTCCTCCTGAAAAATCGGTAACCGATCGAAGTTCGATTTTTCTGTACTATTGAATGAGGACGCTCTCCCTGCCAAAACCCTACCGATTTCAAAGATCGTAAATGAATTCCTCTTAAGCCAGCATACATAGAGTAGCTCTAAATCGGCAACCGATCCAAGTTCTATTTCTCTGTACTATTGAATGAAGAATATCAACTTATGAAAGCACTCGATGTTTTTGTGGAATCGAATAGACCATTCCTAATCGTCCCGTCCACAATCATTAGTTCAGCTCGATCTCGACATCTTGGGAATGCGTCTCGCTCTGGCGATCGGCTAAAAAACGTGAAAATTTTTTGCTCATAACGATCAATTGGAATAGAGCGGGCTAGACCATGAGTAAGCTCTGGTAACCCTCATACCGATCTCGGTGAGACTGGCTCGATGATTTATCGAGCATATTGCGTTACGCTGAATCACACCGGGGGGTGGAGGGGGGGGGGGGAGGGGGTGAATGAGAGGCAGGAAACGCGTGACCGTGGACAATTCGATATGACCGATAATTCCAGTTAAAATGGTAAATGGTTGGGAATATCGATAGCCTGGGACAAGTCTCATATCGATTCTCCTCTCACCCACGTCGCTTGTCGTACCGATGCTTATCTGTTAATTAGAAATGAGGCGGGCATGTTGATATATTGATTAGCAGTAACTGGTGCGTTGTAGGAGCGGCGGAGGATTTTTGGTAGAGAGAAAAATGTAAAAGTTTATTTTGTAAAATTTTAAGGGAGGGGAAAAAATTGAAAAAAAAATCGGTTTTGAATTTTTGGAAGAGTTAGAAACTTGTATAATTTTTTTGCGAAATATTTGAGGGCTGTGTTAGTGAGCTACACGAACGGGACACTTCGGTCTCATAGGTCAGAAATGCGTGCGTGGGCGATGGGCTGATAGTGAGAGTCGACGATTTATTGTGGCTTTAATTTATTAATGAAAGAGTATGTTTCGAGTATTATAATCTAACACTGGGTCAAGCCTCTGTTAAACCGCGGATCAATTAATCACATACTGTTGCGAGCTGAATTTCCAGCTGTGCTGAAGTGTGATTTGAAATTGAGAAAAAATGGATAACACCGAATTGGAGCCACGAGACGCTTCGTTATCGCGCGTGATACATCATTATCAAGCGGAGAATTCTTGAGGAACTCTATAATTGAGGACTGGAATCAATTTACATTGTGATGTTACATTGTAAAAAAATTGAAGTTTTCGGATTCTTGAATTTTTTGAAAATTTTGAAATTTTTAAAATTCTCAAAATTTTTGAAATTTTTAAAAATTTTGAAATTTTTGAAATTTTTGAAATTTTTGAAATTTTTGAAATTTTTGAAATTTTTGAAATTTTTGAAATCACGATTATTCAAATTCTTTAGACTCTTGATTTATGCATCACTGGGTCAATCGCATACCATTCGATCATAAATAAGGTGACTTGAATTTCCAGCTGTGTTAAGGTGTGAATCGACCTTAAAAAATTTAATCAAAATAAAATTGTAGCCACGAGTCACTGAGTTATCTTGCATGATGCATCATTATCCCCGGGAAAATGTCTTCAGGGTACAGTGCAGGCCAAACAAAAATTATCGGTTTTATCGATTCAGATGAGAGTTGCATACCCCAAGCCATACTAGTTCGATCGGATCCAATTCCAGGTATAATTCATACCCATTCCATGGTAAAACGCACCGCCTGCTGCGTTGTTAATTGGAAAATTAATCCCCATAGCAAACACATCACCCAATCATAGTAGTTCATCTAACCAAGGTTGTTGGATTGTGCTCAGTAAGTAAAAGGTAATAAAAAATTCCAAGCGGGACATTTGAAGGGCTCCAAAAACGAGAAGCCTAATATAATTTCGACACATTTTGAATAAGGGTTGAGTGTGTGTATGTGTGTGTGTGGGTGGGTGGGTTGGGGTGGCTTGGGGTGGGTGGGTGGCTCGGGGTGGGTGGGTGGCTCGGGGTGGGTGGGTGGCTCGGGGTGGGTGGGTGGCTTGGGGTGGGCGGGTGGCTTGGGGTGGGTGGGTGGGTGGGTGGGTGGGTGGGTGGGTGGGTTGGAGTGGGTGGGTGGGTTGGAGTGGGTGGGTGGGTTGAGGTGGGTGAGTGGTTTGAGGTGGGTTGGGGTGGGACTGTGTATGTGTGTGTGTTAAAACTGCCCTCCATTCCACTGTCCCCTGTTCACTATGGGTCACCCGCTACACCTCGGACCCGTGGGTAAAACGGGCAGATAAGTCACATCACTCCAGGGGAAAATTAACTTGTCAAGAACTCTGACGCGTTACTTGCAAATCCCACGTTTTTTTTAAATTCTACTTCCACATCTTGCCTGCTTTGCGGCTGCGCCTGCTTGTCATCGGCTTGTTGATGATCAATTTCCAAATGGTGAAGGCACTGAGATGGAGAAAATGAGGAATGAATGATAACATGAATTATGAAAATAAGCAAAGTATCATTCATATGTCCAAGTGAATTTCATGATTCGACTGTCTGGCAACACTGGTGAGGGACAGTACGACGATTCATCATGCCTGTGTGTCATCAATCTTGTTGTTCTGGAGGTCTCTATTTGCCTTATGTGATAAGTTTTCGGGAAACCAGTGAAGTTCGAGCGTGATCCTCAGATTTTTTTTATGAAAATGTAAATTTCCAAAAATTTCCAAAAATTTCCAAAAATTTCCAAAAAATTCAAAAAAAAATCCAAAAATTTCCAAAAATTACCGAAATGTCCAAAAGTTCCAAAATGTTCAAAATTGCCAAAATTCCCGAAAGTTCCAAAAATTCCAAAATTTGATTTTTTTTTCAAACTTTTCAAAATTCAAAATTTGCAAAGATTTCATACGTTAGAAATGTTGTTAAAATTTTTTGTTCGTCTATATGAGTCATCGAGATATAGTTCAGAATCTTCCAATTTCCTTTTCTCGCGATAAAAAACCAAAACTAGAGCAAAAATGGTGAGAAATTATTGTAACGAGCCCAAGTCACGCAGGCGTTTGTGTAGTAATACTTAACGATGCCCATTGAGCGTTCGACGATGGTGTTTTATACCTCATCATGAGCCAATTAAAATTCATACTATTGAAGATGGTGTTAGTGGTCTGCGGTGAGACACTCCGCTAAGCGTGTCGGTTATGGCGTGGTATTTTATTAATTATCTATTAGATTTACAGCCATTCGATAATTGCGTCTAAAGAGATAATATGCGGGATGGAACTATCGCTAAATGTTTCGATTACTTTAATTACGCAAATCGTCGAAAAATCGTCAATCTCCCTTTCTAAAATTTTGGAAGTAATTTTTTGGAATTGCCAAATGGGTTAGATAATTATAGCATGAAAACGATAAATTAGACGCATCTACCAAAACGATCAATTTCGACGAAATTCCAATTATAAAAAGGGTTAAGAGTGTTAGAAACTAATGATAGTTTACATTTGAATCGAATCAAGTTGCGAAACTAGACCCAAGGCGGGGAATGTCATTTATTATTTTTTCGTATCAAACATTTCATGAATTTACGTCGTTTATGGGGTGGGGCAAAATTAGTAGGGGGCCGAACTTGCAAAAAAAAAAATCTTTTTAATTTTAAAATTTTCAAATTTTGGAATTTTAACAATTTTGGAATTTTTAAAATTTTGAAATTTTTAAAATTTTGACATTTTTAAAATTTTGAAATTTTTAAAATTTTGAAATTTTTAACATTTTGAAATTTTTAAAATTTTGAAAATTTGAAATTTTTAAAATTTTGAAATTTCTAAAATTTTGAAATTTTGAAATTTTGAAATTTTTAAAATTTTGAAATTTTTAACATTTTGAAATTTTTAACATTTTGAAATTTTTAAAATTTTTAACATTTTGAAATTTTTAAAATTTTGAAATTTTGAAATTTTGAAATTTTTAAAATTTTTTCATAATTGTAGCAAGTTTCGGAATTTTCCAAGTTTTTCAAATTTCCCAAATTTTCCAAATCGTCCAAATGTTCGAAATTTTCGGAATTTTTCAAATTTCTCAAAATTTCCAAATTTTTCGAATTTTCCAAATTTTTCAAAAATTCCAAATTCTTCAAATTTTTCCAGAGACAACATCTCCTCGTTCGGGATGCTGGAAATCATCTCGACACCGAAAACTGCGACACTTCCATGTATTTTCCATCCTTTAATATCCTCCAATGTTTCCCCACCCAGCCATATGAATTGGGCCTGAGAGGCCTAGACGCTGGTGAAGCCCGAGGGCTATCATTTATTACCTTTTCCAGGGTACATTAAAAGTTCACCTCCTTTGTGAACTCAGGCTCTAAGATTAATAGACGTCTCTCCAACCGTGATCCTATGTTGCATGTTAACACCGTCACAAGCAGAATTACGAAATTTTCGAATGTGGAATTGTTGTCCTCGGGAGTTCGCTCGAGCAGCTATCGCAATTCACTCAATGATTGATGATACCACGGAGTTATAGACAACTTTATTGAGATGATATTTACGGGGTTTATGGTGAATAATTACAGTGATTAATGCTCCTCTTACATGAATGCTATTGGATCGTCGCCCTCTTGGGTCACAGTACTCTGAATCATTTTTTTTTTCTTTTCAAATTTCCCAAAATTGCAAAACATATGTTGCACTCTCTTCCCCAATTTTTTTTTCTCTTTTCGTAGACACGCTTCATTACATTTGGGAGAAAGGGCAAGGCAAAAATTCCTACGAAACGTGTTGACCATTTTTTCTACCATCTTGCATTCGCAACTTTCGTGCCACCCGCTGTCTCACCATAGCACCACCGAAGATCATCTCCCGGAGTGTGGTCCAGAGACAATTCCCTCGTCACTCGGAAATAGACGGATCCAGCTCTGCGGGGGCCACAGGCACGTGCCGAGAACTCCTAGTTTTCCATTCACCACGTGCCACCCTCCCCCCCCCCCCCCCCCCGACCGCTTGCCCGCCGCCAACGGAAATCATCTAATCATCCCCAGAGATGTTTTCCTACGTCTCGACTGAAGAAAAAAATTCTCGTTCTCAGAAACATACATATTCACTATCAATCTGGGAAAGAATGTGAACAGAAAAGTTTTCAGATTTTCAAATTTTTTTTGATTTTGGTTTGAACATTTTTGACAATTTTGGAAAATTTGTGAGAAATCTTGAGAATGTTGGAAAACTGGAATTTTGGACATGAACTAGTGGGATGGAAGTGTGTTCGTCCCCGTTGGGAGCACAAATAAAACTTCCCGATTTGTAATTTCTGTTTCCCATTTCTAGATTTTCCGACACGTCAATTAAATGTTCGAAGACTGGTTTCAGAGAAAAAAATAGGAATCATGAAATTTTGAATACTGGAATACAACAGGTGTCGCTACCCGCGACTATGTCACGTGACGCACTGACCAATCACACTGCGCATCGCGCATTCAGACTCTCCTGTGCAAATGCGGGCAAACGCGCATGCGCCGGCGGTAGTCGGACAACTTCGGATCTAGACCGAGTATAAAAGTTTGAATAGTCATTAAAATTTCGCGCCACTCAAAATCAACCAATAACTAATAATTCACTACATGAAAGTGAGTCAAATTTTGATCGAAGCTAAGGTACGCCGAGAGACTCCAATTGCGACATTGATTAGCTTGATCACAACTTTCCTTCGTAAATAATGATTGATTAAAACTTTTGGCGATTTTCATGCTTCATGTTTAAAAAAAAAAACCGGAAACTAGTGCATGAATTTCTTTCAAAATCTAATCAGGTCTCAGTTGCGTGGGGACGCATCGATTAAAAAAAAAATATCGAATCGAAATTTGTGGGATTTTTTATGGATTTTAGACCGCCAAATTTGTTTTTGGAACTGGTATCAGACTGGTATCGGGTGTTTTGCCTCTTGCACGCCCGAGTACTTTTTGTGGGACATTTCTGTGTATCGTAGCATGCAGCCTCACCAATCGGAAGAATAATTTTAATCAGACTTCTCTCTCTGAGCACGCGCGATCCCAGGGGACACAGTCACATCCGGTCGCCGCGGAAAGCGGAAAAAAAACCCGCAATCGAAAAAGAAATACCTGAAGCAACTCAACGAGTTTCATTGGACTGCATCGAGGGTTTATCGATCGAACGTGCCAAGAAATCATGTCGAATATGTATCGCGTAAAAACTGCCCTTGGTATTTGCTTGAACGGATGTCAGGCTTGAGGTGCAGGTGATGCAGGACCTGCTAAACGAATTAGCGAAACTCGTCCTCTCGTGATGGCAAAAAATTGACTATTCCTAGGATGGGGTTATGATGAGCAGGTGGCAGACACCAAATATTCGGTGGGGAAAAAAAAGAAAGACATTTGCCGAAAGGTTCTTAGCGAGCCGCCTAATTCCATAGACCATATTTTTGCGACTTCTAGGGCCCACAGAAAGTCCCAATGGGCAAAACACGCAATCTAGTTTCGAGGATTTCATTTCAATGGCATGCAGCTGCGGAATTGGAGACTACCGGCGCTATACATTGCCAGGAAAAATTTTTTTTGGAGTAAATTTGATTTTTTGGTATTTTTCAAATACACCAGTGAACTATTGGCTTGTCGCAGATAATTAGAACACGGGGGTCGGAACATTTCGAAGGAAATTTGGAAATTTGGAAATTTGGAAATTTGGAAATTTTGAAATTTTGAAATTTTGAAATTTTGAAATTTTGAAATTTTTCAAATTTATCAAATTCTTCCAATTTTCCAAATTTGTCAAATTTTTCAAACTCTCCAAATTTCCAAATTTGTCATAGTCTTAAAATTTATAAAATAACAAAAAAAATTATACATCTTGAAATTCGCCGAAATTGACCTAAGAACTTTCGCTCGTCGAAGTGAAAAAATTAATTTCAAGGTCATTAGGCTGAAGTTGTCATTGGACCTGATCGAATTCTGCCTCAAACTTTTTCGACAATGACCATGGTATGCTTTCGAAATAGCGCCCATCCCTACAGACCACTCGTGAAGTTTCTCTTTGCTCAATGATTCTTGAGATGTAACTTCGATTGCAGGGTAGATGCTGTATTTGCAAATTTTGATTCATGGTAATTAGGCAATTCTTGATGCTTCGTTGGCTCGTTTGTTGTCCGCTTATGCCAATTATTGCTTTATTTCAATTGGGCGGGGCCCCTTTGGGGGTTGGGGGCCCGTCCCGAAATGAGAACTTCACCAGCTGCAGTGAGAGAAAGGCAATTGAAGTTTTGCAAGATCATTAGAGAAGTGGTGAAAGAGGATCAATATACAAAACAAATTATGGGTTAATTTAGTTACATTGAAATGAATGTTTGCGGTTTTGAGTCTCAGAAACTTAAATTTTTTATCCCCCGTTGATCCCCCCTACCCCTCCCAAGGTATCCCCCCAGCCCACATGTGCGCGACCCAAAAGAAATTCCCATCCGCAAAATCCCTATCTCCCACCGCCCCCCTCCCCAGCCCCACCCACCCAAAAAGCCGAAGTCACTTACCTACCTCGCCCACGCTGCCTTTAGCTACATCCATATATCACCGCTAGATTGATTATTTCGAAGGCAAATAGATGTAGACCGATATAGGTCCCATGTTCAAGATCCCAGATAAAGCGACCAAGATCACGGATGCTGTGTTAATTCAAAATTTCGCCCGATGATGAAAATGTGAGAGAACGGTAAATGCTTATCGTCTATTTTGAGCTCCAAAAAAAAGTAGGTGAGTGGGTGAGTGGTTAGGTGGGTGGGTGGGTGGCTAGGTGGGCGGATGACGGGGGGGGTGGTGGGTAGATGAGAGAGTGGGTGGGTGCGTGAGTGGGTGGGTGAGTGGGTGAGTGAGTGAGTGGGTGAGTGGGTGGATGGGTGAGTGGATAGGTGGGTATGTGACTTACGCGTATCGCGGGGAGATCGCGACGAGGTTGTTGGGTAGTAAACCTGCGGATAATAACACCGCGACCTGCCTGCGATGTGCATGCGACATTCAGACGATCAATATCACAGCTGTTCTCCAAATTTGACGGACATTTTATCTCCAGCACTAGATATAGCAACTGATGTATGTTGCACTAATATCTTTCCTCCTACGTCCCTCGTTTTATGCATAAAAATTCTCCTCGGGTTCCCACGAGTACCTAGGAAATAACGTTCCACTCCAACAGAGCCCGGGATTACTACAGTGTAGCCACTTAAATACACCCAAGGGGATGGACTTGGTGCGCCCAAGGGGGTCGTTCGCGGCCTCCTATCCCCAACACCGTTACAGGTTACCATCGGCACGCGTCATACAACTTTCAGCTAGGGGGTAGGGTGGGGGTGGAAAATTCGAAGCAGCTGTTATCTGTCCTCCTCGCTCCTACCATGAGTCAGTATCACATCTGCCTGCAAATTTTATTGCTAGATCGTGATCAACTTGAGTCGGCGAACTTGTCAACCTCGTAGTGTCGCATGATCAGGCATGCGCAGTGGTATTATCACATGGGTGACATCAGTGCGTATGCGTCGGTGTCTAAAGATTTTTCTCGTCACAGTCACTCCTGGACCGGTGGACCCACTTCAATGTTCGAGTTGACATAGAAAATTGTTAACAATTGTTGATAATTGAAGTATTAGCATAGGGTTCGAAAGGTGAGAAAATATTTTTTGGGGGTGGGTGGAAGTGTGGGTATGTGGGCCTGTGTGGGTAACTGGGTAGGTAAGTGGGTAGGTGGGTGAGTGGGTAGGTGGGTGAGTGGGTAGGTGAGTGAGTGGGTAGGTGGGTGAGTGGGTAGGTGAGTGAGTGGGTAGGTGGAGGAGCGGGTAGGTGGGCGAGTGGGTGGGTGGGTGCGTGAGGGGTTAAGCGGGTGCGTGAGTCGGTAAGTGGGTGAGTGGGTAGGTTGGTGGATGGGTGGGTAGGTTGGTGGGTGGGAGAGTAGGTGGGTGGGTGATTGGGTAGGTCAGTGGGCGGGTGAGTGGGTGGGCGGATGGGTGGATGGGTGATTGGGCGGATGCGTAGGTGGGTGGGTGGGTGCTTATACATCTCGGTTGTTCAATTGAAAATCCACATATCTGACTTCCCATTCCTAACTCCAATGAGCTGATGGAGCGATGCTTTCCCTATAATGAAGACATTATTGATTCCACCCGTAAAGGCATTTTCCACATTCCATCATTTTGTTCTAGGGTATAAGTATAATTTTCCTATATCGCAGCCTAAAAAAAAGATAGAGCTTTGCAAAAAAAAATGTGGATATAGCGCCCACCCTGCCTACGCAAATGGCGGCCTCTCGATATAAACGTATTATTCGCTCCAGGCGTTATTCATGCCCTAACCCTCAGTTTGTGAAACTCACTTCTCTCTTGGTATAATACTCGCCCTCGTTTATTCACGTTTCATTTGCACGAACGCCTCTAAGGTATGTATAGGATATCACATATTCCCGACGGACAGGGTACAAGGCAGGCAGCGTGAAGTCACGTATGAAAACGACTGGGTACTGGTACGTATGTACCAGCATTCAAGAGGAACATTGTGAGACACGCACAATATAGCTGGCGGCAGGGTGAGGAATATTTTATACCGATTGATGCAGGTTTTTTTCTTTTCTCGTAAAATCATGAGGCAAGGTTGAAAATTGATTGGAACAGTTCATTGATTGTTTTACGTGTGTCTCTTGGTGGATCGTGGACACGCAAGATCAGAATTTGAAATTCATATTTGACGTTCTGAGCCTGCTTTCGGTCCATCTCCTTAATTGTCGATTTTTTTGAGATTCGAGGAACCTAATACATAGCTGCTCCATCATCCGCCCAACATACCGGAAATCAAATGAACCTGTGCAATTAAACAAGCAAAAATTGCCGAGTGTGCCGTGCAAAAAAAGGGCCCCACGGAAACCCATAAACCACCGGTAGAAACGGTACCTCCCTAATAACGGAAATTGTCGTCTAATGAACCTATAAATGGACCACAGAGGAGCGCCGTAACCCATAAACGCTGATGAAAATGAAGGAATCGTAAAGTTCGCCCCAACTCCACTTCAGAAAACATTAAAAATCAAAGGAGTAGTCGAGAAGGAAAAGGTACAGTCAGCATTACCGTAAAGACAAGAGTCCCCCCAAGGCACAGCAGCCGCTGAGGAGAAATTTATCAGTGCCTAGAAAGATTCATAACCCTTTTTGCATCCATAAATGCGCGTGCGCCACTTTGCTGGATCTGTGTGTTGCTATTTACCACGCGAAAATGCTCCAATTCGTGGTTAAGGTTACGAATTTGTTGGAGGCTTCAAAAGTCGTACGAAGGTCATGAATAGCACTTTAGAATGATCAGTCGATAACATATCAACGGTCGGATGTGAATTAGGTGCCTGGGCGCTTGGAGGAGGGGAAGAACCAATTGGAGCGCCGGAAAACACGAAAGACTCCCGAGCGCTGACGAGAGCACTTCGGATCTCCGGAAAGTAGGAAGGTACCCAGGTCGGAATTGAACATGTGATGAAGCTTGATCAAAGCTTGGACCAGGGTTGACTAAGCTTCGCCGAAGCTGTGTTTTGAAGTCTCGGTCAATCTGTGCAGAACATGCGAATGTAACACCAATCCCAGCTTAGAGAATAAGCTTCGTCCTAGCTTGGTTGCGTAGGTTAATACAAGCTTCGAACTTTATCTTCATTCAAGCTTCGGACTTTATCTTGGTACAAGCCTTGAAATTCATTTTCGTCCAAGTTCCAAAGTTTCTCGTGGTCGAAGCATCGAAATTAATCTCGGTCCGAGCTACAACATTTATCTTGGTTCAAACTTCGAAGATAGGAGCATTGAGGTTGGACCAAGCTTAGTTGAACATTCGTTTCCAAGCTTGGGTTTAGGTGGTGCAGCAATCCTGGATTTATATATGAATCCAATATTAAGCAGAGTTTCGCTGAAGCCGGTAAATCGAAACTAGGAGAAATATGCTGCAATCCAGCTTAGTTCAACCTTAGTTCAGAAGCTTGGGTTTAGATGGTATGAGCAATCCGGGATTCATGCTTGTTAAAGCTAAGATTCAAAGCTAACAAAGCTGAGCTCGGACCAAGCTTAGCACAACATGATTTCTGAAGATTGGGTTTGGATGATTCTAGTAAGCTTGGATGTATGTATGTATCCAATATTGGACGTAGATTGGATTCTGCCTGTGGACCAACGCTAGGGGCGCTAGGATTGAGCCAAGCTTGGCACAAGCTGGGCCAACAAAGCTTGGATATCTTTGATATAACTAAGCATGGTTTGATCTAGGCTTATACATGGGATGAAGCTATGTCGAAGCTATCAAGTCCAAGCTTCGGCATCGAAGGTCGGACCAAGATTGATCTCATCGTCCAAGGTTCGAATTCCCCACCTGGGTAGTGAGCAAATTTTGCGTGCTCCCTTCGTGGGTACCAAAATTTTTTAATAGCCTCTGCTTGCTGAATTATTCTATAGATAAGTAAGTGCAATTATAATGATTGCTACCTTTAGATTGAGTGAAAATTCGGCGGTGTCATTTTTTTCCAAGAGACTCCCACTATATACAGCCCTGGCGTAACGCAGTTTGAGCATCCAGTGCGCACCCCACCACTTGCCACGTGACCTGTATGCGCGGAGTGGGGAGGATGCAGTCCATAGCAGAGGGTTAGAGGTGATAATAGTTAGCATCAGTCTGAAGAACTTGAAAAATGAAGTTTTTCACTTTCATTTGCAAAAAAATGTAAATTGTTACATCGCGTGTAACACAGTTATAAAGGAAATAAAAGTTCAGTTTTCCGACAAGTTTTTCAAGTCCTCTTTCAGGAAACCGAGTGCTGAGGAAGTACCGTAAATTCTCTACGAAGGCTCGATCGATTGAACGGTGGTATAGTAGCTGAGATGTCGTCAGTTGAAGTCTACTCCAACCCCATTCACACGAGCACCAATGTAATTCATTCATCATTTACTTGTTTATTTTGACCTTGCAGATACGTATTGTCGATTGGAAGTAATAGTCACATGAACATCCTGAAAAAATAGCAATAAACGAATATATTCAAGAAACTAATCGAATACCATTGCACCAGACAATATCTCAATCGTAGGAATTGTTCGTGAAGAACAGGAATACACACACACAAACACTCAGACACATACCCACAAACATACAGCCACGCACATAGTCAAACACACCCACTCATCCACCCACCCACCCACTCACACCCACCCATCCACCCACACCGCCCTCCCCACCGATCCATCCACCCATCCACTTACACCCCCCCACCCACACACACACACCCACCTACCCACATACACCCACCGACCCACCCACACCCACCCACCCACACCCACCCACACCCACCCACACCCACCCACACCCACCCGCACCCACCCACACCCACCCGCACCCACCCGCACCCACCCACCAACACACACATACACACCGTCATTGCCTTGAAACTGCTCTGGAAACATTAGAATGACTTCAAAATGTGAATCTTTCGTGGAAAATCGGTCTTTCATATTAGGGGTGGAAACTTTCACCTTCCTACCAGAAACTTGAAAACATATTGATTGTCTTCTCAGCAGAGCAGTACAAGTGCTCCATGGAATAGTTATAGGTGTGACCCGGAAAGGGCCACACCCATATTTCATTTATTCCGTATTTCACACTAGTATCCCTCTAATTTAAACACAACAGTAATTGGCAATGGAGATGTCACTAGAACTGTGCGTGCAAAAAAACAATATAATTTTGAATTCATGAATGTTGCAGGGGAAAATCTCGAATGTCAATAATTTAGAATTCTCCAGCGAATTCACACCATACAAGGCACGCCGAGTGTAGATGGGTTGACGGTTTGGTTAGGCGGCGGGCGTGAGGTGGGGTAGCCGGGGGGGGGGGGGGGGTGCGGGTGGGGCACGTAGAGCGTGCGGTAAGGATTGGGGATGGCGCACGCGCGTGTGGCGTGCGTGCGCAGACGCGTTCGGCGCCCGAGGACAAGCGATTACCTTTCATCCGAGGCGCATCAAACGAGTTCAGCGGGTGGGGTGGCGCGGGGGTGGGTGGGGGGGGGAGAAGTGGATGGAGAAAAGAGGAATGAAAAATACGTTGACGTATCCGTCAAGGTTTCCTCATCGCGGTCTTTTTTTGTTTCAACTTCCCGATAGAGGAAATTATTGTCTCCTGTGTAAAATGAAAAAAAAAAGATTTTCCATCAGGTCTCCAGGGTAATCTACCTCGACCTTTTCACATAAAATGGATGTATGTGTGTGTGTGTGTGTTTGTGTGTTCGAGTGTATTTTTTCAGAAAAAAATGTGACGTCGATATCTCCCGATCAACTCTAACGACGTACCCCTGTGTGTGTGTGTGTGTGTGTGTGTGTGTGTGTGTGTCAGTGTGTTCGTATATATTTTCCCCAGAAAAAAATTTAACGTCGATATCTCTCGATGAACTCCAACGATGTACACCTGTGTGTGTATGTGTATGTGTGTGTGTGAATCTCTCTATCTATACAGAATACGCTGGATATCTTGAATTACTGTATTTATTAAGAAGCTGGTTGATGGCCGATATTACCCACCATTGTCACTGATTTCCGAGGTCATACTTTTTATAAAGTCAGATTGTCGAGAAGTGACAAGGGGCCATTCATAAATTCAAGATACTCTGTAATTAATACGCGTAACGTGGTGTTTAAATACTCACTCAACCTAATATGCACGATGATTTTTTTATTTATTTTTTTATAAGTATATGGCTCGTATAATCGATCCGTATGGAAGAAAAAAAAATCTCAGCCACTTCAAAATGCAAAAAAAATTGATAATACTGCAAGAAAAAAAATATTAAAAAATTTCAAAGCCAGAAGAGACACCATCAACAGATTATGACACAAATGTTGCATAAAAATCGCAGAAAAATGGAAAAAAACTGACCGAAAAAAAATGATGCACATCAAGAGGGCCAACCGCATAGCGGTTTTCGCGAGAATTGAAAAGCCCGCCATTCATAAATTCATACTGGACAATCAATTCGCATAATGAGGTCTTTAAACGAGAATTCCCCTCTATCTCTTTCTCAGACACGAGCTGCTTTTCTTCAACAGGCGAATGAATTCTTTTTCATCCAACCAGGGGGAGAACTATAATGCGGGCTGAGAAATGGTGCATCCAATGGGGGACATAAAAAATTGCACTAAATCTGACGTTGGAGGTGGGGTCGGACAATTAAACGGTTCTCAATTTTTCGAGAGGGGAGGCGGGCTATTAATCCAACAGATGGAATTTCAGAGTCATTTATTTCTGTGAGCGATTAATTGTCTGACGTTTAGCTCGATAATAAAAGGGAATAATCAAGAAACCAAATGTTTTTCTCATGTTATGTTCATGATTTTGGCAATTTTTGGATATGCAGGAATTGGAGACGTGGGATTTTCACATAATTAAAAAAAACAAACACACCCACCCACAACCACCCACCACCCCCCACACCCACCACCCCCCACACCCACCACCCCCCACACCCACCACCCCCCACACCCACCACCCCCCACACCCACCACCCCCCACACCCACCACCCCCCACACCCACCACCCCCCCACACCCACCACCCCCCCACACCCACCACCCCCCACATCCACCCACAACCACCCACAACCACCCACAACCACCCACAACCACCCACAACCACCCTCAACCACCCATACCCACCCACAACCACCCTCAACCACCCACACCCACCCACCCCCCCCCCCCCCCCCACACACACACACACACACACACACATACACATATATGCTCCCGCATACACACCTGATAACACAAACGTGCGTATGTTTGCGCGCGCACACACACACACACACATTGAGAAATGGAAAAAAACACGTGGCAAGCATTTCGCAATATTTTTTTTTCTCCATCATACCTCCATAAGTGAAGTTAAAATACTTGAAATAATACCGGAAGAGAATTATTTTTATTGCTCACATTTTCGTGGATTCACCGGTTAAATTATTTTTTACGCACCACCTGATGCTCACTCTCGCAGCTTAATTTTCGGGACCTGCACGCGTTTCGGTGTGGCATTACGGTATCGTTCGGGAAAAATTGCTACCTGCAGCTTTCAAAGCCCTCCTCACCTCGCCCCAATTTATTCTTATTCTAGTATTAATGAAGATTTTTACACCGCCCGATTGTGGCGGGCGGGGGGGGGGGGGAGGTAGTCAGGGTTCTCGGAAAAAAATTGAAAATTTTTCACAGACTTCATTGCAAATCCTAGGAAGGGGCACCGGCAATACTCATCCTCCAAAATGATATTTGAACTCACTCACTCACTCACTCTGCCAGCAGACAAGTCGGACTTACTCGCACCCTTACTTGCAAAATGCACCGAGAGTGCGCCGCGAAAATTGGAAGTCGCAAAGTAAGAAAAATGATAACAAGAAGCTCGATTTACAGCAGCAAGCCGGATTTCCATGAGAAAACAGTGGAGCTCAGTGGCAAGCAGGAGATTTCAGTATGAAAGCAGTAGAGCATGAGAGTTCGTCGAAAAGCAGTAGATGTACTGCTAAAGCAGGAGGGATGATAATGCTGCATAGGATAGTGAATAGCGAGGATCCTCTTGACCCGGTTTTTTCGCCGATGGACCCCCGACCCACTCAGTCGGGATGTTCAACTTTGGATGTGTATGGGAGAGGCTTGTGCGTATATATGTGTTTCCAAGTTTTCGCCTCAATTATTTTTGCAAATGTCCGTTCTGGGTGTGTGTGTGTGCGTGGGTGTATGGGCGTGTATGTGTATGTGTGTGTGTGTATGGGCGTGTATGTGTATGTGTGTGTGTGTGTGGGTAGATGCGTGTGGGTGGGTGGGCGGGTATTTGGGTGGATGGGGGTTTGGGTGAGGGGGTGGTTGGGTGAGGGGGTGGTAGGGTGAGTGGGTGGTTGGGTGGGTGTGTGTGGGTGGGTGGGTGGATGTGGATGGGTGACTGGGTGTTTGGATGGGTGGGTGGGTGTTTGGGTGGGAGGGTGTGTATGGGTGGCTGGATGTGGATGGGTGGGTGGGTGGGTGAGTGGCTGAGTGGATGTGGATGCGTGAAACAATTACAGGCTCTTTTTTTGTCCAACTCATCCTTCTGATAAAATTTTAAAAATGTAAAAAATAGGTGCATTGAGCTGCCCCAAAATCTGCTATAGCATATATATATATATATATATATTGTGCAAAATCGTTCACGTCAAAAAATATTCCTGAAATGTTCGAAAATTGCCCAAAATATGGTCTTCTACCCGAAAACAAAAACTTTCACATACGTTGAAACAGGAATATAAACTTTTGGCACTAGTCAAAAATCCTCTTTCCCTTCGACAGTAAAAGTCCAATGTACTTTAAACGGCCAATTTGGCAGCCGTAAAAACAACATTTATTTATGGTCGGTTTCGCCCCATCGACGAGAAAAAAAAAGCAATGCCCGAAGAAAATTATGCCTGCACGAGTTGGTCGAAAAAAAAAAAAATTGTACAAAACATCAGCATATTACCGGGTTCAAAAAGTTTCCGAGGTATCTTAGGCGCTGATTTTTCGTTCTTCTCCTTTGGAGTTAGGTGCTTTTTTTTCTTCTTTAAAGAGAATTTACAGTGCATATGCGGGTTATGCACGCTGCCCTCCGGACAGAGAAGGGCATGGGGCTTTACGAGATTTGACTGGCCACTATCGGGAACCTCTTCTGCTTACTAGACCTGATCAGTCGCTCTTCGGGCAATATTTCTCATTTTTTAACTTTCCGATAGGGGAGTGTGTGTGAGTGTGTACGTATGTGTGTGTGTGAGTGAGTGTCTGTGAGGGTGGACGGATGAGTGGGAAGGTGGGTGGGTGGGTTGGTTGGGTGGGCGGGTGGGTGGGTGGGTGGGTGGGTGGGTGGGTGGGTGGGTGGGTGGGCGGGTGGGTGGGTGGGTGAATAGGTGAGTGGGAGGGTGGGTGAGTGGGAGGGTGGGTGGGTGGGTGAGTGGGAGGGTCGGTGGGCGGGTGAGTGGGTGGGTGGGTGTGTGTGTGTGTGTGTGCATGCGTGTGTAATATAATTCCTATCTCAAAATTCTACTTTTCAGCGCAACTTTAATTGACGCAATATTCAATATTTATTTTGCCATTTTTTTCCGTGAAAAGTCAACGAAATAACGCCAATGATCACGAAGCTCATTTGCGTTGCTCTACGTACCGTAAATATTCGCTGATTACTCCGTATTTTTCTCAACTCCCAATTCCCATACCCGAAAAATAAGAAAAATGAGAAAAAAAAACCACGGGCAATCATCGAGGTAATTAAGCCTGGGTGTTCGGCAATTAATTGGCCCGTAAAGTTTATGTACACGCAAATGGAACCAACGTGATATACCATTCGAACGGCTCGTGGGAAATCTGTTTTTTTCCTGCCTTTTGCTGATGGTGAAAAAATACCCACCCTAAAATGCACATTAATTCTGGAGAAGTTATCGCGTGATCGCGCCAATATTTAGAGTAATTAGTCATGGGCTGGAAGCACTTTAGACGCTGATGAGGATTTTCCGAAATTTGAAACATTTGAAAAATTTGAAAAATTTGACAAATTGGAAATTAAAAAAAAAATCAAAATTTCGAAATATTCAAAAATTTCAGAAATTTCGAACATTTTAAACAATTTCAAAAATGTCAAAAATTTCAGAAATTTCAACAAATTTAAAAATGGCAGAAACTCCGAAACGCCGAATTTCCATTATCAAAATTTTAATTTTCATTTCTAAATGTCGTAGATTTCCCGAAATGTCAGAGTCGCAGTAATGTCAGTAATTCCGAAATTCCCAAATTTATTTCAAAATAAAAAAAATAAATAAAAATGACGACTTGAAAGTTTGAAGTTCTCCTGAATATACATATATATATATTCCCTCATCAGCACGTTTCTCCGAATACGGTAAAATTTTCTCCCAACTCCCCATTTTTTTCCAGAAAATAAACAATCCGTTAACAATCTCCTCCGCGAATCAACGAGGGCTCGCGATGTTGAACATCAAACACTTGCGCGCGCACGCGGTTAATTAAATGCAATTAAAATCAAACGGCCGGGCGAGCGATGCACATCATGCGCCGGCAGTACAGCATATTTCGAGCTGAATGGTGAGATGATGAGGGGAAAAAATTCAGATATACCCAAGGATCTCGCTGGAAATAAAAAATACCTGTATATATACTCGAGAATCTGGATGAATTTATATCGTTGGGAGTGGAACAGCGTTTATTCTCAACTCAAAGCTCTCTCATTAGTTCGTAAATTGAGATAATAAGCTTGAAATTCGAAAAAAAAATCGCGGAATTGAATTCATCTGGAACCGGTCCATCCGACATCAATTAATGGCAATCAAATTTGTTTATGCCAATTCCTTATTCAAAACTTCACTAACAACCCTTTTTTTTTCGTTAAAATTTTCCAATCAATTTCAGGCTTGTTATCAAAAAAACGGGAAAGTTATTGGCCAAATTCCGGATCTCCGTCTTTCTTAGGTGTCAATAACTGACCTCGAATTCGCTTATGCCAATTGATTTCTCCATCTGTATAATCTATCACCTTATTTATTCATTGGACAACTTGAGATCTGTTCAAATTTGAAGTTGGACCATATTCCAGAAAACTGGATGTGACTTTGATAAAAGTCTCCTAATTTGGGGTTGTTTTTAATGACAGGTTTTTTGCGAAAGGGTGGGTGGGTGTCGGGAGGTGTAGGTAGGTGTGGGTAGGTATGGGTGAGTATGAGTGGGTGTGGGTGGGTGTGGGTGGGTGTGGGTGGGTGTGGGTGGGTGTGGGTGGGTGTGGGTGGGTGGGTGTGGGTGGGTGTGGGTGGGTGGGGGCTGGTGTGGGTGAGTGTGGGTGGATGTAGGTAGGTGTGGGTGAGTGTGGGTGGGTGTGGGTGGGTGGTCTGAATATCTTTCAGTGCCATTGAAATTTTCATGGTTTAGCAGATTTCCGACGACCATAACAATAAGAAATACTGCCTATGACGGTTGCGATTTCCAGGAACCAATAAAACCACAAAAACCAATCGTAAACCGCGAAATTGTCCCAGGAAATAGATACATTAATATTAATATCAAATAAATTTTCCGCAATAAAAAAATGAAAGCAACATCGAAATAATTGAGAATAAATGGCTAGTAATCAGTTACAATTAAGTTGTTGAGCACAATCATGTAACCGAGCATTTTTCGTGGGGTAAAATGCAATTGAATCATGCCTAAAATTATAACAATTGTGAAAGTTTCGAAATTTTCTCAATTTTTCTCTTTTCCGAATTTTTTCACAACCGGTTTTTTTTTGGAAATTTATCGAATTTGGCTAAAACTTTTCGAAATTTTTCGAAACTTTCTCAAGTTCAATTTTTTTCCAAAATGGAGAAACTGACGTTAATCCATCGACTGTCCTTTGAGCTATGAAAAATTGAACATAAAATGGGCCCAAATTGCCGGTGATAATTCGCCATCCTTTAGTAATTAAGTTGTTGCGCACAAGAATTTCGCTCATTTTTTTTCCATATGAGAAAGGAAGAGTGGAATGTTGAGAGTGCCGAGGCATAAATCACTCGTTTGATTATTACCGAGTGAAGGAGTTAAAAATAAATAAATACAGAATATTGCAGAGAATGAGGCAAGTGTTTTGGGGGCCATTGGGCTTGTGTCGGGACCCGTGTCTGCCCTGTATTATGTTAATCCTCGCCTGAAAACTTTATTAGCGACGTAAATCAATGTGTACATGGAAATTGCGTGTCCACTGGGCTTCGAGCGGATCTAAACGTTTAATAGACGTGACTGTGTGGGAATTTCAGACTGACTTCTTCACCTGAAGAGGAATTATTCTCCGTTAATTTACCTTCAATTCTTTGCCCATTCACAAAATTTTCGGAAGATTTGAACCACTCGGAACTGCCAAAAGAAAATTACTAGTGTGGGTACAATGGTCTTTTGTAGAACGCTCCACTGCCTGTGTGTGTGTGTGTGTGGGGGGGGGGGGGTGGGTGGGTGTGGGTCTGTGTATGTGTAAGGGGGGGGGGGGTGAGTGGGTTGGTGTGTGTGTGTGTGTGTGTGTGTGTGTGTGTGTGTGTGTGTGTGTGTGTGTGTGTGTGTGTGACTCGGGTAATCCCAACCGAAGTTTTTGATTTGCACAACCTCTCAGGCATTACGAACAAAACTAATTTCAATATTATCACATATTATTATTATTTTTTTTTTGTACTGGTATTACCCATGCGAAGCTCCCCCATTCACTTTAAAGGCCTAAATCATGGACTTACGATTCACGAAAGGCGTAATTCATTGCCTTGGCATCCGCCTCTATAACGAATGCTCAGGTGTTTTGTGCCATATGGCATTGGCGTTAGCTTCTGTATTACGTACACCTGTTGCTCATCACTTGAGGAACGGTTTAACGTATGAAATACTTCCGGTTTCTTGGGGGAAGGCTCCCATGATCGCGGGAATCCGATAAAATCATTGAAACCGGAATGAATTGATTGAAGACGGTTTTGAGGAGGTGTTCACAATTAGTTTCATGCTATTTTGATGGGAAGGATATTTATTTTGATGACGTTGACCTGCCGGAGCAGATGTGTGTGTGTATGTGTGTGTGGGTCTGGGTATGGGTGCTTATGTGCGGCCGTAAGTGTGTGGGTTTCTGTGTGTGGGTATTGGTGTGGTTATGTGTGTGTGTGTGTGTGCGTGTGTGTGGGGGGGTCTGTGTATAGGTTCTTATGGGCTGGTGTAAATGTGTAGGTGAGTGGGTGAGTAGGTGAGTGGGTGAGTAGGTGAGTGGGTGAGTGGGTGAGTGGGTGAGTGGGTGAGTGGGTGAGTGGGTGAGTGGGTGAGTGGGTGAATGGGTGAGTGGGTCAGTGGGTAAATGGGTGAGTGGGTCAGTGGGTGAGTGGGTGGGTGCGTGGGGGATGTGCAAAGCAGGGAAACATTACTCTTCCCCCCAGTTGACGCTCCCAAAAAAAAGAAAAAAAATTAATGTAAAAAATTAGCTTCTCTCCCGATGTTTCATTAACCCCCGACCCCAGCTTCGGGGTCCAGCCAAGTTATATACCATAAGGAAGCGCCGAGGAGTTCAGTATGAGCGCGTAAAATAAACGCGGCTGAATATTCATACCGCTGAACCATAAATATCCAAGTCTCGAAGGATAAACACGCTGAATTCCTCCGGACATAGCAAATAACTCGAAATGATTCGATTACTTTGAAGCCCGAAACATGGAAAAAAAGAGCAATAAAACATGGGAATGAAGGACATTAAAGCGGGGAGTAATAAAAAAATATATGAAAGCAAAATTATTTGGAATGCAAAGGGGGAATAAAAATCAGAGAGCCCGAGTGGAACGTCAATTTTATCAACAAAAAATATTCATAAATCTCCGTAGAGTGTACACTCTGTACTAAAGTTTAAATCCACGGGTCGTTAAAATATGCGGTTATGCGCCGTGTTATAAATCATGCGATTTATGCAATATTTGCAGATGCGTACGTTTTAGTAATAGCTGGAATAGCTTTTTCAATTTTTTTTGTATTCGTGTAAAAATTTTGATTTGCCATTATTTTATAGTTCGCGGGTTTGGGGAAGTTGGAACTTGTTAGTAGTTGTGAAATTGGTTTTCGTTATTTTTTCCCCTTAAATTTTCCAAATTTTCCAAATTTTTCAAATTTTCCGGTTTCCAAAATTTCTGAAATTTTCCAAATTTTCGAAGTCTCCCAACTTTTCCAAATTTTCCAAATTTCCCAAATTTTCCGAATTTCCCGAATTTTCCAACTTTTCCAAATTTTCTAATTTTTCCAAATTTTCCAAATTTTCCAAATTTTTCAAATTTTTCAAATTTTTCAAATTTTTCAAATTTTTCAAATTTTTCAAATTTTTCAAATTTTTCAAATTTTCCAAATTTTGCAAATTTTTCAACTTTTCCAAATTTTCTAAATTTCCCGGATTTCCCAAATTTCTCGAATTTTCCATATTTGTCACAACTTTTGGACCTTTGAAAATTTTCGTGTACCCAGTTTTGAAAGCTCTTGGAACGTTTAAATTCTTACAAAATCACAAAAACTAACTTTGAAAAAAAAAACAAATGTTCATGGTGTATACACTCTGTACTAAACTTTAAATCCGCGGGTCGTTAAAACATGCGGTAATGTCTCGCGTCATAAATCATGGAATTATCATGTCGTGAATTTTATACATTTGTTTGTAACACCGTGAAAGTCATTCGAGGTCGGCATTTTGTCGGGTCATTTGGTACTGCTGCACGTGAGTTCCCCTTAATTTATGATCCATTCCAAAAAAAAAAAAAAAAAAATGAAATACAAAGTTCGGGATTGATAAAAAAAAACTAGGGAGCTTTTTCATAAATTCTGAAAAAAATTCCAAAATAGCAACCTGGACCTCCAAATTTTTCTCCATTTTTTGGAGCTCCCCCAAAAAATGCCACAATTATAAAAAAATCGAGAAAGCACTTTTTCAATGTCCAAAATTCTAAAAAAAATGAAGGACATGCCTCAGTAAAAAAGTCGACTAAAAAAAATTTTATTCTTGCACAACGAACTGAAAGTCCCCTCTTCGTAGCCTAGAGATATAAAGAAATTAAGGAAAATACTCATCAATGATTGACAAGGCCGATCTTACGGTGTGATGAGGGTGAGATTGCTCGACGCGGTGTGTCAGGCGGTGCAAGTGAAATTGAAGGTTCCTTTCCCAGTGTTCATTTCTTTTTCTCCTCCGCCATTTGCAGACGAAGCGCCCAGCAATCTAAAGCTCATGTTACATTGAATTGAAGGATATCATAGGAATCCTGACCCTTTAACATGATTGGAAAACCCATTCACTTGTGCTCAAACAGAAAAATATTGAATTAATTCTTCGAATAGAGATCAGTCAAAAGAGTTCAATTCTAAAGGCATTTCAAGACCCAAAATTGGAAGGGAGACATCTGAGGGTGTGTTTATTTTTATGGGTTAATCAAGACTTTTAGAAGTGGGTAGATCGCACCAGTCGACCAATGGTTCGCTTCAGGGTGTGGAACTAATTATTTTTCGCGAAAGTATACCCTCGAAGTTGGATCCGAACATATGTGCTGGTGAATGATTTGGAATGTTTGGATGCTACCGATTACGCCAAATTAGCTCGCCAATATAAGGGTGGATGTGGGTGGGAATGTAGGTGGGGGTGTGAGTAACGCTGTCTATGTGGGTGTGGGTGGCGGCGTGCCTGGCGCTGTGGGTAGCTGTGTGGGTGTGAGCACCGGTGTGGGTGGTGGGTAAGTGAATGGCGATGTGAGTACGACTGGCGGTATGGGTGTGGGTGGCGGTGCGGGTATAACTAGCGGTATGGGTGAGGCGGCGGTGTCACCATGATTGTCTGATTGGTTCTAACTGGCCAATAGTGTCATTATAGCGGGCGGTGTTGATATGCCTGGCCGTGTAGTTATCGCTGGCGGTGTGGCTATAGCTGGCGGTATGGGTGGCGAGTGGGTGTGACTGGCGGTGTCGCAATGGGTATGGGTGGCGGTATCGAAATGGGTGTGGGTGGCGGTGTTGGTATAGCTAGCGCTGTGGCTATGGCTGGCGGGTGGGGGGGACTGGCGATATCGGAATGGGTGTGGGTGGCGGTGTCGCAATGATGTGGGTGGCCGTGTCGGAATGAGTGTGGGTGGCCGTGTCGAAATGAGCGTGGATGGCGATGTCGGAATGGGTGTGGGTGGCGGTGTTGGTATAGCTGGTGGTGTGGCTATGGCTCGCGGGTGGCGGTGACTGGCGGTGTCGAAATGAGTGTGGGTGGCGGTGTCGGAATGGCTGTGGGTGGCGGTGTCGGGCTGAGTATGGGTGGCGGTGTCGGAATGGTTGTGGGTGGCGGTGGTGGATAGCTGGCGGTGTGGTTATGGCGGGCGGGTGGGTATGACCGGCGGTGTTGCAATGGGTGTGGGTGGCGGCATGAGTATAGCCGGTGGAATGAGTATGGCGGTCGCTTTTGATATGTCTGGCGGTATGGGTGTGTGCCTGGCGGGGTAGGCATGGGAGTGGGTGGCGGTGTCGAGCTGCCTGTGTATGTGTAATTCTGACTGTGGGTCTGAATGTGCAATTCTTGGTGTGCACTTATAACTATGGGCGCGAGCGAAATATTTCAAAGTGCACAAAATTTTTTACAATTCGAACTTCTCGTCTCTTTCAAACGTTCCCTTCTAGTTTCTTTCTACGGAAAAGGCAAGCAGAGAATTACATAAACCATTATCTTCATTAAACAAATTTCACTTCAACCATCCACACAGAACCAAAACGAGGAGACGTGAAAATAGCACGTTTACGAGTCATCAACATACAACCAATACAAAAATCATACAAAAAAAACTGGCCTCCGCTGATTGAAATTGCAATTGACTGATACATCTCATCTACAATGTTGTCCACCTTTCTCGAAAGTACTCTCAATCAGACACAGAGAAAAGGAAAAAACCAGTTACCCACATTACGAGGCCCGAAAAAAAGACCATATCGAGGCCTCTCCGATTACACTTCTCAAAGTATACACGCCAGTAAAATTGGCATAACTTTCCACGCATTCCGCGCGTATGCACATGCAGCTCGGATTACGCTTTTTAGCGTCCTCACAGGTATGACCGCGAAATACCTCGTTACGCCTACCAACTCCTCTCGTTGCGGTTCGTTGGTTATCTCTTGGGAGGGGGGGGGGGGGGGGGGCACATGCCGTTGAGGGTTAGGTGTAAAAGTGTGTATGCCTGATGATATAAGAATAAGATGAAATGATGGAGGAAGGCCAGGGCACTCATTGGATAACAGAAAACACCTGGACACTGTACTTCGTAAAAGGGCATTCTCCGGAGGTCTTGAGCATTTTATACGTGACTAGTATCCAGCATCCATTGGGGGGATACTTTATACCCAAATGAAGGATATGTGACTCACGAATTGAGAATCTTTATATCTCCAAAGCGGTATTTGGAATATGGAATTGAATACTTTAAAGTGTGTGTGTGTGTGTGTGTTTCTATGGGTAGGTAAGTGGGTGGGTCGTTGGACGGGCGTGTGGGTGGCTGGGGAGGTGGGTGGGTGGGTGGTGTGTGTGTGTGTGGGTGGTGGGTGGGTGGTGTGTGGGCGGGTGGGTGGGTGGGGTGTGGGTGTATGTGGATGGATGTGGCTGGGTGGGTGTGTGTGGGTAGGTGGACGGGTGGGTGGGTGTGTTTGGGTAGCTGGGCGGGTGAGTGGGTGGCTGTGGGTAAGTAGGCGGGTGAGTGGGTGTCTAAGTATATGTTGGTGTATCTATGTGTGTGTGTTCGTTGGCATGTGTATGCCTTAGAACATAGAGATATCATGAAACCTCCACTCTCCATGCCCAGGGGGGCAAAATCGAAAACTTGAATAATAAATAAACATTCACCAAGAATCATCAAATGTCTCAATTCTCCAGACTCCAAATCCTCAAAAAAAAAGAACCCTAAATAACAAAACTACATATCCCCACATAAAACAATTTCTCTCCCATCCGCATAAAATAATCTCCACAAGCTAATTAAACCCTCGAGATAAAAACCCGTAAAATAATTTCTCGTGGCATTTTAAGACAGTACATCATTCCGCTCGTCTGGCAACAAAGAGCCCAGTCATCTCGCTTGGCTGATGTGCACGCGCCAGTTCGAGGGTACAGAACAGCGGAGACAAAGGTGACCAAAAAAAAAAGAGTAAAAAAAAAAAATGAGAAAATGTATCTCCAACATTTTGGACCACCTGTAGTCTTTTAGTACAACTACCTCGAAAACCACTGGGGACGACCACATAGTGAATCCCTCGGGGTAATTACCTCGTGCCCCCTAAACGCGAACAAGTGTATGGGGGGGGGGGGAGTACAAAGAAGGGTGGGGCGAGGGAGAGATAGAGCGAAATTGGGGGGGAAAAAAATGCGAAAAAAAATACTGAAACTGAGCGAAACGGTGAAACCACATAAAAAAGCACTTAATGGCGAGAGGGGGCATTTTTGGAGGCGCGGGGCGGAAGGGGGGGGGGGCGGCGGCGGACGGGGATGGGAAACAGGAAGGAGTGAAGAGTTTTGCGGGCACGAGTGCATTGAGCGTGACAGTGGACTTGCGCAGACACCTGCTCGTTCTGAGCAAGTTTCGGATTTACAAGTGCTGGTATGAATGATGTACGTGGGGAAAATGGGGAAGATTGAGGGTGTCGGCGTTGCGGCGGCGGGCGCGCGGACGGGGGGAGGGGGGGAGTGGGGTGGGCGAACGGGGGTAAGTATGATGGGGAAATGGGGAGTGACAGAGTTGGGGAGAGTTTGAGGTCTTGGAGTAGTTGAAATGTTTGGGATTTCTGGGATGTCTGAACCTCTAAAATCCCAAATTTTCGAAATTTTTGGGTTTCGAAGGGGCTCTATTTATTACACATTTGTTTTTTTTTGCGATATTATTAAACGGTTTTGGAATGTTATTGTTGCCAAAAATTTAGGAAATTCATGAAAATTCTGGAATTTCGCTATTTTTAAAAATGCTTCACAGTTTTGAAAATTGAGAATTCAAGTGAAATTGAATTTCCTGGAATTTTTTAAAAAATCTGAGACTTATGTAAATGGTCCTCATTTTGAATTTTTTTTGTGGGGGGGGGGGGCGAGTTTTTTGTACTTTTTTATAATAGACAAAATACCTGAAATTTGCCAAAATTTTTCATCTTCTTGCGGTTGGAATTCTTGAATTTTATGATTTTTCAGAACGTTTGAATCTTCTTCATTCTTGGAAAGCTCAGAAATGCTCTATCGATTTTTACCGGCTGCTCCTCTTCCTATTCGCAAGCATTAAACGCAGACATCAAACGTATGATTCGCCCGAATGCGAATGAAAAGGTTCACACCAAAAAGGATCCGAGATATTTAAGAAACGATATTCCCCGAATGTGGAATTCTTGACGGTTTTACAATTTCACGCTACAAATTGGTATTACATCTATCTTTGCTTGACTTAAGTCAATCTTTACTTGACTCAAGTCGATATTGGCTTGAGTCGAGTCAATCTTGGCTTGACTCAAGTAAAGCTTGGTTTGACTCAAGTCAATCTTGGCTTGACTCACGTCAATTTTGGCTTGACTCAAGTCAATCTTTACTTGACTCAACTCAATCTTTACGTGACTCAAGTCAAACTTTGCTTGACTCAAGTCAATCTTTACTCGACTCAAGTCAAACTTCATGTGACTCAAGTCAAACTTTACTTGACTCAAGTCAAGCTTTGCTAGACTCAAGTCAAGCTTTGCTAGACTCAAGTCAAGCTTTGCTAGACTCAAGTCAATCTCAATTTGACTCAAATATTCCACTTAATTATATCTCTGCTCGATGTCTATTTGATTTAACTCAAGCTCCACTTGACTCAAGTCAACCTCTATTGGCTTTCATTAGATTTCTAGTTAATGCATGTCGACATTTCTTCGACTCAAGTAGAGACTGTCAAGCTCTACTTGACTCAAACCCATCTGTCCTCGACGCAAGTCGATCGCAGTTTAACTTAAGTCAATCAAGCCAGGTCTTACTCAACTCAAGTCCATGTCTGCCTGATCCAAATGAACCCACTGCCGCTTAATTCGATCGAATACGATCTGTTCCTGATTCGAATCGATCTCTACTTGACTCATCTGTCTACTCTGTCTCATGTGCATCTCGACTTGACTCAAGTCATAAAAAAAAAAAAAAAAAAATTGGTAAATTCCATTGACTCAAGTAGACCACGAAATCACCAACACCCCAATTTTTCTTTACACTGTTACCCTCATTTACACTATACACCATGCCGACATTCCATGAAAAGTTGATAACGAATCCAATATAAAGTTCTATTTTGTTGATGAAAGTACATACTCACGAATGTAACGATAAATTCCCAACTCCATATTAAACTTTCAGTGTGAAAACTATGCAATATTAAAAAACGTAATTCGATAATATTCATGCATCGTTGATGGGTAGTCTTCAGCGATTACAAGTATTGAGTATGAAACGAGGTATAAATCGATCGTTTCCAGTGAAGTATTTATGCCCCGGCCGTTATTTCCATTTAAGCTTTAAATATTTTACGTTTTAAAATTTTTCGCTCGACAGATATGGAATTTCATATTTTGGGGATTTAATTCCCATATCATCATTAATTTATAGAAGTTTTGAAATATTTTGGTGAATAGAGTGGTGACCCAATTTCTGGGAATTAGCACAGAAATATCTGATGCTCCTACTGCTCTTAGTGTAGATCCTAGCTTCTGGTCTGAACCTAATTCTAGACCTACTTCCCACGATAGATTCGTACCTGGCATTGAACATGTTGGTCTAGGCCTAGTCCTGGTACTTGGATTCACTTCTGGCCCTAGATTGAGTCCTGGTCCTGAACGATAGCTAGTTGGAGACCCAGTCCTGGTCTTCGACCTAGCACGCGTCTTATAGATGTCCTCCGCTAGTCCTGCTGGTCCTGGTCCTAATCCATACTACAGCCAGTTCTGCCCCAAGTCCTGGAGCTAGTCCTGGTCCTGCTTCTAGATCGAATCCAGATCCTGCTTCTAGACCTAGTCCTGCTCCTGCCCCTACATCTAGTGCTTGTCCTGCTTCTAGATCTAGTCCTGGTTCTGCTTCTAGATCTAGTCCTGGTCGTGCTCCCTGGTCCGGCTCCTAGATCTAGTCCTGGTCCTGCTTCTAGACCTAGCCCTGGTTCTGCTTCTAGATCTAGTCCTGGTCCAGCTTCTGCTTCTAGATCTAGTCCTGGTCGTGCTCCCTGGTCCGGCTCCTAGATCTAGTCCTGGTCCTGTTTCTAGACCTAGTCCTGATTCTGCTTCCAGATCTAGTCCTGGTCCAGCTTCTGCTTCTAGACCTAGTCCTGGTCCTGCTTCTATTTCTAGTCCTGGTCCTGCTTCTTTATCTAGTCCTGGTCCTGCTTCTTCCTGTAGTCCTGGTCCTGCTCCTAGATCTAGTCCTGGCCCTACTTCTAGATCTAGTCCTGGTTCTGCTTCTAGACCTAGTCCTGGTCCTGCTCCTAAATCTAGTCCTGGTCCTGCTTCTATATGTAGCCCTCATCCTGCTTCTAGATCCAGTCGTGATCCTAAACCTACCCCTGGAGTTCAACCTACTCCTGCTCTTAGCCTTAATATTGATCCTGGTTCAGAACCTAGTTCCATTCTCTAAACCAGCTCCGGTCCTCAACCCAATTGGTATCCTGAACCTAGGTCTCTTCACGAACCAAATCCTTGGTGATGCTGTTGGATCTAGTCCTGCTCTTGATTCTGGGTAGTAGTGAACTTATCTACAGTCGGTAAACTCATTGATCGCCGAGAAATTTATCTGCAGTCGGTAAAATAGGAGTCTAGCATACCATACTCATTTCATCAGCGTTACAGCTCGTATATAAAACCATTTCAATATGCTCAGTGGCCACCAAACCAGGATTTCATCAATTTGAATACGCAAAATGGCAAATTTTCATACTTACCCGTGCACATGCTATCCCGAGGGGGTTTGTGGGGTGGGGGTGAGGAATGTTACGAGCAATTGGCGAGTCCCGCAAAGTAATGACCGTGCAGCGTTTCTCATGCTGCTTGCATCGAGTTGCCACGCCCACGCACATAATACCCCCACACACGTAGTGTAAGAAGAGGGCATTAGCGCTCACAACTGGAGCTGTAAAGCCAATGCCACTCTGGCGTTTTGCCCTTTTTCCTCGAGCTTTTATTTTGTAGATTCGCGAGAGATGCTTCGGGGCTATCGTTTACCCTGGTGTGGGCCAATGTTACGATGTGGAATGCCTCTCTTTTTTCTTTTTTTTTTTTGTGGGAAATGTTTTTTCAAGGTATTTACCATGCATTCATGGGAGTAGTTTTATTCTGTCTGGATGTGTAGGCGATGGTGGTCTGCCGGCATTGTGAAATTTTATGGGAGAATTTTCATTGTTATATTTTGGCGGATGGCGGGGGGGGGGGGGGGGGGGGGAGAATTAGACCTACGGGTACGTCTGACATGTGATACTTTTTGTGACCATTTTTCAAAAATTGTGTTAATAGAATTTCGCGAATGGCGCTCAATGACAGTATAGCGGAAGGCGAGCGATTGCTGACGAAAAATGGGCCCATACCAACATTGTACCCGTTATGAGCAGTGGTTTTATGGTTTATGCGAGCCACGTGCGGCTTATATCATAATACCACTCGGGTGATATGTCTCGCAGGCAAACGCTGCTGTGCTTCTTTAGCTACTCAGTCTTCCTCCACCCCTCCTCACCCCCCCCCCCCCCCCCCCCCCCCCCCCCCACCCTCCCCGCCTGCACACCCCCCTCCCCGTGCAATCATTGGCTGCAGCGTGCCGTGACATCCGAGAATAATTTTCTGAGATGAGATTATTCCAAATGTCACTTTCTTGCATCCCATTTATTTACTCTAACAGCGGTTCATATCTCTCACGCCCACCGGTTTGTCGTGAATTTTATTTCACAAATTTTCTTGCACGTTTTATCGTTTCTTAAAAGCATTTCATACTCGTGGATACGAGAATATTTTGTGCGTGTAAAGTTGATAATTGGTTCACATTTTTTTTAAGCGTATGCATTGGGATATCCAGGTGTGGAAAAAATGTATTTTTTTATAACAGAAAAAAAGAAATGAAATTGTGAATATTGAAACATACAGAGACACTCATCCAACTACCCGCCCACCCACCCGACCACGCGTCCACCCACCTGACCACGCGTCCACCCACCCACTCACCCCCCCGATCCACTGACCCATTCACCCACCCACTTACCCATTCACCCACCCACTTACCCACTCATCCACCCACTTACCCACCCACCCACTTACTCACCCACCCACTTACTCACCCCCCCCCCCCACCCACTCATCCACCCACGCACTCACCCAGCCAGCCACTCACCCACCCACCTACTCACCCAACCACCCACCCAGCCACCCACTCACACACACACACACACACACACACACACACACACACACACACACACACACACACACACACACACACACATGAACACATACACATAGACGCCGTACGCATACACGCCCATGCACATATACGGCCATACATATACACGCTCATACAGACACACGCACACACAACGGACATTTGCAAAAGTAATTCAGACCGTGCAAAAACTTGAACAAAAATTGCCATGCTTTAGACTCGCTTCTGAAAAGAGCTCGTTATAATCTTGCTTTAGGTTCACCCTGACATCGAATAAATTTCGTTAACTATGAAATACTTAAGAACCCACTTTGTACATGTAGCTGCGCACGCGCATTGCGCGCCGCACCTGTCCCGCCAGGGGGCCCTCTTACGCTTGCTTTATTATCTATTATTATCCACGTACACAATATTTTTCCGTAAAAAAAGTCCCAATGAACTGGTTGGCTGGACCAATATTCTGAGGGATCGTCAACGCCCTAATGTTTAGAAATATTTCACGGACATTCTCAGTCCTTCTGCCATTACCCTTTTTCAGAATCGCGCATGTGAGTTCATTAATCTTGGGGCGTAGCCTAAACACGTCGAATAATTCTTACCGCAAAAATCCCGAAACCGCTCCCACTGAAACTAACCGTCAATATATGGCTTTAGGAATTTTTTTTATGACTATGTTTTTGCCGACACCAATATTTTAGCGGAATGAATTTCGGGGTTATAGGAACCGAAAACAATGACGGCACTGTTCAAGATTTATTTCGTCGCTTGTGAATTGTTGACCATTTTCGCCGGTTTTTATGATTTTAATTTTTTATGGAAAAATGCGAAATTGTGATGAATAAAGTTCATGTAATTCGTCCGAATATTTGTATATATATATATACATATATATAGATGATGGTTCATCCGATAAGCCGTGTACTCGTCGATAGCATATTTCGATTTATTCACTGCGCTCACGGGAAAATTTCACCTAAAAATACGGACTCAGTGGCATTATGCGCCATTTAAATCCTTCTCGTGAATTCCCATGGAGTTTTGTGGAAAAAAATTGGCAATTGTTCAGAAATTTTTCAGCTGGTGAATTTTCAATCTTTTTTTTTCGCCGGGTGGGTGGGTGAGTGGGTAGGTAGGAGAGTGGGTGGATGGGTTAGTGGGTGGATGCATAGGTCGGTGCGTGAGTGAATGGGTCGGTGGGTGAGTGAGTGGGTGGGTGAGTGGGTGAGTGGGTGGGTGAGTGGGTGGATGGGTCGGTGGGTGGGTGGTTGAGTGAGTAAGTGGGTGGCAGAGTGGATGAGTAGGTGGGTGGGTGGGTGAATGGGTGAGTAGGCGAGTGGGTGGATGGGTGAGTGGGTGGTTGGGTGAGTGGGTGGATGGGTCGGTGAGTGGGTGGGTGAGTAGGTGGGTGAGTGGCGAAAAAAAATGCAATGACAGACAAATGAAGGGAAAATTGCTGATTTGGTGTATAAAAACGGAACTCATAAACCATCAAATCAATCAAGCCATGTTCCCGCTAATCCCATTCTCGTGTCTCGAAATCTCCAAGGATAATTTCCTTAAGCCATATCTTCAGCTACTGAGGCGAACGCAATTTGTCCTGACGTGTTATCTCGCCGCAACTTCAGAGGCACTTCCGCTTCGTCCACCAGGATCACTGTTGGATATAGCTTGCGACGTGTATCGACCGGACGTCGATAAGGCAAAACGCTCTCACTTTACATTGGTCCTAAACGGAACTTCGGTGAGATAAGATTAGCGGGGATCACGGATGCAAGGGACACAGCTCTTACTGAAAACAATATTTATGTAACATATATGGGTAGTGTATATAGTTACTATCATCCAGCTCAATATATACATATACATATACATATGCATATACATATACATATGCATATACATATACATATGCATATACATATACATATACATATACATATACATATACATATACATATACATATACATATACATATACATATAAATATACATATACATATACATATACATATACATATACATATACATATACATATACATATACATATACATATACATATACATATACATATACATATACATATACATATACATATACATATGAATGGTAATGGTGATCTGATTGCTAATTCAAATTTCAAAAACTTCAAAAATTTTCGAATTTTCCGAGCCCGCGACTACTCGGAAACTTCAAAAAATTCGAAAATTTCATCGACGGCGCCTGTCGAATTCTCAGCATCCAGCTTCCCATTTTTTCGTCCGTCAGTCCAGAAATTGTGCTCCTTTATTTGCGCTTACTGGCAAGTGTCAGGGGTCAGGCGGAATACGTTCACGTTCTCTGAAAGGGAAATGTGCAATCTCGGGGCGCTACGGGGTGCCGAGATAGAGCCAATCTGCAAACACGAATTGGCCATTTGGCAGCCGTGGCGCCGACGCTACGCTCCGTTGCACGAGACTCAAATCTACCCTCAACTTGCCCATCAACTTCGCTTCGTTTTTTTTTCTCTCGTGTTGTGCGCCCCCGCGTGATTCCCTTCATGTTTTTTTTTCATTTTTTTTCTCTCATTTCAACCTCCAGCCTGGGCTGTCTCGTGAACGGCTTAGATATCTGTAGACGCAACTCTTAACTCGTGATGACGGAACCATACACCTTATCTGAAATTGAATCTTGAGCAAACAAGAGACTCGAAAATTGGTCCTACAGATGATTATCTCAGTCTATTTCAGAGTTTTATTATTGGTGAATCACATTCCCATGAATTTTAAAAACCATTAAATTAGCCACCAATTAAAATTAAGACAGTTCGACTCATTATTTATTTCAGGAATATTTCAGGTTGTATTTTCGCGGTATATATATTACATTCAGCCAATTACGAATTGTATGAAATGGTGTGTGTGTGTATGTGTATGTGTGTGTGTGTGTGTTCTTTTCTTTGATCATTT
Source organism: Asobara japonica (assembly GCA_026005395.1). Taxonomy (NCBI): domain Eukaryota; kingdom Metazoa; phylum Arthropoda; class Insecta; order Hymenoptera; family Braconidae; genus Asobara; species Asobara japonica. The sequence continues at coordinate 3,617,667 of BQMI01000298.1, read as the reverse complement.
TATAGCTTAATTTTTAAATGTTACACACACACACACACACACACACACACACACACACACATAAATTTGCAAACATCGGAAGTGCCTCAAAATGTGAAGACATGATAAAAAATCAATCTCTCATGTTCGGGGGCAAAACGATAAATTCACCTGTCGGGAGATGAATACAAAAAATCTCGGGAAAGAATAGCGGGGCTTGAAAGTTTTAATTAAAAGATTTGAAAAAAAAAATCTACTTATAATCACCTAAACTCTTGATCCCCTCCTAACATCTCCGACTCGATTTGGCGTGGAGTCTTCTCGGCAGGGAGTGCAGCCGCCCCCCGTGGTGCCGCGGGCCCCGGAGAAAATGGGGCAAACCCGGACCCTAAAAATGAAAAAAAAAAAAAAATACTAGCCACGTATTCGACAAGTCACGTGTGATTCACCTGCTGCTGTCATTACCTCCGGAATCATCATGACCCACTTCACCCCCAAATCAAAGTCAACCCTCTCGACGACTGAACGATTAATGTATGAAATGACGGAAAGCTGACTGGAAATAGATTTTTCGTGAAACATAGAAGACAAGAGAATTTTTATGCCCGAGCAGAAACTTGGACGGTGTCCCAATATTCACCTGGGACGTCGTTAGGGATTGCGACAATGTCCCAACTTTCACCTGGAACGTTGTTAGGGATTGGGACAATGTCCCAACTTTGACCTGGGACGATACCAAAATTTAGAACGATGTCCCAACTTTGCCCTGGGACGTTCTTAGGAATTGGGACAATGTCCCAACTTTCACCTGGGACGATGCCAAAATTTAGAACGGTGTCCCAATATTCACCTCGGACGTTCTTAGGGATTGAGACAATGTCCCAACTTTCACCCGGGACGACGCCAAAATTTAGAACGATGTCCCAACTTTAAAATGGGACAGAGTTGAAAATTGGGATATCATTCTAGTTGTAAATCCCACTTGTCCCGTGGCAATCTTGAAACACTTGACTTAACCCCTATATAGTCTACCAAGATAAATGAAAAAAAAAACAATTAATTTGAGCAAGCCCAATGATGTTTCGATTTTTTCATAAAATTCTCGACATCAATTACAGGCTAGGGCAGAATAATTTTGCTCTTAGTGCAACTTATGCCTCCATCATATTCACTGAAATGATCTGCCATTCACGTCTGGACATTTGGCCTCATCAACTCAGGATCAGTGTCCACCGTAATGCGTGGGCATCAACCCCTGGCAGTCCATCATTCACCTCGATCCTTCAAATGCTGCAGTTACCAATGGGAGTTTTGGCTTCTACGGAGATGAATGGGCGAATTATTAATGCCAGGAAGGTGGATTAATATCATTAATAAGCGTCTGTGGGTATGACGCGAGTGGAACGAATGCGATTTATGGGCGGAGATATTCGTGGCGTTATTCTAGATCTGGAGAATGAAAAATTTTAGCATTCATTAATTTTTGGCCTTAGTCACAGAGAGCTGTGGGCGAGTCGAAAATGAAGACGCAATTTTGAATATTCTTAGATTTCTGTTCAACGTTTCACTAGAGAGAATGTATTTTCTTCCAGGTAAAAACTCCGAAAATTTGAAAATTTAAAATTAAATATTAACATGGATCTGTGATTATCTCTATGTATGTGATTAAATTTTGATCCTGGGTGAGTGTGTGTGGGTGAGTGGGTGTGGGTGGGTGTGGGTGGATGTGGGTGGGTGTGGGTGGGTGTGGGTGGGTGTGGGTGGGTGTGGGTGGGTGTGGGTGGGTGTGGGTGGGTGTGGGTGGGTGTGGGTGGGTGTGGGTGGGTGTGGGTGTGGGTGGGTGTGGGTGGGTGGGTGAGTAGGTGGGTTAGTTGGTGTATGTGGGTGTGTGTGTGTGTGTGGGTGGAGGGTGGGTGTGTCTAGGACATCGGGTCGGGGGGAGGAGGTGAGTGGGTGGGTGTGTGGTTGTGTGTTCCTCAAGTTTTACGAGTTACCTCAATACGTGTTTGTACAATGAAACTCAATCAATTCTCATGAACAATACTCCCCGGATTCCAATTTTTTTTCACCCCAAAAAAACTCCCAAACTAATCAGCTAGGCCATCAGCATCTTTTTACCCCGACCGGCCCATCAATATCCCCTGTCTCGTTGTAACAAACTTCACCTCGTTCTATCTTGTACGGCGATACCAAAAGAAAAAGGTTATATGAAAAAATGGACAATTTTTCTCGTATAATCGAAACGTCTCACGGTGTTAGATCTATCTATGTCTTGTAATACAAGAGAGCCACCGCCCGTCGGTATGGTGAATGAAAAATGGTTGATATTTTACTTTACTCCTCTACCTTCAGTTCTAGTAAGAATTGAATAGCGCACACACACACACACACACACACAAACACCCATTCACCCACTCGCCCATATACACCCACCCATACACTCACGCACACCCACCCACCTCCACCCACCCACCCACCTCCACCCACCCACCCACCTCCACCCACCCACCTCCACCCACCCACCTCCACCCACCCGCCCACCCACCCACCCACCCACCCACCCACCCACCCCCACCCCCACCCACACACACACACACACATACACAGACGCACACATGCACATATAAATTAATATTTTCCGTAATACCCACCAGATCATACTGATTTACCCCAGTCGTTACACAATAATGATTTTTATCAACAATATAACTATTTAGGCTCAGTATAGCTTTCTCATCTCTGACTAGACTTATGTAATACTTGAATCTTCCCTCAATGCAACCGACCCCCAGCTTCTTGTGAAGCTTGCATAATTTCCCAAAAATACGGAGGCCCATGGGGTCCATTTATCATACGCGTCAAGTCAATGAACAAGAAATAGCTGCATTATCTTAGTTCTATAGGCGCTATTGTACCCTAGCATTGTTGTTTCTCTTTTCGTCATTGCGGTGGTCTGCAGTGCTCAGCTACTGGGCTTTAATTCAAAGCCCAAGTTCCAGGGAAACAAAAAGTCCCTTCAACTGCCCAACGACAGGTCTTTTTGTTACTTGCCCAGCCGGAAAAACCGCGTCGGGAAATGGCTTTCCACCCCATTGTCCCACTTCCATGGTGGGATTCAATTCGACACCCAGCCGCGGCACTCTTTGTTTTACGCGTGCCATGCAATTGAAACCGAGAACGAGCGACCTCATGCCACATCGACGGCTCTTCTTTACAAATTTGAAACAAAAACGTTCGTTACTTTTCAGATTTTACGTCGTTGGTAGAATGATTAATGGCGGTGGTGTCTGTGGTCCATTACCTCCAGTGATTGGAGGCTGTCGTGCGGTTTTTTGGAAAATTAAATGGAGGGAAACTCAGTGATGCGGGGAATACGGAAAATATGAAATACTCAGAATCTCCATGATAATAAATTAACCCTTAAACTCCGCTCATCCAACGCCTGTGGTCGCGCCTACAGCAGATCGCCGCATGCATATTTTGCCGTGGGATTTTGCCATTTCAAGTTTCCAAAATTTCCAAAATTTCCAAAATTTCCAAAATTTCCAAAATTTCCAAAATTTCCAAAATTTCCAAAATTTCCAAAATTTCCAAAATTTCCAAAATTTCCAAAATTTCCAAAATTTCCAAAATTTCCAAAATTTCCAAATTCCCAAAATTTTCAAAATCTCCAAAATTTTCAAAATTTCTAGAATTCCCAAAATTTCCAAAATCTTCAAAATTTCCAAAACTTTTAAAATTCCCAAAATTTCCAAAATTCCAAAAATTTGAGTATTTTTGTCTTCAGAAAAGAATCAGAGAATTGTCAAAACATTATCCTAAGAAATGTGGTGGGGTTGCGTAAAGATTTATCTATTGAAAAAAATTTAATTTCATCTTTGGCGCACGCAATAGTCGACAAAAGCGATATCACTGCGCGGTAAATAGCACTCGGCGGTCGCATACCACACACGATAAGAAAATGATCATAAAACCAAGAGGTAATGAGATTCCATTCATTTGGTTCACTCGACCCTCGAAGGAACAAACGACAAAGCAAGAATTTCACTCGGCCACGAATAAATAAAAACAATTATGAGAATGTCCTCCATTAAAAGTTGCAAACGCTTTCGAACTAATGAGATATGCTGAGATGTTAACGGTGGGTTTAATTGGGCTGTTAATTTTTGCTCAATGATTCAGTCGAACATTAATCTTTCATAAAGCATTTACAACATTTTGAAATTATCGAAACGTTTGACATTTTTGAAATTTGTGACATTTTGGACAGTTTTGACATTTTTGACATTCTTGACATTTTTGACATTTTTGACATTTTTGACATTTTTGACATTTTTGACATTTTTGACATTTTTGACATTTTTGACATTTTTGACATTTTTGACGTTTTTGACATTTTTGACATTTTTGACATTTTTGACATTTTTGACATTTTTGACATTTTTGACATTTTTGACATTTTCGACATTTTTGACATTTTTGACATTTTTGACATTTTTGTCATTTTTGACAGTTTTAACATTTTTGCCATTTTTGACAGTTTTGATAGTTCGAACATTTTTGCCGCTTTTGACATTTTTGACAGTTTTGACACTTTTGGCAGTTTTCACAGTTTTGACAGTTTTGAAACTTTTTACGTTTTGAAATTTCGAAATATTGAGAGAACGACGACTGACAGGTGAAGCACTAAAAATTACAATTGAATTATTCCATATACAAGCGTGTCAATTGATGAAAGAATTGTGTATATTCGAGCTAGTTGCTGCTTGACTGTATTTTTTCAGAGAATTTTATCACGTTTCTTTTCCCAGTGGACAACCATCGTTAAATGTAGCAGCCCTTGCGGTCCAAGAATCGACAATAGATTATTTTAATCGACACTTGTCGACGGTGCGACAAAACGTTCCTTTGTCCCCTCGATTTTCTCCTGCCGCCCATCACCTCCCAATTTCGAACCATTTTTTTTCCATTACTCATGAATAAAACCGAGCTTTGTACATTTTCAATGGGCTCTTATTCACGTGTTTTTGTATCGAATTCTTTTTTTGCTCAGTTTTTTTTTTCATTTTCTTTTCCTCATTCGCACCCGTATCCTGGTATCGCGGATTCTGCGGCAGTCGCGGCGCACAGACAGAAGCGCGTGAGTATTGTGTATTTTTGGTGTTTAAGGACTCAGTTTCCAAGTCATACATATCCCAAGCCGCCCACCCACCCACCTACTTCCACCCCCCACCCACCCACCTAGCCCGACCCCCCACCCACCCACCTAATTCCACCCCCTACCCACCCACCTAGATCTAACCACCCAGCCACCCACTCACCTACACCCACCCAACCACCTACAACCACCCACCCACCTACAACCACCCACCCACCTACAACCACCCACCCACCGACAACCACCCACCCACCTGCAACCACCCACCCACCTAGAACGACACACCTACGTACCCACCCACCCACCCACCCGCCTCCCCACCTACCCAGGGAAATTCCCAATTCGACTGTTATTACTGTGGCCGCGATATCTCACACTCACTCGGTCCACTTGTTTTTCTCTTTTGCTGTAGGGGAAAAATGTTTTTACGCACGAACGACGCGAAACAGTTGGTTCAATTATTTCCTCCTCGGTCTACGTACTTACATTTCGGCCGCTTGCTTGTATTTTGTTGCGTTGTTGAAATGGTGCGAATTGGCGGGAGATTGCCTCTCACCGCAACAGAGAAGCCACGAGTGACAACTATTACCTGGAACACCACTTCCTTCCTCAGTCTGACCATTTTACATTTCCCAGGGAAGTGAATGCGCCGTATGTAACGTCGTAAATGCAATATTCATTTCCATTCCCTGAAACCATCGGTCGAATACGTTGTTGGAAACGCAATCCACATGCGTTGAAATACGTCTGATCGGGAAGACCCTCGTGTATCATTTTTTCACTAATTTAGGATGCAATACGCTATACATACTGAATTACGGAAACTATAAAAATGAACATAAACCAAAAAATGGGGACTCTTTACACAGGAACTTTCATCAAACTCGAGTTTCCATATTGCTCCTTGGACCCATGCTCTACCGCCGTTCCCTGTTCTGACGAATGTAGTGCCGTAGCAGGAGAACCACTGCATGTATGAAAAAAAGTGTATAATAAAAGTTGTCCGCTACATAAAGCTGCGTATTTGTTCTATTAAGACTTTTCTCTCTAACTCTCATAGTTTAAGAGATCTGCCCTGGAGAGTCTGGTTCATAGTTAGCAAAAATTTTTAGGCTGCATTAAAACTGTATCGCTGCACACACACGCACCCACAAGCCCGCGCTCATGCACACAGAGACACACACACACAGTACTCAGATGACCACATGCTGGATGATCGGTGTCAATCAAACAAGAAAGAAACACCGTTTGTTTGAACGACTCCCATGTATTATATATATGTTGAAACGGAACTTTCGATATCCCGAGACTCAAGCAATATCCCCATAATTTTCATTTTTTTACTGACCCAGATCGACGCCAATGGCGAAGCCTAAACTTTCATCTTGGACCGTAAAATTCTTCCGGGAATCCCCCATAAACATTCTAATATTTTCCCACCGTATTGCTCACGAGTATTGATACAAACTACTGCGCCAATATCCCCGAGATGTGTTTTTACGCTTGGTAAGAAAATTACAAATGCGAACGCGAGAGAAACGGAAAAAATGGTCTCTAAATTTTCTAGGACTGTGAAAGTGTCTTGGCTTAGTGCACATCGAAAACTTGGCGCACGACTGACTCGCGCCGATGGTCACACCCGGGAGATCGCACAATCGAGGAAATAATTTTGTGAAATGGGCCTCGGTCTTGTTTTTTTTTTTTACCATTCACCAGTCATTTTGTAATATTTTTTTTCCCTTTTATGGCCCCACGCTTCCGGGCTGACTTGGGGGCGTTCCACAAAATTTAACTCGAAACATTTATTGTAATTAATACATTTAGTCGCGGTGTGGGAACCGGAGGTTGCGGTTGCGCCATTCTGCGTTGTGAACTGATGCCTTCGCGGGGGGGGCGGGGGGGGGGGGGGGGAGGGGGGGGGGGAAGGTACCATCCTGGGGTCATGAAAAAGTAGTCAATCATGAAAAAAAGCCCTCTGGTGGTTCTATTCATTAATGAGATTGTGGGCAATTGATATTGAAGTGCTGTAAATTTGATGGGAAAATACAAGGTTCGAGGAAATATACTAAAAAAAAATGTGTAAAAAAATGACACCGACCCACCCACAGACTCACGCACACGGAGACTCACATACGCATCTGTTGAGTTCCTGAATCCTTAAAATTTCCAAAAATTGCAAATTCTTAAATTTCCGTGTTGTTCGATTTGCCGCTATTTTCATTTTTGTATTTTGAGATGAATCGAGGGCTCTACCCTGAGGTCATGAAAAAAATCGTGAACCATAAAAAAGCCTCAGGTGGTCCTATTTATTGATGTAGTGGAGAATGAAAAAATAGCGAACTGCTGTCAATTTCATGGGAGAATAACGATTGTTGGCTAGCAAAAAGCGACGGCGTAAAAAAATTTTGTTTTTAATACACGCATTTAAAATTTGTTTGCACAGTATTGTTGAAACTATGGACCGGGAGAATGAGAGAGTGATTTCGCATATTTGCAGTTTTAGTATTAAAATAGTTTTGGTGAGAATAATGATGCAGAAACTGCACTTTTGGAGTAATCCAAATTTTTCGGTATTTTTACCGTGTGTCTAAGAAGTTTTGCCGTAGAACTACGGAATTTTACCGTGTATCTACGGTGTTTTACCGTGGATTTACGGTGTTTTACCGTGGATCTACGGAATTTTGTCGTGGATCTACGGAATTTTACAAAGACTCACAGACACTCCCAAACAAACGCACAAACACACACACACACACACACACACTTGCACACATTATTTGACAAGGTTTGTAAATATTCGAAATGGCTCCAACATTTGCATCACCCGAATTTTTATCAATTTTCTCTTCCAATGTGAAAGAACTCCGACTCCGGGTCGCATCCGAAATCCCCAGAAAAATTGCTCACCATTGAATGTAACTCATGGGAGTCGCCCGGAGCCAGGAAGGAAGGGGGGAAAAATACGAACAGCAGCTAAATAATAAGCATTCCGCTCTCTTTCCTCGGCTCTAATGCTCCCGCTACCGTTGCGTTTCACTTGACTCTATCCTAGGGTTGAAGAAAATTGCAGACAGTTCGTTCGTATAATTACAAGCCGAAATTCCACAACTGAAAAGTGCGGGAACACGCATCATCGTGTTTCATTTCTTGGGATAGTTCAAAAATTCATCAAGTCGTTAATTTTTACCTTCCCGATATAATTTCATCATATCTCCACGTTTCAAAATTTCTCTGATCGTTCTACAGCACTTTTAACAAAATGTCTGTATGTATGTGTGTATGTGTATTTACTCGTACGTATGTGCCCACAATTTTTGGACAACGATTTCTTGCAAACGAATCACCCGATTCGATAATTTTTTTTTAAACGATGTGTCTTCACGCAACTGAGACCTGATTAGATTTTGAAAGAAATTCATGCACTAGTTTCCGGTTTTTTTTTTAAACATGAAGCATGAAAATCGCCAAAAGTTTTGATCAATCATTATTTACGAAGGAAAGTTGTGATCAAGCTAATCAATGTCGCAATTGGAGTCTCTCGACGTACCTTAGCTTCGATCAAAATTTGACTCACTTTCATGTAGTGAATTATTAGTTATTGGTTGATTTTGAGTGGCGCGAAATTTTAATGACTATTCAAACTTTTATACTCGGTCTAGATCCGAAGTTGTCCGACTACCGCCGGCGCATGCGCGTTTGCCCGCATTTGCACAGGAGAGTCTGAATGCGCGATGCGCAGTGTGATTGGTCAGTGCGTCACGTGACATAGTCGCAGGTAGCGACACCTGTTGTATTCCAGTATTCAAAATTTCATGATTCCTATTTTTTCCTCTGAAACCAGTCTTCGAACATTTAATTGACGTGTCGGAGAATCTTGGAATGCGAAACAGAGATTACAAATCGGGAAGTTTTATTTCTGCTCCCACCGGGGGTTGTTTTCAAATTTCAGTTGCTTACATTTGTGAAATTGGTAATGATTCAGGAAAGTTGAATCGAATTACATCAATCCTACAGAAAAAGATTTACGTTTCAATCCGAAAGTCGAAGCGATTAACATCACATGTGCCTCGAGGTGTTGAGCAATCAGTCATCCACGATCATTGCCTGTCCTCAATTCTTGCCCAATCGTGAAGCTTCTTACGCACACCTGTCCTCGCTTAAGTTCACCAGGTCAATATTTCCATCGACATCATCAAGACCCATGGCAGTCCAACAGTCACTGATGATTGTCCGAAAATTCTACAAATTCCATGAAAGTCAAAACAAAATTTTTTTTCTTTGGAAATTTCGGAAACTTTGATCATCAAAAATGCCAAAGGACTGTCCAATAATGAGCAAGATCATGCTCCCCATTTTATCACAGATAATCGGATGCGTCTCGACGTTCCGCTTTATCGTAATCTCCCTTGCGCAATCCCAAATTCCTTGGCTCTCCACACGCTCCACTGCCTTCCTCATTCGGAGGATCGTGTTAGCTCGTGGCACTTCATTCTATTTCTGATGGCTCGCATAGTTGATTTTTTTTTTTCGTTGTGTGAGAGGAGAAGCACCGCGGGGTACCACGATAAAAATACAATTGTCAGTGGGATGTGACTATTATTACGAGGACAACGTGTGGGCGAATTCCCGGACACGTTCAGGAGAGGAGACCCAGGGTATTTTCAATGGTCACATTTCACGATGGGCTTTCCCACGACCTCGCAACCTGATTTTATTTTGTTTCTCATATTGTTCAACCCTTGAGTAGCCGCGCCCCTACATGGCGACGTTATTCGCATGATGAGCGCTGCGCCGCCCCAGGTTTTTTCCAATACACATACACATACACATACACATACACATACACATACACATACACATACACATACACATACACATACACATGCACATACACATACACATACACATACACATACACATACACATACACATACACATACACATACACATACACATACACATACACATACACATACACATACACATACACATACACATACACATACACATACACATACACATACACATACACATACACATACACATACACATACACATACACATACACATACACATACACATACACATACACATACACATACACATACACATACACATACACATACACATACACATACACATACACATACACATACACATACACATACACATACACATACACATACACATACACATACACATACACATATATAATTTTTTTTTTAATGATTTTTAGTTGGACATTGACGTTCTCTATCGCAAATTGAAAAATGGGAAATAATGAATGTGAATTGCTTTTTCACTGATTACCCTTTCTAATTAATTTTTTTGTCATTCGCAAAATTTCTGTATATTTCTTCGTGCATCCAATAACAAGAGCCCAAGTTTTTTACAATTTCATCCTCCAACGTAATTGACTTTTTTTCATCTGATACTATATTATCCAATCTCATCTGAAGGTTTATTGCACTAAATCTGCGCATTCATGTTGAAAGTTTGTTTTTCTTCATTTCTGGGCTGGTAAATAAAAGAAAAAAAAAACAAATCCCACCAATGTTTTATGCTCAATGTATTATGTTTTTTCGAAGTTTCATTAACATGAAGGTTAATTATAATTACTCTCCGCCTGTTCCTCCATCCCATGGGTGCTGCAGACGTTTGGTGCGTATCGTTGCGCTCGACGCGGTAATTACCCGACGCACACTAGAGGGATCTGTACAACGTTCCGGTTTTGTGTCCATGGTGACGCTTGGCGTATGCCCTCCAACGTTCGACTCGCTCATTAACCTGGACATTAGCCTGTGTATGTCTGGTACTCACATTTGAGGTATTTATTTTCAACATAACCCGATATAGTTATGTTGCACAAGTAGATTCGCGGAGAAAAATGTTGAATTCGGAACGTAGGGTAATTTGCTGTGACCCTCGCGGGTCACAACAAAAACCGCAGGTTCTAATTATATCCACATACACACGTGCACACACATATAGCCGGCCACCCACTCATCCATCCACTCGCCTATCAACTTACCCATCCACCCATCCATCCACCCGCCCACCCATCCATCCATCCACCCACCCATCGATCCACCCATCCACCCACCCATCCACCCACCCATCCATCCACTCATCCAGCCGTCCACCCATTCACTCGTACACCCGCTCACCCATCCACACACCCACCCACCCATCCACCTACTCACCCACCCACCCACTTGCCCACCCATCCACCCACTCACTCGTCCACCCATCCACCTACTCACCCACTCACCCACTCACCCACTCCCCCGCCGATTGGTAAGTACACACAGGGGGAAAATCCCCTCTCTGGGGATGGAAATTTTTCCGAATCGAGAGATAATCCTCGAATATCGTACAATCGGGTTATATATTTTTTATTCTAATGAAAATCAAAAGAATGGCAGGAAACAATTTTGCACCTCCTACTTCATGGTGCTAAAATAGTTGTTAAATAGAAGCGATAATTTACCGCTGCTGTTCGTGCAATTGGATCATAAATCTCATGCCTGACTAAATCTTACGTTGTAGATCAGCTTCATAAATGTCAACGCAAATAATTGCTCTCCTTTATATATAGTTGTAGATATGACAAATGATCCATAGTTGTTTCAAATTTTTCAATACAAATTTCAAAATCGAGAGTTGATAGAGCCCATTTTCTTTCCTAAAATAGGAATTGTAATATCGCCGACTGGTACAAAATCTTTCGGTTTTTGAAATATAAGAGTTGACGACTTAGGTATATATAGTCCCCGGATGTGATATATATTATCCCCCGATTGAAGGACTGGAAGATCCGGGTACGACTCTGACTTGCGGCAATTTGGATTTTTTTCTCTAATTTCTGGTAATCCCCAGCATGCTATGGTGATCCCCAGCAATAGGCATCGATACTATAATTCTTGTGGTATACTTACATATACCTACTTGCATAGGCAAAAATATATACTCACATCTATCCACCAACCCCTCCATATACCCACCTATACATGCATACACCGGCCCACCCAGCCACCCACTCATCCACCCACTCACCCAGCCACCTACTCATCCACCCACCCACCCATTCGCCCACCCATTCATCCACCCACCCATACACCTACCGATCCACCTAACCACGCACCCACCCAGTTATTCACCTACACTCCACCCACTGACCCACTTATCCACCTACCCACCCAGCCACCCACTTATCCACCTGCGCACTCATCCGCCCATTTATCCACCTACTCACCCACTTGGCCACCTGCCCACCTACCCACCCACTTATCCACTTATCCACCCATCCACCTACCCACACAATCATCCGGTAGCTCTAGTAAAACAAAAGTGCATAACCAGAAGCCCCGAATTTGAATCCCACGCCACTAATGTGTATTTCTCTCAATATTCTTAGACTATAGGAAAGCTCCTTCCGCCCATCAAATCCAAAACTTCCCCCGACTCCATCAATATCATCACCCCGCGTGAATTCCCCTCGGTTGACCGGTCAAACCGGCCGATTGGCCACACTCCAGAGATCGGCGAGGGTGTGTCACACTCTAACACAATGTTTCATGTCTCGGTCAGCTACCCCACCTAATCGCCTCGGAGCCGAAAAAAAAATAATAGGCGGACAGAATTGACGCTACACGGGTTCAAAATGATACACTGTCCCGCATGATATACGCACAAGATAGATACCCCCCTCCCACCGACGCGACTGATGGTTCGACGAGCACGTGGTAGGATTCACACTGACCGATTCTGCTGATAGATATAGTGCTGCTTCCTTCCTCCGACGCTTTTCCGTTTTGCCCTCAACTCTTGTTTTTTTTTGCCCCTCTCGATATTTCCGTCTCACTTGGGCCGGAATATAAATTTGCTGTGGCCGACTCTTTCTAGTGGCAATACAGAGCTGTATGCAAATAAAATAGTCGGCTGGGATGCGAGAGATGGTCGCGATGACTGCCCCATGGAAGGTTCCGGCTAGTGGTGCGCAGTTCCCGCTTTTTATTTTGCTCTGTTTTTTTTTTTTGTACGATTCGAGCCACTCGTCTCTAGGTCGCTTCAAACGAAAAACGAGATGTGGATGGAACGATGGGTCGAATCGATAAATTCCCGATGGTCGACCAAAATTTTAAAAATTGTCCAATTTGCGAAATGTTGAGAGCTCTCGAAATCTTTGGTATTTTCAATGTATTCACCTGCTTCCATCACTATTCCACCTATAGCTCTCTCCAACAGCATCTCGCGCACTGTTGAATTCACAATATTTTTTCTCTCCTCACCCAGCATTTTTTACCTCCAATTTTAAAACCCGGCATTTGGTGCCGAGTCCTTCATGGGGAGATGCATTGTGAATTGCGTGTGTGGGTGAAGTGGAGAGTGGCCAACACGGTCACAAAGCGTGCCACGTACCGACGGGCGTGCTTCCTCCGGGTGTCCGCTCCACTGGGCCAAACCCAACCGTCAGCCCCGCGCCCCCCCCCCCGCCCCCCAACTCTGATCATCTCTTTACTTGGACTACCCCGCTCGGACGGCTATTCAGATTGCGCGAGGCGACTCGGTTCAGTCGTTGCTGTTCAGTAATCCTCGAATTTCCCTAAAAAAATATAAAAAATAAAAAGCTAGTGGATTGTTTCCTGGAGAACACAGACAAGTCCTTGACGATTTTTCCGGGGACTAATTTGCGCCATTTTTAGCCGATTTAAATTAATCGAATGATTCTTGATTATACATTGATTGAATTATCATCGATTTCTCTCGACCAACTAATCTTCGATACTCAACTGAATGTGAAGCAAATTCTATTGCTTACGTAATCATCAAGCGGATGTCGTTGTGTGTATATGTATGTGTATGTGTATGTGTATGTGTATGTGTATGTGTATGTGTATGTGTATGTGTATGTGTATGTGTATGTGTATGTGTATGTGTATGTGTATGTGTATGTGTATGTGTATGTGTATGTGTATGTGTATGTGTATGTGTATGTGTATGTGTATGTGTATGTGTATGTGTATGTGTATGTGTATGTGTATGTGTATGTGTGTGTGTGTGTCTGTGTGTGTATCTAGGCGCACGCCTGTATGGGAGTGCTTGGGTCTCTATGTATGTATGTATGCCTTTGTATATGTAAAAAATAGTGGATAAAAGCGTCTCGTCGATGCCCCCTGCGCGCACGCGATAACCACGCTCTTCGTTGCGGCCGTTACGCCATGTTTTTCGTGCCTCTGAGAAATAAGAGGCAGCACGGGGGGTCAAGAGGTCGGTAGATACCGCCGCTCTGGGGCGCACGCAAACCGTCCTTTATTCTCGTGCGCAACCGCTTCTCACCTCACCCCATCTCAAATGCTGAAGATAATACTATCTCTGCACTCGACCTCGCGCGAATTATTCCTCCCCACCCCCCACCCACCACCCCATTGCAGTGAGAACAAAATTCTTGAATGAAGAAATTCGTACCGAATGAATTAGTCACCACGTAGATTTATTGAAATAATCGAAACTTGTGGCGAGTAAATCAGTGTGACCTGGCCTAATTGCAAGTTTAAGTCAAATATACTTTTAATGAGGGATTTTACAGACGAACGTTGCACAAAATTTTTCGCGTGAAACTGAAGTCTGGGAAACAACACTGAATGTTATTTTTCTGGAAATTCAGCAACAACAACACACACACATACACACACACGCACACACCCAAACTCACACCCACCCACTTACTCAGACCCACCCGCCCGCTCACCTCCACCCTCCCGCCTACACCCATCCACTCTCCCACCTACAGCCACCCCCCCCCCCCACCCTCCCACCTACACCCATCCCCCACCCTCCCACCTACACCCATCCCCCACCCATCCACCCACCCACACACACACACCGAGCCACCCATACATACGCAAAGACCCATGTAGATAGACACACACACATACACAGACATTAATTTCTTTTCCCCACATATACCGCGTAATTTTACAATACAAATCTGTCAACCTTTGAAAGTCTGTAAAATAAAAGTTCTTCGAACATATTTTCGTCATTGAAGTTGTGTAATTGTCCCATATCTATGTTCTTCATTATCATTTCACTCCATCATGAGTCTCGGATGGGACTGAAGGGGCAATCTAATCGTAAGCGATACGCCTCAGTCTTACATCCTCCTGATAACCTCCAGTGATTCCGAGGGCGACGTGAAAATTTTGTACAACTGATCGACGTTATCTTCAGGGGTTTCACCATAAAAAAAATCAAGCATTGAGGCTGATAAAATTAACCTTTCATTTCATTTCAAAATTTGAGGAAGAATTTTTTTTTTTTTTTTTTTTTTATTTAGCACAGAAGAGGAAGAATTTGAAAAAATTGTAGAGGAAAATTTGTAATTTATTACGAATGTATAAAACATTTATTTTGTCAAAATCTTTTTACGTTCTGATAAGTCTCTGGGGATTCTGACAAGAAAAAAAAATCTTTTGCCGGGCTCTTTTTTTTTGTTGAGCTCTTTAGTTTTGTAGTAAATTACGAGCACTCGATAATCTTGTGCATGACAACTACTATCGCCCTGATTCTTTGCTTTTCTCGTGCAGTGCAACGCAGCGCGTAAGCTCAATAAGTGTTCACGTGTTTCGGAGATAAATCGCTTACGGCCGACGACGCGAGGGGCTCTGATAATTCTGAGATTGGGACACGCGCACTTCTTACCGAGCTTGGAATTTTTTTGTGTTCACTCTTACCATTATCAATGTATCTTGCAATACCGAAAATAAATCGAGAATACAGTTCATCATGTTTAACGTGGTATAATGAATTTTCAAAAAAATTTCCAAATTTGGAATGCAAAAATTTCACCATGAAAAACTCGGAGAAAATTTTGCCGTTTTTTAAATTGATGAAAATTTTTTTTTTATTTGAAAAAAGACGAGAAAGAATTTTTGCAAAAAAATTCAAAATTTCAAAATTTTTAAATTTTTAATTTTCAAAATTTCAGAATTTCAGAATTTCAAAATTTCAAAATTTCAAAATTTTAAAATTTCAAAATTTCAAAAATTTCAAAAATTCCAAATTTCAAAAAAATTTCAAAATTAAAAATCCTGATTGTAAAAAATTTTTTTAAGAAACTTCATTTTTGAAATAAATTTTTCAATTTTAAAATTATCTACTTTTTGAAATATTAAAAAAATGAATTTTGAGTGACACTCTAAAATGTTTCAATTTCTCTCACAATTCCAAAAATTGTAAAAATGTCCCAAAATTTATATTTTTAAAAAATTCGAACTATTTCAGGGAATTCCGCGTAAACCCGATTTTATTTTCTGGGGTGCACCCGTTTTTTCCAAACCTCACTCTAAAAGCGTCTCATTCGCTGAAAACCGAGCAAGAAAAATCTGTAAGTCATGATCACGTCCCATGACTCATGACGAATTATCCGGCGAAACATTTAGTTTAGTTTTATTATCACGCCATTATCACTCCGCAGTTGACCCATTTTTGGGTGCGCTCGAGTGTTGCAGATATCCGCACATTTTCACTCCATTTATTTTATTCTCTCTGCTGAAACTTCTCTCCGTAATTCGCGAGTAAAAAGGAAAAATTGAGTGGATAATGCTTTTATGATCAGGCTTGATGCGAAGCGGATTCTCATATTGCGAGAATAAAAAACTGGATTTAAGTTAAGATCGTACGACTTAATTCATGTGTGTGTGTGTCTGTGTGTGTGTGTGTGTGTGTGTGTATGTGTGTGTGTGTGTGTGCCTCGGTACGTGTTAGGAGGGTGTAGGGCTGTGTCTATGTGCACCTGTATGTGTGTGTGTGTGTGCGTGTGTGTGTGTGTGTGCGTGTGTTCAGAGTTCCAGACGATTATTCAGTTCTCGGCAATCGTTCGGAAAAATGTGGAAGATAACGGCGTGCGAATGATGAGACACACATCACTCGAACCACTCGTCTCATTTTATATACAACCGGTAGTTTTGGACAAAAATGAGATTTGTGTGCTTTTAGTGAGAGATCATAACACCTGCCGGCAGAGATTCGCGAAAGAAGAGTTCTTATCCTTGACATTATTCCATGCCGAACGCCTCCCGGGTATCATCATAAACATTGCCACACCCAAGTGGATCGAATCAGTGTCTCTGTGTGCGCGGTCGGGTAGCGCGAAAAAGAAATGTTAACGGGAATACCGATTCTCGGTGTTTTTGCCGTTTTTGTAATCCTGTGGAATTTTTTTTCCGAATTTTGTTACATGCTTGGAATTCTAGGAGACGATCCTTCATTGTAAAATCTTTTAAATTTCAAAAATTTGAAAAATTTGAAAAATTTGAAAAATTTGAAAAATTTGAAAAATTTCCAAAATTTCCAGAATTTCCAAAATTTCAAAAATTTCAAAATTTCAAAATTTCAAAAATTTCAAAAATTTCAAAAATTTCAAAAGTTTCAAAAATTTCGAAAATTTCAAAAATTTCAAAAATTTCAAAAAATCTAAAAATTTCCAAAATGTTTGAAATATGAAAGATTTTAAAAAAACCCCTGCAAGCTATCTAAAAACTGCATGAGAAATACTGATCAACCTTCTGACACCACTCTCCAATATTCTTGAAAAAATCTCTTTGTTTAATTGAGAAATTCACAATTGCGTCTGTCACCCGAAATTCACTTCGAGAAATCCGGATTGAAAAATGAGGCAAGTTAGTAAATTAATGGGATCACTGCTAAACGCCAATTTGAGGATTGCTCTTCTGTCGAAGCATGCAGGCAGTTGTGACTCGTCATCCGGAAGTGGGTAACAAAGTGTGACGATCAGGGGATGCACCTCACCCTTGCAGTTGCTGGGGCGTGCGCACTTCCGGTCAATGAAAAGTCGGTTTGACAGGTTAACCTCGGCCATCCGTTTAAGAGATTTCAAAGTACTTTCGACTTTTTTCCGCTTTTCTTGTCAGCGTCCGTATTTTGAGATTTTGAAATTTCTGAAAATTTTTGAGGATTTTGAATTTTTTCAAATTTTTGAAACTTTTGCAATTTTGGGAAGTTTGGAAATTTTGAAAATTTCGGAAATTTTGCAAATTTTTGAAATTTTGAAAATTGTGGAAATTTTTGAAATTTTCGAAATTTTGAAAATTTTGAAAATTTTTGAAGTTTTGAAAGTGTTTATTTATTTTTCCAGAAAAGTATCAATAATTGCCAGATGGAAGTCCAGTATTTCCATCGGCAGCGAAAATAATCTAATTAATGAAGCGAGGGCTTAGATATATATACCTCCCCATGAGTATGCCTGCTTATCACTAAGTAATTAACTGCATAAGTGCCATTTTTTTCCAATAAATTCTTGCCAGTTCTCATCAATATTTAGCGGAATTATAATTGAAGAAAGCCCTGAACTTTAGTAAATTGAAGGCGTCGCCTGTTCGAGCGGCTCAAAAAAAAAAAAAAATAAAAATCCCCCACTCCCCGAAACCGGTATATTAAAATTATCCATGATCCTCGGATGCATATACGACGGATGCCGCTTATTTCCATACAATTATCATTAAGTCCCTGGTATTTTCAAGAGTAATCACCGCGATGGGCGCGAGGCATTATTTAATTATTCCCTCGAATAATTTCCAGTGATCAGTGACACAATTTCCATCTGTACACCCACCTCGCTCGATAAATCCACGTGAATTGATTGCATTCAGCTGCAGATTTCGAATTGAATTAATGAAATAGGCGAAAGGAGGGAATCGCATTAAACGTGATTGCTGAAGCGCATCACCAGCGTTGAAATCTTGGTTCAAATATTCTGGGGGGGGGGGGGGGGGCTTAGGGAACAATATGGAAAATTGAGGTAGATATGCAAAAAATTTTAATAGTGGTGTAAATCGGTGAAGATCACAACCGAAAATTGCCGATTTCAAATTGCCCACCGAACCACATCCACCCACCCACTCACACTCACACCCACATCTAGCCAATCATACCCACCCACCCACACCCACCCACCCACCCA
This sequence comes from Asobara japonica, assembly GCA_026005395.1. Taxonomy (NCBI): domain Eukaryota; kingdom Metazoa; phylum Arthropoda; class Insecta; order Hymenoptera; family Braconidae; genus Asobara; species Asobara japonica. The sequence continues at coordinate 3,598,546 of BQMI01000298.1, read as the reverse complement.
CCCACCCACCCACACCCAAACACACACACACGAATTCACCAACCCATCCACTCACCCACCCAAACACCCACCCACACCCACCCACCCACATCCACCCAGACACACACATGAACAACATTGTTTTCATTGGCACACATTGTTTTATTTGTATCAAAAATTTGGAATATTCTGCAACATATGAACCATGAATTCGATTCATTTAAATTTTTTTTTTTTTTTTTTAAAGTTTTCCAAAATGTGATGAATGGGAAAAAAATGGGTGAAAGTGATGAATATCTTTCAAATAAAAATTGCTGTTGTGGGTTCATCGTACGATTCCTAATGAGACTTCAGACAGAGTAATTTGGCACATGCAGAGTTCATTCAGCCGACTAATGGTAGAATCGAAATCTTAATGATGGAATGAGTGAGGAGTCTGGAGAACCATCGTTAGTCACCATTGGATGTTACATGCTCACTATCGATTCCCATATTAACGCTATGGTTACGAAGGATTAGCAATGGGGGCCTATAGCGCAAGGGACAATCAGTCTTCATCGATTGAGTCATTAATCAGCACCCACTCATTTCTGAGAGGTTTATCTTAATCACTTTGGCGACTTTCTGAGGTTCATTTTTTTTCTGCTGATATTTACATGAGTGAATCTGTAATCATGTGGGTCTTTGACGGCGAAGACTTTTCAAGAGACATAAAAAATTGTTGAAAACAGTTTTTTTTAATGGTATGTTGGATGGTCTAGGATGGTAGGTGATTGTAATGGAGACGAAGCCATAGTAGAGGTTGAATGTCGCAGTTAGGTCGCGTAACCTCGCGCGGAGATCACCGCGACGTTCTGATGTCGACAATACCCCATAAATTCTCCCTCCCCCCACCCACCTATCCACCCACCCACCCACCTACTCACCCACCCACCTACTCACCTACCTACCTACTCACCCACCCACCTACCCACCCACCCACCCACCTACCCACCCACCCACCCACCTACCCACCCACCCACCCACCTACCCACCCACCCACCCACCTACCCAGCCACCCAGCCATCCACCTACCCACCCACCCACCCACCCACCCAGCCACCTACTCACCCACCCACCCAGCCACCTACTCACCCACCCACATACGCCCCCGCACACACACACACACCGAATCCAACTTTCAAGTCTATCAATTTTTCGAGCTTGTAATGATTGTGCAGACAGAATTTGCAGAAAAATTTGAGGATATAAAAATCTAAGTGATGTCTCAACACTTTCGTATCTGACGGAATATGCATGTGAGCCAGTGCGAGTCCGCGGGATATCCTGAATGCAAATCTCATCGCTGGACATCCACCGACACAAACCGGAAATAGCCACTGGCTTGTGGGTTCATCAAGGAAGGCCCAGTAGGAGGAGGGGGAGGGGGGGGGGTGGAGATTGTTTTTTAACGGCCACCTGTTTCGCCGATACGGAAATCAAAAGCGGATGTCTGGCACCGGTGCCAGTATCCACCGATACGTAACGTCAAATATTGTAAAGTGGAATTGCGATAGACCATTGGATCACTCATTTTTTGAAGTATCCATAACTTTTTGAACTTGTGATATTTCTCAACAATTTCAAAATGTGTCAATTTTTTTTTCAATGTGACAGATTTTTTTCAAATTTCTCACAAATTTTCGATTCCATTTTTGGAAATGTAAAGTTACAAATTTGCCATCGAATGGATGTGAATCTGAATATCCATAAGCGACTGAGATAAACTGTAATGTGACAATAGACTACAGAATCAGTCAACGTTGCAAGTTTGTAATTATCCGGTCAAGGGTCGAAGATAGTGTAAAAAATGAAGGAAGGAAAAGCGAAAAATTGCGTTATCAAAGGATGACAAGAGAATGGAACTGAGTTGCGTCAGTGGAATCTCCCGAGAATTTCCGATAGTTGAGCACGTGCCTACTTCACCAAATGACCGATTTTCTGTCAATTATAATTATCCCTTTCGCGCACCAATGGGAGTGACGCAAAAAAAAACTAATTTATTTTTTATCAACTTTCCAGGAGCATAAGGTAATATATAATGTAATATATAATGTAATATATAATGTAATATATAATGTAATACATAATGTAATACATAATGTAATACATAATGTAATACATAATGTAATACATAATGTAATACATAATGTAATACATAATGTAATACATAATGTAATACATAATGTAATACATAATGTAATACATAATGTAATACATAATGTAATACATAATGTAACTCCATTAAATTGCAATCATATGAACTTACATAGCATTACAGTTATATTTAACATAAACTTCTTTAATAACTTCGTAATAATGAACTTCACCCAACCACCCAGGCGATGTAATAATGCAACTGGAGAGGAAAGTCCTCAAAAAGAGTAATGAGATGGACAATTTCATTGTAGGTGAAAGATGAAAAGACAAATTTCCACTCACATTCTGAAGGCTATTTAGCTATGTTTAATCCTTTGTTTCACTTTTTACTGTCATGAAAAAAATTCATTTGAACCTGAGGACGTCATAATTTTTAACTTTCCCCCATGTGCGTGGTTGTGTGGGTGCCTAAATGGGTGGGTGGGGGCGTGTGCGTGTCTGGGTAGGACTGTGTTTGTGCGTGTATGTGCGGGGGGGTGGGTGGGTGGTTGTATGTGGGGGGCTGTGTGTGGATGGGCAGGTGAGTGTGGGTGGGCGAGGGGGTGTGTGTGGGTGGGTGGGTGAGTGTGGGTGTGTGTGTGTGCGTGTGTGGGAGGGTGGGTGGGTGGATGTGTGTGTGTGGATAGGTGGGTGTGTGGGTGGGTGGGTGTGAGTGGGTGGGTGGGTGTGAGTGGCCGGGTGTGAGTGGGTGGGTGGGTGTGAGTGTGTGGGTGGGTGGGTGTGCCCGTAACTCCTCGATTTGCAAATATCAAAACCTACGAATCTACTGAAAAATAGGCACAATCAGAAGCAATCCAACGTCAAACACCTACCGAGTGCAGAGGGATTGGATTGAAGTAGTTGCTTGGTCATAAGCTACTTGCACTAAGCGAGGACAACAAGCAGACGTAAACATACTAGAGTAAATACACATATGTAGTTCATGCCAATTACCATTTTCCTCATTTCATCCAATTCCGACTATTGACAAGTGGTGAATTCAATTCCAAGGAAAGAGGTGCTCCTAACAGGAACACCGCAGTATTTTAAAAATGTCAATATTTGAATTGTTATATGTGTACTGGGGGCGCCATTGCCTCCCATGAATGAATATTATGGTCACATACACGCGTAAACATACATACACACATACATACAGATATTTGTTAAAAATGCTCTAGAACGATCAGAGAGACTTCGAAACGTGAAGATATGACGAAATTTCCACTTTTGATTTTCGGGGCCATTACAACAACTTCGCTATATCGGAAAGTTAAGAAAAAATATAATGAAGTGAGATCCTGCTCACAAAAGACTCATATAGTGACTTCAGAATATATTTCCATCAGTGTATCAATTATATAAATATCACACACAATTAATCGTATCTCTGGTACCAAATCGGCGACCGCTAATTGCAATAAGGGTGAATGGGAGGTAAATTCGCTGCAATATTTTGTTTCCTGTTTACATTTTTCCTGGGTCCACATATCCGTTCAATAATCAGAATGATGTACGAAACTACAAATCCCGCAGCTACGATGTAAAATAGGGAAGCAACCTGCTGCAATTCAACCGAAGGATATTGTCCGTCCTGCAAGTGCTTCAGTTGATTGAAGTGCTTGTGCTCCAATCGTTGGATCACTCCAGCGCTTCCCATTTGTTCCAAACTGGAAAGATAAAAAAAAGTGCAATTCTGAGATCATATCAGTGCAGACTCCCTTGATAACTGTCATCGACAATCAGAAATCAATCATGACAAACTTACTGATAATTGACAACGTTTAGATATTCACTGCCTCGCGGCATGAAGAACGATATAGGTTTGCCTCCCTCGAACTTTATGGAACTCAGCTCGCAGGGTATCATGTGGGCCAAGCGGTTCTTCGTGATCTCGTGTGAGTAGAACACCACTCGATCTCTGCATACCTGAAATTAAGACCACTATGTGCACTTTGCTTTCCACGCGAGGTGCAGAACAGTACTTCCGGCTAGTAATTGACCACCCGGACCAGGATCCGTCATGTTGGGGAAGTGGTTCCATCTCAGGGAAATACCATTCGCACTTGATGCTTTGATCACATTGGCAGACATACCTGCTCGAATGCCCGTTCAGGGTTATGTGGTAACATGTTCGGTGATTTTAGAAGAGACAACATTTGCTTCATCACTGTTAAGTGGGAGTCCTGTAAATATGACGAATGAAAGTTCATGACAATCAACTATTTTTCCTGGAACTAATTGCCGGCTTTTGACCTGTATCAGCATGGTGATGGACCAGGTCAAAGCAGCTGCAGATAAGCTCCAAGTCGCAGCTCGAAGCTGATTCATCTCACAGACACATTGGTTTCTTCATTACTCCACGGTTTCGAACTGGTTCACCCGGATCGGTCCAGTTCGCAAGATCCAAGATGGATCATCAGGTAGAGTGCATTCAGCACTTGTATGGTCTGGGTTGGAGGAATGATCCACATGGGAAACTAGGTATTACCTGAAACATGTCAGCGTATCCACTTCCGTTCTCCACGATCAGTTTGTAACTGCCGTCTTCCACAAATTCTTGGACTGTTGTGAATGGTGCATACACTGATGACACAGCTAGTGTGCTCATCATCATCGCTGAATATGCAGTAACAATGAGTAATGCCGACAAGAGTAACGACATCTGCGTAATTTTCGAGGGGCTTCCATCAAATAAGCCTATTCAGATTGAACCTCACATTAAATTTGATTCCCATGACATAATTCTAGGATATTTCACCTGACAAGCCTTGATTGCAGTATGCACCCCAGACACTTGAAGATTGCTCCAAGAGTGCGACTAAAAAACTAGACTTGGTCTTTTTGTAGTTGATTTGAGTTAAGAAAAAACATCCTACTAGAATTAATACCACGATGCCGATCCACACTTCGATGTTGAACACCTATTGACAATTTTTTTTTTTAATCGAAACTTCTATAGACGCTTTTGGGTGTGAAGCGAATACACGCGAGTCCCTATGTTACAAAAACCGACACCATTGGGGAGGGGGAAGCGCCATATATGGGGTGCGTACGTACTTTACTCGCTAGGATGAAGAGACGGTATGCGAGGTACGGGGAGGGGAGCACGAGAAAGAGAAGAATAGAGCAGTCACGCACATCTAGACCCATTTACAACGTGCTGCATGGGAACGTCGATAATGACGCGTTCGTCATAGTTTAACGCAGGGCGTAAGATGGCGTTATGCGCATTTTCTATCCACGGTAAAAAGCCAGCTGTTTTCTAGTCTGGTTTGTTAATGTATACGTTATATATGTGCCAAGCGTTATCTTCTATATCATAATTTATGTTCGGAATAATTTGGTGTGTGTGTTAATCAAAAGCTTTCGTTTCTTACTTCAGTTATCACACACCGATAATTTCATTTGTAGAACATCGTGAGATGGAAACAGAATAAAAAATCTTTTGTATATTGATATAATTGGATTATTTTGAATCATAACCACCGATTTACACTGATATTAGAGGCACTGATCGTATCCTATCCTCAGCAGAAGAAAAGTTTTTTCTAATAGTGTACCTTATAATAAGCATCCGATGTTGTAACAGCAGAGTCAAGTTTCTTAAAGTACAAATAGTAGCCTCCCAAAGAGTATGGAGAAGTGAACTGAACGACCTTGTTTCGATCAGGATTTATGACAAATCCACTGACTGCTAGATCAGCTTCTTCTCTGACAATTCTTCCGATTACACCATTCCAGCTCGACGTTCCTGGTTGTAAATGGCCGATCTGATTTTCCCATATGATTCCATCTTTGGGGATGGTAAAATTGATGGCCAGTATCATCGCTTCCAGAACTTCACCCAAGAACCCTTCAATATCTCCATATTTGACACCCAAGCCAGTGCACTGAAATTCCATAATGACCAAGTCATTTAAAAGTGTTAGTCCGTTAGTGAACATAGCAAAATGGAAGTGTCGTCAGGTTGGGTTCTTTCCACAGTCCCGATGAGGTTGCTTTATTTTTTACCTTCATTGAGACAAGTCGCAATGGTTGACCGCCCATGGAAAGTCTACGGTGCTCCATAGACGTATCAGGAATCCATGCAATTGTCTGATCATCATCGGTTAATCGACCGACTTCGTTGGTCGCCACATGATCCTTCTTGTTGCTCCACCATTCCTCAAGTCTTGTCGTGTTGCAGCAGGATACTATGACCTTGGAATTGAATTTCAGGTTGAGGGGATTGCCTTCTGGCTGCCGACAAAATTGACAAACATCTGAACTTTCACCAAAAAATATCAACCAAGTGCCATATGACATATCAGCATTTTCTGCAAATGATCGGAAACGTTCTAGTTGTACAGTGGTGTCGATAATGGTGACCAGCAGCGGCAATTGATCACCCCTTTGCATGTAAACCTCCAGTCTTTCCTCGAGGTTCTCCAAGTTGATGACAAGGATCGATATTCCTTCAGAAGATAATTTTCTCGTTACCTCAGCCCAAACTTCAATTCTGTCGAATGCTGCAATAGAACATTACATTGAAGCAGATATTTGTTTTAATGCAAAAACATAGGTGGCATTCTGGTCATGGTGTTGAAAGGCCCTGAACAAATTCCAGGCTCCACACCTGAAAGCTGTTTTTTTTATGTGGAACATCTAATGCGGCGCATGGGATCGGAAAAATTTGCGCTCGGGATAGCCCATTTCCTTGACACATATATATAGATATACTCCACTGCCTGCCCATCGCCCTCGCTCTGCCATCGACGCAAAGGCGATGCGCACAAGTTGTATGTACATATCAAGATACGCTGTAGGGTTTTAAAAACTTTTGAAAAGAATTGAAAAAGTTTTTGACAAATTAGAAAAAAATTTGAAATGATTTCTAAAAATTTTTGGAAAGATGTGGAAAAATTTTCAGAAAATTTTGAAAAATTTGGAAAAATTTTGAACAATTGTGGAAAAATTTTGAAAAAAATTGCCGAATTTTGGAAAAATTTGAAAAAATTCTTAAAAATTTACAGCAAATTTACAGAGAAATTTACAACAAAATTGGAAAAATTTTGTAAGAATTCAGACGAATTTTGAAAAAAATTGGAAAAATTATGGAAATGTATGGAGATTTTGGCATTTTTTTCAAAAATTTGGGGAAGTTTTGTAAAATTTTGGAAAAACCTTTCAAACATTTAAAAGCACTAGGTGTTTGAAAATTTCTAAAAATTCTCCAGGAATGGTCAAAAATTTTGGATCAATTTAGATCAAAATTGGTGTTTCCATGTTTCACATCTACCAGGTGTCCCATGACGCCTTACTTTTTTTTTGTTTCGACTTTTCAAATTCAACTTGAACTCCTGCCATCGAATATGATTTCAATCCTCCAAAAAATTTCAGGCCTCCAACTGTATGAACTTACGTAGATGAGTTGTGGAGACTACGATCACACTGCCGCGATTATATTCCTTGCTAACTTCTCTGATAAGTGTCCCATAGTAATTGATCTCATTGCAACTTAATATATTCAAAGTGAAGAAGAAAGTGACCAATGAAATTAAGGATGTGGAGAATTGCATTATTAGTACTAAATCAAGGAACCACTCGTTCCATGAATTCGACCAATCGACGCGCGGAAAATGGGTTATCAATTTATTTACGCAAGTGATATCAGTCGTAGGTGTAAACCCCCTTGACCAATGATTCCATTTTATTTTTTATTTTTTTCGGAGTAACAGACCGAGCTTCTGAACGATACGGAGCGTTCACAGAGACTAACCCTAAATTTATTAGTTTCTGGTAGCACGACACTTGAACTCATTGAGTATTGATCATGGTGACAACAGTGACCGAATGACCGTAGAGGCTCCAGCATGAATCAATTACGGCTCTGTACACGTTGGTACCATATCCTTCGTCCACGTGGTAATCACTATAACTAGAAAAAACCAATTTCCAAATGGAAAGTCGCCAATTCCCTTGAATTGTACCCATTTTTCGTTACAATTTAGCATTGACCACAGACGCGGGAAAGTTCAAAGGGGAAATAGTTTCAAAAAAAAAATTTCGCGCCTTCTTTGCTCATGATTCTTAATTAGAACTTGATAGCAAAGTGGTCCATCAAGGTGAGTTATTTCTTGGATGTGCACCCCTTCCACGAAATTAATAATTGATGGTAATTTCTTTGAATTGATTTCAAGGTCACTTCTAAAGTGACTACTAAAAAAGTCAAAGTAAGCTTTCTACAGTTCTGGAATTGGGAATTAAGGTAATCTCAAGGTGCAATCGCGAGCCACCACTCCACTTTGCTTTTTTTCAGCTGAATGGCATCATAAAATAAACGTGAAAATTAACGTTTGTGTTAAACATGGGATAATTCCCCCTCCCCCCTCCTTCATCCCGACCCGTTATGACTACCATATATCCCTCAGCGTGGAGTCTGCCCAGTGGGGGGACATTAAAAATGTCACAGCGTGGAAAAATTTAATTACCAACCACCGGTAGAAACGATTATCGCGAAATCGTAGCTTTCAGCTTTATTTATGGGCACGTTCAAATCGCCAATTCCTCCATTCATAGCTACATGTCCCAGCTAATTAATATGCGTCCTTGTGACTAATTAATATTTGTCGTCATTACCCATACCGAGTCGGTGGAAGAAGTCGGGTTCTTCTTATGGAAAACGATTTCTGAAATATTAGCAAATATTGTTGAGCTGTTTTTTGAGTATGCATTATGTCGGGGGGATAATGCGGTCTGAATGTGTGTTTTGTCCAGTTGCTGATTCTGATACCTGGGAGTAATCGAGCGAAGTGTGCGCGCACGCGCCCTATTGACTCGAGCACGGGCCGTGGAGCATTCACAGTCAGGCAGACGCACACATATATACAGACTCGCCTAGCCACCCACACACCCTCATCCACCCACCCACCTACCCACACACACACTCATCCACTCACCCACCTACACATACACACGCACCCACCCACACCCATAAAAAAAAAAAAAAAAAAAAAAAAAAAAAACCCCACCCATACGCACCCACCCACCCATCCGCTCACCCACATACACCTACACCCACCCACATACACCCACCCACACGCACCCACCCACTCACACACTCATCCGCTCACCCACATACACCTACACCCACCCACATACACCCACCCACCTACACACACACACACACCCGCCCACCCATACACACCCACCCACCAGCAAACACCCACTCGCCCACACCCACCCACCCACTCACCCACCCATCCACCGATTCACCCACACACACACACACTGACCCACCCACACAACCACCCACATACACATTCCCCCACCTTTTGCTATTGGGGAGTTGATAAATCAGTGAATTTTGCAATGAAGATTGCAAAACCCAAATTTAAGGATGCCATTACAGACTTGATTTGCATTCTTGTGGCTAATTAATATTTCTCGCCATTATCCATACCAGTGGGAGGCAAAAAAACAGAGATGTTCTTTTAAACTGTAGCCCCCGTGGATTGGAAGCCAATAACAGGTCGCTTGAACCTGTCACATTCAATGAACCAGGGGATTTCTGCATTTTCAAGCAACCAAGAATGATAATTAAGGGGACAACTCACCATCTGTCCTACCCCCTCCCGGCGCTATCCAAATTATGGAAATTTAAAAAATTGTCATTTTATCAATTATGAACTTTACGTTACACACTTTATTATTTCTCCAGGGACGAAGCAAAAATTGTTTTCGTTAATTAGTAAAACTAATTATAATTTCTCTCAGTTATTTGCAAAAAAAATTGGGATGTCTTGGACTATCGGTGGCGGAACCTCCGATTTGTTTGTTTTTTTTCATCTCTCAAATTTACGAAAAAATCCGATATTTGCACATCCCCAAGGGTCCAAGATCCTCAATGATTATCTGTCATTAAAATCTTGAGTTCCGATTGGGTCGAGGCGGCATTGCGTAATTGTGGGAATACCGTGATGCGAATTTCCTTCGGGGTGAATTTTATCGTTCCATTTACCAGCACATTCAATTCACCTTTTCCCCGCTAGCGCAAATCGTACAATACACTTGCGTGCACCCACACTCACCAAGTTTACATTTTCGATGAGAGCTTCGGTGTTTTTCAAGGAGAATACGAGGATGGATTGGCTTATTTACATTCAACGTCAATTTTTGGGATGGGGTGGGCTGGAGAGCAACGTTACTCCCATGATCGCGTGTTCATCTCGATCATGGGTAAAAAACACAATGTTTTCATATTCTGGAATTAGGAGATTATTGGGTTTTTTTTTCTGGGTGGATATCCCAATATTTTTTGTCGAGACATGGGAAAAAACGTTGAAAACAAGATAATAGAATGGGAATGGAGACCGGCGTATGAAATGCAATGGTAGTTGGAATATTTTTCGACTTTAGTTAGCGTTGCAGAAACGGTATTATAATGATTTATCAATTTTCGCTTAATGTGGACGCTTTCGACATCATGAGGATTTATGCAGGTATGCATATATATATATATATATGTGTGTGTGTCTGTGGGGGGGGGGGTGAGTGGGTGGGTGTGCGTGCGCGTGTGTGTATGTGTGTGTGTGTGGGGGTGGGTGGATGTGAGGGTGGGTGGGTGTGGGGGTGGGTGTGTGTGAGGGTGGGTGGCTGCGGGGGTGGGTGGGGATGGGAGGGTGTGGGGGTGGGTGGGGATGGGAGGGTGTCGGGGTGGATGGGTGGGAGGGTGTGAGGGTGGGTGGGTGTGGGGGTGGGTGTCCGTATGTGGGTGGATGTGTCAATAAGTGTTCGTATGTGTGGGTAGGTGTTTGGGTTGTGTCAGTGAGCAGTCCTGATAGGGCCGCATCTACTCGGCACAATTTTTTTTCTCTTGAGAAGCGTATCTTCTTTTATAAGGAAAATCATGAACAGAATTTTTGGAAATGTCTTGAAATGTATACCTCAAGTCAACAAACGCGGATCTCCACCACACGTATATTTGTCTGTTTGACTTTCCCAGACGTGAGGTAGGATTCCCCCCCGCCCCCCCCCCCCCCCGTTCTTTAGTGCATGTAATAATCTACCTGCCTCGGAGGCTCCTCAAATGTTGTCTCAGTCGGGTTAGACATTTCCTACCCCACACTCAGATAATGCCACGTCTCGACCCCGAAGATTATGCCTCCAGATAGGCGGACTTACGCATTTGGAATAAAATAATATTATGAGGGCAACAAGAAGCCGGAGATCACGATATTAAGATGCTTTTTTTCAAGCTTACCGTAAAACCAATTGTTAACGACATATATATGCGGTAATAATGCGGCAGATCTTTGTGGGTAGAAAATGGATTTACTAGAAGTAACTTTTTTTTTTCATTTTATTCAAGCCAAGAGAACTCGCCTGACGTGATCTGAACATAGAATCGTTCAAATTGAATACTATGAAACAATTTCCCTCTCCTCGCTAGTCTCATCGCTCGTGTCATATCAATGAAGCTCCGAGAAAATGAAATGGATCGGCTTGGCTGCACGCACGTACTTGACAATTTTCTTGGTTGATTTTTTTCTTTTTGTGGCGTCGATAGAGCGAAGGGGCGTGCGTATGAAGGCGAAACAAATAGAGCTGAATCTGGCGTGATGAAATGGTTGCATGTCGAAGAGATACTATAAAAGAAAAACCAATAAATGTAGACATTTGAAGCATGTGAAAAGATTCATTTTTAACATTTATGTGTTGCAGTTATTGAAAAAAATATGAACAAAATAGAATTTTTTGAAATCTTTGAGAATTAAAAAAAATGGCATGTTTTAGAAAAATTTCACTTTTTGGAAATTTTGGAATTCCCCCCCCCCCCACCCACCCGCCTACTCACACCCACCCACCCGCCTACTCACACCCACCCACCCACCTACCCATCCGCACTCACTCACCCACCCACCCGCACTGACCCACCCACCCACCCGCACTGAACCGTCCACCCACCCAGCCACCCACCCACCCGTACTGAGCCACCCACCCACCCGCACTGATCCACCCACCCACCTGCACTCACCGATCCACGAACCTGCACTCAGTCACCCACCCACCTGCACTCATCCATCCACCCACCTGCACTCGGCCACCCAGCCACCTACACCCACTTGATGTTTTAAAAAATTTTCACTTTTTTCGAATTTTGTAATTTTTCTCATATTTTTTTTAACGAGCCAAACATTATTTCTAGGAATTATTTCCATAACAATAAAACATTTTTTTTTTTTGGAATAACATTGACAACAGAGTGGAAAGAAGCTTCAGTCAACTCCCCCAAGTCCTTGGAAGCCGTGTAGCAAAACACACATGCCCCATGTGTACATGAAGAAAACGTTGAAGCGAAAATACGCCGACGAATACAGCCCAGGGTTCTAACGAGACGAGAGGCCGTCGTGGCCTGGAATATAAATATTAAAACGCCTCCAAGTACTTAATAAGGTGTGGTCTACCTGACTTATGGTCTCATTATAACAGGTGCGAGGTACTGAGTGCTGTTTGATCAGTCCCTTTCAGAAAATTTTACTTCGTCTTTTTGATTATTATTTCATTTCATCCTCATTAGCATTTCATTTTTTTCCCCTTCAGCACACGTGTTTACACTGCGTGACATGAACGGATCTCGCTTTCAGGTTGGGGCGTATAGAGGAAATATATTCAATTTTTCACAAAAACTACTTTTTCTCTTGTGGTTACAGAAACGTAGAATGGGCTCCTTAATTGGTTTACAATTGCGTTGTGAGACGCCCGATTCCAGAGGAAAAATATTATAATAACGTCTCACGCCATCCTAATCCATTTTGACGATTTCTAGACACAGGGTAAACCTCCAGAAACCCCTATGCTACGATGGCGGGCATCGATGGTCCCAGGACCTTGAACGTCGCAGGAAGACACTGTACAACTACACCAAAGCACCGAGTAGGATATGTGTGTGTGTGTGTGTGTGTGTGTGTGTGTGCGTGTGTGTGTGTGTGTGTATAACTGCCGGTGTATAAATCGAATACACATAAATATGCGTACGTGTACCGTTGCACACACATACCCACCCACTCACACCCACCCACTCACACCCACCCACCCACTCACACCCACCCACCCACCCACTCACACCCACCCACTCACACCCACCCACCCAGCCACCAACGCCCACCCACTCACACCTATCCACCCACACACACACACACACACACACACACAATTACTCACCGACCTCCTCTCAGCAAAATTTTTAACAGCATAACGAACGTCACTTTTAATTTAATTTTTTTCCTCGTTATGCATTGCTTTCCACACATCTTGCGGTTGTTCAATCCCCTCCCCCCCCCCCCCCCTTGTGGTTTTCCGACCAAAATCCTCGCGTCATTCATCACCGTTGTATTTAAAACAGTTCAGCTGGGGCCACACTCGCTCAATTTTTCAAACATCGCCACTGAGCAATGCGATGTGCCCGCTCCTCTCTTTCTCCTCGTACCGCTTATGCTTGACTTCCTTTATTTTTTCATGCTCACGTAATTAGTATGACTTTCTTAACCGGTAGCTGTCAATTTGTCAGGCTCGAATGGAGAACCTGGAAAAGTATTTTGGGGACAGAATGATCGATCGCGACATGAAAATATTCACTGCAGCTGGTGAAAAATTGATAACGCATCTCTTGGAGGGTGAGAGGCGCGTAATTGGCCTCATTGAATTATTTTGGGAATTGATGGGGATTATTATTTACGGTTACTCCTTTTCCTCTTCTCACTCTGAAAATGAAGGGTATGGTACTTTTTGGAGTTGTGAAATTTGCAGATTCTTCGACTTTTGAAAAATTTGAAATTTTGTGAAATTTTTGAAATTTTTGATTTTGAAAATCCTGGCACATGTGCAATTCGTCGGATGTAGGACATTTTTGAATATTGCACAATTGATGTATAATCTCGGTGAAACCATAACGAGACTTAAGCTGCGGGAGATATTGATCGATGGCCGCCCCTCGGATTCGATTAATTGCATTCGAAAGAAATGAGGACTCATTGACATGTGCTGAAAATGTATTTATTTTTGAGTCGTCTCGATTTACGAGGCGAGAAGCGACTTTATCGATGAACAGCTGCGCAGTGGGACATATCATTCCGCACGCGAAATATCTCGTGATACTTCTTACTGAAAGTTCCACCCAGCCTCACCCATTTCGATACCACCGAAATCATTACTATACATATATGTGTCATACGGCATATGGGAACCACTTTTTGGGGTTATAATGCAGCAGGTGCACGTCACATTCACTCAACGAAGCGCGGAATTACGCTTTAACCATAAATGCCAATGATACCGGGTGAGTACTGATTTTTGAAGATTTGTGGGGACCAAAGATTGATCTGGGTACATTCTTATGCGTCTCCTTCGGTTTTTGTAATTTATCAAATATGGACAGATGGTCGCAGGTTGCAAACAAACACACACACTGACCCACCTAGCCCCCACTCCCTCACCCACCCACCCATTCACCCACCCACCCACCTACTCACCCACCCACTCACCCACCCACCCACCTACTCACCCATCCGACCACCCACCCACTCACCCACCTAACCACCCACTTACCCACCCACCCACCCAACCACCCACTCACCCACCCACCCAGTCACCCATCCACCCACCCCTACACACACACACACAGCTCCTATGGGCTGTTAAACAATCCATCGATGTTAAGTATCTCTCATTTTCTTAGCATCTGTAATTACGAAGCTACCCTCATTTTGAGAAAAGAAGGCGGGAAAAGGGATCGCGAAAATAATACCTCGTACAAAGAAATTGCACGCGCACCCATCGATAACAGACCACGCGCTCGACTTAGCGGGGGCTCAAATATCCATCTAGCGGTCCAGCTTTGGTCCATGCGGAAGCTGTGTGTAATACTGATACCACTAACATCTCAAATATCAATGACGCATGTTTAGACGATTGCATACCGCGCTTTCACGTTATTATTCCCACGACATATACGCAATTGCCATAAACCCGAGATTTCCGTCGTTAAGATAAGGTTTTTATATCGTTATGATAGTGATATCAGGACTATCCAACGGGTTAAAATGTTGCTTCATATATCAAATAATAAAAATGCTGTTTTTATCTTAAATATTTGAGAGGTAGGAAAAAAAAATTAAGTTTCATTGCCCCTGCCTTATTTAAGGTTATGTGCTATGTTTATGAAGCGCAATAAAATACTCTGGGATTTTGTTCATTCAGTTTACGATGATAGATTGGGCGAAGTGACATTGATAATGGAGATTTTTACAATATTCCAACATTTCATATCATCCTGACACTTTTTCAGAAAAACGTTTGTATATATGTGTGTGTGTGTGTCTGCATATTCTTGCTCAACAGTATCCGAGATTCATTTCTTCTGTAGATGATGGCAATATAAAATACAATAAGACACACGCTGGTGCCAATAACTAGCGGCGTGTGCGTGTATTTCTATCGAATAGATACTGTGTTGCTGTATTACATATATATCTATTATATGGTATAGATACTATGGAGATAAGAATTAAACAAACAGGTTGATTATCGCGTGGTTTGATGAAAAAATGTCATAAAGCATTTTACATATACCATATCTGATACAAAATTTCTTTATCATTTACTCCTGACTCATTTACGAGATAAATTTGATAATACTTTTAAACTGTAATATCTCCTTAAGGATGGGTACTTGTGGAAGAAATCATGAGACATAAGATGTTGAGTTGTAAGTCAATAATGATACCTACTGCAAACAATTGTTGCTTATCTAAAGTGATAATTGAAATTATAAATAAACAAATAATCACTCGGTGTATCCTTGCCGCACTATTTACTACCTTTATTCTTCTCCCATATAGCACACATTGTTGAGGCCCAGCCAGTTACTCACCCACCCAGCCAGTTACCCACCCACCCAGCCAGTCACCCACCCACCCAGTGATCCACCCACCCACCCACTCACCCAGTCACCCACCCGCCCGCCCACCCACCCAGTCGCCCACCCACCCAGTCGCCCACCCAGCCAGCCAGTCACCCACCCGCCCACCCACCCACCCAGCCAGTCACCCACCCAGCCAGTCACCCACCCACCCACTCATCCAGCCAGTCATCCACTCGCCCACCCAGTCATCCAGCCACCCACCCACCCACCCAGTCACCCACCCGTCCATCCAATTATATTAATATTTCGCTACGATGCAGAGATCTTGTCAACTCGGATCGACAACACTAACTACTTCCACGCGGATAGCCGCAGATAGTGTATTACCCGAATTTTATATCTAACTGAATGATTGAGAATCCTGCAACTCGTCAAAATATCCACAATCCAAATTCTCCATTGAGAAATTTTGACAAAACAAAGAGACGATGAATGGAGAAAGAAAAGAAACAATTGTTGAATTGAATAGCGTGTATCGGAGTGCATCGAGGGGTCTACTGAGCGGAGTAATGACTGGAGCTTCCTGTGCACACACGAATCAACAGGGCCAAACGAAATGAGCGAGAGGGCAGGGGGTAGGGCAGGGGGGAAAAGAGACAGAGGAAATAAATGAGTAGCAAGAGAGGACGCTTATACAGGATATCCGACATTTAATCTGATTTCTGGATTATACACCAGTGTGTAACGATAACAAAAGCCACCGGTGGTTTTCGTATACCATCACAAGGGTGTGTGAGCCTCCCCCATGTAAACCGAGCACTTCACTACTAACCAATGCCATCTCATTCAAATGAAAACGGATGTTTGTTACACTGTGGACAGCACTAGCGTTTACCATTCAGAATGGATGCGGCCGAATGAACTATTTGGTGGTGATAGGAAATTTCAATGCTAGATGACAAACATAGTCGAAGTTAATATATGCAATTCACGCATACATGTATATATGTATGTACATATGTCTATACGTTTGTACATATGTGTATATATGTATGGACCTACGCATATAGGTATGAACATATATGGGTATGTATGTGAGTGTGTGTGTGTGTGTGTGTGGGTGTGTGTGTGCGTGTGTGTGTGCCCTCGCACGTTATCTATGCATATGACAAAGATTGCATTCCCAGAACTTCGATCAATTGAAAGATATTCCTAATCTTCATCACTATTGTAAACATCCATCAGCTTCGTCTCCTGCAATCATGCATCCAGAATTAAACTACCCATCATCGTATTTGACACATATTGTCGTGTCCAAACCCGAACGTCGATATTTGTAGTTATTACCATCTATTTACAGCTTTCGCAAATCACTGATTGGACCTAAAAGCTGCATTTGCAACAATAACTATCTCTATTTAAGCACACCTGGGAATTACTGAAAGCACTGTCAAAGTGAAATGCATTAGGCTATCGGTTTACATCACCTAACATATGTATGATCCAAATCTGTGCTGAGCTGTGCTGCGTAGTTGAAAGGTCGACCAGCAAACTTTTCCAAATTCTTATTTGACTCAGTTTGTGTTGACCTGGATTCACTTCATCACCTATATAGCACATGTACGAAACCATAGCTACAAGTGACAATTGGATAGAATTAACAATTGAATGGTAAATAACACATCTAGTAGAGTGGAAGCAATGAAGCTGCTAACTTCAGAAGTATTGGTGTTTATTTCAATTGCAACGATTATCGGATTGGCTGGAGCTTGTGATTATGAACCTTTGCTAAGAAATATTCATAATACGTACAATACTACTAAAGTCATTATATTGAAGGCTAACAACCATTTATGTAAGCAGAAGCTCATGGTGGACATACCCAGGTGGAAATTGACCATGCGATGAAGCTTGATCAAAGCTTGGACGAGGCTTGACCAAGCTGCGCCAAAGCTGTGTTTTTAAGCCTCGGTCCATCTGTGCAGAACATGCGAATGTAACA
This sequence comes from Asobara japonica, assembly GCA_026005395.1. Taxonomy (NCBI): domain Eukaryota; kingdom Metazoa; phylum Arthropoda; class Insecta; order Hymenoptera; family Braconidae; genus Asobara; species Asobara japonica. The sequence goes on along the minus strand of BQMI01000298.1, from coordinate 3,580,484 downwards.
CGAATCCCAGCTTAGAGAATAAGCTTCATCCTAGCTTGGTTACGTAGGTTAATACAAGCTTAGAACTTTATCTTCTTTCAAGCTTCGGACTTTATCTTGGTACAAGCCGCGAAATTCATTTTCGTCCAAGTTCCAAAGTTTCTCGTGGTCGAAGCATCGAAATTAATCTTGGTCCAAGCTACAAAATTTATCTTGGTTCAAACTTTGAAGATAGGAACATTGAGGTTGGACCAAGCTTAGTTGAACATTCGTTTCCAAGCTTGGGTTTGGGTGGTGCAGCAATCCTGGATTTATATACGCATCCAATATTAAGCAGAGTTTCGTTGAAGCCGGTAAATCGAAACTAGGAAAAATATGCTTCAATCCAGCTTAGTTCAACCTTAGTTCAGATGCTTGGGTTTAGATGGTATGAGCAATCCAGGATTCATGCTTGTTAAAGCTAAGATTCAAAGCTAACAAAGCTGAGCTCGGACCAAGCTTAGCACAACATGGTTTCTGAAGCTTGGGTTCGGATGATTCTAGTAAGCTTGGATGTATGTATGTATCCAATATTGGACGTAGATTGGATTCTGCCTGTGGACCAACGCTAGGCAGGCTAAGATTGAGGGAAGCATGGCACAAGCTGGGCCAACAAAGCTTGGATATCTTTGATATAACTAAGCTTGGTTTGATCTAGGCTTATACATGGGATGAAGCTATGACGAAGCTATCAAGTCCAAGCTTCGGCGTCGAAGGCCGGACCAAGATTGATCTCACCGCTCAAGCTTTGAATTCCCCACCTGGGTATTAGAATCGTAGACGCTCTCTCCGTCCACTGCACCCAATTGAACGTCTATCTATATTCATTTGCAGCATTCGACAAAATCACAATCTGGCAAGAAGTCATGAGGACATTCTCCATGGAAGGAATATGGACGACCATCAGTAATTTCGATCAATTCAAAAAGATGATAAGAATCAATGATGGAAAAATTCGTCGCTTCCTGATCACCATGACCATTGATGCAATGGATGAATTGCTGCTTTTCGAATCATTCATCAAGAATTTGAATATTAGTCATGGTGTTTGGTTGATATTATTCACAGGACATGGTGATCAGGACACTTGTCAATTTTGCCGTAATCAACACGGAAGGTTGAGACGTGAACGATTCGGCTCACAAGTCTTGATTTCGTGCTGTGATCTAAGAATAATCAACGAATCGTTCTACGGAAGGCAAAACCATACCTACAGGTAGACCTTGATTGCTAACAATGATTCCTCACCAACTGATACGGTTTATGATCGCAGGCACCTCTTGGACGGACATATGCTGCGCGTCGGCGGCATGAAGGTAGAAGACTCACTAACGCTTCTAGGTCGTTGATATAATGCATGAATCATCATCAAAGCCTTGATCATGATCAATCATAATCATGTTATTCTAGAATGCACTGTCGTTCAAACAGCAGGATGGAAAATTTTATGGATTCTCTGGAGAAGTATTGGGCGAGTTGTTACGAGCAATGAACTCCACAGCATCGGAAGTAATTTGGCATATCGATAGCGGTGCATGGAATTCCACAACCTCCTATTGGACCGGTGCCATTGGTATGGTCCAACGGAATCAAGTTGATATATGTGGCACTGCCTGCATTATGAGCACCGATCTGTATAACACGGTGTCAGTTACATCTCCCATTGCAGTTGGACGGTGGCAGTTGCATTTTAAGAAGCATATGGATCCACATCTACTCTGGAATATTCATTTTCAAGTAGGCTACTTATCCTACTTACCTTAGAGTTTATGCAATCACAGCTATGGACATTGTAGACTCTAGTGATATTCGCATGTATGTCGGCTGAATTCATAGTATTCTGCAAACGTTATGCTAAGATTGTGAGCTCCGATTCTGGAGATGCTTTGACATGATTGGCCATCCAAAAGTCCTGATTGACCAGGGTGGCATTCCTGATATGTTCTTTAAGAATATCCTTGGATGCAGGTTGGGATCATCACCCAGGTGGGAATTGACCATGCCATGAAGCTTGATCAAAGCTTGGACGAGACTTGACTAAGCTCCGCCAAAGCTGTGTTTCGAGGCCTCGGTCAATCTGTGCAGAACATGCGAATGTAACCCCAATCCCAGCTTAGGGAATAAGCTTCGTCCTAGCTTGGTTACGTGGGTTAATCCAAGCTTAGAACTTTATCTTCATTCAAGCTTCGGACTTTATCTTGGTACAAGCCGCGAAATTCATTTTCGTCCAAGTTCCAAAGTTTCTCGTGGTCGAAGCATCGAAATTAATCTTGGTCCAAGCTACAAAATTTATCTTGGTTCAAACTTCGAAGTTAGGAACATTGAGGTTGGACCAAGCTTAGTTGAACATTCGTTTCCAAGCTTGGGTTTAGGTGGTGCAGCAATCCTGGATTTATATACGTATCCAATATTCAGCAGAGTTTCGCTGAAGCCGGTAAATCGGAACTAGGAAAAATATGCTTCAATCCAGCTTAGTTCAACCTTAGTTCAGAAGCTTGGGTTTAGATGGTATGAGCAATCCGGGATTCATGCTTGTTAAAGCTAAGATTCAAAGCTAGCAAAGCTGAGCTCGAAGCAAGCTTAGCCCAACATGGTTTCTGAAGCTTGGGTTCGGATGATTCTAGTAAGCTTGGATGTACCTATGTATCCAATATTGGACGTAGATTGGATTCTGCCTGTGGACCAATGCTAGGGACGCTAAGATTGAGCTAACCCTGGCACGAACTCGGCCAACAAACCATGGTATACGAAACTGGAATCGGAGCTCACAGGTCTAATTTCACCTTCTTAGAGTCTTGTCCAATGAAATTTTATCTTCGCCCATATCCGCTGATCGGTATTCCATGACTTCAATTTTCAGGCATTCACAATGGATGTCTGGTGGTTCATTGCTGGTTTGATTCTCATAACATCTCTGTTACTAACTATCATTAAGTACAATCGAAAATCACGTTTTATTCCTCTCCTCTGTGAGCAATACTTGAATGTTTGGGGCATGTACTGCGGTCAAAGTTCACCAGGTAATCAACCTTCCAATCATCACACCCATCCTACTTACAAATTACGTATTTTCCGAATAGAGTTCCCCAAAGGAGTAGCTTCGAGGATTATTTGCGTGACAATATCGTTATCGGCGTTGCTCATCACGAGTGTATATTCTGCCTTCGTTATCAGCTACCTTACTATTCCTCCATTTCCGAAATTCAACAGTATGGAAGAGTTTGTGAATGATGGTACTTATAAATTGATCGTTGTGAAGAACTGGCCGAATTCACTACTGCACAAGGTGATTCATGAGTGATCTATTTGGTACCAATGACTCATCCTGATAATTTGTCTGTAGTTTTCTGATCAGCAACTGCATAGGAAAATGATGTCCCAACTGCAGCCCAATCATCTGCTGCCACTTAGCACGAGGGATGCACTGGAACAGGTATGTTTCGGCAAAGTGGGCCCTTTTCATCTTACTCGTAATATTTCATTTTATGTCATTGGTCCATCAATGGCATTCCTCTAACGTCATCCTCGTACTCCATCTCTCAAATTCTCGCTTGCAAGATGATCACCATTTATTGTCATTGAACGTACAAGTACTTGTCATAGGTATGCGATGATAAAGTGGCATTCTATGCACCACACGTGGTGAAGAAATGGTTTGGCAATTTACCGTGCGAGATCACATCGATCAATACTGGTGGGACATATAACCTAGCTTTCATCATGCCGCTGAACAGTCGATACCTCGAGCTTTTCAACTATTAGTAAGGCTAATTTCTGGAGCTATTGATGCAGCTGGAATACCACGTGGCAATACTTAAAGGAACTCTTTCATCTTTCAGCATTGCGCGATTCCGGACGAATGGAATATTGGAGCGATTGACGAGAAAGTATTCACCCCAACCACCATCGGACTCAATGGAGGTGTCATCCGTCAATCTCCAAGGAATAGCAGCAATCTTGATAATCCTGTGCTTTGGATTTCTGCTTGCGTGCGCTATTCTGACCTACGAGTACAATTGGAAGAGGATAATGAGGTTCCAAAAACGCGTGTACGGTTTTCTCCTTCGCGGTACCAGGGTAGCTGAGTGATGATGTGGCCTGTCGCAGATGGAGCAGCATGTTGAGAGCTGATAACTCCGATGGATTCATGTAATCCAAACGTCGCCTGTCGCCCAGCTCAGATGAAACTGGTTGGCTTCTGGTAGCTATTTGCCGCGAATATAAGGGAATAAGTATGATATGCACAATACCATGGTTTGTGGTGAATTCCTGACCACGCTTTTGATGTCTTCAACTTTAGGAACATTTGCAAGTGTTCAATGTATTTTGCTTGTACCGATATAATAAATATTTCGGGTGATGCTTAGATGAGTCATTCCTTTATGGAGTTACCTACATGATCCACCGCGAGGCCTTACTTTGTGCACAGTCCTTGAGATACTACTACCTGCCCATCTGGGTGGGCACATGGGTAGGCGGGTGGGTGAGTGGGCAGGTGGGTGTGTGGGTGGGTTTTTTAACATTTTTCGTTTTCACTGCTCAGTGAAGGGCTAATTGAATTATTAAAAAAAAGTGGAGTAGGAATTACGGATGTAAGGAGTTTTTGAGCAAACCCAATGGACCACGCAGTTCGCATCACGTGTTTCCGTGAACATTGTTATCCCTCTGTTGAAATAGCATTCGGCGCGCAATGATGTAACAGCGTTACTGTAAAACGACGAGAACTCGTTTGAGACGTGTGTCTTCTTACATTTATTTCGTTTCCCAGGGGAATGCCACACGGAGACAGATCGAATTCTCCATGTCGTGAGATTATTCGAGTGAAGAGCAGTAGGACGTGTTGCGATCTCTGTTATTTGAGGGTAACGAGAAAAATATGGCACACGTGGTAAGCGATGTTTAGTATTTAGTCTGATGTGGAGAGCAGGTGTACGTGGTATCTATGCAACGTACTGGAAACTGAGTGCTGTCCGGATGCTGTCGTCGTGTAACTTTTGATATTATTGATGATTAGTGTAATTTAAATTGCCCGTCACAGTTTTTCGAAATTTGAATATCATTAGCAATTAGCAATCAAATAATTGCATTTTTAGATTTTTCGAAATTTTTGAAATTTTCGAAATTTTTCGAAATTTTTCGAAATTTTTCGAAATTTTTCGAAATTTTTCGAAATTTTTCGAAATTTTTCGAAATTTTTGAAATTCTTGAAACTTTTGACATTTTTGAAATTTTTGAAATTTTTGAAACTTTTGGAATTTTTGAAATTTTCGAAATTTCCTCAAACGATGATAACATCAGGGATAAATAATAATAATCCATTAAAATTACTCATAAATTCCCTCCGATATGGATATGATTCCAACATTTATTTAGATGAAAAACCGGTATACTTCTCCACTGGAAAGCTTTTCAATGCAGAAAGATTCACAGCGCAATTTAGCCTTTTTTCCACTCACTATATTTTCCAATGAACTATTCCCCCCGGCGGATTAAATTCAATTCCCAAGTGAACAAAGTCTCGCCATGAAGTAGGAAGTCTCATCAGTCGGATGATATTGCGCGTTTAATTGGCCAATTATTTCCAATCCCATTGATAATTTTTATTCAAAGTAATAAAACGAAATGAGCGATCGTTCGTCAGACGTAAGGTAGATCGTGATAAAAGTGTGATGGTTGAACGCCATTTCACACTACAGGACCAATCCCACTACAGTCGGTGAACAAATTGACTAAAGCGACGCCAATCTTGATGTGACCGTTCGAGGGTTAAACCCGTCATTCCTCCTTAATTATGACAACTAGAGAAAAAAGTCATAAGAAATTAAATGTGCATCTCTGCTTCCAGACCAAGTTCTTCTTAACACTTTTTGCCGTATCTCTCACCGTTATCGCGGTACAGCGTTCTGAACAATTGAATTATGAGTAACAAAAAAACTGCACCGTCAATCCCAACCAAAAACTAATCCGATTCAAGTTCCATGAAGACGCTCTGATTACGACCTCGATCCAGATCGAAAAATTTGGAAGTGAAAAAGAAACCGTATTTTCATCATACTCTTCATGTACTCCGTCAGCGTCCCACGCGATTCATAATAAACGTGCACAGTGGCTGCCCATGACACGTTCACATAACCCTTTTTTTTTCCTTGTCGTCACAGTTCTCATGGAAACATTATATGTTATATGCGAATGGGATATACGTGTCGTTGTGATACTTCCGCCGGATAAATCGTGTCTGTGACGAATCCCATTGAGGAAAATGTTTCAATGGCACATTAAGGGGGCTTGAAAGTGAAGTTGCTCGAGGTCTGAGAATTTATAAAACCTAAATTGTTTTTCGTTAACAACAATTTTTGAACAACGATTTCTTGCAAACGAATCACCAGATTCGATATTTTTTTTAATCGATGCGTCTTTACGCAACTGAGACCTGATTAGATTTTGAAAGAAATTCATGCACTAGTTTCCGGTTTTTTTTTTAAACATGAAGCATGAAAATCGCCAAAAGTTTTAATCAATCATTATTTACGAAGGAAAGTTGCGATCAAGCTAATCAATGTCGCAATTGGAGACTCTCGGCGTACCTTAGCTTCGATCAAAATTTGACTCACTTTCATGTAGTGAATTATTAGTTATTGGTTGATTTTGAGTGGCGCGAAATTTTAATGACTATTCAAACTTTTATATTCGGTCTAGATCCGAAGTTGTCCGACTACCGCCGGCGCATGCGTGTTTGCCCGCATTTGCACAGGAGAGTCTGAATGGGCGATGCGCAGTGTGATTGGTCAGTGCGTCACGTGACATAGTCGCAGGTAGCGACACCTGTTGCATTCCAGTATTCAAAATTCCATGATTCCTATTTTTTTCTCTGAAGCCAGTCTTTGAACATTTAATTGACGTGTCGGAAAATCTAGGAATGGGAAACAGAAATTACGAGTCGGGAAGTTTTATTTGTCCAATTTTTTTTTTGCATGAAAAATAGATTATGCGAGACACATAGACAGCTACATTGAAAATTTTCCAGTCTTCGAAGTCCACTGATAAAGCCAGCAGAACGACACCTAATAAAGCCGGGGGATAAAAAAAAAAGTCGAGCAAACTATCACAATCGATAATAGACGTTCTTGGAGATATCGATAACCAGTCGACTAACGGTCTTACGCTAGTAGACACTTGCGCTCGGTTATTGACTTTTTTTTTTTATCAGAAAATCGACTTGAGGCATGCGGTGCTCTCGTGGATTCTTATAACAGCTATTATATCGTATCGTTTATGAGTCGTATCAACAAATGCCCTCGGTGCCGATGCGAAAAAAGGCATAGAAATAGAAAATCGAATCTCCCATAATCCGTTTTGCACTTCCTAATGGACCTCACACGAACATAACTGGCGGAATTACGATTCTTAAGATCGAAATTATGATTAATAATATGATCCGTGGGATACTCTTGTTGGGTTTGACTGTTCCACTATAATATAAGAAAGAAAACAATAGATATTTTCATCACAAGACGAAAGGGCCGTTCACCAATTTCCTAAAAAAACATTCAAAATGCACAGAATATCTATACTGAAATTATAAACTCAATAGCTCCATTGACTTGCAATTGGCTGATATCAGAAAATTCCACACGATATCATCTATCAAACCTAATCATAACATGCCGACGTAAGTAGGAACCGTCAGATATTCCATTTGCATATTAAATCGCATAATGCATTTGCATATAAAACCGAGCTACTTATGTCATATGTTGTTCCATCGGCAAGATTAGATATCTCCATTTTCTCGTAGGATTTCACATACGGATGACTTAAATAGTGAAGAATAATTTTTTTGTCTTCTTCCGTTTCATCTTACATCATTATTAATTTTTCGGAAGCAAATGTTATCCCTAGCAATTCAACAGATAGTATGGGCAAAGTGGCTGACCCAATAGGGTCAACCCCCCCGCCCGCACCCCACCGCCAGAACACTCATGCAGAAGCCCACGCCCGCACTCATGCCCACGCCCACGCCCACATCCACCTGCACGTCTACGCCCACGCCAACACGGCCACAGCCACGCCCACACGGTCACGCCCACACGGTCACGCCCACACCCACACGGCCACGCCCACATAGCCACGCCCACGCCCACACGGCCACGCCCACACGGCCACGCCCACACGGCCACGCCCACACGGCCACGCCCACACGGCCACGCCCACACGGCCACGCCCACACGGCCACGCCCACACGGCCACGCCCACACGGCCACGCCCCCACAGCCACCCCCACACCCACATATCCACGGCCACGCCCACATAGCCACGGCCACGCCCACATAGCCACGGCCACGCCCACATAGCTACGGCCACGCCCACACGCCTACGCTCACACGCCCACGTCCACACCCACACCTCCAGACTACATACTACAAGCACTAAATACATAAAGAAGTCTGAAATAAGTATGCGACCATTTTTGTAAATAACTATATCTTATTGTTTGAATTGATATCCATCGTTGTGTGCCGATGTGCGTATTCCTGAATCAACGTGAATTATTGTACAAACATTGTAGAAATTAACGTAATGGTGGCGTTCGCACATAACAAAGTTTATCAAAGTCTAAATTGAGCCTCCCCCTTCCACTCGCCAATCTAAATCTAGTTTAATTCATTTCCATGTATGACCACAATACTACATGTGCAACATCCGATACCCTATCTTGCTCCTTAAGCCCAACCACTATAAAAAGAATCGTCTCAATTTACTACAAACAATGCAGCAATGGAAAATCTTGGATTTCGATGAGCTGGCGTGCGTCGTCAATAAATATCTCGATAAGAATGCCAAAGTCCGGGAGGCGGGTCACGTGCATCTTGGCTCCAATTCATAAAGACCATACTCCTGTTGAGACCTCAAAAATTTCGAAAATCTCAAAATATGGTAAATTTTGAAATTGAAAAAAACGAAATTTCAAAAATTTCAACTTTTGAAAATGTTGACAATCGTGAAAAATTCGGAAATTGAAGGAAAATTCTCAGTTTTCAAAAATTTCCGCAAGTGAAAAAAAAATAATAGAAAATTCTTCAAATGGCAAAAATTCAATATTGCGAAAATATTCCGAGGAAAACTTATTTTAATCCTGTATTTTTCCCCCTGTCCTAAAAATAATGAAAAGTCGGATCGATAAGGCGATTTATCGCATGTGTAGAATAAAATTGTCTCATTTGAACTCGGGTGGCACTTTTATCACCATTAATTGCCAATTCCCCCCCGTGGCGTTGTGTGTTGCAAGAGGTCCGATAATAAGTCATTGCGAATGTCCTAGGGGTGGGAATAATCACGAGATAGGCCACATTAAACGCACATAATGCATCATAATAAATTGTGTTATTGCTCAATCGGTGAATTTATTTTACTAGACTATTTTATCTCCCCTGCGATGGGGGCATGGAAAAGAGATCAGCGTACAAAGTGAAAATATCAATCTTTCATAATCATCTAAGCTGTGTTGTTTATTTGTTATTCATATAATTTTCCATTGACGCCGTTGGAGGGGTCATCGCAGACGATCGATGCGGCCTTGTCCGATATTTTTCTGATATGGTGTGATAAGGAATTTATATTTTTTGGGGAGAGTGCATAGTTTGTAAGTTCACACGGAGAACAAAATTTGATAAAAAATGTTTGTGGCTGAACTGTGGCATAATTTTCGAAATTTTGGATCGGATGAACAAAATTTGGGTTAAAAATTATTAGAATTGAAAAATTTTGAAAATTTCAAAAATTTCAAAAATTTCAAAAATTTCAAAAATTTCAAAAATTTCAAAAATTTCAAAAATTTCAAAAATTTCAAAAATTTCAAAAATTTCAAAAATTTCAAAAATTTCAAAAATTTCAAAAATTTCAAAAATTTCAAAAATTTCAAAAATTTCAAAAATTTCAAAAATTTCAAAAATTTCAAAAATTTCAAAAATTTCAAAAATTTCAAAAATTTCAAAAATTTCAAAAATTTCAAAAATTTCAAAAATTTCAAAAATTTCAAAAATTTCAAAAATTTCAAAAATTTCAAAAATTTCAAAAATTTCAAAAATTTCAAAAATTTCAAAAATTTCAAAAATTTCAAAAATTTCAAAAATTTCAAAAATTTCAAAAATTTCATAAAATTTTAAAAATTTTAAAAATTGCAAAAATTTCAAAAATTTCAAAAATTTCAAAAATTTCAAAAATTTCAAAAATTTCAAAAATTTCAAAAAGTTCAAAAATTTCTAAAATTTCAAAAATTTCAAAAATTCCAAAAATTCCAAAAATGTTAAAATTTCTTAATCATTTAAAGGGCGTTTAGTCCATAATCACGTGAGAATTACGCACAATCATGTGCGCTGTGTGTACACAGGCAATAATCTCTCGAGGCACACGAGCAGTGCATGGACCTCGAAATGGGCTCGTCACGTACGCTCGTACCCTGATTATTCATTTTTTCCAGCATTGAGTCTATTTGCGGGCTTCATTACCAATAAAGAGTGATTTTGTAACCGCGAGTCAGTTAATCCGAAATGGACAACCAGATAATTGGAGACTTAATGACAGACGACTTAACCTGTGTTCCTTAACACAGGTTCAGATATCGATATGATAAGAATTCACTTTAACCCAACCGAGTACTTCGTTAATGATATCAAAAAATTGATTGTGATTTTATCGTAAGGTTTCGTTGCTCTTCAGGTAAGATACACATAATAGCATAGGCCGCTCTGATTGATGTTTATCTAATCTCTCAAGACCGCCCGCAACACGGGAACAATTCCATGACACTTTTTAGAAGGCAATTTGACTCTCTTTCCCCCCCCCCCTTTTTTTTGATAAATAGCTTCGTCGATCGGCGCTCGTTGAAAAAAAAATTCCACGAAACGTGACAGTTCAGCACGTCCACGGAAACGACAGGAGAGTTGTATAAAACAATATATTTTACTTATCGACAAGTTACACGAGTCGTGGGGATATACGACTGCTACGTGACTCCATTCAAGTTCATTTTTCACAGAAATTTTCGCAATTTTTCATTTTTTATTTATCACGGAAAACTCGCTTTGGTTATTTGTTTCGAATAAATTAAGATGATTAACAAAAAAATTTGAAAAATGAAAAACTTCACTTGAACAATTTTGAGAAATTGGAAACTTCCAACAATTGTACTCGAATCTGCTTCAATGTGTGTGTGTGTATGTGTGTGTGTGTCTATGTGCGTGTATGTGTATGTGTGGGTGGGTGGGTGGGTGGGTGGGTGAGTGGGTGGGTGGGTGAGTGGGTGGGTGGGTGGGTGGGTGGGTGGGTGGGTGGGTGGGTGGGTGGGTGGGTGGGTGGGTGGGTGGGTGGGTGGGTAAGTGTGGGTGAGCGAGTACGTAAGTGTGGGTGGGTCGGTAAGTGTGAGTGAGTGGGTGGGTGTGTAGGTGGTTAGGTAGGTGGGTGGGGGTGTATCGAATACTCGAAGTTTTTCTCGAGTTCGCCCAATCATTGCTTCGATTCGTAAACACTTGGACCTACATGAAATACTTAAACCGTCTCACGAATCAACTCCTCATCAGTGCAGTCATTAAAATTACCAGAAAAAATTCAATCCGACAAATTTGACTGAATTTAGTGCAATGATGTAAAAAAATTAAAGTGGCTATAAACTTCCGGATGGGGGAGAAAAAAAAAAGGTGGGTAAAAACTTTCACTCGCTGAAAATTCGGTCAGCGGAGCTGAAATCACTGATGCGTACGCGCGCACGCGCGCACGCGAGTGAACGTGCAACCGAGTTTCGGCTGCAGCTGATGCACGTTATATCTGTGGGCCTTCGATACTGCATTTTTATTTATTTATTTTTTTTCCTCTTATTTTTCACAATCGCCAGCCGAGAGTTTATTCTCATTAAATGAGGTAAATGTGAAAAAGAAATCGGATCGTGCCAGGTGACTTTTTTTTTGAGGTCGTTTAATGAGGAGCATGCAGGGACATATTTATAATTTATAATTGCAAGATACATTTTCAGTTTTTTACGCGAATGGTCAATCGGAATTATCAGATGGATTAACATACAGTTTTGAGGGGGAGTGAACACTAGAAATTTTATTTATTTTTTTACCCTTGACATATTAAATACTTTCGTGAAATTTCGGAAAATTTTTGCTTATGTTTTATATATATCCGGGATAGCTAGATTCTCTAACACCTCTCAGCCGGGTGTGATTTTTCTCTAATTAGTTCACTCAATTCGGAAACGTGCTCCGTATCTACCAATGCACAGTAGCCGATATATCCACCTCGAAAATATGAAATGAGAGAAAGCCCAACATGCATATGTTAATGAAATACAGCGCCGGCAAAGCGACAAGGGTGCACAAAGCACGAATCGCCTTACACGTGGACTCGTGTTTCTCTGCATGATTCTCTCACTGAGTTGCCCCCTCCTGGCAGTGTAAATCCCGTATGCGAAATGCGCATACACGCACCATTTGCGGTAGTTTATACCTCGAATTATCGGCCTGGCGGATTACCGTTCATTTTCCTCGGCTTTCATTATCCAAAAGTCAATTGGACCGCATAAGTCAAAAGGTTTGACTCATCACATAGAAAATTCATGTCAGTTGCAAATTGCCTAATAATCCATGATAACCGTGAAGAATTAATCAGCGTATTTTATAGCCTAATACAAAAAAGTCGCAATTATGACACACACCTCCACCTCCACCACCACTTGAATCTACCCTTGCATCTACACTCGCATCTACACTTGCATCTACATTGGCATCTACACTTGTATCTACACTCGCATCTACACTCGCATCAACACTTGCATCTACACTTGCATTTACATTTGCATCTACACTTGCATCTACACTTGCATCTACACTTGCATCTACACTTGCATCTACACTTGCATCTACACTTGCATCTACACTTGCATCTACACTTGCATCTACACTTGCATCTACACTTGCATCTACACTTACACCCATTTAATAGACTCATTTACATACATTGTAGATGCTTTTCAAGTCGGTTTTTCTGCTTCATATATTTTTCCCATTTTAATGTATGATATTTAAAGGAGTTTCACATATATTCCTTCATGTGCGGTACCACTAAAAAATTATTTAAATATTTCTCATACCACAAAAAGCGGTTGGTCGTTTACATTCAGAAACACGAGATGCAACATAAGATCGGCGCCAGGAGCGGATCGCGTGGCACCGCATCCGTGGGATCCGCACGACGTAAAAAAGAAATCTGCTTTTAAAAAAAACATGGAAAATCAAGATTACAGTTCATTATGAGAGCGCCTCTCGTTGCAATCGTACAATCGAAAAAAATCGGAATTTAAATTCGTTTGATCTGCCCTTGAGGCCATCACTGGAGCAGGAACTGGGCACAAGCGCCTGAAAAGAGGAATAAAAATAATTTTGAAAATTATTGCCCACACCCCATCATGCATGGTAGCTTCCTCCGAGGCAATCCTTCAGCTAAGTGATTGAAATCGAATTTTTCAAAATTTCGGAAACCAAAAATTGTTCAATTTATCAAATTTCAAAATTCTGAAATTTTGGAAAATTTTGAATTTTCAAAATTTTTTAAATTTTCAAATTTTCCAAAATCCCAATTTTTTTAATTTCCGGTTTTTGGAAATTTTGAAGATTTGATAAAGTTTTGACTAAAAAATCGAATCGCACAGTTCGACCGGCTGCCAACATATATTTAAAAAAGGACCAGATTTATAATTCGTCAGATCTGCCCCCAAGGTCGGACTTGCGCCAAAATCGTCGGGTGAAAAAAAAAACAAAAAAACAATACAGTAAAAAATTATTGCGCATGTGGCCGAGGGATTTTAAGATGCGCCAGAGGAGTGCGTATATTCGATCGGTAAAATGCGATCGTGGGAGCGATTTATTACACCTCTCGAGACGCCCGGACGGAGTGGACAGAGAGGCATCGGTCCACCGCAAAACCAAGATATCTTATCTTCCAAACACACACACAGCGTGCCGCTTAATACCTCCACTGGCCGTTGGCTCATTCCTCTTTTTTCCTTTCCCCCCCCCCCCCCCTCCCCCTCATCGCGATACCAATTCTCGATAAAGCATCACCTCTGTATACAGTACGGTACACAAGTTCCATTCGCAAGTAACAAAAAAAACGTAAGAAAGCTCCCTACAATCGACGGTAAGAAGGTAATGAGGGCCCTGTCTTATTGCTGAATGGCTTTATCTCCTCCGTGGTTAATTACGGAAATTTTTCTTGCTCGGGGAAAGTACAACTCACTCGGTGGGGCCATTCGGGGGCTGTTCCATGGGCAATTAAATATGGAAACAAGGGGAATAAAGTTGGGATAAAAAACATCGATGTGAGGATAAAAGCAATGCAGCTTACGCAGTTGTCCGTACACGGGCAAAAACGTTTGACAAAAAGTATCTTTGCATGAAGTAACATGGACAGTTTCGAAATTTTTTGATATTGGGTCGGTGGCAAGTAGGTGAGTGGATGGGTCAGTAAGTGGGTGGGTGGATGGCCAGTAGGTGGGTGGACGGTTGACTGGCCAGTAGGTGAATGGGTGGATGGGCGGGGTGGCGGGTGACGAGTAGGTGGGGGGGGGGGGGGGGTTGTCGAGTAGGTGGGGAGGGGTGGGTGGGTGGTTGTCGAGTAGATGGGGAGGGGTGGGTGGGTGGTTGTCGAGTAGGTGGGGAGGGGTGGGTGGGTGGTTGTCGAGTAGGTGGGGAGGGGTGGGTGGGTGGTTGTCGAGTAGGTGGGGAGGGGTGGGTGGGTTCCGAGAAGGTGGAGGGGGGGGTGGCGAGGAAGTGGGGGGGGGGGGGTGGCGGGTGGATGTAGGTTGGTGGGTAGGTGTGGGTGCGAGTGGGAGTAGGAGTGCCTAATTTCTAAAAAAATCTCTCCAGCATTTCTCACTAAACAATCTCATCGGTACCTCGAGAGAGCCACACACATAAAACTCATCATCCCAAATTATTTATCGAACTTGATAATTCATTAAGCCGTTTTTTACGTTCACGCAGAAACGAATTCAATTATTCAGCGCATAATTCAAAATTATGAATTCACAAAATGAGAAAAAAAAAGACAAAAATTTTACAGGAGTCTCGCACGCGGCTGGCAGAGACCCGAGGAGCGATAAATTAAAGTGTCTTATCGAAAATCGTTTTTGCCTCTTCTCTTGGGCAGAAGCTACATAACCTCCCCTTCACCGCTATCTCCGCACCTTCCCGATACAGCGATTGGGATGTGGCTGCGAGTGCGTTTTATACACAAAAAGTACTTGAGGGCGCAAATATCGTTTGGCCTTTTACTTGGTGGTTTTTTTTCCTCCTTCGGCGAGAGTAGAAGAGACTGCTATTGGTTTTATGTCCTCGAAATTTATGATCATCATAAAGTTGGTATTTTGCGCGTGTGTCTGCAGTGGACAGCGGCAATTTCATTGGTATTGCGCATGCGCGTTTATGCGCATTTGCATGTGCGCATGTTAGCGTGTGCGCATGTGCACTTGTTGGTTTGAAGGCCGATGAATGAATGGCCATTGTGCATGAGTGTAAGAAAGACAGAAAAAGTGACCGCTGAAAAGTTATTAACGATTGCCTGAGTAAGCTGAGACAATGTCACCCAGAGCATAGAGATGTTTGCCTGAAAGACCCACTTGAATACACTGAAATAAAGTGTTTATTGGTTACCAGGTGATAAAGGACGTTTAAACATGCGTTAGCTACTTTAGGGAGAGTTTATAATCCGAAGGCTATCGTTTATTTCCGAACAATTGTCAGCGATTGGTCGAGGCGCTACTCAAGCCCCCTCGCCGGAAGATCTTGGGACTTCGAGAATATATGGATGAATTTTTTTTTTTTTTATGGTATAGAGTGATTTTTAATTTTTGATGTAATATTTTTTTGAAGATATATTGCGCATGTTTTATCAAGGAAGGAATTTGAAAATTTATTTTTCATATCCGGAACATCATTGAGAAAAATCTTTTCGCGAAATGGTTCTGAGTTGTGCGCATGCGCGCGGATGGTTACCTGTGCGCATGTCCAACGGTTGATTTGAATGCGAACGAATAGATACTATATATTGTCTGTGAGTGTGGGAGAGGGCAAACGTGAGCGCTGAAAAGTTACTAACTATATTGCTCGAATAAGTCGAGACACTGTCCCTAAGATCATGGAGATGTTTGCATGCAAAACCCACTGGAATACCCTGAAGTAGGGTGTTTATTGGTTGCCGGGTGATAACGGACGTTTAGCCATGCGTTACCTACTTTAGGGGGAGTTTATAATTAGAAATCTATCGTTTGTTTCCGAACAATTGTCAATGTGTTTCTCAAGTCCGGTTACGTAGGTGAATACAAGCTTCGAACTTCATCTTCATTCAAGCTTCGGACTTTATCTTGGTACAAGCCTCGAAATTCATTGTCGTCCAAGTTCCAAAGTTTCTCGTGGTCGAAGTATCGAAATTAATCTTGGTCTAAGCTACAAAATTTATCTTGGTTCAAACTTCGAAGATAGGAACATTGAGGTTGGACCAAGCTTCGTTGAACATTCGTTTGGGTTTAGGTGGTGCGGCAATCCTGGATTGATATATGAATCCAATATTGAGCAGAGTTTCGCTGAAGCCGGTAAATCGAAACTAGGAAAAATATGCTTCAGTCCAGCTTAGTTCAACCTTACTTCGGAAGCTTGGGTTTAGATGGTATGAGCAATCCGGGATCCATGCTTGTTAAAGCTAAGATTCAAAGCTAACAAAGCTGAGCTCGGACCAAGCTTAGCACAACATGGTTTCTGAAGCTTGGGTTTGGATGATTCTAGTAAGCTTGGATGTATGTGTGTATCCAATATTGGACGTAGATTGGATGCTGCCTGTGGACCAACGCTAGGGACGCTAAGATTGAGCCAAGCTTGGCACAAGCTGGGCCAACGAAGCTTGGATATCTTTGATATAACTAAGCTTGGTTTGATCTAGGCTTATACATGGGATGAAGCTATGTCGAAGCTAGCAAGTCCCAGCATCGGCATCGAAGGTCGGGCCAAGATTGATCTCATCGTTCAAGCTTCAAATTCCCCATCTGGGACTCCAATCTTCAATGAGTAGCATTCTATATTTTCGTGGGGACGTTTTCCAAAGAACTCCTTTTCGTGTGATCACTTTTCAAAGACAACTGCGGATATTGTTCTGTCGTGTGGATTAATCTGTCATGTTGGAAACTTGGAAATAGCCCAATTATCCTCATAAAATTTGTATCTTATAATTTCGGAAATACAAAAATTGCCGGAGCATTGACATTACGCTAATTTCCCAACGTCAAGGCCAAGCACCCACCGAGTTTCTACGACACCTGTGGGAACTCAAACCTTCTCACGTCTGCTACTCCCATCGCGCCGACCTTCTCCATGCTCCCAGCTCCCCCCCCCCCCCCCCCGCCTTCCTGAGCATTGCGGTGTTGAATTTTAGATATACCTAGAACACTATCCGAGACATTCCACCAAATATTGAACCACGACTGTGCGTTGGTATTTCGAATTTCGGTGAAGCTTCGGCAAAAATTTATTCTTCATTTCATAACTAGAGGTCATGGGTGATGGGCAGCAGTAATAAGTCACACATCTCGAAATTATCCAATTTTTTTTTTTTAGGCGAAAGCAGAAGAGCGAGATCGCAGAAGCAGGGCCAATGGAGCTAAGTCGGTGGTCGCCTTCCTTCGCTTTTCCGCAGTTATCTCCGAATGAAACGAACCTAGCGGCATTTTCATATGAACATTTTTTGTAGAGCAAAGTGAGACCTACAAATTTGTATAAAAGTAAATTTCGATATCTCGATTAGTTTCTGAGATATTCAGCGAAAACTGACGAGCGGCGATACCCGAATTTCGACCACTTGTCCATTCATACCATTTTTTTTGGACGCAATATTTTTTCATAATGCCCGCAATTATTTTCGGTGTACGAGAAAACGGCCGAGGTATGTATAGGACATTATAAATGTGAATCCGCTTTGGATTCGTATGCAGAGATACGACCGCCCTGAATTCTACGCCTTCAAATTTCTCGGAACTTCCTAAATGGGTTTCTATCCAGGTATTTTTTTTGCGAGTTAATTAGTAGGTGTATTAATTATTTCACCACAAATGTATTTTTGGCAACAGGAAAGAGGCTGGCACCCTTTACGGGGTCGAAAGTTTAATCGAGTGCTGGTGTAAATTGTTGGGATATTGCGGGGGGGGCGGCACCTGTCAACCAAGACCCAGCGTTCTTAATTAAAGGTAATGATTTAATCGTCATTAAGATTTATGAAAATATAAAAGTTGATAGGGAGACATGAACATTTGTGGTGTCTGTTTAAAATTTTTTTTTTTTTTCAATCTCCAGTTTTTTGACGCGCCAACATTCGCGATGCCAATTCGCGGTACACAAATAATTCCCAAAACTTCCAAAACCTCCGAAAATTGCAAAAATTATATTATCAAAATCTCGAAGATTCAATATTTGGTGAAAAATAACATCTATTTCCAGCGCCCGAAAAACCTCTCAGCCGAAGTATTTTGGCGCCGTTTGATACAGCGCGAGTACCACGGCGTCGCATCACATACATTACATTGGCGCACGTACACCATCGCGAGGACGCCGCGAGAGGCGTGGGCAATAATTTACGATGCCGCAGTAACTATCCGTAAGTACCCCATGTCCCAGCAACGGTTGAAACTCTAATGTTGAACCGAATGTGGGCTGTTTTACTGACTAACAGAGAAGGATGATAGCCGCCATTTCAGTGGAGCGAATTCGACGGTTTTTACTACGCATAAATCTGTGGACCCACCGGGGGGGGGGGGCGGAAGAGCAACTTTACTGCCTGACTTCCATCGAAAACCCACAGATTTCCGATGAGGGCTACAAGAGAAACGACTTTTGCACGATGAATATGGGTCTCTGTGTCGAAACTTTATATTCGTCAATGTTTTTTCTCATTTGGAGTTGCGGTGAAGAGCGATTTGGGTATGAATAAAAAACATGTTCTCATTGTTCCAGGAACACCGTAGAAGAATCGATTTGGAGAATTGTGTGTGTGGGTGCGTGTGGGTAGGTCGGTGTGTGCTTGTGGGTGTGTGCGTGTGAGTGGGTGTGCGTGTGGGTGGGTGGGTGGGCGAGTGGCTGTGTGGGTGAGTGGATGTGTGGGAGGGCGGGTGAGTGGGTGTGTGGGTGGGCGGATGGGTCGATGAGTGGGTGTGTGGGTAGGCGAGTGAGTCGATGAGTGGGTGTGTGGGTGGGCGAGTGGGTCGATGAGTGGGTGTGTGGGTGAGTGGGTGTGCGGGTGGTTAGGTGGGTGTGTGGGTGGGCGGGTGGATCGATGAGTGGGTGTGTGGGTGGGTCGATGAGTGGGTGTGTGGGTGGGCGGGTGGGTCGATGAGTGGGTGTGTGGGTGAGTGGGTGTGCGGGTGGTTAGGTGGGTGTGTGGGTGTGCGGGTGGTTGGGTGGGTGGGTATGGGGTGGGTGGGTGGGTGGGCGGCTGGGTGTGTGCGTGGTTGGGTGGTTGGGTGGGTAGGTGGGTGCCAATCATCGGGAGGACAAAATTTCAATTTGATGAAATGAAAATGATGGCATGTCTATTTGAGTAACTGAATCACCAATACTCACCTACTGCCACATCGCAAAAAAATCTCAACCTATTTATACATTTCGTCCCAGGCCAATTAATTTGGGTGCACAATCGTGTCACGTAGTTGGCCCTCCACGAAAACAAAGTAATCGGCTGGTTGTATCAAGCAGATAAGTTGGTGTGGTTTGAGACTTGGGGCCCCAGTTTAATTAGCCTTAGTATTGTGCTTGGGGGCCCCTCCAGTCGCTTGGTTACTCCTTGGGACCACATCTTGGGTCAGATATCGCGTAACAAGATCTTATTCAGTGTTCGACTTCAGCGGGTGGGTTAATGATGCTATCTACTATACAGTGCCAAAGAACCGATCGCATTAACCTGATATATACCATCCTTCGTGTACATTGCTTGCATGCATACAGAAGTAAATGCTTGACGTGCATTGAATCTTGCTCATTTCAGACCTCTTTAAGTACTTTCCAACCGAGAACTCAAGTTATTGATTTACGCGCCAAATTTCAAAATCCACTTGTTATCGGATTTTTTCAACAGGCAGGAACATTTTTCTCCAACTCGATCGTCTGACGATTATGTCTTTTCTCCTAAGCCACCTTAACATGAATTCCTCCGAATGACTTGAAAAAAACCTTGTGAATTCCTCAGATTTCGTCCACTTAACCATCGAATCACACAGCATCCATTCTGCCAACCACATCGTTACGCCGAACTCATAATTTTCACATTTGCCCCAACGACCCTGATGATCTCCTGGAAATCACTGATGCTGGTCACACAAATGCCCCACAATTTTGCACCTTGCCACCCGACAAATTTGAGAATAAAAAGGAAACTTTTGCAAGTTTGAAAAAAAATGGCTAAAGTATATGTTCCACTTCCGGCATCCCAGGTGCCCCCATTTCGTTAGCTGGGCTCCTGGTGCTCCTGTACAAGTTGAGGAGGGAGGACAGTCACGAAGTGCTGGACTAGGACTAGTGCAATTGTCCACAAGATTACGATTTTTTGCGGGGGGGCAGGCTGGTTCCCCAATTTTTACTGGATTTTTTTAAGTGGAACTTTTATAGGCGCCTTTGGGTATGAATCGAATACACGCGAGTCCCTATGTTACAAAAACCGACACGATTGGGGAGGGGGAAGCGCCATATATGGAGTGCGTATGTACTTTACTCGCTAGGATGCAGAGACGGTATGCCAGGTACGGGGAGGGGAGCACGAGAGAGAGAAGAATAGAGCAGTCACGCACATCTAGACCCATTTACAACGTGCTGCATGGGAACGTCGATAATGACGCGTTCGTCATAGTTTAACGCAGGGCGTAAGATGGCGTTATGCGCATTTTCTATCCACGGTAAAAATTCAGCTGTTTTCCAGTCTGGTATGTTAATGTATACGTTATATATGTGCCAAGCGTTATTTTCTATATCATAATTTATGTCCGGAATAATTTGGTGTGTGTGTTAATCAAAAGTTTTCGTTTCTTACTTCAGTTATCACAAACCGATAATTTCATTTGTAGAAAATCGTGAGATGGAAACAGAATAAAACATCTTTTGTATATGGATATAATTGGATTGTTTTGAATTATAACCTTCGATTGACACTGATATTACAGCCATTGATCCTATCCTATCCTCAACAGTAGAAAAAAATATTTACAGAATTCACTTCTGTCGCGCAGTTCTCTACGCACAGGTTTTTTTTCTTCGTGTGGGAATGATATACAATTTTTTTTTATATGTGTTAGTAACCCCAATTACAAGCTCAGTCATCCTCCATCTCATTACAATCAGACAACTGGTCGATGGCGTCAGAAATTCAATATTCAATATCGAAATACGTGAAAGTTTGGAAGTGATTTCGGCCCCCATATCTTAGAGCTATAAACCTCGTATCGTAAATAAAAATAGGCGCTGCATGAGACTCGTTTTATGTGGATGAGACAGGTGTAGCTGTTTCGAAAGATATAAAAATGAGGATAAAATAAGGTACAGGTGTCCATCCGAAAATTCACCAAAATTCGTTGTCCGATTTTTCTAATCTTTATGACTGCTTCAATCGAAATGATTTTTTTGGTCAGAGTTGAGAAGTCCCCGATAGGAATCATCATGAATTATGACCACTTATCTCCAGTTGAATGTTACTGCTAAGGTATCATGAGGTTTCGAGTGATAGTGACTGTTAATTTGAGGCAATTTCATCGGAAAAACGGCATAATTGAGGCGCCGTTCTTACGCCCCAGTAATCAGATATGAAAATATGCGAAACTTTTTTTTTGTGAATACCTCAAAATAGAGAATGAAAATTTTTGGAAAAATCAGATTTTATTCTTCAAAATTTCCAAAATTTTCAAACTTTCAAAATTTTCAAAATTTTCAAAATTTTCAAAATTTTTAAAATTTTCAAAATTTTTAAAATTTTCAAAATTGCCAAAATATCCAAAATATCTCAAATTTTCAAAATTTCCAAGATTTCGAAAAATTCCCAAAATCCTCAAAATTCTCAGAATTCTCAAAATTCTCAAAATTCTCAAAATTCTCAAAATTCTCAAAATTCTCAAAATTCTCAAAATTCTCAAAATTCTCAAAATTCTCAAAATTCTCAAAATTCTCAAAACTCTCAAAATTCTCAAAATTTCCAAGATTCACAAAAGTTCAAGCATCTGCAAAAAATTCCACAAATTTCCTGAATCCTGAAAACGTCCACCATAAATCATTGTCACTTATCGCGAGGCGAGTGTTGATGCTGGAGGTGAAGGCCCGGAGGGCTTGATACTTTCGTACTGCAATCATGTGGGACGTCTGGACAGAGGGAGTGATCTTCCCCTTCGGTAAGACCTGTACTTAGGTCGCACGAATGCAAGCCTCACAGGCATTGTGATAGTAATTTCAAGTTCTTTCTCTTGCAACCCCCCCCCCCCCTCCTCTCCGCCCGCCATTGGTGGCATGGGTTAACCGAAGAACCGGATCAGTCTGCACTGGGCAACTATCCGGATCAGCGATAACCGCCACCATTGCACCAGGTCCTGTGGACGATAATATACATTGGCTGCATGCATCGGGTCACGAAGAGAAGTTTCGAAGAAGCTGAGATGACCAAGTATGGTCATGAGCTCTTTTCGGTCCAGATAATGGCTTTTGAGAGAATGATATGTATAAATTTCACGTCAACCTCGAGAAAGAATTCACTTCTCCAATTCGTGCGCTCTTAGTTTCAATTTTTTGTTTTCCGATTTCAAAGCTCTGATAAATTAAAAAATTTTCAAAATTTCCAAAACTTCGAAAAATATTTTCCGAGTGCGAACCTGGGACCTTTGAGGTAGTAGACTCCGACGCTTGTACCCAAGTGGGGAATTCGAAACTTGAACGATGAGATCAATCTTGGTCCGACCTTAGATACCGAAGCGTGGAGTTGATAGCTCCGACATAGCTTCATCTCATGTACAAGCCTAGATCAAACCAAGCTTAGTTATATCAAAGATATCCAAGCTTTGTTGGCCCAGCTTGTGCCAAGCTTGGCTCGACCTTAGCGTCCCTAGCGTTGGTTCACCGGCAAAATCCAATCTACGTCCAATATTGGATACATACATACATCCAAGCTTACTAGAATCATCCAAACCCAAGCTTGAGAAACCATGTTGTGCTAAGCTTGGTCCGAGCTCAGCTTTGTTAGCTTTGGATCTTAGCTTTAACAAGCATGAATTCCGGATTGCTCATACCATCTAAACCCAAGCTTCTGAACTAAGGTTGAACTAATCTGGATTGAAGCATATTTTTCCTAGTTTCGATTTACCGGCTTCAGCGAAGCTCTGCTTAATATTGGATTCATATGTAAATCCAGGATTGCTGCACCGCCTAAACCCAAGTTTGGAAACGAATGTTGAACCAAGCTTGCCCCAACCTCAATGTTCCTGTCTTCGAAGTTTGAACCAAGATAAATTTTGTAGCTTGGACCAAGATTAATTTCGATACTTCGACTACGAGAAACTTTGGAACTTGGACGAAAATAAATTTCGAGGCTTGTACCAAGATAAAGTCCGAAGCTTGAATGAAGATAAAGTTCGAAGCTTGTATTAACCTACGTAACCAAGCTAGGACGAAGCTTATTCTCTAAACTGGGATTGGTGTTACCTTCGCATGTTCTGCAGAGATTGACCGAGCCTTCAACACACAGCTTCGGCGAAGCTTAGTCAAGCCTCGTCCAAGCTTTGATCAAGCTTCATCGGACGGTCAACTCCCACCCGGGTATATGTGTATGTGTGTGTGCGTGCAAATGGTTCACCACCGAGTTCCCACCATCAAATTTTATTGATGAATCCCTGATGCAGCACACGCGTTTCCCTCGGCCCACTTATTCTCCAATTTTTAGAGCAACAAAAAAACGTATATTCATTTAGTTTCACATTTTTATTTCACTTCCTTTCAATCATCAATAACTGAGCGAAGTCGCGTAAATTCTCACCATCATGATGGGAAATAAGGTTTTGACACGCGAGACAGCTTAAGGAGGCTGTGGGTATCAAAGGAAACACCGAACCACCTTGACCCCTGACATTGGCTGGATCCCCCTGCCCCTGAATGTAAGACGTTGGAAAATGTCGATGCTCCAGGATAGCAATTGCCGGGGTCTTATTGGTGAGTCAATGCCTGCCATTAAGCCTTGAACTCGTTTGTATCGTACGTGGAATGTTGGTTCTCTATGTTCTCCCCTTTATTCACCTTCTGCTGACTGGTAGATTGGTGTAATTGGGTTGCTCTATGGAATTGGATCCTGTTGTGGACACAATTGGACAATTTGGTGGACACTGCATCTCTATTTGGTCCATCTGTTGGCAGAGTCAGTCATTTTTATTTGTTGATTGGTAAAGTTTTTACACTTTCGTGTACATGTGGGTGGAGGGTGGTGTATGTTTGTGTGGAGCATAAAAATTCTTTCACATAAATTTACCGTAGAATAACTCATCAGACTTTGGCGCTGGGTTTATATACCGAAATCATTGTGCTCACCATGAACTATGGCTTTGTCCATGGTACAAAGTGTACCTCAAATTGATGACTGGACATGTTGGCTGACAGCAAAATTGAGTCTCTCCTCTCTCGTTCCATTTGCTCATCAATGATTGTTACTGCAGACACTTGAATCCCTTTATCCACATGTACAAATAGGAGAATTGTGTACGTGCTGCGTGCATCAGGGAGCCAACAGCCATCGGGAGGCACTGAGGTGCTGGGTTCCCACACTTTGAACGGGAAAGACCCCCGGGCAATGGAGCGATGGGTCAGATTATGCCGCTGGCAACTATCATGGTTGGGTAAAAAATTGTGAAATTATCTGGTTTTGTGGAGATGTAAAAACAGCGCATTACTGGAGAAAACAGGAATTAAATTAGTTGGGGGAGAGTCGGGAAATTCTTTAATTTTCTCAACGGAAATTGGACATTTCGATGGTAATTTTTAGTTGCGGGAGTTATGACTACGCTATTAGTTTCCTTAGGAATTTTATGTTTCATTAAAAATAATCGGCAACAGTTTTTTTCAAGTGCAATTTTTTTTTTTTTTTTTTCAAAATTTTCTGAAAATCTCAGGAAACGGATATGACGTATTAAAAGTTGTTCCTCCCACATATAGCTAATGGTATTATCTCATATCTCGAATGTTATCACAGTTTGCTATCCATCTTTGAGGAAAAATATTGAAAAATTGACGAAAACGCGAATGGAAAATAAGGGAATATATCGGGCGGCGCAGCGCTCATTATGCGACCAAAGATGTCGGTCCGAGATGTGCGACTACTGGAAAGTTAACAAGGGATAGTTTCAAACTACCTCTTGAAATTCAATTCCCCGCCCTCGCATGCCAGATCCGAAGCGAAGACCGTTGCCATCCGCCGCGAGGCCGAAGATGGCAACGATGTGGAGGCAGCATGATTTCCATAGCGTGCCGCCTGGAAAATAGGGGATTCCAAAATGCATAATCAGGAAAATGCACATTCGACCCTGAATAGAAGCGGAATTTTTCACAGCTATCGTGTAACACGGACGTAAACGAGTGGCTCAAGGCGCGGCGCGTGCAGCCCGTGATTGTGTCCGCAGTCTCGTCCCCCACCACCTCGACCCTTTCCGCAATTTCCCCCACCACATTTTCCTCTGTCGCACGCTCGCTTCCCCGGGACTACGCCACTCACCAAACATTCCCCCACCCGCTTCTCGCCCCCCCCCCTCCCGCGCTCCGCAGCCGCCTCGCGCACTCCTTCACCATCGGTGTATACCACGGTTTTTTTTTTGCGGAGCGCACGGGATTCGCATCGAAAGACGGCACATGGTCTCCCACCGCCTCCACTCCGAGACCTCGCCGGTTTTATTGTTCCTAGTTTCAGAATACCATTGGCGTACCATCTCTCACGTTTATTTATTTTTTACTCACAATTCTAACCGTTATAAAAAGTATGCAACATTATTTCATCGGGATTGTGAGCAGTATAAATCAGTTATGCATTCAAAAAATGCTTAGGGTTGTTAATAAATTTATGTAAACACGAAATTTTTCGTATTCATACCGCAAAAGCCGATTTAAAATTTGAGAATCCAAGTTTTTCTAATTATACGTCCTCATCCGAAAAGGGACCACTTTGTCGGTATGTCAAATTTTTGATATTTTCGGAGGTCTCAATGTGCCCACGACCTTTAGCGGCCAGTCGCACGACATTACCGGGAATAGTTCGGGAAATAGAATCGACAAAGTGGCCCCTTTTCGCGCACATGTCCACAGTTTGACATTGATGGTATTTTTTTTTGTTTCTGAATACAACAGATTTTTCATCCGAGCGCCGATTATGAATATCTCAAGATTGAATGGCTTGAAATATTGAACTCCGCGAGCAGATAAAATAACTACAATAAATTGAAATATCGAACTGGATTTATTTGCATAATCCATACAAATGAAATAATATTGTTGTTGGTAATGTTGTTATTCATCTCGACTATGGAAATTCTTCCTGACCCCATACAGTGCATTACGCCATTGGTATATCCTAGCGAAGGCGCGTGGCTGGAATGCGGCGGTATCGTGCACTGTCATACATATCTACACACTGAATTGGTGCGCATGAAACATACTGTATAGATATACAGGGCGTTTCATGCTACCTTTTAGTATTGGTAGGGCTGACCGAATAAAAGTGCGATCGATATGGATAAAATATGAAGGAATGTGGGCAATATAGTAGGAATATGAAGATGTGGACCATACGAAAAAAATCAGGGTGGTATGATAAGAGTTTTAGTGGGTTGAGTGTGTTATGGGTGACACAAAAAAATCCAATGCGTAATTGCACATACACACACCCAACCACTCACCCACCCACTCACCTACTCACCTACCCACCCACCTACTCATTTACCCACCCACCTACTCACCCATCCAACCACCCACCTACCCACCCACCCACTCACCCACCTACCCACTCACCCACCCACCCACTCACCCACTTACCCACCCACTCAGCCACCCACCCACCCATCCAACCACCCACCCACCCACCCGCCAACTGACTCACCCACACACCCACCCACCCTCACACACACACACACATTTCTATCCATCCACCCTTCACATCACTGGAGCGGATTGTGAAACATCGTGTATACCGCGCCAATATACAGCTGTAATATGACTCGAGGTCCACTTCTCCTAGTGTCCACTTAAAAATGAAAACGCATACTCACTTGTAATGTGTACGAACACTAGTTGAATGCCGTCTCAACGCTTCTAGAGACATTTCTGCATGTTCCCACGGCTCGTAAATGTAATCTTGATGGTCGCATTGTGGCCTTTAATCAAGTAATAACTGGATGAAGTTGGGTACCTTATTTTTAGTTAAATTAACCTGCGGAGAGTCAAAGGATGTCGGCGGGCTTTGTGAGAAAATTTAACTGAAAATAGTGAAAAAAAAACACATGGGTAAATTATTCGTAAGAAAATGTTTGGTTATTTCAGTTTATGTGATGAGCAAAGTTTCCGCATATTAAGACTCCATTAATCCGAAGTTTTTTATATCATACAATAAAAACTACATTCGAGTGGGGTAGTGCACATTTCAGGGTGGTGACCTCCTCGGACCCTTTCCACCTTTGAGCTCCCACATTCGGGTGGGGTAGTGCACATTTTAGGGTGGTGACCTCCTCGGACCACCCACATACACACACACGTAGACATAGATAGTATACCGAAAATGAAGGTCGTTAATAAAAATACAGGCATAATGCTTGGTTACAAGGTTCAAATAGATTAAAGCTAGTTGAATTCGTCGTTATCAACCCGAGTGAATTCAAAATCTTTGGGTTGTGTACTGACCAAGGTATAATCACTATGATTGGAGCTGTCCGTTTGTAAGATGAATTGTCGGACTGGTGAATTGTCTATATGATGATTTCTCAGGATGAGATGAATTGTCAAAGTGATATTTACTCCTGCCACCGAAAAGCGTTGATGGATCCGTCATAATTTGAGCCAGTTTGGCTAAAGCTGTGATGCTACATCTGAAGATCCCAAAACGACTCCAGATCTGAAGGGTCAGGAGTTCAAGGGTTGACCTTGAACCATCAAATCCCACGTTTTCTCAATTTAAAGGGACCAAGTTGAGAACGCCTGTCCGCGGGCTCTGCGCTAATTGGCCCACTTGTAAATTGGATCTAAAATCCCCCAAATGTAGCGCATTTATGTGGCAATGTCTATAGAGCGATATAGACGCACGTATCTCAATCACAAGCCTCGTGAGCATACATGTCTCTTCTATATAGCGAACGAAACGGGAGGTGCGATAGGAAGAACGTAATTACCTCAGACACCAAATGCGACGACGTGAGCCCGGTTTTGGTATATGCCAGTGAACGATGTCGCCCCCTCTTTGCCCACCCCCCCGCGACGTATATGCCCGCATGATGAGCGAAGCGCCTTCCATGTACTGCTGTTGCCGCGCCGCTTCTGCGGTGTCCAACTTCCATTGCCAAATACAACCAAAATAATAGCAATCTTGTACGAAGACTCGAAGTGCGGAGTACGGCAGACATTCATCATGCTCCCGCACCCCACCGCGCGGTGGATAGCTGGAGGCTGCATTGTGTTGATTCCTAAGATTGCCGACAGATTAAACGAGCGAAGTATAAGTTCTGTGGGAAGGGTTGGATCATGATGAGACACTTTGTGATCATCTCTGATTGCCAATCCCTCTCGGCACAAATGAAAATATCCACATTTCGAGATGATTGTAACTTGGCCCATTATGCCCCACACCAACCCTATATCTCGGTGCTTTTATTTTCTCGAACTCCAGTTTCAGGAACTTATGCTCGACGTTAGTGGGTTGTGGCGATGGGAAGATAGGAGCGCATTATCCGAAATCGCTTTCCCTATTTTGACGTGAGTACGACGATAACGAAAGTCTACGGTATATGAAGACGACTTCATAAAAAAATACCGCTACAGAAATGCTTTCACCTAGATGTGAAAGACAAAAGTTGAAGGTAGAATTGTATGGTCGTTTACGCTAAACAAGTGGAATGACCCAAATGGACCCATTCGATGCAGACCACCACGTATTATTGACTCAACAAATACACAACCGAAAAATAAATTGATCTTTTTCTGATCATAGAGATGAACTCCATAGAATAGAATTATATGATTTATCGGATATTTACCTCGGGGTTGGCATCACCGCCAACATCATTGTTGACCATTCACAATGGCACTGTACGCAATACCTGTGCTGTTATCGTTGCGCGCTTTTCGCATAATGTGTCATAAATAGGCGGGTGCATGTGTTGTTGGTATAGGCACACTGCTGAGACAATAACCATTGTGGTCAGTGGGTACTGTTTATAAATAAGCACGTGTGTATGGCGTTCACCTCGGGGCTTACAACCATGAAAACACATGGAATAAATGGTTGTATGTGAGACGGGGCAAAATCGCGTGAGATTTTTATCAATCCTCGCGCACTTCCTTCCCGGTGGTCTTCGATGTATTGATTCCAAGTATGGAAATTTTTTTGCCAAGGAGAGAAGAAAATTACAGAAAACCATTTTTGCACCCACCCACCCACTCACTCACATCCACCCACCCACCAACTCCCATCCACCCACCCACCAACCAACTCCCATCCACCCACCCACCCATTCACTCCCACTTACCAACTCCTACTTACCCACTCCCACTTACCCACTCCCACTTACCCACTCCCACTTACCCACTCCCACTTACCCACTCCCACTTACCCACTCCCACTTACCCACTCCCACTTACCCACTCCCACTTACCCACTCCCACTTACCCACTCCCACTTACCCACTCCCACTTACCCACTCCCACTTACCCACTCCCACTTACCCACTCCCACTTACCCACTCCCACTTACCCACTCCCACTTACCCACTCCCACTTACCCACTCCAACTTACCCACTCCCGTCGACCCATGCACCTACCCGCCACACACACACACATACGCACACACACACACACATACATACACTCACACATACCAATCTCCAAATTTTTACAGTTCAGAAACTTTTCCAAACAGGATTTCTCAGAATCTCACTATAGAAATCGTTGTTCACCGGTAGCATTTGCCAGATAAATGGAGAACGCACACAAATACTTTGAATCGTAATTGAAACACTGCCTTGTCTAACTGTGGAAGTGCAACAAAAAATCTTTACTCAATATCCATGTTGAGAATAATTGCACCCAAGCCATGAGGAAATTTCCACTTTTCATTATTCAATTGATTTTTTTACCTATTCAATTACGCTCACTTCAATTCAACTACCAGCCTATCTGCTGATGTTTTCGACTAATGGCTTCCGTTGAGAATTTTTATGAGAGACGAAAAAGAAAAAAAAAGGAGAAAAGTAGGAGGGAATACTTTGGTGCAGCATTGGGGTCATAAAGCGGATGGAAAACTAGAAGGTATGTCTTATACGAGGAATGATTAGGAACACTCGTCCTCCAGCAAGAAGTGTCGGAGCAGCTCAAGACAAGAAATGAAATTGCTTAGGAGTTCGCCTTCATCCACAGACTGCCTCTAATGCCCCAGATCATAAGGAGTCTTGAGGCACTCCCACCGAGCTTCAAAACTTTTTCACAACAATTAGTGTGGTGCAAAAACGCGCAATTTTTGTACTCATTTATTGACAGTAATTTTAGTTAAAGGAAGTGTAGTACACGGGTACAAAAAGTTTCCGGTTGTGGAGAAAAACGATTTAAGAAATTTCCATTTTTTTCCACCGAAGAATCAGCCCAATCAAGTTTAAACTAGAATGATAGCAAATTTTCTCCTCTAGCATGGAATCCTTACAAAAAAATTTCAGTTAAAAACAGTTGGTATCTGGTGAAACCACGTAGATTGCGGGAGTAATGTCGGATTTCCCGAATTTTTCTACACTAAATTAATTAGTGTAGTAACATTTTATTATTAAATGTTCAAACACTAGTTTCAGAGAAAAAAAAAGGAATCATGAAATTTTGAATACGGGAATACAACAGGTGTCGCTACCTGCGACTGTGTCACGTGACTCACTGACCAATCACACTGCGCATCGCCTATTCAGACTCTCCTGTGCAAATGCGGGCAAACACGCATGCGCCGGCGGTAGTCGGACAACTTCGGATCTAGATCGAATATAAAAGTTTGAATAGTCATTAAAATTTCGCGCCACTCAAAATCAACCAATAACTAATAATTCACTACATGAAAGTGAGTCAAATTTTGATCGAAGCTAAGGTACGCCGAGAGACTCCAATTGCGACATTGATTAGCTTGATCACAACTCTCCTTCGTAAATAATGATTGAGTAAAACTTTTGGCGATTTTCATGCTTCATGTTTAAAAAAAAACCGGAAACTAGTGCATGAATTTCTTTCAAAATCTAATCAGGTCTCAGTTGCGTGAAGACACATCGATTAAAAAAAATAATCCAATCGGGTGATTCGTTTGGACGAAATCGTTGTTCTAAATTGTGGGCACACGTACGCGTAAACACACATACACACAGACATTTTCTTAAAAATGCTCTAGAACGATTAAAGAGAATTTGAAACGTGGAGATGTGATGAAATTTCCAGTTTTGATTTTCGGGGCCATTACAATAACTTCCCTATATCGGCAAGTTAATTATTCATTTTTTTTACTCCCATTCTGGTCACCACGTGGTTACCGTACGACTTTGGTCGCCCTTACGGGAAAACGCCGCATGGATATCCCTTGGCATATCGCTAGGATCGTTGCACACCCACACATTGTAGCATTTGAATGTGACAGGTGGATATTATTCCAGTTTTCACACGATACAATAAAGGGAATAAAATGCACGCGCGCGTCAATATATAATGTCGGCTCTGTGCACTCCCTGGTTATGTGAAGGATTACCGATATATATATACATATATATATGCTATGTCACTCGAGAAAATTCACACAGTACTTGGAAATTTTCTAGTGGAGTATTCACCAGCCGCGGTTATATATATCTAATATATATACATATGGACATGTGCATATACATATATATGCGTTCGTTGGACCATCCTGTCAGAACCAATTCATTACCCACAAAATTCAGATAATTTGTAAAATGTGCAGAACCTAAATGAATTTATAGATACAACAATAGCAAAAATGAAACTAATTAATAAATAATTAACAAAAAATTATGAATAAATAATTGTTTTCAAATAAAATTGATACTTTAGTCCATTGGAATTTCTACCCCCCACCTCTCTTTACATAATATAATTGCATCGAAAGATGATCTAAAAGCACTTTCAAAATTACTTTGATGTTCATTTCACTTCCTCCCATTATGGAGATAATTTTACCCGCGATTGTGATGTTCGCTAAAGTAACATTTCCTTCTCCGTATTTCTTCCTACAATATTGTAATTTAAGAAAAAAATATTCTAGTCGTCCAAGCAATATCACTATGCAGGAAGTAGTCTTCGATATATGTGTTATTACGATGGCAATAAATCGTAACGGCTTTGTTGCCAACGTACAGAAATAGTTCGATACTTGGAAGATTCGTTCTTGTATGAAAGGTTAACTACAATAGCGGAGAAAATCGGTGCCATCAATGCGGGAAAGATATTAGGTGAAATCATGAAAAGCAATAGAATATTTTTCTCTCGTTGGAGCATTTCAAGTTTAACATTGCAACGGGACCTTCTTCCAACAGTTGGTGTTCTCCAAACGCGCTTCATCTCACTGCATTTCATTTTTAATTGACTTCCCGATATAGGGAGGTTATGGTTTTGGCCCCGAAAATGAAAATGCGACGCTTCATTATATCTCCACGTTTCATGGTTTTTACTAAAATGTGTGTGTGTATGTGTGTGTCCTGCCTAAGTCCCCCTCCACGGTAGCTGCTGTTTGGCCATTCCTTCAGGGGGAGTAGTGGACACCCATCCAGGTGGGTGGGACCGACGTTCGCCATACACAGGATAAGCCCCTGGAACCCCCTAGTGCTACGATGGCGGGGGCCTATGACGGCAGCCACTCCTGCCCCTTACGTTGGGGCAGGTACCCGCCCGGCCGGAGGTGGTACACATAAAATGAGACCCGATACCCACCCACACACATACCCACCCACACACCCACTCACCCACTCACCCACCGGCCCTCTCACCCACTCACCTACCCACTGACCCACTCACCCACTTACCTGCCCATTCACAAACTCACCAACCCATCCACCCACCCACTCACCCATCCAGCCACCCACTCACCCATCCACCCACATACTCACTCACCCACTCACCCACCCACTCACCCATCCAGCCACCCACTCACCCATCCACCCACATACTCACCCACCCACTCACATACTCACCCACCCACACACACACCCACCCACACATACACACGCACACACCCACAAGCGCACACTCGCCCACACACACCTACACCCACTCACACGTACCCACACACACTAACACATACATTTTGTTAAAAATGGTCTAAAAATGGTAGAAACATGCTGAAACCTCGACATATAATAAAAACTTGATTTTTCATTTTTGGGGGGCAAAACAATAACTTCTCTATATCGGAAGGAAAAGAATAAAAATCCTTAAGGAAAATTCATTTCATTCCACTGCTATCATAAGTTCGATGCACGATTGGAACACTCGAAAAGAATCATCAAAAACTAATCAAGAAAATAGTTTTTCTTATCAAAAATCCGTTGAGTGACTAATTTCTTTAACAAATTCTTGATATAGTCAGTCGATGGTGGTACGTTGAACGATTAGGTATCGACTCGATATCAACACTTAGTTAGGAAGGTCAAAGCCTGTGTAAGTTTGAAAGGAGACAAGTCATTCATTGTGATATTGTATCAATGGTCTCCTGCTGGAATATGAATTTCACATTTTTTGGGCTTGTCATTGTATTGATGACAATCAGCAATGGTAAGTACCGATTGAAGGGACTGATAGATTGATCAATTGATTGACCTATCCCGACTGTTTCATTCAATTAAGACCTCTTGCTGGACGATCCGGATGCGCGTGATATTTCACGTTTCACCTTTTGCAGGTCGTGCTATCGTAACGCTTGTAGTCGCGCGTATAGCAGATTGCCGCCTGTGTATTTATCAAATTTTTGAGAAAATCCAACCTCACGTTATTCGACACGTGATTATTCTAAATAATTTGTATTCATATTTCCAGGAGTCACAGGAGTTCTAAATGGAATTCCCGCGAGAATAGGTCAATTCAAATATCTAGTCGCAATTACTTACGAATACCGCCAGTGGTGTGGTGGTGCAATCATCGGTGCAAATTATATTCTGAGTGCTGCCCACTGCTTTGGCCAGCCCAACCTACTGGAGTACCGAATATTAGCTGGGATAGTGAACAAACATGCGCCGAATCCAATAGAGAGAAAAATCGGTATGCTCTACACACACCCACAATACATACCAGCGCCTTGCGTAGAAGTGAATTGCTTTGGAATGCTCGTCAACAGAACGTATCCAGCATATGACGTGGCAGTCGTCAAGGTATACAATAGTCATAAGCTCGTGGTATCCTATAGAGCCCTGAATTGTGCATGATTCCGTTGTTACAGCTTGACCTTCCGCTAGATTTGATCAGCTCCTCGCACGCCCTAGATGTCGTTGCATCCCCAACGAGGCACATAAGCCGGTGTGAGGTTTGTCACTTTGCCGGGTGGGGCTCGACGCGAAGACATACCTATCAACCATCCAATATTCTGATGTGGACAACCTTCATTCCGGTAACATTCGCTACCGATGGCTCAGCTATTGTCCTACCGCATCTCACTGATTTTGAGGTCATTGATCCGTTTGGACATTCGACAACGGCTCATGTAAGAAATTATCTCTATAGCTGAGTGATAAATTAGGATGGGTAACGCTACTGAGTTTTTGGCAAAGTGTCCTTTTGCCTAGCACACTAGGTGTCGTACCACCTAAAGCGCGGTACACGTTCAACCAATCCGCTGGCTCCGCTCATTTCGAGAATGAATATGTAAGATGGGTAGAAGCCACAGCGTGACTCATCCTAGTTCATGATCTGGGTTCATCGTTTCGGGGAGATATTAATGAAAATTCTGGGTTAATAATTTCAGGGAGATAGCGGTGGTCCATTAGTATGTGGTGGAAAACTGGTTGGTATCCTTACGGGTGGAGCATCGCGCCTGTACGCTCCGGCTATATTCCAGAATGTATATCTTTTTCGAGATTTCATCCAGGCTATGATAACTTTGATACCTTAAATGTGTGTATTATATTCTACATCATGAAATACTGTGTATATTGTTATCAAAGATGGAGGCGAATGACAAATATATTGAACACCTTCTTGCCCATCCTTGAAGCTGGAGCGCGATCAATGATTGAGATGGTCCATATGGTTCATCCCAATTCGAAATCTTTGGTTGGTACTCTAGCACTAGTTTTCATTGGTACCAGTGATGCCAGATCTCCAAAAATGTCGGATCAAGTTAGTCATACGCATCTCTGTAACATTGAACCCCCGACATTACACACGCCAATCACCAACTCTTAGTGATGTGGCAATAAAGCCGTAGTGATTTAATCTCGAAACTAACAATATAATCATCACCATTCTCACTATCTTATCATATCCTTCTGCACAACCTTTTTCCGCTCCCACGGCCGCGGTCAGCAGACGTGCGTCGTCTTGGGAAAATAAAGAGCAACGAAAATGGAAGGAAAAAAAAAAGTAGCAGCAGCAATCGCTCAAAGCGGAACACAAAACGCGGTCCCACGATTACCACCGACTACTCTTTTTTTTTCTTCTTCATTCTTCCTGTGGTGAATCTCATAGCATCCAGAGAATGAGCCACGTGGGTTCCCGGACGTATGTGGTCGAGGGCCTACGTCGCGTGGGCAGTCTCATATTCTATTCCTCCTCATTTCCCCCTCATTTCTCAAAATGAGAGAAAAGGGGTGACTGGTAAGTGAATATATATTCATTCTTTTGTCAACTACAGGCCGGAAAATAAGGGGAATGAAGATGTCTCGCGAGACGTGGGCGTCTGCTGCTGCCAACGTAATAGATAATCGATTTTATTTTCTAAATTGTTCTATGATTTTCTTTTTAGAGATCCTTTCTTTGGACATGGTCCAGTAGATACGCGTGCCTGGATATTTTCGACTGTCCCTTGAAAACTAGGATCCATCATATGACAATGGATTACATGATTTTTTTTTCAGAATAACTTAGACTCTCCGACCTTGTACGGAGAGTGGTTTTTAGATGTTTATCCCCAGTCCCTTCATCTGGCTTCCTTCGACGTGACATTTCGTCAAGGCCGTATTGGCCAAGACCACCCATTATTCAATGTCTCGCCTTGATTTCCCTTTGTTTTCCTATTTTAATCCGCATTTTATGCTAGAATGTGAATGGTTCACAGAGGTGAATGCACGCTTGGTCCCTACTGCAACTTCAAAGTGACTCATTTGCAGTGCATGAAAGTCCACGTGAAGGACATTACGGTTAATTATGTCCTGGGTGACATGATCGTTCCACAATGCAACATCATTTTAACAAAATGTTTGTATGTATGTGTGTATGTGTGTTTGCGCGTACGTATGTGCCCACAATTTTTGGACGACGATTTCTTGCAAACGAACCACCCGATTCGATAATTTTTTTTCAATCGATGCGTCTAGTTTTTGAACATTTAATTGACGTGTCGGAAAATCTATGAATGGGGGACAGAAATTACAAATCGGGAAGTTTTATTTGTGCTCCCAACGGGGGCAAACACTTCCATCCCACTAGTTTTGTTTATCATTTACCCACGTGTGTTGGATCCCAGCTGGCCACAGACCTCAATTGCACTCAAGAAATTATGGTATCACAGCAAAGGGGCTCCATGAATTTACTTTAAATCACAATTAAAAAAAAAAAAATTACATTCGTGGTCATTAAAAATGCAATCATGCATTTTCACCAGTTTCATCTGTGTAGCACTCTCATTAATACTTGCAAAGCTACACATAATTAATACGAAGCCCACAGGGCCCCAACAATTCGACATGTGTATCACTGCAGTGACTCGTGGTTTTTATGCGAATCACCAAGATTTATCGTCATGAAATAAAAAAAAAAAGCATTAACCGATGTAGTTAATTTGGCAATGCAGCCGGGTGCGCTTTAATTACACAGCGAGACCAACAGTTTGACTCTGAAAAGCTGGGATTGCAGCCGCATATTATCCCTCGAGGCGGTGAAAGTAAACACCCATGATCCCTTTGACGACAGAAATGGGCTTTGCGTGCAGTGCGCCCCCCCCTCCCCCCACCAGCCTCATCCCAAAAACGAGGGTTTCCAATGAGCGTGATTGCGCACGTGTCGCACGCGCCTCTTTACACCAATTTAATATTTTTCAAAGTGCCAAGTAGTATGATGGACCTCAACCTGAGTTTCTTGTCACCGTTACAAACTGGTGAAAGCGAAAATTGCCAAACGTAACTTATTTACCAAATTAAAACAAAAAAATTAGGGTTGATAAATCGAAGAATTTTTCGGGTTTTGAGGAGAACACACACACACACACCAACCCACTCACATCTACCCACTCACACGCACCCATCCACACACACACCCATCCACCCACTCACACCCACCCATCCACACACACCCACATACACATACACATACACATACACATACACATACACATACACATACACATACACATACACATACACATACACATACACATACACATACACATACACATACACATACACATATTTTGTTAAAAATTGAAAGATTTCCGATTGCGATTCAGAGAAAATTCGGAAAATTGACAGTGGCAATTTTTACATTGAATCTCAAATGCAATTTCGGATGAACGTGATTGCGCACGTGTCGTGCGCGCCTCTTAATACCAATTTGATATTCTTCAACGTGTCACGGAATATGATGGGCCAGTACCTGTGTTTCGTGTCACGGTTACAAACTGGTGAAAGCGAAAATTGCACGGGTATGATTTATTTTTATTTTCACAATATTTTTGACATACAGCTGTGGTACGATTTATCGTCAGCGTGTGGTTGCATTTATTTAACGTTGTCGATGGTCACCCCAAATTATACGTCAATGTCGTACTCATTGATCTTCAAATTGATACGTTTTTTTTGATGGGTTGTTAAAGTTGCTCAATGATTTGCGAAAAAAAAATCGGGGTGTGCTCGCGGGTAACTATAAATGAAAGCTGTCGTCGTTCAAATTATAACATACTTTGGCGGAGAAAAAAGTTGGAAGAGACATATTTTCTTTTTTTTCACCCAGAATAGAATTTCCTAAGGAATTTCAAAATTCCCAAAATTCAATAATTTAAATTTTTTTTTAAATTTCCTCAATTTTTTTTTTTTATCTAATCGTCAAATTTTTGATACATGTCAATGATTTTACAAAGTGAAAAAAAAAATCTAAAAGTGGAAATGAGTTGAGAATATTCATTTTGACGAAAAATAAAAAAAAATTGAAAAAAGTTCGACAATTATGCAAAAAATTAAAAAATTTCAGAAATGTTGAGAATCTTGAAAATTTGCAAAAAAACTCAAACTTTACAAAATTTCAAAAATTTCAATTCGATTTTTTTTCGATTTGCAAGTTCCACCGATTTTGAAAAATTAAAAAAAAAATCGAGGTTGAGTCCATGATGCCCTAAATGAGTATAGCACTCGGTGAAAATTGATCATTTCATCTGCCCAATGATCCATATATTCCTACAACTTGGTCGGAAAGCGTCTCTGGCGTCATCATTAACGCACATGCGTTCAACTAATGAAATCGTTGAGTCACTTTGCGTGGGTACGAGAAATGCATGTCTCCTTGGTGCCGTCTTGACAGGCGTAAAATAAGATAAAGGTCTGGCCATTTCTTTCGGTGGTTCCATGAATTTTATCAAATGGAGGCTATCAGCAAGACAGACGAGGAGTGAACGAGGAAGCGTAGTTATAGTCGCACCGCGGCCGTTCCCCGAATTTCTCAATTATTTGTCCACCAAAGGACCCCAAATTCGACAAAAAAAAATTTCCTACTCTATATAGAACGAATATATCATTCCATTTTTCAGTGGGCACTTATTCCTCAATCTCCTGCACACTCGAAAAAAATAAAACAAAATTTCCCAAATTTCTGGTTCTCATTCCTAGATTTTCTAACACGTCAATTAAATGTTCAAGGACTGCTTTCAGAGAAAAAAATATGAATCATGAAATTTTGAATACTGGAACACAACAGGTGTCGCTACCTGCGAGTATGTCACGTGACGCACTGACCAATCACACTGCGCATCGCGCATTCAGACTCTCCTGTGCAAATGCGGGCGAACACGCATGCGCCGGCGGTAGTCGGACAACTTCGGATCTAGACCGAATATAAAAGTTTGAATAGTCATTAAAATTTCGCGCCACTCAAAAGCAACCAATAACTAATAATTCACTACATGAAAGTGAGTCAAATTTTGATCGAAGCTAAGGTACGCCGAGAGACTCCAATTGCGACATTGATTAGCTTGATCACAACTTTCCTCCGTAAATAATGATTGATTAAAACTTTTGGCGATTTGCATGCTTCATGTTTGAAAAAAAACCGGAAACTAGTGCATGAATTTCTTTCAAAATCTAATCAGGTCTCAGTTGCGTGAAGACGCCTCGATTAAAAAAAATTATCGAATCGGGTGATTCGTTTGGAAGAAATCGTTGTCCAAAAATTGTGGGCACATACGTATGCGTAAACACACATACACACATACATACAAACATTTTGTTAACAATGCTCTAGAACGATTAGAGAGACTTTGAAGCGTGGAGATATGATAAAATTTCCACTTTTGATTTCCAGGGCCATTACAATAACTTCCCTATATCGAGAAGTTAAAGAAAAAACATGCTCCTCAGTAGCTCAACAATTTTCATGTTAATCTCTTATTCCTGTCTCACCGATTTTTTTCTCTGCTCCACGAGGTACTTTTTTCTCCACATGAAGGAGCGTACAAAGTGGGTCGTCGGGTCCATCAGTCATTCCCCCATGAGACACGAGCGAACTCTCCCCCATCAGTCGATAACGTACAGAAGCCTATCTTGTATGTATATAGCACTGGCATTAACCCTCCAGGCACATACGCCAACAACTGGCGTGGCATACACGACGGTTTTCCCCATACCGATGTGCATACATTAGCCAAAGCGAAATGTCCTGGTTATGTACGCAGTTTAAACCATCAACTCCAGTCGCAGGGTAGACTCTCACAGCCACTCCATTTTGCCCTAAGGCAGCCAGATTTATACCATAAAACGGGTGCATCATAACCTTCAGCATTTTCGATGGCATTTAATTGCCAACAATTCCCTTCCTCGATGGCACGGAGAGACCAAGTGCTTGATGGGCGTGAGAAGAGGTCGGTGAAAATTGCTGTTGATAACGTGAGAGACATGTACCCTGTCATTTCCGTATGCTAAATAAATATTAGAAGTCACTGACGAAAAATGGTAGGAAATTTTGCAGCAGCTGATAGACCAGGGTAGTGAGTATGCCCGTTTATGTGAACGAAAAATTAACATTTTTTTCCCGACACCCACACAGCCCAGAAACACTCACACCCGCCCACCCACTCACCCACTCACACCCGCCCACCCGCTCTCACCCACCCACCCACTCACACCCACCCACCCACCCACTCACACCCGCCCACCCACTGACACCCACCCACCCACCCACTCACACCCGCTTACCCACTCAGACCAATATCGCTCTGGCATGGATTTTTGTAGCGTTCTAATGGACGAGTTGGAGGTGGTGCAATGAATAGGACGAAACACAAAGCAATTATTGTTACAATGGAAGACGCTCACCATCTCGGGAGTCATTGCCGTATTGCTCAGTTTGACTGGCCTCCGGGTTACCAAGTAGAGTATATAAGTTATAGTAATCATTTCGACAATCCCACCCTCTCCCCTCCCTGCCGCCCCACACCCATATGGGCAGCACTAATAGCGCTATTGGTAGCACTACTAGCGCTATGGGTACCGGTGATAGCGCTCTACGTTTGCTCCACACCCCACCCCCCCCCCTCCCGCCACCCTATATCAGCATTTGCTGTATACTCATAACACGCGCTGTCACCAGTTTCCAGCAATTTTTCAGCTCCCCCATGCTTCCTTAATCGTTGACTGCCCCCATCGTCTGCTGTCAGTTGTTTACATCAGAGCTGTCACTGCAATTGAATATAGTCGTCTGTCTAATTTTTTTTTTATTACCATGTGCTTGTTACATTATCTAATGGCACCTAAATCAGTAAAGCCATTTTGGCCTCCAATTCAAATTGATAATCAGTATTCATGTCGTGGGTGTTCCGGCTTTTCCACATGGTCAAGCTTTTTGTACTCACTCCCTCATACTGGTAAGCCACCCACTCAATATACCAAGAGCCTCCTAACAGACATGATCAACGATGCGTGACGATTACTGCAGTACTGACCATCAAACGGTATACTTCCCCCGCTACTTCACCATTGTCTCACGACTGCGTCTAGCCGTGTTATGTGAACCACCAGAAGTGCCTTGTCCTATCAATTCGATTGATCTATCAGGCGTCATTAGAGTATAGGCATTCATGTACACGTATGCACTAGCTCAACTTGGCACCCAACAGAAATACTAACAGCACTTTGTTTTTTCCTCAATATATGTGTTCCTTGGCTTGTTTTTTTTTTTTTACCCTCTCGGTTGTTCCAACCTTCTGTTACATACCGAACTGCCATTTCCAATTGCGCACTCTGGTCACGTACGTGACGGATAAGCGTGGCGGTAAGCACCTCTCCCTTGACCACAGGGAGTCATGCACGTGTTAAGGAGTTGACTATTCGAATAGTACAGCTTAGTTGAGTTCCAATGTCGTAAATTCTGAAAAATAGAGTTGATTATTTTAAGCGGATTCAGATGAGTTAGTTCTGCAGTTATTTATCTGGTGATTTAACGAAATTGAGTGCGAGTGAAATGTAGATATATGTGTTGTTGATTTATGATTTTTAGGTTTTTAAAATATTGAGGTTAATTATGATTTCAAGACTTTCATGGTTTGAATGAAATGTCTAATTTTGGTGTTACGCGGATGAATATACTATTTGTAGATCGTCAATGTGTAGACCAACAAGTGTGCGTGTGTGTGTGTGTGTGTGTGTGTGTGTGAGAGTCTGTGTCGGTGGGTGGAAGGGTGGGGGGTCTGTGTGTGTGTGTGGACGGGAGGATGGACAGGTCTCTATGTGTGGGCGGGAGGATGGGTGGGTCCACCCGTGTGGGTGGAAGGGTGAGAGTGGGCGGATCTATGTGTGTGGGCGGGTCTATGTGTGTGGACGGGTGAGAAGGTGGGCGGGTCTAAGTGAGTGGGCGGGTCTAAGTGTGTAGGTGGGTCTAAGTGTGTGGGCGGGTCTAAGTGGGTGGGCGGGTCTGTGTGTGTGGGTGGGTGGGAAGGTGGGCGGGTCTATGTGTGTGGGTGAGTGGGAGGGTGGGCGGGTCTATGTGTGTGGGTGGGTGGGAGAGTGGGCGGGTAGGAGGGTGGACGGGCCTGTGTGTCTGGGCGGGAGGGTGGGCGGGTCTGTGTGTGGGTGGGAGGATGCGTGGCTCTCTGTGTGTGAGACCGTGAATGTTTACAATCAAAATCGCTCGCCACCACTTGCCCATAAACAATTTCGTCAAATCCCAATTAACCACTCGATTCACTTCATCAGCAAACCCAACAAGGAATCCAAATATTGGTTGCTTAATGACAAAAATGAAGAGCTAAAAAAATGATGGAAACTCATAATTCCTGACCGTACAGTATCATTCACCCTAGAATGTACCATGGATATATATTAGAATTAACATTAATGCAAAGTCCAAGCTAAAACTCTGAAGCCGTCAGAATGCGATGGAT
The DNA here is from genome assembly GCA_026005395.1 of Asobara japonica. Taxonomy (NCBI): domain Eukaryota; kingdom Metazoa; phylum Arthropoda; class Insecta; order Hymenoptera; family Braconidae; genus Asobara; species Asobara japonica. Next base: position 3,537,352 of record BQMI01000298.1, on the reverse strand, counting down.
AATAATAAATAAAGCAGCCAGCGATTATAAAATGAATCATGGACAGTGGCTGGCATGCAGTAGCCGACTAATTTTCCCACTCCCCATATTCTCTTTGATGAATGATTTTGTGATGATAGTTAGTTGGACCATGAGAAAGGCCCATAAGTTGGGGCCCAACCTGGCCTCTCTCACATTTTGCGCATATCCCGATAATTCGCGCTGAATCAAGAGCAGTGCCGATAAATCAGAATGATGTAGATGGGAGGCTGTGGAACCATGGGAACCAGTTGAGCCTAGCCCCTCCACCCAACGTGCAAAAAAGTTGATAAAAAGTGAGAAACAAAACAAAAATTAAATGAATGACTTGTGCCCAGATTCTTCATCGAGAACAGCGGACCCATGATTTGTCATAGGTATGCCTACCCCGCCTAATTGTAGGCCCCCCCCCTTAGCCCAATTATCCGGTGCTTACAGCTAATTTAGATGATTGGGACTGTCCCAAGCTCGATCCCATCGAAAATCACTGGCTCCCTGTTCTCATGGCCGATCTATGATGCTTCTGGGTTTAGCCGTTCGACAACCAGCTCTCACCAATTATTCTATTAGTCATTCGATTTATATGCACGTGACGGGTCAGAAGTATCTCACGAGTAATTGAAAAACCTTATGCAGTGTTCAGGAAAATAAGTAAACGATATGTGGGTGTGACAAAATAGGAACAAAATAGGAATCATGAAATTTTGAATACTGGAATACAACAGGTGTCGCTACCTGTGACTATGTCACGTGACGCACTGACCAATCACACTGCGCATCGCGCATTCAGACTCTCCTGTGCAAATGCGGGCAAACACGCATGCGCCGGCGGTAGTCGGACAACTTCGGATCTAGACCGAATATAAAAGTTTGAATAGTCATTAAAATTTCGCGCCACTCAAAATCAACCAATAACTAATAATTCACTACATGAAAGTGAGTCAAATTTTGATCGAAGCTAAGGTACGCCGAGAGACTCCAATAGCGACATTGATTAGCTTGATCACAACTTTCCTTCGTAAATAATGATTGATTAACACTTTTGGCGATTTTCATGATTCATGTTTAAAAAAAAACCGGAAACTAGTGCATGAATTTCTTTCAAAATCTAATCAGGTCTCAGTTGCATGAAGACGCATCGATTAAAAAACAAATGATCGAATCGGGTGATTCGTTTGCGAGAAATCGTTGTCCAAACACCTGAAATTCCAATCAGTTCTACCAACCGAGATTTATCCAGGTCCAATAATAAACAAAAGACTTTGGCAAGCATTATCGATTCCACGAAGCACGTAGTGCACGGTAGTAGGATCCTCCTCCTTCTTTGGTATCTAAATGGAAGTGCAGCAGATTCCCAAGGCAGGACCACAACACTGCGCCAAACTCATTGGTATTCCGTTGGTGTCCCAGTGGAAAGGATAGTGCTCTATTTTACGAGCGGTTGTATATGATCCAGACAAATTGGTCTTCGGTGGATTCGATGGTACGAAAGCGATGAAAAAGCCCACAAAGACCGATAGATAAAGGGAAAGAAAGTGAGTGAGAACTTTCTTTCTTAAAGGAATCACAGATTCTACGTGCTTCCTCAAGAATACCATGCCACGTTAAAGTCGTTCAATGCCACTCGTTGAGACTATTGGTGGTTTCATTTATTCTTTCTCGATTGCAGTACGAACTCGTACATTTACGAGCCCCTTAAGGGACTTGAATCGAACTGGAATGCCTTTCGTAAAAATGAAATGGAAATATTATTTTAACATTTAATTATAAACTGATTATAGAATTTCGGAGAGTAGTAGTACCACAACCATGGTGACCTTGAATAGCAATGAAGGAATGTGGGTCATCGAATTTTTTTTTTCTAATTCTACTGGACCCTTGACTGGTATTTTTCAAGATTTTCATTTTGCCTGATATGTCCGTCGCATTTTTCAGAATTATGAAATTTTTATTTTCATTGATTTCTTCTTTATTTGTGAAAATAGGCGTAGTCCCATGAAAATGGGTGGCCCCAGAGGAAAGGTGGGTGTGGTCTAATGGAAAGGGGCGTGGCTGGAAATATCTTCCAGGGGTTCCTATTGGATAGTACCAACGCACACGGGACCAAAAAACCAATTTTAAAAAAATTAAGTTTGCCTCCCCATAAGGTCCCAATGTTATATTTGGCCAAAACCGAAAAAAATTAATTTGACTTTTTCGACCCAAATTGGACGGGAATATCTTCTAGGGGTTCCTATTGGATAGTACCAACGCACACGGGACCGAAAAATCAATTTTAAAAAATTTAAGTTTGCCTCCCCATAAGGTCCCAATGTTAAATTTGGCTAAAATCGAAAAAAATTAATTTGACTTTTTCGACCCAAATTCACTTCGGTCACGCCCACTATTTGATGGGACCCGCCTCTTTTTCATTAGACCACCCTCACTTTTCTTTTTTTCTGCCTTCTCCGATTTTCCCTTTTCCATTTGGTCTGCGGCGCATTAAGCAACAAAGTCAATGTCGGCTTCGCCATTATGTTTCCCAAAAATCAAACTAATTGAAACAATTTTTTATCCAGGTGAGTTGGCTCACCTAATTGGATACCACTACTCTTCTTGATTGAATACGCTTTTCCTGTCACGAATGTCATCGATAGCGGTACGCTCTTCATCTCGATTATACACCAGAAAGCGGTGAAATCAGCAGAAGATATCTCTGTCGTATAAGAAGATATCTGCTAACTCGAGTAATCTTTATTCAGCCTGGATGCAGTCATTCCTCGGCTTGGCTTCTCATGCTGTTTGGTTTGATCAATGGTAATGAAATTGTCTCAGTAGTTTTCATGATCCATGTGAACTAGAAAATTGTATAATACAGTCATCAGGGTCAGGGGCTGGCTCTTTGAAGTATGTACGAATGTCTTAATTATCATATTACCATATAAACGGGTCTGTTGGATGCTTGAGGACCTTATACAGAGGTAACTCGACAGGACAGAAATGCGAAGCGAATGGGCACTGCACTGCTTGGTCACATGTCACTTTGATACTTTCAAAAGGAAAAAGAAATGAGAGCGAGTTGATGAACCTGTTCGATATACCATATCAAGAGGAATAAGAGCTCTATATTTTATCCGTTGATCTTTATTATGAGCTCTTATGTGTGGGCGGGAGGATGGGTGGACGAGTGGGCGGGGGGCAAGGTGAGCGGGTCTATGTGTGTGGGCGGGTCTGTGTGTGTGGGCGGGTCTGTGTGTGTGGGCGGGTGGAAGGATGGGCGGGTGGAAGGATAGGCGGGTCTGTGTGTGTGAGTGGGTGGGAGGGTCGGCGGATGGGAAGGTGGGCGGGCCTATGGGTGTGGGCGGGTCTATGTGTGTGGGCGGGTCTGTGTGTGTGGGCGGGTGAAAGGATGGGCGGGTCTGGGTCTGTGGGTAGGAGGATAGGTGGATCTGTATGTGTGGGTGGGCAAACAATTTTCCATTATTAAAAATAATATTTCCTCCTTTTTTTCAGCACCGAATCTCGTTGACAAACATGATATCTCAAGACGGATGAAATTCCTGTGGTTTGGGCCCAACAGTAGCTGTGGAATTAGACGAAAATCCTTGAGGTCTATGGTTTCTGGCGATATCACTGGAAGCGATGACAAGGGTATCATTTTCTTGGCCAATAGTGTCAGCTGGCAGTCGCCGGCGATCCAAGTGCCCTGGGTACACTCTGTATAGAATTCCTGTTGATGGTACCAAATTTATGGGGAGGGGGGGAAGGGGGTGAATACGAAAAAGGGCAGGTATCATATTTCGTGCTACTGGATATACACTCGAGCCATTTGATCTCTAACAATATTTTCAGCAAGATGAACCACCTGTCTTGTGGGCACGTTCCCCGTGATTTTTTTTTTTTCTTTGCAGAAGCATAGAATTTCAATTTTGTTCATTAAATATCAATTGCCTTTATTCAGTAATACGAATTATTGGAATATATTAAACCATTATTTTCCATTTAATTTTGCTAAAATTGTGCTCTCAGCTCAGCCAAAACCTCATCCTCTCATTCCAAACTTCTCCTGCATAACGATCTCGACGTGCTTACCGGTTTTCTCTCACACAACAAGTCGCAGGAGAGCCAACGAATTCTCCTCAGAACTTACCGCAGTATCCACAGCTGGACGCGTTTTACAAGTCTACAGGGGCTCCCACACTTGCTCCTCTCCCCCCCCCCCCCCCCTCAATCCACCTCGTTATCCACCTAAAATCGGGTGCACCCGCGCACAACGTGCTTCACGGAAAGATAAACTTCGGGCGTTCGAGAAAAAGGGGGAAAAAAAGGAACGAAATGGAGAGGGCGCGAATTCCACGACTACCGGGCCTACCGAGCGATATAGTGTATGGGTGGGAGGGGGTGGGGGATCCGGAGGGGGCGACACTGGGCCCAATTAAGGGGGCACGAAGATGACTCGAACCGTATCTTCCACGTGTGACTAAGCGCGAGAAACCCAAAACTGTCATTCGGACGAATGTACGATGTCGCTTAAGACGCAGATCGTTAAAATGCCAAGTTGATTTACCTTCACTTGGCAATCACCACTTTTACCTATCGCGCCAACCCGCTTTCATCAATTTTTCTCACGCAATGGAGTTGCGATAGTGCGGGCAAAAATTGATGGGTTGAAGGTGACGATAAGACGATGCCGTTGGTACCAACGACTTAAAGTCGAGTATTTCTCGTACCATCTTCATTTTTTTCTTCCTCTCTTCTTCCTGTCCGCCAATTTTTGCAATCAGCAAAGCTGCAGAAAAAACGAATTTGCAAATTTTTTTGAAACTTTTGAAATGTTTTTTTAATTTTCGAAATATTTTATCGAAATTCAAATTGGTGACATTTTAAAATCAGGAGGAAAGCTTCTATCGAGATCTCGAAAAATCGGATGGACCTCGAAACTGCACAAGCAGGTGATGAAGTGCAATTTTTGCCGCAACAAACACACTTTTTTTTACACATTGAAGGTGGTGATTTGCTGACACTCGTTAACTGGCTATCGTTCAACCTCGACTAATTATCCGCGTTTTTTCCAACACGTCACTTACCCCCTCCCCCCCCCCCCCCCCACCACCCACCACCCTACTGATGACGATAATGCGGCATAAAACTGTATTAAACTTCGTTTTAATTAAAATTCCCGAAAAATTAATCAGTAGATCGGCCTAAAATAATGTGCTTTGATGCTGAGTTTTGTGTAGATTGCTTAGTATGCAGAGCGGCTGTCTTCTCTGAATGGGGCTTTTTGGGCTGGGCAAATGCTTCCTCAGCCGAAATTGAATTTCTCGGTGACCCTGGGCATTAAGAGGCCTCAACGAATACGAGGAACTATTAGAGTGTAATGAGCACTCTGGGCTTGGGTCTCTCTTCTATCTTTTAGCTGGGGGTGGGGGGGAGGGATGAGGAGGGGGGGGGGGTTATGGAGTTTGAAATGCACGGTAGTGGCCTTTTTCTTATCTTCACTGGCATCCTGTCCTGACCACTCCCATCCAACTTGGTGTCCTCCGGGCGTCGCTTGATCGCTGGACCCTTACCTATTATTCTTCTTTTTTTTTTAGGATGATGATCTCGGTTATGTTTGGCGAAAGCAACCAAAGTCGACGGTTCCCGGGATTTTTCAATTTCCCGATATAGGGAAGTTGTTGTAATGGACCCAAAAATCAGAAGTGGAAATTTCATCATATCTCCACGTGTCAAAGTCTCCCTAATCGTTCTAGAGAATTTTTAACAAAATGCCTGTATGTGTGTGTATATGTGTGTTTACGCGTACGTATGTGCCCACAATTTTTGGACAACGATTTCTTGCAAACGAATCACCCGATTCGATAATTTTTTTTTAATCGATGCGTCCTCACGCAACTGAGACCTGATTAGATTTTGAAAGAAATTCGTGCACTAGTTTCCGGTTGTTTTTTTAAACATGAAGCATGCAAATCGCCAAAAGTTTTAATCAATCATTATTTGCGAAGGAAAGTTGTGATCAAGCTAATCAATGTCGCAATTGGAGTCTCTCGGCGTACCTTAGCTTCGATCAAAATTTGACTCACTTTCATGTAGTGAATTATTAGTTATTGGTTGATTTTGAGTGGCGCGAAATTTTAATGACTATTCAAATTTTTATATTCGGTCTAGATCCGAAGTTGTCCGACTACCGCCGGCGCATGCGCGTTTGCCCGCACTTGCACAGGAGAGTCTGAATACGCGATGCGCAGTGTGATTGGTCAGTGCGTCACGTGACATAGTCGCAGGTAGCGACACCTATTGTGTTCCAGTATTCAAAATTTCATGATTCCTATTTTTTTCTCTGAGGCCAGTCTTTGAACATTTAATTGGCGTTTCGGAAAATCTAGGAATGGGAAACGAAAATTACAAGTCGGGAAGTTTTATTTGTGCTCCCAACGGGGACAAACACACTTCCATCCCACCAGTTGGTAGATAGTTTAGAGACGAAGGACATGAAGGGATACTGTGGACTGAGCTCACTCAGTACTTTGGACTCCAAGGAGTCATTTGAGATTCGCGAAGCATCCTCGACTAATGCACGCGTCCTCTTGGCCAGGAGCTAGTGTAGGAATCAATATAGTCAGTTCGTCGATCACATTTGGTCAGGTTGATCAATGCAAAGTGCCGAGTCAAGGGCCCCATACCTGTTTTCAGATGACTGAAAATACGCCCTTCAGTGTCCAGATGGGATTAATAATTTGATCACGAAACCAAGTGCAAATACAATGACAGCAAAAAGCTTCTTCTGCACCTACAAAATTCAAGTTGGGGGAATGGGTACCTTATGAAATTGGGATGAGATGGGTTACCTGGTGTGCATCGACTCCCAGCATCAAGAACTGAAGATTGTACCAGTTTTTCGGATCGGTTGCTATTGATACAGTCCAACTTGTGTCTTGTATTCCTTCTATATGCATGAGTCTGCTGGTTTCTTTGGCAGTCGCACGCCCGTCGTGCCCATAAAATGAATCGCCTTCGGTTCAGACTGCCTATCTCTCTCTGTCATTCGTCCGCGCAAACGTGAATCGATGGGTTATGCCGGTTTTTCAATCGTTACTTCTTCCACAAGAGCAGCGGGGCGGCGTTCGCCAGATGGGGTACCTGAAAAAAATTAATTATTTAGATTATTTGCGGCGGCGGTTTTTCACAGGCCGAGAGATTTTCAGTGGGTGTCGACCAGCAAGGTGGGCATGCGGGAAAAATCGGTGTACTTGGAGGAAAAGGAGAACGGGAAAAACCGATTGGACAACTACAACTTTTTTGAAAATTTTATATATTTTCGAATATTTTGGAATTTTTGAATTTTTTTTTTTTTGTTTACTGTTTGTGTAATTAAAAAAAAAAGTGTTTGTACAATTTACAAAAAAAATTTTGTGCAATTAAACAAAAAAATGGTAATTTGGAAAATTTTCGAAATGTTGGAAATTCAAAAAAATTGAAAATACAAAATCGCAAAAAGTGGAAATTTTTAAAATTTTAAGCACTACGGATATTTTTGAGATTTCAAAAAATTCGGAGGAGTATTTTGAAAAGTCGGTAATAGGGAAAAATAATGATAAATTGTGTGTAGTGATGATTTTGTAATTATTTCTTATTGCACAGGAGCATTGGGATAACGGCCAGATGGGGTACATGAAAAAATTAATTATTTAGATTATTCACCGCACCGGCTTTCCACAGATGTGCCATGGCAAAGTGATTTTCATCGGGTGGCTTTCATGAGGCAACCCTTCTTCGAAAAAACACCTACAAGAAAAAGTAGGAACGAACGAAATCCGAGAAAGTCTGTTTCTGCAATTTGCTATCTCAACTATTCAGGGAAAAATTATTGTACTAAGGCTTTACTTAGTAAATATTCAAAATGACGAAACTTCGAGTCCGAAACGCTGGCAAATTGTTTTCAAAAAATTTTCAAAATTTTCAAAATTTGGGGAATTTTCAAAATTTGGAGAATTTTCAAAATTTTCCAAATTTTAAGAATTTTCAGAAGTTTCCAATTCTTCTAAATTTCCAAAATTTTCAAAATTGTCAAAATTTACAAAATTTTCAAAATTTCTAAAATTTTCAAAATTTTCAAAATTTCCAAAATTTTCAAAATTTCCAAAATTTTCAAAATTTTCAAAATTTTTAAATCTAAATCCGACTTCTTTCATATGAAACCTATGACGCACACACCCTCACACACAGGATCTCACGCGGAAATCGGTTTCGAATTTGTCGAGAAAGTGAAAAAAAAGATTTTAAGATAATGTAACAATTTCACAGCATCCAAAATTTTCAGAAATGGAAAAAAAACTTCTACATTTATTCGCGATGATATATATATATATATCGTGTGAATTTAAATTTCTTCACCAGGCTGTAGAGCGGCCAAGTTGGGTATTCCAACCGGATAAAACCGTGTTATTAAAGTGACGTTAGCCATGTGCCACTGCGTTGAAAGATCCTAGCATTGGCTGCTGTTGGCCGTGTGTGTCATTTGTGTGAATCGTAACCACGCGGCTTATATACACGTAAATGGTGGACAGGAGTTGGCTGTCTGGAGTCCGCAATTACGGCATATATAGAGGACAGTTCAAAAAGAATGCACTAGCTTGTGCTGGCGTGTGGAAGCGTGAGAAACGAATCCTCGCGGCGATATCGCGGGGTCATCGGTGCTTACACTCACGTGAAATTTTTCGTTAAACAATTTTGTTGTTGGCAATGGGTAAAATGCGGTGGTGCTGTCTCTTGAATTAATGGGAACTTCACATGGAATAAAAATACGCAATATATTTTTAAAAAGTGAGGCGTCATGGGACACCTGGTAGATGTGAAACATGGAAACACTAATTTTGACATTCTCAAATACAAACGTTTTAAAACATTTTCAAATTTTTCAAACATTTTCAAAATTGTTCCAAATGTTTTGAAAATCGTTGCAATTTTTTTCTAAATTTTTCCACAGTTTTTCAAAATTTTTCGAATTTTTTTCCATTTTGCCCAACTTTTTCCAATTTTTAGAAAAGTGTTCCAAATTTCTTCGCACTTTTAGCAAACTTTTTTAAATTTGAAAAAAAAATCAATTTTGTTAAAAATTCTTCAGCATTCATACAAAAATGACCCAAATTTTTCACAATTTTTTGAAAATTTTTCCAATTTTTTCGCTTTTTTTCCAAATTTTGTTAAATTTTTAAGAAATTGTTTTAGCAATTTTCTAATCTGTCCAAAACCTTTCCAATTCTTTTCAAAATTGTGTAGACGCTGCAGCGTATCTTGATATATACATACAACTTGTGCGCATCGCCTTTGCGTCAATGGCAGAGAGGGGGCGATGGCTAACCAGTGGAGTATATCTATATATATTTGTCACGGAAATTCCCTATCCCGCGCGCAAATTTTTCCAATCCCATGCGCCGCATTAGAAGTTTCACATCAACAAAATAACTTCGAGGATGGATTGTTGTACCAGCATAGAGACATTCTGTACCGAATTTCCCATCTCTGGTGGTCCATCAGCATCCAAGACCAAAATGACTACTAAATTTCAATTTCGAGTTTATGAACGACTTTACACTCCGTACAACTAAATGATGAGCTAGATGAATGGGAGCATCAAGAACAGTGACCCTATTTTGACATTTGCCGAATAGAAATTTCTTTTGACCTAAACGATGAAAACTGTTCCGTCATTGGGTCACGTTCCGTCATTGGGTCATGTTCCGCGATTGGGCCATGTTCCATAAATAGACAATTTCCGCAAATTCTCCCCACAAGCATATGCAAGTTGAGCGTCAGAAATTGGAAGGAATCGTGTATAAAGTGGCTACCCCCAATTTCTCCGAAATTCATTCTCAACTCGAGAGAACCAGTTCTCGGGTATCATCGCGTCGGTCCATTAGGACTGCTTAGCACGTAAAATACTCGATGATCTCGTTTAGTGCGTAGAGGACTTCGGGAAGACCAAAAGAAATCTTCATACTGGTCTATACGCTGTCGGCTGACGAGCTCTGTAGCCGCATCACAAACACACACACACACACACTAACCGTCCGTTTCATTGTAGGCAATTAGGACCTTCCTCGTGCAAGATAATTAACGCTCGGTGGGTGTTAATGAGACCATGGAGGTGTCGAACGCGATTTCGGACCGCTCCACATCCTTTCGGTACTTTAACATCTTCGAGACACGCTAAGTTCAATTTTTTTTCTCACATGTTGATAAGCAATCGTTCAAAAATACTGATCAATTACGAGTAAAGTGGTGTAGCAAGAGAATATTTAGATGCAAAATTTTCTGTTTCCATTACATTCAATAAGTAACGTGATGGTTTTTAATCCTTCCCTATAATGTGGCTCTCCATTTTATCGAGGCAGAAAAGAATTTCTGGGGAAGACGGATCCAGGAAATTGTCATTTGAAGTGGCCGTCGGAAATGGAAGGGCTGGAATCCAGATGAAAGGGTGGATGCAATTCCAATTGTACATGGTTCGGCTTTATTGAATTTGCACAGCATTAAAATAAATATTTGATATCAATATTAACATCTATTCGCTCTTTCTGCACTTGAAGTACGTTTATTGCTTTTAGTGATGAATTCGCAATAGATGAAAGTGCGTACGTATACACGTGGAGTGCAGTACACATAAAAACTTCGTGCTGTGATCTTGCCACCCTCCCCACCCACCGACGCATGCACATGGGAGACCGTCTGAAAATCAACATTTTTTTTTCACCCTGCACCCTCGAAAAATATTGTTTGGAAGCTCAATATTAATGTCTCTCAATATGCGCTGGGCGCGATTTATCTCGAAGCCTCTCATTGAGCATCCGCTCATTCAGGGATGGTACCCAAGTGAAGAATTCGAAGCTTGAAATCCAAACCCAAGCTTCAGAAACCATGTTGTGCTAAGCTTGGTCCGAGCTCAATGTTCCAACCTTCGAAGTTTGAACCAAGATAAATTTTGTAGCTTGGACCAAGATTAATGTCGATGCTTCGACCACGAGGAACCTTGAAACTTGGACGAAAATGAATTTCCAGGCTTGTACCAAGATAAAGTCCGAAGCTTGAATGAAGATAAAGTTCGAAGCTTGTATTAACCTACGTAACCAAGCTAGCACGAAGCTTTTTCTCTAAGCTGGGACTGGCATTACATTCGCGTGTTCTGCAAAGATTGACCGAGGCTCCAGAACACAGCTTTGGCGAAGCTTCGTCAAGCCTTGTCCAAGTGAAGTACATGGGTGTCCTTGAACTTCATGATAGTGTCCTTTCCATATCATTCTGGGGACAATTGGTTGCAAAAAATTTACCAGCTCTCTGAAATCGAAATTCATGTTCCGCATATTTTCATTCGTGTGTAAGAATTTTGCGGCTAATTTTTTTCTCGAAATTCGCTTTTGGAGAAGCGAAGAGCATAAACCTAGCAGTTTCAACAATTGTCGGATAATTTCCGCAACGAGGCGCAAAGGTGTGAGGTGGCTCGTTTGCTGCCTTTGACGAGCCGGAGGAGCATTTTTTTCTTCTTTTTTTTTGCGGTATTTACGTTCACGTGTAACAGGCGGCGATAACAGAGCAAACGATCAGGCACGGAAGAGACCTGGTGATCTTCTGGGCTATATGGACACGCTGAATTTTCTCTGGAGTTCTCAAAACTCACAACTGGGAAGAAACTGAGAGGTGTTAAGGTACAGCCAACATCGATGCTCGAATACGTATTTTCCTTGTACGTCGTAAAAGGAGGTGGCCGGGTGGGTGGGGCGGGGGAAGGGGGGGTGGGGTGGCTGGCTCGTGAGCGCTTACGCTACATTTACGACCGCCAGGAGCCTCGTACGCAGAGCTCAGCTATTTCATGAAACTAAACTGGAAACGTTATGTTATATAGTTTCCCATGATGAAATAGTATGTAGAATACATATTTTATATTGACTATTGTGTGCGGGTGGAAGATTTTTGAGTCGATTGTCCTGCCATTTTTTGGCCATGTACAAAATATATCTGGAGCCATTTACACCTCACGTCGAAATATATATGATCGCAGTGCCATTATTTCAAGTATACTTCAATAGAGGACACTTGATTCAAGTACACCCGAGTCAAGTATAGTTGATTCAAGTACATATGAGTCAAGTATACTTGATCCAAGTACGTACGAGTCAAATATACAGATCCAAGTATATATGTCAAATATACAGCTTCAAGTACATATGAGTCAAGTACACTTGATCCAAGTAGAATGGTTTCTAACCTACTATATCAAAGTGCAATTGGTTCAAGTATGCTGGAATAGAGTACACTGGATTCAATTACACATTCATCAAGTATACTTGATCCAAGTACACTTGAACCAAGTACACTTGAACCAAGTACACTTGAACCAAGTACACTTGAACCAAGTACACTTGAACCAAGTACACTTGAACCAAGTACACTTGAACCAAGTACACTTGAACCAAGTACACTTGAACCAAGTACACTTGAACCAAGTACACTTGAACCAAGTACACTTGAACCAAGTACACTTGAACCAAGTACACTTGAACCAAGTACACTTGAACCAAGTACACTTGAACCAAGTACACTTGAACCAAGTACACTTGAACCAAGTACACTTGAACCAAGTATACTTGGACCAAGTCCACTTTTTCCAACTATCCTTCGTTCAATCAGATAGTTCTCATCAATACCATCTTTAAAATTTTGATCTCTTAAATCGATTAACGAGCATTTACTACATGACAAAATATATGTCTCTGAACCAAACCATTTAGATACGACTTTGTTTATGACATTTGATGCATGCGAAATAGCAAATGGCTGTTGATATTTCAAATAGGGATTTAGATAGTATTTTACCTAGCTCTTTGCCGCTGGTAACCCAATAAAACGCACGCCTGGATCTCATGGGGGAAAGGGGAGTTGAACCGTATTCTGGCTTTTACGATTTGCAGTATCGTCTTGGGAACACTCACCGGGGATTTTCTGTGTTGTGTATTCAATGGATATTTTAATATATTTTGATAAAATAAAAATTTTAGATAAAGTGCAGATGGGGGGACAGGCTAATTGGTGATTCCTGATGTTTCAGGTGTTTCTGATGGGAATATCATGAGCTAATTTTATTTCTCTCAATTTTATTTTCAATCTTTTATTTGTTTTGCAAAATTTTATGGACTTTCTTCGGCTATACAATGTCCTCTGTGGTAATTCCGGTTTCAAATGAGTCGCTGTAACATTATTCGGCGAAGTTCTATCTCATTGATGAGGGCAAAAAATAAACATAATTTATAGGTTTCGTAAAGAATTTAATATCTGGGCGAAAAAATGTTGCTCTCATTTATCTCTAATTCCACCGGTTCTTAACGTGAAACGCACATTGTCAAATGGGAAAAATTTTATTCCGTAACCAGTGAACCGTTTTATTACATTTGATAAGTTGCAACTAAAAATTCGTTCGGAATATGCTCCGAAAAAGGTCTGAGGCTTTTTACACCAGGATTGTCTTATTGGATTCTCAAGTACCTTTTCCATAGGAAGAATTTTTATAACGATGGCTGGGTGGGTGAGTGAGTCTGGGTGGGTGGATGAGTGAGTGTGGGTGGGCCAGTGTGGGTAGGTGGGTGGGTAAGTGTGGGTGGGTGCGTGGGCTAGTGTAGGTGGGTGAGTGAGTGTGGGTGGGTGAGTCTGCGTGGGTGTGGGTGGGTGGGCTAGTATAGGTGGGTGAGTGAGTGTGGGTGGGTGGGTGAGTGTGGGTGGGTGGGTGAGTGTGGATGGGTGGGTGAGTAAGTGTTGGCGGGTGGATGGATGAGTGTGGGTAGGCGGGTGGGTGAGCGTGGATGGGTGGGGGGGGTGAGTATTAGTGAAAAAAATCACGACAAACCAGAATTTCAAATCAGAATTGTTTTTCGCAAAAGTCGCCCACCAGTTAATATTAGTTTCCACACAAGTAAACATTAGACTCACAACGATGGTCCAACGTTCCCAAAATATTGGCAAATTTATCTGAATATTGCAACACCGAGAGGGACCAAAAACTCGGGTTATGGTTTTTACTAGTTTGCCCGAAAGGCGCTACACTGCCACCTACGCGTCCGTCGTAAATGCAAATTTTGGGCGAGTAGTGTACTACGGTCCAGTGCGCAGCCTCCAGACAAAATACCCTTGCGGTTTTTCGAAGCACTGATTTTTATTCAAGTTGATATGAAAAAAAAAACGAAAAAAAAGACAGGGTGAAAAGGTCGACGAGTTTCCCCACTGTTGAGTTATTATTTCGATCCTTCATGGACCATCGAGCGAATTCCCAGAGCAAAAATAGACAGAATTGAGTGTGTGAAAAAAAAATTTCAAGTTGCATGAGAAGTAGGTAAAAAAAAATCCCATTTACCGAGGGTATAATCTTGGATTTATGGCCCACACACCGGATGATAGCTGTACTTAAAGTCGCAGGTGTAGTCTCTCAGAAGGTTGAAATATGAAAATTCCAGAGGCAAACCGCTCCGACATTTTAAGTTCACGTACATTTTTCATTATTTTTCCTACTTCTTAGTCACACGGTAGTTCATATGGTATGAGGAGTGAAGAGTTTGATAAAACATACGCTTATGTTTGAGAAGCTGCGTGCTATCTATAACCTCTGTTATGGGGAAGTGGTTGGAGAACAAAAGTCATGTGATAGTTTTTGAAGGGCAGTGTGATGTGAAAATGGCTCGGACATTTCTCTAAAAAAATGAAGTATTTGCTTGAAAAAAAAATCTGCAGGCAAAATGGGTTCCCTTAATCCTGGGTTAAGCATTTGTTAACACACAGGCACACACAAACACACACCCACCCCACTCACTCTTCCACCCCCCCCCCACCCACTCCCCCCCACCCCACCCACTCCCCCACCCCACCCACTCTCCCGCCCACCTATCCAACCCACCACCCACTCACACACCCAACCACCCACATACCCACACACCCACCTCTGGTGAAATGAAAAATTCTATCTTATCCGTTCACATTTTTTTTGTGTTAAAATCTTCATTTTTTTTTTGTGCATTTCATCTATTTTGCTTTTTTCGAACATGCAAATGAATGTTTCGCCCCGAATTAACTCTACATTTGCAAATTAGTGACTCAATATGATGTGAAAATTGGTGCTTGAGAATTATGCTCGTGCCGAAAATACGGAGCTTAGATGATTACCGGATGGTGCAAAAACATCACGAACGTCTCGAGTTAAGTGTCGATTTGTCGATTAGCCCACCCATTAGCGGAGTTACCAGTTACCAGTTGCCACTTGCAGTCGATTGTTCTTCCAGCACCAAGTAGGTGTTTAAATGATCCTTGGCTCTTTGATTATATCGCGTGCGAGAAACACTGGCATTGGGTTATAGGGTATGGACGAACAGTAAATCAGAGAGGTGTTGTGTAAGGTGGTGTAATTGGTGAGGATGTGGTTCATCTGAAATTTTTCAAGTGTGAGATTTTTAAAATTCCTGGAATTATTGAAACTTTTCACTGTTTATGTTTACGCACACACCCATCCACCCACCCATGCACCCACCCACTCACCCACCCACTCACCCATCCACCCACCCACTCACCCACCCACTCACCCACCCACTCACCCACCCACTCACCCACCCACTCACCCACCCACTCACCCACCCACTCACCCACCCACCCATCCACCCACCCATCCACCCACCCACCCACTCACCTACCCACCCAGCCACCCACTCACCAAACCACCCACCCACCCACTCACCCAAGCACACACACATCCAACCACACAGTCACAGACACACACATACGCACACCTACTAGTACTTAATGGACATCATGTGGAAGTCCTTGGGCCACTCAAATCTGATTTTTTACGCACCTCTGAAGAATATAAATTTTCGGCCAAAGCATACTTTTCTCTCAGTGTAAATTAGAGAGAAGATGTAAAGTGGTGTAATTGTCGGAAATATGTTTGGCGAAATCGGCGAGGTACACTGGAATATGTGAGGACGGCACTAAGTAAGATGAGTTTATATGCGTTCACCGAAATCCAGGTTTTTTCGTGCTCGATGCGCCCGCCAGGTAAATTATTACCTGCATATTTTGTACGTGTTTGTCGGATTGCTAGATTAACATAATGAGCGTCGTTTATAACGGCAAATACAGTAATGATTACATTTTAAGCAAACTTTTCGGTGTATTGAATATACTGTGCTGGGAGAATTTACAGGTTCTTTTATGAGCAATTTTATTGATGGGTCAGTGGGAGTTAGGTTTAATATTCACATGCTTGCATTTTACATTTTGCTGCTCATTTTCAAAAATTTCAAAAATTACAAAAATTACAAAAATTTCAAAAATTTCAAAAATTTCAAAAATTTCAAAAATTTCAAAAATTTCAAAAATTTCAAAAATTTCAAAAATTTCAAAAATTTCAAAAATTTCAAAAATTTCAAAAATTTCAAAAATTTCAAAAATTTCAAAAATTTCAAAAATTTCAAAAATTTCAAAAATTTCAAAAATTTCAAAAATTTCAAAAGTTTCAAAAATTTCAAAAATTTCAAAAATTTCAAAAATTTCAAAAATTTTAAAAATTTCAAAAATTTCAAAAATTTCAAAAATTTCAAAAATTTCAAAAATTTCAAAAATTTTAAAAATTTCAAAAATTTCAAAAATTTCAAAAATTTCAAAAATTCCAAAAATTTCAAAAATTTCAAAAATTTCAAAAATTTCAAAAATTTCAAAAAATTCCAAAATTTCCAAAATTTCCAAAATTTCAAAAATTTCAAAAATTTCAAAAATTTCAAAAATTTCAAAAATTTCAAAAATTTCAAAAATTTCAAAAATTTCAAAAATTTCAAAAATTTCAAAAATTTCAAAAATTAAAAATTCAAAAGTTAAAACTGAAATAATTGTGCTCTGTTTCCACCCTAGAGACAAGAGAGATTGGTCCATTCAAAGATGTTGAAAATATGAGTATACCCCTGAATAATGATGACTCGACATCTGCTCGACACAGGCCACGTTGACCAAGTTGGGTCGATTTTTCAGTTGGCGACGGTCCGGAAAAGACGGTTGTCAGATGACGTCTGAACATTCCGGGATTAATACTTAACTTTTCAAGTAGATGGGTTTCTCCAACAATTTGTCAACTTAGTTACCCATCAGCTCCCCTGGGTATCCTAGAAGATGACGAGACGATGATGGGCCAGAAACCCCAAAATTTTTCACGGGGGTTCCTAATGATGGACATTAATCCTCAGCTATTTAGGTATGCAGAAAAACAATTCTCAAATTGAGGAAAAAAACTGTGATCACTCTGGGCCCACCCAAAACTTCCTCATTTCCAAGATTTTTAAAATGTCCAAAATTTCCGAAATTTCCAAGATTTTCCAAAATTTTTCCAAATTTCCAAAATTTTTCCAAATTTCCAAAATTTTTCCAAATTTCCAAAATTTTTCCAAATTTCCAAAATTTTTCAAAATTTCCAAAATTTTCCAAGTTTCCAAAATTTCCAAATTTTCCCAATTTTGCAAATTTTCCAAATTCTCCAAATTTTCCAAATTCCCAAAATTTCCAAAATTTCCAAAATTTCCAAAATTTCCAAGCTTTCCAAAGTTTCACAATTTCTCATCTATATAAGCTCAAGGTCTAACAGGTACAGCATTGTTCTACTTTTCTATTGCAGGTGGGCCCCTACTTTTCGGTATGCATAATATTTATATATGCTCTTTTGTACGACAACAATGCGGAAAAAAATGATGGGACCGCACCCGAATCGAATTTGCATAGGTCTGAGACTGGGTGAGGCAAACAGCGTGAATGTAGTTAATGCATAGTGCATGGCTCTTGACTTTGAACTGACTTTTAATAAGCCGACAAATTCCTATGGAGGTGTGAATGCATTTTTATATGGCCACGTGCAAACTACTTCTAATTCAACAGTCAACTCAAACTGGACTCAACATCAAAGGCTCAAATTACCGGGTACCAATTTCGTTCAAGTTAACACTAATTACCTGCTCAGTGATCACATTGATCATAATTGATAAGAGATATATTTAAGATGTATTTTTCGTCAGGGCATGATACTATGTCATGCCAGCCAATTCATTTTTTGTTTTGCAACCATTACTTGAAAAATTTATAATCTGGTACCATATTGATCCGAAAGTTCTGGCTGTGCTGATTACCTCAGTATCGCTTCTGAATATATCTCTATCAATGAAACGGCAAACTTCCTCATACATCAACCAAGTGCTCTTCAAGTTTCACCAAGTGTTCTTCAGGTTTCACTAAGTGTTCTCCAAGTTTCACTAAGTGTTCACTAAGTGCCCACTTGGTGTTCACTAAGTGCCCACTTGGTGTTCACTAAGTGCCCACTTGGTGTTCACTTGGTGTTCACTAAGTGTACACTTAGTATTCACTAAGTGTACACTTGGTGATCCCTAAGTGCTCACTGGGTGATCACTAAGTGCTCACTGGGTGATCACTAAGTGCTCACTGGGTGATCACTAAGTGCTCACTGGGTGATCACTAAGTGCTCACTGGGTGATCACTAAGTGCTCACTGGGTGATCACTAAGTGCTCACTGGGTGATCACTAAGTGCTCACTGGGTGATCACTAAGTGCTCACTGGGTGATCACTAAGTACTCACTGGGTGATCACTAAGTGCTCACTGGGTGATCACTAAGTACTCACTGGGTGATCACTAAGTGCTCACTTCGTAATCAGCAAGTGCTCACTAAGTTGTCTCCAACTTTCACTAAGTGTTCTCCAACTTTCACTAAGTGTTCTCCAAGTTTCACTAAGTGTTCTTCAAGTTTCACTAAGTGCTCTCCAAGTTTCACTAAGTGTTCTCCAAGTTTCACTAAGTGTTCTCCAAGTTTCCCTAAGTGTTCTCCAAGTTTCACTAAGTGTTGTGCAAGTGTTATTCAAGTGTTCTCCAAGTTTCTCCAAGTGTTCTCCAAGTTTCTCCAAGTGTTCCCCAAATGCTGCAATACCATAGATACAAGTATCAACACATTGTTCATTTTCTGGTCTCTGATTACTACGGAGTGTCCCACATTAGGTCATGGAAGTATCAAGTTCTCCTCAAGTGGGCGGTACAGCCCCCACTTGCTCTAATAAATTCCACAAATGTCCATAGTCTGCTGATAGTCTCTGCCAACAAGGCCATTCCCATTTGGCCTCTCGAGTGTATCGTTAAGAAATACATCCATGTTTATTTACATTCATGATTACCTCTAATTTGGCTGATCTTAATTAGAAGCACTTCCGAAAATTTCACTTTAATGATCAATATTGGAAGGTGTTGAGGTGGCGGTGAGACAACTGGGCAGGTGCTGCAAAACCATCAACCGATGTGTTGCATTCTGAATATTGGAGATATAATTTTATTTTAATCAGGTGATGGAGCCGAAGGGTGCGATCATCCAGAGGTGCAAAAGTATTAGTTACGATCACATCGATGGTCAAGGACGTTATTAAGACCTCTGCTGGTTATTTTTTGAGCCACCAGATTATACCCCTAAAGAATGAAATTTAAATATAAAGATAAAGTGAATGAAATATTATTATGCTACTGATCATGCTTTTGATATCTGCCGAAGAGCCGACATCGAGGACTCATTGTGGTTGCAAATAAATTGGACCAATGCGGTTTGAGTAATTTGGTCCAAGGGGATCGGACGTTTTTTTTTTCATCTGCATTTTGTTTTACATTCTGAAAATAAGAATGTGTGTTTACCCCCGTTGGAAGAACGAATAAATCTTCCCGGTTGGTAATTTCTGTTTCCCATTCCTAGATGTCCCGACATGTCAATGACATGTTCAAAGACTGGTTTCAGAAAAAAATAGGAACCATGAAATTTTGAATACTGGAATACAACAGGTGTCGCTACCTGCGACTGTGTCACGTGACGCACTGACCAATCACACTGCGCATCGCGCATTCAGACTCTCCTGTGCGAATGCGGGCAAACGCGCATGCGCCGGCGGTAGTCGGACAACTTCGGATCTAGACCGAATATAAAAGTTTGAATAGTCATTAAAATTTCGCGCCACTCAAAATCAACCAATAACTAATAATTCACTACATGAAAGTGAGTCAAATTTTGATCGAAGCTAAGGTACGCCGAGAGACTCCAAAAAACGGAAAGTTAAAAAAAAGGTCGCTAGGTGATAGCTCAATTGATAATTAATAGCTAACACTCAGGTATATATATATACATATATATATATATATGTCCGAATTTTTGTTGACAGCGAAAGGTCATTCAATGATCATTCTTTCTGCCAACTCGTATCTTTGGAATTCCAAATGGGAGAACCCCAGAATGTTAAACTTCTTTATATATTCTCCTCGAAGTGTATAATTTCTTCCTCTCAATGCAAATGATCCTGAAACTACAATATCGCCAATTGGCAACAGACACTACTAGAATGTTAAACGAACCCCTGCCCCCGCCCCCCGCTGCCGCCCTCAACGTCGCGAAATATAGTGTAATAAGTCGATAATAACCGTAATGGCGGCGATAAGTGTCAAGTTAAACGCCCCCTAAACGAGGGCTAATTGCAAGCCGGTGTCGTCTTGTCGAACCAAGAAACATCACCCATCACGATATTCTGAACCTCGATAACAGCGCCAGTGGTGGGCGAAAGACAACACAACTCGAAAATTAAACAAGCATGACGGAGGAGTATCACAACAACGTGGCGGATATCGGGTCATTAATTTGGGTTGTACCTGCAATAAAGTAAGAAATCGATTGGCTAGCAGGTACTCGCTGATGTCGGATATGTATGTTTTCTTCTCTCTGATTTTATGGGTGTGAGTGCGTGTGTATGAGTGGGTGGGCAGGGATGTATGAGTGGGCGGGTGTGTATAAGTGGGTGGGTGGGTAGGTGTGTATGAGTGGGTGGGTGTGTATGAGTGGGTGGGTGTGTATGAGTAGGTGGGTGGGTCATGTGTGTGCGTGGGTGGGTCATGTGTGTGGGTGGGTGGGTCATGTGTATGGGTGGGTGGGTCATGTGTATGGGTGGGTGGGTGGTGTGGATAGGTGGGTCATGTGTATGGGTGGGTGGGTGGTGTGTATGGGTGGGTGGGTGGTGTGCATAGGTGGGTGGTTTGTATGGGTGGGTGGGTGAGTATGAGTGGGAGGGTGGGTGGGTGTGTATGAGTGGGTGGGTGGGCGGATGGATACGAGTGGGTGCGTCTGAGTGGGTGGAGGGGGGGGGGGGTGGTTGGGTTTCTACGGAAACTTTTGGGATCCTTTCCACTGATACATCATTGCAAAGTTGTAAAGTCAAGGACACTAAATAAGGGTTTTGGAAAATAAGTTTTCAATTTAAGACTGGTCGATGTTATTTGTGAGCATAAAAACAAGAAAAATTGAAACTCCGGGTTCGCATCATATCCTTATATATATATTACTATAGGTGAAACCTATATGCCCAGTGGTATGGTCAAGTTTTTCCATGCATGTTCTCAATCGTTCTGTATTCTTGTGGTATTATATATTATGGATGATAATTCTTATCTTTACAAAGTTGGGGCGAGGAAATAATGTGCCATTTAGAACCAAGGGAGTGAATGGATTACATATGGCATTCCTGTCGCGAGCTGGAAATGGTATAAAACAACCAATGAACTGGTTGGATGAATTTGAGTTAACATACATTGAACGAGGAAAAAAATACGCTTCAAGTATCTGAGTTATGTCGCATAATCTTTAGCCCACTCTTCTCTGCATTTTTTTATCCTCTTTTTTTTTGTCATTATTGCAAGAATGTAAAACTTTTAAAACTTCCAAGATTTCCAAAATTTCCAAAATTTCCAAAATTTCCAAAATTAAAAATTTCCAAAATTCCAAAATTTCCAAAATTCCCAAAATTTCCAAAATTTCCAAAATTTCCAAAATTTCCAAAATTTCCAAAATTTCCAAAATTACCAAAATTCCCAAAATTTCAAAAATTTCACAATTCAGCGCCATCTGAAAAAATCGGAAAAATCGAAAACTGAAACTCGTCCATTAGATCCTTAACGAGATCCCCCTAGATTATGTGCCGGTTAGGCTAACAGCCCCCCCCCTCCGCAACAAGCTCCTTAACCACCGCAAAAAGGCACAAATTTATATTTGAAAATGGAGATGTTAAATGCGTCGGGCTTCTACGAAATATAGACTCAGGTTAGCAACGCTTCTGAGGTGAAACAAATTACTGCCTTGGATTCACTTTTCAACACCTGCTCTCTTGAGGATTGCTGTGGTGCTTTTTGCACCAAAATAACCAAAGAAATGAGAGGTACTGAAACGTCTCCGAAATCGCCTTCTATGATACAACTCATTTCCTAAGGTATGAAATTACGAGTTTGGGGAATGAGGGTTAGCTTAGGATATTTAACAGGACTCAACCTTACACCGCAGCTTATTACCAACGATTACTGGGCATTACTTGTATTTAGGGCTAAACAGCATCAGCGCAGTATGTGGCCGTGTTTCGCATACGCAAACTACATAAATTTGCCTCAAGGGTGAGACACATTTTTTGGGGATCTAGAAAATTGGGTGGCATTAAGTAGAGCGATACATTGATTCCTGCATATGAAGAGGAGAGTTTGCATTTATTTTTACGGGATTATATGGGCTCCATGCAAAAACCATCCAGAATTTTTCAATTTTTTAGCGATAATGCCCACTTCTTTCTGGTACTTGAGGCTCTTGGTAATTGACTTGAACTAATTTTGTCCTCAAAGTGTATTTGAAAAAGTGAAGAGTTGGCCATGGTGACGCGTTGATCCGGAGTTTTGCAGAATTTTTATATCCTTATAAAATTTTGCGAGCTCTTCGGATGCTTTGTCCATGATTGGAAACTTTGGACACTTTGGTTATAACTCAAATAAAATTTGTGTGTATGTGTGTTTGTATGTACATGTATATATACATGCATGTATGTGGGTGTATGCGTGTGTGTGTGTGGGTGGGTGGCTGAATGGGTGGTTAGGTGGGTGGGTGGGTGGGTGGGTGGGTGGGCGGGTGGGTGGGTGGGTGGACGGGTGGGCGGGTGGGTGGAAGGATGGCTGGGTGAGTGGGTGAGAGGGTGGGTGGGTGAGTGGGTGGGTGGGTGAGTGGGTGGGTGGGTGAGTGGGTGGGTGAGTGGGTGGGTGGGCGAGTGGGTGGGTGGGCGAGTGGGTGGGTGGGTGAGTGGGTGGGTGGGTAGGTGGGTGTGGGTGTGCGTATATACATGCGAGTAGTGCAATATAGAAATACCATCCTCTATCCACCTTCGATTTTTGAGTACAAAACAGCATCCCTCTACTTATCCATTTGTCTTTACGTATACTTTTTCATTCATTATCTCCTCTTAGTTTCGCCGAGTCCTCATTAGCCACTCATTCCCGAATTCACCAACAGCAGGTAGTACTTCAACTTGTTAAAAGTGAAGAAATCCATTGTGATGCAATTTTGGTCTCGGGGACACGCGAATCACGCATTGTTCAAGTCCAGGTAGACAATGAGTCCAGGGCAACAGTACCACATCGCATCATTCAAATGGCCCCCCCGGCCACATTCGCCCTTTCACCCCCATTGTTATTTCCACTTAGTGCCGAAAGAAAGGGAATGGACGAGATGGAGAACCGACAGCACTTTCTTGGCCTTATATTTCATCATTGTCTATGGAATTGAACGAGGGAACTGGTCCTGGATGTAGGGACAGGTGAACATGGTGTCCCTGGGGAGCTATCGTGTCGCATGAAATGCACAAAACTTCACGGATCTGCCTGGTCACGCCTATAATGTCGGCGAAGTCGATACTCCGAGATTTTCATCAGCGGTTGCCAAAGATTTGAGATAATATTGTTGACATGTCACCAGTTTTCAACGTTAGTCATTATGAGAACTAGCTTTTACCTAGTCAAATCAGTTCGTATCATCTAACTTTTGGAGGTACTGTTTGGGAAAACTGGATGCTGCATATTGGTACAGGACATTTCGGAAAGCGAAAAAAAAGTGCGATATTACCGGTAATTTTTATGAAATTTGTCTCTCCAAGTATGAGGCATGAATCAAAATTAATAAACGAAACAAGAATAAATGGCATTGCTTTGAAAGTTGCCGAAAATTCTGAAGCTTCATTAGTAATTCACGATCAAGATGCTCTATCATCATTTCCACAAATGACCTCCAGAGGTGCATCTACTTACGCGATATTTATGCGCGGTACTCAATAACCCCTCACTCGTTGGCTCCTCATAATCGCCGCAGGGACATGGCGATATATATAGTATGAATGACCAACTATTGGTATCATAATCAGCCACTTGATCTTCCACCATCGCCGGATATCAAAATTATGTAGGTAATGGATTTGTTATAGGCACGCACCTTTTTCCAGCCACTTGTTTTAATCTTAGTCATTGAAAGCCTATCCCAGATCATCCTCTAAGACCTTCAATATTTCTCAATGCATATAATCATCGGTAAATGATGGTTACCACTCGATGGCAATGGCTGGCCCTTATGCCACACTTTCTTATACGGAAAAAAACACTTGTATTTTATCACTTGTCGCAATATCACTTATCGTTAATTTGCAGCACCACAAAATTTGTGAATTTGTGAAAACTACATGGAGGACATGAAGTCTGTATTTCAGGGAAGTGCGTTTCATTGCCCGTATTTTAAAAAACTCGTGGGATGGAAGTGTGTTTGCCCCCGTTGGAAGTACAAATAAAACTTCCCAATTTGTAATTTCTGTTTTCCATTCCTAGATTTTCCGACACGTCAATTAAATGTTCGAAGACTGGTTTCAGAGAAAAAAATAGGAATCATGAAATTTTGCATACTGGAATACAACAGGTGTCGCTACCTGCGACTATGTCACGTGACGCACTGACCAATCACACTGCGCATCGCGCATTCAGACTCTCCTGTGCAAATGCGGGCAAACGCGCATGCGCCGGCGGTAGTCGGACAACTTCGGATCTAGACCGAATATAAAAGTTTGAATAGTCATTAAAATTTCGCGCCACACAAAATCAACCAATAACTAATAATTCACTACATGAAAGTGAGTCAAATTTTGATCGAAGCTAAGGTACGCAGAGAGACTCCAATTGCGACATTGATTAGCTTGATCACAACTCTCCTGCGTAAATAATGATTGATTAAAACTTTTGGCGATTTTCACGCTTCATGTTTAAAAACAAAACCGGACACTAGTGCATGAATTTCTTTCAAAATCTAATCAGGTCTCAGCTAAGTGAAGATGCATCAATTTAAAAAAAATTATCGAATCGGGTGATTCGTTTGCAAGAAATCGAAGATTTCTCTTGCGCACAGTGGGAGGGAAAATTTTTTTTTACGCCCGCCGGGACGGAATACTCTGTTATCGCCCTTGGTCGAAAAATAATTCAAAATTCTGAATCCAATGAGGAAATTTCGAGGATTGAAGGGAATTTAAGAAGCAAATCTGGGAATTTAAGACAACATTAAATTTCTGAAAAAAGATGAAATTAAAAAAAAAACTGAAAATGGCAGTTTATTGCAAATTTCTTTCACTCAGTTATTCTACCTCGTTTCCTTTTTCGGTATAAGCCGATACTTGGTATTCACATGGACTGTAATATCCCCGCCGAAGTTGTAAGATGCCGATTGACGGTATGGGGTTAAGTAGAGGGGAGGGCCAATTGCTGTTGAAGCGATAAGGGAAATAACAAATTACAATTACGCTTAGATGGCGAGGTACATAATGAGAAAATGCTCGATAAGTTATGAGCCTGCGCTACAGCAGCTGGAAGATGCAATGATTGAAGGTCGTTTATAAATGTTTGGAAGTCCTGATCTGTATTCATGTGATTACTTCTGTCCGAGTAGTGATGTATTGAATTATCTCGAAATCAATACCGTCAACACTTGCAGAATTACCGGATGAAGTTGCAGCTTCCTTGGCCGTCGGCAGGAAAAAATCTGCATGACGCCTTGAGATTTTTTTTTCAGTGAATGAGGAGATCGACAGATGCGACGCATATCTATATATAAGCATCCTTAATGGAACGGTGAATTGCTACTTCTGCGCGTAAGTGATTTTTTTTTAGTTCGTACCGGCCAAGGATGTCTGGAGTAAAAATTGAAGAGGAAGTTTTGAAATGAGAACTACGAGTTTTGGAACACCCTGTACCAAGGACAGATCAATCAGATCGCGGGTCTCCAGTTTTGAGCGCCGGAAGATTCCCCGCGTGCACATCATCTTCCGTCCCTCTTTCGGACGCAAGGTACTGGTCTTCTCCATCAGAAACCATTGCCTTACTTCGATGTCTGAAGCTTAACCGCTCAAATGTTAGCGTGTTGGAATGCTTAGCATCATGCGACACTCATTGTGGCTCGCGGCATTAACGCAATTGGATCTAGGTAATGACCACTTACCGTGATATTTAATACGGCAGTGCTCGCGGATGGCACACGGTGGGCATGCAGCACGTCTCGCGTTTAATGGCCGTCTGCTACGCTTGTCCCGATTGCTAATTCCACCACCTCCACTTCACATTTTCGTTTTCAATTTCAATCTGCAAAAATGTATGCGCGGTTGTTATAGGACATGGATGATTTGATGATATAGATAGACACACCCACACCCACCCATACCCGCCCAGCCATATCCACCCTCCTATACCCACCCTCCTATACCCACCCTCCTATACCCACCCACCCATATCCACCCACCCATACCCACCGACCCATATCCATCGACCCATATCCACCCACCCATATCCACCCACCCATACCCACCCACCCATATCCACCGACCCATATCCACCCACCCATACCCACCCACCCATACCCACCCACACACACAGACATACTGACATCCTCAAAACGCCGTCAGGATAAATCCGACTATTCCAAAAGCTGAACATATAGTAAAAATGAATAAAAGCATCTGCTTGAATGGAAGCTGAAATTTCATTTTACTTCTCCTGAAATTTTGAATCAATTATTTCACCCCAGGGTCAGTGTAGCGCCAAGGACCTAATCATTATGCCCATTAATTTTTAATTCGAGCCCGATATTTTGAATAGAGTTTAGAGTACCGTAACAAAAGGCATATGCAATATCTGTAATTAAAGTCCCTAATGATACACCCGAGCATCTTCTTCAATACTTCTGCATATTCCACGATGACTGGGAGCTGGCATTATCTTGGATGACTGTCAAGACACGTCTCAATCGGCCCAGGTCCACCAATTACTGACTAATTATCTTCGAAATGGTTGGAACCGAAACGAATATTGAAAGGCGGTATATTCGTCGAAGATCTCTCATCGTTTCAGGCTTTTCTGAACCTACAATATACAAGAAGGGGGAAAAAACGATGAAACCTACCTTTCAATTTAGCTCAGTTGTAAAACACCCCCCCCCCCACCCACCCCGTCACTGCCACCCACCCCCACCGCCCACCCACTCACTACCCACCCACCCATCCACTACCCACCACCCACCCATCCACTAACCACCCACCCACCCACCCAACTCACTACCCACGACCCACCAACCCACTACCTACCAACCCACTACCTACCAACCAACCCACCCACTCACCCACACACTCACACACACATATACACACACATACACACACACACACATCGACTTAAAATTCGTCCCATCAAATTGCTGAGCAAGTATCAGAATTTGTGCTACCACTCATCGAGGGTCATACTCCCGCCCTACTTATAAATTTTTTTCGAACGAAGCACGTACAAAAATCACAAGTCGTTCTTGGTTTAATGTGAATACCCTATAAAACTCAATTTGAAGTTGAGATAGTATGACTGAAAATAAGCGCTTCCCTTATACGTACGGAATTACTAGTATCTTCAAAAGATATTCAGTGAACAAAAATCTCTTCTATTTTTGGCAGTTAGATGTCACAAGTGTCATTCAGAGCATCCAGGTTTCATCCCGGCATCAGCTCAAATGTCGAATAGTCTCGGGATCCAAAAGTGATTTATAACGATCATTTGACATTTGTGCTTCGTAGAGCTGCTATGATTGCATATGCCAAGTGAATATTTACATTTGCAAGAAGAATTTCAGGTATGTAAATATGTAGAAGATTGATTGACATATGCGACTTGAGTTGAAGGGGGCCTAAATCTGACGGTCTTTACAGAACGCTCTTCTTTTTCCTTGTTATCCACGGTAAAAGGAAGTTCAATTCAAACTATTCTCTATAAATCCATAAACATTAAACAATCCACTGATGGGAACTCTAAGAATCCAGAGAGGCGGATCAAGACATCAACCAAATCTTGTAATTTTTTGCCAAGTCCTCCTCGCGGTCGGAGCACACTACGCATCTCTCGTAGTTCATATTACAGACTTCCACTCTCATAGTCCGCTCTCCCCCATACGAGACACATCAGAAAAGGATTTAATCAATTCAGAAACAATTTCTGAAGCTTCCAATATGGAGGTGGATGGGGTGTATATGGATATACCATGTGATTACCAGCAGATGTGCGAGTGATTCCATTTTAACTGGAAGCAAGAAAAACTCCATACAGCGATTATGTCCCCTGATGTTGCTGAGAGGAAAAATAGAATGTCAGGTGCAATTACGTGTAATTGCCCATACGCGTTCCAACCTCTGTCATACACTAACAATCGCTTATATGCCTCCCTTTTGCGCGCAATCTGATGGTTTGGATTTCTCCGGGGAAGATTTGTATCAATTTATTAAGTAATTGATTTAGTATCTGGCTATATGACGGAGGGTGGCGCAAAATGGGACGGGAGGTTTCATTGACGATGAGACGGGACCAAGGGGGCACTACATCCCATTTTGACTGCTTATCCCGTTCTGCCCCCTGTCCCTTAATCCCCGCTGTCCTATTATGCCCTACTCTGATCTGTGTATATAAAACGGATACACACCCACCTTCCCATCCTCCCACCCTTCCACCTATCGAGCCATCCACAGCGTCCACCCACCCACCGATCCATCCACACGTTCACCCACTCACCCACCCACCCATTCACACGTTCATCCTCTCACCCTCCCACACACCCACCCACCCAGCCACACGTCCACCTACCCATCCACACGTCCAACCACCCACCCACCCACTTATCCACAGCATCCACATACCCACTCAACCACCCATCCACCCGCCCACCCGTCCACACATAGCTACCCACCCACTCACCCACCCAACCATCCAACCACCCACCCACCCACCCACCGAACCAGCCACCTACCCACCCACCCACCGAGCCAGCCACCTACCCACCCAACCACCTACCCATCCGCCCACCCACCCACCGAACCAGCCACCTACCCACCCACCCACCCACCCACCCACCTACCCACCCACCCACCTACCCACCCACCCACCTACCCACCCACCTACCTACCCACCCACCCATCCATCCACCTACCCACCAACCCATCTACCCACATACACACATACACACATTTTCTTGGGATTCGTTGGGAATCACTTTGCTATATAGAAAACCCTACTCAGAGGAGGTAACAAAAAACTTTGATTTGAAAATACTTACACTGAAATCTGGAGCAGTTTTTTTTCACACATTTAATTTTGATGTGACATTTTCAGGGTTTATTACACGACACGATGATACTGGGAATTATGTCTATGACGAATTCGCCCGCAAGTATTCATTGTGTAGCCCAGCTGCTCCATAATCCTCCTTGTTGGATTCTGCGGTGAAAGAGCAGAGGTGTTATCGCTGGGGCCATCTCAAGATCTGAACGGAGATTATTCTAACAGGCGAACCAGTGCCCTAGGTCCCTCATGGACCATAGATCTTAAGTGAGATAAGGGCGTTAGACGCGCGCAAGAACCACCGCGGGGGAGTTTCTCAAGACCTTCCCTTATTCTTGGATCCATTGTTTGGTGGCTGCGCGTGTCCCACTGTCCATGGACAAATAAAATTCTTACTGGTACGGGCTGTGGACTTTATGCCATTTTCCCTCTTCGAACGGATTGAAGGAGAAAGGGACCGACCCTAAATGAGACATCACCCCCCCCCCCCACCCCCTAATTTGGGGGACGACAATGCAGTATTTATGTGCGACATGAGGGAAAATAAGAGATTTTGCATTCATAGAATTTTGCCAATTTTCCGAAAATTTTTAACATTGATAATTGATAAACCTAAATGAAAATGTTAAAAAAAATTTTTTTCAATGTCTGCAATTTTTGGCATTCCCTAAATTTTAAAAATTTTCTAACATTTTCAAATTTTTGATATTGTTCACATTTTTGTTCGTTTTCGATTTAAAGTTTTTGTCTCTTTCTAATGTACAAATAAAGTTGATAATGATATGCACCACAGGCTCGTCGCTTCCAAAAAAAAAAAAGAGAAAAATGGTGAAAGGCAAAGGGCAACGATAAATGAGAGATATTCCTTGGTAATTTGGGAGACAACAATGGAATCGTAAATCTAGGGAGAGGTGAAAGGGCAGATGGAACTATATGTAGAAGGAGACGGTAAATTTGAAAAAGTTGTTCTGAAAAAATGCTTCTAGTGTGTTCAGATTTCGCCCATATTTCGAATTCCCAAAATTTCTTCATTTTATGAAATGGTTCCGAAATTGACGACCGTGGAATTTTTTGAAATTTTTCGAATTTTTGAGAGTTGTGGAATTTTCAAGAAAAATTTCAGATTTTACTTTCCTGGTAATAGTTTCGAGGAATGCACACACCCATACATAACCACCCATGCACACCCACTCACCCACCTACCCACCCACTCACCCACCTACCCACCCACCTACCCACCCACCCATCCACCCACTCACCCACCCATCCACCCACTCACCCACCCATCCACCCACTCACCCACACACCCACCCACCCACTCACCCACTCACCCACCGACCTACTCCCCCACACACATCCACCCTTCCACCCACGCACATCAACCCTCTCTGTCACACACCCACACACACACACACACACAATCTAGCGCACTGCAGATGATGACCTTGAATCAACAAATCAATTTTTTCATTCTCCATTATGAAAAAATTCCGAATTTTCACTGATACGCCTCTCTGTTACTAAATCACGATATATTTTTCAATGCGGATCCCCTATCCGGAAGTTGAAAATTTTCCGGATTATTCGACTGGATGCGTGACGAAGAATTCACGAAATGTCCAACTTCCCATTTTCTTCTCTCCCAATAAATACCAAAGATCATCTCTAGGTGTCCCAGATGACTGGTACGGTAGTCAAAGAAGAATAAACTTGTGTCCATTTCACAGCTCTCCAGAAATAACAGTATTTCACGAGATAAGAAAGTGCCAATGGTCCTTTGGTTTTGAGAATAAACGTTAAAGTTGTGCTAGACAGACATGTATCTGAGATAGCTATCGATCCGTGTCCTTTTTTTTTCTCAATGAAAACAGCATATGGACCACTGAAAACGTGACAGAACGATCAGATCTGCAGCACGACAAGTGAGACACTTTTTACACACCAGTTTATTGCTTGCTATACGTTTGGAGATGCTGGAGATTTGTGATATTTCAACAGAAAATGGACAGTCTCAAAAGAGAAACTCTTATTGAATTTACGCGTTGAGACGAAACATTGATATCACAGTATCGCGGAAGAGCTGGATGGTACAAAAGGAAAGTTCTGTGATGCATTCATTGCGCTCTATGATAGAAACAGTTGGAGATAGAGAAAAAAGTTTCAAACAAAATTTGTTCCTTAGGAATGATTACATATTTTAGCGTTATGGACTTTTTTACATATCTCTCAAAACTTCGGAGATATCAGGGTTCGAAGTTGAGCGACAGCGAGGTTGATCCCATCACCTCATGGAGGATGCTGCGCGCAATTGAATATGCCTAGCTATAAGCGCTGTATCATGAAAACGGTTAGAGATACAGAAAAAAGTTTCATACAAATTTTGTTCCTTATCACCTACTTCATGTGTTCAGTTGTATGAGTTTTTGACGTAACTCTCAAAGCTTAGGAGATACGAGAGGTCAAACTTGCTGCTCCGACCTTCGCCCTAGGAGGAATTCGAGGAAACTTCATTAAACCCTAAAAATCGTCTAAAGGTCATACAAATCGATTTTAATAATTCTCGATTTAATTATCGAGTATCTTTCCGTCGGTAGTCAATATTGATTTCACCAGAAATCGCGATTCAACAACTGAACTATTTCCCGAGTTAGTCAAGTGTGTCCAGGTCCTTTCACGGTTAATTTGATCTCGTTGGTGATAAGTACGTGCAATAGTGTCTAATGTATGTTTCACAGCAGATCAGATAAGAACTTGGGATAAACTAGAAGAGATTGCGCGGACTAATTGCCGATTTCTCGTGTATTGCTGAGTAAACCGTTCATATACGATGAGATTACAGATATATTAATAATTTTTTTTGTGAGGTGAAGACACTGAAACGCAGAAGAAATATTGCTGGACATTTGTGAATAAAATAATTCGACATAGAGAATATAGTATTGAATACTTGATCCAAGTATGTGAATACTTGATTCGAGTATTCTGTCTTTGATTTAAGTATTCCGTACTTGATTCACGTATTTTGTGCTTGATTCAAGTATTCTGTACTTGATTCAAGTATGATGTACTTGATTCAAGTATTCTGCACTTGATTCAAGTATTTTATACTTCATTCAAGTATTCTGCACTTGATTCAAGTATGATGTACTTGATTCGAGTATTCTGCAGTTGATTCAAGTATTCTGCACTTCATTCAAGTATTCTGTACTTCATTCAAGTATTCGGTACTTGATTCAAGTATTCTGTGCTTCATTCAAGTATGCTGTACTTGATTCAAGTATGCGATACTTGCTTCAAGTATTTGTTACTCGATTCAAGTATTCTGTACTTGAATCAAGTATGCGATACTTGAGTCAAGTATTTGTTACTCGATTCAAGTATTCTGTACTTGATTCAAGTATGATGTACTTGATTCAAGTATTCTGTACTTGATTCAAGTATTCTGTACTTCATTCAAGTATTCGGTACTTGATTCAAGTATTCTGTGCTTAATTCAAGTATTCTGTACTTGATTCAAGTATGCGATACTTGATTCAAGTATTTGTTACTCGATTCAAATATTCTGTACTTGATTCAAGTATGCGATACTTGAGTCAAGTATTTGTTACTCGATTCAAGTATTCTGTACTTGATTCAAGTAGGCGATACTTGATTCAAGCATTCCGTACTTGATTCCAGTATTCCCTACTTGATTCAAGTATTCGTTACTCGATTCAAGTATGTGATGCTTGATTTAAACATTTGATACTCAACTTAATTATTTAGCGGCATTATGACGGAGGCATGAATTATAAATCAATTTTTTTTACTATCACGATGATTTTACTATATTACAACTCTTAGCCGGTATTACTATATTGCATACACTATATTGAGTCCATTTCTTTTTTTTCAATCAAAAGTGAGTTTTTACTTCGACGAATCTGAACCAAGCTGATTCAAGTTAGAAACGAATTGACGTTTCTACGTACTCAATCACTCGGTTACATGTCCCTCCATCACAAGGGCAGTTCTTCACCAGGACATCTTATCAAGAGACTCCAATTAATCATGGACTTTTAAGTTGAAGATAAATATTATATATATTTTATTCAGAGGATCATTGTGAGAGTCAGCATCGGCGACGTCCTCATTGTGATGCTAATTGCTGGTAATGGTAGTTGCTGGTGAGGATTGACACATCCTATCCAATCTTGTCTGTTTAACTTCTCGATCTGGGAAGGCTAGTGCAATGACCTTGAAAATGACGCTGGCCAACATTTCGCAGCATGCAATTTTCCCAAGATGTGTGATACCCTCTGCTTGGAAATCTCGGAATTGGCTCTGAATCTTTCCACTCGTACACCCAGATGCTGCGAGTCATCTTATGTTGGCTCGGTGCTGGAACTATTAGACAACATCTAGATTCGTCATACCAAACATCGTTCCACTCACATGGCCAGCGATTAACTCTTCTATCGCTTCCTTATACGGTAGTGAATGTAACTCCAGGGCAATGAAACCAGCATAGTCCTTAACACCCTTATGAAATAATCCAATACCTCCCAATGGAGATGGTGGATTAGTCTCTACAGCTTGACTATCAAATAGTGGTAGCATTGATTGTCCAACATCATGTTCAAATTGCGAACGCTGCAACTCAATCCAATGGATGTCGGAATCTGGCACGTTCTCAGCGTCCGTGTAGATGGAATTTTGCTTTGCAAACTTCAATTCTTTGCTGTGATAACATAAAGATTTAGAATTTGGAATATACCATTGGTAGCCAGGGATCAATAAGTTCAATGGATACTTACTAATGATTGTGAGCAACAGTATCGGCATCGAGTTCCAGGAACGTGATAACCGGCAGTAGCGTGCCATTCATTGGGTCAAACTTCTGCCCTGATATTTTGACGGATACCCCAGAGCTTCCATGACTTACAAATTGAACTCCTGCAAGTGAGAGCCAACATATTTCAAATTCGAATATTGGTTGGACATCTAAGAGGTATGAACCATTTATCACATATGAAATGTGAACTTACCAGTGAGAGCATATCCATGTGGAAGTATAAAATTATTAAGAAAAAAACGTTTGGATGACATCGTTATGAACATCTTAGGTGAATCCTGGTTATCATGGATAGGTATCCAAGACTGGCTGGTTGGATCGATTTGAGCATTGGGTAGTAATTTCCCCTGCTTCAGTTGTATCCACAAAGTTTTATTTTGGCGTATAATTCGTGCGCCGGTAACCACCCTAAAAATCTGAAGATCATTAGAAAATTCCTGATGAGGACTGGACCGAATGGGGTTACTTACATATTGTTATGCGTTTCAGTTGCGACCCAGGCTAAGCTGATTGTATTCTCTTCCTCTTTGCGACAATCACAAATGCAAGTTACTCCATAAACCGTATTTTCACATCGAGACTGATCTGGACCGTACACAGCCACCTTACCCCTGAATAATTTTCTCAACTCAGCCCACTTGTACCGCTTCACATCGTTCATCTTGGAAGAAAATTATGTAATGATTCATCACAGAAACCATTTCACAAACACTTGCAGCGCAATTGCGCCCAATTTTTTTTTTTTTTTTTTTTTATAACTTTGATCAAATTAGTAGCCAAGTGGGTCACGTCCTAAAATCAGTTTTCAGTTACGTTACTTCATTGCTGTACCGCATAATTCTAAGGAGGCAGTGAAATGTCGATCATAACGTTTTTGTATAGTCGGGATGCCAGAAGCGTTGTCTTCGGGTTACCGAACTCTCCCCACTACCGGCGCATGCGCATTGCATTGCTTCATGGCGGTGGAGGGGATGCGCATGCGCACCACCATCCAAGGTCACCCTCTCCACTGTCGAGAAAGGCAATGCGCATGCGTTGAATGCTGGGAAGAAGTAACGGGCAGGATCTTTCGGAATTTTATTTGTCCTGGAATATGTGATTAGTTCTTCTTACCACAGGACATGCGTTCATATTTCCGGATGGCCTGCAGGCAGCGAGTATCCCGTCGTCGCAGGCCTGATGAATTTTGAACTTACGAAATTGCCCACGTTGCAATATCTCAGACGTAAGTTTTTCGCACTTGTCATTCACAAAAAAGGGTGTAAGTAACACTTGATCCAGCCTTTCAATTTCGACGTATGATTCACCTATAAACGCAGATGATTTTTCATGGCCACCATATGAAGGGAAAAGTCAACGGAAAATTTACTACCTCGAATCCAGCCGCCAGATTCCGGATCACAGCGTCTTATACTTTCAGGCGTCATCCTCATTGCATCCAAGCCTGTATGCAGATATGTCATATATCGTTTTTCCATGGCCCGCTGAGCATCCGCGATCAACACCGCGGAATCTAGTTATCAGAGAAGCATGTAGATATAACTGGACCTTCAAAGATGTACAAAACAAATTTTTCTCCACCAATCCTAGTAGTCCCACTCTTCGTTAAATTTGGAGCATGTAGTGAAATTTAAGGGAGACACTAAAAAAATTGCATTCGGAGGCATGTTATCTCATGAAAACGTCGGCCTCCGAATTTCGGAGAGCATTCTAACTTACCGACAGGAGAAAACTCGATGGAATAAGCTACACTCAGGATCATTACAGCTTTCAGTTCTCTGAGAATGACCAATTGCAGGATTTGGGCAACAAAGTGATGCAGCGATTGTGAATCCTTGCAAATATTATCTCCTAAAGCCTGTAATAAACAAAATAATAATACTGGTAATGAGTTCTATTTTGCTGATATTCACATCATGTTATCCGTCATGTTACAAAAACTACTGTTAAACATGGGCCGTCGGTGGTTACACCACGGAATTTACACACAGCCAGGTGGGGAATTCGAGACTTGAACGATGAGATCAATCTTGGTCCGACCTTCGATGCCGAAGCTTGGGCTTGATAGCTTTGACATAGCTTCATTCCAGGTATAAGCCTAGATCAAACCAAGCTTAGTTATATCAATGATATCCAAGCTTTGTTGGCCCAGCTTGTGCCAAGCTTGGCTCAATCTTAGCGTCCCTAGCGTTGGTCCACAAGCAGAATCCAATCTACGTCCAATATTAGATACATAGATACATCCAAGCTTACTAGAATCATCCAAACCCAAGCTTCAGAAACCATGTTGTGCTAAGCTTGGTCCGAGCTCAGCTTTGTTAGCTTTGAATCTTCGCTTTAACAAGCATGAATCCCGGATTGCTCATACCATCTAAACCCAAGCTTCTGAACTAAGGTTGAACTAAGCTGGATTGAAGCATATTTTTCCTAGTTTCGATTTACCGGCTTCAGCGAAACTCTGCTCAATATTGGATTCATATATAAATCCAGGATTGCTGCACGACCTAACCCCAAGCTTGGAAACGAATGTTCAACTAAGCTTGGTCCAACCTCAATGTTCCTATCTTCGAAGTTTGAACTAAGATAAATTTTGTAGATTGGACCAAGATTAATTTCGATGCTTCGACCACGAGAAACTTTGTAACTTGAACGAAAATGAATTTCGAAGCTGGTACCAAGATAAAGTCCGAAGCTTGAATGAAGATAAAGTTCGAAGCTTGTATTAACCTACGTAACCAAGCTAGGACGAAGCTTATTCTGTAAGCTGGGGTTGGTGTTACATTCGCATGTTCTGCACAGATTGACCGAGGCTTTAAACACAGCTTTAGCGAAGCTTAGCCAAGCCTCGTCCAAGCTTTGATCAAGCTTCATCGCATGGTCAATTCCCATTTGGGTATTAAATTTTCTACAAAAAACCTTTTATAACATCATCTCCCGAAATCACTTGTTAAGGAATGATCGACGTTTTCTTCAAATATTGACGGCTAAGTTAGAGTGACATGCCTACTTACTGCTGTTCGATTAGCCACCCTCATGATAAGCCCTAGGTCCAACTGAGCAAGTGGAGTAGCGGCTACCAGGCCAATTCGCATGTTCTGCAGGTTAGTTCTAACAGCACTGATACTATCACGGGCAAAGAGCTTCCATACACTTGGCGATGTGATGTTCTTATGCTTGATATGTTGGCAAAGCGCGTTGTAAGCATCATCAATGCTCTCCATGCAAGATCGCAAATTTCTTTTTTCTGCCGCTATGCTTATCTCATACGGCAACTCCTTCACCAAATTTGTTATCACATCCAATCGCTGTCCTATACTTCCCTCCATTCCCTGTAGCTGCGTCGATACTTCTGCTATCTCACGTAGCACCTCCAAATTTTCCGGATCATCCCAAAAATATAATCCACTGGCAAAGCTCTTGGTACCATCGATATTCGTTTTCGTTTGACCGAATTTCCCGGAGACCTTCCAGGCTAATTTACCTACATCACAAATGCACCATATAGGTAAAATTCTAATTGACCATTCTGAAGCAAGTTAAGTTGTCCCAAT
Organism: Asobara japonica; assembly: GCA_026005395.1. NCBI lineage: Eukaryota > Metazoa > Arthropoda > Insecta > Hymenoptera > Braconidae > Asobara > Asobara japonica. Next base: position 3,499,391 of record BQMI01000298.1, on the reverse strand, counting down.
GATCTGTCCATTCAATTTTTTCCTCACCAATTTTAACAGCTGTGTCGAAAAAACACATGGAATTATGTGGAACCAAGAGGCAACATAGCAACCAAAATTTCATCCTCAACATGGTGATCACTGGAGTAAATCACTAGATTCACTAAAAAATAAAATTATGTTTCAGTTCGTATATCCGACAGCGTACTGAAATTATCGGATTTCCACTGCCTGTAAATATATGTAATTAGTCGGTATATCGGGCAATTGTTGTGACACCTGGCCACACACACCATATCTCCAATTCCAAGCCTGGAGCCAGGTGATTATATTCTAATGGGCTTTTCTTTGATAGATAAATACATAATTTGTAAAGCATGTGCGATAACATAATACCCACGTACTTGGTAGTGAGAGTATTGATTATAGTCCAGTTAACAAATTTTTTGTTTTAGAAAAAAATACATTTTTTTAATTCCGTTCCGGTGTAGAGGTATAGAAAAAATTTCCGCCCGTGTAGGGGGGCGGAAAACTCACTTTTTCGCCCACCGGGACGAAAAAGTAGATTTCTTTCTTGGAAATTTTGTCGATTTGAAACAATATGTAGATTGTTTTTTTTTCGTCATTAGATTAGTATCACCACGTGTCCCAATGGCCCAATCTGCCATTTGTGAATAAAAAATTTCACCTCGAAATTGTTTATTCTAATAAAACCACATATAAAACCAACATGAAATTGAATAGTAACATGTAGATACAGTGAGTATAAAAATGGGGAATTTGCTCAAGTGGGTTGTGGAACTGATAATATCTATTATCATGAACACTAATAATTCTCACTATAAATGATCCATGCAAACTTCCTCACACGATCAATCCGACCATCAATCCAGGCCTATTGACAATCCATGTCTGAATTTAAAACTCGGTCGAGGGGAGTGACAAACTCTTGTATTGACTATACAAAATACGACTCTGAAATTTTGAATAATATACATGGCACATACTACATTCTCAAATGCCGCAAGTCCCAAAGGGACATTAACGAAGCCACTTCCGGAAATGGCTTGCGGATGAATTTTACGAGCAATAAAATTCAACCCTCTTCGGAAAGGCCGGCCACTTCTGGGCGAGATGACTTAAATTTTCCGAAACGACGGAAACACTGGAGTTGATTCGAGTCGTTATGCCTCTGAAGTCATAAAACGCATAGACATTGATATATGTCGGTATATGCTGAAGTATTTTCAGTGGATTTAATAGATTTTTTTTTATGAGATTTCAAAGTCGAGGATGTGGCTTGTGTTTACACAGTCTCATGGGGTTTCCGGGGATAATGATGGATTTTCCATGAAAATATTGCAGTAAAACTGGGTTGAAGTTATTTACAGAAATGGGGATAAAACATTAGTTGGAAAATATTTAGAATAACCGCGCACACACACACACACAGACACCCGCCGACCGACACCTACCGACACTCATCTAACCACCCCCCCCCCCCCCCCCCCACCTACCGACACCCACCCACCCACTCGCACACACCGACCGGGAGCCACCCGCCCACATGTACCGCTAAGACACGTGCCGCTACCCCACCCACGTACCGACACGCACCCACATCTACGCACAACCACTGTTCCACCCCCACCCTTGCCCACTCTTACCCACACCTTCCGACTCTCACCCACAACTACCCACCCTCACCTACCCACCCTCACCCACACCCACCCACCCACCCACACTCACTCCCACCCACACCCACCCACACCCACCCACCCACACCCACACCCACCCACACCCACCCACACCTACCCACCCTCACCCACACTTACCCATACCTACCCACATTCCATATCATTAAAATAATTTCCCATCCACGGAAAAATAACAATATAAATTTTGTATCACCAACATATTTGTATGACGCTAATTCTCCAACTGAAAATACAGGTAAATATATCCCTAAATTGGTCCCCAATACATGCCAAACATCGTAACCAAACTTTTCTTCACCTCGATCAATTTTCTAGCGTACAGTAGTATAGAACATCGCCCATAGTGCCCCCTAATCCGGGGATTTCCACATGTATCGAAGAAATCTTGTGGGACTGATCTACCAAAGGAGGAAGAAAAGATCGCAGATAACGCCTATGTAGCAGGCTTTACGTCTCAGCCGCCTCTACCAAAGAACCCTCAGTGTACTCAACATGCCGCAAAAAAAAGCCTCCAAGTATTCAGCCAGTGCCGACTGGTAAATGCAACTCCACCCATAAACAGATCGAGTTATGGTCTTTACTGGGCTCTCTCGTCGAAGGAAATTTGAGATGTTGGGAAATGGCTCAATCTATTTACCTACACCATCCGTCCCTCAATCTGCTTTGCATCAACGTTGAGTTTTAGTAATTTTTTTGTCCACGCGAAGAAAAATTTTCGTCAATGGAAGTTGCATTTTCTCGTCTAAGAAATGAGGATTTTCCATGAACGGCGATGTGCCGCCGCTTTACGGCTCAGTCCAAATCGTAGATTGATCAAACTCATACTTGCTCTGATGTGCTCTATACTTGTTGAAAAAAAAAAAATAAGAAAATCAAAATTAAAAAAAAAAATAAAAAACATGAAAATAAAAAAAAAATACCGATGATCTTATTCGATTGGCAATGTAGCATTATTTGTCGGCATTGGTGGTCTCCTGGCCTGACAAAGACGAATGGTAACATATACGTAATAAATTGTCGGCATAAATGTTGAACAGTTTCTGAAATGAGAGGGGCGGCGATGAGGGGGCCCACTGAGTGAAGCGCATTGACGAGTTAGTCAATAGCAATGTAAAAGAACACTCTGTACCTGGCCATTTCCAACCCGTATCATGCGAAATTAATTCGTTTGGGGATGACAAAAAAAGCAAATTATGAGACACAATTTCTGATTTGAGGTCGATGATGGCCGGTAATCGACATAATCCGGTTGTTTTCGAATTGGTTTCACATGCTACCACATGTTATGTACGGAGGGAGTTTTTTCGTATACAATTTATCCTTGTGTTTGATAAAGATGTAGTTGATGTCCCTGTTCCAGGCTTTCAGTTAGGACCGCAGTGAAAATGAAAGAAACAGGAACTGTTTCGCATTTCCAAAAATACTGCACTAATTCACTTCCTTAACTTAGACCTGATTAGATTTTGGATGAAATTGGCCCAGTATATATATTGTTATTAACAATTTCAATTGTTTATAATGTTCCACTGCATAAACTGTCAGAGTTAGCGCAAAATTCATATAAGAAAAGTTGTTCCCCATCTAAAACCACGTATGTTATATAGAATGACTTTTTTCGATAATTTGCATAATTAAGGAGGTATGGCCGTCTCAACAATTATGTATGTAATAAGTGAACGAATGAACCCAGCGCTGTCATGACGGCCCCAATCGAAGCGTTTCCATGCAGAATCGAGCGGATTACATTTGGGATGGCATTCGTGCAGTATATGCAATGTTATTAACAATTGCAATTGTTTATACTGTTCCACTGGGTAAAATATTAAAGTTATCGTTTTCATTGCGGCCGCACTCCTATTGGCGTCTCACTCCCACTCAAGTAACGCGCATAAGTCTCATCCTCATGCTCACCATGCGTCTACTCAGATATTCATAATTATCTGCTTCACAAATGAGTCAGTTTAGAATTCTCAAATCTGCAAGTTTTCATTATGACACTAATAGGGGTCACACTGATTAATCGCGGTATATTGGAGAAGAATAAATTTAGTACGCTGTCCTGAAATACCAAATCGGGAAGTTTTGCTTGTGCCCCGAAGGGGGCAAACACATGCTCCACCACTAGTTGAGATATTGATATTACCGAGGACTTCATTTTCTACCAATGCACAACCCATTTCCAATAATAGTCATTAACTACTCCACTTGAAAATTATGAAATTCCGGTAACGAAGCCATAAAACATAATGGAATACGGCACATTTTCCATTTTCCACATACACGATGAGTAATAATTTTCCGCATTCAACATATCATTAGTGCTGTCTAAAAAATTTTCGCAATACTGGAAATTGCATGGTGGGTGTAAACAATCAGTGATCCCTTCAGCATACCATAATACTTGTAATTTCCCATAGCCCCATGCATGTAAATCAGTTTACCAATTTCTCATGAGGTGCACGCACACTTGTATTTGCCTTTAAATGCAAATTTGTAACCACTGAACGAACATTTGTGGAGAGAATGTTTGAGGGAAACCTTTATTTCTATGGGTCTTATGTTGTCAGGCATTCGTCACTCCCGTGGGATTCCTGATTTGGCTTGTGCCCAACTGTCCCCAGTGGAGTAACATGCAAAGTTGGCCTTTTGGTGAGCCGACCATTTGCGCTTGGGGGAGGCGCGGGTGGGTGGGGGGGGGGGTGGGTTGCGGGTGGAGGGGGGAGGGAATTTGAATTGGATGGAAATTATTGCACGAAATAGGATTGCAGATGTAGGGGGCATATAACCTTTGCGAGGTCGCATAATGAGCACAGTGCCGCACGCCAGGCATCTTCTTATTTTGCCCTCACCGCGCTTCTCATATATAAACGAAATTCTCAATGACCGATAAAATGATTGGGAACACTTTGAAACGGTGGGATTCGTCATCCACTGGAACTCAACTTATCGTTATCAAAACTCCGATAAGGGACCATCAATATAGCTCGGCAAAAGTAGATTTTTAGGGGGCAGGAGTTTAGAGGGAAGTACATTGAAATTTTTGCAAAAACTTGTCCTAAAGTCTTGTCTCGACCATCTGCTTCTAGAATCTGCAGCATCACCAAGATCCACCATAGTTTTGTTGACTCGCTTATTGGTAACAGATGACGGAAAAAGTCGGATCGATGAAAGTTACCGCGGCTTGAGTGGATCGATGGGTTGGAAAAAATTTCGAAAATCCCTCGTCTCGGCTTTCTAACGGCCGATAAGCTGTTTAGTATTCCATGGTTGACGGAATACCTATCGCTCACCATCTCCGTAAAATATTGCGCTTTCGTTGACGGCTCAATTCTTGTCCGAAAATTACGAGCTCAGGCGCAACTTTCTCAAGGCTTGACAGATCGCGCTACGCTCGCACTGTGAAGAAAAAACCAATTCTTCGGGTCCAAAACGGAGAATTTCTTGTATTGCTGTATGAAAAATTGATTCTTTTCGAATAAATTTGAGACATTTGGTAGAAGAAGTGAAAACTAAAAATTTTATGAGTATTAAAAAAAATTAACAAGTTCCAAGAAATTGAGAATTTTCCGTGGACACGCCCATCGCGAGCGTGGAGGGGGTACTCTATAACTCCGGACCTCAGTGCACCTGGTGTTAATCATTGGAATATCATCACCCAGAAATCTTCTGATGAAAATTCCACAATCTGGTTTCATCGTCGGCTAATGATTCCTGTAGGTCAGCACTCCTCCCTGTAAGAGGGACATCCGTGTCGTCACGTTCACCGACCTCATCTTGGATATTCTTCCCGTGATATTCATAGGATCTGGTCATCAGTGCAAATATCAACATAACAACTGCTGTTAAACTGGCGTAGAAAAAGAATTCCGATGCCTGAAAGTGTATTTATTACATAGCTTCATATATCAACTTTTCGATCTAAAGAAGTTATTATTGTGACCCCAAAAATTAAAAGGGTCAGAAATCGAAAATTTTTACATATCTCGACGTTTCATATCAGGGATATATACATATGTATACGTGCGTGTGTGTGTGTACATATGTATATATGTATATATGTATATATGTATATATGTATATATGTATATACATATATATATATATACCGCACCCCAAAAAATCACACACAAACACACACACACACGCATATGTGTGTCTATATGTATATATGTAGATATATATATATATATATGTATAACGTCCCCAGATCGTAAAATAAAAAATATCTGCATGATTGTTCGAATATCCCACTTCAAAGTGGGAGAATCTGTTTCATGAAGATTCCAAAGATTAGCACACACCTGACGTTCAAATAATTTTGCTTGAGTAATGACAACCACAATGAAATTGCTGATAGCAATGGCGAATAACCAAGCAGCTTGAAGTATCGTCTTCATTGTAGTGGGTGCTTGTGTAAATGCAAATTGAAAACCAGTGACGCCAAACATGACTTCAGCAATTCCAATGGTAGCATACTGGGGGAGAAGCCACATAATGTGGACAGAATTCGGCGGTGTGACAGTTGTAAGATTCATTTTTGTTGAATTTTCAGTCACATATGTTTGCAGTGTATATACACCACCAAGTGCAAGGGTTATGGATCGGATGATTTTTCCATTTACTTTGACCATGTAGGTCCCTGGTGGGAATTCTCTGTACTGTGATACTTGGGCTGCTGGGACCAGCGATCTGCTGGTCTCGAAAACGTAATCGACGTCTGATAATTGAACCTTGGTCACGACATCTGGGGAAGTAGTGTGGGTTAGAAGCCGAACTGCAGGATTTCCAGACTTGGTCCGATTGATGGTCTCGTTATAAGCGTACGAGTGCAATTCCTGCATGACGAAGGAGGTTGCTTGTTCTTCTGCAACATTGATGAATCCATCCATCGTGCTTGGTCCACCGCAGAGGGAAAAATTTGCAGTGTATGGTATGTTTTGAGTTCCAGCAATGGCCATGTCCTGGTCCACCCACATATCCAGTGGTTCCATCAAAATAGAGCGGTTATCTATCACAAGTGGCAAGTAACAGTCATTCGGATTGAAGATTCGCAGTTGTGCGTGGCCACTTGTTGGAAGAACTGGATACGTTTTCTGGGAAAAAATCACAATTGAATATTCTTTCCTATTATGTGAAAAAATGCGCAAACTTGGCAATTTGTTTGATTAAACAAAAAAACTAGTGGGATGAAAGTGTATTTGCCCCCGTTAGGAGCACAAATAAAACTTCCCGATTTGTAATTTCTGTTTCCCATTCCTAGATTTTCCGACACGTCAATTAAATGTTCAAGGACTGCTTTCGGAGAAAAAAATAGGAATCATGAAATTTTGAATACTGGAACACAACAGGTGTCGCGACCTGCGACTATATCACGTGATGCACTGACCAATCACACTGCGCATCGTGCATTCAGACTCTCCTGTGCGAATGCAGGCAAACACGCATGCGCCGGCGGTAGTCGGACAACTTCGGATCTAGACCGAATATGAAAGTTTGAATAGTCATTAAAATTTCGCGCCACTCAAAATCAACCAATAACTAATAATTCACTACATGAAAGTGAGTCGAATTTTGATCGAAGCTAAGGTACGCCGAGAGACTCCAATCGCGACATTGATTAGCTTGATCACAACTTTCCTTCGTAAATAATGATTGATTAAAACTTTTGGCGATTTTCATGCTTCATGTTAAAAAAAAAACCGGAAACTAGTGCATGAATTTCTTTCAAAATCTAATCAGGTCTTAGTTGCTTGAAGACGCATCGATTAAAAAAAAATTATCGAATCGGGTGATTTGTTTGCAAGAAATCGTTGTCCAAAAATTGTGGGCACATACCTACGCGTAAACACACATACACACACACATACAGACATTTGCTTAAAAATGCTCAAGAGCGATTAGAGAGATTTTGAAACGTCTTTGGGTCTTTCAAGATATCAAAAGGATTTCTACCTCCATCTGCAATTCAAGTGCTCCAACGAAAATGAATGCGAGTACGCCAAGAAATCCACCAGTCGTCATTCTGTGCAATGGCTTATCCAGGAATTTGAATTTATCCATTACAGGGTAGATACCGGCATCAAGTAGTGGTATAAATAGGATTATGAAAAGTGGATACAACACTTGCATTTGGTCTGCCTTGATACGAAAGCTGCCAATTTGTCCATTCATTCTAGTTGCTTGTAAAGTCCAACGGGATCCTTGCTGATCGACAAGCATCCAGAAGAATGGACAGGCTAAGAACACCTTGGATGCTTTCACTGTCATTTTTATGTCCTCAATTAAGTTTGAATCATACTCGTCCTCTGCATAATCGAGCCAATGCTTTCGGGCAACTCTTCGCTGTTCCGTCAATTTTCTGTAGATTGCGTGCTTTGGAGAAAATCGATCTTTATGACTATTATTGATCCGGTGAAACAAATTTTTTCCTACTCACGGATATGCATTTAGTCACATCCACGATGATGTTTCTCTCCGGGCGCTTCACAATGTACAACGGCTTGGCCATTAAAAATACTCCTGTAAGTAAGTGCATTAGAACCTTAATTGATAAATCGTGGGAGATCATCGTCCTCCAAAATACCTACTTTAAAATTATGATACAACTTTACCCTCTAGATGCGTGCTGGCTACTTACCAATCCCCAAAATTAGAAGCGTAGCTGGTACAAGAAAGGCGATAGAGTAGCATTCAGGTTCCCCAAAACAGCCGATGCTGTTCCGCAATTGTGGAACCGTAAACGAAGAGATAAGTGCCGCCATATTCGTAGTGAAGTAAAATACTGAGAAATAACTGGTTAGATACTTTTCTTGCTGGGGAAGAACGAACTGGTCACCACCTAATGCCGACACACATGGTCTTATTCCGCCTGCTCCAAGAACAACGAAAAATAGACCAATCATGGAGACTACTCTGAGAATGAACGATAAGTGCATTAGGATTGATTCAGTTCTTACATTCGAGTTGGGGTAAATCAATTGTCAAAAAGTTGGGAGGGTAGGTGGGTGGGAGAAGGTGGGTGGGCGGGAGATGGTGGGTGGGTGGCAGAGGGTGGGTGGGTGGCAGAGGGTGGGTGTATGGGAGAAGGTGGGCGACTAGGTGGGTGGGTGGGAGAGGGTGGGCGGGTGGGAGAGGATGGGTGGGTGGATGGATGGGAGCGGGAGGGTGGGTGTATGGAAGAGGGTGGGCGGGTGGCTGGATGGGAAAGGGTGGGCGGGTGTATGGGAGAGGGTGGGTGGATGGGTATATAGGAAAGGGTGGGTGGGTGGGAGAGGGTGGGTGGGTGGGAGAGGGTGGGTGGGAGAGGGTGGGTGGGAGAGGGTTGGTAGGAGAGGGTGGGTGGGCAAGTGGGTGGATGAGAGAGGGTTGGTAGGAGAGGGTGGGTGGGCAAGTGGGTGGATGAGAGAGGGTGGGTGGGCAGGTGGGTGGATGGGTATGTGCGTCTGTGTGTGCGTGTATGTGTTTAACAAAATTAAGTTTCAATGTACTTGACTGGTAATCCGAAAGTTGGAACAGCTCCAGTTGCTATAAGTAGTTGACCAAAAGCGTAGACTATACTGAAATATAAAATAGTTTTGAATTTTCCAAACATCGAATCAGCCAGTATTGCACCGAATAGTGGAAAGAAGAACGTAAGTGATACAAAAATGTGGTAGACGGCAGTTGTTGTGTCATCGCTGAAGTCCAATTTGTTTTTCAGATATAGGGATAACATGGCTATGGACATGAAGTCAAGAGTTAATCACAGTTTCAGGCTCATGAATTAAACAACCTAAGAAGTAGGAATGTAAGTTTAGTATTTAATACTTACTGCGGATTCCAGCATACGAAACCTTCTCAAAAAATGCCATGCTGACAATAAAGATGACGGCTTTTGGGAATTTGATTTTCTGAAATCGAACATTCATGAGCACCAATTTTCAACCGGAAGTCGTCCGCCTAATTGCACTCTTCCCTTCTGCACCTCCTTAATTACCCCCTTGCTTGACATGCGTCCGGCAATTATCCACATATTCGCTCACCAGGTATATTCTACTTCAACTCGCGATATCTTCTAAACTATACAAAGTAGCAAAAAATGTCATAAAATATGAAATGTGCATTTCTGTATAAGGAACAACTTTGGTTTCATACATTTTTTTGTATTTTGAACGGTTTCGGTGCTATGGCGTTATCAACAATTGAAATTGTTAACTAGTGGAGGTAAATCAAAGGTAATAGGAGGTAATAGACCGTCAATTATGGTCTCAATCATCACAAATATATAAAAAACCAAGTATCGAAAACTAGCCTAACCACGGTACTTGAATTATAGAGAAGCATTCGAAAGAGACAATCATAAAATTATGCCGACTTTATTCATGAATCATGAAATGGAGAACCAGAACAATTATTGACATAATGAGATAACATGTGTTTGTCAGCATTTAAAAATTGTCGTAACTCATCATTTGTGCCTCATTATCTGCCCCAATCCATTGAGCCTTATGCAAATTTAAATTGTCAATACAATTTTACCAACTGTACTATCAGTGGATTGGTATTTGTTTGTCGCGAGATTAAATTGAAACAGTTAATTCATGCGTGGTAAAGCCGATGGATATGAAGCATTCAGCCGAATATCATGCCAAAATGCAGCTTGAAAAAAATCGACATTGGGTTTTCGTAACTTCGACCTTATAACAGTTCTCCATTGGAGGGTTCCGTAAAAAAGTAAGAAAATGAATGCTCTTTATATCAAGCGGTATTCCAAACAAATTCCAAAATCAAAAAATGCGGGTCCAGACACACACACACCACCGTTTCACGCACCCACCCACCCCCACCCATCCATACCACCGCCTACACCCACCCACCCACTAACACCCACACCCATCCACCCACACCCATCCACCCCCACCCATCCACCCCCACCCATCCACCCCCACCCATCCACCCACACCCATCCACCCACACCCATCCACCCACACCCACACACAGCCACCCTCACACACACACCCACACACATGCACACATACCTCTACGCACACACCCCCATCCTCATGGAAAGAAAATATATGCGAAGATATATGTGACTCTTATTGCATATATTCCGACCAAAAATCTCACACATATATATTTCCTATATTAAGGGATATATCCCGGATGACAGAGAATGACGTCTGTCAATAGCGCTCGCTGACCGTCAGGAAATAATGAATCTCCATATTTACAACACTATTTTAAAGGACTATGGGGTGAAACTTGCGTAATTACCTTTTTTGGGGTCTGTTCTTCTGTTATCACCATCTTGAAGTTTCTAATTTTTATATAGCGCAAAATATCACTTTTTTTCGAACCCAGTTGAGTAGCAGTGTACAGCTGTTCGATTAATGGGAGATTCTGCCATCTGTCCTCCAATCGTCATCACTCAGATTTCATTTTTGAGAATCTTATCAGTTCTTTACGCTTTCATGATTATGTTAATCTTGTGGAATGGAGGATATGGGTGATAAGGAATTTTTAATTGCATTCACACGTACCCCCCCCCCCCCACCCGTCGACTCCCCCCCCCCACCCACCGACTCACCCATCCGCCCACCCACACACACACACAATGACACACACACACACACATACGCAACCCATCCCACCCACTCACACACACACACATACGCAACCCATCCCACCCACTCACACACACACACACACGCATACGCAACCCCCCCCCCCCCCCACCCACCTAGCGACTCACCCATCCGCCCACCCACACACACACACACACACAAACACATACATACACATATACGCAACAACCCCCCCCCCCCCCCCCACCCGCCGACTCACCCGCCCACCCACCGACTCATCCATTCCCCCACCCACCCACACACACACAGGCTACTCTGTATGTGCCTACTATATTCCCTGCGTGCTGTTTTAATTTTTTTTTGTTTTACGGACCGTGCTATCATCTATAAATGATACATTATTGTAATTGAATACCTTAACGATTGAACATCACGAAGTTCGAAAAAAAAATGGGCGCTCGAGTTGGAAGTATAAACTGTTGTCGAACTTCACCGTTTTGAGCTCTTGAAAAACCAAAAAATAAACGGAAATATTAAGCATCATTAAGTTGAGAATGACCGATGAATTGCATCACAAACGAACACGAAATTACAGGACCGCAGGAGCCAAGCGCACCACAGCAGTCTTTATTATATCCTCGAGGTGGGAATTTTGCAAACCCCCAAAAATATATTCCGCGCATCAAGTGGATCTCACGCGTTCTCACTGAATAAAGCCGCAATCGTGCTCAATTTATCGATACAATTTTTAACACTTTAGCAGTGAATGTATGACATTAAGGGAGTCAAGTTATGTGGTGATTTTCAGTTGGTTGGACCTGGCGAACGGCAGGTTTCTCGTCATCCACCAAATGGTAATTTATGCTAATTGTTGTCTAGTGGAAGCCGAATCACAAATCGGCCGTCATGATTGGTGGAGCGAGGCACACTGGCCCACTGATAATAATAGACAATTTGATAGCTATGGAGAAAAAGAAAACAAGGGCCATTTCAGATTCGAAAAACTACCAATGAATTGCGGTCCTGGAGATTCTTGGAGATTTTGAAAATTCCTGGAAGTTTTGGATGTTTTTGAAGTTCTCGAAAATTTGTAAAAATTTTTGAAACTTTCTCAATTTTGAAAATTTTTGATTTTTTTGGAATTTTTGAAATTTTTGAACCTTTGGAAATTTTGGAAATTTTGGAAATTTTGAAAATTTTCTCCTTTCATTATATGCATCCCCTCCCTCCCCCCCCGCATAAAAAACCATACATGCAACGTTAATTGAAGGACAACCGAGTGAACCATGTTTCCCCAAAATTGAGTTATAATTTTACCATGAATCCTCAAAAAACTGTCCCATCTTTTTATTTCTCGTCTCCCCCGAAAAAGATTGCAATAACCCGACAATCGAAATTTAATGGCCACTTCCCGCATAACTTATTTCCCCCGAAATTTGATCCAAAGACGGGCTTCCCTGGACCCATAAATAAAATAACCCAACGAATTACAATAATCCATTCCAATTAAAGGCGAAATTTATGGTCAGAAAAAGCGTACAACCCTCCAGAGTCACAGGTGAATGCATCTCCAATGGTGTCCTCCGCTGTCCTAGTCTCCACCCCCCCCCCCTTCCCCGCTGGATTAGCATTTCCGAAATTTGCAAGCGTAATTTGAAATTTGCTTAATAGCTGTTGGCTTGAGCGGGCGTTAGCGACGAGCGGACGCGTTTGTAATAGATTTCATTTTCATATTCAACGATTTTCTGGGCCCATGTCGATTCCATTTTCAGGCCTGTCGATCGCCAGTTAAAAGTGCCGCCATTATAAATTTTATTTTGCCTCGAGGGTGAATTAGAATTTGGGTAAAATTGTTATAAAATTGATGTATTGTAAATGCTACTGATCTTACGAAAATCAGTGGGGTGATTAGGCGGTTGGGGGGGGGGGGGGAGGATGGGTGGATTGCGGGATGATGGGATGATGGGTGGGTGGGTGGAAGGATGGGTGGGTGGGTGGAAGGATGGGTGGGTGGGAGGATGGGTGGGTGGGAGGATGGGTGAGTGGGAGGATGGGTGGGTGGGAGGATGGGTGCCTGGGTGGGCGGGTAGTAGGATGATGGGTGAGTGGGTGGGTGGGTGGTGGGATGGTGGATAAGTAGGAGGCTAGGTGGGTGGGTCTGAGGATATCTGGCTGGGTGGGTGGGGGAGAATATAGTACTTTCAACTATTCTCTGTAAAATATCGATGAATAAAAATCATTGATCCAGCAGTATCACAACCCCTCTATCGGCCATGAGACGTCATCTTTACAGCTCTCATAAAAAAAAAAACGAAAAAAAAAAAATCAACTCCAACCCGACAACCTAACACCCAGGAAACTATTCTGCATGACTAAACATCATCATGTGCATCCTACACAAGACCCATGAAAACCCCTTTATAAGCCATCAATCAATGGGGCCTAGACGCATATATTCACCAGTCTACCACCAATGCCAACCATATTTTTTTCACGCATTTTGTTCGCCAACCCAATGACTTGCAACAACGATAACCCTTTAGGGCTGAAGGTTGAAAAAGATTGGCAATTGTAAAAGAAGCAAATTCAGGAAGAAATTTTAATGACACCGTTGCAAACGTTTAGACACAATAAACGTCAACATAGGGTTACAACCCTGTTATAACCAAGCCGCTCGCATCTTTTCGTAAGTCATTTGCTCTAACAATATACGCAAAAAAAATACGCAATTCATTATCAATTCTGCATTATAATAATTGGGGTGGGCCACCCCTTCTGCCATCAAGTATTAAAATTCAAGGATAATAATACGAGGTGGCAAGTTGATGGGATTGTGCCGATATATTCTATTGCCAATAGCATGCAGCGTGATATTCAAATTTTGGAATCGCTTCATTGGTCCATGCAAAATTGCCGCTTTCTCATTTTAAATAAAGCATGGCCATTGTCAGATATTAAAATTCATGAGGAACACCACGATTCAATAGTCGCCAACTCCTTTTCACGATAACAAAATGTTCTATTATGTGGATATATCGTGCATTTGATTATTACGAAGGAGGGAGAATTAATAGTCATCATCATCTGCGTGAGACGATAAATTTTCACATGCCAGATTTATGGAGGATGTTTTTTATTTTTTTTTATCGTGAAACATTAGTCGGCGTGGTAGGTGATCGCTTGTCTTACCTGTCATAAATTTGTTGCCTACATATTTTAGAGGAGCAACCGGTAAATTTTGCTGAGGATGGGTAGCGTCCAGCTGAAAAATCGGGAAGTTAATTCCTGAAAAATTGGGAAGTTAATTCCCGACAAATCGGTAAGTTAATTTCCGAAAAATCGGTAAGTTAATTCCTGAAAAATCGGTAAGTTAATTCCCGAAAGATCGGGAAGTTAATTCCCGAAAAATCGGCGAGTTAATCCCCGAAAAATCGGTAAGTTAATTCCCGAAAAATCGGCGAGTTAATTCCTGAAAAATCGGCAAGTTAATTACAATAAGAGCGATGTCCGGCGGCGTTGCGCTCATGATGCGACCAGCCCTGGGTCACCGGTAGATCGGTCCGGCAGGTGCATCTCATATGGCATTATCAACAAATGAATAACAACAATAATAATAATATGCAGATGTATCAGATGCCTGATTATTTCAGAGAAGCGAGAACTCACAGTCATCATCATCTGCGTGAGGCTATAAATTTCCACATGTCGCATTTATGGAGGATGGAGATTGTTGTTTTTTACATTTTTTTCAATGTACCCATCTGGATGATGCGATATCAGTCGGCACATCCTGTGATCACCCTGTGTTGCCTGTCATAAAGTTGTTGCGCAAATGTCTTATCGAAGGTACAACGTTGGATGCTGCTGTTGTGCATTTACGTTCTCTTGGGGTGGCGCATTCCACATGGTCAGCTCTTGTCGGAAGTGGCGAATGAAGGTGGTATCATCGACTTTCGGTGGAGTAGGCATCTAAAGCATTTATCGATGTGGTCGTGTTGTCAGTGATTTCATATAGGTACTGGTGTTACCCACACCCACCCACCCACCTACCCACACACCCCCACCCATCCACCCACAAACCCCCACGCGCCCACTTATACGCACCCACCCATCCATCCACCCCCCCCCCCACCCATCCATCCACCCACCCACCCACCCATCCACACCCATCTACCCACAAACAGACCCACACCCACCCACCCACAAATAGACCCACACCCACACAAACACACACACAGACACACACACACACACAGACAGACATACGTAGCAGGCAGTATACAAACTTAACTCACATCACAATCGGCATTGCCAATTCTTCTCCACTTATGTAGTTTTTTTAAAGTTAATGTAATCATCAACAATCCAAGCACGCAACGATTTTCTTCTAATGCACGACAACAATTTGCATACAAAATTTATTTGCCCATGTAAATCTACAAATGCGTAGGCGTCCTACAGCCCTAAAAGGCCGGGAAGATTCCGACAAAAGGCACTGCTCATTCATATACAATTTCGGACCCCTCCGAATTCCCACAATACCAATTCTGAAATACGTTTACGTACAAGGAACTGATTCGTAATGCAGCTATTTCACGTTCTAGTCCAGCTTACAGCTTCTGAATTCTAGTTTAGCCTTCCCTGAGTATTCTTTTTCGTGAACCCATGGGCTCGCCTTTGATGCTAATAAACCACGATTTCGGGGGATTATTGGATCGTGGTAAAAACAGCCTAACCCACCCAGGCAACTCGACGAAATACTGAGAAATCGATAAAATAGTTCGGTTGTTTGTTATCGCTGTATTGGCTTTTTGCATTTTTTTGGGTAGTTCCATGGCAAAAAGTCCATGGTGGAAATGTGGGTTTTTATTTTTTGGAGATATCACCTACCCACCCACACTCACCCACCCACCTATCCACACTCACCCATCCACCCACACTCACCCACCTACCCCCACTCACCCACCCACCCACCCACCCACACTCACCCACCCACCCACCCACACTCACCCACCCACCCACCCACCCACACTCACCCACCCACCCACCCACCCACCCACCCACACTCACCCACTCATACCCACCTCCCCCCCCATATTCATACCCACCCACACACACCCGCCCACATACCCACACACTTACACACCCCCACCCACCCACCCACCCACCCACCCACCCACACACACACACACACACACACACACACACATACACATACAGACAGCTTAACGGAAATGGTCACATCGAAAGAATCATTATAGCACAATCGATCCAAAATTATTGCCCCTCATAAATCCCTCCCTTTGAGCATTATTATAATTTGTTGTTTTCTCATAAACGATATGATTAAATCACCTCCAGTTATCATTATTAATGCCACGGTTGGCGTGGTTAAATGGCTCGTTAAATAATCCCAATATTATGACTAGTCAGAAAGGTATGAATTAGCATAAAACCAAATGTCGCAAAGTCAATATGAATAACCGCGTGTGAGACCTCTAATACCGGTTGGCATTGTCATTCAAATGATCCAAAGTGCGCTGGGTCGAGAGATCAATAATCAACCGATGATTTATCTTAGTTTAATAAGTCCTCAATATTACCTGAACTTTGATCCATGGGCTAAGATCCGGTTCCATTAAATTCATACCCCACAACCAATTTACATCTCGTTGACAATCGTAGTCGATCCTTCGGCTTAGTCCGGGAATCATTTTCCAGTTGTGAAATTGAAAATGCATGTAGCATTATTCGGTAGAAACGGTTTTCCTCTCATTTCCAAAACAGCAAGAACTATTAGAAATTGTGAGTATTTTTCAAAGATTTATAAATTTCATAAATTTCATAAATTTCATAAATTTCATAAATTTCATAAATTTCATAAATTTCATAAATTTCATAAATTTCATAAATTTCATAAATTTCATAAATTTCATAAATTTCATAAATTCCATAAATTTCATAAATTTCATAAATTCCATAAATTTCATGAATTTCATAAATTTCATAAATTTCATAAATTTCATAAATTTCATAAATTTCATAAATTTCATAAATTTCATAAATTTCATAAATTTCATAAATTTCATAAATTTCATAAACTTCATCAACTTATTGATTGAATCGCCTACTAAAAATTCGAAAATGCCACAATCAAACATCAAAGATTCATCTTCGAAAAATATGTTTGTCAAAAAAAATTGTTTTCTCTCTAATAATGCAACGAGAACTCAATATTATCTAACCGGTTAGGAAACCTCGCTAGATTGCCCCGTGTGGCTCCATGCAAAGCAGTATATAATTTCTTTCAGTACCTAGGGTAAGAGAAATGGAGAAGGGTGAAATGACACCAAATAGAAGCCCCAAGTCATACCACACGTGTCAAAGGTCCTTCAGCATGTCCTCCCTTTTTTTCATCCCCAAAACTCAAATGTATAATAAAAAAAAAGCAAAGCTATTCCCACCTGCCTTGGGCCGTTTTTTCGTCGCATTTTTTTCTTAACGCGCACTAACACTTCGCCATTTAATTTGATTGTATACCAACTGCGTTGACACGGTGGCCTTTCACTGGATCATACATATGTTAAAATTAGTTTTACATTTTATAACACCCACTGGGAAGCAGCACACCTAATTCAACAAACGATTTTTATTTTCGGATCATCAAGTTCTTCCCAGAATTTTATTAGAGTGATGTAGAAAATGTAATGTGTGAGGTGTTCCTCGTTGGGAACACAAACACAACTTCCCGATTTGTTCAAAAATCTCGTGTTTCAATCCCATGTATCAAGCAGCTAATTATGAAAAATCGACTAGCCGCATAGTCAGCGTGAGGACGAGAATTATGCGCGTTACTGGAGTGGGAGTGAGACGCCAATAGGGGTGCGACCGCTCGAGGGTTAACCCGTCATACCTCCTTAATTATGACAAATATGGAAAAAAGTGATAAGAAACTAAATATGCATTTCCACTCACAGAGCAAATTCTACTTAATACTTTTTGTCGTATCTCTCACAGTTTTTGAATTAGAGCGTTGCGAACAATTCAATTGTTAATAACAAAAAACTGCTTGGTCAATTTGAACCGAAAACTATCCGGATCTAAGTTCCATGAAGACGCTCCGAATGAGACCTCGATGACCCAGATCATTCGACTCGTTCGTGAGAAATCGGTAACGGAAAATGCCGATTTCACACATACAAACATACACACACACGCACAGGCCTGTCGATTTTATTGAACTTGTTCCTTGTCGGTTGAAATTCTGGCGATCAGTCGACGCTGTATTTTATTTTTCTAAAAAAAATGTACTGGATCCTTTAATAGAGCTCTCTTAACGAATGAGTATCATCAGAATAAACTCTGGGAGGCCATGGAAATTGATTCGAGTGATTTTATAAAACGATTGATGCAGAGAATGGATTAATAAGAGGTATTTCTGGGGCATTAGAAACCGGAAGAGATTGGTCCTGGGCCATAAGCGGTACATTTATCAAAATTACTAGGTAAGAAATAGAAGCATCTACCTTTCAGCCAAATCATTCGCCCACAAATGACCGATGTAATCCGAGTATTTTGATAATTTTAGCCATCCCCATCACTGGCCAACAACTCGGGAGAAATCTCCTAATGAGCTATTGATATTGCCCTCATTTTCATAATGCCACGCGCTTATTCGGCTCCACATTAGATTGGCTTCTCAGAAAATTTTGCAAAAAGTCTCGATACCATATGTAACATTGAACCGAATTAGCAGAAAACAAATTGGGCGGCGGGGGGTGGGGGGGGGGGGGGGGGGGGGGGGGACTGAAGTTGGCTCAAGCGTTTTGAGATACCTCAATTTTCGAAAATCACTATGAAATCACAGTGAGTAGGGTGACCTTTACGTGATCTTCGTGTTTGGAGCCCTTAATTGTGGATAAAGTCTAGGTTCACGAAACGGGATTTCTGGCTGGGTTGTTGTTTTTTTTTTTTTTTTGGACTTGGCCTCTAAAAATTTGAAACTATTTCACGAGAAATTTAGCGCCACTGACAGCTGTGGATTTTTTCCCAGGGATTAGATGGTAAAAATGACAGGGGAGACCCCGTAAGGCGTTGGGTCAATTTTTGGATAAATATTGGGAGGACTTGGATGGCCAGCGACACGTGCAGATGATTTGCCAGGAGCCACACCTACAGACATTATTTTGGCTATTAAGCCGAGGATTCTGCACTTGTAGAGTTACGATTATTTCTGGTAATGGTTAGTGGTGATTTTTTTTTGTGCTGCGCGATTCGCTAAAAGAAATTGAGGAAGAAAATATCGCGAAATTTAGGGAAAGGAAGCTGAAAAAGTCTCCACGTTTCAAAGTCAAAATTTTTGGACAACGATTTCTTCCAAACGAATCACCCGATCCGATAATTTTTTTTCAATCGATGCGCCTTCATGCAACTGAGACCTGATTAGATTTTGAAAGAAATTCATGCACTAGTTTCCGGTTTTTTTTTAAACATGAAGCATGAAAACCGCCAAAAGTTTTAATCAATCATTATTTACGAAGGAAAGTTGTGATCAAGCTAATCAATGTCGCAATTGGAGTCTCTCGGCGTACCTTAGCTTCGATCAAAATTTGACTCACTTTCATGTAGTGAATTATTAGTTATTGGTTGATTTTGAGTGGCGCGAAATTTTAATGACTATTCAAACTTTTATATTCGGTCTAGATCCGAAGTTGCCCGACTACCGCCGGCGCATGCGTGTTTGCCCGCATTTGCACAGGAGAGTCTGAATGCGCGATGCGCAGTGTGATTGGTCAGCGCGTCACGTGACACAGTCGCAGGTAGCGACACCTGTTGTATTCCAGTATTCAAAATTTCATGATTCCTATTTTTTCCTCTGAACCCAGTCTTTGAACATTTAATTGACGTGTCGGAAAATCTAGGAATGGGGAGCAGAAATTACAAATCGGGAAGTTTTAGTCGTGCTCCCGACGGGGGCAAGCACACTTTCATCCCACTAGATTCTCCAGAAATCCACAAAGATGTGATCGCAATGAGAACCTCAATTTTCCGTAAATGGCTAATTTCACTTCTTCCAGTACTTCCAGCACTCCAATTTTTCATAAAGATTTTTCACCGGGTTGAGGAGTCATCTTCCTACCCTCGGGTGGCAATTACCGCAAGGTGCAAAGATGGAAAATTTTCCGTATCTCTTTTTTTATTTCATTATCGTCTTTTCACCGCGTAATACTAGGGTTGGCAGCGGCACTCGCCGAGCTCCGGGGCTCGCGATTCAATTGATTTTCCATCAGATCCTGGGTTTTTGTTGTTCCCATTTTTCCTTACGGTTAATAAATTGTGAGGAAGTGGGCGGTTTACGGAAGATCGTGGTAAATATGAATTATGGGATTATAAGCGGCAGGTTGAGGTGAGTACGCAAACCTGATTTTCACGTCAACCAGTGCTAAATGTGATGATGAGAAATGTTGCATTAAAAAAAATAGGTAGATGTGGAAAATGTACTGTGCGGTACTTGCTGATCTGCATTTAGTAAAGTAGCTAATTACCTTGATGTCTCCCGCGCAGTATTCTTCTGCTCTGAACCGAGCGGTGGGTCTCCATGATTTTTCTGAAGTGCACCGCCTCGTGAAATTTCCCTGGACCCTGTAATTTCCGGTACTGAGGGAACAGGAAAATATTGCAAAATGTCAAAAGGACCTCCCATTGCCGTCCGTGGGCGTAACTAAAAACCACTGGATTATAGGTCATTTTGGACGCTCATTTAAAATTTATTTTTGAACAATTAAACTTGTGTTTTCTTTAGACGTAGAACTAATGACGTATTAGATATAATTTATGAAAGGTATTCATGCCAGGAAATTTTGTCTTTTATGCTCACGTCACAATTTTTTGTGACTTTCATCTATCGTATGTGTGTGTGTGTGTGTGTATGTGGCTATTTTTCAATGAATGAAACAGCCAACAGAAAGTGTGTGTGTGTGTGTGTGTGTGTGGGGTTGAAAATCTTGTGGAGTCGGCTCACAAATCGGCAAGTATCGGTAGGGCTTCTCGATGCATCACACACTCCACTTAGTTCCTACATGGTCCAACTATTGCTCCCCTGACCTCAAAAACTGGAACTGCAACTGATGGTATAATCAGTATCACGTCCGTTTATGACAACGTCCTCGACTCCTCCGGCGCCCATGGGAAGGAGTAGCAGTTGGGAAGGAAAGTAGCGTCAGGAAGCAAAACGTCATCTCATGAATCACGAAAACCGGAAGCCTCGCCCCCGTCCACTGAGCCTTAAAAGACTTGCCGGGTAAAACACTGAGGAATAACGTGCGCCTCTCATCACGACAGTGACAGCCATAAGTAGTCATGAATATATGCATAATATACCTGGCGCGGACCGACTGAGTACCCCAAGAATCCGACCGATTCACCTCATTTCACCATTAGGCACCCTTATTAGTGACTTGGCGAAGATTTTGAATGAAGGCGCTCTTTTACTTAGTGAACAGCTCCGAAACTCCTCCGAACTGAATATTTAACTAGTGGTGTAAGCATGTGGATGGCCCTTTCGGGGCACAAACAAAACTTCCCGATTTGGTATTTCAGTACAGCGTACTAAATTTATTCTTCTCCAATATACCTCGGTTAATCAGTGTGACCCCTATTAGTGTCATAATGAAAACTTGCAGATTTGAGAATTCTAAACTGACTCATTTATGAAGCAGATAATTATGAATATCTGAGTAGACGCATGGTGAGCATGAGGATGAGACTTATGCGCGTTACTTGAGTGGGAGTGAGACGCCAATAGGAGTGCGGCCGCAATGAAAACGATAACTTTAATATTTTACCCAGTGGAACAGTATAAACAATTGCAATTGTTAATAACATTGCATATACTGCACGAATGCCATCCCAAATGTAATCCGCTCGATTCTGCATGGAAACGCTTCGATTGGGACCGTCATGACAGCGCTGGGTTCATTCGTTCACTTATTACATACATAATTGTTGAGACGGCCATACCTCCTTAATTATGCAAATTATGGAAAAAAGTCATTAGACATTAAATGTGCATTTTTATATGGGGAATAATTTTTATTAAATAAGTTTCCCGATAACTTCAATATTTTACCCAGTGGAATAGTATGAACAATTGCGAAGATGATCATATGGGGGTGACCTTTTATGGGTGACCACTGAAACTGCCAAATTTGAGTTTTGAGTCAACATACCATTCAATTCGGATTTGAAAATTACTGGTTGGATTCATCAAGGTTCCCCCCTCCCCCATAGTCATTCCATGAAATATTGAACATTTTTTGATCCACCAAGACGTCAATATGTTGGCATCTTTTGAAACTTTTGGATGCGACCAACATACTGCTCAAAATACGAATATGCAAAATGAAATTATTGGTTATTCAATGGACAATTCAATGTGCCTGTTCTTAAGGCCATACGTCAGCGGATATGGTAGCGCGATAAGTACAAATTACTCGATACTCCATAATTGAACGGTGTTATCGCGATAAGAGAAAATTGTTAGATACCCAGTATCTAAGTCTATTAGAGGTATATTGATAAATAAATGGGCATTGCAATGTTACTGGGTGAGAACATGGAGAAAATCGTTGCCATACTTTTTTGACCAAATCCCCCCCCCCCCCCCTCCCAAAACCGAATTTCTACTAGGGATTTTGTAGATTGTTTCAAAAATTTCTGATGTCGAAATTGTTCTTGAAATTTTCAAAATTTCTTAAATTTGTTATGATTTTTGAAAATTTGAAATATTTATAGTTTTTCAATTTTTCGGACATCTTTTCAGTTTTTTGAGATTTCTTCAACTGTCTTCAATTTTTTGAAATTTTTCCAATTTTTTGAAATTTCTTCAATTTTTTGAAATTTTTTCAATTTTTTGAATTGTTTTCAATTTTTTCGATTTTTTCAATTTTTTGAAGTTTTTACAATTTTTTGAAATTTTTTCAATTTTTGGAATTTTTTTAATTTTTTAAATTTTTTTCAATTTGTTCAATTTTTGAACTTCTTGAGAAATTTCCCGCATTTTCGGAACTGTTAAACTAGTTTCGGACATTTCAAAAAAAGTCTTCAACTACATCAAAAAATTTCTCCATCCCATTTTGCCCCCATGAGTGACCCAATAACCGGCTAGAATCGGTATAGAGAGTACACGCACTGAAGTACTTATTGAGGCATAAAAAAGTAAACCGCCAACGGGAAGCTCATTTTGCCGGCATGGAAATTTACTTAGCCATATCTTAATTGAGAATCTCGGTAGTCTGGAAACTTAGGAGTGAACATCACTTCCTTACGCCTGACTGAGTGTCCGGTGAGTGCTCTCGGCAAACCTGACCGTCAAAGGGTGTAACCCAATATTTTTGGGTAGAATTGCTACAAAATGGACCAACGCTGCTGGGTGGCAGATTAGAGGGTCTGACGTAACTAGATAAGACCGTGGAGATGTTACGAAATGGTAAGATGAAACTAGCGGACCCCAATTTATTTCCAATTGATGCTCTCTCCCTCAACTTAACTTAATCTGATGTAGAGTCGACAATTTTCTGAGTAAATTTGAGGACAAGTTTTCTTCGGTATTGCCCGTAAAAAAGTGCAATTTCCATTTATTTCTAAAAATTTTCGCATCAATTGCCCACGTGTTTTGAAACAGCCTATACACCCGCGAAATTCAAAACTTGAAATTGCAAGTCACAAATAATTCGTTGAAGATGTACGTACGCTATACACGCGAGCAGAGCCAGGGTGAGATTAAGAGAGAAAATGTGAAGCGAGCAGTAGAACAGAAAGAGTTGCCGGCGGGTGCGGGTGTCATTGTTGATATATAGCATGGTAAGTGTGCGATAAGTAGGGCCCATAAATTTAGCCAATCAGACCTGCCGCTTTGCGCTAAAGTATTCGCGCATGTTTGAATCTGGTGTAGGCCTTGCCAAAATCGGTATTTACCATGTTAGTTGGATAAAATAAGAGAAAGAGCAGGTGAGAAAGTTTATGTGAAACTTCCAAATGAGACAGGAACAATTTCATTCGCCTACGGGTAGCGATTCATTGAGAATTTTGGGATTCCAATATTTCTCCCCGAATTGTTTCGCCAAAGAATTTTTCAATTCCCCAATCTCGGGGTGGGTGTGAGTTGGTGGGTGGGTGGTTGTCAGTAGGTGGGTGGGTAGTTGTGAGTGGGTGGGTGGGTGGTTGTGAGTGGGTGGGTGGGTGGTTGTGAGTGGGTGGCTGGATGTGGGTGGGTGTGAGTGGGCGGGCGGGTAGATACGTTGGTGGGTGGTTGTGAGTGGGTGGGTGGTTGTGAGTGGGTGGGTGGATGGGTAGGTGGGTGTGACGGTGGATGGGTGTGAGTGGGTGGGTGTGCGTGAGTGGGTGGGTGTGGGTGGGTGGGGGTGGGTGGGGGTGTGTCGGTGGGTGCGAGACACTTTTCTGAAATGTCTGCTACATCAGCCAGCCAAATAAATATAAACAAATCGCAAAAAATAGAGTAAGAAAATGAAAGAATAGCTGCCAAATAAATTTTAGCTTCTACCAAAATAAAAGACCCGCCCAATGAAGGAACATAACACGTTCTCCACCACCGCCAATGTATTTAACCCGAATGACTTACGACCAGTGAAAAAGCGAAATCTGGATTAGATGTTGAAGCAAAACAAGCGGATGTGGTGCATCGTGCGGTAATTTTTGGGGTGGATAATAGTAGACAGAGTGCGGAGGCTTAGCACCTCTTTTCGATAGCTGAACAAAAAGGATGTACAAAAAGCTAGAATTTAATTTCCTGCTTGGTTGGAACGAGGGGGGGAGGGAGAAAGGAGAGAGTGTGGATAAATACGAGTTATGTGGCTCACGAGAGGTCGAAAGGTGGTTCGTTGAGTGTCGGTACCAATTACCTTTTCTCTCATTTCGGTTTTTTTTTCACCCCATTGGGTGAATTATTGACCAATTTCTCGCACCATCACAGAATAAGATTACATGATCTTTGGAGTTTTCTTCTATTTTTTTTTTGGCTCCTCTGTGTTCACGATGAAAACGTTTATGCTTGACGAAAATTTCGCCTGAATTCCCGGAAAAAAAGAGAATCTCAAATTGAAAAATTGTCATGATTGTGGGATATATATAGCATATATTTTCAAAAGTTGAATCTTTGGACAATCTTCGTTAAAATTGAAAAAACCTCAGAAATTTCCAAAATTTTACAAATTTCAACAATTTCAAAAATTTTGAAAATTTCAAACATTTCAAAAATTTCCAAAATATCAAAAATTTCAAAAACTCCAAAAATTTCAAAAATTTCCAAACTTTCAAAAATTTTAAAAATTACGAAAATTTCAAAAAATTGCAAGAATTCCGAAGAATTCCCAGAAATTCAACAAGTTAAAAAATGGCAAATATAATATCCTAATGAACCAACTTGAAGAAGAATTCAAACCACATAGATCTCCTGTGTTTCCCCATGTGCATTGTGCTCTAATCTGAATTTGTTGACGATGCAAAAGGTACTCCAGGTTATAAGACTCGCGCAAGCAATATTTCACGTTGGCCGGGATCTGCTCGAGAGTAAAAATGAGCGAGGGAGGGGGGGGGAGAGGATAGCGGCACGCGAAGGACGATATCAAGAATAAAAAGGGTTCCGCTGTTTCATTTCGCTGAATACATGCTGGCAAAAGTACAAGTAATAATTCAACATCGTTAATCCTGTCGGCACATTAGTAATCCTTAGCTCATGACCTCTCCATACAGAGCACAGTAATATGCCTTCTCATTAATTGTAATTAAGGTAATACGCCACGGAGATACAGATATCGTGCATGAGAGAAAATTATTAGGAGTATCATGAGAAAATCTGAGCCGAATTCTCCTCATGGGTAATGATAGTGGTTTGCATGATTCGGTCCATGACGATTTTCCCACCAATTGTGAATTTTTCCGTATTCAAAGTGATGTCTTGCTTCCAAACATAACTAGCGGTGTGAGCATGTGTGTGCCCCATTCGGGGCACAAACAAAACTCCCCCATTTGGTATTTCAGGACAGCGTACTAAATTTATTCTTCTCCAATATACCCCGATTAATCAGTGTGACCCCTATTAGTGTCATAATGAAAACTTGCAGATTTGAGAATTCTAAACTGACTCATTTATGAAGCAGATAATTATGAATATCTGAGTAGACGCATGGTGAGCATGAGGATGAGACTTATGCGCGTTACTTGAGTGGAAGTGAGACGCCAATAGGGGTGCGGCCGCAATAAAAACGATAACTTTAATATTTTACCCAGTGGAACAGTATGAACAATTGCAATTGTTAATAACATTGCATATACTGCACGAATACCATCCAAAATGTAATCCGCTCGATTCTGCATGGAAACGCTTCGATTGGGACCGTCATGACAGCGCTGGGTTCATTCGTTCACTTATTACATACATAATTGTTGAGACGGCCATACCTCCTTAATTATGCAAATTATCGAAGAAAGTCATTTTACATAACATACGTATTTTTATATGAGGAACAACTTTTCGTATATGAACTTTGCGCTATCTCTAACAGTTTATGCAGTGGAACATTATAAACAATTGAAATTGTTAATAACAATATATGTACTGGATCAATTCTATCCAAAATCGAATCAGGTCTAAGTTACGTGAAGGCGCTTCGGTTGAATGAAAAATTTATACCACACACATACCAGTTGCTTCAGAATGGCGTACTGGACACCCATCCGGCTATGGTCGGCATTCGCCATTCAGACCATCGTACATCTAAAAACAGAGTCAACCCCCAGAAACTCCTATGATGGCGGGCGCCTACTCCACCCCAACCCCCCCCCCCCCTCGCGGCGGGTTGGGTTCGCGTCCTAGCGTTCACATTTTATGGGTACCGCCGATAGCACACATGGAACGTTCCTGCTTCGATCAGAATCCATGAGCACATATACATTCACTCCACACTTCGAGTCCCCCTGTTCCCCTTCTTTCATCAAATCCAGTCGAGTCAACGTAACTAACCCCTAAGCTTTATATGTAATTGTAAGTAACACCCACACTCCCCTTGTATACATTGACAGCCTCGTTGAATTCGCTCACAAAATTGAGACGTTAAATCGTTTAATTACACGCCGACCCACTAATTGTTGGTAGCCGTTGTAGCCGTTGCCGACACTTCATTTTGCTACAGAAAAATCATCACTTCACATTTGGCAAATTAAAAAATCCACAACTTGCATCTCGAATTACCATATTTCATGTTTGCAAAAAAAAAGGTAAAAAGATGCAGCGTCGCACGTGCTCGATTTGCCGTTCAACATCTGCCACATGCCCGTATCCAGTTGAGTGATCACGATCAGAATGAGAGAAAATAAGAGGGGGGGGGGGGGGGAGTGGGAGGGAGGGGTTGGAGGAGGAGGCCAGAGGGTGGAATATAATAATTTACGGAGATATCCACTCGACAGATAATCGAGAGTGTCTCGTGTGTCTCGATTCACCTTCAATCCCCCGGCCACCATCACACGGACACCCGACACCCATCGGCAGTTGGATTTTATCGCGTGATATTACGCTGTGGTACACGTAAGCTAATGACCCGTGGATCTTATTGCTGAGCCACTCGAGGGTGACCACTCGTACACACGCAACGTAACGAGTACACGGCTGATGTTTAAGCATGTTAGGGCGCCCCGGGGGATTTGAAAAAAAAAACATCCGAGGATTCCATGAAAATTTCTCAACGCGGTATTTTTCAAATTGATAAGCTGCCTGTGAAAAAAAAAAATCTGAGCGACATGGACGTGCGAAGCATCCCCACAGGAACTCCATAGGAATCCCATAGAAGTCCTGTATTCCCACTGTCAGTCGATTAGCCTTAATGAATTCACAATTTTGAAATGGTAACGCCATGTAGTGTCTGACAGATGAACCAATTTTTGAGCAATCTTATCGGCCGTGTTGCTCCTTTTTCCTAATCGCTCTCTTTCGAAGGCTTTTTGCCAATGAGCCTGCATCGAGAGAACACGTGCAAATAAATACAGTCCAATCAGCGCAGAAAACCAAAATTTACACTAGAACATTGTCTATCTAGCATCGCCCACAAGAAACTACAACCTACGACAGGATACCACCCGTCTGAATCCTCTGGGACCCCAGGTGGGAAGTGCCAAGCTTCAACAATCGACGCAAGCTTGGGACAGTTTTGTTTTACTAAGCCTCAGCATCCTAGGTTGGGCTTTGCTTGTACCAGTGGCGATACCAGTTTGCCAAGGCTGTCAACCAAGACCATGGATACCGAACTTGGATCCTAGCTTGACCCAATGTTCCAGACAAGACTGGCACGGGCTCGTTTGCGGAGCCTGGGACGGGTCAGGCAAGGCTAGGGACACCTAGTGTAGGACATTTCTCAGAAAAAACAGACTGTCAGAATCAGACAGGATTTAATCAGACGGATTCGCTAGTATCTCAGTAACTATTTAGCGATTCTCCAAAAAATTGCCACACCCTAACGTCCTTAAATACTGTTTACACCCAATGCAGTGGCGGTAAAGAGCCCCTGGCGACATTTGATACTGTTTCTACGTGTTCCCGAGTTGTAGAATGGAAAACCTCCCGGGGACTGTCGATAAAATTGACGAGACAGGAGTGACTAGCGGGAATCACTACGCCAACCGCTCATTTAATATTTACATATAATCACACTTCACTGCCAATCTACATGACATTCCGAAGGATAAATCCATGATTTCGCCAAGCAAATGTATCAAACTGCCCTCGATTACATTATTGCTCAAGTGGATAGAAAAAATAATGTAGCGGAATTTTTTGTTTTGCTTGATCATAAATTATTCGTAGAATTTGTTATTGTAACAAACACACTGATCTATATAGGAAGCATTTTTTGTTGAATGGGGCTCGTATTTTAATCATGAAATTCTTTTACAATCACTCAGACAAGGATGCGGAGATGTGGCCCTCGTAAACTGACCTTCATCCCCTCCCCCCCCCCCCTCGCGGGAAATTGATAAGGAAACGGAAGGCGGGGAATTCAAAGCTTGAGCGAGGAGATCAATCTTGGTCCGACCTTCGATGCCGAAGCTTGGACTTGATAGCTTCGACATACCTTCATCCCATGTATAAGCCTAAATCAGACCAAGCTTAATTATATCAACGATTTCGAAGCTTTGTTGGCCCAGCTTGTGCCAAGCTTGGCTCAATCCAATCTACGTCCGGCTTCAGCGAAACTCTGCTTAATATTGGATTCATATATAAATCCAGGCTTGCTGCACCACCTAAACCCAAGCTTGGAAATGAATGTTCAACTAACCTTGGTCCAACCTCAATGTTCCTATCTTCGAAGTTTGAACCAAGATAAATTTTGTAGCTTGGACCAAGATTAATTTCGATGCTTCGACCACGAGAAACTTTGGAACTTGGACGAAAATGAATCTCGAGGCTTGTACCAAGATAAAGTCCGAAGCTTGAATGAAGATAAAGTTCGAAGCTTGTATTAACCTACGTAACCAAGCTGGGACGAAGCTTATTCTCCAAGCTGGGATTGGTGTTACATTCGCATGTTCTGCACAGATTGACCGAGGCTTCAAAACACAGCTTTGTTGAAGCTTAGTCAAGCTTCATAGCATGCTCAATTCCCACCTGGGTTACGAATTTAACTTGCCAGGCGAACCCCGGGTAAAGAAACAATTTAAACCCATCGTTCTGGAAAAAAAAATTCCAAAATAAAACGAAAAAAAAATATTTCGAGCGGTTGAAAACCATGCAATAAATACTAATCCACTTATCCGAAAAAAATGGCAACAATCATTCACTCCACCAACGCAGTAAACCTGTCAAGCCCACCCCCTCCCCCCCACCCACCAAAATTGATATTTCTCCCATGGGCGAAAAACCCATGTAATACCCAACGGCCGTGGGGTATATGGTATACTCCAAAAAAATACATTATCGCATTAGCTGGAGTCTCCAATATTCCCCACTCTCCGACAGCTAATCTCCCTCCACTCTGAATGTTAACCCGTTATACCCCAAGCAGTGAAGTTACACCTGCGT
This sequence comes from Asobara japonica, assembly GCA_026005395.1. Taxonomy (NCBI): domain Eukaryota; kingdom Metazoa; phylum Arthropoda; class Insecta; order Hymenoptera; family Braconidae; genus Asobara; species Asobara japonica. The sequence continues at coordinate 3,469,041 of BQMI01000298.1, read as the reverse complement.
GGCTCACGTAGGGCGCTGAGCGCTGACAATTACCCGAGGATCGATGGATATTAGCCTCGGGACACACACCGAGAGACCTCGTGCATTTTGTGGGCCGTGCGATATGCATGAAACCGGGGGGGAGGGGGGGCCGGAGGAGGGGGGGGGGGGGTTAGCTATCGTCAGATGAGGAGCGAAAAAGGAGAAATATATTTTTGTGAAAAAAATTGTAGAATTGAATAGATCATGTCAGTTTCCAGGTCAAGTTCCAGGCGTCTCTAAAAGTTTCACTTAAAACAAAATATCGAGAGACGTGAACCAAAATAAATATATTGAGAATGAGCCAAATTGCCGGTAATTGCTGGCCATTCATTTGCAAGAGCACACATAACCCCCCCCCCTCCCCAACGCACCCCGCTAACGTACGATCTGCATCTCACATTCCGCTTATTTTATTTTTTCCTGTCTTGTTTTTAGACTCCGAAATCTTTCGTGTCCATACGCCCACGAAATTGCCGTGATGCCTGGAGGACACACAGTGCGATCGATGCTGAGTTTGGTGGTGTTGTTGAGAGTCTCAGTACCTGAGAAAAATTATCGAATTCGTGCGTGCCTTGTCGTCATCGTGCGGTATTTTTTTTTTGCGAGTTGCAATGCCTGTGGATAATTCGGGGGGGTAGGACGTGGTTTTTAGGTTCTCGATGTTCAGGAAATTTATGTATTCACCTCAGAAATCGGTAATCGATTCCTCATCATGTGACTGGTGTTTATACGATACCAAAGTACGCCCTAAAAGCTTCCCAGTTACCGTCTGTGTGTGTGTGTATGTATATGTGTATGTGTATGTGTATGTGTATGTGTATGTGTATGTGTATGTGTATGTGTATGTGTATGTGTATGTGTATGTGTACGTGGATGCGGATATGTATGTGTGTGTCTGTGTGTATGTACATGCGTATGTGTGTGTGTATGTGTGATCATGTTTTTTGGCGAACGATTTCCCGAACATGATCACTGCATATTGATATTTTCAATATTTCACAAACGCGAACACTCCTATCAACTTTACACGATCTTGAAACTTCATTGTCCCCCATGTGAACGAATAATTACCGCCTAATCATTGAAGGTCTGGCGCAAAAGCATGAAAGTCAGCGAGCAGTGACCAACAAGTATTGACAGTTTTTCCTCGCAGTTGAAATACAAACAGCCAACTCTCCCATATTGGAAATAAACATCTAGCCCCCGCAACATTCAGAATCCAATTTTTGCACAATGATTCATTGGCTTATAATATTTGGGCTTCTGTGGAATCCACTTTGGGCTGCGGTCCATCCTCCAAATCTCGAAGAGTTAGCTTCATTCATGGATAGCTCGTACGATGCTATGGATGATATCTATGAGACATATGCGGGTACATCGCCAATTCCTAAGGCTGAAATTATGAAGAAAATTAGCAAGACAATCAGAAGTGTTGACTATTGGAGTAGCGAATATGCAAGAAAGAGTAACATATTGAAACTATTCCTAAGTAACCTTATGCTCGAGTCCCAGCTGCAGGATGATGCAGAGCTATTGAGTGATAACCTTAGAGTCATCGATTATACTTACGCCTCATTCCAAGAGTATGCAAGAAATCCTGATGAGTATACTACCGAATCAGCATTGATCAGTGCTGCTACATCCGAGAGTCGCTTTGGCATCATCTCTGTCATCCGTGACATCCGCGATTTATTTATTCCGGGTGACAATCAGCAACGCAGGAAGAATCTGATGATTGCACTGGCACAGGAAACTCAGGTTCTTAAACTGAAATTTTCTTAAAATAAACAAAAAACAGCAAAATTTTTTGCCATTGCTTGAACAGGTGTCGGTCACCAGAGCTTCACTGGATTGAAGGCTTTGGAGATCTGCAAGCGATGTCCAAATCAGGATGCAAATGATTCGAAAGCACATCTCTGGAATTCCCTACCTTCTGCTATCAGGGATTGTTTCACAGTTGCACCCTTCAAGGGTGCGATTAGGAGATTCCTGAGAAACCGCTCTTAATATGCATCTTTCAATATTAATATTCTTCAGCTCATTTTTCTCTTCTCGGCATCTTCACTCCTGTCCCTCTATATTCTCCCTTTACATTTTTCCAGTAACGTTTCACTTCCCTCCTTTCCGGCTTACATCGACCTTATGAGTGCTCGATATACCTTATGATTACTGTTTTTGCTATTTTGACTTGGCTTAACCTTGTATTTCTGTGCTTATATGTCTCTCCTTTTCATATATCTCTGCGATGTATACTACTGTATTTGTTTTTGGTTTCTAACTATTAATTTCCTCTGAGCTTACTTTGTACCATCGACCTTGGTCGGAGTCTTTTGGACAACATAATGTACAGTGAATAAAATCTCATTCATTCATTCACATCAGTTTGAGCTGGAAGTGATCCGCATTCGATATTCTAACTTGCTCGTGTTATCTGTTGATAAAGGTGAAGGCTCTTAATCTTTGCGACATAGGCAATAGCCAAGAGCGCATCTTGGACTTATATGATGTTCTAGCAGTAATCGAGCTAAAAGCCTATTTGGTGATGAGTACAGGTAATTTGATGCGGAGTCTTAGAGATAAAAGTGAGTACCTTAAATTTTGTTTTATTCCAAACTTGACCAATTCGGAAATTAATGCACTATGTTAATATCCAACAGATGACCCAATGGATTATAACCAGGCAATTGGTGAGGAAGTACAAACTGCAATCCAAACCTACATGATCTTCTATCAGCATGCAAAGCAGATTGCATCCACCCAATTTCGAACTTGTGACCCAAGGCAGCACATACGAGGTTTATCTACAATTTATCCGCTTCTCTCACATAAGAACTATATTCATTCCATGTTTCATGATGATTCTAGGGGAGACCTTCCATGAATTTGAAAGATTTATGCAGGATGTTTACATTATGGAGCATAATCTGGATCCAAGTGATTCATGTTCTGCGTCATGCAGCACTGCCGGTAATCCAGTTATGAATCCTAACTGTAATAAAGGATGCCTGAAAGGAAAATCTCGGTGTTTTGGAACAATGAGGAATTGTGATAAACATTCAGACGTGACTGTTTGTGAAAATGGAGTGAGTTACTGGAAATTAGCCCTCAAAATATTGAAACATTCGATACACGGTTAACTGCTGGAAATAATAGGTGTGGCACCCTCCCCCCTCCCCATTCTGGCACCTACTTGTACCCGCCCACTACTGGTATCTCCTAATACGCACCCCCATCCTGATACCTACTGACACCCACCCCCCTTTTGATACCGGCCCCCTTCTTGTACCCGCCCGCTCTGGATCCGCCCCCTTCTTGTATCCACCGCCTTCTGGTACCCGCCCCCTTCGTGTATCCACCGCCTCCTGGTACCCGCCCCCCTCTGGATCCGCCACCCTTCTGGTACCCGCCCCCTTCTTGTATTCACCGCCTTGTGGTACCCACCCCTCCTGGTACCTGCCTCCTTTAGACCAGCCCCCTTCTGAACCCGCCCCCTTCTGGCACCCGCCCCCTTTCTAGTACCCGCCCTCCTTCTGGTATCCGCCCCCTTCTGGTACCTACTTATACGCCCCCCCCCCCCCAATTAATTCACCAACCAGCTCATTTTGTCCCTCATCATTCTGGTATCCCTTGTTACATACATCTTATCCAAAACATCATGATCAAACGCATTTCAGGGAGCTGAACCAATGAGATATCAATGGGTGCGCCAATATGATGCTCCATACAAGTATTATTCTCAAAACAGACAAACATGTCGGGGATCTCCCGCCGATCTCCGTGGTTATACCTACGGATTTTACTATTGCGAAGTATGTCGTTGTGTTTGCGTCGAAGAGAAACATGGTAGTACATCAAATCGTTTCATAAGTCTGAGGGAACAAGTGTCGGACATTGCGAATAACAAGTTGAGTCAATTTTTTGTAGTTATCATTCATTATTAACTGATAGTACTAAATCGAAATTGTGGTATGATTGGTCAGGGTTATCGTTGGAGTTAAGTTCATAATGGTTGAGAAGACAGCACATATACAGATACAGGAGGCGGTGGTGGGAGCCAATGGGACCATCGATGAAGATTCAGCAACGTGGAAAAAAGTGGAGAACATTCGTTACGATGGCGACCAATCCAAATCAGCGAATGAAGCAATTTTTTTCAAGAAAAATGATGATGGCTCTGAGGAGCAATTGGGATCTACTGATATTGCTGATCTTACTTGGGATCGGAGAACACTTTATCTGGATCATTTGACGGCACCAAAGGACTACCTGATCACAGGTGAGTAATTGGGTGACTCTGAACAATTCAAAGATTTAATTATTCATTATTTCAGGCATCAAGTTTGCCCGAACTTTCAGAGAATCTGTTCAACCTATTTATTTGCAAATACAAGCAACATATTTCAATTCTGAGACCGGCGAACTGAACCCTGAAGAGAGTCAATGGCTGGGACCAACCGACACCTATTATGCTCTAGAGGAAAGGTAGTTCATAATTGTTGATCAAATTCTTGTTTCTATCGCGTTCAATGTGAACTTACCTTGATGAAGCTTCAGCACCAATGCTATACAACAATCACTCAATCCTCCGCATGCTCTATTAGCTAGGCCAGTATTATGTTTTCTGCTGCAGGGTTGCCTACGAACCACTAGGATTTGACAATCCACTGTTGGCATACCGCATGACAATGAATACCAAGCCGAATACGGTGGTCAAGGTGGATTGGTCAAGTAGCATGAATGATGCAGGGCAGGCAGTAATTCCATTCCTAGATGGGCAGCCTGTCTATACCCATCCACTGAATCCTTTGACAAGTGTTGGCTTGTACATCAAAAGTCAGAGGGGATATGCCGGATTTCTAACATTTGTCTTGGAAGCATTGGATACGTCTATGGCTATCATGCGTGGGTGATAGGGATGGAGGATGCAGGTCTGATTGCCATTGGGTAACATTGTAATTTTCCATGTGAACTTTCAAGGTCATCTGCTGCAGAAATGCATGATTTTATGTTACTTCGTTATTGCGGATAATTAAGGGAAATTACGAAAATACATTTGCTGAATAATTTTATTGATTTAAGTGCATTAGACACGGAGTTCGAAGACGGTCCGAGACGGGCCCGGGCTTACGAGTTGATTTTTGAAAATCAATTTTTTGATATATCTCCACCTTTCATGACAATTTCTAACCGTTCTAGACCATTTTTAACAAGATATATGTATATGTGTGTGTGTGTGTGTGTGTGTCTGTGTGTGTGTGTGTGCTCGCGATTCTGTATCGCGCAATCGAAAGGTCTCGGTGATCTGCAAAGCTGATTAGATTTTGGATGGACTTGATCCAGCACATATATTGTTATTAACAATTTCAATTGTTTATAATGTTCTATTGCATAAACTGTTAGAGTTAGCGCAAAATTCATGTAAGGAAAGTCGTTCCCCATATGAAAATACGTATGTTATGTGGGATGACTTTTTTCGATAATTTCCATAATTAAGGAGGTATGGCCGTCTCAACAATTATGTATGTATTAAGTGAACGAATGAACCCAGCGCTGTCATGACGGCCCCAATCGAAGCGTTTTCATGCAGAATCGAGCGGATTACATTTTGGATGGCATTCGTGCAGTATATGCAATGTTATTAACAATTGTAATTGTCTATACTGTTCCACTGGGTAAAATATTAAAGTAATCGTTTTTAGTGCGGCCGCACCCCTATTGGCGTCTCACTTCCACTCAAGTAACGCGCATAAGTCTCATCCTCATGCTCACCATGCGTCTACTCAGATATTCATAATTATCTGCTTCATAAATGAGTCAGTTTAGAATTCTCAAATCTGCAAGTTTTCATTATGACACTAATAGGGGTCATACTGATTAACCGGGGTATATTGGAGAAGAATAAATTTAGTGCGCTGTGCTGAAATACCAAATCGGGAAGTTTTGTGTGTGCCCCGAAGGAGGCACACGCTCACACCACTAGTTTGAAAATTTTAAATCATGCTGAAGGTGACATATGACCAGTTTGATACTCCAAATAATTTTTTTCTTTCTCCCGGAAAAATTGTCATGGTCCAGCAGGGTGGCGAATTCCCATAGAAAGTTACTTTTTCACGTGTGGCGAGTGAAGAATGAAGTTTTTTTCTCCACCGTCAAGTGACCCTCGAGGCGGTATATCTGGATGTTTGGCGCAACGGGGCGCGTCAAATGTGCCTAGAAATGGTCAATGAATTGGCCACTACAGAGTCACTCGAAAAGAAGAGTGGCTGGGTTAGAAAGGACCCTCTCGCCATGCGGCATAGCAAGGTTGTATATCCAAAACCATTCATGAACTTCTACGGATCTTTGAATAACTTGGATGGTGCATAAAGTGCCAGTGTACTTGGAGGTTTTTTGTCATCAGTGACGAACGGAAATCGTGTTTTTACGGGGCAGATCGAGAGAGAGAGAGAGAGAGAGTAGAGTTGCGCTCCAAGATTTGACACGGGCAGATGGACTCGGTCTCCATGAATGTGTGAATGGAGTAGTACTTGAAGCCGACACCTTGTGCTTTTTACGTTTGCTTTCTTTTTTTCTGTCTTTCGTTTTTCTGAACTAGCATGCTGATAGAGCTCAAAGGTAGTATCCAGGGTCCAGTTGATGGTTCCATCTCCAATATTTAACCAAGTTTTGGGAACTAAAAATTACAAATTGGGAAGCTGCTGGTCCAGCTCCCATGGATCCTCCACGAAATTTTTCTACATGTTCCCTGGGGAACTACTGCGTGAAGAACTACCTTGAGCCACCTATACACTTGAAATTGCCACCTATCACCCCCCAGGGCATTTCTCACCTTTTCACTGCGATCCGAATCTTGAATGCCCCCCCCCCCTCTTCTGAATAGGCAGGGCAATAAAAACACCAATCACCTTTTACACACTCCGACAAAAGTCGCATGCCACCAATATCCAACAAAAAAAGCAGGAAACTCACACAATTACTTAGCGCATAATGGAGTGGAATAGTAGGCGAGAGATCCCACTTCGAGGAAATTTTCCAACGCGTGTGTGTGTGTGGGGAGCATTTCACCATTATTTGTGAATGGTTAGCACTGGTTTAGGTGATTCAAACGCGCAACAAAGTGCTGGTGAATTGGCTGCAGATGGAACGATTCATCAAAAATAAATGGACATCACTGACCTTGAACAAATCTAGTGGCAGTTTTTCCACTTGGGGGAAGTCTTGAAAAAGGTACTTTTGAAAAAAATATATATAAGCGACATAATGGTGTTCCGCTTGAAAATCAATTTGGTCAAAAATGTCATGAGGGTCTGAAGGGGGAACGCCCACGTCGACTCATCCAAATTCGAGTGCACTCAAGCTCGAGTTTTATGGGAATAACTGGGCAGTGACTCTTCTGAAATCGTTATTCGTTGCGTATGAAAATCTAACATTGGGGTACAGTCCATTCACGGGAAGTTATCGTAATGAGCTTAAAATCGAATTTATTTCTATTTATATGTGTCTGTGTGTGTGTTTGTTTTTTTGCTTCCATACACCTCTTCGGTGCTCCTCACTTATAGCTGCTTTTGAGCACTCGTGCAGAAGAAGGGATACAACAGACTTTCGGTGTGTGTCTGTGTGTGTGTACGTGCGAGAATGGGTTGCCTGGATGAGTGGGTGGATGAGTGGGTAGGTGAGTGGGTGGATTAGTGGGTCGGTGGATGAGTGGGTGTTTGGGTGAGTGGGTGGATGGGTGGGTGAGTGGGTGGGTGAGTGGGTGGGTGAGTGGGTGGGTGAGTGGGTGGGTGAGTGGGTGAGTGAGTGGGTGGGTGGGTGAGTGGGTGGGTGAGTGGGTGGGTGGGTGGATGAGTAAGTGGGTGGGTGGGTGGAAAATTTCAGGAAGAGTCCAAAATTTTCAAAAGAAACTCTGAAAGAAAGACCGTATAAACTTTATCAGGAGGGATTTGTAAAAACCCAACAAATCACCACAACTTGTCGGTACGATGACACCGTTCGGCACCTCCGGGATATTAGTACCGACAAAACCCCCCAATACGGTGAAATTCCGGTGGCAAACTTGTGGCAATTCATCTTCCCGGATAATTGTGTCTCGCTTGTAGCAGTGAAACCCCATTAGATGTCTCGATTAATTGACGCAGGCCTGAAATGGCTAGTGGTTGCAGTTATCGGCTTCAATCGGCCCTTTTTCATGATTCTCACGATGAAAAAGCCAAACGACTGATCCAGTAATCGCCACAGGGAGCCAACTTCAGTTTCATGTCGTCCATCAATGACAGTCCTTTATTTTTTTCTTCCCCCCAACTTTTTATCCCTAAAAAACGCCTCAATCCCAAGTGAACAATTGCACTTTAGTTTTATGACTTTCTCCGGAGGTTCCCATATTTTTTTTCCAAACGCTTTTATTGAACTCACTCTCGTGATTTTATATCTACATCACACTACGTTCAAAATCAACATTTGAAAATAAATTACAGTGGATTTTTTCATTCATAATTTTTTTTATATAATATTTTACTATTTTGATGTATTATGGAAACATATGAAAATAAAAAAAAATTGACACATTCCCACCCACTCACACCCACACCCACCCACACCTACCCACACCCACCCACACCTACCCACACCCACCCACACCTACCCACACCCACCTGCACTCACCGACACCCACCCACACCCACCCACACCCACCCACACCCACCCACACCCACCCACACCCACCCACACCCACCCACACCCACCCACACCCACCCACACCCACCCACACCCACCCACTCACACCCACCCACACATACTCATACATACGCAGACTCACCCACCCACACCTACCCATACCCACTCACATAGACCCGCACGCACCCACACACACTTCCTTGGGAAACATTTTCTGAATACAAGAACGCATCCAAAATGCAGCACAAGGTCAGGGAATTTTTAAAATTTGGAAAATCTTCGTATTTACCTAAATTGTTCTGCATTTTCCATTCATTTTTTTATTTCATTTTTTCCCTTCGAAACGACGTCAATCCCAAGTGAACAGTTGCACTTTATTTTTATGACTCTCTCCCCCAGGTTTCTCATGACTTTTTTCTAACTGGTTTTAGATTGAAGGGTGAGCTAGAGTCACGCGAGTAAAACACCCATCATCCGAACTTATCTGACGTCTGTTTGTGTCCCACGTTCAGTAAAAAAAAAAAAACAAAAAAGGTCACTCGTCCAGACGTACCATCAAGATCCCCTAGTGGCCAGGAACATTCCTCTGAAATTTTGTGATTTTTCTTCCTCTGTTTTTATTTCTTTCCTTTTGTTTCTCGGAGTGTTGAGGCCGATTAGACGAGAAGATTAGAGCTGCTGAGGAAGAAATATAGGCCTTGACTACTTTTTCAACTGGTTATTTTGGGGAGAGGCTCTCCTGGAAATAGATCTTGATTATTCGGGCCTAATAAAATACGAAAGCTTTTTTGCATTCATATCATAGTCGTGTAACGAGTTATTCGGAGTTCACTATATTTTCACATAGTGTGTGTTTGTATGTGGGTTTGCATGTGTGTGTGTGTATGTGTGTGTATGTGTGTGTGGGTGGGTGGGTGGGTGGGTGGGTGGGTTGGTGGGCTGGCGGGTTGGTGGGCTGGTGGGTTGGTGGGCTGGTGGGTTGGTGGGTGGGCGCGTGGGTGGGTTGGTGGGTGAGGGAGGGTTGGTGGGTAGGGGCGGGGGTGTATATGTGGGTGCGTATGTGTGCGCGTCCGTGTGTGAATTTGTCAATTTATAGCGGAAAATTATATCCATGACCCGAATGCAGATCATACCTCGCCCACTCCTTATCCAATTTTACTTCACTAGACATTTACATCGACTGAATAAAAAATAAAATTCCTTTTTCCCCCCAGCATCCTATTCAGATTAACCGATTTTCTACACCTTCCACGAAACGAGAAACTGAATTTCTCCGGATAATGCACGTAATATCATTTTTCGCTGTACCACCCGCCCATGCGCGATGAGATCTCTTACACACCATTGGAAATAAAACTTCTCGGTAAACTACGAAACGTGTTCACGCGAGGATCCAGTTTCTATTAACGGTTCAAGTTGAGGTGGAAAAAAAAGTAGCCATTACCGGTGAAAAAACCGACGGACACTTGGGGGGGGGGGGGGGGGAAATTAAATGTTCATTGTGCTCACTTCACGAAGCAGTGAAGGGGATAAAATCAAAATTTATGTATATTTCATTATCCGGCTATTTATTTTTAATTAAAAATAAATTGTAGGTACCATAGTTCACTGACTGTTGCTGGATATGGGGTACCACTAGTGGAGATAAAATATGTTGAAGATACGAAATTTTCAAAAAATACAACTAAAATTGCGTATTTTACTTAAAGCAGTTGCGAGTGCGCACTATGTGGGTGGCGGGAAAAACTGAATGTGTTGACGCCGCCAGAGAACATTTCGTGTGTGTTATCGGTGGTACCGAGGTGGGGAACTCGAAGTTTGAACGATGAGATCAATCTTGGTCCGACCTTCGATGACGAAGCTTGGACTTGATAGCTTCGACATAGCTTCATCCCAAGTATAAGTCTAGATCAAACCAAGCTTAGTTATATCAAAGGTATCCAAGCTTTGTCGGCCCAGCTTGTGTCAAGCTTGGCTCAATCTTAGCGTTCCTAGCGTTGGTCCGCAGGCAGCATCCAATCTGCGTCCAATATTGGATGCACGCGTACATCCAAGCTTACTAGAATCATCCAAACCCAAGCTTCAGAAACCATGTTGTGCTAAGCTTGGTCCGAGCTCAGCTTTGTCAGCTTTGAATCTTAGCTTTAACAAGCATGACTCCCGGATTGCTCAGACCATCCAAACCCAAGCTTCTGAACTAAGGTTGACCTAAGCTGGATTGAAGCATATTTTTCCCAGTTTCGATTTACCGGCTTCAGCGCAACTCTGCTCAATATTGGATCCATATATAAATCCAGGATTGCTGCACCATCTAAACCCAAGCTTGGAAACGAATGTTCAACTAAGCTTGGTCCGACCTCAATGTTCCTATCTTCGAAGTTCGAACCAAGATAAATTTCGTAGCTTGGACCAAGATTAATTTCGATGCTTCGACCACGAGAAACTTTGGAACTTGGACGAAAATGAATTTCGAGGCTTGTACCAAGATAGAGTCCGAAGCTTGAATGAAGATAAAGTTCGAAGCTTGTATTAAGCTACGTAACCAAGCTAGGACGAAGCTTATTCTCTAAGCTGGGATTGGTGTTACATTCGCATGTTCTGCACAGATTGACCGAGGCTTCAAAACACAGCTTTGGCGAAGCTTTGTCAAGCCTCGTCCAAGCTTTGATCAAGCTTTTAACATTTTAAAATTTCCGCAAAATTTATGCTAAATTTCACGACAAGCGTCCGAGATTTTACATTTCAAATGGAGCCCAAGCTTCAACCCCTGAACTGATCAATTTAATTCCATTCAGTTAATAACTCTTCTCAAAAACCAGTAGAACTTCCTCGACAATACTCAACAACGTAATCGACCCCCAAGCGAGATTGAAATCCGGTTGAAACTTAAAAGAAGCAATTCGTATACAAATGTCTTACCAGAGTGGTGACACTAGTATAACAAAACGACTTTGAGGGGTAGTGTTGGATTGTTTAGGACTCAGCCCTCGGCCAATTTTCACGATGTAAGGTGTGTAACGGACAATCCACCATGGGGGGCGGGGAGGGGGGGGGGGTTGGGCGAGTTGGATGGGGGCCGATTGAGTACATTATTTTTGCGGGCTAACTTACTCGTTCATTTCACCGGGAGTTTATTTTGTCAACCACATTTATGGGCTCGTGGTGCGAGAATCGAGTTCTCACCGCAGACTACGTAATTCCAGGCATGATAAATGCACTTTGTATTCAAATAAGTTCAACCTCAATTTAAAGTTTACTCGGCGTCCCTTTTTTTTTGCGTTGACAAGTGTAACGGACGGATGTTGGGAATGTAGGGAATTTATACGGGCAAAAATGGGCTATTTGGGTAACATACTGAGCGGAGCGATTTTTTATTTTAATTATTAAGGAAGTGGCCAATTGCGAAAATTTCGGTTTTTTTGGAAATTTTTCACTTAGTTGCAATTTTTTCAAATTTCAATTTTTTTTTGTTTGCTGAAGCCTATGGAATCTTGATCAATTTTTTTTTTAATTATGAATTTTTTTTTTGGATATATCATTTTTTTCAATGTACCTTTGAATTTTCAAAACTTTTCAAAAATCTAGACTAAGAGTAACAAAAAAATTATGAAAAATATAGTTTTGGAAAAATCTAGATGGGGCCGAACATTCGTATTCCCCGAGATGAGAAAAAATCGTACGGTCCCATGAAAAAATTCAGAATTTATTCATCACCCGTGATGAGTAAACGAGACTCATCCCGAAAGCAAATGTCCCTGAGCACATCGGCGTGCTTTTGATGATAGTCTAAGGGGAATGAGAAGCATATAGTTGAATCAACGCCCGAGAAGAAGGACCATTGAAAAATTACGGCACTCCTCGTTGTCATTAAGCTCCATTTACCATGCACACTCCGCGAGAGATGGCAGCGGGTGAGCACTTCGCCCATGAAAAGGGCACAGGTGACCGCAGGAAACCAGCGACAGTGAAAAAACACTGTATTTTTGAATAACATTCAAGAGGTGTTTTTCACGAGAAGCTATTAAATATATATACACGCACACACACACACACACACCAGCCCACAGCCACCCACCCACCCCCACACGCCCACTCACCCACCCACTCACTCATCCACCCACCCACGCACACACACACCAGCCCACAGCACCCACCCACCCCACCCACCCACCCACCCACCCACCCACCCACCCACTCACCCACCCACTCACCCACCCACCCACCCCCACACACCCACTCATCCATCCACCCACTCACCCACCCACACACACCCACACCCACCCACACACACCCACCTACACACACCCACCCACCCACCTACTCACACACAGTGCTATCGGCGATAGCCACAAAGTAAAAGTGCACGGCCGGGCAGGAACATAACCCGATGTGGGGGGAGGGGGCGGAGGTTCCATCATAAGTGCACGCCACTGTGTTTCTGGACGTTTACCCTGTGTTTAGAAATACGATGGCCTAAATGGCGAAAGTCGGCTGCAGCCGCATGGATGGGTGCCCAGTAGTCCCTTCCGGAATTCTGAAGAGCGGCTACCGTGGAGAGCACAAGAGCGAGAGACATAGGAGGACCATTGATGAACCATTTTTATTCCAAAACTTTTGAACTCTGATATTTCCTACTAAAAAAAAAAATTATTGATAAATATTGCAAAATCATATGAATGGATTCCGTGTGTAAGAAAAGACCGAACAAAAAATTGCAAAATTTGTTACTTTTCTTCCCAAATAAATTTTTTATATTGACAATTGCGGAGTTCACACTTTCAAATTGGTCTCCGGGATCAGGCGTATTCAGACAGTTTTTACGCATAATATAAACATCTTAAAGAAGATGATGTATGACACACCTCATCTACATTTGGACGAATGGACCCCTGATGACTAAATCAGGATTCTGCACCAACCCTCAGTTTGGCTCATGCATCACCCAGACATGTGTTCCCCTGCTCCGACAACCTGGTGCAAAAACCTCATGATTTCTCTTTTAGGAACTTCCCCCCCCCCCCCCGCCCCCTGGTGCTCGTAAAACTCCGCCACTTTTATACCCCCCGTGGACTTCAGCAAACCCGTTAAATTGAGACCGGAATGACCAACCGTATCATCGAGTCTGTTATTTGAAGAACCTGGTTTTAGGGATCTGGTCCAATATCCTGGAGACAGGATACCGCTCAATTTTTTATTTGATGGATTTGTTGATGAACGAATGGGTTAGTCACAGCTGCATATCGAAATTGAGGTGTCACGTAGTTCTTCACGAAGGGCCAAGCTAAGTGTCTAGACGTTGTCTGGTCAATTTTAACCAATTGACCAACCGCCGATATAACAAGTGATGTCGGTCTTCATGATGCCTGATGCGGAAGAGGGTAATATAGTTAATGAGACTATGAAATTTAAAAATGACTTGTTGTGATGCATCTTGTAAAAGATTTATCTGACTTACTAGTGTCTAGTATCTTGATTTTCTGGGGAAAAAATTATTTGCCCACTCCTAGCTTCAGAAATTGAGGAACTGTGCAGGTCCAGAAAAAATTCAAAAAAGGATCATCACAAATTATTTACAAGTCGTGGTCGCTAACATAAACTGTTATTTGTATTCGTCCCAATATGGCGATACTTGCCAATTTTTGACGAAGCCGAAAGGCCCCTCAAACCTTCCAAGAAGCCTCGTATGAATAATGAAAGAAAAAAAGAATCCAAGGACGAAGGACAATGGGCCTTCAGGATTCTCCGAAGCTATATCATTTCCGTCAATTCTTCATTTCCCCTTTCTGCTTCACTCCTTTCGTGCGTCCAACCTAAGGACATTGATATTACAACTCAGTCGCTCCATAATGTACCATCAGTGGCATAAACACCACGAGGTCTACGGCTTTATTTACATACTAAATATTAATTTTTCACCCAGTCCCAGGTGGGAATTTGAAGCTTGAGCGATGAGATCAATCTTGGTCCGACCTTCGATGCCGACGCTTGGACTTGATAGCTTCGACATAGCTTCATCCCATGTATAAGCCTAGATCAAACCAAGCTTAGTTATATCAAAGATATCCAAGCTTTGTTGGCCCAGCTTGTGCCAAGCTTGGCTCAATCTTAGCGTCCCTAGCGTTGGTCCACAGGCAGAATCCAATCTACGTCCAATATTGGATACACACATACATCCAAGCTTACTAGAATCATCCAAACCCAAGCTTCAGAAACCATGTTGTGCTAAGCTTGGTCTGAGCTCAGCTTTGTTAGCTTTGAATCTTAGCTTTAACAAGCATGAATCCCGAATTGCTCATACCATCTAAACCCAAGCTTCTGAACTAAGGTTGAACTAAGCTGGATTGAAGCATATTTGTCCTAGTTTCGATTTACCGGCTTCAGCGAAACTCTGCTTAATATTGGATACATATATAAATCCAGGATTGCTGCATCACCTAAACCCAAGCTTGGAAACGAATGTTCAACTAAGCTTGGTCCAACCTCAATGTGCCTATCTTCGAAGTTTGAACCAAGATAAATTTTGTAGCTTGGACCAAGATTACTTCGATGCTTGGACCACGAGAATCTTTGGAACTTGGACGAAAATGAATTTCGAGGTTTGTACCAAGATAAATTCTGAAAATAATCGTAGAATAGGGATTTTTGGGTTAGTCGGGGACCTCCCGTGCGTCACATTGCCATCCGCGGCCTCGCGGCGGATGGCGCATGCATGGGGGCGGGTAATTGGTGTTCCGTGACGCGCTCCGAACCTAGGACGCCTGACTTTACCCACTACATCAAAGCCCCGAATATGTGTATGTGTGTGTGTGTGTGCGTGTGTTCCAATTTTTTTTTGTACTTCAATGTATTTTTTAGGTTTTGAGTTAAGCAACAAGTTTCTTGTGAAGAAAAAAATATTCCAACGCGATGACTAATCTCCCCTGACTATTCTAACCAACGAAGTAATTGTAAACAATACAAGCACTACTTGTCTTTGCAATTGTCCAAACGCCGAATAGATCTGACGTGAGTTAGGTAATAAATCGGTAGCCATAAACAAATCACAGATTTGTGAAATTAGATAAAATAATGAAAGACATGCCAACTGTTTACGATAATTCCTAGGGCAAAATGTAAAGGTCCTTGGGGAGTTTATTTGTATCAGATTGTTCGACTTATGCTTGCATGTAACAATAACAGTTTATGGTTATAACCATTTGGACAAGTCACATGAGAGAGTAACCGGTAACTCTAGCCACTAGTTCTGAACTACTATAGGTCTATAGACCTGTCACGCCCGCATATGGTAGACATGAACACTTGAGTTGTGGTAATAAAATTTATTGCTATGTTATTTGTCGTAACGCTAAGTATATATGGTGGTATGAGATGGCGGTACTTCAGGAAATCGTTGGGAAAACCGATTGGATCGAAGTTGTCGATGTTTGTCATCGTGTAAATTACATAGATTTAAAAAAACTCAATGCTATATGGGCAACATCTCGAGGAGAACTTACAGCCAAAAAGAAAAATATTTTTTACAATTTTGAATAAAAACAAACGTAATCAATGGCATAGATCAATTTCTGATGGAACGCTTGGTATAGCGTTCCATCGCAAAAGCTGTGAGAGATACACAAGATATGAACTGAAATGATTTATAAGGTTGTACCGTGAGAACCGTTCGAGATACGGAAAAAATGCTGAAATATAAAATGTGTAGTTTTGTGAGTAGAACAAAATGTGTTTATCACTTACGTTCGTATCTCCTGTAGTTTTCAAGATACAGCGTTATGAAGAATTTTAATTCGATAATGTTGACTACTGCGGTTAATCACTGGGTGCCAGCGACCACCCGTCCACACGACCACCCAGTGATCCATTCACCAACCCATCCATTCACCCACCCATCCATTCACCCAGCTACCCACCCACCCATCCACCCACCCATGTATTCACCCACCCACCCACCCATCCATTCACCCACCTACCCACCCACCCATCGATTCACCCACACACCTACCCACCCACCCATGTATTCACCCACCCACCCATCCATTCACCCACCCACCTACCCACCCACCCATGTATTCACCCACCCACCCACCCATTCACCCACCCATCGATTCACCCACACACCTACCCACCCACCCATGTATTCACCCACCCACCCATCCATTCACCCACCCACCCATCCATCCACCCACCCAACCATCCACCCACCCACCCATTCACCCACCCATCCATTCACCCACCCACCCATTCACTCACCCACCCATTCACTCAGCCACCCACTCACCCATTCAATCACCCACCCACTCATTTGCCCACCCGTCCACCCACCCTCACGAAGCACACACACCCGGCTCCCGAAGAACAGAATCATCCCGTGTGTACTATAAAGGTACCAAAATTATGCAACCATTTTTTGCGCCTATCCAATTTTTCTGCTTCTCCTCATCTCAGAGCAATCCAGTGAACAATCATAAAATACATGAATTAAATGCTTGGGTTTGGAAATTGAGGCCCAGTCGTAAAGACCATATAAATGGCTCACCTTTTAAGAACGCCTCCACAATTTTCAGTAGAAGAATTACTTTCCAGCTGTGTCGTATATTCGCGCTTCGGGGAAGGACAGGAGTAACGTTTTATTTGGGGTTTAAATCGCAACTGAGGATAGATACAAAAGACTAGAGTGAGTTACATATGGCTCTCAAGGATTATCCATTTCAGTTGTCTAGTGGAATAATTTACTACGCCAGAAACGAAGTCTGTTCTATGAAGTGTTGCCAATATTTCGTTCATGATGTTTTAGGAAAAATACTTCGTTGAGCTGCATGCCAATAAAATTTTTGAGTGTTTGAATTCATTTTTATTCTTGCAATTTTCGACATTTTTGACATTCTTGAAATTTTGCAAATTTCGGAAATTTTGCAAATTTCAGAAATTCTGAAAATTTTGGAAATTTTGGAAATTTTGGAAATTTTGAAAATTTTACAAATTTTACAAATTTTACAAATTTTGGAAATTTTGAAATTCTGGAAATTTTGAAAATTTTTGAAATTTTAGAAGATTCTGAAAATTTGGTGAATTTTCGGAATTTTTTACATCTCTCCATTTTTTGGATGTTCTGAAGTTCATGAAGTAAATAAAAAATTTCTACCGAAAATTATTCACATGTAAATTTTCTGTAATGTCCCATGTCACGGACTTTTTTCCCTCCGCTCTCTCAATATATGCAGCGAAGAAAAAGCTCCGTGCATTTGAGATATAGTCTGCCACTAAAAAAACCCAATACTCAGGGGCACTAATGTGTCATTTTTCCTAATTAACCGAGTCAATCGTCATTCAGTTTCAACTTTCAATTTCAGGCGATACACACTAACCGCCGCAAGTAGGGAGTGAATAAAACCGTCCGTCCTTGAATAAATGAAAATGAGAAAAGTCGATTACAAGACGAGATCCGTAAAAATTCCTGGACCAACGGCTCCAGAGCGTAGCGTCTATATATATATATATATACATATATACGCCGGCCACAACGACGCGAAGAAGATGGTTGAGACCAAAGATGGCAATGAGGAAGAAAGGGACTGAACCCCATGGGACGAGCTCAACGGGGCCGGGGGGGGGGGGCAGAACGGGGCCACAATCTACGTTTCCATCTCGTGGCGCGCGCGTGTCCGTCGAGATTCTCATCCATGGTGTGTAGGGCCCCCATTCGGACCCAGCGAGACGGGGCCACCTGCCGGCCACGAACGACTTGCCAATGGTGGGGGTACATGCGCTAACCCAAGAGCACCCGAGGGCCCTATGCGATCTGGCGTTACTCTCTTTCTCTTTATTTTGCTCCTCTTACTTTGCCTTTTATTTTCAGTCCTTTTATTCTCTTCCTTCTTCTTCTCCTTCCCTTTGGCTCATCTCTTTCCCGCTGGCACTCGCCACGGACAAACGCAACTCTTGCATTCTCGTGTTATGCCTCACGACCCGCGTGATCTCCAAGATGATTACATGAAGACATGGGAAATTCGGTGGGAGCGTTGCCTGAGGTAGAAATACGGAAAATTGAAATTGTCGGTTGTTTCTATTTTCCTAATGGATCTTGATGCAGAAACATCTCTCTCGGTGGTGCCATCAGGGTTTTCCATGCAGCGGAATTATGGGCACACACACCCAGGTGGGAATTGACCATGCGATGAAGCTTGATCAAAGCTTGGACGAGGCTTGACTAAGCTTCGCCAAAGCTGTGTTTTGAAGCCTCGGTCAATCTGTGCACAACATGCGAATGCAACACCAATCCTAGCTTAGAGAATAAGCTTCGTCCTAGGTTGGTTACGTAGCTTAATACAAGCTTCCAACTTTATCTTCATTCAAGCTTCGGACTTTATCTTGGTACAAGCCTCGAAATTCATTTTCGTCCAAGTTCCAAAGTTTCTCGTGGTCGAAGCATTGAAATTAATCTTGGTCCAAGCTACAAAATTTATCTTGGTTCAAACTTCGAAGATAGGAACATTGAGGGTGGACCAAGCTTAGTTGAACATTCGTTTCCAAGCTTGGGTTTAGGTGGTGCAGCAATCCTGGATTTATATAGGAATCCAATATTAAGCAGGGTTTCGCTGAAGCCGGTAAATCGAAACTAGGAAAAATATGCTTCAATCCAGCTTAGTTCAAGCTTAGTTCAGAAGCTTGGGTTTAGATGGTATGGGCAATCCGGGATTCATGCTTGTTAAAGCTAAGATTCAAAGCTAACAAAGCTGAGCTCGGACCAAGCTTAGCACAACATAGTTTCTGAAGCTTGGGTTTGGATGATTCTAGTAAGCTTGAATGTATGTGTGTATCCAATATTGGACGTAGATTGGATTCTGCCTGTGGACCAACACTAGGGACGCTAAGGTTGAGCCAAGCTTGGCACAAGCTGGGCCAACAAAGCTTGGATAGCTTTGATATCACTAAGCTCGAGTTGATCTAGGCTTATACATGGGATGAAGCTATGTCGAAGTTATCAAGTCCAAGCTTCGGCAAGATTGATCTCATCGTTCAAGCTTCGGATTATTACGCGCGCGCGCAACCGTAATCCCTCATTACGTAGAGCATTATTTACACTGGGCAGGGACTCCCGGAGGTATCCGGGTCCGAAATTTGACCGTGCACCCACACACAAACTGGAGGAGTTGAAACATATTGAGAAAACAGAGATAACCATACTCATGGAGACTACTGGAGATCAACCTAATTTAACTCTAATTTTTATACGCTCAATACTAGTAATTTACCTAGAGTAAAAGTGAAAAGAGTCTCATTATTCGTGTATCAGAGGTAAGTATTACAGCCCACGGGCAAATGCCGCAGCCCCCCACCAGGGTGACCCCCAGGGCAATAGCCGCAGTAAATCGCTCTGGGTGATTCGAGAAACGCGAGACCCGTAAATTACGTACTTTGCCCATGCAGAAAGGATCGCGTTCGGGGTCCACAGCCGGGGTCAGACTCCTTCGCGGATAATGACGAGTCGACGATGGGGGTTGCAATGATCTATGCTGGAAATACCTAGGGGCTGTACGTGACAGCCGCTGCCGTATCAATTTTCATATCAAAATGTCCATTCAATGGTCAGCAAATTTATCATTGTGGTGATTAACGGTGCACACGCAATGGGAAAGGATTGAAAAAAAATTATGATTTTTTTTTTTAATCGATGCGTCTTCACGGAACTGAGGCCTGATTAGACTTTGAAAGAAATTCATGCACTAGTTTCCGGTTTTTTTTCAACATGAAGCATGAAAATCGCCAAAAGTTTTAATCAATCATTATTTACGAAGGAAAGTTGTGATCAAGCTAATCAATGTCGCAATTGGAGTCTCTCGGCGGACCTTAGCTTCGATCAGAATTTGACTCACTTTCATGAAGTGAATTATTAGTTATTGGTTGATTTTGAGTGGCGCGAAATTTTAATGACTATTCAAACTTTTATATTCGGTCTAGATCCGAAGTTGTCCGACTACCGCCGGCGCATGCGTGTTCGCCCGCATTTGCACAGGAGAGTCTG
Source organism: Asobara japonica (assembly GCA_026005395.1). NCBI lineage: Eukaryota > Metazoa > Arthropoda > Insecta > Hymenoptera > Braconidae > Asobara > Asobara japonica. Next base: position 3,448,325 of record BQMI01000298.1, on the reverse strand, counting down.
AATGCGCGATGCGCAGTGTGATTGGTCAGTGCGTCACGTGACATAGTCGCAGGTAGCGACACCTGTTGAATTCCCGTATTCCAAATTTCATGATTCCTAGTGTTTTTCTCTGGAACCAGTCTTTGAACGCACTTCCATCCCACCAGTTCTGAGGAGTCGCTACTCCGCCATTGGCAAAAAAAAATTCATTCACAAACGCGTAAACGAGTGAAGGGGAACTTGCTCCATTGAATGAAAACTTCGTTAATATTTATAATTTCCTGGAGATAAATAAATAGCAGAATAAAAAAACATGAGCGGATACGTGGCTTGTCGCACGCGAATAGATTCTCTTATACCATTCGATAGCTGAGTAAGCGACGTGAGGTCGTCGGGTCCGTTGAATCCAAATGACTCGTTCGATTGTAAATTCCACCGAGAAAACACGAATGCAAACATAAAAATGCCCCGGCGGCGGGTATTTTTACAATGCTCGTGTTTTTTTTTTCCTTTTTCTTCCACTCACCGTGTTCGCTGATATACGGGTGCTCTACGTATTTGCTCGACTTTTTTTCCATCGCTGACTAGAATTCTTGCATAATTCTTAATGACGAGAGCGCGAGTCAGTGGTTGAGGTAACTGGAGTGAATTCTCGCGAAACGGATGCAGAGTGCTATCTCATGAATTCTCCTCGAATACAATAAGTCCATGCGCAACACTTTTTCAGGCGTGTAATGTAATGATTACCATTTTTTTTTCGGATGGCTCCTATAAAAATGGAATGTCTCAATAATTATTTTACCAGCACAATTCGCGGAATTGAGAAGACAATTGAAGAATTTTCGAACGTCCAAATGAGCTTTCCATTCTCCGCAAAAATCCGTTAGACAATTTTTTTTCCAATATTGTCTCTCCTGCTTATGCTGCAAAAAAAAATCATATGTAAATACCTCAGGATTGAAAAAAAAAAATACACTCCATGAATGATTGGCGTATGCAAATTCCCTAATGACGGATCTACGCGATGCGCATGATGTCATGCTGCGTTTGACTAGTACGAAAAGTGGTTCTGATGAATCCAAAATGCCACTGGCAACCCCTACTGGATTCCCCCCCCCCGACCCCTCCTCCCCCCCCCCTCCAGATTCATCTGTCAGCATTAAAATTTAACCGTGAGAGCCGCCACTTTTGTATTGTCATTTGACCCACGAACGACAATGTCTAATCAAAAAAAGGATCGAGGAATGCTTGCTTATGATTTCAAATGTTGGACGAAAAAAAAAAGAGAAAAAAAAATCAGAGAAAAATCAACTATCAGTCATCAGAGGCATTTTTATTCGTCAAGGTTAGACATAGGCTATCAGCGAACAATCTGTTGGTTCACATTTTCATGACTCACCCACGGGGGATCTTCTTATTCTCAAGAATCATGGCACTATATATATGTATATTCCCATACTGTGCGTGGACGTGTGTATATATTTCATGATATGCGATAGCCATCGGTAGATATTGCGCTGGTCAGGAATCCTCCCGGATATTGGAACGTAAATACGAGGAAAAAAGTTAAATTAATGGAAATAATGTACAGTTATGGGAAAGTGCGTCATTGAATCAATTTCTACTTGCGAGGTAGGGAATTCGAAGCTTGAACGATGAGATCAATCTTGATCCGACCTTCGATGCCGAAGCTTGGACTTGATAGCTTCGACATAGCTTCATCCCATGTATAAGCCCAGATCAACCCAAGCTTGGTTATATCAAAGATATCCAAGCTTTGTTGGCCCAGCTTGTGTCAAGCTTGGCTCAATCTTAGCGTCCCTAGCGTTGGTTCACAGGCAGAATCCAATCTACGTCCAATATTGGATACATACATCCAAACTTACTAGAATCATCCAAACTCAAGCTTCAGAAACCATGTTTGCTAAGCTTGGTCCAAGCTCAGCTTTGTTAGCTTTGAATCTTAGCTTTAACAAGCATGAATCCCGGATCGCTCATACCATCTAAACCCAAGCTTCTGAACTAAGGTTGAACTAAGCTGGATTCAAGCATATTTTTCCTAGTGTCGATGTACCGGCTTCAGCGAAACTCTGCTTAATATTGGATTCATATATAAATCCAGGATTGCTGCACCACCTAAACCCAAGCTTGGAAACGAATGTTCAACTAAGCTTGTCCAACCTCAATGTTCCCATCTTCGAAGTTTGAACCAAGATAAATTTTGTAGCTTGGACCAAGATTAATTTCGATGCTGCGACCGCGAGAAACTCTAGGGGTGGATGTGAGTGGGTGAGTGTGTGGGTGGGAGTGGCTGGGTGGGTGATTGTGGGGGTGGGTGGTGGGTGGGTGGGTGTGTGGGTGAGTGTGTGTGTGTGTGTATAATAGACATGGTAGGCATACATCCCCACTCAGCATCCACTTGTTTGATTTGTCTCTTCTTCTTGTACGATACCCAACAGCAAAAAGTTCAACGCACGAGCATTCTTTTACTTCTACATATTAAAGAACAATTAATCATCCAAGGATATGTATCCTTACACTATGAATATTGGCTCAGGGACAAGGAAAACCTGTGAGATTTTTTTTTTCAGCCCTCATGAATGCAGACATCGTATATAGCGTTTCCGATCAAGATTAATGCGCAGTGCATTCAAGCCCGGCTGATCGATCCTTCTATTGTACAGCGGGTAGATGTCTTGAATGTGTGGTTAACGATGAAGATAAATATTTTTATACGGAATAAGTCAAACGACCTGATGGTTAATCGACTCCAGTTGACGAGTGCAAATTGAATGGGTTGTAGGTTGATATATCATTAATAATGAATTGGTCCTGATAGATGTTCCAATCGAGCCGATAATCATCCGGAAAGATGATAGATATCATCATGATTAGCATTAATATACATTTAGAAAAAAAATGGAAAAATCAAGATCCAATGATTGTGAATGATCAATAAAAAATAATTAAAGGTTGGAGAATTTTTATGAAATTTTTGGAATTGGAAAGAAGTAAGGAACAAGGAGGAAAATCTTCTGACCAAGAAGGCTGCACCACACTTCCGGTTCACTCAAATGCATACACTCCTCTGGCGGTCGTCGAGGGTAAAAATAGGAATTGTCATTCGCATGTTATAAATAAATTTGGAATTTGAATTGAAGAAAAAAAAATAATGACAATACCTCACCCCCCCCCCCCTCCCCCTCCCCCCAACGCATTTTTATGAATCCCTTTAAAAGAATTCGAATGCATATATTTGAAAGTAAAATGTGGAAATGGTAATTCCAGCTGTAGGGGTGCGCCACAGTGCACCTACACAAATCCAAAAGATGCCATCAATCCGCCTTGACATGCAAATATTTCGATTTGGAAGGGGGGGAAAAAAAAACAATTTGGCCATCGCCTTCTCTCGAGCCGTCCCCCCCCCCCCCCCTCCCGCTTTTTGTCTCGAACTTTTTGGTTCGCTGCCTCACGACCAATTAATCACTCCTCTGCGCATACATCCTGGCGCAGGATGGACATGTGCGCATGCGCTGTAGATCCAAAGAGACAATACGTCTGCGCACATGGTACCAGGACTACTGGGCAATTTGTTATTGCTGACGGTGAGCCTTGAGAATCGTTGATTCGACATTTTTTTTTTACTTGGCAATTCACGTGGAGCGACTTCCAGTCCAAATGCCGACGATAAATATGGATATGTGAATGTCCCCTTCGTTGGTCGGTTAAAATCAAGGGAGGATGGCGAAAGGTTATTTGGAGACGCTTCATCAGGGTATCGTGATTTTTCCTCCCACCGCCATTAGCCGATAAATTAATATTCAGTGTGCACAATTTGACACACACACAACCACGCGCCCACACAAACCCACCCACCCACTCACACCCACCCACCCACTCACACCCACTGACACACACCCACACACTCACCCACACACACACACACACACACCGACACACACCCACCCCCACACCGACACGCACACACACATACAAACAAACACACATATAACGTTTTAGGATGCTACTTTGGAAAGACCATAATTTTGGGCGGAAATTAACAATTGCAAAGTTACTTGTGTGGCCCACTATTTTTATTTTTTTTTTATTTTTATGCTTGAGATGATAACTTTGCGAAAGAAAACGAAGTCAAGATGCGACATAACCGAAATGCAAAGCTGAAAAATATTTTGGCAACGGAAATTTTGAGGTTTTGGTAAGAGATAAAGTACTGAAAACAATGGCGACAACACAACTCATGAGAGGGGAAACAAAAGCCCCCAAGTTGGCGGTCGGCCACCAAGATGATATCACATGTTTTACGATCGTTCTGTGGATACTTTATGCTTACCCTCAGCGCCCTCTACTCCCCTTTTTTTATCCCATCCATTCATATATATATATTCTTTTTTTCTTGATCTGCCTGGAAAGAAATTCACAACAGCCCAAACGCTAAGTTCGACGTATGCATTTCTCTCCCTCCGGGTCAATGCGGCCTTCTCGTGGTATAGGCGTATATATATGCAGATGTCGTGATGAAATATCTACAGTCTTTCGGCTATTTCGTGGCCACTCCAACCCTTTAGTCGGTCGCACTTGTCTTGTCGAATTTTGAATTATGAATTTCTATTGTTTCGAGTCTAGGATCTCCTGTAAATCTCTTGGAAAAAGCAAAAATTCAAACTATATCTTCAAGTATAGAGGCGGCTATGTTTCTCTCACATTTTATGAGGTAGAGCCGAAAAAAAACAGAATATTTTTCAGTCACTAGCCATCTTTTGCTTTTAAGCTTGGTCCAACCTCAATGTTCCTATCTTCGAAGTTTGAACCAAGATAAATTTTGTAGCTTGGACCAAGATTGATTTCGATGCTTCGACCACGAGAAACTTTGGAACTTGGACGAAAATGAATTTCGAGGCTTGTACCAAGATAAAGTCCGAAGCTTGAATGAAGATAAAGTTCGAAGCTTGTATTAACCTACGTAACCAAGCTAGGACGAAGCTTATTCTCTAAGCTCGGATTGGTGTTACATTTGCATGTTCTGCACAGATTGACCGAGGCTTCAAAACACAGCTTTGGCGAAGCTTAGTCCAGTCTCGTCCCAGCTTTGATCAAGCTTCATCGGATGGCCAGCTCCCACCTGGGAAAAATTCACCGGAAGCGCACCGTCGCGCCTATTGCAAGAAATATAAAATGTTGTAAACATTGAGATAAGGCTGCAAATTTCACATACTCCGCGCGTAGATAGTACGCATACATTTTTTGTGCTTACACGATCAATTAAGACGTCGACGATTCCGTAACAGGCACTTTCGAGCCCACTGATACATCTGACAACGGACAACAGAGTCAGAGTGAGTGAGAATAAATACTACAAATGCACCGTCAATGAACCGGCGAATCTCTACTAACGATCTGTCGTTTCTTTCATTTTTCTTTCTCATTCGCCCGATAGAAGACGCATCGGCCAACAATGAAGCCTCATCGCCAACGACTATTGCAGCTCAATGCGCGTGATGAGCACATCGGAGTTATACAAACTTGCTGGGGCGGAGGGAAGGGAGGGGGGTGGGGGGACAGCGAGAAGATATCCCAGGGGCTCATGAGTCTTCATTCGTCATCATCCATACAACAAGGGCTTCGAAAAATTTATTTACTGCGTAAATGAACCGCCGGACTCAAGTGTCATTGTTAGATTTCCGACAGAAGACGTCATTGTAATTTAGATATTGTGTGTGTGTGTGTTGGTTTGTGTTCCTTTTTTTCTCCATAGGTAGTCACCCACAGGAACTGGCGGGAGGCTATAAACAGGGCGCGTTCTCCTTTCTCCACTAGCGCTGGGAGAGTTACAGATTGGAGAGTTACGGGAAGTTAGCTCCATAGTGCGTCTTCCCCCATATTTTCGAATTGTTGAGGTTTTAGGAGAAAGTCTATACTTCAGAAACATGATTTTCTATGGCAAGATCCAAAAATTCTTCAGTTTCCGGTAGAATTAAGCTTAACTTTCACGGATTCCTTTAATCGGGGAAAATTTGAAAACCACTCTAGATTTTTCACCAAAAATTCCATAAAAAATCATGAAAAATTAATGGTAGTCGCGCATAACGTAACAAGTTCCCTAATTTTGTTTACGTTTTCACTCCATGTAAACAAGCAATTAAAACAACTTCCCATAGAGCGGAAGGAAGTGATTACAGCTTCGGAAGTGTTGAAGGGAGGTGCAGGGAAAGAAAAACATGAAAATTCATAACGAACTGACATTACGAGACGAGATTTGTGATCCACACTAGCTTCTGAGCCAGCACCAGAAGGAACATAAATCCCCGGGTAGATTTTACAATGGCAATGGTGAGAGTCTTGTACACGTGTGTCAGTCGACCAACTGATGTTTGCCGCTTCCACTAGCATATGAATGGAACTCTTTGACGCGGGCATTTTCTGGGGCGTCTGGTTGATTCTATTAGCCCTGTGAGTAGGTATACAAATGCTCCCAGTCACAAGTGACTTCACCGTTTTTTTTTAGGAATTTTAATTGCCCCGGTTATCATTAAGGCGTGAGTGGTGGTGCCAATCCTCAAATGTTCATTAGACGCCTTGAGACGATCTCTTATATTTTGTTTTGAGATCCTACTTCGAAATTTTTAACTTCTCGATTTTTTCTCGTTTTCGATCATTTTTTCTCGTTTTCGATAAATCACGTGATTTATCGATCATAAACACACACACACACACACACGCGTACACTAAGACACATACACATACACATACACATACACATACACATACACATATACATACACATACACATACACATACACATACACATACACATACACATACACATACACATACACATACACATACACATACACATACACATACACATACACATACACATACACATACACATACACATACACATACACATACACATACACATACACATACACATACACATATACATACACATACACATAGACTCATACACGACAATACTACGAAATTCTGTAATGACCATACTTCGTTATTAATGCGATTCTATTTTATATTTTCTCAAGCACCCGCAGCTGTCGTAAACTAGATTTTTTTTTCACTTCCATCCTTTCCCTGATTTTACCCTTACCTCACTGGACCACAAAGAAAACTCTGGGTGATCTCTATAAAAATCCTCCCACAATAAATCCATTGTAAGTCTACCCCATTCGACCGACTCAATTCCTCGATTTTTCGTTAAAGAAAAGAAAAACTCGCTGATTCCTCAAAAATACGCTGCTCGGACTGGCGATGGAGAAAAAAATCTTTTGTATTTCACCCCATTCAGCTCAATTCCATAAAAAACATAGCCCGAGAAAAATTCTGGAAGAAACTCAGCTGACAATTTTTCAGCGAAGCGAATTAATAACTTCATTCTTCGCCATTTCATTAACATGGATCTATAGGGCCATATGAAAGTCTCAATTTTTAAAAAATAAACAAAAAAAATTCAATTCCCAAAGTTGAAGTTTTGAATATTGCCAAAATAAAATTCAAATCCCAAAAATTCATTCGAAAGATTTTCGAAATTATCAAAAATTTTAAGTCATTGAAAATTTCTAAGAAATTTCAGGTAGTTTAAAAATTGTTAAGGTTTCAAGATTTCGGAAAGCTTCTCCATTCGAAATTTCTGTCAATTCTTTTAAGGGACCTAATCAATGTGTGAAGATGTCGGTTCGTCAGCCAGACAATTATAAATCGTCAAAAAATTGGCAACATGTGGGCAGGCAATGGTCGGACATGAGATACGTGAACACGCGGTACACGTGGAATGTTGGGAGCGTGTTCGGTGCTAATTGCAGGTGGTCAGCCATGTTTTTACTCCACGAGAGCCAACAACACCCTTCGACCTGCGTGGTAAATAAATACATACTAAATGAGTCCAGGGATGGATTAATATTTCTTTGCCAGGTATACCTAGAGCTCTTCTCGAGAATGATCATCGGAGCTACCGTGGTGGGTCGACGATAGAAGGACGAAGGCAAACACACACACACCCGCATACACATATACACATACACATACACATATATATACATATACACATACACATATACATACACATACACATACACATACACATACACATACACATACACATACACATACACATACACATACACATACACATACACATACACATACACATACACATACACATACACATACACATACACATACACATACACATACACATACACATACACATACACATACACATACACATACACATACACATACACATACACATACACATACACATACACATACACATACACATACACACAGTCGGGGCTTTGGTGTAGTGGGTGGAGTATCTGCCTACGACATTAAAGGTCCTACGTCTTAGACTCTCTCACACACACACACACACACACACATGCGCATTTGAAAATAATGACAACATCAAATTCGCCAAAATTGATCGACAGATCCCAGACAGGAAACGATGATAGCCCCACCATTCCTTGCCATACGAAATCACCCAGGACCACGCCAAACCGGAAATGGGATATATGGCGGAATACTATAAAAGCCCGAGTGAGGAATTAAGGAAAAGAAAAAAAGTGAGCACAGCCACTGTGCATACATCTCCAGCATTTTGTTTATCTCCTTTATACCCCATTGCGTAAAAGAGACAGTCCGATGTTTATTTCGCCGGTACGTATCTCGTAAAATGAATAAAAGATGCAGCTGAGCCTTTGGCATTACTCATTAACCATCCGCTTCTCTTCCACTATTTCGGCTTCTACACGAGGACGGCATTTCGTAGGGCTTATAAATGCTGGATATGCGAGTGAAGATGACGAAGAAGAGGTCGCATGATTTTATCATGGTTTGAGTGACTTACGTTGGAATTTTTCATTGGCTTGAAATAATCTCGTTTAGAGATGCTACTTCCAGCATCCTGACGTCTAGGACCGGTCAAAAGTTCGGGCGTGTTTTTAAATTCCCGATAGGGGAAACTATTGAAATGCCGCCGATTTTCGAAAATGGATTTTTTTAACATGTCTCCACGTTTCATGACATTTCTGACCATTTTAGACCATTTTTAACAAGATGTATGTATGTATATATATGTGTGTGTGTGTGTGTGTGTGTGTGTCTTTGACGATCGAGATGCTGTATAGCGCAATAGAAGTGTCTTGGTGATCTTCAGAGCTGATTAGATTTTCGATGGAATTGGTCCAGTACATATATTGTTATTAACAATTTCAATTGTTTATAATGGTCTACTGCATAAACTGTTAGAGTTAGCGCAAAATTCATATAAGAAAAGTTGTTCCCCACATAAAAATACGTATGTTATGTGGAATGACTTTTTTCGATAATTTGCATAATTAAGGAGGTATGGCCGTCTCAACAATTATGTATGTAATAAGTGAACGAATGAACCCAGCGCTGTCATGAGGATCTCAATCGAAGCCTTTCCGTGCAGAATCGAGCGGATTACATTTTGGATGGCATTGGTGCAGTATATGCAATGGTATTAACAATTGCAATTGTTTGTACTGTTCCACTGGGTTAAATATTAAAGTTATCGTTTTTATTGCGGCCGCACCCCTATTGGCGTCTCAGTCCCACTTAAGTAACGCGCATAAGTCTCATCCTCATGCTCACCATGCGTCTACTCAGATATTCATAATTATCTGCTTCATAAATGAGTCAGTTTAGAATTCTCAAATCTGCAAGTTTTCATTATGACACTAATAGGGGTCACACTGATTAACCTGGGTATTTTGGAGAAAACTCAATTTAGTACGGTATGCTGAAATACCAAAGTCTTCTTCCCACATCAATCTGCTTCTTCAGCCGAGGACCTATTACGGATCAGTGCCCACGTTCGAATCAAAAGAAAAGTGGAAAAAAAATTGGGAAATGAGAAAAAACTCAACAAAAGCACCTATCCCGCTGCTGTCATCCCCAACGCCGGTAATCCAGAACGCTGAAAAAAAAGCTGGGGAAGATACAGCCATTGACGCATTATCGAAAGGGGCAACTAGGGTTTCCAGAAAAAGTGAAACCTGCGATTTTAGTCCGGCTTGAGATCCGAATACACAGGTAAAAGTTTTGTTCAGCTGGGAGTTTCATTGGAAGGGGTCGCGAGGCTTCAATGATGGGACAGGGTTGCTTGATATACCTTCATGAGGACATTTATAGTATAAAGTCGTGACAGGCTGACGACTATCTGAGACGAAATATCTGAGAATTTTTGAAGGACTATTCTAATTTTTGAAATTTCTGATTTTTACGCGCTTTTTTTCTTTTTGTTTTTTTTTTTTATGTGAAACATCTAATGCGGCGCATGGGATCGGAAAAATTTGCTCTCGCGATACGCAATTTCCTTGATAAATATATATAGATATACTCCACTGCTTACCTATCGCCCCGTCTCGGCCATCGACGCAAAGGCGATGGGCACAAGTTGCATGTACATATCAAAATACGCTGCAACGTTTCAAAAAAATTTGAAAAGAATTGGAAAATTTTTTAACAAATTAGAAAATTTTGGAAACAATTTCTCAAAAATTTGACAAAATTTGGGATAATTTTGAAAAAATTTGAAAAAAATTGGAAGAAGTTTGAACAAAATTGGAAAGAAATTCTAAAGATTTTGAAAAACTGTGGGAAAATTTGCAACAGTTTTGAAAAAAAATTGGATAGTTTGAAATTTTTTTTTCAAAATTTGGGAAAAACTTTTTCTATTTACCCGAATTTTCCATAAACGGCAAATTTGGAGCATCCTGTAGAGGTAGTCCTCAACCACTCCTATCACCGATGCCAAAATATTTTTTACCTCCATCCCAAAAGGTTAAGTAGACATGCATTGTCCCATTCAACGCTCAAATAGGCCAGACTTTAAACTCCTTAAATTTTAATATCTCAAGCCGTCATAAAGTGACAACTTTCTAACAGAAATGTAAAGAGGAGAATGGAGATGATCATAAACTATTTTCCCACTCTCGTCGTATTGTTCTCGGGCATAAATTTATCATGAAATGGATGCAACCACTGGGCACATAACAGCCTACATCTGAGACCCAGCAAAATCGCCCATTAAAATTTTCAGTACAAAGTATACGGATCAGCGTTGGTCCCTTTTAGCATTCAGAAACGTTTGATATACGCGTTGCTAATAAAATGTTACAAATTCATTGGATATAGGGTAGTTTATGGCCAGCTGAGGCCTTCATCGGAAATGTTTGGTTTTTGTCCTACCTCCGAGACCTTATATATATAACCCTTTCAAATTCTGGCTTTTGATGTGCCTTCATAAAAAAAATACGTTTTGACGCATTCAAGAAAGGCATAATTGATTTTCTATTCGATGGTTATGCTTGACACTTTGTTACCTTCGTTTAAAACGAACTGTTCAATAAAATTTTTTCAATAATTTATAGCGAGTTGTGAAATACAGAGGGGATATTTTGATGCATTTATGCAAATGATTCACACACATACACATACACACACACACACACACACACACACACACACACACACACACACACACACACACACAAGACGGGGCTTTGGTGTAGTGGGTAGAGTGTCTGCCTACTATTCTAAAGGTCCCGCGTTCGATTCCCGCTCACTGCAAATATTTTTTCTGAAAAATATTTTCTCATGGACTCCGACCGATGGCAGGAACATTCCGTGTGTGCTATCGGCGGTATCCATGAAGTGAGACCGTGAGCCGGGACCGAACGCGACCCGTCGCGCGGGGGGGGGGGGGAGGGTTCCATCGTAGACGCCCGCTATCGCATCACAGGGGTTTCTGGAGGTTTACCCTGTCATTAGAAATACGATGAGCCGAAATGGCGAAGTCGGCCCCAGCCGCAAGGGGTGGGTACTCTGATCCGTAGTATTGCCCATGAAGTAATGCCTAACAGCGGTTACGTGGGTGAATACGAATAGAGAAAGAGTAGAAAAAAAAAACACATACACGTGCGTGCTATTGGTGGTACCCATAGAATGCAAAAAAGGCATTCACCTAATATGCTCCATCCATGCCATCCAGATTAATTTTTATGCACACACTGGGCAGAAGCAAAAGATGGACAGAAGAATTCCAACAACCGAGAGTTTCTTCTGATGTTGCAGATGGTCAAGTAGTGACCAATAAAAATCGGCCTTCTCTTTGATAAAAAATTGATAGAGCCACTTGGGCTTTATCGCATCGCATAACGGATACTATAGTTACAATTTCCTAGGAATCTCACTAAGTGGAGCTATATACAGCAGCATGATGAATTTCATTCCTGGAAATTATCAATAAAGCGAGTAATTATTTTGCGAATTGAGTCATTTGTAGCAATGGAGGTGGATGAAGTTCCAGAAATTATTCTCCCTCATTTTCCAATAATGATTAACACATCAATGCTTAAATGGTGAGTGTTATCATAACATTGTCACCGCAAAGGTAGGCGGTATTACCACTATTTGTGGAACTCAGAAAAACGTAGTTCTTGGAAGTTAGTGTGATCTATTGTTGCACCCACCCACCTACCCACCCACTCACACCTACTCACAACCCACCCACCCACTCACACTCACCCACCCCCCCACTCACCCACCCACCCACTCACCCACCCACTCACACTCACCCACCCACCCACTCACACTCACACACCCACTCACACTGACCCACCCACCCCCTCACCTACTTACGCCCACCCACCCATCCACTCACACCCACACACCCGCTCCGAACAAAAAAAAAAGTTCTCCCATTTGTTGCAACGAACCAACAGAATAAAAAAGCAACACTGACATCATGCCAAGCAGACTCCAATTTTCTCTTTTCAAGCGAGAAGATTAATCGTTCCCAGAGGTGTTATAATCGGGATATTATCATCAACCACAAGTGTTAATTCTCAATCCTCGCAAAATATATTACCTGTATCAGATGAATGCTCTACTCCATAATTACTCCAGATGTTAACCTGCCATAATCCGCTTTCTTTCCACCAAAAATTTCAAGATTCCAGTGATTAAATTGTTATTATTACCTATCAACTTAATTAAAAATCAACGGAACGCTGGTGTAGGGCCAGATTGGTGAAGTCAATAATTCCCCGATTATTGGGTACAGAAAATTGATTTACGAAAGCTGCAGAAGACACCTAGTTCGAAAGTCAACTTGGAACCGCTGATCAACCTCAATCAACTTGACCAAAAAACCTAGCCCTACGGAAGTTCAGAAGCTAACACCAATGTTGCATGCACCTACGAGAGCACCTTGACCATCACTTTCCGGATCTCGCCAATAGTGCCTCCCAGGATGGTGAAATTACAAAAAAAAAACGTCAGTATAGCTCACGTTTTTCCTCCCCATCTTCGTCGGCTCGCTTCACAAATCCTTTTACGTTTAGCCGTGCGTCGTTTCGTGGGGCTTGGGTTAATGGCCCACAGAGAGAAAACCAATGGCAAAGGGAGGGAAGACAACGAGGGCAGTGTTGGTCGCACGGTACGTCATGGTGTCCCATACAAACAGTAGAGCTTGGGGGCCAACACATACAAGCCAAATGCCTCGTGACCATAAGGGAGACTACATTGACTGACAAGGCATAATCCCTCCCCGAGCTTGAATTCCACCTTCAGGATCTCAGCAATAAATCCACCTTGGTGTTTACGGGTGGAGTAGAGGGACCATGGGGACAACGCGTGTGCTGATGCTGATAGTGGTGGGCTTTTGCCGCGGGCCATGTACACACCAAGTATGGTATAGCCAACTGCCCGTAGGGACACTTCGTTAGGCAGATGAATGCCATATCCCATACCATTCACTGGGGTATTGAAGGAGAGCAAAATCCTGGTAATACTATTGAATGCAGTATTTGACATATTTACGTTCATTTGCTATTCCGCGGATGGATCAAATAGTGATGAAGTATGCAAATGGTTCAAATAATCATCGTTCTTGACTTTCCATGATTTTCATTCCTCCGATCCTGAGAAGACACCTGAGGACATTCAGGATTTACTGATGAGGATTGAATGGGAGCATGGGTGAAGGTGATATTCCGTAGCGATCCTGAGGGGTATTGAGATGAGATCATAACGGTCCAGCCATCTGAAGTCATTGAAGAAAAATTATGGAGAATACACACGCACATATGGACACCAACATCTCCGTGAGCACTCCACACGCTTACCCAATAAAGGTGGATGGTTCTTAATACACAATCAATGGTGCTAAGTGTGGCAGCACCTGCAGCCAAGTGCTTCAACCACCATCTCTCGGGCTCCATTAGAAGCATGAACGAAGCAGGTGACGGGTGCTGGGGGACGGCGAAGAAAGTATCCACATGGCTTACCCCAGAGTCGGGATAGTACAGGAAGAAACTTTTATCATTTGTTGATTCTCGTTTCTGTACCATCGGCTGGTAACTAACCGAGACATTGGTATGCGAAGATACTCGGTAGGAACTGGTCGACCGTGTCAATTCGAGTCGGTACGGGACCGAGGCGAGTTCCGCAATATCTCGCAATCGAAGAGACGTATATATAAATATATACATGTATATATATAAATAAACGTTACTATGCTGGTCTTATGCGCCGAGAAGAACCAGAGTCTTATGTTATTTGCGTTATACCCATCAGTAGTCGCGCTATGCGAGTTTCTGTGAATGAAATTTTCCATTTTTCTATACTGAAATTTGTGGCGGTCGATTTCGCCGAGTTATGGTAATTGCCCGAATTCGAAAATCGTATTTTGACTATTTGTGTGTACGTGTGTGTGTGTGGGTAGGTGGGCGTGGGGGTGGGTGGGTGGATGGGTGGGTGGATGGGTGGGCGGATGGGTGGGCGGGTGGGCGGGTGGATGGGTGGGCGGGTGGGTGGGTGGATGGGTGGGTGGGGAGGTAGGTGGGTGGGTAGGTAGGTGGGTAGGTAGGTAGGTAGGTGGGTGGGTGGGTAGGTAGGTGGGTCTGTGGGTGGCTAGATGGACGGGTGGGTGAGTGGGTAAGTGGGCTAGGTGTGTGTGTGTGCGTGCACCATATTTTAATCTCACAGTTCAATCTGCCCGCATACCACTTTGAATTAAGATAGTACTTTCCTACGTTTTGTGTATCACAGTAGGTGTGGCATATATCGACAAACACAATCGGAGCCAATCGAGAAGAAAGGGTGGTCCATCCAATGTTTATCTAACCACTGACTCGGGGATGCTGGAGGCATGTCTTCCACACTTTATGGAAGCGGCGCACAAGCGTCTTTTACCCGCAAAGTTCTTCATCACTCCAGATTTACAGATGAAAAGTCGTCAGTCGGCGATTAACCGTGAAACTGAACACAAAAAATAGTTACATTGTTTTTAATAGGGACATTGTCCATCTGTGCAACTCTCAGGGTAGATCTACATTTTAGAAAATTCTTAAGAGTTGATCTATACATTGTAGCAATACGAAAAAAAAATCTGCTTTCTGAATTAAGTATGTGAGTCTGTCGTGTTTATTTTTTCATGATAGAGATTTTTAATCGCAGCATATTGATAGGGAAGTGCTCAAACGCTCCAACTTGGTGATGTGTCCCGTCAACTCATTGGCAGAATATCTTGAGATCTATGGGAAGTAGAGAGACATCTATAGAAGCAATTTTGTAGAGAAATTAATGCGCGAAATAAAAGGTTTTTATCAGAATTTTGATATCGGGCCTAGAAAACGAGATATTACGCAATATCGTCTCGAAACACAGGATCGACTAGGAGCGCTCGGCCACTTTGCTACTGATGTGTCCGTGTCAGATGGCCCAAATCTGAGATCCTCTTTTATATATACCAAAAAAATCCGACTAAGGTCTTTGGACTACCTCTTAGTCCTCTACCTATAGATTTCGAGTAAGTCGTGTTTGCAGCAGGTGATTATTACGGTACAATGTTGCGCGGAAAATCGAAAAAGTCAAAAGTGAATGATGATGCTGAGGAGAAACAGAGACGCCCGAAATGTGCTAGATGTCGAAATCATGGACTCATTTCTTGGCTGAGAGGGCACAAACGGCTCTGCCGATACAGGGACTGTCTCTGTGCTAAGTGTGCACTAATTGCTGAACGGCAGCGAGTCATGGCTGCTCAGGTACCAATTTATGTCTTAGAAAATGTAGTTAAAACGAGTTTTTGTTGTGTGTGTGTGTGTGTGTGAGAGCGAGTGTGTGTATGTGTGTGAGAGAGAGAGTGTGTGTCCTTGTGTATGTGTTAATGAGTGTGGGTGGATGGATGAATGGGTGGGTGAGTGGCTGAATGGGTGAGTGGGTGGGTGGGTGGCTGAATGAGTGGGTGGGTGAATGGGTAGGTGAGTGGGTAGGTGAGTGGGTACGTGAGTGGGTGGGTTAGTGGGTGGGTGAGTGGGTGGGTGGGTAGGTGAGTGGGTGGGTGGGTGGGTGGCTAGGTGAGTGGATGGGCGGGTAGGTGAGTGAGTGGGTGGCTGGGTGAGTGAGTGGGTGGGTGTGTGAACTGAGCACATAATTCTAAACAATACTTCTATAAACAATGATTAATTAACAGGATTGGAAATATAATATAATTACTGCGGTATCATGGAAATAAATATATTACTCGAACACCATCTCGACACATAGTTTCATCATCAATGACACATATATTGCCCCAAGTAGAATCCATTAAGGTTTGGGGTTGCCTTTCGTAGTATGTTTGTTGAGACATTACGATACTTGATCCTGAATCCACATCATGGATTTCAATCCATCCTCTGCAACGTTGTTTCACAAATATCTTGTCATATTCATTCGATAGGGGTGCGCAGGAGATTTACTCGGATGTTCTCGGGCCCCAACATTGGACAATATTGCAAAATCGCAATTTTTTATTTCCGAAATGCAGCTTACAATATTCAGGTTGTCAATTACAATTTTAACTTCTCAAGTTATGATCGGCAAATCGTAAATTCCAATTTACGAATTGTAAATTCCAATTTACGAATTGTAAATTCCAATTTACGAATTGTAAATTCCAATTTACAAATTGTTACTTCCGATTTACGAATCGTAAATTCTTATTTACGAATTGTAAATTGTGATATACAGTTCGTAAAATCCCGACGTCAAATCCAAAAGTCGAATTTACGGATCGTAAAATACGATTTACGAATCGTAAATTATGAGTCTGCGATCAAAACCTGAGATCCGACGTTTAGTACACAATTTAGGTCCTTCACTTCTAGTATACAATTTCGACTTCTTGCATTATCTCCAACTACCTATTTCTCCTACTGATGCACTATACAGGTGGCCTTGAAGCGACAACAAGCTGCAGAAGATGCAATAGCCTTGAGCATGGCTAAAGTTGCAACGGGTCAAAAATTTGACCACTTACCACCTGGAAAAATATTCGGAATGGCTGTGACAGCACCCAATACTTTTTCCTCGCTATCATCATCACATCCAGATAACTCACGACCCATGCCTGATGATGTGGACACCCAGGCAACAACTGCAGATATTGCTCGGGGGCTTCAACAACCTCTATCACGGACTTTGGCCGTAAGTACTAGGTCCAAAACCACCTCAACCACTCTCAAGTTCATCAGCATGTACCCAAGTTCCCCATCCCAGCAGGATGTTGATCCCGGTTCCCAACATTGACAGCAGCTTATGTTTCAAACAGATGACTCCAGGAGACCAACCTGAAGCACCGACCAGCAATGCCACCACCGCCAGCATTTCCGATGAAGATGCTGAAAAGGACACTCCAAAGATATCTGAAAGCTCGATCGAGACCCTCGCAAGGCTTTTTCCAAATACAAAATTGTCCGTCATCCACCTGGTTCTCCAACGATGCGGACAAGACTTGCTGAAAGCCATCGAGTACTTTGCAACCAATAACACCATCCTGAGCTCACCTTACTCGGCATTTCGACCGCACGTCTCGTCAGAAGCCAAATCCACCTCCGACATCAGTCCTCTGCTATTGATGCCTCCTCTGTATTCAGGAAGCTTATCCAGGAATTGGTACAATGACAGCTATTATCTTCTCAATATGCGAGGAAATCACTTGTCCTGCAATTGTGCTGCCGAGACAACTTCATCTCATGAACCAAATACTATTTTTAATTGTGGATACAATAATTGCGTCAACTTTAGCACTGTCCAACCATTAAGAGAGCATCCTGGTGATCCTGGTGTGCTTCATCTGCCGTCCATCATCTCTGGTATACCATGTATTCAACCAAACTGCACTCAGTGCTATAAATACACTTGAAGGGAAATGATTGCACATAAGTGAATAATATTTTATCTTTTAGTATCAAGTGGTTCTAAAAGAACTATTTGACTGGATGTAGAAATTGGAATGCAACCAAAATTTATGGAAAGTATTATCAATATGTATCACGTGTCCGTCGATTTTCGCAGTAGTCAGTTCGAGTGTATCTAGGTAATTAGGCAATCTATGTGATTAGAAGGAATAAAGTGATTACTGAACTAGTGATGTGAGCATGTGTGTGCCCCATTCGGGGCAAAAACAAAACTTCTCGATTTGGTATTTCAGCACAGCGTACTAAATTTATGTTTCTCCAATATACCCCGGTTAATCAGTGTGACCCCTATTAGTGTCATAATGAAAACTTGCAGATTTGAGAATTCTAAACTGACCCATTTATGAAGCAGATAATTATGAATATCTGAGTGGACGCATGGCGAGCATGAGGATGAGACTTATGCGCGTTACTTGAGTGGGAGTGAGACGCCGATAGGGGTGCGGCCGCAATAAAAACGATAACTTTAATATGTTACCCAGTGGAACAGTATAAACAATTGCAATTGTTAATAACATTGCATATACTGCACGAATGCCATCCAAAATGTAATCCGCTCGATTCTGCATGGGAACGCTTCGATTGGGACCGTCATGACAGCGCTGGGTTCGTTCGTTCACTTATTACATACATAATTGTTGAGACGGCCATACCTCCTTAATTATGCAAATTATCGAAAAAAGTCATTCTACATAAAATACGTATTTGTATGTGGGGAGCAACTTTTCTCGTATGAATTTTGTGCTAACTCTAAAAGTTTATGCAGTGGAACATTATAAACAATTGAAATTGTTAATAACAATATATGTACTGGACCAATTCTATCCAAAATCTAATCAGGTCTAAGTTACATGAAGACTCGTGCTCATCATGCAGCCATTCGAGTGTTCCCAAGTAGACATTGGGAAGTTATGGGTGTGGCCTTGGAGCACCCTGATTGACCCGACTAAGTATGAACTTAATCGTAACTGGTCTTCCGAGTTCTTCCGAGTTCTTCCGAATTCTGAACAAATGTGTGTGTGTGTGTGTGTGTGTGTGTGTGTGTGTGTGTGTGTGTGTGTGTGTGTGTGTGTGTGTGTGTGTGTGTTTCGTTGTGACCAGGTAGGGAGAGGGGGTGAAGTTGAACAGTGTTGATCCGCGAGGCCAATTTTTTAAGGCCCTAATTATGGCAATCTATTCCTAATCCTCACTTTTGAGTATCTCACAACTACCTGCTTGCTGCTTCATCACAATGCACATTTGTATATCATGTCAATCAATAAATAGGAATATTCAATGTAATACTAACATAATTATATGGTAGTTGTGGTGCGCACGTATTATGTACCCCTCATTCGATAATGTTTATTGTACCAGTGAAATAGACCGCGATAAATCAAATTAACAAAATTGAATCACTCGTGCAAACAGAAAAGCGGCATAGCGTATCGCCCAACTGAAGGAACTACAGACGTATATTTACTCAGTCTCTGGTTTTTTTTTCTGGTGAAAGAAAATAAAACCGAGGAGATATTGCCGCGAGGTACACACGTATCATTGGTGTGACTTGAATGTGAAAATTTTATCGAATTATGGGATTTGTAACATGCTTCCCTAGAAGGAGAACATTGATTTCTTTTTCTTTTTTTTTTTTGATAACTTTGCAAATTTATTTGAAAAGTCATCATAAAACAAGCTTGGTTACGTAGGTTAATACAAGTTTCGAACATCATCTTCATTCAAGCTTCGGACTATATCTTGGTACAAGCCTTGAAATTCATTTTCGTCCAAGTTCCAAAGTTTCTCGTGGTCGAAGCATCGAAATTAATCTTGGTCCAAGCTACAAAATTTATCTTGGTTCAAACTTCGAAGATAGGAACATTGAGTTTGGACCAAGCTTAGTTGAACATTCGTTTCCAAGCTTGGGTTTAGGTGGTGCAGCAATCCTGGATTTATATATGAATCCAATATCAAGCAGAGTTTCGCCGAAGCCGGTAAATCGAAACTAGGAAAAATATGCTTCAATCCACCTTAGTTCAACCTTAGTTCATAAGCTTGGGTTTAGATGGTATGAGCAATCCGGGATTCATGCTTGTTAAAGGTAAGATTCAAAGCTAACAAAGCTGAGCTTGGACCAAGCTTAGCACAACATGGTTTCTGAAGCTTGGGTTTGGATGATTCTAGTAAGCTTGGGTGTATGTATGTATCCAATATTGGGCGTACATTGGATTCTGCCTGTGGACCAACGCTAATGACGCCGAGATTGAGCCAAGCTTGGCACAGGCTGGGCCAACAAAGCTTGGATATCTTTGATATAACTAAGCTTGGTTTGATCTAGGCTTGTACATGGGAAGCTATGTCGAAGCTATCAAGTCCAAGCTTCGGCATCGAAGGTCGGACCAAGATTGATCTCATCGTTCAAACTTCGAGTTCCCCACCTAGATATTAATTAATTTCTTAATCTGGACGAGATATTACGATTACTGGAACTGTAGAATACTGGGCATTAATACTCGCGGGTGTGCAGGTATGTGTGTATGTGTGTGTATAATGTTTTTCAAAAATTTACGCATAAATCAACAAATAATAACTTGCATATTAAAACAATTTTCAATGCGCCCCATAATGTACCATTACTTTATAATTGTATCTCCACAATTTCTTCCTAGATTATCACTCGTATTCCTTCTACTGTCATTTATAACGCAAAACCTCCTGGATCCAGGGTTCATAGTGAAAGACATCAGTGAATACATTTTCTTCTTTTCCTGTGCAGTCATAATTATAAGAAACTACTCCAATAACTTCGTTATTGGAATTGTAGAGGGGGCCACCGCTGTCACCCTGTAGATTAGAAAGAAAAAATAGTTGAACAAAAAGGTTCTTAATGAAAGACCGCCCTGGCTACCGTAGCATGATGCTGTGCTATACTTACCAAGCAGAAAGCAACATCACGGTGAGACCCTTCAGCACAAATGACATTTTGTGGTACGAATTTATCACGATGAGCTTTGCAGAAATGATAATCAATGACAGTGAGATCAGCTTTTTGTAATTTATCCGAGGGTTCGCCGGTATCATCGTCGGTGGTAATTCCCCAGCCAACTACCGTCACTGGAGACCCCGCTTTGATATCGGAGTCCGGTAATTTGGCAACTTTTTGGACTTCAGTTTCTGGAATTCCTGAGCTTAGCTGAAAGTATAAGCATGCGAGTTCATTTATAAGTGCTGATTGGGAAAATGATACTTACGATAACTATTCAGAGATGTAAAAACACCAATGATTATCCAGAATGCACTGTGATGGTGCATGTCCATGAAGGTAGGTAGGTCCTGCAAACACGTGGATGAGTGGACTAGGTGGGTGCAGGGGGGAGTAGGTGAGTGGGTGGAGTAGGTGAGCGGGTGGAGTAGGTGAGGGGGTGGAGTAGGTGAGTGGGTGGATTAGGTGAGTGGGTGGAGTAGGTGAGTGGGTGGAGTAGGTGAGTGGGTGGAGTAGGTGAGTGGGTGAAGTAGGTAAGTGGGTGGAGTAGGTCAGTGAGTGGAGTAGGTGAGTGGGTGAAGTAGGTAAGTGGGTGGAGTAGGTGAGTGAGTGGAGTAGGTGAGTGGGTGGAGTAGGTGAGTGGGTGGACTACCTGAATGGGTGAACTAAGTGAGTGGGTGGACTAGGTGAGTGGGGGAGGGGGGGGGGTTAGGGGGAGTAGTACCATAACTTCCACTTCTGAGAAATTAAACAATAAAATTGATCCATTTGTTCCAAGCACTTAAGGAGTCTTACCGTCACAATAGCGATATCTCCCTCCGAATTTCCAGTATCGATCTCTCCCTCCCAGTTCGGATGAATGTCAATGCTATCGGCAAGTTTGTGATTGTATTCCAAATTATGACTGTTCTCCAAATTATCATGACCCGAAATTACTCTAATAGCTGATGGAGAAGCTATGAGGAAGGTACCCTCTGGTTTAGATCCATCAGTGAGGCAATGGGCTGCTGTCAATACGTGAGTGCTGGTGATCAGAGTACCTCCACAGAGATGTCGTCCTGATGTACGTTGGATGACCACAGTGGATGGGAAATCAATGATACGGGCATCATTGCCACGAACTATCTTTTGAGGTGCCCGTGCAAGTATGCCTGGAATAAACAAATTCAAAAATTGCAACAACCTTTTTTTAGATACATCCAGTGCGTCGAAGGTCCTGGGTTCGTACCCGCCAGCTGGAGAATATTTTCTCATGGATTCCAAGCGATAGCAGGGGACTTCCGGATGTGCTATCGGCGGTACCCGTAGAATGGGACCGCGAGGCCGGGCGGGAACCTGATCCGACGCGGGGAAGGAGTTCCATCATAGATGACTGTTGGATTTTGTGAAAACTTGTGTTCGGTCAAAATACAACTACCTCTACTTTATGGTTCACTCCTGGACATGTAGAACAAGTGGGGAAATATTTTCAATGAGTTTTTCTAGCTGAGGCATGGTGAACCCTAAAACTCCTTTTGGGTCCCAGGTATAGAGTAGCCATCGCAAATGATTTAGTCGTTTCAATTAGTCTTGTACGAATCTCTGATCAGTTCACACAGACCTTCTGACTAAGTACAGTCAAGAAATCAAAATAAATAGTTTATTTGATTTTATATATTTTTGTTTCCTGTACTATTCGACCTCATAATCTAATAGTGATCATAGAAGATCGTAGAAGAATAATTTTTTCGGAGATTACTGACCTGTCAATATCAATGATACAGTGAAGATCAGAAAACTTGAAAGTCTAACCGGCACCACCATAATTCTGCAAAACCGCCGTCGCATCTTTGAACGGCTTACTACACTTAAATACTCTCTTAAGAGTCATAAATCGCTGGTGAAATGAACATCTGTTTTAACAAGTGTATATCAAATTTCGCGGGTAGCCCTGAATCGCCTGGTTATCAATTCTTGGATGAATGATTAGTACATTCATAAGTGGAAGACGAATACATCTCGATTTCACAGTAATTCATCACTAGCTATTTCATTAAAAGATGGTAATTGAATCAGTGGAAGGTCGATCTTCAGGTTACCTCGCGAGGGTTTACCGAAAAAAAATCAATCAAGCCGATTTGATTGATGCTGCGCAAAGATATGCCAAATCGTAATTTTACCTAGCCTCAGTGCATTAAAACAACCAAGATAGAGGAGAATGCTCTCAATATCAAGTAGATAGGAAATCATTTAGGTTGGCTGAATTCCTATTTTAAAAAGGAGAAGCGAAAGAAACTATCGATATATATCGAAGTTATCCAAAACCGTAAGGTGACATCGGAGTCACCGCCAGTCAGCTTGGCCGAAAAAGGAAATGCGCGTGCGCAGGACGCGCCACCCGACTCGTCAGGTAGATAATATAAGCGTGGTTTGTTTTGAACATGACTTATCATAACAAGCCATATAATACCATCAGCCGATTGGGCTTATGCCACAGAGCCAGAAGAAAGAAGAAAAAGGAGAAGACCTATAATACCATCTGTGATTAGGTCCGGTCGGTAGGTTTCCAAGGTACCGTCAGATTGTTGTATCGAGAGGAGATGTAGTGTTGGGTCGATAAGGCAGGTTGCCGGTGGTTAACGATATCTGCGTTTGGTTTCATATCGACACTGAGCAGGGACGAATAGTTAGCAGCTGAAAAACGATTTTTTCAATGAAACCAATTTAGGCATTGCAGGAATAATTCAGGATAATTTAGGATTAGATTTTTATAATTTAGGACTAAATCGTTTATTTATTATGATTTTTTTATTCATACCCGTACAGTTAGCAGATTTTTTTCGAAAAAAAATTGAATCACCCTAGATCGACGCGAAATAATTTGGGAAGCCTAAAAAACATCATTTCCGAATTTAGGAATAATCGCTTTTTTTTAACAATTATTTTTGTATGGGTCCCGCCCCGCAGCGCCGGGCGGCCCAAATTAGTTTGAATTTCAAACTAATGAACAGCTGAGTGTCCGCAATAGTCCTAGGCGCCTACCCACTGCGCCTGCGCGGATGGCGCTGCGGGGCGGGCCCCATAAAAAAATAATTATTAAAACTAAAAGCGATTATTCCTAAATTCGGAAATTATGTTTTTTAGGCTGCCCAAATTATTTTGCGTCGATCTAGGGTGATTCAATTTTTTTTCGAATTTTTAGTGAATTATTAGTTATTGGTTGATTTTGAGTGACTATTCAAACTTTTATATTCGGTCTAGATCCGAAGTTGTCCGACTACCGCCGGCGCATGCGTGTTTGCCCGCATTTGCACAGGAGAGTCTCAATGCGCGATGCGCGCTGTGATTGGTCAGTGCGTCACGTGACATAGTCGCGGGTAGCGACATCTGTTGTATTCCAGTATTCAAAATTTCATGATTCCTATTTTTTTTTTCTGAAACCTGTCTTTGAACCTTTAATTGACGTGTCGGTAAATGTAGGAATGGGAAACAGAAATTACAAATCGGCAAGTTTTATTTGTGCTTCCAACGGGGGCAAACACACTTCCAGCCCACTGGTTTCGTAATTGTATTCATCAAGATTAAATTTTGCTTGAAATCGGTGTAATAATTTTTTCTTTCTTGACATTTGTTATCAGTTGGTTATCGATACCGATTCGAGGAAGAAATGTTTCTAATGAATATTGTTTCTCGGTACAAAATACATATTTCATGAGTTTATGGAAATTTCTTTTACTGAAATTGAAATCGATATAGAGTCTGCCTGAGGAAAGTTTGATATTGTAATTACACATTAAATATTCTACCCAAAAATATTTGTTTTATTTTTAATTTTTCCTCAACGTCCCTCCAGGAGTAGCTCATTAAATTTGCAAAAAAATCTTCAAATCGCGCTTCATGATCTTAGAAACTTTGGGAAGTTGAAACTAGGGATTGAAACAAATTAATAATGACCTAATTATCTTAGTATTCTTTATTATAATTCATCATTCATATTGTTGAAATATGGTATTCTTGTGTCAGTCGAGTGGGTGTCCGAATTGCCGGGCAAGCACGAAAAAATAGAGCACTGTGACATCATTTTACGTTTTAATAAATAACACCGTTAGCACATACGTCAGACGCACTTACATTTTTTTTTCAAATCATTATGTTCGTCTAAATTGTTCTCACTCTCTTTCTATTTCACTCACAAGTGTTCAGTGTATATACACAAATACGCGTTTTACATAATGGAGTTCATATACACATTGCCACCATTCTTGCAAACGAAAAGCTCACATAGCAAAATATGTAATGGAAAGAAAAAAGAAAAATTAATTGTACACAGAGTATTACATGTCAAGTGGCCTAACTAGTTATTTTTTTTGCCAGTCGCAAAATGAAGTAGCGTGTTCTGATAGCTCATTGATCCCTGAATCGGGGATATTTCGTCCCGACATCCAGGATACTTAGATCCCCCAATTCGGGGATTTTCATATCCGAAAACGCGGGGACATTTATATCCAGAAATGGGGATATTTTCATCCCCAAATTGGGATATTTCCATCCCCAAATGGGGATATTTTCATCCCCAAATAGGGATTTCTACATTCCCAAATGGAGATATTTATATCCCCAAATGGGGATATTTCCATCCCCAAATGGGGATATTTTCATCCCCAAATGGGGATATTTACATCCCCAAACGGCGATATTTATATCCCCAAATAGGGATATTTTCATCCCCAAATGCGAAGATTTGAATCCTCACATGGGGGATTATAGATCCCCAAATCGGGGATTATAGATCCCCAAATGGGGGATATCCCCAAATGAGAGGCATATATCCCCAAATGAGGGATATTCTTACTCCACCGTAGGAGTACTTATATCTTCGGAAGAGGGACTTAGGGTCTCCAAATAGGGCACATCTCCATCCCCAAATGGAGAACAGCCATATCCCCGTTGGAGAAACTTGTCTCCTTGCACCACCCATATTTATATCCTCGACTGGGCATATTCATGTCGCCCAATAGAACCTATTTACCTCTCCACGCCGAGATGTTTATATCCCCAACTCAGGGATATTTTATCCCCAAACTCCGAATACTCATATCCTCGAATTAATATTGCATCACTGAATTGAAGGTAACATCCCCGGTTTGGGGATATCTCCAGCCCGACCTGGAGAAATTTCATCCCCATATGTGGGATATTTGATCCCCATATCTGGGGACATTTCATCCCCATATCCGGGATATTCCATCCCCATATCCGGAATATTTTATGTCTCCGGTTCGTATATTTTTTTTTTTCATTGGAGAATGTTGAATTTTCCGATACACCAATATTTCTTATTTGATCGATCAACTTCGTCAGTATGAATATTTATTCGGAATGGTATTTTACTATGCCGGAACTACACAGCTTAACACAGTTGCTTGAATTCATTCCCATAAAATATTCCACAGCTCTACGGTCCATCCTTCCTATTCATTTACCCATATTATCGGTGTCGCTTGCTGATTGACACTATCCTTAATTAGACAAATCAAAATAACGTTGCTCCAATAGCAGGTCTAATTAATGATCCGGTACTTGTGATCTATGGTACTGTGTAATTTATATTGTTAGGAAATCAACGGAGTCGTCAATCTCTGGCATTGAGTTGTAAATGCCTTCCCATCAAATTTTTATTTAATCTGCAAAAAAAAAAATGAGAATGAGAAAAAAATCGATATTTCATCAATGAACTCGAGCAACAATAATTGTGCATTTTTTTTTTTCATATTACGTAATGCTATTTATCCAAAAGGAGTATTGACTTTTTGCTTGTCATCGAAAAACTTGTGCGCTCGTAAAAATTCGCAATGCCCTAAACTCCCCAACTGTCAATTTTATGAGACATTTCGTCGGTTTGAGGATATCGGTATCTGTGATTTGGGGATAAAATATCCCCGAAGGAGGGTGACAAAATTTTCTGTATACGGATATATGAATATTCACAATTTGGGGATACAGTTATAGTCAACTTGGGGATTTTTATCATCCCCACTTTATCCCTGAAATATTTTCTCCCCTTATCCCGAGTTGGGGATACCATATCCCGAATTGGGGATATCAAATCCCCGAATTGGGGATATCAAATCCCGAGTTGGGGATATCAAATCCCGAGTTGGGGGTATCATATCCCGAGTTGGGGATATCATATCCCGAGTTAGGGATATCATATCCCCGCGTTGGGGATATGATATCCCCGGATTGGGGATATGATATCCCCGAATTGGGGATATGAAATGTCGAGTTGGGTATATCAAATCCCGAGTAGGGGATATCTTATCCCGAGTTGGGGATATCAAATCCCGAGTTGGGGACATCATATCCCTGAATTGGGGACATCCAATCCCCCAATTGAGGATATAATATCCCTAGTTGGGGATATAATATCCCGAGTTGGGGATATAATATCCCGAGTTGGGGATATAATATCCCGAGTTGGGGATATCATATCCTCGAATTGGGGATATCACATCCCGAGTTGGGGATATCATATTCCCGACTTGGGGATATGATATCCCCGAAATGGGAATATCATATCCCGGGTTGGGGATACAGACCTGAATTGCTGATACCACATCCGGACATTTTATCCCTACATTTGAGGTATTCCATCCCCATATCCAGGATATCTATATCTCATATGTGTATCCAGGATTTGGGGATTACATATCCCCAAATTGGGGATATTCCAACCTTTCAGCTACCATCGGGGATATTCGTCATTGAATGAGAATATTTCGTATCCCAATATCTCCCGAAATATACGCAAATAGGGAATGTTTTCCGTATAAGCGCCCATGAGTTAGAAACCACTCTGACCTATTATCAGTTGGAACCCCAATTCCAACAAAAAATCATTCTACAATTTTCTATATGAATCCCAAGAACAAAAAATTGTTCTATAAATCCCAAGACCATGTTATCGTTTATGGTATTGTGAGCAATCACCTTGATATATAACACACTCCGTTTTACGCCTCAACAACTGTAATAAAAAAAAAAAAAATCAGAACAGTTTCAAGTGGTCCATTTCGCCGTATTTACTCAGGAGGATCAAAGGCGGTATTCTTGTCTGTTAAATCAGAATGAGATTTTTTTTTTATGAACTTTTACTTGATCATATCAGTTGAAATCCGCTGGAGAACATTCTGTGCCCAACAAATTTTGCAATATATTTTTTCCCATTTTTTTTTTTTTAATAAATTTATTTTAAAAATTGCACCTAGGGCGGAAAGTTGAATGGTGCGCTCGAGGTACGAAAAATTTTTGAGCCTTTTTTTGGAACCAATATAGTTTTTCACACCTCTCACCGGAAGGTGGTTTGCGCGCCAAGTCCGGAAAGTGAGTACTTTACGCCCAAGTGGGGACTTCCATGGACTTGTCGCCCTAGGGCGCTAATTGCATAAAATGTCCAATGCTGCGAAAAACGTGAATCATTCATGAGAGTGGAAATTTAATTGGTAATTAATCGCGATCAAAGAGACCAAACGACAAACCAATCCCAAATATTTGAATCTTCCAAATCGACTTATAATCATATGCGGTATACTATATTAACCATACTCGGTCATCAATTATCGTGAAATTGACGGTAATCGGTAATCAATTATTGGCAAATATACTTAACGACCAATTGATTAGAAATTGCAGCAAGGGTATTCTATCAATATAACCTTTGTATAATTATTGTGTATTTTAATCGTCCAAATAGATTCGTAACTATATATGCGACGCTTTAAGTGGAGTCTTCATCTATTGTAAAAAAAATATCAATTGTTCTAATCCCTGAAGCGGGATTGTTTAAATCTACAAATCGGGGATATTTTATCCACAAATTTTCTATTTTCATCCCCTGATTGGGGATTTTAATTTCGCAGTTGGGGATTTCTAATCGTCAATTAGGGCTTTTTATCCCGTGATTGGGGATTTTCAATCCCTGATCAGGAATTTTTATACCGTGATTAGGCAGTTTTAATCCCTAATCAGGGATTTTTAATCCCTAATGAAGGATTTTTAATCCCTAATCAGGGAATTTTTTCCATCCTTGGGGAATTCCAATCTCCGATAAGGAATTTTTATCCCGTAATTGGGGATTTCGAATCCCTAATCAGGGACTTTTATCCCGTGATTGGGGATTTTTAATCCGGAATCAGGGATTTTTATAACATCATTGGGGATTTCCAATCCCTAATCTGGAATTTTTATCCCGTGAGTGGGGATTTGTCATCCCTGACCAGGAAGTTGTATCCCTTGATTGGGGATTTCTAATCCCGGATCCGGAATTTTTATCCCGTAATTGGGGATTCTTAATCCTGAATCAGGGATTTTTATCCCGTAATTGGGGATTTTTAATCCTGAATCAGAGATTTTTATACCATCATTGGGGATTTCCAATCCCTGATCTGGAATTTTTATCCCGCGATTGGGGATTTTTAATCCTGGATCAGGGATTTTTATCTCACCATCGGCGATTTTCATCCCGTAGTTGGGGATCTTTAATCCCCAATCAGGGATTTTTATTCTGTCATTGGGGATTTTCAATCTCCGATAAGGATTTTTTATCCCGTGATTGGGGATTTCCAATACCTAATCAGGAATTTTTATCCCCTGATGATTGGGGATTTTTAATCCTTGCTCAGAATTTTTATTCCCGTGATTGGGGATTTCCATCCCCAATAAGGAATTTTCATCCCGCGTTTAGGGATCTATAATCCCCAATCAGGTATTTTCTCCACTTTCATTATGTCGTAAAATCATCCAAAAACTCGCATGAAATATACTGAAACCTGATGAAATTTCCACCCCAAAAAATTTCCACCCCCAAATTTCACCTGAAATGGACCACTCACGTGCCATTGAATTGCTCAATGGTACGTCAAGATCTTCTACAAAATTTTCTTGCGTCACCATTACCAAATAACGCCTCGAATTATTCTTCCAAATTATCTGTCACCCCAAATCTACTCATTTTGAAAAACGTACAACAATTTACATAATCTCAGAAGCCACGTCTCCTCAAATTATAATCATAACCATCATAACAATCATCATAATAATAGTCCATTCATTCTCACGAGATATGCACGTTTATAGATACGTTTATTGATATGAAACTGTGTAAATTTACTACTTACTCCAAACATTTCAATTTTTTTTTCCACGACAATTTGGCACAAAATAAAAAAAAACAATCCCTCCAATAATTAAATGTTTGACAGTAAATCGGACATATCCTTATTTACTAATTAGACGCAATGAGAAAAGATAAATTTACAGTAGGCTGACGACAAAGTTAATTCTTTCGGGTCCATATCAATTCGCTGATACCTCTTATCAATTCTCCTCGATGAAACGATACAGACCCAATTTTTCACTATTTCTCTCTTCTGCAGTCCAATTACTTCTTCTTCATTAAAACTAACAAGTAAGAAAAAGCATTGCGAATTTTCATACGCAAGAATGAGCTCCGGATGCTGCGTCCCAAATCGCTCATCCGGTTCAGTTGTATCCATTTTCTTGCGCTTTTTTTTTTTTGGCACACAATAGTGGTGCATGTATTGTAGCACCGGTCGATGGCTTGTTTCCAGTGTGAAAAGCGGCAACACAAACTCAACAACCTTTTATTTGAATTACAGGTCAGTTCGTGTATACATTTTATTTTTACTTTATCGCTTCTGTTTGAATTCGGATATGTACTATGTTCACCGTGTACACACGAGACGGAGTAGTGAAATAACACTGAGTGTTACAGAGTATGAACAATGGAGAGTGGAGAACGATGCTGAACTTGTTCCACGAGCAGCCTCTGCGAGTCCTGCTGTAAAATAAAAATATTTAGATGGTGTATACGGTAGCCAATTCGAAAAAGTCCGTTTGTTTTAGATGGGTGGGTGTGGGTGTGTGGGTGGGTGTTGGTTTGGATGGGTGCGCTGGGGGTTTGCGTAGCTGAGTGGGTGGGTGTGTGTGTGTAAGTAGGTGGGTAGGTGGGCGGTGGTTTTCGGGTGGGTGGGTAAATGAGTACGTGTGTGTATAAGTAGGTGGGTTTGTGGATAGATGAGTGTGTCTATGTAAGTAGGTGGGTGGGTTGGCTAGGGGTTTGAATGGGTGGGTGGGTTGGCTAGGGGTTTCGTTGGGTAGGTGGGTGAGTGGGTTGACTAGGAGTTTGGGTGGGTTGGTGGGTGAGTGGGTTGGCTAGAGGTTTGAGTGGATGGGTGGGTGGATGGGTTGGCTAGGGTTTTGGGTGGGTAGGTGGGTAAGTGGGTTAGGCTGTAGGTTTGAGTGGGTGAGTGGGTGGGTGGCTTGGCTAGTGGTTTGAGTAGGTGGGTTGCTGGGTTTGGTTGGGTGGGTGGGTGACTGGGTTGTAAAGGGGTTTGGGTGGATGGACCAATGAGTTGGTGTGTGTAAGTAGCTGAGTGGGTAGGGTGTGGGTCAAAGTGGGTGGGCTGTGGGTTAGGGTGCGTGGTTGAGTGGCTGGGGGGAGGGGGGGGGGGTGGTTGTGGCTTTTGGGTGGGTGGCTGTTTCAGTAAATGGGTGGGTGGATGAGTGGGTGAATAGGTGGATGGATGGGTAGGTGGGTGAGAAGCTGGGTGTGTGGTTGTCGGATTGAGTGGGTAGCTGTTTTGGTAAATGGGTGGCTGGGTGACTAAGCATGTTGATAAGAGGGAAAGTGTTGATAAAAAAAAATGAACATATCAAAAAAGTTCTCCGACTTGTTCAACACTTACCGCCTAGCAAGACAGCATCCTCCACTTCGATCTCTGTAAAAAAAAAACGGTGTGTTTTTCGAATTAACAAGGTGCACAACATCAAGAGGTGTTGAAACTTCAAACGAGGGGAAAATTAATTACCATAGAGTCTCGTGGAGCCCTCAGCTTTTCCCAAGCTGTTTGACGCTACACAGTGGTAACTACCCATATCGTCCTGTGTGAATTTTCTTATGAGAAGGGACATTGTTACATGATAGCCCGTTCGATCTTCTCGAATTTCGTATTTGGGCCTGTAATGAGGAGAGCAGTGTTAGATTACGTAATTTAATGAGCAATTGGGATCGTGCAGATACGAGGTAGTCTTATCTCCTAAATTCCAGAGTTCACTCAAAAATAAGGTCAGCGAGATCCATTAGGTTCAGGTCATAATTAATGTTGCTAATTTTTTCTTAGGAGACTTCTAAACAAGAATTGTCTTTGACCTTCCTGGTGTATTAAATTTTTTGGTCGGCCCAATTGAGCCAATCTCTTTGCCCACCACCCATTTCTCCACTATGCGATCACTATAACTCAAACATTTCATTGGCCGCAAACATGTGAATGGGGGTAATCCTTCGTAATACCCCACCTCTGAAGAAATGGCGTTTCACTAAGAAATTTCCCATGGGACAGATTAAGATGGTTATCGCTCTTGGAATAGCTTAAAAATGAGGATTGGACTGATGCAACTTTGATAAGGAGAAATGTGCATTTGTGCTATATAAGTATATCTCACCCGTCCAGTAGCATTGCACTATTCTTCTCCCAATAGTTTATCGTGTTTGGGTGTGCCTCAATGGAGCACTCCAACTGCACACTTCTGCCCAAAGGTGCTCCCAACAATTGAGTGCGCACTTCCACTGCTGGTGGAACTGCCGGGAAAGTAGGAGAGAAAAATTGGGAAAATTAGTCTCGTTATGAGGGTTGGTAAATGCAGATATATGGAGGACCAGTGGTGAAATTACCATAGATTGACGGTAAAATTACCGTAGATCCACGGTAAAATTACCGTAGATCCACGGTAAAATTACCGTAGACGTACAGTAAAAATACGATAGTCTCTACTACAAGTGACTGTCTAAAAAAACGTACTTGAATTTTCACATTGTCAAGGAGCGCAAACTTCGGATTTTTTCCGTAACACAGAGCAATTTACCACTGGGAAATTACATTGGTAGTAATATATAAATTATGATGGCGTGAGTGTCAAAGGAGTAAGCTATGCGATCCACCTAGAACTTGCAAGCATCGTAAAATAAATACGACTCGTATGTGTAAGCCATGCATAAATCAGCGGCATGCCCGGCTATTTCAATATGCTTCAGAAGCTCGATTTCCATGTTCGATTCGTGAATTATTCTCAGTATGTGGTATATAGATCAGCCAAAATATTTACAATGGAATTAGCGAACGCATTTTGATTATATAGACGAGCAACTCAATCCGATGAATCAATATTGTAAGTGGTGAAAGTTTGATGCTTACAATTGACTTCTAGCGTAACGCGTTTGCTGACTGACGGTGGCACTTCATTGGTAGCAATACACATATATACACCCATCTGCTGCCTGTCAACCCGATAAAATTCGAGCTTCGACTCATTGTATTGAGTGATCTTGTGGAAATTCGCACCTTTTCGACCTGCAAACCATTAAAAAATGTTAGCATATATATATATACATATATATCTATATATATATATTTTTGGATGTGGGTATGTGGGTGTGTGTGTAGGTGGATGGGTGGGTGGGCGTGTGAGTGGGTGGGTGTGAGTGGGTGGGTGGGTCGGCGGGTTTCAGTGGGTGGGTGTGAATGGGCGGGTGGGTGTGAATGGGCGGGTGGGTGTGAATGGGTGGGTGAGTAGGTGGGTGTGAGTGTGTGAGTGGGTGGGTGGGAGTGGGTGGGTGTGAGTGGGTGGGTGGGTGGATGGGTGGGTGGGTGTGAGTGGGTGGGTGGGCAACTTCGCAGCATCTGCAAATTTTCCCTCCAATATCCCGTAAATACATTTAACGATCGATTTGTTTCGCATTTCTGGAGAATTGTGGGTGGGAGGGGGGGTGGGGGGAATCGCCGGAGATAAAGGAGACAATCAGAGTATCGAGTTAAACGCAGTTTGGATCGAGTTTACTCATGGAGTTTACAAACGACTCAAGTCGATTGTGTTGCTAGAAGAGGGTGTGCAGGTAACTGAAGTAGTTGAAACAACAGAGAAAATAGAAGCCACCGTTCTATTTATACAATGGCTCTATCTCACTCCCTCCTCCACATAAATGGCCCTCGAGGGCAAAAAGTGTAAATAAATGCAATGGAAACAACAACAAAAATAAATAAATAAAAAAATAAGAAAATACATTGAAATGCGGAGTATAGCGACAAGATGTATTGGGTTGTTTTGCGTTTGGGATTTAAGAGAATAACCGATTGTTTGAATGTATTTCTGAAACGAGTTTTACTCTCTTTGCGCAATGTACGTTGTGTTAGCTTGTAACGAGTTAGAAAACTCCTCTTCCCCATGGACTGTTTTCTCGTTATCTTTCCTTACACATCCAGCCTCACCTCATTCCTCTCACAATTTCTTTTTTTCTCCTTCCTTCCCCATTTTTATTTGTAAACCCACATTCAGCCGAGTGTCTGGAGGTGCAAAAGATCGATGAAGATAAGGAAAAAGCTTTTTCGGGGAGTTGAATCAAAGAAAAAAAGAAATATAACATTGGACAAGATGAATGTAGAGTGTGGGATTTTTTCAGTGACTCGAGCGTAAATTTGGTCAGACAGTCTCATTCGTCTTGGGTAATTTAATTCTTTATGATGACTTTAGGGAGATTGCTGGGTGGTGCGAGTAATAAATATGTCGCTTGTCGGGATTAATGCTTTTTGGGAGGTTTTACGGTGAAGTTGGTAGATGATAAATCGAATGTATGACGAGGTGTGTTACAGATTTACAAGTGTTGGGGGTGATGGATAGAAGTCCTGCGAAATGAACTTCTTCAGGAAAAATATGTCGACAATTGGTGGGTACAATTCCTCGAAAATGTTAATTATCTTCTTGAAAAACTAAAATGAATGTTAATTATCTTCTCATGTAGACAAAAATTCACTCTTCTCCCAAACTGAAAGCTACAAACAAGACACTATAAAGCCAAGTTTCCTCCTCAATTTTCCCATCAACTCCGGCATTTCCTTCGAAATCAACTCAAACATGAAGAAAAAAGTGGAGTTTAGCCCAGCTCTAACAAATCACCCTGTTCGCCATTCCACTCCAAAGGCACCAAGTAAGAAAACCAGTTGGAATGAGCCCGACTGAAAGCCAAGACAAGATGAATGGTAAATAGCAAAAGGTTTTTGCCTCCCTTTCCGTAACCATGTATTCATTCTGCCCAGCTACTTCTGTCGTTTCATCCCCACAACCTGGAAACTTCCCAAAGTTAACCCGCGAGTAGTCGCGTGATAGTTGCTCCCACGAACATGTTCATGGCAAATACCTCTGGAAATTGAAATATTTTAGCTAAACCTTTTCCTCAACCCAGGTGGAAATTGACCATGCGATAAGGTTCGATCAAAGCTTCGACGAGGCTTGACTAAGCTTCGCCAAAGCTGTGTTTTGAAGCCTCGGTCAATCTGTGCAGAATATGCAAATGTAACACCCATCCCAGCTTAGAGAATAAGCTTCGTCCCAGCTTGGTTACGTAGGTTAATACAAGCTTCCAACTTTATCTTTATTCAAGCTTCGGACTTTCTCTTGGTACAAGCCTCGAAATTCATTTTCGTCCAAGTTCCAAAGTTTCCCGTGGTCGAAGCATCGAAATTAATCTTGGTCCAAGCTACAAAATTTATCTTGGTTCAAACTTCGAAGATAGAAACATTGAGGTTGGGCCAAGCTTAGTTGAACATTCGTTTCCAAGCTTGGGTTTAAGTGGTGCAGCAATCCTAGATTTATATATGGATCCAATATTAAGCAGAGTTTTGCTGAAGCCGGTAAATCGAAACTAGGAAAAATATGCTTCAATCGAGCTTAGTTCAACCTTAGTTCAGAAGCTTGGGTTTAGATGGTATGAGCAATACGGGATTCATGCTTGTTAAAGCTAAGATTCAAAGCTAACAAAGCTGAGCTCGGACCAAGCTTAGCACAACATGGTTTCTGAAGCTTGGGTTTGGATGATTCTAGTAATCTTGGATGTATGTATGTATCCAATATTGGACGTAGATTGGATTCTGCCTGTGGACCAACGCTAGGGACACTAAGAGTGAGCCAAGCTTGGTACAAGCTGGGCCAACAAAGCTTGGATATCTTTGATATAACTAAGCTTGGTTTGATCTAGGCTTATACATGGGATGAAGCTATGTCGAAGCTATCAAGTCCAAGCTTCGGCATCGAAGGTCGGACCAAGATTGATCTCATCGTACGAGCTTCGAACTCCCCACCTGGGGAGTAACACCTTTCGCTTACTACTCTGAAACTGATTGACTGAGTTGACAGTGAATCCCTGATTTATGCGAAAGAATGGGCTTACTGGTTCTCAGCAAATGTCAGACTTGAGCCAGTATCTTCTCCATAACTGTTACTCCTTTTCAGAAGGCCCGTTCTACATCCCGAAAACTTCTGGTCCAAACTTGAGGGGAAACTTGGCCATCCCATGGTATACATGTGGATAAGAGAGAGGTATAAAATTGAGGAGGTCTAGATCGTGAGACAGATGGAGTTGAAAGGGTATATATAACACCAGGTTGAAGTACTTTGCTGAGGGATTCGGACGCCCAACCAAGGCGGCCTATGCGCAGCTAACTCTTCAAACTAAAACTTCTCAAAGGACGAAACTGGTTACTTCTACGCTTCTATATGCCTCATCCCATTCGTTATACCCTCAGTCTTTGTACATAAATTCTACCTTGTACCGGCTTTTCACTTTCCACAAGATCATAGAGTAGCATCATCAAGCAACTGCTTGAGCTTTATCGAGTTTTGGGGAAAAGCGTTTCTTCAGCATACAGTTAGTTATCTTTTGTTTCCAATTTAGTCGAGCTTCCGAGTTAATGAGAATGTATTTTATGGATGGTTGCAATTGTCTTGAGAATTGAGAGGATCAACTTGGACGAAAATGGATTTCGAGGCTTGTACCAAGATAAAGTCCTAAGCTTGAATGAAGATAAAGTTCGAAGCTTGAATGAAGATAAAGTTCGAAGCTTGTATTAACCTACGTAACCAAGGTAGGACTAAGCTTATTCTCTAAGCTGGGATTGGCGATACATTCGCATGTTCTGCACAGATTGACCGAGCCTTCAAGACACAGTTTTGGCGAAGCTTAGAAGCTTTGATCAAGCTTCATCGCATGGCCAATTCCCACCTGGGTGGGTCGGAAACCATGAGGCAAAAATTACCAATCGGAGTGTTCTGTTGGGCCCATCATCGGCCCTAAAACACAACTACAGAGTGTAAACTCCGTAATTTAAAATCGACAAGTTCTTTTATAAATTTTTCTGTACCATTCCCCTGAAGATTGAGCGGATTAAATTGAAGGATGAGCTGGAGGGAAGAAAATGACATTAAGACCGAGAAATGCCCAATTTATTTTCAAAGAGAAAGAACGTCGAGGGCGCTTTGATCTTCAACAACAATTCATCCCTTGCATCAACGGTATGCTGGTTGTTCATGCACTAACCATGTATCCTCCAACGGCGGTATATTATCTGTATCAGGTACTGAGAAATGTTGCAATGTGGGTCTTTGCTTTGATCGGCGGAGTAATTACAGGATGCCATACTTTTATGCCAATTGCATAACAGAAAATGCGGAGTTTCAGGGATTAAAGACATATTTGTTAGTGAGCATTTTCATGTAAATCGAGACTTCTCTATTGACTCCAAGAACCAATGGTTATATATTACATATTTAATAGTTTTTTTATAGAATCGTCAAAAATCTAAAAAATCTCAAAAATTTCCAGAATTCGAAAAATTTGAAAAATTTCCAGAATTTCCAAAATTTCCAAAATTTCCGAAATTTCCAAAATTCCTAAAATTTTCGATATTTAAAAAAGTTCACAACTTTGAAAATTTTGTAAAATTTTGAAAATTCCAACAAATTTTTAACCTCCTCGCTCGTGACAATCATTATTCATAACAAAATGAAAATCGAATGAGAACGTGAAGCATGTCAGTACCTTCCCAAAAGCCGACAAATTAAAAATTAAAAGAAAATTCTGCACATCAGGAACTCGTTTCATCAATTTCGCAGCATCGAAGAAACTCAAAGAACTTTCAATGAGCGCGGAAAATTGCATACCACCTCCACCGCCCCACCCCCTCTACGACATTCTAATGATCTTCTTAGCGCGTTCAATCTGCCGAAGCTTTCAACAGCAATCGACTTTAGCCTTCTTCAAAGAATTTGCTGTGTTGTATAAGAAAGCCAGTGAGTATCTGGAGATTGAGAAATATACAACTCAAATGCAACCATATTTTACCTCTGTTTATTCAAGGATATGAGAGAAATGTTGTTTGCACATGAAAAATAATATTCGTGGTTAACAGCGAGAAATGTGAATGAATTTCCGTGGAATATTGAACGAAAATTGATAATAAACCTACAGAAAATATTTGAATTCTGACTTTTCAAAATATATGCAACAAATTAGAATTTTTGAAAAATTTGAAAATTTTGAAAATTTTGAAAATTTTGAAAATTTTGAAAATTTTGAAAATTTCGAAAATTTTGAAAATTTTAAAAATTTTGAAAAATTTGAAAAATTTGAAAATTTTGAAAATTTTGAAAAATTTGAAAAATTTGAAAAATTTGAAAAATTTGAAAAATTTGAAAAATTTGAAAAATTTGAAAAATTTGAAAAATTTGAAAAATTTGAAAAATTTGAAAATTTTGAAAATTTTGAAAATTGTATTTTGCTATATATATGCCAAAGCAATACCTTCCAGGAGCAAAAAAAAGCGCTCCTTGAGACTTCCATTACACCTCGGGCCTCCCCCCCCCCCCCCCCGCCCGCCCTCCTAGCGATCCTTTCCAACGACATAATTCTCTCGCGATCCATTGAATCTCGATTTTCATTGAATTGCAATAAAACTACCACGGATTCAATTGCGAGCATCCTCCGTGCAAACCAACGGAATGAGCGTTCAAGCTTTAGTGTCAGGGTGAAATTTTGCAAATGAGTTTGAGGCTAGGTTTTAATAGGTATACAAGGTTTATTGGCTGGTCGCGACGGAGATTCTCTCGTGACGATCTCCAGACGATTATTCTTCACGAAGCAGGCGGAAATCTAATGGCAGTATTCCAGGAAATTGAAATGGAAGTACTATCCGCAATAAATATTTTATACTGAAGAATTGGCCATGATAAAAGGGTTCAGATCCTTCTCACTGATTTTTTTGGTGAATTTGGAACATTTGCAAATTTTTGGTAATTTTTGAATTTGACCTTTTCCCCTTCCAACAGAATTTACTTTTTCTTAAATTTTTTTATTAAGCAACAAACTTTTAATTTAATTTTTTTTTATTCCTGGAGTTGTTGAGTATTGAAAACTTTTTGAAATTTTTGACGTTTTTTTTTTAATCCTTCCATTTTTAATTTTTTTACAAACCGTTGAAAGTTTTGAGATTGTGACACTCGGAGACTCAGATTTCGAGGATAGACATTGAAGTGTCTCTCCAATTGAATGTGCTAGGGTAAGCAGTCCCACAATGGGCAACAGATTCTGATATCTGCTGACCCTGGTCCTGTCGTCCATAAAAGGGTGCTCAAAAAGTCGGACTATGGAAGGGGAAGCCCAAACTTATAAAAGAGTTAAAATCCTTGATTTTTTGAAATTTTTGTTGGGGAAATTTCGGAAACTTTGAGAAATTTTGGAAATGTTGAAAATTTTGGAAATTTTGGAAATTTTGGAAATTTTGGAAATTTTGGAAATTTTGGAAATTTTGGAAATTTTGGAAATTTTGGAAATTTTGGAAATTTTGGAAATTTTGGAAATTTTGGAAATTTTGGAAATTTTGGAAATTTTGGAAATTTTGGAAATTTTGGTGGGTGGGTGAGGTGGGTGGGTGGGCGAGTAGGTGGGTGGGTGGGCGAGTAGGTGGTTGGGTGGGCGAGTAGGTGGTTGGGTGGGCGAGTAGGTGGTTGGGTGGGCGAGTAGGTGGGTAGGTGGGCGAGTAGGTGGGTGGGTGGGCGAGTAGGTGGGTGGGTAGACGAGTGGGTGGGTGGGTGTGCGAGTGGCTGGGTGGGTGAGCAAGTGAGTGGGTGGGTGGGTTGTGATTTTGTGAGTGTATGTGGGTGGGTAGGTGGCTCGTCGTTCATATAGTGCACTTTAGAAGTTAACTACCAATTTATTCATGACAGTTGATGCCTCTGAAATAGCAAATGAACATAAATATCTCCAATAGTATTTCAAATAGTATTTTACTCAGCATTTAATAGGTATAGAAGGGTTATGGGATGTTCGCTACGCGGCTTCTATTGCGACGATCTTCAGACGATTACTCTCTCCGCGAAAGAGGTGAAATCCAATGGTAGAATAGCACGGTCTCTTGCGTGAAAGAGAAGCGCGCCGCGTAAGGGGGTGAGCGCCGGTGCCCAAGGGGGGGGGGGAGGCGGTAGCTTCGAATACCGCAACCCGGGCACCTTCGTGCCGTGCATGCCCGATGAGTCAGCGAGCACAACGTCGGCACACCGCGGTCGCTTCTTTTTACCATTTTTTTTCACCCTCCCAGTGACTTTTTTTATTCCCCACATTTTTGCCCCTCTTTTTCCACCTTACATGGCTCCCTTTTCCTGCCCCTCAGCCGGCGGGCTCGCACCGCTAGATGTACAACGTGCAAGTTCAGAGCGGGGACAAAAAAAAAAAAAAACGAGAAAAAACGAAGAAATGACCGAGTTCGCACTCTCTGATGGAGACGCGATTTATCATGATTTTTTTCCCCTTTTGAGGGGGATACGCTTGACGGCAAACGTATCCTCACACTCCCCCGGGTGAAAGGGCCTTTCAACGCTTCAAACCAAGAGTTCTATACAGATTTTTAATCACGTTTCAGGTGGAAAGAAAGAAAAAAGGCGGCTCAGTTGTAGGCCGAGCTGATGAATTCAGCTGGAAACGGTTTTGTTATGTTGGTGTGGGTGGGCACGTAGAAATGTATCCATTTCCAGTATCTAAATGTGGTATCGGAAAAATTTGGGGATTTACCTGTGTCGAGAGAAATCGTGCACAAAAAAAATGATCACATGTACACCCACAAGCACACACACACACACACCCACTCCCCCACATACGCCCCCCACCCACCCACACCCGTACACCCCCCCAACCATCCACACCCCCCCACCCACCCAAACCCACCCACACCTACCCACACCCACTCACAACTACCCACACCCACCCACACCCACCCACACCCACCCACACCCACCCACACCCACCCACACCCAGACGGGGCTTTGGCGTAGTCGGTAGAGTGTCTGCCTACTATTCTAAAGGTCCCGCGTTCGATTCCCGCTCACTGCAAAATATTTTTTCTGAAAAATATTTTCTCACGGACTCCGACCGATGGCAGGAACATTCCGTGTGTGCTATCGGCGGTATCCATGAAGTGAGACCGTGAGCCGGGACCGAACGCGACCCGTCGCGCGGGGGGGGAGGGAGGGTTCCATCGTAGACGCCCGCCATCGTATCACAGGGGTTTCTGGAGGTTTACCCTGTGATTAGAAATACGATGAGCTGAAATGGCGAAGTCGGCCCCAGCCGCAATGGGTGGGTACTCTGATCCGTAGTATTGCCCATGTAGTAATGCTTACCAGCGGGGACGTGGGTGAATACGAATAGAGAAAGAGTGAAAAAAAAAAAAAAAAAAAAAAAAAACCCACCCACACCCACCCACACCCACCAACTCACATACGCATACACACACACACACAAACATACACACACACATACACACATAGGTCTTTTAAAAATTATGAGAAGCGTTATGTGAAACGTTGAGAAAAGTGAAAATTTCATGGTTCTGAGATACTTCATTTTCGGGGCGATTACTATAACTTTCCTATCCTGAACTCAGTACCAATCTTGAATCATGGTAACGTCATCCGAATAAAGGCAAAAAAAAAAGTGAAATGTACTTTTGGAGTTCAAGGCTTTGCGAGTTTCTGGGAAAATTTTCCACCGTGGCAATCTGATTTTAGGGGAAGAGTCTTTGGATCGCTTCGGTACTTAATGAAATTCTGTGGAATAGATTAATCTTGAGAGTTTTTCAGAGGCTTTTGGAAGACAGCATTCGCGGTTATTCAAGCGAATTCTAGGCACAGTTGAGCAGTACTGAGGTCTTCTCCGCTTGTCAATATCTTGATGATTTTTTTTAAACGCGGCAAATTGGTTAATTGAATTTTTTCAGGCCACTCCAGTCATTGTTTTTAACATTGAAAATTGGCGGTTCCTGGGGCATTTCCGGCTCCAATCTCCAATTTCATTATCGGCTTAGAATATGTTCTATATCATAATAATAATCATAAT
Organism: Asobara japonica; assembly: GCA_026005395.1. Lineage (NCBI taxonomy): Eukaryota > Metazoa > Arthropoda > Insecta > Hymenoptera > Braconidae > Asobara > Asobara japonica. Next base: position 3,405,805 of record BQMI01000298.1, on the reverse strand, counting down.
AATTTCATACACGAAGACTTCAAAATGACGTTCTATGTGATTTAAAAATGAATTTTGTCATTTTCTTGAAGACGGTGTGGATGAGAAAGAGCTGTCAGCCACCGTATGGAATCGGAAATTTCGCTGACTTTTCACTCGAGCATCCATAATTCTGGGCTCCATCGTTGCGCCCTGTGCACTTCAATGTCTTTTGTCGTATAAATTGAATTTTCACTGAAAATTCAGAAAATGTGAAATCTGTCATTTTCATTTTTCCTCACTTTTTCTCCCAACATTGAGATTGGCGACGAATATGTGTAATTGTGTATATTGTTCAAAAGTCATGGATGAATCATGCTGGAATTGAATTAAGGATTTATTGAATTTGCTCTGCTACCTTTGGGGACTAAAAATAAAATGGCTGGTTTTCTTACAAGCTTTTAAGGAGTTATGACATATATATATCGAGGCGGATGTTTGCACAACATTTTGGGAATGGTTGAACTAGATCGATGTTTATCCGGAATCACCCCCCCCTCCCCCTTCCCCGCCCCCTCCCGTCCCGGCAAGTCCGGTTGGGTTCGCGTCCGTTGGGACCTCGTCCGGTTGGGACCTCGTCCGCTTTGGACCTCGTCCGCTTTGGACCTCGTCCGCTTTGGACCTCGTCCGCTTTGGACCTCGTCCGCTTTGGACCTCGTCCGCTTTGGACCTCGTCCGCTTTGGACCTCGTCCGCTTTGGACCTCGTCCGCTTTGGACCTCGTCCGCTTTGGACCTCGTCCGCTTTGGACCTCGTCCGCTTTGGACCTCGTCCGCTTTGGACCTCGTCCGCTTTGGACCTCGTCCAGTTGGGACCTCGTCCGCTTTGGACCTCGTCCGCTTTGGACCTCGTCCAGTTGGGACCTCGTCCGCTTTGGACCTCGTCCGCTTTGGACCTCGTCCGCTTTGGACCTCGTCCAGTTGGGACCTCGTCCGGCTTGGACCTCGTCCAGTTGGGACCTCGTCCGGCTTGGACCTCGTCCAGTTGGGACCTCGTCCGGCTTGGACCTCGTCCGGTTGGGTTCGAGTCCGTTTTGGTTCGAGTCCGGTTGGGAGCGCGTCCGGCCTAGCGTTCCTTATATCATTCGAAATATTTCATAGAAAGAATTCAATACAAAAAAGTATCACCCCACATTATTTTAATTGTTAATTCCACGTATTGGTACACGCGCATAATGTCCTTACTCCTTGGACGTTGTAATGCAATATACGATGGAACAAAACTCACATTCTGAAATTGATAATAGGAGAAAGAAATAATTTTACTATCGCAGCCTGCAGGAATTGGACTTGGTTTCATCAAGGAAAAAAATAATTGCATTTATTTTTTATTGCATTAAAGAGCTGTAGCCGACAGGTCAATTAACGACAAGATTTAGCAGAAATGGAAAAAAATAAGTATTTCCATTTCATTTGTTGTCGTAATGTTCCTGAATGTAATTGCACAATTATCGTCATTATAAGGTTTAATAGTACGCCATAGTGTATGTGTGTATTTGTTTTTTTTTGTCTCCATGTCCTTTCGGGTAGCTGCTTTTTTTTCAGTATAAGGCGCATTTTGTTTGCATTAACTCAAAATAGAGATGATCAGCAAGTATTGTGGTGGAGGTAACCCACTGTGATTTGGATTTTCTCAGTTGGGAACTCTGACATTTACTTACAGAATTACTCCACATAATGTGATTCACTTCACGAGATAAATGTGGATATGCTCCGTTATAATTTATCGTGACTAAGTTGATTGCGCGGTAAATTGGAAAGATTCTCATTAAGCTTACGCTCAATTAATCTTGCCTTTTTGCAAATTGTCATTTAAATTGCAGTCCAATGATATGATTATCCTAACTCATTAGGGTATGGGTATATAGCTTGCAATCGACCGATTTAGCTAATCAAGTCATCTTCAAACTCTTTTAAGCTAAGAAAAATCGACTGACTTATATACGTCACATATCAATATAAGAAGTTGCTGCTACCACTACGATAAAGAAATGTGTCGAGATCCTGGAATTGTCGTTTTTTTTAACGTTTCGAAGACTGTTAGACTGTACATATGATTTTGTGTGGGTGTGTGTGTGTGTGTGTGTGAGGGTGGGTGGACGAGTGGGTGGGTGGATGCGTAGGGGAGTGGGTGGGTGGCTAGGTGGGCGGATGGGTTGGTGGGTGGGCGGATGGGTGGGTGGGTGGGTGGGTGGGTAGGTGGGTGGGTGGATAGGAACAATTCTTGTTCCGTACTTTCTCTGTGTATCAACAATTATACTCGACCCATACTCCTCCACAACAATTTCCGTATTTCATCATTACGTCCAATATTCTGTACAATGTTGCACATTAGGAAGCTCAAATTCTAGGGATTCCCCTAAAAATATGAAATTTCTCCATTACCTTCCCCCTAAAAATCTGCCCATCTCTTCCACTTCTCTCATCTCATCCACCTTTTCCCCTAATTCTCCGCATCCCGATTCAACGTCATTCAGCACGGAAAAATAATAATAGTATTCCAGGCGCTTCCAGTCTCTCCCATCCACAGGATCATCCTATTCGCCCAAACCGTTCGTTACCATAAATTATCCATTCCCCCAATAAAAACTCTCGCTTCCACCCCGAGCCTCCCCCCCGCCCTCCCAGAGAATCGAATTCCCATTTGGCTTTTACACCCCCCCCCCCCGCCCCTCAATTCCAGTTCACGGAAAGAACGGCAGCAAATGTATGCACAGCAGTGCCTATAAAACGTGAGGTGATAATGTTGGTTAGGTGGATGCGCCAGAAAATTGTGCATCGGATAATGGTCCATTTCGGATGCTGCCGCTGGGGGGGGGGGGGAGGGAGAAACCACTGTCGAGTATTTTGCCCGAGTTCGAGCAGACGTACAAAGGATTGGTAGGATGGGGTTAGGTGTTAGGAAGCATTACACGGTATGAACCTGTACAAGAGTATACGTGAAGGCGAGACATCGGAATAACTCGTAAAACGGGTTGATCCCGTCTGTGGGATTTGATTCGATGCCTGGATACCGAAAATTACTAGTCTCTGACGTTGAGGGGCTGGCTGGGGAGCCTCCGGTTGACGGCTCTGGGGTTGCACTAAGAGAAATAGGCACTGAGGACGAGTGTCGCGGGAGGGGGGGGGGGGAGGAGGAGAACCGGGGGGGGGGGGTGGGAGGGGGGAAGAGTGAAATGGAGGTTTGAAAGTCAGGGATTTGAGACAGTGGATTGGGGGAACGAAGAAGGACTTTGCTGGGGGGTGGATGGGGGGGGGGGCGAAATTCATACATAGACAATGAATACGAACTGAAGGAACTTGAGAACGAGGTCGAATTCCTGATGAGAATGTGTTGCCCATCCTCTCGTTTCCATGAAACTCTTGGCTTTGGAATACCCGTTGCTTGACAATTGAGTGTGACATTCTCACCCTCTGATACAGATAAATCCTTGCTGGTCTCGTCGCCGTAAACAATATCAGGTGGCACTGTAAACAGAGAACGAGTGGAATTAAATACTTGGCTGATTGGATTGCGGGGATAATTATGTTTGTTAGAGAATGGAATCAGGATTTTATATAAGAGTCATTATAAGTCGTGATAATAATGATGTTCGGTTGATGAATATCAAGGAGTTTTTTTGTAGCACCTGCAGTGATTTTCGGAGTGTACAATGTGTGCTTTCAGGTGGCTGTCATTAACAGCAGGTGTAAGTAAGAGACGCGCGTACATATCTCCAAGGGGAAAGAGCCACGGGGTTGAACCTGCATCATGCCGTCCACTCTATATGCCGGGCATGGCGGGAAAAATCCTGGTACACATGGTACACCAGAGAATAGAGGCGGCGGTGAAGCAGCCGCTGGCTGATGATCGATACCGCAAGATGAGGATGATCTACGCTTGAGGATTTCCACGTGGTGACCAGTATCACCAGGCGAGGGTATGCGATGAAGCTTGATCAAAGCTTGGACGAGGCTTGACTAAGCTTCGTCAAAGCTGTGTTTTGAAGCCTCGGTCAATCTGTGCAGAACATGCAAATGCAACACCAATCCCAGCTTAGAGAATAAACTTCGTCCTAGCTTGGTTACATAGGTTAATACAAGCTTCGAACTTTATCTTCATTCAAGCTTCGGACTTTATCTTGGTACAAGCCTCGAAATTCATTTTCGTCCAAGTTCCAAAGTTTCTCGTGGTCGAAGCATAGAAATTAATCTTGGTCCAAGCTACAAACTTTACCTTGGTTCAAACTTCGAAGATAGGAACATTGAGGTTGGACCAAGCTTAGTTGAACATTCGTTTCCAAGCTCGGGTTTAGGTGGTGCAGCAATCCTGGATTTATATATGAATCCAATATTAAGCAGAGTTTCGCTGAAGCCGGTAAATCGAAACTAGGAAAAATATGCTTCAATCCAGCTTAGTTCAACCTTAGTTCAGAAGCTTGGGTTTAGATGGTATGAGCAATCCGGGATTCATGCTTGTTAAAGCTAAGATTCAAAGCTAACAAAGCTGAGCTCGGACCAAGCTTAGCACAACATGGTTTCTGAAGCTTGGGCTAATGATTCTAGTAAGCTTGGATGTATGCATGTATCCAATATTGGACGTAGATTGGATTCTGCCTGTGGACCAATGCTAGGGATGCTAAGAATGTGCCAAGCTTGGCACAAGCTGGGCCAACATAGCTTGGATATCTTTGATATAACTAAGCTTGGTTTGATCTAGCTTTATACATGGGATGAAGTTATGTCGAAGCAATCAAGTCCAAGCTTCGGCATCGAAAGTACCAACGAGCACTGTCTGATTGTTACGAGACATCAAATATGACTTCGACTCGACAAGGTAGAATGGCATCATAGGATTTTTTTTGTGATATTATCTGTTATTTTGTTTCCAATTTAGATGTTCATTGGGCGGCGGGGGGAGGGGGCGGGGAAGAGAAGAAATTGCGATCAAGGAAATTGGCTTCCTGCATTCTGGAGGCGCGTAGATTATCACCATTTGATATAGCGCGTGCTATAGAATCAGGACACTGTCAGCCGTGCCTCATGTAAGTTTCAAACATATCATCAACAACGGTGACGATAGGGCGCATTGAGACAGTACTGTTCAGTCGCCCGGGAAACAAATTCATGAGTACGGATTCAAATGGCTATGTAGGGAATGCACTTGAATGTGAACACTGTAATCCTTCAATTGATTGCCGTCAAAGGAGATTCATCGGTAAAGTTGCTCTTCGGTCGGTGCCCTTTGAGCAAGGATCAATAAGACTATATCGAGCTTCCATAGGAAATTACATCTGACATAACAGCCTCCAATTTCAAGTCACTAATTACGGAATGTACACTGGATTACATAGGTAAATGTATCATCAGAAATATCAGTTAGATTGTGTCGGGGATCAATATATCATCACCATGGAATCATCGTCACGGAGAAAAATATAGGTAGCATATATGCAGAATATAGATATATATATATATAAACCATGGAATTACGTTGCCGAAAAAATTCTTCAATTTTACATTATATTCAAAACAAATTCATTCAGAAAAATAATTTCATTCATTTCCAACTCGCAAATTTTCCATAATCGTAAAATACCGTTGAGGTAATAACGTAAATTACGATTTTGTCGGCGTAAATTACGTGTGGTAAATCGTAAATTACGTGTCGGAAATCGTAAATTACCTGTTGGAAATCGTAAATTACAATAACGCGTCCGTAATTTACGTATATGAAATCGTAAATTACGATTACTCATCCGTAATTTACGTACAATAAATCGTATATTACGATTTTGTCGCCGTAAATTACGTGTTGGAAATCGTACCTTATAATAACGCGTCCGTAATTTACGTATATGAAATCGTAAATTCCGATTACTCACCCGTAATTTACGTACAATAAATCATAAATGACGATTATGTTTCGTAAATAATGTATGTGTAATCGTAAATGACAATTACTCAAAAAATTACGTCTGAGAAATCGCAAATTAATCACCATTTACGTTTTAAAAATTTACTTTCCACATTATCACGAATATCGTAATAAATCAGCATTTTCATTCTGCGAGATTGATTATATTTTAAATTTCAATTAATTATAATTGAATAAAGTTAAATTGAAAAGACTGCTAGTTCATTTTATTCCGAGCGAATAAAATTACTCGCGAAAGCCTTTCCATTGATTCAATAAATCATTTTTCTATATATATATATATATATATATGTATATAACGCTATATTGAATTCAATGGAATTTCCGGAGTAGAAATTTGAACAATTACGAAACAACGAATATCACATATGTGAATTTGAGCAATTGTCCAGTTTATACATAACATATTAAAGCACGTGATGCTTCAGTGAGCACACATTTATATGCATATATGCACAGAGCATAGAGTCTATGTATTTGCTCAACGACGGCGGGCGGGTTGGCGGATGGTGGGGGGGGGGGGGGCGGTTGGGGGGTACTGGAGATTTGCCGAGAAGACTCGAAGCCAATCAATGCAACTCGCATATTCGCTTTCCACAGTTGTGTGTGCTCATACTTACATTTCTATACATGACGCCAAACCCGTGGGGTCAAATATATTGGAATTTCGAGTGCATTGAGAGTAACCACTGTGCATATATGACAGAGCGAAATCTCCCAGTCTGACTCCCTCAATCAGGTAGAATCTGTCTCTTTTTTTCCAAGCTCATATAGAGCTAGTGCTTCCAAAAAAAAAAAAAAAAAAAAAAATGGGACATTGAAAGTCGATCGATTCTAGAATTGTACATCTGGGAAATTTTCAATATTTGCTTTGCGATATGAAATTTATACTAAACACAATATAACATTTTTCATCTTCTGATATTGCCCATAAAATTTCGTTATCATAGCCCCCTGTGTTAGATTGCGAGATAAAATCTTCCACAATTTTTGGTCCATGATGGGAGGCTGAAAATCCAGGGGACACAGCTTATTCATCGTGCTAGTTATTTATTTGAATCAGCGGATGTACTCGGTATATTATTAGTCAAAATCATTCATCATAATTGGATCTAATTATTATCCTTGAATTTTGCAAGCCGTGGTTAATGGTCTCCATATTGGCCTGGTGCTCGAATTGACGAGCGCTGAAGTATCCTCATAATGATCGAACAGTTTCAATACAATGGTCCTTCGGAATTAGCCTAAGAATGAATTAATAAGACGTGGGGTACTTCAGAGAATCACATTTGGCTGTCACATGCGTATCCTCTCTGAGTGCATTAAATTTATAATTTTCCTCGGCCCAAATGCATTTGAGGAGCTCGATATTATCAACTATTCATCTCCCTCGATATTTTAAATGTTGGAAGAATTATTTCGAAATAACTGAAAAAAATGGAAATTTTAGATTTATTAGCTTAGATTGAGTGTTCACGGGATATTCAATTTTTTTTATTGAATTATTGATATCAACAGGTTGGACAACAGTTGCAGATCAGGGATGCTGTGTCAAGTATCATTAATTCATTTTGTGTAAGCGGTATGACCTGCAATAGATCGATCCATTAATTGATGAATCCATAACTCAGAGGTCGTAACTTCAAAATCAAGCGCGACCTGGTACCTTGAGCACCCATGCATCCCACTTCTAAGTGCGTTCTTTAAAAGGACATGGTAGACCTCCGTCGTTGATTAGCCCTCAAAGTAGCATGCATATAATTACGTTATATATACGTTATACATATATGTTATATATATGTTATATATGTCTGTAAGTTGTGCCAGCTGTATGGAATGCTACGACATTGCACATATGGGATTGCGGTGTACAATGAGACCAGGCGATGAGGGAAATTTGCTTGTCTCAGAATCCCAGGGATCACTTCAACCTGAATATTATCATGGCCTATACTGGTCTATATTGGATGGAAAAATCAATACCCAGGTGGGGAATTCAAAGCTTGGACGATGAGATCAGTCTTGGTCCGACTTTCGATGCCGAAGCTTGGACTTCATAGCTTCATCCCATGTATAAGCCTAGACCAAACCAAGCTTAGTTATATCAAATATACCCAAGCTTTGTTGGCCCAGCTTGTGCCAAGCTTGGCTCGATCTTAGCGTCCCTAGCATTGGTCCACAGGCAGAATCCAATATACATCCAATATTGGATACATACATACATCCAAGCTTACTAGAATCATCCAAACCCAAGCTTCAGAAACCATGTTGTGCTAAGCTTGGTCCGAGCTCAGCTTTGTTAGCTTTGAATCTTATTTTTAACAAGCATGAATCCCGGATTGCTCATACCATCTAAACCCAAGTTTCTGAACTAAGGTTGAACTAAGCTGGATTGAAGCATATTTTTCCTAGTTTCGATTTACCGGCTTCAGCGAAACTCTGCTTAATATTGGATTCATATATAAATCCAGGATTGCTGCACCCCCTAAACCCAAGCTTGGAAACGAATGTTCAACTAAGCTTGGTCCAACTTCAATATTCCTATCTTCGAAGTTTGAACCAAGATAAATTTTGTAGCTTGGACCAAGATTAATTTCGATGCTTCGACCACGGGAAACTTTGGAACTTGGACGAAAATGAATTTTGAGGTTTGTAGCAAGATAAAGTCCGAAGCTTGAATGAAGATAAAGTTCGAAGCTTGTATTAACCTACGTAACCAAGCTAGGACGAAGCTTACTGGATAAAATGGGATTGGTGATACCATTCCCATGTTCTGCACAGATTATTCCCATGTTCTGCGGGAAGCGTATATCCAACTGGAAGATCGAGAAAATTTTGGAACTGAGTCGGAAACGGACTGAACAACCAGGAAAACGCATTAACTCAAGTTGGAAACGGACTGAATTAAGTCGGAGCGGAACTGAGTCAAGTTGGAAGCGGTCTGAGTCAAGTCAAAGAATGGCTTGAGTCAAGTCGAACTGGCGAGTCAAACTCAAAACGAACAAAATCGAAATCAGAAACGGACTGAGTCAAGTCAGAGGTGAACTGAGTCAAGTTGGAAGCGGTCTGAGTCAAGCCAAAAAATGGCTTGAGTCAAGTCGAACTAGCGAGTCAGACCCAAAACGAACATAATCGAGATCAGAAACGAACTGGGTCAAGTCGGAGAGGAACTGAGTCAAGTTGGAAGCGGTCTGAATCGACTCAAAAAATGGCTTGAGTCAAGTCGAACTGGCAAGTCAAACCCAACCGAACAAAATCGAGATCAGAATCGAACTGAGTCAAGTCGATATGGATTAACCCAACTAGGAAATTGACTCAACTCAAAAAGCCATTGACCCAAGTTGGGAGCGGACGGACGACTATTGTCCCTGAATTTCTTATCTTCATAGAAAAAAAAATTTCTACGCATAACACCGTGTCTATGACTGGAACAATATGAGGTGCTCCGTTCCGTCCGTTATTGCCAGATCCCGATTACGGTGGTCAATGGCTAGATGACATATATCTGTCCATATAGAAAGCGCTACAACGACACAGTTTTTATGGTCAATTTTATGTCGGACAATAAAATTCCCTCGGCTCTTTCTCTCAACTCGTTCTCGGGATAAATTCAAAATTGGCAAAAAAAAAAAATAATTGTTGTCGGCGAATCACTAAAAAATGGAGAAAGGGAAAAGAGAAAATCCTATCTCGTCTTAATAATTTTTGGACTCATTTTGAGGTGCATTAGTGGTCCAGAGCTTAGAAAAATTGACATCAACTCACCGAGAATAGTCAAACATCCTAACTCCGATTGCATCGGAGCTGTGTTGATTTGGCACATGTAGCATCCCCTGTCACTCTCTTTGAGTTGGCGTATGTGAAGTTTCCACGTGCAGTTGACTCCCTCGTCGGTCACCTGATTGCTACCGGTCACGCTGTGAATACCCATGGGGCTCTCCGGCGTGCTGGTGCAGCCGCCCGACTCGTAAGTCATCGATATACGTGTATTGTGGGTTACTATTCGTGTATTCACGGTGAGTACTGTGTTGTCTGAGGCCCTCAGCCAGCCCACCTTGGAACAAATGGAATCAAAGAAAGTGGTTAGACATGGTGAATTAACATTTCAATAGGGCAAATCCACGAGCACTTCCGCCTGTCTAGTGACCGAAGTCATTTACGTATTTATAGTCAAACAAATGAAAGGCTTGAATCTACGATTGCTGCAAGTTTACTGCTGATGTACAACCTAGGTACTAGTGGATTCTCCGTGTTTCGAGGCGCTTCTAACATTTCTAGACCATTTTTAACAAATTGTCTCTGTGTGTGTGTGTGTGTGTGTGTGTGTGTGTGTGTGTGCGGGTCAAAAATTATGTAGAACAATTTCTCGTGAATGAATAATGCGATCGAGGTCCGAGTATTCACGTAACTTAGACCTGATTAGGTTTCAGCTTAAATTGGTGCAGTATATATATGTTGTTATTAAAAATTCCAATTGTTTATAACATTTTGCTGCATGAACTATTGGAGTTAGCGAAAAATTTATATGAGAAAAGTTATTCGTCATATAAAAATACATATTTTATGTGGAATGACTTTTTTCATGATTTGCATAATTAAGGAGGTATTACGGTCGGAAGAATTATTTATGGAATAAGTGAACGAATGAAACTAGCACGATCATAAAGGTCGCAGACGAAGCATTTCCAGGTAGAATATCTCACGTGTAAAAGTGCATATTTTGGGCCATATGACTGTTCACACTACCTCGCATAATTAGTGGGGTATTACAAATTTTTTCTGAAATAATTAACAAAATTAAACTAGTGGGGTGGAAATGTTTGTCGGTGTTGGGAGCACAAATAAAACTTCCCGATTTGGAATTTCTGTTTCCCATTCCTAGATTTTTCGACACGTCAATTAAATGTTCAAAGACTGGTTTCAGAGAAAAAAATAGGAATCATGAAATTTTGAACACTGGAATACAACAGGTGTCGCTACCTGCGACTATGTCACGTGACGCACTGACCAATCCCACTGCGCACCGTGCATTCAGACTCTCCTGCGCAAATGCGTGGGCACATATTTCGGGAAGTTAATTATGTCAAATTCTTATTTAAACCATCGACCATTGAACCTTCTGAAATTGCATTTCAAACCTAAGATATGAAATTGTCCAAAATGTTAAAAAAAAGTTGAAGAAGCCATTATGTCTGTCACTGCCCGAATAGCATTTCCGAAAATTCACCAGCAGCTTCTGCTCGCTGCAGCGTACATAGGAAAATACGATGAGTACATGCATAATTGATGGAACGGCCCATATATTCAGGATAATATTATTTTTTAGAGAGCCGAACAGCACGACCAAAAATATCCTCTATTTCACGCGAATTTATTTACAGAGCGTGTATTGACCGCTCCCCATTTCTCAACAAATCAATTGCTACAAAATTCTAGCCAATCCCCGAGTGCCCGATATTCCCCAAATTCCCCTGGATTTCCCACATATCCCTCCCCCCCCCCCGCCCTCCCCCTCCACCCCCCCCCCTGCAGCTTTTTCCGTAACCGCACTCTTCCTACACCGCGGAAGTCTCTCACTACACCACATCCATAACCCGGCCGTTTAATATATTTCGCATAAAAAAAACTTTCCTCCAATTTTAATTAACTGCACTCCCGTCGCGAGTCCGTGTTTTATTATTTTTAATTTTTAATTAAAAAACAGACCCTCATAAAACTTCGTTTTTTTTCAACCCCGCCATAAAATTCAGCGAAATGACCCGCTGGTTTTGTTTTTTTTTTTTTATTATTCTAGTGTTTTCCACTCTTCTTCCCACTGAGACTGATGCAGCGATGATTATGGTAACCGGGGGGAAAAAAGAAACATAGCGGAAAAGTGATATAGGTCAGCGTCAAGGCATCCACTTCTACCGATTACTCACTGAAACCTATTTCATTTTATCCTCAATATCAATCTGTCTTTCTCTCATAGCAGCGTTAGAGGATACATGCATTTAGAGATGGTTGGAGATAGTATGTGAAAAATTTTATTCTGTGCAAAAATATTGGAAATGATTTTCATTATGTCCGTGACATGATTTTGATAAAATGTCTTCGTATGTGCGTGTGTGTGTGCCTGGGGATGATTAGGTGGGTGGGTGGGTGTGACTGGTTAAGTGGGTGGGTGTGTGTGACTGGGCGAGTGGGTAGGTGTGTGTCACTGGGTAAGTGAATGGGTGTATGTGACTGGGTGGGTGGGTGGGTGGCTGTGCGTGACTAGGTAAGTGGGTGGTGTGTGTGACTGGGTGGATGGATGTGTGGGGGTGGGTGGGTGGGTGGGTATGACTGAGTGGGTGGGTATGACTGAGTGGGTGGGTGGATGGATGTGTGTGTGTGTGTGTGTGTGTTCATACGTGTGGCCCCTCATTTTTCATCAAGTGATATAGGTCAGCATCAAAGCATCCACGGTTACTAATTATGCACAGAACCCTATCCCACTCCACCAGATCCTGCAGCTAACGCAACCCTAACCTCTCACCACAGCCGTTCGCCATTGACCATACCGTTGTTCTCATTCAACTCTCCCATTACGTATTAATCACCGAGCATATGCAATATCAATGGCATTCTTCCATCTGTGCACGCACCCAATTCATCTTCTTCCCCTGCACATCCATCTATTATGCAAACCATCTAGATGCATATAGACACACTGTAGTATCTACATGGGGTTACGATATTGAATTACTAGATACAACGTGTTTCACACGACATACTCGTCACTCGTCCAATAATCTACAATTAATCCGATTTGCCGCTTCTCTCTGACTGCACAGCACATCTATTCCACTATATATATGTATACACTACCAAAATTGGTGCATGAGCCTGCTCTTCATACAATTTGATTGCAAATAGGGGATAGCAATTATGCGGCAAACTTAGCCGACAAGTTGGTGGTATTGTACAACTACTTTCTCCACCTCGGCAAAGTTTCATGTTGCGCAGATCTGGCATGTGAATATTTATTATGCGAGAAAGCATGATGCTTGAGAATGGGAAAATGTGTTTACAGCTTCTGTTTGCTCAGTTTCATTTTGAAGCTTTTTGCGAGAAGTTAGACGAGATAGAGACAGGTGGGCGTGTGGTACGGGGCGGGAGGAGGGGGGGGGGGGGGGGGGGGAGAGCGGCCGGATTGTGTTAGGGAAGTGAGGTGATTAAGGGGATGATGAGTTAATGCTAATACGAGGGTTTCGAGGGGAATGATGAGCTTATGGTTTTTGTTGGGAGTTGATTATTTCAATTTCATGGAATTAGGGAAAGATGCGCGGTAGATTGTTCCGACGAAGGATTTCTGGGGGCTTTCGGAGTAATTATAAATGGTTAAAGTGGCTGATGTAGTGATAAGTAGCTGAGGATAGTAGATGTATTCAACTTGTCAATTGTGGAAAGTGGTTATACTAAGCTCATAATGCAAAGTTATTCGTGAACTTTGGCTATGGTGTAGTTATTGTAATGATCTGGAGAATTAAAAGGGTAATATGGAGGAAAGATTCATTGTTCGCGATCGGATGATTTGTTTGGGGAGGTATTGTTGATGGAGCATTCTGATGACACACACACACACCAACCCATCCACCCCCGCCAGCATGCATATATACCCACATACACTACCTCTCTCTCTCACGCACACACACACCTATATCCACTCACCCATCCACACCCACCCGCCCACCCATATCCACACCCACCCACCCACCCATATCCACACCTACCCGCCCACCCATATCCACACCCAGTCACCCACCCACCCATATCCACACCCACCCACCCACATACCCACCCACACACACACACACACACATAGAACCAGCCACACCCACACAAACATACACACACACACACACACACACACATCTCATGCAATATCGCTAACTCTCATTACAATAACCAAAAATATATCCAACCGTGGCAAATAAATTACAACATATTACACGTTACAGCACTAAATTTCCACGAAGTCAAAGAGGTTTTGCTGTGTTAGACGTGTTGTTTACTAAAATGCGGCAATTTTCTCGAGGAAATCTAAAGCTACAGAAATTGAGAAAAAGGAGAGACAGGGATTGTATGTGGCCATAACCCAGTGAGAATGAGGAGGAAGTGTTGGAACCGATGGCAATCGTGGATAAGGAGGAGCACCTGGAGCTGAAGGGAATTGGTGTGAGGAAAAGCGGCGGGTGGGGGGTGGGGAGGCGGGGTGGTAGTGGTTGGTGCTGAAGGTGAGAGTTTGTTTTTCCCAAGTCTTCCGTGTCGTATCAACGTCCTAAGGAGCCCCAGGACAGGAATAATGGATTCTCGGGTGCCGCAGCATCCCCTGTACCAATTGTATCACTCGTCTCTCTCTCTCTCATTTTCTCAACAAATGATAGAACCAATGAAACCGCTCTTTCACCTTCTCACCTTGTATTTTCCGATATTTCGCACGTAACAGGAAAACACAGCTTCACGACCAATTGCCGCTGTTTGATTGCCAACTGGGTGTACAAATGATGGTCCATTTCCATATGAGTCTGCAATTAAAAACAATTAAAATTTAGTATTGGCAGGCGGATAAAATCAGCAATGTGATTTAACTGAATGACAAAAAATATGGGTATTCATTTTTTTTTCGAGCATCAAAATGAATTGCTTATCAAGCTCTAATAGTCAAGCGCTGATAAATCTGAAATTTTGTGGAATCAACCAGAATCCGTCGAATATATCATTTGTCTATATACATTCGTACAGCGATAATCTGAAGTGTCCTACAAGATATCGAGCCAATTATTTTCTTCACACACACACACATACACCAATCCATCCAGGGCCCCACCCCAGCCAATACACACACACAGACATCCCACCCCATCCACCCCCACACACATGTACCCACACACATACACATACACATACACATACACATACACATACACACACACATACACATACAAAAAAAAAAACACATACACATACACATACACACACACACATACACATACACACACACACACACATGGTAACTATCGCTAGTATCTCCATACATAGTTAGGTAACCACGAAAATCTGGAATTTTCAACAATTTTTATAGATCACTTGGCATTTTATTTCACCAATACATATAATCCATGCACATGTTTTGTTTCCCAGCTCTCTTTGAACAATGGCACTTCATCTGCACCCATAAAAATGTTTTCCATACACCAAAAATTGTCGTTGATACGGTACCTATTCATTATTTGCTCTTCTCATACTACCGCCTATGCATTCACAAAAATCCCTCAACCCAACAATTTATAACAATAGCGTATTAATATGCGCGCGAAAGTTTAAAAAATAAACTGCTTAATTTCAGGTGGATGTAATTGTGAAGATAAGGAATGAACCCTTGCCCGATTTCTGCTAAGCATTGTATTCAAAAAATTGAGAAAAAAAGGCACTAAGCGAACTGCAATTGGTCCCAACGCGCTACCATGAGATCAGTTGGTCCCCAAAAATATATATAGCATAAGATCTGTCGATCTATATAGCATGAGATATGTAAAAGCTCCTAGGAGAAAAATTATATGTCGCTCATCACATCTGGCATATATGACATATATCATTAATAGACCACATGTACGAGCATGTGTAACCTATATTTAAAACATACATGTGAAAGATATAAATAACAAAATATATATAAAGCAAAATATATATGTGGAAGATATAAATAACAGCGCATATACCCGCCATATATCTGAACTATTGTATTTTGCCCAAAATATATATGTATGAGAGTTACATGTATGCCATCTATATATATTGTTTTCCATGCGGGGCGTCACATGTGAGGTGTTAGTCTAAATGGATTTTTGGCGGAGGGGGGGGGGGGGGGGTAGAGCAATGACCACATCGATCGCTCTCCTCTCTCTCGGCTCGGTTTTCGTCTACATCTCTTTTTGTGATGGGTTGAATCGCGCAGTGTGGTCCAATCTTGAGAATGTTGAGTCGTCATTTTTATCATTGCCCTCGCGGATTTTAGCCGCATGGTCAATGGACCTTGAGAAAAAAAAATTGGAGCTATACATAAGCTACGATACATGCAACGTAAGCGGAAAGTATATATGATCCATTTACTTGTGTGCTTGCCTGTGGTGTGTGTGTGATGTGTGTGTGTGTGTGGGACGAACTTCGCGGAAAATATCAAGAAGAGAAATAGTTTCACACACACACACACACACACACACACACAGACATATAAGCGCGTGCACCCACTCACACACACACACACACTCGGACGCACTCGCATTTTCATTGAATTCTCACGAAGAAAACCGAACACAGCCCAGTTCTGCTCATGAACTCTGCCAATCGATTATGTAATGCCAATGAGATTGAAAAGCACTTCTCGGAAAATGGAAAATTATAACAAAGGATAAGAAATAAAAGAGGAATAAGAAAAGAAAAATTTCCGGGGGTGTCTCAGGGTAAATCATCTTTTTCCCTGGATAAACACTGAGACCCTTGATAAATCACGCAAAAATCCACTGGCGAGAGGCGAGCAATTGATGCCCCATCCACGTATTCAGTTTCCTGAATTTATTTTTTCTATTTCCTTTTTTTACAATATTTCATCTTTCCTGAGCTGTAATTTTGTGCTGGAGGTCTTGGGCTTATTTATCCAGGTGAGGATTTTTCTTCTAACACACCAATGTTCACACACCAAGGTTTAGGGAGGCGAAAATAATGGCCAATTGGACATGTCCCAAATAGAAATATCAAGATTCTGCTAATTGTATTCCACCTTTTGAGATGGACAAATCACCAGTCGGGACAAGTCGGGTTGGCTTTCTTATGTGCTGCGGTAAATGAGGTGTGAATAGTGAGTTACGACAGACAATTTATGACTTTACCCGGCGTTTAGAAATGCGATGACCTAAATGGCGAAAGTCGGCCCCAGCCGCATGGATGGGTGTCCAGTAGTCCCGGCTTAAGTAATGCTCGAACGCAGTTGGCGTGGGGAGTACTAATGAGAGAGAAGGAAACGATATACAGACGGAAATCGAGATTCTGCATATGATGAATAGAGTCGACGAACATTGAAGCAGTTCTCACTTGGACATTCCATGTTCATTATTAATTTACTTGATCCCAAATCACGAGTTACAGCTTCTCAACGTAGAGTGATAGAATTGCCACAAAATTCGTCTTCCCTCGAATTCTGTTATGCAATGCTTTGAGCGTGAATCGAATACACGCGAATCCCTATGTTACAAAAACCGACACCATTGGGGAGGGGGAGGCGCCATATATGAAGTGCGTACGTCCTTTACTCGCTAGGATGTAGAGACGGTATGCCAGGTACGGGGAGGGGAGCACGAGAGAGAGAGAAGAATAGAGCAGTCACGCACATCCAGACCCATTTACAACGTGCTGCATGGGAACGTCGGTAATGACGCGTTCGTCATACTTTAACGCAGGGCGTAAGATGGCGTTATGCGCATTTTCTATCCACGGTAAAAAACCCGCTGTTTTCCAGTCTGATGTGTTAATGTATACGTTATATATGTGCTTAGCGTTATCTTCTATATCATAATTTATGTCCGGAATAATTTGGTGTGTGTGTTAATCAAAAGTTTTCGTTTCTTACTTCAGTTATCACAAACCGATAATTTCATTTGTAGAAAATCGTGCGATGGAAATAGAATAAAAAATCGTTTGTACATTGATATAATTCCAAAAAAGGATACCTTCATGAAGGCTCTTCAGTATCCTCGTTCACTAAATAAAATTATTCAAAAAATCGTGTCATTGAGAATTGGTCGGTTGAATTTATTTTTCTTGAGGCAATTGAATTTCCTCTTAAATGGTAGTGAGGGATAATCGTTTCAGTTTTTCTCGGTTTCTCTTCATTCAATTGAAATTAAAATCGTCTAAGTGAGAATAATACCATCCGTGCCCTCAAGGCAAAGATGAAACCCATGGACAAAACAGTTTATCTTTGGCTCTTTGTTCTCTTTCTTGGAAACGTCTCTACTGCAATTTCTGAAACGTCGGTTGTGTTTGTCTCAAGCGGGTTCGTTCCCACTTTGTACTCAATTACGTTTGCGATAACGAGAACTGTGTTGTCCATTGAATTTGTTAAATTTTTTAATTGGTGCTATTTGCGGCTTATCGGTTCAGGAAATTATTGTACCTCGAACTCATATTTCCGATACACAGAAGGGTACCCAAATCTAGTGTGTGTGGGTGTGGGTTTTGCGGTGGTTGTGGTTGTTGTTGTAGTTGTTGTTGTAATTGTTGTTGTAGTTGTTGTTGTAGTTGTTGTTGTAGTTGTTGTTGTAGTTGTTGTTGTAGTTGTTGTTGTAGTTGTTGTTGTTGTTGTTGTAGTTGTTGTAGTTGTTGTTGTAGTTGTTGTTGTAGTTGTTGTTGTAGTTGTTGTTGTAGTTGTTGTTGTTATAGTTGTTGTTGTTGTAGTTCTTGTTGTTGTAGTTGTTGTTGTAGTTGTTGTTGTAGTTGTTGTTGTAGTTGTTGTTGTAGTTGTTGTTGTAGTTGTTGTTGTAGTTGTTGTTGTAGTTGTTGTTGTAGTTGTTGTTGTAGTTGTTGTTGTAGTTGTAGGATTTGTAGGATTTGTAGGATTTGTAGGATTTGTAGGAATTGTAGGATTTAACAAAATTTGTTCCGCTGTTAAAAGTGCATATTCTATATTTAATGATTTTTCTCCCTATCTTAACCGTTCTCAAGTTAAAGTGTCGCCCACAGTTTTAATTTGTTTATTCCATCTGTATCATCGGTGTCTGATAGACTGCTCAATGGACATCGAAGCGTCATTGGTTCCATCCCTCGTCAGCCACACCCCCATCCTTCTTATAGTACCTCAAAAAAACAATATTCTAATTGTTTTTAATGTTGGAGCATTCTTCACCTTATGCATGCAACTAAACGATTAAATTTATCGAAGCAGAAAAACTGTTGAATCGTTATAGCAGCAGTGAAACGAGACAAACTACAGGATATCATTTTAATGTAAGCCATTACCTCTTGAAGGTATTCTCTGGCTCTCTCCCATTTGTAACCGGAAAAATTGTCTCAGCAAAACACTCTCGTTCCGAATTTTCCGCTTCGAAAAATCATTGCAACAGAAAATTCCGAAATATTCCGCGTGGCAAAATGTGTAACGCTGTAGAATTCCCCCCCCCCTTCCCCTTTTCCAGTTGTACCTCGCTATACGTATCCCACCCATTTTTTTTATACATCTCATTCTCGTTGCGAGTTGAATTCTTTACGCCAGGGGTTTCACGCGTTCGCTGCGGCAGAGACTCGCGGTTGGAAAAAAAATATGAAAGGAGGAGACAAAGGGCTTGGAAAAAAAACAAGGACGCGTAAAAAAGGTGGTAAAAATTATATCGTACATGCATGTGTGTCTCTGTCAGTATATATATCTGTGTGTATGTGTGTGTGTTGGTCCCTGAATGGGTGGGTGAATGAGTGGGTGGGTGGTTGGGCGAGTGGGTGGGTGCCTGGGTGGTTGGGTGGGTCAGTGGGCGAGTGGGTGGGTCGGTAGGTGGGTGGGCGAGTGGGTGGGCGAGTGGGTGGGTAGGTGGGTGGATGGGTAGGTGGGGAGGTGGGTGGGTGCTGGGTGGGTGGGTGGTTGGGTGGGTGGGTGAGTGGGCGGGTGGGTGGTTGGGTGGGTATGGGTAGGTGGTTAGATGAGTCGATGGATGCCTGCTTTGTATATTTGGTTAAGAATTCTTTTACACGTCGATTTTCTCATTTTTATTCTGTATGATAAATAGGGAAGCGCGTTATAGGACCTTCTAACGTCAGACCATAAATTTATCAGTGTAAAAGTACAGAAAATAAAAAAAATAATGGCTGGAGTCAGGTGGACTAGTCATTCACCAAATTCTCTCAATTTCATCGCCAAATTTTTAGTGCTCCACTCATTTTAGGGCGCTTTCCATGTACTATGTCAGAATTACGTTTATGATGTTGTCACTAAATTTTCACTGGAAAACCCACCGAAAATTCACTTGCACCGTGGCATCTTGCCGCTTCACCACATACTTGCAGCCCATTCGCCGTCTACCTCAGAAAGTGTTTGTGAATTTTGATCGTGAAAAATATGAGGGGTAAGGAGAGCTCCATAATATGTAACGAAAGTAAACTGCACTCACCCAGTAAAAAAATTTAGAATAAATTTGATAACGGAGTCTACAGCAAGATAAGTGAAACCGGTTACACACCCTTGGAGCAGCGTATTTAACCTCCGAATGACCTAAATTATTGTGATAAGCCAGAAATGTTACGTATTATATGCATGAAATTTCCCGTTCTACATTTATTAAAAAATATTTTCTCCGGGATTCCAACCCATAGCAGGAACATCCCGTATGTGTTATTGGCGGTTCCCATAAGATCAGGAGGCTAGGACCAAGCCGACGCAGGGTGGGCTGGGTTATCCCAAATTTTCTTTTTCTGGCAACTGAATTCTCTACAAAAAAAATGTTCGTAGAAAGCGATTTGGGAGCTCTCACAAAACAAAACAATTTGATGAGAATTATCCCCTTTTCACGTCAACCTATTATCGCGAAACAAAATGGGGGAGATCCTCTGAATGCGCGCCTAGGCAACGTTGGAAGAATGGAGCGACCACTGACGGATTCTATTGAGACACTTTTGTTTCTGCTGTGAATGGTTTCATGAAGGAAACCCTGCAACCCCAATACCCCGAGAATCGACTGTGATTAGTGTTAATGGCAGACAATCAATTAACACAATATTGAAATTGACTGCGTGCTCGAGTGAGGTCAAATTAAATAACCATGTGAAGAGTACAAGAGTACTCGGTACGCTCTCCCCCATAATCCAATCCCGATTTCTAGTACTGTACTCGCTGGTCTTCATAGTCTGTATCTAGGCGGATTATTGCTAGTACCGGCACAATGCTCACACACCGCCAAAGACATAATTTATGAGGATTATGAGCACGAAAAATCGGACTTCAGGAGTAGAGGATATCGATAATAATAACCCGCACCGATTTTTTTTTCACATTTGTTCGCAGCTTCCGAACCTCCAAGATTGAACAACTGTTGAAGGCCCAGGGACGGTCCTCCCTCAGCCAACGTCAACCGTAATGGTTGATATTCTGGTCAATTGTCAATCCTCTACGAGAATTGATGATGAGTGTTGTACATCAATGAAATTCTGAAATGTAATAGCAAACAACGGTCGTTATTGGCGCTGGCCTCCATCGATTTTCACGCTTTTGCTGTACTCTTACTGCATATCGAACGCATTTGGTAATGTTATGCATAGGGGCGAAGCGGGTGGCGAGGGGGGGGGGGGGGGAGCAATGCCTTACGGATATATTGGAGTCTTGCACTCAAAGTATTCAATAATATCCTCTTGTATTTTCTACATACCTTGTCGTGATCTCTCACACACACACACACACACACACACACAGACACACGCTCACACATACCCACAGAAACACACTCCCTCACACACTCACATAAATACACACATAAACACACACACACACATAGACATACACACACAAAAATCACACACACACACACACACACACCCGCACGCACATAAGCACACTTACATACAATCTCCCCATATGGTGAAAACAGGAGAAAGCTTTGGTACAATAGAGGGTATCACAGCGATTTCTTCGATAAATCCCTCTCTATTCTATGGAAGCTCAGAGGCTATACGATTCTATATATATATATATATATATTGCGTTGGAATGAAAGGTGAAAAGAATGGATCCTAATCCTCAAGGAGGCATAAATCCACCGGGTAAGTCGCATTAACAATGAAGTATAAATATACACGTATGGATCTGACCTTATAAACTGAGTTAAAAGGAAATGAGTACAGGGGACTTTTATTATTATTTTTTTTTTCGCACAATTTCGTTTAAGCTGTGAGGGGGATTGTATCAGTGGAGGATCACGGTGTACTTTCCGTGCCCTATAGTTGTTTATTGAGGGTATAAACCCTCGCTTTGGATATTGCAGGGAAGATATGAGTGTTAAAAAAATTTAGGGTCCCGCTACTTTCTGACTACTCTTTACGGCATCAAGAACTGGTACCTCTGGTTCGTTAACTTGCCGCTTTTGGGATCTCATGGTGGTCCAAAAAACATCACGGGGGCATGTGTGACTGGGTGGGTGGGGGTGGCTGGCTGGATGGGTGGGGGTGGCTGGGTGGATGGGTGGGCGGGGGGGACACAGCATGGGTGGGTGTGGTTAGGTAGGTGGGTGGGTATGTGTGACTGGGCGGGTGGGAAGGAGGCTTGGTGGTTGGGCGGGCGGAAGGGTGGGTGGATGATTGGACGGGTGGGAAGGTGCGTGGGAGGGTGCGTGGATGGACGGGGGAGGGGGGGGGGGGGGGGGGGGGGGTGGTTGGGCGGGTGGAAGGGTGGGTGAGTAGGTGGTTGAACGGGCGGGAGGATGCATGGGTGGGAGGGTCGATGAGTGTCTGGGCGGGTGTCTGTGGTTGGCAGGGTAAGTGGGTGGATGAGTAAATGAGCGACTCTGTTTATGTGTGTGTGTGTGTTGGAGAATAGTCAACCAATTTCAAAATATTAACAATTTCCTAAGTTTCCTAAATGTTATTGGGCATAGTATTAATACTATGAAGGGATTTTCACCCAATTTTCTAAAGTTCTAAACACAATTATTTGAGCGAAACTTTTTTAACGCATCAAGGAACTTTCTTTCCGTTATTTAGGCGGATATCAGAGATATGAGAATTAAATTGTTAAAGAGAAAAATATCATAAGAAGAGATCACAGGTTTTTTTTTCTCGAAATTCGGGACTCTCAATCAATAGTTAGTCTTATTGAGGAGTGGAAAATCTGACATTTCCATAACTACAAATAGAAATGCTCTCAAACAATTTTCGGTGGATCGCACTCTTGATAGCCTGATTGATTAACGGCGTTTCAGTCCCTGAAATAGAACATTTATTTCAAATAATTATTTTGCATAATTTATATGTAGGATTTACTCTACAGGAGGCACTTTCATTAATTAAGAAAAAAACGGATTCATCGTCGACGTCGCTATCTTCAACTTGCATCGAGGAGAGAATGGAGGATGCATTATTTGGAGAACCCGGTGAAAATTCATGATATGTCATTCCTCTCTGACACAATTTGATTCAAGAACTTGCAACATCTCAAGCGATCCGACAGATGGCGCGCGTGCTGCATTGAAGCTGCAGTTGCGCCTTAATTATGCAATTCTGTAAAAAATATCATAGAATATGAAATGTGTATTTTTATGTTGGCAACGATTTACTTTATATACAGTTTTCTCTATCTCCAACGGTTCACGAGAAATCGTGTGCCGAACATGGACGAAGTGATAGCCGTAAGCCGGACGGGAACCCGAGGTCGGAAAATTTTTTTGGGGGGCAGTGCAATATTTTTGAGAGACCAATGACATACTTAAAAGACAATTTCTCAATTTACTACAGTAACTGCCTGGAAGCGTAAAATTGAAAAAAATTTGGAGCGAGCAAATAAATAAAAATGCTTCCCGATTTGTAATTTCTGTTTCCCATTCCTAGATTTTCCGGCACGTCAATTAAATGTTCAAAGACTGGTTTCAGAGAAAAAAATAGGAATGATGAAATTTTGAACACTGGAATACAACAGGTGTCGCTACCTGCGACTATGTCACGTGACGCACTGACCAATCACACTACGCATCGCGCATTCAGACTCTCCTGTGCAAATGCGGGCAAACACGCATGCGCCGGCGGTAGTCGGACAACTTCGGATCTAGACCGAATATAAAAGTTTGAATAGTCATTAAAATTTCGCGCCATTCAAAATCAACCAATAACTAATAATTCACTACATGAAAGTGAGTCAAATTTTGATCGAAGCTAAGGTACGCCGAGAGACTCCAATTGCGACATTGATTAGCTTGATCACAACTTTCCTTCGTAAATAATGATTGATTAAAACTTTTGGCGATTTTCATGCTTCATGTTTAAAAAAAAACCGGAATCTAGTGCATGAATTTCTTTCATAATCTAATCAGGTCTCAGTTGCGTGAAGACGCATCGATTAAAAAAAAATTATCGAATCAGGTGATTCGTTTGGAAGAAATCGTTGTCCAAAAATTGTGGGCACATACGTACGCGTAAACACACATACACACATACATACAGACGTTTTGTTAAAACTGTTATAGAACGATTTGAGAGACTTTGAAACGTGGAGATATGATGAAATTTCCACTTTTGATTTTCGGGGCCATTACAATAACTTTCCTATATCGCGAAGTTAAGTCGTCCGTACGAAAAATAATGACTAATAGAACCTACCAACACCGCTACAGAATTTATGAATTATCCAGCAACGATTCATCCCCCACTAATTAATAATGATAGTTCGTTTGTCTGAAATTTCTCGTAAAGTAATATTTTTCCAATAGCACAGGAACATCAGATTCCGCCCCTTTTTTTTATCCTCCCATTAAAGAATTTCATAACTTTGCAAGGGGAAATGGACCATTCATTCTTGTTAAAAAGAAGGGTTCACTTCATACTCGATAAATCCATTAGGCATCTATTGTGAGATATGGGAGTAAAAGACTTCGCAGTTGATTCTAGGTAACTACCATTAGTTGATTTTAATACAGTAGTTTTCTCACTGTGATCATTCTCACTTTTTTTTATCTCGCTGCTCAGCGCTCGTTATTCTTCACTCAAATTGCATGTTGAAGCTTCACTTTTAACGAGAATAAAAAATAACTGAATACCCTTACTTGCGCGATTTTTCACCAGAAAATACGAATGACATCTTCCATAAATGTGAGGTAAAAATCCGAGGTCTTAAAACACCGGATTTAAACCAGAGTCATCAAATTTCGTTGAATTATCAAAATACCAGAATCCGATATTGGACATAATTTGCTTCCTTGTTTTACAGCATTTACCCAATTTTCCGCGATTATTGAGCAAGTCTCCAAATCACTTGTCAGCACCAACAATGAGATAATCCCACCTCGAACGAACTCTGATCACAAAAATCCCCTGAAAGCCCAATTTGCACCTCCAACAGCAGAAAACAAAATTCCAAACAATCTCTCTAGGGGGTGGGCGGATGGAGGGGGAGGGGGGGGGGGGGGTGGGGCTGGGGAGAAAAATCTCATCTCCCGTCAATTCGTCACAATAAAACTTGTGACTTTTTTGTTTTGCCACCTAATATCACCACTATCGAGCACTTTGTTTTCATCTCCCTAACTCCACAATTAAATCGAAAATTGCAGTGCAGCCTCGTCTTCAATCCAATTTTAACAAGCAATCAATTTCACGAATGCCGAATACGTGTGGCGGAGTGACAGAATTGAATGTCGTTGGGAAATACGAGGAAGCCAGTGGGTGGAAAGTGGGTGGGTAGGGGGGGGGGGGAGCTGAAATCCACGCGTCAAGTCCACAGTGTGCATGTACACACCAGAGGCAACAGGTTTTCCGCGAATTTTGCGACCCGCCAGTTCCACCCCCGCCCCCCTCCCCTTCCCCCACCGCCCTCCTTTTTTACTGAAAAATGCCAAAGGCAAAAGAGGGATGCAAATAAAGAACAAGTGCACTTGAACCACAATACCGAGTGTTTATATTTGAGTATGGAATTGGATCCATTGCTTGCATCGGAGCTTTCATCTTATATGAATGAATTACCTTTTTCCTTCCGACCCCTACGTAATCCAATGGAAATAGAGGTGGATATAGTGTTCAGTGGCGAAATCTTTTTTTTTATCTTCGTCCCTCTCGTTTGTACTCCCCACGGTAGCTGCTCCTAGAGCATTCCTTCAGAAGGGACTAGTGGACACCCATCCATGCGGCTGGGACCGACTCTCGTCATTTGGGCCATTGTATTTCTAACCACATCGGTCAATCTTTGCAGAACGAATGTAACACCAATCCCAGCTTACAGAATAAGCTTTGTCCTACCTTGGTTACGTAGGTTAATACAAGCTTCGAACTTTATATTCATTCAAGCTTCGGAATTTATCTTGGTACAAGCCTCGAAATTCATTTTCGTCCAAGTTCCAATGTTTCTCGTGGTCGAAGAATCGAAATTAATCTTGGTCCAAGCTACAAAATTTATCTTGGTTCAAACCTCGAAGATAGGAACATTGAGGTTGGACCAAGCTTAGTTGAACATTCGTTTCCAAGCTTGGGTTTAGGTGGTGCAGCAATCCTGGATTTATATATGAATCCAATAATAAGCAGAGTTTCGCTGAAGCCGGTAAATCGAAACTAGGAAAAATATCCTTCAATCCAGCTTAGTTCAACCTTAGTTCAGAAGCTTGGGTTTAGATGGTATGAGCAATCCGGGATTCATGCTTGTTACGGCTAAGATTCAAAGCTAACAAAGCTGAGCTCGGGCCAAGCTTAGCACAACATGGTTTCTGAAGCTTGGGGTTGGATGATTCTAGTAAGCTTGGATATCCGTATGTATCCAATATTGGACGTAGATTGGATTCTGCCTGTGGACCAATGCTAGGGACGCTAAGATTGAGGCAAGCTGGGCACAAGGTGGGCCAACAAAGCTTAGATATCTTTGATATAACTAAGATTGATCGCATCGTTCAAGCTTCGAAGTCTCCACCTGGGACAGGGTAAACCCCCGGAAACCCCTGTGCTACGATGGTGGGCGCCTATGATGGAACCACCCCCCTGCGTCGGGTTAGGTTCCCGCCCGGCCTTGCGGTTTCATTTAATGGGTACCACCGATAGCACACACGAAACGTGCCTTCCTTCTTTTTACGTAACTCTTCTATTGGTTCCTATTGAGCTTTCCTCTATCTGTAGGTTCGTTACTTATGGTCCCTACACAACCTGGTTAGCATACACCTCTAATTAACGACTTCTTAACACGCATAAATCAGTAGTGCGCATCATAGCGTTCATTGGAAGGAACTACAGCAGTACTATCCAAAACTAGCTTAGCTGAAGTCGACACTAACTCCGTAGCTCATTGCATGTGGATATTGCATAACAAGCCACTTCTTCTTGCGTCTCTCGAAGTAAACTTGCACAGTAGCAAAGCCCACTTAAAAACAAAAGTCACGGTAATAGTTTCACGTGTTGTACGGTCCCTTAGGAGTCCACTTAACTTTATATACCTCAGCTTTAACTCAAGTTACAAGGCAGTAGATAGCTGAGAGCAATAACAAGAGTGGAAAAAGGTATGTGGCTGTTGCTAATGACCAGGGCAGTTCTAGCTACGCAAAATAAGCAAAATGAAAAACCAATTATGCTATTTCCAGTACTAAGCACTATTGTTTGTTCGCAACTGTGCTCTGACAGTTGTTATGATACTTAACCCTCTTAGGGGTTTGCGTTTGTAAACAACATAAGAAATAGATGGTGTGGCACTGACACGTACACAAAGTACCAAGAATCTGGCCGCAGTAGGACTCAAAGGAGTTAATAATGGGTAATGCCCGCTGGTAGGGCGCTCAATTGTAAATCTTGGTTTATGTTTAGCATCACAAGGGATTGTTGCAGAGCGAAGAAGAGAATGTTGGCCCTCTGTTATGTGGGACTTTTTTTGTAATTTTTAAATAGAATAATTTTTTTTTATTTCTTTGATTCTCAATTTTTTTAAAACTTTTGAACTTCTTTTTTGAAATTCTTGAAATTTTTAAAATTTTTGAAATTTTTGAAAATTGTGAAGTTTGTGATTTTTGAATTTTTTGTAATTTTTGAAATTTTTTATTTCTTCAAAATTTTTGAAATTTTTAACATTTTTGAAACTTTTGGAATTTTTGATATCCACTTTGCAAATATAATGATCCTTTCTCCACAGATATAAATATTCTCAGTGGGAGGATAAAATATATCTATTCCCAATGTGCGAGAAGTCGAAAAGAATTTTCCTAAAATTCCGGGGTGTGCACAGCTCTCCTGGCTGGGAATGATTCACTTTTCCATTCCACGGAATAAAAAACAGTGAGAAAGAGGAGAGGTATTCACACACCTCCATTATTTTCAAACCCTCCTTTACCTCGTCCTTTGTTAGATTTTTTATGGGGTTTACCCCACATTTTTGGGGGGAGAAAAAAAGAACAATTTCTCAGAACTGTCGAGATACCATACCTACAAATCAAAATGCAGGCTGGCTAAAAATCGAGACCTGTTTTTTACACATTGATGTTTCCCTTTCCGTAAGTTTCATCTTGCTTTTTGAGGAGAGAATATGGACGCCTATGATGGACCCCATCCCCTTGCGGTGGGTTGGGGTCCTGCTCGGCCATGCGATCTCATTTTATGGGAACTAGCATTAGCACACACTGCTTCGATCAGAATCCCTGAGAAAATATTTGTGAAACACATTCTCCGGCTGCCGAGCTGTTTGTGGGTGGGAGTGGGCGCGGGTAAGTGTGGGCGTGGGTAAGTGTGGGTGGGTGGGCGTAGATGGCTGTGGGTGGGTGGGCGTAGATGGCTGTGGGTGGGTGGCCGTAGATGGCTGTGGGTGGGTGGGCATAGATGGCTGTGGGTGGGTGGGCGTAGATAGCTGTGGGTGGGTGAGTATGGGTAGGTGTAGATGGCTCTCGGTGGGTGGGTGTGTGTGGGTGGGTGGGTGTGTGTGGGGGTGGGTGGGGGTGTGTGGGTGGGTGGGTGTGGGTGGGTGGGTGTGGGTGGGTGGGCGGGGGTGGGTGGGTGGGCGGGGGTGGATCGGTGCGTGTGTTTGAGTGGGTGGGTGTGTGAGTGGATGGGTGAGTATGGCATTAGTTCTCCACAGAGATGCCATATATCTGCCTCTATTTCTGATATCCACCATTCGTACTATTTTTCTCCACCTGTCGACTACTACGTTCACGCGTGGTTTTGACGTTGTTGAAAAAAAAACATAACACACGGGACAACATTTGTCTATCAAACATGCTCCAGTGAATGAATAAATACAGGTGTGTACATCATAGGTGCAATGAACGAGACTTTTTGTTGAGGAGCAAAATGTACAAAGTCGGGACATAACATTGGTTTTCGAGTGGAGTAACTATACCGTGCTTGCGTGTGCATGTTTGTGTATGTATATTAGTGCGTATATATATGTATTTACGTACTCCACAGTCACCTCAAACTAAGAAAATTTTGCTGATGTTAATCAACCTGAAATACGTGACCTTTGAAGTACACCGCCATCGAAAATTCCTAACTTCATTACAGTGCAAGAACATAAGAAGTGACTTATGTAAAAAATGTAATGCAGCAACTCGGTTGTTAGTATTCTGCGGACAGGTGTCCACGTTTAATTGAGGTCGTTGCTTGTTAGTTGCCACGGCAGGATAAAAAAAACTGACAATATAAATTCCGGATGCATAGGGTAACTATGCTAAAAGAAAGTTCTGAGAGAATTCAGAGAAAAATGTTGACCAAAAAAAAAAAATTATTTTTGTGTCATTTTTTTTTCTCGTATTTTCGAAGTTTTTGAGAGATACGGATTTTCAGAAAATTGAGATTTCCTCAAAATTTAATTTTCCATTTTTCGAAATTAAACGCTGAGTTAAAGTGAGAAAATAGAAGCTGGAGAATAGTGTGAGGCATAAATATTTAATGGCAGTTTTTGCTCTCGCCTCCAGTTATCATCTCCTAATGCAAAGATTATACAGTCCTAAAGCGAAATGAGAATAGCCGGACAATGAGGACGCCACCGTGAAATGATGATGTAGAAAAAAAAAGGATAATAGTGTAGATGTGGCAAATGTCGAAAAGTAACGGAGGTAAACGCGAGAAATCGAAACGAAATGGTTGCAGGAAAAGGGTGGAAGCCCAACGGGACTTTTACTATCTAGCGCCACCTTTCCATTAGTAGAGGGCTCCCTTGGTGGAGTTTCCTAACGAAATGGGGCTTCCCAGGAAACGAATTTAGCCCATTATAGTACCCGCACCGAAAAACGCTTTTCTGG
Organism: Asobara japonica; assembly: GCA_026005395.1. NCBI lineage: Eukaryota > Metazoa > Arthropoda > Insecta > Hymenoptera > Braconidae > Asobara > Asobara japonica. The sequence continues at coordinate 3,375,915 of BQMI01000298.1, read as the reverse complement.
TTCTTCGGCTTTTAATTTTTCATTTCCTTCTACACTTTTCCTTTCTTCTTTTCATTCCGAACGATAAGAAGATAATGTTTGCTGTCTACTTACAGAATCACACCTTATCGCAATAATTTCCCAAAATAGATTTTCATGAAGTGTGTGTGTGTCTGTGTGTGTGTGTGTTTGTGAGTGTGTGTGGGTGGGTGGGTGTTTGGGTAGGTGAGTCGGTGCGTGGGTGGGTGGGTGAGTATGTTTGTGAGTGGGTGGGTGTGTATGTGGGCGGGCGGGTGCGATGTGTATGTGGGTGGGCTGGTGCGATGTGTATGTGGGTGGGCTGGTGCGATGTATATGTGGGTGGATGGGTAGGTGGGTGTGTGTGTGGGGGCGCGGGGGGAGGGGGAGGGTGGGTGGGCGGGCGGGGGAAGGGGGAGGGTGGGCGGGCGGGGGGAGGGTGGGGGGAGGGGGAGGGGAGGGTGGGTGGGTGGGCGGGCGGGGGGGGGGGGGAGGTGGGCGGATGGGGGGGGGGTGTGCCAGAGCCTCAGAAAGAGTATATTTGCTTTCGTGTGTATTGGGAGACGGGAGTAGGTAGTTGGTTGACAGGGGGGCGTCATAAATATTAATTGCAATTCTACCCAAATTGATGATAATCTGCAATCAAATTGAAGCGTATGCAAACGACGAAAATCCGAATGAAAGAAACAGTAATAAACATGCAAATTGAAGAATGTCTCACATGAAATTGCTAATGCAAATAGAGTTATATTTGAAATGTGGTATTATATTTCGCCCCCCCCCCCCCCCATTACACATGTTTCCGCTCGGAAATTTTCCGGTGAAATATGTGGTAGGATTATTCTGATTCCAACATGTGCACTAACTTAATAATATTCACCGTACTTTTTCTTTTATTTTCTTCAATTAAATCCCGGAATAAGTCTTCACATTGTCGACCCGGGTTTGTGGTTTCCTTATTATAGGACCATTATCTGGGATATGTTCCAGGAAGAAAAAAGCAGGGTGAATTGCTGGTTTCCGACTGCAATAAAAGCCTTCGACTAATTATATAATATAATCCTCCATCTCCAGAGTTAATATGGTACGGTGGAATGAGAGTGATAAAAAAAAAAAATAAATGGAGATTATATGAGCGGCTTGTGCGCGGCTTTAAGTGGATATATGGCTGACTGCTGATTAATCTCATGATAATTTACTCCGTTGTAGATTTTTCAAGTTTTATTGCCATGAAACATTTTTCTATCGTGTGTTAGAACCAGGTAATGAGGCTCTGTTTGCAAATTTAACTGGATATACGGAGAGAAAAGTTTAATTATAATTCGACGTAGGGAAGTTATTGTGGTCACCCCGAAAATTAAGTTTTTTTTTCTGCATCCCTCTCTTGTACTCCCCATGGTGACTGCTCTTCAGCATGTTCTTCTCAGCATGTTACGGACTGTGTGTCTGTGTGTACGTGTCCGTATTCAATGTCGCTCAATGTCCATATTTAGTGTTGGCAATGTTTCCAAAGAATTTTCAATAAGACGTGTTTGAATGTATGTGTGTGTGGGTGGGTGAGTGTATAGGTGGGCGAGTGAGTGGGTGTGCGGGTGAGTGGGTGTGCGGGTGAGTGGGTGGGTTGGCGGATGGGTGGGTGAGCGGGTGGGTAAGTGGGTGGGTAAGTGGGTGGGTGGGTGGCTTAGTGGGTGGGTGGGTGGCTGTGCGGATTGGTACATGGGTGGGTTGGTGGATGAGTGAGTGAGTGAATGAATGGGCGGGTGGATGAATGGGTGGGTGGGTGGCTGTGTGTAACTGGGTGGGTCGGTGGGTGAATGGGTGGGTGGCTGAATATGGGTGGGTGGTTGGATGGGTGAGTAAGTAGGTGGGTAGCTCGCTGGCCGTGTGTGTGTCTTTTGAAAAACCATATGCCTCAGTTGTTTAAAAGGCGTCCACGAATCTGCTCCATTCTATTCCCCCAATATCCCACAAAAACACTAACTGTCGCTTGCCTACCCACCCCATCCCACTATTTGAAATAGAGCATTGCGCTTCTGATGCAAAATCATGATTAAATCGATACTGCAAAATATCTAAATTGCATACAATTGAGAGTAGATGAGCGTCATTGAAAATTGCCTCGGCAAATGAGGAAATCCATCAACAGGGAACAGATAATGATAGTTCAATGATTGAGGGATTTCCCCTCTCTATTTACGGGTAATTTTCTCCATGCAGTGAAAATACAAGTCCCAATGTTTGGAAAACACATTCAGTAATAACAAATCATTACCGTTCCTGTTCATTCAAGCCCATTAATACAAACTCAAATGATTGAATATGAACGGATGTTGTTGAATGAATATCGTCATTACTCCACTTACAAATGTAATGTGATTAATTGTCAGTAGCTTATGTAATTGGATGCATTTAATGTCTCGTTCAATTAGGCTTTACCGATGTTATTAAATTTATTTTGTTGTGACGAAAGAACTGCCAACTATTATTTGAATTATCAAAAAAATTTCCGATGGTTTCGCTACGATTTAATGTTCCATGGTCATCATATGCAATATTCATCAATCGCATGAGAATGGAAATAGAAAGGCTGATCATCAGATAATTTAATCGGAATATATGAAATCTACTGGGATGTGCGTGGAACAATTGAAAAGCCATTATCACGACCAAAAATAAACGTTTGTGGTTCATCGCCGATTTTATTTACCTATTGAAAATATATTCGGCCGTATAAATTATTGAAAATGCCATTATTGGGAGAAATCTGGGTTAATGAATTTGCTTTTGATAACGATAGATCTACAGCTCACGAGAGGATTTTTTTTCAACTTCCCGATAGAGGAAAGTTATTGTAATGCGCGCGAAAATCAAAAAGTTTTATCTTCCATCGGATGTTGACTTTCGAGGTTTTTCTAAGAGTTCTAGACAATTTCAATTGTTCATAATGTTCTACTGCATAAACTACTAGCGTTAGCGCAAAATTTATATAAGAAAAGTTGTTCCCCATATAAAAATACGTATTTTATGTAGAATGACTTTTTTCGATAATTTGCATAATTAAGGAGGTATGGCCGTCTCAACAATTATGTATGTAATAAGTGAACGAATGAACCCAGCGCTGCCATGACGGTCCCAATCGAAGCGTTTCCATGCAGAATCGAGCGGATTACATTTTGGATGGCATTCGTGCAGTATATGCAATGTTATTAACAATTGCAATTGTTTATACTGCTCCACTGGGTAAAATATTAAAGTTGTCGTTTTTGTTGCGGCCGCACCCCTATTGGCGTCTCACTCCCACTCAAGTAACGCGCATAAGTCTCATCCTCATGCTCACCATGCGTCTACTCAGATATTCATAATTATCTGCTTCATAAATGAGTCAGTTTAGAATTCTCAAATCTGCAAGTTTTCATTATGCCACTAATAGGGGTCACACTTTTTTTTTTAAAGAAGTGGTTGCCAGTAATTTATTTCGATTGTTCCAAGCATGAAGTTAATGTTTTGTTGTTGTTACTGTAAGTAATGGAGAGATCTCATTTTTTTCTTTAACCTTAATCATGCTCATCTAGAAGAATCAATTAAAAGGCAATGAATTCTGTGATTATATTCAAAGTGTATATAATTTCCAAGTCGTGGAAAGAATTTTTAATCCAGCCAATTACTGTGGGTGATGAAGAGAGAAGTTTGATGAGTGAAGAACGAAAGAAAATAAAGGAATTACATTAGAAGCTCCTTCTTTCGTCACTGCTTCCCCATCACCGCACATAAAATCAATATATCGCTATTATTTTCACACCAACGTGATAATTAATTTGCCCCAATTAATTTATCCTATATACCAATTGGAATCACACGGTGATTCATTAAAAGATATTTTATAATTAGAGTTACCGGGTACAATGGATCATTACGATAGAGATGAGGATATTGATGGGGTCGTTAAATTTTATTCATTTCAATATGACGAACTGAATCGTCGTCAGGGTATGTTAAAATTAGATTTCCGATTCATTTTCCATTTGATTACGTGCTTTGGAATTTGCTATCCCCTATTGTAGTAAGCAGTGGAAGAATGAACTCTGGATGGTTTATGCAATGTTCACTTTCTTGGATGTTTGGAATAATCTTGAGATGTTCTCATGGGCATGACATTGTGTGTGTGTGTGTGTGTGTGTGTGTGTGTGTGTGTGTGTGTGTGTGTGTTAGATTGGGTAAATGGGTGGGTCGATGGATGTGTGTGACTAGGTGGGTGGGTGGGTGTGTGTACCTGGGTGGGTGGGTGTGCGTAACTGGGTGAGTGGGTAGGTGTGGGTTTTTTTTTTTTTTTTTTTTTTTTTTTTTTTTTTTTTTTTTTTTTTTTTTTTTTTTTTTTTTTTATTGAAAGAAAAAGAGAAAGAAGGAAGTCAACCTCCTTCCTCACACTTCCTTCTTTCTCTTTCCTTCCTCTTTTTCTTACTTTTTCCTTTATTAAACAAACTTACAGAATTAACAAATAAAACATAACGTGCAAAGGACAATACCCCTTGTCACGTACAATACAGTTCGGTTGGTCCCCAGAACACGACGGAACATCTGCTGAGCAATACTTCGTTGTGTAGGGGACGATAGCCTTGGCTTCCTCAGTAGCGAATCCTTTCCGCTCGTTGACGGTAAGAAGATCCTCCGGTTACTCTGGATTTTTCCGCAACTGCTCCTCGCGGCGCAGCTCCTGCAAAACCTCCATTGCGAAGTCGCTTGTCGCGTTCCATGCCGCCTCTGATGACAGCATAACTTCCACAAGATTTCCACCGTTGATGGGTTTGCCTGCGCTATTTTCCCATACAGCTCGTTGGACGTCGAAACGCGGACACGTAAAGAGAACATGTTCCGCGTTTTCCTTCATTCTCGGACACTTTGGGCAATCCGGAGAATCCTCATGCTTAAATTTGTGAAGATATTCCCGAAAGCACCCGTGTCCTGAGAGCATCTGGGTTAGGTAGTAATTGACTTGTCCATGTGATCGGTCAAGCCAAACATCTAGCTTCGGAATAAGTCTGTGAGTCCACCGGCCTTTGCTCGAGGCGTCCCACTGCAGCTGCCATCGCTGGATGCTGTGGTTTCGTTCTTCTGTCCTCAGTTCCACTGAGCTCAGCTCAGTTGATGTTTTGCGTGTGTAGAGTCGCCTACGCTCTTCCGCTAGCACTTCAAAAGGTAGCATCCCAGCAATGACACACACAGCATCGTTCGATACTGTGCGGTATGCGCTGACCACTCTAAGGGCACTCAGCCTGTAGACTGGAACAATTTGCCGCCGAGATGCTTGGCTTCGTAATGCATCACTCCATATAGGAATACCATATGTTAATACCGACGTGACAACTGATGATAGCAGGAGCCTTCTCCTCTGTTTTGGCCCTCCAATATTTGGCATAAGTCTTGCAAGAGCAGTCTTCACTGCTCCTGCCTTACTGCTTGCATGTTGAGCTTGCTGTCTGAAACTAAGTCGGGCATCAATCATAATTCCCAGGTACCGTATGTAGGGCTGGGAAATTATTTCGTGCTCACCGACTTGCAGTGTAATTGTCTCTATTTTCTTCCGGCTCGTAATGAGGAGTGCCTCAGTCTTATGCTCCGCAAGTTGTAACCCAATCGAGTCCATCCATTGTCGTATCTTGTTAAAAACATTCTCGAAAATGAGCTGGAGCGTGGAAAGGTGTTTGCCCACGATGACTATCGCTACGTCATCCGCAAAAGCTACTAGTTTGGCCCCCGCCGGTAATGCTATTTTGAGCAAGTCGTCATATACGATATTCCACAAAAGAGGACCCAACACTGAGCCTTGAGGTACCCCCCCAGTCACCCTATATGTTTTAGGACCAACCTCTGTGTCATATCTGAGTACTCTGTCGGTAAAGTAATTACCTACCATCTTTTGCAAATATGCCGGTACTTGCAGCTTCGACAATGCCGCGAGGATGGGATCCCACCGTACCGAGTTGAAAGCATTTTTGATGTCCAGGGTAACAACCAAGCAATACTGCTTCGTGCCTCCTTTCCATCGCCTGCCATCGATTGCTTTTTTTGCTGTTTTGACCACCAGGTCTATAGCATCCAACGTGGATCGTCGTCGTCTGAAACCGTATTGAGCTTCGGCCAATAGGGGTTCCACCACTGCCTCAATTCTCTGATGTATAATGCGTTCCAGGATCTTGCCCGCCGTATCCAGCATACAGAGTGGACGATATGATGATGGCTCGTCCGGTGGCTTTTTCCCCTTGGCGATAAGCACGAGTCTCTGTTGCTTCCATCTGCTGGGGAAAATACCTTCCTGGATGCATGTATTATACATTTCGAGGAACATGCCGGGTGCTGCATTGATGGCGGCTTTCAACGCTATATTTGGCACACCATCGAGACCGGGGGCCTTGTTGTTGCCCACTCTACTACAGGCCTGCAATAGTTCCTCAGCTGTAATCGGCGGTATTCCGTCGATAATAGCACCCTCCACCTGCTTTTCAGTCACACTCATTTGCTGGGGGAATAAGACTGAGACAATTCTCTCCAGGAGCCTAGGACAGGTTGGTGATGGCATCGGCTGGCTCTTGAGCCGCGTCATAACCACCTTGTACGGTCTGCCCCAAGGATCCTTCTCCACTTCCTCCAACAGTTCGTTCCAGCAGTCTCGTTTGCGAAGCTTTATGGCCTTAGTAAGCTTACGCTTAGCGGCTTTAAACTCCACTTCGAGACTTTCGGGGTTGGACTTCTTCCTTGCGCGTTGCCAAGCTCTCCTCGCTGCGAAACATTCCCTGCGGAGGGTCGCGATTTCACCGCTCCACCAATACACCGGTGGCCGTCGGTTTCCACTAAATTTCCTGGGCATAGTGGCATCGCAGGCGTCGGTGACTCTCCGCATGGTTTCGTCTGCTTTCCCTGTGGCATTCTTACTGTCTAATCGGGCAGTCTTCAGTGCCATAAGGAAGGTGGCAATGTCAAATTTTCGCACATTCCAGCCGACTCCATTTGTTCTTTCCGGTGTGGGTGCGGATCTCCAATCAACCGACACCTCCCAGAGTACTGCCTGATGATCACTGGCAGTGTAGATCTCGGATACTTCCCATGCACAGTTTCCTTTCATCAGGCTGCTGCTGACGAAGGTGAGATCTATACATGAGCTCGCTTGTCCTCTGCGAAATGTCGGTTTGATTCCATCGTTCAATAGGACAACATCTAGGGCCGACATGGCTTCCAGTAAAGCCCGTCCTCGTTGATTCGTCTCCTTGCTGCCCCAGTCGACTGCCCAAGAGTTGAAGTCTCCCGCAATTGCCACTAGGGAATGCTGTTTTGCATCCACGACGAGTCTATCCAGGAATGCTGTGAAGTCTTCATAGCAAAGGCTTGGTGGTGCATAGCAGCTATAAAGATAGATACCATTCACCTTGGCCACAACGTATCCAGACTGTTGGTCTCCGTCATATGCTTCAAGCGGCAGAGCACCGCAGGACCAAATGACGGCTTTATTGCTAGTATCAGTAACCCAGTTTTGGGTATATAGGTTCCTGTAAGGTTCCGAAATGACGGCAACATCAATTTTCAGGTCCCGAACCGTCTGCGTCAGCAGATCGTGTGCTGTGGTGCAGTGAGCCAGGTTCACCTGTAACACCCGCACTATGACTGTGTACGGATCTTCTGGAGTGCACCCTGGTAGACTGGACATTTGATACTACCAGTTACATGGGCATTGTCTTTCGTGGGCTCCAGTTCTACGCATAGAACGCATTTTGGAGACGCTTTACAATCGGCGCTTCTGTGCCCTTTTTCGCCGCATTTGTAACACAGGTCTGATCGGTCAATGGAGCTCTTGCAATTGACGGCAAGATGCTCGTAGTGCCAACACTTGAAGCATTTGATGGGCCTTACCACTGTCACGATGCGAGCATATACCAGGCTTATTCGTATTTTACTACCCTTACTCAGTATATTTCTTGCAGTAGCGTCAGGGAGTACCACCGTAGCAGATTGTGTTCCTCTGTAGGCCTTGCGAAGAGACTTGATGGCACTCAATGAGATATCACTATCTGCGCCATCAGCTTTCCTCAGGGCATCAAGTATGTCTTCTTTGGTAGTGACGTCATCGAGGTCTTTGATTTCGAGTTCCTGTTGAGGTCCCTTATTGAACACCTTAGCTTCGTTTTGGAGGGCTCCAACTAGTGCCTTCTCCAGCTCAACACCTTCGTCCTTCTTTCCTCTCGCTAGAATTAAAAGAACATCTCCGGAGGCTGTTTTACGGATTTTGTCCACGCATGAGCTAGCCGCGTAGACACCTTGGTCTTTCTTTATACGTCCTAATATTTCAGCGTACGTATCCTTCCCCGTGGGACGAATAATTAGCGCATCAGGGCGGATTACTGCTTTCTTCTTCGTCCGAGGCTGATTCTGGTGTGTCTTCGCCACTTTTCCCTGCCTTTGGATCTTTGTCCAACTGGAACTTTCGTCCGTATCCGAGGTAACGTTCTGGATAGTAGGGTTTCGAACTACTCGGTCATTCTCCGTGGCCTCGGTTGAGTTTGCAGTCTCAGAGTTCTCCAAGGTCATTTCCTTCCTTCTTTTCACCTGTCGTGGAAGTTTTCTCTCCTCCAGAGGTGAGATATCTTTTCTCTTCGGCTGCCCACTTAGGTGAGGTGAAGTTTGGGCGTCAGCAGTCTGCACCATTGGTTGTGGGATCACTTTTTTGTCAAGTGCCACGAAACGGTCATAACTGCTTTTCATCTTATTGACTTGCAACTTAATGTGCTTGTGAACGTTTGCCTTCGGAGTGATATACTCCAACAAGTCTTTTAAAAGGTTATCAATCTTAACCATTTCAGCTTGCCTTTTCTTCAGAAGTTCTTCACTTGGGGTAGTAGACCCATCAGAGGCCAAGTGGTCCACCTCTTGAGGGCTGCAGTAGTCGGATCTCGACGAGCTCGAGCCTGCTTCGGCACTCTCACCCGCCGGTACTGGGGTATCCCTCCCCTGCACCGTAATCATTTTTCCAATGGTTGTACTGGCCATGGTTTCTTCTTTAATATGTAGGCTGTTATAGGGAGCCCACCCTTGGCACCCTTGGTTTCGGGAGTTAGGTTTCTCCCATAGGTGTGGGTAACTAGGTGGGTGGGTGTGTGTAACTGGGTGAGTGGGTGACTCGATGAGTGGGTGGCTGGATAAGTGGGTGGGTGTGACTGGGTGGGCGGGTATGACTAGGTGGGTGGGTGGGTATGACTAGGTGGGTGGGTGGGTGGCTGTAACTAGGTGAGTGAGTGGGTGGCTGTAACTAGGTGAGTGAGTGGGTGGCTGTGACTGGGTTGGCGGGTGGGTGGATAGATGAGGGGGGGGGGGGGAGGTGCATATAACAAAATACACATTTTATTGTGCATGATATTTTATCCTACCTCTAACCCACCTCACCATATAGCATTGGAAACATTTTCAATTTGTTCATTCTCCATATCTCATAGGTGTTACTACACCCCCACACCGTTTATTTTATAACAAATTACCGGAAATGAGTCATAGTACAGCTTGACCAAATGGAAAGTTAATTTTCATTAAATGCCCCTCTTTATTCAATGACAACATTGTAATTTTATGTATATATCATTATTGAGGTAATGAAATTTTTAGTAGATGATCGAAACGAATGAGCAAATGCCATGTAATGGTAAGAAATTACTAGTCAATATTGTGGAAAGACTTTATCGTGTAATATCGGAATATCATGACTCGGTAATATCCGAATTAATTTCTACGATCCACTCATGTTTCACGAAGTTATGTTTATCTCCTTCGCAAATATCAATTTTCGGGGTGAAAACCAGATCATATTTACCAGAGCCATCCAATGGATGTTTATTTTTTTTGGAAATGGTAGATCCGGTTTTTGGACCGTATGTCTCTTTCAAGCCTGGAACATTGGATATTTGTTCATTTACAGAAATGCGAAACTGGGTGAAATAGTTTTTTCCGGTATTTATATTGCTTCAATGATCATTATCTCCGATACTATACAAGAAACCGACCAAACCTGATTACTTTCAGTATTTAAGGGGAATATTTTAACCACACTTCCGACTAGATAAAGTTCTTAAATTTCAATTTTGCACCACACAGACACGCGCACTAAATAGCGAAAGTCAGCGCAGTCGCATGGATGGGTGCCCAGTAGGGCCTGCTGAAGGAATGCACGAGAGCGGGTACCAGGGCGACTATACAAACGAGAGGGACGAAAGCAAAGAGAAACATACACACACAGAGACATTGCAATAGCGACTCCTATCGAAATGCTGACAAAAAATTATTGAAATTGAATAACCATACCCGTGGAGAAATTCCTAAGGCAAAAGTAAGAACATCAACCGAATCCATTCGATCGGATGAATAATTAGTTTTGCATTTGCTTGTAATTTACTAAAGTGAATTGCCCCAGCGCCTTTTTGTCCTACAGCGCCATTACATAATTTGCCGTCTTCAATCATGTTGAAATGGCAAACTGAGAATATTCATTTGATAATTGAAAAACATATCTCTATTTTAAGGACAGCTTTCTGCTAATCAGTAAATGGAAGTGCATCAGAAAGATTTAATAAATTATCCTTAACGAAAACGGATCTTCTCTCAGGTCAGGCACATTTCATTTGAGGCTTTCATTTGAATTTTGCATTATTAACTATCAGGTAAGATAACGAGGCTAGAAATGACAAACCGATTTCCCAGCATCGAATTGGTTTTCGCTCCAATGTCCATATTTAATGTCGGTAATGTTTGTAGAGAATTTTTGATAAGACGTGTATGAATGTATGTATGTGTTTTTTTTTTCATGTGTGGTGAGTGGGTGGGCGGGCAGGTGGGCGGGTGTGTGAGCGGGTAAGAAGGTGGGTGGGTGGCTGAGTCGGTGGGAGGACGAGTGGGTGGGCGGGCGAGTGGGTGGTTGGGTGAGGGGGTGGGCGGGTGAGGGGGTGAGTGGATGGGTGGGTGGGTGGGTGAGTGGGTGGGTGGGTGGGTGGGTGGGTGGGTGAGTGGGTGGGTGGGTGAGTGGGTGAGTGAATGAGTGGGTGGGTGAGTGAATGGGCGGGGGAGTGGGTGGGTGGGTGAGTAGGTGAGCGGGTGAGTGGGTTAGTGGCCGTCTGTATTTGTGTGTGTTCGTTTCTCTTCTATTTTCAAGACAATGTAAGACACATGAAGTTATAGTCCTAAAACACTTAACTTCGGATTGCGATTGGCCTCAATTTAAGTTTTTCAATATTTCAAGTAGCACGTCCTACGAATTAAACTTTTTCAAAGCATCCATGAAGATATCGGTAGAAGTTAACTTCGCCTTTTCAATTGCCCCAAGTTAAGGTATTTCACGGTTTTGTCAATCCTCTGAATATTCTCAAAATTGTCCAATTCAAATTGACCAAATCTTCGATTAAAAGAAGAAGGGGAAAAATTTCGGGAAGTTAACTTAAGCTAACTATCCATGTCACATATATATATTTAAAATTATCGAAATCATCTAATCACATAATTCAGACGTTGAGTAGCTATAATATCCGACATTGAAGTTAATTTATGAATAGAGTGTACGGAAATGAAGATAATTGCCATTTCAAACTCAATGTCAAACCGCATGGTAGTATATACCGCCAAGAATTTCACCGTAATAGTCACCAGACCAATCCAAATTATAATCTCCATTATTCGAAATTTGTTTCATTGCTCTTCGCGAGCTCGCGGGGATCAAAGGGGGACTACCCCCAACCACCTTCATGAAACCGTAAAATAATCCCAGCCACACCAATGAGGTTTTTATTATTCAACGTTTAATTTTCATTCCTTTTTTTTTTACACCAAGCGAATTTTACGCGCAAAGTAATTAAGAGCAAAGTTGGCTTGGAGGAAAAAAAATGCGCTAAATCCTATCAATGAATAATGAAAAAAGCTGAATATTGAAAAGTAAACCGCAACGTCAAAGTGAGCCTTGAAATAAATCCATCAGCAAATATGTGGAAATAAAAATAAATAGTTATATATATGCCAAGGGCTAATACAATCCTGTAATGCTGTTTAATATGTAATATTTGTACACTCTCTTTGAAAGCCAATTCACGCGAATTGCATATTTGGTCGATATTAAATTTTCCCACCTAGAGGGATGAAATTCTCAAGATATTTTCAGTTTCTGCACCTATCGCAGCATTTCCGATTTTTTTTTAATTGTATCTTTTAAGCAGTTGCAGATTTTTTAATCCTCCGTTTTTACTTTCCAAAATTTCTACACACACACACACACACACACACACACACAGGGACACACACCCAGAGACACAGAGACACACACCCACAGACACATACACACACACACACACTTTTTCGAAAGTATTTGTTCATGCATTGCAACTGATAGTAGAGATATAAAAAATATCAAAACAATTGAGACATATATTGGAAAAATCACAATATTATAATACAGAAAAGCATATAATATCCGGGAATAAAATGATATACTATTGAGGGAAAACGATACGAAGGAGTGCTGTTTCAAATGGAAATAAAATTGTTACTGGCACATCTGAATCAGATTATAATGATAAGCTCGTTCATTCACTCGACCTTAAGTGTTCAATCGCGATTACAACCCCACTTCAACTCAATGAGGGTAGTAAGAAGAGGGAAATTTAACCCACTAGTGTACCTACAAGTAAATGAAGACGTGATTAACCGTTTAAGAAACGTGAGCACCTGAGTGTACGTATTTCTGTGTGTGTATGTGTGTGTGTCTCAAGATAGTCTACCTCACATATTCCACATATTTTTATGTTGAAAACATGAAAATCTCTGCGAAAAATGCTGAATAATTTTTTTTGTGGGACCATTCGTTAATGAGTGATTTGTCTTTCTAGGAAAATCTTCGGAAAAAAATTAACTTGGGTGAAAATTAGACGGCGGCGAATTTTTTGTGGGCCACTGCACACTCACTTCCAGCCAAGTAGTTTTACCTTTAATTTGTCCGCCTCTCCTCAATTTTCCCCACTTATATATTTTTGGTTCTTCAGAGTTTGTTATCACTATTTGTAAATCTATTATTATATTCGGTTTTTTTTTAAATTTGCACAATTCAAATTTAATATTTATATATTAATATATTTATATGCCCATATTTTTTAGCGTTCAATTCCGCTCTTTATAGGATCACATATAATCGATTTATATGGAAGATATAATTTTCCTGTTTTTATTTGGTACACACACACACACACACACACACACGCACACACACACATTCACCCACACTCACCCACACTTACCCACACTCGCCCACACTCACCCACACTCACCCACACTCACCCACACTCACCCACACTCACACACATACCAAAAGGATCCCAAATTTCCAGTAAAATGAAAGCTCCATCACTATTGCCCTTTCCATTTACCGTCACCAAAATACCTTCCATCGACAAGTTAATAAATATTGACTCCACGAAAATACTAAACGTGAAATATTCCTTTCACCCAGCAGTTGCTCATGCCAAACCATATGAAATACTATATCCATTTCATTTCCATGAAATATTGTCCAAGGCTCTTTCTAAAATTTCCATATGGAAAATGACATTGAAAAACTAACAAACCTTCGATGTTATGAGTTTTTGAATATCCATATCCAATGACATGACCAACGAGCCCAAGGCTTAGTACAATGATAGGTCGCAATAGTGTTGGGTTGATGGTCCTGTTGACCAGGGATGATCCAGTCTGACGACGGCTGCCTCTCATCCCTTCTCCGTGCATTAAAATCTGTCGTGCCGTATTTACCTCTCAACCCTCTCACCGCCCCCTCCCCTCCTCCCCCCTATCACTTATCCACCCTCGCACGTTAACTTTATCCCCGGACTTCTGATCCGATTAAAAAGAAAAAAACCCGATAAAACAATTTTAATTCGGCCGAATAATAATAATATTAATCAACATTCTTTTAACCCAAAAATTAAAATTTATTAATTCTTAATTCCATTAAAAAAAAATAATGATAACAATAGTGATAAGAAAAATACTGGTATCAGTAGAAATATGGAAATTAATTATCCGATAATTTATAAATATTTAAAAACCATCTAATAATGAAAATTAATAACTGATTGATTGTATATTTTAAAAGAATGGTTACGGGGGTGGTGAGGGGGTTGAAATAATAAGCTAATAAAAACGAGAGTAGTCTCTAGGGTATTATCTGCCCCGGGGCTCTTCTTAACGTTGTAGTTCGTTGCAGTAGCGCCTCGTTGACTCGTAGTAACTTCCTCGTGGGGCGCACGTGCGCCCGCAGTACAATGTAGCACAGTAGTCACTCATGTTCCTCTATTTTTTTGTTATTCATTTTTGTTTTCTTTCCTTCCAACTGGCACAACAACACTTCACCCTCGTGATGCTCCTTCACTTTCTCTCTGCAATTCTAGCTTTCCACTTTTCAGTAAACTGCCGCTTGCCCTCTCCCCCCTCCCCTTACCACCCTCCACCACCCACCCACCCACAAGCGGCTTTAAAACACTCCCCACCCCGGATTTTTTACCATAACACAGCTCACTTTTGCGACATTCTCAGCCAACTTATTTTCCACACTTGGTGAGATTTTGCACAACTCCAAAATTTTTGCGCGGTTATGCAATTTTATGTTATATAGATATACTAATGTTGCATAATATAACTGTTATATTTGGCAACAATTCACAGGTGTTTTACCACACTTGCATTATTCAAGCAAGCGCCGATCACATATTAATTCAAATACTCAACAAATTCACGGAAAATACTCGGTAATTAATCGGTGATAAAGGGTTAAATAATGTATGTATGAGAAAAAAAAATAGTTATTTAATGTACAGAAACGAATTGGTAAAAGTTCGATTAAACTGTCACACACAATATCCGATTTATTCTTATCCAGGCCTGGTCCTGTCCCGGGCCGTGGACTGCCGCTGCCTGGAGACCCTCGGAGTACAGGAGGATACCCGTACGGCACTCGACCCCCCTCCCCCTCGCGCTACCATAGCGTTTGCCCCTCTTCGTGATCCTCCAGTGCCGTACAATTCCCCCGCTTCTTCCATTGCTGCCGTTCTGCTCACTCTTGCACACTCATTCCATCACACGGTCTCCCTCCCACCCACCTTTCTCACATCCCTCTCGCTCCCCCCCCCCTACCCAAAATCCTCACCCCCCTCCCGACCCGACACCTAGCCGGGAATACTCGCGTCCGCGCGTTCCCAACCAACGCTTACCCCGAATCTCACCCTGCTTTCATCTCTCCATCCTTCTGCCGAAAAGCAATGAGGTAATCCATGGAATACTGGACCACTGCTGTGCGCATATATTGCAAATTTTATTTTTACCCTATTCCATGTTTAGATAAATGATGGAAGTAAAGGGTTGAATGTGTACAACCAATCCAGGTCACACCATGACCTTCGCATTTCAACATTTTTCTCGAGCATTATTGCCCTTCCCTAAGTGCCGCCGAAAATTGGAATATCTCGATTGCAGCCGAAAAATTTATTGAACATTTATCATGGGAAATTTCATCGTGAGAAAAGATTTTTTTTCATCATTTCTGTGGATTCTATGGTGTTACTTTTTGAAAAAACTGGAGAATTATCAGAGCAATTTCAATCAACTCGAGGATGTCCTCAGGCACAGGCGTTCGCAAAGATGCATCCACTGTAGAAAATTAAAAATCTCACGGGTAATGTCATGCTACAAGTGGGAGCCCAGCTTGACCATGTGATGAAGCTTGATCAAAGCTTGGACGGGGCTTGACTAAGCTTCGCTAAAGTTGTGTTTTGAAGCGTCGGTCAATCTGTGCAGAACATGCGAATGTAACACCAATGCCAGCTTAGAGAATAAACTTCGTCCTAGCTTGGTTACATAGGTTAGTGCAAGCTTCAAACTTTATCTTCATTCAAGCTTCGGACTTTATCTTGGTACACGCCTCGAAATTCATTTTCGTCCAAGTTCCAAAGTTTCTCGTGGTCGAAGCATCGAAATTAATCTTGGTCCAAGCTACAAAATTTATCTTGGTTCAAGCTTCGAAGATAGGAACATTGAGGTCGGACCAAGCTTATTTGAACATTCGTTTTCAAGCTTGGGTTTAGGTGGTGCAGCAATCCTGGATTTATATATGAATCCAATATTAAGCAGAGTTTTGCTGAAGCCGGTAAATCGAAACTAGGAAAATATGCTTCAATCCAGCTTAGTTCAACCTTAATTCAGAAGCTTGGGTTTAGATGGTATGAGCAATCCGGGATTCATGCTTGTTAAAGCTAAGATTCAAAGCTAACAAAGCTGAGCTCGGACCAAGCTTAGCACAAAATGGTTTCTGAAGCTTGGGTTCGGATGATTCTAGTAATCCCCAACTACACCCCCGGTAGTGCCAATGGAAACCGACTCGCTCCCAAACAATACAGGATTCACACAGTTCAAACCGACAGGGGCAGTACTGGACACCCATGCGACTAGGGCCGACTTTCACCTTTTGGGCCATGGTATTTCTAAACACAGAATAAACCTCCAGAAACCCCTGTGCTAATGGAGCTCCAGTAACATGAGAAATATTCCAGAGAATAGATATCTGAATTTTCTCTTTTCAAATTTCAATAAAAGTTAATTTTGGTACTGAGCATAGAGGAGGCATTAAATGTTTCAATAACGCCGTTCTGGAATTCATGAACTCTTCATACAATATCCATGACATGTCCGATTTCTGACTTTATATCTTCCTTTCCTCTAAAAATGATGTTCTTCAATAAAAAATGATTGAAAATCAAACGTGCCGGAAGTTCCTATGTATAACCTCTAACTTTTATCAATTAAGTAATCAGGATTTGAAATATCCTCAATTAACATTTCCGCTTACATAATCGCTGAATAATTAGTTATTAATTTTTAAATAAAGTGCAGATGGATAAAAGCGGCGCAGCGCTCGTGGCGCTACCATCCAGGTGGAGAATTCGAAGCTTGAACGATGAGATCCATCTTGGTACGACCTTCGACGCCGAAGCTTGGACTTGATAGCTTCGACATAGTTTCATCCCATGTATAAGCCTAGATCAAACCAAGCTCAGTTATATCGAAGATATCCAAGCTTTGTTGGCCCAGCTTGTGCCAAGCTTGGCTCAATCTTTGCGTCCCTAGTGTTGGTCCACAGGCAGGATCCAATCTACGTCCAATATTGGATACATACATACATCCAAGCTTACTAGGATCATCCAAACTCAAGCTTCAGAAACCATGTTGCGCTAAGCTTGGTCCGAGCTCAGCTTTGTCAGCTTTGAATCTTAGCTTTAACAAGCATGAATCCCGGATTGCTCATACCATCTAAACCCAAGCTTCTGAACTAAGGTTGCACTAAGCTCGGTTGAAGCATAATTTTCCTAGTTTCGATTTATCGGCTTCAGCGAAACTCTGCTCAATATTGGAGTCATATACAAATCCAGGATTGCCGCACCTCCTAAACCCAAGCTTGGAACCGAATGGTCAACTAAGCTTGGTCCAACCTCAATGTTCCTACCTTCGAAGTTTGAACCAAGATAAATTTTGTAGCTTGGACCAAGATTAATTTCGATGCTTTGACCACGAGAGACTTTGGAACCGGGACGAAAATGAATTCCGAGGCTTGTGCCAAGATAAAGTCCGAAGCTTGAATGAAGATAAAGTTCGAAGCTTGTATTAACCTACGTAACCAAGCTAGGACGAAGCTTATTCTCTAAGCTGGGATTGGTGTTACATTCCCATGTTCAGCACAGATTGACCGAGGCTTCAAATTAAAGCTTTGGCGAAGCTTAGTCAAACCTCGTCCAAGCTCTGATCAAGCTTCATCGCATGGTCAATATGCTGACATTTCTGGTCGCCTTCAATAAAGTCTCCCGAATGTTACTAATATACGCGCCCAACAGTAGTCCACCATTCCATGGAATGTCTCAATATCTTTCTCTTTTTTTTCATCCCTCTCGCTTTATCTCCCCCCCCCCCCCACCACCACCCGGCAATCTGCGTCTGCCTCGTTCACACTACGGCAATTCCACACTTTCTGTCTGTATCCCTCGCTCCAGCGCTTTCAGTAGCCGCCGGACTACACGACGCAGGGCTAAAGCACCATTCAAACTCCTACCCCTACAAATACAACATCCACATCCCTGCAAATTTTGTATCAATGTGGAAAGATAAAATACTACTTATAGGTCAGATTCAATATTTACATTCAATTGCTATTTGGCGACATCAAAGGTCATACAGAAAATCATATTGCCGTAGTTTCATTCAATCCAGAGCAAGTTTCCATTTCCACCCTCAGGATTTTGTTCCTTTTCACATGTCAGGGTAGAAAAAGCGATGGCCTTGAACTGAAATTTCTCAGTTGAATGGCCTGGCAACCTCAAGGGTGTAACTAGGTTCATCCAGATTACATTCCCCTTGCACTTAATCATTAATTAAAATTTATTATTCACATGTCATGACGCAAAAATATCAACGATTAAAGGGAATTAACAAGAAGCATCCAGAGTGGCAATTTCAACTAAGTCTTGGTAGCGACAAAAAAAACAGAAACGCCGAATGAAAGGGTTAATGTAAGAAGTTGAAAATGGACAGGTGTGAAAAGAAAAATTGATCAACAGTAAAATACAAAATGATAGTGAGAACCATTGAATTTTTCATCGTCCCAAAACAAAATATCCAATATCCCTCTCCGCGACTTCTCCAGCCTGATAAGTTCAATTTGATCAATCAATGTGGTCCATTTAAGATATACATATCACATAGTATTACATCATCCTGAACTATTTCGAATAGTATTTCCATTTCATTTTCGTGTAATAGCGTCGAGTTCTGTAAAACGCGTGCGCCTCCCCCCTCCCACCCACCGCCAGGAGTACTACGGTGCCCGGGCATCAGGGCACACCGTTTCTCCCGCCTATTTCATCCTTCGCCTCTCTCTCTCTCTCTCCCTCTATGTCTCTCCCTGCCTCGCTCACTTTTATAGGTTAGAAAATAAAGTATCTCCTCTCCGTCTTTCAAACATAGAGGGTTCACAAATCTCTTCGGTCCGTAACAAGTTTCGTTACAACGCACAGGCACGAAGGATGCAGCGGGCCGGACGTCTTTGCCCTCGCTCTTCTTACTCGTAGGTACCCTCCCCCCCATCCCCCCCTTCACCGCCTTACCATCCGCTACCGCTGCATCTCGCCGCTACTCCCCAAGCTATTATTTCGGCTTGTATAGATATATCGTACGCCTAACCTCACATCTTGATTGGTGCTTGTAGAATTGTAGAGCATGCTTTTGGAGGTTAGGTGTACATGTAGAATTTTATGTGGATGAGAAGTTGAATTACGATGGGATATTGTATGAAAACCGCTGGATTACAACGGCTGGTATGGGTCTCGTGAGAGTGGCGGGAGGAAAGGGGGAGGGGTTCCATCACAGGTGTTTCTGGAGGTTTACCCGGTGTTTAGAAATATAATACACACACGCACACACACACACATATACCTACACGCACATACATACACACATATCCACACATACATAAACACACACACACACATACACGCACACGCGATTACGGGTCAAAGGCTACAATTTCCATCAAGTCAACTTTTAGGTATGACTAATTTTCATCTCCACCCACAAACTGAAAGATATAGTTGAGAAATGAAAAAAAGTCCCCGCCAAATACTTCAATTGTCGAACATATCCTCGCTAATATGGAAATTGCAAAAAGAGCAAGTCTCACAACGCGAGTACTAATGGCTCTACATCAAACAACAGTTGAATGTACTTCAATTAGTCCAATGTATCAATGAATACGAAGCCCCCTATCTGTGACTATACATATTTGGCATCAAATAATGTTCATATCAGGGTAAATCTGAGGATTTTGTTACATGATACTTTTGGGTTATCAAAATCTAACTAATAATGTGTACAAATTGCGCGGTAGTTGATGATCTGATGGATTTTCTCTCACGTATATATGGGGTAATGTGAGAGCGAGTGAAGATCAAACTCGTTATTCACGCTGCATTATCATATACCAAATTATGAATGAGCTAGACATCCATTATGAATTGCCACAAATGGATGTCTAGTTGTTAAGTTGAAACGCGAGTGCTGGAACAAGTAATATTGAGGGTTTTACTAAAATTTTAGGGTTTTTAATAAAAAAATTTATTTAAAATTTCGACACACACACACACACACACACACACACACACATATATATATATATATATATGTATATATATATATGTATATATATATATGTATATATATATGTATATATATATGTATATATATATGTATATATATATGTATATATATGTATATATATATATGTATATATATATGTATATATATATATGTATATATATACACACATACATACGCGCGCGCAGTTCATTATTAATGTTGTATTGTATATATACATATATTATAGATATATATATATATATATATATATCAAGGGGATGTTTGATACCCGAATCGGATTTTGTAATATATTCCAATCAGGTATTTTTTTTTCGGTGAACAATTTTCTCCTCCCGCTCCAGTTCCTCCACTCGTTTTCCTCATTTTTTTTAGTATGGACCCTTAGAAACCCTTCTCTCAGTCATAGATAGATATATCTCTTACTTAGTCCAGGGCACGCGACCAAGGTCTTTTTATTACCGTGTTAGTCTCCGTCGCGTGGCTCACTGGGATCCAAGCGGATGACGGGGTAGTCAGCGTAATGACAGGAAACCGGACGGGGGAAGAAGAGTGGATAAAAGAAGGAACGAAAACCCCTCGTAGAAGACTTGGCCCGACCTCTTGGGAATTATTTGCTGAAGTTACGGGATTACGAGATGCGTTTATTGAAAGTTTCGGGCTTCCTTTTGTATTTTTTTTATTTTCCAATCTCCGGGTGGTCTTCCATAACTTTAGATAGATGAAATCATGAGGATGCCCATGCGAATAAAATGTGAAACTAAGGGCTTTGAATCCGACTGATTTCCGATATAGTTCAAATTTATTTTCTTGGTCAGATTTTTATCAGTCAAGAATTCTCTGCATAACACACCCACCCACCTATGCACCCAATCATCCAAAGACACCAACCCCACCCACGCGACCACCCAAAGACACCAACCCACTCACCCACCCACCACTCACCCAAAGGCACCCATCCACTCAAAAATACCCACCCACCCACTTACCCACCCATCCACCCACACCCACCCACCCACACCCACCCACCCACCCACACCCACCCACCCACACCCACACCCACACCCACACACACACACACCCACGCCCACACCCACCCACCCACACCTACACCCACACCCGCACACACACACATACCCGCATCAACACACTGTTCGTACTCTCATATAGGAGGTATTAGCTCGTCGAGAATCAAATTCTCTTCTTTAGCAATACTTCAGAATCATGCCGGGCCAAGTCAGTATTCAATCCTTGTAAAGATATCTTACAAATCAAATTATTGAATTTCCCTCGTTAAATTATTGATATGCCCTATAATAGGTCATACTCACGTCCCGTTAGTTAAACCCAATGAGTGCATCTCTCGGAATAGCTGCTCAGAGCTTTGTGATTTGCTTGCATTTCTGCAGAATGAGGTGCGATGATCCCCGGATAATTGTTAAATTCACAAATTAGGTTTTGGGGAAAACAGCGTTTAAACTCGTGAAACTTTGTGAATTTTTGAGAAGTTTGAGGAGATGAAGATGGTGCTGCAGAGCGGCGAATGGCGCGGGTGCGAGTGGGTGGGTGGAAGGGGGGGGGTGGCTTCGCGAGTGGTGTTTTAGGTGAGATTCCACACAGAAACGTACTAATGTGCGGATGAAGGTAAGGAGAGTGACTTTAAAATATCTCTTAACTAAAATTCGATCAATTGATTAGATAGAAAGAAATAATATATATATATATATATATATATATATATATATATATATATATATATATAATATGAAATATATGTATTTTTCATTTCTCATATAGACAGTGTAATGACTTAAAAGAGCCAAAGTTCTCCATAACGAGTAAACCATCCAACAGTTGCAGGCATCGTTGCGTTTAGGTGTTAGCTGCATGTGTCGCTGTTTCCCGTTGTGGTTCCATCAAAATGGACCATAGCACCATATTCCTTCGCCTCCATCTCCCACCAGAGAGAACAACAAATGAATGTACAACTCGTGGACTTCCATAAATCCCACCATGAAATGTTCATGACATTCTCCATGTAGCTCGTTCAGTCCTTGAAGATGCAAATCCTGTACATCGATATGACTGGTCCTACACACTATGGCCCTGACACCGTTTGACTGTGTGTGTGTGTGTGTGTGTGTGTGTGTGTGGATGAGGGTGGGTGGAGGTGGCTGGGTAGGTGTAGGTGGGTGGATGGGTGGGTGGATGGGTGGGTGGGTAGGTGTGGGTGGGTGGGTGGGCGTGGGTGTATGCGTGCGTGTTTACGCTCACATTACATACACTTCCGATTAATTATACTTGCTTCGTGGAACCATGAAATTTCTAAACAAAAATCAGAGAGATGGAAAAAAAACATACTCTCCGGACTGACTCGAACAAAATGGGGTCAGGTATGTGTGCCCTGCGCCTATCATTATGCCTCCATCATGGCCAGAAGTCCATGTACCGTACTGCTGCTAATCAACATGTACCCGTCGTTTTCCAGACGACATTTAAGAGACACTCGCACATGTCCATCCAATCTCAACCCCCTAGTAGTGAGAAAATCTCCGGGATTTGTGGTGGTAGAGTATCCGTTTTGGGATGCATCAATGCTGGGATAGATTGACTTGTGTCCACTTTGCTGTTTCAAGGTAAGGTATTAACCCGAACTCCTCGTGGTAGTACAACACCATCCACTGTCCCAGTCCCTGACAATATCCTGGGTTCACTTACTTTACGGCATTATACCTATTAATCCGTAAGAGAATATAGTTCGGCCATTGGGCTTTACTTCTCCTTTAGCTAACAGCTATTTCGTGCCATTCCAGACAGGCTTCATGGCTCTCTGATGGCAATCATTATTATTCACTTGACTAGGGGTCAGGAGTGTTATTGAATGCGATTATGAATTCAATGAATCATAAAGGCAATTGTTTAATTGCGGAATGGTTGGAAATTTGTTTGACACATATCTTAAAAAAAAAAACAAAAAAAACAGTGGTGCGATCGCACGAAGCTTGAACCTCCTTAATTATATCTACATGATTATTTTTACAAATTTTTTTCACTAATTTTACCGAAGTATGTTGGAACAATTTCACTCACCAATTCTAACCATATAATGCGAAGTCATTTTTCCTTACATCACTGCAATGACGCCACTAAGTGAACTTCCGGTTCACTCAAACGCCGATATCCTTCTAAAAGTCATGACCGATAAAATCGATTGCAATTTTATCATGACAACACCGCACTCACATTAATCCTGAATCCATAATTAGGCATACGGCTCTGATAGTCGTAACGATATGCGGTTTTCATATCACTCCTGAATCCATA
The DNA here is from genome assembly GCA_026005395.1 of Asobara japonica. Classification (NCBI taxonomy): domain Eukaryota; kingdom Metazoa; phylum Arthropoda; class Insecta; order Hymenoptera; family Braconidae; genus Asobara; species Asobara japonica. The sequence goes on along the minus strand of BQMI01000298.1, from coordinate 3,352,341 downwards.
ACTGTACTTCCGGTTCAGCCAAACACATGCATATACCGATCTGGAAGCCATGAACGATCAAATTAATTGAAATTCCACCACCCACCGACATCAATTCTCCATATACTCATCAATGCTGAAGACATACTGGGACTTCCGGTTTATCGCAACGCGTATGCTTATCTGGCACCGGTCAGTGAGAAGAACCACTGAAATTCCACCATGTAATGGCATGAGGTGTGCGCATATATATTACTCCTGAATCCATAAGTGAACTTCTGGTTCATTCAGAAGCATAGGGCCCTCAATGACAACACCAACATTCTGCCATGGCATCACGGTATGGCCTGAATATTAATCAAAAATCCATCAGCGGACCTGAGTCCATTCATTCAAATGCCCCTAGCACTAGCAGACGATAGAAACTGTAAAATGCTAGCATGTACCCACATCCGGTTTCCGGCCGCCTATTAATCCTGGATTCATAAGTGGACTTCCGGTCTGCTCAAACACCCTATCAAGCTCATCAACCACCGACACACATTCAGATACCACCATGTACCCCAATCTCGATTCACCAACATATTGACCTTGACCTCAGAGCTACTTCCGGTTCCTCCAAATGCATATACTCTTCTGGCAGTCATCACCAGCATGTAACGCCATCAGGGGCTAGCCTACATATTAATGGTGAATCCATGAAGTGTCATGGGTATCTCATCCTGCATCTTATGAATTCGTATCTGTCGTAACTGTCAAGGGAGGTTAACCCAGGCCCATACAGAGATTTCAAATTCCATTGTCGACGCGTGCATTAGGCAGCTCCATAGAGAGTGCACTGTACCGGAACATCTAGAGTTTACTTGTGTTGGTTAAAATAGCGAGTACATGTGGTAGATGGTGAACATATAGGGTGGGGGGGGGGGGGGGAAGTGTGGAATTTGAGGTACGGCAAGTCCTGCTCCAAGTATTCACCCAGATACGCATATTCACATGTGCAATGTGAGCACAAATCCTAGGTACCACTCCTACTTGTATAGCTATATATCCAACCGGTCGTATACTGTCCATTCCGTTGGTCCAACGTTGTAACTGCAGTTGGGGTCACTGGTGAGCGCAGTTAGAATCGTAATTGCTAGTACCTTGGTATAGTACAAGCGGAACCTGCCCCCCCCCCCCCCACCCCACCCACCGAAACCCAAACTCAACTATATTCTGGCTAAAGCTCTTGCTATCCCATGCACCTCAGGAATATAGACAAGCGTTGTCTTACAGGACTATTGTCGATATATCGACGTACCGTATTCCATTATCAGTGATACCAAGTTTTGAATGTACAACATTGGACTACATGGCAAGAGGATTTCCAAAGTTATTGTGCTACACAACTGGGGTGTAACTTCCTGAGCCGAGTCATTACATTGTTCTCGATTTTTCATGTCTCTGGGGTGGGTGGATGAACAACTTTAGATGATTGTATTGCCACGATTTGGGCAGATGGAAGACGGACAATTACTGGTTCGATGGGGAAATTAATATCCTTCTTGGGAAGTTTCCATTATGTTGAAATGTTGGGATTGGAGATGAAGTTGACAGGATGGGATGGTTTAATGTATATTGCTTTGCGTATTAAAGTAAATTATCGGAATTTCATTTTCTATTTTTTCGAAGCATCCATAACTGATATACTTTTTTTGCGAATGAGGGAACCATTACTTAATTGCTACGGTGGATAAATTTCAGGAAGGTCTTATAAGTGATTTTTTGTGGCTAAAGCCTAAGGCAATCAGCTCCATTGACTGATGGTATTCCGGAAACGGAACTTTCCTATTTCGCTCATACCGTATGAACTAATCCTGTGAATCCCGAATGAAGGATCCAGTGCGCTAAATCAAAGTACGAACATATCCCCAAGCTAATGAACCACAAGCCGCTTAGTGCTCTCTTACCGCTCGACTGCTTTTCCTTTTTTCTCTATACAAAGCTGATCGTTGGTTTTCTTTTCTCTTCCGATAATTCAACAAATTAGCTCAAGATAATTTTTTTATGGGATTTTTTTTGTTTAAGCATTCCTTCGGAAGGGCCTACTGGACACCCATCCATGGGGCTGGGGCCGACTTTCGCCATTTTAGGCCATCGTATTTCTAGACACAGGGTAAACCTCCAGAAACCCCTATGCTACGGCGGCCTCTAATGGATCCCACCCTCCTCCGCCCCCCCTCTCCCCCTCCCCCGGCGCCGAGTTAGGTCCCCATCCGGCCGTACGATTTTATAAGTACGGCTGATAGCACACACGGAAAGTTCCTGCTGTCGGCCGGAATTTATGCACGAACTTAGGACCTTAGGACGACACTGTGTAAGTGTGTGTGTGTGTGTGTGTGTATGTGTGACTGTTCTTATGTTGCGCGACGCATCTTACCAGGTTCTAGGTCTGAAGAATTATTAGAAAGGACCAAAGGCAATTCTACAGTCTTTCACAGTTTTCGTGCTGGGGATGTTATCGGTTCGACTCTCCGCGGGTCACAGCTTCATCCCGTATAATCTCATAATTATCTTCCTCGCGACTTATCATAATTTTCCCGTACCATGAAAATTAGGGACTTATCCCACGTTTCTGCTCTCACTATACCTAACCTTCAATTTATCCGACCCACCCATACTCGGATCTCATAATCTGTTAGCAGATTTCACCACAGCTCCCTAATCCCTACCTATCCTAGATCCTATACTGTAGGTGCATACTCGTCGTCTATAGAATACAAACGCAAAAGGTAAACGAGGGAAAGGATGAGTAGATGCCTTGTCCCCTAACCTGAATCAACTTTCCACCAGCCGACTAGGAAGGTTAGGTATGTAGCCCACTCCAAGATTCTCCTCCCGGGAGCCTTGTGGCCGATGGAGAGCCAAGACGGGGGGGGGGAAGCTCTACAAAGCCGCCAAAGCAGTTTCGCGGTCTATCGATACTAATTCCTTTCTAGGAAGCCCCTGGTGAAGGCAAAGGAGAAGGAGAATGGAAAGGCTCAAGTGCCCGTTCCTTGCTACTGCACCCTTCCTATACCACACAGCTCACTCTCGACAATCTCGTTTCTCCACTGGCTTTGCAAACTTCCCAACGGTATCACTGCCCCTTTCCACCCACTCCCTCTCCCGCCGCCCAACACTTTTCCTTCATTGCCTCTTGCGTCTTATCTTCCTTCTTCTCTTTGAACTCTTTCCTTTTCTTTTTTTTTGCCACATTTTTATTTCTCACTCAATTTTATTCGACGCTGACTTTTCAACAGCGAAATTAAAATACTAGTCAAACATCATTGAAACTTGGGGCAATACTTTATGAGGGTGAATATTCTAGAACACTGATTTTCAAATTCTTGCGAGTTATCGTTTTATGGCCAATCATCAATTCGAGTTTCGTGTGTGTGTGTGTGTGTGTGTGTGCACGCGTGTATGTGTGTGGGTGCGGATGCCTGTGAGTGGGTGGGTGTGGGTGAGTGGGTGGGCGAGTGGGTGGGCGAGTGGGTGGGTGAATGAGTGGGTGGGTGTGGGTCAGTGGGTGGGTGTGGGTGAGTGGGTCGGCAAGTGGGTGGGTGAATGAGTGGGTGGGTGGGTGAGTGAGTGGGTGGCTGGGTGAGTGAGTGGGTGGGTGGCTGGGTGGGTGGGTAGGTGGGTGGGTGGATGGGTCCATAGACCGCGGTGTCATCAAATGAACCATTCCATTCACTTCATCGAACCTATTTTTCCATTTGCTCATAATTTCGAATGCTAAAATGTTGATTGACCCACCAAGGAATTCTATCTCCACTGTTTATATTGATCCCTCTTTCATCCCTTCATTGTCCTCTGAATTTTGGAAGAATTCAAAGCAACCCGAGGTAATGCCGAGAGGACAGTGGGTAGACGAAAGCTTCCCAAGCCACTAGGGAATGTTACAGTATCGTTTTTTTTTTTGGTTTGTAGTCTCTTCCTTTTACTTGGCTCGTCCTCACTCTCGTTTGTTTGATTCCTTTATCTGTTTTCACAATCTTCTGCGAATCCTCATCGATTCTTCTTCTCAATCACAATTCCATTGAATGGAAAATTCATGTGCAATGAAGTCCATTCAAATGTTTTTTTCTAAGGCAAATTTCTGAAGTAGGATTTCCTGGGAATTGTGGAGTTCATTTTCTTTTATGTCAAGGGTGATAGACTTTGATGAGCAGCGATTGTTCGTGAATGTGACCCAGTGATTGAACATTCTATAAGAATTTCAAATGAATGTGCACCTGGGACATTTGAATAAATAATTATACGTATTTACACGAATGGAAATTTTTTTTTTGTCATACAGCAGAGCACGGTTTTATTATGCTTGGAAGCTCGCGGATAATCAATTATCTGAATTATTAAGGCAGAGGAGGCGTGATGAAGGTGTGACTGTCATATAATTTATTCCATCGATATACTGCAGTGCTTCAGAATTATTAAACAGTTAGGGATAAATTTGTTGCGTTGGAATCATCGTGTGCTAGTCTACAGAGGGACATTTTGGAGTCAGCAGCACGAGTAAAAATTTGGACACCTGAGGGATTCGTGTGGGTGCTAACACACACATTGTATCAAGCATATCAGAGGTACTTACTAGGCTAACGAAAATCGTGTATCGAATTGGCCGTGTCAATTTTAATTCAGAACGCAAATCAATTGGCACATCCGTCTATGGCGCGTCACACATTCATAATTTCACATATTTTATTTTCAAGTAATGGCATTCGCTCAATCGGCGAATCAATTTCCAAACGGAATGGCTGAGAAATTCTCGGAACTGTCGGAGTCAAGTGTTTATTCATTCAATGCATAATTTGTAGGCTGACTGACTCGTGTGCACTCAAGCTCTTAATATACCCTCCCCCTAAACCCTACACTCCCACTCCCCCCCCCACCCCCTCCTCCCACCCACTCCGCTGTTTCTGATGCCATTTCCCTCCCGGCGTTTCGCTTGCAGTATCTCACACCTCCCTCGGCTCTTCATGAGCCGTCTAATCCTCCTTCAGGTAGCACTATCCACCGGGTATGGCATCGTAAAGCGTGGTAGTTTGTTGGCCACGGTGCACGATCTCACGGAAGGTCACACCAACCGTGACGGAGCTTCGTTCCCCAGTTGGCCCTTCACACGCTTATATCCTGTATTCCAATGACAACAAATCCCGCCACCCTTATTTCATGGAGCTTTCTTTTCACTTAGATTTTCAGCTGATGCAGGGAGCCCTACTCGTGTGTGGACCCACCATACGTGTTTACCCACCTATAGACGGATAAGAATTCTTATAAAAAATTGAAAAAACTTGCTCACGTACGTACACACACCCACACCCACCCACCCACCCACACCTACCCACGCCCACCCACACCCACCCACACCTACCCACACCTACCCACACCCACCCACACCCACCCACACCCACCCACACCCACCCACACCCACACACACACCCACCCACACCCACACCCATACCTACATACCCACACCCATACCTACACACCCACACACCCATACCCGCATACCCGCACACACACCTACACATGACTTTTTTAGATAACTCTAAAACTTACGAGGTGAGACAGGGCAAAGTTCGGTGAGTAGAGCGTCACCTCCGCGTCCCTTTCAGTATTCTGTTGTAATGAGGGCGCCATTTTTGTAGGTTAATTATAATTCTGCTATATCCCGTGATTTTGGCCTCTTAGCTTGATCCTTCCGTTAAAATTCATTGATTCCTTTTAATTATTTATGATACGAAACTCGGACTCTACCATCACATGTACAAAAAGTCGGCCAGGCGCTTTTGGAGTTTAATTGGGCGTTGCAATTACAATCTACGTGAGCAATTATGTACGAGACCAACCTTTATCCTTTCACGTCTAACCCCCAGACCCCTCATGCTGTGTAGCACGAGAAGCAATGGAGGCGAGAGACTTGAGAAAAGATTGAGAGATAAAGTGAGATAACGCGGCAAGCGTGGGCGAGACCTCTGTTACCACTTAACGAATTTCTGAAAATTCGTCAAGAAAGCGATTTCTGCGAGTAGTTAGTAACTCACTCTACCATATACTGATGGCAAATTTTTTTTTATCGCCAAAAGAAACGTCCTTTCCTTCCAAAAACAAACAAAACTTCCCGATTTGTAATTTCCGTTTGCCATTCCTAGATTTTCCAAACGTCAATTTAATGTTTCAATCCCATTCATCAAGCAGATAATTATGAATATTTGACTAGCCGCATAGTCAGCGTGAGAACGAGAATTGTGCGCGTTACTGGAGTGGGAGTGAGACGCCAATAGGGGTGCGAACGCTCGAGGGTTAAACCCGTGATACCTCCTTAATTATGACGAATATGGAAAAAAGTGATAAGAAATTAAATATGCATCTCCACTTACAGAGCAAATTCTTATTAATACTTTTTGCCGTATCTCTTACCGTTTTTGAAATAGAGCATTGTAAACAATTCAATTCTTAATAACGAAAAAACCGGTCGGTCGATTTAAAAGAAAAACTAATCCGATCTAAGTTCTATGAAGACGCTTCGAATAAGACCTCGATGACCCAGATCGTTCGACCCGTTCGTTAGAAATTCTACGGAATTCTACGGGAAGCATTTTGGTAAAATGAAAACCCTGGTTACGAACCGAAATAAACAAAATCGGTTGAGGGGTCATCGGAAAAATCGGGAAGTTAATTATGACAGACGAATGAGAAATCGTCTTACAACTTTTGCCTCTGACGATGTATATAAACACTTTTTTTCGGCAAGAAAAAACATGCATATTGGCGCCAGAAACTTTGTTTTTCCTTTCGCGTTATGTTTGGTCGAGCACATTTCCCTATTTCACTCTAATTTTAGTCGGTACGTGTAATGGAAAAACTTTCCCGTGTATAAGTCATAAATACAATGCTGCAATTTCACTACGCCTACGAGTAACGCAATTAGAGTGAAACTGTTCCTTTTTGACGTTTCACTTTTTGTCCCGCTCTTCTAACACCCCATATATATATATAGATATACTCTACTAGTAAGAGTAAAATGTTTGCCCAGGATTCGTTTCGCCGAAATTCTACGAGTGGCGGCAAAAAAATGTAAATGGAAGAAAAAAAAAACATAATTTACACCATTTTGCACAGACTTATGCTCTACATTTTTTCTCCCCCCCCCCCCCCAATTTTTTTGTTGTCATTTGAGACTGAAACGCCCGAGGTTTATACCGGCGAGTGAGACGTTTTGCACAATTTACCCGTGAATGAAGGCAATTAGACAAGTTTCAAGGGAGAATAACTTGTTATTAATCAGCAGTGTTTTAATTAGTTTTAGCGGGTTCGTGTTATTGAGAGCAGTTTAGTTAATAGCGTGTGTTATGGATCTCGAGTGTAGTCACTTTAAACAGAATACTGAATCATTGTATTAGGTGTGTAATATACAAGTTTCCGTCATTTTACATTACATTTTATTCAAGTATTGTTTATTATTAGGCATTATTTTCTCCTACGTCATATCATCGTAGAAATAATGCACCTGTGATGGGACCCCCCTCCCCCCCCCTTCCGCGGCAGGTTGGGTTCTCGTCCAGCTTAGCGTTATCATTTCATGGGTAACACCGATAACACAGACGAAATGTTCCTGCTATCGAGTGCGGGTGGGTGGGTGTGTAGGGGGGGGGGGGGGGGGGGGGGGGGGGTGGAGGAAGGTAGGAGGGTGGGTGGGTGAGTGGGTGGTTGAAGACAAGTGGGTGAGGACGGGTGGGTGGCTGAGGAGGAGTGGGTGGGTAGGTGGGTGTGAGGGCGGGTGGGTGAGTGGGGACGGATGGGTGGGTGGGGACCGGCGGGTGGGTGGGGACCGGCGGGTGGGTGGGGGCGGGCGGGTGGGTGGGGGCGGGCGGGTGGGTGGGGGCGGGTGGGTGAGTGGGTAGGTGAGTGAGTGAAGTTGGGTGGGTGGGTGGTCTGAAGTTGAGCGGGTGGGTGGCACAGGGTCTGTGTGTGTGAGATACCATTGTGGTGCACAGTTATACATGAACTAATAATCCGATTAAGGCCACTCTAGTCTCACTTAAAAGCTCTTTATGTAACTTATCATCTGGTATTCAACTCTCATCGTCCCTTCCATCTCTGTAACAATTCCGAAAAAAAAACTTCAGCAAAATCATATCCTGGAAAACGCAATTAAGGGAATTTTCTTTAATCTAGGAAATTATTTCTTGAGCGAAGTCCTCTTTTCTCAACGAAATCGCATTATCATATTTATTCACTCACTGAAAGAGCCTTCCGTTCCGTCTCAACACGAAAAAAAAAAAAAAATCAAGCATCCTAATGATACATTCATGAGATGCTCTATCACCCCTTGATTCCTCTACTCCAGCAGTGCCTATGCTAAACCTGATACTTTTAATTTGTCTTAATTGTCATACGGTTCAGTGAAACAAAATTGATGATGTCTCCGGGCTCTCGGTACCCCCTCACGTCTCATCTCAATTTACTGGCCCCCGAGGGGAAAAAAAGCGTAATTTAACGGTGCAGTTGAAGTGCAGATGAAAAAATAATAAAACACAGATAAAAGAGCTGAGAATAATTTTGAAAATACGAGAGAAGTAGAGGAATGAGTGGTTTTATAATTTTCCACCGTAGTTTCTCTTGTTAAATTTGTAATTTACTTCCGATTAAATTTTGTGATAACATTTTATTATCTTGGTTAAACTTTCTAGAGTGGATGAAAAATCTTCAAATTATAAATTTGGACGATGACAACATCATCATCTGAGAGCAGAGAAACATCAATAAATTCGGAGTAAGCGTGTGTAAGAAAAGAAAAAAAATGTTGAAGAATGAAAGGAGATTAGGAGGTATAAAGATGGAAAGATTCTCCACTGAGTTGAGAGGAGGGGGAAAAAAAAGGAACAATGAGGAGATAGAAATAAGTGAAGGAATATAAGTGTAAAAAGGAGGTAAAAGGCGTGCTGCCGTCTTATTGCCACTCGTTCGTTCTCTAGCGTCCACTATGTCGTAACTGTACGTGGGACTAGAAGTTTTTTACCCCCCCCCCCTCCGCCTAGTCCCTTGCTCTTCTAGGGATCCTTTTCCACAATGTACTGAGCACTCCACCCCCTCAGAGCTCTTTCGCAACCTTTGGACTGCTTTTATACTCAATCCAGTGTAGTTGGCTGTGGGTGGACAGGGACGTGAGGGGCGGTAGACCGTTCAGTCGTGCTGCAGTGTCACTGCGGCTGAACTGAAATTAGAGCGGCTTTCACCGATCACAGCCACGGAGTTGAGTCAAAAACCTATATATACTACTGGTAAAAACTAGAAAAGCAAATATACACTACAGTGGGCAAAGCCATTGATCCAATAGACTCATACAATCAAGTTTCCTATGTCAAAAACCTCGAGATTGGCTGTAGAAAATTCTCTGAAGAAGTTTATTATTTCGATCAAAAATAGATTAATCACAAATTAACATACATCTCGATGGCGTGATTAGCTTCTCAGTAAACGGTTGATGGTAAATTGGGATACTTAGACCCCGCCACCGACTCAGTTCCACCCATCCACCCACAGACCTACCGAATCGCCCATTTACCCATCCACTCAGCCACCCACCCACACACACACAGCCACCCACCCGCCCACCCACCCACAGACACCCACCCACCCGCCCACCCACCCACAGACACCCACCCACACACACCTACCCACCCACCCACTCACACACACCTACCCAACCACCCACACACACCTACCCAACCACCCACACAAACACCCACCCAACCAACCACACACATACACCTACCCACCCACCCACACACGCCTAGCCACATAGACACATCTACCTACCAACTCACCCATCCACACACACACACACAACCACATACACACACACACCTGCCCAACCACCCGCCTACCCACACACACTTACCCACATAACCCCCCAACCAACTGATTTACACACAGCCATTTTCTTGACAATGGTCTAGAAATATTGGAATTGTCTTCGAACGTGGACCAAAATCCGACTTCCCTCATCGACGGAGTACATAGTTGAGTTTTACTCTTGGAATTTAATTCACGCTCAATGGTACAGTTATAACGAACTTGAAGAAGAACATAATTATCGGAGTAACCCCTCTATATTAGTTTTATGATATACTTCGGAGTGAGTTTGCACCTTTATGTTTCATTTGTGAGGCGACTTTCGCAAAAGCGAAAAGCACGAATTTGAAGTGCATTTTTGATTAAAATTTCGCCTCACTTAAAAGTTGGTAATAACTGCGTCATACTATACGTAAAGGTGGTGCATAATTTTCCAGTTCATCGTTCGCGCTGTCTCGTTCTCTGTCATCTCATCGCAACTTTGATAAATTTCTTCGTAGTGTATGTATCATCTCTCTCTGGAATTTTGTATAAAGCGAGGAAATGAATTGGAAAGGTATCATTTTCCGAGGAACTCAGATATGGAAAAAAATTTCCATATAGAATTGTATGACTGGCGTTATGGCCGAGATATCCATGAAATCGATTATGTATTAAAAAAAAATTGACTCCTTATTATCTGAAAAAAGTAAGTGGAAATTACGACACGACCAACTGACTCGCTCGATTATTTCTTTTCTATTCAAATGAAGGCCGCAGTTCTTTGGGATTACTTATTCCGGCCAATATTCGCCATTTCGGCATTTTCCATGAGATGATATGGAGCTTTAGGAAAATCAGTTCGGTCATTGAGACAGAATTGGGGCAATGGAAACAATTTTCCCTCGGTCATTGCATAGTTTAGTTGTCAGTGACTGCGATATTTTCGTACAAAAATTTCCGCATGAAACTCTCAAAATGGATAGAATTACAAATTTTGGAAATTTGTAAATTTTGTAATTTTTGTAAATTTTGGAAATTTTGGAAATTTTGGAAATTTTGGAAATTTCGGAAATTTTGGACATTTCGGAAATTTTGTAAATTTTAGAAATTTTGGAAATTTTAGAAATTTTGGAAATTTTGGAAATTTTAGAAATTTTGGAAGTTTTGGAAATTCTGGAAATTTTGTAAATTTTGGAAATTTTCGACATTTTAAATTTTTTTGTAACTTTCTCATTTCTTTCCAGTTCAATTTTAATTCTAATCAAATCAAATTTAATTTAAATTTTATTTTTTTCTTTTTCTATTTTTCCCAATTTTGGAAATTTTTTAGATTTTTCAAATTTGTCAAATCTTGAAAGCTACACACCCCCGAAACTTACGGAACCAATTCATGAAGTGCCAAGCTCGAATTGATTGTCCTCCGATTTTTAATCGTTTAAACGAATTTCTCAAAAAAAAAATTAAAAAAAATAAGTCGCCTTTATTCTCGGTACCCAATTGTTAAATCCACCGTTTATACTCGAGGCAGCTCTACTTCGTCTGTAATAGTGCACCCGAAAGTCGCGCACAATACCCCACAACTTTCTATATCCGACTGCTGCTGGAAATAAAAAACCATGGAAGCTCGACAAACTCTCAATTCACTCAAAGGCTAAAAAAAAACAGTGCGAATTTACTCGAGTAACAAAAGAGCCTTCTCCGCCAGTGAAGAGATTGAATGAGCTATCGAATAGCTGAAAAAATGAGAAATTTGTCATTTGGAATGAGCATCAGATGGATGCCCACTAGAAGCCGCAATAATTCCTGTCGGAAATGAAAAATAATTGCTTCCTCGAAAATTTCCCCACAAAAAAGGGAATTTTTTTTTTCAATTTCAAAAAAACATTTTCAATAACTTCAAGATTCTGTTGAACTTGGTTTACAACCCAGAGCTGAAAATAACCTGATAAATTAGCAAAAAAAAAAATGCGAGGGCTCTGATTTCCCCGCCGGGAGAGCTATCGGTTGCCACCTCTCTGCCCGCAAGGGGCGTATCTTACGACAGAGACGGCGTGATTATCCAAGGCGCTTTTGTTTTACGTCGCTCACTGTAACGTTGTGGCCTCACGTGTTTGTAAACAAGACACTGGGTAGTCTAATGCCGCTTCCACTCTAGAGCCCCCACCCGTCTGATGCCCCGTGCGTAGTGGGGGAAAAATTCCCCTCGCTCGGGAGTGTGCGGAGAGCTAGAGGGAGTCTACTGTAGTGTATTTTGTACACACACACACAGACAGAGGCACCCGTAGATCGGCCCGTTCCGGAACTTGATTAATTTTGTTGATTTTTTTAGAGTATGCTCCTCATTTTTTCCATATTTTAACACAATTGTGAAGTTGAAATGAAAAAAAAAAAAAACTAGGAAATTCAGTTTGGAGCACTTCATGTAAAGTAGCACATTATTAAATGCGTTCGCAGCCCCCCCCCCCTCCCCCCGGGGGAAATGTTGAAACATTTTATAAAAATATTTCTTCTCATGAAACAAGAGAGTTATTCGATAATCCAACTTCGCGTTAATGTACAGAACGTTAAATAATAAAAATATCTATATTAGTCTTTTGAAACAATTTCATTAATAATCCAGTAAAAAGTTGTGGGTAGAAAAATTGAAGCCCATAACGATTCATGTCATGCACAATCGGGATTCAATTATTTATCTACGCTCCCTGAATGTTCATTGATCCTCCCCTCCCCCCCCCCCCCCCCCCACCACCCCAATAAATGTAACATGATATCATGCTAACCTGAAACAAGCGCCCATGAAATAACGAATAAGGAAGGGAGCCGTAAATAAAAAACTAACAGTTTCGCACAGAGAAGTGCGGTAGTAAAACATAAAGGGCAGGCTTGATCAAAAATTTAATGGCCCAATCAACTTTTTATTATCGCGAAAAAGAAAATGAAAATTGACTTCAGCAGATGATTAACAGTGTTTCAATGTAAGATGTTTCGAAAATTAAATGTTAGTTAGAAGACCAAAGTAAGAATATTGTTTATCGTTATCGATCTCCATCTCTGGACCAATCACTGAGAGATGTGGATGAATGATTTTGGCAACTTGAATTGAAAATACAAATAGGGAATAGCACGAGGGCCCTCGCCCCCCTCCCCCCCCAGCCCCGCCCACCGGCGGGGCCAATGGAAACCGACTTTTTCCCAAACTGCACAGCATCCACACAGTCTGGACCAATGAACACAGTGCCCAAAGGACATCCGACAACGTTCAACCGGCAGCAATACATGTGGGAAGAGGACTTCATAAAAAAAATTTAATAAAAAATCTTCAATATTGTATTCACTTTTTTTTGACATTTGAAGTTACCGGCATTTCGTCAGGGGTCTTTAATTTCTCCTCTTTTTGAAGCTTGTGAGATTTCCCACGTCGGCCCCTGGACGCGCTCGGGCGACTCTGAATCACACAGAGCGGCTAAGTCGGTTAAGTACCAATTTTATGGGACAATTATTCGAGGTCATCAGTCTCGAGACATTCATCCATTATTGATATTTCTAGTATCGAATATCATTCCATTATAGTTTTTGATTTACGAAAAATTCTTTGATAATGATTTTTAAAAATTGTGATTTAAACAATTCAAATTCTGATGCAAAATTCAAGTTATCTTGCAAACGAAACGACTGATTATAATTGTGTCTGTTTGTGGGCGTGTCCGGGGTGGGCGTGTCCGGGGTGGGCGTGTCCGGGGGTGGGCGTGTCCGGGGTGGGCGTGTCCGGTGGTGGGCGTGTCCGGTGGTGGGCGTGTCCGGGGGTGGGCGTGTCCGGGGGTGGGCGTGTCCGGGGGTGGGCGGGTGTGTGAGCGTGTGCAGGTAGGTCGGCGGATCCAGGGGTAGGCGTCTCCGGAGCGGCGTGTGCACGTGGGTGGGCGGGTGTGTCAGCGTGTGCAGGTGGGTGGGTGTGTCCAGAGGTGGGCGTGTACGAGTGGGGCGGCCGCTGCGTGTACGCCTGGGTGTGTGAACGTATGCGGGTGGGTGGGTGGACGCGTGCGAGGGAGCTATATAACTTTTTTATTCAATTATTGTTAAAAATTTCAATCGTTCATCCATCCTTCGAAATAACCACCTAAGTATCTTTCTCGGATTTTGCACTCATCTTTGGACATTAATGTCCACCATGCTCTCATCCCCGAGCTTTTCTTCGGGTGACATGTTCGGATTTACGGTTCCCCCTCATGCTACCCACTATCCGGTATGAAAAGGTAAAGGACGTGTGGATTTTGGGGTAACAGGCCCTCCACCTCCTCATTCTCCACAGCATAACAGGCCATCCGCAGTGTTATCTTTACGCTTCGATCGTATGTTGAAAATGTGGTATACCACAGGCATGTGTCATGGGGATTCTGTAGCTAACAGCCACTGCGAATTCACTCAGCCCCTTTTCCCTCTCCAATGGATGCCTTTAGCTGGGTGAAGATAAAACTTATTTTTTAGGTAACAAGCGTAAAAGTGTTATCAATCGGGGCCACACTAATAATTTTCTGATTTCGAATTTTCTTCCAACAGTATTTATAATATTTCCTTAGAAACATTATTTCGTTTCATTCATCACATGGAGAACAAAACCAAAACAGTAACCCATTACAAGTTTCGGAGTGAAACTGGAATAATTAATGTCGTGAAAGATGAAAATTTATGGTAGAACGCTACTATAATATATTTGTACAAAGTACCAGAATAGAGAATTAGTAGTACAAAAGCAGTGTTTGTTTCTTTCCTTCATCGAAAAAATGAGCTTGCGCTTGGGCTGGCCGGTGCGTGTGTGGGCGTGTCCGGGTGGGTGGGTGTGTGGGCGGGTGCGCGTGTGGGCGGGTACGGGTGGGCGGGCGGGTCTGTGGGTGGGCAGGCGGTTACGTGTCTGGGCGGGTGGGCGTTAATTAATTTCGGCTCCTTTTAGATGCTGCAAAATTCCGTTATGCAAATTGAAAAACCCCAATTGCAATGGACTTAATCCAATTTCATCTTCCTAAACGAATCAACTCAGAAGAATGATCCAAAGCCACTTGGAATGTTCATGAGCTCGGATATTGATTGATTCAAGTCCAATCACTCTATTTGGCGAAGTGACCTAGATCATCAAGATTGATCTCGTCGTTGACATCCAAGTTGAATGACCACGAGGATCAGATTGATTCAGCATTTCTTTGGCATACCGTTGTCCCTGTCTACGAACAACATTATCTTGGTGGAATCAATTTTTTATGTCAGTGCCGTCGTTTTCAGATCCAAGTGTCCATACCCTCCAGCATGAAAAAAAGAAGCGCGAGCACGGAAACGATAGATAGATGGAGCTTTAGCCCATGGATAGCGTGACGATATCGTCTCTATATTTCTCTTACCTATGTTACCCTCTCACCTATGGCTCACACACACACACACACACAGCTTGGAAAGTTCGACTGCAGGACGAGGGGAGGAGTGAGAACTCGGGTATGGGCTCGTCGGACCCGAGACAAACTCTCCTTGAAAACTTTTCCTACGATTTCTCTACACTCTACCCCTTTCTTCCTATTACCACTGGCTCTACCCCTCCTCTTCAACACCACCAGTACCTCCCATCCTACTCATCCCATTGTATAACCCGCTTATATATTTCACCTGGTGCGCTTTTCACGAACCTCCATCTTTCTAATCTCGTTTGTTCGATTCTCCCCACCCACCCCCCCCCCCCCCTCTTGTAATTTGTGGCTTTCATTTTCTTTTAGGTTATTAAGGGAAAAAGTTTGCCGGTGAAGTAATCAAGGAGTGATAGATTTCCTTTTTTTTGAAGGCGGAGGGGATGCTATCAATTGATTAACCATTTTTCTCCTGTGAATTCCTATGGAAATTTGACATGAAAGCGAGTCTGCATTCACATTACGAAATAATTCCACTGGACATAGTTATTTTTCATTTACCAAAAACTCAAACCAGTAATGCGTTCTTCAGCATAAAATCCTGAAATGCTGAAACACTAAGGGCGATCTGTTTATATCATCTCAGAGCTCTGTACTCCTAAGATGACAATATGGTCCATCGGACCTAAGGGTCGCAAGAGCCTACCAGATCCCCGTAAATTTCGAGGCTTCTACCAAGTTCGATCGTCGAAAGTTGGAGCGAACCAAGCTTGGAACTTGGACCGCGACTTGGAAGAATGGACCGCGAAACCGGAGTCGAACCCGACCCGGCGCGGTGCCCCCCCCCCGGGGGGGGGGGGGTTCCATCGCAGATGACATTCTTTGCATGTCTTACTCTGTCATCATAAAATCCGTCAGCATAAATAGCGAAATTTGCAGAAACGATTTTTCATTTTCACTTATCCAAAACGAACCGTCCCCATCTACACGTTGAATAATTCCTGTCCCTTCCCCTACTGACTTTCCCCTACTTTTTACAATAATTGCCCCCATCCTATACCCCAATACTCCTCCCCCATCGCAGCAAAGCTTTTAATTTCCCAGGGAATTTTTCAAGGGGCCGTGAAAAATAAATTGAAATGTATATATTTTGTACCCCGAGAAAGATGAAATGGCTGTTCGCTTTATTTCCACAGACAAGCCCACAAGCTTCTAACGGCGTCGATGAGCGAGTGAGATAGAAAGTAAAAGAATAAGAAGTATTGTGATGGAAGTGGCAGTGGAGCCAGCTGCGCACCTGCCAATGAATTCGTCTTCACTACAAAAACGTCAAAGGGGAGTGGTGAGGAGAGGATGGCCCCCGGGGGTGCCACCAGTGTCTCTTCTATACAAAATCGAGAGACGAGTCTCGTACTAGGAAATTGAGGGAAATACAGGAGTGAGAGATAGAGGATAATATCGACCCTGTGATAACCAAAATGGGGTATATTTCTGGAATGCCCTGGAATGGATTATATCCCATGTTAATTGAAGATACACACACACACAAGCATACATGCATACGTGCAGACAGAGTCATGGATGCAGACCCAGACACACACACACACACATTATTTTCAAAAATATTTTCTCATGGATTCCGACCGAAGCAGGAACGTTCCGTGTGTCCTACGCAGGTGGGGAATTCGAAGCTTGAACGATGAGATCAACCTTGATCCGACCTTCGATGCCGAAGCTTGAACTTGATAGCTTCGACATAGCTTCATCCCATGTATAAGCCTAGATCAAACCAAGCTTAGTTATATCAAAGATATCCAAGCTTTGTTGGCCCAGCTTGTGCCAAGCTTGGCTCAATCTCAGCGTCCCTAGCGTTGGTCCACAGGCAGAATCCAATCGACGTCCAATGTTGGTTACATACATACATCCACGCTTACTGGAGTCATCCAAACCCAAGCTTCAGAAACCATGTTGTGCTAAGCTTGGTTCGAGCTCAGCTTTGTTAGCTTTGAATCTTAGCTTTAACAAGCATGAATCCCGGACTGCTCATACCATCTAAACCCAAGCTTCTGAACTAAGGTTGAACTAAGCTGGATTGAAGCATATTTTTCCTAGTTTCGATTTACCGGCTTCGGCGAAACTCTGCTGGATATCGGATTCATATATAAATTCAGGATTGCTGCACCACCTAAACCCAAGTTTGGAAACGAATGGTCACCTAAGCTTCGTCGCATGTTCTGCACAGATTGACCGAGGCTTAAAAACACAGCTTTGGCGAAGGTTAGTGAAGCTTGGTCCAAGCTTTGATCAAGCTTCATCGCATGGTCACTGCCCACCTGGGTATCGACGGTACTCATGAAATGCGATCACCCGGCCGGGCGTGAACCTAACCCGTCGCCGGGGGGGGGGGGGGGGGGGGGGGGCTGGTTCCACCATATGCGCCTGCCATCGTAGCACAGGGGTTTCTGGAGATTTGTCGTAGACCCCAGTAGAAACAGCCCGCAAATAAATACACTTCACGCTGTGGGTGGACAGCCCAATGGCACATACCTATGAGAATATCGGACCTCTAATTCAATTCCCGGAATGAAAGGAATTCGAATAGTTCAACCAGGTGGCCGCAGGCATCCCAAATCTTCCCTGGAATTTACCGATGGCGAAACACGTTCAATATGTACTGAACACGGGACGTAATTTTTCTCGTATCAACACTTAACAAATGCACAATTTTGTCCTATTGGGAAGGCTTGCTAACTCAGAGACCTATATGTATATAGGAGTAGTATAATATTTTCGGTTATAATTTGACGTATATATTTTCATATACAGGATAACTCAGTTTTTTTTTCTAGCCAAAGCGGTGTAGGAATGGTAGAACATCGATTGGTGTCTGAGAATCTGTTGAAGGATTTTTATTGTTAAGAAACACCAAAGGGTGGATGGAGATGAAATGAGAGGGTGAGGGATCACCTTGCTGAACGAGAGTGGAGAATTGAGGGGTGAGAGAAAACTAGAAAAGGGTCGACTGGGGAATGAGGATTTTTCCTTCCGTAAGGAGTCGGTACTTTTCCCTCCGGCTGGCTGCGATCCGTCAACCGGAAACGACACAATTTACATGAGGAATCGGCTAAGCTTCCACCAGCACAAACTCACCATCTCGCCTTTCTCCCTCTCGCCGCAGGCCCTTGGACCACTTTCAAGCCGTATTTGCTCTACGAAGGAGCCATGTGGAATAATATTTGATGGGAATACGACATGGATTACCATTGTGTGGTGAGATTGAAATGTGAAGAGTCAAAGAATTCAATTACGATTATGTACTTATATTTTTACACCTATGATGGAGGAAAAATTGAATTTTGAGGGGATGAATGGGAGTTACGTGGAGTTAATGGAATGAATGTATGGGTAAAAAATTGGGAACTTTTTGCATCGTTAGGT
This sequence comes from Asobara japonica, assembly GCA_026005395.1. Taxonomy (NCBI): domain Eukaryota; kingdom Metazoa; phylum Arthropoda; class Insecta; order Hymenoptera; family Braconidae; genus Asobara; species Asobara japonica. Next base: position 3,333,673 of record BQMI01000298.1, on the reverse strand, counting down.
ACAGGTGAGGTGGTTGTCAACTAGGATACTCAAAAAATAAATTGAATTTCACAGGGAAGTACAGTTTTAGATTACCGATAAGAAATATCAGTGTAATGGTTATGAGAGGAAATGTAACATTTTATTAAGTTTACCCTTCAAATGGGGCTGTCATTGATTTTTTAACTTCTCGATTGCACGAGAAGTTCTTCTTAGACTATATGTAATGTGAGTGGGTGGGTGGATGGATGGGTGTATGTGTGTGTGTGTGTGTGAGTGGGTGGGTGGGTTGTATTTGTGAGTGGGTGGGTAAGTGGGTGGGTGAGTAAGTAGGGGAGTGGGTAAGTGGGTAAGTGGGTAAGTGGGTGGGTCGGTCGATTGTATGTGTGAGTGGGTGGATATATAGGTGAAATTATGAGCAAAATTATGAAATTCTCAAAGAAATTACAAAAAAAATTCTCGACAAAAATTAACAATTGGAAAGTCACACTAACATGTCAACGAATAGTCTATCGACTGATATCCCAGTAGACAAGCATAGATTTTTGACGAATAAATGAAACGTCTTCAACAATGGATTGTCAAGAGCAGAAGCTCGAGGGGTAGTCTTATTTTTTTGAGAACGTAGAGAAGAATTGTGATTTGAACAGTCAAAACTGTAAAGAACTCGGAATATCTCCACATCAAAGACCTTCAATAGTCTCAGTGAAGAATCTTCCACTATGCCGTAGGGATAAAATGGTAGTACTGTCAGACCGTTCTTTATGCACTAGAATATTGAGTAGCATACCTCAGATGAATTAGACAAATTAATTTGAGCTTGGTCGATGAGGCGGTGAGTGACTACAGAATTAATAGTAACAAAAAAACAATTCCCGACAATACGATACAAATCCCTCAATCGATTCTTATGTTGTATTAATAAACCACCCTTTGAAAAGGGTGGTCCTGAAGCAGCACTTAAGATGAAAAAAATTCGAGACAAGACGAGACAATGCGAGATTGGATTGCATTTCCGGCCCTCGAGACGAGACGAGATAACAATTGATTTTATAATTTCGATACAAGCCGAGAGAGGTGAAATTGTCATCAGTTATGCTGAAAACTCGTGTCAAAGACGAAATCTTTAAAGATCTGAGCACCCAATCTCTTCATAATTAGACGTTATTCGCATCAATCTGAGTTGAAGAAGTGTCTTTCAGGATCACTCTACACTTCACTGAATACCATTTCCAGGAGATATGTTGAAGTGAATTGCACGGAATAGCCCTTTTTTGGTATATCTAAGCTTTCCAACAACTATGGTGTACCATCAAAGCGAAAGGATTGGTGGGTCGTAGTAAATCCTTCAGAATGGGGAACAGCATTCCGCTCTAGTGGTTGTAAATTGGGGAGAACGAAGTTCGCCTTAGAGAGTTAAATTTTACTCATAGATGAATATTGGAATTTTAACCCTGATAAAATCCAAATTGCGTGCATGTTTTTTCGCCCGTCTCTTTTGGATTCCCGACGGCAGCTTCTCCTCAGTATTTCTTAGAAAGGGAGCACTGGACACCCATCCATGGAGCAGCGAACTCCCACAAGCCCCTGTGCTACGGTGGCGGAAACCTATAATGGAACGCCCCCCCCCCGTGTTGGGTTAGGTTACTCCATTATCAATCTCCATCATCAATCTCCATCATCAATCTCCATCATCAATTTCCATCATCAATCTCCATCATCAATCTCCATCATCAATCTCCATAATCAATCTCCATCATCAATCTCCATCATCAATCTCCATCATCAATCTCCATCATCAATCTCCATCATCAATCTCCATCATCAATCTCCATCATCAATCTCCATAATCAATCTCCATCATCAATCTTCATCATCAATCTTCATCATCAATCTTCATCATCAATCTCCATCATCAATCAACATCATCAATCTCCATCATCAATCTCCATCATCAATCTCCATCATCAATCTCCATAATCAATCTCCATCATCAATCTCCATCATCAATCTCCATCATCAATCTCCATCATCAATCTCCATCATCAATCTCCATCATCAATCTCCATCATCAATCTCCATCATCAATCTCCATCATCAATCTCCATCATCAATCTCCATCATCAATCTCCATCATCAGTCTTCGTCATCTCGAGTATTCAACCAATAATTTCTTCTCTCCATAACAACGTCTCAGACAATATCCTCAGACATCGTCTGACTCTCTCCAACTTTAGCATTCCTATTAATTCCATTTCAAACACAAGTGACTACCAAAGTCGTTACCTACCAAAACTACACTTAAAAAAGAAAATTAATTGCCAACTATGTAGGAAATAAAGAACGAGTGAACTGCAAAATGTGAATGTCGAAGGGCGTCAAGAAAAATGCGAAAATAAGTGACTCGTGGTACGTAGAAATTATTGAGAGCACTCGACAACTTGGACGTACATAAAACTTCCGAACTTTGTGTGTCTCGGTAGAAGACTCACGTGTCTCCCTAGAAGTTTTAACAGTCCGATCAAAAATTTCTCAATACACCTTTTTTTTTTGCTAGTTTTCCCTCTCAACTCTCAATATTCTGTTTTTTTTTTCTTCATTGTCATCCAAGAATTCGTTGGAGCATTAAGACATGGAAATCCCTGGAATTTCTTACAATTTGAAAATTACGCTTATTAGGGAGAAAAAAAAAGTTCAGCGCGGAAACGTTACTTGAGAAATCCCTGGCATTTTCCGTGCAAAGTTGGCGAGAAAAAGAGGAGGAAAAAAAAAATAGAGGAGAGTGGAACGAGGTGGATAAAAAAGTTTCAATCGCTTCGCGGATATTATTTTCCCAGTGAGTTATGAGAATCGTACAGAATTCTTTTTTGATTTCGTAACAGCCCAACCAATCCATCGTTGCAGTGCTGATTGACACAGCTGGCAATTGATTGTTCCCTCGTAATCTTTCACTTTTTACATTGGCGAGGCATTTTTATTTATTTTTTTTCAAAATATTGTGATATCTGGAGCAGTGAAGAGTATCGGAACGATGATAGAGAGAGCCAGGTAATGGGCACTTGATGCCCAGGTGGGAATTGACAATGCGATGAAGCTTGATCAAAGCTTGGACGAGGCTTGACTAAGCTTCGCCAAAGTTGTGTTTTGAAGCCTCGGTCAATCTGTGCAGAACATGCGAATGTAACATCAATCCCAGCTTAGAGAATAAGCTTCGTCCTAGCTTGGTTACGTAGCTTAATACAAGCTTCGAACTTTGCCTTCATTCAAGCTTCGGACTTTATCTTGGTACAAGCCTCGAAATTCATTTTCGGCCAAGTTCCAAAGTTTCTCGTGGTCGAAGCATCGAAATTAATCTTGGTCCAAGCTACAAAATTTATCTTGGTTCAAACTTCGAAGATAGGAACATTGAGGTTGGACCAAGCTTAGTTGAACATTCGTTTCCAAGCTTGGGTTTAGGTGGTGCAGCAATCCTGGATTTATATATGAATCTAATATTAAGCAGAGTTTCGCTGAAGCCGGTAAATCGAAACTAGGAAAAATATGCTTCAATCCAGCTTAGTTCAACCTTAGTTCAGAAGCTTGGGTTTAGATGGTATGAGCAATCCGGGATTCATGCTTGTTAAAGCTAAGATTCAAAGCTAACAAAGCTGAGCTCGGACCAAGCTTAGCACAACATGGTTTCTGAAGCTTGGGTTTGGATGATTCTCGTACGCTTGGATGTACGCATGCATCCAATATTGGACGTAGATTGGATTCTGCCTATGGACTTAAGCTAGGGACGCTAAGATTGAGCCAACCTTGGCACAAGCTGGACCAGCAAAGCTTGGATATCTTTGGTATAACTAAGCTTGGTTTGATCTAGGCTTATACATGGGCTGAAGCTATGTCGAAGCTATCAAGTTCAAGCTTCGGCATTGAAGCTCGGACCAAGATTGATCTCATCGTTCAAGCTTCGAATTCACCACCTGAGTGCCAGCATATATGTGCGCTTATCTCAATCATATTGATAGCATTGGACACTGTCAAAAATTTTCAGTTGAAGACTTCCATTTGGAAAAAAAATTGGAACTATAGCAGTGCACTTCTTTCAACAGCACACGAAGATGCTCAGACGTTTCACTTCATATCCTTTTTATCTTGTCTTATGGATGAGGTAGCATCTACTATCACGGCCTAGCCTCAGCCAGTAAAATAATATAGCAATCCGTCGGTGGAAATGAAATACGAGTGAAGTGTTGCTGTCTTCATTGTTGTTTTTTTCTTTTTCGTTTTTTCTCTTGTTCTATTTCGCCACGTCTCAACTGCAGAAGTGCTTCAACCCACCCCTATCCACACCACCCCCCCCCCCCCCCCCCCCCCCCCCCCCCCCCCCCCCACTCCTCCGCCACCGACCTCAAGGAACACTCAGAGATGCATAGAATTTTTCTTCTCGATTCCATGAGACATCCGCTTTGATGCGTCGACATACATCATAAGTGGTCTTATAAAGAAACTCTAAGATATCTCTCCGACCTCACGAGATCGCAGCAGTTTCGTGGCAGACCAGTGAAATTATTTTACAGGTTGAAGGAGAGGTGATTTTTCGCAATTTCGCGGATTGAGAGAGCATGAAAAACTGGGGAAATATAAAATGGAAAACGTGAGATCCAGGAGATATTTGAAATTATTTTATGAATGACTCTAAGAGTCTTTTTTTTAGGACGTTTAGAATGTGATTTTCTCCACAGATTTTCAACAAAAAGTGTGTGCTACTATGCGCGGAAATCCTGATAGCCAACTTCTATATTTTTTCCCAAAATTGTAGAAACAATTCCAAGCTCCAATTTTTTTTTCACATAAGAAAGCTATGCCGGTGGAAATGAAAGCTTTTTCAGTACCGGTACACCTGTGCAAAAAATAAATCATCCTGCTGAAAAAATAAACTTCGAATCCCGGCTTAGCTCTCAAATAGTGTTCTTACGGAAACTGCACCAGGGCTGATGAGAGGAGAAGGGTGTGGGTGGGGTGGTGGGAGGTTCAGGCAGGACTACAGACTTTCGACGGCCCTGCACTAAACCTCGACCTTCCTTCGCCCACCACCCACCACCCACGAGCAATGACGTACCCACCGACCACCCACCACCCACCACCAATCACGTACCCACGGACCACCCACCACCAATCACGTACCCACCCACCATCCACCACCCACGAGCAATCACGTACCCACCCACCACCCACCACCCACCACCCACCACCAATCACGTACCCACCCACCACCCATCACCCTCCCACCTACCGCCCACTATCAACCACCCACCACCTTCCACCCCACCACCCTCCCACCACCCACCACCCCACCGCCCCCTTCCATCATTTCAAAAACGTCAACGGATAGTCATAAAATACTCGAAAAGAAAGAAGTAAATGTTGTTGTGGAGTAACGATCATTGTATTTCGCGAGTAAACATGTTCGTGGATTGGCGAATGCTTGAGCGTATTCCCCGAGGGCGTGGTAAAATTTACCATGTGGCACAGTAATTGCAATTTTACATCCCATTCCGAGGTATACGTGGGAAGAGTTTGGAATACCCCGTTTAAAATTCCCAGTGGGATAGCCAACGATTCCCCTGCTACCTCATAGTGATTACTACGTTGATCAAATTTAAAGATATGGTTACGATTTTCAGATATTATCTCTTATCCCGGCCAGCGAATGGTCCAAGAGTGTGGGTCTCTTCGCACATATCATATTTTATTCAATGGTGGAGAGGTAGACCCACTAAGTTATATATGTCTCAAGCTTGTTTTCTGCCCCAGCAGGCTGATAGATTCCCTAGGATCCCGCAGAATGCACAGCAGAAAAATCGAGGATGATGGTTATCTACTTGAACAAATAATCTCTGGGCAAAGTGATGGACGTAATTCGTGACGCAATTAAGCTCTCCATGCGGAAGGGGCTAAGCACATTGGTTACTAATAAAAAGTCAATTCTCCATCAGTTCATCCATTTCAAAATTGTGGAAATTTGAAAATTCCAAAAAAAAATTTTTTCGAAAATTTGAATTTTTTTTTTAACATTTGAATTTTTTTTTTTTATGTTTGAAAGAACTTTTTTTCGAAAATTTAAAAGAATTTTTTTTTCGAAAATTTGGAAAAAAAAAATTTCGTGAAAATTTGAAAAAAAAAGATTTTTTGAAAATTTGAGAAAAAAAAAAATTTTTTTGAACATTCGAAAGAATTTTTGTTATAAAAATCACAAAAAAATGAGTAATATAAATTTTGAGTGACTAAAATTTTGCTCGAGGATTACGTAACCCTTCCGCTAATTTTCATTGAATATCTCTCTCCGCATAACTCCGTAATCTGCCGCAGCGACGTAATTACCCAGCTGGTCCTCGGAGAATACCGTATCCACCTGCCCATTGAAAAACGAACCCGAAAGGTCCAAAAAAAAAACAATAAAAAAATAAACAATTCCATATCTTGGCAAATGCAGGCATCCATCCTTATCTGTGCCACGGCAAGAACGTCCCTCGAGAAAACTCGGGAAATAAAAAATATATTCCACCATGACTACGTGTTTTCACGACAATCCGTGAGATTTCAGGTTGCAAATATTATAAAGCCACCACACTTGGGTGGGTGGGGGCGGGGGGGGGGTCGGAGGGGGAGGTAGCGGCAGGTCTCTCATCGCGTACATTATAAAGGGCACGTCAGTAACACAAAATACAAACACTCTGTGCAGCAAGAAAAGTGTAATTGACGAGACTTGTGTCTGCAGGTAATTCCGCCGCAAAAGCATCCCCCCGTTTTGCCTCGCGAACCCAACAATTTATCCTTGTTTAGGGTCACAGAAGTCGCACAGAAGCTCCAAATTTACTTGGGTACATGGCAATAGGAGACTTCAATTTTCAACCAAATTTTGCAGAGAATTAGATGGGTGAAAAAACTAATGGGATAAAAGCGTGTGTGTTCCCGTCGGGAGCACAAACAACACTTTTGTTTTTTGCCGATTTGTAATTTCTGTTTGCCATTCCTAGATTTTCCGATACGCCAATTAAATGGTTCAATCCCATTTATCAAGCAGATAATTATGAATATTTGACTCGCCGCATAGTCAGCGTGAGAACGAGAATTATGCGCGTTACTGGAGTGGGAGTGAGACGCCAATAGCGGTGCGAACGCTCGAGGGTTAAACCCGTCGTACCTCCTTAATTATGACGAATATGGAAAAAAGTGATAAAAAATTAAATATGCATTTCAACTTACAGAGCAAATTCTGGTTAATACTTTTTGCCGTATCTCTTACCGTTTTTTAAATAGAGCGTTATAAACAATTCAATTGTTAATAACAAAAAAACTGCTCGGTCAATTTAAACCAAAAACTGATCCGATCTAAGTTTCATGAAGACGCTCCGAGTAAGAGCTCGATGACCCAGATCGTTCGACCCGTTCGTGAGAAATCGTTAACGGAAAATTCCGATTCCACACATACAAACACACACACACACACACACAGAAATTTGTTAACAGAGCCTAGTTACGAATCGAAGTAAACAAAATCGATTTAGGGGTCAGTACCATAACTTCTCGAGAAATCGGGAAGTTTAAAATTTTGAGCCATTTTTCAAAAAAATTGATTTTGTTAAAAAAAACTTTCAAATTTTTTTTTGCTGTACATGTTTCAAATCTTTTTTCTCAGCAAAGTCTCATCGTTAAATTATCAGTTGCGCAAGAACTGAGAATAGTGGATCAGGTAATTCAGCAGTAGGTGCATCCTCGTATTTTGCCCCACGGACCGAACAATTTATCCTCGTTTAGGGTCGCAAAAGTCGCCGAGAAACTCCGATTCACTTTACTTAGGTACATAGGAACAAGGGCCATCCCAGGACTTTGCTTTATAGCCGGAGGTGAACTTGTCACATCGCGAATTCTAATGCCGCAGCCCAAGTGAAGGAATGGTGGGGATTTGCAATGGAGCGAAGGTTGAGGTGGTTGGGTGGGCGGTAGGGAGAGGGGGGGGGGCAAATCGTGAGAGAATAAAGGGGCTTTCGTGATGTTGGATGGAATGAGATGGAGTGGGTTTTGAGGCCTTAGTGGAATCCGCGTTATCGATACCTGTTGCATCGAGTTTCTATCCTTAATCTCTTTATCAAGCGACTAGTCGACGTGGTAACGAGAAAATCGATCCTACCGTTTCAATGTACTTGACAGGGCCTGCCTTTCTTGGATAAACCACTGCTCTATTTTAGGTATTGCTGTCATTTATATCGAATGAAACATGCTATTTACAAGTTCAGCAAGCTTCGGCAATTTCAATCGGCGGGCTCCATGAGCCCGCGTGGCAACGGACTTAACGGTGTTTGTCTATTAGAAAAAATGATCCAGGAGCAAATTGCCAATCACAGTTTTATTCGTTAATTTTTTTGGAAGTATAGAAATTCATTGTAACATAACGGTACATTACATTGTATGGGGGGGGGGTGGGTGAATGGGTGGGTAGGTGGGTGGGTGGGTGGGCGAGTGGCGGAATGGACGGGCGGCTTGTAGGTGGGTAGGTGAGGGGGTAGGTGAGTGGGCGAGTGGGCGGGTGGGTCAGTGGGTGGGTGGGTCAGTGGGTGAGTGAGTGGGCGGGTGGGTCAGTGGGTGGGTGAGTGAGTGGGTGGTTGTATAAGTGGGTGGGTGGGTAGGTGGGTGGGTGGGTGGGTGGGTGGGTGGGTGGGTGGGTAGGTGGGTGGGTGGGTGGATAGATGGGCGGGTGAGTAGGTACGTAGATGGGAGGGTGAGTGGGTACGTAGATAGGCGGGTAAGTGGGTGGGTGGGTAGGTGGAAGGGTAGATCGATGTGTGATTAAGACGTGGCGACTACCTTCCGGTAGCGCCATCGTGTGCCAAAACGGCGGAAACTTATTTATACACTTAACATATCCGTCATAACATTAACAAGTAAACAGACTAAAATTAATTGGTACATAACCATTTCAAATATCGGCTGAAAAAATTAGCAGTTAATATCATACAATCAGAGTTAATGAGCTGAAATTAATGGGAATTGACTGGCGTGAATATCCAGCATACATATGTACCAATTTCCCATCACAATCCTTTAACATAGCACCGTATGCTAATTGATGATACATTGATTCGACGAGCATCGAACAGTTCGGAACCTTCGGGCATAATATCATTTATCTATTAGTGCATTTATTGCCAAGTATTGCAGAGTCAATAACTCCCATGTACTTGATGATTATCCCATAAATCGTTGCGATAATTCTGTTGTAACGTAATTGTAGTCGGAAATATAATTGAGACGCTAATTGATCCTAAGAGTGCTGTTAGTTTTTCCAGATGCGAGATTCCGAATGTCCGCGGCAACAGAGTTACCAATCATGGTTCAACTCGAAACGTGAGATAACTTTTTTTAATCCCAAAAATTCCAGGAAAAGTGGAAAAAAGATAATTTCCAAAAATGTAAAGCTTGAAAAAATGAGAGAAAATTAAAATTTCAAGAAATGTCCGATCGCCGTAAAGCACGCGATATTACGTAACTGGTTTTGCCCTCCATATATTTTAGTTTTCCGGAGTGGAACTATCGTAAGGGTGGAAAAGGAAGCGGAAAGGGAAAAGAAATGATTCCGGTATTAATTTTGCTTCCTCGCCTTGAACCGGTAAAAGCCTGGCACTTCTTTACTAGATTTCCCGTTCTCGCTGAGTGGTTACTGTGGTTTTACCGTGATGTCGGTCAGCCCTGCCAACTTTACTAACGGGCTAACCATGATCATTGCTCAACGCTGGAATATGGATAGCCTGGATGTAATCGATTATCGATTACAGTGTCACGTATGAGCACATTCTGAGTGAACGGCGAATCGGGGTGGGGGATCGACTGCGTTACACACCGAGCTACCATGTTTGTTTTTCAAGTTCAAAATCCCAATTTACGATTTTCGAACTGGCAATTCATCATTTTCAGAATCGTAATTTACGATTTTTAAAATGGTAATTTACGATTATCACGATCGTAAATTACGATTTTTAGAATCTTGGTTTACGATTTTCGAAACGGTAATGTGCGGTAATCAAAATCGTAATTTACGATTTTCAAAATCGTAAATTACGATTATCAAAATCATGATTTACGATTTTCGAAATCGCAATTCATCATTTTCAGAATCGTAATTTACGATTTTCAGAATCATAATTTACGATTATCGAAACCGTAATTTACGATTTTTGGAATCGTAATTTACGATTTTCGCAATCGCAATCCATCATTTTCAGAATCGTAATTCACGATCTTTAAAATCGTAATTTACCATTTTTTAAATCGTAATTTTTTCTTTTATTTTTGTTGTCCGCGTTCAATTTTTCAGGATTTCGAAAATTCACAACTTGTTGGTTAAATGTGATTTTCGAAATTTCCCGTTTTTGAAATTCCTCTGACTAGTCTCAATTTAATTGAATAATGGACTGGCTGAAGGCCTTGGGGCAGTGGCCATTTGTAAGGGTTTTCTCACAATAAAGCCCGTTAAATGTTGAAAGTTGTTACATAATGGATGTAGAGAGAAAGGTGGATGTGAGAATTTCTCTGCTGAATGATTTATAGTAACCGACTGGTGAAAATTTTTTTTACAATTGTGCCTCGCCGAAGGCTCAAAGTGACAGGTTTGTATGTGTGGAATCGGAATTTTCCGTTACCGATTTCCCACAAACGGGTCGAACGACCTGGGTTATCGAGGTCTTATTCGGAGCGTCTTCACGGAAATTACATCGGATTGGTTTTTGGTTTAAATTGACGGAGCAGTTTTTTTGTTATTAGCAATTGAATTGTTTACAACGCACTATCTAAAAAACGGTAAGAGATACGACAAAAAGTATTAAGCAAAATTTGTTCTGTAAGTGGAAATGCATATTTAATTTCTTATCACTTTTTTCCATATTCGTCATAATTAAGGAGGTACGACGGGTTTACCCCTAGAGCGTTTGCACCCCTATTGGCGTCTCACTCCCACTCCAGTAACGCGCACAATTCTCGTTCTCACGCTGACTATGCGGCTAGTCAAATATTCATAATTATCTGCTTGATAAATAGGATTGAACCATTTAATTGACGTATCGGAAAATCTAGAAATGGCAAACAGAAATTACAAATCGGCAAGTTTTGTTTGTGTTCCCAACGGCAACACACCCACTTTTATCCCACTAGTTTTTTTATAATTTCCATAGATGACATATACTCTATGGGTATGTATCAGCCACACGAGAGTCCCAAATCTCCGCCTAATGAGTAATGTGACGGGATATGCTAGCCATGGAATTAATTAAATCAAAGATAAATTCCAAGTGCATAGCGAACACCAGTCATACGCATTAATTTGAATCCATACAGCCATAATCGAGATAACCTCTATCGATCGTACTATATAAACTGATGGATACACAGTAAAGCATCTCTAATTGCTTGGATTTCTACTAATCCCGCGCTGAATATCGATTATTTTGGCATTCCAGGAATCAGGCCGCATACAACTATCGTCATTGCCGTAGTGCGATTGTGACGAATTATCCGCGGCTGAACGCCCTCAAACAATTTGCCCCCCCCCCCCCCACCCGCTCGGCCTGCCCGCCCACCTACCGGCAGGCGACTTCTACCTACTCCAGGCAATGCCCCGTAATCCTATTTTCACGAGTAAAATGAGTGCTCAATTTAAAACACATTAATTATGTGGCGAATTAGACAAATTAATTATGAGAGGTAAACTAAAGATATTAATTATGAGGTTGAGTGCAATTCTGGTCGCAATCGTGACACTCTATCCAATAAACAGACTGTAAATATAATCGTCGCGTCGGGTTGGGTTCGCGAGCGGCCTATACTGAAGACATTATGAGAGCTGGGTTCGGCTTTAGCCGACTATCTACGTTTAATGGGTCTCGCGCTATGGAGGGGGCAAGGTGCGGGTCTATCCCGAAGCCGGCTCTCGTACTGTCCCGACTATTAGCCGAAAGGTCGGAATACCCCACCCTGGGTGGGTGGGTATGAGTGAGTAGGTGGGTGGGTGGGTGTCTGTGGGTGGATGGGTGGGTGTGGGTGGATGGGTGGGTGTGGGTGGGTGGGTGTGGGTGGGTGGGTGGGTGTGTATTTTGTTGCCAAACAATTTTCTATCCGCTGTACCGATCAATTTCTTCTCTTACCAAATCAGCTTCGTCGAAGTAAGCCGCAAATAGGAATTTAGGGCTAAGCAATTCATAACATTTTAGGCTATTGTTCCATGTCCAAACAACCTAGTATCACAATCAGCCAGGCATAACCATAATGTCTTTCAAGAATACTCCCATCCCAATTATATAAACACTCGCTGCCTTTCCTCATCATTTACGTGATTGATCAGTCAGTACGGGAATGTTACAAATTTGATGCTATTATCGAAATTGTGCGCAGTTTAGAGGATAGGAATCGATGCTCAAGACCCGAACATATAAGTCACCAGCCGTTTGTTGATGACATAACATATGCTGAATAGTGCATATCCGAGCTAACCAGCTAAAACGAATCACCCTCCCTCACTTCCAAGATTGCCATCCGCGGGGAAGCCCCGGATGGCAATCCCGCAGGTAATCGAAAAATGGGAGCTCTTTAAACTATTTGCGACTCTAGAATGGTGAATTATTTTTATTTTCAAGTCCCAAACCTCGAGCTTCTGAGTCCCATTGGCTGTCCCCACTGTAACGCCAAGACTTTGGAGGGGAGGGGGGGGGGGGGCGCTCAGAGCCGCCAAGAGGGGTTAAAAGCTTCATAAATTGCAACAACTTACTGATAATAAATAAAAACATTTTTGGCTATCTCAAACAATTTTCATGATAGAACCGAGTGAAACCACCGCAATGCATACAATTGAAATCTCCTCAACATGTGTAAAATCTAGACCTAGTGCTTGCCCTGTACCGAGGCCAAGTAATCGCTAATGAGCATCCCAGATATAAACTTCATAATTCCAGGAATATTTCCAGCTCTTTTGGCAAAACAATCGATATTATTCAGTTGCTAAACCCCTGTTTCCAGGAATCTTTTGTTGACAAGCTACTCCGTAGATGTTCAATCATGCATTAAATCTGCGCGGAACATGCCTATACACATACAATATATCCGTGCGAAAGTATATTTAAGGACCACTCCTCCGTCGTAGCCTGGGCATATATAAACAGGCATTCACAAGGTGCCGAACATCCGAGATTAATCCCTTAATTGGTACTTAAACAAATACCATAATCCTCATAATTTCTGATTGTCGAACTAGCTGTTACCTGCAGTCCTGTCAATTATAGCCTAGAAAATCTCTGCAATCCAACGAGTTAATCATTAAATCAGTGTTAACAAAAATTAAACAGCATTCTGAACAGTAAAAATTGCTAGAACTCTATAATTGTGTTGGCGAAATCGGGCATTCCTGTGTTGGAAATTCATTTCTTGATGGACACCAAGCAATCAGAAAGAGACCAGTGGCAATCAGACAGAAAATTTACCCCCATAATGTCTGATTCTAATCTGGAGCCAGTGAATCTTGCCGAGAGCACAGAGACATCTGCATGTCGTTGCCAGGCTAAAGTCATCATAATCCAGCAGGATCCCCTTGCTGAAGCATCAAGCATCAATGGGTCCAGGATCATCGACCTTGTGAGTGATAACGTGCTAGCATTGAGTGACCAGTCGCTCACAACCGGAACCCTTCAAGTTAGCGCTCAGCAAGTGGAGGAAGGTCAAACGAAGCTGATTGCTGGTGGTCAATCAGAACACCAGATGATGAAGATTGAGGGGATTGGACCCTCAGGCTACTCTGACGTGATCGATCGTTCGTGTGTGAAACTGACAAATATTCCGGAAGAGGAGACAATCGATTCTGAGTTCAAGATTTTAGTTGGTATGGTTGATAGCCAGCTCATCAAGCCTTCCACTACCACCAGCGATCTAAATACTTTCATCAAACACGTTAATTATCAAACCACTGGGGGCAAAGGTCTATACAATTTTCAATTGAAAACATTGATGGACACAGGCAGTGATATAAGTTTCATTAAAACAAGTGTTGCGCCTCAAGATGCTGTGGAGAACATGGGTGAGCTTAGCCTGAAATTCGAGGGAATTAATCGTTCCAAGCTCATCACCAAGGGTATCATAAGGTTGAATATTGAAATTGACGGCAGTGTTGAAAAACGTCAAGTGCTATTTGTGGTACCGGACACCACAATGCAACCACCGGTGATTCTAGGTCGAGACATTATAGCAAGATTTGGCTTTACATTGATGCAACCGCCTACCTGCCGAATGAAGACACCCAGTAGTGGAGATCCTGCTAATGGGTTAATGTCCACACTATTCAATATAAACAGCGCTTTATCAATTGATACCCAAACTATTGTCAGGGAATTGCTTATCAAGTCATATGTGAGTATATCACGATCGTCCGCAACAGATGTCAAGATGAAGCTGGAGCTGATTCTGCGAGATGAAACCCCATTTCATTATAATTTACCAAAATTTTCGACGTATGAAAAGGAGAAATTGCGGGAAATCCTCAATGTTTTATCCACCAGGAAAATTATTAGACCGAGCAATTCAATATACATATCTCCAATTTCTTTGATGAATGACGGTAGCGATGAGTTGCAATTCCATGTTGACTATAGCTACTTGAATCAGAGAATTATGAGAAGACATAGGAAAGGGCCGCAGACGGAAGAGAAGGTTTATGATTTTCTACGTGATAAAAAATACTTCACAACATTTCGATTGAATGAAGAATCATCGACGATTCGGATGGCGGATAATTCGATTAAGTACACAGCTTTTACAACACCATGGGGACCATTTGAATATCTAGCGATACCACCTGGTCTCATAGCTGGCCGTATCTACTTTGAAGCGTTCATCAAACGGGTACTCAAGGAGTTTCTTCGATGTGGCGACATAATGTTCACGGGCAATTTGCTGATTGCCACCAAGACCATTCCCCAACATCTGGACATCATGAGACGTCTGCTTATTGTATTGAATGACAATAAGGTGAAATTGCATGTGAAAAAAAGTGACGTTATGTTCACGGAAGTGGAGTTTTTGGAGCAGTTGGTGTCGGAGGATGGACGCAGGCCGGATAATGATCATCTCACAGCTGTGATGAATCAGAGTACTCCAACGGATCTGAAGTCACTTAAGGATTTTTTGGATTTTATTTCATACTTCGAAGACTTTATTGATGCTTTTTCGATTATTGCTAAACCGTTGACCGATCTTGTGGGTGGTGGGGTGCAATTCAAATTTGAGGATGAGGAGGTGGGTGCGTTTGAAACGCTGAGGATAAAGTCCACTGCGGCGCCTGTACTGAAAATTTTCAATCCCAATGCCAAAACTAAACTTTTTACTAATGTGCATTTGTCGGGCTTTGGAGCGACTTTAATGCAACAACAGAATAATGCCGATTTCAGTCCAATCTGCTATTTTTCGAAGAGCATCACTGAGGCGGAGAAAAATTATTATTGCTTTGAGTTGGAAATATTGTCGATTGTTTATGGGGTGAGGAGGTTTCATACTTATCTGGAGAAACTGCCGTTTATCATTGTAACTGATTTTGGGTCACATGATATGCTTTTTCGGAAAGGTAAAGGGGGTTGTATGATGGAAGCTTGGGCGTCGGAATTGATGGCCTATGACTATATAACTGAGGACCGGAAGTAATGGTCAGTAGGGTTGGGGAAGTAGGGGTGTTTGTGAGGCTCCACCGGGCGAATTCATGAAGTACATGAATTTTGTTTTATGTGTTTAGGTGTGCCTAGGTGTATGTGTGTGCATTTTTTTGATTGGATTGTATATGTACCGTCAATGTAGTTGTGTATGGCAGAGGTAGAACGAGGAGTGTGAGTTTCTCTATAAGCTTCAATAAGCTGCAATTCGTTAATTTTTGGAAATTTTTTGAAATTTCTTGGAATTTTTGAAATTTTTGAATTTTTTGAAATTGTTGAATTTTTTGAATTTTTTGAAATTTTTGAAATTTTTGAAATTTTTGACATTTTTGAAATTTTTGAAATTTTTGAAATTTTTAAAATTTTTGAAATTTTTGAATTTTTAAAATTTTCGAAATTTTTGAAATTTTTGAAATTTTTGAAATTTTTGAAATTTTTGAAATTTTTGAAATTTTTGAAACTTTTGAAATTTTTTCAATTTTTTCAATTTTTTCAATTTTTGAAATTTTTAAAATTTTTGAAATTTTTGAAATTTTTGAAATTTTTGAAGATTTTGAAATTTTTGAACTTTTGAAATTGTCATCTTGGAAGATCCTGAAATTAAGAAGCTTCAGAAAAATTAGAAGATAGGCAAAATTTGAGAACTTTGAGGAATTTGCAGGCTGTCAAGTGCAGAGTGCTAATTTAAGATTTTCAAATCGTAAATCACGATTCGATTTTTCTGTGTACCTATGTCCGTAATCCGATCAAAATTGCAGCTACAAGCTAAGGAGCGACAAGTGGGTATCACCAGATTTCTGTTCCGCTGTTCCTTGTCTCCTGTTTTGACATAACTCCCATATCACCGAATCGAAAAACTCATAGTTGTAAAATTACACCATTTTTCAAAGCCATGAAACGTGTACCCCCTTCACTTCTCACATGTTCGAAATAAATTATTACATACTTCAAAACCACGAAGAAAAATTTATTTCTGTTCCAAATTTATTTCTGTTCTAACCTTGAACAATCTCCGGAACCGGTTCCACATCTGGTACCGTCGGCCTAATTGAACCTTCATCTGGAACCGTTTCTAAAGCAGTGCCTGGAGCAGTTCCTGGAACGGTTTCCGAACCTGAAGTTCCACCTGGAACCGTTCCCGAAACGTTCACCTCGAAGAATTTCTGGGACTGTTCCTGGACTCGGAACTCGAAGCACTGATCCGGTGGGCTGAGCAGTGCTGGAACCGTTCAACTTCATAGATCTAGAACTTAAGGGGGGGGGGGAGGGAGGTTAAAATGAAGTCCGAACTTTTGAAAATTGCCAAAACCTTTTCAACCTTTTTACAAAGTTCCAAAAAATTAATAACTCTGTTAATACCACAAATATTTCGCGTCATTCGAACACCTCGAAAATGACAAAAATCGACAAAAACACTACATCAGTGGGAACGAAAAATCCACTATATTCAATATTCCACGCAGGGATTTCAAACATTTATTTCTCGAGTGAGTATCATACCATTCCGTAATACTCATGTCCGAATATAAATTTCGTGCTCAATTTTATTCATAATGATACAGTTTGCATTTGGGAGTTTGATATGTTACTTACGACTTGAGACCTCGGCCTTGAGGCATACTTCTCGATTTGGTTTTTTGGTTTTTCAGCACAACCTACTAAATTTATTCTTCTCCAATATACTACGATTAATCAGTGTGACCCCTGTTATTATCATAACGAAAACATGCCTATTTGAGAATTCCAAACTGACTCATTTATGAAGCAGATAATTATGAGTACTTGAGGAGACGCATGGTGAGTATGAGGATGAGACTTATGCGTGTTACTTGAGTGAGAGTGAGACGCCAATAAGGATGCGGCTGCAAAAGAAAAACTTTAATATTTTACCCAGTGGAACAGTATAAACAATTGTAATTGCTAATAACATTGCATATACTGCACAAATGCCATCCAAAATGTGATCCGCTCGATTTTGCATGAAAACGCTTCGATTGGGACCGTCATGACAGCGCTGGGTCCATTCGTTCACTTATTACATACATAATTGTGGAGACTTCTATACCTCCTTAATTATGTACATTATCGAAAAAAGTAGATCGGGAAGTTAAAAAACCTTTATCTGACTCTGTAAAACATTTGTAGATCACAACATTATCCCTGAAGATGCTCATAAATGTATGACCGAAACGTCGGATAAAAATTAAATTTTAAATCTTGACCTCCAAATAACTGACCGCAAAGGCCAATTAAACTGACCCAAACTTGAATAGAACACTGAACTTTTCCCCTTTCATCAAGAAAAAATACTATATTGTTCACCGAGGGCGGAGAGCGGAATAATATCGGTAAGTGGGTTGGATGTAGTGATATGCACCAAAAAACTAAAATGGTCAGTTGACGGTCAGTTTAAAATTAGCTTAACAATATGGTATCGCTACTGTGTTACCATTATACCACACAATCCCGCTACAATACCTATCTACCTGAATACAATCCTACCGATATTGTCCCGCTACATCGGTTATTTGTGCATTTTTCACATAGCAATAAGAATGGAAAAGAAATAAATTCCACGTGTATCGGATCGCCTCAAAAATGTCTCGACCCCGAGGGCCTCACAATGTACAATCTCTCTTGAAGCCATACTTCAACCGCCACAAAAATGAGAGAGCCGGGAAGAATGCGTTATTTCCCGAGTGAGCTCCCTCCCCCCCCTCCCCCCTCCTGCCCCCATAAATATTCAATGTCAGATTGAGCTCCAAGTACACAACAGTGTCATAGGTGCTATGCAGAGTGTATCCTAATCGCATTCCGAGCGTTGGCATCGTCGAACACGGCATCCACGCAGAGATCGGCTGAAACCGTCTGGGTAGGCGGCAGGGGGGTGGCTGAGGGGGTGGTGGCGGAAGGATACTAGACCCAGGAGCGTTTATACCTCCACGGTAATGACTATCGTTGTTCCATGGAGAATTCAATATCGATTACCGATTACGCGGGGCACCTATTCGTACGTGCTTCAGTGGTGCACACAACTGTGGAGTGAAAGAGAGATAGCTGCGATATTGGTGGGGGGGGGGGGGGGGGGGGGGGGGTTTGGAGATGAGGCTCTGGCTGGGGCTGCACGGTTTCCGTACCTCAGTCCGGGTATACTCGTTACCAATTGCATCTACGGAGCTACCTAGGTCGCCGTTCTGCCAACACTAGTCGAGTGCCCGTGCTAAACTGTACGAAGGGAGGTGTGCGAGAGAGAGGGAGCGCGACAGGGCGAGCGGAAGAGAGCGAGAACGGGGGTAACCGGTGAGGATGATAGGGAGAGAGAACAAGGTCGAGGGAGGAAGAGACGGAATATCTGTGTTCTTAGCTCAGTGGCAGTCGTGCAGGAGGACTCGCTTTAGCGACTTTTGCACGGTCTATGGGACGTTAAGCCGAGCGAGATGACGCTGGGAAATACAAAGAGTGAAAATGAGAATGAGAATGTTGGGATGGGTGGAAAAATATGTTATATTGGAGGGGTTGAGAGGTTCATTTTGGATTTGGGTAATTAATTTGATGAGACTTATGTCAGGGTAAGTAGGCTAGGAAGGAAGGTAAGTGGGGGCTAGGACATATTTTTCATTTTGAAGGGAGATGATAATGGATCAACTGGTGTGTAGCTGTTGAGCCGCCAATTTAGCCTGCCTGACATCTTCAGAGGACATGGCTTCAAACGCGCTGAGTGGATGCTGAAAAATCCTAGATGAATCAGGATTCATGCAGACCATCTCGGTGATCTTGGTAATGCAGCACATATTGCCAATCAGCGAAGCTAGACGAATAGCACTGCTTGTCCATGATAAACCCACAATTCCTCGTCGGCTGAGTCAATTTGACTGTCATTGAGTCAAGTTCTACATCAGCAGACGTGTGAAGCTCCGTATTGTCTCTTATCGAGGCCGGTTACTCGTGGCGCCTCATGGGACCAGGTAACTCAACATGAGCTCAGTCCTTAAATCGTCCGTTGCTGTTACTGCATTTTGGGGGGTATTAACCTGTCGTTAGTCGCAGCATGAGCAGAACGCCGGTGCACAGCGTTGTTCAGGTTTTGGCAAAAAAAAAAACATTTGACTTCCCACGCTGTGAATTTTTTCTTGACTGATATCTTCTCGGTCATCTCAAATTAACATACAACATTCCTATACCAACAGATGATGAAAATTCATGAATAGTCGCATAATGTTGACAATTGTGTTTTGTCTCCAATGTGCCTCTCAACTGGAAACTCCCCAGCGGTGAAGATCAAACGCTTAATAAGCATTTACACAATGTAGGAAACTCCTAATTTCGAACTTGTACGCTATTTACCTCTGGAAACTTGGTGAAAACTATGGTGAAATTCGTTATCAGCTACTGTATACTTGTCAGTGGAGGAATTTCAAATGAAGAGAAATATAATCCCATAATGGTTCAAAATGTGGTTTATGATACACAAGAAATGGGATATTTACATGGTAAAAACATCGGGCTGAGTGAATGGAGTTATTCATTAGGCAAAGTAATTAGCGTACATTGAGACGTCAGTCATCACTGTATGAAATTGACTCGTGAAATACACTGAAAACCGTTGGAGATAATTGGGAAACTGGAAGACAACCAATGATTAAACTCTCCAATTTGGGGGCGGAGATTCACGGGTACGCGGAGTTAGAGGTTGCCCCTTCCGCGCTCACAATAGGCGTTTGTATTACGTGAGACCGGGCACGGAGAGCGACGGCGTGCACCGAACGGCCCACCCCCCCTCACGCGCAGTCCCAACGGCACGGGTAGTGGGGGACGTGCTCCCCTCTGCTCGCTCGCGTTGCCGAAGTTACAGAAAGTCCGCTGTATTCTCCTAAGCGGGGCTCCCGAACCCTCCTACAGAGAATACCGCTATGCTGTAGACCCACTCTCTATTTCAGATTCGTACAGAAAATTTTTTTTCGTTCCCCCTCCTTTTCTCTCGGCTCTGCGACGCGGTAGACTAATGAAGTGACTAACCGTATTTTTGAAACAGCCATCCGAATAAAATTTTAAGCCCATTATCATCCATGCTCGGCACGTGACCGGTACTATCTTTTTAGTATGCGTAAAAAGATTCGAGCTCACAGTGTACTTCCAGTACATAAGTGTCTCGTTTCCCCTCATATATCAAACTTCATGCTGACACGAGACTCATGCTTACTCGTCTGTCTTCACTCAACATCACGTATCACAGCAAACTTCGAGATTTCCCAATGTACGTACAAAAATTCGACAAACAACGTGATTCTAGAGATCTCTTGAAATTATAATATTGCTTATGTTGTGTGATTGTAGAAGCCATCAAGAATTTGGTAAATCAATTTTTCATCAAGATTCATGAACTGGGTAAATCCCTAGAAACGAAAAAAGTAGGGTTTCACACACACACACACACACACAGAGTGGGGATTAGGTGTAGTGAGTAGAGCATCGGCCGACTACGCTGCAGGTCCTAGGTTCGCGCCCGGCCTACGGAGAACATCCCACTCAAGATGAGACCGCACGGCCGGGGGGGGAACCTAACCCGCCGCGGGGGGGGGGGGGGGGGGGGGGGTCCACCATATGCGCCTAGCATGATAGCCCAGGGGCTTCTGGAGGTTTTCCCTGTGTTTAAAATACGCTGGCGCAAAAAGGCAGCCACATGGATGGGTGTCCACACTGCCCTACCGAGCAAATACTGAAGAGCGGCCTCCGCAGAGTTGGACATTCTACACCTCAAATACAACGAAGCATCTAACGGCCCTATCGAATAAGAGATTACCTTGAAACAAATCCCACTCGCAAACAAACGACAGAAATTGGCCTCCTAAAACTTCCCAAAAAAAGAAATCTCGAATAAAAAAAAAAAACCAGAGAAAAAAAAACGGAAATAAACGAGCTGCCAGAGTATCCTCTGTTCCAGCGTTTACCGAAAGAGCGGGTGTGGAGGATGTGAAGGGTGGAAAAAAAAAATTACGAAAAATTGGAATAAGAGAAAATGCAGAATAAAGAATACGCAAAAAAAATACTGCAAGAGGTTGCAACGAAAATAGAATGAGGGAAGGTAGGATGTATAATGTTGGGTATACATACCTGGTGTATATCGTAAAAACGGGACAGTAACGTCCCTTGAGTATGCACAGAAACTCCATAAAATATACTTCATCTCAGTATTTCCACCCTTCTCCCCTGTGCCAACACACAACGCAAAAGATTTTTCTTTCATTTTTCATTCCAACCGAGTAATTTAAAGCCGACAGATTATTATTATCATTATTCCATTTATTACTTTTAGTAATTTTGTTTGGAAAATATTTGCAATTCTGCTAGGTTTTTCCCCCAACATGTGTGGTTGGCTTAAGTATCAAGTATATCATTCTTCAATTGGGACTAAGAATGTTCAGAGATAGTAAATATATATACAAGGTGCGGCATTTAAATCCGAACAAATTTCAATTTGAATTTCCCGCCATAGCGTAGTTCCGTCAGAGGTCACGATTGAGGTCCTTGAGTGCCATGTGGCGCTCCTCACTTCTGATCCATGTTGACAGGGAGGGGGAGGAAGGTGGGTCGAAAAATGACCATTATTATTATTATTATTTTTACAAAAATATGATCACTAGACGGTCTTTGAGGGTTCCGACTTCGCCTCAGAGGCCGCCTAGTAAGCGAAGCGATACAAAAAATTTTCTAATCGCTCTACAATAGTACTCCCTCCTACCAGTGGGTGAGCACTATTGTAGTCCAGAATCATGTTGCCTAAGTAGACGGAATGATAAAAGAATGACAGCCTTCTGCATCTGGACAGCTAATATGTAGGCATTACGCCTGCATGCTGGGATGGTTTCAAGCTCAGATACGAAAGACTGTTCCATGCCCCCAAGAGAACCGATTATGAGAACGACGATTTTGATTGTGAATTCTCGGTTCAGCTGACGTAACTCGAACAGGAGTGGTTGGTACTTGAGCCGTTTTTCCTCCTCTTTCGTGGCGATATTCGTCTCAGCCGGCGCTGAGACCTTGATGACGTAGATAATTTTATCGTCGAAGTCGAAGAGAACGATGTCGGTCTTCGTTGCTTGAAGAAGCCTGGTTGTCGCAAACGAGAAGTTCCAGTAAATCTTACACCTCTCATTCACGACGACGGTCTCAATATCTCCTGGAATATAAGGCAGATTATTATTATTATTATTATTATTATTATTATCATTTATATTCCATCCATTACTTTTAGTAATTTTGTTTGAGAAATATCGCCATCTCTTCCTCTTTTTTTCATTCCAAGGTTATTTTGGTAACTGGAGTATCGCCTCTGCTGTTTTTAAATTGAACGATCTTGAGGATTTACGGTGGTCCGCTGTGTGGCCAATGTAAATGCATGGAAATATCTGGCCAGTCGTTCGGAAATTCTGCGGATACGGTAAAATAAACGTATACACAAACTAGGATAAAAGGGGGGGTGGGTCAGGCGAGGGTGGTGGTGGGGGAGGGGTGAACGGAAGAGTGGAATGGTGGGATTTCATATACAGATATAGTCCTGTGGCAATTAAAACACTTTCGTAGAAAAGCATCGACGAGAGAGGACAGCCATCAGCCTGGCAAGTTAAATTGTCAATTAACACCGAAAATTTAACGTGTAAAGGGAATGAGTTGTTTATTCATTGACCCAGAGACATATTCATGGAAATACAACTGGGAAATAAAGGATGTCAAAATGACTGGATATTTCATGTTTGTTTTAATTCTTGGAGAAGTCATCCGGCATATATTCTCATTACGTTTATGGGAAAACAGCGATTTTTGGTGGTAGAGCCCCGGGTAATTGGATTATCTGAAAAATGTCGAGATGAGTGTGAAAAATGAACAAGTTGCTTTGGCGACGAGACTTTGCAATTTTCGGTGGGTGGAACTGTGGATTTGTGGGTTGGTGCTTTTAATCCGGGGTGGGGTTCGACTGACAAGGGGGATGTGTGCTCGAGTGAAACGATAGTAATTTTCATGAAGCCCGTTATTTTTTTTTTTTTTTGAGCGTGACGCTAGATATGAGGAGAGATGGAAATCTCAAGGTCACCCATTAATGAAAATAGTACTTTTCGTCCCCGGGCTAAACCGCGATGTAACCGAGCAAAGCGAGACCGCACGGCCGGGCGGGAACCTAACCCGACGCGGGGGGGGGGGGGGGGGTCGGTTGCATCATAGGTTTACTCTGTGTTTAGAAATACGATGGCCTAAAATGGCGAAAGTCGGTCCCAGCCGGACGGATGGGTGTCCAGTAGGCCCTACCGCAGAAAATGCTCAAGAGCGCCTACCGTGGGGAGTACAAACGAGAGAGTCGAATACAAAAAATACACCCCCGTGTACACGTGGTCTTGTCTCAATGAAGTACAGTCAAATGATAAGAGCACTTGAGGGATTTTAATGAAACCACTCATTGTGTGTATTTTTATATCATTCATTACGCATGAAATTACAAATGTCAAATAATCCCCATGTTTCTGGGTGAAATTTACGGGACTCATTCTCTAGAGAGACGCCATTTATTGTCAGAGAGACACCGTTACACATGAATAATTCATTAAATTGGGGATTTCATTCACGAAATTGTGAGGTAATTTATGCGGAGATATAGTAAATAATTCAGGAATTTTACCAGGTTCAGATTTTATTAAATTACAGGATCAATTGATATGGGAAAAAATTGAGCGAGTCATATTTTCTTCATGTAGATGGAAAACAGAATATGACACTTCAATTATAAAACGTAAAATCATGGTTAGTATGAGAAATTACACGTCTCCGATTCCAACTGGATATATACCGAAAATAAATTTAATCGTTTGTATTTCGTACCGATATTTGCATTCTCAAATAGCTCATCAGTGAGAGCCGAGTCCACCCAATTGGCAAAAAAAAAAAACAAGCTGAGCCTCATCGAATATTGCCATTGTACACCGCAATTTTGGGTGTATAATTCCCTGACATTTCACCGCTTTTTTCCACCAATTTCATTAGTCGTATGCATCCGTATAATGGCCGCTATCAACGATCGGCAATTCCATGACAATGATAATAGTAGAAAGAGATTGAGAACTATAGAACATCACAAGTGTTCCACAACGACACAAATGAAATTGCAAAAAAAAAATTGAAAACTTTTCCAAAATTAATTTTTTCTCCAAAAGACGAAAAAAAATTTGAAAAAAAATGAACTATGTTAAGAAGGGAAAAAATTAAAATATATTTATATTTCATATTTCATTTAATACCATAGAAACACCGGAGGACAGAATGGACATATAACTTTGTGACTTACCCTTCTCAAAACAAACACACTGATCCCGTCGAGTGATGTCAATAAACTGAGGCGTCATCGATGTAAATATTATGTTTCACCTTTGATATTTGAAATCGCCCCGGCCAAAGTTTGATAGAATCGGAAAAATATGATAGAAACCCGGTCAAATTATAACACATGATGTCAGCGAGAATCTCTGGACAATGTATAAGCCAAGAGCGTCTGGTCTCAGACGAAGATTCATATTTTGTGTTCGCTCAAAAATGTTCTTCCTATAATCCCATTGAATGACCAAAATAAGTTTTTGCTTAATTCTGCAGTTCTTTTAGATAAATAGAAGTGGAAATTGAAAATCAGAAATGGACAACGACCGACATTGGAATAGCCGAGGGAACTAACCGCGCAGTCTTAGCGCTGCCGCTTGGCGTCCTAAGTCCAAATCCCCGACAGGGCGAGAATTTTTTCGGAATGCCTGAAGCGACCGAGAGACCGAGGGCTGAATGGGCCAGGACAAGCGGCGGCATTCGGTCACTGACCAAGCAACAGTTGACGCATCGATCCTCATTCTTATCACTAACTTTGCATTCTTCCATATCAAGTAGATTTCACGTGTACACTCTTAATAATTAAAATACAGTTAGTTAGAACTATCGAAAAGAGACTCATTATTTAATTGACTACATGCCTAATGAGCGCGAGGTTGCTCATAGAGTAGGCGCCAATACCGAAATAGTTTTTCTGTGGTTTCCTGTGTCTTATCATGCGAATGAGGTGCAGCGTATGGTCCACAAGCCCACATATCCATAATACAGTAGAACTCCCTTTATTTTCCGAGCTCGGGGGGTGACCTTGAAGCAATTTCGTGGAAAAAAAAATTAAGGAAGCCCCCCACTCTGCCCACTGGTTGGTTGGCGTGGTGGGGGTTGTCGGAAGTGGAAGGGGAAATAAGTGCAGAAGTAAACGGACTATGTATCAAGTAAATAGGTTATGTTTCATGAATGCTCGGTCCCACTATTGAGACGCTGCGCACTCTGGAGCGCATGACGTCGAAAACAAGGATAGACAAAGTACGGGGAGTGGGAGAAGGTCTTTGAGGGGCGACAAGTCGTGAGGGGAGTACAGCGAAAATAAAGGAAGCGGAAAATTGAGGGAGCTCTACTGTACATCGAAGGCGTTAAAGGTAAAAAAAAATCGACGATGGACAGAAGGGACCTTTACACACATTTGTGTACAGTTAAACCGAAATCATACCCAGTTCCGCTGGAGAAGATAATTTGCCGAACAAATCTTGGTCAAGTTTGAACTTGAGTTGATGAAGAGGATCAAAAGGCAGTGGCTGCCCACGACTGAACAAATTACAAATCCGAGAAATGTTCTCCATTGCACCGCTTTGGGAAGGTAACTAGTCTATCTCACTGCACCCTCTCATCCTCATGGGTTGTATAATCCCCCTTGGTAATAGGTAGAAGATGTCTATGTCATCATTAGTCATCGAACAGCGAATCTAAAAAAAACGTGCCAAGTGGCTATAAAAGTGTCGAACACCCTTACGCCGGCAGCCAGAGCCAGGGAAAATCCTGACCTCCATTTGTCACCCTCCCTTGGGTGGTTGACATTTCAACAGTTGACAAACAATCCCCCTCAAAAAAACAATAAGCCATATTACTGAAAGATTGCTGACAGCGAGCGGCGATGAACCACGGGATGCTATCACATCAGTGTCGATCAATTGAAACGAACAACAATAATATACAGAGTCTTACCGCAGAGTTTCCTTCGGGTCGAAGCCGAAGTACCCCCTCCAGGATGACATTCGTATCTTCTAGAACGAGGGTAGGCAGCATGCGGGTCGAAACCGAAGAGAATTCTTTGGTAAAACTGAGTATAACAAGTGGCGTCCCAAAACAACAAGCAAACAGAAGACACATCCATTGGGGGAGTTCGCTTGGAGACACGATTAACTGAAGACATCAGGAAGCTCTACATAGAAAATATTAAATTCAACAACAGCATATACTACCAAAACGGGAGTAATTCATTGCATCCAGCATTCGACTGATCATCCGTCCTGAATTCGGGGGTCTCCCGCAACTTGGATGGCAGCACAGCGGACGAATATCTAGAGCAATGGCAACTTGTCTTTCAAAAGATAGAAAGGTATATAGGCAAAAGTGGAACAGAAAAGAAGAATACTGGAATTATGAACCTACATAATTCACCAAATAACAACGACATTTGTTGGTGGTGCTGGGTCCGCGTCCAGACTTTGGAGACTATTTAACATAATGTAAGGTTGTCTCGTAGATTCCGAGTGCTAGCAGGAGCACACCGCGTGGGCTATCGGCGGTACCTATGATGAGCCCGCGAGGGCCGGTCGTAGGAAGGGGGAGGGGGGGGGGGGTTGAACCTGCGAGGATGGTTGGACAGCCCGCCGGCCGGAGGGGGGGAGGGGGCGGGTTCGAGCCTGTGAGGGCGGGTGGTGACCCCGCTGGCCGGAGGGAGTGGGAGGGAGGGGGGGGCGGGTTCGAACCTACGAGGGCGGGTGGACACCCTGCCTCCTGAGGGGGCGGGGCAGAGTCGAGCCTGCGAGGGCGGGTGGTGACCCCGCTGGCCGGAGGGAGTGGGAGGGGGGGGGGCGGGTTCGAACCTACGAGGGCGGGTGGACACCCCGCCTTCTGAGGGGGGGCGGAGTCGAACCTGCGAGGGAGGGGGGGGGATGTGGCTTACTTCTACATGCGCAAAATTTTTAACCTGAACTGACTATAAGGAGAAATATAAACAATTGGTGAAGCACCAAACAGAGAAGATTGATATATCCATGAAAAGAAGTTTTCAATAACCATGGCAGGTAATGGTCCCAGTTTAACCATATGTACACAGGGCTACTGGGTTAACGCAAATTGTGGGTCTAGGGCGGTGCGAGGGGGGGGGGGTTGAGTTAGGTTGAAGGGGGATATTATTTATGCATACGCAGAGGAGCAGCGCTGATGGAACGTTGCGACTGGGAAAACTGGCCGAACTACACTGGGGAATCGTCCCTGGGCAACACGAAGGGCTAATAAATCACAGTCCATAGGTGGCGGGGACACAAGGTGGGGTAAACACACCGCGAAAACTATTTCAAGCGGTGTCAACATTTTGTATTCCATTATTTTTCAACGAATTATTTTTCCTAGTGTGAAGAAATAATCTTTTTTCCCCCTTTTCATTTCGATGTTTCATGTTTCACTGGGGGGGGGGGTTTTTTTATGGATAACACCTGGTGGGGCGAAAAGGTGGAAGGGAAAAGTAATATTCTTGCGAAGGACGTCGTTACCTCTGAAGGATTTTGCATTTATGCTATTTTCGGGTAGCGAATGCAAACATGGGGAAAATGCGGCGGGAAATGCTCTGTAAGAAGCATGGGCAAATTTATGCTGTTTTTGAGGTAATGTAAATGTTTGGGAATATTTTAAGGCAGACGAGTGAAAATGTAGGGGAATTTCAGGGACAAGACATGGGTCAAATCTGAATTTGAAAATGAGGAAATTTGTAGGAGGATTTTGTTGGATATTTTTTACCATAGTGAAATCGCTTCTCTCCTTTCATTACCATGCTCTACCTTCTAAATTCTGTTTTTTTTTTGGTAAGCACAATAATAAAATACAAATGAACTGTGGACCTACCAAGCTATTATGGGATGCTAGTTTCGTATGCAGAAACGTTAATGTAGCGGTTTGCGTAGTACTTTTGACGCGAGCTGGATCGAGGTAACTTTTAATGATTGTGTCAAAACTTTTTAGAAAATTCAAAAACTGAATGGACATTTTGGATTCCATGTTTGTGTGTGTATGTGGGGGGGGGGAGTGAGTGGCTGAGTGGGTGGAGGCAGACTGGGTGGGTGGAAGCAGGGTGGAGGGGGGTGGGTGGGAGGAGGGTGGGTAGGTAGGTGGAGGGAAGGTGGTTGGGTGGGTGGGGGGAAGGGGGGCAGGCGGGTGGGTAGGAAACTGGGTGGAAGGATGCCGGGTGGGTAGGTGGATAGAGGGAGGGTGGTTGGGTGGGTGGGAAAGAGGGTGAGTGGGTGGAAGAGAGAATGGGTGGGTGGGTGGGAGAGGGTGATTTTCCACCCAAGTTATTCCTCCTATTATTATTTCCACAGTAATTATAATCCCTGTTTGAGTGCCCCCGTCAATCTTCATAAGTTGACTAAATGAAGAAAAAAAAAGAGAGTATATTATTTCAGCCCTCAGATTTTTCACAAAACAAATAACTCTGCAGTAGTCTTCAACGACCACACTCATTTTCCATCCATTAATTCACGGGAGACAGATGAAATTCAATATTTATTTTGAGGGTAAAGCCGTAATGCTCCGTAGTCGAATAAACAATACGCGGGAAATGTATGTTGTTTCTTCTCTTGTTCCCCGCTTCAACGTCCTAGATGACGCGAGCGAATAGCATGGGAAAATCTTGAATTGTGTCCCGCTGTAGGTACGCAAGAATTGGAGCGAGGATGGTATGAGGTATGAGGGCCATAAAATGACCCTGTGGGAATAGTGGTAGGTAACGAAAGAGGATTCGGATGTCCGATCAAGCTGAAAGCCAAACGAGGTGTTGCGATATGGAGGCAAAATTCCAGGGAAAACGACCGGTACACAAAAAAAAAAACAAGCAGGGCCACATCTATCTCTTTCCCTCTCTGCCTCTCTTTCTCCCGGTCCATATGGATGTGTATATATATATATATATATATATATATATATATATATATATATATGTGTGTGTGTGTGTGTGTGTGTGTGTGTGTGTGTGTGTGTGTGTGACTGAGCCTGGGTGGGGGTTGGTGAGGCGAGCGGGGGTGGGGGGGGGGGGCAGTGCGTGGGTTGATGGGGTGACTGAGTGGGTGGGCGGGAAAGAGGAGGAGAATTGTTATGACGGAACACTGTAGGGTGAGTAACAGAGGATTGGCCAGCCTCGGAGGCTTATATACACGCTTGCCCAAAACATTTATCCGCAAATATGTGATAATGAATTACGACGTTCAGCATTGAGGGGGCAAGGTGTGAGATAACTTCTAATGAAATTAAGAAGAAATCCAAATCCCTGCAAATGTGAATCTAATCACAGTCACCAAGAAAATATTTTTCGTCATTCAGGCCCGGTAAGGTGGGTGGGTGGGGGTTGCGGGTCTATTTTCGAGATGATAAGTGAGATTTAGCAGGCCGGTCCCGCCGAGGAGACTTAACAGGAATAGTTCTGCGAACCCCCTCCCCCAACACCCCCCCCCCCCCATAAATGACGTTTCGAAACATTTGCAATTTTTGAGTACAAATTTTGTTTTGTACAAATGAGAGGGACGGAGGAAAAAAAAATTCTTTGCAGAGCCCTCGTTCTAATTTCCAACTCGAACAGCTGGCCTTTTTTTCAATCCAACGTGGAACCTTTTTTTTTACGGTATAAAAAAAGAGGGTAGAAAAGTGATTTGTACTTCAATCTGTGGAAATCTCAAGATATGAGACATCTCACATTCGTCTTGCCCCATAAATGGGCTTATGCAGATAAAGCTATATAGAATCCCAGCTTCCCCGGGAATTTTCGGAGGGTGAAATATCCAAATAACACGCGGTTCACACATTTCACCTCGATACATTCATCATATGGGGGTAAGCTCGTACGGAGCGAGGGCGAATAGTGTGAGAATAGAGACAATGCGGTGGCCCGATACATCGGAATGTCGCTTCAATACCCTAACTTCATCTCCCTCTTTCTTCCTCTCGCTCTACCTAAAGCATTAAATTGTTGTGCCGTGTCAATTGTTGACAACTGTGACGTTGCCACTTTCAACAGCGTCTACAACGTCAACGTTTTCGTGTAACGAGATCACTCTGGCAACCCCACTCTTGTGTATCTAGCTGTCTAGTTGGTGAATCACACGTCAGTTGAGCTAACTTGATGAGTCAATGGAATCGCCCGATGGCTCCGTTTGTGATAGTAGTGAGGTCAAATTATTCGATTAACAATTGCACACATAGAAGGTTTTTCTTCTAGGTGTGCAACGTAGGAATATCCAGTATAGTTTCTCCGTAGTTTTTTGGAGAAATACTCTCTCTTTGGTGTCAATACGTTATCGGAGTTGTTCGAGACGAGTTGTTCGGGATGAGTTGGTCGGGATGAGTTGTCCGGGACAAGTTGTTCGGGACGAGTTGTTCTGAATAAGTTGTTCGGGACAAGTTGTTCGGACAAGTCGTTCGGGATAAGTTGTTCTGGACAAGTTGTTCGGGACGAGTTGTTCAACACAAGTTGTTCGGGACGAGTTGTTCGGCCCAAGTTGTTCGGGACAAGTTGTTCGGGACAAGTTGTTCGAGATGAGTTGTTCGGGACAAGTTGTTCGGAATAAGTTGTTCGGGATGAGTTGTCCAGGACAAGTTATTCGGAACAAGTTCTTCGGGATAAGTTGTTCGGGACAAATTGTTCGGGATGAGTTGTTCGGGACAAGTCGTTCGGGACGAGTTGTTCAGGACAAGTTGTTCGGTACAAGTTGTTCGGGCCAAGTTGTTCGGGGCAAGTTGTTCGGGGCAAGTTGTTCGGGACGAGTTGTTCGGGCCAAGTTGTTCGGGCCAAGTTGTTCGAAATGAGTTGTTCGGAATGAGTTGTTCGGGATGAGTTGTTCAGGGCAAGTTATTCGGAACAAGTTCTTCGGGATAAGTTGTTCGGGACAAATTGTTCGGGATGAGTTGTTCGGGACAAGTTGTTCGGGACGAGTTGTTCGGGACGAGTTGTTCGAGATGGGTAGTTCAGGACGAGTTGTTCCAGATGAGTTGTTCAGGACGAGTTGTCGGGAATCAGTTGTCCGGAACGAGTTGTCAGGGATGAGTGGGCCGAATTGTCTAGGACGAGTTGGCTCAACCGAATTCTCCAGAACAAGTTCTGGGTGAGAGACAATTTTCTTTCCAATTTTTCGTCTCTTCAATTTGACCAAAAATTGCATAAACGCTGGCCTGAAACCACAGCGCGCCCTCTCTAAGAGTTAATATTTTCCGCACATTAAGGGCTCACGTAATGAATGAGGTATCCATTACGTAATCATAATTGTACGTCATTCATACCCTATCAGTTAAATTTTATGCTCCATCAAAAGTCACAGCTACATAAAGATGACGTTCACCTCGCCCGTCGTGACCCGCTCGAAATAAAAAAAAATGATATAATTTTACACACATGGAGCATAACATCAAAACATGGATTTTTCTTTCTTATCGAAAAGTTTGTACAGATTGTCTAAAAGTTTTGGAGACTCTGCAAGATGAAATTGCACTAACGAAGATTTCTATGATACAAACACACATTAATTAATAACTCGATACTTTTTCACTTCGTGTACAAGTGATGACCTGCTTCTTTCTGTTGGCTGATAACACTATTAATATCTGCCCCCTTAGCTCATATGTTAGCACGCCCAATCTATAAATAATCTCTCGCGTTTGAGATGTACTGCTCACTGCACAGATATAATTAATCATTCTAGCATCACGCTATACTTCGGATTCCATTACTTTAATGTAATCAATATTTTTTTTGGTGCAGCAATGTTGTATGGAGTATTTCAGAAATTAGATACCCATCTCCAGCATGGTCGTGTAAAATTCTGGTAAAAGTTCACATAGGTTTTTACTGAAAAAAAACCAAAAAAATACTTATTCTTTCTTGGCACACACTCACACACACCCGCCCACACCCACCCACCCCCTACTCACACCCATCCACCCACCCACCCACCCCCTACTCACACCCACCCACCCCCTACTCACATCCACCCACCCCCTACTCACACCCACCCACCCCCTACTCACACCCATCCACCCCCTACTCACACCCATCCACCCCCTACTCACACCCACCCACCCCCTACTCACACCCACCCACCCCCTACTCACACCCACCCACCCCCTACTCACACCCACCCACCCCCTACTCACACCCACCCACCCACTCACACCCACCCACTCACACCCACTCACACCCACCCACCCACCCACACACACGCACGCCCACTCACACCCCTCCACCCACACTGTGCCTGCATTGACATCGAATTCCATACATATTCTATCACTTGCTCATTGGATGCGAGTTTATTCGACCTCATACAATGAACTCCCATAAATAACATAAAATCCATGAAAAATTCACAATTCATCGAGCTCATAAACCAATTCTTCTTCTGCATGTCAGTCTGGAACATCTCTTCCCTCACAATAACCGAAATATTCCTACGCCTCGCATACATTCGCCCATCAATCCAAGTAGAAAATCTCGGATCAGGTCAGCCAAAGAAAATACATGAGAGCATTTACACTTCGATGCTTCCTATTCATCGAACCATGAATGTCTATTCACCTTTCTCCATGAAAATCCACCCCCGCCCTCCACCCGCCCCCCAAAAAGGTAATCAATCCATCTCCCTAATTACAATCCAAAAATTCCCCGCCAGAAACTGGATAAAATACAAAAGAAAAGTCGAGGCGAAACTGAGAATGAGCCAGTTCGCCTGGCCGTTGAAACTTTTTCCATCTCCGAAAATGAAAATAACCCTCCTAAAAAAAAAATCGGAAGTAGAAAAAGTAAGTGTCCCCCCCCTTCCTTCACCCCCCCCCCCCCCACCACCCCCTTTTACTCTGGAATAAAACGCAACCCCCTCCACCCGTTTTACCAAGTAGTAAATCCAAGATACCCAAC
This sequence comes from Asobara japonica, assembly GCA_026005395.1. NCBI lineage: Eukaryota > Metazoa > Arthropoda > Insecta > Hymenoptera > Braconidae > Asobara > Asobara japonica. Next base: position 3,299,947 of record BQMI01000298.1, on the reverse strand, counting down.
CTGGAATCGTTGATCGTCCCAGAGATCACTCAGCACCAGGCATACCCCCTCCACCCACCACCCCGTGTCCCCCCTGGCCACTAGCGGGAACCCATTGTCGAGAATTCAGTGCAATGCAACACACCGGTACCATGAACCCCAACAATAGCCATGAAGACTCGGTCCAACGGGTGGTGCTTAGCCGCCCTCCACCCACCGCCCCCCCCCCAACCCCCCCTTTCCTTCTCATCACTGACAGTACAGTTCCTCCATAACCCAAGCATGTCGTGTACCCGAAAATGCTCACCGAGTGCATAAAGGTAGCCCCTGAGATATAGTGAAATTGCGAGACAGTAGAAATGCCCTGCCTCCCTCCTCGCCTCCCCCCCCCCCCCCGCCCCCTATCCTTTCCATTCCTCTATATTCTACGGTCTACCGTCGACATTTTCCTGTGTCCATTCTTTCTCCCTTTCTCACTCAGTCTCACCGACTCTCTTCGTCTCACTTGCGCACCCCCCTCCCCCCCCCCCTCCAGGCAGTGAACCCCGGACATCGATACAGCTCTGCCGCCACTTTACCCCCCTCTCTCTCTCTCGCTGTCTCTTTGTCTCTCTCACTCTCTTTACATCTCTCCCACTCGTTTGTTCAAACGGCTAGGCCGTTCTACGCTGCCTCAAGCCGTTAACTCACTGAATCCACATACACTGGCTTTTCCTGGCTCGTACCCCGTACCCCCCCCCCCCCCGCCACAACAGAGTGTAGCTCATCTTCTACTCGTCGTCACTGTAGTCGCTAGACTTGTGTCACACGCACATTAAGCGCACTCGAACTTACCCAACCAATCCAGCACTCGTGCTTTACGCTTTTAGAAGGTATATGTACATATATATATATATATATATGTGTATGCAGTGAAATGGCTTTTATCTACCTTACTCAGAACTGTTTGCCCGTGACTCTATGTATGTGTTGCCGGAATAAACTCGCGCTTAGTACTGAAAAAAGGGGGGTCAAAAAATACTGGGGTGGAAAAGGAGGATGGGGGGTGGCAGGTGGGTGGGTGGGGGAGGGGGGTAAATGAGAGAAATGGCGGGTACTGGCTTGGGGACGAATTATGGCTAGCCAATATCGACTGCTGGTTTTTGGGCGAGTTTTTATGATCAAGGCTTCTTCGGGACAAGAGAAATGACCGGGTGGAGGGGGGGGGGGGGCTTTTTTTTGGATCGCTGAAGAATCGTAAAAGTTTTGGTACCTTAGGTCACCGGCTGTGTAAGGGACGCGCAATTAGTGAATGCATAACTCAATACTAGGGTAAATTGGGTTGTGGTGCGCCAAGGCGGACGGGAATAAGTTAGGGGTGGTGGAGGGAGAAGATGTTATTGTAAGTGGAGTATAGAGGTCAATTAGAGAGACGAGACATTTGATCCTTGGGAAAGTTTAGGGGAAATTCCGATGGGAAAAATTAGCCAAAGAAGAAATATCTTACAATTTTTCGGAAGGGGGGCTCCCGTATGGAACCAAACTGTGTGTGTGTGTGTGTGTGTGTGGGTATGACACAATATCCCTCCGAGGCATTGACGTGCCTGAGTGGAAATTTTGTTTCTCGAAAATTGAAAAAAAACACAGGCGGCGCGCTGCTATACGCGCGAGCAACGACCTCTTAAAATTTGAATTTCACTCCTTCCATCAAAAGTCCCGATTGCATCACCAACAGATACATTTTTTTGGGGGGGAAACGAAAAGAAAATAAAAGAAAAAATTTAATGAGGACGTCATCGCACTTTCCTCCGTTTTCTGCGGACTTTCCTCATCGCTTCCTGTTTCCGTCGAGATGAAATCCGTATCTCGACATACACCCCCGAGTACTTTTCCCATAGCGTTGTACTAAACCCACCATACACCGTACATCCGTTATGGTCGACCAAACTTCCCTTCAGTGGTTTTGGTTGCTGTTTCAGGGGAACTGAGAGATTTTAGTCAGCCCACGCGCTATCGGTGTATACGATCGCTAGTCTACCTAAACTGACCTCTCTTTTTACCCCCTACGGTCATAACCACTGTGTACCACCCCACCCCCCACCCCACCCTCACTAACACCTGCACATGCCACACTCGCAGTTACCTTTTCAAACCACAGTGTGGGCTCGAATTTGTACAGCCGTTAAACGTGCAAAACTAAACGATTCCCACAAATTATTCAAAGGACACACAACCTGCACTCTATAGGTCATCTAGTGGATTTTATGCAGCCCGGAAAAGGTGTGATTATGTCGGTTACACTCTGAATATTTCAGGATGAAGCTATAACAAAACAAGCAGTGGGCAAAGTGATTGAGTCATTCAGGTCAGGTTATCAATTTACCGAACGGGAATTTTAGGTTTTGATTAAGGTTTTTTGATGATTTTGGGGCAGACTTCAGCTATACCGTGGTGGCATACCTCGGTAGAAAATATATCTGATATGTTTTCTCGTATTTTGGGGGAGGTTACAGGTCCAGAAGGATATGCGTGCGCTTGATGAGGTGGGCTTCTGCAAAATGTTCCTAATTTGAAATTTTTGAAATTTTAAGTTTTAAATTGTTGCAATTTGAAATTTTTGAAATTTTTGAAATTTTTGAAATTTTTGAAACTTGAAATTTGAAATTTTTGAAATTTGAAATTTGAAATTTTTGAAATTTGAAATTTTTGAAATTGGAAATTTTTGAAATTTGAATTTTTTGAAATTTGAAATTTTTGAAATTTGAAATTTTTGAAATTTGAAATTTTTGAAATTTGAATTTTTTGAAATTTGAAATTTTTGAAATTTGAAATTTTTGAAATTTGAAATTTTTGAAATTTGAAATTTTTGAAATTTGAAATTTTTGAAATTTGAAATTTTTGAAATTTGAAATTTTTGAAATTTGAAATTTTTGAAATTTGAATTTTTTGAAATTTGAAATTTTTGAAATTTGAAATTTTTGAAATTTGAAATTTTTGAAATTTGAAATTTTTGAAATTTGAAATTTTTGAAATTTGAAATTTTTGAAATTTGAAATTTTTGAAATTTGAAATTTTTGAAATTTGAAATTTTTGAAATTTGAAATTTTTGAAATTTGAAATTTTTGAAATTTGAAATTTTTGAAATTTGAAATTTTTGAAATTTGAAATTTTTGGAATTTGAAATTTTTGAAATTTGAAATTTTTGAAATTTGAAATTTTTGAAATTTGAAATTTTTGAAATTTGAAATTTTTGAAATTTGAAATTTTTGAAATTTGAAATTTTTGAAATTTGAAATTTTTGAAATTTGAAATTTTTGAAATTTGAAATTTTTGAAATTTGAAATTTTTGAAATTTGAAATTTTTGAAATTTGAAATTTTTGTAATTTGAAATTTTTGAAATTTGAAATTTTTGAAATTTGAAATTTTTGAAATTTGAAATTTTTGAAATTTGAAATTTTTGAAATTTGAAATTTTTGAAATTTGAAATTTTTGAAATTTGAAATTTTTGAAATTTAAAATTTTTGAAATTTGAAATTTTTGAAATTTAAAATTTTTGAAATTTGAAATTTTTGAAATTTAAAATTTTTGAAATTTGAAATTTTTAAAATTTGAAATTTGCAATTTTTGAAATTTGAAATGTTTGAAATTTGAAATTTAAAATTTGAAATTTTTGAAATTCAAAATTTTTAAAATTTGAAATTTTTGAAATTTAAACTTTTGCAAAATGGCAGCTTTTGAAATATGAAATTTTTAAAAAAATGAACAGTTGAAAAACACCAGGAGATCCATTAGTTTAACAGCAAAAGTACACACGTTCAGAATATTATTATAATATTCTCTAATTGTAATATATCAAATTATAGCTAATTATCACTAGGTATTATTCAGAGGAGAAAGACATCAACCTGGAGGTGATTTGAATTTTCCCGGGGGACAGACGGGCGGGAATGCCAAAATTAAAGCGCAAATATCTCATTAGCTTTCGGGTCTGTTTTGTGTATGAGCCAGGTGGCTTTATTTCACGGTAGAAAATACATGAGGTATAATTTCAAACGCTCGGGGTGTTACCTTTCGTTTACTCCGGCTGATTCGTTTTATAGCGAATCGTGTGGGGTGGCTGATGAAGTTTTTAATTATGGTAGTTTGCTTTGGATTATCTTGAGCTAATTTTTTCTAGGTCAAGAATATACGAAAATGTCTTGCGGCGAAATAGTTTCATTATTTAATTACATTCAATGTTAAGGGGGCGTAAGTTTCAAAATGGGGAATTTCACTTGAAAATAGTAAGTCCAAAGAAAAAATATGCGACTATTAATTTGAAGTTCGGCACTTGGTTGTGTATGGGGGTGGGTGGGTGTGTGGGTGGGAGTGGGTGGTTGCGCGGGTGTATGTGCGGGGGTAGGTGAGTGGGCGGGTGTATGTGTGGGGGTGGGTGAGTGGGCGGGTGCATATGTGGGTGGGCGGGAGTGTGGGGGGGGGTGGGAGTGGGCGGGTGTGTGAGTGGGTGGGTAGGTGGGCAGTTGGTGTATGTATTGTATAATACAAACTTTCTCTATTCATTCATTATATTTGAACTGCAGACCAATGAGATAACTTCAATATACTTACCAGTCGACTTTGAGCAGTGAAAAAAAAACTTCAGATCTCAATAGACAAGAGAACACTCAGCGATTTTTTTGGTGGGCAAACTCGGAAGACGATGCCTATACCCCTCTCGTCATACACAATATGAATGATACCTCGCACAATTTTCACCAAGAGTACGATCAAATATGCTGATGGGCACTTGACGAGCCTGGGCGCCGCCATCTTGGTTGGCCATTCCCAAGATGGAGGCGCTCAGATCGGTCAGTCAGCTCACACATTTACGTTCAATTTTTTCAGTCATGAATATTTTTTCTATGCACAACAATTTGTTGAGTTGTAATTTAAAAAGGAACCATTTTTTTAAACTCTTTTTCATACTATTTCGTGTTTTAATTTTTTTTTTTTTAATAGAGATATGTCGAAGCTGAGGTTTCCTCTGAAGACCAAAAAAGACCAAGAAAAATCAACTTAATATTATAGTAGCAAAGTGATTGCGATAAACCCCAAGATCAAGAGAAAATAAAATCGAAATCATTTCGAAAAGTTTGCCGCAACTGGAATCCAGAAGGCGCCTCTTCCGAAGAAAAATTTGCTGATATATCTTTTTCCTAGTCTCGATGATTCCCACATATTGAACATTTATCATCTTACTGACACAAAGATATCGTTACGCGGCAGATTTCCAACCCCTTCAAATGTTAATCTCCCTGAAAGATGTCAATGAACTAAACCAATGTTGATTAACTCTTCATGGCGCTTCGATGTCGGGGAATTCCCATTGCAACTGTCATTCAAATTTCATGTCCTTTACTCTGTTTCCCGCCTCATAATTGATAAACTGTGCCCAACCGTTTCATTACTTAATTACGTGTCCATCAATTTTAGATCCCCAAACACGACAGTAAATGTTCGTCGGTAGAATTCGTTTTTCATCAATTCCCAGCGAGGAATTTCAGATAAAATACAAGTATAACTGGTCCATGGAATTTTGCAGATGTCTACCTTTTGAGCGCGAACTTTGGGGACATTCTCATCTCAATCATCGAGCCTTGGCTCTCGTCATCCGATCCTCATTTCATGCTGCATTTCCACTTCCCAACGTTGCTCAATTTTACGCCGCAACTCCAACCGCATTATGTGTATCGCTGCAATCCCTAAATGGATACATGACAGATCGATACATGAATACATAGGAGACATTGATATGCACATACTGTTCTTCAACCGTTGAGTGATCCCGCCTCTCCGCCGAGCGGAGCTAGAGCCAAACGAGCCGTGAAGTTTAGACCTAGAAAAATCGCGAATGATTCCTCCACATCGCAATCGGTTAACACTGACGGATATCCGCTGCTTGAGCACCCCATCCAACAGATCTTTCACAAATAACTGGGTGAAAATTTTAAAAAACTAGTGGAATAAAAGTGTGTGTCCTCGTTGGGAACACAAACAAAACTTGCCGATTTGTAATTTCCGTTTGCCATTCCTAGATTTTCCAAACGTCAATTCAATGTTTCAATCCCATTCATCAAGCAGATAATTATGAATATTTGACTAGCCGCATAGTCAGCGTGAGGACGAGAATTGTGCGCGTTACTGGAGTGGGAGTGAGACGCCAATAGGGGTGCGAACGCTCGAGGGTTAAACCCGTGATACCTCCTTAATTATGACGAATATGGAAAAAAGTGATAAGAATTAAATATGCATTTCCACTTACAGAGCAAATTCTGCTTAATACTTTTTGCCGTATCTCTTACCGTTTTTGAAATAGAGCGTTGTAAACAATTCAATTGTTAATAACAAAAAAACTGCTCGGTCAATTTAAACCAAAAGCTAATCCGATCTAAGTTCCATGAAGACGCTCCGAATAAGACCTCGATGACCCAGATCGTTCAACCCGTTCGTGAGAAATCGTTAACGAAAAATTCCCATTTCACACATACAAACATACACACACACACAGACATTCGTTCAGAATTCGACGGGAAGCATTTGGTATACTTAAAACCCTAGTTACGAATCGAAATAACCAAAACAGTGCAAAATTTTTACGAATCGTCCGTATATTTTGACCTTAACTATTATAATAATGATAATAAAGTCTTAATTGTAATATATCCGATGTGATAATCATTTTTTTTCCTTACTTCTTTTTTCTTCTTGTCTGACCACATGAATACAAAATAATAATACATTTAATAAACTGATTGATATAATTATATAAAAAAAAAAATTCATCACTACCATCTTTGGGAGAATATATATAAAAGGCAGGAGGGAAAGGGGCAGTATAAAGCTATTTTCCCTCGAGGGAGAAAGCAAGAATTGGGCAAATTAAGGGGGCGAAATGGGTTATTTTTTTCGAGGCAGTTATCAGCATTATAAAAATGAAGTCTGGAGGATATGGGGGGGGGGGATAAGAAATGGGAAATGGTATTTCATACAACAATGTAACGATAATTTGTTTTGTTTTTTTCTGTTAAAACCTTAATAACTCCCATACCCTAGCCACTTTCTCACATTTTCTCGCTCTCTTTTTTTTTTACTCCAATTTTCAATTCATTTTCTTGTCACATTTTCCCCCATTTTTTTTCGCATTGCTTTCGACGATATAAAACAGTCTTTCATTATCGATGCGCCGAAACGAAAAAAAAAATTATACAAATATGGTTTTCAAACATTTTCCGAGCGTCCCTCTTTCGTGGTTCTTCTTCCCCCCTGTTTCAAGGATGCACTATCACTTCATTACTCTTACAACCAATTTTGTTCCACAATTTTGTTCGTTTTTTTTTTTCGTTTTTAAGTAGAAAATTTCTCTCAAGTTCCATCGTTTTTTTTCTCTTCAAGGTTTATTTCGTAGACGTGGGTCTGGGTTAATGTAATTAATTGGTGGTACGAGTATCTAATCGCAAATTATAATGGCCAAGGAACTGTCCTCGGTTATTCGGAAAGTGGAGATACCCATGAGAACTACCCAAAACTACCTAAAACATATAGTATCAGGTATCGTGAATACGAGGGAGACACTTGGATCGATTAAACGGTGCATGACCAAGTCGGCTTTACCCGCACCATAAGATACTTTACTATGTACAAAGTTACCCTAGAGAAAGTATCAAAGCCCAGTCGTTCTAGTTTTTCTTCATTAAAAATATAATTTTCTTTCAACTAAAGAAAAAAAAAATATGTGATTTACGAATTAAAAAAAAAAGCAATTTGCATTTGAAAAAAAAAAATAGTGAGGAAAATAATTTTTTTTTTTTTGCAATCAATTTTTTAAAACTAGAAAAAAAATGCAATTACACAATTTTAGCCGCATTATTTTCCACAAATACCTGTACAAAATTAACGATAACGAGAAGTTGTTCACAACCCGTTCACATGTCCAATCAATGAAGCAATAATAATCGTGTAATTATCAGCCTCTTGAGTATTATTGCACGATAAATGTGAATTACATTGTCCATTATAAGAATTCTTTCCTACCTCGCACCTATCGGCGGCAGTATCGATTTAATCACCAGAAAATAAAACCCCATTATTTAGGTATCATCAAATATTTTCATCGTAAGAGGGACGATTGAACGGGAAATAAAGATGAAAGAAGACCACATTGAGACGTCCTACTACAGCATAAATCCAGCACAAGTCCAATCATTCTAGATCCCAGAACCCTTCTCTGTTGAAAGTTGAATTAAAATGGTTCCCCCAAAAATTCACCGCAAGGCTGATTCAAATTGGATTCAATACAAAACAAGGCTGAACATATGTAGAGAAATATACTATAAAAAAAGATCGACAAGTGATAATGTTGTCGCATTTTTGTTTGGTATTTTTCAAGATCCAACCGCTTGGCATCTTGCCACGTGACCCGAGTCGGCCAGTTTGAGCCTACTGCGCATGGCGCGCACCGCTTCGGGTCACGTGTCTCGGGCCCGAAGCAGCGGCAAAGATGGCGGCTGGTTTTTCGACAAAACGGGCGAATCCTACCGAATTAATTGTGAGTAAACGGTCGACTTTGCACTATCACTTTCCAATTGTTTTTTATCGTATCATTTTGGCGCTACAACGTGATATTTTTAGTTTTGCGATGAGGTTTAAAGCATTGAAGATATGTGCAATTGAAACCGCCAAGTGGAACTGTTCAATTTTCCGGTCAATTCTTAGCGGAAAGATTTTCATGTATTGATCGCGCAACGATCAACTATCGATTGCTACATCGATTATCGAGTGTAAGGAAACTTTCTGGGTAAATTCTAAAATGAGTGGACTGGCTATAATGTTTTTTTAATATTGCGTCTCATTCGTAAAAATTGCGATTACCACTAAATCGCACATCACCCATCGAATCATCATTTTCACCTCACTGTTTGATTTCTGATAAAGCCATATGTAAAACCTGGTACTATATTTCGTCGTTATATTTGATACCAATCGCGATATCATTATCGAATTTTTTTTTACGCTATACAGGTTTTTATGAAAGCCTAGTTATTAAATCTCTATTGGTGTTTTGTCATTGCAGTATATGAATAAATAAAAAGCGAAGGATTTTACAATTTTATAGGAAATGCAAAAATTCTCATGGAATTTTTTTTCGGTGAAAAAGAAATCATCTCTATTTTCATGTTCCCCATTGAATAGGCGTTACTGATAGTAAATAAAAAAAATGAGAAAAAATATTTCATCGTGAAGTTTAATCCTCACACGATTGAGTCCATCGATTCATCAACAGGAATGGAAATACATGGTGTCGAATATCCCATTTATCGAGTTCAAATCATCGCTCAGTCAAAATCGCTGGTCTATTCAATCTGACGTGAATCAAATATCAATGGCAGATTTTTTTTTTCCATTCCACGTCACAATCCGTTTACGCTTCTAATCGATTTATCTTTCTCAATGTTCGCAAATGAATTATGTTGGCATATGTACATTTGTAGGAAACAATTTAGTTAACCAATTTTAATTAACCGACTATGACGTTTTGAATGAAACACCTGTAGCCAAACTAAATACTTTTTACTCCCTTTTATTCGCTCTTTTTTTGTTCTTGTTAAACACCAACTCCCTCAGCTCGGTGAAAAAGTTTAATTGGAATGAAGGATACGTGAGAGTTGAAAAGGGTAGGAGACTCAGTCAGCAGAGATTATAAATTTAAAACGATCTCGAGGGGACCGTAGGGGAACTGGCATTGCGCATTTATTCACGTCAACTTTTGACCGCCAGTCGATTTGTCACGTTAAACCAAAATAACACTAATTATTGCGTTGTAATCCCACCATAAAATATTTGAAAAATCCACGTTTATTTTAACTCAAATTTCTTTGAATCTCGCAGACTAAAATAGAGAAAAAAAAATACGAAAAAAAGTTCTGAAAAAATATTTTGAAGATGAAGATTATCTCAAATTGATGGCGTCTGGAAAATTTCAACAACTATATTCACTAACTAAAAATACAAAATCTGATTTCTATTAGGATGAACACGATGATATGAATTCGGAAAAAACTATCGACACCGACAACATATTAAAATCAACAATCCTGTCCATATCGCATCGACGATCTCAACATGGGACAAGCAATAAAACACATAAATCGTTTAACCAAAAGATTAATACCAGTGAGAGGTACAGTGCTGATTCTACGTCCTGATACACGCCCATATCTATCACACCTAAGGTCCTCGTAATCTTCGTCTTTACGTGTTGGATAATAACCATGACTTGCCTCGTCAATAGCATTCAATTCCCTGTAGTTGCGTTGTAAAATTCGATAACGACTTCTGGCCTGATGTGGCTGATAACGATGGCTCAAATCATTGCTATGATCATAGTATGCTCCATTGAAATTATTATCACTTGGATAATAATTATTGACACGGTGCATACACGGTTTGTAATCCAAGTGACGTGTTTGCGGCAGTGAGGGATTAATCGGTGGACACTGTGGTAGGTAACCAGAAACACGGGGCAAATGGTGAGTTGGTAATTGTACGTTTGACGGTTGGGCCATATTCGGCCGCATTCGGGATCACCAGTTGGCCATGCCCGGCTTGTTCAGGGTCATGAAGTAAATTTGACATGATGATCCACCTTTAGCTGATGAGAAAAATACCTGGAGACAAACAAACAATTTTTGGGTTGCCAAATTTTGTTAGGATCTAAGGCAATTTGAGGGATCAATCAATCTAGAGAAAGTGGATACTGGAGTTCCGTGATTTTAATTTCAATAGAAAATTTTTTAAAGGTATTATGGGATTTTCTTTACAACTTGATTCGTTTGAGATTATGAATTCGCCAGGAGAAAAGCAGGGAATGCCTCCTTAACCTCGATGAATAAAACGAGCAATTGATGCAGTATAATAATAATAAAAAAAAAAAAAAAAAAAAAAAATGGAGACCATAATTCATGGAATTACAATTTTTTCTGAGACATCTAAGAAAAAATGTATCCATTCTTCTTACCTTATCATTACGTTCACAAAGGAACTTGAGCCGTTGAGCCTTCTTATGCATAAAGACACCATCAAGATGGCCACTCTCGACACTCCTTATTTCAATAGCCTTATTACCCCAGCCCATTATTTGTCCAGTGCCAATATATGCAACACTAGTTGGCATTTCACCCCACTGTAGTACCATTGTCTTTGACACTCTACCATAAGTATTGACATAGACACCCTCATTGTCATAACAAAGAAGTAACTGCATACCATTGCTGTTTGGTAGAGCAACGATACAGTGTGGACAAATGGGCCCCTGAGTCTGCAACAATAAATCATGGCAAATGTTGTTTTATTATGGTCTTCTTACAATATTTTTCGAAAAATTGTTTTTACACACACACACACACACACACACACACATACACTATTATAGACTATCAATCGCTATCCATGAGGACCCATTGAATTCAGTTTCATTCCTAGAATGGCTCTCATAAACGAATTAATTTGACCAACAATTACTCAAAGAGTGATGGTTAAAGCTGATTCAATTGCACGGCGAGAAAAACGTTGAATAGATCTTGACCGAGTTTAAAAATGGTGATTGCATTTCATTCGTTTATGGCTATTTGCGAATTACGGTCATAAAAAAGTGGATTTTTTCCATTTATGTGATATGTACGGCTCGCGTTTCAATTCCAAAATTTCCATTGAAACGAGTCTAGTACAATTCAATGATGTACGATTGATCTAATGGATCTATCAACGGACAAGGAATTGATAGAATTGATATTCAAATAATTGTTAATCCAGGCATTGCAGGAAAAACATGAGTTACGAATTGGATGTTTATAAGAATACACATACACCCACCCACCCACACCCACCCACCCACATCCACCCACCCACACCCACCCACACCCACCCATCCACACCCACCCACCCACCCGCACCCACCCACCCACTCACAGACCACTCACACCCACCCACCCACTCACACCCACCCACACATCTATATACTCGAAAAAAACACACACGCACACGCACGTCTTATCACTCTCCACTTCCAGGACCATGGTAATAACTCACTCCATCCAGAACTCAATTACAAACTTTGTATTTAATTTTGCTAAAGAACTTGAATATAGATGAAACTTACGTGTTTGGGTAGATAGATATCATAGACAGTAGCAGAGTCCAAATCGACAGCGTGAAATCCATCAGCACTACCATAAATGACTTTCAATCGTGAGCCCTCTTCAACAGTCAAGTCAACAAGCAATGGCCTATGGGCAAGCTCACCAAACGACTTGAAAGCCATGAATTTGTGATAGGGCTTGGGTGCCCATGCGTATATCTCTATTGAGTCCTTCAATGCAATAACTAAGAACTTTATTCTCTCGTATTTAACTATTTTGAAGTGCACAGCGCCCTGAAGATCACCAACGTTGATCCAGCCATTGCGTCTCTCTACTTGTTGCTGTATGTGGAAAAAAAATCGATTATTCGATTATTTGCAACTTTTGTCGTCTCATATAGACCCCAGGGCTTGTCCTATCGAACGGGGTCTACATGTCATATAGACCCTTCCCGTGATTCATGATAATTAATTTTCTCCCTTACTATGATAGATATCGGAATTCTGAAAATCATCCCATGAAGCGCATGAGTTTGTCAATACAATGCAACTTGATTTTTTTTTTCAAATCATTTTTTATATTTTTTTCTAATACATCAATATTACGAAACTAAATGTCATGTCGGATACATTCAAACCTCTCGTGTATCGGGAAAATTTTCATAAAAAATTCTGAACTTTTTACCAAACATACTTTGCAAGTCCGTCTGTCAGATGACGTGAATCAAATTTGGATTTAATGAATCACTGATTTATTATTTAAAAAATTCTGACAATCGCCGATCTCGGTAACGAGTTGGAGTATTTAATTAAAACAGGTCTTAAAAATTCTAGAAAAATATGAGTAAAAAAATACCGTACTTTAAACAAGTTTTTGGTGAAGAGTCAAAATCATCATTAAATTTTACTTCATAATTTTCTGATGTTATGTATAGAAGTTATCGTGTATTGAAGAGCGCATTCGAGTCGACGGGAGGCCGCCTGCCGATGCATCGCGCAGTATGGGCGCCGTACTTGGGTTAAATTTCTCGAATTTTATTAACGATACTTACATCGCTATGGCCATCTGTGCGAAGTATTTTGCTCTTCAACCACGAAAGGTAGTACACTCTGACACGATTTTTTTTACCACTGATTGTCACCAGGATATTTTGCCCCTCGAGTACCTCCATCTGTTGAAATCTCCTCCGGCTAATTAATTGATAGACTTTGCCCTGGCCACTTCTATCAAGCAGCATTAAACCATTCTCGGTGCCAATCAAAAGATTTACGCCTGACAATCAGATGAAACAGTAACTCATGTTAATAACAATTTTCGCCAGTTTAGTCTCCAGAATTTAGCATGACAATTTTTGTGCTATCCTTCATGATGAAAAATTAGGGATAAAATAGACGCTTTAAAATTAGCTCTACTCTGTTATGACCCAATTTTTTTTTTTAGGAAAATGGAGACACCAAAGAGTTCAGCTTAGCGAGCATCTTCCCGATATGTCTGTAAATATCCTACTAAAGTCTATTTATGATAACATTAATAGTGATTAATAGTATCATTACCCCATAAAGCAGCGCAAAGTATTTCACTATTAAATCTCTTCTTATATTTCCTTATTTCCGGTGTATCTGATGCTAAATCATGACTTGTAGGTGTTACATTGACATTAACGTGGGATTCTCTTCTTGCTGGTCCAGCGCCAAATCCAAATGTTAAGAATGATCTCTGTTTCTGTTGAAGTGCAAGAGATGCGGGAATTTTAACGGCTTGTCGATACTGCAAACAGAGGCAATTTTATGACTACCTGAAAATCGAAAATTCTGAAAAATCGAAGTGGAACAAAATTACGAATTTGGCTCGTTAAATTTTTTTCCTTATTTAGGGAAAAAAAACGATGCCATTCATTAGTTGTTACACTCAATGACAGAATAATTATTGTCAATTTAAAGGAAAAGTGTAGCCCAATAGAAACTTTCCTTGTGGAGAAATAATGAAAAGTTAAAACATAAAAAAAAATTTTTCTCAGGAATTGGATTTTTCAATTTTTTTTTTGTTCCAAAATTTCAAAACCGGATTTCATTTTTTGGGGCAAAACGGGTTCAACGAATTCCAATATTTTATTATGAAAAATTTGGAAAATTTTGCACTTCAAAATGAATTACAAAAATGTTTTTTTTTTAAGTGTTGTTTTAGGATATACTTTTCCCTTGAAACACGAAATTCGAGTTAGAAATCTGTAAGTATAGCCACAGACTCAAATTGATTATTGAAGGAAAAATAAAACAAATGATCTATTATTGTTTTCAAGCATTACTCCAGTTGCACTAATAATCAATGCCTTATTCTCTACCAATCCTCAACTATTAAACAAAAGAGTAGGAAATATTTATGGTATGTATCACATAACTGTTTATATAACTAATGTGTATTACTTAATTTTCCCCCTTTTTTTTTCACTTGCTTGGGAAATGCAATGGCCCAGAATGTTGAAGCCAAATACAGAAAAAGTAGAAAGAAAGAGGAACAGAATAATAGAGTGGAAATGCAGGAGCAAATTCCAATAACCATAACACCAGGTCTAATTATCCCAAAACCACTATACAATTATAGTCTATTTTTTTTTCTCTTTTATTACTACGTGAAGAGGAAAAAGGGCGAGAAAGTACAGGCTAGAGACAGTAGCAAACGAGTCAACGTAATCATTCGGGAAAAAAAAGGAATAAATTAGAACATGTGAAGAAGCCGTGGAAGTACAAAACACAGAAATAGGAGGAAAAATTCGCTCCATTTTTTTTTCACAGCGCCAAAATGAGATGAAATTGTATGGAACTGAGGAATAAGCAGAAATGAATTTCGAACACATGAGACCGACAGCGCTAGCATCCGCCATTTTGTTTTAGTGCCCATAAAATGGCGGCGAGTAGAACCATCACTCGCTTCACGTTTTCAAACTTTCTTTTTTACTATTTGTCATCGTAGGAAAATCTCCGTTTATTTTTTTTCGGGATTAGAAAAATTGAACATTTCTGTAATGGAAGTTACACCTCAAAAAAAAATTTGAATTTGGCTCGTTACGGTTACTTTCACGGCCTCTTAGTATTCTTGCACATGTCGTGTATATCGATGTTTGCTATTCTCCCCAATTTGTGAAAAGTGAGCCATTAAGTAGTCTTCAAGCGTTCCTGAAATGTGTTCACACAATGTGCGCTCCTCAAAGTTCGCATGCACATTACCAAGTATAGATATAACACAAACACACTCCATAAATAAAAAAAAAATAAGTACCAATGATGACAGATGATTATCCCCAATTTTGAAAATAAAAGAAATGATAGAATTTTCATAAGGTGAAATTTGAAAATTAGCGTCCCGAAAAAAAGAACAATCCTCATTATGGAGAGTTAAGGTTAGGTTATTAACAGGTGTTCAATGTCTCGATTAATCATGAAACTTGCTGTTCCACTTATGGTAAATTGATTAATGATCTTTGTAAATAGAAAATGTAAATGGAAGAGACACTGATCTGATGTACATGGATAAATACTTACATTGCAATTAGTATTGGGATTGGGGTGGTCAGTAGATAGGGCCCTGGCGTTCGAGTTAGAGCTCCCGCGTGTCCCACAACACACAACAATCCTTAATTAGTCACGTTTTTATATAAAATCCACCGTTTAACGAAATTGAGGGGACACATTTAGACAAATTTGATGAATAATGAGGGTAACTCATGAAAAAGTGTATCTATAATTTGTACATTGTAAGAAGCCCCATAGAAGTTATTTTTATGTTCGCTAAGACAGAAGCTGATCCTTTTTATTAAGGGTGGAAATAATTCTAGGTAATGCGGGAATTTTCTGTTTACAGAAAACTCTGTAGATCAAACCAGTAAAGTTGTATTTTTCCGAACGAGCGAAAGGATTGATAGTTAATTAGAAAGTGTTGTAAATCCGATACATCACGATGTAATTTATCCCGCCATGTCATAAAATGACATAAAAATGATGAAGTAAATTAATGAAATGAACAAATAAAACTGAAAATAAAACCATCAATTCAAAGCATTGGCTAGGCTAGGTACTAAAGAAATAGTCTGGGGCTCGTATTTCCCATCCTTTTACAGGTTTAAAATGGACGGTAATAACGTGGTAGTTCCTTGGATGGCCCTTATCAATCTCATCATGATACATTTTTATTGCACCAAGATACGAGAACGTGGAACACATTAAAGTCGATTTATTTTTCACCTACACGAATGAAGTTGTTTTTAATTGATGTGGAAGCCTACTTGAAGGTAGGTTACGCCAAAAAAAAATGTTCATAAATTTTTTTTTTAGGGTAACCTGCCGTTTAGGATGCAATCCATTGCATCCTAAATTGTTGACACCAATATGAAAATTAAATCAAGACAAAACGTATTGCCTCGGATTTGATTTTCAAAAAGAATCCCCAACCTTTTTTTTCAATTTCACTTTACCAAGAGCAGAGAAATTGCTCGTGGTATCAATATTTGTGGTCGTTTATTGGACTCTCTGAAGGATTCAGTAGGATTATACCAGGAAAGCCCACTTCGATATTTTGCAATAATACAAGATGCAATACAGGATATTGATCCCGCATTTGACCGATGGGAGTTGCCCATTGTTTCTCCAGTTTTTGGGTTCGATTGTTCACTATTGCGAGGCAGTGAGAGTGGAATGATGGCTCTCGGCATGTGTTTGGCTTGGCAAATTGGATTTTGAAGGAGTCTGGAAAAACCAGTGATTTCGTACCAGGGAAAAAAAATGAAGCGACAGTTAATGGGTCTGAGCGTTTTCATGGATCATCCAAATGATTGATCTCGAATCGAATACTAATTTAGAAAGTACTATGGACTACAGTGGTAGACGATTCCAATTTCATTTGATTTTCTCAATTTTGAGCATACTTTAATTATCACAAGACCGAATGTGGTCTTCATCATGATTCAAAAATAAACTAATGGAATATAAGTGTGTGTGTGTCCCCGTTGAGAACACAAACAAAGCTTCCCGATTTGTAATTTCTGTTTGCCATTCCTAGATCTTCCGATACGTCAATTAAATTTTTCAATCCCATTTATCAAGCAGATAATTATGAATATTTGACTAGCCGCATAGTCAGCGTGGTGACCAGAATTATGCGCGGTACTGGAGTGAAGGAGTGAGACGCCAATAGGGGTGCGAACGCTCGAGGGTTAAACCTGTCATACCTCCTTAATTATGACGAATATGGAGAAAAGTGATAAGAAATTAAATATGCATTTGCACTTCCAGAGCAAATTCTGCTTAATACTTTTTGCCGTATCTCTTACCGTTTTTGAAATAGAGCGTTGTAAATAATTCAATTGTTAATAACAAAAAACCTGCTTGGTCAATTTAAACCAAAAACTAATCCGATTTAAGTTCCATGAAGACGCTCCGAATAATGACCCAAATCGTTCAACCCGTTCGTGAGAAATCGTTAACGGAAAATTCCGATTCCACACATACAAACATACACACAGAGACATTTGTTCAGAATTCGACGGGAAGCATTTTGGTATGCTTAGAACCCTAGTTACGAATCTAAATAAACAAAATAAATTGAGAGGTCATTACAATAACTTCCCGAAAAATCTCAATAAGGTATCGTCTTACGACTGTCGACTCTAATGATGTCTGTCTAACCTAACGAGCCATTCGTTTTATGAATAATTAATATCAGCCAAACTGCATGGATAATTGACCACGAAAGTCCACGACAATGTCGATATTGCTCGGGCATTACAACAAAAAATCATTTCAGATTTTAATCGTCCACCTCATGTCATGTTCAGACTACTTTAAACCCCCCAAAATAACCTCTATTCGTAAAATATGCATAACCGTATCCTCTCACAAAGTCATAACCACCCAAATTCTGAATGAAATTCCAATAAAACGCTTTTCCCCTGGCCCCCTATCTCCAGGGTGAACCCAAACATCCGTTCAAAACTGTCCAGGAAGCACCTCAAACTATTGAAATACTGTTGAAATTAATTTCCAAACTCCCACAAACTGTTTCTGGGTACCGTTACCCCTTTATCCTTTGGACAAAGTCCGATTGTAAAAATATACAGAAGGGAAATTATCGTCTGGTTTTACGCCTGGATGATCAAGTGGTTGGAAAATGGATTAAAGTAGCCCCACAGCTTCACAGTATTTAAAGATAATTTAAAACTATGAAGAATTATTAAAAAATGAAATGTAATTCTCAATCGTAATTTTTTGTCTGATTTAATTAACGTTTCCATGTTTAAATAATCGGAAAGAAAAGGGCCCACTTTGACGGTATTGAGTTGTGGTTGGTCCGGTAATGGGGGAGTCCTTATTTCGCACTCAAACAATAACCATTATAATTAAATCTTAAACTTATAATTTTAACAGGAAACTTACAACTTTTTTTTCTTAATTCTCATTTACCTACAACTATAGATCTGAATTCGCTTGGAAAAAGCAGGAACTGAATCCTCTCATGTCTAGTAATCATGCAATGAATAGTATCACGACGTAGATAATTCCAAAAACTTCCATAAAATTCGAAAAAAAATATCCACTTTAAAAATGTCAATATTCTCAAAAACCGAAAGAAAAAAATGTAATTCCTCTATTAATTATTTCTATAATTCAAACGATTAGGCAGAAAAAGAGCAAAAACGAAAGTAAAAATTATGGCTGTGGAGCTACTTCAGTTGCGAAATCATCAACGAAGCTGCAAAGTGAGATAAGTGCATTTGTCCTTCAGCGCAATCCCTCGAGGATAACTCTAGAACTACCGAATATGGGGAATACTTCATGAGAACTTTTTTATGAATCGCATTCTCCTCTACAAAAAAGTTCTCATAAGGTATGCGCTATCTCCCTTTGCTTTCACGTCATTATTTAAAAATGGCGGTAGAATCCGAGTGCACTTATCCCAGTTTACCACTTCGCTACATAAGTATAGAAACAATTGATTAGATAAAAAATATGGAAGAGAATTTCTGACCTCCTCACTGGTGGATTTGTCCTGTCGTTGGCCTGGCGATGAGGTCAGTAGATCTGGTAGAACTGAGCTAGGTCGTGAGCCAGGAGATGAGTCTGATCTCTGGAAATCACTTCCGCCACTTCGTCCGCGCTCGCCATCGCGATTCTGCAAAAGGGTCAACATGAGAAATAAATACAATAGGACAAGTTATAAGTTATAACTTTTGGGTGTAAGAAACTCCATTCCACATTTACAAATGATGGAAATATATAGAACATAACCCAGGGAGCAATGAAAAGGGAAATTGGCAATGACTCCAAATGTCATATTTACGAGGCTCATAAACCAAACAAAAATAAAAATAAAAAAAAAATGACCGAAATGTAAGGAAACACTATTGCTGGTTAACAAAGTTTTCTCCACTTGGTGAAAAGTTTTTGAATGTATACTCCAGGAATATGTATTTTGTGGGTTAGATTGAAATGAATATTTCATGATTTCGTTTTTTTTTTTTCTTACTTTTGTGAATTGAGGCACTGAAGTAAGTAATCTTCCAAGTTTCTTGGAGATGTACATTGGAGTTCCAGAGATATAATTAGGGAAAAAATGATAAGAAAATGGAGATGAGAAAATTTTCATCTTCTTTTCTTCTTATCAGTTGGAGAATTTTGAGTGATAATATCGATGTTTTTAATTAAAATCCAAAAAAAATCGAAAAAAATTTTCGATATGTTCACCCTAAAACTAGCTCTATCATTATTCAATATCAAAGCTGAAAAACAAACATAACAATGAAATTACAAAGCAATGTGTCACAATCAACAGGCAGAGATGCGCGAATGTTACACACAAAAAATGTCATGACAGGAATGGAAAAAGAGGATGGAAAAAAAAATAAACATGGAGCAGCAACAGTGAATCGTAGCTATAATATGCGATGCAATCTTTGAAGTGTCACAAGTGATGCTGGTACGTGACGCATTAAAAAAAAATGTGGAGGGAAAAAAACAATCAATACATTCGAACAGCACAGATCTCTCTCCATTCAATACGGGGTTACAATTTTTTTTTTTTTCAACGTTTTCCTCTTCTTTTATTTGTCGCTACGTTTTTTCCACACCTGTACCTCATGCAAATTGATGCACGTGCAAGCTCTGTATTCAGAGGATGCATGTTAAATTTTGTTACGAGAAAAAAAACGTTTTGAATGCTGTCTGTAGAATCACTCAAAACATGGAGATAAATTGAAAAATCACTCTTGTGTGAATATTATTTGAGTTAGCACGAAATGAAATAGTAATATACATATGCTTAAAATCAATATAGATGTGTCAAGAAATGAGGTATTCAATCTCATATGTGATCTGCTATGAATGTGGCCCGACGAGATTTTCTTTTACCATTTCTGGGGAGAATTCAGGAAATTGTCAGAGCAATATATGGTATATTGTGGTAAAATACGATGCTCGCAAAAGGTCGTGTAAAAAAACCGAATTTTCTGACCATCCAACATCGGAAAAATGAAAATATTTAAACGGCTGGAAAAAGCAGATGACGTCAGAATTCTATTATATAAAAGACACGAAAGAAAAATCTCGAATTGAGAAACGTCGAACTCGAAATATCTCGACATGAAAAGAAGCTTCAGAAATAGCACCGAGAGATGGCGGTAGTTCGGATTTGGAAGTGAGAACAAGTTCAAAGAACAATTCGAGAGGTGGCATTTCATATAGTAATAATAATAATAATAATAAATGAAAAGTTTAGAGTTATGTAGAGATTGTTCTCACAGTTGATGAAACTATAAAAAGAGGCGATCGTATCGATAAAATAGTAGATACAATTTACTCTCGCACATTCTTTCAATTCTAGCGGAAGGATTTTTAAATTTGCATCTAATTACATTCCAGAGTCCAATGAAAACATCATAAACATACAGTTCAAATGAATATACACTTTATGGAAAAAAACTTGAAACATATTTCAGTTTAAAATTGAATAAGAAACTGATTCAACGGCGCGGCCTAACCCGCGCGTGCTCCACCTATCGGAAGTAAGTGGGCGAGGCCAAGGGGTACCGTGATGTGACTTCCCTTTTTAAATCAGTTTAAAAGTAGCCGTACGAACTACTCTATTTAATTACTCCTTAATTAATAATTATTTTCACTCTTTATAAATTTACATCCACATTGAATATCACTGGTAAAACATTAAAAAAATGTCAAAGCCAGGGAAAATATGTTCCCAGTTGTAGAATTGCAAAACGACTAAGCATATTTCGTACGATTATTTCAGGAATTTTTGCAAAAAATGCCGTTATATTTAATAGAAATATTCGTATGACATCGTGTTACAGACACGACGAATGAGAAATATTTTACACCT
Source organism: Asobara japonica (assembly GCA_026005395.1). Classification (NCBI taxonomy): domain Eukaryota; kingdom Metazoa; phylum Arthropoda; class Insecta; order Hymenoptera; family Braconidae; genus Asobara; species Asobara japonica. The sequence continues at coordinate 3,278,434 of BQMI01000298.1, read as the reverse complement.
GGCCACGATCGGAAAATCCAATAATAAACCTTCCAGGTCCATACCGTCCATAGACAAACATGGAAAAACGTGCATTATTTGGTTGAAAAATTCTCATGCCGCAAAAACATAGATAAACCCCGAACTCATAAGGGGATAGAATTATTTCGTCCTTGGAAAACGTTCAAATGTAACAATAATATAATTTAAAAAAATGAGAGGGGAAAAAATCAACAAAAAAGGATAAACGTATGAAAACACAATGAAGCAATTCATGCAATGGTCTCGATCATCATTCTCTCTCACTTTCAATATATTTTTCATATCATTTGTTATCTCATTTCGCCAGATTTTCTGATAGGCGCCTTCTGTCTAGAGATAAATCCCCCTTTTATCACAAAAGGATTCCTAATTCCATTCCATTTCATTGCAATCCTTATTACTATTCTCTCTCTCGCTCTCCCTCTCTCTCTTTGTCACACTATTCCTCTTGACAAAAAAAATCCATAATCATCCTCTTTGTTCGTTCTCCTCAATCCAATATCCTTTTACGCTTTTATTGGGATCAAAGGATTTATTTGATGTTTTTTTTTTTATTTTCATTCAATGTCCTTATTCGTCTCTTGTGACGATTTGCCATGCACGCTTCAATAGTCAACGTGAACATTAATTTAAGATGCTGATATTTTTCTTTTTGTTAGAGACAAAACATACACACAGTGATGGTTAATTTATTAGCTGAATGCTGCTTCGGCTGATGACTCACTAGCATTTTGCATGAAACATTTGTCTAATGTTTAGTGATTTTTTGGTGATTTGCTTAGTGAGTGATGCTTCAAAAGCCAATCTGGACCATTATCTTATTCGTTTCAATTGCGCATTCAGCAGCTTTCGATTTTGCTTGGGTGTTTTTTATAACTCATGCGAGCATTGAAAACTGCAATTGAAAAATTTGAGGAGTTGAAAATTTTTTTGGAATGGTATATTTTGTTGCCAATTCCAAAATCTTTTCATCGCCTCTTGGAGAATTCGATTGGAATTTCACATTTGTTAGCTCTTTGCGCACACATTTTTTTTGGGTCAATTGTTGAGTCGTTAAGGGTGGTTAGTAGAGTTGGTTTATTAACAAATTCTGCGGAAAAGCGAAATTCTAGGGGCGAGAACAAAAAACCATACGTGGCTAGCGTAGAGCACAAGAGGCACTGATAGGAAGAAAAAAAAGGGGCATTTTTGCCGATTGGCCTTTTGTGAATGGTTTATAAATTGGAGAAAATTTAGGGATTCATAAAGCGTTTGGACAATTTGAAGGGTTTCGGCGAGGGGTACTAATAGTTATAGGGAAAACCGGGGACAAAAATACGCTTGGAAATTGGATTAGTAATTTTTTTCCAGGAAAGTTAGTCTATTATTTATTGAACCAGAAGATAAGCTAAAGCAAATTATTAATTAGTTATTTTTTTTTTGGCTAAAATATTTTGTTAAAATTATTCATCAATGAAATTGCACGGTTTTGATGCATATGAAATTTATAATTGTTATAAATAACCGGACTAAATATTACGTCGTAAATACTGTGAAAAATATTGCAAATAATTGCAAAATCGGAGAATGTCAGCTTGTGAGCTCGCATGGTGAGCGGCGCGCCGCCGGTTGAAATTTTTAATTTTGACAAGTGTTTTTTCTACAGCACATTTTCAAACATCAATCCAAAATATTTTCACAGATCATTACAGGGCGATCAACGTGAATTGAACCTAACTATGTTATACAATTAGGGCATTTTATTTTGGAAATTCGTAGATATTTTCAGGCGAAACGTGACAGAATTCCGGCTTGTTGAATATTTCATAGAGAGCATTAATTGAACTTCTATTTTTATTCCCTTTGGTTTAATTGACAATGTAAATATTTAAAAGAAAAGCGGAGGCGCGCTAAATATGTGCCGCCAAGAGGATTGAAAACGAGCTCCAAAATTAATATACTTATACTGAATTGATTTGTTGTCACTCACAATCTCACTAATGAAGTAACCGATTCAGATAAATATCTAAAAACAAATGTTCATACTCCCTGATTTGCAACTGATTTACAATTCGCTTCTCCTTCCTATTCTCACAACTCAATATTTAGTCCGGCTTTTTTTTCACAATCTACAATCAGATGAGTCTTCATCAAATCTAACAGAGTATTCTCTTACCACTACAGGAAATTCAGTTAAAAATGTGGAGGAGTTAATAGATTATCTAAACCAGTATCTAATTCACTAAAGCCGCCAAATCGTCTTAACAACATCAACCTAAAAATAGTACTCTAGTCCCTTTCTAGTACTCTAAAAAGTCCCAAATGCAGTTAATGAGTTAACTCAAAACAAAATTAAAATCCGAAAAAATAAGGGAATTAAGGAGCTTTCTGATAAATGAAGAAGACAGGCAGTCTTTAGTACGATATATTTTTTTTATCTATTTTTGTGTTCTTTTTTTTTCGTTCTCCCAAGACTGACCTGCGTTATTACTGGACTGTATTCACTAGCAGTTGTACTAGCAGTTGACTTAATAGTTCCATCATCCGATGTTGTATCCACTGGTTTAAAACTTCTTCTCCTATTATCATCATGCCTTTGTAATCTTGCATCACGCTGTCTCAAATAATCCTGCTGTCTATTGCTGAATACAATTTCACTTTCTGTTTTTTCACGTCTTGGTTTTTGCAATGGCTCACGACCAAATGAAAAATCCGTGAGCACTGGCTCACCAGATGTTAATCCACCACTTTTTTTATTACTTATACCAGCAACTGATATTTCACTACCACGCCTATTGCCACTAGCAAATATCGATGATCTTGCCTCGGTTTTTTGTAAATAAGCTGAGTGCCTTGTTGATGGGAAAAAATCAGAATTTTCACGCCTAAATGCACGAGCAAATGCACTTGAATTTGCCAATTTTGTATCTGACTCTTGTCTACGATGTATTGACTTCAATTGAATTGATTGTTGACCACTTGTTGATGATTTTTGAGTTGTTTTTGGAATACTAGGCTGGCCAAGTTGTTCAGTTTTACGTCTTGATGATGAATCATACTTCTTCAGCGTTCTCTCCGTTGGTTTTGTTATCTCCGCCTTGCCACTGCTCACCTCCTGTTTCATTTTATCCAACCTTTCGTTAAACCCTTGGAAGAACCGTGTAAAATCCCACTCCTTGAGCAATAATTGCTCATCAATTTCGGAGCGACGGTTCGGGCTCGGTTTTTCATCATTTTTAATAAGTTTCTACGTTTATATTTTGTTGCATGACGATTTTAGGTTTTGGCGAGTTATATATATGTAAATATATTTTTTTAATTGAGTTTTGCGAGTGTTTTACGATGGTACCGAAGGGTCGGTAAATGAAACAGTGATAAAACAAAGGAAAAAAAAACGATACGTGGAATTTTATAATGTGATGTGGTGACTTGTATGAAAGGGTTCTATTGGTTCTTTGGGACCAGGGAATTACGAATGGTCGAGTGCATTTATTCATGTGTAATGATTCATAAGGAACTGGCTTTCGGTCAGACGAAATTTTAGTTTTTTTTTTTTTTTTTTTTTTTTTTTATGAGTGTAGAATTTTACAAACATTTGTATACACAGAAAAATGGATATGCAGTTTTTCGGTGTACATTCCAGTTGAACTCAAGACTACTTGGTGATGGTTCAAAAGGTTCAGAAGCGCTAATATCGTCCATAGTCATATTATTGGTTTTTTGCATTGAGAAAGATGAAAATTAAATGGACTGAAAGCTGATTCATTCGAAATTCTATGGGTGAAACTTGTAAAATTTGTTAAAGTGTCGGGTAATTCCCAAATGGTATTCATGCTTCCATCGTTCAGGACAGTTCATAAATTGTGGAATCCTTTGCAGAATGAATTGTGTTGGGAAATGTAATTTGATTGAACCCAGACGGAACACGAAATTTATGGTGCTTTGTTTTTCGAAATTTTGTTATTTAACTTTTGCAAAATTTTCAATATCTGAAAATTTAGCAATTGGTTGATATATTCAAAGACAATCAGAAAACAAAACGAGATATGGCTGAAGGTCAAACTAACGTAATTACAACAGGTGATAACATTGAAAATTTTAGTGGAATTCAATGAAACTATTTTTTTTTTCTATTAACTATTTTTTTTTTCTATTTACTGCGGATTTTTCCTAAATTCGAAATTACTGGTATCCCAAATAACTTGATTTGGAGAATTGGAGAATGAACAAATGAATCGTTTTCATGCAGTTCTCGACAATTCGCAAATTCCATAGTGGTTTGAGAATTCAGACAATTTTCTACATCAGGGTGATAAATGAAGAGGAAAATACAAAAATAAAATTGTCTCTATTCTCTACATGAAGACGTAAACTATGAGCCATTTTATGGTGTATTCTAACGATAAATTGATGATTAGAATAATCAGCCATAAGGCGTACACAATAGTGGATACACGGCACAAGTGCAATACAATGCAGATTATATGGATGATGATATATTGACAACGTGAAGAATACACTACATATTTATCGTTCTCTTGCACTAACTTTAATTCATTAAATTTGTATACTATGACAAATCGATTAGTACTTACTCGTTTCATGACTAGTGTTCGATCGCCTGTTTCCTCCTCGTCTGGAGTTGGTGGTAATGGTCGATTTGGTGCACCCCCTGTAAAAAAAAAATGATAAATAAATTGAAGACAATTTTCTTGCCCCAAAAAAATTCCAGCAAAAGGTCCATTATATACAAATTTTCGACACAAAAATACTCCAGTTTTTTCCTCAAAACCTTTTAAAAAAATCTGAATAAAGTGAAATTGGGTGGAAAATCCAGAACATAATTTTTTTGTCACTTGCTCCAAACTAATCCGGTTCCTTAGTTCTGATAAATTATATCAACACGTTTTTTAAAGAAGATAAATAATAAGAATATCTTACCTTCATGGTGATTCTGTGCATTGTGAGATGATGAAGAAGACGAATCTGAAGACGGTCTGAAAGGAGAAAATTCAGGGCTGGTTCGTTTTTCCCAGTTGTAAATAGTGATGAAGATGACAAACGATGAATTGATGGTGCAGTTTCCATTTCGTCGATGAGACAATGGTAGAGATGCAGTAGTGATTAAAAATGAAAGATGACAATGGATGAATTCATCGATTTTAAGGAAGTATGAATGGCTTCTGAAACAATCACAACTTACAGTGGCTTTGGTGGATCACTGGCGAGTAATGTTCCATCGTTTCTTGCATTGTTTCCAGTTGGATCCTCGAAATCATCATCACTGTCACTCTCCACTGATAGCGCCTGAAAAATTCCTCAGTTAATTATTTCATTCAAATGCAAAACGTCGGATTCTCTTCACCCAACAAATCATCTTTCCAACAGTTTTTTTTTTACAAACTAGATAAGAAATTATGAAATCAATTAGGCGCAAATTATGCGAAATTCTGAACATTCAACCATCTCCAAAGAAAATTCCTGGAATATAGCGTTTAAAAGTAGATTCATCCAAACCATAAAACTTTATCCATATTTATCTTTTCTTATTCCTCTCGATTCTACCCTTAAACTAGTGTAAAACTTTTGAAGAAAGAGTAGCTAAAGTGAAGAAATAAATGTAAACAGAATTCCCAAAGGAACCCATACCTCAAAGGGTGCTGGTGAAGAGTTAAATGAAACCATCAAAAACTCTAACTGGATTTGAAAAACAAAATATTACAAATTTTACGCCCTAGAAAGGTTAGTTCTCCCAGAGCTGAGTAAAATACTGTATGCGATTTTATTATCAAGCAATGATACCCAGCTCTGATTTTGTTCATTTATTCCCTTACTTGATCAAGAATACTGGAGGATTGTGGCATCTGTTTGTTGTTCAGTTCATTACTGGCTGGTTGGGCCGAGTGGCTTGTAGTGACATTTGATGTTTGTACCGGTGCTGGGCTCTTATGTTGCCGATTGGGCCTTGGCGGGGCTTCAGGGCCCTGTGACACACCAAGCTCGTTGAGTTGAGCAGCCAGCATGTCCAAGTCCTACCACCCAACGCGCCACACACGTACAAAATACCCCGTTAGTCACTTTGTGCCATTTGTTTTAATAATCCTTTTCCAATTAATGGATTAATGAATTTTAAACCAACTAAACCTCTTTCGAGTAGTTCCATAATTGAGTGATTTTCTTGGAAATCAAAGTAGTTTAATCTGTTCCTAAACTTTTTGCTTTTGTTTGCCAAAGACTTGATCCAAAAAAATATATTTGATATTATCGAGAAACACTTAATCAAAAAATTATTTCAATTTTTTCGTAAAACAATTTTTCTGCTCATGAAGATAGAAAACAAGTTAACAAATCAAAAGATAGAGTAAGTTATCATTATAATAAGTTGGTATCGAAGAGTATGGAAGTTACAAAATGGCAATCAGATGTTTATAAAATATTTCGCATAATGTCTTATATACAAATAACATTTTAGCTCAATCAATTGAAAATTATCATAATTGAAGAAAATAATTAAACATAATTAAACCCGAATAAATGAAATAAAAAAATTCTTTTCATCACTCAATTATTTCCCTAAGGCACTGAATTAATTTTTCAAAGCGACAACAGCGAACTGAATTGTGCAATTGCGTTGAAATGATACTTTGAACTATGTAATTTGCCTATTAATTTTTGCATTAATGCTCCAACAGTTATTATGTAGCATCCAACTGGCGTCTAAAGGCCATGGATGAATATTGGTGATATATTAAACGAATATTTAGCAGTGGGAGTAAAGCAAATTGTTGATAATCTAGAAGAATGAAGCATTGAAGCGATAGATTTGCTATGTATACATTTTTTCAGCATCTTGTGTTAAATGTTATTGAGATCAACTAGTCACCCTGCTCACATTGAGACATGCATGGCACTTTACCCTTTTTAATAGGTCAGTTATTTTTAACTAAACAATACATTTTGAGTAATCGTGGGTGTTTGTGTGTATATCTTACCTCGGGCCTCCTCGGTGGCAGCTACAGTACGTGTCAACATGGAAAAAGAAAAACAAAAACCAAATACATTCCAGAAATTTTAGAAACGTAAGAAGGTGGTATAAAAGTTTAATAAGACAATATTGACCCTGCACTCATCTCATTTGAATGAATTAAATTCAGTTTTATTAAAATAATGAGGACAGGCATATTTTCCTATTTGACTTTTAGTTCTTTGGCTAGAAAATTCTAGGCATCTACTGTTTTTCATTTTGCACGATATGTTTTTTACCGTCATTTTTCGTTTTTGTTTTTTTTTTTTATATTATTTGTACATATACTTTTCATACATTACTCGATTTTTTCATATCTCATCTTGTCAATTAAGAAAGACGAATAATAAAACTGTTCTGTGAAAATAAAATGAACAAGCTTAATTTTTTACTACAAGAATTAAAAACTGCTTCAACGTAAGAAAAATTTGCACAAATGGAAAAATTGAAAAACAGAGGGGGAAAAAAGCTGGGAAAATTTTTGTGCAATTTCTCATTTCTGGGACTAGAAATCTAGGTTATACTGTATGAACTTACTAAGCAGCCTACATTCAATAACAGGATAGATGACCCTAGAATTTTCTCGTATAGTTTTCTGGTCGAATTAGCAATTATTTGCCTAGTTAGGTGCGTGCATAACGCCAGGAGTATAGATATCTATGGAGTCGTGCATTTTTGCAGTATAGCAACAACACGTAGAAAACCATATTTAACGAGATTCTAAATCGTGGAACAAGCAAGGAAGCGAACACTCAATGTGCCCACTCTTATACTGAATTCTGTTAATATCAAGGAACTCATTTGATCATTAACGTAAGATTCTGAGACTTTTTAACTTAATGACAGCAGCATTTCCAGATTCAAAACTACAGCTCGTTAAACATTGTAAGTCCCAAAGAAAAATTCAGTAGCAACGACAATTCATCTAATCATATAAGTCATTAGAACAATTCAAATATTCCGGATTGATTCCAGGAAAAAAACATATCAATTGTTCAAATGGACCGAATTATTTTTCCCGCTCTAATGGTGCCAATTCCTTAGAAGGAATAAATCCTTTACTTCATCCAAATGGTACCAAATGCTCAGCTGGAGTTAATAATTCCATATTTTCTCAAAGTATTTGTATCTCGTTAAATATCGTAATGCGTTCTGTTGAAAGTAAAGTGAGGTGTTTGAAGGCAAGAGTTGAAGTAAATCTATGGATAAATGCTATACAGTAGTTTTTTGCAGTTGTTTTCAGCACAATAGAGTTGGGGGGGGGGGGGGATATGACAACTATGAAGGACTACACGTGCTGTGACGCGCTCACCACGATTATTGGCCTTGGCGATTCATTCATCCATGTCTTATATCAGTAGCCAAGTGATAAAGATATATGCAGAGGAAACTGTAATTTTTGACAATACAATTTTGAAGAATATTTTTTTTGTTAATTCAGATACTTTCAAAGGGTTAAAGATTGGGATATTAATTGTCAGATATACAGTTTATTTGCTGATTTTTCAATTATTCCGTCTTCCCATTTGCAAACTGCTTGCATTTTAGTGTGCTCTAAATTTGGAGATTTTTTTCTTTGACAATTTTGAAAGAAAATTGTGAGAACTTGACAATATGATGTAACACCTCCAACGTTTGAAACGCATTTAATCTTTTTCATATATGTAATAGCTTCCTCCGTGATCGAGGATATTTCCTCTGATCGAAATTCTTTTAAAAACTGTCTTGTAGAAACACACTCGACAAAAGTGGACATATTTGCATTTACCACTTGCCTATTGATACAATAGGAGCACTTAAGTAAAAAAAAAATGGAAAAAAAATTGGGTGACGTACCATGGGTTTGAAAACATGACTATTTCTTTGTGGCACTTGTCCGCCAGAACCCCCGCTGCCAATGCCACTTGAATTAGCAGCTGAGTGATGATTCGATGGTGGCGTTGAAACTTTGTGCGGTTGTCTTGGATCGTCACGAGGTGTTGGGGGCAGTGGACGCGACGGTGGTTGTGGTTCTATTGAGTAGAGAAAAGTTTAATTTTCTTGATGATAAAACAAGCTGAGAATTGTCAGATCAGACCTCAACGATAAACTGTACAAAAATTTTCTCGAATTTCCTTATAAAATGTAGAAAGAACAATTTGTACCAATGAGTCTGTGGGGAATAGCAGGTCTTGATGGTGGTCCTGGCTCTGGTATTTCACGATGTCCCCTGCCTCCCTGCTTATCCTTACCCGGATGGGGTGGCTGCTGGGGTATGTCCTGTGTAAGTGTTCTTCCCTCTTGGATTTGTTGGAAATTACGACGCAATGTGTCTCCACCAGGAGCTTGAACAATTGACGAGGGCTCGCCTGCCAGAGCTGGCTCATCATCCTCATTCTCACTTCCACTATATCTGTAGTCGTCTCGCTCTATTGACAAGAATAAAAATTAGATATGTTACAAAATTCCAGTCCACAAAACGCTGTTCCCTTATGTGAGCTCCATCTTTTAATTGGTTGATTTCATTGCAATAAACAATCTCACTGTTTGGGACCCTTCATAACATTCGAAATTTCTCGGGCATTTTATATTTTTCGATTCAACCTCCATCATTCAGGAGATTTTTATTTTACGTATTAATAAAAAAGTGCACAAATAGATTTGACCTTTAAAGGCCAATATCAATTTTGAACTAAAAATAAACGGAAAAAAATGATACGGTTTTATCTTACCCTTACCTTTCTCCTGTTTACGTTTCTTGCATCGATCAATATGGTCTTTCAGCTGTATCCTAACTTGACGCTCGGTTGGTTGGTCCCGGATGAACGGATGCTTCAATAGTTGTTCCGTATAAGGCCGCTGATGATAATCTTTCACCAGAACCGTCTCAATAAATCCCTGAAATTTCTTGGCCCACTTTTTGGACTTCAGCCTAGGCGGCGTATTACGTGGAATCAAGAAGAGTGCCTGTAGATAATATCACGAAGAAAATTATTAAAAATGAATACTATTGCAAACTTTACTGCCGACCATTTCAATTGATTCATTGAATTTTTCTCACGTTGAAATGATTTGAAATTTGGGGAATTACATTCCTTGATAACAATTCAAAAATTGGAGATCATATTTAGAAATTGGCCAGAAAAAATTAGGCATTATAAATTTACGTTTTACTAGATGCAATATATAGTTTAATCATGTTTTGATTCCCTCAATACTGAAACGAGTTTCATCAATTCCATTTCCATCAGTGATGTTTTATAAAAAAAGTGTATTAGAAAAATTGATCAATAAATTCTAAACTTTCTACTAATTTTCCAAAGTACTCAATGAAATTATCAGGCAATTTACTACTTCGAATCAGAAAAACCGCTTCATAAATTGGAAAAAACTCTTGAATCAAGAAATAGCCATTAAATTTTTTTCTCTCCATTTTCATGTCAGAATGAGGCCAAATCGTATGAAACTAGCTTCAGAAAGACTCCACTTACTCTCATGGGATGTAGATCACAGAGGGGAGGCTGTGACTCTGCCATTTCTAGTGCAGTAATACCCAGCGACCAAAGATCGCTTCTGTTATCGTATGTAGCATCTGGATTCTCATCACAGGCTATTACTTCAGGTGCCATCCAGTAGGGGGTACCAATGAAAGTGTTTCTGCGTCCAATCGTGCGATCCAGTTGTGCGGAGACACCAAAATCAACTGTAAATTGTGATTAACAGGTTGAGTCATTGAAATATGCATAAGTGATTAATTGATTGAGGAATTGATTGATGGATGGATTGATTGATTGATTGTTTGATGGATTGATTCATAGATTGATTGGGTGATTGATGGATTGATTGGGCGATTGATGGATTGATTGATGATTGATGAATGGATTGATTTATTGATTGATGGATGGATTGATGGATGGATTGATGGATGGATTGATTGATGGATTGATGGATTGATTGATTGATTGATTGATTGATGGATTGATTGATTGATGGATTGATTGATTGATGGATTGATTGATGGATTGATTGATGGATTGATTGATGGATTGATTGATTGATTGATGGATTGATTGATTGATTGATGGATTGATTGATGATATGAAAAATCAAAATCAACTGTAGATCTAATGTATAATTGATTGATTGATTGATTGACTGATGAATGGAACTTAAATTTTATCTCGAAGCAAATAAACTGCTTGAAGTGTTCATTAAACAGTTTGCACAATTGGAAGCATTTTTCTGTTGACCGATTAATACAATAAGCTCACTCCATTTATATAACTAATTGTTACCAGTAGTCGAAAATATTCGTTAATTGGATAATTGATGTGATGAGTTGTTCATTACCAAGTTTAACTTCGGCATTGTCAGTCAAGAGGACATTCTGACCCTTAATGTCCCTGTGAATAACTTTATTACTGTGAAGGTAACTGAGTCCTCTCAGTATCTCTCTCGAGATATATGCAATCCACTCCTCCTTCAGGCTCTGACCCTTTGTTGATTTAACGAGATCCGTGACAGACCCAGCACCACAGTATTCCATAACCAACCACAGCTGATCATCTTTACCTGGTGGTGATTTCTTCACAAACGCACCATAGTATGTAGCGATGTTTCTATGATTTGAATACTGAAAAGGGAATTTTATATCAATTAAATAATTCGGCAAACAGTATAACAAAAATATGAATAATAATTGTTATTATAGATATGAAATTGTCCATATGAAGAGGGACCATTTACCCAAATGGTCCCTCTTCATGTGGACACCCATAAATTTTCACTTTTTATTGTGTCCCAACCATAAATATTTTTTTAATTCCCATTGGCAAGCGTATCTTTTTCCACTACAGAAATGATAAGACTCCGCTTTCGAGGCGGTATATATGTATATATATATACATACGCGGTTGGAATAAGTAAAAGCATGGAATACAAGAATTAGCGTTTTTCCCCATTCCATTAATTTTCTTCTTGTGTATTCAACTGACATGTATATAAGCAGTTGTTATCATATATTTAGTAAATATCTTCAGTAAAGAGAATTTTATCCTTTGATATGTACATAAAGTTGCAAAAAAAAAAAAAAATTAAAATTTCCCATTTTTTTTAAACTTAGAAATACCCCAAAAAAATTTAATTGCGATTTCCAAAAAAGTTCTCCTCAATTTATCAATGTATTAATACTCACCCTTTTAAGAACATTTATTTCTAGCTTAATCTCCTCCTCCTCGTCCTATTAAAACAGAAACAAAAATCTCATTAATTTGAGTTTAATGGCATGTGGATATTAGCTACATTGTGTGAGTAATTTTCAGGAATGTTTTCGTTTTTTTCCGCCTCATTATGAAACGGATGAAAACCATAAGGGAGTGAAAACCGATGGATCTACGAGGCGTTGTGTATCAGCCGTTAAGTAGGTAAGTAGAGTCAAGATTATCTCGGGCGTTTTAGATTAGAGAAAGAAGGAAGTTTCCCAGTTTGTAGCCGTTATATTCGATGCAAAATGCGTAATCCCATTATTTCTCCAGACGTAAAGTCTGCCTAAGTGTTATATAGTGATACAAAATACTTAAAAGGGTTAATTATTTTTATTTAATATAGCCATTTTTACTGTAATTCTTTTCCAGCCATGTTCCTCTCCGATAAGAAAAATAGGAAAAAAAAGGGGAACAGCTAATCGTGGAGTAATTACGAGTGATTCGGTAATCAGTAACGGACGAAGTCAGTCACGGAATTCCGAGAAATCTACTCCCTCCTGTACCCCCCTGCCCGTTTTCCCGTTGGGGTATGAGTAATCTATCAGATAACCAGTGACTACAATGCAGGGAATTGTCTCGATTTCATTTGAGCCTTTCTTGTTTCGAGGATGGAATACTGAATATTATGGTGAAACGTTTTTTTCTCTCGTTAAAAAATTTTGTTTTACGAAAAGAGGGGGAACAATATCGAAAAAATATTTGATAAGATTTTGGGAATTGTTAAAAAAAAAATGATGACACTATTGTAATGATTAAGGATTAAATAAATGTTTTTTCTCTGAGGTCAAAAAACATTCAATATACTTAATTTTTGTCGAAAACAAATTTTTGGAAATTTGGCATTTTCGAATATTTCAAAAATTTGTCAAATTTCTAATGTTTTCCCAATTCACGCAATTTTTGAAATTTCCGTTATTTTTTAAATCTTAAAATGATTTAGCTACATCGATATTTTTCCAGTTTTTTTTTTCAAAAAATTTCAGTTCATGGAAAAATCAATAATTTTATTAAATATATATATGTATATATATATGTGTGTAATCTTTCTACTCATTTCTCTCCTTCTTTTGTCAGTATTTTTTTGATACGTCGTTACAGTAGTGTTACCGTCTCAGAGAGCATTGAAATAAAGAATCATTTTCGCTCTCAATTTAGCCAGTTATCGGCCTGCTCCACTTTATAACTGAATTCCTTCCATATCATGCGAAAAACACGCGTGAAAAGAGCCCATAAAATTGTTACTAGCTAGAACCCCCTCGTATCGGTATAACAATTCCATCGAACGAACGAGCGAAAAAATTGAGAGAAAAAAACTGAACAAAAAATTGATGAAAAAAAAAAATAGTGAAAGGGTTTATCGACTGTTTGCTATCGTAGCCAAGTCAAGATGCTCACCTCCGTGACGTCCATAACTTTAATGGCTGCCAGCTGGCCGGTCTTGGTGTGTCGGCCCTGTAAACAAAAAAAAATTAAAGATCATTCGGGGTTGCGAAGAAAAAATATATCAATCATTGAATCTTTTACAGCGTTTTTTTTACGATTATAAACAGATGAGATTAGTTTCACGAGAATCGTTAAAACAACTCCGCAACTACTAAACTCGTTGAGTGTATGAAAAAGAAACAATTTTTGAGGAAGATTGGTGGCAATTTTTGGAGATCAAGAATATATCGATGTGTGTGTGTGTGTGTGTGTGTGTGTGGGTGGGTGGGTGGGTGTGTGTGTGTGTGTGGGTGGGTGTGTGTGGGTGGGTGAGTGTGTGTGGGTGGGTGGGTGGGTGGCTGGGTGTGTGTGGGTGAGTGTGTGGGTAGGTGGGTGGGTGAGTGTGGGTGGGTAGGTAGGTGTGTGTGAGTGGGTACGTGGGCAGACATATGTGTGTGTGTATGTGCATACTATAACTACTACCTTCATTTTTTTGTAAATATCTTTTATCCAACACCTTCTTGGTTTAATTTGTTGTCACAATTTTTATCATGAATGAAAACTGATATTCCTTGGGTGGAATTACACAGCCTACGCTTCTTCACCTTTCACTTGACTCATTTCGTTAATTTTTGTATCACAGGTGTGCCTATGTGTGCACAAAATCATCAGATAAGCTAATAAAATGTGGGAAATCAAAGACACAGATTTATTAAGTAAACGCATGTTTATACCTTTAAAAATATGTATACGTGAGAAACAGCAAGCTTGTCATTTTGCAATGTGTTGATTGTCTCTCAAACATACCTTGAGATAAAGTTTTGGTTTAATCTTTTAACTGCTACAATTTCCATTTTTTTTTTCGAATTTTGACATTATAAGATCCTGGAATTTTCAAAATTTCAAATTTTCAAATTTTCAAATTTTGACTTTTATACGCTTGTTTTAAAATTTGCGGAATTTCCGAAATCTACAATTTTCCAACCAAATTTTTTCAGAATTTTTTTTTTTTCATAAGATAATTCGAAAACTTTTTGTGCTTTTACTGTAATCCTAGTCCAATCTTAGGTTGAAAATAAAAAAAAAATTGGACTTTTTTCATAGATTATACAAAGCACTCTAACAGCAATTATTTCCCAATAAAATCCCCATGAATATCACACCGCTAAATTAATTCTAAAGTACATGAAAATCATGGGAATTGAATGGACATGACCCCACTCCATATGCGCATATTTAATGCTGTCTCCAAGTTGAATGCATTGAAATGACGCATCATAACACACGAGAAAAGCCCATTGGTTGTGCGCAAGCGCATGAGGAAAGTCGCGTGTGTCTCAACTATGGATAAACTGTTGGTCGTTATACGGAATATTTTAAACACACCACGAACCCACCGCACTCAGTGTCATCGGCCTCCGCTTCGCTCTATCCACTGCAACATAACACACGTGCTCTTCTCTTTCTCTAGTTCACTTTTTCGTCTCCTTTTTTCCCCCCTGTATTTAATTTTCTTTCATAGCCCCCCTGGACTGATAAACTTCACATTAAAACAGTACCACGACATTTGAAGATATCGAAATGACGTGAAATTCTGCAAGAAAAAACTATGGTCTTAGGTTGTTCATTGAAGTTTTCAACAGAAGATATGCGATTCTTTTATCATATATCCACGTTTCAAGGCATTCTGCAGATTTCCAGAGCATTATGTGTGTTTGCGAGGATTGAGTGGGTGAGTGTGGCTGTGGGTGGTTGAGTGTTGGGTGTGGGTGAGTGGGGGACTGTTGGGTGTAGGTGAGTGGGTGGGTGGGTGAGTGTTGGGTGTGGGTGCAGGTCGGTGGGTGGTATAGGTTAGTGGGTGGGTGGGTGGGTGGGCGGGTGGGTGGGTGGTATATGTTAGTGGGTGGTATAGGTTAGTGGGTGGGTGGGTGGTATAGGTTAGTGGGTGGGTGGGTGGGTGGATGGGTGGGTGGGTGAGTGGGTGTTGAGTGAGGGTGGGTGTTGAGTGAGGGTGGGTGTTGGGTGAGGGTGGGTGTTATATCGAAATAATTTCGATTTTTTCCCAGTGACACCCTGAACATGAAAAAAGTTCGCCCCCTACAAAATTCAAGACGAGAATGAGAAGTGGATTCACTCACTCCAGCGAAAGCCAATTGACACTGAAGCCAGGGAAAAAAAAAAGATAAAAAATCTCACGGTTTACCCTTCTTCCAGGCGTTGAGAACAATCATTAGTTTTAATAGACCGGATAGAGCCACTCGGGTCATTGACTCCATTATTTTGGCGCACACGTACGCTTTGTTTTCATCGGTGATAAAAATGAACGATAAAGGAAAAAGAGAAAAAAAAGAAATTAGCAACGAAGAAGCCACCAGCATTTATAATAATCATAAATTCCACGACAACTTTTCTCATTCCTCAATCTCTCGGATCCAAGCCGCGGTTTCCTGCGAAACAGTACCTCTCCTCGCCCACGCATGACGCCTCAAGACTTCTTTTCTCTCAACCTTGAACATCCCCCCACCCCTTTAACTCCAGCCCAACGGAGAATTTTTTACTTCCTGTCTCAGACACATACAGACATCTAGCACATTATATCCAGTCATCTTCAGTTTTTTTTGCTTGTATCAGTAAGTGTTCAAATAGAAAATTGTGATCAATTTGAGCTGATTCAAAATTAGGAAAAGGTTGGTTAAAGACGGATTGTATTGCGTGTGTGTGTGTTTAGATAGAAAAATAAAGAAAAGAAGAGAGAAATAAAGTGGGTGGTTGGGTGAGTGAGTGAGTGAGTGAGTGAGTGGGTGGGTGGGTGGTTAAATGAGTGGTTAGTTGGGTGGGTGGGCGGGCGGTGGAGTAGGTGAGTAGGTCGGTAGGTGGGTGGGTGGGTGGGTGGGTGAGTAGGTGGGTGGGTGGGTGGTTGAGTAGGTGGGTGAGTCGGTGGGGGGCGGGGGGGGGGGGTGAGTAGGTGGGTGGGTGGGTGAGTGAGTAGGTGGGCGGGTGGGTGAGTGAGTAGGTGGGTGGGTGAGTGAGTAGGTGGGTGGGTGGGTGGGTGAGTGAGTAGGTGGGTGGGTGGGTGGGTGAGTGAGTAGGTGGGTGGGTGGGTGGGTGAGTGAGTAGGGGGGTGAGTCGGTGGGGGTGGGGGGGGCGGGGGGGGGGGTGAGTAGGTGGGCGGGTGAGTGAGTAGGTGGGTGGGTGCGTGGGTGGGTGGGTGAGTGAGTCGGTGGGTGGGTGGGTGGGTGAATGATAGTGGGTGTGTCCAGACAAAACACTGATCCATTTACGAACCGAAAAGTGCTTGTGTTCCAACGAAATTGAAATACTTCAATGTTTATATCTTTTATACACATATATATCGAATTTCATCACGGAGAACCCCGAAAAATTTCCAAAGTAGACTTTTTTGGAGGTCCGATGGTACTGCAGGGATTTTCTGAAATATCTCAAGTGTATTCTCAGGTGGACGTCTCCACGTATGCTCCAAGATATACCGTTTTACCCACAAGGGTAATGGTGAACTCTAACTCCACCTCCACGTACCGCAAGGACGAATGCGCAAGAATTTTTTCAAGGTGAATCACCGTCACCTACAATTATTTGGACTCGCAAGGAATTTTTTAGGTGCACGTGAGAATGCACTTGGACCATGACTCTGCAGTCTCTCCTATTTTTGGAATGCCTAATAGAATTTACACATGTACACATACGATGCAATGAAGAACATAAATCACAATTTCACAATCGTATTTTCCAATTTATTTGAATAATGAGTTATCGAATGACATATTCAATTTTTTTAGAAAAATTTTGAGCTTTCAATTTTTACAACGTTCGCACGGTGGCAAAAACTGCCAACCTTTCATATAATAAAATTTCCAAAGCTTTGGAATGTGTAAATTTTTAATTAGTTATATGAATTTTCACGAAAATTATCATTTCAAAATGATTACTGTTTTTGTTATCAGCTAATGTTCATCTACAGAGCTAGCCAGAAAATAGGCATTTTTCCCTCTCTTGAATGGAGAAATCTGGAAAAAAAATGTGTTTCAAATCCCCCTTTGCTTTGTCGCAAAATACGGAAATAGAACGGTATTCAGTTGAGGATCCTCTCGTCGGCGAACTTGATGTCTCGAGTGTAACCGGGGTAGAGTGAAGTTAAAAGGAGGAAGAAATGGATAAAAGTCACAAAAGAAGGAGAGCGGAGTGTGGGGAAACCGCAAAGAGACGAGATCACGTATCAATGGGGCCTGTATTTATGAATTGGCTGGATTTTTCCGATTTTTTTTATAGACAAACGGTTAAAAATTGTGTGTGTGTGTGTGTGTGTATATGTGTGTGTGTGGGTGAGTGTTTGTGTGTGTGTGTGTGTGTGTGCGCGTGTGTGTATGTGTGTGTGTGTGTGTGTGTGTGTGAAATATTTTGTTCAACGAAATTGATCCAGCTGGTGGTAGGTTTTAGTTTTGAGTCATTTCAATCAGAAGTGGTCAGGAATAGGACGAAAAGTGTTATACGAATATTGTTCCTCTCTTAAAATCACATATTTTATGTCCCACGAGTTTGTTGATTAAGTTTCATAATTCAAGACATACGGCGATATGAAAAATTACCAATTCGCTCCGTACACCACCACACCCAGATCCCGTTCATTGAAATTTCACATCTATATCGATAGTGAGTGGGTAGAGAAAAAATTGGCAAAGACCTTTTTTGTCGGGAATAAAATTCTCTACAGAAAGTGTCTTATAACGTTTTCCCTCAAAATCATTCAGTGAGGAGGTACTTACCATTTTCAACCAAGATCATGGAAAAAATCGGCTTACATAGAAAGTGTAAAGCGGAAGTTCTTCGCATGGGCCCAAAATCATTGATAGCAAATTGACTACTGTAACCTCATATATATTACCCCCCCCCCTCCTTCAAAATCCTATTTTTTGCCTCACACCCTCTGAAATAGCCCCAACAAGCTCTTTCCACTGGAATACCGATTTTTAATTAAGTTTGTGGGTAGCTATTGGAGCGTAACAAATCCCGAGCTGAAAATATAGTTAGTCTATCCAACAGCGCGCGCAAAATCAATGAATCCGAAATACCTGAAATTTTCTCAATAAAATCCTGAAATTACTCAGCTCGTTTTTTTTCCGTATTGCATCGGTATATCTTTATTGCGAAATAATTCCATCGAGTGAATGGAAGGGGAAAAAAAATAAACGGAAATGTTATACTGCCAGTGAATGGGGAAATGGCGATTCTAATCAGTAAGGAAGTAAGACACACATAACGTAGCGTCTTATACGTTTTCCCTATCAAGAGACGTTGGTAAATTCAATAGTTTCTAGTTAGAACCCGAAGGTATGCATTGCAAAAAATTGAAAACGCAAAAAAAAAACGAAATCTGTTTATTTCATCTCCACGGGTGACTAGGTGGGTGGGTGGGTGGCTGAGTTGGTGAGTGGGTGGGTGGCTGAGTTGGTGAGTGGGTGGGTGAGTAGGTGAGTGGGTGGGTGGGTGGGTGAGTAGGTGGGTGGGTGGGTGAGTAGATGTATGTGTGTGTGTGTTCAACAATTGTCCCACCTATCACCATGATTTATTACGTGTTTTATTCAATAAAAAAAAATGTCTAAAAAAACAGAATTTGCGTTTCACTCAACTCAGTTATCCACTCTGTCAATATTATTTTCAGGCTCGCAGAAAATGTCACGAATGCACTTTCGATCAGAACCGGCTGCCCCACGTCCTACGCTCCATAAAAAAAAAAAACGGGGAAAAAAAATTGTTTTGTATTTGCTTTTCTAGGTCATGTAGGAAAAAATGGTATGAAAAAAAATTGGGCATAGATAAATGAAAAATGGCAAAAATGTTAGTCCAGAATTGAACAAGATTGATTATCGTGGCAGGAACATTGCGTCAATTTGTCTCCAAACTGCTTTATTTCGACACACACACACACACACACACACACACACACAGACTCATCCGAAAGATGCTGGAGGTCGAGAGAAATTCCATCGATATTAGCCCTCAATTTTCGACCTCATTATAATAACTTCCCCTACCGGAAAGTCACAGACAATTTACACGGAGCTATGAGTCACTCAGGCCGTGAATCATAGTTATGAGAACGAACATCTTTTTTTCTATATATAGGTAAAAAAATTACTATCAGTTGCCATTGATAGTAACCAAATTGACCATTCATGCCACAGATTTACCTCCAAATATCCCCATCAAAAATATCCTCTTAAAAAACGTTTCCAAAATTTTTAAAATATGACAATTTTTAAAGCCCTAATTGCAACTTCGAAAAACAAATTTATGGCCATAAAATAAATTTCCGACAATCCTTTCAGCAGAAATATCCAGTTAACATCAATTCGCAACCCAATACTCAATCTGAGAACGGAAGCGAAAGTACGCGATGAGCATAGTAATAATGGTTCTGTGAAAAATCTCAGTACTCATAAATGCGGATCGGCTTACCTTGTAAACTTGACCATAAGTGCCATTTCCGACGACTTCGATGAGCTCGAATATACCCGCTGGATCCTGAAATATAAATAGGGAATTAAAAGGGGTGAATACAATGGTAAAATCACGTGAAAACGTCATAAGCATTTCCCAGCGGTGGGACATTTTCAAAGGCATTCCATAAGTTGTTATATTGATGACGCACACGCGTCAGACAACTCTCGACTATTTCATTCTAGACACACTGCGTTCTATTCTGATTAGTAATACATGGACTATGTCAATAGCATGCATAGCCCAAAATCCACTTGGAGAATGGACAATCTTGGAAAACGTAAAAACGACCAAAAGTTGAAATAAAAATTTTTATTTTGCAAACTCTGAAAAATTTGTAAATTTTGTAAATTTTGTGAATTTTGTAAAGTTTGAAAATTTTGTAAATTTTGAAAATTTTGTAAATTTTGCAAATTTTGTAAATTTTAAAAATTTCGTCAATTCTGTAAGTTTTGTAAATTTTGTAAATTTTGAAAATTTTGAAAATTTTGATAAATTTTGCAAATTTGATCAATTCCATCAATTTTGTGATTTTTAAACTTTTCAAAAATTTTGCGCATTTCTGAAATTCGGATGAATTACGGAGATTTTTGAAATTTCACAAATTTGATACATTCTGCAGATTCCAAAAAATTGAAAATCCTGAAAAAATACGCAGATAGTTTAACTTGAAGGAAATCTTTATCAATTCGTTCTGATTTCCGTCAATGAAAAAATCTATGTGAAAAAAATTTGACCAAAGAAATTCAAAATTAAGGAACAGGTTTTAATAATCAGTTTAAGAAGGCATGCTAAAAAAATACCAAAACTTCTTTAATAAACCTGGAAAATTTAGGAATACAATTACCGACAAATCTGTTTATTATTCCCCCTGCTGTAATCACAAAAATCCCCGAACCCAAACAAGGCACCCCAAAGAATAATCAAAAACCAAACTGTGTTGCTTGATAACAAGGCAATCTCAGTTGTCCAAAAGAAGAAGTGGTATATCTAAATCCCTCCCAAGCCCCTCAAAAATAATCCGTTTTGTTCCCCGAAAATTATCGTCAACCGAAGATTTTCTACCGAAATGATAGTACTCATGCTGTAGCAAAGTGGTGGATCAATCGCTCAGGTTTATATCCAAATCTCGGAACTGACAGAAGATCCAGTAATTTTCATAAGAACTTTTTTGTAGAACTGATCTGCCGCTGCCAAAAGTTCCTCATGGAATTTCCTCCATCTCCCCTCACCCTTCCTCTATCCCTCAAAATACGAACCTGGTCAACCTACCTCGTTCTACCACTTCACTACACTACATATATGTCTTAGATGTTTTAGCAAACTGGTAATTCACTATTTATCTCTTCCCAATTTTTTGTGCGCATGCGCAAAACATCCCCAAAATATTTACTCAATTTCAAACTGTCATTTATATTTTTATAATTCTGCACGCGCTTTTCAGAAAAAAAACAACGTTGAAATAAGTATTTGGTATAATCTGTAATGTGTCAATGATACAAACTATATATTTCCAAAATTAGGATACCCCCCCCCCCCCCCCCAAATGTCAAAACCGGACAATCGTTCCTCTTACTCGACCATTTGACAGCATCTGACAGTACCAATGTATCACTGACTTCAAATTGCCCCCTAGAACCCAAAAGTACTACGCCTCCAAAAACCCGAATTTTCCCGCGCTTGCAAAAAGTCTCACTTCCGGCAAAAATTCTCACAATGTCAAAACCGGCTAACCCCTATTTTCCATGAGATTACCGACAAAAAAAAATTCCAAAACTGCAAGTGTCGCGCTGCGTCAGGCTGAGTGGCCCCACTTTGTCCATTCAAAAATATTTGAAAAGCCCGCGAAAAATAGTGAAAAAAAAATCACCCACAAGCGGTCACTTAATCTCCCAAAATAATGTTGATAAAACAACAATAAATTACCTTGAGTGCGTTCAAGTCGATGTCATCCAGGGAGCAGTTAACACTCGGTGCCAAATTGTGCGCCATCTTGATACGCCACTAGTGCTCCCTCTGTCAGTTTCGCTTATCCGCCAGTCTCTGTCCTCCCTCCTCAGCCTCTGGCCCCCCCACCCCCCACTCAATTCCCCGTTTGTAAGCCACCACCCGCACAGAAACAGCCTTAAATTATCCCCAATAAATTCTATGTCATTCAATTTAAATATTTAAATTAAAAACAAAAAATTATAAACAATACGAATGAGGAGTATGCGAATAAAATACGCCACACCCGAGATGGGGCCACTTCAACAATTGGAAGAAAGAAAAACGGGGGAAAAAAATGAAAAATATTGGCAATACAGTATAACACAGGCACTTTACACGTAAAGACACGCCTATGTGTACAATTCTCCTTAAATTTCACTCACTCCTCTCAAATTTTTCAGTTTAATTAAACAATTTTTAAGTCCATACATACACTTCACGGGTCATTCACTTTAGTTCAATTGAATTTATGTTTCTTTTTACTATTTTTTTCGTCGGAATAATTGTTATCGTTGAGAAGTGGGGGTTCGCGTCAAGTCACACCCGTAGCGACACATGGCAATTTAATTTATGGGAATTTAATATTGCAATTATTTTTCTTTAAGTTGGGTGACACTGCGGGTTGAACAAGACGTGTGCTGGGCCTATCCTAGTGTTGAGGGGGGGGGTTTTGGATGGTTGGAATGACAAGGAGGCCTTGAAATACGTCTCCTGTGGATGGTGGACACTTAGGCACTTGTCTATACCCCCTCCAGGAGTGTCTACTGTGTGCGGAGAATGGCCGGCTCCTTTATGTGGGGTGGGGAGGGACCCGTATGTGTGTGGAGCAGAAGAATAAGGGCTTCAACAAGTGGCGACCTCTATCACATTCGGCAAAATCATCTGACACGTGGTAAGGGAGGTAGCGATTTTACGTGAAAAACTTTTCTCCATTTTCAAATTTTTCAACTTTGTTGACTTTGTTATGTTTCATTGAATGTTTAATTACTTTTTTTTTATGACTGATAGAAGCTGCGCGTCGACGCGCGTTTTTCTGCGTGACGCGCTCATTTCATAAAGAATGATTTAAAAAACTTTACCACGATTGAAACATATAAATTTGTTCTATATATCCTTGGATATGGCTCAAAATGATTCTCATAATTTGCACGCGCTTTTTCACGCGTCATCTTTCCGTGAAATCAAAATTTTTAAGTTCAGAATTGTTATTGTAATGACCAGATAATCAGATTGTGATGACCAGATAATACTGCACATCGTAAACTCACCACCAGATGTCAGCACTTCAGATTTCACCTGCGGGAGTTGCCATGGAGACTGCTTGACAATGACGGATCAATCAATTGTCTAAACTATACCAATGTTCCTGAACAAATGAGATAATTTTGTTAATCAGAATTGTTCAAGTATCATGGACTGGGGGAACGAACTGGAGCCAACTACGAAAAAGGTAAGGAGTTGCAGTTTAATTGTTGTTTTTATAATTTCATTCGTTTTTATACAGCAATTTTTATTTAATCATGAAAAACGATTCTTGGTGATAAGAATTATTTGCAGCAGCTGATACCAAGATTAGGAAGACGGGCAGGTCATAATATTAACCAGGATGATGGGAGGTTTGAGGAGGAGAGCTTGGAGGGCTCGAGTCCTGGAATAAATTCAGGGGCATCGGGAAAAAACATCCAGGTACCTGTAGCTCCACCCAGGACCAGGAAGACTGGATGGAGTGATGATTTGAAAAGCGCTAAGTAATTTCATTCTCAACATTAAACGGTTACTATTAGGGACGAGGAAATAATTAGAATATCTCTTGTATTATTTTTTGAAAAGCGCGCCAAATTACTATATAGGTTTTTCAGATTATTTTAGAATTTATAAGCATTGTTTTTAATGCTATGAGAGGGGTCAAAGCAGACACCCTTCAAAAATTGCGAGCAGATAGTGCGCATGATTAGTTGTCATAGTATTGGGGCATTTAAGTAAAACATTAGAGCTTTTAGAACATTCAACTTTTCTCGAATGATCATGCTGCTTTGAATCGATAATTGAAAATTTTTTAATAACTTTTTTCTTTTAATTTTCAGGGTACGAGCGACCCATGTATTAGAACCGTAAGTCCTCATTTTTATATAGCACATTATACTCTTATTTGACGTCAATTGGATTACTGCATCCTCGAATAATTGCACTATCCTTTATATTTGATATCGAACGAGGAATATTGAAGCTTGATGAATACTTGCTAATTATTCCAACGAATAATCTAAATTTTTTTGTAATTTCAGGGAGAAATTCCGGAACTCAAGCAGAGATGGAACGATAGACGGTAATATTTATTCTTATTTATGTAAACGAAAAAACATTTTGAATCTCACAAAAAAATGAGAAGTTTGTCAAAAACAGTAAACAAAAATATTATACTTTATTTAGTACTTTTGGCAAAGAGTCTCGAAACTGGAAATTATTCTGTTAATTATAATTATATTATTATATATTCTGTTAATTTCATGCAATTAAGTTGCAAATTGTTCTCAGATATTCCGATAATACCCGACGCAGAGGAACTTCATGACGACAATTTATCTGAAGCTACATCGGCACCTACGTGAGTATTACATGATCTATTGTCTTAAAAAATACTATTACATGACTTAGTGTCTTAACAGCAATAGTTCATTCCAACGCAAGTGCATGAGACAAAGTTGGTAGTTTCAATAAAATAATAAGAAATTTTATGTTCAATTTAGCGGAATTAATCGCGTTGCTGCCTATCAAGAATTGGATTCAGATTTACTGAAAAATGCCACTTTTGCATTTTTGGATGACGTGAATCTCTCTCTTCTAACCGAGAAACTGTATCCAGAAAAAATTGTACAAGAACCTGATGAAATCTGGAATTGGGAGTCGGTGTTTACACAAGTATCTTCAGAGTTGAATAGTGAGGCACAGAAAAAAGATGAAACTTGACTGAATTATTGTAATGAAACGCATTGAACAATTCACCTCTATATGAAAAGATATATTGGTAATACTCTAAGGAAACCAGACATTCCTTCCAGTGAAAAACGCGTTTGTGACAACTTATTTGCTGACTATTTTCACCAAAACATCGATAATGAAATTGATCAAATTTATGATAAAAAATGCAATTAACTTCTCTAATTCCGATGTAATTCTGTTCCTTACTGATCTTTTGAATAGTATATATACGTCGGTCAGCATTCTAGTTCCTCATAAAAAAATCAAAGTTTAATAAAGTCTTGACTAAAAAATGCATTCTTCCGAATTCGAATTCGAATACTGACCCGTCAGTTATCTCTCGACGATGACGTCATCTGCGGAAAAAAATCAATTTTTTTAATTCATGTAAAGTTCTGGAAAAATATATCGCAAAATAGTACACCATCAAAATCATGTATATAGCTTATCAGCAAGATCAATTAGAACACATCAATTGTCAGCAAAAACATTTGCAGAGGGGAAATAGTCTCCGATTAAATTGTCACGAAACTTTTCTCCGCAGACCATAACTCTAAATAATCCCACGAAATTTCGTACTAATTGTGAACTTATGTTCATCTATCTTAGTCTTATGTTATCCAGAAATAATGACGTATGATTTAACATGAATTATTTTAGAATTTAATTTTTGTAATCCTTACATTTTTTATACTAAACTACAAAAATCAGTTATTTGTTGTTTATATTTATAACTTCCCGATGTGGGGAAAGTTAGAAAACTATATAAAATGAAATTTGCACGTCTTATCTTTCATTATTTTTCTTTCATAATTTGTATAATCAAAGTGGGCCCGCTGATAGTTGAGCGTTTGAATCTGGCGCATGCGCACTGCCTCGGCCAATTTTTAAGCGAGGCATTTAACTTTTCTGGAAATAACCAATTGAACGATTGGGGCTGAGCTGTCACCAAAATCCGGTTTCTCATAACCAAAAAAACAAAAAGAACATGGCATACTGCGATCTGCAGTGCCTGTATATGGAAGCGACAAATTACCTCGTCTGACCTATTCGATTGCCCCCCAATTTGGAAATCGCGGTAGTTCGAGGAGCGACGTGAAGACTCGACCGTGCAGGCGGTACAAATCCGTGATGCCGAAACACCACGAAGTTGCGAACGCGCAATCGGGAGCCGAACACAAGCTACTTGAAGCGACCACGTGACAACACCCACTGAGCAGATCTGCCATATATCTATGCGTTAGCGATCAATGTTCAGCTGTGCCATCACTAGCACACACTTCCAGAAGTTTACACAACCTCGACTTCATATATATGAATGGGATCGTTCAAAAGCACTTGTGTGTAACTTGCTAAGACTGGAAGATTAATTTCTATATCCTGCCTCAATGATTTTCAAACTTCCTTTGGCGCAATATTTAAACATAGATGTTTCGGTCAGATCTACAATGTTGCCGCAGTTGTTCGCGCAATTTGTTATTAACCCTTTGCAATAGTTTAGCTTTTCACAATTTTTCGATAGCAAATCTAGTTTGCACATTGATACCGAACGAAATATTAAACAAAATAGTAAATTATTAAGTTGTAATGATTCCAAATGATTTTTTCGTCGACTAATTTATGTATGGAATAAATTGTTTAATGAATTCGTTAAGTAGGGGAAGGAATGATAGTGCCGCAGCCACCTAGCGGTTACCCGGGTAACTTTGGTTCCTCTCCGTTCAAACGTTTTACAGAAGAGCGATTACCGGTTTTGATGGTCGAAGTTCATACATTCGGGATAAAAAGCGATAGAGTTTCCTGTATTTATACAGAAATGAGCGCTTTCTCATTTAATATATGATTTTTGGGGCCAGGTGTTTCTCTGATTTCAAAACTGGCGGGGCTAAAAGAACCGGAAGTGGAATTGTTGGTCGACGGTGTTGAATCGGAAATTTGATTAAATCCCAATTTTGATTCTAGTTCGTGTAATTTAGTTCTCTTCAGGAATGGACAAGGTTGGTCGTAGAACCTGGGTAGACCTATCGGCGACACTTGGACCTTTTGATATTTCCCAACTTGGCGCGAAATTCAATTATTGCCTTTTCACTTTACGACAGTTTCGCTATAGGCTATACGTGCCTAACTTAATTGGAACTTGTGTATTGGCTACCCTAAACTGTTGCAATCTAATCACGTGGCCGTAACACTCGTTTTACTATCAGCTTCACGTTGCGATTGATATGATCGATATATAGTGTTCCATTGGGTTCGAATACTTGGAGAGAGATAGGATGTGGATTGGGGCAGTGGAAAATCCGAGAGGAAAAATATTACTGAGTTTCGTTGCTTAATTTTGTTTCGTCGAGAGAAGAACACGTTTTTCTTGGAGTGAATGAAAAAATGAAGGTCTCGCTTCGTGAGCAATAGAACACCCAGAATAGGTGTGATAGCGGCCACCTATGATAGACCCCACTGCTCTCCCCCGCACTGGGTTAGGTTCCCAAATACGTCATGCTTGATCATAAGGGTGTGTTAAAGAAGTTTTTAAAAATTTGGACGAAAGCTCTGACGTCATTGATCGAAGCATTCCGTGTGTGCTATCAGGTACCTGCAATGAGACCGCAAGGCCGGGCGGGAACCTAGCCCGACGCAGGGGGGGTCTATCATAGGTGCCCGCACATTGGAGCACCGGGGTTTACAAGAAAATACTATCTTCTAAATCGCGGTCATAACAATAACTTCCCGAAATCTGATGACTCCAAGACTCCACATCCTTGGGTATCCAAATCCGGTAATTGATTTGCCGAATTGGCAAATAGAGACGAAGACCTCTAACTGCCATGGATGCGATATAAATTTTAGTTAGTCGGATCGGAAATCATAAAAAATAGCGCTGTCTCAGCTCATTTCTTTCGCCATGTGAGCGGCAGCGGCCCAATAGGGGGCCGCCATTTTCCAGTTACCGAGCTATTCCGAACGTAACCCGAAGACTCCCGAATCGGCGAGGTGCCATGGAAAAACGCGGGAAAGGCACGTAAAAATTATAAGAGACTTTCCGGAGCTTTATGCTGCGCGACACAGTTTTTTAATGAAAAAGTGGATAAATTTGGAAATTTTTAGGAAACATTCGTAAATTTCTTGGCATCGGACCTCGAAATTCTAGAAAAATTCATTGAAAATTTCAATCGCACATTACGTAGTGCAGCAATTTTTACTGTCCCTTTATCTCCATGTCATCATTTCCAAAATTGACTTAATCAATCACAAATTTAAGGTAACCTGACTGATAAATCATGGAATGCACCATATACGTAGAACAGTGCTATATGATATCATGCACTATATAAAGCCCGACTGAGACGTCGTGTCCCATCAGTTGCGCGACACTCACTCACGAGAGCACATCGTCTCTGCTGCAAGAGAAGTTTGTTCATTGACAGCGGCACACGTCATTAAGGAGATACTACAGGTTGGGAGTATTATTGCTATGGGTTTCACCGTATAGGATAACGAACTTTGCCAATAATCCAGTTTTCTACCTTAAACTATTTTGTAAAAGGAAGATTCTAAGTAAACAGTATTTACTTGTCCCACGAACCAGGAAGTTCATTCAGAAGCTTCTGAATGAATGCAACTCAAGACTTGTGTGATACGAAATTGTAATCATTGGAAGTGACTTGTTAGTTTGCAGTAAATAACAAATTACTTGTTCCGGCTCAGTTTATAGTCAGTTAAAAAACAAAATATTTTATGTTCAACTACACATTTTCTATAGGCAAATATATCATTACTTCACGCAGCATCTGAATTCTTACTTTGATGAATTACGAGATTGCTGGGTTATTTATCTTACTTGAGGAGAAAATATCTCAATTGCCTATCTGAGGGATCAGATTTAATTAGTAGTTACTACCGCTAAGACGTCAAATATTTGTTACCAGTATCGTTTTATTAGTTTCATTATTTTCTGTTTTGGCACGAGTGGCATATCATTCATTCGAAGAACGTTTGCACCCAGTACAGATGAATTTTTATATCTTAGCTCCTCTCTCATTTGGAACCTACGAGTGAACGTAAAAATATAGGTCTCAGAATATCTCAAGAAGGCACCAATTTGAAAGTTCTCAAATTTTTAAAGTTTTAAATTTTCAAATTTTCAAATTTTCAAATTTTTAAATTTTCAAATTTTCAAATTTTCAAATTTTCAAATTTCAATTTTTTTTAATTTTTCGCACCCAGACTTTTATATCCGCTCCGCTCCTCTAATATTCAGCATAAAGAATTTCACACTTGAAAATTATCAATAAACGAATTTCCTGTTACAAGGAAAACTTACTCGGCGGACTCATTTTTTTCTGTGAGTGTTGCGGAAGTCTTCCCTAGGCTTCTCTTCCAATCATCTAGTTTCTCAGCGCAGCACATTCGTGCGGGAAGATCAACATATTCGGTTCCTATGACCCAATAGCTATTTTTTGAAGCAGTTTATCTCTGCATACATTTGGACACACCTTTTGACCCCTTTGCAGACTGCAAATGTCACAAATCTCGGAATTCGTATCGCTGATTTAACATTGCCACTGCTGAAAAAGTATTGAACGTAAGGATTGAACATTTAAATTTGCAAGAAATTAGGAAATGCAGAGCTCAATTATCTTCATGTTACTTCTGGCACTGCAAAACTACATGTGACTAACTCAATTGGAACTCCTGTTTTGGCTACTTCAAACTCGTTGAATCTAATCACGTGGACCCAGCGCACGCTTTACTACCTGCGTCGTGATTGATGTGATCGATAGTGTTTCATTGAGTTTTAATGGATAGCGAGTTAAGGGTGACAAAGTTTCATAGACAGATGAAAATTCAAGGAAATTTCAATGAGGTGTAAAGCTATGTTGATCATATTGCATAATTGGGTGGGTGGGCGGGGGGGGGGGGGGGGGGGGGGGGGAGGGGGGCAGAACAGTAACTTATAAAAAAAAATAAAAAATAAAACCCCTAATGAGAAAAAGCTGATGATACGAAAAAAAATCATCGGGATACATTGTAGCAGATATGGCTATCTCTTTTGTCGTGCTCAGCATTAACTTTCATCGCTATATGTGCCTGTGTAACATAAACTCACCTTACATTAATCACGGCGCATTTCCCTTATTAATTCACGTGTCGTTGTTTTCCGTGGAATGCCATTGTTTTCCTATATGATTATTTACAAACATACAATTACGAAAATATTATTTTTTTTAATTTCAAGAATACAATTGCATAGAGATGAGGAATGAATGAGGGAAATATTGTTATAAGGCTATACGCTTGACACTTTAACAAGCGATATCTCCGAAAATATGGTGTTTATGGGAAAATATTATATTACATAAAATGTGTATTATTGAACGCTGAATCTTTTTTATATAAAACTTTTTTCCGTATCTTCCACCGTTTTCGAAATAGAGCATGCGGTAGAGCGATGCTACCACTGAAGGCCGCGTAAATGAATGAAATCGAAATGGTTACGAGGTCATTGCATGAGATTAGTTTCTTCTAAAATATCAATTATTCTTCTATTGCAGTTTCCTGAATTCCAAATATTTCGAACAATGCACCAGCAACCAAGAATTCATGCGAAGGACTATAAAAATTTCGAGACTCCCTCCAAAGATGCATGCCGGCGAAATATTGCAGTGAAGAATTTTAGCGATGATATAGATGAAAATAATGTTGAATATAAATAATCGCCATGAATTAATCGTGATCAGCTGAACAACAAACGATGAACTTGTATATCATTGTGTCACTGGTGGCCGTAGCATCAATTGCTGGACATAAAATAGAGACAAACTTGACTGATTATGAGCCAGTGGAGATGGGCAGTGATGATAGGACGAATGCTACCATCAACAGCACCACCAATGGTACATGCACAAACGATTACTGCATAAGTGATGATGCTTACATCGATCTGATTGCTGAGTCTCTAGTTCCAAGAGGCTGGAATTTAGTGCTCATTGGATTTCATGGGGCAGTTTTTTTTACTGGAATTATTGGCAATTTGTTAGTATGCATTGCAGTTTACCGCAATCGCACGATGAGGAATGTCACCAACTACTATATTGTCAATTTGGCTATTGCGGACTTGATGGTGATCATCTTCTGTTTACCATCAACAGTACTGTGGGACGTTACCGAGACGTGGTTCCTTGGCAATGCTCTGTGTAAAGTCATCCCTTATATACAGGTGAGTGTACACTTCAGTTTTCTACCTTAAACTATTTTGTAAAAGGAAGATTCTAAGTAAACAGTAGTTACTTGTCCCACGAACCAGGAAGTTCATCCAGAAGCTTCTGAATGAATGTAACTTGAGACTTGTGTGATACGAAATTGTAATCATTGGAAGTGACTTGTTAGTTTGCAGTAAATAACAAATTACTTGTTCCGGCTCAGTTTATAGTCAGTTAAAAAACAAAATCTTTTATGTTCAAGTACACATTTTCTATAGGCAAATATATCATTACTTCACGCAGCATCTGAATTCTTACTCTGATGAATTACGAGATTGCTGGGTTATTTATCTTACTTGAGGAGATAATATCTCAATTGCCTATCTGAGGGATCAGATCTAATTAGTAGTTACTACCGCTAAAACGTCAAATATTTGTCACTAGTATCGTTTTATTAGTTTCATTATTTTCTGTTTTGGCACGAGTGGCATATCATTGATTCGAAGAACGTTTGCACCCAGTACAGATGAATTTTTATATCTTAGCTCCTCTCTCATTTGGAATCTACGAGTGAACGTAAAAATATAGGTCCCAGAATTTCTCAAGAAGGCACCAATTTAAAAGTTCTCAAATTTTTAAAGTTTTAAATTTTCAAATTTTCAAACTTTCAAATTTTCAAACTTTCAAATTTTCAAATTTTCAAATTTTCAAATTTTCAATTTTCAAATTTTCAAATTTTCAAATTTTCAAATTTTCAACCTTCAAACTATCAATCCGATTTGAGAATTTTCGTCGTTTTTCATTCCGTTTTTTCCCATCAAAATACCCTAATCTTCCCTAAGTGATTTTGGAACATCCTATATAATTCTTGCAATCCACTGTCGCACATGGCAATATTTCTTCCGTATTATGTGCCAATGTGGACGAGTTCACTATATTATGAAAATAACCGGCACGTGTCGTATTAATTATCAGCATAACTCGACACACCTCGCATTCGACTAAATACTCTGAATTTAGTTCATTCCCCGTTGTTGGTATTTTCCGATAGAGATTTTTTTTCTATTCACAACCGATTTCTTTCTAATCACTTGTGGCACACACATTGACGCTTGAAAATCTATTGACTCCCGTGAAAAACAAAATTGTGAATGACTGACATTTCAGCAATAAATTGGTGGATCTTCATGTCATTGACAAGTTTCTCAAAGTCAACAATATCAAAATTGAGGAAGCATTCTGTAAATTGTGAATCGCTGTCATAGTATTGAAGTGTATATAGTATTGAACCTATCGATGTAAATAATCCCTACAGAGATTAATACTTAATAAAAAAAATAATATATATATATAGTCGATGATTGGTAAAATGAACCATGTCCCTAAAATACCATATCATCACAAATATCGGCCTTCCACCGCGTCCCGCCCTGCCCATTCCAGGGAATATCATTATCAGGAAAGGTCGAAAGTGGGTAGACAACCCTCAACCACTTTCGTCCTTTTATCACGTAAATTCAGTAACACCATTGGAAAAAACCAACTCCATGGCAGAAGGCTCGAGACCCTGATAGCGTGTCTTTCAAAATGCATTTAGGAAATTTCATAGCTTGTTTCACTTGTTAATCTTGTAATAGTTCCTACCATAACAATATTAAGTGATGCCTTTTTCCGCTTACTTAATAATTTCAGAGCAACGAAAAATTTTCCGATGTGCCTGACCAATAAAAACCTGTACTACTTGATAACATGTCTTCCTTCTATCTACGTGAACTCCCACAAATTATACACCTACTAATGTCATTGTCATTATTATTTTTTTTCAGACAGTTGCCGTGAGTGTCAGTATCTTGACACTCACCTTCATATCCATCGACAGATGGTGGGCAATCTGCTTTCCCCTGAGGTTCAAATCTAATATAAAACGAACGAAAAGAATCATTCTGCTCATCTGGATGTTCTCATTAATTTTTGGTAAAATTTTTTTTTCTAAAATAATAATAATAATAATAATAATAATAATTACGAAAACCCTTCACTTTATGGTACGATAATAATCATCACGAATATTTATATGTATCATATATATATATATATTTACCTTCAGATATTCCGGATCTAATTGTCCTCCACACAGCTCCAGCGCCGCATCTGAATGTTGAAACAATTCTTTACACCCAATGCACAGTATTCTGGGATCCGACTAGTGACAAAACATTTGCCTTCATCAAAGTCATTTGCCTATACGGTGCTCCCCTAATTTTTATGACATTCACATACTGCAGTATTATTCGGGTATTATGGACGAGTCAGATACCAGGGAATTACAGTGAGTGATGTACAGTAGACTCCCTCTAGCTCTCCACTTTCGGGGCTCTGATTTCCGCGCCGGGAGAGCTACCGGTTGCCACCTCTCTGCGCGCAAGGGGCGTATCTTACGACAAAACACTGGGTAGTCTAATGCCGCTTCCACTCTAGAGCGCCCGCTCATGTCTGATGCCCCGTGCGTAGTGGGGGAAACATTCCCCTCACTCGGGAATGTGCGGAGAGCTAGAGGGAGTCTACTGTATTGCATATTAAATATTTATATATATATAGCTCACATTCACTCCTTTTTTTTTGGAAGGATGTTTATTAGACCAATTTGAACAAATTTGAACAAATTATTTCCGAATAAACAAACAATACAAAAAAAGGACCTAAAACGAGATACTTAAAGATATTATATGAACACATTTGCGTTGCTCGTAATAATTTTATAACTTATTTGTGTATGCATTATAGTATTAAATATTCACCATCTTTCGTGATTTAGAGCCCTGAGGCAAGTCTCTCGCTTATCTGATTAGTTTGTTAGCATCGGAAAAATTGGTCAGTAAAAGCAACTGGTGATTGTTTCACATTCAATCCTAGTTTGGACTCATGATCACTATTTTGGCATGGATATATGGTAATTTGTATCTTCAAGTGTCCAACAAGAGGTCGCACATTGGTGAATCGACAGCTACAGTACAGGAAGCTGTCGACTGTCGCTTGGATACTAGAAAAAAAACTGCGAAGATGCTGATTGTCATTGTGCTGGTATTTGGACTCTGCTATCTGCCAGTTCATCTTCTTACAATTCTGAGGTAATTGATGACTATAGTGTATCAATGTCTAGTTAGTACAGCACCACTCTTCACCGAAATAAATCCATTCGTTTGAGCTTCATCAAATTTCAGGCAAACCATCGGGCTCTCCTCAACTCCAACAACTGTAGCATGCAGCCTGGTAGCTCATTGGCTATGCTATGCCAATAGTGCTATGAACCCCGTTATCTACAATTTCATGAGCGGTGAGTCCACTACCTAAATTTTAGCTACTCAAAAAAAAAAAACAAATAATTACAAGTTCAGTAAATTATTTAATTACAGGAAAATTTCGGCGGGAATTTCGACGCTCATTTTCGTGCAATCGAACGAGTACCAATGAGTGCGGAAGAAAAAGATATGGTACACCGTATTCTTCACCCGTAACACGGATCAATCAATATGAGCTCATTAATGTAAATACTGTGTCCATCCAATATCAAAATGAAATTGTACCCCTGAATTCCAGCCCATCTAGACGGGACATCAATTTTCGTGGGATTTCGCATTACGATGATGTTGTCTGAATGAATCAGCAATGGACTCTGGCTGAGTCGTATGGAGATCTATCTCGGGAAAAGTTGACAGGGTGCAAAATCAGCATGTTCAGTTCCACATGCTTGAGACCGTTTCTCAAAATTTTTGTTATTTGAAAGCTAAAGTTTTTTTGAGGAGTTCCGCAGAAGGACCCGAAATGTTAGAGGGTTTTCCCACTTGTATAGGAGGGGTCTAGTGCGCGCCTACGCGTGGGTTTCCCCTCCAATTCTCCGAAATGCGCAGCTCTCCACTGCCCCCACTCCTCCACTGACGCCGACTGAATTACCCGGAAATACTTGCATTCATTTATTTTTCATGCAATTAATTATGATTACCGTCATCTTTGGGTAGTTGACCAAAGTGACATTTGTTTTTTCATCTAATTTCGAGAATTTGTTTTTCCAAAATTTAATCAATATCTTTGCTTCGCATATATCGATTTTCATGTGACATTTTTTCACAATAATTATCATCTTTACCAGACGCTATCGAAAATACGCGACAGTAAGGAAAAAAAAAACAAAATGTTATCGTAGAAGGGGGCTAAAGATACACTGTTAGTTTCACTCTTGTCTAACTTAGAGAGAATTTCGATTTTTTCTCCTATGGTCACAACTCTACGTTTCCGCTTGGAAGCCGAAGAAGTTGACGCTGAAGCCATCACAAATTGAAAAAATGCAAGGAAATAGCGAGGATTTGGTACAGATTAGTGCACACTGCTGAGGGCAATCCATAACTGATCATGAAACAAAGTGCAGAAGCAAAGTGCCGCAATCAACACTATATAGTCCGCGCTAACATTCGGATATCAACGAATGAAGAGTTCGGATAATCGAGGTTCTTCTGTAGATGGAATACTATCTGTATTTTTGTGCAAGCAATAACATTCATTGCGCGTGATTTATAAAAATTAATTTTCTCCCTTACTATGATAGATATCGGAATTCTGAAAATTGCCCCATGATGTACATGAGTTTGTCAATACAATGCAACTTGATTTTTTTTTCAAATAATTTTTTATATTTTTCTTTAATACATCAAAATTACGGAACTAAATTTCATGTCGGATGCATTCACCTCTCGTTTATCGGGAAAATTTTCATAAAAAATTCTGAAATTTTTATCAAACATACTTTGTAAATGCCTCTGTCGGACGACGTGAATCAAATTTGGATTTACTGAATCACTGATTTATCATTTAAGAAATTCTGACAATTGCCGATCTTGGTAACCAGTTCGAGTATTTAATTAAAATAGGTCTTAAAAATTCTAGAAAAATATGAGTAAAAAAATACCGTACTTTAAACAAATTTTTGGTGAAGGGTCAAGATCATCATCAAATTTTACTTCATAATTTTCTGATGTATAGAAGTGATGGTGCGGACACATCGCGCGGTATGGGCGCCGTACTTGAGGGGTTAAACAGCTCCAAAATGACAGGACGATCACAATAACTAAAGCGCAACGACATTAAATTACGGAAAAAAGTAGACACTAAACAAACCTGAACTTTTCAATGCATTTTTCTATATTTCATGATCGCTCCAAATTCTTTTCTGTCCTCATAAATCCCAGTATTTTCGATACATTTGAATTATACTTGTACATTAATTACACAATATAAAAGATTTGCCAGTGGAGTTTTATACGTCGAATACATTATTCAACCACCATTATTTATACATGGTTTATTCCAACAAAAGAGTTGATTTCAAAAATAAATGCATTGACTAATCAATGAAGAAGTTATGAAGTATTTGCTGTCAATAGAAAATACGAAAATCCCCCTGCAATATGAAATCATATTTTGCAATAATTAGTTGGACAATTTTGTAACACTAATAAGAGTATTGGAAAACAAATCTAGAAAAAAAGCTTCAACTTATCAAAAACTAGTACCATTGAATAAACAATATCGACGATTTCCCCAAATGTTGTCCACAAAAACAATGTTAATGTAAAAAATTATTTTACTATTGAATTTGTGGAGAAGATTTAGTATTTTTTTGAATATTTATTCTGCATTTTTACGGTTCGGCTATGCGAATTAAATAATAATTAGAATACAAATATTAACTATTTGTACACACAAGTGTCAATTTATCGTACAAGATTATACTCATCAAATGAAAAAGCTGAAATTTATTAAATATGCCGTTTGTAATAAATTTTCAATTAGCTCAATTTTTCATTTGAAGTTTCCCCTTCAAAATTTCCAAAATAAATTTTTCATATATACACCTAATAAGCCCAATGAATATTAATGCAATAATTTCGTACGCAATTATTAATTGTCTGAGAAAATATCTATAGAACTATCCATGTAATGTTAAATATTGTAGCGTAATTGAGTAACTTCAAACTTGTAATTTTACCTCTTCATTATTTCAATTGTCTTCATCGTCTAATTCGTTATCGCGCATATACCTTATTTATAGGCATTCAATAATGAACTAAATTTGATTTATAGGCAGCAATATTTTTACATTGCTATAAAATTCCCCAGCCCGGGAAAATTTCTCCACGCAATGAGAATCAATAATTTCACAATTTATATGAATACTTTTCTTTTAATTCCAACAGTATTTTGCGTATCATCATTAAATGGATCAAGAAATTTCTCACCTACCTCCCACTTTTTCCCCTCTATATAATTTATTTATCCGTAACAGATTTATTATAAAAAAAACAATAAT
The DNA here is from genome assembly GCA_026005395.1 of Asobara japonica. Classification (NCBI taxonomy): domain Eukaryota; kingdom Metazoa; phylum Arthropoda; class Insecta; order Hymenoptera; family Braconidae; genus Asobara; species Asobara japonica. The sequence continues at coordinate 3,240,703 of BQMI01000298.1, read as the reverse complement.
TTTCGTAATTGTGAATTGAGGTGGTAATGAATTGAATCGCAAAATTATTTGTTTATGAAATTTTCTTTGAAAATGGAAAACGCGTTAGTTTCATGGAGCATTTTTTTATGCCAAATTTATCATAAATATGTGATATAACAAGGAATTTTTTGCATTCATATAATGCAAATATTTTCTGTAATGCTTGATTTAAAGTATAAAATAGCCAGTTCAGTTGATCGACAAAAAAGTTGATCCACAAATACCACAAAAAAATTGTTTCAACACGTGTTCCTATAAGCAATAACAAAACCGCTTCGTAATTAATTTCATATATTTTTGAGTAATTTCGTACAGAAACTTGGCCATACTTGAGAAATTGGGATTTACGAAATATCTACCTTACACTGAATTTTTTTTTATTAGTCTCAATATAAATAGTAGTTTTTCAGTACTTTACTTATGGGATTGCTTGTAAGAAAATTGCATTACAATTTTTTTCGTGTGGTCATTTCCCGCGAATAGTATAGACCAACATTTCTTGCCGGATAGTATACGAGATATTTCACAAGTGATGCAGCAATATATGACCTTCATTTTTCAAAAGTATGGACCAAAAATGAAGAGCAGATTGTGCTATGGAATTCACTCATTGTTACGTTAAATATAGAAACAGCTCAGTGCGCCTAGTTTGAGATTCTATTGAAACTTCCTTCGAGGTATACTTTGGTCGAAAAAATACTAAATTTTTTATCTACTTTAAAAAAAAAATTGAATGCGAAAAATAAGTCAATAGTTGATCATTGATCATCGAAAATTGTCTATGTCAAAAGGCTTCTTTGCAACTTCTAATATTTGCGGATTTTTTAAAAATTAAGTCATTATTTTATGCCTAATCCTAATACAGAATTTTACCCTATTGACTTTCCTGAAATTCGCAGACTAAAAAAATTATTTAATCAAACCTTCGTTTTTATTTTGCTATTGCATTGACCAAGTGAATTAGACAATTTTAAAGCCAATTCATGATGTTGGCGGTGATATTAATGTTTGTTATTTAATTGTTCTATTGATAAATTGAATTTGATATTTAATATTAAATAATGAAATGTATTGATAACAGCCAATAAATAAGGTTGACATTTATGTTTAACTTGCTAAATATTTGTCAATTAATTCCGCAAATTTCAATTAATTTTTGGAGAAAAAAAGGGAGAAAAACTTTGGCAAAAAATTGTATAAATTGCAAATAAATCATATAAATTGTATAATTGCAAACAACTGCGTCTCCATGGAAAATATTGTTTTTAAGGCACATCAAAATGTCACGTTCTCATATATTCCACCGAGAATGCAGATTATTTGACACAAAACTGAGGCTTCCAGTTTTTAAGAGTCTATGGGCGACATTGGGAGGAAAAAAAGAAAAAAAAACCCTACAGCGAAAACTACTTTTTCGACCAGAATATACTCCTGACGAAGTTCAAAAAATTTCCCCAAACATAAGTCTCCAAAGCTAGTTCAGTATTTAATGAAATATCTCACAGGCTTCCCCCTAATTACCAACAAATCCGTCCTACAATTCCTTGGATTTATGCAACCGCCTCTTCAACAACTGAATTCTCACGTACCAGATTTTCGACTTTGTTGACAGTGGACTCACCAATGCTACCACCAATATCACTTATTGATTTTTTCTCATCACTAATAACGATGGTCGATTCATCTGGCTTTGGTGAATGTGCATCAGTATCAACAAGCTCAACTGTACTTTCCGTATTCTCCAAAATTGTCATTGCCTGCTGGTTCACTGGATCCATATCACTCTCTGAATGAGGCACATTTTCGGGTGATGATTCAGGGCACTCTTGTTGGGCATTTTCAAACATTTCTGGGGGAAATTTTTGTGCTATTTCGGTGTAATCATTTCGAGTCTCCTCGAATGACTGAATATTCCCAGAATTATTTTGTGATCCCTGAATAATTCTGCCCCTACCTCGACTGCCTTGATGATGCTGATTGGTGTCAGGTGGTGGGAGAATGGGAATCGCTGCTTTGGGTCGACGCACTGGTGCTACTTGCTGTTGTTGCGGTGGCTGTTGTGCTGGATTGTAATAGGTACAGCCCTGCGGCTGGAATAGCTCTGGTGGTGGTGGTGGACCCTGTGGCTGCAAAACGTAAATTCCAATCAATTTCTTGTCTCATTAACAAATAATTTTATATTCACCTGAACATTAGGATTGTATCCCTGATATCCTTGATAATTCGGCTGATAGGGCGGACCATTGGGTGCTACATAATTTATCATGTTAGGTGGTGCACTTTGTGGTGGAATAAATTGGGGCGATGGAACTAGAAATGGTGGTGGTGCATAAGGAGCTGGTTGTCCACCTGGTGCCAATGGCATCACTGGCTGTCCAGCCATAGTGGCAACAGTCGTTGGTACTGGTGGTGCTTGGTCAAAATGGCCTGGCGGATAAGCTAGAAACATTAATTATTCATTAAAATCTCCAGAACGAGTAATCAAAATCGAAAATACGATCTACGAGAGTCAAGATAGAACTCAGTGACGAAGGGATCAATGAATTTTTACAATCTTCTGTAAAAATGAACTTCATGTTTTTTTTTTTTTAATGTTTTTATGTTTTAATGTTTTTTTTTTAACCAAAATTAATAAATTAATTCCTTCTGTAATTTGAGCCTGGGATTGGCCTGTGTTGTTGGTTCTAATAAAAATTTATCGAATGAAAGAAAATGAATTGAAATCAAATTGAAACTTTTAAGATAATTCTATGAAGTTAATATTAGCAGAATATGAAATTCTGGGCACAAAATCATGAAAAATTGCGCAAAAATAAAAAAAATCCATTTCAATCTATTGACCATTTTGCCACTGATTTTTGTTATACTCTATACATTCAGAAAGTAAAGCAGACAATTACATGGAAAATAAAAAAAAAATTGTTAGGGGAACAATCGGCCTTACCTTGGGATTCTAGTACACCGTGCGAATTTCCAGCTAGATAATTGTGCATAATAAGAATAGTGTTAATAAAATAAACAGCAGAAATATAAACAGCGGAAATGTCAATTAGCCATATAAAATTCAGTGGTGTTATTTATTCTCTTTCGCTCATCCAAAAGATCTGGTCAAAAATAATGTAATATCGAAATTATTTTGACCTCGATATTTTCACCAGATTTTTATGCATTGAGGCATTCAAACGTAACTTTTAATTTGACAAGCAAACTCAGAAATAAGCAAATTATTTAACTGTACAATTGTGACCATTATTTGCCGATGCATTGTTATAAGAAAAAAAAATCACATTCCAAGCATATGCACCCGATCAAATTAGACAGAATATTAAGAATTAAAAGGGTTTAGTATCGCGTCTTTTTTTTTTAATTGTTGAATTTTTATGGAGAAAAAAAATTCAATAATTATTACCTTGGGGTGGATAAAATCCATGCTGACTATGCTGATTATGCTGTGGATGTTGTTGTGGATAGGACTGTTGTACAGGGCCATCTGGCATTGTTGGTCTCTGCCTCAGACTCGAATAACGCTTGGGCCTATTACCAGCAGCATCAGGCAGTGCTTGAGGATGATTTTGTTGTTGATGTGAAGGCTGCTGGGCTTGTGGTGGCTGCATTCGTGGAGGTGGAACATTTGGACGTTGCTGATTCGATGGTGGAGCATAGAAATTTCCTGGAAAACATAAAAAAAATATAAATAACTGTGCAAAAAAAAATAATAAATTTTCCAGTGTCACAATGAAGAATTTTTTCTACTCACTACTAGGTCTGCCTTGATGATGATAACCATCATTGACATTCAGATGCTTGATATCATTGACAATTTGTTCTTCCTCAAAGCTCGTGTTAATTCTTCGTACATTTTCGTTAGTGATTATACCACCTCCACGACCTTTTGGACCTTTATTTTCCACTGTTCTAGTTGTAACAATGTTGTTATTACTTGGTTTAAATCCACGACCTCTAGCTCTACTGGCTGCTAAACTAGCGGACTCCTGAACCTGTCTCTTATTTCCGTAATTTTGTTTGGGATAAGCAATTTTTTCCGACTCAACGAATGGGGGATTCCTACTTGGACTGACACTTTGACCTGTGTATTTTGCTTCCTTCTTCCAGGCTGGATTGGTCGGCTCATTTGGAGCTTTATTCTCGTTCCTAAAAACGAAAACTAGCTGTTTATAAAATTGTAATAAAAAAAGGGAAAATAAAAAACATAAAATGGTTCGCATTACGTGAGATTTTGAGCACCAGGTGATTTAATCTTCTGATTATCTTGCTGTGTTTGTAGTGGGGGGAAATTCGGCTGTTTATTCTGCAATGTAGTTTTATTACTGTACCATGCAGATGAGATAACAGGCTCCTCCGGGGCTTCGAGTTCATCCTGAAAATTGAAATAAAAAATCAGAAAAATTTTCAATCAGAAAGATTTTCATTTTAAATATTTTCTTTTAATTTTTCCCCCCAACTCTTCCATCAATAAAATTCCTTGTATTAATAAAAATTTCCTCAGCATTTTTGTCTTAAATATTAAAATTTTTCCTCTGAATTTTTCGACCATCAACAAAATCATTTGATATATATATATACATAAAAAAGCTCTTTAAATTCCCTTCAGTCACTACTCCAAGTCGATATATCGAATAGAATTCGCTGACTTTTGGCCTGGGGTGTGGCACCCCCCAGGTGTTGTTTAAGTCATTATTTCCTGGTATGTTGTCAACGAGTTACTAAAATTCAAAATCCATTCCAAGTGCATCGAGCACAGCAATATCTCAATATTTCATTGAAGTACAGACTCTTGATGCGAATGCATCAATACTTTATTCGCCTTAGTAACGACCAAAGGGGTGAAAAAGTCATTGGAAAGGTCAGAGGTCTAATGAAAAAATAATTTCATCACTCAAGTTATATCTTAAGGTTTTTTCGGGGTGCCCTTCTCCTTGACATTTCTTCTTTGGTTTTTTTTCGGTGAATACCTCATCCTCTCCCCCCGAACAAAAAAAAAGGTCTCAATTTGTTGGAATGGCTTCTCTATAATGTGTAAATTACTCGGATGAAATGGCAATGATTTGTTTTATTTTATTGTTTTTTCTGTTGATCCTTTTTGTTTTTATTTTGTTTTTTTTTTCTGTTGATCCTTTTTGTTTTTACTCTGTTTTTTTTTGCCAATTTTTTTCATTGTAGTTGTGCATTGTTGTTATCTTGTTTTTCATTATTATTGAAAGAAATTTTAATTTGCTAAAACTATTAACAATCGATTGCATTATTAAATTGGATTTATTGATTGCAGTACCTTAGAGCCCCTTAGAGCAGGAAATTCTTCTCCACTCCTGTTAGATCTTCTAGTGTGCTTCGTAGATGTATTGGTTCCACTAGTTTTCCCATAAGCATCTTCATCTTCCCAATTACGAGTGTATTTATTTGGCCCACGACTGTTAATTAAGTAAAAATTATGAGATCATGCAAATCATATTTCGATAAATGGATTATTTCTGCAAAGCAAGTGTCTGAATCTATGAAGCACATTCATCAAGTTTTGGAAGTTACGAAATTGTTGGCATATTTTCTTATTACTTTCTGGAATTTTTGAACTCAAGATTTTTTTAATTTCAAATTGTTTTTTTTCAATATATGAAATTGCAACAATTTCAAAATTAGTTCAAATTAAAATTTTCCGCAACTCCAAGAATGCTTCGTAAGATTTTTCAAATTGTGCAAATTATAATTAAAAAAATAAAGATAGCCTCCAAAATAAATTTTGTTTTTTATAGGAAAAAAAAAAATACAATTCATAATCTCAAATTTTCCAATTTCTGGGATTAAAAAAAATCTAGATATTGGAGTAATGCAGTGAATTTAATGTCTCACCCATATCTTCGTCGTCTTCTAGCCCTAGGTGGGCCCTCTTCATTTCTGATATCATAACCATAAACAGCAATGAGCTCCTCATGGCTTTTTGGCGCTTGCTCTTCATCATTGTATCTGTCATGGTCCCACCTGTCCTCTTTCTCCTTCCAAACTTTTTTCTCCTTAATCTCCCTCTCCGGGGGCTGTTCAACTGCCGTCTCTGTAGCTTCTTCAGCAGTTCTGTCATCGTGCTCGTAAAAGGTACCACGTTTAGGTATATACTGTGGATTACGCCTGTCTTCATCATCATCGAGCTTCTTCTGTGGCTTGTCTTCCTCTTGGCCATCACCACTCTCTCTCTGTCCACCGTCTTGAGAGCCACCATCGGATTCACCATCACTACCAGCTGTATCGTACTCCGAATCATGATGGACCTCAGTTTGTTCGCTGCTCTGTAAATTAAATAATTTTTATTTTTTTTTATTTATTTAAAAATAATTTTTTAATTCTTCATGTTCAATTGATTTGAAAAAAACTATTTCGGAGAAAAATTGGTCAAATGTGAATGAGTAAATGAGTCTTTGGTAGAATTCAATTTGCGACTGTAACTGTGTACAACTCCAACTTTCCGTCTCATTTACCCCCCCCCCCCCCCCCCCCCCCCCCACCCCACCCCCTTGATGAGTTAATTACGTGGTGGTAAACGTTCATTTCGTCAAAGTGGTAGCGCTATATTTAACACACCACTTTATATTTTTCTAATGGTGCTAACGCCTGAATCCTGTATGTCCTATATATGCGATGATGTAATACACGAGTGAACCGATGCCATAATATCCTGAGGACAAGTCCAATGAATCTTTTCCATTATCATTTTCCATTTTCCCCAAAACATTATTATGTAATACTTAAATGTTGCGAAACGAAATTCGATCGATTTTTGACGATATGGAGTTCTATTTTTTTTAGGAAACGATTTGCAAGTTTTGTTAGTATTACGATAAATTCGATAATAATGAAAGGAGTATGAGCCTAGAAAATTGTTCAATATCATTGATCGAATAATAGAGTTATGCAACAAGGGGGATGCAGCCTAACAACTGAGGGAGAGAGAGGGGAAGAGAGGGACAGAGAGAGGGAGAGACAAATCAATCCTCTGGTACGAATTGAATTTTCAACTAAAAAATACTTGATTACTATTTCAATTTTCTTGGAATTTTTTTTTAGTTCCTTGTGTATAAAATTATGCAATTTTTGTTTTTTTTTTACGTGAATTATTTGGTATTCTTGTTGCATTCTTGTTTGTTCTTCGAAGTAGGACTAGTTTTGCAAGTGCTCGTACTGTATTGGCGATAAGGATGAACTTGGGAGAATAGTAAATTTGTTGACAACAAAAATTATCGCATATTCTCTTACTATTTTTCTTTCTGCAAGACTCCTCGATTTTTAGTAATTTTTTTTAACTCCTAAATATAGGGCTTACCTTGCAAATTTGCAAGCCAAATTTTTTTCAGGATTATTTTAACCGTATGAAATATTGCATAAAACCTCGTGGCATGACTTGATTGTTTTAGTTTTTTTCTTTTTGTAATTTTTAAATTTCCCTCTTCCGCTCGTTCATTATAACTAACAAAAAATATCTTTTGAATAAAATTGAAGAAATTTTTTCTATCGAAAACAGCATTATTTGGGGCCTTTCGCCCAAAAAATAAGAGTCTTCAATTATTTGCATATTTTAATCCTAAAATGTTGGCAACTGGTTTTCGACCGAAAGATATAAATACGTGATTTAAATTTACGAGAACATGAACCAGATAAATTATTGATCCTTCCCGTTTCATGCCCTCTTACATGTGTTATTTCAGACGAAAGCCAGTTCTTATGACTTCTCCAGTAAAAGAAAAACTAAGATTTCCAATAAACCCCAGGAAAATGAGTTTCGGAAATATTAAAGGGCAAAAATTTCTTCACAAACTCACTTTTAATTATTTACTTAACCTACTTATTAAATGAATAGAACGGTAAGGAAACTTTGATAATCTGAGAAATTACTTTTTCTTTCAACATTTATGAAATGCTCAACAAGAAAAAGGATTTTTCATATTCTTCGAAATTTACTTCCCTACTATTTATTGAACTTTTTGCTCGAAACAATTTTTGTAATCAATTTCGTAAATTTTTTTGGTACAAATTATGTGCCAAAACAAAATTTTGAAATGGTAAAATGAAACCCAGATTGTTGTAAAAAGTTTACTGGGAGTATATTAATGTCTGAAATATATGAAATATGTGAACTTAAGAATGTCTAAATTATATTCTGATATATATATATATATATATAAAAATATTATTAAAAATTAAATTTACTATTTCTCATAATTTTAATTAAATACCCTCAATGTGCATAAAATTCTATACATCGATAGGCTTAAAAAACTGCTCAAAGCACAGTTACATATTGACGAAAAATATTTATGATAAAATTTGTTCAGTTGAAGAATAATAAAAAAAAATTACTAAATGTTTTTTTTTACGATTCAGTCCAATTTTCAAAAATCACCTTTTCAACCTAATTAAGCTACCCCCAAAAAAAACCGTACAAGAAATTTAAAAAATTGTGGCAATGACAAAAACAAAAAAAAATGCAAAAACAATGCAAAAAAAATGCAAAAAAAAATCCCTAAATTCCCCAAAAAAACACAAAACATTCCAAACAGAGACATCAAATTTTCTCTCAAATTCTAAATTCTACAGAAAAAAAAATCCGCAAAATATTCCACCAATGTAGCTAATATTAAAAAAAACTGATTTATGCAAAGTGCGGACTATAAAAATCCCAAAAAATATGAGAAAAGTGCAAAGTTTCATATCCCACAATAAAAAAAAAACAACATTCATAATAATTGTTTGTTTGGAAATCTTATCTTTACGCCAGAATACCGGCGTGCCATCAAACTTAGCGATTCCAATGACCCTAACCTTCCCAGCCACAATCTTACCTATCTCCCCAAAATAAGAAGAAAAAAATAATAAACACGTTTTCCTATCTCAAATAAAACCATCATGAGCCAACGATCCCGTAAATGACCTCAATTTTGCTAATAACATTAAAAATTGCCGGTTGCAATATCGTGCTCCAGATGCGCGCAAATTTTCAAGTTTAAGAAAAGAAATGTGAAACTTGGCGAGGACCATACTGTCATTGGCAATTGCCACAATTGAACTACCTGAGTTTCCTTGGTTGCATTAAGCTCTTCATAAGACTCAGAAAGATCTTCTGATCCTCCAGACTGGTCTGACTTCCTTCTACGACGTGTATCAGACATTTTTATTCCGCCAAAAAAAAACTCGCTAGATTTATTTATATCACTTATCCGATTAATGATTATCTGCAATTATGCAGAAATTTAACTGTAAGGACAATGCGAACTGTTGAAATTCTGTGGCTTGCTATTTTTCCGACTTTTTCAGTTGCCAAAAGGTCCGAAATTACGGGAATTTGTGATAGTGTGGAACGTCGAGAAACTACTGCTCGATTTTACCCATTGAATAACGTGAAAACGATGCGCGCGCCGATCTTCGACAAATTTAGAAACTACAACGTGACCAGTTTTTTAGTGTACAAGTTCGCGAACAATGTGTAGAATTTGGCGGGAAAAATGCGAAGTTGCAAACAATTGTTGAATTGTTAACAATTATCCAGTTTCAATTACTTAAACAATTGAATATCAACAATGCTGGTGTTTGATGATAACTTGATAACTGAATGACAGGTTAGTGGCGGTCGGTAATGCTGGTACGCGCGCGCATGCACAAGCTTTGGGATGAATGGCGGGAGTTTGAAAAGGTTAAGTACAAAATTCTTTTCTGTATTCATTTACGGAATATTTACAGAATATTGTTGTTTTATTTATTTTTCTGGCAAGTATATAGTTGACGATAAAGAAAATTGCTAGTGAATAATTCTTTTCTTCTTTATTTTGATGAAAGATATTAAAAAAAGACGGTTTTTCAAACCACCCGAAAACAGTTCGACTGACGAATTTGCGCTCTAACATTCATAAATTTTCTGTTACTGATTTGAAAGTATTTGCATCATGAAAATTCAATGTCATATATTTCTTTTAATGGTATATGGATATGAATCGCTTTGACGCCATATTGCATTCATTACTGCCCAGTAAACACGGATCTGCAAATTTACCGCAAAGAAGGCTATTTAGCCGATAAGTTGCCGCAAATTGTCGAGTTTTGCTGTCTGGGTGGTCCATGCAATTTACTTCTGAATACAAAAAAAGTGTGGGGGGGGGGGGCGCTTGAAAACCTTTTCAAAATTTTTTTTGTCCTTTAATGAAACACGATTCCCATGGCGCACGCGCATTTGCTTGTTTCGCCGCGCTGACAGGTGTCGCGTCGGTTTCGGTCTTACGCTATTCGATAATTTCGATATATATAGGTAATTTCTTTCGTCTCGCCTTTTTACTGTAGAAAACTTGATCAATTTTTTGCGCAGTTCACACGACGAGGACGTTCCGGATGCACCATAGATCTTCTTACGCGGACAACTCCAGAGGACATCCTGACGCCCGAACAAGCGACCCGTTATCTGAGCTCGAATGGTTAATTGCACCAGCGCTCCCATGACATATCAATGAAATTCATTATATGGGACGTATGTCGATCATATTCCATAATTACGGTCAATGATCTAAAATATTCTCCCATGAGTGAAATGATAATTCCACTGTGGGAAAATGAGATTACGAACTCTTTCTCCATTCGGTGGGGGAATTAGAGGACCAGTAAGTAGTGGGGTGGTATGTGTCAGTTTGAAAGTGTGAGCCGGCGAGAAAGGTTTACTCTCGACCGCGTTTAAACAGCCATGAGGCTCATCAGCCCATTCAATTATATACCAACTATAGCGCTCATCCTCAATGCCGGTAAAAAATAATTATAAGTATTCAATGCAAATCCTTCACTAAATTATTTCTGACAAAAAAACAGACATAAATTATCACGAGAGATACCATTTCTACAACTATCATAAATTTCACTTCCTTTCTTTCGAGAAGTGAAAACACTTCTGTGTGAATATGTGAAGTTTTCATTGGTGTTCAATGTATTGAATTCCACTTGTTACATCAATTTCTTTTTTCATCGTTATTCACCCTCGGGCAATTCAAGAGCCAATCGTGTGGAAATTATTTGGGAGAAAGTTCGTATAAAAATTTCTATTTCGCGAGCTGAATTTATTTATTTTTTCTTTTGCCAGTGAATTTTTTCGGTTATATATTTTGAAAAATAAATATTGAAAATAAAATAGTTCCAACGTAGTTCTATGTACTAAAAATTTTTGGTCCAGTATTTAATTGGTTTGATAAATTTTCAGGTTTTCTGGGAATCCGAGGCAGAGAAACCGATGCCCCCTGTATCGAGGATAATAAATTTTACAGAAATCCAAGTACACCGGCGCATAATGTCTGGGCGCCAAATGAATGTGCTAAATATTTTTTATGTTTAGGTAATTATCCATAATTTTTCCTCTGCATTACCTCAATAAGCAGTGAAATTGAATATATAATCGAATTGAGTAATAATAATCATCATAAGTATTTTCCCTCCCAAGAACAAGTTTTTTTATGCAATCCTCATTAACAATGATTTTCCTTCATCAAATTAAGAATCTCAACTCACACGATCTCGATGAATTTTCCCATATCAACATTGTTTGCAATCTTATTTGCAGACAATGAAGTATTTGAGTTTAAATGCTCGGAGGGACTCCTCTTCGATGTTACAAGGCAGATATGTGATTTTAAAGCTAATGTGGACAATTGCGACGTGACATCAGGTATGAAACCGCGACTGAATCATTGATATTGTGAAATTTTATGTGTAGTCGGTGAAGTTCGATTACTTAATCAAAAAATATTTCATTTTTTTTGCCCAAAATTTTTCTATTACCTCAGACAATTTTTCTTCTAATTCTCAGATATTCAGCCACCAAAGCCCCTGCTCGAGAATGGCGACTGTGATGGTGAGAGTTTGGCATGTGGAGACGGCACTTGTTTGCCGAATATTTATTTCTGCGATGGAAGTGTCGACTGTCCTGATGGATCTGATGAGGCATGGTGTGGTAAGACACGGAAACATCCCGATAAATATTTCGTGAAACCTGCGCAATGGAATTTGAATTCGTTGTAAGATAATTGTCTTCCTCAGATGGGCATAACGATCCGTATTCACCGCTCCCCTGTGATCCTGAAAAGTGTTCACTACCAAACTGCTGGTGCTCCGACGATGGCAAACAAATACCGGGCAATTTAACTGAATCCACTGTTCCCCAGATGATAACAATCACCTTCGACGACGCTGTGAATGCTGAGAACTTTGACCTCTACACGAGTGAGTCAATGAAAGTTTCACTTTCTCATAGTGACAATGGAAAATTGACACCTTTGATATTTCGAAACAGAGCTATTCAATGACGAGAGGAAGAATCCCAATGGTTGTCCCATACGCGCTACTTTCTATGTCAGCCATCAGTACACAAATTACAGAGATGTTCAGTATTTGTGGAATGAGGGGCATGAGATTGCTGCTCACTCTATCACGTGAGTTACAATGTTTTTTTCGATAATTTATAAATTAGATATTTATGAAACACCTGTGCCATAGCTTGTCTATTTATTCACCCATTAAACTATCATTTTCGCAGACATCGTGGACCAGAGGAGTGGTGGTCTCACAATGCTACAATCGAAGATTGGTTTGACGAAATGGTTGGACTGTCCAACATCCTCAACAAATTTGCTGCAGTACGCTTAGAGGATATTCGAGGATTGAGGGCCCCATTCCTACGTGTTGGGTGGAACAAGCAATTTCTTATGATGTCGGAATTTGGCTTTCTGTATGACTCGTCAATGGTCGCGCCTTTCGCTGATTCACCTTTCTGGCCTTATACCTTGGATTACCTACCGCCACATGAGTGCATTGGTACCGATCAAAATTGTCCAACTAGGTCCTACCCAGGTGTTTGGGAAATTCCGCTGAATCAACTGCTAGTTGGGGTAAACGATCATTACCGATTGCATGTTTTAGTTTTTTACAGACAGTATATGTCATACATAAAAAAATCAATTTTTTCGATTGCACAGGATTATACATGCACGATGATTGAAAAGTGCCCGATCAGTTTAGCTGGCGAGGAAATTTACAAAATGCTGATGTTGAATTTCAAAAGACATTATCTCACTAATCGAGCCCCACTGGGTCTACACTTCAATTCCATGTGGTTCCGAAATCCCACCAATATTTATGCATTCGAGGTAAGTCCTGAATATTAATTCAAATGCACAAAATGTGCAGAAAAATTCCAAGCAAAGGAGAATTATTTATAATTTTTGTGGACATATTGAACAGATAGATTTAAGTATTTCATTTTTTATTTTTGTATTTTTTTTTTTCGAAATTTAAGTCGAAATTAAAGTATTTCGACTTATCGAAATTTTTTGGCATACTCTGCAGTTTTTTTATACATCTCGAAATATCAGTAAATATTGTTAATACTTTTCCAAAAAATTCAGACACTTAGGAATTTTCTATATTTTTCTAGAAATTTTTGGATGACATACTTCACCTACCAGATGTGTACTTCACAACAGCTCACCAAACAATCGAATGGATGAAAAAACCGACCCCCATCAGTGAGTTATCATCCTTCGAGCCTTGGCAATGTCATCCACGTGACTTCGAGCCCCATGAAATCGCTTGCCAATTTCCACATATTTGTAAACTTTCTAGTAGAGTCCTCAAATCATACAGATTTCTCAATACCTGCTTCGACTGTCCAAATCAGTATCCCTGGTTGAGGAATGAATTTGGCGCTGATTGATGAACGCAAGTGTGCTCAAAAAAAAAAAAAAAATCACTAATTCAATTAGTATTTTGTGAAAATATTTCTGAAATTTGGTTTCCCCCAAAAACCCAAACCCAGAATTTCGAAGTGGATTGCGACTTGATTCAAGTAGATCTCAGACTCGGATGACCAAGTTTTTCTACTTCATTCAATGTATAAATACAGCTCGGATTAATCAGGTTGAAATTGATTTAATTCAAGTTCAGATCGACAGGACTTAAGTTGAGATCGAATTGCCCAAAGTGGAGATCAATTTGAATCAAGTCGCATTGCTGCAAGACTGAGGTTCACCTGTAGAAAAAAATAATATTTATTTTCTTTTGTAATTCAGACGGAAATTATTATTATACAAAAATTTCATACATTATTCACCAACCGAAGACGTTCCTTTTTTTTACTTATTTCGTGGTTAAAAATTACACTGTTTGGAAATATATTCTCGGAGGAGAATTGCTCAAGTATGCTGGACCATTCTTTAGATTTTCGTTCAATGTTAAGTTCATCGATTATCAATGAATGGATTGACTCATTAACCATCCTGCTGTATAAATGGATTTTGAATTGATTCCATACCATCCACTGGACAAATTAATACTACTGATGTTCCTCTGCAAACTACAAGACCAAGCATACGTGTATCCTGATTCAGTTTGTATGGATCATCTGGATCTGTAAGAGAACAAACAATATGAAATATAAATATCCATTTCGGAAATTATAGACAAAATTTTCAGCTACAAAATTGCACATATCAAATTTCTTAATCAAATGAAAATGAGCTTCATGTTGAATTATCAAACTAGCGATTTAATTCGATATTTTTGTGGTCCCACAGTATTTTGCATAGTGCAGTTATGCTCAAAGAAAAAATTGTATACGATTTTTTTTATACAAAAAAATCTTCAAAACTTGAGGGTATCTATAAAAAAATCACTAATCAATTTAACAGGAAAATTTTCATAGACATAAGATCCACAAATGTATAAAAATGTAACGTTATGAAAATAAAAATTGTAAGAGAATTTGTTTAATAACACAATGGGTCACTCCATAGCTAGAGATTATGTTTTTAGTATTAAGTTACTCTATTTTCGTAATGTGCAAAATTGTTGAAATTTTATCAAACATTATCAAAATTTTCAAGATATAAGAGAAAAGAAATATTTTTTTTTTTCAATTCTTGAAACTCAAAAAATACCAAAAAACGTTTTTTTTTTGTAAACATTTTTTTCACATGTCTGGAATTTCAGTTATTGAAATTTTGAGGATTCACAAATTTCCATTACCTCTCAAATACTCTGTGGTATTATCCAAAACGAGATTCAAAAGAGGGTCATATCCTTTGAGAATTCCAGCAGCCTCTCGACCGCCCGCAAACTTTACACGAATATTTTTTTCCAGATATTTTGACAGATCCAGGATACTCTCCTTCCTCTTTTTCTCCTTGTGATCGCCATGTGCGTTTTGTTGCTGGAAATTAAATAGTTTAATAACAGAGTGACGAGTTTGGGTCTCTTGCACATTTTAGGTTGTCAATCTATAATGCCATACTGATCAGCTGATTTTGACTATTGCATATAACACATCTTTTACAGTATGTGAATGTGAAAAAAATGATTTTTTTGAATTTGCAAATTTGTTATTACAAATTCGCAAATTTATGAAGAGTCGTGGGCAAGATTTACTTCGTGATTTTTCATTTTTTAAATGTGTCAAAGTGGAAGATAAGTCACGCTTGAATTTCGATTCGATTAGTTTCATAGTTATTAGAAAAAACATTTGAATTGTTTACTTACAGCCATAATTATTGTGACGTGATTAGACCGCAATTTCAAAGTGACAAATAGGTTATGTTGTGTTTGCGCGACCCGATACCGAGAGCATTTCGATATATCGAAAGGACATCGAACACTAACCAAACCCTACAAGTTTTGCGGTGATTCTTCAAAACACAAAAAAAGCTCCAAAAATTGAAATAAAAATAAGAAAAAAATTAATCAATATTGAAGAAAAGTAATCAAAATGGCTTGTGGACGTGAGGCAGTATTAAGTCTGTACCGAAATTTAATTCGCGAAAGTAAAAAATGGAATTCTTATAATTACAGGTAACCTCGCACGCGCCATTCATAAAACTTCTTGCTTATTAGCTAATCTTTAAGTTAGTACGAAGAAACCGTAACAACAATTACGTTGCATTTAGCTGACGGACAATTTTTGATAAGCGCTCAGATTTAACAAGGTCAAATCTCAAAACACCCAGTAATGACAATTATGGGAACATAACCTACATTGATTTTTTTTTTTATTCAGCAAAAAAACCTGTTGGTTTATACAGCTGATTGAAATATTTTGAATTTTCCAAAACAGCTGATCACAGAAAAAAAAATCGTAAAATTTTTGCAATAATTGGAGATATTTTGGTTTATGTACTTGGAATTTGAAATGTATTTACCATTTTGAAATAATCCAACGATATTCACTGTCAATATACTTTATTATTATTTTGTTTATAATACCAATAATATACTTTATTTATTATACTAGTGACATAACTGCTCATTAAAGCATTCCAATTGATTCCAGGGAGTATGCTCTACGAAAAATAAGACACGAGTTTCACGAAAATCGCTGTCTTGCAGACACTGCAAAAATCGATGAAATTTACAATAAAGGAATGGAATCCCTGGCCATGCTCAAGAGACAAGTAACGGTGGGAAATATGTACAGTACGAGGCCGTTGGTGATTGAAACGAAGGGACATAGAGGAGCCCCCCAAACATCTACATAGTCGACATGGACGAAAAAATAGTGATCTAATTTATTATTATTTTCCCCTTCAGGAGAATGAACCTTGTTGAAACTTTCTTTATATTTTGATACCTGCGTTTAGGAACTGTTACTAAGCACGAAAGTCATTCAATTAAATCACATTGTAATAATATTCTATTTTCGGAGGTTTTTGTACATATTCCAAAATCGTGTTTCAATTTTTTTTAATTACATTTTTGGTCCCAAGTTGATGGAGACTATTGAAAAATTCCATTCAATATGTTTTTCGTAATTGAAATTTTATTTACAATTCATTAGTATATACAAAAAAATGGATGAACCGATAAAAATTCTTACATTTATTGATAATATCACGATGCTGTGCTTAAATATTATGAGAATATGGCTAATTATTGTCCATTGAACTTTAACAAATTTATAATCCAGTACATAATGCCTATGTAACAATTGATTGTATTGGTAACGATAAACTAATTATGAAGTTTGGGGGAAAAGCTAAAAATAGTAGTCGCTCGATTGACATGTATGCTCTTCTGACAAATCTTTTCTGAATTCCCATTTGGCTGGCATTTCGGTCATGAATTGAAACTATTTATTTCATTACATAGCCAGATAAAAAAGATGAATATGTTGCATTATAACGACTCTTTACATCCAAGTCCAGCTGACCAATTGCAAATGCCTCCAACAGGATCAAATGACAGTTTATTGGGACAAGAATATTCAGTTGGAACAACTTTGCCCCCCACCATCATAGCGCACGTTATGAATTTTTTGCATGAAAATGGATGAGCAAATGTTCCCTGATCCAAACATCCAATTCTACCACTCGATGTTACGTAGATTTTATTCTTCAATTCGGGCTTCACAGAAATTCGCACCTCTTCATCAACGTAGTAATCATAATCGACTATTGCCGGACGCCTTGGTCTACTTGGTATGACTTCAGTTGATTGATCTTCACCAATAGGCCTCTGTCTTCTGGTCAGTGCTGTCCTTGTTTTTGGTGTCTCAGTGATCCCTTTAAATTGTTCGATTCTATGCCTTTGACCACCTCGGTATTTCGAGGTCTCTTTACCTATCCGTAACACAATCTCTTCATGTTTATAAACATTTTTTTTACGTGTTTGCGGTGTTAAGTTGTGGTGATTAATAGTTGGAAGTGAAATGAAAATTAAAACGAATTATAAGGTTAATCAGCAGCTGACCCAACGCCTCCTCAACTGGTAATGGTACTAAGTTCAACGTAACTGCGCATGCGCGCATGTACCACTACTGCTTGAGGATGGCGCTAGGGGCGCTCCCAGGTCGACGCGCTTTCGACATGGCGCGCACATAGGGACAAGCCATCCCTGTTGTGTAATGTGTTTCAATATAACAGTAGATCCATTTTTTTAACAGAAAAATTTGATTGAATCGAATAGAAGAGATGTCAAATGATGGAACAAGGTACGCAGGGTTAAAAAATTTTCTTTGAAAAATTTTCAAATTTCACTTCTTTGCAAAATTCATTAGTAATTAAAAAGTAGTATCCAAAAATCCTCCAGTATTTACTATTAATAAATGTAGAAGATGAAGATGATGTAGTAATTAATTACGTAGATTTGTTGAGGAGTCTCTGCACCATCCGGAGACTTAAATGATGATTGTTTTTTTTTATTTAGATTGTTAGTTGAATGGTGAAACGTGGAGTTTTCTCATAGCTGAAGGAAAGAAATCAATTCGAGAATTAAATTAGAAATGTGAAGTGCCAAATACCAGAACAGAAGAGATAGGTAATAATGAAAACGTAATAGTCTATTGAAATTTTATGCAATTGGTTTTAATAAGAGCTGTTTTTTTCTAATTTGGGAAGACGAGGTTTACCTGTTACGAAGGGATTGAGAATTGATGGATCAATCAAGGATACTGCAATTTCTTGTGCCCGCCCTGTCTGATCATTACTTTCCGTAGTGGGCATTGTGAATTTACTCGAGTAACGCCCATCCGCAGTGTCATATTCTGAAATTTCAGAAATTATCGTTACAAATATAAAAATATAATCAATTATTTCCCATTCCTAGATTTTCCGACACGTCAATTAAATGTTCAAAGACTGGTTTCAGAGTAAAAAATAGGAATCATGAAATTTTGAATACTGGAATACAACAGGTGTCGCTACCTGCTACTATGTCACGTGACGCACTGACCAATCACACTGCGTATCGCGCATTCAGACTCTCCTGTGCGAATGCGGGCAAACACGCATGCGCCGGCGGTAGTCGGACAACTTCGGATCTAGACCGAATATGAAAGTTTGGATAGTCATTAAAATTTCGCGCCACTCAAAATCAACCAATAACTAATAATTCACTACATGAAAGTGAGTCAAATTCTGATCGAAGCTAAGGTCCGCCGAGAGACTCCAATTGCGACATTGATTAGCTTGATCACAACTTTCCTTAAAGGATTAAAAAAAAATGACCGAATCGGATGATTCGTTTGCAAGAAATCGTTGTCCAAAAATTGTGGGTACACATGTACGCGTAAACACACATACACGCATATATACAGACATTTTCTTAAAAGTGTTAAAAATTTTTGTATAAATCTACTAACCAACAGAATAGCTTTTCAGCGTTGTCGAGCGAACGATGCTGCCCGGTCTCCTCAAGAAGTTACCCGAGTTCCTCAGCAATCCCACCTGAATATGAAAGACTCTATCAGTAAAATCCAACGATCAATACCTCCTTGAAAATGATAATGAGCCTCAATGATCAATTAGCCAAGATAGACTAACCGCAAGCGTTAATACAGAAAACAAAAATCAACTAATCTATTCACAGAAGAAGAATAAACGCAAGCGCGACATGATCGAAGCTATAAAACAACGTAATACAATAAGAGATGAACAGAAAATTCAGTGTCATAAAATCAGTATGAATTGTTATTTGAGAAGGTTTTTTTTTCGTGTTTCGACGAAGCCCAATATGTCCTACAATTCGGCTGAATTATTGATGCGTTAAGTGCATGATCCATCATCGATGATTGTTAGACTGTCCAGTGTTAGCATTTGTTGGGGGGGGGGGGGGTGTACAAAAAAATTTGTGTGATTTATATCTCCAAGTTGTCTGAAGTAGTGGAACTATAACTAGGGCTCAAAGAAGGGTGAGACCCACAGCGATAGCAATAGGCGTGTTTATTTGCATCATAGATAGTCCTCCAATTCTTATTCATAAATTTTAATCGTTTGTTCAGCGAGTGTTACATTAACTGACCTCCCCGAAGATACCTAGATGACTGCTTTCGGCGAGGCTTAGATCATCCTCTTTAATTGGTCCAATTTGCAAGCTCTTAGGTGATGCTTCAAGATTTGGATTATCTCCATTAGTGATCAATGCTCCAGGTATTTCTGTCGATGGTATCATTTGCTCGGTTGTGCTTCGGTTTCGTTTTCTCGATCGGTCTCGATTTCGAAACAGCGCTCGGTATGGAATGGACATAGATGAAGCTGGAGATGATGAAAGTTGTGGAGCGGATGCCGAGTGCTTTGCATCTGAAGCTTCTGATGATTCAGACGAGGTTTTGGCAGATTGGGGACGTCGACGGATTGACGCGAAGGGCCGAGGCTTACGTTCTCTCGGAATTGGGGTGGTTGATGCTGATTGCTGGTAGCGGATTCTACCTCGCGATCGGAAGTCCCGAGCTCTCTTCGATGGTATTGCAGGCGGAGGTGAGGTTGAAGGGTCATATGCTGGGGCAGTCGGGATTGGTGAAGTGTGGGATATAGATATACTGGAGGGAGAGATTTCCGGAGCTGAGGGAGTTCGCTGAAGCGCTTCGGTCCTAGACTGCTGATCTTCTGATTGTATAACTGGAGTTGTTGGAGACTGTGCTATTCTTTCTACAGTACTCGCCTCGGTCCCGGAATCGGGTGGATTACGACCTTGCTCATCTTCCCCAGTGAATGGAATTATTTTCAATATTATTGTTGCTCTTGTATCAATTTCATTGATGGCACCTGGTTCGACCGATGCCATCGTAGTTCCATCATTTGACAACTGAGTTATGTCTTCAACTGTGGAAATCTCTTCTGGTCGCTCATTAATATCATTTTGGAGAGTGCTCAGAATTTCGGATGTGCTGGATTCCATGGGCTCATCTAAACTTTCTGTCACCGTTCTCCCTTCATCACTTTCTCTGATTGTGAAATCTGATTCGTCTTTTTCGGTACGGTACAACGTGGTGTCCGAAACAACAGTCGTCGCCGATTTGTCTTCATCGACATCTACTGTTCCCAGTTCATCGACTTTCTCATCAGTTTCGTAATTCACAGTTTCCTTTTCTAGTTCCTCGGCGATAGTGGTAAGTGGATGATACGTGGTAATTTCTGGCTTAAGTGTAGTGACTTCGAGATCATCTGTTTCATACTTATGAGTAGATTTAACTGGCTCGAGTGTCGGTGTAAATGTAGTGAAGGCTGTTGGAGTTGTGGTAGTTGCGAATGGTTCAAATTGTCCATTGATTTCATTGCTCCACTGCACAGCTCCATCACCTTGTTCAGTCGTCGTAGGGATGTGATCCATAACAGTCGTTGAGGGAGTTTCCGTGCTAAGCTCCTCTGAATGAATTTTTTCCGTGACCGTGGGCCCAGCGTCAAGACTCTTAGTGATAAAGAAGCCTTTGAGAGGCTCCTCATTTTTTTCAATTCGAGATAAAATGCTCTTCAGTGCTGGTCTCATAGTTGTGATTACATATTCCGTCACCGTTATCGGTGTTGTCGATGAGGCATTGCGAGCGATTTCCGTACCTTGGTTCTGATCGACAAAAGTAATCCTGGAGTGTCCTCTCCTCACATTTCTTCTCCGACTATTGGTCCCCTCGGCTGACAATTGTCCTTCGCGTCTTCTAAAATTTCTCTGAGACCCTGCCACATTGGCATTCCTATCATCAACTCGTCGTCTTCTGGATAACCGATTATCCTGGCCCTCATCAGCCCCTGGTTCTCCCTCCCCCAAATTATTAATAACTTCGATCTTCAGAATCGTACTCGAAACGTTGGGATTAATCGCTCCTGGTGGCAAACTCAACACGGCAAACTGATTAATCTTGACTTCTCCACTACCATAATCATCCAAAATTTTGACACGCACTTGGACCCCATCAGATTTACTATTCTGTGATCGTCCATCAAATGATTTTGCAATTCCACTATTAGTATCGATCAGCTGCTTCAGTGTTGGTAGGTCAGGTTTATCCGGAATTTCCAGGTCGACCTGCAAAAATATCACATAGAAAGTGACCAGTGGTTCACTTAAAGATTCATTTCTCAGATGTGTCGATTTGTGGCTTATTGCTCTGATTTCTGTATCATTTTGCTTCATTTGGATCTGTTACGGAATTTGTCAATGGTACGACAGGTTCGACGTTCAAGGTCGAGATCATTGGTCGTTACAGTGGTAGATTTGTTTGGATGCATAGCTCGTGATTATTATCGTGATGGCAATTTGTTACATTCATGAGTGATTAAGATGAGTTGTCTAACTATTATAACTAATTGGCAGTTGTTGTAGTCTATGTTTTTCCTCTACCCACAAGATCATTGAACACTGATTCAATCTCAATTGTAGATGATTCAACACTCGGTTGAGTAACGAAATAACGTGGACGTCTTGCGAACACCCGTTCAATGGGCAGTGTCGATTTTTCAATGGTACGCCCAGTTGGCTCATGAATTTCATTCAGCAAATAGTATCTCTGCTCCTCGGAAGAGGGATAATCCTTATCATAATGGAGGGAATTGTCATACGGTATTTTAGTTGCTGATGTTAATGATGAATACTTGGTTTTAATGAGAATTATTTGTCGCTCTGTCGTACCAGATTCAACGACTGATGTTACTAATCTAGTGACTGATTGTTTTGGGGTTGTTGGTGGATTGGATGATTTTTGAGAGTGTTTACGTAGAAGTGCATCGGCTACGTAGTCAAATTTACGAGCTGGTATGAGAGTTTCAGTTACTGATGTCTCAGTTGTCGTTGGCTTTCGCGGATAGGATCGACTCTTTGGTGGTTGACTTTGCCAAAAGCCAACTGGTACATTGGCCTTCTTGTTTGACGATGGCAATTTGTTAGGATTCAATACAGGAAGCTTGTAAATATGCTCATCAGCTATTGCATCGTTCTCACTATCTACCGGATCGTTTTCACCAAGGAAACGTGTTCTGCCCGAACGAAAGCCAACGGCATTTCCTAATTTATCGGAGGACTCTTCAGGAGATGAATCAGGTTCTTTAGAGATTAGGGTGGGTGACCCTTCGGAGTCGTAGATTGGAGTCAGTCCAATAGTCGTAATGGGTGTTGTGTACTGACTCCAAAAGGGTTGAAGACTTTTATGATTGCTGGAAGTTTCGTTATCAGTTTCGTTAATGCTTTCATTGATGGATGCTGATGATACTGGTCTTCTTCTCACAAATAAACTCTTCCTCCGATTAGAGTTCGCAGATGAGGTGGATGGCTCCGGGGTCGATCGATTGGAAAATCTTGACAGGCCAAATCTTCTGGGTGACGTTGGCCCAGTGGTTGTACTTGTTGACGGACCCACTGGACGCTTTCTCACGAATTTCCGTCTCACAAATCTGGAAACTGGATCTGCTGTTGTACTTACGGTACTTGTTGTTGAAGCTGTTGTGGATATTATTGTCGACTCCTCGAGATCAGGTGTCTTTGTTGGTGCTATCGTCTCCAGAAGATTTTCATCGTCTGATGGTAATTCTGTAGGCATAGTGGTATCAACAGCTTCTGTTGACTCTTTGGAGGTTACCAGAGTCAGCATTGATTGAGTTGACGCTTCTTCTGAGTTATCGGAGATCGTCGTTGAATCAATGGCGTCTGTTGGGATCTCCGAAGGTTCAGTGGAGAGCGTCGGTGTGGACTCCTCGGTCGGTAAAGAAATTACTGGCGTTGTAGACTTGGCACTATAACTAGAGCTGAAGAGAATTTCGGGGTCTTCAGCTGAGGCTAATTCGTTGGAGCTGCTTTCCAGATGTGGTCTAATTCTCTTAAGGATCTTCCTCTTTCTCTTCACTTCGATCGATGGCTCGACTGCTACGGTGGACGGAGACACTGGTCGTCTGCTCAATAACACTTTTCTTGTCATTGATTTTCTAGAATCTTTCTCCGTTCCTCCGGTATCTTCTCTGCCTTCCAGAGTGATGTCACGGATTGTTGCTGTTGTAGTTTCTATTGTAACGTTAGTGTCAATCTCTTCTGTAGTCCTTGTAGAAACTTCCGTAGTGGTGAGATCGCTTGGAGTTGTAAACGATTCGTCAGAAGTTGCAGATTCTGAGGATCTTTCTGCCTCATTTCCCAGTCCAACTGATTTGGTAACTCCTGGTGCAACTTCATCTACTTTGAATACCCTAATATTTGTAATCCTTTGGTCATCTTTATCATTACCAATAAACTCCGATCTTGATTGCTTCAACACATCGTTGTCGGTGGAGATTCGAATGATTTTGCTATCTGTGGGTCTTCGTTTTCTGGATGCGGTGGACAAAGTCGCGTCAGTCGTTGCTGGCCTTGGTCTTCTTCTAGAACTTGATTTAGGTGTTTCTATTTCTTCACTCGTGGCAACAGTAATTTTAGGTATTTCTGTTGTGCTACGTGAAGAATACCTAACTCCCCCTCGTCTTGTTCCCAATCTCGATCGACTACTGGCCTGTATATCTGGCTCCGCGGAGGTAACATCATTAGAATTCTCCAGTGATTGATTGATATCATTTGACACTGTTGATGCTCTTGTTCGCGTTCTTACCCGATTTTGATACGAACTGGACAGCCTCGCATAGTTTCTCGTTGGTCTGTTACTCACCTTGAGTCTTGTTTGCTCAGTGGTTGTTGTTGTTGACGATGTTGATGTAGATGGTGATGATGGAGGTGGACGAGTCCGGCGTGGAAAGCCAAAGGGTCTTGGTGGAGATACAGCTGATGATTGTGTTCTTGGTACAGGAGATGTGCGAGGAGACGTTTGTGGTGGATGTGTTGTTAGTAATTCGGAGATTGAGGTTTCAGGCATTATTGCGGGCTCGGTTGCTGGCAAGTGAGTTGTGCTGATTGTGGGATTTGTGGGGGTTGCCTCGGGGAGAGACTCCGTTGAAAATTTTGGAGTCTCCGGGCTGGAAGGGGAGGGGGTTGTGAAGAGCTGCTCAGTGGTAGGTGGCTCTGGTGGACTCGTCGATGATGTCGGGGGTGGATCTTCTGAAGATTTTTGGGGTGCTTCCGTGTCGATCGAGGCTGCAGTTGTACTTCGGAATCTGTGGATGTTGGTGTATCTGGAAAGATGCCGGAGAGATGTCATAGATCATTTTTGGAAAGTTTGCAAAGTTGTAAAAGGCTAAAAATTTAGAGAACTTCAACCCGTCCTATCAATAATGATTAGGAATGATAAGATGGTGGAAATCAATGCACTACGGAAAGGGCGGTGATGTACCTAGCTTTGGGCGTTGGATCTTCTTCGTGGGACTCTGAAGAGGGGGCGACGTCTTGTGGGTCGTCCTCATTCGGAGAGCTGAAAGAAAGAGAATCAGGTAGCGATGAAGAGGTGGGGGGAGCGGGAGGGGCCAGTTCGATTTCTCCATTCCAGCTTATACTTGTACTTACTCGGATGGTGGTGGTCGGGCTCTACGTATGTTGACGTAGTTAGGTGTTACACGCTTCGGCGATGCATTGGCCGCTCCTTCAGGAAGATTACTGACTGCTCCGGTATTAGAGGATGCTACATCATCGTTATCCAGTTCAACGTCTTCATCTGCAAGTTCTTCTTCGTCGTCCTCTTGTGGTGGTTCATTAGTCGATGGCCTAAAATAATTCAATTAACAAAACTCAAAAATAATAAAACATAAGATGTACCAATTTATAAAGTATTGCATGGGAACGTCGATAATGACGCGTTCGTCGTAATTCAACGCACGGCGTAAGATGGCGTCGTGCGGATTTTTTATCCACGGTGTAAAACCAGTTGTTTCCCAGTCTGATGTGTTAATATTACGTTATATATGTGCCGAGCATTATTTTTAACTTCTCGATAGGGAAAGTTACTGTAATGACCCCGAAAATGGAAAGTGTCACATCGACGAAATTTTCACTCTTCTCGACGTTTGGCATCACCCTGACATGTTTTCAATGAAATGTCTCTGTGTGTATGTGTGTGCGTTTGTATGTACGTATGTGAGCCAACATTTCGATTTTAAAAAATTTAAGTTTGCCTCCCCATCAGACCCCAATGTTAAATTTGGCCAAAATCGAAAAAAATTAATTTGACTTTTTCGGCCCAATATCGACGGGAGTGTCTTCTAGGGGTCCCAATTGGATAGTATAAACGCGCACGGGGCCAAAAATTCGATTTTAAAAAATTTAAGTTTGCCTCCCCATAAGACCCCAATGTTAAATTTGGCCAAAATCGAAAAAAATTAATTTGACTTTTTTGACCCAAAATCGACGGGAGTGTCTTCTAGGGGTCCCAATTGGATAGTATAGACGCGCACGGGGCCAAAAATTCGATTTTAAAAAATTTAAGTTTGCCTCCCCATAAGACCCCAATGTTAAATTTGGTCAAAATCGAAAAAAATTAATTTGACTTTTTCGACCTAAAATCGACGGGAGTGTCTTCTAGGGGTCCCAATTGGATAGTATAAACGCGCACGGGGCCAAAAATTCGATTTTAAAAAATTTAAGTTTGCCTCCCCATAAGACCCCAATGTTAAATTTGGCCAAAATCGAAAAAAAATAATTTGACTTTTTCGACCCAAAATCGACGGGAGTGTCTTCTAGGGGTCCCAATTGGATAGTATAAACGCGCACGGGGCCAAAAATTCGATTTTAAAAAATTTAAGTTTACCTCCCCATAAGACCCCAATGTTAAATTTGGTCAAAATCGAAAAAAATTAACTTGACCGAAAAAAATTCACGTCTGGAAACAGAATAAAAAATCTTTTGTATATTGATATAATTGGATTGTTTTCAATCATAATCTTCGATTTACACTGATATTAGAGCCACGGATCCTATCCTATTCTGAGCAGTGGAAAAAAATATTTACAGAATATCATATCATTGATAATCATTCTTCCTTATCAATTCCAGAAACCCAAATTGAAGAGGTATATTGTGAACAATTCAGATTGGTACACCAATGACGTGACCTTACCTTTGACGTTCTATCGTGACATACTTATTAGTCCTCCTCAAGTTCTTCACTTCGGGTATTTCATCCAAGCCATCAAACTGCGACCTTCCAGGCCCATTTTGAAAAGAGCCCCTCGAATTTACCGCCTGATTGGACTCCTTCCTACTTCCACCTCCAAACAACTTAGTAGCTTGTCGATTGAGCACTCTCTCATACAGACTCCTACTGATAGTAGCAGGAGTAGCTAAACTTCCTTCAGTGGTATCTCCCGATGGCTTCTCCTGCAGATGAAGCTGCTTCTCAAGCTGCTCAAGGCCCCCAGCTTTCTTGATCAAATCAATCAATTCTTTCAACACCTTGGGATCTTCAGTGTCTTCACTATCCCCATCATCTCCTTTGAATGCTCTAGAGGTCTCCGTTGTTCCCTCAGTTGTCGTAGCTTCAGTAGTTGTCGTTGGTCTACTTCTGCTGATGGTTTTGTACAGTAGTGGCTTTGCTGTTGTGCTAACAACCGGCGCTGGATCTTCCTCAGCAGCATTCACCTCGTCATCTTCATATTCATACTCTTCTTCTTCCGATTCTGGTTTAGGTGTTGTAGTGGTTTTTTTCGGCGCCTTAGTTGTAACGGGCTTTGGAGTCGTTGATGTTCCTGAGGATGTCTTCGTCTGGACGAAGGAAATTGGTGGTTATAACTCGCGGTGTAAATGTGTAATCTTATGTTAGTTAATTACCTTTGGGCACACAACGTTGCGAGCATAATCACAGGAATCCGCTGCCTTGTTGAAGACCAAACCCGACGGGCAGGTGAACTGGTGGGCAACGATGCCAAGACCGCTTGGACCGCTGTCCAAGCACCAGAAATATTTTTTGCAGTCTCGTGGGTGAGGGAAAAATCCCTCGTCCTCGCACTTGAAGTCCGAGCCTGGGTCCGGCGTTGTAGGTGGTTCAGGAGTGGTTAAGCTGTTGCTGAGGGATGCTGAGTCGTCCGGCTTCTCCACCTTCTTCACCTGGTCTCGTTTGCGCGAACCTGCCCGAGTTTTTGGACGTGTCTTTTGGGAACGCGTCAGGGTGTTCCGGTTCTCTGTTTCCTCAGATTCTTCGGGATCTGCGGCCACTGGGGGCTTGGGAGTGGGACGAGAGGTGGAGCGAACGGAGGAGAGACGTTTGCGAGTCGATTTGGATGCAGGACGGCGAGACGTGGATTTCCGATTGGCGGGCGCTTCCGTTGTTCGCTGGTTTTGGCGAGGCTTGATTTTCTTCCTGAGACCGGAGGACTTGGATTTCTCGGCGGGTTTTCTGCCATTAAAATTGTCGTTTCCCAAAATGGAAAAAAATGATAATTGAAAAATTGGAATTCAACATTTTGGAGGAAACGATCAAAAGATGTGTTTTATGTCACTCACTCGCTAGAGGATAGGAGAGCTGCTTTCGCCGCTTCGATGAGGGGGTAGGGACGGCCGTGACACTTGCCCCGGAAGTCGTCGTTATCAATGGACCAAAACATAATTCCGCCTAGCTGCTTTTCTTTGACATATATCGCTTTAACCTTAACGATATTCTCGTCATCGTAACCAACCCATTGATTGCCTCGGAATGCATATGGGCCCATGGCCTTCTCGTTGGGTTGAACCACCTCCCATTCGTCGGACTTCGCGATATTCTCGCAGATCTGCAAAATAATATCGGTTACCAAAATTTTCCGAATATATTTTATAAAGTATGTGAAATTTCTGGTTCCGCTTGGGTTCCTATAAACGCGCACGGGGTCAAAAATTCGATTTAAAAAAAATTAAGTTTGCCTCCCCATAAGGCCCCAATGTTAAATTTGGCCAAAATCGAAAAAAATTAATTTGACTTTTTCGACCCAAAATCGACGGGAAAGTCTTCTAGGGGTCCCAATTGGATAGTATAAGCGCACACGGGGCCAAAAATTTGATTTTAAAAAATTCAAGTTTGCCTCCCCATAAGACCTCAATGTGAAATTTGGCCAAAATCGAAAAAAAATAATTTGACTTTTTCGACCCAAAATCGACGGGAAAGTGTTCTAGGGGTCACAATTGGATAGTATAAGCGCGTACGGAGCCAAAAATTTGATTTTAAAAAATTTAAGTTTGCCTCTCCATAAGACCCCAATGTTAAATTTGGCCAAAATCGAAAAAAATTAATTTGACTTTTTCGACCCAAAATCGACGGGAGTGTCTTCTAGGGGTCCCAATTGGATGGTATAAGCGTGCACGGGGCCAAAAATTTGATTTAAAAAAAATTAAGTTTGCCTCCCCATAAGGTCCCAATGTTGAATTTGGCGAAAATCGAAAAAAATTAATTTGACTTTTTCGACCCAAAATCGACGGGAAAGTCTTCTAGGGATCCAAATTGGATAGTATGAGCGCGGACGGTGCCAAAAATTCGATTTTAAAAAATTCAAGTTTGCCTCCCCATAAGGTCCCAATGTTAAATTTGGCCAAAATCGAAAAAAATTAATTTGACTTTTTCGACCCAAAATCGACGGGAAAGTCCTCTAGGGGTCCCAATTGGATAGTATAAGCGCGCACGGGGCCAAAAATTCAATTAAAGAAAATTTAAGTTTGCCTGGTTCCGCTTGGGTTCCTAAGTTCAAATCCCCGACAGGGTGAGAATTTTTCGGATTGTCTGATGAGCGGGAGGTTGCTTATAGAGCAGCCGCCTGCACCGACAGGGGTTTAGGGTGGTTCCCTGTGTCTTATCATGCGAATGCAGTGCAGCGTATGGAAGTATCTCGGTAGTTGACGCGACAATAAGAAAAAAAAAATCCGGTTCATTTCCCTGCCATTGTCATCAGATGTCAATTGGGGGATAAGGTCCTCACCTCATAATAAGCCAAATATCCCTTTTCTCGCGTAGCATCTCCTTCCTCACCCGGTCCATCTGCAGGCGCTCCAATATCAGTCGCTTCAGAATTATAAAGTGTGTAAGATCTTCCATACGTCGGTATGCCAAGTACAATTTTTTCCGATGTCACATCGTGGTTCAGAAGATAATTTATCGTGTAATCCTGTAACAAGTATAGATCTAAACGTCAATTACCCTTACGCCAGGAGACGTGAGCTAATAGGTGAGGAAGATGTTTAACACAGGCTTGCTTGATGTAGCTACAGTATCATCCTGGATGTTCTATCTGCTCATTTTATCAATTGTTATAGGTTCGAAGAGAAATTTTGTATGAAAATGAAGAAAAACTTACGATGGTTAATTCGCTATCGTAGTTATACTCATTAGCTTCCTCTAGACCGTAAAGTGGTGCATGATGATTGACTGCTGGCTCGAATGCCGAGTGATAATCGTAAGATAGAAGATTGAAAAAATCTAGGTAGTCGTTGAGCCTAGGCAGATCGTATCCTTTTTCCAAGTACTCAATACCAGCTGGAATCGCCATTGACAGCAGCAAACGTGGTCTGCCAGTCTTAGATGATTCTCGTTCAAATTCTTCTCGTAATTCCTGGTGTAATTGTTGAATTAAGATCATACAAAGTTGCTCAAACTTACATATTTGTTGTTTGTACTTTATGGTAGATAGGACATTTGCTACTGAGCTGTGAGCTCTGAGTTTCCGCGCACTGAACGCACCTAGGCGGTCTTGCGCTCCGCATGTACAAATATAAGTTTTATGTCATGTGATTCTCTTGGAGTGACACTTCTATAGGCGCCTTTGGGCGTGAATCCAATACACACGAGTCACTATGTTACAAAAACCGACACCATTGGGGAGGGGGAGGCGCCATATATGGAGTGCGTACGTACATTACTCGCTAGGATGTAGAGACGGTATGCTAGGTACGGGAAGGCGAGCACGAGAGAGAAGAATAGAGCATTCACGCACATCTAGACCCATTTACAACGTGTTGCATGGGAACGTCGATAATGACGCGTTCGTCATAATTTAACGCAGGGCGTAAGATGGCGCTATGCGCATTTTCTATCCACGGTAAAAAGCCAGCGGCTTTCCACTCTGGTGGGTTAATGTATACGTTATATATGTGCCAAACGTTATTTTCTATATCATAATTCATGTCCGGAATAATTTGGTGTGTGTGTTAATCAAAAGTTTTCGTTTCTTACTTCAGTTATCACAAACCGATAATTTCATTTGTAGAAAATGGTGAGATGGAAACAGAATGAAAAATCTTTTGTATATTGATATAATTGGATTGTTTTAAATCATATCTTCCGATTTACACTGATATTAGAGCCACTGAGCCATTTCTGTCGCGTAGCTCTGGCTTTTTTCTACATCCCTCGATACTTCGATACTGAACTTTGCATTATGAATTTGGAAATTCCCGAAGATGAACCTGTTTAGAGGTGAGCCACATAATGCCGTATTTTTAGAGGATGCCTAACCCGTTTTGCATCCAGTGTCGATTGTTCTTCTACTTGCTATTCAGTATCGTATTAATTCCTCATTATCATTAAATGTCCACCTAATTTGAACAACCTCAGCTCTGTCCCTCTTAAATTTGTATCTTTATCACCCGATATTTAAACATCACCACGCGCGATCCGTGCCCTCCAGTGCTCAAACTTCTGAATGTGAAGATACGAATTTCTGGATGAGTAAATTAAATGACAAACCTGGACAAAATCCGCGTAATTATTTTTATCTCTTGGCTTTCCACCGTCCCTGAATGCCGGATATTCCCAATCGAGGTCGAGACCATCAAAGTGATTTTGTCTTAGGAATTTAACAGTATTTTTCACCAGCTCCCTTCTCCTATCAGCATCAGCCACCATGGGTGAAAAACGGCTGGAGCCCTCATTCCATCCACCAATTGCCAACATAGTCTTCAAGTTTTTATTGTATGTCTTAAGTCCCGTGAACTTGGCATAACCACCTGTAGGAAAACAATTAACCATGAGCCTTGATTCTGCGAACAGCAATTTTATTCATTGCAGGGTAATTTACTTGTATTTTCACTACCTTTCTCAATGTCTTGGTATTTGTCGAATGGCTTCAGTGTGTTGTCCTTGGTAAAACCCCCAAAGGCATAAATAAGATGGGTACAGAGGTATGGATTTATGTTTTGCGGCGAATATTTCGCTGTCCCTGGCCGATAAACGGACCAATTTGTGTAATAACATACGATTCTCTGGTCTCCATTGCCTGAAAATTTGAATGAATCCTCAATGGTGCGTCTAAATATTGGGAGTAATTGGTGGTAAGTGAGCATGACCCATTGGGCTCTCAAATCGTAATTGCTGCGGAAGGTTTTCCGATTGTCATGAAAAGTATCTTAGCAGTGATTGTATCAAAAACTAGTCATTCATCATTTCTATTTCATTCAATCTGCGGCAACGCGGAATCGCCACTTTGCTCGCATAATGAGGGTCACGCCGCCCTGATATTCTTATATCTATATATACAAAAACGTTGTCAAATTCACTCCACAACGTCCGAATACGGAAAACTTGAAAATGATCGTAGGCGGCGTTGCGCTCATTGGGCGACCAACGACGGGTTGCTTCAGTTTCTTTCTTCCTCCGTCCCTCTCTCTTGTACTCCCCACGGTAGGCGCTTTTCTGCATTTTCTTTGTAGGGCGTACTGGACACCCATCCATGTGTCTGGAGCCGATTTTCGCTGTTTTTGGCATCGTATTTCTAAACACAGGGTAAACCTCCAGAAACTCCTAGGGGGACCTATAATGGAGCCCACCCGCATTTCGTGCGGAGGGTTAGGTCCCCGCCGGGGTGTGTGTGTGTGTGTGTGTGAGCCGGTAAGTTTGTGTGTGTGTGTGTGAATGGAGGTAGGCAAATTTTTTCATCAATAATTTCCCACGAACTATCCGATCGGGATGCTGTATGGACCAATCGAGATGTACCCTCACAATATTTAGAAATGTTCAAAAAAAATTAATAAAAAATTCTGAAGGCAGAAAAATAGATAACCTATTTTTTTTTTTTTTTGTAATATCACGGAAAAATTATTCATCCCAACCGTGACACGTGTTTCCGATAAAAAATGACTGATAGGATATTTAATATACCTCGTTGCGTGCTAAGCTGTCTCATCGAAATAATGAACAAGTGAAAAGGTGCTTTATGGTGGCATCTAGGCTTCCACGAACGTAAATGGACGGTGGAGAAAAGTTGGAGTGGAGAAATTGAGAACTCCAATGAACTTTCATTTCAAAATGCGACTAGCATTTTTATTTTTATTTATTGTTGTGTCAGGGATACGTCTGATAATTTACGAATCGTAAATGCGAAATGGACTGTTGAGCAATTTTCGAGAAATTATTGAGATTTATGGATGTTTTAGGAGTTTAGAAACTATCGGAAATGTTGAGTTTATTTATAAATAGATTATGCGAAAAAAATTAAATATGTATGCAGCGGCGGAGGTAATTATTAGTTTAATTGTTCGTAATGTTTCAGTATCTATTCATGATCTACTTTATTATTGGTTTAGAATACAACTTGTAAATTTAAATGTTGTAAAAATTAAAAGGCTGGAGAACCTAAAAAAATTGCAATAAAATAATAAGTAAGATAGAAATGTAATTTTTTTTATTGACTAGAGATAATTAAATAATAGTGCATGGAAAATGTATGAGTAATGAAAATTTTATGAGTTGGAAGAAAAAGTTGGGAATAGCTATAACCACACGCTTTTCATGGACAGATTTAATTGCATTAGTGAACACTTACAATTGCTTATTGCAGAGAGTCCAATTACCATCCACAGGACCAGCGTCGCGGTCCTTACGCCCTGAAATAAAAAAAAAATTTATTTGCAATTTTTGGGATTTCCTGATTTTCCGAAATCGAGCAATCATTGTAAGAAATAAAATTGCGAGAGATTTTGTAAATGCGCGGCTAAAGGGCGTTGGGTAAAGGGCGCGACTACTCGCGAGTTAAATGCGGAGCGTAACATTTGTCCGACAAGAAAGTTCACTTGGAAATTGTAGCGTCTGTCTTGTTAGTAGAACTTAGTGGCTCAATTGAGGTCCGATATTACTAAGTGAATTGGGCAATAGCGGAGGAAGTGACACGCCTCGTCGAACGTCTACTGGAATTTCTACATGCGTTTTGTACCTGCAACATCCGTTTTGAAAAATACGAGACAGTAACGGGTTTGCCGCCCTTTTTCATTCATTGTTTTTTCTCTTGTTTTTTTTTTTCAATTTTGTCGCCAATGAGGAATGCGGATGTAGAATGTGCCAGTGTCAATTGGTATAATTGTCACGTTGCTAACGTGTCTTGTAAACTAAATGGATTGATGAACATTGAAAAAAGTCGAAGTCCCTAAAAGAACCGTAAATTTTCGGCAGGACCTGGTACTACCGCTGGCGGCGCATGCAGACGCTGGCCAACAGACCAAACTCCCCTCACTTAATGACGTCACTCGGGGCTTTCGGACTGTAAATCTTGTCAAAAATTCGTAATTACTTGGCCAACAAAAATTTGATAATAATGAAAGCCAGACTATGGAAACCGAGGCGTTTTATCATTGTAGGTATTTTGAAAAAATGAGCTGAATGCCGCCTATCGCTAAGGTCTCTATTACAGTACTAATTGCAAATCTGTGCACATAATTAGCGTTATTTAAATTCTTGAACGATCATTTCAAGTAATAAGTTTCAGGGAATTTTCCAATTGCTCAGGTAATGGAATAATTGATGGAAGATAAATGAGTCAATTTTTAACGAAATACATTGGAGATAATTTTTATCGTGAGAGAGTTAAGGGAGGTGAATCATCTTATGACTTATTTTTCAAAACTGAATGGGCAGATTATTTCTCGAACACATAGACGGAGACACACACACACGCACACACACATTCAGCCACGCAATTACAGTCACCGACCCACTCATACTCACCTACCCACCCACTCACATCCACCCACCCACCCGCCCATCCACTCACATCCACCCACCCACCCGCCCACCCACTCACATTCACCCACCCACTCACATCCACCCACCCACGCACTCACACATACACACACACACATAAATAGCCCTATTAGGGAATCAACAAATTATGACTTTTCAAATGAAAAAAAAAATCAAATATTGTGGATATTCAAATTTGAAACTTTTCGCAAAGAAAAAAAATTTCCCCTTTGCAATTCCCTAAAAAACTGATAAATTATAGAAAAAAAAAATCCGCGATATTGAAATTTCATTTTGCGGGTAAAAAAAAAATTGCAGCGATTGGAAAATATGAGGAGGAACCATAACACATTGGATGTTACTTTATTACCGAGTTCGGCTTGCGCCGGGCGATGCCGCCGTGTGATTGTTATGCAACTTGTGTGTAAAGAGAAAGCAAGAAAAAGAATTTGGAGAAAAAAAATGGAGGAACGGCGGTGGAGCGGGTTCGAGACACTCAGCCACTTTCTCGGGCTCGCGTTTCGGGCCCAGGAGACGTAACTGCCGTTACGTAGTTGCGTAGCATTCAATGCCCATGTTAATTAGTCTATCATTCGATGTGTTTGATAAACTGCATAGCAAAAAATTATTATCATGGAGTACACGTCAAGAAAAGTATTTAAAACATTATCGTGCCATTTTTTTCCTCTTTTTTTTCGTGGAACATAGACTTATTTTTTATTGAGCGAGATGGGGAAAGTTATTGCAATGCCCTCGAAAATGGAAAGTCCCAAATTCATCATATTTCCCGTTTTACTACTCCCTGAATTATTTCGAACGACGAACGAATTAGATTTTGGTTAAAATCGGTCCTTTGCATTAATTGCTATAAACAATTTTATTTGTTTATAACGCTCTTGCGGGAGAGCCGTTGCAGGCCCAAGCTATATGTATATCAAAATCGAATTCAAGAAATCGATTATCGAATGCGATAAATCGATTATCGAATTCGATAAATCGATTATCGAATTCGATAAATCGTTTATCGAATTCGATAAATCGATTATCGAATTCGATAAATCGATTGTCGAATTCGATAAATCGATTATCGAATTCGATAAATCGATTATTGAATTCGATAAATCGATTGTCGAATACGATAAATCAATTATCGAATTCGACAACTCGAAAGTCGAAGGAAAAATCTCGATTATCGATGACAATCGAAATCGAACGAGAATACAGACAAGCAAAGGCACGTGGCCGCGTAGCGGCCGCCGGCAAGGAACTAGTCTATATAAATCATTTAGTGCTTCGACCAGGAAAATAAATCGATTATCGAATACGAAAACTCGAAAGCCGAAGAAAAAATTTCGATTATCGATGACACAATCCAAATCGAACGAGAGTACAGACCAGTAAGGGTATGTGGCCGCGAAGCGGCCACTGGCAAGGGATTAGTTATCCTAAAATCGAAAGGAGAGACGAGAAAAACTATCGAAAATCTCAATGATGTCTCGATATGTATCGATACGGCGTAGACCGTAAGACCGAAACCAATCCCACACCAGTCAGTGTCGCCGAAAAGGGAATGCGCGTGGGAAGCACGCGCCACCACTCTCGTCTACCGTAAAAAGGAGAGACCAACGAAAATATCGACATATATCGGAAATATCGGAAAGCGTAAGATCGAAATCGACGCGCCACCAGTCAGTGCGGCGGAAAAGGAACCGCGCGTGCGATGCGCGCCGCCTGACTCGTGCACTGTCGCCGAACGCAGCTGAACGCGCACGAACGGTACAGACTGATTTTGGCAACGCTGTTCTATCTATATGCCGCAGCGTCGCGTCGAAGTAGGACATATATCGGAAATTCAATTTTCATCCATTAAGTTTTATACAAAAAGAGATAGAGTGAATATTTTTTTTCTGTTTTATAAGTAAATGAAAAATTCTATAATCAATTTTCTTCAATTAAAATTGTCTTTTACGAAGAATTGAGTGAATGCAAATAAATAACTGGGGAAAGTGGAGCATTGCATACCAAGTAATTAATTATCGACGTGTGAAATATGGGAGCTTGTAATTGTTAAGTGGGTTATTATAAGCGTTACTTCTGCACTTTTTTCCAATGGCATTTTCTTGAGAATATTTAATCTCTCTTGTGGCGCATATTGTCGACTCTTACTTTGTTACAAATACGGTAATGAGCATGTGGGATGTCTGATGAATGTAACACGCATTGAGGAGCACTGTGGAATAACGCACCTCACGCTCCAGTGGAACACTCGGGACTCTCTTAATTTGCACCGTACCAACATTAATTATTCACTATAGTATTTTCACTATTTTCAATGTTCTTTTCTGAACGATCCTCAGCTCTTGCTCCTGCATCGCGGAAAAAATACGCGGGCTGTATAACAGATCACATTCGGAGATGAACTGGAAAGATAACGAACGGAATGTAATAAACAAGATTATCTCGTTAACGAGTGGCTTAACACGAAAATGTTATGAATGATTTTTTATAGAGAATTCGATTTGCCACAAAACATCTACGATTACTTTTTCCTCTGGATCGACCCGCTTACGAGATATGTGGGAAAAACGGTGGAAAAGCGCGGCTCTCCAATAACTGAATCCTGATTTTTTAGATTTTTCTGGTTTTTTGTTCAAACGTTAATAAAATTGATGCAGAAAATTTGGATTGCGAGTAATCACAATTTCCGGTAACTGAGCTAGTTTAAAATTGGCGAAGAAAAATATTATATTTACGTAGTAATGACCTATAATTTAACCAGTGCTCATATAGTATATTTTGCGTTTCCGTGAGAATTTCTTCGCTGTCTCTCCCGCCGCAGAAGCCATTAAAAACAATATTCAGGTATCCATTATTCAACCTTAATAATTTCCTAGGATAACAGTACTCCAATTGCCGTTTAAAAGTAAAAGTGTCTGAGATTGCATTGGCGTTGCGCCTCCGTCGGCCGAGGTGTGACTGGAGATCGACGTTTCATTTATTTCAAAATGCCGTCAATACTTATCAAAAGTGCCTCATAATTGCAAATAGAAGATTACAGGATGAATTAAATATTCAGACAGCTCTCACTTTTTCAACAGAATAAAATATGACATTCCATCCTGGAATAGCCTGCATCATTCAAGGTATTTAATCAGATAAACGCCAATGATGACATCGTCTCGGAATTTGTGGAGAATATTTATTGGATTACACATTTTTCATAATTTTTTTTTATTCCGATTATATTTCACAAATTTAGAGAATCGAATATTTTTTCAATTTTCACAGTAAATTTTCCAATAGATAATTCCTATCTTGGATTTACCGTAGATCTACGGTAAATTTGAGTGTATAGCTGGAGCGCGGAAAAATTTATCGCAGCGCGTTTGGACAGATATTCGCATAAATTTGGGGGAGTGGAAAAATTCCCAATGAAATTGGGACTTTAAAAAAGTATTAAACTGTTCAGAAGGATAGTCATGTGCTTTAAAACCCCACGCGGTCGACTTAACCGATCGACCTTGGCAAGCGACTCTACTGCATTCTGGTTTCTCTTTGAGCCACCGAAAGGTCGAGGAAATACTATATGCATAGCGAGACGCCTATATCGCTGAAGGAAAAAAAAGCAGGACTGGAAGGTGGCGTTTGTTTATCACATGAATTAAACCGGATTTTTCGGCATTCCGACAGCGCTTAAAGTTCAGGGGTTCAACGAAACGTAAAAATGCGGCGGCGGCACACCTACACGAGAACAGTGTCCATACTCATTTATTTGTCATGTGTACAAATCAGTTTCCCGCCGTTTCGGCAAAAGATGGCGCCATCAGAAGGTTATCGAGGCATCGTCATAATTAGAACGTCTCCATCTGAGTTTGACTATATGGTGTCTGATTTCGTGACAAACAATATAATACAAAAATCAATCTCATGCTTCTCCCATTGGATTTACACTCAGGTGCGAAGAACATTTTGAGGGCCAGTTCTCTATTAAATTAACTGCGATTAAAGTTAAAATAAAGCGTTGTGATTGGCCGGAATTAAATTTCCGACCAATCAGAAGCCTTAACGTCAAAATTAAATATGTATTCCCCAACGATTCCCCATAACAAATCTAATTTGCCTGGACTATATGGTGAAGCTGCCTTGAGTGAGAGAATCTGTCGTTAGTGGTTTCAAAATTTTAAAAACGTCGAGTTTGACGTGACAGACGGAGAACCCAGTGGAAGGGCGAAAGTGTACGAAGACGAGGAATTGGAAGCATTATTGATACTATGATATGACGTAGGAGAAAGTAGTGTTTAATAATCAACGATACTTTGAATAAAATGTAATGTACCGTTATGTCACAATAAATCTTTTTCTTCTCTACGTATAATATTTGTTAAACATTACCAGAACAGTTTTATAGGCAAGGAAATTCATCGATATTTCAGCACCAGTCACACGCACATCATGGCTAATCACTATTTCCCATCGATTTGATTTCACCTCACCATAATAATCACAATTAAGCAATTAGAAATCGAAAATTCTCCGTATAGCTTCAGGCATTTAATTTACATATCAAAAAATAGTGGAAACAGTACCTGGAAGACCTGTCGCCGTGTGAATAAAATGGGAAGTCTGCAATTCTTGAGACGAAATGCCTTGAGGCACTATAGAAAGGTCAACCGGGTGACCGTCCTCGGCGATTTCAATTTTATTCTCAATTACCAACGTAACAGAATGAGCGGAAAAAAAAGAAATACCGAGCCAACCAACTTTCGTTGGGATTCAACTTAAAGCGACGTGTTTTCCTTTCAGGATTTATTTTCTTTTCGACTTTATTCGGAATTAATTAGCGATGGTTTTTTTATACAAAGAAGGTCGATTGGTTTTTATCGAAGGGACACTTGAGTTGGCGGAAAAAAATTGTACAGGGTATATTACGAATATGGCAAAATTTCTGTTGTAATTACCAGAGGAAGAATTAACAATTTCATCAGGTTAAAAAAAATGGCCGCGTGGTTAGAGCGCACGCCTTTGGCGCACGAGGTCCGTGGATGGGATCCCCGTACGGGGAATCCCCTTTCGCTATAGTAGACTGGAATTGTTCAGGCTCTAACTCTTGCAGATTTATCTTGAGAAATTGCTTGAGAAATCATTACTGAAACAACTTTTAGCCACTTCACTTCACTCGACCTAACAATCAATTGTGAATAGCTGATAGATTTTTTAATTAAGCTCAAACATTTCCTAGATCTTCCGCTAAAATAATTGTTCAATGAATTTTCTCGTTAATTAAGAATGAAGCTCGACAAATTTTATGGTGGTTACAAATTTCCTATTGTGAATAGCTATAGATATGGCGTTCACGGTTGGAATAATAATGAATTTCCGTGATGTAAAAATAGAATCGACTTGGGAGATATTTATTGATCTTGTAAAGATGACTCGTATCTCGTAAAATATGATGCCTAGCAAAAAAAGTCATACAACATGAAATATGTAGTTTCACGAGAGGAACAACTTTTGTTTGACACTTTTTCTCGTATCTGTCACCGTTCTCGAGATACAGCGTTACAAACAATTGAACGGATAGTACAATTGCAAAACACTCTTTTCAGACCTGGAGACGCAGCAGAACCGTTCGCCAAAATTAAGGACACACACACACACACATAACCTGCGCTGAGAATGTATCAAGAGCATGTGAAACGTCGAGAAACGTAAAAATTTCATGATTCTGAGACATTCCGTTACGATTCCGTTGGATTTATTTTGCTCCACGATCTCGACATGTGGATGCTGCGCCGTGGTGATTCTCTGTACCCGAGTTCCGGGTAACAGTGTAGGTAGCAAATGAGCTACCTTAACTCTCCTAATGACAGCAAGTCAGCATTGAAGGTCGTTGAAGACGATCTCTTCCCAGATTACAACTGTATTCATCCATAAATAAAAGATCATCACTGCAGCTTTCACTAGTCAACTATAACTACGCACGTGGACGATTGACTACTTTTCTTTTCCACGAAAGCCATTGGATTTTTTTTTTCATCACAAATTTCAGGCCTAATTGTTGGTATTTCCGAGACATTAATTTTGTCTTAGATTATTAGAGACACCGCGAGCTATTATACAATAGTGTTGATTCTCTAAATCGTGGAAAAGCGTCGACACTAAACATCTGTCATTGTCTTTTATTCGGAATTGTAGAACAATTTAGAAATCCTTTTTTTTTCCTGAGTAGAGTTGTCATTTCTCTTGAATATTGCATTGTCATTTTTTTTTCTCACCTCTGGGAATATTCCGAGGAGTCTCACACATGTGAGACAATGGGAGTGAGGAGATAATGAGGTATTTTTACTAAGTGTTGATTATTTACACATTGATTACGCATTGCAACATGTTGGTATTTATTATTAGACAACATTGTTACGGGAAATTTTTTTTTCATAGCCGGAACTTTTCCATTTACAAATACTCTTTTCTAGGAATTTCGTATGTGGCTCAACACAATTATGGTAATTACAAATCGTGGCTAATCATGAATAATCATTCAGGAAAGTAAAATTGATGACACTAATTACAAAATTATCTGAATTTCTTGTTCTGGAAATGATACTAACTGATTTTTTGACAAAGAATGATTGGAAGATTCAAAAGTGCCGCGCAATCTGCGAATGACTAACTTCACGCGATACATTGACGCAGGCGCAGTAAGAGCTAACCTCAAATTAGTTTTTTATACGCGAATAACAATAATTGCGATAGGTTATATCCCAGGATGACCGATATACATAAAAGGAATGAACTAGAATATAGAAGGAAATAGAAAAATATGTGTCTAAACCGAGAGCGAAGGGTTTCTACACCAATAATGATGAGCCAATTCAAAATTCCCGCGCATTCTATTAACAGCTAACTTCGCGCGATACATTGGCCAATGAGGAGTAGGGGTGGGGCTAACTTCACTTATTTCGATGAAAATGAACACACAAATATGCTAATCTATCATGAATAGGATTAATTTCATTGTATTGGACAGCTTGTCGATATTGAACTTAAAACTTTGTCTGAAAAACGAAACAAAAATGAATCGTACTCGCCCTAACCTCGAATTTGACGGCATACGTGAACGAAACTAGTTACAATAATAAGTATTTCGGAATGGGAGAACCTAAGAACAAACTGAGAGACTAAATTGAATGAATGTCCTATTCTGAAAGCATGAGTAAATGATTTCTTGAGCAATACTGGCGAAACGAATTAAAATTGGCGCGCATTCGCTGAATAACTGACTTCACGCAATGCATTGACCAATGAGGGCGGAGGTGTCAGATTCTTTCGAGATATTTCGATATAAATCAACTTCATGAGTCCACTTCATTGCTCTACTTTAGATAAACCTATTTTAAGTCGATTCCGAAATACAAGCGCTTAACAAACCCAAATTTAATTAAAAATAACATGAAAAAAAAATCAAATTGCGCTTACGAAATTTCCGTATACAACGCATAATTATGTTGCACTAGGTAATTCTAACGGCTCGTATCCGTTACAATACCATTTCAAGGCTGTAATGAAAGTTCATCGTCTCACCAGAACTCAGTATTTTTTAATAATTCAATTATGAAAGGAAATGAGAAATTGGTTTTTTTTTTCACAAAGCTGGAAAATCAGTTTCCCAATAATTTAATTTTCATTTACGTGAGAATCATCTTTCGTGTAACAGAAATTCTCAGAAATGCAATAAGAAATTGAGAGTTAATTATCCATTTCTTCGTTAGTTAGCACAACTCTCCCTTCTCTCATTTTATATTAATTAATTCTTTCTAAATACTTGGACTCACCCAATCCATTATGGATAATTATTTCCTATTTGTTTTACGATGGAAAATAAATTTCTCACAACATTTCGATTGAATTATCACAAAGCTTCACTATCATCAAAAACTTGATGATTTATTGGAATTAATTTTGAAATATTTTGTTGACGACGAATGATTTAATTGAATCGAATATTGGAAAAGAAAATCACTTGAGAATTTCCGAAAACACAAAAATAATTATTGGACAGCAGAGTTATTCCTTTCGCATACACAAAAGCGCTAGACAGCACTGTTACTTTCATGGGTGTTCATTGCCGGCTCCACCTCTTAGTTTTTGCCCCACCATAAGTCCCCCATAACGTGATCCTACCAGTCTCCCATTCCAAACCTCATCCGAAACTTTTTTAATAGCGGGGGAGGTGAAAGGAAGACATTTTCTTCCCGACTTATTATTTTTTTTTCCTGCTCACTTCCAACATTCAAATGCACTTTTGTCCTTTAGATATGACAAAAAATTTTCAATTGCATTTTTTTGGGCGATGAGAATAGAAAGTTTATGAATGAATTTGCAAATTCGAAAGGAAATCTAACAACACCCACCCGCCTACCCGCACATCCACCCACCCACCCACTGACACCCACCCACCCACCCACTTACACCCACCCACCCACTTACACCCACCCACCCACTCACACCAACCCGCCCACCCATGCACACCTACTCATTCACTCCCATCCACCCATCCACCCACCCACTTCGTTATCCCATGAACCATTGAAATCAATTGACATCAATTACGTAAGCATTACAGGATAATCCCTCCACTCCCAAAATTTATGAATGCTCATTCAATCCAAAAACTGAAAGTATCACTTTCAATCCGCCAATTCATACTTAATCTCCGGCAATTTAATGATCTTTATGAATATGTTAATTGGTAAGCGTGATTGTTGAATAAAAAATGTATTCAGTACCTCGGGAATTCACGGGAATCAAATCCCAGATACATGGCATTAAATCCGAGGTTATTTGCCTCTCGTGAATTAACTCGAGTGTAAGAATAAATTGAAGTGAAAAGTTTTCGGT
Source organism: Asobara japonica (assembly GCA_026005395.1). Lineage (NCBI taxonomy): Eukaryota > Metazoa > Arthropoda > Insecta > Hymenoptera > Braconidae > Asobara > Asobara japonica. The sequence continues at coordinate 3,197,196 of BQMI01000298.1, read as the reverse complement.
ATCACTACGTGACATGACACCTCAAACTGAGAGTAAAAGTCAATTGCAATTCGCAAATTTTGGCATTGACTCAGAATTTTCAACTTTCGTTTGCAAATTGATTTATTCGAGTTCCAGGAACGGATAATTAACTAATTCTGGCCTCCTTTTAACAATTTATTAAGCAGGTAAAGGTCTCCGACGCATTATTTGATTAATGCAAATTCCATTCTATTTACACTCTCAATGATTCTGTATATTCATTTTATTCAGCTGCCAAGCCAACAGATTCAGGATCCAATGTTGCTTTTTTACTTCTTTTACTCGATGGCTCTGGAATGCAGTAAAATGTGTTATTCAAATTGAGAATTCAGTCTTCTGGAGAACTGAATAAAATTGTGTTAAGAAATATTTAAACCAGTGACTGTTATGGGGTCTTTCTGAGATATTGAACTTAAGAACCAGATGGTTTATCTGCTAAATGCCATCTGGAGTTCATAATTCTTCTCCGCGAAATGAAAATTCAATTTTATAATATCAAATAATGTCTACAAATTGTAGAATAATGGAGAAGTAAATATTGGAAAAATTTCAATAAATAAATGAATTTAAATAAAATCTAAGAAGGAATTTGCATAAATTCGAAACATTTTCTGGAATTTTCATTTATGTTGAATATAATATGTTTTTGTTCTCTGACACCTGATCGTAACCAACAATAGATGATAAATTAGAGCATTGAGAGATGTTGAGGGTCGTGCAAGATACCTATCAGTATTTTCATTTCGTTCATTGGAAAAATCTAAATGTCATTAGAATGGATCAAGTTTGATACCTTGGTGAAAATGTTTTGCTGTACGCTTTCTAATATCGTCCACGTCCTCGACCGTCTGGGCCCACTCCAGTACTAATCTTCTGCCATACAAATGAGTACTTTGGCACAGTGCTTTGAACGCTCTCTGGAAAAAAATGTACAAAAAAAATTTGTAATTACACTTTTTTTCTCTCACAAAAAAATGTTTAAAACCATTTCACAGTCAACATTTTTTGCAAAAATTTTTTCTCCTCGAAATAAAGAAAACAGTCTCGAATTTTAAAATTTTTTTTTTTTAATGAGGGCATAGTGCAAGCTCAGATATACTGATAAAAAATTGAGATTGTATGGAAATAGTATTTTTGTAATTTCTTTTTTTTTTTGTCGTCTATTTCGTTACTTTACCTTAGAATCACTTTTTGTGAAATATTCGACAAATCCAAAGCCTCTGTGTTTCTCCTGTCCCACGAGTTTCTTGGGCAATCTAACAGCCTTGAGTTCGCCAAATGCCCTGAAAACATTGGGAGATTTAGTACTGATTAAAGTCATTATTTTGCAGGATTCGAGGATTATGCTCGAGGCAATTGCCATGAAATTCTATAAGATTTCAGATGAGTGCATGCCTACTGTGCCACAGTCTTTGGAGAATAACTGGAAAACAAGCAGTGATATGGACTGTTTGATAAGGACCTTTTTCATAGAGCACATCTGCCTCTACAAAAAAGTTCTTATGAGATATTCGCTATCTCTCTCTGATTTCGAGTTATCCTGTAAAAATGCCCAGATGCAATCATCGTAGTTTATCCCTTCTCAATTCCACAAATTGATCTAATTAACTCACTTGAACAATTCCGTAATTTCATCGGCGTTCGCTTGGAATGGAATATTTTTAATCAAAATCTTGGTCCCAGTCTGCTCCCCCACCTTGCTCGTCTTCTTCGTCGTCGCTACATCGGTGCTAAAAGAAAACAAGTTCCAATAAAACCAGTTGCTTGAAAAAAAAAATTCATAGAAAAATGTGAATGCACAAAGGTAGAACTAACTTGAGTGTTCTCTCCGATCGTTTCAACTCCAACGTTTTTCCCTCGAGGGTCGTCAATTGCAGTTCTTTAAGAGCCCTGTCAGCATCACATTTATATTTATACCGAACAAATCCATAGCCCATCGACAATTTTTGTCCCGGATTATTCGGATCTTTTTTGGTTGTGACAGAGGCATAATGCAGTTTTCCACACTTGCTAAAATATTTCTTAAGAATATTTTCGTCAGTCGAGAAATTCAAATTTTTGATGAAGAGTGTGGTATCAGCCTCTGGCTCTTCATCATCTTCATCATCTTCATCATGCTCAGTTTTATTTTCATGAATTTCGTGCTTAGAAGTTGGCTCAGCTGAACGATTATCAATTTTTTCCTGAGGCTTCTTGGCAATTTTATCAGTTGATATTAGACTCTCGTCTGGTGCCCATTCGAGGTACAATGGTATGTGCTTGAATTTCGTGTAAGCCAATCTGGTGAAGGCCTTACGGGCTTCGGAGGGCTCGAGGAATTCTACTAATGCAGTGACACCTGACGGCGGCATTATTACTCGTCCAACCTGCAATGATGATGAGATATATTGAAAGGATACACAGATACACACACCCACCCACCCACTTACATCCACCCACTCACCCACCTACACCCATGCACCCACTCACACTCACCCACCTACCCACTTACACTCACCCACCCACTTACCCACCCACCCACTTAGTCACACTCACACTCACCCATCTACCCACTCACACTCACCCACCTACTCACACTCACCCACCCACCCACTTAGGCACACTCACCCACCCACACACTTAGTCACACTCACCCACCCACCCACTTAGTCACACTCACCCACCCACCCACTCACACTCATTCACCCACCCACTTACAATCACTCACCCACCCACCTACACCCACCCACCCACACACACACACACACCTACTCAACCACCCACCCACACAAACACACACATTATATAAAAAAACCATACGCACTTCTCCATGAGGTGTGAATTTTTCTCTCAATTCGTACGCTTTAGTCCCAGGTGGTAGATTTTTCACTAGAATAATCGTAGTCGACCGTTTTTCCGGAGCTTGATTGAAGGCATCCAGTCTGACACCATTCTCCTCCAGAAATTTGCGAGTTTCATCGACCAACTGGGTCTCCCCAAGGGCCAACCGAACAGCAACACTTGACCCCTTGCTCCCGTCCTCGAGCACTTTTTCCTTGGTTGTATTGTAAGTTGATGCTATGGCCTCAACCACGGTGTTCTGGCCCAGAAACAGGGTATTCCAGTTGTGGGACGAACCTGCTGTAGCCTTTCTCTCCAGCTCCTTTTTCTCTTTGAACGTCAGACCCTCTTTATTGAGAAGATCTGTCAGTGAAATTTTTGATTTACCTGGCAGCAGATGCAACATTCTACCTGTTGGACATGAAGATCTTATATTATGTCATTGTTCAAATTTAGAAATCGATTTTGAAATGTCATTTTTCAAAAAAATTTTGTTCATCACCAATGTGCGAAGTCGTAAATCGAGGGGGAAAAATTAGAATCAATCATGCGAGTTCCGGATTATCATTCGTGATATCGTACCATTGAAAATCGAACCATCAAGTTCCGAATAGGCTCTCGCCGCATGCTCCGGCATCATGAAGGTCACAGTGCCGAATCCCTTCAACTTGCGCGTGTCCTGGTCCACAGGTAGATTGACTTCCGTTATCTGCCCGTACTTCTCGAAGAGCCCCTTCAAATCGTCCTCGGTTGTTGTATACGCCAAATTTCTGACAAACATTCTCCCAGACTCAGCAATTGCCTCCTCGTCCTTCAGTGCTTCCTCCTGCCTCTTCCATTTTGGCGCCACTTTGTCACTCTTCAAATTGTTCTCACTCTCCCCAGAATGCTCTTCATATTTCGTTACGAATATTCTCTTACCGTCGAGAAAACCCTTGTCCTTGTTGAGCGCTTGATTTCTCAGTTTTTCCGTTTTAAATCCAACGAAAGCAATTCCCTTGATTTTTTGGGGAACTCGGATTGAGTGGGCTTTTAGAGGATGAAGGAACTGCTTGATATGTTTCTTTTTGTGGTTATAGCCAAGGCCTTTTAGTTTAACCGTGTAAAATTTTGTGGTACCACGCTCAGATGGTGAAACTTTGGGCTTAGCAACTGGATCTTGAGGTTTTTTCTTGAGCGACTCCAGGTACTCGCGATCTGATAGTTGGTTTGCAATTTTTGGCTTTTCTTCGGAATCATCATTCGAATCTTCTGAATCTTCGCTTTCTTCATCAGAGCCCTCCTCGGAATGCTCTGATTGATTTTCCGCAGCGAGTATAGAATTGCCGGCGCCGTTGCCCCAGATTTTAGAGCTGTCTGCTCCATGAGTCTCCATGAATTCGGCGAACAGTGGATCATCCTTGTGCTTTTTTAGGAGCTCTTTTACTTCGTCGTTCTTCTCGGCTTTTTTCTTCTTCTTGGAGGGCTTCTCTTGGATCTTTGGTGGAGTCGGCTCATTCAGCTTCTTGTAGGCTGTACTGTCTGATGCATATTTGCTCCATGATTTTGGCTTTGATGCATCTCCTGATGGGCATATCATAATATTTAGTAAATTGAAATCAAATTTTTTGTTAAATATTTCCGAAATAAAAAAATATATATTTTTTGTAGCTCTAGTAGTGAGTCCACAGAACTATTCCCAATCATGGTAAACTATAGATAAACCATGAACTGTTTTTTAGCATTAATCTACATATTTAACTTCCCGGTCAGCATATTGGTGATCCTCAAAGCTGATTGGATTTTGGATGGAATTGTTCCAGTACATATATTGTCATTAACAATTTCAATTGTTTATAATGTTCTACTGCATAAACTGTTAGAGTTAGCGCAAAATTCATATAAGAAAAGTTGTTCCCCATATAAAAATACGTGTATTATGTAGAGTGACTTTTTTCGATAATTTGCATAATTAAGGAGGTATGGCCGTCTCAACAATTATGTATGTAATAAGTGAACGAATGAACCCAGCGCTGTCATGACGGTCCCAATCGAAGCGTTTCCATGCAGAATCGAGCGGATTACACTTTGGATGGCATTCGTGCAGTATATGCAATGTTATTAACAATTGCAATTGTTTATACTGTTCCACTGGGTAAAATATTAAAGTTATCGTTTTTATTGCGGCCGCACCCCTATTGGCGTCTCACTCCCACTCAAGTAACGCGCATAAGTCTCATCCTCATGCTCACCATGCGTCCACTCAGATATTCATAATTATCTGCTTCATAAATGAGTCAGTTTAGAATTCTCAAATCTGCAAGTTTTCATTATGACACTAATAGGGGTCACAGTGATTAACCGGGGTATATTGGAGAAGAATAAATTTAGGGCACTGTGCTGAAATACCAAATCGGGAAGGTTTGCTGGTGAAAAAAATATTCACCGCGTAAAAACGCAATTATAAAAACCATAATTACCCAATCCAGAGCAGAGTTCAACGCTGATTCGCGCAGTGTCAATACAACTTTTATTAAAAAAATTTAAGGCAGTTTGCGCCTGCTCCTCAGTCTTGAAACCAACAAATCCAAATCTACGAAATTTTCCATCTTTCGTATATTTAAGTTGCACATCAGTAACAACTCCCTTTGCACTAAACAATTCCTTCAACTTAGTGTCGTTAACCTAGAAATGACAAATTTCAATATTGACGCACAGTGCAAAGATTTAGCTATCATCGTAGATCTATACTTACACTTGGCGGCAAATTTTTAACAATCAGCCTCGACATCTTCACATGTCCTTCAACTCTTGTTGTAGAAGTCTTGATTTAGGTTACTGTTGAATATTATTGTAAGTAAACACCAATTTGACGTGCGTTCCCCACGTGCTGCGCATAACCTATAGGGCGTATATCTATATATAGTGTCGGCGTGCTATAGTGATACTTCAGTAGTTGCGGCGACCAGTGAGCATGTAGATCGCGCATGATATTCCGCCGACATTTCTAATTTGTATTTAGTTTACAATGTCTCACTTATCGACGGTTGGAATATTAAATTCTAGTGATTCCCAAATTATACAATTTTTAAAAATTGTGATATTAATTTATTACCTGCTAACTATATTGCCGGTTGCATATTTAACTTCCCGGTATAGGAAAGTTTTAATCAATCATTATTGACGAAGGTAATTTGTGATCAAGCTAATCAATGTCGCAATTGGAATCTCTCGGCGCACCTTAGGTTCGATCAGAATTTAACTCACTTTCATGTAGTGAATTATTAGTTATTGGTTGATTTTGAGTGGCGCGAAATTTTAATGACTATTCAAAATTTTATATTCGGTCTAGATCCGAAGTTGTCCGACTACCGCCGGCGCATGCGTGTTTGCCCGCATTTGCACAGGAGAGTCTGGATGCGCGATGCGCAGTGTGATTGGTCAGTGCGTCACGTGACATAGTCGCATGTAGCGACACCTGTTATATTCCAGTATTCAAAATTTCATGATTCCTATTTTTTTCTCTGAAAGCAGTCTTTGAACATTTAATTGCATTGCATTGCAACGCCGCGGCGACGTCCACGCGGTGTTGGATTTCTCTTAGGGTTCCCAGCAAGTAGAACTGTTTCAGGTATTATAAGTAATTATGTATATAAATAAGTTTCCGCGGTTTTATATGAAGAAATAGAGATTTATTGTGACATAACGGTACATTACATTTTATTCGTGTAGACATAATATTTGCAGTTTTCCGGAATCGAATTTAATTAATTGATTTTATTATACAATATATATTCATATAATTATATTTAATATTTAATATTAATTTCAAGTAATAGCGATGTTAATAATTAATTTTTGATAATTACGAACGAAATTCATAATAGTAAATTTATTATAAATTAACACACATATATATGTGGAATGATTAGAGAACAATAATTCTGATTTTCCTTAATTATTACTTAAGGAAATGTAATGTTCATAAAACTTTTTTTTTCACGCAAGAGAACAAAATTTTGATATAAACTTTGCAAACTACAGTTGAGTGGCATATCATCCGTAAGATACCTGTAGAGACGAGCTTCTGATTTGTAAAATTCTACAAAAGCCCGGATCTACAGGGTAGATCACGAGTGTGCCTATCATATGCAATCTTCCTGATGATGGTTGTGATGAAGAAAAAAAAAATTGAATATTGGAATGCAAATGAAGATTCCAAAGAAAGATATTACTAAATCACATATTAACTGATAGTACTCTTCTATAGTAGCACGCGTTAAATACGTGACGTCCTGCGTATGGTTATCGATGACGGTACGTGTCTCTGCATTAATATTTGCAATCCAGTTAAAGGAAGTCACGAGTCCTAACGTATCGTGCCTGATGTGACTGAAATTTGTGGAATTACTGGTTGGATTTATTATTATTCATCTCACCTTTCGCCATTTATTGATAATTTTTTTTTTCACCATGATCCTGAAAAGGAAGTGTATTATGCATGAAGCTTTCACTTTTTCATGGTTAAAATTCCTCTCAAATCTTTTCGATAAAATTACAATTTGTGAATGCTCCTGCTATCGATTGCAATCCGTGCTCCACAGCGCGGAGATATGTGTGTGTGTGTATGTGGTTTGTTTTTTTAAATAAATGGTGGATGGGTGGGTGGGTGAGTGGATGGGTGGGTTGGTGAGGGGGTGGGTGGGTGGGGGGGGGGGGGTAGTTGAGTGGGAGGGTGAGTGGATGGGTGGGTGGGTAGGTGGGTGGGTGGGTGGGTGAGTGGATGGGTGGGTGAGTGGATGGGTGGGTGGGTGGGTGCGTGGGTGAGTGGTTGGGTGGGTGAGTGGTTGGGTGGGTGGTTGGGTGGGTGGGTGTGTGTGTGTGTGTGTGTGTGTGTGTGTGTGTGTGTGTGTGTGGATTAAAAATTGAAAAGGCATTAAATAGTGTAACAGACAAAATTTTTTTCGAAAATTTAAAAAGCACTCATTAAAAAATTTTTTCTTCTTCAGTATTCTGCCAATTTCGCGATGTGAATCCGGGATTACGCAAAATACATAGCTATTTTTTATAGGAGATATTTTCCCTAGGCTGTGAAATGAGGAGTGTTTCGTTGTTCATTCAGGGATTGTAGCCCTTCGGTACTGATTGTGAAAGTGGAAACTTTTTTGAATTTTTCTGAAGCTTATGATATCTAGGTTTTTGAAAATTTTCCGAGTTTAGGAAAGTTGGAGAGGCTTCGAAATTGTGGTTTGTTGGCTGGACGGTGGATGAAATAGTCGGATTGTAGGTTTTTTTTTTTCTTTCATGGGCTCTGATTGTTGAAGCATCAATTAATCATGATGTGACAAGCAGTCGACGTTTCGATTTCACTGCTTTCCACGTCGTGATTAAGTGATGTTTGAACAATTATTCGAAAGTGCAGGTCAATAAAACCTTCGAAATCTTCAAAAAGATTTTTCAAAAACGGAAAATTCCCATTTTTTTTTTTTTTTTTGACAACTGAAAAAAATTGGACACCGAAATTCTCGATTATTCTCAGTTCTTGAAGTGTTGAGGAAAATGATAAAAATTCCGAAATCTCTAAAAACGCGAAAAATTAATCTTCAAAATTTCTTCAGTCTTCAGAATTTTCAAAAAAAAAAAAAACCGGTGAAGTTAACGAACTAATACATTCCCTGCTGTACAAAGCGTTTTGACGTCTTTCTATCAAAACTATTGATTATATCAGCTTCACACATAGCGGGCCATTAAATGTTATATCCCCTCACATTGATCAGACCAATTTCTCCAGGGACCACGAGGTATCGAGGGTGTTTCCATACTGCAAGCTCTGGAACAAAATGTTGAATTAAGTATATCTACAACAAAGTGGCAAGTGCACTATAAATACTTTACATATTTTTTTATTTGTGAAAATAGATAGGAACAAATGGGCTTTGAGGGTCACGTGAAAACTTCGCGATTTGTATATTTGACTGGACCAAATTTGATTAAATAATGGAGATAGAGCAAAAAGCTCTTAATAAAAAATATTCGTTGTTTTATGAGAAATCATTTATGTTATATGAACTATATCGCTATCTCTAATATTTTCTGACAAAATGGGGTTGAAAGTCGGATGGGACGTAACCTCGTTTCGCTCCGTTGCATATCAACCCTGATACTTTGTAAAATACTAAAAACACGGGAAAAAGTCCTTAAGAGTGAACGATGCCAATTTTCATACTGAATATTTTTTGTTAATACTTTTTTCCTCTATACCCACTGCTTTTCTCTAAAAATGCGGCGGAGTTCGCGCACGTTGTTTCCACGCGCTCACACCGCTTCTGTGATTCTCTCACTCGCATTTGATCGTTAATTATGAGTGTTAGAACAAAAGTTGTTTCACATAAAATGTGCAGTTCAATCCAAGGAATATCTTTTATTTGGACTTTTTTTTCCTATTTCTATTTGTTTAAGAGATATTTTGCTATGAATAGGACAAACAGTAGAGTTCGCTGAAATGTTTCGATGGGACCATCATTGCACCCCCCCCCCCCCCCACACACACGCCCCCCCCCCACACACACACACATACACACACATACATACACACACACTGACGATAAGTGGAGAATACTCAAACAGACACTCAATTAAAATCTTTTTGCTGGACCACGTGGCATGCATTTGCTCTTTTCTACGAAACTTCAATTTTAAACTAAAATATATGTTTGCTATAGGGTACTAAAGTAACTAAAATTTCACCACTACGCAGCTGGTAATATCAAATTTTTGTGTCATAACCCGCTAATTATATTCATGAACACAATATATGGAAATCGAAAAAAATAGGTGGCATTCAGTAGCCAAGCGGTGAAACGCGTTGGCTCAGTTTTCGTGGAATATCTCGAAACCTAAGAGTCCCAGCGGAAATTTCTTGAATACAATTTTGTAGGTCTCGGTTTGCTCTACAAAAAAGGTTTATACCAATTTACCCCTATCCTCACTCAATCACGAAATATAACACAGTGAAGCAATAACGAACTCAATTGAACTGAGAGATTAGGCTGAGAGAAAACAGAAAATAATAATAAAAAAAAATTGATTACTATTTGAAACATTCCAGAACCAAAACGTTATCGTAATTTTCTTTTTTTTATTGATAAGTTGACATTATTTATAACCAGTAAAAAACGAAAACAAACGACTCCATTTTTACTCCAATGTTAAAACGTTCACTGGATATACATATATATATATATATATGCACTATACATATATATAAACTATAAACACGGATAAAATTTCTCAAAAATACTTTCCAAATTTTTGGTTCCAAAGTTGTCTTCACTCACGTGGCATACGAGTATATCTATATATATTCACCTTAAAAATTGACCTTGGCCCGTCAAAATGACTGATTAAAATTCCGGAAAATTGATTTTTATTGAAAAAAAAAAAAAAATAGATAATTTATGTCATTAATTCTGAATGCTGATAAGATGCTGAAAAACCAAATACAGCCATGAAAAGTGATCACTAATCACTAACTCGTCACCAGGAAGACTTACTCCAAGAGAAAAAAAATTTCTCCCAGTGCATTGAACAATAATTTATCCGAAAAAATTGTGGTAAAAGTCCTGGACAATTTTTTTCCACACTCACAATTTCGCGAATTAACGAAAAACTCACGTGATTCTTCGCTGCGACGTGGAAAAAGTAATTCAGCAAGTGACTGAAACAAACTGCTTGCCCGTTTCAACTGAATGATGAAAATGAAAGATTTTGGAATTCGCGAGGACTTGGGCCAACGCCCCTTCTGCGAGCTCCTCGACTGTCCTTTACACTCGTGGAAGGGAAGGCGTCCCGACGCGAGTAACAGTGCTATGGGGCGTCTCCCCGCCTCGGATGCCCGGGGATGAGAGCAGGGGGTTCCCGGATTCTGCGATGATTGGACCACGCGCACCCTCCAACCTCCCGCGACATAATTCGCGCCAGGAGCGGCCGATGTTCATTAGGTATATTTCACGTGAAATTTACACTTGGACAGAAAATTCTTTGTGTAAAAGTGAAAATTTCACTTTGGTTTTTCAAACCGGAAATACTCTTAAAATTTGCAATGTTGACATTTTGGAAATTTTCACTTTTTGGAATTGGTGAAGGCCTTAATTAATTTCTGTTTTTCCATTTCGGAGAAATTTTTTGTTTCAAAATTGTCGAGATTTTGGGAATCTAAAATTTCTGAATGATTGTGAATTTTAAGGTTTTTTTTTGAGATTAAAAATTTTAATTAAAAAAAAAAATTACAAAATTTTCGGTTTTGTAATTTGGAATTTGACGAAAGTTTGAAAAAAAATTTCAATGGCAATTGAGAGGTCGCGCTTGAAGCTGGGTCTGCGGTCGCGCTTATAGCAGATCGCCGATTGGTGTGGTGAGGGCAGATCTGAGAGGAGACTCGATGGAAGTGAATCGCGGATCAAATCATAATAACGTTTTGAATATTTTTGCGGACAAAAAATTTTCTTCCTTTTCATTTTTCAATTTTCTTCTTCATTTCTTTCAATTTACGGAAGTGAGCAACATTTTTGATAATGCATGAAAAGAAGGGGAAGATCAAAGTTTTCCGAGATTTTCGGACATTGTAAAAAATTTCGAGTTCTTCTGAAATTTTTGGATTTATTCGTGAATAAAATGAGCTTTCATTGAAAATTTGTGATCAAGCTAATGGTGTGTGTGTATGTGCCCATAATGGCTCATGTCCAGATGTATTTTATCTCTGATGTGGACATATATATATATGTTTTCTGCGAAGCGCAGATATTTCATCCCCATATTAGGGATATGTCATCCCCAAATTGGGGATATTTCATCCCCAAATTGGGGATATTTCATCCCCGAATTGGGGATATTTCATCCCCAAATTGGGGATATTTCATCCCCGAATTGGGGATATTCCATCCCCAAATTGGGGATATGACATCCCCGAATTGGGGATACTTTATCCCTAAATTGGGGAGATGTCATCCCCGAATTGGGGATATTTCATCCCCGTATTGGGGATATTTCCTCCCCGAATTGGGGATATGTCATCCCCAAATTGAGGATATTTTATCCCCAAATTGGGGATATTTTATCCCCAATTTGGGGATATTTTATCCCCGAATTGGGGATATTTCATCCCCGAACGGAAGATATTCTCCCCATCAGTGAGTTCTATTTTTCGAATGCTTCGGGAAATTCAAACACTATGGACACTCCTGGACTCGTGTGACTTCGTAAATTCTCGTGTATTTTCGTGGAATTCTGTCAACCCCTCCTGCAGACCCAGCCACCCTCTACCATACGTCTCATCATCTTTTCGCTTTCATACTCTAAACATATACCCCAACTCGCGGCTACCCTCGGAGTAACTTTCGAGGAATTGCTCCGAGACCAAACTGTCCCTCTCTCTCTGTCCCTCTTTCTCACTCTCTCTCCAGGATAACCCAAAACGATTTCAGTATCCATAGACCCCTTCGTGTCATTATACCGTCGCTGGGTCCTCGCGACGCTTTCATGTATTGATCGAACTCGGCTACAGAGGAGCCTTCACCGTTGGTGAAAAGAGATGTGAAGATGTAGAAAAGGAGTATGTCTGGGAAGAATTCAGTAGCATTTGGTCTGACTCGGACCAAGTGTTTCGAGTGAGTCTGACCCATCAGGACAATCTCAATAACTTTCCGATTTAATATTTTCCTCCAGCATTAAACATTTTGACATATACACACATACATCCACCACCCCCCCCCTCACACACACACACACAGAAGATGAGACCGCAAGGCCGGGCGGGAACCTAGCCCCACGCAGGCGGAGGGTGGGTGCCATCGTAGATGCCCGCCGTCATAGCATAGGGGTTTCTGGGGATTTACCCCGGGTTTAAAAATATGATGGCCTAAAATGGCGAAAGTCGCCCCAGCCGGATGGGTGTCCGGTAGGCCCCCTAAACGGTACAAACGATAAAATATTTTTCCATGATTCCAAGAAACCTTCTTCTGAAATCAGTGTTATAAAGTTTTCTAAAAGAAGTTTTATAAAAATTTTGAATTGTACATTAATTAGAGAAATGTAGATCTGGCTCTTCCCTGAGAATAACCAAAGGTTGAAATAAAAATTTAGAAAGACCTACCTGCATATCAAGAAGTGTGAATCCCACAATCACAAGAAAATCCGCAGGTGAACACGGCGTATGCATGACTGAAGTGAAACGTTGCCACTGACTGAGCCATGTCGATAATCCAAAGGAATGTCTCGGGGCAAGAACGTCCCAGGATGGTGACTTGAATAACAATTATCCATAAGTTGGCGATTTCCTAACGTGATAGGTGTACCTGACTGCCATCGGTATCGAATGTTGAATGTTCAGATGTATTCTGCAAAAAAACGAAGATATTTTATTTACAATTTGTTTGTGGCAATTGATCCAATGGACCAATTTTAACCAAAATCTAATTAGCGTCTTTCATCTTCTCAATCGTAGGCTCCGTTCGTGAGGGAACCTTGCTGAAAATTTCGGTCACAAACGCACAGACACACACACACACATACGCCATCTCAAAAAAGTTCCATGATGGAATTTGAAAATACTCATTTTTGGCGCCATTACGATAACTTCGCACTTAGAAATGCGCAAAGGCGACTTAACGAATATCTATACGATGTATATAGTTACACCGGAAGCACCGTGTATGGCAACCGGAAGTAACTCACCACGCAACTGGAAGTTAAGACATATAACCATATCACGAAATTGCGATCTCTCTATACAGTTATATATAGGTACTTTCACGTGATGAAGAAGCCATAGAATAGCAATTTGTTTGTGAATTCGTAATAAGTGGTAATAATAATTTTTTTAGGTTGTAATCAGAAAATGGAAAATTAACATCAATTCCGACATTGTTGATTATTTTTAATGTCCATGATGTGAATATATTTAAAAAACGGGATAGTAGTTTCCTAGGTTTGCGCATGCGCCGAGCCGAAGGTGAGAAACGATTCCCCATTTTATCGCGCAGCGGGTGGAAAATATCACTTTGCGCCCGCCGGGGAGAAAAAGTTGTGGGAAAATAGTTTTTGAGTGAACCCAAAGGAATATTAAAATACTTTTCGACATTGCTGCTACGTTCAGCTCCTTTCCAGGTGGGAATTGACCATGCGATGAAGCTTGATGAAAGCTAGAACGAGGCTTGACTAAGCATCGCCACAGCTGTGTTTTGAAGCCTCGGTCAATCTGTGCAGAACAGGCGAATGTAACACCAATCCCAGCTTAGAGAATAAGCTTCGTCCTAGCTTGGTTACATAGGTTAATACAAGCTTCGAACTTTATCTTCATTCAAGCTTCGGACTTTATCTTGGTACAAGCCTCGAAATTCATTTTCGTCCAAGTTCCAAAGTTTCTCGTGGTCGAAGCATGAGAATTAATCTTGGTCCAAGCTACAAAATTTATCTTGGTTCAAACTTCGAAGATAGGAAGATTGAGGTTGGACCACGCTTAGTTGAACATTCGTTGCCAAGCTTGGGTTTAGGTGGTGCAGCAATCCTGGATTTATATATGAATCCAATATTAAGCAGAGTTTCGCTGAAGCCGGTAAATCGAAACTGGGAAATTATGCTTCAATCCAGCTTAGTTCAACCTTATTTCAGAAGCTCGGATTTAGATGGTATGAGGAATCCGGGATTCATGCTCGTTAAAGTTAAGATTCAAAGCTAACAAAGCTGAGCTTGGACCAAGCTTAGCACAACATGGTTTCTGAAGCTTGGGTTTGGATGATTCTAGTAAGCTTGGATGTATGTATGTATCCAATATTGGACGTAGATTGGATTCTGCCTGTGGACTGACGCTAGGAACGCTATGATTGAGCCAAGCTTGACACAAGCTGGGCCAACAAAACTTGGATATCTTTGATATAACTAAGCTTGGTTTGATCTAGGCTTATACATGGGATGAAGCTACGTCGACGTTGTCAAGCCCAAGCTTCGGCATCCAAGGTCGGACCAAGATTGATCTCGTCGTTCAAGCTTCGAATTCCCCCACCTGGGTTATTTGCCCCGAAACTAGACATTTTCGCACGATAAAAAATATGTCAATTTAATACAGTCACTGATATTTTGAGGTTATATTGTTACCATGTAGTCAAACTCAGATGATGGCGTTCAATTACGATGATTCTTCCATAACCTTCTGGTGGCGCCATCTTTTGCCAACGCGGCGGAAGTTCATTCGTATGATTATCTCAAAGTTAGTTCGAGTTAAAATGGAGTTTCTGCAAATGAGATGTATATCAATAATTATTTGTGTCCAGCGCGCCTGACCAGAGATTAAAGATATTGGCTTACAGCCAAAAATTCAATATAAATCGGAATACCACAATCAGCGATGGTGTAGCGATGAGATGGGGAGGGAGAAGGGGCGTAAAACATTACTCTGAAATGCACGTTGATATAGGCGGAGACGAGGGATTGACAGGCCATGTGAAAGCACCCAAGGGGGTTGGTATGGCGATCGCTTGGGCCATTGAAGAGAGAAAGTTTGTTAGTGCGAGGGGGGGGGGGGGTGTTCCGCGCAATTCCATCTGCCAGGCCTGTCATACTGCCTACGATGTTGGGCTGTTGCTCGGATCGATCAATACATTTGCAATCTAGATACAAAATGGCTGCGTTGTGAACACAATTATTCTTCGCCATTAATTTTTACTTTCGCATGGAAGCATTATAGTTGATTTTTAAAAATTTTATATGTAAATTCCCAATTACCAGGAGTGATGGTAAGGACGTCGATTTACAAAATTGGTATTTGGGTATATCAGCAGACTTTTTAGTATACTCAAATGATCTTTAAGAAATTTCTGGTCTGTGTATGTATGTAATTCTGTTTTTAGGCACACGATTACGCAAGAATTAATAATGTCATTCGCACTGTGTGTGTGTGGGGGGAGGGAGGGGGTCTGTGTGAGTGTGTGTGGGGGTGTCTGTGTGTGTGTATGTGTGTAACGTGAAGTTTATGCGCACGATCGCGTGTGAACTAATAATGGAGTTGTGGCTGTGTGTGTGCGTGTGTGTGTGTGTGTAAACTAAAAGTTTATGCGCGCAATTATCGACGAACTGATAATGCGATTTGGGCCAGAACCGAAAAACTTTCATATAGTTCAACGGTCGTTACATTCTCGAAAAAGTCGCTCGAGTATTTCTATTGTTATAAACAATTCGAATTGTTTATAGCACGCCCACATATAAGAAAGACCGTCTGAATAGAAAAATCTTTCTGACATAAAAGTCCGCATTTGCTATTTCATTATTCCTCCCAACTTCCATAACTGAAGCGTAATCCGCGAATGGCGCTGCAAATCGGATGCGCGCGCATTCCCTTGGATCACCTACAGGTGCGCTTGAGATTTTTAAACTTCTTGGAAAAAACATGTTGGACAATAATTACACATTGGGAAAGTGTGTTTTTATCTCCAACGGGGCACGAACACGTTTGGTGTCGTAGTTTGCCAAAGTTAATTGTCAGCCCGAATATCTGGAAAGATTTGACGAAACGAAATGGAGTTTTCACTGTGGGAGAATCCGGGGAAGGGGATGTAGTGGTGAGAGCAAGAATGTCGGATGGGGATTGGTGGAAAGACGGATACCAAGCTTTCCCCACTCTTACATTGTGATAGGATGCGCTTGTAAAATGAGATGAGAAGATGAGAGCAAAGGGTACAGGGAGGCTGGGCCACGGATGTGGCGCCAGCTTCTTCATCTTCGTGAAACTTGTGTCAGATAAAATTGGGCGATTGTCCTCAGCGATGGAGCCACCCGTTCACTTCCGACATTTTGGAAATTTTCAAAAATTATTTTTTTTTTATTTTTATTTATTTTTTTTACTTTGGGACTTTTTGCGACCGCACAGAATTTCTCAAATAAATTTCTTGTTGAACATACCTTGTGAAGTCAGTTTAGGTTTCCATTGGTTGGTCCATTTCACTCAAAATTATGGGGATTTGATAGAAGCAGTAAAAAAAGAGGAAAGCTGAGGGAAATGGGAAATATAAGCATCACTGGCAAAACACAAATTCTACGAAAAATGAAAATGATAATATGAAATTTTTCATTTTTTTTTTTACTTATCGGAAGTGATGGACGGATGGTAATTGGATTTTAATTTTTTGAAATTTTTATTTCGGAATTTTTCACTTTTACGTGGACCAGACATCTGCACTGTTAGGAGGACGAAGGAGAACTGGCTCCTGACATGCTAGCTAGGGAGGGAGTTATTTCGAATCCGTGTGAAGTGCCAAAATTTATGATCTTTCCACCCTTCGTAGGGCGTAGGATAGACCCACTAATACAGTAAAATACAACCTACGCGTCTGAATAGAATCAATATGAGGAATTAGGAGAGAAGGGAATTTTCCATTCACTATAGTTGCGATAAAAAAATTATCAGACCCATATTATGACGTTTATGCAGACACGAATAGTGAAATTTTCAAAATTGAAAAATTTTGAATTTTCGGCCAATTCATAATTTGACCACTTCAAAAAAATTTGAAAAAAAAAAATTGAAAAAAAGGGGATGGAAAATAAAAAACATGAAAACGGAAAAATGCTGCAAATACATAAATTAGAAAAAAAAATCGAAAGAAAAAAAAAACACCACACTAAGTCGAAGACAGTTCTTACTTTTCCATCACATGATGTTCAATCTCGAGGTCAGATGTTTGAATGGAAATAGTGGATACCCCCAGGTGATGCTAGCCGTTCGTCGATTCGCTCGGAAGTGATGCGGGAAAACGCCGTGGGGTAGTATCATGGAGACATGATTTATTACCACGAGGGGTTCCCAGGTAGAGCGCCATTCACGATCGCGCTTCCTCTACTTGGTCTCTGCATATATATAGCCTATAGCTCTGCTTCATCTCAGTGAGAGAAAAAAAGAAATACAAAATGCTTCCAGGATACCAGTTTGTAAATTCGTTTGACACGTGAACGATGAATGTTCATTTGGCTTCAGTTGGTGGTTATTTTGCGTTTAAGCATGATATTTCCCTCCAACAAGTGATAAAAAATGAAGAAAAAAATTATCAACCGGGTTGTGGGTGGGGGGGGGGGGCATTTTTAATTTGTTTTGGAATTCAAAATTTTAGTGCGCGTCCACACACACACACACACACACACACACACACACGAATACACCTCATCTGAAAAGTTTCAAAAATCCAAGACACGTCGAGAAAAATATCAATTTTTTTTTTAATTTTGGGAAAGTTTGAAAAGTTGTGCTACCATCATGATGAAAACTAACTATCCTGATAGGAAATATTTAATAAGCAGATGAAAATGAGTGAAGGATTTACCAGCAGCTGCTGAACAAACTGCAGAAGCTTTTAGGTAATGTAAGAAAAAAAATTCTCCTCAAACTTGTGTGACACGAAAAATATAGCCTCGTAAAAGCCTGAAAGGAGGAGAGCAGCACATTACGTTTGCATGCATTTTGTGGTTGTGGAAAAAAAATTGTCTTCAATGAATACCGTCATGATAAATATACCGCTGAAAGTGGCAAGGACAAATTTCTTTAAGGATCGATAAAAAAAAGGATGCTGAACGATTAATATAAAGTCGAATTGTGATGCAAATCCAATGCACGAAAAATTTAACATTCCAAGAAAATTTGTGAAAAAAATCGTGGACGAAAATGATTAATCAGGGCCCCGTGGACACCCATCTCACTAGAAGTAATTTTCCTATATCAAGTACTTAAAATGCGAATATCGCTGGTGACATTCGTGTTTTTCATCGCCTTATCACATTCCTCGTATCAGGATCTGAAGTGGAGATTTCATCTCGCAATGTCTTGATCGACGTTTCGCCCTGTACGTTGGGGGCGGCCCGGGGTGGGGAGGGAGGAAAAACACAAGACGAGAAGTAAGAAGCAGGAAATAAAAAATTAAGCCCGGAAAAGAGCCCGGTGGGAGGGACAAAAAGCAGGGAAAATGAAACGCGGCTGAGGGAAAAAAGGGCACAGTGTGCTTTCGAGAAAGAGAAAAAAAAATGAGGGAGAAAGGAAACGAATAAACGATGCTAGGAGGAGAGTCAAGGCAGAACCCAGTGCGGCAACCCCGGACGATCATCAATCATCAAGAGCGAGACAATCGAATAGCACACCCAACCGGCGAACAGCTGTCGCTTCGTTGTGCTCATGCTGATCCACGTTATATCATTCCACTGGGTATCCAAAAAATCAGAACTAACGCATTTTTTTTAACTTCCCGATATAGGAAAGTTATTGTAATTTCCCCGAAAATGAAAAGAAATTTTTTCATTGGATGTTCACGTTTCAAGGTTTTTCTAACATTTCTGGACTATTTTTTAAAAAATGTCTGTGTGTAGGTGTGTATGTGGTCAAATTTTTCGCCCACGATTTCGAATTATGCGATCGAAATTCTGAATGATTCAACTGAAGCGTCTTCACGTAACTTAGCTCTGATCAGATTTTGGATGGAATTCGTCCAGTACATATATTGTTATTAACAATTTCAATTGTTTATAATGTTCTACTGCACCAACTATTAGAGTTAGCGCAAAACTTATATAAGAAAAATTGTTCTCCATATAAAAATACGGATGTTATGTAGAATGACTTTTTTCGATAATTTGCATAATTAAGGAGGTATGGCCGTCTCAACAATTATGTATGTAATAAGTGAACGAATGAACCCAGTGCTGTGATGAAGGTCTCAATCGAAGCGTTTCCATGCAGAATCGAGCGGATTACATTTTGGCTGACATTCGTGCAGTATATGCAAGGTTATTAATAATTGCAATTGTTTATACTGTTCCACTGGGTAAAATATTAAAGTTATCGTTTTCATTGCGGCCGCACCCCTATTGGCGTCTCACTCCCACTCAAGTAACGCGCATAAGTCTCGTCCTCATGCTCACAATGCGTCTACTCAGATATTCATAATTATCTGCTTCATAAATGAGTCAGTTTAGAATTCTCAAATCTGCAAGTTTTCATTATGACACTAATAAGGGTCATAAGAATAAATTTAGTACGCTGTGCTGAAATACCAAATTCGGAAGTTTTGTTTCTGCCCCGAATGGGTCACACCACTAGTTTATTTTTTATTGATTGGGAGTTTTCTTATTGATACAATATTCGTGAATAAGTGTTAAAGAGGTCGAAATTTTTTTGCAAAGAAAAACACAAAATCGAATGCACTCCCCGCGCGCCGAATTAGGGTTTGAAATTTGAGGTAACACAATCTTCTCCGAAGTTGAATATCCTGTTCATCATTGATTCCGAAAAAATGAAAGCTCACAATTGCATCTTTTGGTTTTTTTTTTTACGAAAATTCATTTGAAAAATTCATTATTTTGGAAAGTCATTTTTTTTGAGACATTTTTTGTGACGAAAAAACATTCAGGAAATTTCTGAGTGGACAGTGGTTGTCAGTCTCGAGTGTGATTTGAAAATGTTTGAAAATTCTAACACCTATAATGGGTATTGCAGTTCTCCTTGGGATCCGATATCTTACCGTAGTTAGGCACGCAAGCGGTGGGGTGGACGGTTACCGGGAGATGGCTGCCCATGCGAATTCGACACGGCCAAGTGCTATAGTTAGTGAATTCAATTTTTTTTTTCTAGTGGATTCTTGCAGTCATAATGCTTTCCAATTTCATATATATGTATATAAATGTTATGTACATATGAACGCATATTTTTTAAATGTTCATTTATTCAGTAATTTAATTTTTCCGAATTCTCAAAAGTGATTCTGTTATAGATACATGCGTTATGTGTAAATTTATGTATCAAATCAGTATGCGGAAGATTTGATACGAAAATATTATTCAAAGCAAATTTGGACTCAATTTCAGAAAATTACACACTCTTTTCGAGTCCGATATGAAAATGTAGATCCGATCAATGGAGACGAGAAATTTACACATTTTTTATGTCTAAATGCAGAGTGAGCGCATGATAATGCGTAGAACTCTGACTATTTCGGTTCAGACCGAATTTGGGATGTTTAAAAAATTGTAGAAAATTTTGGAAATAAATATCAATGCTAGAAATCTGTAGAAAAATGTGAATAAGATTTAACGGCAGTGAAAAAAACATGGAAATACATAATTAGAGCAAAACATGAGAAATATCCATTTCCTGTCGTATACCATGAAAAAATCACCAACATAATTATCCTGCGAATTTTTTGAAATTTTTTTAGATGTATATCTCATTTTGCCGAATTTGTGACTCAACATCTTTGCGCATGGCGCCCAATTGGTCGCGTCGGCGCGCGCAGCAGGGGGCGGCGCTGATGTCAACAGCTGATTTTTGACGACTTTCCGAGTGGTATGAACGTTTTCACGTTAATTGTTCAATAATTATTCATGTCGGGACATAAGTTCTTACGTGTAATTTCTGTAGTAGTTTTTGCTTCACTATTGGGTGTCTTCAATTTTTTTATATTTTTGCTTAATGAAGTTAGAAATGTCGAATTTCACAAGATTGCTATGCACAGAAGATTGCACCTACCCACCCACCCAGCCAACCACCCACATACTCCCTCCCACCAGCCACTCACCCACTCGCCCCCTCCCTCCCACCTACCTACCCACCCACCCACTCCCTCCTACCCAGCCACTCACCCACTCGCTCCCTCCCTCCCATCTACCTACCCACCCACACCCTCCCTCCCATCCACTTACTCACCCACACACTCCCTCCCACCCAGACACACACTCCCTCCCTCCCACCCACCCACCCACACAATCCCTCCCTTCGTCCAACCCACCCACCCACTCACACTCCTTACCTCCGACCCACCCACCCACCCACTCACCCACTCACTCACCCACTCACTCACCCACCCACTCGCCCACCCACTCACCCATCCACACCCACCCACCCACTCACCCATCCACACCCACCCACACATGTATATATCTACTGGACATCCACTGGACAAGCACGATCCATTTTCTTCTAATCAATTGAAATACTTTGTTGCGTGAAGTACAGATGTCGTCTGTAAACCATCAGTGATATTGACGATACCTTCATTGATTTGTCCTCATATACTTGTCTCTAGGGAATATAGTTGGTGCAAGAAATTTGTCTTTCCACTCTGCTTAGCCCGAGTATATCCACCCCCCGCAGTGTCAGTGCTACCGAAATTGAGTTTAGCGAAATTATGGATATCGATCTGGTAATAGACTTCTGAAACCAAAGTATCAACAAAAGCCGGCAAATACGTCAATTTAAAAGTTCCGAGGGATCGTGCACACTCGTGAAAGGGCGAAAGGGGGGGGGGGGAGCGGCTGTGCTGAGGGGGCGGGTTGTCACCCTTGTCTATCCCCCGAGCAGCGTGAGAAGCCAGCCATCTTGAATGATGTATGGCGTCGGTTACGAGGTCGACTGAGCGGCCATCACTCAACAGTGAGCTTCACAGCTTTTGGGGACGTATGTTTGGGGATTCTTTGGTGTCTGTTACTCTGTCTTTTATCGGCATCTCTTGTCTCGTTATTTTCCTGGATTCAGAGGGAAATTCCATGAATTCAATGGAGATTTTTCGGGAATTTAGCATGGCTCAATTATGCATGTTGGGAAAAAATAGCATGGAATATGAAGGGTAGTTTTTTATGAGATCATCAATTGTATTACTCGATTGTGCGCAATTGACTGCAGAACTTTCGGGTTATGCACACATGCACACACACACGCGCGCGCGCGCACACACCCACAGATATTTACATACACATGTCCACACATCAATATTTGTTAGAGAATATCTCAGTTTGCTCGAGAGTAGGTACATAACAAAATTGCGACGTTAAAATTTGGGGCTACCACAACAATTTGCAGATATATGAAGCGTGGGGATCGAATGAAATATGTCTTAAAAAATTGCCAATATTTCATTGAAGAGAATTCATCGATTATAATGGCATTGGTGTTATTCGCCCAAACTTTCAATTCTTTAAAGCGTGCAATTTTTTCCAACTTTTATAATTCTTGAAATTTAAATTTTTTTCAAAATTTCTGAAAGTTTTGGATTTTTTGAAAATTTCAAAATTTTCGAGATTTTTGACGTTTTTGAAATTCTTGAAATTTTTGAAATTTTTGAAATTTTTGAAATTTTTGAAATTTTTGAACCTTTTGAAATTTTTGAAATTTTTGAAATTTTTGAACTTTTTGAAATTTTCGTAATTTTTGAAACTTTTCAATTTTTTGGAAATTTTGAAATTTTTGAAATTTTGAAATTCTGAAATTGTTGAAATATTTAAAATTTTTGAAATTTTTAATATTTTGATTGTTCAATCTCCAATTAAAAAAAATGAATTTCTTCAAATGCTTGCAATTCATAAATGCTCGCAAAAATGACGTCACATTAGTTGCTTGACCGATCAGAGCGCACTTAGGGGTTTCCAAAATTCTTCCGACCCCCCCCCCCCCCCCCCCATGAAAAGCCCCTCTTCCCCGAAATTCCAATAATTTTCCAGAATCGATGATTTTAGTACACTTGTTAATCCCCGTGCGGCGGTAATGAATCGTGAAACACAACGAAACAAACCAGAAAGCACTGTTTACTAATTTTCGACAAATTTTGACGAGTTGCCCAAACCAATTTGTCAGTCATAAATATCCCCGTTAATTGTGCAAATAAATTTTGCCAGTGCTTGAGCATCTCAGTTTCAAGGCTTGCTGAGTAAGGACCGCATAAGAAGATATCCTTAGGATAATCCTAGTCGCCTTGAGTGCAGACAATAGTTGCAACTGAGGTGCCAGAAGAAAGATACTTATACTGGTGATTATTTTTGGGTAGAAAAGTAGCCTGTAAACTCAAATACGAGGCAGCCGTATGACAATTCAACCACCGACCGAAAGCGGCCCGCCACTAGGGATTATCTAAGCAGGAGGTATTACTGGCGCGCCCATTGTTGGCTCGTGCCAAACTTTATGGAACCCCGTCTGGGCAGGGACTTTTCGGTCACTGCCAATCCTCACCAAGCCTCTCGTCGATCCAAAAAACTGATAATGCTCAAAATATTCCCATGGCGAAAATCACAACCGGGAGAAACTATCAATATGCGGAGACCTCATATCGCTATCGCATGATCGGAGAAAATGATTTTAGTAGAAGAGTTTATCAGCTTCCCAAAGAAGCTCGGTCAAAATCATGGAATTTCACCCTCCACGGGTCGCATCAATAACTTCCCGATAGTGTGTGTGCGTGACGATACATGTATGAAGTCAAGTTGTATATCAGTTACGCAAATTCGACTATTGATCGATTATCATGATTTTTTATCGATACCTCGTAAAATATGATGTCTAGCCAAAAAATTAATAAAACATGAAATATGTAGTGTCACGAGAGGAACAACTTTTGTTGCACACTTTTTCTTGTATCTGTGACCGTTCTCGAGATACAGCGTTATAAATAATTAAAATTGTTAATAACAATTGAACGGATGGTACAATTGCAAAAACACTCCTTTCAGACCTGGAGACTCAGGAGACGCGTCGTTAAAAAAAAAAGTTGAATCGGTCCAGCAGTTTAAGAGGAACCGTTCGCCAAAAGAAGGATACAGACGCACACACACACACACACATAACCCGCGTTGAAAATGTATCAGGAGCACGTGACACGTCGAGAAACGCAAAAATTTCATGATTCTGACACATTTCATTTTCGGGGTGATTACAATAACTTCCTATCGGTAAGTTAAAAAAGTCAATTCAAGAGGTGCGCATGCGCAGACGACCTCGTCACGAAAAAGACGAGATCGAGTGAGCTTACCGATTTGGAATATTTTCCTTCGGTATTACTGTTTCTCCGGAGGTGCGCATGCGCAGACGATCTCGTCACGAGAAAGACGAGATCGAATGAGCTTACCGATTTGGAATATTTTCCTTCGGTATTACTGTTTCTCCGGAAGTGCCTCCAAAATATATCTCGTGGATGATTAGAATACTTTTTGCATGGAATTTTATTTCAATTTGAGCAGATCAGGTGGAATTTTTAATTGCTATTTTTTTTTTTGGGAAAAAAGTACCAAGGAATTCATTGGAAATTTCAATCCTTCGTTTTCGTTCATTCAGTTATGCCATAGGCTTCGAAGAAATTGTTTTTTCATTGGTAGCGGAGAGGCTCGCGGGATAAAACCGCGGGTCGCGCCGCGAACGCGAAAAATATGATTTTTCATTTTCTTCTCTCCGAGGACTTGTTTAAGTTGGTCGTGTTCTCCATGTATCTCCATGTCCTCCATCGTCTCCATGTGTCTCAAGGTCTTCCATCGTCTCCCTGTGTCTCCATGTTCTCCATCTTCTCCACCCCATCCTGCGATTTTTCCATTGATCATTGGTCATTGGATCTAATGTGATTCTACATAAAAATACAAATGAATAAAAAGACATTGTAAGAACAACATACAAAGTCGTAATTTATCATGGTGATAGACCTTGCACTAAAACTGTACAAAATCTTACAAAAAATTTAGGCCAAATTATCCTGCAGATCGTTGTTAAATGTCTTATTGCCCTAATTCGCAAAAAAAAAATCATATTCAAGGTGTCAAGAATGAGGTATAATAACGTAGATTGCTGGCGCGCCTATTGTTAGCTCGTGTCAAATTTTATGGACCCTGTCTGAGCAGGGATTTTTCGGGCTTTGTCAATCTTCAAGGAGTCTAGGTTTGTTACGGATACAGTTCCCTCCATAAATCCTGCAAATTTCCAGACTCGTTCAAACTTGTTGGATCAATTGTATCCAGGAACAATTTGCTAGAATTATCAAATTATTCGCTGGAGCTCCTAGAACAGAATTATATATTTCAATTGGGAACAATTTTTTTTTAGAGATTTTTTTTTGAGATGGAAAATTATAAGGGATTGAGAAAAATATTGATTTTTCCTACCCACCCACCCCTCCACACCTACTCATACCCATCCACCCACCCACACCCACTCACCAACCCACCCACCCCCACCCACTCACTCACACACTCCCACCCACACAGCATGTTTCTAGATAGTCAGAAAAAATCTGTGTGTGTGTGTGTGTGTATCCATCTATTTTGCGAACTCAGATGATTGCTCATGACGCATTGCCACGGGCGTCTCCACCTAAAAAGCTTAGGTGATGGGTGGCTTCTACTTACACATCGAAATTCTGAAATCACCTGGGTCTGGACCGATATTCCCCATGGGATATCGTCCTCGGATATTGCTGCGCAGGGGGTGTTCCAGCTTAAGCTATGGCTCCGGGTTTTTAAGCCAGTCTGACTGCAATATCTTGGTGGGTTCCGGCTCCTTACCTCGACGATCCTTCAGAGTGTCTTCAGCTTCTTCTGAACGATACTGTCCTCCCAACCTACTTCTGACGCCAACATATCTCCCAACAGACCTGTGCTGACTCTTAGGTACTGCACGGCTTTTCCATGTTTGCATATGGACCTCAGGAGAGGTTGAGGGTCCACGAGCTTGGACCCGTATCATTGGATCCCTTCGAAGGTGGACAGTTTCTTCTGTGGAATGAAATTTTTTGGTCAATTATGGGGGGCTTTATGAGGCAGGGATAATTAGTCTCAACTTGAGACAGTTCACCATAAACACGTGACTCATGCAGAACGTCCACGTGATTCCCAATTAAGAAATTGTCCCACAATACAACTTCCTCGGACCATCAGTATCCAGCTGCTAAATGCCGATTTCTCGGAAAATTCATCGGTTCTCCGGCACATCGTCTTCCGCGCCAAACATTCTGATTCCATCAGAAGCGCAATAATTCTCCTGAATTTTTGATGTAGTCATGGATTTCAAAATGAACGCCAGTGTTACCTGAAAATTCCGACAAGGTGGGAGCTGCCAAGAGCTTTCGGGACGCCACCCAGAAATTTCAGTCAGTAATTCTCACCATCGAAGCCTCCCGCACAGTTCTTGCAATTCCCGAAAATTTACAAATTTCACCGCGCTCACCCCTGAATATGATTTGGCGCCAAGGATTGATGTGAACTCGCCCATTTCCCACCCCATGTTGTACGCATCGAAAATACGGCGCCAAAGATGCGTTTGAAGTCGCCCATTTGGCGTCAACTCGGCAAGTATAACCCAACCTTTGGGCCTCAAGGTTCTCCTTTTCGTTGGTTCCGTTTTTACATTAATACCCTTGGGTACCAACTCACGCAACATTCAGCCGGTATTTGTATACAATTTTGTTCTTTGCTTCACCAGGGCGGGGAAGGATACTCAATTCAATTTTGTCGCAACAGCCGGTACTGGTACGTAGTCGGTGATCCAACATACCTGAATCAGAGACTCAATATTCTTGAAAAATGACTATTTACAAGCTAATAATACTCATACTCACGAATATTCCAGTCCGGAAACGAGTGTTCTGGAATGCCCGCCGTTTCGGCGCCAAAGGTTTAATGAACTTGTTCGTTGGTTGCAGTGTGCGGTCTCGTTGGCGCCAAAACGCCCTGCTCCCAGTTTGATGGCATACCCGAATTGGAAATGCTTTTTTTACTTGAGCAATTTGCCAATGGATTTGTTGGGTTGTATTGATTTCTTGGACATTTTTAATTCGATATTTTTTCCATATTTTTGGGTAAATGTGGACATCTGGAATGAGGAAAATTTTTAATAACAGTAAGTGCGATTATCTGGCGAATAAAATGGCTTCTGATTTAGGTTCCTGATATATCAAATCAGCTTCTTCTTCTTGTTCTTCTTCAGCTGAACCTTCTCATGCTAGCTGTTCCCACTTAACGTCAAGCGGAGTGGGGGATAGGCGCAGGGCCGTACGTTGTGGCTTACGCACACTCGGTTTCCTTTTCTCCTTTCTCTGATGCAATGTCCAGATAAGAAAACAGCCAGCCACAAATTGCAATTTGACGGAGACTAGTCCCCGCGGGGCCCTCCGAGGGAACTGACATCCATTCCTGAGGTGGCCAGGACTGGGGACACACATCCACGCACACTGACGCGGCGTCGTTCCGCTTCCCGCCGTCACTGGCTCTGCCCTCTCTCCTGGCGCACGGATACGTTGGGTGCTCTCTGTAGATGAGACTGGTTCAGGTCTGTGTCTTGAGGTGTCCTCTCTTGCCAATGGTACTCCAGGGTTGAATCGTCCAGAGAATTCCTTCAAGACCCAAAAATGCTGAGTAAGCATCGTCACAGTTGGGTGCTTTAATTTATACTGGTAACCCCCATGAATCCTTGCCCATCGCTGGTCACTGCGCGCAAGCGCGATGCTCGACATACAGAACGTTGCCGAATTCAGTCTACACCAGCCGACGACGCTCATTTTCTGTCCAACATCCAAAACCACTATTGTCGTCTCTTCAGCAATTTAGGTCTTTGGGAAAAATGTTCTGGCGCACTCGAATTACTCCTAAAAAAAGGGTTAAATGGAAAAATGTTTCATATGAAAGTGGGGGGGTTTCGAGGGGGACATTCGATATGAGCTTTACTTTGAGCTTGCAAGTTCACACTTGCAAGCTGCAACCACAAAATGCACTTGTTCAAATGGCAACCATGTTTCACCACGATGAAGATTTTTTCTTTTAACGCAATGTTTAGAGACACCTCGTCATTCATGCCGATTCCTTCGATTTTACTGCAAAAATACGATAAAAATTATTTCCGAGGCCAAATTGGAAGTTTAGACTTTTCAGACAGCCTGAGATATGACAGATTGGTTCTTCCATTTGTTGATCAACAAGCTATGCCCAAATGTAAACAGTAAACGGTTTTCAGGTAATTCAAGGATAATTATGAGAGCACACATTTTTCATCATGGATTTATTATGAATAATCACAATATATATATCTATATATATATCTATATCGTGGAAAATAAAAATTTATTACATTCAGAAACGACATTATTCGGGGTGGATATATTTTTCTACCCGTGTACTTTTCAGGTACTATATATTTTGTCCATAAATCAAGTAAATAGATATAGATATAGATTTTCTCGTTAAATGTCTGCTTTTGTAGTTATGCTATGAGTCGGATATTGATACTTATTGCCCTAGGGTAATATAATTTTCTGACGTCACACTAGCATATTAACGTCATGGATGCACAGGATGATGTATATAACAGCAACTGCCGTAAAGTAGCGATCATCATCTTGACAGAGGTCGCCGGGGCTGGCGCCACACTTCCATGATAATCCAAGAAGTGCCTATGCTGATGACAAAAATGGAGAAGATCATTTGCGGTGAGCCTCGCTTGTCGAGTACAAACTAAAAATCAACGAATTTTTTAGGGATCAAATTCTGCAATCAGCGTAGGCTACATAACTTTTTCGATAGAAATTAGCAAATTCAATTACGATTCTTCAAAAAATTTCCCCGGAATAAACATCAACATCCAATTGGCATCTAAGTTTTCGTGTGTGTTTTAGACAGGCCTATAAAAAATAAAAATATCGAAAAAAAAAAAATAATAAAAAAAGAGCAGTAGCCATTTCCATGTGACAGGTCGTCAATAACAGAACGCTTCAATCAATAACCGCATCAGGCTGCGGACATTGGTCGTCCATAAATATATACTCTTGGTACCATGAAATATCCAATCGGCTACCCCCAAATCTGCATACCATGTGTGCCTAGATATTTTCCCAATGGAATTCTTCCACCGCAAATTAAGAAACACTTATAAGTTCCAAGAGTTGATATTTTTTTCATTTTTCATTTTATTTTTTGCAATAGTAACGGGGGTTAAAAATTTTTTAAGCTAATGTGATCAGGAAATTGCTGTAAAAAGCACAAACTTGTTTTTTCTACTCTCACTTTTCTTGATGATAAACGAAGAATGAGAGATGAACAATACCGCGACGTCTGACGGGTTACAAGAATAGGCACAATATTGAAGCTATTGACCTCATGCTCGTTAGACAATTCACTATCAACTGGTAACGAACTTAATAGATGAAAAAGTGATTACGAAGGTCAGTCTATATAATTACTATATAATGAAATATAATTATTTGACTTCGATTGTTGGGTAATGGGGCTTTATTACATGGTGATATTTTTGATAACATTGGTTGGTAATGTTTCTGTCGTTCCCATCGAGAGTGGATGATACGCAAGGGAGGCAAGGGTGGCGAGGGTGGTGCTGGTCCCCCAAGAAAAATGATGGTATCCAGCTTCCAAGGTGTCTGAGGGTCCATGGACCATTTAGACATATAGTGCCCACCAAAACTGATAGTCTTTATTCGATATATCGATAATGCATGCAACTGCGGATTTCGCTCCCTTTCCCAAAACCAACATATATATAGGGACATGTGTCAAATGCGCAAGCGACGGTCGATGACCTTCAGAATATGGGTCTTTCCACGCTTACTGTTTCTTACTCATTAGAGAAAAAATTGGAGGCACGATCAATTTCTTCTAATCGGGAACGAAGTGATTAAGCTACCTGTCAAATTTTGTGGGGGTGAAGAGATTAAAATGACTTCCGTCATGATTTTTTGACAAATGTCTAAGCTTGAGAACACACACACATAAGTATGAAGTAAGCGCACAAGTAATATAATGAATCTTAAAAATTTCATACTCGACAATAATGAATCCGCAAAACTTAATAGTCTACCAAGTGTCGAATCTCGCACTCATCACCCAGTTTCGCGTTTGACGATCCTCTTTTACAACTACTTACGGAGCTGTCTGCTCCTAAATATTACGATCTGTCAGACCTAGATCGTAAAAGTCCTCCCCCCCCACCTCCCGACGCCCAATCCCCCCCAAGCGCTACATCGCATATCACGTTACATAATCGAACAATCGCCTCCTCATTCTACCTTGCAAATTCAATTTCAACTCACACCCGAAGCACAATCTAGAGTCCCTCCCCCACCCCGCCCCCCTCCCGCCGCCACCCCCTTCGACGCAACGCTCGTTTTGCCGGGGTAATGTAATCGCTTGTAAGATGACATCTTATCATTATCGCGCGCACATATCGCCCTCTAATATTTGTACCATCTTTTGCGGGCTCTTGTCGCAATATCATTTTTTTTAACCTTCCGATCTAGAGAAGTTATTGTAACGACTTCGAAAATGAAAAGGGTCAAAAATGGAATATTTCCACTTTTCTCGACGTTTTGACACGTTTTTAATGAGGGTTGTGTGTGTGTGTGTATGTGTCTGTGTGTGCGTTTCCTCCGTCCCCGTTCTACTCCCCACGGTGGCTGCTCATCCAGTATTTCTTTGGTAGGCCCCACCGGACACCCATCCGCGCAGCTGGGTCCGACTCTCCTCATTCAGGCCATCGTATTTCTAAACGCAGGGTAAACCTCCAGAAACACCTCTGCTACAATGGCAGGCGCTGGTGGTGAAACCCACCGCCAGCTGGGTTAGGTTCCCGACCGGCCCTCCGGCCTCATTCTGTGGGTCTCAATTTTTGGAAATATTCCCCGGAAGCCGGACGCGAACCTGTGACCTTCAACGTACCAAGCACCTACTCTCCTATATGTTGCCCACCTACTCGTTATTGTTGTTCATCTTCATTATTATCATCATTTCATAAAAATGTATTCGCTAGCAAGGATTGTCAACAACAGACTGGAAGATTGGGGTTGGCGCAAAAGGGTCCTAGGAGAAAGAAGAGCAGTATGGGGGTAAGGGGTGGATTGGAAAGGAGAGAGACTACTCTCGCCAAACGGATGATATATTATCGGGCGCTGTTTGCACTTTGACAACATCGCGGGGGCATAAAAACGCTGACTCATTTAAAGCAGCTTCCGTGGTTGCTGCGCGTACATCCGCGTGTCATTCTATTTCTCTCGCTCTCTCTCTCTCTCGTTTTCCAACGCCCCATTGCCTTCTCTCCCGCGTTTTCTCGGTCTTCCTCGCGCTCTCCCGTATTCCCTCCATCTCCCTCACTCACTTCATCTTCCATCTTCTGTCACTATCACTCGATCTCTCTCGCAGTCTCGCGCTTGATACCTCAAGTCACCCTCTCTTGTTTCATCTACCCAACTGAAAAGCACCTCTTATAAACGTCGAGCCGCTTGAGTTTGTTGCACAAACCACAAGCCTCACTTTCTTCGAACTCATCCTCCCCATAGCTCACTAGGCTTCACGCACCCCACCACCCCCTCCCCGCCCACGCCCCCCCCCCCGCCCCATGGAGAAAAGCGTTTATTCTCACGCCACGTATTTCTCTCCGGCGTTTCGTTTTGTTACATTGCACAGCTCGAACAAACGATCCTTTATAATTGCATGCCTCACCGTATCATTTTTATTAAGTCTAATTAATTGGAATGGCTTGGCTATAACTTGTACTTGCTCGAAAGATTTTCCGTTGGGAATTTTTAGGGAGAGCTATGGGATTTGCTATGGGATTTTTTTTCATTTTTTGGACCAATCGATATATTTCTGACCTTAAGGGACGATTGTTTGGCTTTCGTAGAGGTCTATAGTGGAAGTTTGAAAATGCCTAAAGATGAGAAGAGTTAGGAAATGTGGGTCGTGCAGATTGCAGAACGCATTCAGCCATGGCGCACTGCGGTTTATTCAATGGAGTAAATAACGTATTTGATATTACATACGTGAGAATTCGGCGGAAGTCAATATGAAGTAAACGGAACGTGTGACCCTCGACGGGCTGCATCTATAACTTCCTGATAGTCTGCGTGTGTGGGTGACGGTACACGTCTGAAGTCAAGTTGTATGTCACTTACGCAAATTCGCCCATTGATCGATTATTATACCTTTTTATCGATATCTCGTAAAATATGATGCCTAGCAAAAAAAGTGATAAAACATGAAATATGTAGTGTCATGAGGGGAACAACTTTTGTTTAACACTTTTTCTCGTATCTGTCACCGTTCTCGAGATACAGCATTATAAACAATTAAAGTTGTTAATGACAATTGAACGGATGGTACAATTGCAAAAACACTCCTTTTAGACCTGGAGACTCAGGAGTCGGGTCGATTAAAAAACAAGTCACATCGGCCCAGCAGTTTAAGAGGAACCGTTCGTATATATATATATACCCATCATCAATATTTACCTCTTCATACATGTGACATAAGATAGTAGTCGGCTAATAAAAATCGACTAATGATTTATTTACTACAAACAAGTAATTTGGATCACCTGATGTGCTTTCTCGTCAACCTTCTAATTTTATATACTTTAAAGAACTGGGAAATACCCGAGAATTTTCAAGGCCTTCATGTTTCAGTCGATATCTATTTATACTGAAATAAGAAATGGTCATTGCGTCATTCATGAAATATTGAACATGGGGCGAGTTAAGGGACACGAAGGTAACGTTTCAATTTGCGAGTGTTGTCAGTCATTTCCCAGATTTTTCCACGCCTCAAGTACCTATGGGTACTCCGGCAGGGTGCGCATGTGCCACATTCTAACGGTCAAGCACCATTCCCAGCTTCTGTCTCCATTTACGTGATAATTATCGACGCTGGGGGAAAAAATGATAAGAGATCAAATGTGTGTTTTTACGAAAGGAATATTTTTTATTATACATAATTTTCCGTATCTATAAATGCTCTTGAGATATAGCGCTATGAACGGTGGAAATTGTTCATAGCCATAGACAGATTGATCTCATCCAAAATCTCATTGGTTATTAGCTACATGAAGATCCTCTGATTCGCATTTGCAGAATCTCAATTGCAGAATCTGACATTAACGAAGATTGGGTGGCTAATTTCGTTATATAGTGAATATGGAGTCCCATGAGATTGCCTCCCCCGTGTGCCCTGTTGTCACAATAAAAACACTTTCACCAGACTCTAGGGAACGTCGACACTTACCAATATTCCCTAGCATCTCTGTCATCGTTGCTCCAGTGCTTTTACCAATTGAATATATGCTTTTATCTAAATTAAATAGCTCCATCGTGATTGTCATTCTCTGGCTCCAAGTGCTACCAATGTGAGTGCAAAAGTCACCGAAAATTGGATAAATTTTATAAAAGTTCTGAAAAATAATTACTAAAAAAATTTTGGAAAACGAAAACATTTTTGGACGAAATTTTTTCAAAACAATATTTTTAATTATCTTAAAAAAAAAAAGGAAAATGTTTTTGAATAATAAAAAAAAATATGAGTAAGGGCCACCAAATAATGGCTCTTACCGGAAATTTAAAAAATGCATATTTCAAAAAATGGAATTCTCCCTCGGGAAACTCGCTTCGTACAAATTTTCTCTGAAATCTGTGCAACTGTTGTTATAATCCTCACCAAGTTTAACATATGCTTTTATCTAAATTAAACAGTGTCGCTGCGATTTTCATTTCCTGGCCCCCAAGCCCCTACCGATATTATCGGGTGAGAGAGATGTCAAGTGCCGGTACCAGCCCCTTTTGCAACCCACATTCTACCACCCCAATTCCCTATATCTGTCTCTTTCATTTCTGGTGCTTCCTATGGTACACAACGGATATATATAGCGGGGGTATGTACTTTCATGTACCCCTCTTTATTTGTATCCACTATCTGACGATGGTCTAACCAATCCGTTTGCCATCTTTCACTCCCCACCCACCACCTCCTCCCCTCCCGCCCACCACCCCCTCCCCTCCCACCCACCACCCCCTCCCCTCCCACCCACCACCCCCTCCTCTCCGCTCCCACCCACCACCCCTCCCCTCCCACCCACCACCCCTCCCCTCCCACCCCCTACACTTTTTCTTGTCATGTGATGCCACCAAGCCACTTAACTTTTCATTATATTATGCAAAAGCTGTATGTTATGCAGCAACTCTACCAGGACGCTCTCAAAAGTCCCCGAACCCTTGGAATAAAATGAAAACCACAATAGATTTCTGAGTACTTGTTTTTTCTATTATTCAAAGTAGTCTCCCTCCGATTGAATACACTTATTAGCTCGATCCAATAACATTTCAAATGAGTGTTTTAGCTCGTTGGCCGCAATGACCTTGAGGACGCCGGTGCGCGCCTTTGGGATGGTCTCCAACATCAGCATAGCGCTGTCCTTTCATGGATAACTTCAACTTGGCGAACAGAAAAATTTTGACCATCAACCACTCGACGTATCCGCCTGATTTGGCACCACGTGACTTTTTCCTGTTCGCCAAGCTGAAGTTATCCATGAAAGGACGGCGCTATGCTGACGTGGAGAACATCTAAAAGGCGCGCACCGACGTCATCAAGGTCATTCCGACTGCCGAGCTAAAACACTCATTTGCAATGTTATTGGAATGAGGTAATAAGTGGAGGCCTCGGCATTTCCATAGCTGATGGACGTGTGTTCTCACGTCCATATTCCACAGCGCATGTGGTACAAAAATGAATGAAGCGGTGATCTGCAGAATCCCGATAAGCTAATTTCGCAATTTTTTTGCACTTCTAATGGATAGAGATAAGGCGGCGTATTCATAATATTCGCGATCAATGTTCAGTCTTCCTTTGATTTCGACTATTATCGTAGCCCAAGTTGCGTTCTCCAGTGAGAATGAAGGGTCTAGACTTGATGAATGCTTTGGTCAAAAAATTAGTGAGACCCGGTGGATTCGATTATGCCTGTCTTAAATCCGTAAGTATTAAAGCAGACTTGTAGCCGAATCAGAAATTAAGTTACGCGACGAGAATTCCGAAAAAACGCGTGCAGCAAAAATTACCAATCGTGAATTATTATGATTATTTAAGCTACTAAATGTAGATGCTACTTTAGTTTCATTATTTTTATATTCACGCATCGTAATTTTGATTGATGAAGAAGAGGAGTTTTTAGGGGAAGATAAATGGAAGAAAAAATATAAAATATAGAAAAATTATAGGGCATTAATTTTCTGTCATATAGGTCAAATATATGTCGGCGGGAGATGGCAAACTTCATGGACAATTCACTGTGACGCAAGAATATTTGAATCCCGGTGGAGTCTTACACGGAGGGTACATAGCTTCCGTCGTCGATATGAGCTCCAGCCTTGCTTTGATGAGCCTAAAAAACCAGTTGGGAGTTTCCATTGATCTGAACGTATCGTGCGTATAAAAAAAAATCTTAGAACTCACATGGAAATGGTTGTCTGCGACCATTCTAGACTCGACATTTCTATTTTGGAAGATTCGAAAGTTCGAAAAGTCTCAGTGTGTGGATGTTTGTAACCCAGGTATTAATATCATTCACCCATCCTCACACACACCCACCGACCCACCTTCACATCCACCCACCCACCCACTCTCACACATCCACCCCCCCCCCCCCCACCTTCGCACACATCCACCCACCCATCCTCACATCCACCCACCCACCTTCACACACACACCGACCCACTCTCGTACACACCCACCCACCCTCACATACACCCACCCACCCTCACATACACCCACCCATCCTCACACACATTCACCCACCCATCCACCTTCACACACACCGACTCACCCACCCTCGCACACACCCACCCACCCTCACACACATCCACCCATCCTCACACACATCCACTCACCCACCGTCACACATCCACCCACTCACCGTCACACATCCACCCACCCACCGTCACACATCCACCCACCCATCCTCACATCCACCCACCCACCTTCACACACACCCACCCACTCTCGTACACACCCACCCACCCTCGTACACACCCACCCAACCTCATATACACCCACCCATCCTCACACACATTCATCCACCCATCCACCTTCACACACACCCACTCACCCACCCTCCCACACACCCACCCACCCTCACACACATCCACCCATCCTCACACACATCCACCCACCCACCGTCACACCCACAAGCTCACCCTCGCACACTCCCACCCTCATATGCACCCACCCTCCGCAAGATGAGTTGCGCCTAGGATCTTGCAAGCCTCGCAATGCTACCCCGACAATCCTCCAACAAGTCCTTCTGGGTGCTATAATTTGTCATCAATTTCTATCTTGCCATATAAACAATCAAAGCTTTGTAGATGGAATGTGCTTCACAACTGGAGTCAATGGATCTTCACTAAGGTCGATCCAGTGTCTCCATAGGTTTGCTACGCTATTTCTTCAACGAATAAAAATACGACTTTCCCAAGGTGTCAACTTCAACAACGTCGATTTTTTTCCCCAATGAAATCGCCCGTGGCTATGAAAAACTAGATAAAAAATCGACATGTCTGATTGTAGCTTCCACGATAACGAATTCTGGGATTTCGGCTAGGCGTAATAGGCTGATTAGTTCCTGGAGATATTCAACTGTTGAAAGTCAATCTGCTGGGTGGAATGTTTCTGAAAATAGCAGTGGTTCTTTCGATATATATATGATCCCTAGTTTAAGTATTTGAGCCATGGAAGGAAATATGAACGGGAAGTTCCCGAAAAATCTATGATAGTTACGAAGGAGAGTTTAGAGGGTTGTCGAAGGTAGCAAGGTCTCCGGGTATCATGGAGCCGACAGGATGCTGGTTGGACGCTGCCTCTTCTCCAATCCATTTTTTGCATTTTTAGTCGACTTATCGGGAAGGGTCAGCGTAAACATAAACAGTCGATTGTAAATAGACTTCCATCACTGCCTCATAATAGCTGGACTATAATTGTTTTTTTTTTCAATAATCAATAGTAATGGATTTCTAATGGAGAGACGTTAGCGTTTGAATTTTCATGGGGACTTGGAAACATGTGTGCTTTGAACAGAATTTTTTTTTATTTACGCTCTGAGCCGATTTAGGATGGACTGCGATCCCGGTCGAGGGCGCCAATGGAAACCAACTTTTTCCCAAACTCGTATGCTTCAAATATACCGCACTCAATACCGAGCGTGAAGCTACAGATGTCTGAATCTGTACAGAGGATCTCAAGATTGGTGATTCCTTCGGGGAATTTTTTTTACATGCTCCGCGGATATCAAGTCACGTGGTCTGAGTGTTGATGACAGAAAGGTTGGCGGATGTCGTGCACACATTGGCTCTATCTGATTTTTTCCCCTTTAGATATATATTCGCGGTATATAAAAAAAATTAATGAAATTATTCACACGTTTGGCTTGGATTTGAAAAAAAATATTTTATGGCCAAAAAGGAGAAACTAATATTTCTCGATTTTTTGGTGAGAAATTTATCTGGTTTCACTTAAAAAATGATAAGAAATCTCGTTGGATAGGTATTGGGAGATACATAAGAATACGGAATACAAAAATTTATCAATTTTAGGCTATATTCCATATCTCGCTCATTTACATAACGTATGCAGGTGTTTCGGTCGGCTCTTATCATTTCTCTACTAAAAAAAAAAAAAAAAAAAAAAAAAAAAAAAAATATGGAAGTACAAAAATAAATAAAAAAAAAAGCGAGTTTTCCACGAAAGTGAGGAAAAAAATGTTATTGGAGCAATTGATTTGTTATATTTTAATAGAACGAGCAGTTTATATTTCAGACAAAAATAAGTCAGAAAATTCGCCATTTGGGACTTGAGCGACGTAAGCTCGGGATATAGAATTTGTACCCTTTTTTCTGGGTTTTTTTAGAAGCTTTAGTACTTTAAACAATTTTTCGGAACATGAAAAAAAAAATAGATAATTTGTTGTAAATTTTTGAACCTTGATTATAATTTTACTGGACAATTCCGTTGAGACAAAATCGATATTTTTCAATTACATAACTAAGATGACTCAATACAATTGACTGTTGTTTTTTTGTATGCATTGATTAATTTCAATTTTAATCAGTGTGAGTAAATTAGAAAGACCAAAATGAAAGAATACACAATTTTCATTTTTGAAAATTTTCAGTTTCTCGTGGGGGAAAAGTTAGAAAACTTTATTTAAAAATGATTTTTTTTTCAATGATTTTTCTCAAAGAACCCAGAATCAATTGAAAAAGGAAAATCGACTCATTACGAGCAGAAAAAAAAACACTAAAATATGATTTTCTCTGAAATTATTTGTCCAAACCTGACAAAGTTGATAAAATGAAAGAAATAAAGTTCTATATTTGGGATTTTCAGAATTATTATCGATAATTCAATGGGTTCAAGGTTAGCGGTAACGAGTAACTTGGTGGAGCAGTTTTTGGGATTATCCACGTGCGGCCGTAAGTCTCATAACCCAAAAGGTGACACCTAGTCTTGTTTTCCAATTTTTTTCTTAATTGACCAACACGCAAATGGTAGGTGAAAATGTAGTTTCAATTTGTCGATGACGGACAGTAGGATTGAATCAGAGTTTTTTGCTCCGTCCCTCTCTCTTGTACTTCCAACAGTAGTTGCTCTTCAGCATTTTCTAGGTAGGGCGTACTGGGCACCCATCCATGCGGCTGGGGCCGACTTTTGTAATTTAGGCCATCGTATTTCTAGGCACAGGGTAAACCTCCCAATACCCTTCTGCTACAATGGCGGGCGCCTATGATGGAACCCCTGCTGTGGGCCTGGGTAAGTGGGTTGGTGGGTGTGGGTCTGGGTTGGTGGGTGTGGGTGTGGGTGTGGGTGTGGGTGTGGGTGTGGGTCTGGGTGGGTGGGTGGGTATGGGTGGGTGGGTGGTCGGGTATGGGTGGGTTTGGGTGGGTGAGTGGGTATGGGTGGGTGGGCGGGTGGGTAGGTGTGGGTCTGGGTGGGTAGGTGTGGGTCTGGGTGGGTGGGTGGGTAGGTGTGGGTCTAGATTATTATATAATATAAAGCTTCGGGATTTGCACAATAGTCTATCATCTCATAATTACCTTCTGTTTCAGATTCTTAAGACCAAGTGTCGTGGGAGATGTCATCGATGTGAAGGCTAGAACAGTAAAAGCCGGAAAGAATGTGGCTTTTCTCGAAGTGGAATTATCAAAAGCAGACGGAGGGGTTATAATTGCTCGTGGTGTACACAATAAGTTGCTTACCTCATAATTTTGATGAATAAAGGTCGTCAATATGTGTTGTTCCACCAATTGTCGGAAATTCCTTATGTAGCCCCGCTCATATCGCATAGCAATTCTTTACATATTTGATGTTCGAAGAGAACATATATGGCTTGACTTAGATCTCCACGATGCGAAGCAAATTTTTTAATTCTTTTTTGAACGAAATGTGTGTGTGTGTGTGTGCATTATTTCCGATAAGCCGCCCTGAATATCTATACATCTATATGCAATATACGCCCACATGTGTGTATATACGTAGACACATGGACATACACAAATATTGAGCGTTAGATATAATAATTGAATATAATTTTATTGGCATCGTCAATCATGATTGTTGAAGAAACCTAACTACTCTTTATATCAAACCAGTAACTCAATTTCGGTCCTGCTTTGTTTACATTTAGTTGAAAAATTTTAATTTGGTCAATGACACTCTAATTAACGAGAACGGGTGAATGAACTCTCATTAATATCAAATTAGCAACTCTATATTGAGCTCTAAGTACGCACAATACTATATTATGTAATTTCCAAGCACTCATTTGTGGTCAGAAAAGCCATTTCAAGGCATTTCATTCAGATATTTCAACGGCAGAGAGGTATTCGTCGCTTAAGTAATAACATGAATGATTCAAGAATGTTAATAATAATTTTAGATGCAAGATAATTTTCTTCAGTTTGGACAATCGTCTCAAGTAAATGCGATTAAAGACAAGAATTTCACATAAATGAAGATAAATCATACAAATTGCGTAAGTTTCTTTCTGAAAATTTCCTTCGTATTGTGGAA
Source organism: Asobara japonica (assembly GCA_026005395.1). NCBI lineage: Eukaryota > Metazoa > Arthropoda > Insecta > Hymenoptera > Braconidae > Asobara > Asobara japonica. The sequence continues at coordinate 3,156,717 of BQMI01000298.1, read as the reverse complement.
TTACGGGAATGTGTACAAAGCCACCCATCCACCCAAACTCTCCCACCCACTCACTCACGCCAACCCCCCCCCCCCCCACTCATTTACCCACTCACCCACCTACCCACTCACCCACCTACCCAAACCCACACCCACAGCCACCCACACACTTAGACCCACATCCAACCACCCACTTAGACCCACACCCGACCACCCACTTAGACCCACACCTAACCAGCCACTTGAACTCACACCCACCCACCCGCCCACCCAGACCCACACCCAGCCATCCATCCATCCACCGACCCACACCCACATCCACACAGACACACGCACACACACAGGCGGGGCTTTGATGTAGTGCGTATAGTGTCTCCCTACTACTTCAAAGGTTCTAGATTCGCGCCCGGCCTCCCGAGAATGTTTCATATTATGAAATATTTTCTCATGGATTCCGACCGACACTAGGAGCATTCCGGTGTGTGCTATCCGCGGTAACTATAAAATAAGCCCGCAAGGTCGGGCGAGAACCTACCCCGACGCAGAGGGGGGGGGGGGAATGCATCCTAGGCGCCATCGTAGCATAGGGGGTTTCTGGAGGTTTACCCTGTGTTTAGAAATACGATGGCATACATGGCGAAAGTTGGCTCCTGCCGCAGGGATGGGTGTCCAATAGTCCCTTCCGAAGAGCATGCTGAAGAGCAGCCGCCGTGGGGAGCACAAGAGAGAGGGACGGGGAAAAACACACACACGCACACACATACACAACTCAATTCATTAATGATTAGTAATGAAAATTCTCATTGGAATTTTCTTTCGCAGTTGTAGAGTTGAAGTTGCACAAATTGGAATGGCAGTTTCAATACACATATATGTTACTCCTAATTTTCTGAAATTTGATTATTCTCTATAATAGGAATAAATTCCATAATTTGGAAAATGATGAAAATTCAAAAAATTGCAAAATTCAAAACTTCAAAAAATTCCAAAATTTCCAAACCTTGAAAGGATTTTCATAATTGCCTAAAAAAACCGAAGTCTATTAGCATAAATGGTCATACTCTCAACTAACACTGGCGTAAATCTGATTCGTCTGAACCCACACCCCTCCACTGATGTCAAAAAAAAATTCCGCGCGCTTTTCAAAGTTTCACTTTTATGCGTGTAATGTCCGTAATGAGGAAATTGGGCCTTCGTCTTATCTCCCCAAAAGTGCCACGTTCCACAGTCCAAATTTCACCCAAAATCATCTTATCAACAAGAATAATCCACTAAATCTGAATGTCTGTCCACGTGTATGACGACAATATTTCTCCCTAGCCACATTCTTCAGAAATTTATGGCATTTTAACTTCCTAATAGTATGGATTAGTCGCTACTGGGGAAAATTACCCATACACTTGATCGGTAACTCATGATTGTTGTCCTGTTACGTTACTAAATACCGATGACTTCATCGTCATTTGTGCAGTACACGCACGTGCTCTCCTCTCCAATTGCGGTAATTATGCTACTCATTTTTTTTCCCCTGTCTACTTTGGCTATTTAGTTTCTAATGTGCACTTATACCCTCAATTAGCGATTTTTACTTACTCTCCGCTGATAGTATAACATCATTAGCATCTAGCGTCACATTATCTCTAGATGAAAAAAATGATGTGAAAAATTTTTTTTTCCAAGTGGCGACTACGATGAGTCTCGAAGTCGCGGGGGGAAAATTTTTTGATGAACATTAGGGCACCCATTTGGCAAAGCTACGATATTAGTCATCCTGACGTTTCGGATATGGGGAACCATAATGCACACGGAAAAATGTAGACGTCGATTGCCATGTCATTCGTGGAAATCCACTTTTAGAGTCATAATTCGGAATTTGATACAGGAATGGGTGGAATTAATGAATTCTGATGTGTGTGTGTGTGTGTGTGGGCGTGTGTGTTTTGGTACGCCCCTGTCCTATTTGTAAGGTAGTTGCTGTTAAGTGTTTTTGCGAAAGGGCTGTGCGACGATGACGCATTCGCCCCACCCACCCACTTAATCCCACCCACCCATCCATCTTAGTCACCCCATACCACCCATCCACCCATCTTAGCCAGACTATACTACCCACCCACCCAACTTAGCCAGCCCATCCCACCCACCGATTCAACATAGCCACCCCAATCCCACCCACCCAACTTAGCCACCACATCCTAACCACCCACCCATCTTAGCCAGCCCATACGACCCACCCACCCAACTTAGCCACCCCATCCCACCCACCGATCCAACATAGCCACCCCAATCCCACCCAGCCATCCAACCTAGCCACCCAACTTAGCCACCCCATCCTACCCACCCACCCATCTTAGCCAGCCCATACCACCCACCCACCCCATACTACCCACCCGCTCACCTTAGCTGTCCCATTCCACCGACCCACCCACCTTAGCCACCCCATCCCACCCACCGCGGGTAGTGCCGCTGGTCTAAGGAATGAGCCTGTGATTCGTTGAGATTCACAAGAATGTATTTCGTCATGAGAATTATTTTCACGTACCCAGGACCTTCGATGCCGTTATAGGTGTTTACCGCGCAATGGAAGTATCCCTATTCTGAGGAGTCAAGTTTCATATGTGTGTGTGTGTGTGTGTGTGTGTGTGTCAATTTGTAATAATCCTATTTTTCGATACCTTTAAATTTCCGGCACAGACGTAATGACTTGATAATTGGATGAACTGATTGCATTTAGTGGACAAGCTCGTGCAAGAGGTCAAATACAGGGATTAAATGAAAACCAATTATCGAATATTTCTGGTTGGTATCAATGTGTAGATGGAGGTCACTGACCTGGGAATGATCCTATTGTAATTTCTAGCCAATGGAAAACAAGTTGTCTGTGGGCCAATGCTTTCCCGAAATTCGGAATTTCCAGCAACACAATTTTAATCAACCAAATTCTTTGACTGAAAATTATAAAAATTATGCGCAAAATTTTTAGGTAACAAAAATTAGTTGGATGTTTTGTGATTTCCATGCAAGGTGTCTATCATCGAGGCACGGGAACATTGTAATCTATTATTTTATGATTGTAAAGTTCACTGTCTTAAGTGTTAATCCCAATTTTTATTGTCATAATTTCAGATTAATGATTTTCAAATCGATTGGGACATTGAAGTGGCGATATCTGGATTATGAATTATGATATCTGGATTCCAATCGTCAATCACTAATTCAAAATCGTGAAGCGTAGGTTTTTAATCGGTAATTGGAGCTTTTTAATCAGCAGATAGGTTCCTGAAGATCGTGATTCACGATTGCCGACTATGAAATCCTGGTTGCGGACTCGTCAAATCACGATTTGTGATTTAAAATGCCGTAAATCACTATTTCTACATCGTGGTTCGTAACTTGAAAATTGTAAATCACTAATTCTGATTCCTGATTCACGGCTTCAAATTCGGAATCCGCCATACCTGTATGATGAATCACTATTTTGATATCACCAATAACGGCTCAAGAGCAGTAAATCACGAAAATCTCAATTCAGAAATCTTCCAAATTTTGTGATTATTTTTTAAGAAATGTGATTAGTGATTTCGGAAGCGTGAATCGAGAGATTTGAATCGTGATTTGTGATTCTGAAATCGTAAATCACGAATCTTGAATCGTGATTCACGGCTTCAAATTTGGAACTTGCAATACCTGGATGAGGAATCACTATTTTGATATCACCAATAATGGCTCAAGCGCAGTAAATCACGAAAACCTCAATTCAAAAATCTCCCAAATTTTGTGATTATCCTGAAAAAAAAAGTGATTAGTGATTTCGAGAGTATAAATTCGGAAATTTGAATCGCGATTTGTGATTCAAAAATCGTAAATCACGAATTTTGAATGGTGATTCACGGCTTCGAATTTGGAACTTGCAATACCTGGCTGATGAATCACTATTTTGATATCACCAATAACGGCTCTGGAGCAGTAAATCACGAAAACCTAAATTAAAAAATCTTTCAAATTTTGTGATTACCTCCAAAAAATGGTGATTTGTGAAGTAGAAAGTGTAAACCAGGGCCTTTGAATCGTGACCTTAAATTTACAAATCACGATATCTGAATGATGAATCACGATTTTGATACCACAAATTTCGATTTTAGGAGGGTGAATCACCATTTAAAAATCGTAATGCCTATTTTCCTATTCTTCTGTATGTCACGGTTATATTTAATTACGATTTATCATAGACATCTAAAGGAAAAGGCCACAAGGCATACCTAACCAACACATAGTTACTATTATTAAATTGTGTGATTCATTTTCATGAGTATGCTTCTGGATGATTTCAATATCTCCCATATCAACTAGAATGTCGATGGGAAAAAATGATTTCCGTTTAAATCCTATATCTTGAGATTATTGAACCTGGTTCCAATTTTTTGGAGAACTCTAACACGATAATACCAAAGTGCTAATCACTCTTCGAGGTCATTACCCCACCACTACGTATTATTCTACGTAAAATCGAATTTAACTTTCAAAAATAGCAAAATCCAAACTCCCACATCTATCAAAATTCCTTCAAAAGATTTTCAGATCACCCAAAAAGTTTCAGATTTCAGGACAATATTCCCTCAGCTAAATATGATTGAGTGCAGTAATAATGTCGCAACACCAACAGATAGAAAACGAGGAAGAGCAAATACTAACCCATGACTGAGGCGAACGGATCTCTCGCAAAAAGTTGATTGCAAGAAAAGAATTAGCGGAAGAAACGGCTCGAGACCTCGTATATTTTTTTTCTCATTTTTTTTTCTCCTCGAGAGATGTTTTTCGCTTCCCTCCGGCTGCAGAGGAAGACGCGGGTTCCTTGCCTTGGGGAAAGAGGACCAGACGAGAATGAACGAGTGAGTGAGAGGGTAGAATGGAGGGAAAAAAATCGGGAGGGTGTGTGAGAGCGGGGATTGAGACGGGGCTTGGAGATCAAGTGAGCGGCGTTAGAAGTAGAGCAGCGTTGCCAACAATCCCATCATTCGGGTATCTATACACAGTAAAAAATATCCGATTCGGGTATACAAAGATCTCCAAGTATCGGATATGGATCTCCCATTTGGGGATGAAATATCCCCAAGTCGGGGATGAAATATCTTCAAGTGGGGATGGAATATCCTCAAATGGGGATGGAATATCCCCAAGTGGGGATGGAGTATCCCCAAGTCGGGGATGAAATATCCCCAAGTCGGGGATGGAATATCGTCAAGTCGGGGATAAAATATTCCCAAGTCGGGGATGAAACATCCCCAAGTTGGGGATGGAATATCCCCAAGTCGGGGATGGAATATCCCCAAGTCGGGGACGAAATATCCCCAAGTCGGGGATGAAATATCTTCAAGTGGGGATGGAATATCCCCAAGTGGGGATGGAATATCCCCAAGTGGGGATGAAATATCCCCAAATCGGGGATGGAATATCCCCAAGTCGGGGATGGAATATCCCCAAGTCGGGGATGGAATATCCCCAGGTCGGGGATGGAATATCCCCAAATGGGGATGAAATATTTTCAAGTCGGGGATGAAACATCCCCAAGGCGGGGATGGAGCATCCCCAATTCGGCGATGGAATATCCCCACGTTGGGGATGAAACATCCCCAAGTCGTGGATCGAATATCCCCAACTCGGAGATGGGATATCCCCAACTCGGGGATGGAACATCCCCAAGTCGGGGATGAAATATCCCCACTTTCGGGATGGAATATCCCCAATTTGGGGATCAAATATCCCCAATTAGAGATCCTCCATTTTTTCACTGGATCATGGAATTCAGCATCCCACTATATAGTCACCGTCAGGCGCAATGGAAATCAGCGCCTAGCGACCATCGCCCTCCAAATTCAAATCCCGAAATTATTTCGGTTCTACATTCCTGATTGCTTAGGCTAATGTCTTTCTGATTAAACATGATTTTTTAGTATTAAAGCACTAAATGTCATGATTTACACAGCTAATTACCTTAATAATGATTCATCTTCAGTGCCGAAATCAGCCCAATGAGTTGTATAGAATAGTTGGACCTTTCATTTCGACATCATGTCGCGCGCTCGCACAGCATCCAACTGCGCCGTTCGGTACCGCCGCATGGACCGCTAGGGGCAGAATCATACTCTCCTTATAAACACCACTTTATGATTGACTATGCCAGATGTAAAGTACTATATACAGATAGTCAGCGCTTGGGGATTGCGTAAGGGTTACAATTGACTTTCATCACTTCCTGCTATCTGTATCCACATATCCGCATTCTTCATGCCTCGTCAACAATTCATCCACCCCAGATATTTTTCTCCACGCTTGTAATATTTATAGGCACATCACATTTTTATCGATTTACATATCTATAAAAAGTCAGACAATTCTTGGATTTTTGGAGCTGTTTAATTCTGCGGTAGCTAAAAAACATTTGGTCCAATTCCATTTATAAGTCGTGTCATAGAAAAATACTTCAAGTAGACACAAGCAATATGTCTAGCTATGTACTGAGACGCAACAAATCTACCAACCCTGTTTTTAAAATTAACAAAAAATTGTGGTGGTCTTGGGTTGGCAACGTTAGAGTAGAGAGATCGTCGCGGTGGTGAAGGGATGGGGGGGGGGGGGTGGTTGGGTGGATAAGGGAACGAGTGGTACTGAGATCTGTCGACAACTCGAGCGCGGATAGAGAATGGCTGATTCCGTGAGGAAAAAGCCCAGTGGTATGGATGAAGGGGAATGAGTTGGAAAGAGACGAGATTAGGAGGAAGTGGGGTGGGCCCTCCCCCCCCCCTCCCTCCCCCCTGGAGTCAAGAAAGAGGATGAGAAAAAAAGAGATGTGGGTCGAAAGGTGGATAAGCGAGATAGATATACATGGAGAAGTAGTGAACACAAGTGAGCAGGGTGGTTGTGGAAATAGTCAGACAGGATGACGCTGATCAATCTTTTGCTTTCGAATTTCGCTCAACGCAGAATTGAACAAGCCACTCGTACTTGCCTTTTTTTTGCCTAAATTTTGACAATTTTTCCCGATGGGAGAAAAATATCAAATCGGTAAACTCACTCGATCACTCATCGCGCTTTTTTTCTTGACGAGATCGTCTGCGCATGCGCACCTGTTCAATTGGCTTTTTTAACTTTCCGATAGGAAGTTATTGTAATCATCCCGAAAATGAAATGTCTCGGAATCATGAAATTGTTACGTTTCGCGGCGTTTCACATGCTTCCAATAAATTTTCAGTGCGGGTTATGTGTGTGTGTGTGTGTAATTATTTATAACGCTGTATCTCGAGAACGGTGATAGATACGAGAAAAAGTGTCTAACAAAAGTTGTTCCTCTCGTGAAACGACACATTTCATATTTTATTACTTTTTTTGCCACGCATCATATTTTACGAGATATCGATAAAAAATCATAATAATCGATCCATAGTCGAATGTTCGTAACTGATATACAACTTGACTTCATTTGGTGTGCTTTCCACAAAATTGTAAGATTTCCTCCATTATTCATTATCAACCAAGAGTCGCGTAATGAAATGCGTCAATCGTCGTAAACAACCCCTCCCCCCCCCCCCCCACTCGATCGCTCAGTGATTGACGTCGCAAAATTTCCCACAAATTTTTCATAATCCGTTCTCCAAGTGGGGGTGTTGAAGGAAAAAAAGAAGTCCGTGAACGAATCAGAACAGCCGACCCAATCAGCACCTCTAGATCAGGCCAGAAAATAGAAAAAAAAATTGATATATAACCGCGGTATATACCCCCGCGGCAATATACATATATCTCAAATACCAAAAAATTTATCAAGACCTCGTGGTCATTACCCCACACCACATTCTTACCTAGCTACCTCAAAACCCGACAATCAAACCTTTGGTCAGTATCACTTAGTTTTTCAACCTAACAGCATAAACGTCCGCCGACGAAAAAAAATATATTAATAGCCCATAGGCGACGTTTTTCCGTATTAGACATACGCAACGATCTGAGATCGGTATCGTTTTCAAGTAGACTGACGATGTGGAGACACTTGTCTTCAAGATCGCTGTATTAGTTACCAAAAAAGGTGAGCAATAGGCCTGAGTGAAAATCCATCAGGTAAAGAGGCGTCCAACTGTCGCCAGGCTGGCCAAAAATTTTTACCGATTTCATCGTTACAATCCAGAGCCCCGGAGTGGCCAACTGATTTTAAGTGGGCGGTCTTCTTAGCCTACCTGTCCTTTCCGCTACACCACGTTCTGATTGGTCAGTAGAGTGACGCATTGGCTCTACAAATTGGCAAGTTGCTGACAATCGGTATGCCAGTCAATGAGATTGCACCGACTAGTGAACCTCAGGAGTCTGAAACACTTGACATAAGGACCAAAGGGGTTATTGTACATTCCAAGTGTAACACAAGAGATAATAACAAGAAGATGACGCTTATTGACTACGGAAACATTGTCCATCAGCAATGCATATCACCAGAGGAGACCGCTTATCCACTATCACCAACAAGTGTTGAATCGGGTGGATCGGGCTCGAGCTGGCAGAGCTATCCAAATTATCGGCCCGGTACGAATCGCTGTGGCAATCAGCAAGCCTATGGATGGAGAACAGCTAATCGTGACGGGGAGTTCCAGCCCCAGCCACAGCGTGACACCGTCATGATGCAGATTCCACAATTTGTCCAGCAGGGCATCAAGGAGCAGCAGGGACAGCAGTTCGAGAGACAACACTCTGCCAACAATAATCAAGGTTAGTTCCCGATTTTCGGTGGTTTCTTGGGGTTAGATAGTCTTACAGCTAAGTGGACAACTGAGTGGTAGCAGCTGAAGGTGTCAGGTGAATGTCTGAATGTCTCAGGTCAGCTGAGCACTCTGCTGCATCACTTGTTGTTGAGCATGCTTAGACTAAGTATTGGATGGAATAATCCTATGACCATTCGTGAGAAGGTCTTCTAGAAGCTCCGTCCGCACTTCGGAGCTTGGAGATCTTGGAGATTCAGAATGACAATCAGAGGTGTTGATGGAGTCACTGTCCACTGATGACTTGACCTATTATTATTCCAATTTCTATCGAATTCAAAACTTCTTCAATGTCTCGTTGAACATCAGGGTCAACTACTTGGTCAATAAATCCCCGTTGGTCTCCATCAAGTCTCAGGGCTTATCAGGCAATACTATTTTTTCATAAAAATTTGGGTTACAAAATTCCCCAATTCGGAAAAGCACTCACATTGAAATATTCCTGCGGGCAAAATTGATAAACTCAAAATGCCTACCTTATTTTTTTTTAGCCTCAAGCTACAAGATAACATTGCGACGCAGTACATTCCTTAATTGATAAATGAATAGAAGTATGTCATGAGAGATATTTCTAGCACTCCTTAGAGAGACAGGATTTTCCCGATAATAATTGAGGTGTTATCAACATTGCCATGTCAATTTTTCAACATCTCAGTTTTGCCGCGGTTGGAAAAAAATTGACCGTTTTGGGTTTGCGCATTTTTTTGGTAGAACGATTAGGGTAATTAAATCAAATTTGTCGGTGATTGCTGAATGATGAATTGGAGAACGACGATAAATTGTAGGTGGCGAACTCCATGGGGTACCATTTAATCCAATAGCATAGTACGGGTGTTTGAGGCTTTCGTGGGCACAGCAGGCACAACAGTAGCCGTGCAATCGTGGACACCCTGCTGTGCTCAGCAACCTCAAGTTTTTGGGTAACGCGCTTCCCATTCATCCCAATATTGCTTGACACCCTGCTTGTCACTTGATTTTGACTGATTAATTTCGATAATCTGTAGGCATTAAATGAACCATCGTCAAGGTCAAGAGCCACCGTATCATCTTCTGCTCATGATCCATTTCTGATGATGGCAAGTGCTCTCATATGCTCTAGAAATTTCCTGAGCGTCGTAATGTATTTTGAATGTGCCCTTGCTAGGTGACCATTGAGTCAGCGTATGACTCAACTCTCATTCCCATTTGACACACATTAACGATACAAAATGAACTAGAAATGCATTGTCGGTACCCCGCTGCGCTTTCACCTGATTGTCTACCACATTAAACTAGAAAATACACTATCCAATTAGACAACGAAAATAACTGTTCATATTATCATTATAGGTGTACCTCGAAAGCAGTCAACGGGCAAAAGATCGAGGACGGCATATTCCAGTGCGCAATTAGTTGAGTTGGAGAAGCAATTTGCTATGGGACGTTATTTGTGCCGTCCACGTCGCATTGACATGGCGAGAAGTCTGGATCTTTCGGAGCGGCAGATTAAAATTTGGTTCCAGAATCGCCGAATGAAATTCAAGAAGGAGCAGGGCACGGACAAGTCCGAGAGCTCCTTGAAATCATCAAGATCAGCAGTGCCAGTCATCAAGAAGGAGTTCATTGAAAAATCACCAAGTGATTCATCACCAACTTCATGGCCAACCCACACTCACCGACAAATGCCAACTGGCTCACCTCCTTCCTACTACGAGTGCATGCCATCAGGTTCAGCATCTCCAGTGTACAGAGCCTACGAGCGTGTCCCAGAGTATACTGCTATCAAGTCTGACAAGATTCAAGTACCATTATCAAGTAGTCAGCCCCTGCCTTCAATGCCCCAGTCACAAGCATACTGGAAGTCATATAGCCACGAGTATTACGATAGAGAGCCTCAGGTCAATCACATCTATTACGAGGTCCAGCAGCCAACTCAGCCCAATCAGCAGCTGTGGCAAGCGGATCAGTACCAGGACAGCTATCTGCTGCACAACTCGGCAAATGTTTATGAAGGCACCTATAACAGACCTGATTTGATTGCACCGCAAAGTGAACCATCCGCGACCTTCAGCAATGCCAACCAAGACCCATCATTACCTCAGTTGAAGGATCTCAGCTCATGGCTTGAGCACAATCCTGAACCAGTCGCTGCAGTCACCCTCCCCAAGTATACATCTGTTGTGGTCGATGAAGCCGTGCAGAATCATGTGTTCAGTCCCAATTTCACGAGCTTGTGAAATTGCATATGGTTACTGGATATGTGTGAAATGGAGTACAGCAGGCCTGTACCAGGAGGTAGCTACCTAGAAGTAGGTGCCTCCAAGTAGATACCTCCAGGTTCTGCAGCTATAAGGTGCAGAACATGCGGAGGTATCCTGCAAGTCGATGTCATCAGTGTTGATGGGGTTGATGTTGCTTCGTCAGATTTCGAGGTAGCAGCTGCAAGCCACGATCTCTAGGAAGGATCTCCAGGATGTCCATGCATCTTAGGATCAGTTCAGCCCAGTCAGCGACTGTGCCAAGCAGGGGAGTACCAGGACAGCACTGCCCTTCAGTACTGTCCTATCCCTTCACTGGCCCAATTCAAGGACCTCTTGATTCGAACCAAATCCTGGTCCAGTGGCATCGGACATTCTCCCGAAGTCCACTTCTATGTTTGTTAATGAATGAGTGAATAATTATGTGTCCAGTTACAATTCCGCGAACCCGTGAAATTGATTGTTTCCCAATAGTTTAACATTGTTAGTTATCCACAATTACCTACGAGCCTTACTCTACCGTGAGTATTTGCCTCTAGGCTCAGCATCTCCAAGATGGTGAATCTAGGGAAGGGCCGCGAACTACACGATAGTATCGCCAAAGCATACAACGATGTAGCTTCCTGGGCCACTATGCTTCTGCAGGCAGTAGCTATATTATCACATATTTAGTCCCAATTTCACGATTGTGAAATTTTGTTTTTTTTCTGGTGACTGAATCCACTCGTAGGAATTTTTGATGAATTACAGTATCCGTCTAATTGTTCCTTAGGCGCTTTACTTTTTAATTGTAAATATTTTTAAAATCACGTGTCAGAATTTATGTTGAAAAATCCTGTGCTTAGCGCAGAAAAAAAAATTGTGCCTCCGGCACCAGTACTGATACATGATACTCCGTTTATTGTTATTATATGTATATAGTTATTTTTTTGTATAATAGTGTAAGTTTTTTTTTTCAAAGATATGAATTTTAGTTTAGTTAAATGAATATATGATTTTACTATGTGTGTAACCATATGTGTTCTAAATAAGAATAATTCAATGTATGACATTTGTAAAAATAAAAAAAAAATTTCGTTTAAATCGAAACGTTATGGCGCGCTTTTTCAAATTTTCCTCTCCCGTTTTTAAAAATTTATTATGACTTTTTTTTTTAGAGACTTTAATTTTGTTTGGATATTATCGAAAATGATTGGAATTTGAAAATGTAAAATTTGAGTTCGTCATTTTCGTGTGTTTTTTAATAGGAGGTAAACATAAATTTGGTCATTGTGTGTGTGTGTGTGCGTGTGTGTGGCGATCCACGTATGAAGTCAAGTTGTATATCAGTTACCCAAATTCGACTATTGATCGATTATTATGATTTTTTATCGATATCTCGTAAAATATGATGCCCAGCCAAAAAAGTGATAAAACATGAAATATGTAACTTCACGACAGGCACAACATTTGTTTAACACTTTTTCTCGTATCTATTACCGTTCCCAAGATACAGTGTTATAAACAATTTAAATGGGAAAACAGAATTTTCCGTGTTCGGACATTCATATCAGTCTCATATCAATTACACCGGATTTTTCATATTAAATTCTCCTCTTCATGTCACTAATACTTGAAAATCAAAGCTACTGGAAGGCTCAAGGTCTCTCTTCAAGGTCGACCCTATTTTTGGAACAAATTTTTTTGGGAATTCAGAACCCAATTTATTTTTTTTTGTTGAAGTAGAGAACATAACACTTCAAGGTTTTTATCATTTTGTTGTTTATCTATTTTCTGGTTTAGGTTTTGGGAATGCAGTCAATGACTGATATTTCGTGGGACAGAAATAATGTACACAAGTTTGGTTTGCTACGAAATATTTCCACGGTAACATTTTTGAGGATTCTGGAGAAATTTAGCGCTAGAACCGTTGAAAAGTGGGGATGTCCCGCAGCTCTATATCCCCCGCGGGGGATACATTGACCCTGAACTGGGCTTATGATTTTATTTTCACATTTCCGCCATTTCCAGTGGGAATGGTAGTCACCTATCTGAAGGCGATACTTGGGTACACGCGCACCCAACACGGTTCAGTATGTTGATAAACACATGACGTTATCAGTATACGTGTGACGATACACGTGTGAAGTCAAGTTGTATATCAGTTACGCACATTCGACTATTCATCGATTATTATGATTTTCTATCGATATCTCGTAAAATATGATGCCTAACAAAAAGAGTAATAAAACATGAAATATGCAGTTTCACCAGAGGAACAACTTTTGTTGAACACTTTTTCTCGTATCTATCACCGTTATCGAGATACAGCGTTATAAACAATTAAAATTGGTAATAACAATTGAACGGATGGTACAATTGCAAAAACACTCCTTTCAGACCTGGAGACTCAGGAGACGCATCGATTAAAAGTTGAATCGGTCCAGCAGTTTAAGAGGAACCGTTCGCCAAAAGAAGGATACAGACGCACACACACACATAACCCGCATTGAAAATGTATCAGGAGCACGTGGCACGTCGAGAAACGCAAAAATGTAACGATTCTGACATTTCATTTTCGGGGTGATTACAATAACTTACCCTTTCGGGAAGTGATAATGTTTTGGGAAAGAAGTGGACAATTCTCCACAACTTCTTACCTTCGAATAGCTGTTCGATATAAGTGGACTGTAATTATGATTAGTGCAAAATAGGAGCCAGATTGGTGACCTGAAATTGGTGGTGACATTTTGGACAAATGATTATGATCACTCGGTGTTGATTTTCATTATCTAGTGGGCCGAAAGCTTCACAGCGCAGCATCACATGCCTGAAAATCATCAAGGAGCAAATTTCTTGTCACGAGGACGACTTACTCGGAAAAATAATTTCTCCCTCTCAGTGTATTCAGCGGAATGTATTGTATACACCATCGGCAGACACGGAGCGTACAGCGTGCCTGACACCCACACTCAGCTGCTGCCCAACTGTTGGTGGCTGTATGTTACGAAAGGAGAGAAGTATAGAACAAAAATGGGAACTCCACAGCCAGTGCGACGTTTTCCGAGGGGTGGCCCAGCAAAGCATGCAGGGTGAAATGGTATGGTGAAGGTAGGAGAGCAAGGGAGATGAAGGCGTGCGATGGGTGGTGGGGTGGGTGGAGATGGAGGATGGGTAGGTTTTAACCATGATTTCCATTCGCCAGCCATCCATCTTGTTTGAGACTGGAAACTGACAGATAGACGTGGATCCGAGTGCCGGTGACGTGGCAAGTCTTGCACGACGTAGGTAGGGGTGTGTATAAATAGATATCTATATACGGGTTAGGTACGTGTAAGCCCTGAAGATTGAGGTACTTCAATACTTTTACCTGTGTGCTCGCCTCTCAAAGAGTCTTATTGGGGGGTTGGACAAAAAAATTTTTCTTTGAGAAATAACCTATGGATTTTTGGAAATCCTGCAACAGATAGTACGCGAACTTGATTTTACGTACTCGTTTCACGCACGATAAATGAAATTAGGCGAAATTATTAGGTATTGGATGCACAGGTAAGTTTCCGCGGAGTTGGCAAAAGATGGCGCCACCAGAAGGTTGTGGAGGAATCGTCAGAATTGAGCGTCTTCATCTGAGTTTGACTATATGGTAACAATGTAACTGTGGGGATATGTAGCTGGAGTATACAATAAACGATTCCGCAATTCAATAGAACTTTTCGTTTAATTAGTTGCGAGGATAATAGCTTCGGCACGTGAGTATCACAAGGAGTCGTCCGGGTAAGTGATGGCGAGAATGGGGATAAAATGTGGCTCCTCAATTCAGATTTTGCGGAAATATCCAAGTATTGCCGACACGGAGAACTGCACGGGTGTCGATCATAGGAAAGTATGATTGTATCCGTAGATAGACTCAAATGTGCGATAACGGTTGTCACATAACCTCAAAATATCAGTGACTCTGTATTAGCTTTACATATTTTTGTCGTGCGAAAATGTCTAGTTTTGCACCAAATAAGCGTCATCTGCGGGAGCTTTTGATGTACCTTGTTAATCTGAAAAAATCTGCCGCTGAGGCACATCGAATATTCGAATACTTGTAGAAGCATATGGTGAAGCTGCCTTGAGTGGGAGAACCTGTCGGTAGTGGTTTAAAAATTTTCAAAACGCTGAGTTTGACGGGGCAGACGAAGTGCGCAGTAGAAGGGCGTAAGTGTACGGACACAAGGAATTGGCAGCATTATTGATACTATGATATGACGTGTCTACGCAACTGGAGTCGATAAAGTAGGATTTCATAAACTATTATTAACTTGACGATTTTTCGGGAATTGAAGAACCAGGAAGATATTTCCGTTGATTTTGGCGCGAGAAATTCAAATGATTTTTTCTTAGATTTCGGCCAAAGTAAACGTTGGGATCTCCAATATCGTAATCGGAGTTTTTGGTCTTAGGTTTAAATTGACCGAGCTGTTTTTTTGTTGCTAAAAATTGTGAAAAACATTTAGAAATTCCAGAAAAAAACTTCTTGAAAATTGCGTGCAATTTTAGAAGATTTCCCATTTGAAGAAACCTCCAAAATTTTCACCCAAATAATCCCAGCTTATTTAAAATTCCTTGGCGGAAG
The DNA here is from genome assembly GCA_026005395.1 of Asobara japonica. Lineage (NCBI taxonomy): Eukaryota > Metazoa > Arthropoda > Insecta > Hymenoptera > Braconidae > Asobara > Asobara japonica. The sequence continues at coordinate 3,141,106 of BQMI01000298.1, read as the reverse complement.
TTGTGGTAACCTTTTGAATATCACAGTTGAGTTGGTTTCTCATGTGGGTGGGAGTTGCTCTCCGCAGTTAAAATGCAGAAAAATTGAAATGGAAGATGGCGAAGAATGAATAAGGATTCAATGGTGAAAGGGGGCAAAAAGAAAGTGGGGTGAATGTCTGAGGGGTAGATTCCATTGGCACGTGAAGCGACTTAGGAGACTATTTTTAAAGCAGTTATCGAAGGGTGAAAGAATGTGAACCGCGTTGCATGCGAGGGATATTAGGTAGGAACGCATGAACTTTGATATATTCCAACGAGTATAGCAAGCAGATATTTTTGCACAGTAGTTTGGCGCCATACTGCGGCAAGTATCCAAACTATACGTGACCAGCAACTTTTCTACTGTATAGGGTTTCTCGGGCCGTTGCTAGTGCCCATGCAATTCATTTCCATAGTTTTTTGACACCCATGTAACGACTTGAGATATTAAATTCACGCGGCATTCTCAAGTGCGTTATATCGAATGTTTGGGGGTGGGGGGCGGGGGCGGCGGAGGGTGAAAGGGGGTGGGGCAGTGGGTGGTGGGGACGAAGAACAGAGGGAGAGCCCTCCTGGGAGATACGATTTTACTTACTGAAAACTTTCGTGGCTACAAAACTCACGAGATAAAAATGGAACGATAAAAATTCATGTCACAAGGCTCATTCTGATTTTAGCGGTTTTAGAAATATTTAATGGTAGCAAAATCGTGTTTATTACTTTGCGAAAAAATGGGGGTATAAAATAGTGTTTTTCAAATTTACTTTTATTTTTATTTTTATTATTCTATAATTGAATATATAATGCTCTCCATGAATACCAAGTGACGTCATCTCCGCAGATTACTCTCTGGACCATCCGGCAATCATCGAAAATCACAAAGAAAGGAATTAAAAAATTGAAACAGTCCAGGAATTACTACTTTCGAATTTTTAAACACCGCTGGAAAATCGTCACACAGATATTTGGCGATTATACCGACGACGAAAATCAAAGAAATAAAAGTACAACTTATATATATATATTGAATGGAGACGGAGCGAGATAACCGACATGAAAAACAAGGGAAAAACATAAAACAACGGTGGAATCGTCGCCGGAAAAAGAATGAGGGCGCTGTCAGCTGGTGGAAATTATTCTGATTATGCTAATTCCGGTTCTGTTCCACTCCTTTACCCAGGCATTCCCCCGGCTACCCATTGCCTCCCTGTTGCTGTCTGCGCCATCTTTCATGGGCGATATTTATAATATAGGGAGCGACCGAGCAGTTTCAAACTCTTTTTGAACCCCCCCCCCCTCCCACCCATCCACCCAGCGACCGACGATCCCCCGCCACCGTCCCTTCACAATTTAATATCTCGTTTTTTTCTGTCTGTTGTGACAATGACTCCTTCATTTTTGCATATTCCGATGTTCATGAGTTTATTTTTTCGGTCCTAAAGTTTCAATTGGGAAATTATTGTCATCGCCCGGCGAGTACAACAGTGTTCAATCCATTGAATTTCTATATATGTTATTGATGGCCTTTTCGGTCGCTAATTTCTCATTTGTGGGTTCTCAAAACTGAAAGAACACCGGAGAATCCCAATTGTATTAGGAAATCCAACGCTCCGTTGAATTTCTTATTGAAGGTGGGTTGACTATTGCGGCTGTGGTTATCACGATCTGCATCACTAGCTTCGAGAATTGTCGAAATTCGGAATATTATTTTTTCAAATTTGAAACATTTTCAACAATTTTCAAAATTTTCAAAATTTTCAAAAATTTTCCAAATTTGCAAAAATTTTCAAAAGCTCAAAATTGGAAAATTTCCAAAAATTTGAAAATTTCAAAAAAATTCAAAAATTAAAAATTTAAAAATTTCAAAAAATTTAAACATTTTCCAAATTTTCGTAATTTTGAAAATTTTCAAAATTTTCGAAATTTTCAAAATTTTCAAATTTTCAAAATTTTCAAAATTTTCAAAATTTTCAAAATTTTCAAAATTTTCAAAATTTTCAAAATTTTCAAAATTTTCAAAATTTTCAAAATTTTCAAAATTTTCCAATTTTTTTAATTTTTCCAAAATTTCCAAAATATTCAAAATTCAAAAGTTTATAAAATTTGAAAAAAAAATAAAAATGTCAAAACAATTCAACATTTCAACAAATTTCAAACTATAAAATTTTCCAAATCTTCCATTATTTCTGAAATTCCGAAAATTATAGAAATTTCAAACAAGCTTAAACCCTCGCGTTCAACCCCGCGGATTGGATCTGAAAATGCCCCTGGAATTATACATCCCCGGTGGTCCAATGAGTTTGAACGAAGCGCGTTGATTAATTATAAGAACTGTATTATCTGATGTTTAAGCTGACGTTCTTAACGGAATTCTCGAAAGTTGAGTAGACTCGGTATAGCATATACCACCGTGATAGTGTGTATCCCTCTATAGAAATCCTAGGGTATTCAGTGGCGTAAATCGTGGACACGCTTTTGCTTTGGATACAAAAGAGCCCCATGCGAGTCCGCGGTATATATATGCTGATGAAACTCCTTCTACAGACAGGTTGTGTATAAACATGTCAGCCTGGCATGCTCGCCAAGTCGAGCATTCATCAATCACTCCGGACGTCTTCACTCGTATTATAGTCCTATGGTTAGTGTCCCAAGAGAGATTTGAAATTTCGTCTGTTCAACGTATTTGTGATCTGGGATCAGTGAAACTTGCTAATCCCTCCTCGAATATTATATATTCAATGTCGGGTACTTCACAACTTGGCTGACATATTTGAAGAAAATTAGCAACGGGAAATTACCCATGCATATCCCGTTGCTATATATATATATATATATATCGTATGTCAAAACTGGGGACTTTGAGGGTGTGAAGAGAACAGAGCGCTGCTTAGTCCGCTAGACCAGTGCTACCAGCTCCAAGAACTTAGAACCGAATGAACTACTTCACCAACCCCAACGTTCGAAAACTGATAGCCGATGAAACACAACTGATGAAATATGTAAAGAGGTAGTCGAACGATTGAATGTGACAGAAAAGGAATGAAGGCTAGAGGCAATCCCGTCAATTTGACGTATGGAAAACCATAAGCGAAGTGACAAGACCTCTGGGATATATGATGAGAAAACGCGCCGTAGACTAGGCACAATGCATCCAATGTCGTCTCTTCTGGCTATAGTATGCATTGTTGCCAGGGAAATCAGACGAAAAGACGCGATAACTAACCGTAATAAATGAAGTTTTCATACGGCAGCTATGTCGTGCATAAATGTCAGAGGTGATTCTTCACGGATTATGAATTTCACCACATCTTTTACCGTCTGGAACGTCATGATGTTTTTCCAACGCTATTACGGAAAAAAAGGACAAGGGCAAAGGGGCAGATGTAACGTGAGGCAAGGGAAGCTGAAGAGATTCCAGATTAGCATCATTTGCCAAAATGAGGAGTACGATTCCTGAAATATCGTGGAATTATTTCCATTTTGAAGTATTATCTTGTATATATCTTGTTCCTAATAATTGCATCAATATTCCGGTATGGTCTTATATGGTTCAGGACTATATGTATTCTCCACCATTCGTGCTTATGCCTAATGTTGTGGAATAATTTCCATTACAAATTATTTTCTTGTTTCTAGTAATTGCATCAATATTCCGGTATGGTCTTATATGGTTCAGGATTGTACGTGTTCTCCAGTATTCGTGAATATGCCTCATGGCGGGGAATAATTTCCATTTTAAATTATTTTGTTGTTCCTGATAATTACATCAATATTCCGGTATGGTCTTATATGGTTCAGGACTATATGTATTCTCCACCATTCGTGTTTATGCCTAATGTCGTGGAATAATTTCCATTTCAAATTATTTTCTTGTTCCTAGTAATTGCATCAATATTCCGGTATGGTCTTGAATGGTTCAGGACTGTATGTGTTCTCCAGTATTCGTGAATATGCCAAAAATCGTCGTGCAAATAGGCTAATGCAGGGGGTTGCTCCATTTTCCTATCGTCAAAGTAGTAAATTTAATGTGATATCCTTCGATAGAGGTGTGGGGTGCAAGCGAATCACACGGGCATTTTATACGAGTAATACCCCGCCGTGTAATGTCGTCAATTGATCTATCGCGAACGCTCGGGCTTTTGGAAGCAAGAGGCTGGTGAGAATGGTGGCTATATCAATGGGAACTGGATTCAACCAAGCCTTAACAAAAATCTCGTAATGAGATGAGATAACGGGTGAATGAGGAGCTTTGGCGCTGGGATAACGTGAAAATTCAATGTTGGGCTTGAGGAGAGTGCAATTTACCACAAGATGAGGATGCAAAAATCGATTTTTCAATGGTTTTCTCTCGAAGCCATGCCCATCGAAAAAGGTTGCACACAAATTGTAAACAAGTGCGCAGTGTGTATGATAAGGGTCATACAAAACTTCCCGATTTGTAATTTCTGTTTGTCATTCCTAGATTTTCCGATACGTCAATTAAATGTTTCAATCCCATTTATCAAGCAGATAGTTATGAATATTTGACTGGCCGCATAGTCAGCGTGAGGACGACAATTGTGCGCGTTACTGGAGTGGGAGTGAGACGCCAATAGGGGTGCGAACGCTCGAGGGTTAAACCCGTCATACCTCCCTAATTATGACAAATACGGAAAAAAGTGATAAGAAATTGAATATGCATTTCCACTTACCGAGCAAATTCTGCTTAATACTTTTTGTCGTATCTCTTACCGTTTTTGGAATAGAGCGTTGTAAACAATTCAATTGCTAATAACAAAAAAACTGCTCGGTCAATTTAAACCTAAAACTAACCCGCTCTAAGTTCCATGAAGATGCTCCGAATAAGACCTCGATGACCCAGATCGTTCGTGCAAAATCGTTAATGAAAAATTCCGATACCACACACACACAGAAATTTGTTCAGAATTCGACAGGAAGCATTTTGGTATACTTAAAACACCAGTTACGAAGCGAAAAGAATAAAATCGACTTAGGGGTCATTACAATAACTTTCCGAAAAACCGGGAAGTTAAATCACAATACGTAACAAATGTATATATTAATAGCAAAAAGTCTTCGATGTACTGAAGTATCTCTGAAGACAAGGACGACTTGAGCCAGTATAGGAGACCTTGCAGCATTTCCCGTGAGACAAAAACAGAAGGAGTAAAGGCAAGTGAGAGGAGTAACGACGATAAGGCGCCGTGAGTAATGAGCAATGCCGCCGGTGATATCAGAAATGAGAACGATAGCTACTCCCTTCGTTTCAATGTATTTGTATGGGAAAAGAAGGGAAGAAAAGAGGCTTTACAGTGAGTACATCGTATACGATCGAGCGAGACACCACTACAAATCAATTTTTATACCGAAAACAGTTCATTATTGGTTTACCATAAAAGAGAAAAAAATGAGGAAGAAAGGGGAACAAGAATTTGCTGGAGGTGGAGAAGTCGGAAAGGAGGCGCTTTTATGGAGGCAAGTGAGAATAAGGATATACCATAGAAAATAGTGGTTCTCAAGCCATAGAAGGTGCACCTATTTTTCCCTCCGATCAAATGATACAAGTTTTCAAAATTGGTAGTAAAATAGACGAGAAAAAATGACTATAATATATGTAGTAAACTAGTGGTGTGAGCATGTGGGTGCGCGGTTCGAGGCACAAACAAAACTTCCCGACTTGGTATTTCAGCACAGCGCACTAAATTTAATCTTCTCAAAAATCCCCCGGTTAATCAGCGTGACCCCTATTAGTGTCATAATGAAAACTTGCAGATTTGAGAATTCTAAACTGACTCATTTATGAAGCAGATAATTATGAATATCTGAGTGGACGCATGGTGAGCATGAGGATGAGACTTATGCGCGTTACTTGAGTGGGAGTGAGACGCCGATAGGGGTGCGGCCGCAATAAAAACGATAACTTTAATATTTTACCCAGTGGAACAGTATAAACAATTGCAATTGTTAATAACATTGCATATACTGCACGAATGCCATCCAAAATGTAATCCGCTCGATTCTGCATGGAAACGCTTCGATTGGGGCCGTCATGACAGCGCTGGGTTCATTCGTTCACTTATTACATACGTAATTGTTGAGACGGCCATACCTCCTTAATTATGCAAATTATTGAACAAAGTCATTCTACATAATACACGTATTTTTCTATGGGGAACAACTTTTCTTATATGAACTTTGCGCTAACTCTAACAGTTTATGCAGTAGAACATTATAAACAATTGAAATTGTTAATAACAATATATGTACTAGACCGATTCCATCTAAAATCCCCTATGGGGAAGTTAAAAATTCAGATCAACAATTGTTCTCCTTACGACAATCGTCGGATCGCCTCCAGGCCCATAGGAATCCCCAGATTTATCACAGATACCCCCCCATATCCGGTCTATAAATCCTAATTTTTAATGAAAATTTATCCCCAAAAGAACATAATGGTCAACATTTCCGTTTCGTATTATTTGCCAGTTCTCTCAGCTACTGCTTGCACTGTTACGGACTAAACCGCACGATTTACGAGAACTGAATGGAGGCATGCGAAATTAACGATTCTCCAGTGGGTGGCTGGAGAAAGGCAAAAGAGTAAGGGGCCGCATAGAAAAGAGGTGGAAAAGATCGGTAGGGGTGGCTATACCCTCACTGGTAAAACCAAAAGTTTTTCTTGGTATTTTAATATAAATGCGGTTCTGGCTACGACCTCGACTTCCAACGAGTTATGCATGCCCGCGTCGGCGGGTTGTTTGCGGCAGTTTGTGCCAAGTCAAATGAAGAATGAAGCTGAAATTATTTGGTGGAAAACAGTGAAACAGGACGTGGAAACGACAGTGACTAGATTTATAATTTGCAGCCTAAGTGGTGTTACGCACAAGCTACGCTTGATAGGCAATACTAGGTACTATCATATACAGTTGAAATTTTTTTTTCCGCTGGTACCCAAGTAGGGGTTACCGACACCCACAAAAGAAACGATATCTTTCCAATGTCGCATGTCGGTACTGAACTGCGGTGTTGAAACGACGTAGAGTATACGATCAAATCGGTACAAAATCGACACTAATTTCCAGCACAGCTGAAAAAAAAATTCCAGCACAGATTTGCGTAGATTTTTTGGAGGTCGGTGCACAATTTGTATTGGCGGACCTATACTGTATTGCAGACTTTAAATCAACATCTTGCTGATGCTGCCCGCGCAATGCAGGATTTGCAACGCAATTTGCGGAAGAATTTTGGGAGAATTTGTATTAACGTAATTACAATAAAACTTGGTTTCTTTCTTGGTGGTAAATGTTTTTTTTTCGCTTTGTAATAAAACGGTATATCTGGAATGGCCTGCTGAAAGGATAACTCTAAATGAATGGATTACTTCTAGATATAACTATACATATACCACTGGTATTCGTTATAGTCGTGCATGAATGAAATCTATACAATTTACCTGCGTACCTACCGCCGCGATAAACCATAAAGACGCGAAGTGACAAAAGAAGGCGTCTTTAAAAAAGACAACAAAATATGATAAATGATTCGAGCACAACGAAGCCGTTTTCACCGCCAGTCGTAAGATTCAAGTAGGATGCCAAAGAGACGGAAAAAAACACTCGGCTATTCAGGGCCACATTTGTACCGGCAAAATTCTTTCATTGAATTTGCAGTTGTTCACGGTATGAATTAAAAAAAAAACTAGTGGTATAAAAGTGTGTGTCCTTGTTGGGAACACAAACAAAACTTTCCGATTTGTAATTTCTGTTTGCCATTGCTAGATTTTCCGATACGTCAATTAAATGTTTCAATCCCATTTATCAAGCAGATAATTATGAATATTTGACTGGCCGCATAGTCAGCGTGAGGACGAGAATTGTGCGCGTTACTGGAGTGGGAGTGAGACGCCAATAGGGGTGCGAACGCTCGAGGGTTAAACCCGTCATACCTCCTTAATTATGATGAATATGGAAAAAAGTGATAAGAAATTAAATATGCATTTCCACTTACAGAGCAAATTCTGCTGAATACTTTTTGCCGTATCTCTTACCGTTTTTGAAATAGAGCGTTGTGAACAATTCAATTGGTGATAGCAAAATAACTGCTGCGTCAATTTAAACCAAAAACTAATCCGATCTAAGCTCCATGAAGATGCTCCGAATAAGACCTCGATGAGCCAGATCGTTCGACCCGTTCGTGAGAAATCGTTAACGGAAAATTCCAATTTCACACATACAAACATACACACAGACATTTGTTCGGAATTCGACGGGAAGCATTTTGGTATAGTTAAAACCGTATTACGAATTGCAATAAACAAAATCGATTTAGGGGTCGAAAAATCGGGGAGTTAAAATTTTTTTTCGAAATTTGGATCTATATTTCCCGAGTTGTGAGAGAATTTCAAAAAGAAATTTTTGAACTTCCATTTTTAATTTTCTGATCTCGAAAAACTAAAAAAAAATTGCACATTATTTTATTCCAAATTGATTAATCATCGACGGATATGGTATTTCAATCTGGAGAAAATGACTATTCCGAATAATATTGCCTGAAGGAGATACCGGCCGGGCCGGTTTTGGGGGCTTCCATCAAACCAAACTATATAATGGAAGTAGCCTCACTGCATTCGTTGAGTGATCGAGTGTCAACGACTAATAGGCACCCGATTGCCAGTCCAATTTTCATCCTCTTCCTTCCACTCATCTATGAAATTATTTTCCAACGTTAATTTTTTTTTTTTCATTCAGGAAAAGGTACCGCGGCAGTTAAACCTTCTTCCTGATATATTGTTCGTCCCAGAGAAGCATATAATTATTAAGAAAGAAATATACGACTAAATTTACTAGTATCATTGTGCAGGACAAGTAATAGTATTAGTATTTCCGGGATGGTTTTTTTCAGGTGTAAGCGAAAAAAATCCGGAAATGGTTTACCCACAAATTTGGTTTTCATAATTTTTATATAAAAAAAAACTATCATGTATATATCAAAGTACAGGAAAAAGGAATACTAATTCAAGACCAAGTTTCGCGTGCGCGTGTGTGTGTGTGTGAGTGTGTGAGTGGGTGGGTGGCTGGGTGAGTGGGTGGGTGGGTGAGTGGGTGGGTGGGTGAGTGGGTGGGTGGGTGAGTGGGTGGGTGGGTGAGTGGGTGGGTGGGTGGGTGAGTGTGTGGGTGGGTGGGTGATTGTGTGGGTGGGTGGGTGATTGTGTGGGTGGGTGGGTAGGTGGGTGAGTGCGTGGGTGGGTGAGTGGGTATGTATGAGTGAGTGTGTGTAAAAAATGGCAAGCACCCCAGGTATGGACAAACGCTAGGATAATTTTTATCACACTTTTCTGTACGTGTACCAAAGCGTGGACTTCCTCCCGTTTCCGCCGACGGCTCAATGTCGGCATAAAATGAGAAGCCGTATAGGGGCTTTTGCGCTTGACGTTTGACAAATAAGAAACGGGATTCAGGCGTATCATTACCCATCCTCTTCATAGTGAGCCGACGGCAAACCAGTATCGCCATTGGGATAGTATGGTTAGCAGGGTATCCTAACAAAAAAAAAGGAAAAAAAAATTCTCTGGTCGATCTAATAACATTGAGGACGCACCGCCTCATTAGTCAAGTTCAGCGACAGAGAAGTCATGGTGAGTTTTACCTGTTATGCCCCGACCGTGGCACCAAATAATCTTTCTCAAACGCAACAGAGTGAAATGCTTCTTCAAATATTCACTCAAGGAACTTCCTCAGCTAAGATAGGCGATTTCAAAATGCTGTGCTTCGAATTAAATGTAGGACCTTACCTCCTCTTCCCCCCCCTCAGAAAGTACCAGTGGTGTAAGTCAGTGCCGTATGAGCATAACAATGAACATTTACACACACACACCCATACACAGAGTCAGGGCTTCGCCGCAAGGCCGGGCGGGAACCTAACCCGACGCATAGGGGGGGGGGGTTGCACCATAGGCGCCATCCCAGCATAGGGGTTTCTGGAGGTTTACCCTGTGTTTAGAAATCCAATGGCCTAAATGGCGAAAGTCGGCCCCAGCCACATGGATGGCTGTCCAATAGGCCCTTCCGAAGAGCATGCTGAAGAGCAGCCGCCGTGGGGAGCACAAGAGAGAGGGACGGAGGAAAATGTGGACACGCATACACCTACATGCGTTTTGATAAAAATACCTTGAAAAGCGATTTTCTGCACGAATTCAAACAGCGATGCTGCTCGTTTATCCAATTAAACAATTGTATTCTCATCTATCCGTACCTGCAGATATGGCCCTCTAAATACCCTCCTTCAAATCCATTGCTCTTTTTTCCACAATCCTTCTCGTTTCAACCACTATTTCCTCATTTTTCTTGTCCACACTCAGCGTCGATTGCACCTAAACCAGCATTTCGTGGGGAAGATACCACACATCGATTTACGCTAGATGAATCCCATGGTGCAGGACGCGTTATGCAAAATACTCTCGTTCAACGGCGCTACGTGACCTCAGTGAGAAATTAGGGCGAATACAGATGGATGTGGGAGGGTTGCTTATTGTCGGTCAGTTCCGGTTATCAGTCTCCTGAGACAAATATTGCTGCGATATATCAATATCGGATAGGATTTTCATTCCACGCTTTTGCAATTACGCGAGTTTTGTGGGGTGGGGGGAGATGGTGCAATCTGCATATGGATCATATTGGTCTGGGCGAATCAATTGGATGGTTGATCTTGATTGATGCAAGAAGTAGAGGATAACTAGTGGGCCAAATGTGTTTCTGGCCCAATTTTTTTTTTCTTTTTCCAAAAATCTCAAGTGCCAGTGGCCAATGTCTAAACTTTCAAGACAACCCTAAATTGAAAATGACATTGGATTCAGTTTCTGCTGATTTGCATTTGACACTCTAACTCATGAACACCAAGAAAACATAAGAAAAACATAACTGAGGCATAATTTTCCCAATCGTAATTGATAAATGAATGTTTCGCCTCCTCCTGATTCACCAACGTCCGTCACGTTTTCCGTCTATCTCCTGAAATCACAACGCTCGGATCCCTTCCACCCTTCTTTTTCTACCCATCGCTTGGGCAGCTAGGAATTTTATGTAAAATCCGATGCGCCTGTTATTTTATGCCAACAGCATACATTGTCGGTACCCCGTGAACGTGTTCTACGTACCAAGATCCCATTCGTCGTCCATGGATTTCTTGTACCACTTGCTGTTATCCATTCCTGAATATTGCAAATTCGTGATATCTCATACTTCCATCAGTTTGAGCCTGATAAAAATTTACATGAGTAAATGACAATTTTTATTCATATCAATTAATTTTGTTTTCGAATTTCATATATATATATATATGTATATATGTGTATATGTATATATGTATGTATGTATATATGTATATATGTATATATGTATATATGTATATATGTATATATGTATATATGTATATATGTATATATGTATATATGTATATATGTATATATGTATATATGTATATATGTATATATGCATATATGTATATATGTATATATGTATATATGTATATATGTATATATGTATATATGTATATATGTATATATGTGAACCTTCAGTAGCTTAATCTCGTCTAACTCACTTCATTACAATATTATTAGGTGTACAAATGAGTTTCCGCTGCATTGTCAAAAGATGGCACCACCAGAAGGTTCTGGGGCAATCGTCATCTGGAGTGAGAAGTCTCCATGAAGACAAGGAATTAGAAGAATTATTTAATGGTGGACAAGCGGAATTAGAATTTTACTGTTCAACATTGCGTGTTGAAATTTGCTATCTTCTTGAAGTATTCAACTCCCAGTGTCATTGAGAAATGGTTCAACCTCAGCCCACCTTCACGAACTTGGGCTCAAGAAACGAATCCTATTTGTCATCTGAAAAAGTGCGCGCTATAACGCTTGCCGCGAAAAAATGTTGAGTGTAGACTGACGGTGAACAGATTCTGTGCGTCAATTTAATGCTTGTACCATTTACCACCGAAAGTACGGTACATGTAGGATAGCTTAAAGTTGGTTGTATCCATCTGCTTTTTCTGATTGATAATTCCAATTTTTTACCAGTGACATTCAATATAGTTCTAGAATTTAAGTTATTTTAACAAAATACTCTGCCGTTGAAATTCTTCTTTGCTCCAATAAATTTATACCCCAAAAATTTTAAAAAGCAATTGACGTTATATGAGAACGGTAAGCTCTCCGATTCCTTGGGCTTCATATATTTTCGCAATATTTTCCATGTGGCGCAGAGTATTACTCGCAGGTCTCCGCCTATTTCCGCATTCATATACCTCCAAATTGATGGAAATATACGACATTGAATTTACAAAATTCAATTTATCTCTGGCAAATAACAGAGTGAAGAGGAAAGTGAATGAGAGTTGGATGAACTCGGGATGCGTAACAGTTGAGACAAGGGTCAGACTTGCAATGCCCTCTTACCCCGGATTATTCGAGGAGGTTGAAATGAAAGTACTATTAAAACTTGAGTTCTTGCGAACTTGGTCGAAGCCCCCCCCCCCCTCTACCAACAGCTGGAACAGAAAAAAAAAGTCGAGATAAGAATCTCAAATTTGGTCTTGCATCTTTACAATGTCCAAATCTTACCCTCAAAATTGACCATGCCAATATGACTAGTGTCATTCGCATTGATATACACACGCACACATACGCACCCAGTCACCCATCCAGACACACCTACCCACCCACCCACTGACTCAAGCACACCCACCCACCCATACCCATCCACCCACACCCACCCACCCACACCCACTCACCCACCCACACCCACCCACCCAGCCACCCACTTACCCACCCACCCACTCACCCACCCACTTACCCACCCACCCACACACACACACACACTCACCCACATTGTGGTCTCTATCTCTTACTTATATATATATGAGAGTTTCAATCCAGAAAATAAATCGATTATTGGAATCGAACTCGCAATCAGATAAGGACGGATAGGTGGCCGCTACGCGGCCACCACCTGAACTAGTGCTACAAAAGAGAGGGACGGAGGAAAAAAAACGAGTAAGTTCCAAATACGAATATGTCCAAAACTATTTACATACTGCGCGCAGAGATGGCCAATAGATATATACATGTTTCAAATAGCATTTAGCCGAGGTCGGTCCCAGCACAAGACTTTTCAACCCTCGGCCCCAGCCAGTTCCTAGTGCGAAGACAAATGAGCCTGAGGTGAGAACTTGCCCGATAAATACCAGAGGCGACACAGTGTTTGACCAGGGGGCACAGCAAGCCACAAGAAATACTGTGGACGGCCCTACCCTCACCGCCAATTCTCAGTGGTATGGCGCGCTCCTGACTCCTGTATTTGTTGGTAGTCATTCAATGGAGAGTAGGCTGACCGTCCCACATGAAACTCATTTACCCTCGCGCCGTTCCTCAATGCGACATTTCCTGTTCCTGCTTTTCAGCATGTTGTCCTTTCATGAGGATTGTATCAAATTGATGGATTCTTTCTTATTTAGGCTTTTTATCCTATTTAGGATATACGGTAACTACTCCCGGCGGTGCCAGTGGAAACTGACTTTTTCCTAAACTGTACCACATTCAAACTGGAGACCTCAATTTCTTCAGAAAAACTTCTGCGTAATTCATGTTCATGCACACACACACACACACACACACACCCACAGGCTGACATAAACATGCAGTTTAACTTTTGCTATCTCTCTATAGTATCAGAAAAGAAAATTGAGAAGTATAATGAACCACACGGGAGCCAAGATTATTAATGACATGCATCCGTCGTATAATATTCATTACCCCAAATAGTTGATTATGTACGTAGTCTTATATATTGCAAAGAACAGCCGACAAAGGACGTACTATACGCTGGAAGCCATGACGAATTAATCTACTGATTAAAGCAATCCTCTGACACCAAGGTGCTACCTCGTATACTTAATATGTCAGTAGAACTCTGAGAACTGATTGTCGGCCCTCATAAAACCCTTCTGTTTTATCCTCTTGCATTCCTTCCGGTGAAAAATTGAGAAATTAATTATAAATTATGTTTTTTTTTTCTACGGCGGAACTGATGTTTAACTCAAGGAAAAAAAAGAACACTAAAAATTGATTAGGCAGAGTTTGCAATGTCTCATATACCATTTAAATTACCCTGCTGCGTTTTTTCGGGGAACTTATTATGAAGGTGTAAAAAAGTCGAATAATTGAGTAGCGTCACCGACGCATACACACCGATCTACACACCCCCCCCCCACCCACTCTACCGTCCCCCCACTATCACCCACCCACCCTCACACTACTACCCGCCCAGCTTTCCACCCCCACACTCCCACTCACTCACCCACCCAATTTCCCACCCCCACACTCCCATCCACCCACTTACCCACCCATCCAGATTTCCACCCCCACACCCACTCACCGACTCACCTACCCACACCTAGCCACCCAGACCCACCGACCCACCCACTCACACACCAGCCCAGCCATTCATGCTCCCACCCACCTACTCACACCCAACCATTCAGACCCACCCACCTACTCCCACACTGCCACCCACCTACCCACTCAGCCTCCCACCCACCCATTCACCCACCCACCCATTCACCTACCCACCCATTCACCCACCCACCCATTCACCCACCCACCCATTCACCCACCCACCCATTCACCCGCCCACCCACCCATTCACCCGCCCACCCACCCACTCACCCGCCCACGCACACATCAGCCCACGTCCACACCAGCCCAGCCATCCATGCTCCCACCCACCTACTCACCCGCAAACACAGACACACACACACACGCATGCGCACACACACACACGCACACCAAAATTGGCAAATCCAGAAAGCGATAACGTTAAGGTAGCACAACCTTTCAAGGGTCAATAAACTCTTCACGTAGGAATTAGTTTTTCGACTAAAAGTGTGTACTTGGTTCAGTTGACACGCACATAAAAGTTATTGAGAAGTGGCGTCAAGACTGCGTAAATGCGTGTTTTTGTCAAGACAGCTCAGTCAACATGTACAATATTTGTCGCACGCGAATCCGCACTTAGCATCATGAATTGATATCACAAACACGTGACCAGAAAAATGGAAAATGTACACCAACTTCTATATGCACAATGTCAGGGCGGGCACTGGTAGCCAGTTGGTTGGTTCCCCAGCCGACGAAGCGTGTCACGTGACACGCCCACGAGTCACGCGAGGCATCTTTCCTCCCCAGAACACGCATTTCTACGCTTTTTTTTTTCATGGATTACGAATTTTTAGTTTAATTTTTCTTTCTTCTTTCGGTTCCAGTAGAGTCGTTATTGAAATTGCTGCTCTGGTAATGATAGGCTGGTGAATTTGATAAGTGTCTATCACCCTGATAGTATCAGTTCCATACACCCTGAAAAAGAATAAAACTTAATATAACATCTGAAAACTTTGGTGATACAATTTGAAAAAAAAACTCAAGCTGTGAATTAAGACTCAAGCATCACGTGACCAAGACCAGGTGCTTCCCTGGTCCAAGAATCAGATGACGTTACATCACTAGTTAGTGAAGGACAGGTCAGGCAGGGACAGATCCTCTTATCAAAATCCCGTCATGATTCACTGATGTAGGATTTCATTCAGAGGATGGTCGGAGTCAACATGAACTACCTTTTCCTCATAAGTCCTGGTCCAAGTGCTGGGAATGGGCACTTCCTTGCCGGTGCTGATTCCTCCAAGTCATCAGTATCCCCAAGTACTTCTAGATCACTTCTGCAATCATCAAGTAATTCTACGAAAAAAAAATTACTCAATCATTAATTATACCATGAAACATTTCCCCAATGATGAATCCTTCCTCCTCGCCATAGAAACCATTCATGATGTCCATCGCACAGGCATCAACCATCCACCTACATGAAATCTCCAGCGCCCCTGTACCAAGCTGCAACCCGCATCTCCCTATAGGAAAAGTCACGAGAAAAAAAAAGCAAACTCGTGAAAAAAGAGTATAAGGAAAAGGAGTTTTCTTTCACGGTAAGAGATGCGCGGAGTGTATGAGGGGGCGTTAATGTTCCCCAGGCAGGAAACGCCGTCTCCATCCCGCACCCCCTATCTGCTCGTTCACTCACTCGTCTATTTTTATTCGTCTTTATCTGTGAGACTCGAGTCGGTTCCTCTCCATTTCCTCCCGAGGAGAGCTTCACCATCCCCCTGTTGAAAACCCAAGCCGACCACCCCCTCCCCCCCCCCCCTGCTGCTTGAGGCAAACGCACCCCTCAGGGCCACCATTCTATGTGGTGACAACAACATGCAAACATTCTGGTATTTGCAATTCGAATACCGCAAAACGGAACGCTCGAATGTTGAGTGAGAAAGATATCTGGATTGAGAAAAGAAAGTGAATTGTGTAGTGGGTGTTTAGGGGGTGGCGGAGGGCGGGGGGGAGGAGAGGGAAGGGTGGAGTGGGGACAAACAGTCGAATTCTATTAGGTTATTTTTTGGCGCTACCCGATAAGCTGCACTTTGCTGAAGTCATTCAAGCAGAGCAGGGCACCATTGCATAATACTTTTTCCATTTCCAGGATAAATCGAAGTATATCTATATCTATTTTACAATGGAAGGTGACCATCGATTACGCATCGGCAACAGTTTCTGATACAGGTTCCGGAACTGAAGCGCCAGCTGGAACAGTTCCCAGAACGGAGCCTTCACGAGAACCAATTCCTGGGGGGAGGGGGGGACGGGGGTCGGTCACTCGGAACCGTTCTCGGAACTGAAAGCAGCAGTTCTGTAAGTTTGACTTCAAACTCACTAACCTCTTTGGGGGGGGGGGGGGGGGAAGGGGTCAGACAAAAAGATGTTTAAACTTAAGAGCCGCTCTGAAGAAATTACCCCCCCCCCCCCCCCCAATTATCCAGATGGGCTAAAATAAAGAAGTACTTGTTGATTACACGAAATGTTACAACGTCTCCGATGCAAGGTGATACCTGATACACCTGAATGCCTGAATCCAAGCTGTGTTCGATGGCGAATGTTGATGAGACGGCACGACATTACGTCCATAGGGTAGCATGCATATGTATAGCTATATCGAGTGTGTGTCTGTAACCACTCATCAAAGTCGCATTTTCAAGCATAATGGGTGTGTTTAACCGCGGTGGAAGAAACTCGCATAAGAAACTCGAAGAGCCCCATCTCGATCGGCGCGCCACTCTCGATCGTGATCGGTCTCAAGGCGCACCAATAATCGTCGCTCCCAACCGCACAATTACGTAGCCAACGGCGGCCAATCACGCGACTCCTTCTACTCTGTTATTAGGGAATATTATCATAATGAGCCGCAATGTCCAAGAAACATTACTAGAGGACCCGAAGGTGAGGCGGGCCCCGATAATAGGCACGAAATAACGAAGAAAACAGAGGTAAGTTTCAGGGCGGCTGGTGGTGCAGGCTATCCATTGGGTATCATGTATATATATATAGATTATATATGTACCACGTTAGCGCTCAACGATTAATATTCCAGGCACGCTAAGAGCCTGTCCGATGTACCTCACCATTTGCTAGGCGAAGTGTTATTTATTAACTCGATTTTATTAGCGTGTAAAACATAGGTTTTCAGAATGTCTATGCGTAGGAAAAATCAGGAGAATTGATGTAGTTGGAAAACAGTTTGTGAGTGGTGTTTTGAAAACTGGAATAGGATGTGCACTTGTATAAATGGAAATAGTGGGCCCAATGCGCGGCGATTTTTGATAAAATGTGTTGACAATTTTACAAAACTCTCCCAAATTTTTAAGAAAATTTTCAGCTTTTCCAAACATTTCCAAAAATTTTCAAATTTGCTGCAAATTTTTTTTTAAATTTTTCTGAAGTTCGCAAACATTTCCAACATTCTGCATAACTGATCGAAATTTTCTGGAATTTTTTCCCCATTTTTTCAAAATTTTGTCAAATTTTTGAGAAATTGTTTCAAAAATTTTCCAATTTGTTAAAAAAATTTTCAATTCTTCTCAAATTTTTTCAAAACGCTGCAGCGTATCTTGCTATGTACATACGACTTGTGCGCATCGCTTTTGCGCCGATGGCAGAGGGGGGCGCCGGGCAAGCAATGGAGTATATCTATATATATTTGTCAAGGAAAATGGCCTATCCCGAGAGCAAAAATTTTCCGATCCCATTTGCCGCATTAGATAAAGTGGTTATGTTAATCATCACTTTGCAATTTGTTGCTATAATGTAGCTTTCAATTTGTTTCTATAATGAGCAGTGACAGGAAGCAAAACGATTATGGCTCAAGTTGCAGAAGATGTGGTCGTTTTTTCTACGCCAAGCTGCTGCACATATTTGACGGGAGAATGTCACGGCTTTATGAGGGTTTGAACAATGAATACGGCTAGCTGACTCCTGGGGTGTTGGCGGAAAGGGTTCGGGGGTCATGATGGATGTCTTTCGGATAGAGGGAAAGGAAGTTCAAAGGATACGTTTCTATCGGCATTTCAGATTTTTAGAGCTTTATGGCCATATGATAGGGTTTGTATATTTAGTAGATTTACCAGGCTATGCTACATACAGAAAAATTTAGCCTAAAAATTACCTCATTCTTGATCCAGGATTTAATTGCGGATAAAATGAAAATGGGATTATGTGCTCTATCCCAGCCAATTTTCTTGGAGATTTTTCAATAAAGAATTTACTGGGAGGAGCCCTTACCAGAAAGTCTATCAGAAATAAACTTCAAAATAGAAGATACAATTCAATTTTTTTTTCCGTACAACAGTAAGATTTCACTGCTATTTCTACCAAGTGGTCTCATGTGCATATGTGCCATAACAACTAACCTACAATTAATTTCAATTATAAAAATATCATTGCCCTTTATGACACTGGCAGATGTTGCGCGGTCAGGGGTCATCTTCTTTTTTCGTTGCTAATTTTTTTTTTTGGCCTCTGAAGTAGCCTTATGTCCCCAATTTTGGTGAGCACGTCCGAGAAAAATATTTTAGAAAATATAAACGAGGATTGTGCGGTCTCGAGGGATCACGACACCCCAAACGACCCGTCCTGAATTACTTTAGAGCCTTTTGGGGTAGTTAGAGAGCATGAACATTTTTTTTGCTTAATATCCAGGAATGGAAAAAATGTGAAGTTCTATTTTTCACTTAATCGTAATTAGAATAATAATAGAACGGATTACGGCTGAATGACCGCAGTGTTTTCAGATCAAGAATGTATACAGCCACCCACCCACGTACACCCATACACCCCCCAACATCCATGCACTCGCCCACCCACCCACTTACATCCATACACCCGCCCACCAACACCCGTACACCCACCCAACCATACACCCATCCACCCACCCACCCACC
Organism: Asobara japonica; assembly: GCA_026005395.1. NCBI lineage: Eukaryota > Metazoa > Arthropoda > Insecta > Hymenoptera > Braconidae > Asobara > Asobara japonica. The sequence continues at coordinate 3,121,718 of BQMI01000298.1, read as the reverse complement.
CACATCCATACACTCGCCCACCAACACCCGTACACCTACCCATACACCCGGAACACCCGCCCACCCACTCACTCATTCACGCCCATACAGCCGCCCACCAACCCGCTTACACCCATACACCCGCCGACCCACCCACTTACACCCATACCCCCGCCAACTCACTCACTCACACTCATACACCCGCCCACCCACCCACTCACCCGTACCCATACAGCCGCCCACCCACCTATATCCATACAGACGCCCCCCCCCCCCCACCCACTTACACCCATACACCCGCCGACCCACCCACTTACACCCATTCCCCCCCCCCAACCCACTCAGTCACACCCATACACCCGCCTACCCACCCACTCACCCATACCCATACAGCCACCCACTCACCCATACCCATACAGCCGCCCACCCACCTATACCCATACAGCCGTCCAACCACCTTTGGCCGTACACCCACGAGGGGAGGGGCCCGATGAGACCGGGAATCTATCACGAATACCCGCTACCGTGGCACAGGTGTTTCTGCAGCTTTTTACAGACTTATATTCCCAATGACATACAGAAAAACAAATTTCCGACACCCGAGGGGGGTATTGCTGTCTTAAACAACATCAATTCGAGCTTTTCCTGGCCGTCGCTAAATGGACTCAGCCGGTGTATAGTCAATTTGGCAACGTTTCATTGTATATATATAGATATACGCGTAGGACGAGAGCGTGGCCGCCATCATGGTCAATGGCGGGGCCGCATGGCGCGACCAACAACAGGTTAGTATCTGTATGTATGAGCAAAGATCCTCCACATTTGGGGATCAGATGCCAAAGAAAAGTGTGAGAGTTGCTGTCAATGCACGAAAGAAGGTTGGACCCACGGCACGAGTACTTGTGGGCCAATAAACTGCGCAACTATTTGTTTTTCATGGCTCGCGATAAGATAGAACGTGACAGCTGAATTTCTCGTTTTGTAATGACTACATAAAGGTTTTTACAGCAAACAACGGGAAATATTAAAAGTGACAATAGAGCACGTGACAATGTGCCAATAGCAAACCATATAGTCATTAGATATTTCTGCGAATATAAATGTGGTTTAGTTCTTTAGAGCAAATTCATTACGGAGTGTTTCATTATACGTCCCGCTGTCGCTAAACTAAACATTCGTGCTTACACATTTTTTTCCTCATTTCGTTAAGTCCAATTCCCATGTTTCACCCAATTTTTTCGTTTATCTCCGTCAAATAATCAGGCAATTGAATTGAGATGACCAGAGTTCCAAATGTCCTTGCTCTGGGTCTTCTCATGGTGGTGACTGTAGCTGATTGCACCACGTGTTACGGTAGAATTTGGAACCAGTACGCCAAATTCTGTGGAAGTAAGTCTAAGAGATTATCGCACTGACCAATAATCATATTGATAATTTATTAATCATAAACAAATTGAATCTAAATGAGTTGCATAATGTGAGCCCAGGCGGGGTCTCAGTTCCACCAAGCGACACATTACGGGGATCCCCCTCTCCGCGGTGACGCGCATGCCCGTGGGAAAGAGCATGCGCCGGCCACAGGGAGGGAGAATTCTCTGCTAGGTGGTAGGGGAATCTACCCATACGCTACGCTTGAGGCTGCGCACTAGGCTTTGCGCAGGCCTCACGCGGCAGGGTGGGGGGCGTCGTCGGAAACACGTAACTTCACTGGGAGGCTTTTTGCCATTAAATAGTACTATCAAATGCTCCATGCTGAAAAGGGAAATCAAAATCCCATACTTTCATAATTACTGTAAATAATTTCGATTTCTCAGGTAAGACGGGGCGCGATTACGTGGCCTGCACATTCACAAATTCCGGAATTGTAAGTATAAAAAATTTAGAATCGATAGTAAAATTTATTTCTACTAACATCTTAATCATGTTGACAGATCGATCAGCACCTTAACGTGAATACACAACGATGGAGAGAAGTAATTCAATCACATGTGCCTGAGGGTCACCAGATATTCGTTGATGGATTTTTCGCAGCTGTTAGGAGATGTATAAAAAAAGGTACAATCTGAATAGTTTGAATACTCTGAGGCTTAGAACCAATTATCTGAGCACAATTAACTTTTAAAATCTCTAATCTCCCGCCATCTGACAACTGGACACATAGGCCATGCTATATATATATATCGCCCTCCCCCCCCCCCCCCCCCCGACTGCACTCCGGACTTTGTACCACGTGGTGCGTAGCAGCACGCTTCCATTCCTTGGAATGGGAGCAGGGGGGGGGGGGGAGGGCTATAAATGCCGTGATGTAAGGATCCATTATAGTTGTCGTAATATAAAAACATTTGACTATATTGTTCCAGGAATCAAAGGCGACACAGCCAAAGCGGTTCTTGATAAGTTGTATTGGTGTGAAGACGTTTACGACCTAGGAGGAATTGTACCGAGAACCATATGCACATAGACCGAATTATAAGACTGCATGTATTTTTTTCCAATTTTTAACTTCCCGATACCAGAGGGAAGTTATTGTAATCACCCCGAAAATGCAAAGTGAAATTTTCAAGATGTGTGACATCATCCGGACGCGATTTTAGACAAGTGGCCGTATGTGTGTGTGTGCGGTCAAAACTTGGCTCAACGTTTCCGGCGGGACCACTGGACCAATATATGTTTTTTCTTCTGATCGTCGTCTTGCCGGTCTGCAGGTCCGAAAGGAGTGATTTGTCGAAAAACTGATTCTTTCAATTGTCATTAACAAATTGAATTGTTTATATCGCTCTATCGCAAGAACAGTTCGAGATACGGAAAAAAGTGTTTAATAAACGTTGTTCCCCGCAAAAAAATACACATTTGATGTTTTATGACTTTTTTCGATTCACTGGATCTTGGTGCGCATTTCAAGGGTTTTAAGCGGTACAGTCACTGTACCCCCATTCTAGCACTGATAGATGGTGTGACCAGCTTCCATTTGATACTCGATTGGGGGATTCCTGAATTGGCAGTCCGAAATACACAGTCGAAATTCCATATAAGCAGCGCGGCTGATTCTTTCCGTGAAGTGATACCCCCACCACCTCGCACCAGCCTAGCGAGCGCTTCCACTCACTCACAGATGTACGGGCGTGCCCCATCACGGACGCTATTCCCCATGCGCCCCTCACTCTCTGCCGGTGCTTGGTGGGGGTCTCTATTACTGCAATTTTAAAGCAACCACACCTCCCCGCGGCTGCTGATATGGAAATTCTACTGGACCATCGACGGGTTATTCCGTTTAGCTTTCACTTCATATCCGGTCCATAAAAAAATTCGTTATCGAATTCATGCCGGGACCAGGTAAATATTGTGTGGTCCATCGATTTTTCCTCTCCAGCCTCTCCTCCAACATATTTTTTCACTTTTGGATAAATAGTCCCCATTGTCCATAAATTACCAAACGCCATTATCCACCAAACAATGAATATCCTTCTTATACCACAACGATGATGCGCAATTTAGCTGCTACATGCTGATTGGATGATGGAGTAAACAAAGTAGAGGAACGAAAAAAAAAGAAGCGAGATATTCAAATTGAATTTCCAGTGAAAATGAAAGGAGATGCAGAGCAGTAAAAGAAGAGAATATTTTCCCTCCCTTTTCGTGGCAAGGGGACTCAATTTCTTGAGACAATGAGTAGGAGGTGCGCGATTGAGTCAGGCATGGTTGAGCTCCATTTAAATCTGTTGAAAGGAATACACTGTGGAGAGCGAAAAAAAAGTGAGCCAGAGTTAAAACGTAACGAGACTCTCTATGGTCGCTTCTTCTTTCAGCACAGGGGTATCGTCTACAAAAACCGAGGTTTTACTTTTAAATTTAGTACACGACCGACTTCTTTTTTTTTTCTCTTTTTTTTCACTTCCCATTTCTGTCGGGGGATAAAGGGAGTAAGTGAGGGAGGAAAAGTGAGTAAAATAGGAATTTGGCCCCGCCCGAGATTTACCCTAAAGACATTGCTGTGGGGGTGCCCTTGGTGAATCAGCACTCACCGTCCACTGTGCATTCCGATCTTTTCGAAAAAAAAAATGATGCGAAGATGATGCATTTGCGATCAATCGATAGTACAGTACATATATGGAACGTTTGTTCAATTTTATAGTGTATTTTAAAGTGTAGCAGAAAAAAGTGAGGCGTCATGAGACATCTGGTAGATGTGAAACATGGAAACATTAATTTTGATCTAAATTGATTCAAAATTTTTGACGATTTCTCGAGGATTATTGCGGATTTTCAAATACTCAGATCTTTTAAATGTTTGAAAAGGTTTTCCAAAATTTTACAAAACTTTTCCAAATTTTTGGGAAAAATTTTCAAATTTTCCAAACATTTCCAAAATTTTTCCAACTTTATTCAAAATTGTCACTAATTTTTCATAAATTTTCCCACAGTTTTTCAAAATTCTTTTCCACTTTTGTTGACACTTTTTCTAATTTTTTTGTAAAGTTTTCCAATTTTTTTGGATAGTTTTCCAATTTGTTGTAAAATTTTGATAATTTTCCAAATTTTTCAAAAAGAAGCAAAATTTTTCCCCAATTTTTCAAGATTTTTCCAATTTTTCAAACTTTTCTAAATTTTTCGAACGTTTCCAACTTTTTCAAATTTTTTTGAAAATTTTCCAATTTTTTTCAAAATTTTCCAAGTTAAATTTTTGGGGAATTCTTCCAAATTCGTTTCAAAATTTGTTGAAACGCTCCAGCGTACCTTGATATGTACATACAACTTGTGCGCATCGCCTTTGCGCCGATGGTGGAGAGGGGGTGGCTGGCAAACAGTGAAGTATATCTATATATATTTGTCAAGGAAATTGCTTATCCCAAGACCAAATTTTTTCGACCGCCTGCGCCGCATTACATATTTCACATCAAAAATAATTCTACGCTTGATTATATTAATGTGTTCATCAGCCTCTGTGGTCCACATCTCGCGCTGTCCTGCGAGACAAGTCATCTCAGTACAGTGCAATCGAGATTTCCTTATCATCCAGCGTTACCATCAGTTCCACAACTCCCTTCGATTGTCCCCACCCCAAATTACCTCTTTAACTTGCGGAAGTCCAAGGATCCAAGTCAAGATGCTGCGCGGGACGGAAAGACGGAGTGGTCCCAAGTTCTCTTCCGAAAAGAACGGGCAACAGTCAAGACGCCCTCCGGGAAAAATGTTCAATTGATCAACAGTAGGCGAACAATTCGATGCTGAAACGAAAATAGTTCCTGATTAGTTAAAGCTAACTGATATGGTAGAGACCGCTGTGACGTCACCAGAGTGCACCCACCTGCACCACCCAATCACAGGCCGTCCTACTTTGCATTTGTACATTCGGTGATAAACAGTAGTGTTAGTTCTCTCTGGTGAACAAATGTTTATACCACAAGCAACTGTGTGCCAATGTCTTCACCACGATTTAGCTGAAACACTCGCTATAATCAAGAATTTACGAGGTTTACTATGGGGAGGACAATTCCCCACGACACACCTTCTCCTATCTTTACCGTCAGGAGTTATTTCTCCAGACTAACCGTTCTCATTATCCCACGGAAATTAAAGGTGTCACTTTTGTTACTTAATTTAGGGTGAAGATGGCCAACACATTATAATTTCTAATGATGTCTCCATATAAAACAATGAGAAGCTGGATGAATGAGGCTATATACCGGTGATAAAAGGGTTAAGTTGTAGTCTCTCCCACCCCCCCCCCTCCTTCCGCCCCTATTGGAAGTTCCCTGTACAGTAGGTGTTTGAAATACATGATAATAATAGAGTAAATCTCCAGTGGTGATCAAGATCCATCCAATATATACAAAAGTTTTCATGAGTCTCAACGCAAAATAATGTTTTTAGCGGGGACTTCGGAAAAAACGTGAGAGCAGAAAAAATAGGGAATCGATGGAGCGCCGGATGCTCAATTATCGATGAAATTGTCGTTTTTTTCGGATCGCTTGATATACGCTCATTCATCATAATCCGTGAGCACTTGGTCATTCCATTCATTGGTCAAAGACTGAAATCAGTCATCTAGAAAATTTCATTAGTGACGGTATAATATGTTGCGAAAAAATTTTTTAGTTAGTTACATCATCTGTGAGGGGCATTTCGCTAATTATGCGCACACTATAACCTCTGCACCTATTTTCAACCGGATATAGGAAAGTTATTGTAATGGCCCCGAAAATCAAAAGTGGAAATTTCATCATATCTCCACGTTTCGAAGTCTCTCTAATCGTTCTAGAGCTTTTTTAACAAAATGTCTGTATGTATGTGTGTGTGTGTGTACGGGTAAGTATGCGCCCACAATTTTTCTACAACGATTTCTTGCAAACGAATCACCCGATTCGACAATTTTTTTTTAATCGATGCGTCTTCACGCAACTGAGACCTGATTAGATTTTGAAAGAAATTCATGCACCAGTTTCCGGTTTTTTTTTTTAACCATGAAGCATGAAAATCGCCAAAAGTTTTAATCAATTATTATTGACGAAGGAAAGTTGTGATGAAGCTAATCAATGTCGCGATTGGAGTCTCTCGGCGTACCTTAGCTTCGATCAAAATTTGACTCACTTTCATGTAGTGAATTATTAGTTATTGGTTGATTTTGAGTGGCGCGAAATTTTAATGACTATTCAAACTTTCATATTCGGTCTAGATCCGAAGTTGTCCGACTACCGCCGGCGCATGCGTGTTTGCCCGCATTTGCACTGGAGAGTCTGAATGCGTGATGCGCAGTGTGATTGGTCAGTGCGTCACGTGACATAGTCGCAGGTAGCGACACCTGTTGTATTCCAGTATTTCAAATTTCATGATTCCTATTTTTTTCTCTAAAACCAGTCTTTGAACATTTCATTGAAGTGTGGGAAAATCTAGGAATGGGAAACAGAAACTACAAATTGGGGAGTTTTGTGCGTAGCCGCGCTGCTGAGTATTCTTCATTTTACGCGCCTAGGTTAGAAAAATACGAGTAAGTCCCTAGGACAGAAAAAAAATGAATTTCCACAGACTCCCTGGAAAGTGTAATTACTATCCGCGGGCGCGAGGTTACTAAAGAAAGTAACTCCTTTCATTCTGCTCAAGTTTACAAACCCTACATTCTCCACATCACCAGCATGAGATACCATTTCCACTGGTATCAACATGATCAGACAGATGTATTCAAATAGATCTCCACTTTGATCCCTCAACGAAGATAACACAGGCGTCAGAGTAATCCCACCAGGCAAGACAGATAAATGGACCACAGAATGTGGCGATATGAAATTGTTGATATGTGAATTCAGTCGAATCATTTCCAAAATATCGCAGATTTAGATGGATAAAGGAAGTGCGAGATGCGTTTGATACTTATGACTATCTCGCATAGTTGAGTCATGGTGGCTTGCAAGTCATGTTGAACATTGGCCGTTCACCCCAAAAATTGATGGGAACCATGGGAGTGCTGTATATCTATATACATATAGGACTGAGTGGCCGGGTGCGAATTACTTGATATAGACGTGATACCAATGATGACTTGTTTTTCACCATCACTCACAATGAATCTTCCCCGCAAATATACATATATACATATATACATATATACATATATACATATATACATATATACATATATACATATATACATATATACATATATACATATATACATATATACATATATACATATATACATATATACATATATACATATATACATATATACATATATACATATATACATATATACATATATACATATATACACATAATCATTCCGACATATGGACCCCGGAAGCTGCTGGGATCAAAGTTGTCCTTTAAAAAAAAAGAAAAAAAAATCAACAATAATTGACTTGCAGTGAAAAAAAGGCAACCTTACAGGATCAAAATTTCCCACCCCTCATAATAACAGCAATAGAATCCCTCTACCAGCCATTACCCAATCCACAATACGAAGCCAATTGGGAAAATTGCCTAGACGACTTACAGCATCATTACAAGGTAATCTTGGATAGATCAGCCTATTCTCCTAGAAGCCACAAGTTAGACTACTGCAGTGAATATAATTTTGAAATATGTGAAATATATTTATGGAATCGTGAACTGGCGAACAGCAGGATATACATAATCGTTACCAATTTACTTAATTAAGGAACGAGGTTCACCAGGCGTAGACTCATCCCCAAAATTCCCCGGGGGCGACATGGGATTCGCATTATGGTATGCGCTCACAAATGCGTAAGAACCCAGAGACTGTGGTGCAAACAAACGTGGTTGAGAAACGGGGAAAAGGCGAGAAGGTTTGCTAGCCTGGGTTTGGATTACACGGCGCGGTGAGGGGGGGGGGGGAGGAGGAGGAGGTCGGAGAAGTAGCCCGTTACCTCTCGAGAAGGTAGAGGACCGAAATGTTAGACGAGAAACGCCAGCCACAACACACGCGGTGGCCCAACCCGAACCGACCAAACCAAAGATTAATGCACTACACTTTACTAGGGCAATTTGCACCAAGTATTGGAGAGAAGAGGGAGACCCAAAAAGTATTCCCACCGGTGGGTGGGGGGGGGGGGGGGGAGTATGTCGAGTGGGGTAGATTTGTTCCACAATGCCCGCTCTTCCAACATCCATGAAATTCTCTGGAAGGCAAATTTTGACCAATGTTGGTGTTGCTAAGGTCCCTGCGGTCACTGGACTAAACTGCTGAGACATGTGAAGAACTTTGGATTTTTATTATGGTGAGATAAGCATACCAATAGGTTATATAACTTCAGTTTTCAAGTCTTTATTCAAGGAGACCCGCAGAATGGACCACTTCACGAAAGCCTTCAGGCAGGTATATACAGTATATACATAGATACTTGTTAGATGTACAACTTTTTCGTTGGGTCAACTGTCGATGATCAGCGAAGAAAGTTCAAGTTAGATCTTGTATGGATCAGTCTCCAAGGATTGCGTGTATCTCATCCAGTTTCATGTTGAAGATGGAGCGAGATTGGTTGAATAGCTCGGGAGTCACTTTCAGCGGCTTTTTCGGCCAAACGTGTTCCCTGCAGTAGTCAGATACCTTACGGCAACAATGAAGTCAATAAATATTAGTATTTCTTCCGCCATGTTGTCAAGGTGAAAAGCAAATGGAAAAGCCAATCTCTTATTTTTCTGTTATCTGTAGTGTCTACAATTTTTGGGCCATAGAAATTAAGTAAACGGTATTTTTAGTTAGCGTGCCACGAGATTAGCAGTGGAAGGCCCCGTACATGCGGCCCCAGGTTGGGGGCTGACGTTGCCGCGCACACCGAGTTATCGATTACCCCCTCCACGCACGACCGCAACGAAACGGCCGTACCCCTCACGCGCAACTCCTCACGTCGCGCCGAGTGGGGGGCGCGTTCCCCTCGGCTTGCGGGCGATTGAGGAGTTACGGAAAGTCAATTTTTTTTTAGCTTACCTTGTAAAATTCAGCGGTCGTTTCACTCAGGCATCTCTGCGAAATTGACACAGTAACATTTTTCTAAAGTAAAGAACAATCAATTATTGAACAGAAAAAAAAATAATGCGCGCATAATTCATTGAAATCACTCACCTGTTCATTTGTGGAACTTGACGATATCATGTGAGCTAGAAAATAAAAATACATGAATAATTTTTGAGCTATTCGATGATCAAATATTACTGACTATTTTCTTCCGCGAAAAAAAAACATGGCGTTCCCTAAATACTCTCTACCTGATTCCAGTTTTCTTGATGGATACTCAACGAAATGATAAACTGATAACTACTTACCGCCGTTGGCAGAGGAACGTTCCATGGATTTTTTTACATCAACCGGGACGATGAATCGTCTTTCCCATTCAGCCATTGCATGCATTATTCCTGCCTCCCGCGTCCGCAACCTCTCTAATTCCGCTTTAAGGACAGCAAACTGGCCAAGCTGATCGCCATTGAGTACTTTGTTATTGGGATTTTGGATATTCTCCTTATCAGCTTGCGTCCCCATAGCATTCGAAGAATTAGATAAGGTTAGCGGAGGTTTGCCAGATTTTTTCACTATTCTCTGGGTCAATATTTCTGGCGGAGCAACGTTGCTGCTTGGATACTTTGGTACCAATTCCATAGTATTTCCATTTTTTTCTTTATTTATTGTACTTTGGGCTATAGAATTTTGCCCATGGGATCTCGACAATGTTTGACATTCATGCTGAACCTTGAATTAATTATTTTTATTTCATTATTCGGGTAAGTACATAAAATTTCACAGTGAAGCACTGGAGTAAGGTGAGCAAGTGAGTTAGCTCGGGTTTCGTCCAGACTTATGGAGATATCTCGAAATCCGAGAAAGATAGAAGGGTTTTGCCTATAACGTTTTTTGTAGATCATAGTGAGACGCATAAATTTGGTTATATGTAAATTTTTTTATCGGCTGTAGGTTTCGAGATATTGGCCGACGAGTGCATTGGAGCTGGACGAAAACCGACTGAAGAATTAATATCAAATGACACACATACACACACACACATTCACACACACTTACCCACTCACCCTCCCACCTGGTCTCCCACTCACCCTCCCACCCGCCCTCCCACTCACCCTCCCACCCGCCCTCCCACACCCATACACCCGCCCAGACACACCCACCCACCCAGACCCAACCACCGACCCAGGCACACGCACACGCCCGTACACACACATATATATATATATATACATATGTTAGGGAAATACGTCAATTTCAATATACATACTTCATCTCATTTTATGAGTTCACTGTTGAATTAAATTAATCGAATATTGAGTTTACCTCACAAAATTCAGCGCTGAAATCACTAGAGCACCAATATTTCCTTGGTATACCATCGCATTGATACGTGTCAATCTGAAAAATTACGCAATATTACATGAAATTGGGAGTAATGGTTTTGGAATTGTTGAAATTATTTTGGTAATGGTGAAAAGTGATCAAAGTATTTACCCCTGAGATGAATAGGCTGCTCGACATCATAAGAATCAGAGACACAGATACTGCCATTATTTTCTTGGATATACACACGATCTGGTCCGGTTAGACTGTGCTGAAGGAATTAACGATTTTTCGGCAAGTTCAAGCTCTTCATACAGGTTGTATATATATACGACCAGGTAAATACCTAAATCACTTGTAATTTCCGACTACGGCGTAATGACCGACAAGAAATGGGTAATTAATACCTGTGAGGAAAATATTTATAGAACTCTCGATACGATTTTTTTTTCTTAATTTTATAAATGGAAAATCCTACTTCGTTTTCATATCTATTACAATATTTTTTTGTCATGTCTCTTTTAATTAAACGATTTGTAATTGATGGATTTTACGGCTTTCTAATTACATCTGGCAATTATTGAACATATTAATAATTGGTTTATGACTTTTCGCTGGGGGAAAATTGAAAAATTGACACACACACACACACACACACACACACACACGCACACACACACAGAGTCGGGACTGTGGTGTAATGGCTAGAGTATCTGTCTACTAGGGCCCCAGGTTAACTCCCGACCGCCAGAGAATACTTCCTCCCATCGCGAACGTCGGCCCCAGCTACACGGATGGGTGTCCAGTAGTCCCTTCTGAAGGAATGCTTATCATGGAGTCCCAAAGAGTCGGATAGAGAAAAAAACATAATTGTAATATATTTTGGTGGATTATGAAGCTTACTCAGCCTTGCGACCTCGGTAAGATATCCTTGAATGAACCATGGAAATACGTTCAAACTGATGTTATCAATATCAGAGTGAACAGAATTAGTGGCATGCGACTGATACGCAGGCAGTTAGATATTTGCGCAATTAAATTGAAATGAAACAAAAATACTGTCGTTCTACAATCAGAAACAGTCAAATAATTCAATTAGAACTGTTCTAAAAAACATAAGTCGATTATTATCTAATTGAAGGATTAGATATAGAAATACGCAAGACAAATTAAAAACTCGACCTCATTAGAAAATTGACTATAACAACATTGAGGACAGTTATAATTTTTCTGAAAACATTTGGGTCAAAGAGAAGTTTATACTAGAGAAGAACTTCGAATTAATATCGACGGATGGAGCAGGTTCTTCTCAATAATGTGTATTAATTCCGAATTTATGCTTAAAATAATTACATGATCAAAAGAAGCGAATCAAAAACCGCAAAAAATAGAAAAAAATCTAAGTTTTAAACCCCGGAACAAATTTTCAAACTTCTAGATTGGTTTAGCTGTCTTCTTGCCCCGCGCTGCTCCGCCTGACGTACCTGCTCGCATGGTGAGGGAAGCGCCGCCTCTTCAGTGTCCAACTTCCATTGCGAAATAGACAATTGTTTTTCAATTACCTCAACTAGTCATCTCGAAAATATCCCATTTTCATATGCTCAGCTTCTAACATAGGTGACACAAAAACTGAAAAAAATATTGACTTACGCAGAATAGTCCATATCCATAAATTGTTTTATTTTTGTTCTGAATTTGGAATTGCCTTTGAGGTTGGATACAAATGTGAATGAAACGTTTCATATGAATGAAAGCTTAAATAATTTGTCACTGCGATGATCTCATCAATATTAAATTGGTGTTAGTACAGTGAACCCTCGTTAGTTGCAACATGTTTATGACAGTAGGGGGCATAAAAGTTACCCCACTCTTTCGAGATGCTCGTTGTCAGTTCCAGGAAGGTTAAAGAGACAAATAATATTTCACCTTCAATCTTCACCTAATTCCGAATTTCCCAATGAGCGAATGTAAACAAAACACGAGGGACGGTAGCCCGCGCATGTTTCGATGAATTGCGCGCGGAGGAGTGGGGGCCGTGCCTCGGCCCTGGACAAAAATAAGAGGCAGATGTTGCAACTAAAGAAGGCCCCCTGTTCTGGTGTATTCTCAATTGTCAGCATTCAGTTACGGAGTATCAAATCTATTCGGCTCACTTTGTCCACTTCTGGGTGCTGCTCATGAATAACATCCAAATTCTCTGTTGGTGACTTTGGTGGAATGTAGTTTTTGCAGCTCCCGGGCGACTTAAATTATAGAAACATTAATTTAGTCACAATTCACACTCTTCAGATTTAACATTAAGCATTAAAATTTACGGTGCTTCTTAGGTGGCCGGAGCGAAATAAAACTATGGCCCATTGGGCTACTCAAACATCAGGGCTACACAGCGACGAAGGTCAACGATGTGTCGGTAAACGAAGCACTTATAAATAAAGTACATTGGTTCGTGCAGTAATCAGCGCGATTTGGAATTGGATGATCGACACTACATGCTATTATGGATTGAGCAAAAATAATTCAAGGATTAACTCACACCGCGAGACTCAGCAGCATCAGTAACGACGCAGGGTTGTACAGCGGGTGTCCCAATATCCACGTCCACATCTGTCTGGTGAAGAAAAAAAAATCAAGAAACCCGAAATGATAATATCGAATAGCGGGTACCAGGAATATATTTACCTTTTCAAATTTCAGCTGTGTGCCCAATGGTATGTGGATTACTAGAAATATAGAGAAATCAGCCAGGGGGCCTATTTTCTAGTTTGAGTGAAGGGAATTTGTGAACGGAAGCAGTTCCGTTCACGGGTATCAGCTTCGATTAACGTTAAACGTTAAACGATGAATGTTAACAAAATTATCATTGGTTAGCTCCTCGAAAGGGTTGACAGCCCCATGAAAGGCTCGAGGACGATAGGACAGATAGAATAACTGTTCCCCAGTGGGCTGAGTAGTGCTGCAACCGTTCAACTTCAAGCTTACATAACTTTCTGAGGGGCGTTAGACGGAATAGATATCTATCCGTCAGCGGAGAGATACAAAGTAACTAATAATTACATATTTGATGATTACGTACGGTGTCCATTGCCTTCTGATGGCTTGGCATTTTCATTATGGATCCCCGGTAACGTCGGATGCAATTCAGCCATTTCATTTAATATTTCCTGTTCGCGTGCTCTGAGATTATTGAAGTGGTCTCGAAGTTTAGTCATCCGGTCAGCTGGTTTCACAGGATTTTGGTTGATCGGTGCTGTGATTTTGTCCGAAATTATTGGTGTATTGACATTTACGTTGGTGGTATTCATAATACTGTCGCCATTTTGCGGTCTAGCTCTTTTGATGACCTTCCACGTTGAAGATTTTGATGAAGTCGAACCATGGCTCACATAGGTTGACTGCCTCTCTGATGTCAGATCACGCGTTTTGTTCCGTTTACATTCATCAAGGACCTTGAGTAGGTAATTTCTTGTATAGAAGCCCAGACGAGTAGGACATAAATAACATGGCTGGGCTTATATGAAGGTCTTGCTTGACTTCCGGTCCGAACTCTCCCGACCACCGCCGGCGCATGCGCAGTGGATGTTTGGTAGGGGTAGAGGGGAGGATCTATTGCGACGCGCATGCGCTCGGAGTGGTGGGGAGCATTCGGGGTGAAGCCCGACGACCACTCTTCCGTCGTTCCGACTATAAATGACATGGCGAATGAAATTTCAACGATATGCAAACAACAATGCTGGTTAACAAAATTTTTCACTGCTTCATCATTTATCTCATCTTATAAATTCGCTAATAGCCTACATAAATTAGATATAGACTTTACCCTGCAGAAACGAGCGCCCACATCACTCAAGCACCAATATCTCTTCGGTATGCCATCGCAGGAATATGCACAAATCTGGAAGAGAATTAAAATTTGAATAAAATTTCACCGCAATTGCAATTGAAGATTTAGAGATACTAATGTTAATAGATATTTTTATGAAAATATTTACCTCAGAAAAAAAGATGCAGCTCCAACTTGAAAGAATAAAGAACACGACTAACAATTTCATGTTAACAATTATAAGTTACCACCGCACGACAATTCAGTCAAACACTGATTATTCGTCGGGGATAAATCGACTTAGAAAGCACCGTGGATACTACGCACTATTCCTAGCTAGTTTCACTATTTTACGGAATAAAAAAATATAAAAAATGACATAAACACTGATAACAAATATTGAATGAATACCCAAGACATACATTCCTATCTTATCACGAAATACCACAGTTTAGTCCATACACTGTGTCACGCTTCTTGACCAAAATTGATTTTTAGATGTCCTTGAAATTGTCCCATTGGAATTTATGCTTTCGAGAGTGCTGAACACCAATTCACTAGTCACAAATGCAGGTTGTGGTAATCTTTTTTGTTTATAACAATCCAATATTTTGGTACTAAACAATCCTCCTTTGCTGGAGACAAATTCAGTTTCATGGCCATTTTTTTCTATATCGCATATTTTTAACGAATTTTATTGGACGCGGTTCGGAGAATGAGACCGCAAGGCCGGGCGAGAGCCCAACCCCCCCCCCCCCCGGGGGGGGGGGGGTGGCATCATAGGCGACCCCCATCGTAGCAAAGGTATTTCTGGAGGTTTACCCTATGTCTAGAAATACGATGGCCCCAATGGCTAGAGTTGGCGCCAGCCACATGGATGGGTGCCCAGTACCCCCTTCCGAAGAAATGTTGAAACGAGAAATAGATATGTGACTGAAACGATAGTACATTCCCGGGCTAGCCATGGAAGGACAACCACCCGGTAGATTGCCATCCGCGGCGGAGCGGAGGATGGCAACCACGGGGGGAAGCGCCATTGGGTTGATCGGCGTTCGCAACACAATATTTCTTCTGGTTAAATGATGATTTTAAATAGTTGATCTTCATATTTGAGTTTCAACACTTGAAGACAAAATCCCTTTCGCATTGTGAAGGCAAATTTTGCTAGCATTGTCGAGCAGCTACATACAACTCTGAGATACGCAAGCAAATTAAATATGCATAATTAAAGGTACAACCTCGTGGAACTTCTCTCGAAAGAACTGAAGCAAAGCCAGAGGGTTAGCCCACGTGGGTTAGTCGAGTTAAGGCGACCGAATAGCAACATCTGGCCGCTATGAAGTATAAAGAGGCATGCGATATCATCCATGGTGAATGCTTAATTAAAACCTCAGACTACAATCTCCTGGAATATTCTGTGAGGGCTCTTTGCGTGTAAATCAGGGTAATGCAGTTGGTTGAGTCTGATTGTGCGTATGTGCTCAGGTGAAAATCCCCTCCTGATTTTCTTATCTCACGGAATGAGGTGCATTGCATGCAATCTAAATGATGATCTTGGGGCTAGAGAAGTTGTAGGGTGCATCACTCTTCTCAGGAGTGTATTGTCTTTCCGATGTTCTCGAAGTGGAACCCTCCTCCCCCGGGCCATATCTGCGGCGCATAGGGTTCCCGGCCGGCCTAGGGTTCTCATTCTATGGATACCGTCCGGAAGTAGCCGGATACTTCCAGAGCCAACGTCAGGAATCACAACCTTCAGGAGCTATTCTAGTACTCTTCTGGGGGAATTTTCATAACGGACTTGAAATTTTCCCTTGATTGGCATATAGCTATGGTAGCACCCCAAGCGCTTATTGGTGATGGCGGAAGGAGCGGATATACGTCGAGCACTTCACATGATACGATGATTGACAGGCAAACGCCTCGGTTGACGCGCACCACACTAAAATGGCGTCAAAAGCCGCGACATTTTCTTCTCACTTATCATACATGATGCATTTTTGTCGAATTCCATGATGTCCTGAATTTTGCAATCAACAATTATATATTTATCGAAGTTGTTCAACCTCAATGAGTTAATATGATTCATTTATGAATTATAAAAACACTGAGCTCTCAATATATCTCCATGTTGGGCAGGTGAGTGGGGGGGGGGGGGGGGGGGGGGGTCTGTGGGCAGGTGAGTGGGGGGGGGGGGGGTAGGTGGGCAGGTGAGTGGGGCGGGGGGGTGGGTCTGTGAGCAGGTGGGTGCGAAGCGGGTGGGTGGGTGGCGGGAGGTGAGTGGGTGGATGGGTGGGTGGGTGGACGCTCGGGCGGCCGAATGAGTGGGTAGGTGGGTGGGTAAAACTACCGTTCTACTTAAAAAAAGAGAAGAATCGTTTTTAAAAAATTTTTTTTAGGTTTTGAAAATTTAAAAATCTTCAAATTAACCGACCACCTGGATGAGAAGATAAAATTTTATATAGAGCTCCAAGTTTTCTCTCTATTCCACCCCCCGATTCCACCCATTTCGATCTGTATAAGCCTCTTCCCCACCGCCTGACACTGAATGGTACCTCAAACCTTTTTCCTCTCACCCTCGGCCATGCACAGTCTCACCGTGGAGCATTTACGTACCGATAGATCGTTATGTCGAGAGTTTGCATATATATTGACATTTCTGACTCACTCGTTTTCTTATGTCTCTCATTTTTTTCCATATTTTTTCTCCACCCGCTGATGTATGGGGGGGGGGGGGGCTTCATGTGACGAACAGCTTTCTTTTTCTCGATGTACGATAGATTCAGGTGTCCTTAAGTACATGACGATTTTTCATCAGACGATATTTGATATATCAGGCATATGCGCTACTATAACATGACATGTCAAAGCTGCGGCTGCCAAAAGAGTTATAAAAAACTTCTGCTCCAACTAAATTTTTAGGATGAATTTGGCGCAACATCTATTTCCGCTTGCAGGAATCGATTGTGGGATTCATTTTTTTGGCCCCATTTGTTCGGGACAAATTGTCTAAGACGAGTACCCCCGAGCATGAAGCCACTTAGAGCCGCAGTGAACTATATATTTCATCGCTCATAAATACTAGGAGCGCAGGATTTCCCAGCGCTCAACAGAACTCAAATGCAAAGTGAAACAAGGCATAAGTTTAGGATAAAATAAGTTTACAGAAAACATTCGTATCCATCCCATGCGACCCATTCTTGTGACCACTAGCGCTTCTATCTGCTAGACATTCTTTTCGTCTTATTCGCGTCCGCCACTTCTATTGCACAATGAACGTTGATATTGAGTTTCAAGTTGTCGTTGCACTCCATCGTTCAATGCTGCCCACTTCAATCTCTCCCCCCTGGAAGTGTCTTCACATGAATTACAGAAAGTCAAACGATGTCTATTAGATTCCCAAAATTTTTGGGTTCCAAAATGTTTCTGCATGGTGTGTGCGTGTGTGTGTGTGTGTGTATATGGGGGACCTATGTATTATATGTAGAGTATGTGTGTGTGTGTGTGTGTGTGGGTGGGTGGGTGGGTGGGTGGGTGAGTGGTTGGTTGGGTGGGTGGTTGGTTGGGCGGGTGGTTGGTTGGGTGGGTGGGTGGTTGGGTGGGTGGGTGTGTGGGTCGGTGGGCGAGTAGGTGTGTGTGTGGGTGAGTGGTAGGTTGGGGGGGTGGGTGGGTTGGGTGGGTGGGTGGGTGGTTGGGTGGTTGGGCGGGTGGGTGGTTGGTTAGGTGGGTGGGTGTGTGGGTAGGTGTGTTCTAGTCTCAAGCACCCCTTTTTACTTCGCTAATACCCTCCCCCACCCCTCCTCAAAAAATACCTCACATTTTCTAAATTTTTCACTAACTTCTCATTCCATTTACCCTTCTCTCTAATATAGTAAAAAAAACCTCATTTTGTTATTCCCCCAGAATATTGAAAAATAAAATACAGTGACACACTGGGCGCGTGATTCTGTACTATATAGATAGACCCGCTTTGGCGTGCGATGAAACTTTTAATAAATGGTAGAGTCGATATGAAGTATAGGACTTTGACATATCGTGTGTCTGTAATGTATAGTTAAATTTGGCAGCAGATGTGGCGCCTCCGCACTCTTCTCCACCCCCCCCCCCCCCTTCCCCGCCTCGCCCCCCAGCGCCACCCACCCACCAAGCGTTCGCCGCTAGCGAAGAGAGAAAAACGAGCCTGTGTTCAGGATGGATTATATATATATGCCCTTGCAGCTCTCCTGAATCCGCCCGACTCGCATAACGAGAGCACACCACAGTCGACTGATATCAAATATTTCAGAGTAGACATGCCCGGATAAAACAGGATGCTCTGTCCAATAGCAAAATCATCATTCAAGTATCAGTAAAAAAAAATAATAATTGAGTGAAAATTGCACACTTAACGTTCAAGGTCATGGAGATAACGTTCTGCATTGTGAAGTGAAAAAAATTGTTAAGCCATCAAGAACATGAAGACTGGACAAAATCAATTCCCATGGCATTCGAAAATGTAGCAGTGTGTAATTTTACTATTCATTCATAATTTAGCATATATATAAGGCATAATGAATGCTGTGAAAATGTTTTCAGGAGGTAGGTTGGAAATTTTGATGGAGTACGAAACTAGACATCCCCTTTTGGACGTACCGACAACCGAAGCAATGTGAAATGGATTACATGGGACTAGGGTACTAGAACAAAGTTTTTTTTCTTTTTTATCATCATGGATACGTAGGACAGAGAACTTCTCCATCAAGTGAGCTGTCCAAATGAACGCTCCTCTACAAAGCGAATCAAAGTGATCTGTCATCAAGACTACCCCCAAGCGAATCGGAAGTGACACTAGCCAGCTTTTGCGGCAAACTGCGATACGAACCAAAAAAATTCAAATCAGTTTATAGAGATCTCACATCATACCACGGCAGGAAAAATCTGAAAGCACTGGATAGCTCATGGAAACTACGAAATTGTAATTTTCAAATTAGCAGAAGTTTTTTTGGTTTTATACAAAAACATCGGAAGATCCGTCTGTGTGTGTATATGTATGTATGTTTATGTGTGTATGCGTATACGTTTGTGTGTGTGTGGGGGTGGGTGTGGGTGGGTGACCGGGAGGGGGAGTGAGAGGGTGGGTGGGAGGGTGGGTGGGAGGGGGAGTGGGAGGGTGGGTGGGAGGGTGAGTGGGAGAGTGGGTGAGAGGTTGAGTAGGAGGGTGGGTGAAAGGGTGAGTAGGAGGGAGGGTGGGTGAAAGGGTGAGTAGGAGGGTGAGTGGGTGTTAGGGTAAGTGAGGCAGTGAGTAGGTAGGTGTGTGAGGGATTTCTCCTTGAAAAAAACAATTTTGCATTCATCCAAAGGATAATCTCGCTTGCCGAAAAATGATAAAATACTTTGGTTCCCCGAATGCAATTCCCCCACCAAAAACCTATAACCCAATTTCACCATAAAATCACTTGCACACGAGGCATTTGAGTTTTCCGCGAAAGTTCGGAAAAGCCAATGATACACTCAGTAAACGATAAATCCAGAAATTATTAGTATTGCCCTGATGTATGGTCCAATATTCATGTCCCTCAGACGCATAGTGAAAAGCTTCCACCTGCCTAGGTACCTGTAGAAAATACAGTGCATACCGCAGTGGAGACCTCGTGGTCCAAACACGTGCTAGTATCCACCCTCCTACTTCTCAGCCTCAAATACAATTTCGTGCCGTTGCGCTCGCGCGTCCCGCCCACGGGCCGGCGTGCTAACGTGGCCGCCTTCACTTGCCTTCCACCAAATCATGATATCTCCAGAGTCGCTAGCCCGCACTCGCACTGTCTGGACGTTTGCCCGTAGTACCAGCACTCTCGGATGGAGAATAATCGGTGGCAAACACAAGCAATAAGAGAGCGCGTACGGTGCCCTCGGCCAAGCCACCCGCAAACGGGGGGCCGTGCACGCCCCCGTTCACCATAGGAGAGGGTAAAAGCGTTTGTGGGGGCCCGATACCGGGATCCCATTGGCTCAACCAGTATCACGTGACTATACCCAGGGAAGAAACTCTAGTCAGCCAGTGGTGGAAGACGAAGGAAGTGAGACAACAGTATCAACAGAGATACGCCACGGTAAACGCTGAAGAAAATTCACAAAAAGAGAGAAAAGAATAAGAAGAAAATTATACGTACCTCAACTGGATTCTAGCCTGAACGACGTCCTACTCCAACTTGCGCTCAAGACTCACTCTTTCTTGTTTACCATTACAACTCCAACTACAAGGATAGTTCCTCTCGCGCACCATCACCATCGAGACGTATTCCCACCATCCATTTGTGCTCGTTCTTTTTTTTTCAACTTACCTTCTCTTCCATCGGTATCCTTCATTTCGTGTACGTCGTTCGTTGTGACAGTGCTTGGTAATCGGCTGACCACATCTGGGAACAGAAAATCTTAGTGAACTGAAGATAGTGTTCTGTCAGTGAATTTGTTTTATAATCTTGCAATGCTTACTTAGTACCTGTGTGTTTGAGTTCCAAGGAGCATGATAGAGGATCAACGTAGAAGAGTCCAAGCACAAGATCCGCCTTCGCCATTTTTGTTACACCTACCTTTGCTAGATCTTCCATCAACATGCTTCACCTGACGCTAATCACATCTGGGAACGAAGATTCTGGCTAAACTCAAACAGTGTTTCACCAGTGATTGATCTAATACCATCGCTGATTGTCCCCCTGGTACTTTGGCTTTCGCCATATAGTGATATTACTTGTGACAGAGTGAATGGAATGCTACCAATAGTTATCGCAGGAGTCAAGGAAATCGGGAGTGTGTAGTGAGTGACCGCTTACGCTACCTTAAGTTCTTGGTAATTTTTGCATATATATATATGAAATAGGAATTGATGCTTGCGATTCAAGCGCAGTGTCATCGGAACGCAGGATTTTGATGCGCGGTGAGCAGGATTTGTTGCTCCAGGAAGAAACTGGCAATCGAGCCCATTTGCAAGTTGGGCTCGAATTGGATCCATATCATTGTCTTATCGACAATAAGGAGGTGATAGATAAAGTTAAAACGCGGTCGATAACACCCGTCCTGGCTAACGACGGGTGCACCGGTTATTGGCTGGCCTCGGTAACCGGGGGGGCAGGAACTGGGGCCAATCTGCCTCCATCCGGTACACATTCCACCATGGATCCAAATTGTGGTCCAGCCGAGACTGGCTTCATCAATAGTCAGCCATCAATGGCGGAATTGTCAGCTATGCCACAACTTGGTAGCGACGGCCAATTACAACATTCACCTGGAAATGTTGACTCCATGAGTCCTGGTGGTCATCATCCCAATTATCATATTATGATGGATCCCCATGGTGTTGCTGATCCATCTGGTGTCAATGTTCCCGAGTATCCATGGATGAAGGAAAAAAAAACTACGCGGAAGAGCAGCCAGCAAGGTAAGATCTAGGTGGCACTTGGACGTCGAGGATTAAGACGAAATTGTTAGGTCTGTTAGGAAAATAACACTGCTCTTAGTCAGGTACCTTACTCGGGTTACAATTTTCGAGCAAACCCGAACTTTTTTCTGTATGCGATTGAAAGAAATTGCCTGAATCATTGATTGAGTGATCCACTGACTTCCGGTTTTTAAAACTTGTGTTGGCAAACACTACGGGGAGTCTATATAGGTACCGACGGCTAATGACAATCAGTAGCCCCTCCTTCTCCACCCTTGAGCCTTATAGCCCGCATATGGGGCTAACCCATACTGAGAAAACCACCATGTTTCCCATTGAACTATGAAAATTGAGTTCCCTGAAATCTACAACGTATGCTTTTGTCCGGCCGACCATTCACCATGGACCACCGTAAACATTGATGGTGAGTGATGGTCAGCACGTGGTCTATTATTCACGGGAAAAAACCCTTTCGAGGTTAAACTTATTTAACCGCATTCTCACTCACATTGTGACTGATTGTTTTTCGAAAACGAATCACGGTACTTTTAACACTCGATCCTTTTCCTTATTTCCGTCTTCTTGTCATGGGGGAATCACCACTGGATACCAAAAGCCATTCATCTTATTTCAACTCATCAACGAGTTGTCACGAAACAGTTGACATAATTTCCATCTATTCAACAATTTATTATCATCCGTCAGGGGACAATAATTGAAATACTTGCATGGTGATATATTCGTGTATAGTAGTAGGAGTAGTAGGAGTGATGGTGCCTATTATTTTATAAGAATTTAAGAGTTTAGGGAACTCTAGATGAATACTTGTTTTGCGACTTTGCCACCTTAATTTTTGGTCTCCAGGAGCAAGGTTAGTTCAAGGTTGGTTTAAGGTCGGTTTAAGGTTGGTCCAAGGTTGGTTCAAGGTTGGTTCAAGGTTGGTTCAAGGTTGGCTCAAGGTTGGTTCAAGGTTGGCTCAAGGTTGGTTTAAAATTGTTCCAAGGTTGCCCCACAGCCCAACCTACCACTTAGGCACTATCTGAATGCTCTTGGTTGGAACATCCTGGCAGAGCATGATCTAGATGTCATAAGGTTCTTTCAAGGTTGCCTCACCTTTCCCTCCAAATTAACTCTTCCTACCTACTTCTCCATTATAAGGTTATGCTTACTCCGGCACTCTATGATATATTCATGTGATCGTAGTTGTTGAACGAAAATTGCCAGATAATTCCGGAAAGACATGTATCACGAGCTGATCGTTTTCCAGCAACTTGTTGGCCCATTGTCAGGGCCATTGAGAGTCGATAAATCTGGCAAGTACGGTCCCCTGGCACGCGGTTCATGGCGATCCGAAGGGTGTAAAGGTTTATGGGCCACCGAGGGGGATGTCCGCGTTCCAACAGTAGTACAGTAATAGACCCAAGATGAAAGTCTTGAATGCGAGGGAATTTATTAAGGTAATCAGATAACCTGAATGATGGCATCTCAAAATTCATAAGAATTTTTTTTTACGCCGATTGCAGTAACAAGAACCCGATTCGGTGAAACCGGTCAATTTTTATTATGTTATTTTCATTAATATTTATATTCCCAGCATTTGAAGGCTTATTACCACAACCATCGATAATTAATTGAATTCGGTGGAGATGATGAAAAAAATATCTTAAGTCATGTTATACCGACAATTGTGACTATCGTAGTTTGACTAAGTTGGCAAGGGAAGATGGAGTGCTTGGGCAGTTGCGAGGTTAACCGGCCGTTGGCCAGTGGTAACACGCGAAATCATCTGTAAATTGAGCGTCGGTTGTATGGGTGGCGTCGGGATGGCCATAATTCATCTTGCAACGGGCCCGTACCCAGCATAGGCGTCTGGGGGCTAACCCAGAACTGGACCTGAAAATAGTCGCCTCGGCTATTATCTCTCGCACACTCCCTTATCACCATTCTTCACTAACCACTGCACGTCCAGTGATTATTTTTCTTTTTTAATTCTGCCATTTACATTCTTTTATTCATGTCCGACTGATATTGGGATAGTGGAAAAGCCCGGACAACGCGTTATTCGGATCGGATTGTTTTTATTATTACATCACCGGAGATCCAAATTTGGCCCATAACTAGGAAAATCTTTCCTCTCGGTATGAGCGGTTGTGTTTCTAAAATTGCATAAATTGCCTTCCCTCCGTGAATATTCAAGGCGAGCCCATTAATCATCTGATGACAATTTGCCTTGAAAACAAATTTCAATTATCCCTGATACGTTATCTGAAATTTAATAACCAGTCTCATCTTATTCCCATGCTTCAAAACTTTCTCGTTGACATCTCTTCTTCTCTCAAGCCACTGTTAGACAGCGTCCTCCTTACGTGGGTGGCTTGATCACTTTGAAACAAGTAATATCGTCATGAGGACTCGATCATCTTCCATCTCTCTCATCGCCTTGTCTCCCCACCCTCCCCCGCGGCTGCTCTTTAGGCTTTTAGCTTGGTAAACGTTAACTAACCCAGAGCCATGGGTTGTAACAACCCCCCCTCAGTGCGCATTAAATTCTAATCTGTTACATCGACGTCGCATCACCAGGTCCAAGGTAGATGTTTTGGGTGACACATATGCCGTACAAGGGGAGTGAAATTGGGGAATGTTGAAGCGGCGATTGCTCCATTGGTAAATTCCGTGTGAACGGATATTTTGTAATTGCAAGTGGTGAGTGTTAAGAAGAGTAAGATGTCATATTCATATGCACACGCATACACATACTCTGATACCTCCACCCCCCACCCACTCACACCCACCCACCCACACACACCCATCCGCCCACCCACCCACCCATACACACCCACCCACCCACCCACCCACCCATACACACACACCCACCCACCCACCCATACACACACACCCACCCACCCATACACACCCACCCACCCATACACACCCACCCATACACACCCACCCACCCATACACACCCACCCATACACACCCACCCACCCACCCATACACACCCACCCACCCACCCACCCATACACACCCACCCACCCACTCACACATACCCACCCAACCACACGCATAAATGCACACACACGGACATGGATACACATTTTTAATTTTTATACTTTCCATTTTTTTTGGCATTAATAACGGCTACTATAGTTCGAAGACCCTCGGTATTACTGTTGTCTGGGAACTTTTCTGGAAATGACAGCTCCGATATTGAGTTTCCAAGCTGACATGGATCTGGCCGCTCCACTTGGCTCAGTCTAGGCAGACGTCGATGCCGTATAATTTCAGTTTCCGAGATATCCTCATTCCCGAAAGACACTTGAGTATTTTTTATGTTACAAAAACCCTCTTCTCCCTGACTCTCTCGTTATTTCCCATTGGTTAATCGAAACCATTTGGATTTTCTGGGGGGAAGATATCTCTAATTCAGTCAGGATTTACCCGTCGATGAATCTCTAAATTAGATGCCTCCCTCCGTTCTATCTGCTGGAGCAATTTTCGTTTTTTCACAATAAGTTTTTCAAGGATTTGCCGGTTCTATTGGCTTCGGATGAATAGGTGAAAAGGAGAGAATCACGTGTGATCGGTTGTTGTGATGCCGTGTATTGGAGTTCTCGATATTTTTACTTTTAGGAATTTTTGGAGTTTTGGAAGTTTTGGAAGTTTTGGAAATTTTGGAAATTTTGGAAATTTTGGAAATTTTGGAAATTTTGAAATTTTTGGAAATTTCGGAAATTTTCCAAATTTTGGAACTTTTGTAGTTTTGGAAATTTTGGAAATTTGGAAATTTTGGAAATTTTGGAAATTTTGGAAATTTTGGAAATTTTGGAAATTTTGGAAATTTTGGAAATTTTGGAAAGTTTTGGAAATTTTGGAAATTTTGGAAAGTCCGTCTCGATAGGATTTGCGATGAATAGACGAAAAGGAGGAAATCACGCATGATCGTTGGTTAGTGATGAAACTGAGAGGGTGAGTTGAGGACAGAGAGCTATGATAAGCCATCTAGTGATATCCCACGGGACGTTTGGATTAATTGACACATTGGTGTCTTGGAGACTCTGCCGTTGGAGAAGAGCCACCTAGTCTTCACTTGGACTTGACTGATGAGTCCAGCGTCAACAGGGGTGTCGAGAAAGTGCTATTCTCCCCCGAAAAAAACCGTTTTTTTTGTCCTAATGGCATTAGCCACAGAAGCAAAAGATTAAATGTCAAGTATCTGGGAAATTTGGACCAACTTAGGCACCAATACCTTGCATTCTCTATTTTACACACACACACACACACAAGGTGTATTGGGAACATTGTAGTGACTTTGAAAACTCACATAGCAAAAATCCGATTTTCGAATTCGGGATAATTACAATAATGTCTACACATCGATAAATTTAAAATTGCATATTTTTTACTATTTACAAAAAATATAAGGCGAACGTCTTTACACAGAATTGTTGAAATTTTTAGGCAGACAACTCTGAAACGGTAATATAATGAAAATATTTGTGTTTTCACGTGCCATATCCATGGTATTGTAACATTTGTGTGATGTTCAGCCTAATTCTGAGGGAGGCGGCAACTCGGCGCTGCTCCAACACAAACATATTCACAAATAGCCGAGTATTTTTCTACAATCTGCTGTGAGCGATTTGCGGAAGTTTCCAGAGTTTCTAATATTATTATTACGGTAGGGAAAACATTGGTGGAAGGCAGGAGAAAGTTCCTCATGGAGAATGATATTTTTTTCACGACATTGCGTTGCAGCGGGCTCCCATCCCGCGTCGTGTTTTTGAACCTCATGCGAACCTCAATACTCTCCGTTTACCCTCGTTCCGACCTCTTTGTCAGATCAGTTCTCAAATTTGAGGTTGCAGTAAGGTTTCACTGAGTTTTCAATCTCACTGAGGCCTCAAAAGCCGCTCCAGTTTGCGGGCTGAGGTTTTCAAGTACGGAGCGTTACAGATTACCCCTTCCACGCTCGCAATAGGCGTGTCCACCGGAGGAGAGGGATAATATGAAGACCAGCGTGCGAAACGTTCGTGCGCCCTATCCCCTCCACAACGGCTATACTGCGTCGCGCATGCGCCCTCACCAGGCGCTATGTAACGCAAAGGCCTTGCCCCTCACGCGCATTGCTAGTATCACGCGTAGTGGGGGACGCATTCCCCTCTGCTCGTTGGTGTTGGGAGCGTCGCAGATTGGAGAGTTCTGGGAACACCACTGTACATCGATCTTCTAGATGATTCTATCGAAAGTCGCGTACAATTTCCATCTCAGCACGTACTACCAGAAATTCTGAGAAAATGCTATGGGTAATGAATGAAAAAACAAAATTAAGAAAGAGATAAAATCATGAAAAGTGAAGAAGAGACGTGCGATTCTGCAGAAGTGTTCACTCAATGTGAGAATAGTCCAATTCGCTATTCAGCGCGCGATGACATATATTTATATATATATATATATATATATGTTACACCCGAATAATAACGAAAGAAAAACAAATTGATACTCCGGAACATCGTAATCGTAAACATATTTTTTCAACTGAATCTGCTATGGGCCGATACTAAAACGAACTTTCCGCGCTCGTTGGCGCGCCAAATGGACCGCTATAAAAGCCTGAAGAGGGGGGAGAAACTAAGCGCGAATGCGGTTCCTTCCCACGCTTACTTTTCACCGAGATTTCTACTGACTCGGCTTATTTTATGAAATAGGCTACTCCACGTTATTTTGATAGAGGAAGATGGTTTTTTCTGTATTGATATATTGTCTGAAGGGTAAACCTCCCGAAACTGGAGTGCTGGTATAGCAGCTACCCAACTTATCTGATGATTTTTGTTGGACTTTACCACGATATCCTCCCAATGAGTGGCCAGCATTTTCCAAACCTTAGTTGACGATTGAATCGATGAAATAAGAGTTTATAAGGCATTTAGAACGGCGTCTGGTACTGGTGTTCAATGAATGAGATAATGAAAGCGAGAGAAAGAGTCGGTGTGATGAAATAAAGTGGAGAATGGGGGAGAGCATTGAGAGCGACCCCCAGTGATGGATGAATGTGGACAGGTCGGGAAATGCTGAAGCTTCTCCGCTGGAGACTCATGATCGTAGTATTTATGAATATTATTAACATATATCAGTGGTGAGGACCACTGTGAGCTACCGAAAATATTGAATGTCGTAGCACCTACAGAGCACGATTGGACGCTAAAGGAGAAAATTTTATGAAAAATGGAAGAAATGAAAGTTTGCAAAAATAGAACTGTCCTATAGTATGAAAATATGAAAAATTTTATGTGCATATATACGCACACACCCGCCCACTTAGCCACCCACCCACCCACTCACCCACCCACTCACCCACCCACTCACCCACCCACCCACCCACCCACCCACTCACCCACTCACCCACCCACCCACTCACTCACCCAACCACCCATTCGCTCACCCATTCACTCAGCCACCCACTCAGCCACTCACCCACCCACCCGGACACACACACACAACTCTCACTGAAAATGATTACGGACCATGGGAAATGTCTGCAAAAGTGAGAATTTCAATTCTTGAAGTTTGGTATACCCATGAAGGTGAACACCACCCTCCTCAATGGGGAATATTGCATGGTCATCTAACTAGGTCTTCCTTTTTTATACATTTTATCAATAGTACGATTTATATTGTAGGGGCCATTATGATGAGTTGCCCCATGCAGAAGCAAAGAAGAAATATAGAGACGAAAAAACAAATAACATGTGTTGGCAGACAAGTGACGAAACCACAATTCCCTCTCACGAAACAGAAGCACATTTCAAAACGGATTGAAGATTTGGCTGATGACATGATTCCTCACTACTTTTTCAAGTGGCTGTAAAAAGTATCAACCTCGAGTCACAAGATAACGAATGCTCGGATCCTCTCGTTACCTCGCCTCCTCGAGATTACTTCAAACCAACGTTGATCTTGAGGTGTAATCGTTCCGCGTTAACCCCACCACCGGTTCCAGCCACACCTATTTCCCCATTGGACTCTCCGTGAAGCTCACGGAAAAAAAAATTCCGGTATTATTCTATTCACTGTACTACTTTTTACAGACCAATTGTTTATACTCACATATATTTAATAGAGTTACCACATATGATGAATGTCATTTGAATATTCCGCGAATTTTAAGAGCCCCAGTTGTCTCCCCTGACGGAAAACCTTACCAATATCGAGGGCCGTTGAAAACCTAAATCCGCCCGACTAGATCCCTCATCCCGCGTGCCTATTCCCTCCAAGAATCCTGAATATGTTGAACCCCTCTGGGTGGGAGTCACCCCTCGGGCATTCGGATGGTTCACGTGATGTGCCCAAGTGCCATGGGGGAATGAGTGCGAAAAAATAGTGCATTAGAAATTCAGATGATCGGGCTGTAGGGATAGTTGGATGCTGACGAGGTGGTAGATGTGGTCCAGCCACACGAAATACGTATAGCCATGGTATAGGTACATGTATAGCTAGCAGATGATACCACGATCTATCAGATGAGATCCATAGCTAAAGGGGGGGGGGGGAAGTGAGCCCCCAAAAGTTTCTCCAAAAAAGTGTTTCTCAAGGTCATCTTCAACAACTATTTCTATGAGCAGTGATTTGGCAAATCCAACCAGCAAATCCTAGAGAGCGACTTTTTGCAGTCACTTTCATAATTGACGCGATATCGCGCAATCGTCCCTCTCCTTCGATCAAATGAACACACACACACAATTTCACACTTAAATATTAAGGAACGAATTTGTGACCAAAAAATGTGAATACGTTATTATGAGTCCTTTAGCCGGGTAAGCTCCCTAAAAAACTTTGAAAATGGAACAAGTGATTGTGAAATATCGGATGATTGATGAATTGTCACCCTCTTCCAGCGGCCTTCATCCCCATTGCAAACGGTTTAAACGCAGGCATATGACAACCCCAGTTTGCCGACGGAGTGTTGACTAATTCCCATAATTGCAAAAGAGTGTTAAATCAATAATCAATACAAATTTTCTTATGAGAAAAGCTTTTCATATCCCCATGACCGTCGGAAAAGTCACTATGAAATCATGAAATGGCGAAGAAGTACTCCTAAGTGTTATTCTATACATTGTTTCGTCAATTTCATGATCAGGGTTAGGTTCCCGCCCGGCCTTGCGGTCTCATTTTATGGGCGAAGTCCCGACTCTGTGTATGTGTGTGTGTTTTTTTTCTTCCGTCCCTCTCCCTCGTTCTCCCCCCCCCCCCTACCCATCGGGTTAGGTTCCCGCCCGGCCTTGCGGTCTCATTTTATGGGCGAAGCCCCGAGCCTGTGTGTGTGTGTGTGTGCGTATATATATATATATATATATATATAGAGAGGCGTCTCCTTAATGAAGATTGAATTAAACCGGAAATGACCATCATTACTCATTTCCACAATTTTTCATTAAAAAATAAACACAAATTCATTCAACTTTATTTTACACTTGAAAAATCATTCTTCCCAACCTTTCAAACCGGAATTATACAGTGAAGAATTTATTGTGCCGGTCCATGATAAAATAGCCAGTTTAATAATACCGTAAATTTGAATCGCAACTCTTTAGCATTGTAATACAAGTAGTGCCTAGTCACTGGACGATCAAAAGTGCCGCTGGTCATTCAAGCCCCATGCACTCATATGGAAACATCACATACACACTCGCATTCCTGACTTTGGTCTCACCAACACAAGTATGCAGAGATTACATAGCACGCAATTAGTATTCCTCACATTAAATTTTTTCCAATCGAAATTGTAGAGTCTACGAAAATACAGGATGCCACATATGTCTCAAGTATACATATATGTAGTACATAATGTATTATATACAGTAGTATATATTTACTTAACGGCGATATGAGTGCGCCCGACGAGTCGCGTCCGCAACGTCCCGATAAAAACTCCTTCCTGAGAATTACTTTAAACAGAATTATCTCATTAACAATTGGCTTAACATAAAAATGTTATAGAACATTTTTTATGGAGAATTCAATGATCAACAAAAAATATTAATGTCATTTTTCGGTAGGCCGGTCCGTTCGGGAGATATCCGCCGTGAAAGTTGAAGAGTTGCAACCATGCGGAAGACGTTCAATGCAAGCAATACCCACATTTTCAGATATCACGATGGGAATTAAACTTCATTCTGGTGTTGGTGTGTGGAAGCCATAGAAATAGATTTATTATACACAAGATATTTTCATTACGAAAATTGGGAAGCTGTGCTTCGCGTGGATTGTGCGGGCGTACCATGACGTTGCTAGTGTTTTAGATCGATCGCAGTGACGAGGTCGAGGATGACTTCGTGGATTCAAGCATAAGGCCAGCGAGAAAGCACCCCCCCCCCCTCCGCCCCCTTGCCGCCCATCGCCGCACCACCTATACACTGTTTCACTATAATACAGCGACCACCAGTGCGCGAACCCAGCGCGAGAATTTTGCGAGTGGAGCATGGTGTGGACGCGACCGAGCAGCCTGCCGCCCGACGGACGGCTGACTGCCTTCCTGATTGATGATCGCTACTGGACTCACTGCCGCCATGCATATATACCTAACCAATGCATCCTTTCTCCTCTTTTCGACGATGGGCCAGACCCAACCCTGGCCTAGGGAGGCAAGTTGGGTAAAATTTACCAATGCAAAGATTAATGCTGCGGTACAATTTATTTGTTCTCCATGTCCAGAACCCAAAAATGTGATCAATGTATTTTTTAACTTGCCGATATAGGGAAGTTATTGTAATCGCCCCGAAAATCAAAAATAGCAATTTCATGATATCTCCACGTTTCAAGGTCTCTCTAATCGTTCTAGAGCATTTTTAACAAAATGTCTGCATGTATGTGTGTATGTGTGTTCACGCGTACGTATGTGCCCACAATTTTTGGACCCGATTTCTTGCAAACGAATCAGCCGATTCGATAATTTTTTTTTAATCGATGCGTCTTCACGCAACTGAGACCTGATTAGATTTTGAAAGAAATTCATGCACTAGTTTCCGGTTTTTTTTTAAACATGAAGCATGAAAATCGCCAAAAAGTTTTGATCAATCATTATTTACGAAGGAAAGTTGTGATTAAGCTAATCAATGTCGCAATTGGAGTCTCTCGGCGTACCTTAGCTTCGACCAAAATTTGACTCACTTTCAAGTAGGGAATTATTAGATATTGGTTGATTTTGAGTGGCGCGAAATTTTAATGACTATTCAAACTTTTATATTCGATCTAGATCCGAAGTTGTCCGACTACCGCCGGCGCATGCGTGTTTGCCCGCATTTGCACAGGAGAGTCTGAATGCGCGATGCGCAGTGTGATTGGTCAGTGCGTCACGTGACATAGTCGCAGGTAGCGACACCTGTTGTATTCCAGTATTCAAAATTTCATGATTGCTATTTTTTTCTCTGAAACCAGTCTTTGAACATTTAATTGACGTGTCGGAAAATCTAGGAATGGGAAACAGAAATTATGGTTCGGGAAGTTTTACTTGTGCTCCCAACGGGGGCAAACACACTTCCATCCCACTAGTTGTGGGATTGACCTAACCTTCTGGTCAAGTCAAAAAGAAGAAGTCAGGGACAATTGAAAATAAATCAATTCTTTCAGTCAATGAACTAGCACAGGCGATGTAGCACTTACAAGCAAATACTCACTATCCTTCTCTATCCCATAGGTTTCCTTCCATTGACCGTGCGGCAATATTTCTTTGCCTTCTACCCTCACTTCCGCTACCCCCACGAGGCTCTTTATCTAACAAGGACCGAATCATTTCCCTATTATTTGCTCCCTATCGTCGTTGCTCCAACGCTGCCTTTAACTCTCATTCGTTTTGCACTCTTGCGCCACAGCGCATATTCAAGCATCCACCTAGGACCAGCCTCTATATCACTCCACTATAATTTCTGGAGGCTGTCCAAAAACCTTATCCATTGTGACTTGTATGGAAATGCTGGAAGTGGGGAGTGTTAGAATACGGTGAAAAACCTTTCGTGAAGTGCGCTAGATACCGCTAATATTCTCTCAAATTAAGAGAAAAATTCGGTTACAATTTTTTTCTGAATGGAGCACACACCTACCTATATATGTATCTTGACGTAAAGATAAAAAAAAAAATTTTTACAAGAAATTTTCCTTTTTTTTTCCATCAGTCAGTTGCATATTTTCAAGCCGCAGGAATTAAAGTAAGAAGAGTCACGCGTGAAAAAAAAAACATTGTTGGTAGCCCTTGGGATGTCATAACTTAGGTCTAAGGGCCACCCTACCTACACACGACCCTCGTGATAATTGTTTAAAACCGACCACTGTTCAGCCAACCCTAAACCTTCACCTCATTCCAATTCCCTTGCTCAAGCCAATGCGTTGGTAGTAAAGTGAATGGGGATCCGGCGAGCGCTTGATAGGAAAATGAAATATTTCATTTGTTCATTTCATATCGTTTTGTACTTTATTTAAGTCGGAAGTACCTTAACCCTCGAGTGAATTTTTCAAAGAAACAAAAAAATTTACCCCACCCCCGCGACCAGTATACATATGCGGATGGTTGGATATATCTATAAAATCACATTTTGATAACAATGATGGGACGATAAATGTATTCGGAATAAACGATGTTGAGTAATCGTAGTAACCATTATTATTATTGCTATTCTGGGCGAAATGACTTAACAGAGATGTAATTGATGCATGATATAATCCGTGGATGAGGATCGGCGGGGGGGGGGGGGGGGGTGACGTCACCGGTTGTGCGGGTGTATTTTTTGGGTTCCCGATGTTCCAGGGAACAATGGTCCGGGAACGATTTTCCAGGACCGCTTTTCTAAGGAATAATGTTCCGGGAAGAAGGTTCTGGGAAGGAGGTTCCGGGAAGGAGGTTCCGGAAAGGAGGTTCCGGGAAGGAAGTTTCGGGAAGGAGGTTTCGGGAAGGAGGTTCCGGGAAGGAGGTTCCGGGAAGGAAATTCCACGAACGAAATTCCACGAACGATGTTCCACGAACGAAATTCCACGAACGATGTTCCACGAACGATGTTCCACGAACGATGTTCCACGAACGATGTTCTGGGAACCATATCTCGCGAACGATGTTCTGGGAACCATGTTCCGCGAACGATTTTCCAGAGAACATCACGCCTAGAACTTATCCCCGAGTTGGGCATATGAATAACCACAAATTGGGAATATAAGAACCCCCCATTCAGGGCCAAAGATATCTTCCCTGAATCGGCTGTTGGAATCCATCCGCGTTCTAACTATAGGCGTAGCATAAAAAAAATCGTCCATCGCTTGCTGCAGTATTTCTTAGTGATAAAATCACTAAAAATATGAGTGGCGGCAGATTTGTATCATCTGTGGAAGAATTACCGGTGCTGTTATACATACCAGCATCCATATCGCCATAGCCGTGAATCCGGGCCCTCAGGGGTGTTACATAAGAATCATGCATGGAAAGGATAGCCGTAAATCTCGTCTCTGCAAAATGTTGAAAAGAGAAGGGAGCAAAGTTTAACTGCGGGGGTACGAGGCGAACGAGTGTCCTTTATAGCATTGTTAACAACTAATGTATGCGGCCTGGCTTCTCCAACCCTACCTCTACTAACCCCTACACACGATGAGGTTCATGTTTTTTGACATTATTATACACATGGCGCCCTTCTGAGTTCTTCTGGTGTGTACTACTATCCAAGTGAAAAATCTAGGTGTCTTTGCTTGAATGGACCGTGGGAAAATTCGAATGGCATTCAGTGTCTTCAAGGTGGAAACCTCCAGCATCCGAAAATTCATCATCCTGACTTGTCGAGTGTATCGATTTATTGGATCGATATCTTTAGCCCATTCAAGAAGTTGATGGACTGCCTTTGGGCACGGAGTCAATTATTTGTCCGTCTATTATGCGACCTTGACCCAGAGCACTCAGAGACTGGCCAGAGTCAATGAATAGACGACCTTAACAACCTTGTTCTGTAATAGCAGGAAGTGATGTGTATGATACCTTTGGTTATAATTATGACGGTCTCATTCCATTGTAATAATTTCCAATGTCGCGAGTCGTATTTCCTACACTGTAGCTTTGTCTATGGCTTCACTCGTTCATGACATTATGAATTCATTCTTTAATTGGTTGAATTCGTAATTAACTTCCCCGAATTTGAGATGTTAATGTAATCGCTCCGGATGCTGAAATATGTCCGTCGCAAAATTGTGACATGATGTGTGTGTGTGTGTGGGTGCTTCAGCGAGTAGGTGGGTGGGTGGGTGGGTGGGTGGGTGGGTGGGTGGGTGGGTGAGTGGGTGGGTGAGTGGGTGGGTGAGTGGGTGGGTGAGTGGGTGGGTGGGTGGGTGGTTGAGTAGGTGGCTGGGTGGGTGGGTAGGCGTGTGGGTGGGCGAGTGGGTGGGTGAGTTGGCGAGTGGGTGGGTGAATGGGTGGGTGGGTGGGTGGATGCATGAATGGGTAGGTGGATGGGTGGGTGGGTGCTGAAAAACAATTATTTAAAATAAAAAACTTTCGTAAGATCAGTACAAACTTTTAGTAGCCATTGGCATTGGTGTATCGAATTTTTTCCTGGGGGTGAGAGTAGACCCAAGAGAAGTAGGATAAAACGTTAGGGTTTGAGAAATCTTGTGGGAGAAAATGGTTCGAGGTTTAGGGTGACAGAATGAAAGCCACAGAGGAGTGGAGGGATAAGTTGAAGCCACGAATGGTGGTTGGTGGTTGAAATACGGTTGAGAGAGTAAAGTAGAGGGATGAAAGATTCCTCTCTGAACGCAAATTATCAGAAAATTAGTTTCGAGGAAAGTTGTCGACTTTTCTTCTTTGTTTTTTCTTCTCTCCATCTGCTGTTTTCTTCTTTCTAGAAGTATTTGGGGACGGCTGTCAGAAGTTGGAAAAAAGGAAGGAAAACGTCTGACGGATAAGGAAAAAGTTGGAAGAGATTGTTGATAGGAAAAGTACAAATTTTGTCTGTTATAAAATACAAGCAACAATCATATGAAAGCAACCGAATGAAAACAAAATTGAAATTACAACGCGAGATTGAAAGCATTCGTGAAAAAACTATGCAAGTTGCCTATTTTCTTAACATATAAGATCACAAAAAACACACCTAAATGCCATCTAAACACACACAATTGCATAATCGCACACTGGAGGTCTGAGAAAATAACCTTACTGCGCTTCCCACAATCTCACAGTAAAAAAAAGAAGCAGTGAATCGTGCAGCAATTGCATTGGCAATAAGCAAAAACTTGGAGAATTCTTTGCGAATGGAAAATTCTCGGCAATAGCGTGTGCGAACTGCAATAGCTATAGCTATGGAGCTCAAGGGCTCAGCCGTGCAAATTATCAGTAAATTAGTTTTGCGGAGTTCTTTTTGTTCCGGGTTAAGGGTGTCGTTCAAAGGCTGAAGTTGTGAGTAAAGAGGATCGTTTTTTTTCGGGACAAATTGTTCTAATGGATAAGTGGAGATGGAGTGTATAGGTCTCTTGGTCAAGCTGGCTGGCAACAACGGATTGATTTGGTAAAAAGTTACTGGAGAGAAGATATGTATTTAAAAATGAAGAACGAAATTGGACACACACCGACCCACCGACACACACCCACCCACACCCACTCACCCACCCACGCCCACCCACCCAACCCACCCACCCACCCACCCACCCACTCACCCACCCAACCCACCCACCCACCCACCCACCCACCCACCCACTCACCCACCCACCCACCTACTCACCCACCCACACCCACCCACCCCCCACCCACAGATACCTACCCACCCACCCACACACATCCACCCTCATACACCCACCCGCACACACACACACACACGTACTTTTTCGCCTTAAACCTCGCAAGACGATATTTAGGAAAAAACCATATCCAAATGTGGCAGGTGTACATCGCATGATTCAGTTACATTCATCATGAGTACATGTGGCACGCATTTGCTTAGACATATCAAAATTTCATTGTCATAATTTCGTCGAAATCAATAACTTGGCGATTTTCTATTCTCGCTTCAATTTCCATTTTGTTTGTTTTTTTTCATTTATCGCAATCCATTCGAATTTCAAGTGGTGAAATATCTCCGTCGATTTTTCAATTCCCATCGCTACAACAGCAGTTTGAAAAACAAAGTCCATTGATCTGACGTAGATAACACCACGTACGTTTTGAGGTCTCTCACGAATGGTTCGCGCTCGCAGGTCGCTCCACCCCGATGATTACAGGTTGCACCGACACGCCTCTAACCCGCCGTAGTACATGTACATACATATATATACCATATATAACTGGTTGCTGGCCGGCGCATACACCTACCATATACTGCTCGTTCAATTTTCCCTGGACAAGCATCGCTCTCCAGCCAACACTATAATCACAGGTTAGCGCGGCCGCAAGCTCCATTGCGTGGTTAGCAATATGGCCGCCAAAGGGGGAGCCAAAGCCTGGACTCTGATTCACTATCGCCGGCAATCTCAAATCCCCAACAAAAATACTTCCCTAATTTGTTTTATTTATGGTTTTTTTTTCACTTCTGAAATTGCTTAGTGTGTATATGTAACAGCTACTCCTGGAACCTTATCTGAATGACCTCGAGATGACCGAACTGATGTTTCAGAATGAGTTCCTTGTCTCAAGAAACTGATGTTGTCCTCTTGGACGTGTGTGTATGTGTGTTTGTGTGGGTAGGTGTGTGGGTGTGTGGGTGGGTGGGTGGGTAGGTGAGTAGGTAGATGGGTGGGGAGGTAGGTGGGTGGGAGGTAGGTAGGTGGGTGAGTGGGTGGGCGGGTAGGTAGGTGGGCGGGTGGGTGGGCGGGTGAGTGTGTGTGTGTGTGTATGTGTGTGTGAAATTTTATCTAACAGCCTTTCCACACTATATTTCCTCCAACCATCGTATATTTCTCACGACATTCTCGGCAGACATTCAATGCACACGTCTGTTATTATCAACAATACACCAACACATCATTAGTTAGATGAACGTCATGAGCCATGTACTTTAACACTTTCCAATCTATAATTATACAACTTGTATGTCTGAATTGCACAATCATCTACAATTACCCAGCAACTGAGCAGTGAGAAATGTTGTTTATAAAAGTTCTGTTAGATACTATTAATAATTATATATAACGTGTAAAGTTATCTAAGTTCTTCTTTCTTATCTC
The DNA here is from genome assembly GCA_026005395.1 of Asobara japonica. Classification (NCBI taxonomy): domain Eukaryota; kingdom Metazoa; phylum Arthropoda; class Insecta; order Hymenoptera; family Braconidae; genus Asobara; species Asobara japonica. The sequence continues at coordinate 3,083,533 of BQMI01000298.1, read as the reverse complement.
ATGTTATTGAATGAACATCTGATGGATATTTAATGATTATCGATAAAACAGATAATATGCCCTTTCCTTAATTTAATTTAAAAACAATGTGAAGCATGCATCGCCATTCCATCCTGGATGTACCATAAAATCGACAGTGGATTATCGTTGAATCGGGCAGCCTCTGCTTGAGGCCTGAGAGGATTTCCCGTCTGAAGTAATGACTGCTGGCTTATAACCAGCTCCACCCTTCTTGAATATATATTTTCCCGGCAGAAGGGAGGGATACAGGACCTCGGGATTTTCATTTTTCAAACTTGGGATTTATTGTTAAATTGAAGCTTTATTCCATCATCCCTCAATTCGCCCCATCTCCAGCTATTTCTGGATGATATTGAAGAGAAAGTGCTATAATATATCCATCCACTGAAATGGACTACTGTTATGATGGACTAAATTGTTGGTTCCCACTTGCGGATATGTTGTCATTCCAAACTCCATCATTTGACTGCAGGTCGAACATCAGAGGACAGTATGGTCAAAAATTGATATGCCGTTTTTCAAAGACTATAGTGTCTCTTTTACTTTTGGAACTTTGCTTTTTCTTTTTGCTGACCTTACAGTGTGTACTACGATTATCAAGGCACCCTAATTTTTTATAGCTTTTTCCCACGTAATCATATTGAATTTTGAAGTTGAACAGTTACGGGCTCAGCCCACTAGGGGTTTCAGTTCCGAGAACGATTCCAAGTCACTGAATAGTCTCCATAATTGTTCTCCGACATTGAAGTTCCACCTGGAACTGTGTCGGGAAGTGACGTTCCACCTGGAATCGTGGCCGGAACTGAAGTTCCACCTGGAACTGTATTCCAAACTGAAGTTCCATCTGGAACACTGAAGTTCCGCCTGGAACTGTATTCCAAACTGAAGTTCCATCTGGAACACTGAAGTTCTATCTAGAACGGTCTCCGGAATTGAAGTTCCGCCTGGAACAGTGTCCGGAACTGAAGTTCCATCTAGAACGGTCTCCGAAATTGAAGTTCCACCTGAAACACTCTCCGGAACTGAAGTTCCACCTGGCACAGTTTCTAGAACTAACTCGCCCCTCAATTCTTGGGATGGTTCGTTCACTTGGGACCGTTCTCGGATGTTAGTTCCCATTTGTTGTACATATTATCCAAACTGGAAACTCAGTAAATGCTACTTTGTACTTTCCATTCAACTTTGAAGTGCATAATTAAATGTGCACCGGACAATCAGCCTTGAGTATATTATAAAATTGATTGGAGCCTGGCAAGAGCGCAACATTGCTGCGCAGTACAAAAGGAACTCATGGAATTAAACGTCAGTCGCGACCATTTCAACATGACCTAAATGATTACGATTTTATGCAATATGGCAAGATATGACTCACGCTGAATACCTTATGTTTAGCATTTACCTACGTCAAGTAGAGGCCTTTAAATGTATCAACTCCGCTACAAAATGTCATTCCCACGCTAATGATGTTATAACCCATAATTTTTCCCCTATCCGCCCTCGATGAAACAGCCAGAACAAAAAAAGGAAGAGGATGTTCTTCCTCGTTTCATTAAACTAGTTAATGAAGCCTTCGAATTTTATAGGAGGAAATACCTGATTCGTATAAAATACGCGATTTGGAGATAAGGCATTCTTACAATATACATAAATAGTCCCAAATTTTCGGGAACCATTTTCGGTTCAATGTGACGTTTTCTATTTCCGGTCTCATCACATAACCTACCATCATCAGCGAGGTGATAATGCTCTTTTCGTCCCGGCGGGCGCAAAATCGAGATTCCCCCCCCCCCCCCCCCCAGCGGCAAGGAACGCGGCAAAATGGAGAACGCGCAGCCGTGTGCTGACCAGCTTGACGTTCGCCCGGCCGGCGATTGCGCGCGCAACCGAGAATTCTCTATTTTATGCGCCTAGGTTGGAAAAAGATTGTTTTTCACCGAGGAAACGGTCCACCATTGCGATATATTATTAAGCTCTGCTAGATGATTTAACAGTGTGTTACCGACCACTCTCCTAACGATCGTCTTAATCGGACAATTTTTCTCTTACAACTTGTCGATCCTGGATACGTACACCATGTAGATACCCATTCTCTACTATGGTGGAATGGGCTGAGAGGCAGTTGAGCCGGCTGTTCCGTCATTTGTTTCAAACTCTTCTCACTCATTTTTCATACGTTTACCTCGGTTGTTATTCCATCTCTGTTCCACCACCACGCCCCAACTGGCCTTGGGGGCGCCAAGCGCTGTAACATACCGAAGTAAAACCCATGGGCCTTCTCTTTTCGTCCTTTGTTCCTTTCGCAACTTTTCTTCTGTATATAACTTAAGTGATCCAAAAGCGCGCACGAAGGAAAAAAACAAAAGACAAATTACTGAGACGGCCATCATGTGATCCGTACCACCTGTCTATAGTCTCTGAGACGCAGAGAGCAGCCTCAACATTTTCCCAGTGAAGAAGGAAGCGTTGGAGAAAAAAGGAGAGAATTAGGGTAAAATTAGTGTGACCTATAGGGTCGCCCGCCACAATTTTTGGACGATTTCTTACAAACGAATCAGCCGATTCGATTTTTTTTTAATCGACGCGTTTTCACGCAGTTGAGACCTGATTAGATTTTGAAAGAAATCCATGGACGAGTTTCCGGTTTTTTTTTAAACATGATGCATGAAAATCGCCAAAAGATTTAATCAATCATTATTTACGAAGGAAAGTTGTGATCAAACTAATCAATGTCGCAATTGGAGTGTCTTGGTGTACCTTAGCTTCGACCAAAATTTGACTCACTTTCATGTAGGGAATTATTAGTTATTGGTTGATTTTGAGTGGCGCGAAATTTTAATGACTATTCAAACTTTTATATTCGGTCTAGATCCGAAGTTGTCCGACTACCGCCGGCGCATGCGCGTTTGCCCGCATTTGCACAGGAGAGTCTGAATGCGCGATGCGCAGTCTGATTGGTCAGTGCGTCACGTGATATAGACGCAGGTAGCGACACCTGTTGTATTCCAGTATTCAAAATTTCATGATTCCTATTTTTTTCTCGGAAACCAGTCTTTGAATATTTAATTGACGTGTCGGAAAATCTAGGAACGGGGATCAGAAATTACAAATCGGAAAGTTTTATTTGTGATCCCAACGGGGACAAACACACTTCCATCCCACTACTTCTTTTTATGTTGAATCTGACTATATATTTTATAATACTTTCAAAAAAATTTTTGAACCTTGCTCAGTGCCGCGACCTCTTGCATTAGTCGATTTTGGGTTAAGATATTCTTATAGTATGTAGATATAGATCATATAGGTGTCCGTGAAGTAGAGCGTTGCCTTTAGCACATTGTGCACATTGGTCCAGACTGTGGGGATGCTGTAGAGTTCGGGAAAAAATTGATTTCCATCGGCACCGCCGGCAGAGGTCGCGGTAGATCCTAAATCGGATCGCGATGATAGAGGGGTTAATGACCTCCGATATGGACCAGTGTTTTTTTCCCGGGAAAGCAATTGTTGAAGGTGCTCCATAAGATGCTACTTCCACTACCAACTGCGAGAAATTTTTTTCGCGCAATATGGGCTTCGTATTTTACGACGGTATACAATTGTTGTGAGGCAGAACTGCCGAAGGCAAAAAAAAAAAGACAAATTACTTAGACGGTCATCATGCGACCCATACCACCTGTCTATATTATTTGAGACGATGAGAACCGACTAAACATTCTTATATTTAGGAGAAGCGGAAATGATGAAAAAAAGAGATACCTTGAGCTACGGTCGCGTGTGGAATTATTATCCTTGTCCAGCCCCATTCTGTTATCCCACCTTCATTTCTCTTCGTGTTGCTTTTTTTTTTCTTCCTTCCAACAAACTCAGCAGCCTCCTTTCTCCGGCCTCCTTCCACATTTTTAATTAAAAAGACAAAACGTCATTATTCAGTGTCTACCACTTCACGTGCTTGGGTTTTAACCAGCCCGTACCGCTCGAATCAGATTTTTTTCCAATGAGTGTTAGTCAAAATTGAATATTTCATGGATGATTTTACCATGAATTTTCGAGATGTGACAGTAAATTTGATTAATGGGGACCTCAAATATCAAATGTGGCGTAAGTTTCATTAAAATTGTTGAAAGGTATTTGGAAAGTTTCCAATTTTTTGCGGGCAAATTTGGAATTTGAAATTTTTTTCATGTTCGAAAATTCGGTAGCTTTGGGATATTTTGAAAATTCTGATTATATCTGATTATGTAATATCCACGAATATTTTTTCCCACGTGTACATATAATGCATACGTATAGCTCACGACAACGCAGCCGACGGACGTCGTTTTTCTGACGTCAGCTTGCCACTGTGCTTCTCGATGACTGACAACTTGTCCCGAAATAATATCCACGCGTCTGTCACACCACTACTCGTTTATTTCTTCATCTCCCTCATTTCCCCAATTTTCATCTTTCTTCAGCTTAACAATTGTTATTTCCGCACGTTTTTTTTTTTGTCGTCGACCCTTAGCTTTATTTCGGTTGCAGTTATTCTCGACGTTTCGCGCGAGCCCATACGAAATTCAACTGAAACATGTGAGTTTCAAAATTCTGATTAGTCGCGCTTTGGAGATGCTGAGGAATGCCATGGAACTCGGAATAAAGAAGAAAAAAAGTAGGGAAAGAAACGCGTGTACACTGGCTTTATTCAGCGAAGACACGAAGAGGTTAAGAACACTTTGGCTATTTTCAAGCTCGTTATCTATTTCATGCTGCACGCGATCCTGTCTGTCTCTCGTGTACGCGTCTTGACAGTCTGTCATATTCTTGCCAAGCTCGCTACTTGTGTGGATTATGCGGAATAATGGCTTAAATTTGAATTGTTGCTTAGAGTACTTTTGGCGGAAAGCAACCTGTAGGGACAACATTTTCACCGGAAACGTACCGTATACTGGATGTATTAAAATAAGATGCGGGTGGGTGTGGTTGAGTGGGTGCGTGGGTGGGTCTGGCTAGGCAGGTGGGTGGGTGGGTGGATATGGTTGGGTGCGTGGGCGGCTGGGTGGGTGTGGTTGGGCAGGCGGGCGGGTGTGGTTGGGTGGGTGTGGGTGGGTGGGTGGGTGGGTGTGGTCGGGTGGGTGGGTGTGGTTGGGCAGGCGGGCGGGTGTGGTTGGGTGGGTGGGTGGGTGTGGTCGGGTGGGTGGGTGTCTGTGGTTAGGTGGGTGGGCGGGTGGTTTAGTGGGTGGGTGGGCGGCTGGGTGGGTATGGTTGGGAAGGCGGGTGGGTGTGGTTGGGTGGGTGTGGTTGGGTGGGTGGGTGGGTGTGGTTGGGTGGGTGGGTGTGGTTAGGTGGGTGGGCGGGTGGGTGAGTGTAAGTGGGTGGCTGGCTGTATTGTGAAATTCCCTATACGTATATAACAGCCCCTGCATTATAACGCAATGTATATGCCACATCGGCAATGCGGCTGGAGCCGAAGGCGTGGAATCTTTTTGATTGACAGGTTCGTCCAACCAATGGTGGGCCAAAATGCTGATGAGGTTGCACGTCAATCACACAAAAAAAACTTTCTCTCAAACTCTCCCCACTTTTGCACCCCTCCGGCATTTCGATTCGTTCACTCAGATACACACGGGCCCGCTTTTTTTACCCCTCTTTCAGTTTGCCACTTTTTTTTTTCGACGCATCTCTATATACACAGTTCCAGCCACCCTCACTTCCGCCAGCACACCATGGGGTAGTTTAGCATCTTCGCTTCGCTACCCTCAGGTCCAGTAGCGGATAACACACTGAACCCCATGAACGAGATATTTTGCGACAACTATTATTTTCAAATTTAACCGCCAATTTTTGAATAGTTAAAAAAAAGAAAGACTTTCAATACATGTATAATAACTGTGGCAATTTCCATAAATCGGATGCAATGTACCAGAATCGGGTTTTTTGATTGATAAATACCATCTGATAGCACCCAGCATAGTATAGGAAGCTTAGCTTCTCCATTATATGGCCCTAACCCTTAGGGAACTTGGAGATAATTCAACTATATTTGATACCAGTTTCATTCCCCATAGACAAGTTTCTTACTAGGTAACAATTAGCCGATGCTAATCACTAGATGCCACTGTGTATCTCAACAAGCCCACAAGGAATCCTAACGTTCTTGTCCACAAGGTACTGTGCCATGATTTTCGGAGTTTCCTACCGTTAATTAAACTACCATTCACCCAGCCATCCCTACATAATCGACTAGACTCATTGTTTAGTGATCAATATCACAGAAAAACTTAAACCTGCAAGTTGTATTACATTTCCTCTTGAATATTCTGTTTCAGAAAATGGTTTACCAAGGAGATTACGTACCGCCTACACAAATACCCAGTTGCTTGAGTTGGAAAAGGAGTTTCACTTCAATAAGTACCTCTGTCGACCTCGGAGAATTGAAATTGCAGCCTCCCTAGATCTTACGGAAAGGCAGGTGAGGCTGTGCACAAATATACTTATATACTTGGAGGAAAAACAATCTGCATTACATGGAAAAACTTTTGAATTTCGAGATCCGATATCCAAGTTGAAATAATCTGGGTTGGCAATAGATAAAAGATCACTAAATATTGATCGATTGATTGATCGATTGATTGATCGATTGATTGATCGATTGATTGATCGATTGATTGATCGATTGATTGATCGATTGATTGATCGATTGATTGATCGATTGATTGATCGATTGATTGATCGATTGATTGATCGATTGATTGATCGATTGATTGATCGATTGATTGATCGATTGATTGATCGATTGATTGATCGATTGATTGATCGATTGATTGATCGATTGATTGATCGATTGATTGATCGATTGATTGATCGATTGATTGATCGATTGATTGATCGATTGATTGATCGATTGATTGATCGATTGATTGATCGATTGATTGATCGATTGATTGATCGATTGATTGATCGATTGATTGATCAGATTTTCTCCTGTATTTCTGATTTTTTCTCTTAGTGACTATTTACTGGCTATTCTAATAATTGAACATACATACTGATTCGTTAATCATACTGATAGGTGAAGGTGTGGTTTCAAAATCGCCGTATGAAACACAAAAGACAAACGCTAAGCAAGGAGGATGGTGATGAAAAGGATGGTGTGTCATCGGATGGCCTGGAGAAATCAAAAGGGGACAATATGCTGATTGACGAAGATGAGAAGAAGAGTTGCCACAACTGTGATATTTCCGGCGTGACTGACGTAGGTAGTACTCTTAGCGAAGTGACAGATCTTGGGGCTTCGCGGGTCGGTAACAATAATAATACACCAAGTGCAACCAATAACAATAATAATGGAACAAATGTAGTATTTAATACAAATAGTAATGGTGCTAGTAGCGTTGGTAGTACAAACAGTGTGTCGAGTTCATTTGAAAAAATAATAGCCGATGATGATTCAAGATCTAATGATGGTAGTGACGTAACATCACCGAGTATACCGACGAAAAAGATGAGCGAAGTGAGAATTAAGGTTGAGGCTGGTCACAAAAGTCCAAATGGGGGTAAGCATCAGATAAATGTATGCAAAAAGTCACCCTCATCGAGTACGAAAGAAATGTGTACGGTAACCAGTAATGGTGTATTACTAGCAATGCCAGATTCGACAGTTAGTACACCAGCACTACCAAATCAAGGATCTACGAGGAGTCTCACACCCTCCTCAACACCCGGAACTCCAGTATCCGTTCAACTTCAACAGGGAAGCCCATTGAACGTACAAAACACCCATGTCCCATACATGCAGAGGCCAAGGAGTTCCCCATCGTCCACAAGTTCCGGTATATTACACGGCTCTGCGCATCCACCCACAATCTCGCCTCACATACCCAGAAACATACCGCCAAATTCCCAACCACATTTTCCACCTCAACAAAATTTATATCAGCCACCTGCTGCTGATTACCGAAATGGTATACCCATAAATAGACAAAACATTCCGCCAACAAATACCCAGTCGCAAAATGCATACTGCAATAGAGATACTTATCAACAGCGTATGACGTATCCGCCAGATATTCACTCCATGTATAGGCAAAATTCGACGCTAGCCACGCGAGTTGGTCATCACAGTAGAGCGGGATCAACAACCCGACCTGCTTACAATCCATCGATGCAGTTTCATCAGCAACAGTTGCAGTATTCCAGTGCAGGTGAATACAATGGTTATGCCCAGACCTGTGCACCATACCATGGAAACTACCAGCGAAGCATGCACCCAGCAGGCTCTTACCCGAATCAAGGTTACGCGACTACCCAGAATGAATCTCCAGAGGGATACATGGCGGGGAGTTATGGTTATCCAACTGGAGCATATCATGGTGAAACAATTGCACATTCGCAGACATCTATTCCGGTGCAAAGTCAGTACTACAGCGATGTACAGAATCAAGCTCAACATCACACGCCTGAGTATGGTTCCATTCACACCAATCAGACGGATTATCGTGGAAGCAAATGCCATGCTAATGTCTACTATGAACAATCACAATTGCATGGACATCAGGGTGGAGAAGCATCCAATATACCGAGCAGCTATGTTTCATCACCTGATCCTTTTCCCAATCCTGGCATGGCTAATACTGCTGGCGCTATTGCAGCGGCTACAGCAGCGGTTATCACACCGCCAGACAGCACCGGTCAGGCTGAGACGAACAACGAGCCATACAGCAACTTTGGAAATTTCTATGGTGATCCAGTTCATGCTACAGCACCAACACCATCTGCTGATAACAGCAACAGTTCGTCGGACTTCAATTTCCTGAGTAATCTTGCCAATGATTTTGCGCCTGAGTATTATCAGCTCAGTTGAGTTTACGAAGCTGAGAATTCGGGACAGTTGGAGTGGAATGAGGAGTATATGATCAACGAGCTTTACTGATTTCAATCGGCTGAAGGGTCATTATGGAAGCCGCTGTGGATACCGTTCTTAGTTATTTTTATCAACAAATTTATTATATTTCATCATGGACTTTCGGGAGATGGCAATACTGTATGGAGGGAGGCGGATGCTAAGAAACTCTGGAGTGCATTTTCGGTATTCTCAAAATTTAATATTTTTATAATTTTTAGAAGCTTAAGAATTCCTACAATTGTCTCAATTTTTCCAATTTTCAAACTCTTTATTTTGGCAAAAATTGTTTGAATGTTTATGCCGACCTAAGGATACTGAAAGAGTTATCAAGGCTGATTAAACATCTTTCACTCTTAATTTTTCGGCTTCATTTGTGATAAAATGGAAATTTTGGTGAGAGAAAGTCTCATAACGTGACTAGGTTCCGAAATGTTCTTTTATGGTTCCGCTTTCTGACCGTACCTACATATCCCCACATGGAAATTTGGTATGCGAGATATATGCTAGGTATATGTACACAATGTTCCACAAGGAATTCCCTTTTCATAATTGGAAAAGGGTCGAATTTAACGTCGAAAGTTCCTGTTCACCTGTTCTTTACGACGTCATCAATCACCGAGTTACTGATGCAACTGGGTCGGTGGTTCCAGGTAGCGGCACGGTTCCGGGAATAGCTCCAAATACAGGTAACATTTCGAGAACGGTTCCAGGTGGAGGTACTCATGCCGGAACTGTTCTGATTGGAGGTGGGGGTTCAGGAGCGGTTCTAGGTGAAATTCTGAGAACTGCACCTTCACAGACGGTTCTCGTAACTGTTCCGGCGCATCGACCAGTTCCCGGAACCGGGCCTCCGCCGTGAACAGTTTTCATAATTGGAGTGTTATCTGAACAAGTTCCTGGACCTGGAACTCCCCCTGGAACTGGAACTCCTCCTGGAACTGGAACTCCCCTGGAACAGGAACTCCCCTGGAACTGGAACTCCCCCGGAACTGGAACTCCCCCTGGAACATCTCAGAACCGTACCTCCCATCACCTGGAACTGTTCGAGAACTTGTACCTTCATTAGGAACAGTTCCCGCATTGGTACTTCCATTTGAAATAATTCTCGGAACTTGTGGGCACTGGGCCTCCTCCAGGAACCCCCGCTCCAGCGATTGGGGAAGTTGGAACTTCAGTGACTTCAAGGTCACACGTTATACAGAAAAGTTGAACATGAACTTTCGACTCAAAATTTTTCCCTCCGCAGCTTCCCAAATGAAATCTGCATGGACCCGGTATAGCACTAACATATATCTCACATTTGCCATATTTCATTTTTTGACCATTTTATCTGAATAGGATTATCTATATATTTTTCCCCCTATCAGAATTACTACATTTTTTTTAACCACATAAACAGACAGCCTGAAATTTTAAATGTTATGAAAATTTAATTGAATTATAATAGCCATAATATAAGTGCAATCTCAAAATAGCTGTTAAGGCAGTGACTGTGAAATATGTAAATTTACGATAGCGACAAATTATTGATATGAATAATGAAAGAAATGTGTGGCATTGTGCAGTGAATATATCTGGTGCGTTGATTTGAAAAATTTGCAAGTGATGATAAATGAATGTAGAGTGACGATATCAGCTGAGGTTGTTAGATAATGTACAGAGCATAAAATATACATATGGCCAGGGCCGTTAGCTGTTAAACTGCCTAATGTGAAAATTGTAAACTAGTGAAATACGAGAAAGGCAACACTTACATGGCACATTGTTCCCTTTTTTTTCTATTTTCATTCTAGACAGTTGTGATTTTTCCAGTGTTTTGGTTAATTCGGTATGAAAAAATCGTGAAAATTGATATTCACCATGCCCTGTTGGTTGTTTCAATTTCTGTATATATACAATTTATCCAACAACTTATTGACTCATTCAATAATTATGAGTTCTACCATCTCTTCGATAAGCGATGGCGAGTAATCAAGAAGCATAGTTGCAATAGCGCACGTGTACATTTTACAATTTGTTTCAAGTAACACAAACAAAAATTGTCAAATACAGGATTTAGAGAAAGATTATTTCCACTGATATTGAATTGATTCTTCGGAATTTTTTTTATGGACCTCACCTGAATTATATATTTTTGTTTTCAGAATATACCCTTTTTCCATCAAACTGAAAGAACAAAAAAAATCTGAAAAAAATTTACGCTAAACTATATAAAAGGAATGCGTAATTGACTTCTTTCAATTTTTTGTGTCCAACCTTCTTGTATTTCATCGGAGGGAAATGCCCGGATTAGAAAGAGACGCCACAATTTTGGATACAAGTTGAGGGGGTTGACACACATGTACAGAAATTGTGTTAGAATATGGCTTGTACATTGGGTGAAGAATTTGTGACAATGATGGATGGCTGCGCACGATGCGCGTGAGTCAGCCCCTATACAATGCCACTATCCAAGCTCATATGTGGCCTTCGTGCCGACGACCGCATCGGCCGAACTGTTGCTATCACATTGCATCTGCCCGGCTAATTTTTCCCGCGCTGTGTACAACCCCTGAATATAACCAAACAGTTGCTTCGTTACTCCCGGCCGTCATTAACCCTAGTCTGGTCACCTCGTGTGGGCAGTGCCGCAGCGCATTAACTTTCCCCTTCGAAAGTGTTTCTCGGAAAAATCTGAAAACGTTCCGTAATCATTTCAGAAACATTCCAATTTTTTTTCGAATTTACTCGAGTGCTGTGAGAGCAGGAATGGAAGAAATGAAATTGCGGCACTGTCCGCGCGAAGTGACCAAGTACGTTAACGACGTCTCCCGTGCGACGTTGCCGCGCGCGCAACCGAGCCTCCCCCACTCTTCCACCTTCGCCGATGCGGAAATCGTTGAAGCGAGGGGCCGCATGCAATTGTCAGATTTGAATGTTTCCATGGTGCGCGGCAAATGCCTCTAGCGGTATGACAACGCTGCTGCCGGAGGAGCATCGCGGCGGTTTGCCGCGGAGAGAACCAGAGTCGCAATGGACATGTATTCATCATTTGGTTCGTTATGGAACATAAAAATTCTGCGGAATGGGTAGGTCTGATGGGATAATTATTTTCTGTAGATGGGCAATCCCCCCCCCCCCCCGCCCCCCTCCCGCCCGCTTTAACATAGCCTTCGCAACAAGTGACGGAAAAGTGTAGTATGGAGTAATGCTTAGTTGGCAGTAGATAATTCTTATCGTATAATGTAGTACCCCCGATGGTACTTTCGGGTCGGCTCGCGGCCCGCGAGGAGTCAAGGGTTACCTACCCTCTGGCCGGCAGGCGAACAAGGGAGAAAGACTTAAGGCGCGGCCGTAAAAGACCATAAATCTTACCATCGTCGAGGGACGGCTACTTCCCGGCCATACAGCCCTCTCCCACGACATCACTTCTCCCATCCTCTTTTTCCCACCATTCTCTCCTTTCCGATCTATTCTCATGTGAGAAAAAAGAAACAGGCAGAAATTACTGTAATATTCACGGTCAATGTCAATATATTCATGGTATGTATTTATCTTCCACGCGGAAGTGTATAAGATCTCATCGTAATAACCCCATTGTTCTTCCTAAGCGCAGAAACGATCGCAGTTATCAGAGCTTGAAACCGTTCTGTGAAAATCATATGAACATTATATGTAAACTAGCGCCAACTTGCTGACCAACTTTTCAAATCAACTTTTCTCTTATTTAAATGATTTGGAGTTTGAAATAAAATCTGAAATATTCTGATTTTCAATTTTTGTAATAGTTAAATTTGAGTTTGATTTCGATTTTTCTAAATTGAATTTAAAAATAGATATAAATATTTGCATTGAAATTTGAATTGGAATTAAAGTTGAATTTGAAAAAAAAAATTGAACGTGAAATTGAATTTTAGAATTGGAAAAATGAAATTGTAAATTTTTTGAATTTAAAATATGAGCTCGCGCGAAGAGGAAACATGGCGACGCACATTTCAAAGCCAATCAGACTGAACATGAACGAAGACAGGATGGCGAGCCACATGACAGCCCATGGCAATTGAAATTAGTGTAAGGGCTGCTACCATGACATGGTTGGTCATTTTTAGGAAGGATTAGTGGTGGATGAAGTCGACGATGCACAAACAACACGTTTAGTCGAGGACGTGCCTGGACGAAAAGACGGTTATGACACTCAGAGTACGTAACTATTGCGCGGTACCACAGTACGCATACCCTGCAGATGCGCAGAAGCAAAAATGTTTCTGCGCAAACGTCAATCGCAAATTGTGCGTACGCATTACACAATTGTCGCTCATGAGAATTCATATATTTTGTGTCGATTTCTCGATGTCAGTCGCAAAACAATCGATTACTCGCATCTAATCGATTTTCATGTCGATCTGTCGATTCTCCTGTCGATTGTTCCCTGTTCTTTTTATATAAGGATATAATATAGTAACTTAATTTGAAAAATCATTCTGCAGCCTCCCCCCCCCCCCCCCCACCCGCTGAAGTTGATAAAATCCAAGATCACTCTAACTGCCACAGTAGGGATTTAATTGCACGTAATGCTCGATTTTTCACCCTTTTCTGTTACTTTTTTTAGTTCAATCCTTAATCATAACGGGGAACCTGGGGATTGCCGAGAAATAGCGAGCGCCTTCTTACTTCAAACTTATACCGCGCCGCCAGAGAAGTTCTGTTTACGGTTAAACGTTAACAAATGTAAAAGTCTCGGGGACGTGTGAGAAGGATGGGTGAAGGCATCTCTCACTGTGACCATCACTAAGTAAATGGCAAGAAGGATATCAAGTGAGAGGGAGAGACGTATCTCGGTTGGTCAGCGGTCGCTTTTGAGTGGCCAGCAGTTTGTCATGGTCGTGTGATAGATGAAGAAAGTCAGGATCCCTTCATCGTAGCCCAGTCCAAGCTTCGGCTAATACCGCAACACCTTGCACGCTGTTCTTCTATGCTTCTTGCTGCCTGAACAATTATCTATTTTTTTTATGCCGGTGTATTGTAATCACCCCAAATCCGCTAACGGTATTTTCGCACCGTAACTTATCTGTTAAGGCGCATGTGTGCGTGTGTATGTGTGTGTGTGTGTGCGCGTATGAGGAGGTCATATAAAAGTCCAGAAAATTGAATTTCATTATCGGGGTGATTACAATGAATTTACCTACCGAAAAATTGCAACTAGATTATATAGCGCATAAACATAATAATAATATCTTACATCAAGCAGGTGGCGCAAAATGAGGAAAATTTTGATCTTGATTCATTGCAGTGCCAACGCAAATCTTGAACTTGCCCTAAATCGGGGTCATTTTTCGGGGTATGACTTTACGACCCATGCTGGTAAGGGTTATACGTCGATTTGTTACGCTCCATAAATCTTACTTATGGGTAAAATGTGATTTAGTATAACACGGGAAACTAATGCATGTGTCACAATTGAAATATAAACAATAGTCAGTGTGTACAATTGAATACATGGAAAAATATAATTCAGTCAGATAACTGCTTTCCCCATACGTATACACACCCACCCACTCATCCACCCACCCACTCATCCACCCACCCACTCATCTACCCACCCACCCACTCACACACACACACCCGGCCACCCACACACACTCACCCACCCACCCATACATCCCCACCCACTCACCCACCCACCCATACATCCCCGTCCACCCACCCACCCACAGACCCACACACACTCAACCACCCACCCCCACACACCCACCGAGCCACCCACCCACACACACCGACCTACCCACACACACCCACCCACATACACGGACACGGACACGAACACGGATACACATACACGGACACTGACACAGGGGATTTACACAGAGAACACAGAAAGAAGATTGTAAAAAGTCGAGAAAGATGCGCCTATTGGGAACTCACTAAGAAAAAAATGCTATTACAAAAATGATTTCCATTACCGGCTCGCGTGAATAATATTTATTCCAAGGTAAAAGAATCTCAATGATTTTTTTTTCTTTCCACGTAATTCGAAGGACCCTTTGATTTTCTCAAAATTCGGTTATGTGTACAGATGGTGTATAACTGCGTAGCCACATACGATTAGTTGCCACGTGGCACAACGAATTTCGAATGATAGCCGTGTCGATCGTATAATCGTCATTCGGGCACTCCTCTGATACGGCACACCCTCCCTTACGTGATTAATTCGAGTACCCCACACAGCTACAGAGCATCATATTGCGAGTGTAAAAATAACACTAAAACCCCAAAAAATTGTCGCAACTATTAAAATGGACGTAGAAAAAATTTTAAACCACCAACAAGTGTAGTTCAGAAAATCGAGAAATAAAATACGATGTATCACATGGCGGGTGGGGGGGGGGGGGGGGGCTCAGATTAAAAAATACCTCGGTGTACCCCGTTTTTTATTTACCACTTTTCCCTCTATATCTGAATAAAACATATTAAAAATGGCGCTTCACGACACGACGAGGTAATTTTCACCTTTTTTTTATCCCTGGACTCGTTCATCGTCGCCAACCGCAAGTGCTCATCTTGAGAGAGGGATGATCGAGCAACGAGGAAAATGACTAATGATCCGCAGACGGGTGTAAAGTGAAAGCGGCTATTGATTCGTGGATGCATAAGTGACACGTCTATCGACTACCGAGACCCGACCAGTCATGCTGAGGTTTTAATTCTTGCCGAAGAAGGGTCTACACAAGCATTGCACTGGTAGTAGCAAGCCCACACCGAGCTGGAGGGATCTAGCCCATGAAGATGATAAAGTGTTATCACCTACAACCGGCTGTGTGTCCTGCTGTGGTGTTACAACTATTCCAAAAATTTTCATGTGATCAAGCTCTTTTCAGTGTGTATGTGTGTATGTTTTTTTCACCGCCCCCCTCTCTTGGACTCCCCAGGGTAATTACTCTGGAGTGTTTCTTCAGAAGGAAGTACTGACGATGCGGCTGGGGCCGACTTCCGCCGCTTGAGCCATCGTATTTCTGAACGCAGGGTAAACCCCCAGAAATGGCCATGCTACGACGGGCACCGGCCACGGAACCTCTCCCCCCCCCCCCCCCCACCCATCGAAGGAGGGGGAGAGCCGGGAGGTGGTGATGGTGGGTGGGGACCCCGAGGGGGGGGGGGAGGGGCCAGGGGGTGGTGGGTGCCCATAGGGGGGTGGGAGGGGGCTCGAGGGGTGGTAGCGGGAGGGGGAGTTTGAATCAACATTGGCACAGTCTTTCAATTTCAATTTTTTTATTCGAGCAAATGACCTCGCCGTAACATCTTTAATATACGGTTTACCTTAATTGGATGCCTGGCAGGGATTGGGCAAACGCCTAGGCGCCTTGTTGAACAATCGATCAAGCAACTACCATAGGAGGCCTACGTTGAGGCTTTTGTGGATGAGAGGGGAATCCCCTCCGTCCAAGCCACCTACTCCATTTATATTCTTTACCTCGGAAACCTTGACACGAGAAGATCAAAGGGATGCGCTAATCTGTCATACTTTTTCTTAATTCTTTTCATTGTCCTTCTTTGAACAATTTGTGGGATTTGTAGGTCGGGACCGCTTTTCTTTCATCCAAGTTTCCCACTGACACATTTATTTTTCTTTTGCGTCCGATCAAAATTTTTCAAGTTTTGGGTGTTTAATGATTTTGTTAAGGCCGATTAAATTTGTTTGATGTGGCATTTTTTTTATGGGAATTTTGTTTAAGTGTATTGCTGAATATTGTAGGAAGTTGGAGATGTTGGATCCCTGTCTCATGATTTTTCAAGAGGAAAAAAAATAATTATTGCAACTCGAATGACATGTTAGTATGAACGAATCCTTCAGGGATTGATGTGGAACCCCAATCAACGTCTGAGCTGCTAGTCGACCGAAAGAAAATTAGGTCGTGGATCCCCAAGGAAGATTAATGCTTCAGTTGATTAGTCGTCGGACGAGTTGTTGGTGCCACAAGCATCCTCGACTATAAGTGAACGTTTGATTTCAGATTAAGTACACTGTTGCAAAAAAATATTTGCAATTTCTGAATATTATGACGATGATCTTCAGGAGGGTTGTAATAAATTTAATATATATGGCAATTTTTACTCATCTCTATTCATGTCGAATAGAAGAATATGTAAACTTCTAGGAATAGGCATTGAAAAAAAAAAGTGAGGCGTCATGGGACACCTGGTAGATGTGGAACATGGAAACACTAATTTTGATCTAAATTGATCCAAAATTTTTGACGATTTCTCGAGAATTATTGGAAATTTTTAAATACTCAGTTCTTTTAAAGGTTTGAAATTTTTTTCCAAAATTTCACAAAACTTTCGCAAATTTAAAAAAAAATTGCAAATTGTTTAAAAATTGTTCCAAACTTTTTCTCAATTTTTCCAGTTTTTTAATGTTATTAGAATTTTTTCCAATTTTGTTCTAACTGTTTCCAAGTTTTTTGTAAATCTTTCCAATTTTTTTTTTCAAATTTTTAGGAAAGTGCTCCAAATTTCTTCAAACTTGTACCAAATTTTGTAGCGAAATTCTTCTGAATTCTTGCAAAAATTTTCCAATTTTGTTGTCAATTTTCATGTAAGTTTTTGCTAATTTTTCCAATTTTTTTCTAAAATGAGCCAAATTTTTCCTAAAATTTTTCTAAATTTTTCCTAACAAAATTTTTTTCCGAAAGATTTTTCCAATTTTTTCAACGTTTCTCTAATTTTCCTAAACATCTCCGACATTTTTCACAATTTATTGAAATTTTTTTACTTTTTTCCAGATCTTTTCAAAATTTTTGAGAAATTGTTTCAAAAATTTTCTAATCTGTTTAAAAAATTCGGGGTAACGACGGCCTGTGATTGGCTGGCGCGGGGAGCGTCACTTTCGTGATGCCGCAACTAGACTCAGATGCTTTAAAAATTGGACATAAAAAAAGCAACGAATTGGAGCGGCTAACTTGACCCATATCGCGCATACATAACTCATACAAGAAACAAATTTGGTCAAATTGTTATCTAATTTTTTATCGGTGTACCTCAAGACTGTAATGAGTTAAGAGAACATTTTCACTTTAGTAGAATCGCTTGTTGCGAGTTGCTTAAGCCGTTTATCAGTGAGGACGAGGCAGGTTTGTTTATACGTGTTAACATGGCGTCAGCCTGTCCCCACTCCTAGCCCAGACCTCGGGGTTGATTTATAGGCGGAGCATCTGACAGTAGACACCACCCTCTGGACTCACTAGTCCAGTGCTTGATGCCGTTATAAAATCTACAGTACTACCAGCGCTCTCTATCAGTCTTCCCACGTAATCGTAGGATGATATAATTAATTTACAGGCCATTATCATTTTGTATATCAATTTCCATATTTGTGTAATTGAATTGAAGAAACGTGGCTTCTTTCTTCAATCCATATTCTCCTTTTCCCTATCTCTTCTTTCCGGATTTGTCCCTCGCCTCCATTTTTATTTTACTTCATTCTATATTTATTTGATTTTGTATATTACATATATATCACATACACGGTAGTGTATCGGGCCAAGTCACGTTTAAATTCAAATCTCGCGCCTTCTTGCTCCTCCACATATATATATTCGCAATGGGAGATATATAAAAAAAAAAAAAAAAAAAAAAAAGGGGCTTTACGCCATACGTCTTACATCGCACTTATCGTGCCATGTTCAACGCATGGTTGCACGTCGTTTCGCTTTTTTGCTATATTTCGCTATTTTTCATGTTCGGTTTTTTGACATTTTGAGTTTATTTTATCTCGTCTCCTTGTGGGTGACGAGATTTGATATAATCGCCTTCATGAATGGCGCCGTGTTCACATCAGTGCGATGAGTACCGGCCGCGCTCATGAAGGGCGCCTATATGGACCTACATTTTTATGTGGAATCCGAACCACAATGGGAGATATAATACTACCATATGTTCACTCTGTCATTCAAAGTACCTCAATTACCTCATACCAATCACGTACTAAGGCTTTCATTTTGCATATAGCACCAAAAAACAGCGAAAGAACGTAAAAAATTCCAATGGTTTGGCGCCTGATAGGTGAGAACTAGTTGGGTTGAACGATTCTTGGAGATACTAGATTCACCTACAAAGTTATATATTTTTCCCTTCATGTAATTAGGTTCAAATTAATGGCCTCTGCGGTCTTAGTGGTTGTTGCAAAAAGTAGATAAAATAATGCAATGTAGTTATCTTTAATTCGTCCAACGTTTCGGTCAACTATCCGTGATCATCCTCAGGGATCTTTTTTTTTATGTGAAGAGATGAGCCAGGGACAAACCTTTGAAGTGACTGTCAACAGTATGTGAACTCTGCTCCACAGTTTAACGATGTGATTTTTCTGGTGACCAAAAGTTGATAACAGATGATAACGGAATGAGATAGTTCGAAGGTACAACAGTCTAGTTCAACATTAATACGTAGATAGATTATCATAGTACTGTGCAAGGGTATAGCCCAAATTTGTTAGGTTACCATCTGTAATCAATGAGGACTGTTTCGGCTCAGCAGACTACAACGTTACCCACATGTGGCGGCAGGGCAGATAGTCTATAGTCGCGCCACTGTGAGACAGGTCTCGGCTGGCCGCCCCCACTCTACCTGACTCAGCTTTATATTCACAACCACCACCACTCAATCCGCACACTGGGAGTCCGGCGGCAAGCGCCAACCAGGGTGGACGCACGTGCTCGTTCTTGGTCAGTATTCCACCTAAACCTTTTCATTCCCCTCCATCATCATCCCTATTTTACAATTATCCTTCCCTATTACATTCCATTCCTCTTTCAGTGCAAGCGAAAGAGTTATTCTGTTTATTGGCGTTCCGATAACTAATAGCAATTTTGAACAATTGGCGTCGTTCTTCAACAACAATCTACCCCCTACTATTGGCATCATATGGCGTCGTCTATCTACCATATCGGCTGATGACAATATCATCAGCCAACCACAGCAGCCTTCATATAGAGGTAACTTTCGCTATAGGGATAACGGCGAAATTGTCATTTGAGCAAGAACCATTTAAGACTAAGACTAATCTTCAGAGGAGTTTGTCAGGTGAAGCTAACATGGCTGCCCCACTCGGTCTACCCTGACGAGTCAGTTTCCAGGTAACATCCACACTGTCACGGATTGTGCGATAAACCAAATTAGTGAAATGGTTGGGTTTCAAATGTTCAATTCTATTCAAGAGAGCACATACACAAAAATGAACATTGTCAGAGTCGAAAGTCGTAAGACGATTCCTTATTGGTCTGTTATAATTTATTTTCGAATCGTGATTCATTGATTGGTCGATCAGATTAGTCAGATAACATCGTAAAATTGTCATTGTTCAAGTTGTCATAACTTATGTAGTTATTGAAAATTATATACACCGAATGTTTTTTGACATTCTGTTAATTTGTCAAGTTTCGAGGGTTTTACATATTCTGTCCAGTGTTGAAATTTTTATATGCATGCGATAACAACAGAAATTTTGATCCTAATTTGTTGATACTAATTGGACGACATTCGAGAATCCATGTGTTGAAAAATTATTTCTTCCTTTCAGAAAAATTTCTAGGCACATTTTTTGTGAAGTGAAACTTCTTATGGGACTATCTGAAGGTATTACGCTGTCCGGACACTTAGGTTTAGGTGTCATAGCAACGCGCCATAGCAATGCGGCATAGCAACGTCCCATAGCAACGCGCCATAGTAACCCGCCATAGTAACGCGCCATGGCAACGCGCGATGGCACCGCGCCATAGCAACGTCCCATAGCAACACGCCATAGTAACGCACCATGGCAACGTACCATAGCAACGCGGCAAATATTCTCATCTCCTCCTGTCCTACCAATGTTGTGCCCTTCTGCACTTTCATCGTTTTACCCAAAATATTGTTTCAAACACATAAGAAAAAATGTCTATTTCTCTTCTGAAGTTTCACTTCTCTGGCGCACCAGGAACTACACGTCTATTTTTCCATGTAATGAATGCCAGAAAAAGATGGCTTGAAAAGCTGGCGGTCCGTTTCACTGAGTTTGCGATTTTAGCAGGTAGTGTCAAGTGAAGAGCGAACTTGATAACCACCATCTGCTTATCAATAGTGTCATAAGACACTATACGTCGATTAAGTTGAGTAGGTTGACCTTGTGACAAGAAATTCATTCCTTGATAATTTTCAAATGTGAAATGCTTAATGCTGATTATTAGAGGAGTGAAGCGTTTACTTGCCTCGAGAAATCGTGTGATTGTATCGGGTGCGAACGTTTTTCGATTAAATGATGTGGAACTTAAGCCGAAACAGGAAATAATGAAAGTAATAAAACGACACCGGTGACGAATATTTTACGTTTTAGCGGTAGTAACTACTAATTAGATCTGATCCCTCAGACAGGCAATTAAGATATTTTTTTCTCAAGGAAGATAATTAATCCAGCGATCTCGTTATTCATCAAAGTAAGAATTCAGATGCTATGTGAAGTAATGATATATTTGACTATAGAAAATGTGTGGTTGACCATTAAATATTTTGTTTTTTAACTGACTATAAACTGAGCCGAATCAAGTAATGTGTTACTTACTACAAAGATACTTCCAATGATTACATTTTTGTATCAAACGATTCTTAAATTAGATTCATTTGGAAGGAAAACATTTCGGAAAAAAATACTCAATGATTCTAGTGCATTTATTATAGAGATTATGTAATACCACAGTTAGTTACTCGTCATCTACTTTCCATAACCAGAAGTAGGTATATATAAGTACTATGCAGTTCCAGTGGATAATCGACTTGTTTTATTGCATAGCGAGAAGAACGGTGAAGTATGATGCCGATGCTTTTGTGGCCTGGACAAAAAAAAACTGCATCAATCATCATATTAAATGCTATATCTAAAGCCGGACCGGAAGTGGCGAACGGGCATTTGAGCCCGGCATTATTCTCCGGGCTAAATTTGTCAGCAAAAATTTCCACGTACAATAGTCAATCGATTTATATCGAATTACTCGGGTCACATAAATATAAAAAAAATATCTGACCTTGAACTTCCGGTGACGATTATGTGTGACAAATTTTTACCGCCATCAAAATTCCGGTAATCAACTGAAAACCATACCGTCACAAATAGTTCCAATGAGAGCACCAGTGTTTTCCCCGCTCCTAGCGTGCATGCCGTTTGACTTCTCAGAATGGCAAGTTGAATGACACCTTGCGCCCTCACAGGAACATTATACCATTGGAGATTTGACCTGAAAATGCAAAACTCAGCAACTGCTCATTATACAAAATTGTAGATAGTTTCTTTTCCACATACAAGCTATCCAGAATACTGCGGCTGTGGTCAATCACCCTCTGCGCAATGAAGCATATGACGAAGAAACGTGATAACACTGTGAAGACGTAAAGGCCATATTGGACACTTTCCCCGATGCGATCTAGGTGACGCGCTGTCTATGAAAATACTCCATGCTTTAGGAAAGGTAAATGTGTGCTATACTAATAGTATCGTATAGTGCACTTCCCATAACGCCAGTTTGTGGGCTAAGGTATTCACGCGAGCCAAGCTACAGCTTACCCCCTCCAGACCGTTCATATTACACCGCCCATGGGCCCATACACGACGGCATGCAACGAGCTGGCCGTACCCCTCACGCGCAACCTCCAACGTCGCCCGTAGTGGGGGACGTATGTCCCTCCGCTCGCTGGCGCTCGCCGAGTTAGAGATTGCGGAGTTATGAAGAGTCCACTGTACTTTCATTTGAAAATTCGATTTAACAAATGGGCTGTGCACATAATCCTCAGGGAAGTGCCGACCTAACAATGCCCCCAAACGACCCCTGAAATTCATCTTACCTGCAATCCAATGATGCTTATATTCACAGCAGACACGCCCAGAAGTACCATATTATTCCACAAAAATGTGCCATCCAGTAGTTTTGTGAATCTACAAAATAACCAAAAAACTTTGCATTCCAACACCATGTTGTTTAAAAATTATTAGTTTCATACTCAATTGCACGATTATGAATGAGAATGAAGGTCTTGAGGTGATTGTATGCATTATTGCCCTCAGGTGTCTGACCAATGTAAGAGCTAGCAATGGAAATAAAAAAAAACACGGTGAGCATAACGAGTGCAGATTAAGGAAATTTTACCGTATCATAATTCAACAGTTTTGAGCCTTACCCTAATGCCGCAAATAATCCGCAAACATGATTAGCGCAGAGGAAGAAAAATAAGTCATAAGACATGATCATCATTATCAAAACTGAAACGGAAATTGCTATTGTGACACAAACAATTGCGTAATATTTGTCAACGTTGACTCCAGGATAGTCCAATGGCATGTAGAACTGCGGCACCGTAGCATTAGAATTTATTAGTTTGTATATTAATCTTAGTTGTAATGACTTTGACGTGAAGATTAGCCCAGTACCTAAACAGCCAGCTGCAAACAGAAATTACATTTTTTTTTTAGATAAATTGCAACGAAACAAATGAGTCCAATAAGCAAACATTGTTTGCCAAAAAACTAGACTCTTATCTCAAGTTCTAGAAATCTTTATCGTCGGACCAGTTCTTCTATTTTTACTGAAATTATTGAAATTTAAAGGTGAACCGTTGCAGCACTTACGGCACAGTTTAGCCCACTGGGCCAGTGTTTCTGTTGAAAGAACTCAACTTTCATCTTTTTTTTTTTTTTTTTGTTATTTTACATCGCTCCACTACCTTTCGGCTTGTATTCGCGAACCTGATCACGGCTTTAAATTGTTAGATCTCACAATTCTGGCCGACCGGGATTTGAACTCGGAACCTTTCGGTGGGACAAACAGGTGGTCAGCGGGACCAATTGGATTTCTTGTCGATATTGATGTTTTGGAGCTGGGGATTAGGATGGGATTGTAGCTTAAATTTAAATATCTCATTTATTCTATTGATGAATTCACCTTTCATCTGAAACAGTTTTTGAATCTGTTTCTCCACCTGGAATTGAGCTTTCATCTGAAACTGGTGCTAGACCCTCTTCCGGAACTTGAGTTCGACCTGGCACGATTTCCTCAACTCAATTTCCACTTGGAATTGTTCTCAGAACTCAAGTTCCACCTGGCAGGGTTTCCGGAACTCAAGTTCCACGTGGAATGGTTCCTAGGAGTCAAGTTCTCCTTGGCGCGGTTCCTGGAACTTGAGTTCCAGCAACTGAAGTTCCACGTGGAATGGTTCCGATAACTCAAGTTCCACCTGGCACGGTTACAGGAGCTCCAGTTCTCCCTGGCACGGTTCCTGGAACTCGAGTTCCAGCAACTTAAATTGCACTTGGAACGATTCCGATAACTCAAGTTCCACCTGAAACGGTTCCAGGAGCTCAAGTTCTCCCTGGCACGGCTCCTGGAACTCAAGTTCCACCTGGAGCAGTTCCCGGAACAGGTTCTTTACGCTAGGTAATTCTTGGAACTGTTCGTTCACTTGGAACCCTCCTCGGTATCAAAGCACTGGCCCGGTGGGGAACAATAAATTGAAAGTAATAAATCAACAGATCGTGAATGTGTTATATAAATTTTACCAGAGTAGAAAAGAGCCAATGTTTGTCCTTGAGTTCCATATTCATGTAAGATTTGTTGTCCAGCTTTCTCCGGGAATGTCTCCCAATTCTCCTTCATTCTGTCTAGAATCGTTCTCAACTAGGGATTGAAAGAATACTATGTTGAAGAATATTCTTCGCAAAAAATTGTCAACCGACTTAGCTGAAATTTCTGAAGTTCCACCTCAAATTGCGTAATCTCACAATGTGTGTACATACCCTGTTCCAGTTGAAATAGTAAGTGAAACCATCACATACGAATGTCAGATCAATCAAGAAGACACTGAGCGACTCGATGACCAGAGGTGTGTTATTATAGTAGTGGCGCAGAGCCAAAAGCTGCAAAATTCAAATGTCAATTTCTAATAAAACCAAATAGGATTTTTTCAATTTTTTACCTGAGGTAGAACGGTACCACAAAATCCCATGCCCGCCAGACAACGCCATAGAAAAGCCTCTCTTGCTGTTTGATAAGGCCATACGCCCAATGTGCTAGACATGAACTTCATGCACTTGAAGTAGGACTGGCTCCAAAAGTCCATTTTGCAACTACCCGTCGACTTCCCTTCCAAAGAACTTCGTACATACTGCCCCCAGTCCGCTTTCCATAGATCTACCCTCCCCCCCCCCCCTCCCTCCCACGACCGTTAGGCATTCAACAATTTCGCAGAAAATAGCAAAAAATAACAACTTCGTAGAAAAGTGTTTTCCTTTGCAGATGCAAATTGCTCATCGTCATTATCCCAGCAATTTCCTTCATGGAAGGGGGGTAGGGGGTGATAACAGAAATTTGTGTCAGATATGAAAACTGACGAGTAAAATACGAAATTTGCGTGCACCACCGCACTGGCGTTTTTTACACAAGGAATAAAAAAAGGGGTGAATAGATCCGCAAATTTACGTCAGGTTGGAGAAGTGACTGCAATGGCGAGTACATGTGTGGGGAGTGGGGTGGGGGGGGGGGGGGGGGGGGGGAGGGTGCATTGTATCCAAATTGCTCGCACAAGACTTTAGGCCACGTTACCGGAAACTATGAAGCAGAAAAATCGATGAATACGGGATGTGAAAATAGGATTGCACGCATTACGTGTATTTCGGAAATAGAAGTTGGTTACTTCGCGGAGAAGCACCTGCAAGGTAACACGTCCTAGAGAAGCGTAAGAGCACAGTGTTAATAAATTTGTGCAGTGGCGAAATCTCAGAAGTCAACAGCGCTCAGAATTTTTCTACTACGCATCTGGTAGCATCGCGAGCGCTGCGCCGCTTTTCTCAATTCACACTTTTTTTAAAGATTCATCGCTTATTATTCTGCGACTATATAAGCATGGAGTCGTCATTACTGGATTACAGACATGTCAATTGAGGACATTATGAAGGTTATGCTTTCGAGTGATCCTGGAGAGAAAAGAAAATCAGAGCGCTAAGGAATCAGAAACTGGCTCCTGCCACTTCAGTCAACAAGTACTTGAGGAAGAAGTAGGAAACTGGCGCATAGGTAGGAAAAAAAAGAATATCGTGGAAGATACAAGTATATAAGTTGAGTATATTTAACCTCCAAAAATTATAAATTTTTCACATTACCCGATCCTGAAGAGTGTCATTTTCCATTCTCGAATTACCCTGAATTTTATGGACCTCAGCTGACTTCTGTTTGCCGGAGCCTGAAGCTAGACGGACAGCACCGGATGCAGGGGATCTCCGCTTCAACCTGTCCATCCTCCACCCCGGAACCCCAAAACAGCGAAAGGTCCAACTGATCTTTCATACCTCAATTTCCACTGAATCAGAAAGACCCCAAGTAGTCCTCCCTTCGGTTTCAACAGGATTCATCATCAGTAGGATCTTCTGAACTCTGGTGTTGTTGAATACACCTGCGTCAATCCTTTCAATCCTATTCATACTCAGATCTAGAGTGCCAACGGTGAGACCATAGAAGCTTCCATTATCAAGTTGCTCCAAAGAATTGTGGCTCAGATCGATGGTATCACCAATGATACCATTGAAGGCTCGTGGTCTCAGTGATTCGATCTGGTTCTTTTGGAGTATCAAAGCATCAACTGTCAGTCCGTCGAAAGTACCACTATCAATCTCCCGCAAATCGTTGAGACTGAGGTCCAAGGTGAGCATCTTCAACCCGGCGAAGCCTCCGGGTTCTATCGTCTCGATCTGATTCTGGGCGAGATTAAGATATCTCAAAGATTTCATCTTCCTGAAGACATCCGGAACATTGCTGATGTAGTTACTGTCTAGATGAAGAACACCCAAGTCGGGGACAAGATCAACAATATCAGTTGGCACTGCCGTCAGCTTGTTAAATCCTAATCGAAGCTCAGTCAATGTTGGTACGTCGTTAAGGATTCGTGACCGGAAACCGTCTCCATCGAATGCATCAGTCAGATCCAGGGTTTCCAAACTATTCAATCTACTGAAACTTGCAAGTTCAGCTTTGATGAAATTCAGAGATAGGTCCAACATCTCCAACTGAGCTAGTCCTTCAGACCATCCCATTTCAAGCAGGCTGATTCCATTCCTACTCAGATCTAGCCTGCGTAAACGCTTCATGCTTATGAATGCATTTGAACGAATGATCCGAATGTCATTGTCTTCTAGGGATAGCTTCAGCAGGTTTGGTAAAGGTCTCAATGGATCTGTTGGAACGTCGGTCAGACCACATCTTGCTATCTTCAGATTCACTAGATGACGTAGTGGAGCCAGCGCACCGTCCGCGAAGCTGACATTAGCATGGTTGATGGCAAGGCTTGCAAGATCAGGCAATCCAGCAAAAGAGTCTGATTGTAAGGACAGTGAGTAACATGGCAATCGTTTGTAAATACTATCCGTGCTGAGAGAAATATCTATAGATGCGATGACCAAATTGCGGAAGGCGTTGGAGCCGATGGTTATGTTACCATCCGTTTTCAAGATGAAGTGCCTCTTGCTGATGTCACCAATGTCGGTGGTCACGTGCGTAATCGTATCATTCTTTTTGCAAATATTGAACACTGCGTTGGTCTCGCACACTTCAACGCTGCTACGAGCACATTGTGTGGTGTAAACCGAACTAATGGCAATGATGATTTTCAGAAGTCTGCGGTCCATTGGAGCGGGTGAATGGAGATACTTCTGCAATCACTGACAAAACGAGGGATACTGGATTGCCGCGATAATGCTGCTTCGACATTGACATTTAGCTAGTTTGTTTATCAGCTAGTGCACTTTGTGTCGGACGCACATTGCTAATCTCCCTCGATATGCTAATGATTATGTAATTAAACTATTGTGTATGTTGTAACAGCGCACGACCTGAGGGTTCACAAGATCATGGTAATTGTGTTCTCAATTATTTAAGTACTAGCGCCACCCCGGCCGCAAGCGAGCGGGATGTTGACGGGTTTTTCAAATGAACTTTTTTGTTATTCAAATGATTCGGAGTTTAAAATAAAATTTCAAATATTTAGATTTTTATTTTTTAACATTGAATTTAAAAATAGATATAATTTGAATTTGGATTTGGTAGATGGAATTTGAATGTGGAATATGCATTGGAATTTGAATTTGAATTAAAGTTGAATTTGAAAAAAAAAATTGAACGTGAAATTGAATTTTAGAATTGGAAAAATGAAATTGTAAATTTTTTGAATTTAAAATATGAGCTCGCGCGAAGAGGAAACATGGCGACGCACATTTCAAAACCAATCAGACTGAACATGAACGAAGACAGGATGGCGGGCCACATGACAGCCCATGGCAATTGAAATTAGTGTAAGGGCCGCTACCATGACATCGTTGGTCATTTTTAGGAAGGATTAGTGGTGGATGAAGTCGACGATGCACAAACAACACGTTTAGTCGAGGACGTGCCTGGACGAAAAGACGGTTATGACACGCAGAGTACGTAACTATTGCGCGGCAGCACAGTACGCATGGCTTGCAGATGCGCAGAAGCAAAAATGTTTCTGCGCAAACGTCAATCGCAAATTGTGCGTACGCATTACGCAAGTGTCGCTCATGAGAATTCATGTATTTTGTGTCGATTTCTGGATGTCAGTCGCAAAACAATCGATTACTCGCATCTAATCGATTTTCATGTCGATCTGTCGATTCTCCTGTCGGTTGTTCCCTGTTCTTTTTATATAAGGAACATTCTCAAGCAATCAACAAGACGACTGCTCCCTCGAATCATCTATATATTACAGGAAAGCACGGAGTAAGATATTGGAAATAGGAGCTTCTATTAAATAAAAATTACGCAGGCAATATTGGTAAACCGTATTGACTAAAAAAAATATTTCTTTCGACAGACGTGAATTGTGTTAATTTTCCAAGAACACAGTGTATTGCAGCAATCCTGATGCGCGTTACTGCTGTCCTTGATACGGATAGGAAGGAACGCTGTATCAATCGTGAAGTTAGGGTGAAAGACACGCGTAAGTTGAAATACTTTTCCCGAAGTATTGGCGTACAACAATGCCCTCGATTACTGCAATTTACCGACCACTATCACCACTCTCTTCGTCCGCATGCAAATGCGTATCTATAGCTTGCCCATTACTCCCTCCCTCGCTGGGCAATTCTCCTACTAATTATTCATCCCTGCCGTATTGTCTTAGCATCTACTGCAATTGCGTATCCCTCTTTATCCGTTATCATGTAGTTTCGCTCGATTGTTTCGTCGAACTAGCTAATTAAAAATTGAAGAATCATCATGTGATCGATGAGCGCCCATGATCAGTCACGAACATCCCCCACTTCCAGCATTATAATTCGTACAGCGGCCTCATAGTCTTGTAATTCCACACTACTAGGAAGGATGTTCCAGCATAAGAACAGTCCTGAGAAATTGCGAGAATGGTTTGCCGACTGTATTAGCAGTAACATACGTATCTTCCAGTTGATGGGCTGGATTTCAATGGGCAACATTCTGAAGGGTGGTCAACAACACGTTTATTTTTGGGAAACTTTACCTTCCCTTCTTGGACTGATAGTTACAGGTTTCTGCTTATTCTATGAAACACGTTGCGCATTTCAACTTTTACAAACTGATGCTACGTTATTTATCGAAGTGTTCGCAAGCTGCCTGACAGTTTCACTCAATATGTTTAAAGTAAGTTCAATCCAAATCAATGACATAAGATAGAAATTTCCATTTCATCATTCGGATCATGAAAGATTGGGTTTCACTTGATTAAACTAGGTCGGAACAGAATTTGCAAAGCATAGAATTCATATTTCTCGATCGCTTTACTGACACTATTAAAGAGCAAGGCGAAACTAAAAAAAGTAGATTGTTCATTGATGTTTGTACTTAGCACAAACAGGATTATTATCGGCATAATTCACTGATTCGAGTCCATGTCCTATATTGCACGTTTTTATAATAGAGTATCTAGGGTTTCAGGATATGGCTTTACCGGAAGGAACTTTATCATTTGATAGAAATACTTTATCTAAACTGGAATGCGCAGGTCACGCGTAATACTTTAACTGATAAGTTATTGAATACTGCTAAGAACACCCGGGTATTCACGATTTTTTACGCTACAGCCTGTGTTGCAGCTGTTGGGTGTTACATGATGCGCCCATACGTGTAAGCCATTATATGGACAAGTAGGGTAAAGTAACTTTTCTAGTTATCAATATATAGCCTTGTCTGAGTCATAGAACACCTATTCGAATTCATTGTTTTCGAGTGTTCAAATAGCGATAATAATTTGAGTGAATTATTTTGCCGCAAAGTAATATTTGCCACCCCCCACCTCTTACCCCCCCCCCTTCCCATACGCTGATGGAAAAAAATTTGTTTACATCTTTATTTTGCGTTCCTAGGTTAGAACAATCCCATTATCCTACTTTGATACTATTTTATTCTTTCAACTTACCTTTTCTCCCTTTCGTAACTTATGCTTACTTTCATCTGCTTTCTCTTTTCTATGTCATACACTATAATATATGATTAATGAACCACAATCAATTCATCGATCAACTAATCAATTTGTGTGTGGAGACGAACAGGTTGTTCAATATTTCTATATTTTTTTATATTGCAGGATACATCTTAATCTCTATCTTTCCAAATCGAATGAAACATTCGATTTAACTGAAACCGTCTATCCCGCTAACTATCCATTCGCACTAGATACAAATGTAAAACATTTTCTGTGGACTGGCTGGGAAAATTTTTCATGTTATTACTTAATTCTTTGGTGGACTGCAACTGATTGTCTTTTTGCTCACATTACAACGCATCTTGGAATCCAGTTCAACGTGAAGTTTTTAATTAGTTCATTACCTTACTACTGTAAATGTTGCCTAATTGTACTAGAAAATTTTTTGACTTGGTAATGGAGTAATTTGCCGGTTGGCAAGTTCAGCGTGTCACTCATAATCATGAAATTGATGAAACTTGCGTCAAATATTTTTTCATGCAAACAAATTTGTTTGTTGACATGCGACCAAAAGACACCTTTCTATCAATCCCTTCGTTCTCATTATATATTACACGTTTTATTGTCAATTTTTTTTTCCAGGTACTGACCAATAAGATTCGCAATGTGCATGCCGTTACATCTTCAATTTCACCATTGCGCACAGTTGAAATAATACAGCTGATAAAGAGTATCGTGCGAGAACATATTAAATTGCTCGAGTAAGATTTCCGTGATTTTCACAAATCTCCTAATGTACGAGCACTCACAGATACACACAGATCGCGTACTGCTTGTCCGAAACCATTGGTCCCATAACTTTACGTCCAACGGACTTTGTCCAAAGATTTTTAATCCAGGGCCCCTTCATGCGCGCCCTCCACATGTCAATCAATTAGATGTAAAAATGAATTGATAGTAGGATTAGACAGTGTCGCGGTAGGCCAAAATATTTTGGATCAATAGTTTTTGAACGGAAATTTTGGGTACCGATATGCACTCTGACGATCGCTAAGATGAATTCTATATTTCAGAGAGGTTCGCTTAATGGAAAAATGGTACAATCCACTGATACTCATCACCGTGCTGATAAATGGCTTCAATTTGTGCAGCTGCATTTACAGCCTTCAAAATGTATTACATTCAATGGTTATTGTCTGCTGATTGCTGATTGAATTTTGAAACAGTAATTATCTTTTTTGCAGAGAATTTCTGAAAGTAGCTGGGAAGAGGTCATCAAAGATTTCAGTCATGCAACTGGCATTGCTATGCAAACTTTACTATACTGTTCCTATGCCCAATATTTGGCTGATCAGGTAATAATCAGGTGAGGAGGTGAATATCGTATGGATAGTACGAAGTGGCTCTATCCACATTTTTAGATACAGAACCTTGTTCACTTTTTGAAAAACAGTCGGGAGGCCTTCTTTTCGAAGGAATTGTCGATTTACTCTAACAAAACAAACGTCAATTCACCGTTTTTGTTTAATGCAAGCGATATTCTTGAACTATTCCAGTAAAATCCGTCAATTCTGAGCTTTCAGATGATTGGGTTCCGCCAGACAGTTTATGATTGTTCATGGACGAGCTTTAGTTCGCCAGTAAGATCATCGATTGTCCTTCTAATGACGCAAACTGAGCGAGATTATGTCTACTCCACGTACGGATTATTCTACTTGAACATGCCCCAGATGACGACGGTACGTAATCTCCTTCCAAAACCGACCTCGCATTAAAATATAACCATTAATTTATTTTTGATTTTAACTATTTAGATATTCAACACAGCAATGAGATTCTTCGCATTTCTCCGGAACATGGCATAAATGGTTTGAGCAAAGTTTTGTGATCGACGGGAATCCAATCTTATTATCACCCTAGTGATTGGTGATATGAATGATGATATTTTGTTGGATTTTCCCGAATTATATAGCACTGTAAATGTACATATTAAAGTACACGTATAAGATCTGATTGACAACGCATTAGTAGAGAGTTTCAGTCCCATCAACTGCCAAAACCTTCAACATTCGGTCCAGGCTTCGTATCTAATATATTGAGCGACGATCGAGTGGAATTGAACATTAAGTTCGGCAGAAACGATTTCAACTTCGGAACACATCTAACCTAAATCACAATATATTATAATGATCGATTGGATTCAGTATCCTTCCTTCTGTTGGATTGACGTATTGACGAAAAAAAATATTTCTTTTGACAGACGTGAATCGTGTTAATTTTCCAGGAACACCGCGTAGTGCAGCAATCCTGATGCGCAGTACTGCTGTCCTTGATACGGATAGGAAGGAACGCTGTATCAATCGTGAAGTTAGGGTGGAAGACACGCGTAAGTTGAAATACTTTTCCCGAAGTATTGGCGTACACCAATGCCCTCGATTACTGCAATTCACCGACCACTATCAACACTCTCTTCGTCCGCATGCAAATGCGTATCTATAGCTTGCCCATTACTCCCTCCCGCGCTGGGCAATTCTCCTACTAATTATTCATCCCTGCCGTACCGTCTTAGCATCCACTGCAATTGCGTATCCCTCTTTATCCGTTATCATGTAGTTTTGCACGATTGTCTCGTCGAGCTAGCTGGTTAAAAATTGAAGAATCATCATGTGATCGATGAGCGGCCAAGATCAGTCACGAACATCCCCCACCTCCAGCATTATAATTCGTACAGCGGCCTCATAGTCTTGTAATTCCACACGATTAGGAAGGATGTTCGAGCATAAGAACAGTCCTGAGAAATTGCAAAAATGGTTTGCCGACTGTATTAGCGGTAACATACGTCTCTTCCAGTTGATGGGTTGGATTTCAATGGGCAATATTCTGACGCGTGGTGAACAACACGTTTATGTTTGGGAAAGTTTACCCTCCATTCTTGCACTAGTAGTGACAGCTTTCTGTTTATTCCATGAAACACGTAGATCAATGAAACTTTTACAAACTGATGCCACGTTGTTTATCGAAGTGTTCGCAGGCTGTCTAACATGTTCAGTTCTAATGCTTAAAGTAAGTTCAATCTAAATCACTGACTCAAAACACAAATTCCCAATTCACCATTCGAGTTGAGACATTTGGTTTCAATTGATTAAACTATCGACGGCACTGTGGGACGGGTCTGGGTATATCCTTACTAAAATCAAAGCAGCAATATGAAAAAAGTCAATTAATAATCTAAAAGATTAACGCATTTGCAAGTATCTAGGGTTTCAGGATATGGCTTTGCCGGAAGGAACTTTATCATCTGATAGACATACTCTATCTCAACTGGAATGCGCAGGTTACGCGCGATACTTTAACTGATAAGTTATTGAATACTGCTAAAAACACCCGGGTATTCACGATCATCTACGCTGCAGCGTGTGTTGCATCTGTTGGATCTTACATGTTGCGTCCATTTGTGTAAGCCATTATATGGACAAGTAGGGTAAAGCAATTTTTCTAGTTATCACTATATAACGATGTCTCAAATCATAGAACACCCATTCGAATTTATTGTTTCCGAGTGTTCGAATGGCAATATTAAAATATTCCTCTTTCTCACATAGGCTTTCGGGTTTTTACAATTTATTCCCATCCCAACCCCTTTTCCGCCTCTAAATCCCCTGTACCACATTCGCCGAGGGACGAGGGAAACCTCACTCGAGGGAAAAACCTGGCCATGTTGAACCCAGGATTGAACTTTTCATCCTTTCGCAACTTTTCTCTGTTTTCTATTTTTTATGTTAAACATTATAATATACGATTGATGAACCACAATCAATTCCTCAATCAACTGGTGGATTTGTTTGTGGAGACGAACCGCTAGTTCAATATTTATAATTTTTTTATATTGCAGGTTACATCTTAATGTGTATTTTTCCAAATCAAATGGCACATTCGATTTATCCCAAACCGTCTATCCCGCTACCTATCCGTTTGCTCTAGATACATATGCAAAATATTTTCTGTGGACTGGCTGGGAAAATTTTTCATGTTGTTACTTAATTCTTTGGTGGACTGCAACTGATTGTCTTTTTGCTCACATTACAACGCATCTTGGAATCCAGTTCAACGTGAAGTTTTTAATTAGTTCATTACCTTACTACTGTAAATATTGCAAAATTGTACTCGAAAAAACTTTGACTAAATGATTAATTTGCCAGTTAGAGAATTCATACTGTCACACATAATCATGAAGTTGATGAAAGTTGCATAGAATAATTATTTCATGCAAAAATTTTTTTCTTTCAAATTGATACTAAAAAACAGTATTTTCATCAACTTATTATGTACATGTTTTATTGTCAATTTTTTTTAAGGTTCTGACGACTAAGATTGGTAATGTGCATGCCGTTAAATCATCAATTTCACCATTGCGCACAGTTGAAATAATACAGCTGATAAAGAGTATCGTGCGAGAACATATTAAATTGCTCGAGTAAGATTTCCGTGATTTTCACGAATCTCCTAATGTACGAGCACGCACAGATACACACAGATCGCGTACTGCTTGTTCGAAACCATTGGTCCCATAACTTTACGTCCAACGGACTTTGTCCAAAGATTTTTAATCCAGGGCCCCTTCATGCGCGCCCTCCACATGTCAATCAATTAGATGTAAAAAATGAATTAATAGTACGATTAGACAGTGTCGCGGTGGGCCAAAATATTTTGGATCAATAGGTTTTGAACGGAAATTTTGGGTACCGATATGCACTCTGACGATCGCTAAGATGAACTCTATATTTCAGAGAGGTTCGCTTAATGGAAAAATGGTACAATCCACTGATACTCATGACCGTACTGATAAATGGCTTCAATTTGTGCAGCTGCATTTACAGCCTTCAAAATGTATTGTAATCAACGATTATTGACCACTGATCGTTGACCGAATTTTGAATTAGTAATGACCTTATTTGCAGAGAATTTCTGAAAGTAAGTGGGAAGAGGTCATCAAAGATTTCAGTCATGCAACTGGCATTGCTCTGCAAACTTTACTATATTGTTCCTATGCCCAACATTTGAGTGATCAGGTAATAATCAAGTGAGGAACCAAATATCGCACTTGGATTTATAAACTAGTTCAATATAATTAATCAACTCTGAAATTTCAGATGATCGGTTTCCGCCAAACAGTGTATGAGTGTTCCTGGACGAGCTTTAGTTCGCCAGTAAAATCTTCGATTATCCTTTTAATGATACAAACTGAACGAGATTACGTTTACTCCACGTACGGATTATTTTACTTGAACATGCGCCAAATGACGACGGTACGTAATCTTCCAAAAACCTCCTCGCATTAAAATATAACCATTAATTTATTTTCGATTTTAACTATTCAGATATTCAACACAACAATGAGATTCTTCACATTTCTCCGGAACATGGCATAAATGATTTGAACAAAGTTTTGTAATGAACCGAAATCCAATCTTATTATCACCCCAATGATTGGTGATATGAATCGTGAGATTTTGTTGGGTGTGCCCGAATTATATAGCACCGTAAATGTACATATTAAATTAAACGTGTAAGATCTAATTGACAATGCATTAGTAGACAATTTGAGTTCCGTCAACTGCCAAGCATCAACATACGACCTAAGCTTGGGACAGCCTTGTCTTACCAACGCTTGGTAGCCTAGATTGGACTGGCCTTGTACCAGGGGCCATGCCAGTCTTCAGCCAAGATTGGCAGACAAGGCGATGGATGGCAGGCTTCGTTCAGTATTGGCACAGCACTGGCATCCGAGCCTGGGTATTGCCGATACAGCGCTGCGCTATATCCAAGACTGGTAACGTCTCTTGGTCTCCAGTCTCAAATTTTGTTCCGAAACTTGTATACATGGAGCAATGCGTAAATAAAGGAATTTATCATTTTTCTATACATGCGGGGATAGCCCGCATGTGGCATCTACGGAATATATACAGGATATCCCGGAAGTATATGCTGATCCGGCGACGGAGTGATTCTAAGCAGTTCTGAGCAATTCTTTTTCCAATTTTTGGTTCATAAGCACTCCTGAAGATTTCTGCTCCTCTGCACTTTAGTGGTCCCATGAGGTGCATTTTGCTGCAGAGCGTCTGTTGTATGTGAATGTGTGTGTTTTTTTGTCTTCGTCCCTCTCATTTGTACGTTCGGCATAGCTGCCGTCTCGGCATTCCTTGAGGGGGCGTACCGGACACCCATCCATGCGGCTCGGGCACTGGGTCAGCCTCCAGAAACCGCTGTGCTACGATGTTCGGCGCCTATGTAGGGAACCACCCCCCCCCCCCCCCCAATCCTGTGTCGGGTGAGGTTCCCGCCTGTCCGTGCGGTTTCATTTTATGGAACGTGGAACGTTCCGATAGCATTGCAGTGACGTAGACGCTCTGCCTTAGCGATGCTGCTTCATCAGTATGAGTGTTACAAACTGTATATTCTAATGGAATGTCCAGAATTGAAGATTCTTCATAACCTCAGTTGTAATTATTGGTGTGAGTTTCTCGCCCCCTCTAAACAGGATGGTTTCCCTTGTGGCACTACAAACACCATCTTTGGCACTTCGCAACACTTCACGGATAAAGCATTCTTCCTTTGGATGGACAATGCCAGAACTGTTTTTATGCACACCTCGTATTGCCACAATTCTTATACGCAGTACTACTGTCCTTGATACGAATAAAAATGAGCGCTGTAGAAATCATCAAGCTACGGTGTAAGACACGCGTAAGTTGAAGTACTTCGCCCGACGTATTAGCCTACAAGAATGCCCCGGCTGCATATCAACGACCCCTATCACCACTCTCTTCGTCCGCATGCAAATGCGTATCTATAGCTTGCCCATTACTCCCTCTCTCGCTGGGCAAGTCTCCTACTAATTATTCATCCCTGCCGTACCGTCTTAGCATCTACTGCAATTGCGTATCCCTCTTTATCCGTTATCATGTAGTTTTGCACGATTGTCTCGTCGAGCTAGCTGGTTAAAAATTGAAGAATCATCATGCGATCGATGAGCGCCCATGATCAGTCACGAACATCCTCCACCTCCAGCATTATAATTCGTACAGCGGCCTCATAGTCTTGTAATTCCACACTACTAGGAAGGATGTGCCAGCATAAGAACAGTCCTGAGAAATTGCGAGAATGGTTTGCCGACTGTATTAGCAGTAACATACGTCTCTTCCAGTTGATGGGCTGGATTTCAATGGGCAATATTCTGAAGGGTGGTCAACAACACGTTTATTTTTGGGAATCCTTACCTTCCCTTCTTGGACTGATAGTTACAGGTTTCTGCTTATTCTATGAAACACGTTGCGCATTTCAACTTTTACAAATTGATGCTACGTTCTTTATCGAAGTGTTCGCAAGCTGCCTGACAGTTTTAGTCAATATGTTTAAAGTAAGTTAAATCTGAATCAATGACTTAAGATACAAATTTCCATTTCACCATTCGGGTCATGAAAGATTGCGTTTCACTGGATTACACTAGTACGGAACGACATTTGTAAAGCATAGAATTCATATTTCTCGATCGCTTTACTGACACTATCAAAGAGCAAGGCGAAACATAAAAAAGTAGATTGTTGATTGATGTCTGTACTTAGCACAAACAGGATTATTATCGGCATAATTCACTGATTAGAGTCCCTGTCCTATATTGCACGATTTTATAATAGAATATCTAGGGTTTCAGGATATGGCTTTACCGGAAGGAACTTTATCATTTGATAGAAATACTTTATCTCAACTGGAATGCGCAGGTCACGCGTAATACTTTAACTGATAAGCTATTGAATACTGCTAAAAACCCCCGGTTATTTACGATGTTTTACGCTACAGCGTGTATTGCAACTGTTGGCTCTTACATGATGCGCCCTTACGTGTAAGCCAGTATATGGACAAGTAGGGTAGAGTATTTATTTCCAGCTTTCACAATGTAACAATGTCTGAAATCACAGAACACCATTCGAATATACTGTTTTCGAGTGTCTGAATGACAATAACGTGACTCAATTATTTTTATCTTTAGGCGATATTGACAATTTCTGTAGTTGATCCTACTTACCACATTTTATTTTTTTTATTCATATTTTCTCCCCTTCCCCACTTTGCTTACTTCTATCTGTTTTCTCTTAACTATGTGATACCATATAGTATATAAGTCATGAACCATAATCAATTAATCAATAAGCTAATCAATTTGTTTGGGGAGAAGAACCGGCTGTTCAGTATTTCTATATTTTTTATATTACAGGTTATATCTTAATTTCTATCTTTCCAACTCGAATGGAACACTGGATTTATCTGAAACCGTTTACGCCGCTAACTATCCATTCGCTATCGATACATATACAAAATATTTTCTGTGGACTGGCTGGGAAAATTTTACAGGTTATTATTTAATTCTTTGGTGGACTGCAACTGATTGTCTTTTTGCTCACATTACAACGCATCTTGGAATTCAGTTCAAAGTGAGGCTCTTAATTGATCCATTACTCTACTACTGTAAATATTGCAACACGAATTTTCGTGGTGGTTACATATAATTTTTAATTGATTGGTAGATTATAATGTGCATGGTTCATCCCATTCATTCTCCCAAACAGATCACAACCTATATGATTAAAATATACCTCATATAGCATCACGTATAAAATCCCTCTTCAAATGCCGAATAGAAGCAAAATGATGTACTACATGTTTTACTGTCAATTTTTTTTCAGGTGCTGACGAATAAGATTGGTAATGTGCATGTCGTTACATCATCAATTTCACCATTGCGCACAGGTGAAATTATACAGCTGATAAAGAGTATCGTGCGAGAACATATTAAATTGCTCGAGTAAGATTTCCGTGATTTTAACGAATCTCCTAATGTACGAGCACTCACAGATACACACAGATCGCGTACTGCTTGTCCGAAACCATTGGTCCCATAACTTTACGTCCAACGGACTTTGTCCAAAGATTTTTAATCCAGGGCCCCTTCATGCGCGACCTCCACATGTCAATCAATTAGATGTAAAAATGAATTGATAGTAGGATTAGACAGTGTCGCGGTGGGCCGAAATATTTTGGATCAATAGTTTTTGAACGGAAATTTTGGGTACTGATATGCACTCTGACGATCGCTAAGATGAATTCTATATTTCAGAGAGGTTCGCTTAATGGAAAAATGGTACAATCCAGTTATACTCATGACCGTGCTGATAAATGGCTTCAATTTGTGCAGCTGCATTTACAGCCTTCAAAATGTATTGTATTCAACGCTTATTGTCTGCTGATTGTTGATTGAATTTTGAAAGAGTAATGAGCTTTTTTGCAGAGAATTTCGGAAAATAACTGGGAAGAGGTCATCAAAGATTTCAGTCATGCGACTGGTATTGCTCTGCAAACCTTCCTATATTGTTCATATGCCCAATATTTGGCTGATCAGGTAATAGTGGAGTGACGATCTGAATATCGCATGCATTGTACGAAGAGAGTGCATCCACATTGGTTAGAATTTCAATGACAGATATCAGCGATGCAGATGTATCGCTACTTTTTCAGGAAATATCAAATCTCTTCTCTTCAAGTCATCTGAGCCTGACTTTTGGAGAGTCATATTCCGAACTTTATGGATGCATTTTTTTGAATTAATGAAACAAATCGGATGACCATATCCTAGAATTTGACGTGATATTGCTGAACTTTCAGATGATCGGTTTCCGCCAAACAGTGTATGAGTGTTCCTGGACGAGCTTTAGTTCGCCAGTAAGATCTTCGCTTATCCTTCTAATGACACAAACTGAACGAGATTATGTTTACTCCACGTACGGATTATTCTACTTGAACATGCCTCAAATGACGACGGTACGAAATCTTCAAAAACCTCCTCGCATCAAAATATAACCATTAATTTATTTTTGATTTTGATCATTTAGATATTCAACACAGCTATGAGGTTCTTCACATTTTTCCGGAACATGGCATGAATGCTAATTATTACCCCAATGACTGGTGATATTTTGTTGAGTTTGTCACAATGATATAGTAATGTAACCTGTAACAGGATAAATCATGTCACTGTTGCTCGCCAGAACTGACCGCGATCTTTTAGGGGGTTGTGATTTTTAAATTAAAAATTACCCCCAGCGTGAATAATCTCTTAATCAGCGATTACCTTAGCATTAATAATCGACTATTGTTAAATTGTCCTTTTTGAAATTGTTTTGTATTAAAAATGGCCACGTTCACCGTATACGCTGAACCATGGAGAAGAGGAGCAGGGGACGAAGGACTCAATTGCCACGGAACCATGGTCATACGGATGTCGGTTCAAATGGCGCACCGGCACGGAGAAAGTTAGCGCGAGAGCCACTGGATAGCCGCAAGCACCAAAGCGCAACATACGTTGGCTTGCGGCTCTGCTCGGTTATGTTGAGCGCAAGTGTAATACATGGACTACGGTCTGCATTTTGGCCCAGACTCAAAAGGAGCATTAATCGAAAAATGTGACCGAATCTTACGCGAGATTTACAGCAAGGATAACCGTTGATCTATTCAATGCTTTGGATCCTAGCTTGGGACAGCCTTGTCTTACCGACGCTTGGTAGCCTAGATTGTACTGACCCTGTATACATGGATTAATGCGTAAATAAGAAAAAATTATCATGGTTATAACGTCTCCGATAGACGGCATGCGGCCTCCACGGGATGTATACAGGATGTCCCAGAAGTATATGCTGACGCGGCAGGGGTGGATTCAGGCAGTGATTCCAAACAGAAAATGTCTTTTCTAGGTGTTCGATCATAAGCACCCCTGAGGAGTTCTGGGCGTGAGAAGGATAGCCAATGACCCTACTGCGTTCAGCTCCTCCGCGCTTGAGTGGGCCCACCCTACTCCGGAGCGTCTGGTGTGTGTGTGTGTGTGTGTATGCGCGCGCGAGAGAATGCGTTACAGCCACTAAAGGGCTTCTAACCCCCAGAACTCGTCAGGGCTGCTTATGATCAAACCGTGAAAGAGGAATTTGCTGTTCACAATCACTATTAAACTATTGTATTTATCAGATTCTATATACTTTTCATATTTATTCATTCAACTGAAGCAATGTTGTATCTAATATATTGGGCGAGGATCGAATGGAATTTAAAATCAACTTTATGGGAGACGATTGTCTCGGTGAACTTCGGATTCTTGACAAACATAACTGGTAGATTAATCGGGTTAACCGCATTTAACGTGAATCACAGTAATGATCGATTGGATTCAACATTCTTCCTTTCGATGTACAATGTCAGAACTGTTTGTCCGTAATTACACAAAAAATCGACACAAAATATTGGTAAAGTATTGACGAAAAAGAACATTGATTTTGACAGAAGCGAATTGTGTTAGCTTTCCCAGAACACCGCGTATTGCCGCAATCCTTATACGCAGTACTGCTGTCTTTGATGTGGATTCGAAGACCCTTCAATCGTGAGAGTATGGTGAAAGACACGAGTAAGTTGAAATACTCTTCCCGAAGTATTGGTGTACAACAATGTCCTCGATTACTGCAATTCGCTGACCACTATCACCACTCTTTTCGTCCGCATGCAAATGCGTATCTATAGCTTGCCCATTACTCCCTCCCTCGCTGGGCAATTCTCCTACTAATTATTCATCCCTGCCGTACCGTCTTAGCATCTACTGCAATTGCGTATCCCTCTTTATCCGTTATCATGTAGTTTTGCACGATTGTCTCGTCGAACTAGCTGATTAAAAATTGAAGAGTCATCATGTGATCGATGAGCGCCCATGATCAGTCACGAACATCCTCCACTTCTGACATTGTAATTCGTACAGCGGCCACATAGTCTTGTAATTCCACACTACTAGGAAGGATGTTCCAGCATAAGAACAGTCCTGAAAAATTGCGAGAATGGTTTGCCGACTGTATTAGCAGTAACATACGTCTCTTCCAGTTGATGGGCTGGATTTCAATGGGCAACATTCTGAAGGGTGATCAACAACACGTTTATTATTGGGAAATTTTACCTTCCCTCCTTGGCCTACTAGTCACAGGTTTCTGCTTATTTCATGAAACACGTTGCGTAATTCAACTTTTACAAACCGATGCTACGTTATTTATCGAAGTGTTCGCAAGCTGCCTGACAGTTTCACTCAATATGTTTAAAGTAAGTTCAATCTAAATCAATGACTCAAAACACAAATTCCCATTTCACCATTTGAGTTGAGACATTTGGTTTAAATTGATTAAATTACCGACGGCACTGTCGGGGTCCGGGTAGATCCTTACTGGAATCAAAGTAGTAATATAAAAAAGTGCGATTTCGCAAATATGTCTTTTGTATTTTCGGTGTATTTTGCCAATGTTTTGAGAAAACGAATGTGAAACAAAAAAGTAAATTGTTGATAGATATGTGTACTTCGCACAAACAGAATTATTATTAGCATAATTCACTGATTAGAGTCCCTGTCCTATATTGCACGTTTTTATAATAGAGTATCTAGGGTTTCAGGATATGGCTTTACCGGAAGGAACTTTATAATTTGATAGAACTACTTTATCTCAACTGGAATGCGCAGGTCACGCGTAATACTTTAACTGATAAGCTATTGAATACTGCTAAAAACACCCGGTTATTTACGATGTTTTACGCTACAGCGTGTGTTGCAACTGTTGGCTCTTACATGATGCGCCCTTACGTGTAAGCCATTATATGGACAAGTAGGGTAAAGTAATTTTTCTAGTTATCACTATATAACGATGTCTCAAATCATGGAACATTAGTTGAATATAATGTTTTCGAGTGTCCGAATGACAATTACTTTTCCGCAAAGTAATATTTTTCTCCCCTCTGCGCGGATGGGAAATATTTCTTTACGTCTACGCTGGAACGAAAAACGATATTATAACCACGGGCAGTAAAATAAAGGATCCTCAACGGCGTGTGCAATTAACAGCTGAGCCGCAGGCGAG
Source organism: Asobara japonica (assembly GCA_026005395.1). Classification (NCBI taxonomy): domain Eukaryota; kingdom Metazoa; phylum Arthropoda; class Insecta; order Hymenoptera; family Braconidae; genus Asobara; species Asobara japonica. Next base: position 3,040,195 of record BQMI01000298.1, on the reverse strand, counting down.
TTTGACAAGTTCAAGCTGAGGGTTCTTTTTTTACATGCCTAGGTTAGAAAAATACTATTATCCTACTTATACTATTTTATTCTTTCAATTTACTTTATCTTCCCTGCCCAACTTTTGGTTACTTTTGTCTGCTCTCTCTTTTCTGTCATACACTATAATATACGATTAATGAACCACAATCAATTCACCAATCAACTAATCAATTTGTTTGTGGGGAAGAACCGGTTGTTCAATATTTCTATATTTTTTATATTACAGGTTGTATCTTAATCTCTATCTTTTTAAATCGAATGAAACACTCGATTTATCCGAAACAGTTTATCCCGCTAACTATCCATTCGCTATAGATACATATGCAAAATATTTTCTGTGGACTGGCTGGGAAAACTTTTCATGTTATTATTTAATTCTTTGGTGGACTGCAACTGATTGTCTTTTTGCTCACATTTCAACGCATCTTGGAATCCAGTTCAAAGTGAAGTTCTTAATTGGTTCATTACGTTACTACTGTAAATATTGCAACAGCATACTTACACCAATTTTGCTGTTGGTCAAATATAATTTGAAAATGATTGGCAGATTTCCATGTTCATAGTTCATCCCATTCATTCTTCCAAAAACATCACAACATAGATGATTAAAATGTACCTGATAGAGCATCATATATCAAATCAATTTTAAGACTGTTAGTTTTTAATTAAAATCAGTCCCTTCGTACTCATCATGTACCTCGTATTTTATTGTCAATTTTTTTTTCCAGATACTGGCAGATAAGATTCGTAATGTACATGCCGTTACATCATCAATTTCACCATTGCGCACAGTTGAAATTATACAACTGATAAAGAGTATCGTGCGAGAACATGTTAAATTGCTCGAGTAAGATTTCCGTGATTTTCACGAATCTCCTAATGTACGAGCACTCACAGATACACACAGATCGCGTACTGCTTGTCCGAAACCATTGGTCCCATAACTTTACGTCCAACGGACTTTGTCCAAAGATTTTTAATCCAGGGCCCCTTCATGCGCGACCTCCACATGTCAATCAATTAGATGTAAAAATGAATTGATAGTACGATTAGACAGTGTCGCGGTGGGCCGAAATATTTTGGATCAATAGTTTTTGAACGGAAATTTTGGGTACTGATATGCACTCTGACGATCGCTAAGATGAGTTCTATATTTCAGTGATGTTCGCTTAATGGAAAAATGGTACAATCCAGTTTTACTCATCACCGTGCTGATAAATGGCTTCAATTTGTGCAGCTGCATTTACAGCCTTCAAAATGTATTATATTCGAGGATTATTGACTGCTGATCGTTGACCGAATTTTGAAATAGTAATGATCTTTTCTTGCAGAGAATTTCTGAGAATAGCTGGAAAGACATCATCACAGATTTCAGTCATGCAACTGGAATCGCCATGCAAACTTTACTTTATTGCTCCTTTGCTCAATATTTGGCTGATCAGGTAATAATTAAGTGAAGAACTGAATATCGCATTTGGATCAATAAACTAGTTCAATGAAATCCATCAATTCTGAAATTTCAGATGAGTGGTTTTCGCCAAACAGTTTACGATTGTTCATGGACAAGCTTTAGTTTGCCAGTGAGATCTTCGATTATTCTCCTAATGACACAAACTGAACGAGATTATGTCTACTCCACGTACGGATTATTCTACTTGAACATGCCCCAGATGACGACGGTACGTAATATCCATCCAGAACCGACCTCGCATTAAAATAAAACAATTAATTTATTTTTTATCTTAATTATTCAGATATTCAACACAGCCATGAGGTTCTTTACATTTTTCCGGAACATGGCATAAATATCATTATTCTAATGATTGGTGATATCAATGGTGATATTTCGCGGGGGTGACCCAAATTATGTATTAATGTAACCTTACACCATCTTAATTTATGAATCATATTAAAGTACATGTGTATAATATAATTGGTTATGCATTAACAGAATTTCAGTCCCATGAATTACCTGGAGGCATACGTAAATCAAATTTCTCATTTTAATATTTTTTATATCCACCCGCAGAGATACCTGACAACGCGCATACACTATGTAATTCCGCATGTACAAAACTGTTGCCCCAATACTATACACAAATCATATTGTAAATCATGTTAACAGAAAAAGCATTCATTGTGCCAGACGTGAATGATGTTAGTTTTCCAAGAACACCGCGTATTGCAGCAATTCCCATACGCAGTACTACTGTCCTTGATATGGATAGGAAGGAACACTGTATCAATCGTGAAGTTAGGGTGGAAGACACGCGTAAGTTGAAATACTTTTCCCGAAATATTGGCGTACAACAATGCCCTCGATTACTGCAATTTACCGACCACTATCACCACTCTATTCGTCCGCATGCAAATGCGTATCTATAGCTTGCCCATTACTCCCTCCCTCGCTGGGCAATTCTCCTACTAATTATTCATCCCTGCCGTACTGTCTTAGCATCTACTGCAATTGCGTATCCCTCTTTATCCGTTATCATGTAGTTTTGCACGATTGTCTCGTCGAATTAGCTGATTAAAAATTGAAGAGTCATCATGTGATCGATGAGCGCCCATGATCAGTCACGAACATCCCCCACTTCCAGCATTATCATTCGTACAGCGGCCACATAGTCTTGTAATTCCACACTACTAGGAAGGATGTTCGAGCATAAGAACAGTCCTGAGAAATTGCGAGAATGGTTTGCCGACTGTATTAGCGGTAACATACGTCTCTTCCAGTTGATGGGTTGGATTTCGATGGGTAACGTTATGAAGGGTTCCCAACTGCAGGTTTATTTTTTGGAAAGTTTACCTTCACTTCTGGGACTAATAGCTACATGTTTCTGCCTAATCTGTGAAACACGTTGCGTAATTCAACTTTTATACATTGACACTACGTACTTTATTGAAGTGATGGCAAGCTGCCTGACAGTTTCACTCAATATCTTTAAAGTAAGTTCAATCTGACTCAATGACACGATACGATGAAGTATTGATTTTACTATTCGTGTCATCATACATTTGGCTTCAATTAATCAAACTACCGATGTAAGAGCGTAAATATGAAGAAAAAGTGATTCAACTATATTAACTCATTTGCAATTGTCAAGCATTCATCCAACAAAGTTGTAAGCTAAGTTTTCTCTGAGCGATTAATTGCTGTCAATGCCACTTGTGATTCGAGAAATATGTCCTCTATATATTTTTTTGATCTATGTTGTCAATGTTTTGGGAGAACAGAAGTTCGGAATGACATTTGCAAAGCATAGAATTCATGTTTCTCGATCGCTTTACCAACACTATCAAAGAGCAAGGCGGAACATAAAAAAGTAGATTGTTCATTGATGTCTGTACTTAGCACAAACAGGATTATTATCGGCATAATTCACTGATTAGAGTCCCTGTACTATATTGCACGTTTTAATAATAGAATATCTAGGGTTTCAGGATATGGCTTTACCGGAAGGAACTTTATCATTTGATAGAAATACTTTATCTCAACTGGAATGCGCAGGTCACGCGTAATACTTTAACTGATAAGCTATTGAATTCTGCTAAACGCACCCGGTTATTTGCGATGTTTTACACTACAGCGTGTGTTGCAACTATTGGCTCTTACATGATACGCCCTTACGTGTAAGCCAGTATATGGACAAGTAGGGTAGAGTATTTATTTCCAGCTTTCACAATGTAGCAATGTCTGAAATCACAGAACACCATTCTCATATATTGTTTTCTAGTGCTCGAATGACAATAATGTGAGTCAATCATTTTTATTTGTACGGGATATTGCCAATTTCTAGCCAAATATTTTAGCAAAACATTCTAGAAAACAATGTTCTAGCCCTGGAACGTTAAATACTATGATTCTACTTACACTTTCCTATTCTTTCTTCTCCTCCCGACTTTCACTGACTTTCATCTGCTTTCTTCTAACTCCTTGACCTTATCAAGTAATATTTTATTTCATTTTAGACAATATAATAGAATATAGAATTAATGAACCACAGTGAATTAACTCATCAGCTAATGAATTCGCCGGTGGACAGCAAACGGTCGTTCAATATTTCTATATTTTTTATGTTACAGGGTATATCTTAAGCTGCATCTTTCCAAATCTAACGCAACTCTCGATTTATCCGCAACTGTTTATCCTGCTATCTATCCATTTAATTTAGATACATATGCAAAATATTTTCTGTGCACATTGTGGGAAAATTTTGCATGCTACTATTTGATTATCTGGTGGGCTGCAACTGATTGTCTTTTTGCTCATATTTCAACGCATCTTGGCATCCAGTTCCAAGTGAGGCTCTTGATTCATTGCCTTACTACTGTAAATATTTCAACAGCACACTTACACGAATTTTCCTGTCGGCCACATATAATTTTAAATTCGTTCTTCCAAACACACCACAACTTATATGATTAAAATATACCTCATAGAGCATCATATATCAAATCAATTTTAAGACTGTTAGTTTTTAATTAAAATCAGTCCCTTCGTACTCATCATGTACCTCGTATTTGATTGTCAATTTTTTTTTAGATACTGGCGAATAAGTTTCGTAATGTGCATACCGTTACATCATCAATTTCACCATTGCGCACAGTTGAAATTATACAACTGATAAAGAGTATGGTGCGAGAACATATTAAATTACTCGAGTAAGATTTCCGTGATTTTCACGAATCTCCTAATGTACGAGCACTCACAGATACACACAGATCGCGTACTGCTTGTCCGAAACCATTGGTCCCATAACTTTACGTCCAACGGACTTTATCCAAAGATTTTTAATCCAGGGCCCCTTCATGCGCGACCTCCACATGTCAATCAATTAGATGTAAAAAATGAATTGATAGTACTATTAGACAGTATCGCGGTGGGCCAAAATATTTTGGATCAATAATTTTTGAACGGAAATTTTGGATACCGATATGCACTCTGACGATCGATAAGATGAATTCTATATTTCAGTGATGTTCGCTTAATGGAAAAATGGTACAATCCAGTTATACTCATCACTGTACTGATAAATGGCTTCAATTTGTGCAGCTGCATTTACAGCCTTCAAAATGTATTGTATTCAACGATTATTGACTGCTGCTCGTTGACCGAATTTTGAAACAGTAATGCTGCTCTTTATTTGCAGAGAATTTCTCAAAATAGCTGGAAAGACATCTTCTCAGATTTCAGTCATGCAACTGGCATTGCTCTGCAAACTTTCCTATATTGCTCATATGCCCAATATTTGGCTGATCAGGTAATAATCAAGTGAGGAACTGAATATCGCATTTGGATCTATAAACTAGTTCAATGAAATCCCTCAATTCTGACTTTTCAGATTATTGGTTTTCGCCAAATAGTTTATGATTGTTCATGGACGAGCTTTAGTTTGCCAGTAAGATCTTCGATTGTCCTTCTAATGACACAAACTGAGCGAGATTATGTCTACTCCACGTACGGATTATTCTACTTGAACATGCCCCAGATGACGACAGTACGTAATCTCCTTCCAAAGCTGACCTCTCATTAAAATAAAACCATTAATCTACTTTCAATTTTAATTATTTAGATATTCAATACTGCAATGAGGTTTTTCACATTTTTCCGGAATGTGGCATAAATGGTTTGACCAGAGTTTAATAAACAATGGAAATCCAATCTCATAATTACTCTAATGATTGGTGACATGAATGGTGATATTTTGTTGGGTTCGCCCAAATGATATATTAATATACCTTGCAGCATGTTAATTTATGAATCATATTAAAGTACATGTGTAAGATCTCTAACGGAGAAATGCATACACAAAATAATTTCTATCCTTTGCATTTTTTCGATACTTTCAATGGACTTTCCATAAGTCTCAAAACCGTAACTCTTCCAGCGCCAACGCGAGGAGGGGAATGCCTCCCCACTTCATCGCGTGGCCCTGCGCGAGAGCTCATGGATAGTTCCCACGCGAGCCATCATATTATCTCCCACTGTCTGTGGCCACGCCCATTGTGAGCGTGGAAGGGGTAATCCGTAACTCTGCGTACGCGGAAACCTTAGCCCACAGAAGTTGAGGATTATGGGGAATGCGCTATACCTAGATACTGGGCATGTGGAATCCAGGGGTGACCGTCGTACTCCCCTCACAGTCGTTCCCGTTTTGGACTCACGTCCCTTACGAAAAAAAAAATGTCCACTATTGTCACTGTCTTTCCCCTCTTGAGTCCCCACCGCTATAGAATTCGAATTCAAATACTTGCACACCGAGTTCCACCGTTGCGAAAAAAATCTATATATATGGAAAAGGGTAAGACCAGTACCCACAAAAAGCAAGAGCTCGGTGTTAGTGGCACCAGTTTGTCGTAGACGGAATGGACCTACCGATGACAATCGTCCAGTGGAACACTACCAAGGCTGGATTCTATTTGTCCGTATATTAATCCGGGTACTTATCCCGATCCTCTCGTCTGATCCCTTGGTCCATTCTCCACCGCAATTGTATGTGCACTATCTTCTATCTTCGCTGTTCTATCGTCGTTGGACGCAGTTATCCTCGTTCACCAGCAGTAGAACAGTAGTGTCCTTCTTGAAGCGAGTATTCCTACTGCTCTCTATGATACATCCCTACCGCCACAACACCGCTTTCATTTTACTCATCGATATGTAAATGACGGTACTTACTTCTTCCCATTACCGCCGGTCTCTCCCATTCCCCATCGCAATGTTCGAGTGTATAGTCAGGGTTCCAATTTCGCCATCAATTATTCGTGCGTTCGGTGCGTTTATCCAATTGTCCGTTACAGCTCACCTCTTTTCATCGTCGTTTCAGCGGAATTATGGTATAAGAAATGGGAAAAACATTATCGAACCCATGACCACCCACCAATTGATCACGCACATCCCCCTTTCGATCACCACCGTCCTGCCTACCATTCTCACTTCTTATCGCGACAAGGTTCGAGTCATGTCAGACGATAAGAGTATCCAGGAAAAATTACGAGTATGGTTCAGCGAATGTATGGGTGGCAATATACGTATTCTGCAATTGATGGGTTGGTTCTCAGCAAAGAATATAGAAAAGACTGGTCCACAAAATGCGCCCTTGTGGGAAATGGTACCGTCAGTTCTTGGCCTTGGACTTTCGGGTTTTTGCGTATTCAGTGAAATACGGCGTGGACTAGAACTCACACAGACTGATGTGACAACGTTTCTTGAAGTAGCCGCAGCTGCCCTAACAGATTCACTTAACATGTTTAAGGTAACTTGGTGATTTTAGTCCATGATTTCGGGAAGTTATGGTAATTATTCCAATTGCGACATAGTAATTTTGTTACCCATTTATATGTATATATGTATATATGTATGTATGTATATATTTATATATGTATATATGTATATATGTATATACAAAATCGTTAAATTTAATAATGATGTCCCAAAAAAAGAAAAAAAAATAATTGTCAATTTTCTCCATGTCCACACTTCATTGTTTAACCAATTAATTATGATCAATAAATAAACAAAAAAAAATATATTTAGGGTTTCAGGATATGGCTTTACCGCAAGCAACTTTATGACTTACTGCAAATGTGTTATGTTTATTGGAATGTTCCGGAATCACAAGCTATGCTAACTGACAGTATGATGAATACTGCTAGAAAGACTTGGGTGTTCAGCATGTGTTACGCTGCAACATGTATTGTAATGATGGTATCTTATATGATACGTCCCTATATGTAAGATATTGTGGACCAGTCGATTGCAATTATTTGATCATTGCTATCCCGTAATATTGAATTATAGCAATCTTGGGACTACGTTCCAAAAAGTTTCTTGAGACACCTCACGATTCCCTAAATTTGCACTATATATATATATATATATATATATATAGAGAGAGAGAGAGAGAGAGAGTAAACTATGCAGCCCATTCAAATTTTTCCATACTTTGCAGGTTATATCTTGATTTCTGCCTTCATGAATCCAATAAATCGTTTGACTTCACTGAGACTGTATTTCCAGGGCATTATCCATTTACTATAGATACATATGCCAAGTATTTAGGCTGGACTGTTTTGGAAAACGGCTCGTGTTATTTTCTAATCCTTTGGTGGACTGCGACTGACTGTCTCTTTGCTCAGATTGCAACACACCTTGGCATCCAATTCAAAGTGATGTTCTTTACTGTTTATGTTATTATATTACTATAGTTTGTTCCTATGATAACAAGATAAGCCGTCTTGTTTATTTAATCGTGGGTAGTGTCTGGGACATCCAAAGTGTCCAAAAACTGTGGACTTCAATTTTTCTGTCCGACCGCCGCCCCCCTCACTGCTCCAGGCAGTACTTCAGGACCGGAACCCGTTCCTGGAACAGTTCCAGATGGTAGCTCACTTCCGGTAGCAAATACTTGTAACAGATTCCGGAATTGAACCTCGGCTCAGAACGGTCCATCCATCTGGAACAGTTATCGTAATCGAAGTTCTCCCTGGAACCGTTCAGAGAACTGACTCCTGATGTGGAACTTTTCGAATCTGTTCTTCCACCTGGACCAAGACTTCGAACCATTTAAACTGGTACCGTTCCCGGAATTGAACTTTCGCCTGGAACCGTTCCTGGAATAGTTCCGAAAACTGAAGTTCCACCTGGAACAGTTCCCGAAACTGCGTTATCTTTTAAACGAAATAATTCTTGGGACTGCTTGTTCACTTGGAGCCGTTCTCAGAAAAAAATACGATTATTTTCCACAAGTGGGCGGTACACCCCCTCCCCCCCCCCCCCCCTGCTAACCCTAAGTTCCAGTAGATCAACCCCGCGTTTACCAAGAATTACCAGTATATTTATAGATCAGCAATACATTGTTACTCACTGTATTTTGTGATAGTATGTTCTTAAACATCCAGTTCGACGGTTCGACCTCCTTTCACGTGAATCAATAGACGTGTCCAAATCACTAAACTGCGATACCATCAACATAATTGTTATCCTTAACTTTAATACTTAATTCATTACAGCCGTACTATATACTTTGCCATGTTCACAGATACTTGCAAATAAAGTCCGCAATCTGCAAGCGGCATCAACGTCACCACTGGAGACAATGACACTTTTAAAAACAATGAAGCGTATTGTGCATGATCATATCAATTTACTCAAGTAAGATTTGATTTCAATTCTGTTTTTTTTTTTAGTTAAGATCCAAGAGATGGACAGATACACACACACACACGCATACACACAATCCTCATTCGAAATGATTCGAGAGCAGGTGACACGCCGACAAAACTCAAAATTTCGTGGATCTCTGCCTAGAGGATAATTATATCAACAGGCACAAATAACAGTTGCTCACACCAATTCAATATTTCAGATATGTTAACCTGTTGGAAAAGTGGTATAATCCAGTCGTATTCGTCACTATACTCATCAATGGTTTAAATTTATGCAGCTGCGTTTATAGTCTTCAACAGGTCGTCTAACTCGGATAATAACCATTATAATATAGTATATAACAATAGTAATGCTTATTGTTACAGAGAATTTCCGAAAATAACTGGAAAGATATCATAAAAAATTTCAGTCATGCCAGTGGTATCGCCATGCAAACTTTCCTATACTGTTCCTATGCTCAAGACTTAACTGATGAGGTAATAACTTTATGGGGACCACCGTTTTTTCTTTCAACTTTGCCGATACGGTACAGTCGACTCTCCCACTAGTGCACTGCGCGGGACCGGACGCTCCACCGCCCTGTCCCACAAGTGACCCTCCCCTACTTCCCCCACTCCGGGATGCTAGTAAGCGCGGGAGTGGGGGAACTTCAAAGTCGCGCGGGACCTTTTGCACAGTGGTGGGGAGGCGGCGCTTGAGGAGATAGTCAGTGGTGGGGTCATGACGATAGTGACTATAGGGATCCATCAACTTGTGGGACGTGTACTGGCGGGGAGTTGACTGTAGGGGCTAACTCTTAGCACCTGCAACAGCGGACAAGTATAGACATCACGGAATGATTCGCAGAATCCGGGAAAAATAGTAAACAAAAAAATATTTATGTCCTCTTTCGTCCTTCTTCCTTTTTTTGATTTACCCTCCACATGTGGCCGGGACCAGAACACCACTATAAGTGCATCCTATAGAGGGGATATTTTTAACTTCCCGATTTAGGGAAGTTAGTGCAATGACCCCGATAATGAAGTGTCTCAGAAATCGAAAATTTTCACTTTTCTCGACGTTTCACATCATTCTGACGAATTTTAGATGAGGGTTCTGCGTGCGTGTGTGTGTGTGTGTTCGCCCGTGAGTGATTCTTTGAGAAACGGTTCCCGGTAAACGGCTCGATCAATTTGTTTCTCCTTTGACCCAAAATTACCTCTGACTGATGTCCAGGGCGGAAAGGAGTGTCAATGTTGAAAAATAATTCCTTCAATTGTTATTAACAATTTCAATTATTTAAACCGCTCTATACCGAGAACCGTTACAGATACCAGAAAAAGTCTATAATAAATTTTATTTCTCATGTAAAAATACACACATAATGTTTTATGACTTTTTGTCATAACTTTCATAGCTCAGGACACATCACTGATTAACAATTTTAATTGTTTATATCGCTCTATCACGAGAATGGTTAAAGATGGGAGAAAAAGTGTATAATGAATGTTATTCCTTATACAAAAATACGCATATAATTTTTTATGGCTTTTTTTCATAACTTTCATAGCTTAGGACATATCAGTGCTTAACAATTTCGATTGTTTATATCGCTTTATTACACGAAGAGTAAGAGTTAGACGGAAAAGTTGTAAATAAAAGTTGTTCCTCATATAGAAATATACATTTTTTGTTGCATGAATTTTTTTGTAACACTTTTTTTTTTTTTTTTTTTTTATGTGTTTGTTACACATAGTTAAGGCGATAGCGTTTAATTTATCCCAAATTTTTAACACACACACACACACACAAAGCCTAACACATCGGGAAGTTCATGATGCGACCGGTCGAGGGTCACACGTACAATTTATTCACTATTTTTCTCCAAATTGAGCGAATTTTTCCTGTGCCCGTAGTCCGCTGGTGCGCGTACTGGGAATCACGCTCTTGATAATTTTTTCAAACGCAGATAACCGGATTTCGCCAAGCGATTTATGAATGTCCATGGACCATCTTCAGCAAGCCCGTGACATCATCAATTGTTCTTCTAATGACACAAACTGAGCACGAGTATGTGTATTCTACATATGGGTTATTTCATTTAAACACCCCACAAATGACGACGGTCTGTAACATTTATAAAACATTTGTTTTAATCTTCAATTAGAAATAATCGATATTCATTGAATGTATTTTCCAGATTTTCCAAACTGCCATGAGATTTTTCACATTTTTTAGAAATATTGCGTGATTGTAGATAAATGATACACTCAGAAATTTGATCCCATAAGAATGCAGTACTTAGATGATGGTATCCATACTTTACAGCATAGACTGGAGAACTAAGGAATGTAGACTGTGTAGGTGGTTCTGACCAAGGAACTGCGATTTGAAGCTGCGAAAGTTCGGTAGATGACTGTATTTTAGCAGGAACGGAAACTAAAGACACTTGATATAAATGTATTGAAGGTTGTTTCATTCAATCATTGCTATTCAATGGATTTGAAAATAATACGAGTGAGAGTTCAAGACTTACAGATTGCTGACAATTGACAGTGGAACTCTCCGCCAATGCGACATGCGACTCTTTGCCGAGTGAGAGGCGAAAATGGGAAAAAGTCAGGTACTTGGTTAGGGCAAGAAATTTTGACTCTGATCTCACCATTCTCACCCTCGCCAAAGAGTCAATAACGTTGGCTGAGTGGTCGCGTTGTCTCGCGCAAGCGCGCAACGTCTGCGCGTCGATAATCCCGGAAATTTCAAACGAGCCCGGAAATGGAGTTCTCCAAAATTTCACTAATTTCCAAAATTTTGTGGGGCATGTAATAAAAAAAAGCGAACAAAATTTAATAAATATGTACTCCCTGGAAAATCCGTAAATACAGTTTCTCTGATTGGATGCAAAGCCCGCCAAAAATTCAAATGCGGTGGCGCATGAAACTACCAATAATAATAATCATGGCCGGTCGACTGGCGCCGATAAAGCCCGAGGGAGCTCCAGGTTATGTATGCCACGTGACAACAATCCCAATGTTTATCACACTGAAAATTTGACACAGTCCATCTTCAATAAATCGAAGTTCCTCAGAATATTTGAAAAATGCCGAAAATACGGGTGGAGAAAAAAAGTCGGGTGCACGACAAAATTGCCAAACAAGGTACCATTAACCATTAGTACAATTATTCTTTCACTATTTTCGTCGAATATTTTGTGAACTCGAACACACGTTTTTGTTTTTTTTTTTTTTCATTTTTATGTTTAAAATTTCAAAATTTCTTGTGAAATCCACAAATTTTTTTTGCAACGTATTTTGGGATTTCGTCTATGAAATGTCGATTTCAAATATTCGAAAATTATCCCAATTTTAGACAAGTGTAATTTCACACAAATTTACAAGTTACAAAACTTTTTAATAACAACTTTTTTAACGTCAAAAAAATGCCAAATTTTAATAATTTGAGAAGTTTTATGAATACTAGTGATTTTGAAAATGCCAAAAATTTTAGAGTGAAAAATTAATAAATTGCAAAATGGACTTCATACCTTCGAGTTTCGAAAATTTCAAAATTTACCACTTTTTTGAAAATCGATAGAACGTGAAGAATTTAGAAAACTTCAGAAACTTCACACAACATTAAAGAACGTTATAAATTTGACGAATTTAAAAAATCTCGAAATTTTATGAAAAGCTTCCAAAATGACTTTCGACATTTTGAGATCCAAAAAACAAAAAGATCTATTACCAAAACTCGAAGTTTCAAATTCCTAACCCTCTATAATTTTTCGCAAGTACATTACTATTTTTTTCAGGTATTATGTTCAATAAGGATTTCGGTCAACACATATTGAAGAATCCTCTCATAATCCAAAGTATGGTTGAAAAGGCAGCATTGAGGCCAACTGACGTTGTCCTTGAGATTGGTCCAGGAACGGGAAACATGACAGTGAAGATGCTGGAGAAATCGAAAAAAGTCATAGCTTGCGAAGTGGACACTAGAATGGTAGCTGAGCTTCAGAAGCGAGTTCAAGCAACTCCACTACAATCTAAATTACAGATTATCGTTGGAGATGTTCTCAAGGCTGACTTACCATTCTTCGATATCTGTGTGGCTAATGTGCCCTACCAAATATCATCGCCTCTAATGTTCAAACTGCTACTGCATCGACCACAGTTTAGGTGAAATTGCGTTGGAAAATTATAATAATTATTATCCTAGATTTATCACAGCACTCATAACATTTTTTTTTCCATGATCACATAATATTCTATTCTAAGAATATTCTACAAATATTTTCTAAGATCACAAATTGAGAAATTGCTAATTGCTGGTTTTGATTATTACATAATTATTAACATAAATTTGTTGGATAAAACAAATACAATAATAAATAATAATAAAAATAATAATACTAATAATAATAAAATAATTTTATATATAATAAATTAATTAAATTAAAAAAAAAAATTACATAATTATTTATAAATACATAATTATGTATTATAATAATAATAAGCAGTGCTGGGGAACTATTAAAAATTAAATTTTTTTTGCTCCTTGGGGAAGGAAAAAAAAACACTAATAAAATTTGATTTCAGGTGTGCAGTATTAATGTTCCAACGAGAATTTGCTGAAAGATTAGTTGCAAAACCTGGTGACAAGTCCTATTGCCGTTTGAGTGTAAATACCCAATTGTTGGCTAGAGTTGATATGTTATTGAAAGTTGGCAAGAATAACTTTAGGCCACCTCCAAAAGTCGAGTCGAATGTCGTCAGAGTCGAGCCAAAAATTCCACCACCTCCCATCAATTACCAGGAGTGGGATGGACTCACCAGAATTGCATTTGGGAGGAAAAATAAAACCCTAGCAGCATCCTTCAAACACTCGACAGTACTATCGATGCTGGAAAAAAATTATAAACTTCACTGTAGTCTTAATAACAAGGTTTGTGGTCTTTTAGGTGTCGTACGTATACATTAAAAAAATTGCGCGAATGGGAGATCTGAAAAAAAAGTGTCAAATTGGACAAACTTTCAAGAGATTTTTTGGAAATAGTTCTTTCTTTGGGCCATTCATTCCATACCTGTTTACAAATATTTTTCCGAGGGAAAATGAAGATCAGAAACTAAAAAATTTTAATTGATCATTATAAGTATTATGTTCCTACTCAATATTTTTTTTTATTCTGCATATTAGACGACCAACTTTCCCTCATTTTTTTGTGATTTTTTAGACGAACAACGAATAATAGCAGATGGATAGAGGTTTATAATTTTGGTGATAATTAACAATACTCGTACGTACATTTTTTAAAGTGAACCTTATGTGAAGCCAAATGGGAAAACAGTTCGTTTACTATTGAAAACCCTTCGAATGAGCATTATGATATTTGCCTTAAGCCTAACTACAATAACTATTCATCAAAAAATCTTAAATTTTTCAATAATATTACCAAGAGATTTGGATGAGTCCGTAGCTAATATCTGGCTGATAGATAATATGAAAAAAAAATTTTTTTTTAACGAATATGGGATAAATAGTCCTAGCTTTGGAGACATTGCCTCCAGGAGGCACAACTGTCCTCAATTCTCCTCAATCTTTTGCTCGAATTCGGTTTCAAAATTAAATTTAAACACTTGACAGTAACAAGGGGATTCCTGCGTTATCAACTGCTGGACAATGTAGGAAAAATGAAGTAAGAATTTATTTAGATTTTAGAATTTATCTCCATTCCATCTACTGGTCTGGGAATATTGAGTTATTTCATACATTTTTTTCCTGGCACATTAATTGAGTTTTGATGTATTTTATCTTTTAAAAAAATTATTGCATTGGCTGCACCTTTCAAATCTCCAATTTCACGTCCAGGATACCCTAAATAGTTAATCAAATGTGTAACTTATTTAAACTTCCCGGGACTCGGCATGGAATTATTGAAAATCCAACATTCGTAATACATAGTCTCATTTATGAACTCGTAATGCGCTGCTCCAGATATCAATTTGTAACACTCATGCATTGAACTTCATAAATGACACCTTCCGTTCATTATTGACGGGCTCATCTCCAATATTTCAGTTATCTGAAAATTTTCTGTGTTAACCCAAAATGTGAGAACGAATCTTTCTTGAAATTGCTGGCTCAAAATTTAATCAAAAAGAGAGATTATTATTTTTTAAATATTCTATGCTTTCAGGTCTTAAATGTCGAAATTTTTTCACTAATTCTTAACCTTTCCGTAAAAGTCTGATATTTCTGAAGTTTTGAAATTTCCGGAATTTTGACAAAAAAAATGTCATCTTGTCTTTTTAAATTTTCAAGGTTTTTGAAATTTTCACATTTTAAACCCCTTCACCCTCATATTTTTAATTCGTAACATTTTGGAGTTTTCTGAAAATTTTGAAATTATCGAACTTAACGAGCTACTAAGTGAAATTTTTGAAAATTTTCTGATTGTTTTTTAAATGAATGGATGTTATGAAACGTGAGAAATTCTGGAAGTTTTTTCAAATTTTATGTGTCATTTTTTGTCCTCGTCAGTAGTAAGTGTTTCTTGTACCAATTTTTCGTTAATTTCCCTTTACAGTCTATCCCAGAGGATTTTTCTATCAAAACATTGATCATGGAGACACTGGAGCTAGCGGAAATGGGGGAGAAACGTGCCAGGACTATGGATATGGATGATTTTATCAGGTGAATATTCTCCTCATTTCTGATTCCTTTTTCCCTCCAATCATTAATTTTCCCCATTTTTTGTTTCAGACTTCTGCACAGCTTCAACTCTGTAGGAGTTCATTTTGCGTAGATTTTCCCCAGACAAACTGATTATTGTTTATTATTAGAAATACTCAAATTGAATAAATTTTATTTATACGCAATTTTACTTATACATCAATTTTTTTTTTTTTTTTGTTATTCTCAATTACCCAGGAAATTTTCTCGGTGACAAGTTGGCTTCCAGAAATTCACTTCATGATAAATATATAGATATAATAATAACCATTTCTGTTCACGATTTCGATGAGCTGAGTTATCACAACTCGAAAAACCAAAAGTATGATATACATAAAATTTGCGATTTTCCCCGCATTTGGAATCGCGATTTTTGATGTGTGTGTGTTTAAATTGAGAAATGGATCATAAATTTCCCCGCGGGAAAAACTATTTTCATATGTTTGTTCAGTCCATTAATATCCCAAAACTAAGCACTAAAATTTCCACACACACACACACACACACATATCTTGAATCCGGTCCCAGAATGCACCGGACATCGAGGAACCATTGCGCATATGACCGAAATGCACTTTCAATTTTCGGACTAATTCCAATAACCTCCCTCCGGAATGAAAAATTAAAATGCCGATTGTCTTCATAATTTTCACCTGCCCACATATTATTTGCCCTTGCAAAACATTCTGTCCATTGATCCTTTCCTCATTTTCCAAATATATGTATATCTATATGTATTTTTTTTCGTGCGATGTACTTGCGAAAAGTCTTCGCTAGTTGGTATTGTACTGGGAATAGAGTAGAGTACTGAGGGGGTGGGGTTTTTTCTGCGTCTAGGGTAACTGGGAGCCTGGAAGAGCCATGAGAGCTGTGGAATAGTGGCGGGCCTGGATGTGAGAGTGAGTGAGTACTTCAAGAGGGATGAAAATTAGATAGAGCGAGATAGTAAATGGAAACGACGACGATCCAAGTGGGAAAAGCTGGGGCGGGTGGGAAGGGGGGGGTGGGTGGGAATCCCAGAGGAGTCAGTGGTCTCCTCTGGCGCTAGCAGCCACGAGAGAGGGACGGAAGAACTAATCAGCTTGGCGCATGTGCTCTGGACTTCTTGAATCCCATGGGAATTACCCTAGCATCCCCATAATACACTCGTTTCTCCCTCATGCCAAGTCATACCCTCTTTTTCACTCACTCCCGTTAACATTCTACTGTTTTATCTTTTATTTTTCAACGGACAACTTTCTTCTTACATTGATATCAAGATCCAAAATGCGGGAGTCTCGCGCTATTGGGGCTGAGGGGAATTTGGATTTTTTGACGGGATTTTAAGGGTTTCGAGAAAACTATGCTTGTGCTCGGAAAAAAGCGACATTTAATCATTTTCACAGTCCATGCATGCTTCCCTTGCTTTTTGTAAGCGTTAACCATCGTACCTAAGATTCGTGTGAAGTTGTATAAGTTTCACTTCAACGAAAGTTTCGTATACGAATGTAATTGAACAGAACTATCGATAAGCCCTCGTAATTTGAAGGGAAAACTCGGGAACTAAACGCGAAGTATCTCGGACAATTCAATTGCATAAAATAATTAAAGAAAAATCTACAAAACTAAAAAAAAACAGAAATTGTAAGAAAAGAAAAGGTGGAAATTCCAGAGTTTCCAAAAAATTGAAGAACTTCAAAAACACGAACAAACAAGTCATAAATAAGATTAGTGGTTCACGAATCGGTGTTGCAGTCTACGTGATCAGTGCTACTTCTGAATTCAGTATCTCATTGATCCGCCAGTCGTCGCGGCACTCGCCAAAGTCCTTAGAACGAGCATTATCAAAATCTCTCACATTTTCTTTTGGATTCATATGACTGTGAATGCCGAAGCCTAACTTCCATGAGGATACCTTGTGGAGTCCTAGGAGAGCTGCAATGAATCTCCATATTTTTTTTTTTTTTTATTGATGAATCTCCATATCTAAATTTATCAATACGAGCCCGGTGGCACGGACTGGTGGCGCGTCGGGTTCGGTCTTAGGATTTTCGACAATTGCGATATATATCGATAGTTTCTTTCGTCTCTTCTTTTTACTATAGCATATGCTACGAGCGCTTCCGGTTAAGTCAGCAGAATGCCTCCATAGATGGCGCTACTGCAAACCCAACGGGACGCGTAAGACGTTCGAGTTTCGGAAGTCTCTTCTCGAGCGCTTTCCGTTCGGACCAATGACGTCACATCGTATGCGAGCTTGCGCGAGTGGTTTGAAATCGTTCGAGTGTGGGTTCGGTTCGCACTGGCGACTTGTCACCCGACACTTGATCCGCATGTATCGAATTGTAGTGTACGTAACCTTAAACCTCGAGTGTCACAGTTTTTTGGATTTCTTGAGACGTCTCCATGAGATATTGGTCGTAATAATACTATAATACGTGCGTGGCAAGAGGAGATTTAGAATGGATTATGCGGACTTTAATAGCGAGTGTCAAGCCGCGCATGCGCACTCAAGTGGCATTCGACGAATTTCAAATGGCTCGCGCCCAGTCACGTGACTACCATCGTCGCATACGATGTGCCGTCGTTCGGTCGAGCGGAATGCGCTCGAGAATAACCTTCCTGATCCTGTGGAAGAATATGAGTGACACCAACTTGACTGTCCGCTATAAATTTTTTTAATCCCTACTCACAACAAACTGAGAGAGTGTTTAGCTACCACGATTCCATAATTTACTCAATACGAGTCCAGTGGCGCGGGCTGCGCACGCCCACTTCCTTTTTCCGCCGCGTTGACTGGTGTCGCGTCGGTTTCGGTCTTACGCTTTTCGATAATTTCGATATATGTCGATAGTTTCTTTCGCCTCCGCTTTTTACTATCGGAAAATATAATGTAATGTAATCGTTATGTCGCAATGGATCGCTCCTCGCCGGAAACGGTGGAAACGTATTTGTACATCTAAATAATTGCGTTGAAAAATCCGCTCTTTTATTATGGTGTAAATAAATGTGTAGGTCAAATAGTTTATTCGATGTATCTTGGAAGTTGAACAATACACGGTCCTTACACCTCCCGCCCCTTCTCAGCTATCTTCAAATTTTTTTCCCTCCGATACTGGAAGTCGCACCGGAAGTAAAGGATTGTGTGGGGGGTTTGGGGGGGGGGGGGAGGATTTTTTGAGCCATTACTGGAGGCAGTCTGTTAATATTAATTGACGGGACTCTAATGAAACTCCCTCGGTGGGTCGCGTCATGGCAAATGGGTAAATATCAGGTGGTTCATCAATTATTCAGTGGAAGTTGTTTTGAGGCGGTGTTGACGTTTCTTTTTCCATAATATCTGATATAATTTTGCCTTCATTTGACAATGAGATAAAAATTCAATAAATGTAACATTACGCTGACGCTTTACAAAATTATAATACGCCATTTTTAATTTTCCGGTAGAGGAAGTTATTGTGGTGTCTTAGGAAAATGGATTTTTTTTTATTTATAATCAGATATTCCAATTATTAATAGAGATAGGGGAAAAGTGTTTGAATAAATTTTTTTCCCTGCGTAAAAATGCACATTTTATGTTCAATAATTTTTTTTCTAGCGCTCATACTTGAAGAGCGAACGGTGCTCTCGTTGTGGATCGCGTGTGGCCGGCTGGAAGCTTGGAGTCATGGTATCGTTCGATGCATTCAGTTATCCGTCTTACTATATTCAGGTGTTAATTATGCGCGTACGCCAATTAGGCGAGATTGGCTTAGTTCGGGGCTGAGGTTTTCAATTTTTTCAATTTCAATAATTTAAGTCGCCGAGACTGCAAAAATTAAAACTCCCCAAAAAATTGGAATCTACTAATTTCCTCTGAACTCAGAAATTCCGAGAAGCTTTTACGTTTTGGAATTTGACAAATTTTCCAAAATTCTCATAGTTGTAAAACTTCTCGAAAATTAAAAAATTAAAAAAAAAAAATCTCAAAAAATCTATATAGGGTGAAAAGCATCAGCAATTCTCGAAACATGCAGCTTATCAATTCGGTGTCTCATCGTCGATGATATGATGATTTCTGGGGGCTATGAACATATGAGGGATAAACGAGCAATTGGTGGTGGAGTAAATCTACGGGGGGGTCGGTGGGTGGTGAGGGGGTGGTAGGGGGGAGTTGGGTGTTCGACGAGCCCGCCTACCGTCCAATGCGGTTGCTGGTATCCCAGGGGGGCTCCCTCAGCCTCACCTTCTCCTGGTGTACAGGGTTCCCTTTCTCCGCGAGTCCGCAAACTCGGGAGGTCTCTCTTGATAACTGGGGGTTGATAACAGCGAACACAGCGAGGGCCCCCTCAGTGTTTGCCTGTAGTTCTCGCTGGGAAGTCAAGAGTGAGATTTTTTTCAAGTGACACTTATTTTTATGTGTTTGCGACACTTTTTTTTTGGCACTCTCCACCCAAGGAGTAAACTCGGATAAGTGCAACTGTATGTTACGATCATTTGTGATCGATATCTCGAAATTGGAGGGAGTTAGGCCATGTTTTGTATAAACATTTTTTGTGCAAAAAAATGAGTACTGCACAAAAGGTTATTTGGAAAATTTGGATATGGCTCATAGGTTTGGAGATATCCATCAAATAAGAAATGAAAATAAGTGCCCTTTCATAGTTTGCCGATTTGGTACTTTCAGAGTTGTGGGGCTAGTCTGAGCCCTATAAAATTTAATACTTTTGGAAAAAATTTAAGAAATGATGAAATTACGAATAATGAAACTTTTAGCAGTCAGATATATTTCAAAATTATGAAGGTTCTTGGAGGGAATCTGATTATTTGATAAAGTCACGTGGGTCGTAGGATCTACATGAGCAGATCCATTATGGAAAAATTTCCGGGAATTCTATTAAAACTCCAAAATCTGTAGAATTTCGCACAAGATTGAAGTGAAATAGTCAAAGTTGTAGGAAAATTTTCGAATGAAAAATTTTCCAAAATTTTGAAAATTTCAAAAATTTTGAAAATTTCAAAAATTTCAAAAATTTCAAAAATTTCAAAAACTTCATAAATAAAAAAAAACAACAGAAAAATTCCACAATTTTCGAAATTTTCAAAAAGATTTCTTTGAAAAATTTCCAAATTTGAGACATTAATGTATCACTACTTTCTGTGCTTCTTTTTTTTCAATACCCGATAAATTAACAATTTAATTTATTTTCTTTGAATTTTTTGGTTGTATGATTCAAATTGAAATGCCCCAAATTTGAACCAAAAAACCCATGACCTTCCAATTTGCGAATGGTCCCTCCTTTGGATTGCTCGGATTTCTACATTTGCAATTTTTTCTATTTCAGATGATATTTTTATAAACACCTGTACCGGTCTAAAAATGGCGGGAAATTGCAGGAATGACGTCATCCATGTAAAATAGTAAGAAACCCATTTGTTGGGAAGAGACTATATTTTTGTTGGAAATCGTTCCAATAAGGAGGAGATATCGAAATGCTGTTCAAAGGGAATAGTTCGAGATTGGAGTTTCTAATTGAGAAAATTCAAGCGCACAAAGAGTCACCCTCACCGATCCCAGAGGAGAAGTGCAGTGTGAAGTTGAAGGGTAAATATTTGTTTGAAAAATAATAATAAGCCTATATAATCACCATTAGGAGACAAGTGGTCAGTCGAGTTAAGTCGGTCTTACTATCAAGTCCCTTTTCACCAAATATCTCAAAACTGAACCACCATAGCGGCATTTTCATATGAACCTTTTTTGTAGAGTAAAACGAGATCTACAAATTTGTATCAGAGCAAATTCCGATAGCTCTTTCCGTTTCGGAGATAATCAGTGGAAACTCACGCGCGAACTTAACTCGATTTATCACTGCGCTGATATATCTGCAATGTATCAACATGTATTTAGTATATATTTAGTATATATATATATATATATTGAATATAAAAAATCAGTATATTCAGTATATTGAAATTGGAAAATGAAGAATTAATCGGCATTTTAATTTTTTTTCCACAATTAAAAAAAAATTGAACTTTGAAAATGTGGGAAGTTTCAAAAATTGAAAGATTAATAAATCAATAAATGAATTTATAAATGTGCACACACGCACACATAATTACACTTTTGCGTCTAGAATTGTCAAAAAATCTCGGAATTTTCTTCGTTGAACTTTTTCCATTTTTATATGAAAAAAGAAATGTATGCACGAAACCGCGGAAAATTTAATCTTTCAGAAAAATGCACTTTTTTTGCATTTCTCATTCAATTTTCAATAAAAAATTTACTCAATAACTATTTTTCATACAACACTCCACTTTTTTTCATCACTCTATCTAAATTTAAATTAATGTTTACTGTCTAATGAAGCGGGAAAACATTCGAATTTACTACACGTGCGCGGCGAGATACGACAAGAATGCGTGATGAACTCTTTTTAATTTAGAGTGCTAGAAAACGTCCGGGAAAGACAGGATTCATTTTTTTTTTTGGTAAAAACTATAATTGGTTAATTGGTATAATTTGGTAAAAAAACGTGTGTGTGTGTGTGTGTGTGTGTGTGTGTGTGTGCGTGAGTGTATGTGTGTATGTGTGAATGTGTGTGTGTGTGTGTGTGTGTGTGTGTGTGTGTGTGTGTGTGTGTGTGTGATTATTGATTTTCCTCTCCATTCCTTTTAACATAATAATTTATTGGCTCGAATCCAATATATAACGAATTCCAATTTCCCGCGAATTACAAATTCATGATATTTCACGCTGTTATCAAGAACTCAATTTTAATCGTTACATAATAATTTTGAAGAAGAGTTTTTAGATTGAAATATTCTACTCGGTCCTCCCAGGTTCGTCTCCCTTCGAGATTACACGGAGACTCGGTGACTCATTGCTCCCAAACGTCTCCTATGTGTCTCCCATTGGGAGCACGGGCCGCTCGAGTCTCCCGTCAGACTCCCAAGGGAGATTACGGGTTCGCGCCGTTACGTAGAGATGAGGGACGTTGCTGAACTCGGCACATTTTCAGTTAAAAAATAATGTCAAAACTGTAGTATGAAGTTTTAGGAAAACTTTGGGGAAAAAAATGGGAAACTTGGTGAAAAATGAACAAGTGAAATATAATGAGAAGTACAGGGAATTTAATATTTTACAAATTTTCAAAATTTTTAATTTTTCAAGTTTTTTAAATTTGTGAAATTTTGAAATTCAAAAGATTTTTGCAATCTCGACTTTTTTCAAATTTTTACAAATTGACAAATTTTGGCACACACACACACACACACACACTTGCGCATGCATATTTCATTACGATTCAATACAAAATTAGTTATTTCAATTCAGAAGCAATCAATAACTTGCCCTGAAAGGATGGCGGGGGGGGGAGAGGGGGGCGGGGGTATTTGAAAATTTAAGATGGACCGCGAAAGGGATGCTGGATTGTGCGATACAGTTCTCGGCAATTTCTCAATTCGCGTTCTTGAAATCATTAATGCCCCCAAGGATTCTCGTAATTAGGTGCTGTAATTTCCTACATCCGGCCTCCTTCATGAATTTAGGTGGCGCCTAGTTTAGTTAATAAAACCGAGTGTCTCTCGTGTAGGTGTCAACGGATGCAACCGATTTCACGAGCACGTCGCTCCACAGAATTGCATTGGGCGTCGTGTGTGCTTTATTAGAATTTAAGATGACTACTGGACACGAAAAATTCCGTAAAATCAGTAAAATTGCACTCGTGGGTGTCGCACGCTTTATTACTTACGAAATGAGGAAATGAGACTTGTTATTTCTACTTCCTCGACTTCTCTATCATCACCACATTTTTATCTTTTCGAGGGATAATCCAATTCTTCTGTCGCATTAAATTTATTCAACTAAGCGGCTTCAATCATTTCATAGGCTGACAAATCTCAATTATCAATTCTTCAATTTTGCAATATTTGAAATTTCCATAATTTCCATGATTTTTTTAATTTAATTTTTTTTCCAAATTTAAATTTTTTAGAAGTTTTTCCAATTATGTAACTGATCCCCGACGAACTTGGAGTCGATTTGTGTGTGTGTGTGTGTGTGGGGGTAAATGAGTGGGTGGGCGTGTGTGTGTGGGTGTATGTGTATGTGTGTGTGTATGTGGATGGTTGAGCGGGTGGGTGAGTGGGTAAGTGGGTGGGTGGGTGAGTGGGTGGATGGGTGAGTGGGTGTGTGGGCGGATGAGAGTGTGTGTGTGTGTGTGTGTGTATAATTGAGATTGCGATAGAGGACAATTTATAAATGAGGAGAACTGTATCCTGTGAGCCGACACACACACACACACACACACACCTACAGACGTCCCGCGTTCGATTCCCGCTCACTGCAAAATATTTTTTTCGAAAAATATTTTCTCACGGACTCCGACCGATGGCAGGAACATTCCGTGTGTGCTATCGGCGGTATCCATGAAGTGAGACCGTGAGCCGGGACCGAACGCGACCCGTCGCGCGGGGGGGAGGGAGGGTTCCATCGTAGACGCCCGCCATCGTATCACAGGGGTTTCTGGAGGTTTACCCTGTGATTAGAAATACGATGAGCTGAAATGGCGAAGTCGGCCCCAGCCGCAATGGGTGGGTACTCTGATCCGTAGTTTTGCCCATGAAGTAATGCCTACCAGCGGTTACGTGGGTGAATACGAATAGAGAAAGAGTAGAAAAAAAAAAAAACACCTACAGGCGCTGGAAATGATATAGTGTTATATTGAATACGTTTTTCAGATGGACTTCTCGGAAGCGGTTACTCTTGGCGAAGTGAAGAGGACAGTCTAACTTGCCAAAGAGGTGGTGGCACACCATCATCCTGCGCCACTTCCACATCTCAAAGTTTTCCATCAGAAACGGAGATCGATGGTGATGTAAGAGTTAATGGTGATGCACACATCTCTTCCGGCCCATACTCATGTCAATTTTGCGATAAAGCATTTCCTAGTCTTACTTATTTGAAAAAACATGAACAGGTGAGCTAAGGTCAATTATAAATTGATGAAATTACGTTTGAAAAAAATATAATAAAAATTACCAGAAAAGAAAAATTACCCCAAATGGATACAGTGAAAAATTACGGAACAAATCCGAATTTTCATGGGAATTTCGGAGATTACGATTTTATTTTATATTCGAAAATTTCAGATATTTACTTTTTCTACATTTTTGAAACTTGTAGAAATTTTTTCTACATTTCATCACTTTTCAAGAATTGCAAAAAATTACACCCGAACACTTATAAAGCAATATACAGGAACAAGTAGTGATAAAAGAAAAATGACCCGAGACGAATTTCTACCAAAGATGATTTCTCTTAATTCCTCAATCCAGAGCCACGGCGATCAGATGCCTTACAGATGCAGCTGGTGCGCAAGATTGTTCAAACACAAACGAAGTAGAGATCGCCACGTGAAACTACACACTGGGGACAGGAGATACCGTTGTACCCACTGTGAGGCAGCATTTTCACGAAGGTAACTTCTAAATTCCCCGGAGACCACCCACCTCCCCTCGTTTTTTTTCTTATCCTATAGCGTAAATAAACTACTCCGATATGAAAAAATATTGATACTTATCAATCAACTTTGTCATTCAGGATTAATGACATATTCCGTGAAATGCTGGATCACGGCAAATGAAAGATCCAGGAGTATATAATGAATGAAAAAATCGTTTGGGGATATGGAACCCCCCCCCCCCCCGCTGGGTTCCGGTCCGGTTTAGCCTTAGCACCTCCTTAGGAATGGTCCTAGGGAGAACCTCTTCCCACCACGGAAAAGCCCCGACTGTGTGTATGTGTGTGTTTGTGTGTGCGCATCTGGATCTGTGTAACGGTATGTGTATGTACTCAAACTCGCCACCGATTTCTTATGAATGAATCATCCGATCAAGATGCTGCATGACGTCATCGATCGCTCTGCGAACTCTAGGCCTACGAAGGGTTTATCGGCCTAAATAAATCTGGCAATTGTTGATTTTGTTTGACAAATGAGTACAGTTCGTGAGTACAATCGATTGTTTCCCGACTGGCATCGAGAAATCGACATAAAATACATGAATTCTCATGAGCGACACTTGTGTAATGCGTACGCACAATTTGCGATTGACGTTTGCGCAGGAACATTTTTGCTTCTGCGCATCTGCAAGGCATGCGTACTATGGTGCCGCGCAATAGTTACATACGCTGAGTGTCATAACCGTCTTTTCGTCCAGGCACGTCCTCGACTAAACGTGTTGCTTGTGCATCGTCGACTTCATCCACCACTAATCCTTCCTAAAAATGACCAACCATGTCATGGCAGCGGCCATTACACTAATTTCAATTGCCATGGGCTGTCATGTGGCCCGCCATACTGTTTTCGTTCATGTTCAATCTGATTGGCTTTGAAATGTGCGTCGCCATGTTCCTCTTCACGCGGCCTCATATTTTAAAGTCAAAAAATTTACAATCTCATTTTTCCAATTCTAAAATTCAATTTGACGTTGAAATTTCTTTTTCAAATTCAAATTTAATTCAAATTCAAATTCCAATGCAAACATTTATATCTATTTTTAAATTCAATTTATAAAAATCGAAATCAAACTCAAATTTAACTATTACAAAAATTGAAAACGAAAATATTTCAAATGTCATTTCACACTCCAAATCATTTAAGTAAGAAAAAAGTTAATCTGAAAAGTTGGTCAACATGTCGGTCAGCAAAAAAAAATGAAACATTTTTGGCCGATAAAACCCACCTCAACTATACCCGTCGCACGCCACGCCTATCTGATAATTTACCGACCTCCAAACCTCTGCATTATCGTCGCAATGTTTCTCTCCCCCCATAATGGAACTCCTGAAAAATTTGAATTTTACTCAAAGTCTGGAGTGTCATTGACTAACGATAAATTCAAATAATACACCAGGTACTTATTCTTCGATATGTCAATCATTTTCCACGTGATTACTATACTAAAATACACGAACACGTGTGGAAGCTGCTGCTAGACGACAATGCATACACATAACCTCTCACTTTGTCATAACTATGCAATTTCTCACATATTTGTCAACACTTGCAATACATTTTCACACTGCACAAAGTTATAACTTAACTGACTGTTTGTCTATATTTATTGCAAGGCAGGTATTACGGCTGGACATAGGCCCAGGGCGTTCAACTAGGTATACAGTTTACATCCCAGTAAACAGTGACCTAAAAATTTACCGCAAACAACCTCGAGTTGCTGATAAGTTGCCGCAAATCATCGAATTTCACTGTTTGGGATCGTGAGATGATAATCAACAGAAGCGAAAGAGAAAAAAAGGGGAAAAAATTGCAGCTTGCAAGCACGAACTTAAAAGCTCGAAATAATGACCAACTCGAATGTCCCCCTCAGAACCCTGCAATTTTTGTTTGAGACATTTTTTTGTTACATGGCCCTGTTGAAAGATATTTAGGTGCAATTTTTCAAATGGGACACCCTGTATAACACTCCTGCTAATTGATAGCTTCTTGAAGTCCTCAGAATGAAATAGTTGGAAACATGACTTGGTACTACGAATAGATAAGAAATTGCTGAGTGACATATAGCTAATGACTCTTGTTAGGTATATTCATTTCATCTAACATTTTTTTTTTAATTTTATCTACCATTGCAATCTCGCCTCAAGCAATAAGCCAATTGCCTTGAATGCTCTGAACGAAAGAAAAGTTGCAATCTATGTTTAATAATTTCATGGTTCCTTTGCAAAGTGTTCTCTTGATCTGGTGAAATTATTTATCATCCATTATTTATTATTGAATTGTTTAATGTGATCCAGGCCATTGACGTTATCTATGTTGTCAATTAACTGGTGGATAAAATTTGATTAGGGTTTTTGATTCTGTTTTGGAGTAACGGTGGTCTACATGCATTGTTAGGGATTTTGTTTATTCTCCATATTGAATGGAGTGATTTATCTCATATGGCCCGTATTTTGCCATATTGTATAACTTTGTTATTATGGTTATTTTTAAAAATCTTTTTTTTTGTATATATGTATTTCCTGAAAATGCATTAACTCCTGAGCCATTTATGATTAAACTGCATGTGTGTCATCAATTACATGAGGCCTTCTTCATTTTCAGTGATCACCTGAAGATTCACATGAAGACCCATGACAACCAGAAACCGTACCACTGTACAGAGTGCTCTCGTGGATACAATACAACAGCGGCATTGACGTCACACATGCAATCGCATAAACGTCCGCCAAGTGCTCCACACTATCAGCGCTCCCTGCCGGCCTCTTCACCACCTACACTAGCGTCTCCTGATGGCAACGCCAAGATCCACTACCATTCTCCTCTTCACCTGACCTGCATGTACTGCAGAGACACCTTCACCAGCATGGACCAACTACAGCTTCACGTCCAAACTGCTCACGAAGCCCTCCACCCTCTTCGATCTCCACTATCCACCCCGCCCTCGGATTACCCTCGATCCAGACCGCAACCCGACGATCTTGAAGATCTCACTTGTCGTCGATGTTCAGCGAAATTCAGCAAATTGTCAGCCCTCCGTGAACACCTGGTCTCCGTACATCACGATGGTTTTTCACCCCTCACTTGCCCATTATGCTCCAAGCCTTGTGCCTCAGCGACAGCCTATGCCGAGCACTACGTCCTCGAGCACTGTGAAAATTCGACTCTTTCAAGACCCAAAAATCCCACAGTTCAAAAGTTATCTGAATCGCCCAAAAACGAGAGCTACTCTTCAGGGACACTCCTTTGCGGCCAGTGTGGTGCTGCCCTAAAAGACTTCGAGTCCTTTCGAATACACCTGGCTCGACATCTCCATGCCAACCAGCAGGCAGCGGGAATTGGCTGCCCCAAGTGTGAGCTCAAGTTTCCAAATCGAGAGGATATGATGATTCACTTTACGAAGCACTTCATGGGACAAATTGTGAAGAAGTCTAGTTGTGATGCCTGTGACGAGCTTTTCGTCGACTCTGAGAGGCTCCAGAAGCATTTGTTGGACGCTCATGCACATCATCTGTACAGATGCGGTATCTGCAGAGATACGTTTGATTCAATTGTGGGAATTCAGGTGCACTTTAGTGTGAAGCATTCCCAGCAAGTTACCATTTATAGTTGTGGTTCATGCCGAGGTAGATCAGGAGTGGAGGGAGATGGTTTCAGGACACCTGGAGAGCTTCTGGATCACGTGAAGACCGTTCATGCACCGGAAAATCTCAACTCCCCAGGCAACTCTGTCTCAACTCCCAGAGTGATTGGTGAGTTCTTCAGATGCTGCTTCTGCGGAACTTTCTGCACTTCAGATAACGATCTTCAACATCACCTTGCCAGCCACTCCACATGTCTCTTCAGGTGTCCCATATGCAGAGAGGGTTTCCCCGTTGAATTTCTCTTGGACAAGCACATCGCGAACACTCACAATGTAATGGAGCGCTCCGAAGACTCTGAAAGCGCGAAACGAAGAAGATCACCGAAATTCACTCTAACTCCTGACCAGTCTCTCAGCACTGCAACAGCACCGCGCACTCACCAATGTGATCTTTGCGATAGATCCGACTTCTCGAGTGATTCTGAGCTCAAAGCTCACAAGAAACTCGCTCACAAAACGCTGTCTGCCAAACTGCAAAAGCTGTCGTCTTCCTTCGTTTGTAGTTACTGTGGTGAAAGTCTGCGATCCAGACTTGAGCTGGAATCTCATACCAGGGTGCATTATGCACCAACTGATGCGGGGAAGAGATATAAGTGCAATATCTGTGATGAAGTCTTCTCATCCGCCAGCTTTCTCGCTGAGCACAAGCTGCAGAAACACTGCAAGATCCAGTTGAGTGATATCTGTGTGGTTTGCAGAACTGTTCTTGCCAATGAGCGGGATTTTCTTGAGCATGTGAATAAGCACAGTATGGTGGGTAGGGAGGGGGGGCTAAACCATATGCCAGCTCATTGTGTTGTATGTAGGCAGACACTTATTAGTGAGTTCGAGTGTCAGCTTCATGCTAAATTTCATTTGAGGAGTGACGATGAGGAGGTGGGGGGTGGAGAGGGTGGAAGATGCTGTATTTGCTTGAGGGAAGTGGGAGAGGGGGAGATGGTCAGTTTAGCGGGGAAGGAGCAGGGGAGTGGGGGTGAGCAGGGGGTTAAGGTGTGTAAGAGGTGTTTTTTGAGGCATTCACAGGGGCTGCCTATCTTGACAAGTCCTTATGAGGTGTGCAAGGAAGAGGGGGATGCAGGCATGGTGAGGGTCAAGGAGGAAGAGGAGAGCTGCAGTTCCAAGGTAATTATTGCAGTGATTTCCCGATTTGATATTTCAGCACAGTGTACTAAATTTATTCTTCGACAATATACCCCGGTTAATCAGTGTGACCCCTATTAGTGTCATAATGAAAACTTGTAGATTTGAGAATTCTAAAATGACTCATTCATGAAGCAGATCATTATGAATATCTGAGTAGAAGCATGGTGAGCATGAGGACGAGACTTATGCGCGTTACTTGAGTGGGAGTGAGACGCCGATAGGGGTGCGGCCGCAATAAAAACGATAACTTTAATATTTTACCCAGTGGAACAGTATAAACAATTGCAGTTGTTAATAACATTGCATATACAGCACGAATGCCATCCAAAATGTAATCTGCTCGTTTTTGCATGGGAACGCTTCGATTGGGACCGTCATGACAGCACTGGGTTCATTCGCTCA
The DNA here is from genome assembly GCA_026005395.1 of Asobara japonica. Classification (NCBI taxonomy): domain Eukaryota; kingdom Metazoa; phylum Arthropoda; class Insecta; order Hymenoptera; family Braconidae; genus Asobara; species Asobara japonica. The sequence continues at coordinate 3,009,619 of BQMI01000298.1, read as the reverse complement.
CTTATTACATACATAATTGTTGAGACGGCCATACCTCCTTAATTATGGAAATTATCGAAAAAAGTCATTCTACATAACATACGTATTTTTATATGGGGAACAACTTTTCTCATATGAATTTTGCGCTAACTCTAACAGCTTATGCAGTAGAACATTATAAACAATTGAAATTGTTGGTAACAATATATGTACTGGACCAATTCTATCCAAGAATTTCCGCTATCGGGAAATTAATAAACAGACCCTTATCAAATTTCACCATTGTACCTGAGAATGTCGTATGAAGATTCTGAAAATTTGGAAAAGTTTGAAATGTACGTCATTTTTATAATGGGGGTTCCGAGTAATAAAATATATTTCATTTTTCAGGAACAAAATGATTTCACCCGTCCATATGACTGTCCATGGTGCAGTCTAAGTTTCACCGTCAAAAATGAACTGGAGCATCATGTTTCAACGCATGATGAGGGAGAGACGCAGAAAGATACCGTAGACCGTGTCATTATTAAAGAAGAAATTATTGTGAATGCAGGGGAAGAGCTGAATGATGATAAAAATGAGAATATGGAGCTAGACACAGATAAAGTTGACTAATTTTTACATACATTCGCAAAAAACAGTTAATGCATATTTGAGAGATTATCTAGAGTTTTTTTTTGTTATTCAAGGCTTACTTTGGCGAATTTATTGGTGAATATTTTGCAATCTGGGGAAAGAGTGGAACGTCGATAACATTTTTTTGAATTTCGTATTTTCCCAGTATTCCAGGAGAAAAAACGTAGTTTGAAAAATTGACGTGTTCATTTTTTCTCAATGATTTTTTTTTGTTAACTCCATAATTTGGAAGTCTTCGAGATATTCTAAGGGATGATTTTTAGTTGATATCGAAGAATTTGCATTTCCTGGATCGACATCGTAAAAGTGCGAACTTAAATATTTTTTGAATAGTTCCATTTTCAGAATTACTATTCAAAATATTATTGCTATTATAAAATTTTATTTCTAATTTTTGTAGAGATTTAAAAGAGTTGACTGGGCACTCCCTGTATTAGTATTCCATCATGTAGAGCTATTCAAAATGATATTTTCCAGGTCGAGACATAAAATCCAGCTCCAAAGTGGTTTCCTTATATTTCATTGAATTCACAAATTCACCATTTCTTATGGTTAATTAAATAGTTTAAATTAATGCGCGTATGCGGGGATTTATTTTTGCATGCAGAGCCTCCCCCATTTTTCTTCTTACAACAATTTTCTTCTTTAAAAATAATTTTTTCTTTATTCTGAATAATTTTATATTAACTGGGGAATATTAGAGAACGCTTCCGTCTAATTGCATATCATGAGCTAATAGTTAAGAAGTTAGGTTTAAGGAATTGAAATGTGTACATTATACATTGATAAATGATTTTTATTATCAAAATTGTGTCTTTTTTTTCGTAAGTGCGGTGTCATATCTCATTTTTTTTTTTTTCATTTGAAAGAATGTTTATTGGACCAATTTGAACAAATTACATTTCTTATATTGCGAGAACATGGTATTTCCGTATAAGCAAACAATACAAAAACGGAATTAAAACTAGATACTTAAAAAGATATTATATGAACACATCTGCGGTACTCGTAATAATTTTATAATGTTATTTGTGTATGCACTATATTTTTAAATATTGACTATTTTTTTTAATTCAGAGCGCTGAGGCAAGTTTTTGGCTTATCTAATTAGTTTCTTAGCACCAGAAAAATTGGTCAGTAAAAAAACAACTGGTGTGTCATATCTCATAAAATATCATTTGTATGGCAATGTGTGGCAAGTGAAAAACCGCTTCCTTATGAATTATCGCGCGTTAAGAATTATGCTTATGGGGACCTTATGGGGAGGCGGACTTGAATTTTTTGAAATTGAATTTTTGGGCTCAAGTTGTTGGATACTATTCAATTGCATCCCCAGTAAGATATTTTCGTCGATTTTGGCGCGAGAAATTCAATTCAATTTTTTTTTTATTTTTGCGAAAGTCCACATTGGGACCTTATGGGGAGGCGGACTTGAATTTTTTGAAATTGAATTTTTGGGCACAAGTTGTTGGATACTATTCAATTGCATCCCCAGTAAGATATTTTCGTCGATTTTGGCGCGAGAAATTCAATTTAATTTTTTTTTTATTTTTGCGAAAGTCAACATTGGGACCTTATGGGGAGGCGGACTTGAATTTTTTGAAATTGAATTTTTGGGCCCAAGTTGTTGGATACTATTCAACTGCATCCCCAGTAAGATATTTTCGTCGATTTTGGCGCGAGAAATTCAATTTAATTTTTTTTCGATTTCCGGGAAAGTTGACATGGAATCGAGGTCGTAATCGGAGCGTTTTCATGGAACTTAGATCAGATTATGTTTAAATTGATCCAGCAGTTTTCTTTTCCTTATTAACTTTTGTCGATTTGAATAAGTGTATTTTTATAGTCAGACAATTTCCGCATGTCTTGACAGAAAAGGCCCAATAATTAAATTCCTGGGAGAATTCGTGGCTGATCAACTCGGATAGGAAAAAATGATGACCATGATGACAGGCCCAAAACGCATTCATTAAAAAGTGATTTATCCCACAACGGTCCTATTTCCATTTTTCATTTTGTTGAATTCAGCTCTTTATGAATGACGCCCGTTTATTGACATTGTATTTTACTATTCATAGTATTTGAGTTAGTCAATGGCTCTGCGAAATTACACGTTTATCAAGTGGCTTGTATTTTTATTTCGTCGTATTACAGGTGTACAGAGAGTACACAACGTGGAATTGGAGTTTGCTTTGGGTGAAACAGGTGAAAAAATTCTCGTCGATACGAATACATTGTCGAAGCTTCGCAGTGATTGTAAGGGTTGGAAATTTTTCACGCGATTTATTCGTTCTGGGAGAGATTGATCGGTGAATAAATGTGTTCGAGAGGAGTGCTGATAAAAAAAAATATTTTGGAATTTTTTCCCAGATTTCTATTTTACCAACAGCTCATCTAGATCAAGTAGAACAGGACCCTAACCGTGCAGACTCAGTAGAACCCGACCGGTGTGGTCAGACACGGTAGATTCCTGCGGATATTTTTCGCCCGACATTGAGATACGGTTGACCAGTAACTAATATAAAAAAATGGCAATCCGATGAAAACCTTAAGCCAATATTTGTCGGCATCGAATGAAAGTGTCACGTTCTGCAGAGGAAAAATTATTTAACGCTGGTATTAACCGATTATTGGATATTTATCGTGGTAATGACGGGTAATTGGGGGTGTTTTAATTGGTCTAGTGAGATGAATGGAATTATGATCTTTGCCAGGACGCGTTAATCTCGTTTTTTTAGGTCTTGGTTGGCAATGTTATTTTTATGCGCCTGAAGACAGCAATTTGCATTCTGCTGGAGCCTCCGCACAATTTGGATAAGGGTGCTGTTTCACAATTTCGGAGATTTCTTGAAGTTTTTGACATTTTAGACATTTTTGAAATTTTTGGAATTTTTGAAACGCAGATCTCGATTGCCGCAGGACGAGAGAACATCGGATTTTCATGGTATTTTTCGGGGAATAGATGACTCATCATCATACGGAACGTGGGTTTATTCTGTAACGTGGAGTACTTCCCTGTAAAAAAAGTGTTCGACCTTTCAGCGTTGAATTTCACGGAAAATCAAATTAATGTCTGGAAGAGCTAGTAGGATAAGCCACGCAACAGTCTCTCTTTTTTGGACATTTGGAAATTTTCGGAACTTTGGAAAGTGATGGAAATGTTCGTAATTTTTCAAATTTTAGAAATTTTTCAAATGTTGGAAATTTTTCAAATTTTGGAAATTTTTCAAATTTTGGGAATTTTTCAAATTTGGGAAATTTTTTAAATTTTGGACATTTTTCAAATTTTTCAAATTTTGGAAACTTTTTAAATTTGGAAATTATTCAAATTTTGTAAATTTTGGAAATTTTGGAAATTTGGGAAATTTCTGAAATTTTTGAAATTTTTGAAATCTCTGATATTTTTGACATTTTTGAAATTGCAGACACTTTAAAAAATTGTGCATGAAGATGTTAAAAGATTTCTCCGCATTAACTAGGTGTAATAATGAAAACTCTAGTTAAAACAAAATGAAGTTTTATGGAACATGTGCAAATATTTAATTAGTGTTCCTATTGATTCACTAGACTCCTGGCGTAGAATACCAATTCGTCAATGTTTGAGGAAAATAAAATGTCAAAGTCCGCTTCGAAGTAGGATAAATGAACTGAATAATTTGTGTTCCCCAGCTGAAAGTTGAATCTTTTCGCACTCATCCCAGCACTTCATGGGCTCCCTCCCTTCGGACCAATCTGTGTGTATGCGTGTATGCATGTGTATGTGTATGTGTGTGGGGGTATGTGTATGTGTGCGTGTATGTGTGTGTGTGTGTGCCCCTATGTGTGTAAATGAGAAATAATCAGAAATTCGGGAACGAGCGCGCGATGAGACTACAGGTCAATCTCTCGAGCATTAACTATAATAACATAGTTGATCAAAATCCATCATACAACAACATTTTTTTCGAGTGCTGAAAGCAAATATATTTCCAACTGCTCTATCCCTATTTTCATTTCCCCAAATTTCATATGTCCTACAATGTTCGCCCCATTTCACTCTCCCTTTGGGTGAAAAAAAGCACTCTCATTTTCTTTTGCCGGAGTCATCGTGATCCGTCAAATCCAAATAATTCTCCTCAATATTATGCCCCCAATGCCATAAAGCCACATGTGAGGAGATGGGATTTTTTTTTGATTGATTAAGCTGATTAATCAGTCTGAGGTTATCTGAACTATCTCAAGATAATTCACGATATGCATATTGAGGTCATCTGGCGAAAAAAAACTGATAGAGTTTTGATATCAAATTGAGGAAATTCTATGTAAATGCAATTTCGATGAATATTGGACCCGAAAATACCGCGTTATTTAATTATTCATGGAATTATTCCCTTCAACATTAACAGATTCAAGAAATTCGATGGTTGCGGAACAGTTCCATGCACATATTGGATAAAGATTGTGTGGAATTCAAATGATTTTGCCGGATACATACATAAATTCACTGGAAATTTCAATCGATCTGGTAACTAAAATTTGGCTAATTATCTTCATTATGCTAAATGGATAATTAAATAAAGAAACTTTAGTTATTACGACACATTTGCTACCTTTAACCGTTCGGGCAATAGAGCGGTACAATTAATGGATTTTTTTTCGACAATATATATGTATACATATATATATATATATATATGCTAATATCATGCAAAATTTGATTAACTGTGAGTTACATGAGGACATCTTGATTTCGATCTCGATGACATTGATGGAGAAGTTCCGCGTTAGCATTTGAACACACACACCACCCACCCACGCACTCACCCACTCACCCATCCACCTACCCACCCACCTACCCACCCACCCACCTACCCCCCTCCCCCCCCACACGCACACACACACAGACACCCACATACCCATCCGCCTACCCACATACATACACACGCACACACACACACATGAGAGGGACGGAGGAAAAAAAACACACACACATACAGACATACACACGCATCCGCGCCCACCATATTTCGAAACAGTGAAAATTGCAATGAAACATGATTTTTTGTTGTTGTGATAATTACATCAAGAAATGAAAGATATGAAAGTGTCTTGCTAGAATACCAATTTTTCTATTACAAGGCTCGCGTACAAGGTGACAATTTTTCTGGGATTCCCCTATAAATTTCCTAATTTTCTCTCCATACAGCAATTCTCACCACTCGCTTCACCCCCACATCCACCAAAAACCTCATCCCCCTATCAATCCCCTCTCCTATCGCCCATCTTTAATAACCCGTAACCCCTGCAAAAATATCCTATCTTAATTGAATCGAGACCGACATCAAATACAGTAATCGGTATCGGTATCATAAAACTTTTCCCCACAAAAACTTCACTTCAACAACGAGTGCCAAAAAGTACTCCCCCCGCCCCCCCCCCTCCCCGAAAAATTATTTTTCTGTTATTCCCCCCTCCGCCTCCCCCTCCTCCTCCCACCCACCGCCACCCGACTTTTCCGTTCTCGTTTTCGTCGACGACATTAGCCCGTTATCTTAATCTACGATCACGGCAACACCAATAACATGAGACACATATATCGTTCGCGTATCGAGAGTGTAGAGGGCTGAAAGTGGGTGGAAGTGGGTAGGGGGGGGGGAGGGGGTGAAGGAAAGAAAAAACCTGAGAGTGAGATAGATGGGAATGAGAGAATGAGGTAGAGAGGGATGAAGTTGGGCTCAACACTCTGGGCCAGGACGTTTACGTACAATGGCCCCTCCCGTCCTCCTTCGCCCCCTCCCGCCCCCCCGGGGCCCCCCTACCAGCAAACTCCTCCGCCCCCACCGCCCATTCATTCCCCCCTCTCGAGTCCCTCAATCTTCACCCCCCCCCCGGTCATCCTGTTCCTCACGACCCCCTTCATCCCCCCCCCCCCTCCCCCCGCCACCCTTCCGCCCACCAACTCCCCTTTCGGCGTTTGCATCGGTGCGGCTGTGGCCGATAGTCGAGTGTAGGTTCTATAGATACGGTATATACAACCACTATGGTAGACTCCAAAGTGAGAAAGGGAACAGGATAGGTTTGAGTGGAAATTGAGGGGCGCAAGCGCTTGGCAGGATCGATGCTTACCAACTACCTCTGTATAAAGCTAACACTCTAGGGGGGCGCAACACCAGTTCACCAGTGACAGTCGGTATGTGATAATGTGTTCCATTGTTATTACTTTGTTTTTTTTTTGTAATGAAATTGCAAAATTTTCGAATACTGTGATACTTGGAAATTTGATGACTTGAAGTTGGCGGGGCCCGGGGGGGGGGGTTGATAATTTTTCTGGTGGATGGACCATTGGGAATTTTTGGGATGCTGTTTTTTTGAGTGCCTTCAGATGCGGGCTCTTTGATCCGGAGTTTTGGGGGCCTAAGTTTTTTTGGGGAAATAGGATCTCCGAATTATGTGCAATTTTCGGTTGGGGGGAGGGGGGTAGAGGGGGGGGGGATACGGATTTTTTGGTGATTTTGGGGGACTTGCAATTTTTGATTGTTTTGAGATGGGACTTTGATCGCGGGAGTCTTTCTGGGAAACAGGTCACAAATTTGAGGGAATTTCGGTTGGCTGGAGGGGGAGGGGGAAGGTGAGAAATTAGAATTTTTTTTTGATGGACCACTTGAGATTTGTCAGATGCTGGGTGATGAGTGCTCTGAGATGTGCGTTTTTTTATGCGATTTTTTAGGGGTTCAGTTTTTGGGAAATAGAGAGTTTGGGGATCAGGAATTTTTGAGGGGCTCGAGTGGTGGAGTGATGGAATTGGAGGGTGGGTGGGGGGTTCGGGCGGATTACCAGATGGTCCAACTGTGTTTCTAGATGCACGAACGGTATTCTGATGTCGCCGAGTAACAGTTTAGTGTCTCATTATTCAGGGATTTTTGGTGTCGGCGGTGGGTGGCGGGGGGAGGGGGGGGGGAGAGAATTTCCATTTGAGATGTGGGATTCAATCAAGGGGGTCTTTATTGATAAAGGCTGGGGTTGAGGGTCCTCCACGAATCATATTGATAACAACGTTTTTTACCATATCGAGTTAAATTTTGGGGGGGGGGGGGTGGGTGGCAATTAATTTGATCATCAAATATCATTCATTATAACAATTTCATACTGCATTTATGTAACTCGAAATTCCATTAAGGATAATTACCTGCATTATTAATTCATGAAAAATTTACAAGTTAAATATTCCCGATAATTTTAAATTGAAGTTTATTTACCGTTCTAGATTCATATTGAATTTCATCCGAGGTTAACCAATTTATACAATTGTTTCTATTAATTTTGCAAATGGTAATATTGAAGTGCTAGAATATCAGGGTGTATTTTAGCTACGCAATGCCATCAATTATTTAGCCGAACAAATTTACACAAAACTGAAACTTACACACAGGGTTGTTCTACTGAGTGGACGGATAGTGGTGAACACTCGCATCAGTTTTTACCCCCCCCCCCTCCGCCCCTGTTAATCTATTCGCAAGATCTCAATCAACTTTTTTTGCATTAGTTAAAGTGCTTCCAGCCAGCAATTCTTATCGCTCAATGTGTGGAATGGAGTAACAAATGATGGAGCTGTTGTGTGGATATTGAATGTCCTCATGGAAACAACAAAAAAACGTAAAAAAAGTCCGTCAATTAAATTAAAAATAAGCATGGGAATTGACTTGAACTGAGAGAATTGAAAGAAAAAAAATGTGAATTGCCCGAGGAATTGTAGATTTTTTTTTTCATTTTTAATTTTACAAGTACTAGTGGTCATTGAAGATTGTGGGGGAAGAAGCTGTGAATTTTGTTTTTTTCTCTTTTTTTTTTTTTTTTGAAATTTTGTGGCTGATGGAGTAGTCGATTTGATGGTGGAAACGCCGCCATTGCTGGAGTGGAAAAGCGGAAAAGAAGAAGAGAAGAAAAGCAACTGCTGTAGCTGTAGCGTCTCCCACGAATCGTGAGATACCCATTGGGCTAGCTCTGTGGGCAAAGCTAACCGTTGGAAATAGTGTACGTGTGTGTGCAACAAGTTAGGGAAGAGAGGAACTGAACGCCAACTTGGATGAAATCGAAGCCGCAATGTGACATGGATGTCCTAGCTATATTCTGCATACTCATCGCAACCGTATTGTATTATAACACGTTTTATGCTGGATTCGTATACGATGACAGGTAATTACAAGATTGGAGAATTAACTTTTTTTTTTGTCAAATTTTTTGTAAAAGTTTAAGTTGCGGTGGAGGAAGTTATTGATTTACTTCGAATTGGGCCGAAATGTGTGTGTGTGTGTGGGTGGGTGTGTATGTGTGTGTGTGAAGAGGTGAGTGGGTGAGTAGGTGGGTCGGTGGGTGGGTGAGTGAGTAGTTGGGTGGGTGGGTGAGTAGGTGGGTGGGTGAGTAGGTGGGTGGGTGAGTAGGTGGGTGGGTAAGTAGGTGGGTGGGTAAGTAGGTGGGTGGGCGGGTGAGTAGGTGGTTGGGTGGGCGGGTGGGTAGATGGTTGGGTGGGTGGATGAGTGGGTGGGTGGTTGGGTGGGTAGGTGGGTAAGTGGGTGGGTGGTTGGTTGGGTAGGTGGGTGGGTTTCTGTGTGTGGATGTGGATGTGTGTGTCTGTGTGTATCTGGGTAGGTGTATTTATGTGTCAGTGTGTTTTTTTTTTAGAAATTTTCCCTCCTGCAACCAATAATTTAAGTATACTTGACTGACTTAACTTCATCCTCCATGCGTAGAGTGAAGACTTAACGTAGAGTTAGGCGAGTTAATTCAATATTTTTTGTCTGTAAGTCCATAACTCCATAAGTCGACTTAACTTAATTTTTACTGTATTTCCCTAGTGTTAACTTGATGTAAATCGTCGGGTGTAACCTTTTTTTGGTAATTCACGAAATTGAAATGAATTATGAATACGTGCTCTCCATAAATGTTTCTGACTACATTCTTCCTACCCAGTAGTTTTTTGGCTATAGACATTGACGTCATTTTGACCCTCATTGATCCTTCAAATCGTGTCAATCTTGAACGGTACAGAATCAATGAAAATTCGACGACCTTCATTAAAATTTCACCAACATAACTCGACCAATTCATTGAATATTGGTCCATTTTACCATACAATGATTGGATCATGAGTTTACCAGACATGTTGAGCAGTTTGTCACCAAATTTTAGCCCTAATTGGGCCAGGATTGCTGCAGCTAGGTTGAATCAGACGTCATAAATACAGATTGGATGAAGCATCATTATCACGACTTGACCGCACTATCCATTAGTAATTAATGAATTAACAATCAACTTTATCCGAGAAATTTGCAAGCTTAAAAATATATTTTTTTGAATATTCAGCCAGCAGAGGATTAAGGTCTTAAGTGTGCAGGGGCGGCCTGAGTGACCATTGCACCCAAAGTTCGCAACAGTCTGGCTTGGAACATATCTTACAAATTCATTCCACCATTTTCTATGAAAAGAATAGAGATTTAGTGTGACACAACGGTCAATTACATTTTATTCAAAGTACTGTCTATTATTAGACACTACTTTCTCCTACGTCATATCATAGTATCAATGATGCTTTCGATTCCTTGTCTTCGTACACTTACGGCCTTCCACTGCGTTCTTTATCCGCGGCGTCAAACTCAGCGTTTCTAAAATTTTGAAACCACTAACGACAGGTTCTCTCACTCAAAGCAGCTTCACCATATGCTTCTACAAGCAACCGATGTGCCTCAGCGGCAGATTTTTTTAAATTAACAAAGTAAGTCAAAACCTCCCGCAGATGACGCTTATTTGGCTCAAAACTAGACATTTTCGCACGAACATAGATTTTGTAAAGCTAATCCAGAGTCGCTAATTGTTTGATGTTATATTGTTACCATATAGTGAAACTCAGATGAAGAGGTTCAATTATGACAATTCCTCCATAACCTTCTGGTAGCGCCATCTATTGCCAAAACGGCGCAAGCTTATTGGTACACAGAACAATTCAGTATAACATTCTATTGGTCGGGTACAACAGTTTTTGTAAGCCGAAAACTGAGCGGGCAGTGTGAATTACCGACCGAGGCGAAGCCGAGAGCGGCTAAGAAGCGGGCTGGGATTCCCCGATTTCCTTCCTCCGTTCACACAATATTTCGCGTTATAATTGCACCGTAAAATGTCATTTTGATTTGCACTTTGGAGACGAAATGTGGGTTATGCAAAAACCCTCGAAAACGAGTGAAGTGCGAGGCATAACCCTTGACTTTGCTCTCAAAATTGAGAAAGGAAAAACTTTTCGCGCAGCTGTGACGCAAACCTCTATTCTCAATGCAGATATCCAAAAAAAACTTTTTTTTCGCGATGTCCTAAAATATAGTAAAAAAGCGCTCAAAAATTCAGAAACTCACATATTTTTTTAAAATTTTTATGACTTTTAGGACTTAATGGAACTTCGCGGCTTTGGATCTATATGTATGGATGCTTAAGTAATTCTTAAGACCACTTAATTACATTCAATTATGATCGTAACAAAAGATTTATCATTGTTATTGTGGAAATATAAAAATAGCCTGTAGTTTAGATTTTTTTCCCAAATTTATATATTGGTTCCTTGAGCCACCTTATTCCAATTTATTACTATGGTGGGGCGCATCAATTATTGACATTCAAATAGAGAGGTGATTACACCGTCGGGCTGCTCCGCAATTCCACTTTGGACTTCATTTAAAATCCAATTAGATAGAAATTAATTGGCGTATTTTTAATCGATTCTACGGAGCTGCAAATTGGCTATCTAAATATTCCGGTTATTGGATTTTTGAAAATTATTATTATTATTTTTTTTCAACTATTGGAAGTGAAGTTGAAAACTGGGTGAAGGTAACACGACCATGGCTTTCATTTAGAATCAAATCAGGTGGAAATGAATTGTCGTATTTATAGTCAATTTTAGGATCATCAATTTTGTGCTTAAAATAGTAGATTTTCTATGAATAATAATAGAATGCTGTCGTTTGAAATCCGAAATATTTAGGAAACGTCTATTCAGGTCCTCTACTATGTGTGTATGTATGTGTGTGTGTGTGTGAGTAGGTGCGTGAGTGTAGGTGGATGGGTAGGTGGGTGTAGGTGGCTGGGTGGGCGGATGGGTGAGTGGGTGGGTGGGCGGATGGGTGAGTGGGTGGGTGGGTGGGCGAGTGGATTGGTGGGTGGGTGGGTGGGTCGGTGAGTGGGGGAATGGGTGGATGAGTGGGTGGGTGGGTGGGTGACTGGGTGGATGGGTGGGTGGGTGACTGGGTGACTGGGTGGATGGGTGATAGTGAGTGAGTCTATGGGGGTTTGTGGGTGAGAGTGTAGATGGGTGGTGTGCATATATTTTGAATTGCCATCGTGGTGAGAGTCATAAAACACAAGTGGAAAAATACATAGACATACAGGCAACGGGGGGTAGTTACATCCCGTTTGTTTATTTTTTTTTTGCAATTTCATCAGTTATTGAAAACCATTTTACGCAAATATGAAACTGTCCTTGGATCTAGTTTTTTCACATTTTCAATTTTTCATTCAATGTACGTTTTTATTGATTTTGTATTTTTTTCCTTAATGTTTAGAAGTTCATTTAATAAATAAAAGCAAATGAAAACAAAGTGAGTTGGGTGAGTTTTTTAACAACATCTATTTTTCAGTGGGATTTCGGGGAAATATTGACACAAAGCAATTGTTTGGTGTCTATTGTTGAATGCAATGTTCGCTGAATGATTTGTTTGGCGAGTAGCAATCATGGTTCACCTAACGGCAGCAGCATTTGGAATGGAATTAGAGTGAGCTCTACTTTCCTTCCGTTCATAAAATATAGAGAAAATTCTGAACTATCTTCCTGTTTTTTCTTTTGGCCTCCTCCGTCCCTCTCTCTTGTTCGCATCACGGTAGCTGCTCAGATTTTTTTCGAAGGGGACCACTGGGCACCCATCCATGCGACTGGCTCCGACTTTAGCCATTTTAGGCAATCGCATTTCTAAACACAGGGTAAACCTCCAGAAACCCCTGTTCTATGATGCACCTCCCCCCCCCCTCCCACCCCCTGCGGTTTAGGTGCCTGGTCGACCTTGTGGTCTCATTTTATGACTGCCGCCGATAGCACACGCGGAACGTTCTATTGGTGTGTGTGAATGTGTCTTTAAGTATTTAACTTTTTCAGAGTTTTGGATAAAAAAAATCAGTGCTAACTGCAAAGTGAAAAAATTGTTTATGTGCTCACTTGACCTATATAAAAATCAATATTTTTTCATTTCAGGCGAGCCATTTTAACGAATCCCGATCTACTACCAAACTCCCCCTGGTTTCCACTGTTGGAAAATGATTTTTGGGGGACCCCATTACGTGACAGTGAGTCGCACGGGAGTTATCGGCCCCTCTGCGTTGCGACCTTTCGACTGAATCATCTTCTCGGTGGGCTCAATCCTCGGGGATATCATCTTGTCAACATTGGCCTTCATGCTGGCTGTACTGGTCTCGTTGTGAGGGTAGCACGAACGGTGAGATTGAGTTTTCATGGCGCTAACATTTTTAATTAAACCTTTTGTTCCACATTCATAAAACATCTCTTACCGAAATGCAAAGTGTCATAAACGCTGCTCTGTCACAAGGTATCGCGGCGCAAGAAAAAAACCTTTAAAGATGTATTTAATTAAAAATACACCTAGTGAAAACCAAAAGAATATGCGAATGTGGTGGGATAATTGCATTTTTTTTCATGCATACGTATTATCCTGGCAAGCGTAACATCTGAAGGCCTTTGCAAATCTGGCACGAGGCGACAGAAAATTTCTATCATTTTTTAGAGAAAAATTGTTAAGATGAATTAAAACTATATGCAGCAATTTAGTAGTATTTTTGTTTTTTACATCTGGTACGTTAGTGGTACCCGTACACACACTTACACTTACCTATCCATCGACACACACACCCACCCACCCACCGACCCACTCACCCACCTATACATCCGCCACAAATCCACCCACCCACACACTCACCCACGCACCCACACACATGTGCACCCACACACACACATATATACACATACACACCCACCCAAACACCTACACACTCACACACCCACTCATATATCCACACACCCATCCACTCATCCACTCACCCACCCACTCACCCACTCATCCACCCACCCACTCATCCACCCACCCACTCATCCACCCACCCACTCACCCATCCACCCACTGATCCACCCACCCACTGACCCACCCACCCACTCATCCATCCACCCACTCATCCACCCACCCACTCACCCACCCACCCACATACACACACACCAATCCACAGACACACACCCACACACACATGCGCAGCAATATTTTGATTTTACTACATCTGTGGTAATATATCCGACATGGTCCCTTCTATTTGTCTCATTTACAGTAATAGAAATAATAATCAAATTTGCATAAGGCTTGTGCCATTCTAAAGATGAGACTTAAGAGCACTATATTGATTTATTTGACCGATATCCCGTCGACTTTATTTAGATTCATGATTTTCCCAACCCGAAATTATTCAATGATCGCGAATAGTCTTCTGTTGTTAAAACGAAGCGAAATATACTAATTCTGCGACTACTGAAGGGTTAATCTGCAAAATAGCAGAGTAACGTGAAGCAAGCTTACAAAAGTAACTGTTGGTGCAATTGGTCCACCGCTGAATAATTCCACGTATCAGTCTCATCTAGACGAGAAATTCACTAAATTAAACATCATCGGCTCGGCAAGTTTTTGATTTAAAGCAAAAATTGAGGTCACTTGTTCGTAAAAATACTCCCCAAAATGGCGCGACAGAGTTTGGAAAGGTCACGTAATTGTTCTTCTATTTTCAACTTCGTAGCGACTATGCCATTAGATCCGTCATTGCATTCACCCTTCACTCTGATTGCTTCTCACCTTCGCGTGACCCTCAACAAATGTCGCATTTCCCAAAATATCTCAAATAAAGTAGCGGATAAAGAATATACTAAACGAGATATATATATATATATATATATATATATATATATATGTCTGTCAAAGAGACATGTTCGTATTGGTCCTCATTTTTTCGCGCAAGCTAAAAGTCCTCAGATCCATACTCCAGAAAATAGCAACTGGAGTCAGTGAATCCGGGGATTTTTATCTCGCCTGCGGCTCCACCGCAGACCTCCCCAAGCTAAATGTCCCCAGGTCCATAACCCGGAGGACATCTAGTCCAGACCGTGGATCTGGGGATTGTTAACTCGCCTGGTTGACTTACGCACGCTAAAAGTCCCTAGATCTGCAACCTCTCCATACAAGTGCTCTGTTAACCACATCACAGACCTCCGTCCTTGATTAGCAGTCGAAATAGCATATACATAGCGACATTGAAAAACAATAAAAAAAAAATCCTAAACCCTAAATTCTTCGTGGACCTCAAAATTGCAGCTCACAATTATAATTAACAATTTCAAAATTATGACTCCCGATTCGTGTATGTCTGGTTACAATATCAAAATCGTGTTTCCGAAAATTGTCATTCAGGTTTCCAGCGGGTATTTTCCAGGATACCAATCTGGACACTGTGATTCACGATGGAGATATCCTAACACCTGTGTTATATCGTGCTTTTTTGGTGGATATTGTGACCGATTTTTGCCCCAAATATTCGGTCGCCCGGCCAATTGTCGTGTCCCGCTGCAATAATCGCCCAATTAGGGTGGGCTTAGGTCCTGCCACCCTCAAATAAATCCCCCCCCCCCCCCCGCCGCCGCCCGCCCCGCCACCCCATGTCAGGCAACGAGAAAAGCGCCCGAAAAAAGCCCTCAATTTGCAGGTGATCCCAGGCAGATGGCTATCGCACGCGATCACGGGACTACTTTTCGCTGTACATCCAATTCACAGCGAGGCTGTTGCTGGAATTGTTGGACGAGCTGACCTACTCGCCTGCTTCCTAACATTGGCTTGTTTTCTCACCTACGTTGCACACTGCGATCAAACTCGCTCGCCACTTATGCTCTTCATAGCTCTTACGTCATCACTACTCGCTGCACTGGCAAAGGAAACCGGTATATCATCCCTTGCACTGTGTTTGCTGTGGGAATATAGCCATGGAGAGCCAAATACGCAAAAGGTAAATATTACTTTTGATCGTAGCCAGTGGCAGTTGTAACCCCCACCACCCACCCACCCACCCCCTTTCTATTTCCTCGTATTTACTGTCACTGGGTAAATACACGAATGTTTAGTCAGACGTATGCCACACCCTTCGCTCAAGTGATACTTCCTATTTGTTTCGGTAAATTTGGTAAGGTGACTTTTTGTTTTTTTTTTTTTTCTTAATTTTTGGATTTGTGATGAAGGCACGTTTGAAATTTTTTGAGCCATTTTTTATTCTGAATTTTTATTTTTAAGTTACCGAGCTTTTTCGATTTTCAGTCGGTAAATTTCGGTCGAATCCATCGATTTTCAGACATAAAATGTTTTTGTAGATGGTGTCAGTCGTTCTCCAACCCTTCCTCCGTCGGGTATTGCAGGTTACAGTGTAAATAACCGTTTTGTTATCAGGTGTATGCCACACTCCGTCGCCCAAGTGATACTGTGGATTTGGTTCAAGTTTACCACGAGCAAATAGAATAAAATAGGAGAGCCGGCTAGTTAGAATTGTTTGAGGCTATCGAAATGTTGCCATGTTCTGAGCTTCTTAATTTGTTCGGAATTTATTACATTTGCGGAAATTAAACATTTTCAGTTTCTATCAGCTGCAGATCCCGATAAGAGATGCGCCCATATCTATATATATACATATATATATATATGTATGTATATATGTATGCATGTATGTATATATATATACACATGTATATACATATGTATATATATATATATATATATATATATATATGTATATATATGTATGTATATATGTGTATGTATCTATATGTATATATAATTCCCATTGGGACAAAAATTTTGAAAATTGTGATACCTCCGTATCGAAGGGGTGAATCCAGTGGCCCTGATCTTCATCTCGTGTTTGTAGCAAATATCTCAAAACAGGATCAACTTAGAGAGATATTCATATAAACCTATTTTGTAGAGGACAAACAGACACACAAATTTGTATTAATCAAAAGTTTGACCCGTCCCTTAGTTTGTGAGGTA
Source organism: Asobara japonica (assembly GCA_026005395.1). Lineage (NCBI taxonomy): Eukaryota > Metazoa > Arthropoda > Insecta > Hymenoptera > Braconidae > Asobara > Asobara japonica. Next base: position 2,992,853 of record BQMI01000298.1, on the reverse strand, counting down.
TTCAGCCAAAACGGACGTTTCCTTCAGGATGAAGCAAACTGAATTCACGACTGGATTCATAATTTTAATTTTGAGTTTGCAAATTGACGAAACTGTGAAGGCTGCGCAAATTGGAGATGCTCATATTTTCTTTTAATTTCGTAAGTTTTATTTTTGTAGCGAATTGCAGTTGTGCTTAGAGTTGCCATTGCCTAGTATTTACAGGGGCTGTGTAAACAGCGTGTTCAGTGACATGTATGCCACACCCTCTCGCCCAAGTGACACTCGATACTTATTTGAATTGAGTTTAACGGGAGGAAAAGTAGATAATCCGCATTGATTGTGTTTGAACGATTTCAGAACCATAATTGAAGTTGTGGCTTCTTTGGACTGCTATACATTATTTATGTGTGACTTTCATTTCAAGTTTTTCAATTTTTGAAATTTTGTTAAATTTTCAATTTTTGAAATTTTTTTTAAATTTTCAATTTTTGAAATTTTTTAAAATTTTCAATTTTTGAAATTTTTTAAAATTTTCAATTTTTGAATTTTTTTGAAATTTTCAATTTTTGAAATTTTTAAAAATTTTCAATTTTTGAATTTTTTGGATTTTTTTTTAATTTTCAATTTTTGAATTTTCTTAAAATTTTTCATTTTTTAAATTTTGCTAATTTTTCCAATTTTCCAAGTTTTTCAAAATTTTCAAATCTGTCAGTTTTTCAAAATTTTCCAATTTTTCAAACTTATCAAATTCTTCAATTTTTTCAATTTTTTTTTTACATTTTTCTTAATTCCTCTAATTTGTAGAACTTCCAAAATTCCAAATGATCAGTTTTTTCTTACCCAAATTTCTGAACCTTTGAAATTATCAGTAAAATTCGGCGCGACTTCCATTCAACCCAGTTTCACTTCACAGCAAAAATTGAAATGTAAAACTTTAAATATTAATTCCAGGGTATTTCTCAACATATTTACTTATATACTTTCCCAAAATTTGCAAATTATTCGATGGAAAATGCCCTTGTTGATCGTATGCTGTACAGCGAATGGAAATTGAAGAGAAATAGTCACCACTCATGGAAATGGATATCCTCCTTGTTTGTTTTCCAGTTCTGATGGTGATCGAGCATACGAACGACAAATTCGCAAACATGTTTTCAACAGAAAATCTTCTGACAATTTTCACGAAAATATGAAACTGATACCAAAAATTGGTTACGATACTCTTCATTTCTTACGGTGTCAAAAAACGTAATTTACGGTCCATTAATCGTAATTTACGCTTACGCATTTCTATACTGTGGCCTATGGCATCGCGATACCATTAGAAATACACCTAAGTTTCCTCCGTCTTGGCACTAGATGGCCCATAAATCAAAATGGCATTTTATCGTGCAATTATAACGCGAAATATTGTGTGAGTGGAGGAAGGAAATCGGGGAATCCCAGCCCGCTTCTTAGCCGCTCTCGGCTTCGCCTCGGTCGGTAATTCACACTGCCCACTCAGTTTTCGGCTCACAAAAACTGTTGTACCCGACCAATAGAATGTTATACTGAATTGTTCTGTGTACCAATAAACTTGCGCCGTTTTGGCAATAGATGGCGCCACCAGAAGGTTATGGAGGAATCGTCATAATTGAACCTCTTCATCTGAGTTTCACTATATGGTAACAATATAACCTCAAACAATTAGCGACTCTGTATTAGCTTTACATATCTATGTTCGTGCGAAAATGTCTAGTTTTGAGCCAAATAAGCGTCATCTGCGGGAGGTTTTGACTTACTTTGTTAATTTAAAAAAATCTGCCGCTGAGGCACATCGTTTGCTTGTAGAAGCATATGGTGAAGCTGCCTTGAGTGAGAGAACCTGTCGTTAGTGGTTTCAAAATTTTAGAAACGCTGAGTTTGACGCCGCGGATAAAGAACGCAGTGGAAGGCCGTAAGTGTACGAAGACAAGGAATCGAAAGCATCATTGATACTATGATATGCCGCAGGAGAAAGGAGTGTCTAATAATAGCCAGTACTTTGATTAAAATGTAATGTGACTTATGTCACAATGAATTTCTATGTTTTCATACTACTTTATATATTTCATAGCATTAGATATTTCATAGTATTTTGAGTGGAAACTCATTTGTACACATGATTAAATTACCTAATCGGGTTGATGAATTTTCAATGATAAGTACGGATTATCATACCCAACATAGAATCATATAAAACAGCTCGGTTTTCCCTACCGTAAATCCTCTGGGATTGTTGTATACCTCAATGATTGATAATGTGAGCCACTAGATAATAAGTATATAGTGATTTGGAAAAGGGTGGGAGGGGGGGGGGGGGGTAATCGGGTTGGTAAATGGATTTTGGTAGTTTATCCTTGGGTCTGTCGATATTGACGGGTGTCGGAGGGATTCGGGGATTTGCGGCTGAAGAAATTGAGGGCAAATCGAGGGGCGAAACCCGGGAGATCAAGTCGACTTGACGAGGGGGATTATTTATTTGGAAAACAGACGGGAGAATTTCCGGTTAACAACACGTGATTGTACTTTGTGCTTCATTCAGGAGAAGGGGATTGCCGGTAATTAACGGGGTGAGAGTGTAATTTGGCAGGCGGAAGGGGGGAAATATGGACCTCGGAGGATTACATTAATTTTATGATTCACAGGGGGAGGAGATGGGGTGGCAGCAGAGTGATTAATGGGAATCATTGATTTTAATAGATGCGAGGTGTGATCATATAGAAAATAGGACAAGTTGATTTTTATATGTTGTTATAGAAATTAATTACAGGCGGCTAAATTATGATGGCGGAACTTCGTTGATCTGTTACGTCTCAAGGGCACACTCCCATCCCGATCTGGCCAATTCAAGGCATGCAAAATTTCCGTTTTTCGCAATTTCAGACGATTAAGTTCCCCCGATCGCTCTCAAGGTATACCTATGAAGTTTTCGCTTAAGCACGTAACTTTTAGTCAAATTCTTTTGAATTGAATTGACTTTACTTCTAATAAACCAGCAAATTTCACTGCTCAACTTTCTAATTTTCAGATGTCATTATATTAATAGTGATACAATAAAACCATTTCATTAATTATATTATTTTCCTTTGATGGATAATCTCATGATTATCCATGGAAATTCATATTCTCATTAAAATGATATGAAACAATCTCATTATCTCGCTTCCCTTTGCTATTTCACATTTCAATTTCTGTGGAAAATTCTCATCATTAGTGTAAAAATAATTTTAATTTCGAAATCGGATTGTAATGGTGGAACAAATATAATTAATAATAAGATTTTCGGGGCTGGTTATTATACTTTTGTGGTTTGATTAATTTTTTTTATTTAAAGATTTCTTTTAAGGCTCTCAAGGGAATAAAATTTCCTGAGTGTTTGAATTCCTTTTTTTTCATACACCTATCGAACCCCCCCCCCCCCCACCCACACCTACCCAGCCGCTCGCCCATCCACACCAACCCACCCATTTATATCCACCCGCCCACCCATCCACACCCACCCATCCACATCCACCCGCCCACCCATCCACATCCACCCGCCCACCTATCCACACCCACCCGCCCACCCATCCACCCACGCCAGCCGACCTATCCACACCCGCCCACCTATCCACACCCACTCACACCAACCCACCCATCCACCCACACCCATCTACCCATACCATCACAAACAACAGCAGGAGCATTTTGTTTGAGCCGTCGGCGTTACCAACTCAATCAGAATGCTAGGCCGGACGGGAACCCAACGCGACGCGGAAGGGGGGGGGTCCATCATACGTGCCCGCCATCGTAGTACAAATATGCCCTAAATATTTTTATTATCATTAGACACCATAACCTAATCCCAAAAACACAATGTAAAATGTCCATATTCAAATCGACATTTGCAATTTCAGGAGCGAGAAAGAACGTGGCCGCGCAATCGTAGTGTGGGCATTCTATGGAGTGGTCTCTTCCTGACGATTTTGGGCCGAATAAAAATCGGCAATGCTACAACTCCAGAGTTCGCAAGTGCTGATAATCCAACGGCACGCCACCCTTCCCGACTGACACGCACACTAACCTTCCTCTACCTTCCAGCAGCTAGTCTCCGAATGTTCCTGTGTCCCAGTACTCTGAGCTTCGATTGGTCCATGGACACAATACCCAGGATTATATCTCTGACTGATCCCCGTAATCTCGAGTCTATCTGCCTATATGTAGTACTTATAACAGCTGGCCTGTGGGCGGTGCAGCAGTCACGCATTGAAATTTACGTCAGGAATCGCACGATGGAGAAGACAGGTGAGAGCAGGTTCTCATTATTTTTTTTGACACTGCTCGACCTTCAAATCCAAGATGCCATCTCCATTGAATCTCTCTAAATCTAGATGTCCTTGTTCAACATTAAGTATGTGTTTCCATTCGTTTGTCCCTTCCCATAGGTTCCTTCATGAGGGCCTCATCGAAGTGCTCCGTGTGTGACAATCGAAAGGTTGGGGGTTGTCACACTGAGGGCTGCCGAGTTGCCAATAATAACAATAACAGTGACAGTGGTGATTGCTGTTGCTCGCTGAAGACCAGTCCACCTCATGTAGAGCCTGCAGCTAGATTCGGCAGAACCAAATCTGTGACGATTGTGATCATCTCACTGGGATTTTTAGCACTGCCCTTCATCCCAGCCAGCAATCTCTTCTTCTACGTGGGCTTCGTCATTGCTGAGCGCATTCTGTACTTGCCCAGTGTTGGAGCTTGTCTTTCTATAGGCGCTAGCGTGGCTGAAACGTATAGAATTGTCAAGCATGGGTCAAAAACGTGTGGACGACTTATTTTGGGTGTCACCATGGTTCTCTTGTTCTTCATGGCAGCAAAGACACTTAGGAGGAACATGGATTGGCATGATGAGGAGAGTCTCTATCGATCAGCTCTGCACGTCAATCCGCCAAAAGGTCAGTTTAATCAGAATCAGAATGAGAATGTTTCGGGACAATTCGTTACTCATTCGGAAGCTAACCAATTGATTCGGATATTATTGTTTTTTTTTTTTGTTATTTTACATCGCTCCACTACCTTTTTCGACTTGTATTCGCGAATCTGATCACGACTTTAAATTGTTAGATCTCACAATTCTGGCCGACGGGGATTTGAACTCGGAACTTTTCGCACATCAGTTGAATGATCTTACCGACTGCGCCAGGCCATCGGCGATATTTTTGTCTGGAACATTATTGAATGTATGATGAAAACTCTATCAATGAGGTTCATTTACGCGTTTGGTATGATCTCGTGGGTAAAGAATACGAGCCCGGAAGCAAAAATGTGGGGCAATCTGCAACGGTCCCAGCGCCAGCGAGCGGAGGGGAATGCGACCCCCACTACACGTGCCGTTAGCGATTGCGCTGGAGGGGTATGGGAGTTGCAGGCTGTCGCGCTCCGCGGCCACGCCTACTGCGAGCGTGGAAGTGGTAATCTGTAACTCTGTGTACGCGCAACGCTCAGCCCCAGAACTGGAGAGTTCAACGCGTTGTAGCATCTGGAATCAAGTGCTGCAAAGCTTAATGGTTCTTTCGAAGTCTCAAAGTCAAATTTTGAATCACGGTGTTATTAAGCCGCATTCACGGCGAAATATGTTTGCGTTGTTCCGCAGTAGAGGGGAAACTGATGCGTCGTCTTTTCAGGCGACGACCAAGTTTGAGTACAACCGCGAGCTCCCCCCCCCCCCCCCCCCCCCCCCCACTCCCTTCTTGACTTCCCGACTCTATTCACATTTGTTTGCGCATCGCTGACAATTCTGTCCATTGCAAATTGCAAATGTTTACAGTTCAGAATTCCGGCGTTTCGAAAATAAGGATTAGAGCGATCCGAATATTATATAGGTATATTATGTTGGGTTGGTGCCGTTGGTGAAGTTGAAGTGACCTCGAACAAGTCATTTTTTTAACATTCCATTTTGAGGAGACAGCTCCCGGAATATTTGGTTGAGCCACAGAGATATGGTTTTAAAATATTCGGCAGTACACCAGGAATTTCACATTACGCGTATCATCCAAATGAGCCCTGGCTATGTGAATGCGCACATATATTTTCCATTCCATCATGCACTATGTCTGGAATTCTCGGCCTTCAAATAATTATTGGAAATACAATAAATATATAGAGTGAAAAGGGGACGAATGAAAAAATAGAGAAAATATTTGTGTGTGTGTGTGTGGTTAAGTGGACAAAAAAATCTTCGTAACTACTGGCATGAAAGTGTGTTTGCCCACGTTGGGAGCACAAATCAAACTTCCCTATTCGTCATTTCTGTTTCCCATTCCTAGATTTTCCGACACGTCAATTAAATGTTCGAAGACTGGTTTCAGAGGCAAAAATAGGAATCATGAAATTTTGAATACTGGAAGACAACAGGTGTTGCTACCTGCGTCTATGACACGTGACGCACTGACCAATCACACTGCGCATCGCGCATTCAGACTCTCCTGTGCAATTGCGGGCAAACACGCATGCGCCGGCGGTAGGCGGACGACTTCGGATCTAGACCGAATATAAAAGTTTGAGTAGTTATTAAAATTTCGCGCCACTCAAAATCAACCAATAACTAATAAATCACTACATGAAAGTGAGTCAAATTTTGATCGAAGCTAAGATACGCCGTGATACTCCAATTGCGACATTGATTAGCTTGATCACAACTTTCCTTCGTAAATAATGATTGATTAAAACCTTTGGCGATTTTCATGCTTCATGTTTAAAAAAAAACCGGAAACTAGTGCATGAATTTCTTTCAAAATCTAATCAGGTTTCAGCTGCGTGAAGACGCATCGATTAAAATAAAATTATCGAATCGGGCGTAAACACACACACACACACATACATACAGACATTTTGTTGAAAATACGATTGGAGAGTCTTTAAAATGTGGAGATATGGCGAAATTTTCAATTTTGATTTTCGGGGCCATTACAATAACTTCCCTACATCGGCAAGTTAAAAAATAACCTTGGGCACAAACGTTAAATCCACTAACTTGTGTAGTCTCAGTCAGCCACAGTCATTCAGTCCACTGGTTTTTATGGAAGTCATAATTGATGCGATCCATAGGTAACCCAAATTGTCACATTGAAAAGAATAGGTTTTGATATAGATTTCCACTTATTTTCAGACGTTGATTCGTAACTGTCACCGACATACGTAGTTCAATTTTCTCAGAGGAACATTTTGGAGTCTCGGAACGAGCTCTCCCTCATTGAAATTTATGTGGCGATTTTATGCAATTTGCGCTGTGAAATTTAAAATTTTTGAAATCTTTGAAATTTGTGAAGTTTTCGGAATTTTGGAAATTTTGGAAATTTTTGAAACTTTTGAAACTTTCCAAATTTGTGAAATTGTTGACATTTTCAAAATTTTTAAAATTGTTAAAATTTTTGAAATTTTTGAAATTTTTGAAATTTTTGAAATTTTTGAAATTTTTGAAATTTTTGAAATTTTTGAAATTTTTAAAATTTTTGAAATTTTTGAAATTTTTGATATTTTTGAAATTTTTAAAATTTTTGAAATTTTTGAAATTTTTGAAATTTTTGAAACCAAATATGATTTGGTTTAAAATATGTTATCATATGGTACCCTGGACTAAGCTTTGTTTTGCCCTATAGTTTGCCCCCATATTAAGATCTTTCCCTAAGTTCTGGTACTTTTATATAGCCCTTGTCTATATAACGTCGCCACATTACATACAGTGCTATGATACTACAGTGCTTTCGGAATTGTTGAAACTCATAATTAAATCACTTTCATTACAGCGTAATTTGGATCCCACTCTATTTCGATTTTCGCTGCATGCTAATGGGGGAATCTCTCTCAAGGGTAAATTTTGTTATTCCGAAATTAATGAGAGAAGTGGTGAAGTAAATTGTGCCTGACCGTAAACCTCAACATCGAAGATCTTTCGTTTCACCTAATAAACGATTTTGGCTGTATATCTTTTTTCTACAATTTGCATAATTAAGGAGGTACGGCCGTCTCAACAATTATGTATGTAATAAGTGAATGAATGAACCCAGCGCTGTCATGAAGGTCTCAATCGAAGCATTTCCGTGCAGAATCGAGCGGATTACATTTTGGATGGCATTCGTGCTGTATATGCAATGTTATTAACAATTGCAATTGTTTATACTGTTCCACTGGGTAAAATATTAAAGTTATCGTTTTTATTGCGGCCGCACCCCTATTGGCGTCTCACTCCCACTCAAGTAACGCGCATAAGTCTCATCCTCATGCTCACCATGCGTCTACTCAGATATTCATAATGATCTGCTTCATAAATGAGTCAGTTTAGAATTCTCAGATCTGCAATTTTTAATTATGACACTAATAGGGGTCACACTGATTAACCGGGGTATATTGGAGAAAAATAAATTTAGTACGCTGTGCTGAAATACCAAATTGGGAAGTTTTGTTTGTGCCCCGAATGGGGCACACACATGCCCACACCACTTGTCGATATTCGGGAAGTCCGCTGAAGCGCAATCGGCAATTTTAATCAACATTTTCATGGGAATTTCCAGAACTCTTCAACTTCCTATTTCAACTAATACCACTTTGCTTTTTTCGGGCATTTCAAGAAGTCATGAATAAATTGAATATACACATTTAGGCTCTCATTTAGTTCAGCCTACAAAATTGATATTTATTTTAGCGTCAGCTGGTGGATATCAAACTTCAATTTGTCGAATATTTGGCGATAATGATTTAGGTACGAGTCCATGCATACAGTCAATTTGATTAATAATTGAGCTCGAATGCGATGGGAATTGGGTGATGCAAGTATGAATAGTTTTAATGAAGCTGAAAATTTTACTTCTGCTGAATTATTCAGGGGATGAGGCAGACTGGATTCATGATGGTGTATTAATTAATCAAGATCTTCATTCCTCGGTGGTTGCAATTATTCTCGTGTAACTGGTTATTCACCTCTCATTTATGCGGGTAATTCTATGGCAACATTTCGTTTTGAAGTTCAATGCATGTGTAGTTGATTTCTAGTATTATTTTCCCGTTTTGGGGAAGCTACATTGTTATGACCCCGATAATGAAATGTCGGAGGATCATGAAGTTTTCACTTTTCTCGACTTTTCACATGCTTCTGACGGATTTCCAATGAGGGTTTTGCATGTGTGTGTCTGTGTGTGCAGAAGACATTCGGGTATACTTGCTGATCGCATATCCACGCACACACACAAGCGCCCACCCACACACACACCCTTCCAGACGTCCACTCACCCACCCACCTATGCACACACCCACCCACCCACCCACCTATGCACACACCCACCCACCCACCTACCTATGCACACACCCACCCACCCGCCCACCTATGCACACACCCACCCACCCACCCACCTATGCACACACCCACCTATGCACCCACCCACCCACCTATGCACCCACCCACCCACCCACCTATGCACCCACCCACCCACCTATGCACCCACCCACCCACCTATGCACCCACCCACCCACCTATGCACCCACCCACCCACCTATGCACCCACCCACCCACCTATGCACCCACCCACCCATCCACATACCCACCCACCCACGCACACCCACCCACTCACACACACACCCACCCACCGTGTTCTGGGGACCAACCGAACTGTATTGTACGTGACAAGGGGTATTGTCCTTTGCACGTTATGTTTTATCTGTTAATTCTGTAAGTTTGTTTAATAAAGGAAAAAGTACTTACTCAAAAAAAAAAAAAAAAAAAAAAAAAAAAAACACACCCACCCACCCATCCCCCACACACATACATACACGCACATACACACCCCCCCACTCGCACACACACACATACACACATACATACATAGATGCAGGCGTACACACACACACACACACACACACACTATCAAATATACAAACCTTCATAAATTAAACAACTGAGACTGAAGGTAGTGGAAAGATAAGAGGGGAACACTGGTGTGCGCCTGGTGCTTCAAGAACGCTCATGACTTATTACCACCCTTCGCTTCATGATTAGGCTATGAGTGGTCCAATATTAGCTCACATTAATAGCGCGCCCTTGATTATTTCTAATTGGGTCGATGAAAATAGATGCCCCATTTTATCTTCAATCTTGCGAGACACGATGTATTTTACATTGAAAAAATCGATCGATCATGTGATCACATATACACACAGAAGCAATTTTGCGTCTTTGCAAAATTAATCGGAAGTATGTCCAACGTCGAGATAAGCGAAAATTTCATGATTCTGAGACATTTTATTTCCTCGGGTATTATGGTTCAAAATGGTCTTATATATTTACATGAATTATTAGTTCTCCAATTTGAACTCAATTACTGGTTATGTATAAGATTATGTATGAACGAATTAATTACCGGTTAACGCCGTCGAAAAAACGGTGTGTAATACTTCATGATGGTTCTTTTATCCAACTTATTTTCAGGTGAAATTTCTGGGCGTGAGTGTTAATTAATTAATGGTCAATGAAATAGAAGGATGCCCGAGTTATCGAGTCGTTGAATCCCTGAGAGCCTGGCTAACGTATGGAATTTGGGAAATAGTCTGATGAAGTGTCCAGCAGTTCAGCGTAGAGGAGTGCGCCGAATATTTTCCGTCATGACCCAAATTTGTCACCAATCGGTATTTCTCTGTTAATTCGCGTTATCCAAATAATGCTGATCACCAATGTGATAAATACCATTACATAACATGGTATTCATTGGCCATTTGGAGTTATCTGCCAAAGGAAATCAGGAAGTTATTGTCGCTACTTGCTGAATGGGTTACGACCATTCCAGCTACTGTAGCGTTTGGTTCTTCGTGTCGCCGAGTCTCACTGCCTTCTTTTATCGTTATTTAACGTCGCTATATTTGTGCAGCTCTTACTGTTAATTTTGTTTAAGCCCTCAGACCCACAGGTCTACACTTCCCTGTTACTGCAAATCAATGATCGCTTTCGAGGTGTTGGCGAACACAGCATATGTGGAGAACATTCAAGTTTAATCGCTGATGGTGAACTTGATGCTTGACGAAGGTCCAGTTTTGGGAGAGCTTCCGGCCAGTTCTGGGTTAGCTCGTACCATGATCAATCTTCCGACTAAGGCCGCTGATTCATCCAAGAATTGATCCCAACGTCTAGAAGGTCCTGCACTACCAACCGGGCACTCGTCTGAGAGCCTCCAAGCTGATACATCTGAGTGATGCATTGGTCCAGCCTGGATACTGGGTTCGGATGGCTCGGATAGCAACCATCGGAACTCATTCCCTGTTACATATTCATGTAACATTCCTTCAGTCTTGGTTCAATTCTGATCAATCGTGACCCGAGCCTCATTCTGGTGGCGGCAAACTTGGCTCGCTACTGGCGCGCAGAATCATTAATATATGGTATCAGAATGACCGGTCGAATTTTCTCCCGCAAAACTCCCAGGTGGGAATTGACCATGCGATGAAGCTTGATCAAAGCTTGGACGCGGCTTGACTAACCTTCGCCAAAGCTGTGTTTTGAAGCATCGGTCAATCTGTCCAGAACATGCCAATGTAACACTAATCCCAGCTTAGAGAATAAGCTTCGTCCTAGCTTGGTTACGTAGGTTAATACAAGGTTCGAACTTTATCTTCATTCAAGCTTCGGACTTTATCTTGCTACAAGCCTCGAAATTCATTTTCGTCCAAGTTCCAAAGTTTCTCGTGGTCGAAGCATCGAAATCAATCTTGGTCCAAGCTACAAAATTCATCTTGGTTCAAACTTCGAAAATAGGAACATTAAGGTTGGACCAAGCTTAGTTGTACATTCGTTTCCAAGCTTGGGTTTAGGTGGTGCAGCAATCCTGGATTTATATATGTATTCAATATTAAGCAGAGTTTCGCTGAAGCTGGTAAATCGAAACTAGGAAAAATATGCTTCAATCCAGCTTAGTTCAATCTTAGTTCATAAGCTTGGGTTTAGATGGTATGAGCAATCCGGGATTCATGCTTGTTAAAGCTAAGATTCAAAGCTAACAAAGCTGAGCTCGGACCAAGCTTAGCACAACATGGTTTCTGAAGCTTGGGTTTGGATGATTCTAGTAAGCTCGGATGTATGTATGTATCCAATATTGGACGTAGATTGGATTCTGCCTGTGGACCAACGCTAAGGACGCTAAGATTGAGCCAAGCTTGGCACAAGCCGGGCCAACAAAACTTGGATGACTTTGATATAACTAAGCTTGGTGTGATCTAGGCTTATACATGGGATGAAGCTATGTCGAAGCTGTCAAGCCCAAGCTTCGGCATCCAAGGTCGGACCAAGATTGATCTCGTCGTTCAAGCTTCGAATTCCCCACCTGGGTATTTGCATTTCGTAAGTAATAAATATCAATAGGCTTGTTGCAGCTAATTTACCCGAACAACATTCACTGACAACGTGTCGTCACGGCGGTGGCGGGGGAGGTGGGGCTCAACCTATGAGGAGCGCGAGTCTGTGGACTAATGGGATTGTCAACTAACGGGGTGTCAACTTATGAACAAAGAATTATGACCATTTGACTAGGCGCACGGCCAGCGTGACGACGAGAATTATGCTACTGGAGTGGGAGTGAGACGCCAATAGGGGTGCGACCGCTCGAGGGTTAAACCCGTCATACCTCCTTAATTATGACAATTATGGAAAAAAGTCATTAGAAATTAAATGTGCATTTCCACTTACAAAACAAGTTCTATTTAAGACTTTCTGCCCTATCTCTTACCGTTTTTTCGATAGAGCGTTGTGGGTCTCTCACCAAACACAAAATTGCAATTGGTACAGCTCAGCCCAGCCTGATTAAAATTCATAAAAAATAGATAATGCTGGCATAGAATTAGCGAACGGAAGGACACTCCACAGTGGAGATGATAAAATAGTCATGGACCATCTCCAGTGTTTATTATTAAAGCGTCTTTTACCGAGATAGAAAATCACTCCAGACAATTACTCATTTTAAGAATGTTGTGGAGAAAATTCTTTATCCCGCTAATTGAGTTGACGAACTTTCCAATGCTTTTTTTATTATCCTACGTGATCAATACTGAAATTCAGATGTCCGCTTCTGATATCCGTTTTCATTGAATTCGGATGTTTGATGGGGGGGGGGGGGGGGGTATTTCCAGAATAATGGGTCATTCATATTGACTCAAGCCTCGTTACTATTAAATAATTTCAGTCTAGCCAGTTTAGTTCGCGTCTGAAATTATCGGGTCAGCTGGTGAACATGAATTAAGGTTGGCCTCAATATCCCAAAATACTCTATCCCGTTGCATGAATAAACATAATTATAACCCCCTTAATCAGTACCCCCTTAATAATTCCATAACCTATAAAAATAGGTACTTTCATATGGAAAATCACATTTGGAATAAATGGGACTGGGTGTGTGTGACAATGCACGTATGAAGTCAAGTTGTATATCAGTTACGCAAATTCCACTAGTGATTGATTATTATGATTTTTTATCGATATCTCGTAAAATATGATGCCTGGCAAAAAAAGTAATAAAATATTAAATGTGTAGTTTCACGAGAGGAACAACTTTTGTTGGACACTTTTTCTCCTATCTATCACCGTTCTCGAGATACAGCGTTATAAACAATTAAAATTGTTAATAACAATTGAACGGATGGTACAATTGCAAAAACACTCCTTTCAGACCTGGAGACTCAGGAGACGCGTCGATTAAAAAAAAAGTTAAAGCGATCCAGCAGTTTAAGAGGAACCGTTCGCCAAATAAAGGATACGGACGCACATACACACACACACACACATAACCCGCGCTGCAAATGTATTAGGAGCCTGTGAAACGTCGAGAAACGTAAAAATTTCATGATTCTGAGACATTCCATTTTCGGGGTGATTACAATAACTTACCCTATAAGGCACTGAGCCCGCAAGACTGGGTGGGAACCTTACGGGGGGGGGGGGGGAGGGGTGGCTCCATCATAGGCGCCCATCGTGGCAGAGGGGTTTCTGGGTGTTTACCCTGTGTTTAGAAATACGATGGCCTCAATGGCGAAAGTCGGCCCCAGACACATGGATGGGTGTCCAGTGGTCCCTTCCGAAGCCCTGAAGAGCGGCTAGCGTGGGGAGTACACGAGACACAGAGCGAGAAAGAGAAACAGGGAGCCCTTATGGTAAATCTACATGAAGGAAGAACCTGTAAATATAAAGTGTCCTTAGCTCATGTGACATCATTCAGGTTCCATGAATCATATCGCTGTGTACAATGCTTCCTGGGAAAACGGGGTCGGATGTCGAACGGGATGCTTCCGGAAGTTCGATTCCCGTTGCATATGAACTGTCTTGATGAAATACGGAGCAGTCTTCAGGACTTCTCGAAGTGCTCCAAGGATCTCTCCACCATGAAATATTGTCGATAGAAAAAAATCACCTCTCGCTTGTGTTCCAATCAATTCCATTCAGTTGGTAGCTTCGATCCCTCCAAGACATCTTTTCTAACTTGCGTATCCAAATTTATCCAGTATTGTAACGCTTCAAATTTCTAATTTATTACTATCATAAAAAACGAAATATGGAATATGCATCTCCCATAACAATTTACCAAGGAGCATTGCTTAAAGTAATACATTTAATTTTTATGAAAGTGTCTAGGCACGGAAATAATAAAGCCTATGATATTTTATTTTGTGTAAAAACCATGCGATGGTGTTTTTTAGCGGGAGAAAAAGTAGGATGCTGAAATGAGTTTGCTTCCATCGTCGGATATTACCGCGAAATATGGCGTCTTATTCATTCACCTTTTAACTCTCCCCCCCCCCCCCCCTATCATCTTATTTTTCAGCATATGGGAATCTCGGTGGTATACTCAGCAGCCAAGGGCGATTCGCCGAAGCGGAAGAAGCATTTATCCAGGCCCTCCGCTATCGACCTAATATGGCTGACGTACACTACAATTTGTGAGTCATATTTTACTTAATATTTTTTTTTTCACTCTGGAATATTTATTCCAAAGGGAGGACCATGTAACCGGATACATTTTCCATATTTTCTTACCCATTGTTACTCGATTTTTTTTAGGGGCATACTGCAGCAGGCACGGAGGAATTATGACGAAGCTATATTGAGCTACCAGCGGGCGATAAATTTTCGGCCTTCTTTAATTCGTAAGTTGATAACTCAAAATGACGTCATTAGATACTTTATAAGTCACGTCGTGGTGTGGAGTTTTTCGTGGTATGCGTGTTGCCGCGAGAAATGAGACGAGACGAGAGATGAGACGAGAGATGAGACGAGAGATGAGACGAGAGATGAGACGAGAGATGAGACGAGAGATGAGACGAGAGATGAGACGAGAGATGAGACGAGAGATGAGACGAGAGATGAGACGAGAGATGAGACGAGAGATGAGACGAGAGATGAGACGAGAGATGAGACGAGAGATGAGACGAGAGACGAGAGACGAGAGACGAGAGACGAGAGACGAGAGACGAGAGACGAGAGACGAGAGACGAGAGACGAGAGACGAGAGACGAGAGACGAGAGACGAGAGACGAGAAACGAGAGACGGGACGAGAGACGAGAGACGAGAGACGAGAGACGAGAGACGAGAGACGAGAGACGAGAGACGAGAGACGAGAGACGAGAGACGGGACGAGAGACGAGAGACGAGAGACGAGAGACGAGAGACGAGAGACGAGAGACGAGAGACGAGAGACGAGAGACGAGAGACGAGAGACGAGAAACGAGAGACGAGAGACGGGACGAGAGACGAGAGACGAGAGACGAGAGACGAGAGACGGGACGAGAGACGAGAGACGAGAGACGAGAGACGAGAGACGAGAGATGAGAGACGAGAGACGAGAGACGAGAGACGAGAGACGAGAGACGAGGCGAGACGAGATGAGATAACAATTTCATAATTATCGCCAAGTCGAGACAATACGAGAGGAGATTACAATTTCATGATTATCGCCAGATCCAGAAAATTCAAATCTCAAATTACAGTTTTCCCGGAAACACAGGGAAATGCCAAATTGAGATTTGAACTCACGTCACAGATTGTCGGTCGGGGGCTTTCACCAGTGAGCTATTAGAAGTTTCCACACTTCACACTGAATTCAATTTAAGCCACCATCGTTCACCTATATGGCTATGAAAGCTAGCTTTGATGAGTCCCATTGAAAACTTCTCGATAGAAATTGAAAAAGTTAATTCCTAAGATGTCCTTTAAAAAATGATTATCTCGAGAACAAATAGCTTAATCGGAAAATTGGGATAATTCCATTGTCAACAAAAAAATTCTATATCACTTTCTTCTACATGTCGTTGCTCATGATAGCTGTTGCAAGACCGGTGAAAAAATTGCCGCTTTTATGGAACATGTGAACGGATGGTTTCACGAAAAAAATGCCCTGAAATCTCTCATGCAGAAAATGTGTTTTATGGTGGAAAACACGTAAATTCTCCTCTAAACCGATTTCTTATGCAGCGATAATTATGCGACTAATGACAGACCAAATCATCAACGGATATCGATTCTGTGAAAAAATACCAAGAATTTGAGTACCATGATCGAATATTACCCCCAGTGCTCGCATGGTGAGCAATCCGCCGCCCGTCGTATTTTTAATTTTAAAATTTTTTTATGAAAACATACGGTCAACTGTCAATTGACAACTCAGAAACATCATAATAATAATAATCAGTATTGAATAACCCAGCTCTCAATTTTGAAGAGAGCGGCACTTAGACCGTAGCGCGAGCTGGAAAGGTTAATCTGTTTTTTTCTTTCACCTCGCAAGAACTAAAAATGACGATTGCAATCCTCGGGTTCTCTTGCAGAGGCTTACGTGAATCTTGGCGTGACCTTAATATCTGTTGGACGTAAAATCGAAGCTGCCGACATCCTACGTACAGCAGCATCAGTTAATGGAGCAGGACTGAAAGACAAAAGAGTCCATGAAGCAGCAAGAATCCAGGCCCTTTTACGTTTGGGCTCATTGTACGCAGACGATGGACATCTGCATGAGGCACTATCATCATACAGAGAGGCACTCCAGACATTGCCCGAGTATTATCCACCTCAGGTGATAAAAATAAAGGGAGCGAACCTTTTTTTTCATTCTGCTTTTCATCTCCAAGAGAAAAATCCATTGATGTATATCAAGATAGAAGATAAGCTCGTTATACCTGCTTCATCCTTATCCCTTCTAGGCGGATTATTTCATTAGGGATAGTTCTATATTGTGTAAGGTTCAAAGAGATTCGTGAAAAATCGCGTTTCATCCGTTTTTCCTCGCTTGAGATGAGCAAAATTATTCTCAATCTTGCGGGATCAACGTTGCAAAAAAAAGGAATCAGGTAATCAACAGACGCCTTGGGTTGAAAGATTTGAGGGGCAAAATGGTGAATCGCACTTAGGACTACTCAGTCGGTCCACGGCAATTTTCACTGAGTTCTTACTGATAATTACTGGACAGTTCTAGCAGGGCAGGCATTCTGCAAGCCTTATACTGCGCAAAAAGTGATGTCCACTTCCGAGTGGAGGACCAATGGTATTCATGAACAGTGTCCACATCTGTTAAAGTTCTAGAGCTATGTAAGAATGCTGGGTAATACTCCCTGCTCCAGAGTGAACATGCCATTAGGTGTAGCGTGGAGTTCACAGGAACCCTCAAATGGGAACGTCCCATCCTTTGGATACACGGTGCGGGTTCTGTTTAGATCCACAATAAGACTGCTTCAATCTATGATAAAACTGCTTCGATCCATGGTAATCCAGCTTATTAGAGTTCCCCGGTAACACAGCTCAGTTCCAGAGGTAACACACCAGAATTCCATGGTCACACAGCCTAGTTCCGCAATAACATAGCTTAGTTTCACGATAACCTAGCAGAGTTCCACGGTAACGCAGCTCAGTTCCACGGTACCACAGAGTTCCATAGTGACACATCTGAGTTCCACGGTAACACAGCAGAGTTCCATGGTGACACAGCTGAGTTCCATAGTAACATAGCTTAGTTCCACGGTAACGCAGCTCAGTTCCACGGTAACACAGCAGAGTTCCATGGTGACACAGCTAAGTTCCACAGTAACATAGCTTAGTTCCACGGTAATACAGCTTAGTTCCCCGGTAGCACAGCTCAGTTCTCCGGTAACACAGCCTAGCTCCCCAGTAACACAGCTTAGCTCCACGGTAACATATCCCAGCTCCACGGTAACAAAATAGAGTTCCATGGTGACACAGCTTAGTTCCACGGTAATACAGCTTAGTTCCACGGTAACGCAGCAGAGTTCCATAGTGACACAGCTTAGGTTCACGGTAACATAGCTCAGTTCCACGGTAACACAGCAGAGTTCCATGGTGATACTTATAGCTTAGAGCTTAGTTCCACAATAACCCAGCTTAATATCACGATAACACAGCTTCGTTCCACGCTAATACGGCAGAGTTCCACGATAGCACAGCTTAGTTCCACGGTAACACAGCTCAGTTTCACGGTAACCCAGCAGAGTTCCACGGTAACATAGCTCAGTTCCACGGTAACACAGCCTAGTTCCACGATAACCCAGCTTCGTTCCACGGTAAAACTGGTCAAACCCAGGATAAACTGCATGGTAAAACCTCTTAGATCTACGGTAAAACAGCTTAGATCTCTGGTAAAAATTGCTCAATAGACACCACTAAATAATTACTTTATTCTCCCAATAATGAAGACACTTCCTCAGGAACCATAATTTTGTAATCAACAATTTTCATCACCCAGTAAATCTCAGATATCCAACTCGGGACAGCTCTTATTTCATTAAATACAGCTAACCATTTGTTTCCTGGAAACGAGTAATAGTTTATAACCTGCTGCTTCTTTCCTCTCTGTATAATATTTTGAGAACTAATCAAACAAAAGTAGCTAATTTGGCCGAGTTGTTTTCGTTAATTTCCCCAGCTTCTCATGATACCTCTAGAATTCCCCCATGCCCTCGGGTCCCTTGGTACTCCACCAGAGTTATCCAAATTCACCAACTGCTTCACTATTTTATGCCTAATATCATTTGCATATGGTGCATGCAGTATGCCAAGGTTTATTGGATACTACTTTGCCCGTAGATTATGCTTTAAATATCATTTTACAATGTCAAATGATAAAACTGATAAAACAGTTTGGTCAGTGGTACTCCAGGAGTTCGCTTGACAGGTTCCAGTTTTTCTCAAAGCACCATTCGTTGATGATTCACCAATTGATTTACCTCAAAGACCCAACTGTTAATCGTGCCACTGTATTTGGTCACAAAAAAGTTATCATTAATCGTGACCTGTAAAATGCGCCTGAAATTTTCGATACATGAATATTAATTTCGGTGAGTAATCTTTCTTGTGATCTAAAAATTTCCGCTAAAAGGCTCTCTCCATTTCACATATCGGGAATTATTAAATTATTAAATTACATTGGCTTTGACATTTTCTGTCGATAAAAGTACTTCGATTTTATGGAGACTATTCAGAGAAAATTCGGTATTAAAATCAGATTGCTGAAAATTTTAGGGCGACGTGTCAGTTCAATATGAATGATCGGCACTCCATAGTACTAAACAATTCCGAATTTCCTGCATTATTCATCACATTTTCATACATTTCTCATTAAATTTCATGTGCGGCAGAATTATTGTTCACATATTATACATTTGTTTTCAATGATAGGTTATTTTACTTGCTCTATTTTCGAATGTTCCTCGATACGGTCATTGGGGGGTTGGACCGATATTGGATGCTGTGAAATATCAAGGTACCACTTTCGGGGCTCTGATTTCCCCGCCGGCAGAGCTACCGGTTGCCACCTCTGTGCGCGCAAGGGGCGTATCTTACGACAGAGACTGCGTGATTATGCAAGGCCTTTTGGTTTTACGTTGCTCATTGTGACGCTGTGGCCTTACGCGTTTGTAAACAAAACACTGGATGGTCTAATGCCGCTTCCACTCTAGGGCGCCCGCCCATGTCTGATGTCCCGTGCGTAGTGGGGGAAAACTTCCCCTCGCTCGGGAGTGTGCGCAGAGCTAGAGAGAGTCTACTGTATCAAATTTTTGGAGATTGAATTACATTCATTTGGCCCACTAATTTTGTTTTCTTATTTTGTTACTATTCCTCATCGGAGAGAGTGGATTCTGCAAGAGCTTGTCGCCCCCCCCCCACCCACCCTTCTCCATTCAGAATTATACAATCTAGAACATCACCATTTCAGGTGGTCTACAACTTGCTCGGTGAGACATTGTCAAAGATGCAGCAGTATGCCGAGGCAGAGAGATGGTTTCGCGCTTGTCTCGTGAGAGAACCCACCTATATACCGGCTCACATTACTTATGGAGAGTTACTCGCCCGTAATGTATGTTACCTCCTTTTGTAGTGCCATGAGAATACGTATCAAGTGTCAATGGGTATATCATTGTTTTACAGTCAAGCCGAGTACTCGAGGCTGAACGATGGTTTGTTAAAGCCACAAGACTCGCCCCTGATGACCCCAATGTGCACTATCGCTATGGTATGGCATTTCAAAATTCTTCACAACTCTTCATTATATTACTCTTTTATATATAGGTACATCATTATTTTCATAACCATACATACTATTATTGTTATTATTATTATTTGGATTTGTTTTTGACCGTTGGTGTTTATTGTTGAATGATTTTTGGCCTTTTCGATCCCCGCCTCGCAATGTCAGGTATTTATATATAGATATACTTGAAGAGTCTATCTATTTTGAGCAATACTGAGAGAGCATTACTTTTGCGCAACGTTTCGCTCTCAGTTTTTTTATAATTGAAATTTGTTTTTTTTTCATTATCATTATTATTATTATTATTATTATTATTATTATTATTATTATTATTATTATTATTGTTTCAAACTGATATTGAATTTAGGAAATATAACTTGTCCAGGTTTCTGTGTGTGTGTGTGTATGTACGCATGTATACTGATAAATACATGCACATATATATATATATATATATATATCCTGACAACCGACAGCAAAATTGTCATCACCATCGATCAACACTTCCAATCCATGAGTATCCCCCTAGCGAGATAATAGTTGAGCTTGTAAGCCAATCTACACTAAATAGTCCATGTCTTAACCCCTCACGTACGGCGCCAATACCGCGCAATGCGTCCGCATCGGCCGGCGGCCTCCCGTCATAACATCAGAAAATTATGAAGTAAACTTTAATGATAATCTTGACCCTTCACCAAAAAGTTGTTTAGAGTATGGTATGTTTTTACTCATATTTTCTAGACCTTTTAAGACCTATTTTAATTAAATACTCCAACTGGTTACCGAGATCGGCGTTTGTCAGAATTTTTTTAAGAACAAATCAGTGATTCGTTAAATCCAAATTTGATTGACGTCATCTGATAGAGGGATTTACAAAGTATGTTTGGTAAAAATTTCAGAATTTTTTATGGAAATTTTCCCGACAAACGAGTGGTTTCAATGCATCCAACATGAAATTTAGTTCGGTAATATTGATGTATTAGAAAAAAATATAAAAAATTATTTGAAAAAAAAAAAATAAGTTGCATCGTATTGACAAACTCATGTACTTCATGGAATAATTTTCAGAATTCCGATATCTATCATAGTAAGGGAGAAAATTGATTTTCATGAATCAGGGGAAAGGTCTATATGACATATAGACCGCGGCCGATGGGATCTGAGGGGTCAAGAGTGGGAGGTCGGCTGGTCATCCGTGACTATCCGTACAAATTTCACCTAGCCTTCAATTGGACGCTTCTAATTGGCTGACCTTTGCTCCACACGGATCCGAGTTCCTAACCCAAAATTTGAATGTTAACTCCAGACCGGTTCTCAATGCACTCTTCATGAAGTTTCCTGCATTACGGACACCTATCGCCATTACCTAAAAGACCTCTAATAATTTCAGGAATTTTTTTAACATCCCAAAATCGCTTGGAGGAAGCAGCTTGTGAGCAATTGAAAGCAGCGGAGCTTGCCCGCTCCGATTACTCATTATCCGTAGCAGCTGCATCAGCACTTCGTCACGCCGGTCGCCATGATGAATCTGAAACTTGGTACAAGCATGCAGCAAGCTTGAAGCCCTACGAAGCAACGAGCCACACAAATCTCGGGGCAATACTCCATGTCAATGGAAAATATCATCAAGCAGCAGCTGCATACAGAAAAGCCCTGCGCCTCCAGCCGAATGATCCAACAACAATGACAAATCTTTACAAATTAATGGCCCTTATAACGTGACCCTCGGCGGGGGATCCCCTGTCCCCCTTCATAAAACCTCATATTTCGGAAGGGAGGCAATATGCTATTGATACAATTTATTTTATTGCACAAAAATTTAATCGCAACTTCTCTTCCTGGTATTTATTTAACGAATGGTATGCCTACTATTCCGTAATCATCAATTACATGCATAAAATCATGAATCAATGGCGTTCAACTCACTCATACTGCCTGCTATGATATATGTAAAAGAATAAAGCTTAGTTTATTTTTCTCTAATGATCATGTGTGTTTGTTTCATCATGAATTATTGGATAATGTGGATGGAATATTACAGCCATAATGTCATGGGCGAGAATGTGGACAGCTTTAAGGGGGCGAGTACTTGAAGTTTATGTGAATTAAGTGTGTCGTGAGTACAAGTAATGAAGTGCATATGACTTGAAATTTATACGTGGTATTTCCCAAGTACAGCTCACTAAAGTTGAGAAAAAATTTTAAAAAAACATCGATGTAAGAAAGGAACTTATCTATTTATTTTGTGGTATGCGCGCTTATCAAAGTACTCTGGAATTGATGAACAAAATAGTTTTAGTTGTGTCATTGATTTTTGAACTATACTGGTTTCTTCCATGGAGATGTACCAATTGAGGTGTAAAAAATGGGACATTGTGCTATCTTGGCTGTAATATTTTATTGCGAATCCATTCATAATTGTAAGAACAAATGTTTCATCAATCGCGTCATGTGCAAGAGTAGCTTGGCTTTTATTTGGAAGGATAGAAAAATTGTGATTACAAAACTGAGTTCTCGCTCTACTTGCTCCAGTTGAGTATTACGTAAGGGTGGCATGAGAAAATTTTGAGGGTTGCCTAAACGTCCGAGAATTCTCCAGACGTTTACTGGATTTCCGATATCAACCTTGCGTTGTTAGGTACCCTCGTAAAATTTTATCATAATATCCTTAATCCGTTCCGTTCTCAAGTTTCAGTCGAAACTCTTCTATGGCAGCAAAACTCTTCATAGCAAGCGGACGGACTCCGCTTTGGCAAGTTCCCCTCGTTTCCTCAGTCCCCACCACGCCGCACGCATGAGTCACTGTGCTACCGCGCACACTGCTGCGCACGGTCGGTGCCGTATGCTGGGCGCTACAGAGTGGGGGAGGTTGGGGAAGTTGCCAAACAGGAGTTTCGGCCACGCCCCTCGCTGCCGACTGAGTGACATATGGGAGTTTCGACTGCATTCAGATACTTGAACCGTTTTTGGGTGGGAAAAAATATTAGTCCGTCAATTATTGTTGGCAATAACAAGTGTTTATTCATTTCTTCTCACAATTCATCATTTTCTCATTATAAAACTGTCATAATTTATGGAGAATACCGAAACATTGAAATTCGTTATTTAAAAAATAATTATTCTCTTATGTTTGATGGATTACTTAATGTAAATCCTAATGAACGGAGTAACGAAGTATTCAGCTAATAGATGATAAATTATTAACGAAAATAGTGGCTGTTAGACAATCCCAAAATAATTTTTAAATTATGGCTTTTAACTGACAATAATACATTTTTATACCGGTGCTAAAAATGGAATTAATCTTCAATATATTTATTTGCCATTTGTGCAATGTACTTAAGTAATTTTTTCATAATTTTTATATATCTTTTCGTTTTTAGGTTATGGCAAAGTAAGTTAAGGAAGTTGTAGAGATCCTATCTAATAGCTTTTGTAGTATTTTTTGGTGTTTGTTGGTGATTTATTTATTTATTTATTTTTTGTTAATAATTGTTTTCTTTTTGTCGATTTGATTTAAAGTTAAATGGGCTTTATGCTGAAGTAGAAGCCAAATTGATTATTCTTCTTTTTTCGAGTTTGGCCAATATGTAATCTATCATCTAATTATTTAAAATTACCATTTTAATTTCTGCTTAATCCGCATTTACTGAAACTCATTTAGATGCTAATGAAGTTTTGTTGTTAAATGCAGTGAAGAGAATTTGGAAATTTTGGGGGGGGGGGGGGGATTAGTGATAGTGGGAAATATCTTTTTACGTTTTGGTATATCATGATAATGATCATTGCATTATTTCTCTTCACTATATTTGATGACAAGACAAATTTATCTGTAAGTAAATGGTATCTTAATAATATTACAGATGTACATACCATGAATTTTTCTTTTTTATTCCAATGATTATTGGAGGAAAAATTGTTTCATTTACATTATTATTTATCCTGAGCTTTGGTACGATGGAACCAAATGTTGCTTTCTTATATATTTAATTTGTATAATGCGAGGGTTCCACAGAGATAACATGGAATTGTCATTATTGAAAAAAAAGATCACGTCTTTCAGATAGACTTTTATATTAAAAATGTATTTTATCGATAGAAAAGAGTTAACTCTGTTCAATTAAGGGAAAGTAGGAACTAAACTATCTTTTTACTTTTTTTTTTTTTGGTTGTGGATTTTTTTTACTACCTCTTCAAAGGCACATTCAAATGAAATTTATGTAAAGCTCAGTTTTGGTGATTGAGTGTATGTGCCTCGACTCCCAAAAAAAATTATAATGTTTTTTTTCTTTAATATTAAAAGCTACTGGAAAAATTGTACAGATTACGAAATGTCTTATTATTCATCCTGACCGACATACAACTCTCTCCTAGTTCCCATTCAACATTTAATTTTTTTTCAATTTTTAGGAATTTTTTTTTTTTAGGTTTTTTTTTTGGATTTTTCTTGGTTGATGAGTGAGTATAATTGGACACTGAATTACGTAAATTTTAGGCCGTATAGTATGTACAGGAATTTTGAAATTGAGACTGCCTTCTAATGAAAGTGATTTCAAATCTGAAAGAAGCGAATTTTTTTTTTATGATTATCAAAAAGATATTTCACTTTTTTTTTATTCAATTATGTAATAATTTATTTGTGTCTGTGTTTCGAGGTGAGCACTGTTATTATATAATGCACACTTTTGGAAGAAATTCGTGAGACCAGTTCGAATATTCTGGCCTCATTTTCAATTTCGTACGATTTTTCAATTTTTTTTTTTAATGCTCAGAACTCATCAACGACTCGATCTCCATATTGATAAATAGATAATTAAATATCAGGGTGTTTTCAAAATTCCAAGAGGTGCGACGTTTCGCTAATGAGCTTCCTCAAGCTCAGGACATTTACCGAAAAAATAATTTTCACAATTGTGTTTATAATCCTCACTTCTCTGGGTTAGAATCAGGTCTGCTGGGACCTAGCAGACCTGGTGGCAGAAAACGATGCTTTCGGAACGCACCGACAAAAATCTTTGCACCGACATTAGAAAAGCCGAGTGGGCTAAGCGCGCAGTCTTAGCGCTGCCGCTTGAGTTCCTAAGTTCAAATCTCCGACAGGGCGAGAATTTTTTTGAATTGTCTGATGGGTGGGAGGTACAGTCGACTCCCCCACCAGTGCACTTCCCGCAAGTTGATGGATCCCTATAGTCACTATCGTCATGACCCCACCACTGACTATCTCCTCAAGCGCCGCCTCCCCACCACTGTGCCAACCGTCCCGCGCGACTCTGAAAGCTACCTCACTGCGCTTACTAGCATCCGGGAGTGGGGGAAGTAGGGGAGGGTCACTTGTGGGACAGGGTGGTGTAGCGTCGGGTGCCGCGCAGTGCACTAGTGGGAGATTCGACTGTAGTTGATGCGACAATAGAAAGATAAATCTATTACTTCTAGGTGCTGCCATCTAGCGGAATTCATGAGCTAGCGTGAGCCTCACCAAGGACTTCCCGTCCGACGCGACGCCGAACGACCCCCTCCATGCTGGCATTCGTATCTTCTAACAGAGGAGTGGGGAGCGCTCGGGTGGGAGCCGAAGGGAATTCTTCGGTGCGACTCAGTATACGTCACCAGCGAGTCCATGACCTCATACATTTATTGTTATATCTTGCTGTTGTTATGCAACCGGCGAATGATATTCTTCACATGGAAGACTTGGGAAATATTTTGACAAAATAAATCTGTTGGATGTCTGATTGTTGTCGGCGGTATTGACATTAGTCAGAAATGATTTCGGCAGAGGTTATGTTGCATGCATCGGCATCATTGCTCACAAATTTTCACGTGTTCATTTTCCGAGTCTGAGGAAGCTAACTCTATTAGCGAAAGCTTCTAACAATTAGCAACTTTTTATTGTTTGAGCAATGTTGGGATTATTCCTACCTCACCTGAAATTTAATTCCTAATTATCAAAAGTTTTTCAAAGATTGTGAAAAGTTTTTTTTCAGAATATCGAAGAATTTGCAATTACCTGGTTTTGGATTGTAATAATTTTTTACAAGGTTTTTAATTATTTCTAGAAATATTTTTGACACTTTTTTTTTGTTTTAGATCCGCGGTTCTAGAACATCTCATTTTTCAAAAAATTTAACAGTGCTCCACCGATTTTAGGAATTTTTTAGAGTCATCTTTCACCCATCGATTTCACGCACTTGAATAAATAATCGATTTTAACAATGTAATTGATGCAAATCGAAGAGAAATCAGTTTCGGAATTGGTTGTCATTCGGGAAAAAAAATAATGGGAACGTCAAATTGAACGCAGAATTTTGTTCGGCTTTGTTGAATGCAAGTGCAATAAAAATGAAGATAAAAAAAATTATGCAATGAGAAAATTGAATGGAGCGAATATTCCAAGATTTAGACGGGGACATTAAACTAATTATAACCATATTACTTTCACACCATTATACCATTAAGGGCTAAACCACGTAACTAACAGTATTCATTTAGTTAACAATTGTTAAACATGAAATCCAAACGTTTGTCATCTCTCGATAATTACAAATATTGAATATTCATAAGTTGCATTCCTCTTTGCCCTTATAATTAATCTTAAAAAAGCTCTAAATTGTTCGATTTAATGTCTTCTTCAATATTTCAATCATCACTGGTTGTTCTACTTTCACGGAATTGCTGGGAAAAAAATTCTCCAAAATTTTCAGATACAATTTTTCCCAATTAATTACACACAAATTACATTAAAGTTAATTCCATATTTCTCTGAAGATTTTTTCAAGAATTTTTTTACGTAACATAAATCCGTTTTTGTACAATAAATTCTAGGTCTTTTTCAATTAATCAGATTGTTTAGTTTTCTAGGTTCAGTCCTTCAGAGGCATTTTCCGTTCAGCGTAAATTATACATATATATATTGTTCATCATAAATGCACTCTGTAAATTGTTGGTCGTGAAAGAAAATTGAATTTTTTTAATTGAACATTACTGAAGTGGCTGCTTTCCATTTTCAATTTTTCTTCTTATTTTTTCATCACGTGATAAAATGTAAATTGACAATTTCTGAACTTTCAGAATTGTGGTTTGAAATTTGATTGTCTATAATCGGAAAAACTTAGTAACAGAAATATTTTTCGATAGTCAATGGATGGTCAAATTTAAGTTTCAAAATGTAAAAAAGGCTTTAGTCATAAATTTCAAGCGGAAGTGTCTATCCGTTGACGGCCGCCGACGCGCCATCTCACGTGACGCTCTGGCCCTATCCAAGGTTCCCGCGCTTTTGGAGTAAAATGAAAACCACAGTAGATTTTTGAGTACTTGTTTTTTTATTATTCAAAGTAATCTCCCTCCGATGGAATACACTTATTAGCTCGATCCAATAACATTTCAAAGGAGTGTTTTAGCTCGTTGGCCGCAATGACCTTGAGGACGCCGGTGCGCGCCTTTGGGACGGTCTCCAACAGCAGCATAGCGCTGTCCTTTCATGGATAACTTCAGCTTGGCGAACAGAAGAATTTTGACCATCAACCACTCGATGTATCCGCCTGATTTGGCACCACGTGACTTTTTCCTGTTCGCCAAGCTGAAGTTCTCCATGAAAGGACGGCGCTATGCTGATGTGGAGAACATCTAAAAGGCGCGCACCGACGTCCTCAAGGTCATTTCGACTGACGGGCTAAAACACTCATTTGAAATGTTATTGGATCGAGCTAATAAGTGTATTTGACCGAATAAAATAACAAGTACTCGAAAATCTATTGTTGCTTTGGGTTTATTGCAGAAAAGCATTTTGACAGCTCTGATTGATTGGGATGATAGCAGAGCTTGTGTACAGACAAATTTTGGTGGAACATCATTTGATTACGTAATTCAGAAATTTATTGAATGTCAAAGCTTCTGCATAAATTAGTTTTTTTTTATTTTGAGAACTTCAAATGATGTTTTTTAAGCGAGAGAGAAAGAGCAGAATATTTGTTAGTTTAATGAATTTGTTACTTTAGGTTCAGTTGTGTGTGTGTGCGTATTCATTGTAGCCCTTAAGATTGAATTATAGAAAGTTATCGATTACAAGCGTACTTCGGTAATTTAGTTGGTCAATAAAGCTGGGTCGTGGTGAAATACAACGATGCAGCTATGATGTTTGAAAGGAATCGGCATTTCCGTATCTTCAATGCGAGTGATGAGTAAGATTACTGGACTGGTCAAAATGGAAGACTTTGTCGAGCTTGGAACATTAAAGGAACTCAGGAATTTTGAAATTTCTGAAAATGTTTGAGATTGATGAAAAAAAAATTTATATGAAAATGTTTGAACTTTCAAAATGTTTTGAAAATTCACACGTTAAAATATATGCTAAAAATAGCATAACTTAACAAAATTGCATAAATTGCATAAATTTCATAAATTTCATAAATTTCATAAATTTCATAAATTTCATAAATTTCATAAATTTCATAAATTTCATAAATTTCATAAATTTCATAAATTTCATAAATTTCATAAATTTCATAAATTTCATAAATTTCATAAATTTCATAAATTTCATAAATTTCATAAATTTCATAAATTTCATAAATTTCATAAACTTCATAAATTTCATAAATTTCATAAATCTCATAAATTTCATAAATTTCATAAATTTCATAAATTTCATAAATTTCATAAATTTCATAAATTTCATAAATTTCATAAATTTCATAAATTTCATAAATTTCATAAATTTCATAAATTTCATAAATTTCATAAATTTCATAAATTTCATAAACTTCATAAATTTCATGAACTTCATAAATTTCAAAAATTTTAAAAATTTCAAAAATTTCAAAAATTTCAAAAATTTCAAAAAAATCAGAAATTTTAGCCACCTACTGGGTCCATAAAAAAACATACGGCATTATATTCCACCACGACCAGCTGAAAAAATAATCAAATATCGCGGTGAACGAATAAGTGTAATCAATGATCTCAGTGCGCTAATCAGCTCAGATCCCCTAATTAGTGAGACCTCACTCCCCCTTTGGATCTGCGAGTTGCATGACACGAAACTGATCCTAATTGCTAAGAACATCTCTTGAGCAACTTCATCAATGTTCAACGTTGCTAGTAATCAGCGTTACGAATTATCCTGTCACTTAGATTTCAGGTATTGCCTCCTCATCATCGAGATATTCACAATTTATTAGAGTATGAAACGTTCATAGTTCGTTTGCTCAATACACCAGAATGTACATATCATTCATATCCAAAATGAGAAATATCTTAGCCTACCCTAAAGTTTCATCACCATGATAAATTTTCTTTCGAATCATTATAAACACTCATGTTTATCAAAGTTGTTAATGACGATATTACGTATGTCAGACAGTGATTGATTTTTCATTTATTATCTGAATTCCCCCGAATCCTCAAAAAACAATTCGAATCTCTGCCTCGAGAATCAGCTTCTCTGCCCAATATATCAATCAGAAATTCCAGCTGAGTGGTTAATCTCCACAAGTTCAAATATGTAATCGAAGATTCATTTCAAAAAGTCAAACTAACTAACCAGCGCCCGATCGCTCCTCGCAAACAAATTTTTCATACTAATTTACATGATTTTCCATTCTTCCTGATGACAATGAAAATAAGTTGACTAACTAGCCAATCTAGCGATGCTATATAAATCCTTAATTATTGTTCATTAACCTTAATAAATAAAAATACTTTATTTATTTATTCAGTAGCAAACGCAATAATATCCATCGAGTACCCAAAACCTGGCTCCTACTCGCTTTTATTTTCACTGTTCTTGATGATCATGAACGACAATCAGA
Organism: Asobara japonica; assembly: GCA_026005395.1. Classification (NCBI taxonomy): domain Eukaryota; kingdom Metazoa; phylum Arthropoda; class Insecta; order Hymenoptera; family Braconidae; genus Asobara; species Asobara japonica. The sequence goes on along the minus strand of BQMI01000298.1, from coordinate 2,962,515 downwards.
TTGATCAGCATTGTGAATGCCTACGAACTTGGATACGTGAATGACACATTGAGTCAAGGTCACGTGCTTGGTCCGGACATTTTGTGAAGTAAGAGAGAGGGTGTCTAGGGGGTGAGAGGCTGTGACGGAACGAAAAGCTTGATTCGATCATGGATCATCAGAGGATTGATTCCATTGATCATCAGAGGATTTATCCGATTGATCATGAGAGGATTGATCCCATTGATCATCAGAGGATTTATTCGGTTGGTCATCAGAGGATTGATCCGATTGATCATCAGAAGATTGATCCGATTGATCCTTAAAGGATTGATCCCATTGATCATCAGAGAATTGATCCCATTGATCATCAGAGAATTGATCCCATTGATCATCAGAAGATTGATCCGATTGATCATCAGAGGATTGATCTCATTGATCATCAGAGAATTGATCTTATTGATCATCAGAGGATTGATCCCATTGATCATCAGAAGATTGATCCGATTGATCATCAGAGGATTGATCTCATTGATCATCAGAGAATTGATCTCCTTGATCATCAGAGGATTGACCCCATTGATCATCATAGGAGTGATCGCATTGATCATCAGAGGATTGATCCCATTGATGAATGATGAATCAATCTGTAGGACCAATAATAATTTGGTTTGGCTTAGTCCCTTCCGGTTCTGGTACCATCCGGTTCCTTCCCTTGCGGCGACAAGGGAAGCCGACTTTTTCCCGAACATGGATTTGGGAGAGACCATAGAAAACCCCAAATTGTCAAGTCGTCTCTTTCAGGGAGATCCCAATTTGGTGGTGGGACCATGCAACTGTATTAGAAGGAAAACTGAAGGAAAACTGAACTTGACTTCCGGTGGTGATTGAACCAGCATCCCTCGATGCCAGAGCTAAAAGCTCAACCTCTGCTAGGACCAGGAGGGGAAACACTAGCTTTGGGTACACGAGGTCCAAGGATCCAATCCCACCACGGGCACTCTCCTGTCGATATAGTCGGGTGGTATTATCCGGGCTCTAATCCATACGGATTCATCATCAGAGAGGAGATTCCTAAACACATGGTTGTAGGAAATGAGGTCTGCACGGATGGTATACAAGTTGGGAAAAAATCGGTATCCAACCATACCGCTGGGGGGAGGAAGGGGGGGGGGGGTACATCCTAAATCCAATACTGATAACGATCATACATATTTCGACCAGCAGTTTAAGCAATCTGGTCCAGTTCTAGGATTTCACAATGCTGCAAAATTGGTTCATTATCTTCGACCGAGAATTGTTCAGTGGATTGTCATCAGGGCGCGAAGATGATGTTTCGATGAATGTCATTATGATTGGTCCAAACATCTCGTTCGAGCCGACTGACGCAATCACTTTGATGTCTTTAGATCGAAAAGCCGCGGTTTCACTCCGCAGGTTTCAAACCTCTACGCCCGACCACATTGGTCGCATGGCGAGCGCAGCGCCGCGGTCTGCATTTTTGAATTTTGGCAGGAAAACTCACATTATACGATCAATCGTCAATTTTCGTTATTCACATGTTTTGATCGAAAATTCTAAAAAATTGACAGCAAGTGCTTAGCGAGGTTTGAATCGCGCTTTTACGCGGCTAATGACGTAAAGTCCATTCTCAGCCATTTAAAACAGCAAAAATGAAACGCGAGTACGACGCCCATCTCCTTTGGCCCTTCGGGCCATCCCAAACTGTCAGACAGACGGATCACTACCTGGTGCTGATCCACTCTTGGTACCATCAGCACCAACTCCAGTACCATCACCATCGCCGGAGCCGTCGCCTCTGTAGGGTGAGCCACCAGCTCCACGAGCTGATAAGCCTCGGAAGTCCAGATTGTACTAGAAATTTCAGGTTTAATCATGATTAAGTTGGGATTACATAATTTACAAACCACTTTTGTGCAGATGTAAATCGTACTTTCGTTACTCAGTGCGCGAGGCGGCGGTTTACGCACGCTGCGCATGCGCAGTGGCCGCCCTGCGCCCTTCGTACCAAAATGCAATTATTCGTAACTCGTGTGTAAACGATTTTTTTGGCGAGTCCGCGGCCTCGCCTCGGATTTCAATCGCCGGAATGAATCTTTGCGCACTCAGTTACGAAAATTACGATTGGAGTATTGATAGTATTTTTAGGATTTAGGAAAAATTATTCCGTCGGGCAAGTCGGTCCTTGTGGCAAGAAAATCGTTTGTAGACCTAATGCTAAGTTGTGGTCATATTTCTGGTCAGTTTTCATCAGTATCTCAGAATCTAAGAGACTTGGAGCAATCTTCATAAGAACTTTTTTGTAGAACTTAAGTGCCTCTACAAAAAGTTCTTCACAAAATTTTCACCAGCTCCCCTTACTTTCGAGATATGTCCAAAAAACCGTCAAATATAACGCCAGAAAATTATATGGATTTTTAAAATTAATCTGTGAATTTTCTTCTTCCATATCATTTTTTGACAAATTATAATATCTCATGGAAATTTTGGCAAATTATTGGTAGATTACGATTTTCCTAAATGGGTATCAGCTCCCTTAAGACCTGAATGTTTCCGATAATCAACAGCATCATCAATTTCACTACAGTAACAACTATCTATAGGGTAGGAGAAAAAAATCACAATAACGTCAAATAAGCAAATAAAAATATAAAACATTCATTTTTTACACATTGATGATTAAACTAAAGTATTTACAATTATAGGTTGTCAATGAAATAATAAAATAATACAATCATACAAAAGTTTTGGATAATCTACGAATCAGTTATTGAAGGTGAAATTATTCGGTCAGGTTTATTTAACAGATGCAATAAATTTAATAGAAAATCAAATAAACATGGGAGGAATTCTCGGTTAACTTAAGCACCTCTCCCCCCCCCCCATTTCCCCCGGCTTTAAAAGTTCTAGCCCCAAAAAACTGAAGAAAATTTTTTTTTTAATTTTTGAAAAATAAGTAAATGAGATTTTGCATTAAATAAATGTCGACAAAAAGGTCAGATCTTTTTCAGATTTTTTCAAGGACATCATGAAGATGGGTGGCTCAGTGGATCGAGAATCTCCCATAAACAAACAGCCATAAATAAATGAGAAATTGATAGAAAATATAAAGATGATATTAATTTTTGGATGGCAAGCCACTTAATGTCTGCTCCTATTGGAACAGGAACATGTCCCTCACCTTTGTTGCACACTCAAAGCAGGTGGTGACAACCTTGGATATAACATTCATTAAATTTTTCGTTTCCTGTATGACATTGTCAACTTTGGTGAATGTCGCTGCTTTGCCCACTGTGGGATTTTTCACGGTGAATTGTAGTTGTTGAACGTACGTTGGTACTCTATCCAAATTTTCAAGGAGATCTTTTTTGTGAGGACCTCCAGGCACCTGAGGACACCAAATAAATGCGCATAGTATATATTTTAATGGTGGAAAAAAATTCAAAAATGTATGAGTTGATCTGAAAAGAAAGGTGGCATTTAATTTTTCACGTCCGGAGCGGTCGGGGCCTTGAGCGGTCGGGGCCTTGAGCGGTCGGGGCCTTGAGCGGTCGGGGCCTTGAGCGGTCGGGGCCTTGAGCGGTCGGGGCCTTGAGCGGTCGGGGCCTTGAGCGGTCGGGGCCTTGAGCGGTCGGGGCCTTGAGCGGTCGGGGCCTTGAGCGGTCGGGGCCTTGAGCGGTCGGGGCCTTGAGCGGTCGGGGCCTTGAGCGGTCGGGGCCTTGAGCGGTCGGGGCCTTGAGCGGTCGGGGCCTTGAGCGGTCGGGGCCTTGAGTGGTCGGGGCTTCGAGCGGTCGGGGCTTGGAGCGGTCGGGGCTTCCACTAGATGGAATTACTTGAGAATTTTCGGCCAAATTTTTTCCGATAAACGAGACGGTTGAACATATACGGAAAAACAATTGTACCTCAAAAGTTCATTAGACTATAAAAACCCTCAAAATATTTACTTAAGAAATATTTAAAAAATGCACACGCTTGACGTTTCAGTTTTCCAAGCCTACCAAAATTTGATCTAGCTACAACAGTTTTCCAGAAAAGTGCCGATGAACAGAGCGTCGTACATGGGCTCCGTACGTGAAGGGTTAAATATTAAACCGGAGGATGTCATTTCAGCGCCCTTCAAAATATACAAGCATGTCTCGAAATTTTGCCCTCGCAATAATTGGCTACTTAGGCAAATCTACCCTTGCAATTAACAGAAACAATTCCCGAAAAAAAATTGCTCATTACGGATAATCGGTGGCTTTGCAAAAGTAGGAAAAATGAATATTTAGCAATAGTAAAGATGTCGGACTAGAGTTTCTCTCGACAAACTTAATTACAGGATTTTACATAGCAAATTGTCTTGGCACTACAGGTAGACTATTTTAAACTTCAGTGCGGTGTAAAATGTTGAAGGCATGCTAGAATAATTATGGTATATTAGGATAATTATGAGGAGTGTGAAAAGTACCTGGTAACTGAATTGCCTGACAACTTTGTACAATCTGTTGGCCTCCTCAGCAAAATATTCAGCTTGAGTGAAGAGGTCCTGGGTGGTTTTTAGTGCACCCTCACCACGTGTAAACTGGTACATGGAGAAGGCCATGGAAGACATGTTTTTCGCCCTCTTAACAATATCATTATTCTCCTCCAGAGCCGAGCCACTCTCCTGCCATTTTTCCGTCTCTGCGTCCATCTCTGATGTTATTAGTTTCATTTCAAGACCGGCTTTTGCTATTTTCGCTTGCTCCTCACTATCCAGGCGAACTGGCTTCAAGGGCTTACTTGTGGTACCATGTTTCTGGAAAATAAATTCGAGTTATGAGGTTGTTCCATTTGGACTGAGGCCGATCTAGAAGACAGGTACAATAGGCGAACTTACACCTGGCCTGGGCAGAGACATGTAGACTTGCTTCTCCGGTCGATTTTGACTCAATTCCAATACATCCTTGGCAACGGTTGTCACGTCCGACATAAGCCACTGCCACATATCCGCAAATACTGTAAAAATACAGCAGCATCATCTCATCTGATTCAATTTGCAATTTAAAACTCCCCTACTTTGCCAACTTTCCTACTTAATTATCGTTTCGCTCTTGTGTTAACTTTTTAAATTAAAATTTCTTCATGCGTTTATAATTGTCAATTTTCATATCTTCTCAACGACACCCGAGAAAAAGTACTCTGGTGAACAAATTTAACTTGTCTCTTTGAAAAAAAAAAAGGTAAATAATTTTTCCCGCAATGTCACTCTACCTTCAAGATTTTCCTTCGCTATTTTACTCGTTGGATATCTCGCAAGAGTATGCGCCGCTGTTACCACCTGTGGCCCATAAATCCTGAGATTAATCTCCGTGAATTTAGCGGATACCTGTAGTGACTCGGATAGGGCAATGTGCCTGAGTAATTTGCAAACTTCAAGTATATGCTCCAAGTACTCATGAAAACGATCACTACTCTCTTGGAGTCGATCAATTTCACTGGCAAATGCCAAATTTCTGATTGTCGATACCAACTCCTGACCAGCTTTTGTCACTTGACCAAGATCACCCGCTTGCTCCATTGTGGTGGTCACTAATTGCTGTCTGAGGTCTCTTGTGGCTCTTAGTACGCCCAACACAGCTTGCTCAAGCTCGGAACTTGGTGAACCCGGAGGGTTGTCAAAAGTTTGCTGAAATTAAAGGCATTATTTCAATTGTCACAACATTAAAATTTCAACATCATCCTTCTCCACGGGCTTGCCATCCGCGGTGGGGCCGCGGATGGCAATATACCACGTGGGAGAGTGCGATTAGCCCTTCGCAAATTTCATTTAATCTTAGCGTCCCTAGCGTTGGTCCACAGGCAGAATCCAATCTACGGCCAATATTGGGTACATACATACATCCAACCTTACTAGAATCATCCAAACCCAAGCTTCAGAAACCATGTTGTGCTAAGCTTGGTCCGAGCTCAGCTTTGTTAGCTTTGAATCTTAGCTTTAACAAGCATGAATTGCCCGGATTGCTCAAACCATCTAAACCCAAGCTTCTGAACTAAGGTTGAACTAAGCTGGATTGAAGCATATTTTTCCTAGTTTCGATTTACCGGCATCAGCGAAACTCCGCTTAATATTGGATGCATATATAAATCCAGGATTGCTGCACCACCTAAACCCAAGCTTGGAACCGAATGTTCAACAAAGCTTGGTCCAACCTCAATATTCCTATCTTCGAAGTTTGAACCAAGATCAATTTTGTAGCTTGGACCAAGATTAATTTCGATGCTTCGACCACGAGAAACTTTGGAACTTGGACGAAAATGAATTTCGAGGCTTGTACCAAGATAAAATCTGAAGCTTGAATGAAGATAAAGTTCGAAGATTGTATTAACCTACGTAGCCAAGCTAGGACGAAGCTTATTCTCTAAGCTGGGATTGGTATTACATTCCTATGTTCTGCACAGATTGACCGAGGCTTCAAAACCCAGCTTTGGCGAAGCTTAGTCAAGCCTCGCCCAAGCTTTGATCAAGCTTCATCGCATGGTCAATTCCCACCTGGGCAGGGACGGTACAATTAAAAATTTTGTTTACCATACTATTGCCAACTCTAAGCAGTGTATTGAGCTCCAGTTTAGCTCGATCACACAGAAGTAAAATATTCTCCCTGTGCTCGTGACTCGTATAAGCACTATCCGTAAAGTCTTGTGTCCTCTCTACGACGGTATCCAATGCGGACGTTAGTGTATTCCTACTTCCAGGCACCATGAGAGTCATTCTCGTCGTTTCTACTAGTCGTTCAAAGTGCTTCAACGCTGAGCATACTGTACTGCTGTCCCAATCCTGCTGTTGAGGGCTCTGAAAGCATAACATCAATTTGAGGAAAAGCAATATCATTTACATGAACCAGACATGGTCATATCAATAAATTGAAATCACCATTGTTTCTACTGTCGGGCGTCCAAATGGAAGTATCTGTACAAATTTGAGTGCTCAATTTTTGTTGTTGGACGTAATAAATAAGGTTTGAAATATCTATGTATGTGTGTGGGTGGGTGGGGGGGGGGGGGAATAGAGTCATTCGTCGTGAACTTTCAATTTCATTGGATTGTTGGGGCTGTTAATGTTCCGATAGGGGGAGTTATTGTAATGTGTGTATATGTGTGTGTGTGTGTGTGTGTGTGTGAACAATACTCTGTCCAACGTTTCCGATCAATCCCATGCAGCAATTCTTTCACTCAGGTGGCCGGTCTACCTCCCACCCCTCCCCCGCCCCCCACCCCCTCACCCACCCACCTTCACCCGGAATCGTCATCGACGTATGAGGGTAGGATCAAATCCTCAAACAATCGTAGTTCTCTATTGCCCAAAGCAAACAGTGACCGCCATCTTTGCCTTAACGTATCAGAAGTCGTTAATTTTCTCATTACAGTGGCCCTTTCAACTGCTTGGGGAGCAATTCATGTGGAAGGTCGTGATTACCAGTTTTGAACTAAGGCGATTGAGATAATCCTCGAGCTATCTCAAATTAAATCATCCCGTGGGCCCATAAAGAAACGCCATCTCCCGCTCAAAGCACAATTTCACCCTCACAAGTTGTCTAGCTATTGGCATTTTTATTGAACGAAATATCGACATATTTTTATATCCCAATATGTGTTATATCGTTTTACAGCGTCAACAGGAGTGCACATAATATTCCTTGGTAGTGGTACGGGAAATTTAATTTTAAAAATAGGGTGCATTAAAAAAAAGAGTAGCAACTAGGTATTACATATTTTTTACGAGTATCGAATTAAAATTCAACGATGATATCTTGGGGGTGGAGAGAGGTCAGCTTCGATTTACACCAGAATTTGGCTTAAGCGTGAAAATCTAAGCTTCGACCATTTTTATTAACTTTTTGGGGAAGTGGGTGACTGCGTGTGAGTGGGTGTGGGTGGGTGAGTGGGTGTGGGTGGGTGAGTGGGTGAGTGGGTGAGTGGGTGCGGGTGGGTGAGTGGGTATGGCTGGGTGAGTGGCTGTGTGGGTGTGGGCGGGTGGGTGTATCTATGTGTGTGTGGGTGGGTGGCCTTGTGTAGGTGTGCGGGTGGGTGTATCTATGTGTGAGTGGGTGGGTGGTATGGGTGAGTGTGAGTGAGTGGGTGGGTGGGTGTGTGACTGGGTGGGTGGATGTGTGGCTGGGTGGCTAGGTGGGTGGTTGGGTGGTGTGTGTATTAATTGCAGATGACCCCATAAGAATCAATCTCAAACAGCTGCAAAAAAGGTGGAACGAGAAGATCTGCAAATTGGCGACTTGAAGTGCAACTACGATTCACTGTAGTCAAGTATACCATCCTTGACGACCCAGTGAATCAAGTTTATCGCCCGTATCACATCTGGTGGAATGCTGTCTCTCCATTCTCCTTCCCTCTATTAATTTCGACAATACCCGCCTATTGCAACACATGCTGATATCTCTCTACTTCTTCACTCTTCTAGTACGTGCGCCGGGAGTATATCTCCCATGTGGATCCAAATCTCCATATTGCAGGAGATGTATCGCAAAATTGGGAATTCCTAAATGTAAATTCTTTAATACTTCCAGTGACTCTTCTAGGTGACTTTCCACGAGGCTCCGGCGGCAACCACTGAGCATTCAATAACGCTAGCGGTACCGCATTCCACTTCACTAACTGCTGAATTTTTCATGAATGTCTTCAAAATGAATTTAGTTGCTCTTCTACCGCAAGGCTCTAAGTAAAATTTCCAAATTTGGAAGACGATCTGTTTGATGGCGCCCATCCGTTCCAACAGAACAGTCTGTTTGAATTATTGTTTCCATTGTTCCTTAGCAATCCGGATCAATCCATGAAGAAATACTCAACTCAGATCTTCTGCCAGGATCCTCGTGTACGTGGTGCTAGGGAGAGCAAGCTCTTCCGCAACGCATTGGATCCAAATGACTGCTCAACATCAATTGGTCGACCGAACTCGTGGATCAACGCTCACCAAAAGCTTTGGTGGATGCTTCTAGGTGGGTCAATAGAGCCAGTCCAATTTCTTTTCAAACCTTCAACAACTGCTGACCGAAGTGTCAGAGGAAAACGGAAATAGTACGCCGGTTTAGCTTCTAGAAAATGAATTCTAGGAACAAGGATTTCGACGAGGATTTGTCAGTGAGTGTCAATGATGCCAAGGGAAAAATTGACATAGCAAGGAATTGGTGCGTGAGGAGCCGAAGAGGTCGTAATAATGTGTTGGTTTGAAATAAAAATGCGATAGTCTCGATGAGACTCATGGATGGCCCCGGCGAAAAATCAATGTCAAGTGGCTAGGGGCAAAGTGGAGCGAGAAATTCTACGAACCTGCGAATTGGAGTACGACTGCGATTCACTGCAGTCAAGTACACCATCCTTGACAACATAGTGAATCAAGTCCATAGCACGTCGCATCTGGCAAAATACGGTATCTCGATTCTCCTTGGCTGATGGACACTCTGGATGCCTCAAGCATGCTTTACTTGAAGTTAGAAGCATCATTGTACTTCGCTCTAGTACTTGTCGCGCCGCTGCCATCTGCGCCCTTCTCCTCTCGTCCTTCAAATCGTTCTGAAATTCAATTAATTTTTTTAGTGGACTTAGTTTAAGGTTCTAACAGAAAGGATTGCACATACACAGAGTCACCCATATCCACCCACCCACTTCCACTCACATCCAGCGTCTCTCTCCCGCCCACACCCACATCCACCCACAGCTACCCACAACGACGCACACCCACATCCACCCACAGCTACCCACAACGACGCACACCCACCCACACCCACTCACTTCCAGTCGCACCCAGCGTCTCTCTCCCACCCACACCCACCCACAACGACCCACACCCACCCACAACCGCCCATAGCCACCCACAACTACCCACAATGACCCACACCCGCCCACAACCACCCACACTCACCTACACACACCCACCCACCGACACAGACCCACACCCACCTCCGACACACATTCACTCACCCACACCCACCCACACCCACCCACACCCACCCACCCATGTCACATATATTTTTTCTGCGCGGTACGCTAGACGAGTGAAAAAAAAATATTGTGAAGTCGAGTTAAAAGAAATTGAGAAAACGGGTGGAAAACCTTTTCTGGGGTCTTTGTGGTGAAAGGAAATTGGACCCCTGGATTTTACATTCTTTCTTGAGATATTTTTCCTTCTTCGTCGCTGGAGGTGAAGGGGTATGCGAATTAACCAAGAAATCCTCCTTTGTGAGGTATTTTATGGAGTGCAAAAAAAGGCTGGGAAAATTTTTAGATAAGCGTGCTATTTTTACAGATATTCGAGGGATAATGAATATGAGCTTTCTCAGGGATCTTGACTGAGATAAAAATATCCTAGTTTCGAAATAATTAATTAATTGTAATATCATTAATGTATTAAGAGATATATTCAATGAGGCAATGACTTGATGAGTGAAACGCTCCATTTCAGTATCATTTTTATTTTCCGAGACAAAGTTTTAAAGTATTTTTTATCCGAGAATGTAATAATACTATATTGCTGTGTTCTCGGATAATACTCCATTCTATTTTGACATTGCAGTACGCTCGCCTTCGGGCATTCAGTAAAAAGTATGCCCGTGCATTTTTCGAATGTCACCCTTACACATTTTCATCCGATTTCGAAGACGTAGTTGCTTGGAAGAATGCCGAAAATAAAGAAAAATTACTGGATAAAAATGTGGATAGAGAATGTGTTTTCTTGAAGGATGTAGCTTGTATACTATCTCGAAGATATAATAGAATTTGTTGTAAATGGCGAAAGATTTTTTAATTTTGAGAGTATTTGTAGATATTTCTCAGAGATGAGGTAGGTGGGGTGGATGGGTGGGTGGGGCATGTGGTTGGATGGGGTCGGTGGTTGGTGCGGGTGGTTGGTTGGTTTGGGTGGCTGGTTAAGGGGGGTAGGTCGTTGGTTGGCCAGGGTGGGTGGTTGGTTAGGGTGAGTGGTTGGTTAGGGTGGGTGGTTGGTTAGGGTGGGTGGTTGGTTAGGGTGGGTGGTTGGTTAGGGTGGCTGGTTGGTTAGGGTGAGTGGGTGGGTGGTTGGTTGGGGTGGGTGGGTGGGTGGTTGGTTAGGGTGGGTGGGTGGTTGGTTAGGGTGGGTGGGTGGGTGGGTGGTTGGTTAGGGTGGGTGGGTGGGTGGGCGGGTGGGCGGCTGGTTAGGGTGGGTGGGCGGGTGGTTGGTTGGTTAAGGCGGGTGGGTGGGTGGTTGGTTAGGGTGGGAGGGTGGGTCGTTGGTTAGGGTGGGTGGGTGCTTAGGGTGGGTGGGTGGTTGGGTGGTTCGGGTCGGTGGGTGGATGGCTAGGGTCGATCGGTGGTTGGTTAGGGTGGCTGGTTAAGTATGTGTGTGTATGTGTGTAAATAATTTTTCGTTCTATTCACTGTGATTCCCCCAATTAAGGTCCAAATTGAGTTGAGAAATAATCAGCTTGTTCAATGATTCAACGTTCAATGAGTCGATATTGTAGACACTAAAGATGCTACAAAAAAAAATCAAAAATAAAATTCTTAATATAAAGTGATAGCCTATATTTGTGTAAAACCCATTTTTTCAGAAAGACGAACAGCTGAATTCTCCAATTTTCATTCGAAAGTTATAAGCTGAGCCCATAAAGCGTGACACCCATATCAAACAGACTATTGGAGTTTGATATAGAGAGGTTATTGAAATTACTTTTAAAATTCGAACTTTTCTCGATATCTGACATCCAGCCGACAGCTTTTAGATGAAATGGAGTTGTGGGTATGTGAGCAATATTGCCCAGGCAACTTTTTCCAAGAAAAGCTATTGGCATAACTGAGCGGCAATTTGATTTCAATGAAGGTCGTTTTAGCAGCAGCCACGCATTAGAATTATGTTATCCTCCTGAAATTATGATTTGACTAGGATGAATTCGGAAAATGAAAAAGCAATCTTCATGAAATTTGTGCGTTTCTCGATGTTTCACAGCATTCTGTCACGTTTTTTGAAACCTATGTAGGTGGCTGAGTGGGTGGGTGGGTGAGTAGGTGTGTAAGTGGGTGGCTGGGTAAGTGGGTGGGTGGGTACGTGGGTAAGTAGGTGGGTAAGTGGAGGGGTGGGTAGGTGGGTGGGTAGGTGGGTGGGTAGGTGGGTGGGTAGGTGGGTGGGTAGGTGGGTGGGTAGGTGGGTGGGTAGGTGGGTGGGTAGGTGGGTGGGTAGGTGGGTGGGTAGGTGGCTAGGTGGGTGGGTAGGCGGGTGGGTAGGTGGCTAGGTGGGTGGGTAGGCGGATGGGTAGGCGGATGGGTAGGCGGATGGGTAGGCGGATGGGTAGGCGGATGGGTAGGCGGATGGGTAGGCGGGTGGCTAGGTGAGTGGGTGGTTGGGTGGGTGGCTCCCTTCACGAATAAATTTCATTGATGTTTGTATCAATATGTCATTAGTTTGATTAGATATTCGGAGAAAGGCCCCGCGAAGACACTAGAGCGAGCCCGCAAGGGAAATTCCATGAGAGTGAAATATGAATTTTCAATCATGCAATCTCATTTTGATTGAGAAGTTATTGCCTTGACCCACCGCAAACCAAACATCTCGTTTATTATTAGTAGAAAACAACATGGGAGTTAATCAGACACAATTGCAATGTAGTAAACCGGAGTTTAATCTCGAGAAAATAAATACAGATGTAACATGGGATTAAATGAGCTCGGGGAGAAACATCGCTGTTATTTATGCCGGTACCTCATTCTTTCCCATTTTGCCCATCATTTTATGTACCTGCTACTTGTTGCAAATGTTGGTTAATATTAAAGGAAGTACGGTGAAATGATACACCTGGCGCGGCTGTAGAATATGCCCGAAACAGGAGTAAAATATCTCTGAAGTGGGATTTCAGATTTTAGTTTTGCGAATTGCATAGAATTCTCCTATACGTATATACATATATATACACATAAATTATGAACTTCTGAACTTGAGGTATTGTAATTTCTTTATTTAAGGTTCTCGAATCAGTTTGTGGCTTCTGTATGCCTTAACTTAAAACGCTGGTACACCTCAAGTTGACGCCATCGAATGTTTCAACTGGATTAGTTCGAACCCTTGAACTCAAAAAGTTTGAGTGCTCTATTTTGTACTCAATGAATGGGTTAAATCTTGGGAATTTGATAGCCTTAAATTTACAACATGGTAACGTCTCAAGTTCAGAAGTGTATTTGATGAGGAAGATAACGAGAATGTTGCAGAGGAAGTTGATGAGAGAGTTGACGGGATTGTTGATGGGGAGGTTGACGGGAAAGTCGATGGTGATGTTGATGGCAATGTTGATGGGTAAGTTGACGGGACGGTTGATGGGGAGGTGGACGGAAATGTTAATGGGAAGGTTGATGGAAATGTTGATAGGAAGGTCGACGGGAATGTTGATGAGGAGGTTTAAAGGAATATTGATCGGGCAGTTGTCGCGAGAATGTTGATGGGGAGGTTGACGGGAATGTTGATGGGGAAGTTGAAGGGTAGGTTGATGGGGAAGTTGACGGGAATGTTGAAGGGTAGGTTGACGGGAATGTTGAGGAGGTTAATGGGAATATTGATCGGAAGGTTGATGCCGATGTTGGGGAGAATGTTGATGGGAAGGTTGACGGGAATGTTGATGAAGAGGTTGACAGGAATGTTGATCGGAAGGTTGATGACGATGTTGGGGGGAATGTTGATGGGGAGGTTTACGGGAATGTTGATGGCGATGTTGACGGGAGTGTTGATGGGGAAGTTGACGGAAATGTTGATGGGGAAGTTGACGGAAATGCTGATGGGTAGGCTGACAGGAATGTTGATAGAGAGGTTGACAGGAATGTTGATGAGGAGTTTGATGGGGATGTTGATGAGAAGGTTGATGGGAATGTTGATGAGGAGGTTGATGGGAATGTTGATGGCGATGTTGACGGGAATGTTGATAAGGAAATTGACGGAAATGTTGATGGGAGGTTGACGGGAATGTTGACAGTGCACACTTCCACACGCAAGAGGTGAATTTGGGGAAAAACCTCAGAATTTATATTAATTACCTGTCTGTCCCCCGTGAGATGAGCCAATTCAACCATCTCAGCACCAAACTGACTGAAAGCCTTGACGAATTCCGTGAAATTAGAAACACTCTCTAGTCTACCGAGACTACGGGCCACTTTGTCCTTAGCAAGGAGAAGCTGTTTTACTACAACTATGTCAGCTAGTAATAGGACACGTGTTACGGAGCCCAGGAGACAGCGCGCCGCCCGCACCACTGATCCCCGGTCGGCCAGACTGTCTTCCATTGCACACTCGCATAATTTCTCTATTGTTGAACCTTGAATAAAGAAGAAAATTCATTAATCCCTAGTTTTCAACTTTACCGTCTACACTGGGAGAAAAAAAATTACTCGCATTCAGTGAATCGCTCTGCCACTAAATTGTCTTCATCCAATGTTAAATTTTTGAAGTGAAAAAATCTTGTGAGCCATCCCGAAGAAAGTGTCACGATGCCTTATTTTCCTCAAATTGAAATATTGCGGCGAGTCATTAATTGCTTAGTCCTTGTCATAATTCAACACCATTCATGGGTGAAATATGCAATGGTTGATATCGAACACGGTGCACTCAAATTTCGTGGATCGAATGTTAACAATTATTTAACCGCTATTTATAACCCAATTCCGAGACGAATTCTACTCCACCATTCAAATCGTTATCGCGATGAAAATAATCCAGAAAAGTTTTCGAAAGTTTTACGAAACACGTGCCTGAATAATTCCGATTACAACCTTCACCGCGAACAATATTGTCCTGTGCATGCCATGCAGAGCTGATCATCCTCCTCCCCTAGATTGCCATCCGCCGCGTCGCGGAAGATGGCAAACACGCGAGGTAGGGGGTTGGTTATGTATGGCTTGACCGGAAATGTACGTGATATAATCAAAAGTTCGGGGGTTTATGAATAGTTGTCAAATGAACCACTCGTCAAATGATGATTATTTTTTTTCAGGCATTCAGGAAATATTCCCTTGTCACGTCATCGTCATTCCATCCAAGAACTACTGCCAATATTGATCCGTATGTTCTAAAAAATGTGAGAAAATTTTCAACCTAATGAAGACCTCTGGTGCTACGTGCAATCATGAGAAGCTGTAATAAAATAGTACAGAATAGTGTGGAAAATCCCGAATCCATCGTGAAATATTCAGAGCATAGGAGATTTCAGCAATTCCTGGTACATTCAAGGGATGCTGCATATAAAAAAACACATCCCCTAAATCTCGCCAAATGTTTCACGGATGAATGGAGAATTCAGCCGACTCAATTTTGATAGGAATGATGGTTCTCTTTCACATGAATCATGTAACATTTTTTTCACCGACTTCCAGAATCTTCATCCTGCCAAGTATCACGTGTTTTGAATGGTTGCATAATTTTTTCCCATTGAGTGCCGAAAATTTTCCAACACTTCTGGAAACTTTATTTGCATTATAACCCCCAGTTTTTATGATGAGCATTAAAAACTCGAGCGAGGAATAATTTGCCGGCTTTTGGAATCTTCTATAAAACTTCCCATTCTTAATTTCCGACGGGGCAAGTTATAGTAGGTGTCTCGGAAATTAAATTCTTCGTATTTTTATGTTTCAACAGACTCAAAATCTTCTTCGCCCATTCTTAATTTCCCGAGGGAGAAATTTATTATGATTATCCTAAAATTCATACATATTACTCCATGATTTTTACGAATATGTGTGTGTGTGTGTGTGTGTGTGTATGTGCGTTTGTATGTATATGTGTATGTGTATGTGTATGTGTATGTGTATGTGTATGTGTATGTGTATGTGTATGTGTATGTGTATGTGTATGTGTATGTGTATGTGTATGTGTATGTGTATGTGTATGTGTATGTGTATGTGTATGTGTATGTGTATGTGTATGTGTATGTGTATGTGTATGTCGATGTGTATGTGTATATGTATGTGCATGTGCATGTGTGTGTGGGTGTGTGTGTGTGTGCCAAAACAGTTGAAGAGTACACATACCAATCACCCGTACACCAATACACACACACACACACACACACAAAATCGATCAGACAGAAAAGGCACCAATAGTACCAGAAGATCATCAGCCCTATATACACTCGGTAACTATAAACTATACTTACCAGCAACTCGCGCCTCTTTGCACGCCTCGTACATAGTCTGCTTGATTTCCGGATTGTCGTCTGCAATTGTTTCCCCAACAGTGACAAATCTCTCGACTGCCAGATTCACCGCTTGACCAACCCTCGCAATAGCCCGTAGACTCCGATCGGAGCATAATGGCCGTTCCCTGTGCGATACGAGAGTGGAAATCTGCAGGCAAAATCACCAAGTGTCATTAACACAAATCGAGGATAAATTAGTTTAGTCCTATGGTATTGATGCAGCATTGAGGTGGTAAAAGGAGATAAGTCAGAGGAAGATAGTTTGATGCAGCTCCAGGAGAGCTGGTCTTGCGTGTTATCATGGTGAATTTCACCAGCTGATTGCTGGATTATCATGAGTGATGGCTGAGGTTCCAGGCTATTAATTTCATCAATTTATTTGCTGACCTATTTTGCTTGCCATTGGAGATAAGTCAAGTCAACAGATGCACCCTTTAATTTTCCCGCCAATTTCAACAAAATTGGCGCGCTTTTACCTCAACTTAAAAACCTGTTTAAAATTTTTCAAACATTCCCGGGTCATTGACCACAATTTTGAGCATCAGTTAACAGGGTATCAAGTCAAAAAAAAATACGAACATTTTTTTAAGCCGAGTTACTCAGCCTGGTGAAATTACCAATTAGCTAATTGCAAAAAAAAAAAAAAAAAAATCTCATCTACATTTACCACTTCAGTACTTCATAATGTTGTGTTTACTCGAAATTGTTGATTATGTGATGCTGTTATGACGCTTCTGGATCCATATTATTGTGAGTTTGGTTTTTGTGCGTGTGTGGAGGCATTTTGTGATATAGCAGGCAATTTCATGGGTTTTACGTCACTAGTTTTGTGGGTTTTTTTTCTGAATCAGGATGACCTAGAAATTATCGGGTGTGACTAAAAAAGAGGTATCACTGATTAATTATGTGTT
Source organism: Asobara japonica (assembly GCA_026005395.1). Lineage (NCBI taxonomy): Eukaryota > Metazoa > Arthropoda > Insecta > Hymenoptera > Braconidae > Asobara > Asobara japonica. The sequence goes on along the minus strand of BQMI01000298.1, from coordinate 2,945,429 downwards.
ATGTAATAGTTTACTGATGGATGAGTTGAAATAAGAAGAGGTGAAAGTCATTTTGATCGGTTGTCTTAAGGATAGTTCGATTGATGAGACTTGCATCTCTTTAGTTCGACTCATTTTGTAAGAGTAACACAGATTTATTCCCCCAGTTAACTATCATCTAGGTACTGGGAGTTTTGCAACTACCTGAGGTCGACAACACTTGCAACTACTTAACGTAGTAACATATTATGAGTGAAAAATTTGAGACTCGCGGTTTTTCGCGGTTCTGGTTTTTCGGCTAATGAGTACGTGATAATGTTTTGTAGTTTTGTTTTGTGCTGGTGAGCAGAGAAAGGTAAGATCTGAAGTATTCAAAGCTGTTTGTAGAGTACAGTGGGGCAGAATGGGATAGGGGCATAATGGGTTGTGCCCTCGAACTCTGGCGTTGGACATAGTTCGGGATTGATGTCCCATTATGCCCCGCGGGGCATTCGGCCCCGCAACCCATTCTGCCCCACCCGCCCCCCCCTCCCCTTCTTGGCGCAGCTCGGTTTAAATCTCGGAAAATTCTCAAAATCTATCGCTTTCTTCACGGGAAAATACGAATTTTTAATTGTTGGGTGATTGTTTGTTGATAATAAAAACATTGTCGACATTAAATAATTGCAATCTCCCACTCCAGACGGTAATAAAGTAATCTCAAAACAAAATTTTCCGAAATTTTATCTTGAATGATGAGAAAATTCAGCAGCCACTTCTAAGCAGCTCAATCAGCCATTGACACCAATTTGGTCATCCTAGTGACGACCTCAAAACATCTCCCCAATTTCACTTGCATAAATCATAACACAGCTAAGATAAGGCAGGGATGGAATGGTGGAATTTTCATAATATGTTGAAAAGCTAATGCTGGCGAATCTACTAGGTTTAACGAGCTTACTATATGAAAAATTAAGAATTTCGAAAATTTCGAAAATTTCGAAAATTTCAAAAATTTCAAAAATTTCAAAAATTTCAAAAATTTCCAAAATTTCAAAAATTTCAAAAATTCCAAAAATTTCAAAGATTTCAAACACACTACCGATCAATTCGTCCCCATAACGTCAATCCACTCCACCATTCCACCCGGCGCTATCTGTTGCCTAATATGGACTATCAACAAAACCGAAAACAGGTGAAACCAAAATACCAACTATCCTAAATATAAAAAAAAAAAAAAAAAAAAAGAACACCAAAACGCAGTGAAAAAAAAACGATAAAAAACGAGACCAAGGTTTCTCTGCTGAATAAAAAGAAAGTCTATAGTAAAACGATAAAAACTCATCCCGCGACAATAATGACGTTGTTCCCCATTCACTCGAATCTCCCCACAAAATCTTTATTTTTAAATGTTGACATGCACTATTGAGCGCAGAAATAAAGAACCATACCTGATGGTCAGTAGCCATTCCTCCTTCGTACATAATCAACTTGTTTTATTAAATACTCTGTTCTCCCTCTCTATCCACCGATAAACTCTCCTTCTTTTAATTATTAACGTAACGTATTATCGCCCTCGTTTAATCCTCAGGTTAAATCACTTGATAACAATTATTATATCAGTCTCAGACAAATAACGCAATGGCAAATCAGTCGTGTCCTTTATCAATAATCGAATCATAAATATTTCTCCCTCCAACAAAATTTTAATATCTCTCAATTACCTCATCAGCTTAATTAAAATAGACTCTCAATCGACAACATCATCTACGTAGATATGTGCATCATTAATTAAACATTTTTCAACATCACACTGGTTATTTGATTTCGGTGCTTGGCGATTACTTCGCTATTGATCAACTAGTGTTCCTCTATATGCTGAAATTTTTTTATTTATTTTTTTTTTATCCCGACAAAAGCGTGAAGGTGCGATTTATTTTTAATTCGAGAAAATATAGACGATCGATTTTTAGGTTAATTAATTTTTCTTAATTATCATGGGGTGAATTTAAGTCTTATTTATTGCCTCGTTTTAGTTCCTCTAGATCTAGTATTGCCTTATGCTGGATTATTTGCCAACAGGTGATGGCTATCAACAGTGCTCAACTGAATTGTCATTCAGCTTTCGTTGATGAATTAAAAAATTAGTGATTTCCGCCTCGTTTTGGGGGAGGGAATTTTTTTACCATTTTATTTAACTTGCAGATATGTTCCACGACCTTTCCCTCGTCTCTTGCACAATTTCTGATGTATTGTATATATATATGTGGGTATATATATAGGGAGATTGATGGTTTTTCAGTCAATCCAAACGTTCATTTAGGGTTTGCTTCCTCAATTTGCAATTTTATGGCATTTTTTTTTAGCGACGATTGACATTTTAAATTACAGTTATTGCTATTAATAAATTTGTTGTATCGAGGATTCGTTAAATTAACAGGTTTTAGTGGATTATGCCTGATGTTTGTATTGTCAATTGATACCTGGTATCTCTTATCTTCCATCTACTTCATCAAATTAATTCATCAATTATAACTCTGATAATCAAATTGTCACTTTTTCAAATTGTCAAATGATTGTTTCTTGTATTTAAATTCTCCCAAAAGTCTCATCGAGAAAAATAGTCTACTAATTACGAACATGTGTCTCGTGTAAACAGGCCAGTTTCTCCATTGATCATTTCATAACTCACTAATTTTCCTTCTTGTTTTTTTCCCCCCCGGCATAAATGATTTATCGCGAATTCTTAACCACACTCATACCTCTCGCCAATGATTTTCATTGATCAAAATTCCCACAGTTCACTGGAAAAAAATAAAATGAAACAAAAATTTTGGCCAATGGAGAAAAAAATTGGAAATTTTTCCAAAAAAAAAATTGCATATATATAGTCAAATTATTTTCAAACAAAATTCTTCTATCTTTCTTTCGTTTCTGTTTATTTATTATTCCTCTAGAAACGTTGAATGAGCAGTTGATAGAAACGTTAATGATGACCCTCCTTGTGTGACTTTGCTTTGCTTTATGATTTTAGGGTTGAGCAGAGTCAATGTCATTCAATCAAATGATTTACAATGAATTTATTTGGTTGAAATAAATGGTACTAGGTACTGGCCTGCCGAGTGCCTAGGGAAGACTGAGGAAAACGAGAGCGCCCCCGCAGCAGAATTGGGTGGATGAGGGTGGTGGGGGGGCGGGCGGGAGGGGGGGGGTGGGTGGGAGGGGGAGGAATTCTTGCGATGCCTGAGTGGTTGAACACGTGGGTTAGACGAGGACGGTTGCGCGCGGTTTTGACGTTTTACGTTAGAGTCCCTACAAACGAAGTGATACTGGAGTGGTGGGGGGGAGGAGGAGGGGGGGTGGTTCGAGTGCACAATGCGCATCCTCCCGGACGAATCAATATGTCCCGGCAACCGCCAGGCCACCAACGCCAGCCCCATGAATGTCAATATTTCGTTTTAGCTCTTCTGCAAAGCCGGGGGGGGGGGGCAAAACGGGGAAATTTCTGGGGATGGGGTTTGGATTTTGGGAGATGAGCGCGGTGAGGTTAGTTCGGATTGGTCTGAGATTTGAGGGGGGGAGGTGATCCCGCCGCGCCATCTGTTGAGGATGGAAAAGGGCGGGAAAGTTCGGGACCTCCTGTTCTTTTTGTAAGTTCGTCTTTCTTGTACACTCTACGGTGGCTCTTCAGAATTTCTTCCCAAAGGAGGGACTAGTGGACACCCATCCATGCGGCTGGGGCCGACTTGCGCGATTTAGATCATCGTATTTCTAAACACAGGGTAAACCTCCAGAAAGTTCTGGGGTACGGGCGCCTGGGTTGGAGTAGGTTCCTGCCCGGCCTCGCGGCTCCACACACGCAATGTTCCTGCTGTCGGTCGGAATCCATGAAAAAATATTTTAGGAGTAGGTTAATTTTTTTTTTTTTTTTCAGAAGTTCCAGAAGTTTCAAAGTGCCCGTTTCATATAAAAAAAAAATAATGTACCCATCGGTATAATCTTATCGATATCAATATAACCGTACATAAACGATGCAATGTCGGTCCATTGAAAAGCTAGTATCTCAAAAAGGCCGTCGTTTAGAATAGCGCCATTTGTATGCAAACCTTGTGACGATATTATCGCCAACAGTTAATCGCTTTTTATTCTTCAAGAAAATTTTCCCTCTTTTCTAGTTGGCAGGTTGCCCGAACGCTAAAACTGCCGGAAATCGCTGCGGACATCCGCGTAAACGGCATAAAGAAGCATTCTCCTCCACAGGAATATCATTACTGTCAGCAGCCTCAAGTAAATTTTTTTTAGTTTCTCGGGAAGAAATATCTTTATAAGAAATAACGTTTTGAGTAATGGATTTTTTTTCTATCGCAAAAATATTTGTTTTTACGTAATTGTGAATCAATATGCGATTAGGTTTTGGGGAATCAGATTGATCCAAATGGAGACGTGCGCTTGTCCCTAGGCTACTGAAGTCACATGAATTGTAGGACATGCAACATAGTCGATTTAAAGTTCACCCGAGAGTAGTTAAAAGTTCGACACGCTTTCGTGGATGCTCTGCAAAATGCCATGATATATATAGCTCGGCCCCGGTAATATCTTTTTCATTTGAAAAAAAATTTGGTCGGCACAGTAATTAATTATGATTTTGTAGAAAAATTAAACCCCAATTTGAAAGTCCCTGAAAGCCGTTGTGACGTCATTGAACGAGGAGTGCCAGTTCCGTTGGTTAGCGTCTTTATACGCCGCCAGCGATAGTGCCAGAGTCTGCCGCAGCGCCACGTGGAACGCATATGACTGGCTCAGCGGCGTGGCGCGGGCTTTCAGAGTGTTTTCAAATTTGGCATTCTCCAAAATTCATCATTAATCATTGGGCTGTACAATGTTTTTTTTTTCTCATGGAAAATCGAGGCTCAGAACAAATAATTAAAACAAATGGGGCGGGGGGGGGGGGGGGGGGGGGAGGGGAAATTGAATGGTGATTCATTTTTGAATGAATTGCAAATGACAGTGATCGGATGTGGGACCACTTCCGGCATGGGGGGGAAGTGTCTTTCACTTCAAAATTCATCTTCGCCAATTTTGGCATCAACCTCATCATCAACCTCGCTAACAGTCCCGTCAATCCAACCCCCCCCCCCCCCCCCCCGCCGCCCCCCTCGCCCCACCCCGGTGCACTACCGTTTCTATACGAGACAAGCCTGTCGGTCAACCACCTCATCAATACCCCCCCCCCCCTCAACCTCGCCATTGACATCCCTCCTCCCACCCCCCCCCCCCCTCCCCCCTCGGTCAACCCTACTATACCGGTCAACCCCTTCGTCAATATTCCCTCTACCCACAAGCATTCCGTGTATTTCTATTTGTATGATAACCAAGTGTATAGACCTCCTGAGATTTTGCCTGAGAAGTCTATCACAGATTCAGACTTCAATTTCTTCAGATGTTTTTTAATGTCACTTTTATGTTTCATTTAAAAGAAGGTAATTAGCCGAAGTCGTGAAGAACATGAGTGTCGTTTTCTTTGCGTCAGGAGTTTCCTTAGCGTTGGAACACACACACACACACACACACACATCCACATCCACACACAGTCACACACAGCCACACACAGTCACACGCAGTCACATACAGCCACACACAGTGACACACACCCACATGCAGTCACACCCAGCCACACACAGCCGCACGCAGTCACACACAGCCACACACAGTCACACACAGCCACACACAGTGACACACACCCACATGCAGTCCCACCCAGCCACACACAGCCACACGCAGTCACACACAGCCACACACAGTGACACACACCCACATGCAGTCCCACCCAGCCACACGCAGTCACACACAGCCACACATAGCTACACGCAGTCATACACAGTCACACACAATCACACACAGCCAAACGCAGTCATACCCAGCCACACACAGTCACACCAGCCACACCCAGCCCCACACAGCCACACACAGCCACACCCAGCCACACCCAGCCACACACAGCCACACACAGCCACACTATGAGGTAGAAGCATAAGCTTTCTTCAGGTATGTAAAAATGGGAATGATGACCTCATATCGGAATTTAAGCATGCACTAAGACTGGTTCGTAACATATATTCTGGCTATTTCACCTATATTCCGGGAAAAACGAAATGCTGGAGGAAAATACTAAATTTAGAAATCATTCGTGCTGCTCTAATTGTCTCATTCCAAATATCTCAATCAATACTTCGATGTATTTAGAACAAGTCTTATGTCTTTCATGAATATGAATCACATTTTCAACGCTCATGGACTGTATAATGATGATGGTTTCTCAAGAGTACTGGACCAAATGCGCGCTCCAGATTGCGTAAAAATGACGCATCAAGGCAAAACTAAAATGGGGTGGGAAATTTACGGAAAATTTAACATAAATTTTATCTCATATTCACACTTCATCAGACCGATGAAATATTCCATGAGTTACGGCAGAAAAAGACTGATTGATGAAGTATTCATTAAATACCCGGCAATATGTTATCATCTTGTCCCGGAATTTGCATCCCAACATCTTGTCCTCAAATCGCGGATATTTCATCCTCCAATCAGAAACTTTCCCATATTCCATTTCACGATATTCAATGTCCATCAATATGGGACAAATGCTAAACTTTTAATTTCCCGTCGGGGAATAGAGAGGGATGGATTTTGAATCATCACCGAAATGATCGACCCACCCCAGACCTCCAACGTAGAAGTTGATGTTGAAATATCGAACTACTCAAATGAACTCTATTCAACTATTATTATTCCACTTTGTTCGTATACCCGCAAGGGTTTTTACGATTTGTTCCCAACGCCCTCCTCCCTCCCCCTCCCCACCCCCTTGGCGCCCGTTGTACAGCTCTCACCCACTCGGGCGACTGCCCAGGTGGGGAATTCGAAGCTTCAACGATGAGATCAATCTTGATCCGACCTTCGATGCCGAAGCTTGGACTTGATAGCTTCGGCATAGCTTCATCCCATGTATAAGCCTAGATCAAACCAAGCTTAGTTATATCAAAGATATCCAAGCTTTGTTGGCCCAGCTTGTGCCAAGCTTGGCTCAATCTTAGCATCCCTAGCTTCCCCCGCCCGCCCCCCCCCCCCCCCCCCCTTCCGCCACCAAAGTCGCACTGTTTAAATAATACTCGTAAAAATATTCATTCTCATCCACGATTTGCCACAAATGTTTGAATATGAAAATACGTGTAAAGTTTATGTATGCGCATGAATTTTCGTAGCATCCACCCATGTAACTTTACCACTTATTCTTCATATACTGAATTTCTCCAGGGATTAGCTTGACATTGACGACACGTGGGAGGAACTATTGGAGGATCCTCTATATGAGAATAAATTTCTGAAAAAAGTTCATCGCCAGGCAGTCATCGCAGACTAGGGTCTTGCGTATTTGAAAAAAAAAACGTGAGAATTACAATATTTGTTAGCAGGGTTGGTTATACGTTTACAATCCTTTCCCACTTATTTGTCTTTTTTTTCGGGACAGGGGCGAATTACATTCTGGCAGTTTGGCAAGTTTGAAAGGACAAAGTTATGAACTTGTTATGAGGAACCGACTTTGTTTCAGGTTTTGGGTTGCAAGTGGTGAAAAGTTTCAATGTAAAATTTGCTTCTTGAGTACTTTAAGGTGCATTTATAGGATGGGAAAAGCGGGGGCTTATGGAGATGAAAATTTTAAAGATTTTCCGATGAGCTACTCATCGAGTCTGATTCTCTTCCTTGCACTATTCTATTATTTTCTCGTCACACACACACCCACGCCTATCCACCCACACCCACCCACCCCTACCCACCCACCCACCCCTATCCACGCACACCCACCCACCCACCCACACCCACCCACCTACCCCTACCCACCTACCCACCCACCCACCTACCCACCCACCCACCTACCCACCCACCCACCTACCCACCCACCCACCTACCCACCCACCCACCTACCCACCCACCCACCTACCCACCCACCCACCTACCCACCCACCCACCTACTCATCCACCCACCTACCCACCCACCCACACACACACACACATTTAGGGGCTCTGTGCCCTGTGCTTAGAAATACAATGGCGAAAGTACCCTAGCTGCATGGATGGGTGTCCACTACTCCCTTTCGAAGAGACCATGCGAAATGTATTTGTAGTTAAGCATGCCCTCTGTGACCAGCCTAAAAAACTATAGGAGAGTAAATTCGTCCAATACTGCAAGTTATAATTCGCGAAGAGCGTAGGGCACTGCGGAGAGCATAGTAAAATATAAAAATATCTGCGAAAGAAGAGAAAAAAACGGTTAGCCATATTACAGCGAGACCCACTTAAGGTAGCGATTTTTTTTCGGAATCTAATCAGTTATCTGGAATAGACTTTTCCCATTTTTACTCCGTCACCATGAATAGCTCATGATTACCCAGTGACATGGCTATTCATTCCTATGAACGCGTCGTCGGGGGATTAACCAGTAATCAGTCAGTCATTCTTCTCTTCGGAAATTGACCAGTCTCAGTGAGAAATAAGTCAGTCCAGCATTTTGAGACAAAAAAGCCGTTTAGGTCGAGAAGATTTGATGTTCTTTCGTGACTTTGCAAGTAGTTCAAAGTAGCTCTATGGTGCTGCTTGAGTCGTGTAGTACTGACACTAATATCCCCTAAATGATTCTACGAGGACATATGCCATTAATATATTTTTTTGTACAAAATTTGCTTCCCCGAGAAAAAATATTTGTCCACAAACAAGGGTTTTTGATAAATACAGTGGAATATAGAAGAAGTGCAACAATCTTCATGTTTTTTTCTTTGATTTAATTGTATTTTTATAGAATTTTCCCTATCTCTCCTCAGGTCTGAGATATTCGTTAGAAGAGGAGGTGCAGGGTAAGCTGCAGACACACGTACACATGGACAAACCGAGTCATGGCTTGCGGGGGTCTCGCAATGATCTGGGGACAGTGGAATGTAGGGGAGTTTTATTCATCTGTATGTAGGCCAAGGGGTATTGTTCCTTCTTTATTTCTTTTATATTGGCCTATTCTTATTTTATTCACTCTAAAGGGATATACAAAGGAAGGGGAAGAGTAAGAAGGATGGGCGAAAATGGAGTTTGGCTATCTACGGGATTTTGTATTTCAGAAACAGACTTCTCCCCCCCCCCCCACACACACTCACACACATTCACCCACCCACCTCCCCCTACCGACTCACCCACCCACGTCCCCCCTACTCACTCACCCACCCGCCCACGCACTCACTTACCCACTCACCCACTTACCCACCCACTCACTCCCTCACCCACCCAGCCACCCACTCACTCACTCACTCACCCAGCCACCCGCCCACCCACTCACTCACCCACCTACCCACCCACCCACCTACCCGCCCATCCACCCACCCACCCGCCCACGCACCCACCCGCCCACACACTCACTCACTCACCCACCCACCTACCCACCCACCCACCGGCTCGCCCAAACTGAGATATTCTAGCATGGGCAATATATTGAAACACACAATTGCAATATTTTATTTTTATTTTTTTTTTTTTAATGATTATTGAGAAGATACTTATAATAAAAATATTTTTATTTTTTCTTCCGAGCTTTTTTTCTTTTGAGTATCGTGTAATTGGACCAATGTTCACAGCTACGCTGTCCCAGCCAATTTCACTGCATTGAAAACATGAAATTATCAATAGAATCAAGTATCGAATATACGGGAATCAGATACATTTTTAGCCGTGAGGCACCAGCGTAATAATAGAGCTGTTAATGCGCTTAATCCGCATAATTCACAGGGGATTATTTCCGTGATAAAATCAATGCCAACGGTGACACCGTTCCACTCCGCAAATTCACCTGTGGATTTTACTTGTGCAACTACACTCTCTCGGTCTCTCTCTCTTCCTCCCCCTGTCCCTCCCCCTGCCACCCACCCCCTCCCTCCCACCCTCTCTCCCTCCCCCTCCCTCCCACCCCCTCTCCCTCTGTCCCTCTCCGGCCCTCCCTCCTTCCCTCTCCAGATACCTATTTAACTTCAAGTTTCGGCCCATTATGCCCCACACTGCCATAATTTCGAAGATTTAGAATTTCAGAATCTTCTCCGAACACCTCAGGTTTCAGCGCTTTAGAAAAATTAATGACGTTGGCCAAAGAAAAAATTACAATAAATGAGCTATAGGCTTGACCCTCCGCGGACCAAAATTATAACTTCCCGATGTCTGCGTGTGTGTGCACTTTCCATCCAATCTCTCATTTTTCTCACCACAGAGCTCTCCAAATGATTTCAATTGGTTATAACGCTCTAACGCCGAAGCAGTGGAAGATACGAAAAAGGTCAGAGGACACAAAATATGTATTTTTTTATAAGGAACAACATTTATTTAAGATATTTTTGCGTAGCTATAATATTTCGGGAGATACAGCGTTATCAACAATTGAAATTTGTTTGGAGCAAAAACGAATCAGATCTAAGTTACGGCAAGACGCTGCGATTGCGTCATAGAGGATCTTGATTCGATAATTTGTTCACGAGAAATCATTCCGGGAAACCTTTGGTTACATACGCACATCGACACACACACACACACACACACACACACACACACACACACACACACACACACATACACACACACATACAGACGTTTTGTTTTAAATAGTCTAGAAAGGTCAGAAATACCATAAAGCGTGGAGATCTGCTGGAAAATCGATTTTTCATTTTCGGGGGCAAAACGGTGACTTCCCCTATCCGGAATAAAAAATCATATATCACGCGCCTATAATTTTCTGATTTGCAAATATCAAATATTTACATTTAGTCGAATTAATTTTTTTTTTTATAATCATCTTTACGAATTCCCCTAATATGGAATATTCACCGACGAGCAATGATGGTAGACGCAATTTCTTTAATGAAATTCTCCAATTTTCGAGTTATTCAGAGCGGTATGTCAGGTACGTGAATTATTCGCGTGACTGATCACGAATTTAGAACGGAGTTTAACATTTCCGTTTTGAGGGGAATAAACAGGGGAAAAGTGATGGAATGATGGGTATTTGATGGAATATTCGAGGAAAATTCGGTGACATGGTCACAAATTATGTGGAATGCGAAGTAAGTGAAAAAGAAACTGAAATTTTGAAGAAAGAATTTTGGAAGATTTTGGGATCGAATTTTGTCGATTGGAATTTTTTTTTTTTTTTTTCAAAATTAAAACTGCGTTGGTGAAAAAAAATAAGAGTGGAGATAATTATTCCCTCAATTTGGCATTCTTTGAAATTTTTCCTCTAATCCGATTTTAGTATCCCGTGAGACAGAAAAAATTCTGAAAATCCGGAGCTAATAAATCATACACCCTAGACGCTGATAGCCATCATCATCCCCTCACAAATGCCATAAAAATATATCCCCCATACTCGGCGCCTCATAAACAGCACGAGTCACCCCTGCATGGCGCATGCGCCAGTAATCTGTCAAATCCACGGTAGCTTTAATGATAAAAGATTAAAAAAAAAAAAGCAGCCGGTAGCACTTTCTAATTTCCGTTCAGGCTCCATAACCCGCCTATTATTGGATCGTTAAAATTGATGATGCACGGCACTTACCCAACCCCCATGGGCTCGCCAGAGTTCCCAAAAAAGCTCCAGAACACCATTGAACAGGCGAAACTCTCGAAGCATATTTTAAGCCAAACTCCCCCACACACTTCGGGCAAAATAGAATTCGGAAAATTTTCAATTTCCAGAGAGAAATTGATTTTTCAAAAAATGAAATCTTGTCGCTTTACTTGAACTCCGGGGGATTGTGACAATCATTGCCCCCCGGCAATTCTGAAGTTACGAAGCTGCATGTGAATCTTGTAGTACACTATTTTGTTTGCCTCGTCAATGGGAGGAATAAGTTTATCACCTAGGATTCACGGAATATTCATACGTTCATTTTACTCTGAATTTGTTAAATCGATAAATGACGCAATTTCTGTATTGGAACAAGAATTAGGAAGTAGAGTTTTCCTGGTTTTCAAGGAGTTTTCATGTAGTTGCATGTGTAGTGTGTAGCAGAAACACACACACACACACACACAGGGGGCGCACACCCATATATATCCATATATGCAAACCCACACACATACACATACACATACACATACACACACACATACACATACACATACACATACACATACACATACACATACACATACACATACACATACACATACACATACACATACACACACACATACATGCATATATCCATATATGCAAACCCACACACATACACATACACATACACATACACACACATACACATACACATACACATACACATACACATACACATACACATACACATACACATACACATACACATACACATACACATACACATACACATACACATACACATACACATACACATACACATACACATACACATACACATACACATACACATACACATACACATACACATACACATACACATACACATACACATACACATACACATACACATACACATACACACACACATACATGCATATCCATGTATGCACGCACACACACACATGGAGGCGTACACACATACATATCCGTATGTACACACACACACATACACATATGCGGGCATACGCATGCATCATGTAATATGCATCAGCTTCCGTAGAGTTAGGAAACTTGATTCAAAAATATGATTTTAAAAAACATGAAAATCGAATTAGCATTGGCTAGAATAACGCGAAGAGAACGCCCTTTTCACATGGACGATCATATCAACGTGTGTTGGGGAAAATTTAAGTCCCCTCAAAAGACCCGCTCCGTTGCGACAAAGATAATAAGTTTTTGAGTTCATTATACCTTTTCCTTATATGTTTTTTTTCATTGTTATTTATGGGGGACTTAACCCGTTGTTTATCAACTGGCATATTCATCAGGTGGTCTGATCGCCCTACTATCGTAACTACTCACAAACAATACACCCTTGTATCGATCCAGACAAACCGGCATTAGGGGATTTCGAAACATAGAAATATTTTGTAAAAATTCAGATAAGTATGGAATGGAAAATATTCCAGAAATTAAAAAAAAAATAAATAACTGAGAAATTGCAAAAATTAGTCTTTTTCCAAATTGCAAAAAATTTCCCTGAAATGACTAACAGATTAAATATGTCTCAAGAAATCTAAAATAAATTTCCAAAAAATCCGAAATTAAGAAAAAAATAATATCGAACAATTCACCATCTCAAATGTCTCAAACAAAAATGTTATACACCTCCAAAATGTGAAAAAAAAAAAAAAATCAACACACTCAAAATTTTCGAAATTCAAAAAAAATTGGAAACTAAAAAAATGTCATCCCTTCAAAATTTTCTCTTCGCAAAACTTCACAAATTTCACAACCCACTTTACGCACCCTGTATTTATCTCCAACATTATGGTCCAGCTTTCCTAACCCATCAATCAAAAATATCGATTTCCTCTATCACATAATTCTCCCCTTACCCCCCTCGGCCCGCCGCAAATCCGAAAATTTTCCCCTTCATTTTCCGCACTGAAACTTTGCCTTAACCCACAGAAACTTATGAGGTTATGTGCAACACCAATATACAGAAACAATTAAAAAAAAAAGAAGATAACAAATCAAATGAGAGTGAAGAGTGCTCGGAAAATACAAAAGAAATTGTGCCAAGAGTTATCATGGAAAACGTGATAAATAACGGACTTCAATATTGTTCATTTTTTTTATAACGAGGACTCGTGGAAGTCTTACCTGCTTGACTAGTGGGAGTAGTGTCTGTTCTATGCTACGGGTCTTAATCTCTAGGGTTGCTGGGTCTACGGGGTCGGGTATCTCCATGACTTGATATATATAAAACTTGATAACTATTAAGATATGGCCTTTTTTCTCCCGACTCCGAGGCCACCGAGAGAAGAGCCAACGAAGGTTCGTTGCACCCCGGCCCCCTCCGCCCTTTCGACCCTTATCCACGAGTGCCAAGTGACTGAATTGGTTTCAGTGGTGAATCGTGACGGCTTGTACAGCGACATTCTGCCGTTGCGGCGACGCTGCGAAGCTCCGTTCGACGCTCGCCGCCGGAGCTATTCGCGGACTTGAAGCGCCATCTAGAGGTTGATAGGGAACGCCGCGGATGACGCGGTTGATAAGGTTCGACGGGCTCGGTGTGGTAACCAACATGCTGGGTGGTAGCACAGTGAGAAACAAACCGTTCGGCCGAGAATTTATATTTTCGCGGGAAATCCGGATTTGAAGAACAATATTTTTGACTTCACGATTTTCTCGAGAAGTTCTTGTAATGACCACGAAATCAAAATTTGTTGTTTCACATGTGACTAGGGTTTTAAGTATACAAGAATGATCACTGACAAATTCTGAGTTGGTCTTGTGTGTGTGTGTGTGTGTGTACAAAGTTTTGCGCAACGGTTTCTCATGAACTAATAAAGTTATGGAAGTTATCAAGGTCGCGTTGGACGCGGGTCCATATAACTTGGAACTGATTAGATTTTGGATGAAATTGGTGCCGTATATATATAGTTATCAACTATTCCAATTGTTTATAATGTTCTACTGCATAAACTGTTAGAGTTAGCGCAAAATTTATATAACAAAAATTGTTCCCCGTATAGAGTTACGTATTTTATCTAGAATAACTTTTTTCGATAATTTGCATAGTTAAGAAGGTAGGGCCGTCCCAAAAATTATACTTATATGAAAATACACATTTTATATGAAATGACTTTTTTCCATAATTTGCATTATTAATTAAGGAGGTATAGTCGTTTGAACAATCATTATTGTAATAAGTGAAGTGACGGTCGTCATTAAAGTTGCAATCGCAATATTTCTATGGAGAATGGAGGGTCCAAAATATTAGATAAAATTGGAGCAGTATATACATTGTTATTAACAAATTCAATTGTTCATAACGTTCTATAGCAAGAACGGTGAGACGTACGGCAGAAAGTGTTTAATGGAACTTGTTCTGTGAATGGCAATGCACATTTAATTTCTAATGACTTTTTTCCATGATTATCATAATTAAGAAGGTATGACGGATTTAGCCCTCGAGCGGCGGCACTCCTATTGGCGTCTCACTCCCACTCAAGTAACGCGCATAGGTCTCATCTTCATCGTCACGAGGCGTCTACTCAAATATTCATAATTATCTACTTTATGAATGAGTCAGTTTAGAATTCTCAAATCTGCAAGTTTTCATTATGACACTAATAAGGGTCACACTGATTGACCGTGGTATATTGGAGGAGAATAAAGTTAGTACGCTGTGCTGAAATACCAAAGCGGGGAGGTTGGTTTGTGCCCCGAATGTAAAACCAACAGGTTTTTTTGGCTCACTATCCATTTTTGCAACGGGAGCACTGAATTGCAAGTTTCAAAACGATGTTTCAGTCCCTGGTGATCAGCCTGAACTTTCCAATTTCAGACAGAACGCCCATGGGATAATAAATGTGGTATAAATCTCACCAGGAATCACTCAAATGCCGGAGCAATCCCTGAAGATGCCGGTACTGCACTCCCAGGTGTTAATATTTCTATACATGTTGATGGAGATTCACATCCATTGACATCGTCTGAAGTTGACTATGATGCTGGCGGCCTCGGAAGTGCCCCAGAAGTTTTCAGTCCAAGGCAATTTCAGTTTCACATTAAGTTCGAATTTCGAAATCTTCGGCAATTTTTTTATTCATTTTTTTATCCTTCGTTTTTTTATTGTTATTATTTAATGTAGCTATATTTGTGTAAACAATTTCGTTTTCTAATGGAAATTGATAAGGTTGTTCAAAACATCGGAAACTTGGAAATTTTTCGTTTACCGGGAATTTTTTGGAAATTTTTGAGAGTTTTGATATTTGTAGAATTTTTGATTTTTTTTATATTGGTGGAAATTGCGAGTTTGGAATTGTTTGAAATATTTTAATTTACGGAATTATTTATAGTCTCGATGGTTTGAAAATTTTAGGCTGAAATTTTTCTAATTTTTGAAAAGTTTTTGAAGTGTATACAAATTTTGGAAGGCGTTGGCCAATATTTGAGTTTTTCTTTTGAAATTTCCGTTTTTTGAAAAAAAATTGAAATTTTGGAAATTTAGAAAATTTTGAAATTTTTAAAAGCTCAAAATCATTGAAACTGATTTTTTTTTTCAAAAAATCATAAGTCATCGGTGATCAGGTAGCTACCAATTAACCTGTATGGTAAATCTTGCAAATCTTGTTTATTTTCCACCGTCCTGCAAATCATTGCTGTCACAAAACATTTATAATGAATTTCATGGAACTATTGCGCTATTACAAACAATCACTGTTCCTCCCTTTTCGGAAAGGTGATTGTGACATATTTCCTTAAAAGTTCAACTCGCCTGACGAATTGCGCCTTTTCTAAGCGATTCGCATTACAAATTTTTCCATTCCGGAAAAAAGTTGAGTGACGAACTTAGTCGCTGAGTTATCAATTGCGCCATTGATTTTCCTTGTTATCCGGTATCTCTTAAGCAATTATTCAATTTACGAGGAATTGCAAATTAAAATGGTGATTAGGCCGATTTCGAAATGAAAATTCTAATCCCAATTTATCAATACTTCTTTTTATTGCTCATTTTTTATTTGATTAATTTTTGCATTGAACATTTTATTTTCGATACATAATTGGCTTTTTCAGGATAATGAAATATTCCTCAATAAATCGTGCGATGTGTGTGTATGTGTATGTGTATGTGTATGTGTATGTGTATGTGTATGTGTATGTGTATGTGTATGTGTATGTGTATGTGTATGTGTATGTGTCGTCTACGTGTACGTGTGTGTGTGTGTGTGTGTGTAGGTGGGTGGGTGGGTGGATACGTGAGTGTGGGTGGCAGTGTGTGTGTGTGTGTGTGCCAAATTCAAGACATACTCGATAACATATTCCTCGTAAAATCAATTGTGTTCATTTATTTTTCGTGTCATGACCTGCATATATCAAAACTCGATACTTCATTGTGAATTATCAAAAGATGGATGTTCTTTATGTCAAACATGCCGATAAATTTATTTTCTCAAAGCGCATAGTGGAAAATTTTATTCAACGGAAATGAAATAATGAATTCAAACGGTGCTTACACCTCGATAATTGCGAATGATTTGAAGTCAACCTGTAATTCTTTAATTGTGTACTCACATAGGCGAAAGATGTGGAGCAGGTTATGTTCAAGTTAAATATTATTATTGCAAATATCCTCTATTTAAAATGAAAAAATAATATACTATCATAACATTTGACCTTGAAATAACGTCAAATTGATTAGTTAGTAATTCTTGAATGTTGTACTTATTCAAATGAAACATATGGAAAATATCAGAGGGCCGAACGTGTTGGTGGTTCCCATAGGGGAAACCACCCAAACATACACCCACCTACCCACCCACCCACCTACCCACCCACCCACCCACCCACCCACCCACCCACCCACCCACCCACCCACACACACACATACGCCCACACATACACCCACCCACACACATACACCCACCCACTCACACACATACATCCACCCACACACACACACATACACCCATCCACCTGACCACATCCCTGCACGTACCCCCCCCCCCCCCACACACACACAACAATGAAAAACGTAGGCCCTCTGGAAAAAAAATTTCCTATGGAAAAAAAAATGGAAAAAATGGTCGGCATAAGAAAACGTTCAATCCAATGATTTAAATAAATTCGATAAATTTAAATTGGTCCCCATAACTCGCTTATCAGAAATTGCTTTGGAACGCATGGATGACTTGTAAGAAATTTACCCAATAGCATTTTCTTGAAGGCTGGAAAAAGATAAACAAATAATCTCCACTAAAAAATTGCCCTAAGTGTCTATCGTAATTTGGAATGGACATTTCGACTCGGCTAATTAGTGACAGTACTATATATAACACCTATATATTGTCGCAAGTCATGCACGGAAATAATCCTCTAATATTTGCAATTCAATTATCAACTTAGGAAATCTTGAACGTGTTGAGTCACGTTTGAGTTTGACATTCCGAGAATTTAATTGACAAGTTGTGTCACAACAGTGATAACTCACTATCCTCCGAACTCTGCCATTCTACAAATGATACCCAATTCAGAAATAATTCGTATTCTCTCCCCCATTCAACATCAGTCACGTAAAATTACAGGAAATGATACCACGTCTTCAATCACGAATCGCATGAGATGACGATTAAACTATTGCTTCCCGGTTTCCTTGTAATGCATTAATCTAAGGCACAACCATTGGGCAGCAATTTTCATTAATTTTTTCTCATTTCGTTTTCATTTTGTCTTCAAATCCGCAGATATCAAGGGGGTAGGTGGATGTGTGTGGGTGGGCGGATGTGCGTAGGTGGGTGGGTGAGTGTGTGGATGGGTGTAGGTGGGTGGGTGGATGTGCATAGGTGGGTGAGTGAATGGGTGTAGGTGGGTGGGTGAGTGGGTGAGTGAGTGGGTGGGTGAGTGGGAGGGTGGGTGGGTGGGTAAGTGGGAGGGTGATTGGGAGGGTGAGTGGGAGGGTGAGTTGGAGGGTGAGGGGGAGGGTGGGTGGGTGAGTGGGAGGGTGGGTGGGTGAGTGGAAGGGTGGGTGAGTGGGCGTAGGTGGGTGGATCAGTGGGTGGATGTGCATGGGTGTGTGGGTGGGTGGATGTGCATAGGTGGGTGGGTGGGTGGGTGGATGTGCATAGGTAGGTGGTTGGGTGGGTAGATGTGCATAGGTGAGTGGGTGGGTGGGTGGTTCGGTAACTGGGTCGGTGATGGGTGGGTAGGTCGGTGAGTGTGTGGGTTCGTGTGTGTGGATGTGCATGTTCTTTTAGTATAAAGTAAAATATTTCTGGCCTGAGTGAAATTAGACCAAGATTAAAATTCAGTTCCGCGAAACATCTAATAAGCGGAAGTACCCGAAACTCCATTACCGATTCTGGGCCCTGTATGGTTGTCGCCACGATTATTGTGTTAGTTGCCTCCGAGCCATTGCGCAGTCTGCCTCATTACTATCAATTCTCATTCACTCGACAAATCTGTCACGCCAATCATTAATTCAACATGCAGAATTAAAATCACCAGAAGATCGGCAAAATTTGCAACAGCTCTAGAAACTTTTAACACCTTTCCAATAAATTCAAAAAAGTGAAATCCGTTCCAAAAATCTCCAAAATCCAAAGTGTCAAGTGTTCCAGTGCAAAACTTTAGACCACTCCAGACCACAACTTAACCATATCCATTACATCGGTGCATCCAATTACCGGGGAAAAAATTGAGAGAAAAAAAAATCGTAATAAATTAACGAATAACAATCCTGACACTAACAATTAGTCAAACTCAACAACACAAGACAGATTAATATCCACACAGGCGTATCGATCGCTCCTATCAAAGAAACTCATTGACCCTCACAGATTAAATTTCCGCCGAGTCAGCCGCCCCCTCCCCTCCTTATCACCCCCAATCCTACATCAACAAATTTATTCTATAAAAGCCAGCCAGACCTAAACCATCTAAACACACAGTCGTACAATGTACCGTGGCAAGCGTCTAGGAATAACTAATCCGTAACGATTCCGTCTGCTCATCAGAACGTTAACTACGAGGTAGTGGGGCCAAGTGAATTACGCAATACTAATACTTGAGGTGGATAGACCAGGAGGGTTCATTCTAAAAGAGTGCATCGTGTGCATACGTTGATATTCAACCTCGTAAGCAGAAATTGGAGCAGTTGAAAATTGGTGAAAGTGTTGGCGATAGTATTTCTTTAATCGGATAAGTATCGAATAGCAGCAGAGTCATGAAGACCCGGAAGAGTTCACTCACCCTAATCTCCTGTCTGCTAGCTATTCTCTGCTCTGCACCAGCCAGTACAGATGGGAAAAAGTTGAAGATCTTGGGTGCTTTTAGCCATCCAGGTAAAAGCCACTTCGATGTGTTCAAGCCACTGCTGGAAGAGCTTGCAAATCGTGGCCATGATGTCACAGTTGTGTCATACTTTCCCAGAAGCAACACATCATCACCATTGCCAAATTACCGTGACATCAATCTGGCTGGTCCACAGGGTATCTACCTTGAAATAGTCAACCTGAAAATGATAAAGCACACCATTCTCTCTCCATTTCTCGAATTTTTTCTATTACGTCACTGGGCACTGGAGAGCTGCCAACAGAGCTTGGCAAATGCTGATGTACAAAAACTCATCAAGTCCAATGCCAAGTTCGATCTTGTTATTACGGAAATATTCAACAGCGATTGCTTCCTTGGTTTTGTTCATAAGTACAAGGCGCCAAGTATTGGCCTATCATCCCACGTGCTGATGCCATGGGCTAACTCGCGACTATCGAATGAGCATAATCCAAGTTATGTGCCAACACTATTCTTTGGATTTGAGCCAAATATGGGATTTATAGAGAGAGTGATAAATTACATCTATCCGAAGATGTTGAATGTATTATTTGAAGTTATGTGTAATTGGCCAATGCAGAAAATGGTGGAGGCGAGCTTTGGATCTGATCTCCCGGCATTGGGGGATATTGCCAAAAATATGTCCGCAATTCTTGTGAATTCCCATTATTCGTTGCATGGTGCCAAGCCACACTTGCCGAGTATTGTGGAAGTTGGGGGTTTGCATATTGCGGAAAAACGACAATCGTTGCCGAAGGACATTCAGAAGTTTTTGGATGAGGCGAAAGATGGAGTGGTCTTCTTCAGTTGGGGCTCTATGATCAAGACAACTTCTATGGCTCAGGACAAATTGGAGGAAATTGTCAAGGCCCTGGGAAGTATTCCGTGGAAGGTTATCTGGAAGTGGGAGGATGAAGAGCTTCCAGGTAAACCGGACAATGTTATGATTAAGAAGTGGCTGCCTCAGGCTGATATTCTTGGTGAGTTTTAATGTTCGGCAACTAAGAGGAAGTCTGTGTGTGTGTGTGTGTGTGTGCGTGCGTGTATGGGTGTGAGTGGGTGGGCGGGTGGATGTGGCTGGGTAAGTGAGTGGGTGGGTGGGTGAGTGGGTGGGTGAGTGGGTAGATGGGTGAGTGGGTGGATGGGTGAGTGCGTGGGTGGGTGGATGGGTGAGTGGGTGGGTGGATGGGTGAGTGGGTAAGGGGGTGAGTGGGTGTATGGGTGGGTGAGTGAGTGAGTGAGTGGATGGGTGGATAGGTGGGTGGGTGGCTGGGTGGGTGGATGGATGGGTGGGTGGATGGGTGGGTGGATGGGTGGGTGGATGGGCGGGTGGGTGGGTGGGTGAGTGGATGAGTGGGTGGGTGAGTCAGTAAGTGGGTGTGGCTGGATAGGTGAGTGGGTGGGTGGGTGGGTGTGTGGAAGGCTGGGTGGACGGGAGGGTGTTTGCGGATGTGTGGTTTTTTTTGTGTTTAAAATGCCCTACCTCAAGTACAGTTTTATAGCTAGGAAAAAAATTATGAAACGAAAAACATTCGTCACGTAACAATATACATTCAATGCTTTATGACATAGAATCTACGTGAGGTGCTTGCGTGAGGTAACCAGGCGTCAAAGTTCACTAGAATCTCCACTCGTTGCTTCTTCCCCGTTAAAAAATTAGTCTTGAAATCAGGATTTTTTTTTCGAAATTTTCCACATTAAATCAGTTATGCAAAAGCTACCATCATATTGATATTGAAAAATCAGTCTGCAATAATCAATAAAATTCCAATTTTGAGGTGCACATGTCTCTGAAAATTCGTGAAAATGGTCTCAAACTTTTTTGAAATTCATCAAGATGCAATTTTTAACATCCCGAAACATTTGGAAATTCAGGCTTTCAATGTAAAAATGTGAAGAAAATTCCTGAATGTCAAAACTCAATTGCAATCCCAAAAAACCAGTGATTCCCTATATCGGAATAAGGAAGTGGCGGAAGAAGGAAATGCACATACGAAGCACGTGCGGTCGATCTCACCCGAAAAGAAAAAAAAAACCTGTGGAAAGTATGTGAAAGGGTGTAGCACAAAAAGTGGGTTGGGTTGAGGAATACTCATGATTAGTGTTTGGGTACAAGATGGGTGTGGAGGTATCGATTTTAATTAGGCAAGTCTTTCAGATTAAAAGATTCAAGGTTGATAGGAGTGTTAGCGGTCAGGGTTATTGTAGAATCCTATTTAACCGAAAGTTCTTATCGCAGGATGATGTTAGTCGAAGGTTTTCTTCGTATTACAAGGAACACTTATGTTTCATGTAGCAAAAAATTGGATTTGCGGTATCTCGACCTTGACGGTGCCATTCGATTAACCCTTTTTAGCTCGCGCCTCGTCCGGTCCTACCACCCTCGCCTCCCACCCCCACCTCCCACCCCCGCCGTCCGCCCCCGCCTCTATATATATATATATATATTAGGGGGAAATTGGTTCGACCCGTTGACGGTACCACCCACACTCCGCTTATTGGAAGCACCCAGGTGGGAATTGACCATGTGATGAAGCTTGATCAAAGCTTGGACGAGGCTTGACTAAGCTTCGCCAAAGCCGGGTTTTGAAGTCTCGGTCAATCTGTGCAGAACATGCGAATGTAACACTAATCCCAGCTTAGACAATAAGCTTCGTCCTAGCTTGGTTACGTAGGTTAATACAAGCTTCGAACTTTATCTTCATTCAAGCTTCGGACTTTATCTTGGTACAAGCCTCGAAATTCATTTTCGTCCAAGTTCCAAAGTTTCTCGTGGTCGAAGCATCGAAATTAATCTTGATCCAAGCTACAAAATTTATCTTGGTTCAAACTTCGAAGATAGGAACATCGAGGTTGGACCAAGCTCAGTTGAACATTCGTTTCCAAGCTTGGGTTTAGGTGGTGCAGCAATCCTGGATTTATATATGGATCCAATATTAAGCAGAGTTTCGCTGAAGCCGGTAAATCGAAACTAGGAAAAATATGCTTCAATCCAGCTTAGTTCAACCTTAGTTCAGAAGCTTGGGTTTAGATGGTATGAGCAATCCGGGATTCATGCTTGTTAAAGCTCAGATTCAAAGCTAACAAAGCTGAGCTCGGACCAAGCTTAGCACAACATGGTGTCTGAAGGTTGGGTTTGGATGATTCTAGTAAGCTCGGATGTATGTATGTATCCAATATTGGACGTAGATTGGATTCTGCCTGTGGACCAACGTTAGGGACGCTAAGATTGAGCCAAGCTTGGCACAAGCTGGGCCAACAAAGCTTGGATATCTTTGATATAAGCAAGCTTGGTTTGATTTAGGCTTATACATGGGATGAAGCTACGTCGAAGCTATCAAGTCCAAGCTTCGGCATCGAAGGTCGGACCAAGATTGATCTCATCGTTCAAGCTTCGAATTCCCCACCTGGGCTGTTGCTTTTTCCCTCTACAACCATAACTCTCATCTTCACGTATCTGAATATGAATTTCACCTAACAAATCCGAAAAATAAATGTGACCCTGGAAGCATATCACAGGGTGAACGACTCCTAAGACAGCAATAACCCTGGCAACGAAAAATTATTCTTATTCCCTGAGCTATCACTTGCGACACTTTATTTCAGCCCATCCAAATGTGAAGTGTTATGTCGCCCATGGGGGTCTGCTCGGTGTGAGTGAGGGTGTCAGCGCTGGTGTTCCCATGGTAGTAGTTCCTATGTATGGAGATCAATTCAACAATGCTGCAGCAGTTAAAAGCCGAGGCGCCGCCCAGGTTCTTGAATGGAATGTTCTTAAGGCAGAAACGTTGAGGTCTGCTATCGTCAAAGTTGTCACCGATTCCACGTAAGTTTTAAATTCATGGATTGAACTGTATTGTTTGTGGGTTTGTCAATCCGCTCCCTTGTGTGATTTTGTTCACTTTCAAAAAATTCGGGTCAGAGTTGTATTATCTCTGTCTTATCTCAATTACCACATCTGCCGTGATTTTTGTAACAGTCTTATCACTTCAATACAAATTTGATATATGATATGAATGTAGGAAAGGGGATCGCAGAATGAAATTAATTTACACATCTTGCATATATATGTATGAGCTATGCCATCCCAGTTCAAGCAATCTCAAACCCTCATAGCTCTTTTCGTGTCATAACTTTCTGAGTACTCGTCAAACAAATAATTTTTTTTAATTCCCAAAAAAATTTGATATTTTTAGTCAAAATAATTTTTGCAAATGATTGCAATTATACGCAATATAGGATCGTTTATTGTTCGAAAATTGCGCGACGCAAAATTGAGAGTCTCGGGTTCGAATTCGGACCCGGATTTTTTTCCCGCGAATTTCAATTTTGCATTTTTTTCTTTTCGTTTCCGATATTCATTGATCACCCCGAGGCTATATACATCACATAGATATAGACCGGATTTTTTTTCGCGTAGGAAAAAATAAAGCAAGATTTGTCATTTCTGTTTGCCATTCCTAGATTTTCCGATACGTCAATTGAATGTGTCAATCCCATTCATCAAGCAGATCATTATGAATATTTGACTAGTCGCATAGTCAGCGTGAGGACGAGAATTATGCGCGTTACTGGAGTGGGAGTGAGACGCCAATAGGGGTGCGAACGCTCGAGGGTTAAACCCGTCATACCTCCTTAATTATGACAAATATGGAAAAAAGTGATAAGAAATTAAATATGTATTTCCACTTACAGAACAAATTCTGCTTAATCCATTTTGCCATATCTCTTACCGTTTTTGAAATAGGGCGTTGTAAACAATTCAATTGTTAATAACAAAAAAACTGCTCGGTCAATTTAAGCCAAAAACTAATCCGATCTAAGTTCCATGAAGACGCTCCGAATAAGACCTCGGTGACCCAGATCGTTCGACCCGCTCGTGAGAAATCGTTAACGGAAAATTCCGATTCCACACACACAAACATACACACACACATACATTTGTTCGGAATTCGACGGGAAGTATTTTGGTATACTTAAAACCCTAGTTACGAATCGGAATAAACAAAATCGGTTTAGGGGTCATTGCAATAACTTCCCGAAAAATCGGCAAGTTAAAAATAGACGGGAAAGACCAATGTTGAGCCCTTCCCGCATTAACTTCCCTATTTCTCCAGCATTCCATGTTCCCGCGCAATTAATAACCCCTGATTAATTGTACTATCCACAGATATCAGGAGAATGCGAAAGCGCTTCAGCAGGCTTGGCACGATCGTCCCTCGTCAGCACTAGAGACATCTGTATGGTGGGCTGAATATGTAGCGCGCGGCCATGGAAATCACTACCTCAAAACAGCCGCAGCTAACCTCCATTGGTATCAATTAGAGCACTGGGATGTGTATGCCTTCCTCCTCCTCATCCTCATCACTGTCATCCTCGTATTGTACAAATTAATGACTGTTATAATTAGAAAATTATTTACCTCGTTTCGGAATAATTCCAATCACAACGGAGTTTCTTCATCGAAAAAACGAAATTAAGCGAATTAGCAAATTTTTAGCAAAATTTATGACATATAGGTATTACAAACTTTTATGACAATTTGAATACAGAATATTTTGTATCCACAGCAATAAATATTTCGATTCGACGATTTTTTATAACCTGCCTTCTTGTTTCAATCCTGGGAAATTGATCGTTCTGAGGAAATTGCGGACTTGGCGGTTTTTTTTTTATTATTGCCATTTTTTTTTCAGTTCCTCTAACTGAGGGAGGCAAAAAAAATCAAGAATCCTCAGTCGCGTGTGCAATTATATATACGCGGCTGAAAGCTCCATTTTTTACGCCCCAGGGTTAGAATGGCATTTTTGATGACGGCGGGGCGCAAAGATAGATTCTGGCCCCACCCAGCGGGCAGAAAAGTGGACTTTGCACGCGCTAGGGCTGAAATAATTTTCACGCTTTCCATTTTTTTTTTGTGATTGCAAAATTGCTGTTATCCTCCATTTCACTTTTTTTTTCAATTTTCTTTTATTTTAGTTTTTTAACTTGGAGGAAAGTTAGGGAAGTTATTGTAATGACCCCGATACTGAAGTGCCTCAGAAATCGAAAATTTTCACTTTTCTCGACGTTTCACATCATTCTGACAAATTTTAGATGAGGGTTCTGTGTATGTGTGTGTGTGTGTTCGTATGTGAATGATTCTTTGAGAAACGGTCCCCGGTAAACGGCTTGATCGATTTGTTTCTCCGTTGACACAAAGTTACCTCTGACCGATGTCCAGGGCAGAAAAGAGTGTGAATGTTGAAAAGCAATTCCTTTAATTGTTATTAACAATTTCAATTATTTAAAAAGCTCTATCGCGAGAACCGTTACAGATAGGAGAAAACGTGTATAATGAATGTTATTCCTCATACAAAAATACACACATAATGTTTCATGACTTTTTTTCATAACGTCCATAGCTCAGGACATATCACTAATTAACCATTTTAATTGTTTATTCCTGTATATCTCTATCGTGAGAACGGTTAGAGATAGGAGGAAAAGTGCATAATGAATGTTATTCCTCATACAAAAGTACACATATAATGTTTTATGACTTTTTTTCATAACTTCCATAGCTCAGGAGATATCACTGGTTAATAATTTCAATTGTTTATATGGCTCTATTACACGAAGAGTAAGAGTTAGACGGAAAAGTTCTAAATAAAAGTTGTTCCCCATATAGAGACATACATTTTTTGTTTCATGAATTTTTTTGTAACACTCATAATTAAGGTGATAGCGTTCAATTTATCCCAAATTTTTGACACACGCACACACACACGCAGAGTAACACATCGGGAAGTTCACCATGCGACCCGTCGAGGGTCACACGTACATTCCGTTTTTCCCCCCAATTTATGTCCACGATAATTAGCTCAGAGCCTGGAAAAATGACCATATGACGACTGCAAATAGATACCAATGTGTGTATGCTCTAATTACCCCGAAAATTGATCATTATCAAATTCATCATGAACTAATTTCACGTCGCCTAATGATACCACCGGAATTCTGTGTAAGTCTGACCTTTCTAGAGGTTATTGCATGACTTGCCTCTAGGAGCCCTAGAAACCATGACTCTTCACGGGGGGTGGAAAAAAATACAACGAAGGGCGCACATGAGTAAATGGAGTAGAGTGCCAAGTTATTTATACCATTGACGAGTCAATAAAGGTGAAGAAGGTTACCACCCTCTTTCCTTTTATTGCTGACCATGCGCATACTCATTGTCATTAACTTCTTCATAGCATCAAATTTCGTCGGCTTTCTGACGTACATCTTAATTCTATATTATTCAATACTTTGGCCTATTTGTAGGAAGAAAATTCGTGAGAATTGGTTATGATCTACTGATTATCCTCATGCATATAGTATGCCCGACTTTTTCTATGTATATGACTACGGGTGTTTAACTGACGCCGCATTTTACTGTCCCACCAACTGTCGTCAGGGCAACCTCTTCATATACCGTTTGCCATCGGTATCGTCAAGGTACGTTCATATTTTGCTCCTCAATTTTACTCGCTTTTGCCGAAATTATTCTCCCCGAATTTTTTAATTTTTACGAAATTCCGGCGCGTTGTGGCGGGAAATTTTTCAAATTTTTTGGCGGGAAATTGCGAAGTATGTTTTCTCTTCTATTTATTTATCACTTCGTTGTTTATTTAGTTATTTACTTGCGCTGAGTGCTCCTAGTTTTACTCGCGAGTATAACTCGCTTCCGACTCTTCGAATTTTCCCGGCAACCCCGTTTGAATTTTTGCGCGGGAAATCGGAAACTATATCTATATATTTGGTTATTCATTCATTCGTTTCCGACATTCTTGTTTTTTCGGGTGAGTCTTACTCGGTTGAGCGCAAGTGTTTTCCCGAATTTGTATTGGGTTTTACGGGATTTGGGGGAGTATCGTTATAAGCACTATTTAAATTTTTGGCGGGAAAGGTTGAGTTATTCAATTATCCCGCCACTTTTACATCGTTAATTGCAATATCACAAATTGTCGGATTTTCCGATGAACCAATATGAAATTTGAGTGAAAGGGTTGGAGAACGTGTCGTTATGATGTTCGGAAGGCTCAGTGAAGTGCGTGATTGGTTTATTAATACGCGGATTTATGAGAGTGAATACGGGTGATGGTTCCCCGGGATACTAAACGGAATTCGTAATTACTGGGAAAAGAGGCTGAATATTCTCCAGTCTCGAATGCAGAAAGTTATGATAATGGCGGCGAAAATCGAAAGTTAAATTTTCATGAACCATTCATCTACGTTTCATGCCTTTCCGTCCTATTTGCTGGAATATGTTTGTGTATGTGTGTATGTGTTGGAAACAACTGAAACGATTCACCTTTTTTTTAAACGACGCGTCTCGTATATGACACATCATTTGATATGAACTATCTTAATCTTGGTCAGCATGTCTCAGTGGACCATATTGTGCAGCAAATTAATACTAATCAATTATTCCATCAATCAATCCATCAATCAATCCATCAATCAATCCATCAATCAATCCATCAATCAATCCATCAATCAATCCATCAATCAATCCATCAATCAATCCATCAATCAATCCATCAATCAATCAATCCATCAATCAATCCATCAATCAATCCATCCATCAATCAATCCATCAATCAATCCATCAATCAATCCGTCAATCAATCCATCAATCAATCCATCAATCAATCCATCAATCAATCCACCAATCAATCCATCAATCAATCCATCAATCAATCCAGCAATCAATCCATCAATCAATCCATCAATCAACCCATCAATCAATCCATCAATCAATCCATCAATCAATCCATCAATCAATCCATCAATCAATCCATCAATCAATCCATCAGTCAATCCATCAATCAATCCATCAATCAATCCATCAAACAACCCATCAATCAATCCATCAATCAATCCATCAATCAATCCATCAATCAATCCATCAATCAATCCATCAATCAATCCATCAATCAATCCATCAATCAATCCATCAATCAATCCGTCAATCGAGCAATCAATCGAGCAATCACTCGATCAATCAATCGATCAATCAATCGATCACTCAGTCGATCAATCAATTGATCAATCAGTTAACTACCAGACCTGAAAGAAGCGGGAATTGATTTATGAGTAATCATGAATGAAACATTTGATATCATAAGCCTCATACACACACACACACACACACACGACCTTTTCGAAAATACTAAGGTTACGTCCTCTAATTTCCTGTACGTTAATATTTTGTTTCCCCCTTTGAATAATTTCTTTGACATTTACAATACATGTAATTGCCATGTACTTCGCGCGATTCATATGCGCAGGATTGTTTTTCCTGCGAAAATCGTTCATACTTCACGGAACTATTTCGTTTACACTTTTAAGAAATTTCCAATAGTATCATCGATTTTTATTGCACATTCTTTTTCGAGACATACCAGGAAATTTATTTACTTGACATATTATCAGATCTACAAGTGACATAATTTTTTTCCACCGGAATAAAATTTAGGTGGCGCACTTCGACGCTCGAGTCAGTCCAGAAATGTCGCTTCCTATGACGAACATGAGTAACGGGGGCACAACAACAGTTCAGATAAATACGAGACCTGATGACATTCGCAGACGCATTATTGGAGGTACATTGAATTAGCAAGTATTGAATTTCACAATTGTCAATTCACGAATGGGCATTATCCGAACTAAGCCGGATTGAAGCATATTTTTCCTAGTTTCGATTGACCGGCTTCAGCGAAACTCTGCTCAATATTGGATACATATATAAATCCAGGATTGCTGCACCACCTAAACCCAAGCTTGGAAACGAATGTTCAACTAAGCTTGGTCCAACCTCGATGTTCCTATCTTCGAAGTTTGAACCAAGATAAATTTTGTAGCTTGGACCAAGATTAATTTTGATGCTTCGACCACGAGAAACTTTGGAACTTGGACGAAAATGAATTTCGAGGCTTGTACCAAGATAAAGTTCGAAGCTTGAATGAAGATAAAGTTCGAAGCTTGTATTAACCTACGTAACCAAGCTAGGACGAAGCTTATTCTCTAAGCTGGGATTGGCGTGGCATTCGCATGTTGTGCACAGATTGACCGAGGCTTCAAAACACAGCTTTGGCGAAGCTTAGTCAAGCCTCGTCCAAGCTTTGATCAAGCTTCATCGCATGGTCAGTTCCCACCTGGGTGGTGGCGAATGAGAAAATTTTCCTCGCTATTGTACCATTAAATTCAATTTATTTTGCCCTTTCAATAGCCGAGGATTCAAGTCCGGAGGATGAGTCAGGATGTGGAAATATGCTTGTGATATTGTCATGGGTTCTTGTGATAATAACAATGCCGTTCTCGTTATTCGTCTGCTTTAAGGTAATTTTTTTGAACAATTTTATTGACTTGAATGGAGCAATTCGCCTAGCTCAAAGACACCCAGCCTTCACGCCCCCCCCCCAAAAAAAAAATTCATGCCATCTTCAAAATGAGCTGATCCCACATTTGATAAACCCCCCAAAAAAATCTATATATAACTCAAAAAAAATTTCCAGGTTGTGCAGGAATACGAAAGAGCTGTGATATTTCGACTCGGCAGGTTACTTTCAGGCGGTGCGAAAGGACCAGGTGAGTCAATCAAGATAAAACAATTGTTGAATGACTTCCATAAATCACTTCAACACTTTTTTTTTTCTTGAATGAAGAACACCTGTTAACACACCCTACTCCTATTATTCTAGGAATATTCTTCATCCTTCCGTGCATTGATTGCTATGCACGAGTAGATTTACGTACACGTACCTACGACGTGCCACCACAAGAGGTATATTGTATTATCTAACAATCACCAAAGTTATATTATCCTAGCTTGGCAATCACGAAACTAGAATTTTCGTTAATTACTATCCTGCGGTTTATGGTAATAGGCACCTCTATCGATCTTAATTCATAATCACCTTGTTACAATCACGTGCGGATTAAAGTTATGGATCAGTTAGGGCTGTGTCGCAAATCATATTGGGTAAAGTTAGGGAGGTCAAACGGAATCGGCGGAAAATCAATGGACTAGGTAATGGAATATTGTTTGGTGAAGATGACATTTTGGCAACACCTGCTGTGAAAAGTCACTTTTTGATACATTGTACGCAAAGTGGTATTTTATGGGGGCTCAATAGTGTCGAGTCGTTTTCCGCCCGGTGTAAATTTCTGGGGAATATCTTGAAATCTAGGAAAGATACCGCCATTTGCATGACCAAATTTGTAGATCTCACTGTGCTCTGAAAAAAAGTGAGGCGTCTTGGGGCACCTGGTAGATGTCACACATGGAAACACTAATTTCGATCTAAATTGATTCGAAATTTTCGACGATTTCTCGAGAGTTACTGGAAACTTTTCAAACGTTTCCAAACTTTTTCCAATTTTTTTCAAAATTTTTACACAGTTTTTCGAAATTTTTTTTCCAATTTTGTTCAAACGTTTTCCAATTTCTTTGTAAATTTACCCATTTTTTTTTTAATTTTTAGAAAAGTGTTCCAACCTTCTTCGATCTTTCAGGAAAATGTTTTCAATTAGAAAAACAAAATGGAAATTTTTTCAAAATTCTTCTTAGAAAATTTTCCGATTTTTTGAATATTTTTCTAAATTTTCCAAACATTTCCAACATTTTCAGAATTTCGTCAAATTTTCGAGAAATTGTTTCAAAAATTTTCTAATTTGTTTAAAAAATTTTCAATTCTATCCAAAATTATTTGAAACGCTGCAGCGTATCTTGATATATACATACAACTTTTGCGCATGGCCTTAGCGTCGATGGCAGAGAGGGGGCGATGGGTAAGCAGTGGAATATATCTATATATATTTGTCAAGGAAATTGCCTATCCCGAGAGCAAATTTTTCGGCTCCCATGCGCCGCATTGGACGTTTCATATTGACCGACGGCTATGGCTGAGTGGTTAGAGCGCTGGCCTTTGGCACACGAGGTCCACGGATCGAATCCCCGCTTGGGGACTCTCCAATTGGTATAGTAGAGTGGAATTGTCCAGCGCTCGAATTCATAAGGATTCATACTTGAACGGGAGTTTCGTCGAAGAAACGGCTGTCCAAATTGAGGTGTTCCGTGGTTTTCCTTCAATTGTAGATTGAGCCAAACAATGTAAAGTCTGGTAGGCATTGCATTCATCGGGTCAAACTAAGTAAATGCTGTACACTTTGGACAGAATTCGGTTCCCATTTAAATTGTGGGAGGGTCGCTACGTATGCGTAATCGCATGGAAGCGTAACTAAAAAAAAAATAAGATGTTTCCCATCAAAATGTGCTCATCGAGTTGCGCACATTCCAAAAAGTCATTGATGTCATCACCTCGTCATTGCATAATTTAGGGACTGAATTATCCATGAATACCGTCACCCTTGGCAGGACAATATCTAGCAGTTGAAAATGACGCGCATTAACATGACATTTTAGTTGTAAATAATAAAACGAAAACTTTAGGTTTTGACCAAAGACAGTGTGACCGTATCAGTCGATGCAGTTGTGTATTACCGAGTTAATAATGCAACAATATCGATTGCTAACGTGGAAAATGCTCATCATAGCACTAGACTACTCGCCCAAACAACTTTACGAAATACAATGGGAACAAGGCCACTTCACGAAATATTGAGCGAGCGCGAAACAATCTCTGGGAATATGCAGGTAATTAATTTCAGGATTGAAGTGTCGGGGACGATGAGTTTCCGACATTGTCAACACTTTGCTATCCCTGATCGTAAATTTTGAGAAACACATTTTTAATTTTTAGACCTTTGCATTTTTTTTAAAACTTTTTTCCGAATTTTTGCAATGTTTCAATTGATTAAATCGTAAAAGTTTACTCAAATTTTTAGAATTTTCTCCGATTCTATTTTCACTTTTGAAATTTTCTCGAAAGTTTATCGTTTTTTTTTTAATTTTCGAAAAGCCATTAATTTTCCGTTTTTTTGAAATTTCTGAAATTGGTGAAATTTGTGAACTCTGAAAAATTGCGAATATTTTGGCAAGTTCTAATTTTTTTTAATTGTTTCAAGTTTCTGAAATCTTTGAAATCAAAATCTTCCAAAATTATTTTTGATTTTCGTTTTTTGTAAACTTTTTGCATATGATTTTTTCGCAAATGGTAAATTTAAAAAAAAAACACTTTTTTTTCGTGGTTAATTTTTTACAATTATGTGCAAACTTTTTCTGGAACTTTGCGTGACCTTGAATAATATACTTTGGTCATTGCGTCCGTAAGTCAGCCCTTTACGGCCGCCGGGCGGCCGTAAACCCCTGTTTCCGGACGCAATGCCAAAAAAATTTAATATCGGCCTAGTGACGAAATCTACTATTATCACGTTAAAAATTACAGGCATCACTGGATGAGGCTACTGACACGTGGGGAATAAAAGTAGAACGAGTAGAAATGTGAGTAATCGTCCACTTTATTTTTACCTGCCGTCCATAGATCGCCATCAGTTCGAATTATGGATTTATCGATTTGCAGAAAGGATGTGCGTCTGCCGGTACAATTACAACGGGCAATGGCCGCTGAGGCTGAAGCGGCGCGCGAGGCCCGAGCCAAGGTAAGTTAGCAGATGTTACCGAAGATAAGGAAGGGATCCCTTATCAAGCGATGGTCAGGCAATTGACCGGACTTTTAGGGCGATAAGAACGGAAATTTCTATTTTGGAGTTGTTTAAAAAATTTTCAGTTTTCGAGATTTCCACAATTTTTGAAAGTTTGTAATTTGTCAAGATCGTTAATTTTTTCCAAATTTAACTTTCTGCGATTTTTCAAACTTCCCAAATTGTTCCAAATTTTCAAAATTTCACAGGTTAATCAGATCTAATCAGATCTAATCGAGGTTTTCTGCTCGATATAGAGCAGAGATAATTTTATTTCCGTTCAACCCCCTAAACTACGCTAAAAGGGTCTCCATAACTCGACCTCAATAATTCTATGGCTCAACCGCAGAAATTGCATCCACCTTCTCAAAAATTGCCACCCTTTTTTTATCAATCGAGCGCATCGCAATATTATGAAAGGTCAGGTAATTTCACACATGTAGAGGGACCTCTCTTGGGTCACTTCATGAATAATCGGCTATAAACTGTTCCGGACCCGTCAGACACCCTCGCCGACCTTCTAGGTTGCCATCCGCGGCGGCGCCGCGGATGGCAAGCGCGAGTAGATTTGAAGCGCCCGAATCGAACCTCCAAACATTTTTTAACAATGTCAACCTCTGCGAAAATTATCGATTGGTAATTTGTCATGTGCGTTACGTTTGTAAAGGTGATTGCTGCAGAAGGCGAGCAGAAAGCAAGTAGGGCGCTTAGGGAGGCATCCGAAGTCATTGGCGATTCACCGGCGGCTCTTCAACTTCGTTATCTTCAGGTAAATATCCAAAACTATGTCCAATTTTTTTTTCCTCACAATTTCTTTGAATTCCGTCTCCAAATGCGCGCATAAAAAAGGTTGCACATATCAATGTTTTGTTTACAAACGCATCGTAGGTAGTTGCTCAAGACCTGGTTACATAGCGACGTTACATAAAAAAAAATTTAAAAAAAGAAATTTTTTTTTGCTTATATAAAAAGAACAGGGAACAATCGACAGGAGAATCGACAGATCGACATGAAAATCGATTAGATGCGAGTAATCGATTGTTTTGCGACTGACATCGAGAAATCGACACAAAATACATGAATTCTCATGAGCGACACTTGTGTAATGCGTACGCACAATTTGCGATTGACGTTTGCGCAGAAACATTTTTGCTTCTGCGCATCTGCAAGGTATGCGTACTGTGGTGCCGCGCGATAGTTACGTACTCTGAGTGTCATAACCGTCTTTTCGTCCAGGCACGTCCTCGACTAAACGTGTTGATTGTGCATCGTCGACTTCATCCACCACTAGTCCTTCCTAAAAATGACCAACCATGTCATGGCAGCGGCCATTACACTAATTTCAATTGTCATGGGCTGTCATGTGGCCCGACATTCTGTTTTCGTTCATGTTCAGTCTGATTGGCTTTGAAATGTGCGTCGCCATGTTCCTCTTCGCGCGGGCTCATATTTTGAATTCAAAAAATTTACAATTTCATTTTTCCAATTCTAAAATTCAATTTCACGTTGAATTTTTTTTTTCAAATGCAAATTTAAGTCAAATTTAAATTCCAATACAAACATTTATATCTATTCTTAAATTCAATTGAAAATAATCGAAATCAAACTCAAATTTAACTATTACAAAAATTGAAAATCAAAATATTTCAAATTTCATTTCAAACTGCAAATCATTTAAATAAGAAAAATAGTAATTCAGAAAAAAACAAAATGTTTATAACTCTTTCGGTTCTTTAAAATAATTTTCATGCACCTGAACAATATTTGTAATTGTATGTTGACTAATTACCAATGTTGATATTACTCTTTGCAGACACTCAACACAATCTCAGCTGAAAAGAACTCCACTATCGTCTTTCCATTACCAATCGACATGCTCACATACTTTATGTCAGCTAATAAAGATAAATAAATATAATGACTCACCTGTAATTTTATACGTCGCCTATTCACCGATCGGCAATAATTTTTTATACAGATCAAAACTTACCGCAACACAGAGTAACTATGAGCTACAAAATTTTTCATTCATGTAGATCTCTCCAATTTTTAATTATGAAAATACACGGACGCTGTATTAATTATCACTGGAACGTTACCACTATGGTGAAACGATGGGGGATTTGCATGCTGTTCATTTTCTCAAAGCATAGAATGATGGTCGTCGGTCCCGATACTTTGTTTTTCATTTCAAAAACAATTTGGTTGGGCCAGTAATTAATTACGATTTTTTTTCTGAATTTAAAACGTTCCGGAGGCCCCCGGAACGTCATTAAAACCTTGAGCGGTCGGTTAGCGACGATGCGCGCCGCCAGCGGTAGTACCGGCTTCCGCCGAGCAGCGCTATGTAGACAGCGTCCACCTCGTTCAACGGCGTCGCGCGGGCTTTCAGCGCGTTTCAAATGTGGACATTTTCAAAACTTCATAATTAATATTTTCTTCATGAAAAATCAATTATGCGAAGTAATTAAAAAATATCGTGCAAGTCCTCCATCGTGGATATATTGCCGGTCGACATGTACCAATGCACGTCATTCACAAATTTTTGTAAATGTATTATGTATTATATATCTAATATTGATATTTATTTTTGATTACTTGAAGAATTTTCTGCAGCACGATTTTAATTTGTGAATAAAATAATGTGGAAATATTTTACGCAAGAGTTATCAAAATGTTACTTTGTTACTCATTTGATTAAGTTAACTAGCATAGTTCGATTTTTGTTCAATTTAATGTTATCTCAAAATTAAATGAGGGTTTTGGGTGAAGAAATGATGGATTGTGATCCGATTTTTATGGTAAACTACTCATAATTTTAAAAAGGTACACATCATTCGACGAGATTGTGCATTAATTAATCTGTAAGTAAATGAATAAAGAAATTTGGTATGAAGGAAATGTGTTCAAGAATCAGTCTCAGAACTTGCAGGAGCAAAACAAACTATAGAAGGATTGCAATTTTTGGACAACGATTTCTTCCAAACGAATCACCAGATTCGATAATTTTTGTTAATCGATGCGTCTTCGCGCAGCTGAGACCTGATTAGGTTTTGAAAGAAATTCATGCACTAGTTTCCGGTTTTTTTTTAAACATGAAGCATGAAAATCGCCAAAAGTTTTAATCAATCATTATTTACGAAGGAAAGTTGTGATCAAGCTAATCAATGTCGCAATTGGAGTCTCTCGGCGTACCTCAGCTTCGATCAAAATTCGACTCACTCTCATGTAGTGAATTATTAGTTATTGGTTGATTTTGAGTGGCGCGAAATTTTAATGACTATTCAAACTTTCATATTCGGTCTAGATCCGAAGTTGTCCGACTACCGCCGGCGCATGCGTGTTTGCCCGCATTTGCACAGGAGAGTCTGAATGCGCGATGCGCAGTGTGATTGGTCAGTGCGTCACGTGACATAGTCGCAGGTAGCGACACCTGTTGTATTCCAGTATTCAAAATTTCATGATTCCTATTTTTTTCTCTGAACCCAGTCTTTGAACATTCAATTGACGTGTCGGAAAATCTAGGAATGGAAAACAGAAATTACCAATCGGGAAGTTTTGTTTGTGCTCCCAACAGAGGCAAACACACTTCCATCCCACTAGTCAACAACTAAATTATTCAACTCCGTTTGATGCTTCCAAGTTCATCTCCAAACACACTTATAGCTTGCTGCCGACAAAGCTGGTCAACAAATCCATGACTAACGCTTTCCCAAATCTCTTATCCATTGCACTATCAACGTTAATGCACACTAATATCTAGCGGTCCGCCTGTTCGTGAGCTCATCCAATTGTTTGGACGTCATTTGTGGGAACTTCTGATTGACTTCGTTCATCTAAAGAGGTCTGCTGCTGAAGCACATGGATTGCTGGCAGAAGCATGTGGTGGAGCTACGTTGAGTGATACAACTTGTCGTTGGTGGTTCCCAAAGTTTGCAAACGGTGAGTTTGATGTGGCAGACTTATTTCTGCACTCAATAATATCGAAAGGTTCAGGTCTATTGCTTGAAGGTTTTATGGGAAATATAATGTACCAAGTGGGCAGAATGGCTTTGAGCAAGCCCTTCTATCAATGAAACTGCCCATAAGAACAACGATATTAGATGTTTTCCTGGAAGTATGCGCGGAGAACCCCAGCAATGAGTATTTACAATGTGCAATAAGCCTCTCAGCATCTGCCGAGGGACCTGTCCTCTCCAATTTTCCAACCTGCGGAGGTAGTAGCCCCCTAGGTAGCCCCCCCCCTCCCCCCCTATATACCTGGGTGCGAGGTAGCAGTTAAGGCGGAATCTGTGAGGGTGGAGTGGACTCACCGAGGGGGGAAAAATAAAGAGAAGGTTTACAACGGGCTTTCATGCCTTGCTCCTTCGTCGAGAAGTGCCAGCACCACAGACGGCACAGACTTGGCTCTTTAGTTTGCTCGCGGCGTTTACCACGCGCGGCTGCTGCCAGAGCGAGAGCGCGCCGGTTTTCAAACGGTTTATTTACGTCACGTTTCGAGAACTCCATGAGTGGAGGATTTCTGTTTTTTCTTTCGCGAATTTTTGATGTTTTCTTTTTCGCCCGTCACTAGGAGTATGGAACTGTGGAAATCTGATAATTTGTGAGTTTTTACTTGGTGACGTTGGAGGGATCGCAGGGGAGATTATTGCAATTAGGCAGCAAATGGAAAAGTGAAATATTATTAAAATGTGTGTGTATGTGTGTGTGTGTGTGTGTGTGTGTCTTCTTTCTCTTTCCTCCTTTTTTTTAAATAATCTTTATTGAAAACAAACCAAAATTTGGGTGGGTGAGTGC
This sequence comes from Asobara japonica, assembly GCA_026005395.1. Classification (NCBI taxonomy): domain Eukaryota; kingdom Metazoa; phylum Arthropoda; class Insecta; order Hymenoptera; family Braconidae; genus Asobara; species Asobara japonica. The sequence continues at coordinate 2,907,064 of BQMI01000298.1, read as the reverse complement.
GTGGATGGGTGGGTAGATGCGTGGGTGAGTGAGTGGGTGGATGAGTGGGTGGGTGGATGGGTGGGTGCGTGGGTGAGTGAGTGGGTGGATGAGTGGGTGGGTGGATGGGTGAGTGAGTGGGTGGATGGATGGGCGAGTGAGTGAGTGGGTGGATGGATGGGTGGGTGGGTGTATGTGAGTGGGTGTGAATGGGTGGGTGGATATGGGTGTGTGTGTGTTCTGGAATTCCGAACCCCATGGAATTTCTCGACCAGTATTTTGGGTTATCCGGCGATGACAATTTTTCTTATTTGCTCGTTTTCCCTCGAAAACCGCAGTTCAACTAAAATCATTGAAATTAATGTTTTCATGAAAATCGAATTCTCTACGAAAACGAGCTTATCATACCTTTGCGTAAAATCGCTTGTTAACGAGATAATCACCTCCTTAACATTCAGAAGTGCATTCGTCGGCGCAGCGCTTATCATGCGACCAATGATGTCGCAATGAAGAAGTGCAACTCCCGATGGCTTAATAATATAAATGAATCGGAAATTAATGGGGGAAGACAGAGTATCTAATCAACGTATAAATTCTGTGATGCGATGATCTTGTGATATTTTCATATTACAGTTAAATACGGAAGACATTCGTTGGGATGTCACTTCTGCATGTCACCCCAATCGTGAATCTGTGATTGGGGCATAGACAAGCCGTGCTGTAGCACGTATATCATACATGTGTGCGAACTTTCTATGGTTATCAATTATTAGTTATTACCTAATGAACCAAAAAACAATTACGCATAAAATGTGTATGTAAATTTAAATATGCATGCAGTGTGAGTTCGTAAGTTCTGAACATGTGTCTGTGCGTGTGGGTACACGTGTGTGTGTGGGTGGGTGCGGGTGTGTAGGTGTGGGTGTGGGTGGCTGTGTGTGGATGTTGGTGAGTGGGTGGGTGTGGGTGGCTGTGTGTGGATGTTGGTGAGTGGGTGGGTGTGGATGTTGGTGAGTGGGTGGGTGTAGGTGGGTGGGTGGGTGGGTGGGTTCCCATGGAATGGTACTCATGGGTGGATGCGGGCGGGTGTTTGTGACAGTAAACAGTTCACACGAATTCTGAATTTATTCGTACGAATTTCAAGTACGTTAACAACATACTTGACCCTTCCCAAAAATTGGATAAAAAAACTAATCTCGGGCGGAAATTGTAGCTAGGGTGGGAATTTTTTTGTATGTCCCCAATGCGGTGCGCTGATTTCCTGCTACCAGTTGTCATTTCCTTTCATCTCATTCTATTCATATTATTATATAAAAATCGATATTCTACAATTTTCAGTAGTCCAAGAGTATGAAAAAATACTGAATACTTTCCGATCATTTTGGTACCCATAAACACACACCCACCCACACACACACATACCCTCCCACCCCCTCCATACACCCACCCACTCCCACCCCCCCCCCCGGCCATTCCCACACACCCACCCACCCACCCACACACACACACACACACACACACCCACTCACCCACCCACCAATTCACCCACCCATCCACCCACCCACAGACCGACACACACACACACACGCACATATCCATACACCCAGAGACACACACGTTGTATAAGTGTTAGGTATTAACTTTTCCCTATCGAGAAGTTCCCTATCAAAACACATGCATCTTTCAGATATGAATAGCTAAAACGAACGAACGAACGACTTCCGAATAATCTTACCGACTCCGAGTTAACGATTTCATCGTTGCAATGACGCTGAGAGTCTGCGGCAGGGCACAGAGGCGAATGGTGAAATCGAGAGGCCCCCGAGACTCACCAGGTTCTAATTTACGATGATCGATTATTCTGCCCTTGTATTTAATCATCAGTGAGTGAAACGATTCATGGGAATACTGTGGCCATTGAGTGAAGTGTAGTGAAGTGAACGAAAGAAAAAAAAAAAAATAAAAACGGCCAAATTCAAGGGTAATGGTGGAACCTCTCGACAAATGAGAAAAGCCAGTGTTCTAAAATTTCTTATTTTTCAGTCAAATTATCAAGTGTTAAATTCGTCTTGAATTTCGTGAGATAAAAATAACCCAGTGGCACTTTCTCAAGTGACTTTTCTGTATCTTTATTTCATCTTTACGTGATACAAAAATAATTTAAATAATTCTGTCAACGTGTTGCAGTGAATTCAAGAGTGAAAGTTGAAATAAAAAGTTAAAATGGTGTCACTAAATTTTCACAGTGCCACGGGACTCTGCATTCTGTTTTTAATTTTTTTTCTTCCACTCTGGACCACAAGTGATGCTGCGCGTGGATTTAAACGCAATTTTAAGAATGGTGAGTGAGCTTGATTTTATTTTCCTTGGAATTTGAGAAAGCATACAAACATTTTTTTTTTTTTAGAAATACCGCGGATGATACAAAATTTTCGGATGAGACCGATGATGTTCAGATTTTGCGGAGTTATTATAATTACCCCAATTTTGAGAAACGTAGTTTGCTACCTCACTGTCTTTTTAATAATTCTAAAATTATTGTTGACACATTTTGAGTATGTGTATGTGTGTGTGTGTGTGTGTGTGTGTGTGTGTGTGTGTGTGGGCGGGATGGGTGTGGGCGGGTGCGTGTGGGCGGGTGGGTGTGAGTGAGTGTGGGCGGGTGGGTGTGGATGGGTGTGGGTGGGTGTGGGTGGATGTGGGTGGGTGTGGGTGGGTGGGTGAGTGGGAGGGTGGGTGGGTGAGTGGGTGAGGGTGGGTGGGTAAAGGTGGGTGTGGGTGGGTGGTTGTGTGGGTGTTTTTTTTTTTTCGACTGAAATTGGTCCAATCTATATATTGTTATTAACACCCTAAATTGTTTTAATGCTCTACTGTGTTAACGGTTAGAGCTAGTGACGAAAGTATCCACCGAAAGTTCTTCCCCATGCAAAGATACACAATTTACGTTAAGCAAGTTTTCTTCTAATGTGCTTAGTTCCGGAAATATCGTGGATGGAACCCTCGGTTCCACCGCTGTTGTGCAGACAGACTGTAGAGTTGTAGAGATTTCAAAATTGGCTGAAAAATTCATAACCGCTTTTTCTTCTCCAAATACCTTGAAGTGCCCGAAAAAAATATAATGTTAGGATTGGATCATTTTTTATAATAACAAATCCCATTTGTTAATAACGAATGCCTTTTTTTATACCAGGCCCCGATTTTTTTAAATTTTGATTTCATAAAGTACATACTTTCTTACATATTCTGTGAAATGTTCAGTCTGAATCCCATAAATTATCGGAATTGCAATTGAATGACTTTCCACATTTTTTGACCGAAACTTGTTAAGAAATGATTTTCTCGCATTGCGCTTGTGAAAATCCAAATGACAAGATGTTCAGGTCATCGGCGCTGTGGCACAGTTGGATCGACGCGCTATCAAATTCGCTACAATTTATGGAATTTCAGTAAATGTAATTTACTTCGCTCTATTCTAGTTGCGGGCCCAGACTGAAAATTTCACAGAATATGTAAGAAAGTATGTACTTTATGAAATCACAACCAAAAAAAAAATTCGGGGGACTGGTATAAAAAGGGCATTTGTTATTAACAAATGGGGTTTGTTATTATAAAAAGTGATTCAACCCTAACATTATAATTTTTTTCGCGAGGTTCAAGGTATTTGGAGAAGAAAAAGTGGTTATGAATTTTTAGCCAAACTTGAAATTATAACTGTGAGAATTAATTTCAAAGAAAAATTGGTGAAAAAAAACGAATTGCGATTACGCAGCTATACTTAGACTTGAATACTTGAAAATTCAGGATAATACTTCTCTAAATATGGGTAAGCGATGGTAAAATTTTTAGTTCAATACTAAAACATAGTGATCAAAACCTCGATTTGGGAGAATGCCATATATATAGATATGTGATATATGGAGGGATGAGGTAGTGCACGGGGAATCCCATAGCAACGCTATGGGATTTTACTTCATATGTGGAATCAACGGTTCAGCGATATGGTGGCCAGCGGGGGGGGGGGGGGGAATGGGGGTGAAACGTGCCCACCCGTGCCGTCTTCGATTTATATTTAGAGCTTGAGAGCCTCAGACTGGTGCTTTTGAGGTCTGTGACACGCTGTGGAGAATCATTCTGGGGTTTTCTCTGAATCGAGATCTGTGAAATTTCTGGAATTTTCTGTGATAATTAAGTAACTGCCACAGTAATCTCCGAGAAGACTCCCCCCCCCCCGGAAAATTCTCTCCCTCCCCCTCCCGTGTCGACTCGCCCACTCTCCGAGTTCATGTCTACAATAACATCTTCACCAAATACTGAAAAGGAGAAATAAACCATTTAAAAAAAATGGTGTCAGTTGTAAATTGAAATGTCCGGAGCGCGGAGTGCTCCTCTAGAATTCAATGCCTCTAGAATTCATTCCAAACCGAACTAGTGGAATAAAAGTGTGCCCCGCCCCCCCCCCCCCCCCCCCCCACCCCTGGGAACACAAACAAAACTTCCCGATCTGTAATTTCTGTTTGCCATTCCTAGATTATCCGACACGTCAATTGAATGTTTCAATCCCATTCATCAAGCAGATAATTATGAATATTTGACTAGCCGCATAGTCAGCATGAGGACGAGAATTATGCGCGTCACTGGAGTGGGAGTGAGACGCCAATAGGGGTGCGAACGCTCGAGGGTTAAACCCGTCATACCTCCTTAATTATGACAAATATGAAAAAAAGTGATAAGAAATCAAATATGTATTTCCACTTACAGAGGAAATTCTGCTTAATACTTTTTGCCGTATCTCTTACCGTTTTTGAAATAGAGCTTTGTAAACAATTCAATTGTTGCTAACAAAAAAACTGCTCGGTCAATTTGAACCAAAAACCAATCCGATCTAAGTTCCATGAAGACGCTCTGCATCAGTCCTCGAGGGCTCAGATCGTTCGACCCGATTGTGAGAAATCGTTAACGGAAAATTCCGATTCCGCACATACAAACATACACACACACAGACAGTTACGAATCGAAATAAACGAAATCAATTTAGAGATCATTACAATAACTTCCGAAAAAATCGGGAAGTTAAAAAATCATCAATTTCTTTACACACTCACGGCAGATTCAAGCCTAACGATCAGCTGGGTGTCGGGAGCTGCGTGGACTGGTCTCGTGTGGTTACAGGGATTTTTGATTAGGGAATTGATGCTCTGCTCTCTACTTATTTGTCCGGGTAGGGTCCACTTGTTGTCCAGGGCATGAGCTTCAGAATGTTCCTATGAATTGCTCTAATCTTTCCATATGACATATATATTCCCGAACCAAACTATCGAGTTCACCAATGACGGATAGACCCACGAGTCCATCACTGATCAAGTGGCGCCTGGGCCACGTACAATCCTCAAGTATCTACTCCAATTTATTCGTTTTACATGTGCCAACGACGGTGGCATTTAAATAAGAACACGGTGACGGAGTGGAGAAAGAGAATGAGATTATTTCGAGAGGATGCCACACACAAACCCCAGAAGGTGATCTTGTTCACGCCTGCGACGGTAAAGCTATATCTGGGGCCCGCGGGGGCCCTCCGGCACTTCATTTCATCAAATTTCCTGTATGTATGTGTGTGTGTGTTTACGCGTACGTATGTGGCCACAATTTTTGGACAACGATTTCCTCCAAACGAATCACCCGATTCCATAATTTTTCTTTAATCAATGCGTCTTCACGCAGCTAAGACCTGATTAGATTTTGAAAGAAATTCATGCACTAGTTTCCGGTTTTTTTTTAACATGAAGCATGAAAATCGCCAAGAGTGTTAATCAATCATTATTTACGAAGGAAAGTTGTGATCAAGCTAATCAATGTCGCAATTGGAGTCTCTCGGCGTACCTCAGCTTCGATCAAAATTTGACTCACTTTCATGTAGTGAATTATTAGTTATTGGTTGATTTTGAGTGGCGCGAAATTTTAATGACTATTCAAACTTTTATATTCGGTCTAGATCCGAAGTTGTCCGACTACCGCCGGCGCATGCATGTTTGCCCGCATTTGCACAGGAGAGTCTGAATGCGCGATGCGCAGTGTGATTGGTCAGTGCGTCACGTGACATAGTCGCAGGTAGCGACACCTGTTGTATTCCAGTATTCAAACTTTCATGATTCCTATTTTTTTTCTCTGAACCCAGTCTTTGAACATTTAATTGACGTTTCGGAAAATCTAGGAATGGGAACCAGAAATTACAAATCGGGAAGTTTTGTTTGTGCTCCCAACGGGGGCAGACACATTTCCATCTTACTAGTTTTGTTTTTTTAGTTTCGCGAAAACGCCAATTTTCTGACGTGAAAATTTCATAATTCGCGAAAAATATCTTAGAGAGTTATCAATCTAATAAATATTTTTCCTGAATTTTTAGAGATGTCATCATTCAGAAGTTTCGGGTGAAATACCTTGAGCTGCGATTGGCGTGGGTCCGCGCAGCGAACCCGGGGCCCTTAACCCCTCGGGCAATGTTGCTTTATTGCCGCTTTATTATACTCCCTCAGACGCCAAGATACTCGCCTTCACCCGGTGTTGTTTATCCCCATCGTTTCTCTTCCCGAAATCCCGAACATCCCAAAAACTCTTCAGCATCGCGTATACCTTACATACGGCAATTCTTCAACATGAATATGAAATGGGCTCTGATAAAATCGCGCCTAAAAACTCGACGTAAGGGAGCATGAGGTAAATAAAATTGAAAAAATCCGTGTGTGTGTGTGTGTGTGTGTATTAGGGTTTTTTTCCTCCGTTCTTCTCCCTTGTACTCGGCACGGTAACTGCTCTTCATTTTCTTCAAAGGGGACCACTGGACACCCATCCAAGTGGCTGGGCGACGCTCGTCATTGGTACCATCGTATTTCTAAACACAGGGTAAACCCCCGGAAACCCCTCTTCTACGATGCGGCGGGCACCTACGATGGAACCCTCCCCCTGCGTCGGGTTAGGTTCCCGCCCGGCCTTGCGCTCTCATGCCTTCAAATTATTCACTTCATTTCTTGCGCAACTTTTCCAGACACAAGAGTCTACTGAAGCGAATGAAATTAATCATCCAGCGTTCTGAGAGCGTTTAGATAAACTGAAATGAGCAATTCTGTTTTTTCCCCGGGATAAAATCATCAACAGAAGTCTGCACTGTCTAGCCACTCGAGCTTCCTGGGTTTATTCAACGTTGTTTATGAATAGAGCTAAATCACATCGAAGTTCACGGTGCTCAGTGCGTCATTGGACTCATTCATAAAAGAGAAATGAGTCTGCTGCAGATAGAGAGATAAAAGATTTATTATACATATCGATGCTATGTGAACGACTTGTACATTAGGTATTAATTGATTATAGATGGTTCAGAGTCTGCATGAGAATAAGCTTTTCTCTTTATAACGACGGATCTGGTTCTCACACCCATCACCATTACCCAGGTAGGGAATTCGAAGTTTGAACGATGAGATCAATCTTGGTCCGACCTTCGATGCCGAGTATTGGACTTGATGGCTTCGACATAGCTTCATACCATGTATAAGCCTAGATCAAACCAAGCTTAGTTTATCAGAGATATCCAAACTTTGTTGGCCCAGCTTGTGCCAAGCTTGGCTCAATCTTAGCGCCCCTAGCGTTGGTCCACAGGCACAATCCAATCTACGTCCAATATTGGATACATACATACATCCAAGCTTACTAGAATCATCTAAACCCAAGCTTTAGAAACCATGTTGTGCTAAGCTTGGTCCGAGCTCAGCTTTGTTAGCTTTGAATCTTAGCTTTAGCAAGCATGAATCCCGGATTGCTCATACCATCTAAACCCAAGCTTCTGAACTAAGGTTGAACTAAGCTGGTTTGAAGCATATTTTTCCTAGTTTCGATTCAGCGGCTTCAGCGAAACTCTGCTTAATATTGGATCCATATATAAATCCAGGATTGCTGCACCACCTAAACCCAAGCTTGGAACCGAATGTTCAACTAAGCTTGGTCCAACCTCAATGTTCCTATCTTCGAAGTTTGAACCAAGATAAATTTTGTAGCTTGGACCAACATTAATTCCGATGCTTCGACCATGAGAAACTTTGGAACTTGGACCAAAATAAATTTCGAGGCTTGTACCAAGATACAGTTCGAAGCTTGAATGAAGATAAAATTCGAAGCTTGTGTTAACCTACGTAACCAAGCTAGGACGAAGCTTATTCACTAAGCTGGGATTAGTGTTACATTTGCATGCTCTGGACAGATTCACCGAGGCTTGAAAATACAGCTTTGGCGAAGCTTAGTGAAGCCTCGCCCAAGCTTTGATCAAGTTTCATCGCATGGTCAATTCCCACCTGGGTAGTTGTAAAAAAAAAATTATTGGCGCGGCGCAGTGCTCATGATGCGACCAGTGGCATCGGCAGGAGCGCTGCTGCTTGGATCCATCATATAGGAAAAAAAATCATACGCACTTGTTTCATTCAATTGCACCATCTCCAACATTACAAGAATGGGAAATGTAAGGAATTCCTGTACCCTGTAATTTCTAAGTACCTGGGAACCTCCAACTGAGACTGCAGTGGTTAAGGTCATGTATTGAGGGCAGGATCAAGGCTTGGGGATATGTAGAGCCCATGACGACTCAATTTTTCACACCGGGGAGTCTGCAAGTGTTGATAATCCGTGACCCACCGTAGCATTTATTCTCGACCCATGCTCTGCCTCTTTCATCACGACAGGTGCCAGAACATTTTTTTTTTTTTACTCAGCCTCTCAGTGTAAATAAAGGGGGGGCTTGTAAGCAAGTCGATAAACTGAATTTATCGGCTACTTGGGAGGTTTGTTAATGCTGCTTGGTAATAAAATATTTACCAAAGTCAGTATAAGCGATGAAATGGGAATAAACAAGTGGGTAATGAGATTTCGAGAATTTTAATGGCATATTAGGAGTCAAGTGTGAAGAACATTGATTTACTTGATATATTCGGACATAATTTTTCAAATATTCCCAATAGCTTGAGGGCAAATGGCGGTGGAAGATACAATCGCGATAATACCAGTGGGCACATGTGTTGTGAAGGCTACTTTCATAGGAGTGTATTAAAATGCCAACGATGGTCAGGATTTCGTGTAAAGGTCAATTTTGGTTAGTTTACGTCATGGGCCAATTTTGAGCAAAATCTAATCAGCGTGAAAGTTCATGGGGACGCTGCAACACACACACACACACACACAGCCGGAGCTTCCCTGTAGTGGGTAGAATATCTGCCTACTCCGTTAAAGGTCCTAGGTTCGCGTCCATAAAATGAGACCGCTCGGCCGGGCGGGAACCTAACCCACCGCAGAGGGAGGGTCCCATCGTAGTCCACCGTCGTAGCCCAGAGGTTTCTGGAGGTTCACCCAGTGTTCAGGAATACAATACTTCAAATGTCGAAAGTCGGCCCCAGCCGCATGGATGGGTGTCCACTAGGCCCTACCAAAGAAAATGCTCTTTTTTCATAACCATTGCGTGCCAGAAAAATCCTGCAACCATGCGCCTCCAGTTTTACCTCACTTTCAGAATTATTTCCAAACAAAAGTCCCATGAAAAAAGCAGGGAGAAGCATTCTAGGAAATACCCAAGATGGCAATGTCACGTAAAACGATACTGTGGTAGCATAGCCTCCAGAAGAGTGCAGTTATATTTATACCTATTCGTGAAATGGGCACGACCCGCCGCACTTGACTCTTTCTTGTGGACTAGCTAGAGTACCACAAACAGTCGTATACTCGGTGGCTCCGGTTGTCCTCCCCCTTTTGTCTCTCAACGAGACGTTCCCATTCTCCTCCGCTGATGCGCCTATTATTTTCCTTCATCACGAGATAAAAATCCGGCGCTCATACAACAATGAGATAAACAAACAAACGGATTGGGATTGTGGGGCTTGATGGTCTCTCGAGATGGTAACCTCTCGAGACAAGTAGAAAAAAGTCCCCCCTCCCCCTCCCCCCCCCCCCCGCGGTGGGGTGGGTTCGCGCCCGCCTTTCGGTCTCATTTTCTGGAAAATTTGCCAGATTGAAACGTACCTATGATAGATCGGAAGCTAACAAGCAACTACATTATTAGCTGCAAGGGTGTAAAACATGGTTAACAAAATGTGTTTGACATAGAATACGCCCTCCATTCTCTCAATCCATAATACTCGAGAATTTTTTTTCCTTTTTTTTTTTTATTATTTCGGTGCCAAGGTTGACATCGATGACAATAGAATGAAAACGCGTCGCTCCATCTGGCAGACTTCCGGTCTCGTATGGCATTATATTTGTGCACGTCCTGCGCCCCATTTACGCGCTCCCCTTGCCACCCTAAAAAATAGACCTAAAAAAGTGAAATTAAAAGGAATAAGAATGACATAGCGAGGGGATAGGAAGGTTAAAATAAAAATCTCATCGTCATCACATGTAACCTTCGACTTCCGGTTGTACGTATAGCGCTTGATAATGAATGCCGGGGGGGGGGGGGGGAGAGATTGAGACGTTGGGCTTGCAGCTACACGCGCCAGCGTCACTCACGTTAATCTAGTTTTATTAATGACCACCAAGTTGTGTAGATGAAGTTCAATGGCTCTTTATCTTGAGGCTGTTTGCATTGATCCATGCTTTAATTGGGTTTCGAGAGATTAGTTGATCGAGAACCCGCATGGGAAAAATATATATATATGGACTTATAATGCGGCAAAATGTATACTAAGTCAAAAATACCTCAGATAAGCCAATTTATTTTTCGACATATATGTTGCCATATTTACCAGGAATATGTAAGGTACTGGGTACATATAAGCCATGTGTTATTGAATTGTTAAACATTTTAGTACAAAAAACTAAACTTTTACAATTGTCGAATTGATTTATTGCCATGGATAAATCTCTCAATTTTTTTTTTTTTTTTTTTTTTTTTTTTTTTTTTTAATCATGGTAATTGAAAAATGATGTAGGAAACAGTCGATAATTCAAGCCGTCCGATATCACTCAATTTATTCATAAGTGCTGAATGAGCCAAGATTGCATTTGGTCTTATCTGCATTCTCATACATAAACTGAGTATTTAAAAGAAGCAAAAAAAAAAAATCACTCCGTGATCCGGTCTTCCTCTCTATACCTCATGGTGTCTTTGTCACCGAAAGGCGTATCACCCATCGCAGATTTATCGACTGGACTTGGAGGTATGGCGGAAATATCCACACGACGACTGTCATCGATGCCATATAGCTACTGATGGAGAGACGATGAGGCGAATGAAAAATACATGAGCCCATTGCGATTGACTGATGTGGGTCAAGTAAGTGACAGTGGCGATGGGGCTTGAATGAAGAATGGGGGAAAATTGGATGACCCAGTGGCAAGTGTGTAAGGAATTCGTTAAAAAAAATTTCTTACTGTAAAGGTATCTTCATAACTGGAAATTATTTTATGGACTGGATGTGTTAAGGTGGCGGGCGGAGGGAGGGGGGAGGGTCAAAAGCATGATTTATGAAGGTCACACCGAAAACTTTTCGATTACACACACACACACCACACCCACCCTCCCACCTACCCACCCACCCACCCACTCACCCACCTACCTACCCACCCACCCGCCCGCCCACCCACCCACCCACCCGCCCACCCACCCGCCCGCCCACCTACCCACCCACCCACCCACCCACCCACCTACCCACCCACCTACCCACCCATCCACCCACCTACTTACCTACCCACCGACCTACCCACCACACATACACACCTATATTGGTCCCCAAGCTTGCACCCACCCTGGTCCAAGCTTGATACACTAAACTTGGTCCGTCTGTAATCCCGTGTGGGTGATATTGAAATCCCTTTTAAAAAAGCTTGAAAATTCTGTTTGCAAAAAAAAAAAACAAAAAATAATTTCAGAAAAAAATGGCAAAATTCCTCCGAATGTTGAGAGCCGTCAGGTGTTTCATTGTGGACCACCTCCGTGACGTTAATCGCTCTTCAGATCCTCCAGGTCCCTCACGCAATGCACTTTATCCCCAACATATTAACTGAAAAAGTGGCCACACTCAGCGAATCGATTTTCATTCACGAGGATGCCATCCGAAAATCATTTATCAAGTGTTAAAACAAAACTGTGAGTTCAAAAACGATGTAATGAGGAAAAAAAAAACAACTGAAAATCGAAGCGAAAAATATCAAAACTCGTGAATTGGGGAGAGTGTTTCACCTCCTGGTGAGGCAACTGGGGCCTGTAATCGAACTCAACCGACGATAATTATATACGGACCTGGCAAATGTGAGATAGGTAAAAGCGCAAGGCAGGCGCCGAGGCGATCGCAACATTTACCAATCGCAATTTTTCCCCCCTTTTTTTTTTGTTTTCACCCTCCTCTTCCTCCCCCTCCCACCCGCCCGCCGCCCCACAATTCAGCCAGAGAAGAGGGATCTGCTTTCAACTCGCTAGCAGTTTTTTAACGCGCCTGTGACTCGATGTCTTTATGAGAAATAGCTATAAAATCGTATTTTAGGACTGAAATTAAAAATGAGCACTAAATGAAAATTTCATCCATCATTATTTTTGTTTTTGATGATTCTTGTTGCAACCCATGGATGCACAGCTACCCACCCACATCCACTTACCCACCCACACTCACTTACCCACCCACATCCACGAACCGACCCACTCACACCTACCCAGCCCCGCACCCACACCCACTCAGTCACCTACCCACACCCACCCAGCTACCCACCCACACCCACTCACCCACCCACCCCCATCCACTCACCCACACCCACTCACCCACACCCACTCACCCACACCCACTCACCCACACCCACTCACCCACACCCACTCACCCACACCCACTCACCCACACCCACTCACCCACACCAACTCACCCACACCAACTCACCCACACCCACTCACTTGCACCCACCAACACCGCACCCACCCACTCACCCACACCCACCCACTCACCCACACCCACCCACTTACACACACACACACGCAAGGATTTTATGTAGTGGCTATAGTATATCTCTCTACTACATCACAGCTTCTAGGGGCCAACACCTTGAACGATGTACTTATATGAGCAACGAACACATAGATGTTCCCTCACGTACCCAATAGGCGGCTAAAGGTTGCCCATTGAAGATCTACCTTTGCGCCGCGCGGCCATACGACGGGTCACAGGTAGATAGCCGAATTTCAGCTGCACTACAAGTGCGCTGCGTTCAAATTTTCTCACAGATCTCTGACCTGCTGAGATAAACTGGGAAAATTGTCCACAAATCTGAAAACAGCCTAGCCCCTAATAATTGCTATTCTACCCTTCGCCGGCAGTCAAAAAGAGTGAAAGATTTTATCTCAGCGCCTCATTACTCTTCGGCGTTTATAGCTGCCACCCAGTGTGCCCACATTCCGACTGGTGGGACAGTTTGAAGGATTCAAAGTTATCTTTCACCACTGGAAAAGTGAAGCCCCCAACCAGCGGTGGGAATTTTCTAACCACCGATAATTCTCGTAAAATATTGTCTATTTCGTAAAAAGAAGAAAAATACATTATATGTGGTTTTGGAGAGCGGTAATATTTTATGACAATGGAGTGAGAATACCATTATGAATGAGCCAACGTGGGTGTGACCTTCGACGGGCCAAACCAGTAATTGTCGGAATAAGTTCGCGTGCCTACCGCGTACGCACGCAACTTCAACCTGTGATATCTTCCAAGTTTCGAGTATTACGTGAATGAGTCATTAACCGTAAAATGTGTATTTTTATGTAACGTAAAGAATTCATTAGACCCTTTTCTTCCTGTCGCTAACCATTTTCATTGTACACTCACATTTATTCGAACTATATGTTGATATCAAATTTGAGTCCCAGAACATGCGAATGTAATACCAATCCCAGTTTAGAGAATAAGCTTCATCCTAGGTTGGTTACGTAGCTTAATACAAGCTTCGACCTTTATCTTCATTCAAGCTTCGAACTGTATCTTGGTACAAGCCTCGAAATTCATCCTCGTCCAAGTTCCAAAGTTTCTCATGGTCGAAGCATCGGAATTAATGTTGGTCCAAGCTACAAAATTCATCTTGGTTCAAACTTCGAAGATAGGAACATTGAGGTTGGACCAAGCTTAGTTGAACATTCGTTTCCAAGCTTGGGTTTAGGTGGTGCAGCAATCGCGGATTTACATATGAATCCAATATTAAGCAGAGTTTCGCTGAAGCCGGTAAATCGAAACCAGGAAAAATATGCTTCAATCCAGCTTAGTTCAACCTTAGTTCAGAAGCTTGGGTTTAGATGGTATGAGCAATCCGGGATTCATGCTTGTTAAAGCTAAGATTCAAAGCTAACAAAGCTGAGCTCGGACCAAGCTCAGCACAACATGGTTTCTGAACCTTGGGTTTGGATGATTCTAGTAAGCTTGGATGTATGTATGTATCCAATATTGGAAGTAGATTGGATTTTGGCTGTGAACCAATGCTAGGGACGCTAAGATTGAGCCAAGCTTGGCACAAGCTGGGCCAACAAAGCTTGCATATCTCCGATATAACTAAGCTTGGTTTGATCTAGGCTTATACATGGAATGAAGCTATATAGAAGCATATATATAGAAGCTATCAAGCCCAAGCTTCGGCATCAAAGGTCGGACCAAGATTGATCTCATCGTTTAAGCTGCAAATGCCCCACCTGGGGTATAGCGGAGTATTCCGGATTCGAACATGTGTTATTTTAAATTCCGAATTTTTTTCTGCCAAAATTTTCTCCCGCAATCCAGTATTTTAAAGTAGGTGAATATCATTGTATAGAGTTCTAGTAAAAAGTACATTATAATCACGCAATTTAGAAGGGACTACCACAATCTCCATAATGCAAAGGGACGGGGGATAAGTGCATCGATAGCCCATCAACCGAAAACGATCGCGCCGCTCGTGAAATTAATCGGATGAAGGCGCTAATGACCAGCGGTACGAGGTGCTGGTTAGATTCTTATCCCCTCCCCACCAGGCCCAAGTAGACGGTTTCATGTGCCGACCCACCATCATAACATGCTGTGTGTGTTATAAGTGGTGAGACTTTGTCGGAATACAAATTGGCTGAAGAAGGAGGGGCCCGTGAATCTACATACAAACGAGTCTAAGATTATTTTTCCACCGGGTTTATCCTGATTTATTAGACACAAGATGAATTTAGAGCATTGAGAGACCACTAATGCGGTCAGAAAAGTTTCATAAAAAGTACCTGCCTATCGGAACCACTCGATTCTCTTCGATCCCCCCACACATCGAACAGCATCGAGAAATACTGAGGAATTCTTGGTGGGACTCTTGTTCCAGAAACCGTTCCACTAGTTGAAAACTAGTTCCACTACTAGAACTCGACGGATAACAGTTGTCTTCAGTTTATTGACCTAGAGTACTAGTTCTTGAAACTTAGCCTTCAATTGGAACGATTCTATGAGCACTGTTCCATGGTGGAGGAACAGTTCCACGAATCGTTCCATGGTGGACCAACAGTACCCCGAGTCGTTCCAGATGGAACAACAGTACCTCGAACCGTTCCAGATAGAACAACAGTTCCACGGATTGTTCCAGATGGAACGACAGTTCCACGAACTGTTTCAGATGGAACAACAGTTCCACGAACTGTTCCAGGTGGAACAACATTTCCACGAACTGTTCCAGATGGAACAACAGTTCCACGAACTGTTCCAGATAAAACAACAGTTCCCAGAACTGTTCAAGGTGGAGCAACCGTTCCAAGAACTGCTTCTTCTGTAGGTCTCAGTCCAGGAACTCTTCCACGTGGAAGAGTTCCTCTAACTGAGGTTCCAGGTGCAACAGTTACAGGAACCATTCCCCACCCGCGATTGGATTCTCACCCGTCAGTTATCGCAATTTCACATCAACCTGGAAGAACTTCCGTAACTGAAGTTCCAACTGACACACTTCAACTTGGAACACATCTGCAGTTTTAAAAATGTTCTCGGAACGGTATCTGCATCTGGAAACGTTATTAGAACGAAACTCCCAGCTGGAACCACTGTCCCGGGGGCTCAGAATTTAGCACTAATTCACATCCAAATTCCATTTCTTGCAAGTTCTTCCAAGTTCTGCTAAGTTCTTCCAAGTTCCTCCAAGTTCTTCACAAGAGAATGTTCCAAGTTCCTCTAAGTTCCTCCAAGTTCTTCCAAGTTCCTCAAAGTTCTTCCAAGTTCTTCCAAGTTCCTCCACGTTCGACTCCACATTCTGCTTTCTTTTCAACCTTGACAATAAAAGGGCAGTTTTGGAACAGCATGGAGTTGGTAAAAATCATTTTGTTCTCGGAGCATATTGTTCCTGAAATACCTTAATTTCAATTTCTTTTCAATTGTAAGCTCAGTAGGCCCTATAGTCCATCTGCTAACTAGACATTTGCTACGCTGGATGGAATGTGAAACACAACATGCACTTTATCCTTCAATTTGCAGAGGTGGTGAATGTATATCCGAGTGATTGTATGTGTATACAAGGAAGGTACAGGAGGATGGATCGTGTAATGGCGTCAACTCTTCACTACTATCCACCACTGACATCTGAAAGGGACGCAAGAGTCATGACTGGACCGATCTGTTCGGCATTTCGCCTTTGTCGGTCGTTACACGACTTTTATCCCTTATTCTATCATGAATACTCCTAACTCAGTGCTTAAATTAGATGAGAGGCTCTTTACGCCAACTTTACCATTTAGGTGACATGAACAAAGTGGAAGTGGAAGAAATGTCTCAGCAAGAAAAATGTTTCTGCATTTTTCGGCCCATAATTATATTCATCAATAATCAATTGATCGATCCTAGGATTGTCAATGAAATTTGCAGAAAATTTGTCGTCAAGTGGAAATGGATGGAAGGGATTTCGAGGTGCGAAACATTATACATGCACTCACTCATGAATGCGTTCATGGAAATGGTTCTCAGGGCCATGAGCTCCATTCACTTGAATCCTGGAAAGCGATAAACATCTTGTGATCTATGAGCTCCCAATTTTTAAGTGCAGAGAGGTACCGCTACTTCATGCCACTTACACGTTAGGGATAAGGGGACCTGCGGGAACAATTTAAAGGCAGAATTTTGCTTCTGGAGGTATCTTTTTCATCAATTTTCAGATTTTCACAGTACTGAGAATTCCACAATTTTCGTAAATTATAAAAAATTTCAAATAGGTCAAAATTATTAAAAAAAATTTTTTTTTATTGAAAATTTTGACAACATTTTACACATCCAAAATTTTTCGAAATTTTACAAGTTTTGGAAATTTTGGAAATTTTGGAAATTTTGGAAATTTTGGAAATTTTGGAAATTTTGGAAATTTTGGAAATTTTGGAAATTTTGGAAATTTTGGAAATTTTGGAAATTTTGGAAATTTTGGAAATTTTGGAAATATCGGAAGAATTGCAAAAGCGATTTTTTTTTTCAAAATTTTCGACTGTTGAAAGCTTTGAAAGATTATTAATATATCAAAGTTTGGGACTTTCCGAAAGTTCAAAAATTTTACATAAATACCTACGTGTTTTTCTACTAATCATTCCTGTATTCTCTTCAATCCCATAAAATGGGAAACGAAAAAAAAATAAACAATTTTTTTATATCTCCCATCACTCAACGTCTTAAAAAAAATATTGACTTTCCTAAAATCATTTCACCTTTTGAAAAAACTTCGACGCCGTTCACCGTTTCCAAACTCCAGATGGGATTTCTTGAGTTTTTTTTCCTGTGAAAAAAAATCCCGTAGTCTCGTCTAATTAATAGCACCCTCGCTGC
The DNA here is from genome assembly GCA_026005395.1 of Asobara japonica. NCBI lineage: Eukaryota > Metazoa > Arthropoda > Insecta > Hymenoptera > Braconidae > Asobara > Asobara japonica. The sequence continues at coordinate 2,889,299 of BQMI01000298.1, read as the reverse complement.
ACAGCTGGAGCTTACGTAATGCCCAAAAATGACTTTATGGGATAACCTCGACACATGGACAGGAAAAAAATAGTAGGCATTACAATAGAATTATAGTTGTACAAGATTGTAACTCTTCTTCCAAGGTAGAAAGAATCGTGAGAGTATTAGGTAAGGTTCTTATTAATGGTCATAATTAACGCATACATACGTAATTCTCCTTACAAATTTAAATTGAAAATATCATTTTGTTATAGTATCGTCCCTTGAAGTACATGCCCACTCACACCCACCCACCCACTCACAACAACCCACTCTCAGCAATCCACCCACCCACTCACAACAAGCCACCCACCCACTCACTCATACCAACCCACCCACCCACCTACACCCACTCACACACACCCACCCACCCATCCACCCACTTACAACAATCCACCCACTCACACCAACCCACTCACCCACTCTCAGCAAGCCACCCACTCGCACCCACCCATCCATCCACCTACACCCACTCACACCCATCCACCCACCTACTCCCACCTACACCCACTCACACCCACCCACTCACAACCACCCACCCACCCACACACACGCATCAAAAAATTATATAGCGAAAGTATGATTTTCCAATTCACCGTCATTACAATTACTTCCCTCAATCAGAAAGTTAATTAATAACTTTTCATGGAAATGAATTACCATTCGTCGGCTCGTATGACGGTGGCTCATGCAACTACGGTATATCCCCCCCCCCCAAAAACGATCAATCCGCAAAAATCGTTGTACAAACTTCACTAGCGTCTCGACTGGTTTTGTTTAGCGCCCTGTGTGCGGCCAGAAGCCAGTGATGCCTTTCAGTCTGTCCTCTTGCTCTCAGACACTCGTTTCACCAGCAGTAATTCACTTCCTTGTGAAGCTTGCCGCGCGAATAACTGCGGCGCTTCGCTCGCTTGCCTTCTTGCGCTCATCTGCACTCACCACCTACCCACCCCTCCATATGCCTTTTATACACGCGCAACTTAACGCCGACAAGATAGGACGCGGGTTCTCTTGCCGCAGCACGAGTACCCACTCTCTTGTCAACTCAGTGGTATAGACTACGTGTGGTCGTAAACCAATGCCGTCGCGTTAACGTCCAATCCATCGATTTCCATTGCGATTATAACGCACGTTCAATTCTCTTCATGGGGGTTCTTACAATGTCCTTAAAAAAAATTTGTCATAATTTTAAATAAATGAAGATTGTGGTCCAGGCAGCATCCGCGCTCAGATACAAAAATAAATTGACAACGACAGTTTACAGCCAATCAAGGGATGCTTCAATCACAATTGCCTGCCCCAACAATTAAACAAAATAATTTCTCCATTTAAAAAATCCGTAAAACTGTCAGCGATGTTTAAAAAAAAATCCCCTGGCAATTATAGTTCCAAGTGCCGGGTGGATGCAGCCACTCCAAGGGATTCGTCTCGGTCATAAATAGAGTGAAAGGCCTCCGCCCCCCCCCCCCCCCCCGCCCACCCCACCACCCTCCCAATCCCAAAAGAGTAAAAAGGTGTCTTGTCTCCAGCTCGACCCCGGAAGGCGCATACAGCGTTCTCGGAGAGTGGCTTCTCTCTTCCCAGTAAAGAGAGTTTTATGACCACCCACCCAAAATGGCGCATTTTTCTGTCGGCCCGCAAACGCCTCCACGGGTTATTTTGTGGAGCCGCTCGTGCCGATGGTAATACCCGGGGGGACTACCTGCCGGAAAATCGTGGAGCGCACACTCGAGTGACACAGTGGGAATTTTTTAAGTGGACCCACTGACTTTTCCGTGGCATTGTTAGCGGGAGAATCGCCCTTTCCCATTTTCCACGCGTTTAGAAGGCAGTTAAGATAATCCGAGGGTTCCTTAAAACATCTGAAAATTTTCACCTGTAAGAATTGGGGGAACCTCATGTATATATCATATAGAGGAGGACTGAGGCCAATTAAGGAAACTTGGCTGGTCCGACTGGCATCTCGTGTTTTTTGTGAAAAAACAATTGTGACTTAGTGACGATCTCATGCTGTGCATCATTTTCCTATGATCGCTAATATCTCGAAATGACGATTTTTCGATGCAAATTCTCAATTTATATCTCACGCAAAATTCATTTCCTTTGACTTTGGACACACACACATACACATGAACACCCACCCATTCACTCACATCCACCCACCCGCCCACCCACTCACATCCACCCACCCACCCACTCACTCACCCACCCACTCACTCACCCACTCACTCACCCACCCACCCACTCACTCACCAACCCACTCACAGCCACCCACCCATCCACCCACTCACATCCACCCACCCATGCATTAATATAAGATTAAATGTGTTCAAGGGGAATGTGATATAGGGATCTCCGTGAAGTTCAAGCTTTTGTAATAGGAGAATACGAAGTTGCTTCATTGACGTCAATGACATATGAAATATTCATGGACTCTCAATTTCTCCTTCATTGCTCCCATTCACCTCTTGCACTCATAAATCTCTCGCTTTTGATACCTGAGATGCATTTAAAATCCGTGAAATGCACCCACGCGTACTGCGCCGGCGCCCGAGTGTGAATGAAAGTCATCAATGGACCCAGTGGCACGCGCGTATGGGCGCGTATATTCTCAACTGTGCCCACGCAATACGCCTATACCTGTGTCACGCTGGACCCATTGATCTCATGGCTCTGCATTACGATAATAATATTGAAGCCCGCTGATCATTTGCTAAGCGGCAATTTTGCAATTGCACGATCTTGGTGATAAGTCATGTGGAAATTGAGGACTGGAGTCGGGAGATCTGCGACGTGTACGGCACAAATTCAAACATTAGAAAGTTCAGCTTCTCAGATCTTGATTTTTTTTTCTGTCCAGAAATTCATCTAATTTATTTTAGTTTCGCAATTTTTATAATTTGTGTCATTAACGATCGCTTCAATGAAACTTGGACCAGGAACATTTTCCGTTCATTACATGAATGCGCAAAATTAATGAGGATAATGGGGTAAAAAAAGTGGCCCGAAAAAATTGGTGAAGTGGTCTGGGAGCAAGGGGCGTTTCGTGGGGGAATTTTCTGATCACATTGGCGATACTCTGGACGTCTGGACGATATGGAGTGCATCCAGGTATAGGTGGATGCTCTCCTCAATGCCTTATAAGGCTGAGGCACATTCGCGTCGTGTGTGGGGGACTCCCGGAGGCAACGATTGTTGCTTTGACCATTAGTGTATGGCTTTTAATGTCGATAAAATTCAGTTTTAATTGACAAAAAATCCTTCGGGATTTACATTGGCTTCGCCCAAATTTTTCAATTGTGAAAAAAAAAAATCGATTCTCGATAGTGTACGAAATTTTTGTTCCTAGTAGAGGAGTGCATGCTTGAACGGTCCAAAATTTTTTTAGAATTTTCGGCCCTTTGAAAACGAAGACAAAAATTGAGGAAGTTGATTGTTTTCTTAGGCAAAAGAAAATTAGGAGAAGAAGACACGATTTGGAAATTTCCTCAATTTTTGTAATGAATTATTCACGGTGACATCCTCACACGTGCACATCCACCCATCCGCTTTGGTCTTTTCCGTAACTCCGCGTACACACGCCTATTCCGCGGTTTATTTCCGTCGTCATCAGTCACTAGTTCACTCGCTCGAGTCCTCACCAAGTTTTCACGGTGTCTCGTATGTCCTCGCAAGTGTATAACATCGGATATGTCTTTCTGCAAAATTGTTTTTTTACATTAAATCAACAGTGGAGGGAGAGACAACGTTCTTTTCTTGTCGCGGCTTCGCTACCGTAATATACGGTGGGATTTGGAAAATTGAGCAATTTGAGGAAATTAACATGTGGAATAAATTCTCAATTTCTATAAATTGCCCAAGCTGATTTATTATCATTTTTTCCGGATTTTCATGAAAAGTCAAGTTCGACGTTAAGGAAGGGATTTCTCGAGATATATCGAAAATTTGTGTCAACACACACACACCCACACACACCGACAACCACCCACCCACACCCACACACACCGACAACCACCCACCCACCCAACCATACAACATCCACCCACCCACCCACCCAACCATACGACATCCACCCACCCAACCACACCACATGCACCCACCCACACCATATCCACCCACCCACACCACATCCACCCACCCACACCCACCCACACCACACACACACTCCGAGCGTTTCTGGCGATGATTGTGTGTTCAGGACTCCCTTTTCTGGAGGAATGCTCAATAACAGCTACCGTAAGAGGTACAGACGAGAGGGCCCGAGACTAAAATTCGGCATTTAAAAAATGGACAAATTTTTCTATTCACAAATTGCTTTCACCAACACATTATCAATAATTCTATGTAAACAAATTAGCAAAAAATATGCATGGCTCAAAGTCGGCGATGGCCATTTTCTTTTCATTGAAAAAAAAAATATTTTTCATGCGAAAGTCGAGAATGGAAATCTCGGAAAGTCACGTGACCATAGTCTGGCTGAGTTTTCGGGCGACGAGTCATCCGGTGGACCAAGCAGGTGGCGAAGTCCGTTCTAAAATTAATTTCCACGGCGACTCATCGCCGAGTGTCCCCCCCCCCTCTCACTCCCTCCTTTCCCCCCTCTCCCTCTCCCTCTCACTACATCTCAGTCGTTAGCTTCTTCTGGACTCCTAGTGTCGTGCACACACTACTAAAAAGAAAAATTTGCATTGCCCCTCGATTGAAGTATGAAAAAAATGCCTGAGTCAATCCAACAGTCATTTTCCAGATTGACCGAGATTGGCTCACGCAAATTATTACCAAAATTAGTGGCTTAAAAAAATTGAACTTCAATTTACAAAATCAAGTCAAATTCATATTACCTTAATCTCCATCTCAGCACATGGTTGACCTCCATCCGCTCTATTTACTCATTTCTCAACCCTTTATCTCCGTCTTGTGTTTGAGAGATACAAACGCAGGTAATTGTGGATAAAGAGTAATTATTGGGTTCCTGTGGTGATCGTGGGACGAATAACATCGACCTCGTGACTCTTTCATTATAATTTCATACGATCACTATATAATTCGTATGAATTATCCAGCCACTAACATAAAAACCATAAATAATAGGTAATGGAGCTGAATTATGACCTGAAAGGTAGTTTCGGTGTCGATTCAAAAATTTTCCTGAAAACGTGGAACTTTCCAATTTCGAGAAGTTATCGCAATTCAGTTGAAATTTTGGGACTAATATGTCTCGGAACAGTTTTCGAGTCAACCCGGGAGCGTGACGCTTCCGTCACGCTCCCCTCTCCGGCGCGCTCAGCGCATGCGCGCGAGCAACTTTCCCCCTCCTACGCAGTCAACTACATATCCCTTGATTTATTACAGAAGCGTTTGGTGTGGGCAAAAGTCTGAAGAACGGAGGTTTATTCCCATCGACGTTCAACGTCGCAACGAAGGCAGACGTCTATGTCAATGCTACATGTGGGGAGGATGGGCCTGAAACATTCTGCAAGCCATCGGAGTCAGCGAGGTGTGCTGTATGCGATGCAAGAAGCCCAGATCCCGGCAAAAGGCACAATATCAGTAATGTACTCAATGCAGATCCCTCAAAGTGGTGGCAGAGTCCGACCTTGGCGAGGAGCGAACGCTTTGAGTTCATCACTATCGTCCTGGATCTCAAACAGGTCAGTGGCAAAATTTTAATGATTCCGGTAGTTATCGTCTAAACCTCTTTCCTCTTATTATAGGCTTTTAAGTTTGCCCTTGTGGATTGAATCCGTTCAATCAAAATGACGATACCTTGCCGCCAGTTCGTGAAGCCCTACCCATTTTACCCCCCCGTGGTCAGCACATTTTAAACTTCCCGTTGGGGTAAGTTATTGTAGTCAACCTGAAAATGAAATGTCTCACCCACCCATCCACTCGCACCCACCCACCCACTGACTCCCTCCCACCCACCCACTTACCCACTCACACCCACCCGCCCACTCAAACCCACCCACCCACTCACACCCACCCACTCACACTCACTCACTCACACCCACCCCCTCACACCCACCCACCCACTCACACCCATCCATCCCCCTCCCCCACACACACATACACACACACACAGACTATGGAGAAGTTTTATTTAAAAATCTCAAAAATTTGAAATGTTTTCATCTTGTCGTTCGTTATTTTTTTATATTTAACTCCACCCCTTCGAATGCCCATAAAAAAATTCCTTTTTCTTTCTCATTGTTATCCCCATGTATCTCGATTTATGTGTCTTGTTCACTCGATTCCAAGTCAAGTTTCGTCTTCGGAATTGTTGAAGGGAGGGAATGACATGGAAAAAGAATAAAAGGTGCATTTTAGAGGGGGGGGGTGAGAGAGGGAGAGAGAGAGAGAGAGTGAGTGAGTTAAATCTTTTGATCCTTTCCCGGAATTTACCGGCGATCTTATGCCCCTTAAACAGGTATACCTTTTATGCGTCGTGCGACGCAGCCACTCCTACAAATTGCAAGAGATGGTGGCATAACGTTTTAACGAGGAACCCCCGTGCTCTTGCTCCTTTTTTATTTGACAGCCGAAAAGGGAATCACGGTGGCGTAATGGGGAACCCGGGGCCCTTCATCGACCTCTCAAACGGCGAATGGAGAATAATGGAACCTTGCATTTAGTCAAATGAAAATGAGAGCTGAAGGAAATGATATGGGGAAAATTCACAGGTCTGTTCGCAGGGAAAAATTTAATCTAAATAAGATTGCATTGAACTTCCTTGAGCTTCCTTGACTTCCCCTTGATTTTCTTGACTTCTCTTAAATTTCCTCGCCATACTGATTCGGAATTTTCCAAAATTTTCCACTATTTTCTTACACTTTACGCGAATTTTTGAAAGCTTACAAGATTTTAACATCCGAATTTTTGCACAATGAATCTACAAATTTCCATAAATGTCCATAAATTTCTGTAAATTTCCGGACGCAAACATTGAAGAAAATGGATTAGGCAAAAAAAAGTAGTGCTCGCTCTCTCACACACACACACACTCTCTCTCTCTCACACATAGAGGCTGCTTACAATTACTTTCCCATCCGGAAGTGAAATATTCCTCAAATAGTTAAAGCGTCCACGCATCCCGTCAATTGCTGTTGATTTCCAAATTTTTTTTTCCTACATCAATCAGCTGATCAGTGAAACGGCTCCTCGCCCACACGCATAACCGTCTGAATTGACTGTATCTACAGGCTGATTGAAAAGAGACAATTTCCAGTGGAGCTGTTTAGTGTTCATTGGATAATTCCAAATGATAGACGCCGCGACGAGACAGCCACTTGAGGGCACCCCCTGTCGGGTTTATATCAACTGTCAAATTTGGTTAAATCGGCCACTCATACAAATTAATATAATCCCACATTTAATCATGGTGCAAATCAATTTGTCTCTCCTGTTTCCACAATTCTATGATGACAGACCTCTATCAAACTACCAATTGACATTTTTCTAAAATTAAAATTCCACTGATTTAAAACATAAAACAACATAAACAATTTTGAAAAAATAAAACAAATGAATTAAAATAATAATAATTGTAAAAACAATTAAAAAAAAATTGAACTAAAATATTTTTGATAAATTGTTTTTTTTTCTCAAACTACTTTCAGTTTTCAGAATGACCCAAATTAGCACAATGTCCCATGATGATCATGCAACGAACTTTGCTCGTCTCATTAATTAATTTCCACGTCCTCAAAATTAATTATAAACAATTTTCCGTTAACATGGAATTGATCGACCATTTTCGTAATTAATAAGTGGCGAAAATTACGGTCTCGTATTCTGCATGCCGTCATCCTGCGTCTGACTTTTCAATGCATACGTAACGACGAGTCAAGTGTGACGACTGGAAGACGGGGGATTAGCAGTGCTTCATGGACAGAGAAAAAAAAACGAATTTCTGAGTGGCACGGTCCTCAACATCGCACACACGATAGCCTTAACTCCGGCATTGTTCCGAGATTATCGGGCTCTTGAATGGAGACTTGCTCAAAGGAGAGGCTTAAGTTGAATATTCACCAAATGCTGATTAAACATTGGTACTCAAATCGTCACCAACGTTCAGCACCTCCAGTCTTGATTATTTTTTGATCGTTTTTTTGCGCAATCAGAAAATGAGTAGGTGGTCTAGATGTCCATGCAGCATTGGACATGCTGGTTATGTCCAAGCGAAAAATCGGTCGGCGCTCTTGAGCATTTTCTTCGGTAGGGCCTACTGGACACCCATCCACACAGCTGGAGCCGACTTTCGCTATTCAGACCATCGTATTCCCAAACACAGGGTAAACTCCCAGAAACCCCTGTGCTATGACCCAGGTGGGAATTGACCATGGGATGAAGCTTGATCAATGCTAGACTAAACTTCACCAAAGCTGTGTTTTGAAGCCTCGGTCAATCTCTGCACAACATGCGAATGCAACACCAATCCCAGCTTAGAGAATAAGCTTCGTTCTGGCTTGGTTACGTAGCTTCGAACTTTGTCTTCATTCAAGCTTCGAACTTTATCTTGGTACAAGCCTCGAAATTCATTTTCGTCCAAGTTCCAAAGTTTCTCGTGGTCGAAGCATCGAAATTAATCTTGGCCCAAGCTACAAAATTTATCTTGGTTCAAACTTCGAAGATAGGAACATTGAGGTTGGACCAAGCTTAGTTGAACATTCGTTTCCAAGCTTGGGTTTAGGTGGTGCAGCAATCCTGGATTTATATATGAATCCGATATTAAGTAGAGTTTCGCTGAAGCCGGTAAATGGAAACTAGGGAAAATATGCTTCAATCCTGCTTAGTTCAACCTTAGTTCAGAAGCTTGGGTTTAGATGGTATGAGGAATCCGGGTGTCATGCTTGTTAAAGCTAAGATTCAAAGCTAACAAAGCTGAGCTCGGACCAAGCTTAGCACAACATGATTTCTGAAGCTTGGGTTTGGATGATTCTGGTAAGGTTGGATGTATGTATGTATCCAATATTGGACGCAGATTGGATTCAGCCTGTGGACCAACGCTAGGGACGTTAAGATTGAGCCAAGCTTGGCACAAGCTGGGCCAACAAAGCTTGGATATCTTTGATGTAACTAAGCTTGGTTTGATCGAGGCTTATATATGGGATGAAGCTATGAAGTCCGAGCTTCGGCATCGACGGTCGGACCAATATTGATCTCATCGTCCCTGCATCGGGATAGACTCCCGCCCGGCCTTGCGCTCTCATTGTATGGGTACCGCCGCTTCTCAATTCCATTCAGTTAGAGTTTGTTAACCTCTTATGAGCGCAAGAAGTACAGCACCCTTCAGCTAACACTCCGATAGGTCTGTTGTTGAAGCGTTCGAGAAAGAACCTACGTTGCAATTCATCTGATGGCTCTGAAAAGAGCCGATTTGTTCTCCGGTTTTACTCATCCCGCCGGCGGGTCCTCAAGTCCAGCGGCATATCCAGTAATGTGACTGAAATATTAGCATGGAACATTAGCGACTGACGCGGAGGCGGCAGTGCTGGTGAACTTGGTCGCTGCTCCCAAGCTGGTGATGATGCGCGTTGTATAAGCCTGGGCTCCCAAACTGGAGGTAATGCTGGTGGCATTGGTCCCTGCTCCCAAATTGGTGGCGACGCCGGTGTATCATCCGATGACCATATTATTGCCGCTGAAGTCTCCTCGCAAAGTTCTGATTGCGGTGTATCAGGAAGGTGTTCAGCAATGGAAGGTGAGCTTGGCCGTTCATGCCAAATCTTCGATGGGCCGTTGGACGATGCAAAAGCAGGTCGAATCTCCTCCTGCAGACCGTCGGGAACCTTCCAAAAGTCCAGTCTTCTACGTCGCATCTTGTTCTTGCGTGGTACCGTCTTCAGCATCGGTGTGGCCTCCATCTTGAGTGTAAGCGTAATGACGTCCATTTTACGTCGATGCCTCATTTTATAACCCCACTCCAAGCCTTTACCCCCTCCACCAGAATATCGACCAATCAGAGCGCGAGTTGTGGCAGTCCATCATACTCCGCTGGTCTATTACACCTGCGAACCAATCAACGCTCACGACCTGGTGGCCGTCGCTGATTGATTCAATGTGTTAACCTCCTCTGAAAGCTGAAGATATATTCGTTCACAATATTTATCAATCGTCATTTTTATAATTGTATCTCCAACTTCGTCGCTTATAGCAAGTGACGAAATAGTTTGGGCATCCTTACTGGTACTGCATCTACGCGCGGCGTGGTTCCAGCCCGTACGCTTACGGCGCTGGTTCGGTGTCTTCGCCGGTAGGGGCGTAGTTTACTGTATCAATGCGGACGCTCATGCAAGAAGAGTTATTTACGAGTATATAAAACCTATAGGAAGGGAACCTCAACTGATCCTCTTGAAAATATAAGAAACTAAATATTGTGAAATAATGATAATAACAACATGCTAAAAAATTGCATAACACAGCTTATAAAGACAAAAGTAACTCGTGTTAATAGGCACCTCAAAATATATAACAAAATGTACACATTCAATATGACGAATATAAATAAACGAATTTACAAAATAAAAAAAAAGGATGACTAAATAATTGCAATTGAGAGAACTAGATTTTGTTATTTACCAGAGTTTTGTTTTTATTTGAAATTAAAATTGAATCTTGTGGATTTCGTGAATGTACTTCTCTTCCTTATCGTCCGCTGAGGATGACCCCATAAAACCCCATGAATAAAGACATTCAAGGCGTCTGTGTGTCTGTAAAAAAGTATTTTTTCAAAAAAAGCCCTTAAAAAATACAAAGAAGAAAAAATTCAAAGTATCGAGTTCCGTATACGTGCTCGCGTGGCCTGCGCATTTATTGCTCTGCGCTTTCTCCAGTATGAGATAATCATTCGCACCCGGTGTGCAGATTGCACGTATGTTGGAAGAAAGAAGAGGAGTAGGAGCGTCAGATGGACTTATAAATGAAGAATAAAAGGAGGAAAATGCATTATAGCGATGTGTCTGGAGTGGCTAGAGATTACAATGTGTTTATACGCGATACACAGGAGGAAAAATAGGATAGTGCGATTGAAAGTAATTCTATTTGCGATAGAGAAGTAAATATATCTGAACGATCAAATTGAGATATAAAAAGTTTTGATTTACCGAAAGGTCCTGGGTTCCAACCCACCCTCCGGAGAACATTTCTCATGGATTCCGACTAATATACCCAGGTGGGAATTGGCCACACGATGAAGCTTGATCAAAGGTTGGACGAGGTTGACTAAGCTTCACCAAAACTGTATTTTGAAGCCTCGGTCAATCTGTGCAGAATATGCGAATGTAACACCAATCCCAGCTTAGAGAATAAGCTTCGTCCTAGCTTGGTTACGTAGCTTAATACAAGCTATGAACTTGATCTTCATTCAAGTTTCGGACTTTATCTTGGTACAATACGCGTCTGTTTCGAATGGGACAAGGGCCTCTCAGTCTCTCACGTAACCGGCGGGGAGCGAACCAGAGCCTCGCTCCGGTAGGTGGCGTATACTTTCTATATCTGAAATTTCTTGCCCCAATTTATAACCTGTTGTATTTCTTCGGCATCTTGTCGCTTCTCGGCATTTTGGAAAGTTATGACACAATATGATAAATGCTGTGCTGGTACATTATGTCAATTTCTGACATTATCTGAGAGTATCGCATAATATGTCATGGAAGGCATTATGTGACATTTGGAAACGAAAGCCTAGTTCACATTTAAAATTTCATTTTTATTGTTCGCCTTTTTTTTCAATAAGGGACAAACTGAATCAATCCCTTGGCACATCCTTCATAATTTCCGTCATGAGAAGCAATACAAGAATGCGGTTTAAAAGTGACGAGCCGAGTTGAGAAGAGGTCCGGTACGATGTTCATTTTTTAGTGCTTCTCCATAGCTACTTTTTGCCATTTTTATCAGTAGAAGTAGTTTTTCTGATAGTACATAGCATGTAGCTAATTGTCTAGCCGATTATCTAAATAAGCGTAATTAACTCAAATACGCACGCCATTATACGATACATGTTAGAACGAGAAAAATGATTTTATTATCATTACCTCAAAGTAAACTGTATTATAATTATTACAGAGTAAATACTCAGGTCAAACTTTTTATTTCAAAATTGCGACTTCTTAATTTCAGGAGTGTTTTTTCCAATGTTTTTCGAAATCAGCTGCAGTGGGCGGCACTGTGCTCACCATGCGACCAATGACCACCAAAGGGTGAAATAATTTTCTCATGGAAAATCATTCCATTTTCCCACCTCTTCCGCATTTTTTTTACTAAATTTGTTACATGAAATTAATTCAATTTGTAAAATCGCGTGAACGCTATCTCAGAAGCCGAGAGCTCTCTTATAGCCGATCATCACGCTAGAGTCGATCACGAAAGCAGCGGTGTGTAAAAAAATAATACCGTAGGTAAAAGGCTTAATGATTGTGGATAGAGAGGCCCTTTCAGCTTTAATCATCCCCTTCAGGTGCTCAATTAGCGGCTGGAGAGATTCCCGGGATTCCCCGGAATCGCCGCTGTGTTTTCGTAATTGGCCGTACGTGAAGCGTCGAAGTATTCAGGCATGCGCACGAGAGGAGCCAAATGTCCATCGGCTTTAAATTTTTTTTCCTGTCTTCCTTTTCATCCTCGTATATTCATCTTCCGTGTTTGACGGCTGTGTGGCAACTTCTTGCTTCCAACGCTTAGCGTTTCCCTAATTCGTCAGTGGCCTTCGACAAGTATAAGACTGAGGATAGCCGAAGGAAATTCCATTGCGGGGAAAAAAACCACTGAGCAAAGTGAAACACGAATGAAATGAGAAATAAATCAATGGTCGATTTGTTGTGGTGAAATAGTTTTCATGTTGCGCCGTTGATTGTTCAATTGGTGGAGTAGCTTTGAAAAATTATTGGCCATTTTTTTAATCGATGCGTCTTCACGGAAGGAGACCTGATTAAATTTTGAAAGAAATTCATTCAGTTTCCGGTTTTTTTTAAACATGAGGCATGAAAATCACCAAAAGTTTTAATCAATCATTATTTACGAAGGAAAGTTGTGATCAAGCTAATCAATGTCGCAATTGAAGTCTCTCTCAAATAGCTCTTCTTGCATGAGCGTCCGCATTGAAACAGGAAACTACGCCCCTAGCGGCAAAGACACAGAACCAGCGCCGTGACCGTACGGGCTGGAACCACGCCATGCGTTGATACAGTACCAGTAAGGATGCCCAAACTATTTCGTCACTTGCTATAAGCCACGAAGTTGGAGATACAATTATAAAAATGACGATTGATAAATATTGTGAACGAATATATCTTCAGTTTTCAGAGGAGGTCAACACATTGAACTAATCAGCGACGGCCACCAGGTCGTGAGCGCTGATTGGTTCGCAGGTGTAATAGACCAGCGGAGTATGATGGACTGCCACAACTCGCGCTCTGATTGGTCGATATTCTGGTGGAGGGGGTAAAGGCTTGGAGTGGGGTTATAAAATGAGGCATCGACGCAAAATGGATGTCATTACGCTTACACTCAAGATGGGGGCCACACCGATGCTGAAGACGGTACCACGCAAGAACAAGATGCGACGTAGAAGACTGGACTTTTGGAAGGTTCCCCAGGGTCTGCAGGAGGAGAGTCGACCAGCTTTTGGCTCGACCAACGGCCCACCAAAGATTTGGCATGAACGGCCAACCTCCCATTTTTAATCGATACGTCTTCACTCAACTGAGACCTGATTCGATTTTGGAAGAAATTCATGCACTAGCTTCCGGTTTTTTTTAAACATGAAGCATGAAAATCACCAAAAGTTTTAATCAATCATTATTTACGAAGGAAAGTCGTGATCAAGCTAATCAATGTCGCAATTGGAGTCTCTCGACGTACCTTAGCTTCGACAAAAATTTGACTCACTTTCATGAAGTGCATTATTAGTTATTGGTTAATTTTGAGTGGCGCGAAATTTTAATGACTATTCAAACTTTTATATTCGGCCTAGATCCGAAGTTGTCCGACTGCCGCCGGCGCATGCGTGTTTGCCCGCATTTGCACAGGAGAGTCCGAATGCGCGATGCGCAGTGTGATTGGTCATTGCGTCACGTGACATAGTTGCAGGTAGTGATACCTGTTGTATTCCAGTACTCAAAGTTTTATGATTCCAATTTTTTTCTCTGAAATCAGTCGTTGAACATTTAATTGACGCGTCGGAAAATCTAGAAATGGGAAACAGAAGTTATCAATTGGGAAGTTTTGTTTGTGCTCCCAACAGGGGCAAACACACTTCCATCCCACTAATTTCATTATGATGTCATCGAAGTTGAGGGTAAGAAGCCCTTTAATAACCTGATGATGTAGTTTGGCGTGTTTGCCTGCATATGAGCGTCAATTTTTGTGTGGTCAGATCTCTTCAGATACTTCGGAGACCTCCATGCTCGTGCTGGGATAGACGTTGAGGGATAATATTGAGATCTTTAGGACGTCGGATCTCAGGAGCGGGTGGAGATAGGAAAAAATGTATGAAAAGAAAAATCTTCCTCATCTAAAAAGGCACACTCTATGTTCTATGATTGTTCTTCTTAACTTGCATAATTAAGGCGTAATCGCAGGTACAAAAAAAAATTGGACCTTCCCAGTTGATTCGGAACTCAACAGTTTTCAAGCCCAAATTATTTTTGAACTGATAACAATTTTGATTGATTTATTTCTCCACGTTCGATACTTGGTTAATTTTTTCTTCCATGAGATTTATCGCAATGGTGGTGCCGCGATGGAGATAATCGGATTATGTCGTCTCGGATTACATTTAATTCCACCTTGCAATTAATACCTGCCAGCTCCGACTTCCCCGCGGTTATCGCCTTGGAATATCGCCGAGTGCCACTTGAAAGTGGCGCGAAAACCGTAAAAAGAAAAAATGAAACTGTTAGTTTTTATTCTGATGTACTCCGTGATTTATTCCTACTTACTCTATATAGCTTCGTTCGCACTTCCTCGCCCTGAAGTGGTTCAAAACGAGAAATTTCAGGCGAGAGTAATTGCAATAATATTGTCAATGAAAACAAATATGAGACTTATACTGAATCCGTGTAATATAATGCGCTTGTGAGTCCGACAAATTGGTTGGTTGATTTTCTCATATGCAATTTGTTGGGCAATTCGTCAATTTTGTAAATTTTCGGAATGTTAGCAAACTTTGATTTTTTAAAGAAATTAAACAATTTTGACATTTCTGAGGATTATGGAAAGTCTGAAATTTGGGAAGTATTGGATATAACCAAAATTGGGAAATGAGACTTTCGGTTTAGGACTTTGGGAAGTAAGACTTCGGGTTTGGAACTTTGGGTTCAGAATTTTGCTTTTTTCACTTTGGGTTTGGGCTTTTAGGTTTGAGACTTTGGGCTTGGGGTTTGGGACGTCGAGCTCGGAACTTTGGGATTGAGCTTTTAGGTTTGAGATTTTATGTTTGGAACTTGGGCTTTGGGACTGTAATTTGAGACTTTAGGTTTGGGAGTTTGGGTTTGGCTCTTTGGGTTTTGGACTCTGGGTTTTGGACTTTGGGTTTTGGACTTTGGGTTTTGGACTTTGGGTTTTGGACTTTGGGTTTTGGACTTTGGGTTTTGGACTTTGAGTTTTGGGACTTTGGGTTTGGCACTTTGGGTTTGGGATTTTGAGTTTGGGACTTTGGGTTTGGGACTTTGGGTTTGGGGACTTGGTATTTGGGACTTGGTATTTGGGAATTTGGATTTGGGACTTTGGATTTGGGACTTTGGGTTTGGGACTTTATGTTTGGGACTTTGGATTTGGAATTTTGGGTTTAAAAATAATAATGAAAGCAGGTAAGAAGTGAGAAATACACGTATCAAATGCGAAAAAACGACCTTAAATTCACTCAGACTCGCTGTGCGGATATCCAGCGCATCGATTATCCATGTCATTTTTTTTCTCCCTATTCCTACTGTGAACTAACTCTCGACACCTCCGCATGTCGGCAAACATCCAAAACTTGTTCGTCGCAGGCTAGAAAATGAAAATAAATTGAAATAATAAAAATGGTCACGCTGATTGCGGTGAATGGGAATTCGTCTAAACGTTTGGAATAAAATTTACGAGGACGCGGAACGAATTGTCACGCCAACGCACATGCACGGAGAAGAATATCACCAAGAATCTACCCTACGAGTTCCAACGGAGACAACGTAAAATAATCAACAAAACTTGGTGAATACGTGTCATTTGGATTAAATTTTCGGTGGAAATTGTTGGAATTTTTGGGGCAAATGGATGAGTTCACTAATGGAAATATTTTCTGAGATCACACCAATTTTTTTAGAGAGAATCGTTCTAAATCAGTGTACTATTTCAATTGCAAAAAATTTCACATTTTCAAAATGTTCAAAAATTTCGGAAAATTTTGGAAAAATTTTGGAAAATCTTGAAAAATTTTGGAAAAATTTTGGAAAATCTTGGAAAATTTTGGAAAAAATTTGGAACATTTTGGGAAAGTTTGGGAAAACTTCGGAAAATTTTGGAAATCTTTAGAAAATTTCAAAAATTTGAATAATCTGAAAATTTCACAAATTTTAACTCTTCCCAAAGTACTGACACTTAACAAAAATTTAGTAATGAACCCGTCGTATTAATCTCAGCCATGAAGGAACTCACAATTTTTCATCCACGATCATTCATCGAACAACAAAGAAAGTAGATAGTGAAAAAAAAAAATTAATAACACAAGTGGGCGGTTAGTAGTCAATACGAAGGGGCCTCGTGAGCTCACGCTGAGACGGGTATAACGAAAGCCCCATGTCCGCGTAATTCGTACTGGGTTACATTTTGCCTTGTGCGAATAATAATACCCGCCGGTTGGAATTGGCTGGCGTGGGTGAACGGACGAATGATACAAAAAGTCAAGATGTGAGGCTCACGGGAGAATCCTGTTGTTAAACAGACGGGGGAGCGCACGCTGAGAGTGGTCAGGGACTTTTAAACGTCCGGTAAACATGGATAACGCGTGTGTCCGCGTTACGAGTTGATAGAACAGAACATGGGGGCCGGGCGGGGTGAAGGGGGGGGGGGGGGGGGGGAGGGGGGATCTGACGGCCGAATGAACGTTGTGACGTGAACGAGATGTGTGTGGGCGAAACGAGGGAGCTTACCCCTTAGTAAACGAAATGCGAGATTTTTAGTTTATACTGTTTTACGAAAAATCAAATATTCTCCAAGAAGTTGAAAGGCTATGTGTGTATGTGTGTGTATGTGTTTTTTTTTTTATAAAGAGAATGAAAGAAGCGTGTGTGTGTGTGGGTGGGTGTGTGTGTGTGGGTGGGTGTGTGGGTGGGTAGGTGTGTTTGGGTAGGTAGGTGTGTGTGGGTGGGTGAGTGGGTGTGTGGGTGGGTGAGTGGGTGTGTGGGTGGGTGTGTGGGTGGGTGAGTGGGTGAGTGTGTGTGAGTGGGTGGGTGTGTCGGTAGGTGTGTGTGTATGTGTGGGCGGGTAAGTAGGTGGGTTGGTTAGCGTGTGTGTGTATAAACCCCTCAGAACTCCCTAGCTTCCCCATACTATATCTCCACACAGTATCATGGGATTTTTGCAATATGACTCATCGCGCACTTCCATTGACTTTCCTGGAAACGAGAGGGAATCGTGACGATAAAGCCAAGAGGGAGAGAAAAACCGAGAGTAAAGGTGGATGGAATTGCTGGCTCTCCTGAGTGAGTTCGCAAAAAACAACTTAAATAATGGCAAAAAAGCATTTTAAAAATGCGAAGGAGACGCCAAAGACTCGCCCCCCCCCCCCCCCAACCCACTCACCCGCCCCGCACCTTTCTGGGTGAGCATCGTCTGTGCCAACGTGCAAGCCGGTTGCTCCACTTTACTAAGAGGTCTCACGGTGCCGCCTCAGCCCTTTATGGCCTGTACACGTTCAACTATACGACTCCCTCGACCACTTGGAGGAAGTACCTTTTAACTAAGGGCAACGATAATACTTGCGAAAATACGAGTTTCAGGGGACTTTTACCACTGACAACTAGCGGGGTAAAATGCCGAGAAGTCGGGTTGAACTAACACAGTTTTCCCCATAGAAAATGAAAATTGTTTGTAGATACATGCATGAGGCAAAAGAATCGGATAAAATAGTGGGTGGAAATCCACGGACAACCCACTTCCCACAAGCCGATAGTGTCTTTTGGAGAACACCTGTTTCACCCTCTAGGCTCCGGTCTCACCTCAGCTATTCGTGAGGAAATCTATGATCTTCTTTTGAGATGGACCATTCCTGCGACGGAAATTGAGTTAGACCTTTCTAGATGGAAAACATAGCGTTGGACCTTCTTGCTTCAGAATTCTGAGATGGACCGTTTTGAAACTTCTAAGTGAAACTTCTATAGGCGCCTTTGGGTGTGAATCGAATACACTCTAGTCCCTATGTTACAAAAACCGACACCATTGGGGAGGGGGAAGCGTCATATATGGAGTGCGTACGTACTTTACTCGCTAGGAGGTAGAGACGGTATGCGAGGTATGGGGAGAGGAGCACGAGAGAGAGAAGAATAGAGCATTCACGCACATCTAGACCCATTTACAACGTGTTGCATGGGAACGTCGATAATGACGCGTTCGTCATAATTCAACGCAGGGCGTAAGATGGCGTTATGCGCATTTTCTATCCACGGCAAAAAGCCAGCTGTTTTCCAGTCTGGTGTGTTAATGTATACGTTATATATGTGCCGAGCGTTATTTTCTATATCACAATTTTTGAATGGAATATTTTGGTTTGTGTGTTAATCAAAAGTTTTCGTTTCTTACTTCAGTTATCACAAACCGATAATTCCATTTGTAGAAAATCATGAGATAGCTCTCTAGGCAAAACGTTTTTTTTATTGTAAGAAATTCCACGAGAGTTGAACAAATACTGTAACGAATTAAAAAAAATGGGCGAATAAAAATTTTGTCCAACGAAAAATGACGGACGTCAAAGCAATGAAAAAGTGATTTTATGTACTCGGCTCATAAAATAATTTATTAATGGAAAAGCCTTGCCAGCATTACTTGTCAGTATTATCAGGCAATCATCCACCGATAGCATGATTTTTAAGATTTACGTCTAGTCTGTTTTTGTCGCATTATGACATTTATGGAATGGGATAAATAGTGGGCAATGGCAAGTGTTTTCTGGAGAGAACCAACGGAAATTCGCGGGCCTCAAAATAATGCTCACACTGATACTCTGGCTTGTGTCACTGGTGGCTACCAGTACGGGACAAGCTTCATCAAGTAAAAATCCGCACTTCAGGTATTTCAATTTTAATTCAGTGAATTATACCTAGATTTGAATGTTCCAGTGTTCCCCGGCGAACCCGCTGTTCCGACTATACCTATATTGAGTGTTTTTTTGGGATATTTTGTTCGGCATAGTGCATTGTATTCACAAAGTGGAGAATTGGACAATTTGAAAAAAATAAAAATAAAAACCAAAAATTTTCTGAAAAATTCCGATTTAGGTGAATTCAATTCTCTATTTATCGTTCTGTCATACATCGAAATTACAAACGAAATAAATTCAGAGTTCATTATGCAATTCAGATTCCCGGAGCAGTGAAGCCAGATTTTCTCTGTCAGGCTCGCCTCGGCATTAAGGATGTACATATGGTAATATGGCACAAATTAAAATTTTTCAACATCTTGTAACAATCATTCCACCAGGTATCATGACTAATGACGAGATAATGACCCTGAATTAAGGAGAATATTTTTCCATAACTGCAAAAAATTGATAGCATCAATTTATCGTCCCCATACACTAGGAGCGCAAAATTTTACTTACGGCTTCCTCAGTCCGTAAAAAGCCAATTATCTTTTTAACAACTCATTTTATGGCAAACTGCTATTCTACATTTCGTGTAGAGAATATCTTGTGCAACAAAAATGCTTGACATAGTTTTTCTGTAAGCTTACTCGTTCACGAGATAAATTCAAATTTTCCACGACGAACCGCTACTTTAATCCACTCACTAAGAAGTTGGCATCTTTATCGACAGTCTTTCAGTGCTGACTTTCGACTAGCCAAAGAAAACCCCACACCCACCCACCCACCCCCACCCAGCCACCCACCCATACCCACCCGCCTACCCAACCACACCCATCCGCCTACCCATTCACCCACTCACGCACCTCCACCCACTCACGCACCTCCACCCACTCACGCATCTCCACCCACTCACGCACCTCCACCCACCCTCACCCACCCATCCACACCCGCCCACCCATCCACACCCGCCCACCCACTCACACCCGCCCACCCATCCACACCCACCCACCCATTCAAACCCACCCACCCATCCACACCCGCCCACCCATCCACACCCGCCAACCCACTCACACCCGCCCACCCATCCACACCCACCCACCCATTCAAACCCACCCACCCATCCACACCCACCCACCCGTCCACACCCACCCACCCACATACATACGTACACACACCCACACACATTTGTTCGGAACTCGACGGAAGCATTTTCGTATACTTAAACTCCTAGTTACGAACCGAAATAACCAAAATCAGGAAGTTAGAACCTAATGTTTTGAGAAATTCACGTTTTTTTGGGCATTTGTAAAAATTTAACAATGCACATACATAAGAAAATGTTTGTGCGAATACAGTCGAGACATGCACTTCTACTCGTGTCGCAGGCGCTCACGTATTTTCTCTCATTTCCAAGGCCTCCAATTTCTTTCACATTTGTATATTTCACTAACAAACCCCTCAACTTACTTATTTCCCGCATTGTTCTGCCCACACAGTGCTTCTGTATTTAAAAATAAATAGTGCTAAGGGGTAAGCAAGTGAAAAAAAAGAGGTAAAATTCCTTGGCACGTGACTTCTTTCTCAAACGAGCCTCATCGCCCACGAAAAGTCATTACTCATAGGTCGTTTACACGCCGGCAATTAATCCTCCCTTTAATTACGTAAAACCAGACTGAGGGTTAATTACATTCATCTGTGATCGCTGGACCTCAATAAATCACTAAAATTTTCTTCAATTTTTTGTCCTCCGTTCACCAGATCTTTATTGCAATTGTATTTTTCTCATAAACCCTTGACGCTCATTTTTAAATTCTCAATTTATCGTTTTAACCATCGTGCCGACATTTCATCCAAGAGTGAGAGGCCGAAAATCGCTGGGGCCTTTACCTCCCAGGTTTCACCTCCTCATGAATACATAATTTCACCAAAATTCATTAAAAAGAAACATCACTTATAATTACATTGCGGGCTCATCATCAACAATTATTGAAGCGACGGGCAGTAATTCAGAATTAACTGTAAATGAAAGGAGAATGTTCCGGCTCTGGTTTAGTGCAGGGTGTGTGTGTGTGTTTTCACCCCTCTCTTTTCTCTCTTCCCCCCCCCCCCCCCCAGGAAGCGCTTTTGAGCATTTTCTCCGGTAGGGCCTACTGGGCACCCATCCATGCGCCTGGGACCGGCTTTCGCCGCTCGGGCTATCATGTCTTTAAACACAGGGTGAACCCCCAGAAACCCCCATGCAACGATGGCGGGTGCTTAGGATGGAACCACCCCCCCCCCCCCACCAACGGCGGGTTCCCGCCCGGCCTCGCCATCGCATTTTATGGATATCTTGGGTGGTTTTTAATCTCCATATGTTACCATCTGAATTCTGGCCTTGGGCCACAGATTCTCGGGATTAAACGTGACCCGCAGGAACAATGTGCGTAGGACGATGTCATCGTTGGTTGGAGATGGCATTGCACATCAGGTGAGATTGTAGGATACCGATTTCCACTCTTATCACGCATTCAAGTCTCCAATGAATAATTGTTTTCCAGTACTCCATTAATTTTCCCTCCTCTCACTCATCGCTCTCCTCCATTCTCTCTGTTTCCACTCGACATTTTTTTTATTTTTTTATTTTTGTGTATAGCCGCGTGAGAAACTTACTGATGAGTCTGTGGCATGGGGGACAAGGGAAAAATTCAGTAAAACGATTGCCAGGTACATTCGACTTTTCCAAGCTCGATTATCGATTTTCTTCATCTTGCACTTCGGCTATAAAGCCATTTCTGTCACTTGATGCTAATGCCCTGGCGCGAGCATCCCAACATGGTATACACGCATGCATTCACCTTTGAGCGCTTGGGTGCAGGCGACTGCTAGTCGCCACAGAGTCGATCGTGGGAGCCAAGATGCTGGAAGTATGAAAGAGGGTTTCTCATTTTTTATTAAGCAATTTGTTGAACGGCATTATAGGGTGGGGGGGGGGGGGGTGTGGGAATTTTGATAAAATTGTTCTTCTGTTTGGTGAAGCTACAGTATGAATCATTTTTTCATAACCGTGTCTATTCAGTAATGCAGCAAAAATTATCACCGGAGAATTATATGGTTGTACCACTATCCATTATAAGCACATTTCAGTCAAGGAGTTTATTATTATGGAAGCACTTTATGCACCCTCCAAGCGATTGGTGGCAAAGAAAATTAATTTCCAATCATTGGGCAGATATGAAGCCATTGGCTGGTGATGTCGAGCGAATTGTGTGTAAACACATACCTGTATATACATCCCAGGTGGGGAATTCGAAACTTGAACGATGAGGGCAATCTTGGTCCGACCTTCGATGCGGAAGCTTGGACTTGATAGCTTCGACGTAGCTTCATCCCATGTATAAGCCTAGATCAAACCAAGCTTAGTTATATCAAAGATATCCAAGCCTTGTTGGCCCAACTTGTGCCAAGCTTGGCTCAATCTTAGCGTCCCTAGCATTGGTCCACAGGCAGAATCCAATCTACGTCCAATATTGGATACATACATACATCTAAGCTGACTAGAATCATCCAAACCCAACCTTCAGAAAGCATGTTGTGCTAAGCTTGGTCCAAGCTCAGCGTTGTTAGCTTTGAATCTTAGCTTTAACAAGCATGAATCCCGAATTGCTCATACCATCTAAACCCAAGCTTCTGAACTAAGGTTGAGCTAAGCTGGATTGAAGCATATTTTTCCTAGTTTCGATTTACCGGCTTCAGCGAAACTCTGCTTAATATTGGATTCATATATAAATCCAGGATTGCTGCACCACCTAACCCCAAGCTTGGAAACGAATGTTCAACTAAGCTTGGTCCAACCTCAATATTCCTATCTTCGAAGTTTGAACCAAGATAAATTTTGTAGCTTGGGCCAAGATTAATTTCGATGCTTCGGCCACGAGAAACTTTGGAACTTGGACGAAAATGAATTTCGAGGCTGGTACCAAGATAAAGTTCGAAGCTTGAATGAAGATAAAGTTCGAAGCTTGTATTAACCTACGTAACCAAGCTAGAACGAAGCTCATTCTCTAAGCTGGGATTGGTGTTGCATTCGCATGTTGTGCAGAGATTGACCGAGGCTTCAAAACACAGCTTTGGCGAAGCTTAGTCAAGCCTCGTCCAAGCTTTGATCAAGCTTCATCGCATGGCCAATCCCCACCTGGGATGTATATGCCGGTATTTGAATAACGTACTGAAATTCATTCCTGTTTCATCTTCTTCTGCATGTAAATCACGTACCAGATTTTTTCTGCGTCATCTCCTTATGCATTTAAATCCTATGGTGAAAAGCTACTTTTTATCGTTTCTTCACCAAAGCAAGATAACCTTTTCCGAGAAAGAAAAAGAAAAAAATTTCAACGACGATTCGTTCATAAATAAATATAATTTGGGGATGACATTCTTCTTTTGGTCTTTATAAAGTAGAAAATACCATTCATCCATATGAGCTTAGCGTGTGAGCCTGCATACCGGATTCTCATATACCTCAACTTTAATCTCTCAGAAATGAGAATCGAGATATCGAAACCAGTGGCTGTTTGTTGAAATGGTGGCAGCATTATAATAGTTGGCTATTCAGTCCATCAATACCGCTCAATTTATTCATCTGACTCTTTGTAACGTTTCCCTTTGTCGATGTGTCCGTAGATCATTCTGAACTCTCAAGGTGATAGCTCGTTGATGCAAATCAAGATCACCAAATGAGCAACGTGGAGGTGATTCATTCATGAGATTTTCACAGTGGTACCCGGAATGATGTTCCCTGGAAAATCCATCCGGGAAAATTGTTATTGGAACATCGTTCTCGGAAAATTCCTTTCGCAAAATTGTTCTCGGAAAAGTGTTCTCGGAAAATTGTTCTCGGAAAATTGTTCCTAGAAAATTGTTCCCGGAAAATTGTTCCCGGAAAATTGTTCTCGGAAAATTGTTCCTGGAAAATTGTTCCCGGAAAATTGTTCCCGGAAAATTGTTTTCGGAAAATTGTTCTCGGAAAATTGTTCCCGGAAAATTGGCCCCGGAAAACTGGTCCTGGAAAATTGTTCCCGGGAAATTGTTCCCGGAAAATTGTTCCCGGAAAAAAGTTTTTGGAAAATTGTTCTTAGAAAATTCTTCTCGGAACATTGCCACCGGGAAATTGTTCTCAGAAAATTTGTTCCGGAAAATCGTTCTCGGAAACAAAATTGTATACCAATGATGATTACATTTTTGGCCAACAGAGGACAGCAGCCCATTGGTCCAACACCAATGAAACATTTAGCCTGTGAAAATATTTTCAGATATATCATTCAGGATATCGATTTATTATGATTAAACTTGCTATCCAGTTCCAGCATCAATATTATTATAACCATCAAGCCTGGGGTCACTGAGAGCACTTCTGTCAAGGCCACGGCCATACACTCTTGACTCTCAGTAATGTTTACTGCATCCTGTCTCTTGAAAATCCAGTGAAAGTATTCCCCTCCATCTACTTGTCACGTTCATTCCCTTCTCATGGTTATTCTCAAAACTCCTTTCCTCTTGCTCTTATTCTACGCTTTGTCGTTCTCAAAAATCAAAACTTCCGCAAGTGAGTTTAGTTCATGAGCCACGACCTACCCTCATAGCGCACACGTGTGCACGACGTAAATATTTACGAGAAACAAAATTTTTTTACGTTATTTTGGATTTGGTTTTTCTCGTCATCTTCTGCTCGGTTTCTCCTTGAAGTTACTTTTGCAATTTTTTTTCCTTTTTTACATAGTTTTTTTTGCACATTGGTCTTTTCTAGTATTGTATGTTTGTATGTGTGGAATCGGAATTTACCTTTAACGATTTCTCACGAACCGATCGAACGATCTGAGTCATCGAGGTCTTATTCGGAGCGTCTTCATGGAACTTAGATCGGATTAGTTTTTGGTTTAAATTGACCGAGCAGTTTTTTTGTTACTAACAATTGAATTGTTTACAACGCTCTATTTCAAAAACGGTAAGAGATACGGCAAAAAGTATTAAGCAGAATTTGCTCTGCAAGTGGAAATGCATATTTAATTTCTTATCACTTTTTCCCATATTTGTCATAATTAAGGAGGTATGACGGATTTAACCCTCGAGCGTTCGCACCCCTATTGGCGTCTCACTCGCACTCCAGTAACACGCATAGTTCTCGTCCTCACGCTGACTATACGGCTAGTCAAATATTCATAATGATCTGCTTGATGAATGGGATTGAAACATTTAATTGACGTATCGGAAAACTTAGGAATGGCAAACAGAAATTACAAGTCGGGAAGTTTTGTTTGTGGTCCCAACGGGAACACACACACTTTTATCCCACTAGTTTTTTTTTTGAGATAGTGTGAAATGGCCAGTGCCGCTCGCTAAGTCTCGACAATTCGTCTACAGTCGGCCGTGGAGAAAACGTTATTTACCGCCACAAGGGGACGGGGGCAAGTCAAACATTTGGAGAATGCCCACTGGAAGAGAACCGGTATGCGTGAAGGAGTAATCAGGGAACCGGGAACAAACGCCTACGGGATTATAAGTCAAATTTATTCCCCAAGAGACAACCGTTTTGTTTACACTGTTCCAAAGATTTCGGTGGGTATTGGGATCGATGGTGGGAAATAGGAAGCCGCTTATTAGTCGTAAAACTTTGGGGTACTAGGCTGTAAAACAATTTTCTAGCGCGCATGTTTTTTTTTTCTTTTTTTGCACATTTGTCTTCTTATCAGTGGTGAAAAAAATTTAAAATAATGTCAATTTCAAAATAATTTGGCATCGAGAATTTAGTGCCGATAATTTCTGCAAGATATTCTGGACATTTGAGTAATTAATTCGTGGAGTGGAGAGATGGCAAGGGATAACCCCGAGTAAGGTCAAACTAACCACCTGTGGCGCCTAAACTCGCGATAGAACTGCCGACACATTACAAATTCCCTCTCAGTCGGACCCATTCATAACATTCACTTCCTTCCTGATACACTGACGTGAGCACTATCCATGAAAGAAATATGTACGGGAAATATCTGAGATATTCCATCAAATACTGGACCGGCGCTGTGCACCTACAGTTGCAAGTCATATTTGAAGTTCCGAATTGCGTCATCGCGTGTCAGCATTTTTCTCAGACAAAATCATTTTCTGGATAAAACGCGTTATGAAATATTTCCCGGGGAAGGATTTTCCGAGGAACGATTTTGCGGGCAGGATTTCCCGGCGAACGCTTTTCCGACGCAGTTTTCCGGGGAACAGTTTTCCAAGGCATGATTTCTTGAGGAACGATTTCATCGGAAATGATGTTTCGGGGAACGATTTTCCGAGGAACAATTTCCTAGGGAACGATTTCCTCGGAAATGATTTTTCGGGGAACGATTTCGTGTAAAACGATTTTCCGGAGAACGATTTCCCGGGGAAGGATTTCCCAGGGAACAATTTTCCGGGGAGGGTTTTCCGAAGAACGATTTCACAGGAACGAATTTCCCAGGAACCGATTTCCCAGGAACCGATTTCCCAGGAACCGATTTCCCAGGAACCGATTTCCCAGGAATCGATTTCCCAGTAATCGATTTCCCAGGAACCGATTTCCCAGTAATCGATTTCCCAGGAACCGATTTCCCAGGAACCGATTTCCCAGGAACCGATTTCCCAGGAACCGATTTCCCAAGAATCGATTTCCCAGGAACCGATTTCCCGGGGAACGATTTCCGGTGAAATAATATCCCGGTGAACGATGTCCCGGGGAACAATTTTCCGAAGAGCGATTTCCCGTGGAACCATGTTCAGGTGAACGATTTCCTCGGGAACAACTTTCCGGTGAACGATTGCCCGGGGAACAATTCTCCGAAGAACGATTTCCCAGAAACCAATTTCCCGGGGAACGATTCCGCGGGGAACGATTTCCCATGGAACAATGTCCCGGTGAACGATTCCCCAGGAACCGATTGCCCTGGGAACGATAACCTCTTACATCACCCACTGTAATTCACTGAACCAATAAAGCCTCAATTTTCCGTAATACCAATTTATCCCAACATAAATTTTCAGCCGAAGTATATGTTTCGCTCAGGGTAGCCGAAAATTTAACGATTGTATATTACCGATGTATGCAACATATATTTCAGTTCATATTCAACAGCGATTCAATGCTGATTAGCAAAATTATGAGCCAATTGAGAGTCAGAACCTATTTGCTTGTGAAAGCATGATTCGCGTTTTTAATGTTCAATGGAAATCGACGAAGCAGCGGACGAATCGACAAGCAAGAATTAACGAGCCAATCTTACTTTTGTTCCGATGATTTTTTATCTCACTTCCAGGCGTCTCTCTCAGCTTCGTTCTCATTCCCTTGTTTTATCCTCGGGTGTCTCGTGCACATGCGAAAACGACGCCCACTTTCGGTCATAAAGACAGATCATGGGCCAAAGATACGTGAGAGCGTGCCCCGCTCACCGCCATTTAAGGAACTGCGGCGAAGAACCCAGGATTCGTCGCCACAATTCTTTTTTTTTTTTTAAATTATCAAATGAATTTGGCGACAAATTTCTTTCGGCTCAACCGATCTATTCATTTTTGCCTTCCATCATCTCACTTGATTTTTGAAAAAATTTAAAAAGAAATTTCTCAATTTTTGTGATCCTGAAATACGTGCAAGTTTTTAAAATTCTGACTTTTTGAAATTTTTGAAATATTTGAAATTGTTGAAATTGTTGAAATTTTTGAATTTTTTGAAATTTTTGAAATTTTTGAAATTTTTGAAATTTTTGAAATTTTTGAAATTTTTTGAAATCTTTCAATTTTTTGCCAATCCCTTCAAATTGTTCAAATCTTTTCGAATTCTCGATTCATTCGAATTTTGTAAATTTCTCGAATTTCCCAAATTTCTAAAAATTATTGAATTTTTTCCCACACGTACAAATCTTAATAATTTCGTAATGTTTTTTTTTGTGCAGGTTTATCAAATTGAGAACGTGATAGTGAAGGCAGCGAACTCGCCACGACCTGCGGCTTGGGTCTTGGAGAGGTCAGTCGACGGTGAAGAATTTCGTCCGTGGCAGTATCATGCGCCCAGCGACGAGGAGTGCTGGTCCAGGTACTCTGTTCCGCCTGTCACTAAGCCCATTTACATATCCGATGATGAGGTCATATGTACCAGCATATATTCACGTCAAGCACCCATGGAAAACGGCGAGGTAAATAAACCGAAAAAAAACCGTCAAAGTGAACGAAAAAAAGAAATTGCATCATTACCTGTTCCACGCGGAGAAAAAAGTTGAAGAAAAATTAGCTGTCTGCTTATTTATTTGGATGGTTCAATATCTGTCACTAAAAAATATTTTTTCCCCCGTAAAACAGACACACCTACACACACACCCACCCAATCACCCACACACACACCCACCCACCTTCCCACACACTCACTCACCCACCCACCCACTCACCGACCCACTCACCGACCCACTCACCGACCCACTCACCGACCCACCTACCCACACACCCACCCACACACACACATACACACACACACACACACACACACACACCCGTTTACCCCGTGTTTAGAAATACGATTGCTTAGGTGGCAAAAGTCGGCCCCAGGATGGGTGTCCAGTAGGCCCTACCCAAGAAATCCTGAAGAGCGCCACATAATCAAGTTAAAACTTTGACGCACCTGGACTTTTGAATGGGACATCATCTTCTTTCAAAAAACTTTTCATCAATTTCAAGAACTTAAATCAAGCTTATTTTCCTATCGACGAAGATTGTTTGATAACTACTCAGTATGTTTATGAAAAACTAACATTTCTCGTTGAACAAGAACAGCCGGAAGTGTTTTTCACTGGTTGAATTCACAATCAGGGGACATGAATAGCTATACCTAGCGGCGTTAAAATCACCCTCGATAATCATCCAATCGTGTGATTACATGCGTACATCGTAAACCGGATAATAATTAATGATTGGGTTTGTTGGATGTGTAAGATGTCGAGTTTTATCCAACGTCTAATTCAGGTACTGACATTTTGACGGGCAAATTGTGAAAACATGTCATCAACTTTTATCATTGAAATATGATTTTGATGGTTGCTTTGACTACTATGAATAATTATGACAGGCGTATTTATCTGTGTGGTCCATTAGTGGAGTCTGGGAAAATAAAGTTGATGGTAGAACTTGAGAGACGCGAAATATGTCTGCTGCAAAAACAGTACCAGAAATAAAGGAAATGCGGAATTCTGGATTGGTCACCTGATGGAGTGAGGACCGTGACGCACCAACATCAAACTCGAATCCTTGAAGAAAATTTTAAATCATCTAAATGTTGTGAGCCACTTAGAAAACAGAATAACCCGAAGTTGCGATCCGTTCCGCTGAAGCGGTGACCAGATACGTTGACGGCGTCGCTTGCGCAGTGTTACCGCGCTTGCGCAGAGCGGTCCCCTTCCCAAGTCACTCCGCTGGGCTTCCCGCTCAACATAAATTTCCAAACTCAGTTTTTTTTCCACTCAGCCAGCTCTAGACCAGACAACGAAATAGCCCCGGCGTCACACTCATGGCGCGAGCCCTGACGGACTAATTCCCATCCGGATTTGTCATGTTAGCAACAGCAAATCTCTGAGAGTTTGAATCCTTCTTTCTTCAAGCACTGGAGAGCAAAACTGGCGATTTCTCCCTCCATTCTGGGATTGGGTGCGCGTGGTACGTGAGATCCCTTACAAGGGTCGGCAGTTACAGCCATACATGGCCGGAATGTAGGGATCTCTCTGTTTTTTGCCATTTCCCCATCCACTCTCGTTGAATACTCCTTGTCCCTCCTACATTTAGCATCATTGTGTCCTTTACCTGTGCAATGACCTGCAATTAACGCTGCTTTCTCACAGAATTTCGCGAAATTCAGCGAGTACTTTTATTCTCGAGATAAGATACAGTCCGAAGCTTGAATGAAGATTAACTTGGAAGCTTGTATTAAGCTACGTAACCAAGCTAGGACGAAGCTTATTCTCTAAGCTGGGATTGGTGTTACATTCGCATGTTCTGCAGAGATTGACCGAGGCTTCAAAACACAGCTTTGGCGAAGCTTAGTCAAGCCTCATGCTCCCACACCCGCCCCTCCCCCCCCCCGGCCCCGCGCAACGAAAAATAGTATATGCTATTCGGGCGCTAAGGGCGGTTTGTGAGAAGTGTGAAGATATAATCGAGCGAAGCCGGGACCAAGTGATCGCCAATTAATTTAATATACACCACTAATTGTACAATGTCTCAATGATGATTTCAGATCCACATACAACTAGCAAATGGTCGTCCGGGTGCTCAGAATCACAGTGAAAGCCTCCAGGATTTCACTCAAGCAAGATATGTGCGACTGAGTCTGCAGGGATTGAGGAGGAACAATGGTGCTTTGGCCGACAAGCGCCGCGCTTTTTACTCGATTAAGGAGATCAGCATTGGCGGCCGGTGCTTGTGCTCAGGTCACGCGTCGCGCTGTCGCTACAGCGCTCGACATGGGGTAAAATTTTCACTTTATGTCATTTTTGAGGACAATTTTATGTGTGGTAGAAATGTTTATCAATTTTTTTTTTCACCACCCTCTCGAGATTAAGAAAGGATCAATGGAGGCTGTGAAATGATTCGTTGGCGATCTAATTTGACGATTAAAATGCGGTAGTTGAAGTTTATTTATAACTGTTTCGGTAAATATTTACGGAGTTTATGGTCACATTAATTGTCATTGTAGCAGACATAAAATACTTTCTCCATAACTCCACGGGAACTATCGGTGTTTCACGTGTGCACACGTGCGCACTTATATGGTCATTGCCATAGTTGGTCTTCACTGGACCCAAGTGCACAAGTTATCTCTCGCCTTGTGTGTACCGTCGTGATGCACTTGCGAAATTTCTCGCTCGACTGTCGGTCACGATCTTAAGTTTAATGTCCAACTGGTGAAATATTTTTGGTGATAAACACGGATCAAAGAAGCCACCGACGAATTTCGCCTCTATAAAATTATTGCCCTGTACTTCGTGAAATTTTTTACCCCGATTTTTCTACGTCAAATACTGCAGAGTGCAAACAAATCACATTGCCATTTACATTTGCGAATTGCAAATTTGGAAATTATGAATTTTTTTGGAATTTCTGCATCGTTAGAACATTTTGGTGATTTTGGAATTTTTTTTTTTTTTAATTTTTCCTTGAAATCTCAAAAAACTCCAGAAGTTTTCCGAAATTTCCAAAGTTTTCAAAATTTTCAAAATTTTCAAAATTTTCAAAATTTTCAAAATTTTCAAAATTTTCAAAATTTTCAAAATTTTCAAAATTTCTAAAATTTCAAAATTTTAAAATTTTAAAATTTCCAAAAATTCCAAGATTTTCAAAATTTTCAAAATTTTCAAAATTTTCAAAATTTTCAAAATTTAAAAAATTTCAAAAATTTCAAAAATTTCAAAAATTTCAAAAAATTCTGAGAATTTCGAAAAAAAACAAATGAAATTTCAACACAATTCAAGGGACTGAATGGTAGACATAACGACTGATAACGGCAGAAAAAATCCCGAGTGTCCGCGAAAGGCATTACACCGCGCAATATGTAGCAGAATGGCTCCGTGGGGCCTCTCTCCATAACGCATACATTATGCATAATGTACACAAGGCGCTAGGACGTGTAACCAAGGAACATGAGAGAAGACAACCCATTCTCGGAGGTGGATAATTTTATTGCCACCTATAAACGACGGAGAGACCTATCTCTATCGAACAGCTGCATTATCACCACGTGTTAGCCTATTGTCCATTCACGATTAAATATCCAAATCACAATTTCACATTTCGCTTTTCAATTTTTTCCAACAAATTCAAAAGTCTCATAAATTTTCGACATGATTAATTTTTCTCATCTCCAATTTCCAAAAAAATTACAATTCCAAGTTTTTGCAAAAATAAAAAAAAAATCCAAATTTCAATATAAAAAAAAAATTAATCAAAAAAAAATTTCAAAGAAATCAAAAATTTTAGCGAACGGATAAAATTCTGGATGGCAAAAAGTAAAAATGAAGTGATCGTTAGTAAACTGCAGACAGAATTATTGATAATTAATAGCAGATTCCAAGTTGTCCACAATTACAAGTAACTAATCAGCATAATTTTCAAGTCATCTAGACGTCAATCTCAGGGAATCGTCGACATCCGCCGGAAATGAAACACTGGAGCAATGAGAACTTGCAGACCATGTATCATTCATCAGCCTTTCTCTTTCTCAATCTGTCGAAACATTTGCGTAATCAAAAATTGAGGGGAGCATAGACTCTACATGAAAATCACATTGTAAAGTTTTTGCATAATTTTGATTATCACATTTCCACCCAATATTTGCCATTTTAAATTCTTCAAGGTCATATTTTTTCTTACTCCCTAACTCCCAAGTCGAAAAGTTGCGAGCGGACAATTTTTACAAACATCACTTCAGGTCTCATCTGAATTGTCGGTCTCTCCCAGCATCCCTGTACCAAATGGCATTTTCATTCAAAATTACTCAAGAAAATCTTGAAGAAAGCGATGTTATAAGTATCCACAAAAGGCAAAATTTTGCGCAGCCTCAATGGACCACCCTCATTTAGCACCACTCATAATCCATATTATTCAGCATCAAGAATGCGAATGCGAGCGTCACACATGCGGCGAAAGATGCGACAAGTGTTGTCCGCTATTCAATCAAGTACCATGGAAGCCTGGCACATCTGGCAAAGGTTTTCACTGTGAAAAGTGCAATTGCAATGGTCATGCAAACTCCTGCCGTTACGATCCAGAGATAGCTGAGAGACATATGTCCCTGGATATCCGTGGAAAATATCGTGGCGGTGGTGTATGCATAAATTGCACGGTAAATCAATCAATTTGTATTTTTAAACGATAAATAACACCATCAATTGCTGATTAATGGTTCCTTCCAGGATCACACCACGGGAATTAATTGTGAAAAGTGTCAAGTTGGGTATTACAGGCCTAACGGAATACCACCGGACGAACCAGTGCCTTGTATACCCTGTGATCACTGCAACATGAAGGGGAGCACTGGATTTTGTACACCCGATGATACATATCCCGGAAAGGTGAGGGTGTGTCAAGTAAAATTGTCCGTTAATCATTATGGGAATATGTCGAAAATTAGTGGATTTAGAATATACTCATACATAAGGTTTTCTTACCTGGAGAAAAAAATCTAGATAGTTTAGAACCTACCCACTTCCACTCACCTACTTACCCACTCACCCACCTACCCACCCACCTACCCATTTACCCACCCACCTACCTACCTACCCACCTACCCACCCACCTACCCACCCACCCACTCATCTACCCACTCACAGCTTCACCCACCCACCCATTCAGCCACACACACACCCACTCACCCACCCATTCACCCACACACCCAGCCACTCACCCACACACCCACACACCCACTCACGCACACGCCCACCCACTCACACGCTAACTCACTCACACACACACACACACACACACACACACACACACGCACGTACACACACATGGATTCCGACCGATGTCAGGAACGTTCCTTGTGAAACAATTCCTATGAAAAAATGCTCCAGAGCACTTGCCGACGAGAGCACAACCGAGAGGGCCGGAGATCTGGAAAACACATTTTCTTTTCAGGCCGTTATCAAGAACATTGAATGTGTGGAATAAACGATATCCATAAAATTTGATTTGGAAATTTTTATCAGACTCACTAGTTGTCGAGATATTGTCGAAATAATGTGGATAAAAATTTACACCATCTGCTAATTATTTGAATTATCAATTTAGGTGGCAGGTGCTTGCGAATGTAAACCAGGTTACTCGGGCTTCAAATGTGACCAGTGTGCTGCGGGTTATCGCCAATTTCCGGACTGTATGCCCTGTCCATGTGATTCACGGGGAATTCTGCCAGCGCATGATTGCGAAGGGGATTGTTTGTGCAAGACCAATGTCCAGGGGGAATTTTGTGATGATTGTAGGCCGGGATTTTTTGGCCTAACCCGTGATAATCTCGATGGATGCCTGAACTGCCATTGCTTTGGAATGACTAATGTATGCCGGGGCGCTAAATTGGCTTACCAGTCCGTAAGTTGACAATCATTTACATTTATTTGTACATAAAATAACCAGGCGAGACCAGGTTCACGTGACACACAAGTGGAACTCCAAGATGGTACCGTCGAAACTCAATAGACGGAGGCCTTTAATTATGCTGATCTTCCTGGGATGAGGTCCATGGGATTGATTCCATGTAGAGTTCTCTTGTCCGGTCATAACAAATAAGTAGTTAAATAATCCAGATGGCCGTTGAAGGAGGAACTTAATGCACAATTGCACTTGGTGACTGTGGCTCACGGAATTAAACGATTGAGGGTGCCTCTTATAACCCACAATTACGTCGCGCGAATGACTCGCGGCTAATAGCCAACTGTGGATAAACGAGGGTGGACCCCTCGTCCTCTATATTCTCCCATATTATTATAAATCCCAACGCCCAGTCATCAGAATAGGACGTTGCGCTCAAATTAAATTGTTTCACTTTTACTGAGCAGCCGTTTTACGAGCTCCGCGTTAGAACTGCGATTCCACGAGACATTGGCAAACAGATTTTTTTTCGCTTGGGAACTGGTGTTTTAAGTATACCAAAATTCTTTCCGTCGAATTCTGAACAAATGTCTCTGTGTGTGCGTGTGTGTATGTGGGGGGGGGGGGTGGATGGGTGGGTGGGTATGTGTGGGTGGGGGGGGGGCTATGCGTGGATGGGTGGGTATGTGTGGGTGAGTGGGTGGGCAGGTGTGAGTCGATGAGTGGGGGGTGTGGGTTGGGGGAAAGGGTGTGTGTATGTGTGTATGTTCATAATTATCTGCTTGATAAATGAGATTGAAACAATTAATTGACTTTTCGGGAAATCTAGGAATGGCAAACAGAAATTACAAATCAGGAAGTTTTGTCTGTGTTCCCAACGGGTACTCAACAAATGTTTGAAATTTCGATGGTTACGAGGAACCACTTATTGGTGAATATTAAATTTTCTCAAATTGCAAAATATAGATATCGACTTTGGACGAGTGGCTAGTGGCTGATATTAATGCGTCGAGGGCAATTGTACCAGTGCTGGACCCAGACAACGAATGGCTGACATTTGCATCCTACGAAGTTGACTATGAAAGCCCATTTTGGCTAGCACCCAAGATGTATGCCGGAAATCGTCTGTCTTCATACGGGAGTAATCTCACTTATGCTGTAACATGGATAGTCATGCGTGGTGACACCAGTGGTAAACCAACCACTGAGCCCAACGTCATTTTAGTGGTAAGTATCGTTTTACTGGCTGTCACTGAAGAATTCTTCATTACAAACTTGAAACATGGAAAATTAGAAATTGCAAATTTAATGGGTAAATTAAATTTCCGATATATTCCCGGGGATTGCGCGAAAAACGCACTCGAACTCTTTTTTGGAAGAAAATTCCTTGATTCTCAATTTTTGATTACCCAGGGCAACAATGGAATGAAAATTGCATTTGGGGAAGAGCAGTACAGTGGCCAGGAGGCAGAGATTTCAGTGCCATTGAAGGAGGATGGCTGGTTCCATATGGAGACCGAGGTGA
Source organism: Asobara japonica (assembly GCA_026005395.1). NCBI lineage: Eukaryota > Metazoa > Arthropoda > Insecta > Hymenoptera > Braconidae > Asobara > Asobara japonica. The sequence continues at coordinate 2,853,363 of BQMI01000298.1, read as the reverse complement.
AGAATATTCAAGTGAGACCCAGAAGAACAGAGTATGGAGGCAGACCTGTTACCAGGACGCAAATGCTGAGAGTTTTGACTGATATCAAGCACGTCATGATCAGAGCTCAATATCACTCCGAGCAGGCCGAGGGAAGGTATTTCATCGATTCTCGATCAATTTTGGGGGTTTTTAGTTTTGGAAATTTTAACGAATTTCAATAATCTCAAGGTTTGAACTTCCAAATGTTTGTCCATTTTTTCTGAACCATTGTCACTCTTCAACGCCCTCAATGATTTGGGAATCTTTTTTTTAGAATTGGAAACTTTGGAACTTTTTTTACAAACATCTCAAAGGTTTCCAAAATGTCAAAAAAATTTTAATTTTATAAAAATTTCAAATGTTTAGAAAATGTCAGAAATTTTGCCAATTTTCAAAAAATTTTCAAACTTTGAAAAATGTCAAAAATTCTGAAAATTTTCAAAAAAATTCAAAAATTAAAAAAAAAAAAAGAAAAAAATTCTGAAAAATCTATATCAAATAATCAATAATAATAGTAATTTTCATCCATATTTCTATTTCAGTTTACTCTCTGTGATTTTACCAATTGGTGAAAAATCAACCGAAGGAACTGAGACTTGTGTAGAACAGTGCGATTGCCCGGAGGGATATGCAGGACTTTCCTGTGAATATTGCGCCTGGGGATATGTTCAAATTATTATAAATGGTACTGATCATCAAGATCACTACGAGTGCATCAAATGTGATTGTAATGGGCATGCTGGGTCCTGTGATCTTGTCATGGGTGAATGTAAAGTAAGTGACTAGACTTTGGATAATAATTCTCGTTGATTAAATGGAGATTATTCTATTCAAATTAATTACCATAATTTTTTGTCAACGTTTTGTTCTTAAAGGTCTCCCAAATCTTGAAACTTCCGAATTTATTAATAAGAAAATTGAATAATTGAATTAGAAGATACACAGGCAATTATCAATCGACAATATTGCAACGAAAAATATTTCTTATCAGTTCTGCCGAGTTATAAAAAAAATTTATAAAGTCGGAAATGAAAGGTTTGGAATGAGCCGCAGTCAATTGGAGACGTAACACTGACGTTATCAACTGTAGATTAGTCCCATATGACCCTATGTCGATGAGGAAGAAAATCGTGCGCCACACAGATATCCCTCAGAGTGAAGGGAAAGTTTTTTATCGACCGTCGGCATTGGCTTCGCCAAGAAACATTAACCCCTCAAGTACGGCGCCCATACCGCGCGATGTGTCGGCATCGGCCAGCGACCTCCCGTCCACTCAAATGTGCTCTTCAATACAAGACAACTTCTATACATAACATCAGAAAATTATGAAGTAAAATTTAATGATGATCTTGACCCTTCACCAAAAAGTTGTTTAAAGTGCGGTATTTTTTTATTCATATTTTTCTAGAATTTTTAAGACCTATTTTAATTAAATACTCCAACTGGTTACCGAGATCGGCATTAAATCGACATTTGATTCACGCCATCTGACAGAGGGACTTACAAAGTATGTTTGGTAAAAATTTCAGAATTTTTTACGAAAATTTTCACGATAAACGAGAGGTTTAAATGCATCCGACATGAAATGTAGTTCCGTAATGTTGATGTGTTAGAAAAAAATATAGAAAATGATTTGAAAAAAAATCAAGTTGCATTGTATTGACAAACTCATGTACTTCATGGAATAATTTTCAGAATTCCGATATCTATCATAGTAAGGGAGAAAATTAATGTTTAAAAATCACGGGAAGGGTCTACATGACATATGGACCCTGGCTGATAGGACAAGCTCTTGAGGGGTTGACGCAGGCGAACCTGTTCAGTGTTCCATCAAGCCCTTCTCCTTCATCTCCATCATAGTCTCCAGAAAATATTCTCCCCAATCCCACTTCAAGTAGAACACTTGTTCTGGAGTACATCCAAACAGATTGTGTAGGGCTAAGCGGGCATCCATCCATGAAGGATCGTCGAAGCCGTACATATCGCATGTGACCATAGCTCTCGGTATTAACAGTTATTTATCGGTTTAATAATCAGCTTTGCGAGCACCACACAATGGGACCAAAGTGTGATCGCTGCGCGCCTGGATATTACGGCGACGCAACGAGGGGAAGCCCGGACGATTGCAAACAATGCGCATGTCCTCTGACCACAGCTACCAATCAGTTTAGTCCAAGCTGTCAACTTGATGATCCTAAAAATTCGTCAACTGGCTATGTGTGTACCCAATGCCCTCTGGGATATACCGGGGATCATTGTGAAAGGTAAATTACCACTGATAATCATCCAATAGCTCGAAAACCGATCAAACACCTTCATGGCCCGATTTGTTTGCCATAAAAAAATTTACGGCGGCTTGTTAATGTAATAGCTCTATTTTTATTTATTTCAAAGCTGTGACCTGGGCTACTTCGGCAATCCAACAAAGCCGGGAAGCACTTGCGAGCCCTGTCCCTGTAACGGTGGTACCTGCGACCAGGAAACGGGTCAATGCTTGGAATGTCGAGGCAACACAGAAGGCTGGCGATGTGACAGATGCAAAGAAGCCCACTACGGTGATCCTCTGGACCAATCTTGCTTGCGTAAGTGGTTTCCTTGGGAATACACATACCCAGGTGGGGAATTCGAAGCTTGAACGATGAGATCAATCTTGGTCCGACCTTCGATGCCGAAGCTTGGACTTGATAGCTTCGACATGGCCTCATCCCATGTATAAGCCTAGATCAAACTAAGCTTAGTTATATCAAAGATATCCAAGCTTTGTTGGCCCAGCTTGTGCCACGCTTGGCTCAATCTTAGCGTCCCTAGCGTTGGTCCACAGGCAAAATCCAATCTACGTCCAATATTGGATACATACATACATCCGAGCTTACTAGAGTCATCCAAACGCTAGCTTCAGAAACCATGTTGTGCTAAGCTTGGTCCGAGCTCAGCTTTGTTAGCTTTGAATCTTAGCTTTAACAAGCATGAATCCCGGATTGCTCATACCATCTAAACCCAAGCTTCTGAACTAAGATTGAACTAAGCTGGATTGAAGCATATTTTTCCTAGTTTCGATTTACCGGCTTCAGCGAAACTCTACTTAATATTAGATTTATATATAAATCCAGGATTGCTGCACCACCTAAACCCAAGCTTGGAAACGAATGTTCAACTAAGCTTGGTCCAACCTCAATGTTCCTATCTTCGACGTTTGAACCAAGGTAAATTTTGTAGCTTGGACCAAGATTAATTTCGATGCTTCGACCACGAGAAACTTCGGAACTTGAACGAAAATCAATTTCGAGGCTTGTACCAAGATAAAGTCCGAAGCTTGAATGAAGATAAAGTTCGAAGCTTGTATTAAGCTACGTAACCAAGTTAGGACGAAGCTTATTTTCTAAGCTGGAATTGGTGTTACATTCGCATGTTCTGCACAGATTCACCGAGGCTTCAAAACACAGCTTCGGCGAAGCTTAGTCGAGCCTTGTCCAAGCTTCGATCAAGCATCATCGCATGGTCAATTCCCACCTGGGTAGTTTAATGCCTCCAGTTTCAGCAAAGAAAATTATTTAGCACAAGCCAAAGACGAAATGGAATTGCGGGTGATTACAATAATAAATCTCTGTAATATATTTTCAGCCTGCAGTTGTAATTTGGAAGGTAGCATTTCCCGATTATGCGACTCAGTGAGTGGTCAGTGTCTGTGTAAGCCACTATTCACTGGTCGTGACTGTTCCACCTGCATCGAGGGCTTTGGCAATGTAACTGCTGGCTGTCGTGAGTGTAATTGTGACGTGGGTGCTATCACAAGTGTCTGTGATCAAATAACCGGTAGCTGTGTGTGTGCACAAGGCGTTACCGGGTATTCATGTAATGTGTGCGAAGCAGATCATTATGGATTGTCCATTGACGGCTGCAAGGGTGAGTACCAGCTCACCTTTTCCCCATTGATTTTATCTTCATTTCCTTCTGCAGTTTATGCTAACTTCATTTTTACTTATTTTCATTTCGTCGAACCCTCCAGCCAAACCGTCTGCAATGCCTACGCGCACAAAACTACTCCCACCCACGCGTAAACGGGAAATTAACAAGTTTTGAAGACACCGATAAATAAGTCGTGTGCAGGGGTGAAATGAATTTAGCGTTACACTTGTTGATGTCGTGAATTAACATGAGGAGAGTGTTTTAAATCACCGGAAATTCTTCCGTACCAAACCAATCATCCTCTCTCCGTGACTGCCATCCGCAGGCGCGCCTCGGATGGCAATCTACAGCGCGGAAGAGGCTGATCAGGTTTCTGCACATTCTAAATTGGATCGAAGCGTGAATAGAAACATATAATGATACTTTAGAGTAAAAATTGCTGAACTATGGACTCAGGAAGCAGACTTTCAAAGATCCACGGAAATTTACGATGGATGCAGACAATAATGAAATAGTTGAAGTTGGCAAAAAGTTGTCGCTAGTCTCTCAGCTTGTTTCCCGATGTTAATGAACTTCCCATGAGAGGTGGGTGACCATGAGTATAACTCCAAGCGTTTCACTGGGGTTTATTCTCACCTCAGCATCCCACGTGTGTGGACAGTGGATTAGTGAGTCATTCAGAAGGGAATTGAAATGGCCAATGCAGTTTTTCTTCATTTTTTACGTCGACAATTTCCCGGTAATGAAATTGTCTCACGGACAAAGTTGAATGTTCGCTGAACAATCCATGGAATTTGGACAAAATTGGAGGTGGATGATGTAGGGACTGAAGTACAACCTCTGGACCTTATTTCTAGAATAGCAATTTCGTCGATCATCAATATTGTCTATGGCAAGAATGTTTTTTTATGTGAAACATCTAATGCGGCGCATGGGATCGGAAAAATTTACTCTCGGGATAGGCAATTTCCTTCACAAATATATATCGATATATAGGAACACCTTGCCTTGATAAAAATATATAGATATACTCCACTGCTTACCCATCGCCCCCCTCTCTGCCATCGACGCAAAGGCGATGCGCACACGTTGTATGTACATTGAAAGATACGCTGCAGCGTTTCAAAAAAATTTGAAAAGAATTGGAAAGTTTTTCAACAAATTAGAAAATTTTAAAAACAATCTGTCAAAAATTTGACAAAATTCGGAAAAATTTAGAAAAAATGGGGAGAAATTTTTTTTAATTTTCAATAAAATTTGAAAAAATTGAAGAAGTCTTGGAAAATTGTGGAAATATTTTGGAAAAATTTTGGAAATGTTTGGAAAATTTTCGTAAAAATTTGGGAAAGTTTTTGAAAAAACTTTTCAAACATTTAAAAGAACTGGGTACTTAAAAATTTCCAATAATTCTCGAAAAATCGTCAAAAATTTCGGACCAATTCAGATGAAAATTAGTGTTTCCATTTCTTTTCCTTTCATTTTTAGGTAAACATATATTATTTGGTGAACATCAGGATAAAAAAAAAATCCGCTTTCCCATTGCAAAATCATGGAAAGATGGAGATGGAACAGACCTTCAGCAATGGACCATTCTTCACTCCCCTCAAAATCGCCTGATTAAAAATGTAATTAACTGTGTAGGCGAGTTGTTGAACTTCTGATCTCCCATAACTGTTATTTAACTTCACACGTGGTGCAGTCCAAGCTCGCACCTCAAGTACTCATATATAATATTCATTTGTGGTGGGAATGAGTGTGTGCATAGCGTGCCAACGTTGCACGACATTTTCCAAGCGTTAATTTACGCGCAATGGTGATGCCCCTACGGCTATGATGGATTTATGGAGGTGGGGCTTAGTTTAGCAGTACATCCGGTACTGCCAGACGATGTGTTACCAGGTTTTTTTAAAATTTTTTTTTTTGGATAAATAAGAGGATTCATTACGAATGGCTGTAAAAATCACGTCTTTCCAGGGATTTTTTACTTCTCGAACGACTTTTACTGGTTCGAACTATATCTAACTATATCCGATTTTTCGAGAAGTTATCGTATTGGCCCCTAAATCGATTTTGTTCCGTTCGATTCGTAACTAGGGTTTTAAGTATACCAAAATGCTTCCCATCGAATTCCGAACAAATGTCTGTGTGTATGTGTGTATATGTGTGTATGTGTGGAATCGGAATTTTCCGTTAACGATTTCCCACGAACGGGTCGAACGATCTGGGTCGTCCAGTTCTTATTCAGAGCGTCTTCATGGAACTTAGATCAGATTAGTTTTTGGTTTAAATTGACCGAGCAGTTTGTTTGTTATTAACAATTGAATTGTTTACAACGCTCTATTTCAAAAACGGTAAGAGATGCGGCAAAAAGTATTAAGCGGAATTTTCTCTGTAAGTGGAAATGCATATTAAATTTCTTATCACTTATTCCCATATTTGTCATAATTAAGGAGGTATGACGGGTTTAACCCTCGAGCGTTCGCACTCCTATTGGCGTCTCACTCCCACTCCAGTAACGCGCATAATTCTCGTCCTCGCGCTGACAATGCGACTAGTCAAATATTCATAATTATCTGCTTGATAAAGGGGATTGAAACATTTAATTGACGTCTCGGGAAATCTAGGAATGGCAAACAGAAATTACAAATCGAGAAGTTTTGTTTGTGTTCCCAACGAGGACACACACTTTTATCCCACTAGTTGCCAATTATTTTTCAACTTCCTGCTTTGTTATGTTGCTAAAATTGGTCCTAAAATTGGACACTGAATCTCTCATATCATCTCGACGAAATATCGACGATGTTGGTTTCTCTGAGGGAGTTACAACTCTCGCTAATGATGAAATCGGTACATCTGATACCAGTCAACTTCCTTCCCTCGTTTCTGTACTCTGTAGACTCTTCGTTCTGTGCTCACCTGACGATTTTCCCGCGAATGCGTGGGCCGATCTTGTACCGGGTGTCGTCGGTGTCAGTACTTGCCGAGGAATCCTCGCCGATCAGCAACATCAGCAATCCCATTGCTGTAATGGCGCTCCTTAAGGTGGTTCCGCGATGTTTTAAAGTTAATCTGATTTTAAAACTATAGAGGATTCTCAGGAAATTCAAATGGACGCGGAACCACTAGTTTGTATCTATTTTTTCGGTACTATTTTGTAATTTCGTCTTATATTTTCGTTATTTTTTTTAACCCTGAACGATTCAACCATCGTCGTAGAGCCCTCTTAAGGGTCTTGGTACCCCGACAAGAAAAATAAACTCAAAATTTTGGAGAAATACACAACGAAATCGTCGTCGTTGGTGTCACACGGTGACTCTGGTCGCATAATGAGGGAAACACCGCCGTATTCATACACACGCACGCCTGTATTTACAAATCGTTAGGGACCATCCTACACACTTCTAAATATGGCCCATCAAACATGTACAACTAAAATTGCACTGTGGAAAAAATGAACGTCGGAAAAATGAAAGCCAAAAGACACATCGAGCGATGAAAACTTCAGTTTCCTTAGAGATTACCACTTCTCGTGTGTCGTTGAAAAAATTCCAATCATGTCCAATCGTCAGGCTCCATTCCATTCCATACATTTCCTCTTCATGTTGTGACTTTTTAACATTTAGGTTCAAATCTCAGTACCGAGCCACCTCGAAAAAATGTCCAAGTCTCACGTTTCATCGACTCCCAGCTCCATTCATAAACACACCGGCATTTTATGAATCAAATTCAACTGAAGATAAAGCAAGAGAAAATAAGGAGAAGAATGTCGAGTGTCATTTCCCATTGGAGCTCATTCAATTGTCAAATTGCTGAAAAAAATCTGTTTTATTTTCCTGAGAAGTCACTGGGCGAGAATGAGAAACACGATGGGCTCAATCCGAGGATTTGATAAATTCTCAGGAGCTTTGGCCTTCTCTTTCGCGAATACGTAAAGGGAATTGGTTTTGGCAGCGATGGCTCGACGAGCGTTTGACACAAAAACTCACCGGATCAGCGGAATGTAGTTTTGTGAAGCCTTCCAACGTACGGACAATTCGATTGCACTCTGAAGACCCACTGCATCGACAGACCTCATGTTAAGAAATCATGTGGACTCGTTCAATCGGTCTATTTGAAAATTGACTGATATGCTCAATATATAAGGGACCATCCATCAAATAGTGGACTAATACTGTGCGCCTATATCCCGTTCTAGCGGCCTCATTTTCAAAACACTGCATACTAAAGCCCCCACTGGCGGGTGGGTGGGTATGTGTGAGTGGGTATGCGTGAGCGGGTGGCATGTGTGGGTGTAAGTGGGTGGGGATGTATGGGTGGGTTGTGCATGTGTGGGTCAATGGGCGGGTATGTGTGGCTGGGTGGGTCTGTGTGTGTGGGCGTGGGTGGGTGGGTGGGTCTGTTTGTGGGCGTGGGTGGGAGGGTGGGTCTGTGTGAGTGAGTGGGTGGGTGAGTGGGTAGATGGATGGGTAGGTGGGTGGGTGGGTGCGTAGGTGGGTGGGTGGGTGGGTGCGTGGGTGGGTAGGTGGGTGGGTGGGTAAGTGGGTGTGGGAAGATAAGTGGAGGTTTATGTGCTCTATTCCGCCCCTTTAAATTATTTTCCCCCACATTTCATACGAAATTGAGATGATTCCATATAAAAATCAAGTTCTGCTCCACTCAGCAAGTAAATCACACCGCACACGATCATTTTATTCACATTACAGGCTCAAAAATCACGTGGTAAAGCAACGTGATATTATTATCCTAAATTCATCAAGATCTGTAGGTGAATTTTGCCCACAATTTCATATTACTCGTGTATCAATTTCAACCGATTGATTTCCAAGAATTTGTGGGAAAGCTGTGGCAATCGGAATCGTAGATTTTAATCTGCAATTCAAGTGGAAAATCACCCAATTACAGCGATTGATTTTCTCGTTATTCCACTTGGTCAGTGGATTCTTGAAATTAATGTAAACATTCCTGATTATTTTTCTACACAATTTAGATTTCTCTGCCTTCCTCAATGCTGATCCGTATCATTATCGAGCACAGCCTGTCTCAGTGAGGCAAAAGTTATCGGCAAAAAGTTATTCAGATCTGCGATATTTGTTTGCAATAATCCAGCGGAGTTATTCAATATTTATATTTTATGCAGACTCGACCAGGTGAACGGATTATCATTAATATCTTGTTTATTTTCTAGAATTGACTTACGTGAATAGACAATAAACGACGTCGTCAATAGCCACAAAATTCTAGGTTTTTTTTTTATTAAAGTTATCAGTCTCTGATCTTCGAAATAATAAACAAAAAATCTGAGTTATTGAAATTTGTAAATTACCATGCAATGCAAATTCACATACGATTGAGACATTGCAATTTATCCAACACCATTTTATATTAAATAATCACATTGAAAATTTATATAAATGGCAGGAAGTTAATGGAAATTTTCATTGGAAAATCGATTAAATTTTTCTTGAGTGAGTAAAAATTATTATGTAAATTAACCATAAAACAGTGAAATGTGTATAAACTGGAATTTATGTTATTTATTTTGTGAATGAAAATTATAGGATATTCCAATAACATCCAAGAGGAGAGGTGGGGGGAGGGGGGGGGGGGTACAGAGTATTGCGATGGCTCAAAGGAGCGATATACACGCGAGATAACGTCGCTAATGGAGTCTCAATCCTCAAGGTCTAACTAATTGCTAATCAACCTTCGCAAGCGGCATCAGTGAATTTTTAATTCATCCCTAATATACTAGGGAAAAGCCATCAGCTCCAGCATCCCCGATAGATTTATCACTATTCCACGTTTATTACACTTTCAGTTAAAACGTTTCGATGATCAAAAAATCGTAAAATAATTCTTATCAATGACTTTGTAAATGTTCTGGGAAAGAAAGCCATTTGCAAAATTTTTATTTTTATTTTTGCAGTGCAAAATGAAATTGCAATTTTGAAATTAATTTTACTTAAATGTTAGTAAAATAAATCAACAGTTTGGCTCACAATTTTAACGGCAAAAACCAGGGGCGAAAGTATCGATACTCATAATCGGTAGAGAATTTACTCCGCCGCATCTCCACTCCATGAATTTAGACGGGTATACTTGTGCAGCCGGGAATTTTACCATCTCGTGGTTTTATTCATGGGAAGAGTTTGCCGATCGTTCGTGAAATAACGGCCGATCGTAAATTTCATAAGAGCACGCCAGAGCATTTCACCTCCAGTATAATTCCTGGAGGTACATAAACCTCGGGCAGTGTATTTTCCAAATCGGTAACACCCGACAATATTATATTCAATCCCGCGGGGATTGAATCGTTTAATTGATAAGATATGGCCACGATTCAATATCGTAAAGCCCTAAAACACGGCCCATAAATCATTGCGCATGCGCAAACAATCACACTTTTTTTCGGAAACGATACATTTGGAATAATTCATTATAACGTCAGATCGGTAATAGGGGTATTCAATAAAAAGATGAGTTTTTATTTTTTGGGCTTACTGGACACATGGATGGGTGTCCAGTAGGTCCTACCGATTTTTTTTATTTTTTCATTCTCCAAATTCTTGACGGTTTGATGAAATTCACGAAATTTTTAACAGAAACATTCCGTTTGTGCTATTGGAGGTCCCCATAAAATGAGACCGCAGGACCGGGCAGGAACCTAATCCGGTGCGGGGGGGTGGTTCAATCATGGGTGCCCACCATCGTAGCACAGTTTCTGAAGGTTTACTATTTCGAAATACGATGGCCTAGATGGGAAAAGCCGGCTGCCGGTTCATGGATGGGTGTCCAGTAGGCCCTACCGAAAAAAAACTCCTTACTGGAAATTTCCTCTCGCCTTAGGTCGTAAAGTATGAAGTTTGAGACCAACTGAGAAAGATTTTTTCGACGAGGGATGGGAAAAAAAAGCTTTGTGAATGCTGTCCAACACTTTGACCTTTACCTTCCAAACAAGATCAAGAATAATTATCACCGCATGATGGTGCGTGTTAGGGGGCATAGGGGGCATTAAGACACGATTTCAAACAATGGGCTTGAACCTGGGATAATCCGGCGTCAAATTATACAGTGGATGATATAGCTGAACTACGGAAGAACGTTTCAGACATAAATCCGAGTCTATGAGTGCGTTCATAAATCATTCGATTGCTGCATTGAGGTTTACCAGGGAGATGAATCGTCATTTCCCTATCTTTTGTGTAAGGTAGAGTTACCTTTATTTTTCATTTCCATTATTTCGCCGAAGGTGTTCTACACGGAAAATATATATTCGAAGAATACACTGATAAGAGAAAATATTGTACCAATGTAACACACACACATACCTCCACCCTCGGCCCACCGACCCCCCCCCCCCCGCCACCCACACCCACACCCACGCCCACACCCACACCCCCCCCCCCCCCCACACACGCACACACACATTCAATTAAATGGTCTGCTTTTTAGTCCACCAGATAATTTTCCCATACGTTACCACAATTGCAAATGTGTTTTCTTCACATGCCGCCAAGTGTTAAATTAACTAGATGCATTAGTCATCCAATATATCCACTCAGACACAAATGGCGGCTTTCTCATACTCGCGATCCTTCACAAGCTTGCAATGAGTCCTTCAGGCTAGAGGTGTATATCAAGTAGCTGACGAGACGGTGATTCGCTTCTAAATGGAAAATTGCTAAACGCCTCTTCGGGGTATCCACCGGTGTCCTGACGTGTCACATTAATGCGAACAAAAATTGATTTATTCCATCAAACGTTGGTTTGATCGAAAAAAATTAAATTTTGTTCAATTTTGTATACAATCGTCCCACCTACATTTATGTATCCTCTGCTTCTCTACAAAATTTCAATAATAACATTGCCGGAATAATTTCATCAGTTGAATTATGGATATCTGTGTGTGTGTGTGTGTGTGTGTGTGTGTGTGTGTATGCCACGAAAAATTATCAGCGGTACCCATAAAGTGATAACGTTAAGCCGAATGGGAACTCAATCTGAGGGAGGGGGGGGGGGCTGCACAGCCTCCCACAATGGCAGCCGCATGGATGGGTACCCACTGGTCCCTTCTGAATTAATGCTCCAGAGCAGCTGCCCTGGAGGACACAAACGACAGGGACGAAAGTAAAAAACCTGCCCACAGTTTAATAAAATAAACGGGATGTGGGACTGACCCTCTACGGGCCGAACCTAGAACTTCCCGATATTTGTGTGTGTCTGTGTTATAGCGTGATATCATATCGTTGAGCATATCGAATTAATTAAGCGCTATCGTCTTAATTATGCGTGTTACGAAAAAAATCATAAAACACAAAATGTTTGTTTTTATATGAGGACCAACTTTCATCAATAACTTTTTCCTATAACTCTTACCATTCATGTAATAGAGCGTTATAAACAATTAAAATCGTGTTTTTTTTATTAATTACTAAAAAACTACCCGGCCGATTTAAAAAAAACTCCTTTCAGGGCACTGCCTCGGCGAGACGTAATTTTTGAAAAAAAAAAAAAAATTAAAATCGGTCCAGCCGTTTACGAGGAACCGTTCGCCAAAGATTCGCTCACATACGTACACACACACACACACACACGAACATCTCATTGGAAACGTGTCAGGATGATGCCAAACGCCGAGAAAAGTGAAAATTTCATCGATCTGACACTTTTCATTTTGGGGGTCATTACAATAACTTCCTATCGGAAAATTAAAAATTGAAATCTACAGAAAATGGCGGGTTAAAAATAATAACTCAAAAGTCACTGGCACTTCAAAATCGAAAGACTCAAAATAAGTTGTTCATTCTTTGGATGACGGAGATATTTTGTCACTTGTTAAAGCCGTGTCTCGCTCCGGTTTCCCCCCCCCCCCCTCCCTCAACAATAGCCGTTAAATCCCTCAATCCTGTTGTGAAACACCTTGGTAAAATATTTAACGCGAGTTCTCGAGTGCACAATTCATTTCCATTGAGGAGCAGGTAGAAATGGGCCCATACAGGTTGACACTTGTCCCGGTATAATTGAAAAGTATTTGAGGGTCAGGAGGTAGCAATGCCACTGTCATATTTATGACAAGCGACCCTTGGGAACGTGCCGTTCAATAGTCGCCGCTTTCTTGGCGCGTCAGGTGCACCCGGGGAAAGCCCCAGTTACAAAAACTTGTCATATTTAGGCAAATTTTTTTTGCCGAATTGCTCGTCCAATTTCTTAGGGCTCTTCCTAGATTGGTCGACTAATTGCATTAGTTGGAATCCCCCGTTAATGAATCTGTGTAATCAGTAATGATTCCTATCTACCAAAGATGACTGAGGGCAGAGGTTGGCACGATAGGAGAGCAACAGGTAGAACGGCAGGGTCGGTTTACCAATTCTGACCGCACAGAGGTCATGTAAAATTGGCCCAATATTTGGAAAAAATATTAGCGTAATTTATAATGGGAAATAAGCCATTCAAAAGATGGGCAGATTAGGGAGGTTTAAATTTGGGAAGTCGTTCAAATTTTTCAAGTCAAGTTTTTTTAATTTGGAACTGACAAATTTTTGACAATTTTTTGGAACTCCTGATTTTTCTATTCATTTTTGTCCACTTTTTTGGAACTCTTCATTTTTTTATTTTTTTAACTCGTTTGGAACTGATGAAGTTCAATTTTTTTCATTTTCTTGGAACTCCTAAATTTCCAATTTTTGGGAACTCCTGATTTTTCAATTTTTTTACATTTTTGGGCCTGATGAATTTTCAATTTTTTCACTTTTTTGGAACTGCTAAACTTCCTGTTTTTTTTCAATTTCTTAGAACTTTTTCGAGATGATTAAGAATTTAATTTTCGACCATTGCAAATTGCTTTGCCTTGTACGAATAAACACACTTTCCAATTTCATCGGTCCCTTTAGTTCAACAGGATCGAATGCAAATATTCAGAACTCACCGAGAAGGAATAAATTATTCGTTTTGCATTCTGGACATTCGACAAATGACCCAGTCAATCGAGTACACGTCTTGCACGTTTGTCAACTGGCGTTTCTCGCAGATCTCAACTCGATATGTAAATCACGACCCGGAGAATGCGTAATTCATCATTATCAATTTTGTATCTTCCAGTGCCACAGTGAATGAATAAACCGCAAATATCTCGAATCTTCACCTAGAATCTGCTTTGCTTGCTTCTTCATTACGATTGCTATCTCGTAATTACATTCACTGAACTTCATATTGATTAAATAAATAAAAATGACTGGAGTAAACCGGACAGACATAGATAATCTCCCGGATTTGCGGAGGTATGTTTATTACTTTGCGTTAATTTGTAAAATATTTCATTCATTCCAACTAATCCACTTCTTTAGTTTGCGATTTCATTTACAGAATGAAGAATCGTATTTCCACAAAATTTTCATTTTTCTCGATGTTTGGCACTACCTTGATACGTTTTCTGAACCACGATCGTGTGGATGTGTATAGATGTGTGCGTGTGTGTGTGTGTGGGTAGTCGTGGGTGGGTGGTGTAAGAGGGTGGGTGGGTGGTTTGTGGGTGGGTGGGCGAGTGTGGGTGGGTGGGTGGATGGGTGGGCGAGTGTGGGTGGGTGGGTGGGTGGATGGATGAGTGGGTGCGTCGGTGGATGAATGACTACGGCAAAATACAATGTCGCATGGGGAGAGACCATAACTTTTCGCTTTTCGACCCTTCAGTGGCCGGACCACTAAACCCGACTTTGGTCGCATGGTAAGCCCTGCTTGGCACATTTTTTTTTTGTTTGAACAGGCAAAATTTTTAAATATCCGCTCAATCGTGGATTGTTGCATGATTCAATGAAACTCGATGATAGTCGATAATTGAACAATTTCAACTTATAAGCTCCCCATTGAGAGTGTTGAGTTCCAATCTCAGGTGCATATTAATCTCATAGAGATCCAAAATAATATTCATGTTTGACATTTTTATCAATTCCAAATTTTTCAACCTTTTTCTCAAGTAATTGACTGAAGAGGGTCAATGAGGAATTAAAACCTCTTCCCATTATGACAGAAATTGAAGTATATATCAGGTAGTACCACAACATTTTGACGGGCCTCAAGTGGCCGTCACCCCCCCCCCCCCCCCCCCCCCCCCCCCCCATCGGCATGAAACAGGCAAATTCCTGGTGAATTCCTAAAAACCCCTCTTTTCCTTCACCCCCAAAAATAACGATTCTTCAAACCCATCCAAAATTTAGCAACGGGACTTTTGGCGCCAATTGGGGCCACCAATGCCCTATTCAATGTATCTGACGCCAAAAAGGCCCGTATAGTGTACCATCATTCCGTCAACCGGGGAAAATTGAAACGCCTAGGGTAATTTACGTTCCTTCCATTCAGAAATGTTGTGCTCTTACCCAGGTGGGAACTGACCATGCGATGAAGCTTGATCAAAGCTTGGATGAGGCTTAACTAAGCTTCGCCAAAGCTGTGTTTCGAGGCCTCGGTCAATCTGTGCAGAACATGCGAATGTAACCCCAATCCCAGCTTAGAGAATGAGCTTCGTCCTAGCTTGGTTACGTAGGTTAATACAAGCTTCGGACTTTATCTTCATTCAAGCTTCGGACTGTATCTTGGTACAAGCCTCGAAATTCATTTTCGTCCAAGTTCCAAAGTTTCTCATGGTCGAAGCATCGAAATTAATCTTAGTCCAAGCTACAAAATTTATCTTTGTTCAAACTTCGAAGATAAGAACATTGAGGTTGAACCAAGCTTAGTTGAACATTCGTTTCCAAGCTTGGGTTTAGGTGGTGCAGCAATCCTGGATTTATATATGAATCCAATATCAAGTAGACTTTCGCTGATGCCGGTGAATCGAAACTAGGAAAAATATGCTTCAATCGAGCTTAGCTCCCTCCCTCAGCACCCCGCCCGTCCCCCATATCCTCCCCAGGTACAACTCGACTTCTATTTACCTGAATGAAGTCAGGAGCATAGCAAGTATTGCATATACCATCGACACAATAAACTACCGCGAGGGTTGCAAGTAATTATCGCTCCCAATCGGCCTTCATCAACTCCACCACTGTGGTACCCAAATAAAAGTTTGGGTAAACTAGACAGGTAGAGGACACATTGGTTAATTGGTTATTTATTAAAGACATCGAACAAATGTTGATAGTCGATTGTGATTGGTTGACTCGTGACATCGGATCACTCTCTTTACCGGGTACCATCAAGAAATCTATCAGTGTCCTCCGAACCTTTGGTACCTTCACAAGCTAGTGACAAGTGCGCTTAAAGTAGCATTTATTAATCTACTCTATCTAATCGGTGGCCTGCCTCTTCGTGGTGAGTATCTTTACATCATTCATTATCAATGGGACTGCTATTAAATTTTTGATATCATCAACTGGAATGCTATTAAAATTTTGACATAACCATATGCTTTTTGATACCATCGCAGAGGATCAGTTCCTGGAACACTGAGAAGCTCCGTATCAGGTACAGCAGCCTTTAGCAGTTGAATATCTAGTCAATAGTCTCCAGAAGATGAGTACGGGGTATTCGTCAAATGAGAAAGCCACATCAGGCAAGCCAAGAAGATCATCCAACGTTACACCAGAGGCATCATCCAGCTTTGCCTTGGAGAGGACATGCAGCTTCGCTTATTTGGGATTAGCTCCAATTCGAGAATTGCCGCCATTGGACGGCCCGGATAGCTCTGAGGACGACGACATATTTCCCCAGCCCGAGATCCTTGAATGCGATTATTGTGTCAAGGTATTCTTCCATCCAAAGGTATATCGATACCATGTTTCTCAGCATCTTAAAAGTGTACGATGCTCGAAATGTAACCATCCATACCAACGCGTGGCGTCGTTGAGAAGATACGAAATGACTTGTGTCAAGCATTATAGGGTTTAGATTTGTTTATGTAATTATGTGGACTTATTTAAAAATGGAAATGGTGACTACTGGCCTCAAGTAATATGTCTCAGGTCCATTCAATTTTTTTTTTGTTACGCCCATTTTTATAGGAGTGAATGATGTAAGGGAAACGTTGTAGTGCATTTGAATGATTATCTAATCAGCAGAATATTTTTCCGAAACTTTTTCTTTTCAATTAAAAATGTTTTTTTTTTATTTTAATTAAATATGTAAGATTCTTTATACCAGGCTGGACTTATGTAATGAATTTAAATATATCATTTTTCACCGGAAATACCTGTTCTTTATTTCGTTTTCATTTGAGTAAATAACCAAAATTATATCGACTCGAATGCGCTCTTCAATACACGATAACTTCTATACATAACATCAGAAAATTATGGAGTAAAATTTAATGATGAGCTTGACCCTTCGCCAAAAATTGGCTTAAAGTACGATATTTTTTTACTCATATTTTTCTAGAATTTTTAAGACCTAGTTTAATTCAATACTCCAACTGGTTATCGAGACCGCCGATTGTCAGAATTTTTTAAATAATAAATCAGTGATTCATTAAATCCAAATTTGATTCACGTCATCTGACTGAGGGACTTACAAAGTAAGTTTGGTAAAAATTTCAGAATTTTTTATGAAAATTTTCCCGATAAACGAGAGGTTTGAATGCCTCCGACATGAAATGTAGTTCCGTAATGTTGATGTGTTAGAAAGAAATATAACAAATGATTTGAAAAAGAAATCAAGTTGCATTGTATTGACAAACTCATGGACTTCATGGGATAATTTTCAGAATGCCGATATCTATCATAGTAAGGGAGTAAATTAATTTTTATGAATCACGGGAAGGGTCTATATGACATGTAGACCCCGACCAATAGGACAAGCTTTGAGGTCTATATACTCTTGATTGCCGAAGAACGCCGTGCGGGTCTACCCGAAGCACCCCCCACCACTGTCGCATTCGTGTTCGGCTGAAGATCGATCGAAACCCGAAGGGTTTCGTTAGGAACCGTGATTCTTTTCTCCGCAATCTTGGCGCTTTTCTAGCTCCAACACACTCGACAGAAAAGTTCTTTACGGCCTCGTACCGAAAATATCTATTATGGCCACGTGACGAATAGAATCTGATTTCATGCCCCTAAATTTTTTAAATGATTCCAGTCCTCCATTAGCACGATGGATATCAGTTGTCCTAAATTTAATTTATTCATAATTATCTCTCAATAATTATTTCCCTCCCGACCTCTTTTTTCGAAAATTTCCCGTAGCCTTTCACCTGAAATTTAACTACGTCAAACTACACCTAACTAGCAATATCTGGCGATGCTTTGAGTAAACACCGGGGGGGGGGAGGGTTATTTCTCAAGATCCCCAGTTGCTGGAATCCTTGGCACGAGTCTTGGCAACATAGCAAGCGAGTCAGGTAGCAATTATAAGGTGGCAACAGCACCGCTAGCCCAAGTTTTATTGCCTCCTTTACCCTCACTAATCTACCCATCTGGCATAGGGCTGTCATCAGCGCTGTAGTCAAGCAAAATAGAATAATATTCCCCAAAATATTTGGACAATTTTACGTGGCCTCTGTGTGTGGTCGGAATTGGCAACCGTCGCTGCCGTTCAACCTGTTTCTATCCTATTGTACACACCAAGTACGATCAACCATTTTAGATTCTTCTCCAATATACGCCGGTTAATCAGTGTAACCCCTATTAGTGTCATAATGAAAACTTGCGGATTTGAGAATTCTAAACTGACTCATTTATGAAGCAGATAATTATGAGTATCTGAGTAGACGCATGGTGAGCATGAGGATGAGACTTAGACGCGTTACTTGGGTGGGAGTGAGACGCCAATAGGAGTGCGGCCGCAATAAAGGCGATCTCTTTAATATTTTACCCACTGGAACAGTATAAACAATTGCAAGTGTTAATAACATTGCATATACTGCACTAATGCCATCCAAAATGTAATCCGCTCGATTCTGCATGGAAATGCTGGGTTCATTCATGCGGTTATTACATAGATAATTGTTGATACCTCCTTAATTATGCAAATCATCGAAAAAAGCCATTCTATATGACATACGTATTTGTATATAGGGAACAACTTTTCTTATATGAATTTAGCCCTAACTCTAACAGACTATGCAGTAGACCGGTATAAACAATTTTGTCTGCAAATAACGTCCAAAAATATTGACCTGTTATTTATTCTCATATCCATTACACAGAAATCAGAGAAGACCACATTTGTTCTTCAATATTAATACTAAATATATAAATCCAAGCAGGGTATAAAATCAAATGACGAAACAAACAATTCACAAATAATTAACATTTATTCAAACTGCGTAATATAATATACATAAAACTGTAAATATTGATTCTAAGTACCACTTATCACTAAGCACAATTTTTCCTATAAATTTTTCTTTCATAAAAACAATATGAAAAAGTACATGGCACTTGGATTGACCCCTCAAAAAATTTATCTGCTATTACAATGCATCTGACAAACAGGCTAAGTACATAATAAAAAATTGCAACTATTTGCAACAATTGAACATTAAAAATATGACTTCCAAATATAAAAATTAAAATTCCTCCCAAAAATTGGAGATTCGATTATCAATTAAAAGCTTTCTCCGCAATAACTCCCCAAAATTCTAAAATACTCAATGTGTCGTCAGTACGAACTATTTCCTTTCACTTGGCTCAAAGCTATCATTATTTGTACATATTCAGTTTTTTCCCCTTAATCAAATTTACAGTACGTTATTATCGTAGACATTTCTCTTAACAACTATCGAAGAAGACATGGACCAGTGGTTTTCGCTTCAGCCCATGATAGTACTCGTGGTGTCTCCTAAGAGCACTCAAGTTTTTGGTATTATGCAGACAGTATTTGCACGTCAAGCTCTCCCTGACATGGTACACCTGATGATGATGCCAAGCAAGCTTGTTGAATAGGGTTTGGGAGCAGTAGTTGCAGTGGAATGCCTGCGGTGCTGCCCACTGCTCGGACTCCTGCCCCGTCCTTCCTTGATTTGCATCCATAGGAGCCAAATAAGTACCAGCCTGCGCAGGTGCCTCAGCCATCTCGATGTCTGCTGTCTGACCATCCGCTGAAGCTTCTGACGACTGAGATGAAACGTAGCTGCTCATACGGTCCAAACAATTATTGAAGAGCTTGTTGAAGTCCTCTGGCCCATTCAGATCATCACCCACGTTATAGTGAGCTTTGAGCACCTCCACTGATGCTGGCAGATCTGATAATAGGGACAGGTCCGATAATGGTGGGAGGTCTGGTAATGGTGGCAGATCTGGTAATGGTGATAGATCTGGCAGTGGTGGCAGATCTGGCAATGGTGGCAGATCTAGCAAGTCTGGTAGTTCTGATAATGGCCGGATCTCACTATGTGCGAATATATCCATATTGTCTTCGAATAGCGCCAAAGTCTGAAAAATATGAAACCATTAGGATCTTCAAAGATTGGAATGGATACAAGCTACTGACAAAAGAGTTAGTTGATTTGATCCAGCCTGGTCCCAAGCTGAATCAACATGCTTCCGACGGTGAAGTACCATCGACCAAGTTTCAATCTATCTGGTGACTTGAACCGCGTTGATTTTCACATTCATTAACAACTACTTGATTCAACTGATTGAAACGGACCTAAACACACCTTGCTACCATAGTTGAAGGCCTACGATAGCTTGCTGGGTGAAGCGTGAGCGTAGTAACTCATAAGAGCTCCAAGCCTGCCTTCGCAGGAGCAACACTAATTTATCTAAGAGTGCTTCGTTTACCAAGGCATCGTAGACCCCGTCGGTGATTAACATAAACCTAGCTACGTTAAACAGAAAATGAACAGGAAGAAGCCTTTCTAGGGGATCTGACAGCAGCATCCTTTGGTAAGCCTCCTACTCTCAATATTACGAAGCAAGCGATATCTAATGAATTTATGGTTCTTGACCGACTTAGACACTACTGCGTGAATCTATTATTGGTTACATTCAATGAAAATGATACATACCTCAGTACTGACAGGATTATACCTCGGTGCGTGAACAGCAACAGCCGCCATGTTTGATTAATTAGAAATATATCACAATTGAGCACAATGAAGCGGAGCGTTTTTGCTTAAAATTTTGGAGGTCCGTTAGGAGTGACTGTTGACACTATAGTGACGAATTTGGTAGTGACACTAGCACCTTGACCTTCGGACCCCTGGGCCAGGGTTGGGGAGGGGGTGAGGCAATGAGTGCACTTACCTGAGGACAAATGCTTATTGGTCATTACGGATGCCGCAAACTGGGTCCTTTCCCTGCCCATTGGCAGAAGGGCCTAGAACTCTTTCCACAGGCAGGCATGACGTGGCATGATGACGAATTTATGCTGTTAATGAATCTTTGCGTAAACAATCCACCCCCATCATGGTTATTTCTCTAATATTTGGGTGGTTGATTTAAAAATTGTGCGAATTTCGGAAATTAGATTGAACGAGAGACCTGGTGATTTCAGATCAGACGATTTGGGATCCACGCTATTGCGTGCATGCGGGGATGTCTATTTTCTGTTAAAAATAGGTAAAAAATAACCTTTTAGTACTTACTAAACATTTGAAAATGAACTATTTGAGTAATTTATAGCTATTAGCCACTCATTTATCATCCATTACAAGGATTCGGTTATCCCACAGTGAATGGTAGCGTGGATGTTGCGTGGAAGTTCAATCGCCAGGGATGTTAGGACCATTTTACCCCTTTTTTGAGGAGTCCTTAGATCTAGGACACTTTGGACCTTATTGGAGAAATATTGAAATTAATATACTCTAATCATCTTAATGCGTCCTCTATTCTTGCAGGAACGCCGAGACTCGGTGTATGAGGATATCGATAACGGAAACGCGCATATATCTTGTGGCATACATTTCGATACTCCGGAATACGATATAGTTTCATTTAATTGGATTTTTTGCATGGAAAAGAGTTGAACGATGATGTACCCACGTGCACGCAAAAATGGCGGGAAAGTTGAGTTCTGAGAAGTTGCGATGATGTCATAGCTACACCACGTGCACCCGTGAGCTCTGAGCCCCCCCTCCACATGGGTCGTTGGCGCGTGGACAGGAGTGGGGGTTACTGCGGTAGTCATAACGGGGGTTACTGCGGTAGTCATAACGGGTTCCAATAATTCAATTTGAGTTTATTCAAAATTAACTTCTTTTTTTTAAACGTCGCTATATTTGTGTGCTCTACATAAGTACTAATAATGAACGACGAAGGTCTACGATGTGTTTGTAAGCAAAGCGCTTATAAATAAATTACATAAAATTAACTGGTATGACCTGTTTTGAATAGCACGCGGCGGGGCGGGGGGGGGGCGAGAGGTGGTTCAAAAAGGTGCAACCTTTATTGTAATTTTATGCGATTTTGTGAGGTTTTTACACTTATGAAATGAATAACTAAAAATTACTTTGAGACAAAAAATTTTGAGACTATCAACCAAGAATTTTTTGCCTGAAATTGTTCTGAAATTAAACTTTGCAGGTCAATGCGTTGAGGAAAATTACAGAAAATGGGAAATTCAATTAATAATTTTTTTTTAATTTGAGGTATATTGCAAATTCGAATGCATCTGTTTCTGGAATTCCGGAAAAACTCTAACAGTTAATTAATTGACACACCGCCGTTATGCATATGCGGTGAAATTATGTGTGAAGGATCAAGTTTGTTGAATTTTAGAGACTTCTTTTCCGAAAATTTATGAATTAATTTTGACCACCAAGCTATTACGACATCGGTCGACTTCCTGGAGATACGCCGCATGGGGTTCGGAGACCGCAACGTTGCCATATTACATGGCCGATTGCATGTACGCACATGGAAGCATTTGAATTTGACAGGTGCCCATTCATCCCTAATTTTGCGCACGAGGTTGGTGGTTACCTAATAAATCATTCCAGGAAAAACCAGTGGGGAAAATTTGACCGAAGTGTGGCAACATTGCATGACGTAAATCATGGACGTAACTGGTTCTACCGATCTTATTTTCTTTTAATTCGGAAGCCAATTCGGAAAAGAACAGATAATTTTTTCGAATTATTTTCGATGATTTTTTGGGAATTTTTTCCGACTTCAGAATCTGTAATTTCACATTTTATATAGTTAGGATTCAACATGAATTCATGGGTACCAAACCTCATAAATACTTCTGAAACCTTCTGGGAAAGTGCAGAACCATCGAGGGAATTATTTTCAAACTTTGGAAAACTTTTTATGAATTACTGGCACGATTAATCTTCGGGAGATTTTTAAAAATTCGTCAATAATAAGGATATGTCAATTAAAGATAGGTTAATTTAGTACTAAGCACCACTTCCGGTCGCTAAATTTTTTTTCTGTTCATATAATAATTTTTGACCGTTAACAAAACCATGTTCATGATATTTTCAAATTATTCAGGACAATACTGTTGGTCGAACATTGCAGAAGTGTCCGGTTTGCACATCTAGAGTGTGACGTCATTGAGGACCACGTGGTCATTTGTACTTTTCATTTGCATCAAATTTTTCATTTCTTTGGACAGATTCGTCTTCCATTTCGAGTTTTAATTACCGTTTACTTGAAAGAATATGAATAAAAAAAATTAGATCAATATCAGGTCTAAAAAAAAACCTGATTTTTTAAAAATATATTTATCATATAAATTTGTTCACTGCGATTTTCCAGGGGAGAATCTAATAAAAAAAATCTGAAAAAACTTTTAGAAAAACGCGATTTTAAGCTACAAACAAATATAATTATTCGACTTCAATCTGACTACCGCAGTACTCCCCACTCCTGCGCAGCGCGTCAAGGACACGGCAAGAGGGCGGGCGGAAAGCCACGTGGGCAAGTGGGGAGGCCCTTTAATCACAGAAATTCACTTCCCCGCCAGTTTTTTTCCCAACCGCTTGGAAATTTGGCAATTTCTCGGTGAAATGCCTCTACCATTTTCCAACTTATGGATGAACCATATTTATCGTACCATAACTATATTATTAACTTGCCGACTTAGGGAAGTTATTGTAATGGCCCCGATAATGCAGTGTCTCAGAAATCGAAAATTTTCACTTTTCTCGGCGTTTCACATCATTCTGACAAATTTTAGATGAGGGTTCTGTGTGTGTGTGTGTGTTCGTATGCGAGTGATTCTTTGAGAAACGGTTCCCGGTAACCGGCTCGATCCATTGGTTTCTCCTTTGACACAAAATTACCTCCGACTGATGTCCAGGGCGCAAAGAGTGTCAATGTTGAAAAACAATTCCTTCAATTGTTATTACCAATTTTAATTATTTAAAACGCTCTATGGCGAGAACCGTTACAGATAGAAGGAAAAGTATACAATGAATGTTATTCCTCATACAAAAATACACACATAATGTTTTATGACTTTTTTTCATAACTTTCATAGCTCAGAGCATATCACTGGTTAACAACTTTGATTGTTTATATCGCTCTATTACACGAAGAGGAAGAGTTAGACGGAAAAGTTCTCAATAAAAGTTGTTCCCCATGTCGAAACACATATTTTTTGTTTTATGAATTTTTTTGTAAACCTCATAATTAAGGCGATAGCGGTTAATTTATCCCAAATTTTCAACGCACGCACAAGCCCACACACAGACTAACACATCGGAAAGTTCATAGACATATATATATTTACAGTGATTTAACGCTTGAAAAACATTGACAAGATATATTTATTGAAGTTCTATATTACAAGCTTCATTCTTCTGTATGCTCTCTAAATTATACGCTGTTACTATTCCAATTTCGATGACTGGTCTTATGGAGAACATTCAGTCGGTGAGCAGATTCGTTTCTCTGGTACTGGCCTCTATCACGAAACGCAATGGATCCTGGAATGAAAATTATTTGCCTATGTCATTAATTCGACACATAGCTTTTTGTATTGCAAACATGTATTTTCTTCTAGCAAAAACAGATTTTTTTGGGTATGTTACCCAAAGAAATATGAAATTATGAGACCAAATTTTTGGCTTAGAAAATCCTCAAACCTCTTCAACTTTTTCGGCTATCTTCCAAAAGTTCATCAATCTGAAGAGAGAGAAAAGTGGCATTATTGAACATTACATAACAGCTCCCGAACTTACTCACTCGCTCGGTGAGCCACGCGCCGCCTCGCCTTTGTAAGATACAATTTTTAATATAGAATACTTCCTTGAAAATAAAAAAATTATACAGAATTCTCAATCTCTTTTTCATGTTAAATTAGTAAACTTCACCGAAAAAAATGTCAATGAGTTGGTCGTAGTCGAAAATGGCCCTTCAATTTTTTGCATATTTTTTCCTTCTTCCATTTTGTCGGAAAAAATTAGCGGAGGCGGCGCGCCGCTCATTGAGCCAGTTTAGGCGAGTTAAGGGTGCTTACCGTCTGGCATTACTTTCGGGGGACATGTCAGCCTTATATTGCCCTGACATGGCTTTACTCTTAACTTTGTTCAGTTCGTTCTCCCAGAAATGCTGAAGAACTACATCTTGCGCCTGGACGCGTTGAAATTCCTCGGTGAACTTATTGGATCCATAAACACTATCTATTCATAAAAAAAACGCTTGCCCATAAAATTGTGCACACTTCCGAAGATTTTGATATTTGTGAGGTTTCTCAAATTGTTGCAACTTCAACTTATTTTCAAATTGACCGGATATTGATTTTTTTTTATGTGAAACATGTAATGCGGCGGGTGGTATCGGAAAACTTTTGCTCTCGGGAAAGGAACACCTTTCCTTGATAAAAATATATAGATATACTCCACTGCTTACCCATCGCCTCTCTGCCATCGACGCAAAGGCGATACGCATAAGTTGTATCTACATATCAAGATACGCTACAGCGGTTCAAAAAATTTTGAAAAGAATTGGAAAATCTTTTAATAAATTAGAAAATTTTTAAAACAATTTCTCAAAAATTTGACAAAATTTGGAACAACGTTGAAAGAATGTGGAAAAAATTGAAAAATTTTTTAATAAATTTTGAAAAATGTTGGGCATGTTTGGAAAATTTAGAAAAATCATCAAAAAACTGCAGCAAATTTACAGAGAAATTCAAAGGAATTTTGAAAAAATTTGGATTTTTTTTTAAATGGAAAAAAAATTCTAAAAGTTCGAAGAAATTTGGAGTACTTTTAGAAAAATTTGAAAAAAAATTGGAAAAAATTTGAACAAAACTGGAAAAAAATTCTAAAAATTTTGAAAAACTGTGGAAAAATTTAGAAAAAATTCGCAACAATTTAGAAAAAAAATTGCAACAACTGTGAGAAAATTTGGAAGAACTTTGGAAAAAAAATTGTAAAATTTTGAATAAGCATTTCAAACATTTAAAAGAACTAAGTATTTGAAAATTTTCGATAATTCTCGAGAGCTCGTCAAAAATTTTGGATCAATTTAGATGAAAATTAGTGTTTCCATGTTTGACATCTACCAGGTGTCCCATGGCGCCTGACTTTATTTTAGTTCCATAAAATTCGTAAAATTTCGAAAAAAAATTTTTCGAGAGTTTCTATAAATTTCCTTTTTTTGTAATATTTATGAATATTTTTACTATTTTTCACTATCGCATCCTTCAACTTTTTCTTTCATTTTAAAACGCATTTTCTAAATTTCGTAATTTTACGAGGATAAAAAACTGGAATACTGAATTTTATAAAATTGATCTTTTTCTTCAATGTTGAAAATTAACGCATCTTATTTTTTTCAAAATTGGTCCATTATGTAGTTATATGAGTACCTTTAAGAACCTGTTCCATAGAAATTGGTTCAGTATCTACACATGATACAGCTGACATACAATTTTCCAAGGATACGGCTACTGTGGCAAAGACAATCCTAAACAAATTAAATTAACAAATGATTATTGAATTTTTTTTTGGACCCCTGATGCCTCAACTTGGTAGTCAGGACGTCGTTCCCGTCTACCTTAAAGATTACAATAAAATGTATAAAATAACAATCGACGCGAAACAAAATGAAACAGAAAATTCAACTCACAATGATCCTATAGACGACGGCATCTTTTGCACTGATATTGAGCGTTGTCAAGCAATCTATTATGAGTAAAAAAGTCACCAAAAAATTGTGCTTTATATAGGCTAACGACTCTAGAAAATTTGGTCTAATCAAACAATCTCTTTCCTTGAGGTGGGAATAAATTACCAACCATATTAACCTAAGATTATCATGATAAACATTGGAAAATCACACGTGGAAATATTTCTTAATTGCCTTATGTCTTTGTTATTGATCAGTTCTTATCTCAATCGTCAAATCTTTAGACACAATGGAACAGAATTATTACATAAAGCGAAACACTTGTGCGTTTCATTTTCATGACACTATCTCAATAATATTGTTTGCAATTGACCGTTTCACAATTGGCTAGTGCGCCGTTTTCATACACGTTTTTTTTTTAACTTGCCGATATTTAAACATCAAATGTACCCGAGTGTTTGCCGACGCACCTGCTACCAGCGGTGGCGTCCCGAAGCTGCATCGGCGCGCAGCAGCCAATCACAGCCCGCCCCTACCACGGCTCGAGTGGACGCGTCCAATCGCGAGTGTGAGAACGCCAGTGCGCCTTGCGTCACGTCACGAACGGCAAATTATCGGTTAGAACCTGACGAATTTTTCATCACTTATTGCGAGATATTGGGGAAGGACTGCACTAAATGCGGCGTCCGCAAAATGCTGTCGTATGATAACGCAAACAGTATGAATCAAAATATTGTTATCGTAAACGGTTGTGGTAAAAACAAAACATATCTAACCCCCGGTGGTCTCACTCTATGTTGCGTGGCAGTTCAACTCTAGGTCACCTCCAGCAATCTTCAAAAATATCCTTATCACCCACAATGAGTGACTCAAGCTGGTTCCAAAGTCGTTGATATGCTATGTATACATTATAATGACCATCGAAGTGTTGCTTATGAGTTTCATATTCCAACCTTCCAATACGTTTTTGAACCTAATGACACCTTCAACCTATCAGTATAACCCATCAAATGAATCTATGAAAACAGAAATGTGATGTCACCACCAGCTGGTAACCTAATTTAATGAATCATCCTTGTATATTTATATTTAACGCAATTGGTACGCAGAAAAAATGGCTTTCATGAATGAATAATTCCAGGCTCCACTCGTCAACGACATTGCAGGGACTGATGAAACATTATTTTCTGAAAAGCTGTGTAATTTAGTGAAATCAGGAGTCTTTAACCACTTTATCAGAATAAAATTCTTACCTGGAGACGATGCCCACCGCCATTAGTTTCCGGTTGTTTAGCTCCCGGTTTACCATCTGGGAATGTTGCGGGGTGGATGAGGAGAGGGGGAGAGGAGGTGGACGAGGAGGGGGTGGCGGGGGGAGGAAGAAGAGTAAAGGGTGGTCGGGAGTGAGGGGGGGGGGGGGAAGGGGGCGAGGAGGGTGGCCACATGAAGGGACCAAAGAGATGGATCTTCACCGTGGCAATCACCTCCTGGGTGGTCTGAGTCCGCTACCGCCATCGGCATTGCTCCTCTTTCCCGTTCTCCACGCCCGTATTGAGTCATTTCACATGCGACTCAAGTCGCCGGACGGCTTAAATACCGATTTCTGTCATGCAATCGATATGTACATCTTCATCGATAAATTGACAGGCGACCATTTAGCATTTAAAAGGAAAAACTTAGCGTTTTTATTTTCCACTACCGGCACATCTGGAAAAAACGCAGCAAAAATAAATTCATGAGCGAAGCGCTTTTCATGTACTCCCGATTGCACTGTTGCCGCAGCGCTTTATCGCTGTCCAACTTCCATTGCGAAAAAGACAATTTTTTTTAACTTCCCGATTTTTCGAGAAGTTATTGTAATGAGCCCTAAATCGATTTCTTTCATTTCGATTCGTAACTGGTGTTTTAAGTATACTAAAATGCTTCCCGTCCAATTCTGAACAAATGTGTGTGTGTGTGTGTGTGTGTGTGTGTGTGTGTGTGTGTGCAATCAGAATTTTCCATTAACGATTTCTCACGAACGGGTCAAACAATCTGAGTCATCGGATTCTCATTCGGAGCGTCTTCATGGAACTTAGATCAGATTAGTTTTTGGTTTAAATTGACCGAGCAGTTTGTTTGTTATTAACAATTGAATTGTTCACAACGCTCTATTTCAAAAACGGTAAGAGATACGGCAAAAAGTACTAAGCAGAATTTGCTCTGTGAGTGGAAATGCATATTTAATTTTTTATCACTTTTTTCCATATTTGTCATAATCAAGGAGGTATGACGGCTTTAACCCTCGAGCGTTCGCACCCCTATTGGCGTCTCACTCCGACTCCAGTAACGCGCATAATTCTCGTCCTCACGCTGACTATGCGGCTGGTCAAATATTCATAATTATCTGCTTGATGAATGGGATTGAAACATTTAATTCACGTATCGGAAAATCTAGGAATGGCAAACATAAATTACAAATCGAGAAGTTTTGATTGTGTTCCCAACGGGGACACATACACTTTAATCCCACTAGTTCCACTACCTATCTGATAGCACCACGAGCGCGGCGCCATCGTTCGCGATCCGTACTTAAAAATTGATAACTAATCATTCTGCAATTATGTCAGCATAGAATCATCATTTTTAGATGATGAATCCGGATTCCACAATTCATGATATGCTTCCATTTATCCGGGGCAAAAAAAGGAGGCGCTCTATAACGCGAGCAAAGAAGGCCTCAATGCTTTCTCAAGTCATCAGTGGTAATCTTCTTTAGTCCTTGCCACGTGACTCCAAGCAATCTCTATTATCATTCTTTTTTTTCATCCTTTTAATTCGATGCATTTTTTGCTCTGCACCTCGAGGGCACAAAAATAGGAGTGTCGAGGACTATCCATAATAGCTCTCCAAATTCATGTATTCATAACGCCGCAATGAGTAGTCGGCGATCGGGCAAAAATGCCGATAAAATTGGAAGATCGATAGTTCCACTTACAGTAAAATAACTCTATTTTATCCACCTATTTTACCAATAAATAACACCACTAAATTGCAGACTTAATGGGATAATATATTTCACAAAGTCAGGTTATTAACATAAACTTCAATTCCTATTGCGGCTTAACACAGTACAACTGATCACGATTGTGCATAATTAGTCCACGAACTTGTTTGCAATCGGTGCTGCACGAATTTGTTTCTTGTCAATTCTGTTCTTTTTTTCTCCTTCTTTTTTTAGCCAATTTCTAATTCCGCTTGGTTTATTCGCCTCCTATTTATGCTCCTGAGGGCACTTCCGCGCCAGCTTGGATACCGATTTTTGTTCACATGAAAAGTAAAATTAACCAACCGTCCTGAATTATTTACACAAAGAATGTCAAAAAATTCCCGAGAATTGACACGTGTTTCAAAAATTCCAAATTATGTTCATCGAAACTCCATTCAACCATGAAATTCATCACCACTGATTCGTTCTGACGGTGCTATTCCATAATTCAATTCCATGATTCACTGTTGAATCAAGTGACTGAATAACTCAAGATCGTTGACTATGATTTTCCCTTCATTATGGCGCAACGACGAAAATCGCTTTTCTATATTGAATATGAAATTTCCTCCCGTCATGATTGTCTAATCCGGTGGGGATTGGAGTGTTGGGCGTGAGTGACATGAATTAATTCTTTGGAATTCAAGGGAATTTTATACGTGAGAACAGATAGATAAAAATATAGACGTGTAGTTCCTGACGTGCCAGAGAAGTGAAACTTCAGAAGAGGAATAGATTTTTTTTTTTCATATTTAGGAAATCGGAAAAATTGTACAAAGTGTGACAGCAAAAAATGCCCCCTCCCCCCCCCCGCATTCTCCACCCTCGACCCCCCTCCCCCTCTCCACCACCCTCGACCCCCCCCCCCACCGCCCTCGACTCCCCCTCTCCACCACCCTCGACTCCCCCCCCCCCACCACCACCCTCTCCACCCCCTGCCACCCTCGATTCCCCCTCTCCACTCCCCACCGCCCTCGACCCCCAACTAGTGTCCGGACAGCGTAACACCTTCAGATAGTCCCATAAAAAGTTTCACTTCAATAAACGAGATGAGATATAAGTAACACATACATCGGCTAGAAATGAGAGCAGTTAGATCAAGTCAGCGGTACCTGGGCTAGAATCACGCTTTTTCCGCCATGATTGGCAAAAGAAAATGCTCGCTAATAGTCTCCATTATCCCAGACAGCCAGATGGCGTTAGGTCCCCATTCTAGTTCCGAGATATCGCGCCACAATACACATCAACCCGCGTCACCGCTCCCCAACGGCATCCCATGGAGTGGGGAAACGCGCCGCATCTCGTAAATGGTCGCATTCATGCCTGTCCTTGTTCTGTCCCTCGGCTGATAATTTTCTGAGAACATGGGTGTTTACACGCATCGCCATTATCGCTCCAACGTGAAGAGATTAGGCATCACCATGGGCAGATTCTGAATTCTTATTTTAATGCTCTTACACCTGTTTCCTCAATTTCAAGCAAGCCGTTTAGATTCAAATATGATGTGATTTAAGGATGTTATCAGCAGACCAAAAGACCATTAATAGAAGTTTTGATCAAAACTTGATCAACTTCTTTTGGAGCCAACATCCCAAAACCTGAAGTTCTTACCTGGAGATACCGGGACTGTTAATCCGGACTTCTACAAATGAAATTATCGGCTTGTGATAACTGAAGTAAGAAACGAAATTTTTGATTAACACACACACCAAATTATTCCGGACATAAATTATGATATAGAAAATGACGCTAGGCACATATATAACGTATACATTAACACACCAGACTGGAAAACAGCGGGCTCTTTACCGTGGATAGAAAATGCGCATAACGCCATCTTACGCCCTGCGTTAAATTATGACGAACGCGTCATTATCGACTTTCCCATGCAACACATTGTAAATTGGTCTAGATGTGCGTGAATGCTCCATTCTTCTCTCTCTCGTGCTCCCCTCCCTGTACCTCGCATACCGTCGCTACCTCCTAGCGAGTAAAGTACGTACGCACTCCATACATGGCGCTTCCCCCTCCCCAACGGTGTCGGTTTTTGTAACATAGGGACTCGCGTGTATTCGGTTCACACCCAAAGGCGCCTATAGAAGTTTCACTTGAGAATGAAAATAGAGAATTTGTTGTCTTCTGCTTTAGAATTTGGAGCTTGAGCAACCTAGCAAAATACTTTCCTCGAAATATTTTTCCCATATTGCATCCATGACACCAACTTGAAGAACGTCGCAGACATCAAGTGGTCCATCTACGGTTAGTTGGCACTTTCCTCCATTGGCTGCTTGCAATCCCGTACCTAAGAATCTCTCGGGTGATCCCTCCGGCAGATAATTCACACTTAATGTGTGAATGCGTGCGTTACTACCGTCATTTATACGAGAAATAACGATGTAACGTAAAGCACGAGTAAATGATGTGACTCTAACGATAAAATTGTCCCAGGTGCAAACATTCTCATCGACTAAGCTATTCTACTCCGTTGAATGGTGTTGGCGGCAGTGTTTTTATTGATCCCTAATCCTTTTGCCAGTATTATTTAGTGGCTAATGGGGATTTCTACCTGAAGGCGTAATTACCCTGCATTATCTATGGTTACGACCAGACCAGGGGCCATTCACTATCGCGTGGGTGGTGGTGTTTGACGTATTAATAATGAAAGCTGGGGGATACTTTTGTTGTGAGGCCAGCATTGGTAATGCCCTATTGCGCCAAGATCTTTCAGTGGGACATTTTGCATTTTTTTTTCTCTTGCAAGTTATCCTGAGGACCTACTTTGGAATCATTGGGACAAGTTGATCAAGCTTTTCTGCAGCAAGCCAAAAAATTGACTTTCAACACTTCACATAATTCCATTCAATGCTTTTCATGATTCATGGATGTCTGGAGCACTTGCATGAATTAGGCTGGGCAATGCCGCCCTAGTTCGAGCCTTAATCTTCACCCAAATATTTTCTCAACTCACTGGAGATTTCGAAATACAAGGGACTCCTTTGATCCTATCTCTTCCACAACCACATTCGAGGTTCAGTGACAGTTTTTTTTTTCTTCATTCCATTTCGTGGCAGAGAACTCGTCAAGTGCCCGTGTAAAATGGGATAGTCGCGAATGCACTCTTAAGAATATTCCTTCGAAATCTTTGAAAAGCGTTAAAAATTTTATGGAAAGTTTAAAAATAGCTATGAGATGTGGAGAACTCCCAGTGTAATGGTGAATAATTTAAGAGTTACGTAATAATTGTGACTATGGATTGTGACTCTCTATGGAGATCTGATTTCAAATGAAAATTACTTTATCGTCACGTAAAATTCATAGGATTTATATTTCACTCTGTGACTATGACAAAGTCACGTACTTCAAGCTACTTATTTCGCCGATTAGAAAAAAAAATGTTTCGTTAAATAGAAAGATGACTTAGTCATTTTTCATTTGTCCATTGAATTAAGTCGACTTGACTGAATTATTCTCGTATGTCCATCGAGTCAAGTTGACTCTATCGACTTCCCTTAAATTATTTCAAATTACTATGTACATGAGGAGAGACTCTCTGCAGAAAATATTTACTCATACAGAGCAAATCCAATCAATTGTATTAAGAAGGATCATGAACGAAGTAGGTGTAAATGTTTTTTCGACAACTCAAAAACTCATATTCTTCGACTCAACTCAATGGACCACATCGCTACCAAATTATAAATGTACATCAGTGGTCCCGCATTTCATGAAATGTCTTGTATATTTTTGCATGTGGCTTGTTGGTCTCTTCGGTGTTACTAGGCGTCTGTCTAATCTTCACTCCAGCTATAATTGAATCCGGAAAACCGGAGCTGCACAAATTGGTGCGCATACATGTTATGAGTAGCAATGTATGGTAGTCGCTGCTTTATGAAGTCACCATGGTGGTCCAACACGTGGCCTTTGCATTATTCTCGGTACAGCCTTCGGCAAATTAACCGGCTTCATTTGCATGATATTAATTAGCTCATTTTTTATATTACATGGTCGGTCATAAAATCTGATATTTTACGCACGAAGAAAAATCAGTTCACCCGTTGTTCTCTACCCACACACCCACCCACACACCCACCCACACACTCACCCACACACCCACCCACACACTCACCCATTCACTCACTCACCCACCCACTCATTTCCCCATCCACCCACTTACTTACTCACCCACCCACTCATCCACCCACTCACTCACCCACCCACTCACTCACTCACTCACCCACCCACTCAATCACCCGCCGACTCGCCCACCCACCGACCCGCCCACCCACCGACCCGCCCACCCACCGACCCGCCCACCCACCGACCCGCCCACCCACCGACCCACCCATCCACCCACACACACACACACACCTACCCATCACTTCAAAAACAAGGGACAAGCGTTTCCGGCGGGAATTAAGGATTCTCGAGGATAAGACAAAGCGTTATCGATGTAGAACTCGATATCAGAAGGCGCTCAAGCTGATTTGACTGTTATCAGCCCATCAGATTGGCGCCTTTGATCATGGGAATGCCCTTACGGAAATGCGGCACCGTTTATCTCAAGCTTACACAGGAAATTACATGCACCGAAGTTTTCCAAGAACTGCACAAAAATTTTTCCATTTTTTAATCATTTTAATCATTTTCTTAAAATTGCGGTCCACATACTCGAGCTTGGAGTACAATTTTTTGATGGAGCGACATGTCGATAGAATCGCACGAAATTTTGAGGGCTGGCACAGGAACGCATACCTGAATGGCCCTAAAAATTTCAAAATTTTCTGACGTTTAGAAACGGAGAAAAAAATCATGAAGTTTACGTCTTCATCCCTCTCTACATGTTCAGCATATACCGACGTCTGGTTCATCTAGAAACCATTTATCAAGACCCGAAGTTCTAATCATCTGTTCTTGTTTTTTTTTTTATTAGAGCCGTAATGGTTCATTCTTCATTAGATTTCCCTGTTTCAGAGATTGAAAAAAAACTGTGTCACATCGAATAGTCCCGGTGATGCTGTTAATGATATAGAGCTAATCACGTGTTAATTCCACGCGGCAGGTAGACACTCTCGCGTGGAATTTGTTTCCGGCATTGGCTGTTGCCTCCGCGTCTACTCTTTGCGGGACACTAATTTATGTTTGCTGGGAAGTGGAGTTGCGTTGTATTTTCCCCGCTGGTTAGGCAACTCTTCACGTTCGCTAGCGTTTACTCGTGACCGAGGGCATCCGCGGACACTCGCTCGCGTCCCCTGTCAGCGAGAAATCGTCTCTTCTCAGAGCAAGAATTCAATGTTTATTCTTGCGATTCTTTTGTTCTTTTAGTTTCAGTTTTGGTAAACGAGAGAAGACGAAATGGCGCGAAATTATTAGTGCGGAATGTGGCAAATAAATGTCCAATAAAGCTCATTTTTCCCAATTTCCAATTTTGAAGATGAGATTTTTTTTTTTTTTTTTTTTTTTTGAATATGTTTTTTTGAATCTGTTTTTAGGTTTTGTCAAATCCCCTCCTCCCCCCCAATGAATATATCTTAAATTTCTGTCCCAATAAATTCCATTCAGTTCTCTCCATCAGCATTTAACCACATTTTGATTGATCAGTATGATCGATCGCTTTTCCCCCCGCACAGGTGAAAGAACCCAATCGGCATTCTGTCCCCTCCGCGACTACACCCACGTGTGCCCCCGTCGATACAAAACCCGGGGACAATTTGGATTCTGATGGAACTTGCCCACAAAAAATCCCAATACAACACTCGACTTGAAAGCGATTTTACACACATGTAAGAGCGGGGAAGGACAGAGATAGGAGAGCAAAACCAACGGCTAATGGTAGCGCGCCAGTGTCTCGAGAGCCGTGGTCCCGGAAGGTGCGCTTACCTCAGGCTCCAGTTGTAAATCCGGAACTCAATTCATACCGGAAAATCGGCAACATTTCGTCCTCGACAAATTGCGAAGCAAAATTGAAGCTCGCAAAAAGACATAAAAAAAATTCGAGGCTCTAATCCAAGTGTAATTAAGTTAATGATTTTCATGAATAGTTACTATGGAAAATTTTTTGGCAATTTTTCCAAGTGTCAGGAATCTTGGAAAATTTTATTTTTAAAGTTAGGCCCAAAGTGAGGGACCGGATCTTTAATTGGATTACATAGTGACGAACAAGAAATTTTTTTTTCGATATCCGACTAAATGAAAATTGGGTTTGCTTTCATATTGCAAAGTCAAAATTTAGCAGGAAATTTGAGTGCAATAAATTTTAATCCCACTTGATTATTGTCAATTATTTATATAAATTGCTTGTAAATTTTTCTGGAAATTTTTGGTACGCGCGGAAAAGGATAAAAGCGTCGAGAAAATTTTAAGTGTTGGAAATTCGACACATTTTTAATCGCTGTTGAGAAAAAGCAAACCCTCGAAAATTGAATTCAAAATTTTTCACAATCGTCAGACTTGTAAGACCTATTGTTGACCTCAAGTCTATGATCATTCAGGTGTCCCCATGACGAATAAATCACGACACTATACTATCAATACTACGTCACCTGAAATTCATAGCAATCCTTCCTTATTCACAAATGAATCATACAAAATTCATCAATTTTAAACCGCAAATTTGTCGCTCGTGACGTGACGAAGTTGCGCCGGCGCTACTATGCTTCCTATTGGCTGCGTCCACCCATCCTGTTAAAGACTCCCTGTGATTGGCCGACGCGTGCGCATGCGCGGCGCCTGTACTTCCCGCGCTTAACGCGTCTCTAAATCAAATAGCTTATAAATAGAATTGCAATTTCTGTCCATTTTTGAGCATAGGGTTATGTCACACCAACTTGTGCGTAAAAATTCTCTATAGCAAAACCGTTCACTATTTTTTTGCACAAAAACAGAGCGTAACGAAGGATCCTTTGGCGACTATTGATTATTCGTCAGCAATTGAAGCTCGGAAAAATGAGAGCAAGTGAATAATGTGTGAAATAGCAGTGTTAAAAATCCCTAAAACTTGACTATGGGGAGGGGAAATGCAGGGGGGAAGCGCGAAGTGGATCATAGGCCTATTGGTCCTAGCCCATTGGACATCATGGGGTTGTGCTCATCGCCATCGTCATCACCATGATTTACCAAGAGTAAATGACGCCAGTTTACTGCCCTCTCGAGGGGCCCCATTGCCCCATAAAAATTCGGACAAATTGAAAAATGGGGGGAGTGTACTATGGACTGATGAGAGATTCTCTCGGTACATGGGGCACACTGCCAAACAACAGCCCATGGCGTATGTTAGAATACAGCCCGTGATATCACCACCCACAAAGCGGAAGTGTGTGCGTTGTATGGTCGTTTATAAGCCATGTCCACCACCCCCGAGAATTGTCCTGCCACCGAACAGGTATAAGGAGCCAGCCAAGAAGTGGAGGGGCCTTATGTATGGTGAGTTGTATAATGATACGCTATACTGGAAAAAAGAAAATAAAATCCAAAATACACACACACACACACACACATACATGCACGCACACGCCCACCCACACACACATACCCACACCCACACATATGCATACCCACACACATACACCCACCCACACCCACACCCACACCCACACACACACACACAGCCGGCCTCGGGGCGTTGGTGTACTGAGTTGAGTCCCTGCGGCACGGGAACCCAACCCATCGCGGGGGGTCAGGGAGGAGGGTATTTAAATCATAGTCGCGAGGGGTGGTGCGGGGGGGGGGGGTGGGGGGTCCAATCTACTACCACTAGTTGAACGTCAAATTTACATACTTTAAGAGAATTCCGAATATCTAAACTTTCGAACACCTTCAATTGAACCTTTGGAATTTTCTAAGTGCGGTAGAAAACGAAAATTGGGAAAAATGCTTGTTGACGTTTTCAGCGAAGCGGACATCTAAGAAATTTTTCGCTTTTTATTCTCTATTCAACATCGAATAATTTGTTGACAATTTTCCAACAAAAAATGGCGCGGAATTATGTAAATTCCCTTCACGTTTCATTGTCGGTGGCGGGCAATCAGGGTCACTGGAATGCATATAAACTAGCTACAGCTCCTCCCCCTCTAATCCACTTGAATAATCCCATGAGATTTCTCTAGCCCAGAAAAACAAAGCATTAGTGGTTGCGATGTGTAAAAAATTCCATGGTAATCAATTTAAGAATGGGAAATTTACTGCTAGAAATCTTTTACAAATTTCAAATTCTTTTTCCCACGTTTTATAATTTTTGGATTTATTGAAACTCTCAGAAATTCCGATTATTTTCGAAAATTTAAAAATTTGCATTTTTGCAAGTTTCGCAATTTCAAAAA
The DNA here is from genome assembly GCA_026005395.1 of Asobara japonica. Taxonomy (NCBI): domain Eukaryota; kingdom Metazoa; phylum Arthropoda; class Insecta; order Hymenoptera; family Braconidae; genus Asobara; species Asobara japonica. Next base: position 2,815,138 of record BQMI01000298.1, on the reverse strand, counting down.
TTTAACATTTCCAAATGATTAAAATTATTCAATGTTATGAAATTTTTCAAAATTTTCAAATTCTTAAAATTTCATCAGATTCTTCTTGGACAATTTTTTTTCTCATTCAAATGAGGAATCGTGGAATTGTTTCTCGTAGCACGCAACATCGCCCCATTCAAAAATTCAATATTTTCCGTAGTGAACCAAATGTTATGACTCAAATTTATACTCGACATTGAGTTTCATTCTAAAAATACGTGACCATTATCAACCGCGGCTTATGTGCGTGTCGATGGAAAAAATGACGCATTGGCAAAAGAGCTCTGGAGTTAAAAACGTCTGCAATTTGTAGAATTACAAGTTGTAAATATCACCAATAAATTTCATGCAGCAAATTCAAACAAATTGAAAAATTGTATAAGTGTGTGTGCATATGTGTGTGTGTGTGTGTGTGTGTGTGTGTGTAGAAGTTTATAACCGCCTCTGCGGTATATGGTCCTCCGACCGACTTGTTCTCTCCCTCCAAACAGTGCATATATTTCCTAACTGACTGGTTTTACAAAAAATTTATCTTAACCTTTTTTGTTGGAAATCAAATTCCCCATATAAAATTTCTTATCACATTTTTCCGTAAACCAACCGATTAATGGAGGAATCACAATTTTGAGCAAGCGGTTCAAGTACGTTCTCCAATGGTTACCGGGAAGTTATAGATTTAACCCGTAAAGGGTACAACCCATATCCACTTTATTTACTCATGAAGTAATTGAAAAAAAAAATCAGTGATTCCGATTACATCACAGACTCCTTTGTCTTGGGCTATGCGCGCCCGTTCGCCGTGATTGATAATGATCCATGGAAAATTCGCACCAAGGAGGTCTTCGGCGTGGGTAGGCCAGTGCAAACTATCGCAGTCCCTGACTTCGGATATTTACTCATCTCCACTTTAACTCAACCATTTCCCCCAACATTTCCGTCAAATAAATCTCCCCTACAATTTCACCACTTGGAGATTTATGGAGATATTGCGATAACTAGGAGGTCCAGGGTTATGAACTGGCTACGGTCAAATAGCTGGCAAAATTTCTGATCACGTTCAGTATGATTGAAGTTTCCATTCCCCCTGCTTTTTTACCGTAACATGACGAATCGCGGTTTCTGCATGGAAATGTGAGCCCGTGGCAAGCCACATGATGGGAGTAATACGCATTTCAGAGTTTCGCAGCATTCGACATCTTGGGCACTTAGGAAGATTCTAAAAGTTTCATATTTTTTTTGTTTTTTTTTTGCAAAACACAAAATTTTTCTGCCACGAAAGCCATGTTCTTTAGATCTTCCTGAGTTGTTCAACAATCATTGAAAAATGAAGAAGGGGAGTGGCGGCTCATCCCTCACCACGCGAGCACAGTGGGCTCCACGATGCCCGTAGGAGCCGATCGTAAGAAACTAAATTACAGACAGTCAATGTAAAATTTCATCTGACTCCTACATATAGATATACTCTGAAAATCTCAAATTTGGACCAACATAAAAGTGAAATTTTGGTGAATGCATGTTGCAACATTTCGCACTCAAAAGCAAAATAATTTATTTGTCGTCGTTTGCAGTGAATGGCAAATTCCCAGACACTTGATCTCTTCACCCAAAGGATAACTTATTTTAAGTTGTACGGTTCTAATTTAAGTTTTATGGAGTAAAACTACATTAAGGTTGATCAATGTTCTCATGTGAGACTGAAAAACTTAATTGTAGTCATTATTTTGAAAAAATATTAAAACAAGAAAGTTAGAAAGAAAATCCAACTAATCCATGCTTTACTTAATGGAATTACCCAAACTGATCCCCACGCCCACCCACCCACTCGCCCCCCCCCCCCGCCTACTCCACCCACCCAGCCAAACAACCAACTTGCCCACCCACCCACCCAACCAACTGGCTCACCCACCTAACCAACCAACCACTCGCCCAGTCAACCAACCCACCCACCCACCCTCCCACCCACCCACCCAACCAACCCACCCACCCATCCAACCAACCCACCCACCCACCCAACCAACCCACCCGCCCAACCAACCCACCCGCCCAACCAACCCACCCGCCCAACCAACCCACCCACCCACCCACCCAACCAACTGGCCCACCCACCCAACCAACCAAACACCCACACAACCAACCAGCCCATCCATCTAGCCTCCCCCCCCCCCCGCCCACACGCACTCACGAAAATGCTACAAGTTCCGCACAACATACCATTAAGGTTTTTCTGCAAACCGGAACCACCGAAAAATTATCTGAAAAAATGTTGACTCCGGACTTTGCGTTCTCCAAGAATTCCTCATACCTCTAAAAAATTGCCAAGATTAAAACATACTAAAACCACCTTAGATCAAGTTTCATTTCCACCGGATGTTCAGGTTCTCAATAAAATCCGAAATGTGAAAATAAGTGGATTGAAATGAATGAGAAATGTCGCAATTAATCATCCTCACTTCAAAACTTTTCAATTAAAGTGCCACAATTTCAATTAAATTCACCTCAATCCGTCCGACGTACCAACAACCTCGTACCATCGACTAATTGTGTAATTATTACCGTGTCAAGTTGCGCAGGTGACTATGTGCTTTTTTACCCCCATGAAACACCGTTTTACCCCATGAAATGGGTATTTCACCTGTCCACAAGCCCAGCATTTCTCTTACCTCGATTGCGGATGCCTGATAATCGAGTCATTACTTCAATAATTAAAAGCCTAGTATAGGCAATGGTAAAAAAAATAATCATTGGGTAACACGTACACCAGTATCTCTGTCAGCCACACGACGGGGCAACTGAAATTGATGCCTCACGGCTATTTAATTACCCGGAGATCTAATTGCTGTCTAATAGCGTAATGGGTTCGCTATCAGGCCAACCTAACGAACATCATTTTGTTGATTTTATGTCAATCCGTCGCTGCGTCGCTTGACGATTTAACATTGACGACTACTTTTGACACGTGATTCCAGTTTTTTTTTAATTAATTTTTTTTCGATTACTTTTTTTTGTTTAATTTTTTTTTCATTGTCCACAAATATTTTTCACATAATTTTCAGCGTTCCCAAAACTACAAAAACTCAAAAAAAAAAAAATGTTCCTCCATTGACAAATTTAACTTGTCTTTCTGTGATAGCGCGTAGGCGCTATGGCTCTATATTACACGGCAAGAAAAGTCATTAGAAAAATTTGCCAAGGCACAATGTTCAATTCATTAGCATATTTCACCACTTCGGACTTCCAGAAAAAAAATCCCCATAAAAACCGGGGAATAATTAACCCATCTCTCATTAACGAGCCGCTCCTGGAATATTAAAAAAACCCATAAATAACTCCACAACTACCCTGCTACCTTGATACCACCATTGACCCACACGTGAAATTGCCTGAAAAATCATGGAATCAAGTAAAATGAATGTTTGTACAAGGTAACAATCTCGCTACTTCTCTAACGGAGTTGTGTGCCCTGCACATACCACTATATACACGAAGAAAAGGAGTCGTGCTGGTGCGAGTCACGAGGACCAAGGATATATAGTATACCCGAAGAGGATGTATTGGCCATAAAAAAAAAGCATGAAAAAACAGTACAAATAAAAAAACAGTGAATGCCGAAATAAAATTGCGGTCGCGTTTCTTGTGCGGAGAAGTCACAGAGTTTGCGGTCTGAACGAATGTAGGGGCGGGGGGAGTCGGTGGGGGGCAGAACAGTATTATATATATGTACGAGACATTCCGTGAAACGTATTTTCAAAAATTTTAACTTTCCGGTAAAGACCTGAAACTTCGTATACAAATAATGTGTGTGTATGTGTGCGTGTGTGTGTTGTTTTCTCTTGAACATTCCTTCAGGAGGTACTGCACACCCATCCATGCGGCGGGGACCTTCTCTTAACAGAGGGTAAACCCCCAGAAACCCCTATGCTACGATAGCGGGTGCTTATTACGGAACCCACTCCCCCTCCCGCCCCACCGGGTCGGCTTAGCCTGACTAAGCTTCGCCAAAAATGTGTTTAGAAGTCAATCTGTGCAGAACATGCGAATGTAACACCAATCCTAGCTTAGAGAATAAGCTTCGTCGTAACTTGGGTACGTAGGTTAACACAAGCTTTGAACTTCATCTTCATTCAAGCTTCGGACTTTATCGCGGTACATGCCTCGAAATTCATTTTCGCCCAAGTTCCAAAGTTTGTCGTGGTCAAAGCATCGAAATTAATCTTGGTCCAAGCTACAAAATTTATCTTGGTTCAAACCTTGAAGATAGGAACATTGAGGTTGGACCAAGCTTAGTTGAACATTCGTTTCCAAGCTCGGGTTTAGGTGGTGCAGCAGTCCTGGATTTATATATGAATACAATATTAAGCAGAGTTTCGCTGAAGCCGGTAACTCGAAACTAGGAAAAATATGCTTTAATCCAGCTTAGTTCAACCTTAGTACAGAAACTTGGGTTTAGATGGTATGAGCAATCCGGGATTCATGCTTGTTAAAGCTAAGATTCAAAGCTAACAAAGTTGAGCTCGGACCAAGCTTAGCACAACATGATTTCTGAAGCTTGGGTTTGGATGATTCTGGTAAGCTTGGATGTATGTATGTGTCCAATATTGGACGTAGATTGGATTCTGCCTGTGAACCAACGCTAGGGACGCTAAGATTGAGCCAAGCTTGGCACAAGTTGGGCCAACAAAGCTTGGATTTCTTTGATGTAACTAACTTTGGTTCGATCTAGGCTTAGCATCCAAGGTCGGACCAAGATTGATCTCATCGTTCAAGCTTCGAATTCCCTACCTGGGCATTTGATGGACACTATCTATAGCACACACGGAATGTTATTCCTGCATCATTACATTAGTTTCAACAATCGGGAAGTTGAAAAAAATGGAGAACAATTTTTCGAACCATCATTTACCCCTAAGAAAGCCTCATAAAAATTGCAAGTACCGCCGCACGACGGATACACAATTCCACAGAATCACATATATATACGTGTGCACATATGTCCTCTTTGAGTAACTCCTGTGGCTCTTGCGGCTCTTCAACGCTTTGTATCCAGCACTGAGGTATATAGGTGTAACGTGTATCTGGGAATATGCGGCACCTTTGAACTTCCGCAATCGCAACTATCTTTTCTTTTGGTACTTTAGCACTTCCTGTGCCATTGTGTGTGGCTGCCTGAAATATTTATTGAGTGGTTGATACAGGTCTGCAACTACGTGAGTTGTCACCTCCGTCAAACGGACCTGCCAATAAAACATTGGAGATGAAAATGGCGTTGTGCTTCATGGAGAAAAAACTGTCAATATTCGCAATACCGTAGAAAAAATTGGAAAACCGTTTCCGGAAATATCATATCCGGTTTGGATATTACACATTTGGATGCTCATGGACCTCATATCGATATTTGGGCCTCATACCGATCTTTGGGCCTCATACCGATCTTTAGGCCTCATATCGATCTTTGGGCCTCATATCGATTTTTGGGCCTCATACCGATCTTTGGACCTCATACCGATCTTTGGAGCTCATACCGATCTTTGGGCCTTATTTCGATCTTTGGACCTCATACCGATCTTTGGGCCGCATATCGTTCTTTGGACCTCATACCGATCTTTGAACCTCATACCGATCTAATTTTTCCATATGAATCTGACTACACAAAATCGTGAAATCTCTGCCTATCGAATGAGACCATCATCGACCTCCCACATCTCCAATTTTTCACGATATCAACAGATTTATGCGGCTCTTGACCGTGGACAAAGTCCCCCTTCACTGCAATTGAAGTTTTCCAGCTTGTAACTTAGAATAAGCACAGAATAACCTCAAGTAGCATGATCATAACGTACTCAACCGCTTCAAGAGTATCACGTATCCCTCAGTTGACTTCCAGGTTATGACTGTGCCACTACCGGTTTCTTATAATCCAAAATTACCGCGTCACTTGTTAAGAAGATTTTTCAGGAAAAAGAAAAAATGAATATTCTACTCCTCATGCAATCCAAGTGGCAAAGAGGTCCACAACTGCGCACGCATGTGCATTCATGCATAGGTAAGATCATGGGGAGATCGTTAGACGTTGCCAGTACGTGCCCAGTCGTTTCACTCAGTAATAGGGATTCTTATGAAAATCTAAAGCCCCGTAAATTCATGGGATTTCATGGGTGAAAAATTATTGCAGGTGGAAATTGTCGAGTTTCAGGGGTTCACTGAAAGTCCAACTGGACCCACTAATTATAGACACTTGCTCCGACTTAAACCTGTAAATCACTTTATAATTAGAATAGATCGGGGGGGGGGGGGGAGAAAAATCGGAGTTCGCTAATCTGACGAGCGTAAATTTTGCCTTTTTTTCTACCCAAGGGGATTATGGCGAGAGTCGGTGGGAATTATACGAGGACAATTAGCACAGTGCATTGAGGGGGTGTCTGAGGTGATTCGGCTATAATTATCCAAATTGGTCTAATGATTTTGAAGAGAAAATTGCATGTGTCGATATACAATGAGATACAATTTTTTTTTTTTCGATAATTGACGGAATTTGAAATGGTCCATGCCCTGAGGGGGGTCGATACCAAGAGGGGGAGGCTCGATACCGTGGGGGGGAGGCTCGACACCAGGGGGGGGGGGGCGATACCAGGAGGGGCGGGAGGGGGGAGGGCAGGTTCGATACCAGGGGGAGGGGGGAGGTTCGATACCAGGGGGAGGGGGGAGGTTCGATACCGAGGGGGGGGAGGCATAGATACCCGATGAGAGCCCCCGTGGAGAACTCCTCAGTGCCAGACAAACACCTGTTATTGTCTAATAACACGTAACCGTATCGACTCACATTCAATCTCATTCAAAATTCACCCCGGGAGATCGGTTCATATACGCACGTGCTACAAACTACGGACCTCCATCTCAATCATTTCAGATTCATGTTGACTGTACAAACGCCTGGGACGCAATTATGTGGTTCCGCTACGTGCAAAAGTACATATTCCATTCTGTGTATTTATCCTCGGTCTATTTCTCCTATTACTTCTGCAATCAAATGAATTATCCGATTTCAATCGTTTGTGCTTCGGGCTTTCAATTACGAATATCTGGGAAATTAGTCGATTTGTTCGCAAGTGTTGGCGGATCTTCTTGCATCCGAAAATTATCCACAAACACACACACACACACACACACACAAATGTCTATGCAAAGTGGTTCATCCATGAATCTCAGATGTTTCCTGGAACCTGTTTAATTCGTCGATATCTCGAAAATGATTGAATATACACGAAAAAGTGATAAAAAATGTTTTGCAGTGCGAAAAATTCCCTACAAAAATGCTTCTATTGAATCTTTCTCTAAATTCACAAGTTACGAAGATATCCCCATATAAATAATTCGTAAAATCGCTCATCTGCTTTCAATATTTCCTGGAAGAAACATAAAATATAAATTGCTGAAGCATGTAACTAAAATCACATTCAGCACTCAGCTCTATATGTCTGGAAATGTATCACTGGATAACGTTAGCGTGAATCCCAGGCATTTTGCGCTGACACTGACTGAAAATAATCGCATTAGCCTTGGAATTTTCATAACAAAAAACATTGACAATTTTTTTAAATCTCATAGTGCATAAATGCATTCAGTATTAAGTGTATTCGTCATTGGTAATTTCGCAAAATATATGCCCCAATAAACTATTTTCCATTTCAAAATATTTTTTATTTGCCCAGTAAGTAATTATGAATTTTTTAAACAGTCCAAATTTCAAACTCTGAGAGCCCTCGTGACGTCATTAAACGCAGAGCGCTTGCTCTGTTGATTAGCGTCCTTATAGCGCCACCAGTGGTGATACCAGGTTCCGCCGAACAGCGCCACGTGCAAAGTATAGAACTAGAGAACGTTTTAAATTCGGACACTTTGAAAAATTTATAATTAATTATTGGGTCGTCAAAAAAATTATTTTACATGAAAAATTAATTAAAAAAGTCATGTACTCATAAATGAAATACTAATAAAAAATCGCGCGGATAATCATTTTGGTGAATAGAATTATTTGAAAAAAGGATAAAGAAAATTTACAATATCAACAACTATAGTATCAACAATTTAAACTATTTACAAGCGAAGAGACTCAGGTCTTTATAGGTTATTTCGGAGCATCTAAACACCCTCCAGGCTATTAGCGGTGTAATGAGAAAAAAAATCCAGTAATTGACAATTTTTTCAACCGGAAGTTGCCCATGAGAATCTAGCATAGAAATGAGTCTTGACTGAGCAAGTATGGGGTTACGATCGCCCTCTGATGTCCGACAAGATTTACTGCGAAAATTACAGCCTCGCTGCGGCTAGTACAAAAGCCAACTGCATTAAGGGCAAAAAGATGTTGAGGAAGTGAAGAAAACGTCGATTTTTTTTACTCGGTTAAACAAATACAAGAAACATAAATTAAATGAACGGAACATAGGTGAGAGCTACAGGGGTCAAACCGATAACTTCCCGATAGAGATGAGACTTGTACGGCTTTCCTGGAAGTTTCATTATTTTGAGATTAAATCATCTTTAGAATAATGACGACCCCAGGTGGGAATTGACCATGCAATGAAGCTTGATCGAAGCTTGGACGCGGCTTGACTAAGCTTCGCCAAAGCTGTGTTTTGAAGCCTCGGTCAATCTGTGCAGAACATGCGAATGTAACACCAATCCCAGCTCAGACGATAAGCTTCGTCCTAGCTTGGTTACGTAGGTTAATACAAGCTTCGAACTTTATCTTCATTCAAGCTTCAGACTTTATCTTGGTACAAGCCTGGAAATTCATTTCCGTCCAAGTTCCAAAGTTTCTCGTGATCCAAGCATCGAAATTAATCTTGGTCCAAGCTACAAAATTTATCTTGGTTCAAACTTCGAAGATAGGAATATTGAGGTTGGACCAAGCTTAGTTGAACATTCGTTTCCAAGCTTGGGTTTAGGTGGAGCAGCAACCCTGGATTTATATATGAATCCAATATTAAGCAGAATTTCACTGAAGTCGGTAAATCGAAACTAGGAAAAATATGCTTCAATCCAGCTTAGTTCAACCTTAGTTCAGAAGCTTGGGTTTAGATGGTATGAGCAATCCGGGATTCATGCTTGTTAAAGCTAAGATTCAAAGCTAACAAAGCTGAGCTCGGACCAAGTTTAGCACAACATGGTTTCTGAAGCTTGGGTTTGGATGATTCCAGTAAGCTTGGATGTATGTATGTATCCAATATTGGACGTAGATTGGATTCTGTCTGTGGACCAACGCTAGGGGCATTAAGATCGAGTCAAGCTTGGCACAAGCTGGGCCAACAAAGCTTGGATATCTTTGATATAACTAGGCTTGGTTTGATCTAGGCTTATACATGGGATGAAGCTATGTCAAAGCTATCAAGTCCAAGCTTCGGCATCGAAGGTCGGACCAAGATTGATCTCATCGTTCAAGCTTCGAATTCCCCGCCTGGGATGAAGTCTACAATAGGTCTCAAAGGTCCTGCGTTCGCTCCCAGCTCCCCGATAATAATTCCTTTGGGACTCATAAAATGAGGACGCTAGGCCGGACCGGAACCCAACCCGATACGACCGAGAGGGGGGGGGGGGTCCAGCACAGCCTCCCAACATCGCAACACAGGGCTTTCTAGACGTTTACCCAGTGTTTGGCAATACAATAGCAATCGGATGGGTGGCCAGTCCTCCAGCTACAGAAACAAAAATAACGCACCTGATAAAAGAAACCAAAAGATAGAGAGTTTTTTTTCTATTTCAAAACCTGCGGTAAAATCTGGTTGGCACACGTCAACGTATAACTGCGGTCATAAGAGCTCAACGAAATGACTCGATACCCTCGAGCAGTCGCTGCACCTTGCGGTCAATCGATAATTTTTTTAATTTTTTTTCAGTTTTATTGTCAAAAAAGTTTTATTTTCCTATGTGGAGGAGTTTCCTCTTGAGGTAATTCTTAGTAATGCGAGACCAGACAACGATTTCACGTGTCAAATTACACTTTTACTGTGTTAGTTATGCAACTTGGGTGACTATCGAATTGATTCACATGATTGCAACGGTTAAGTTAAGTTTTTCAGAGAGATTCTGGAGATTCTGAGATAATCACGAAAGCGCAGAGCTCTAGAATTAAATTAATGCTTTCCAGCGTAAACATGAAATTTATCCTGGGGGAAACTAAACCCAAATTATCATAGAATAATTACTACAAGCATTCAAGATAAAATGCAATTTTTTGTGGCATTTTCTTTGCATGTGGTATCAAGAAAATTAAATTTTCAAAATTATCATTTGTTCCTCTGCGATAGATCTAGAGCCAGCAGCTGCAATTAAACTTCAATTTGCTGGTAATTACAGGCCATGATCCACCGAAATAATTTGCCATCATTGCGGACAGTGGCTTGTGGTGTTGGCTGGTTACAGTGGCTTAATAAACCCACTGCCAGGTACCTAGACCACCTCATGCGATAAAGAATTCTCCCGATAACGATCGCCCACAGTGCAACACACCTATCTCACGATCTCCATCTCCATGCCTCCGCCTTTCATTAATAAATAAAATGTCCAGGAAAAATTGTTGATTTATCTCGCATTGAGCTGACGTTAGATCCCACCCCAGAGCAAATAATTTGCCAATTAATGATGGATATTACAGGTGTAATTAATCAAACGATGGATCATCACCAACAATGGGGGGCAGGATTACACTCGGGAATTTTTCAACAGGTTTTTGCAGTTTTCAATTCAGACAGAGAAATCGAAGTCAAAGTTAACATTTGAGGATGGCTGCTGGTGCGCAGGTCGGTGGGTGGGGTGGGTGGCCTGAGTGGGTTGGGTGGAGTGGGTGGCCTGAGTGGGTTGGGTGGAGTGGGTGGAATGGGTGGGTGAGTTGGGTGGGCGGGTGGCTCGCGTGGAGGGGTGGGGGGGTGGATGTTTGGATGGGGTGGATTTGGTGAGTGGGTGAGATGGATGGGTGGACGTAGGACCAGCCCCAGTAAGGCTCAATTTTGTTGCTCCCAAAAAAGCGGATCTTGCTCCTTTTTTCACAGAAAAAGAAAATTGATTTCCGATTAAAAATAATGGTTCTACAAATGAAAAATACATGGAAGATAATTACACCCGTCACTGCACAGTTGTAAAAATTAATGAATAATATTAATGAAAAATATATGCCCGCACAGCGGGGAATTTCAATGCTGCAAAAATGGACTTCTATTACGGATAACATGAGAGAAATTGGAGCCCAGTGAATGATGAATGAGTTCATGGCGCCCAACCACTTGTCCGTATCCTCTTCTTGCACCCTTATGACGTCACTATTCTTATTACCAACCGATAAATATCATTTAATGACCGGTTGTGCGAGGTGTTAACGACGTTTGCTAAAGTGTTGCACCGAAAAATCTTCATTCAGGGAGCAATTTATCAGAGAATTTATTCAAATTGACTTGTTTTGAATTTTCTCACATGGTGAAATAAATTTAAAAAAAGTGAATTTCATGAATTTTTTTAGCTGCAAAAAAATGAAAGCGTCATTCAAATTTTTTTATTCTTGTTTTTGGCCGTCAATTTTTTTTCGCTCGGTTTAACTTTGAGACTTTGCCATATATATAGATATATATATTTATAATCAGAATTTTTAGAGAATTCTCTCGAAAATTAACGCGAACAGGAAAAACAGAAAAAACGATTAATCAAACTTTGGACACGTTACAAAATTTTGAATGTGATTTTTTAATTCTCATTACAGCCACCGAGCACTGGTCCTGTGTTCCATGGAATGTCTCATATGCATTATTACCGTAGCGTTTTATTCCCCCACCTCCCCCCCCCCTTCAATTTATTTTCCTTACAAACTTTTATCTGTGATCTGAGCCATTGTGACTGGCAGCAAAATGGTGTAATGATATCATCTCAATATAGGCGTGTCATGATGTGGGAATGCATCTCGCGTTATCTTCATCGTCGTTATAATACCACTGTATAGCACCTATTGATGCCCTCGATGATGGGCGAATCCCTCTAAATTGCTTCACGTGCCAACTTACAACCGGGAATTCATCGAACCACTTCATTGGATGCGTCATTACACTCCTTTTAACTGCAATGATTTTCCCCAATCTCTCAAGCTAGCTTATCTGGAGAACCGAAATAAGACGGACGCGCAATACGATCGCAAGAAAATCCGAGTCCTTCCCCTGGACCATTTTCGTCAGATGAGTTCTGAAGATATTGCAAATAAATTATAAATAAACAAGCAGGGGGAATGAGTATGACCCATCGGGGTCAATCCATCAACTTCTCAGATTCTGGGCTTGTCACTACCTAGGTCCACTTTTCATCAACATACTGTTCATCAACATCAACCATTCAATTAACTTCTCAACAAGTGGTTTTAGGGAAAAATTCCCAAGTGGGGAATTCGAAACTTGAACGATGAGATCAATCTTGGTCCGACCTTCGATGCCGAAGCTTGGACTTGATAGCTTTGACATAGCTTCATCCCATGTATAAGCCTAGATCAAACCAAGCTCAGTTATATCAAAGATATCCAAGCCTTGTTGGCCCAGCTTGTGCCAAGCTTGGCTCAATCTTAGCGTCCCTAGCGTTGGTCCACAGGCAGAATCCAATCTACGTCCGATATTGGATACATACATACATCCAAGTTTACTAGAATCATCCAAACCCAAGCTTCAGAAACCATGTTGTGCTAAGCTTGGTCCGAGCTCAACTTTGTTAGCTTTGAATCTTAGCTTTAACAAGCATGAATCCCGGATTGCTCATACCATCTAAACCCAAGCTTCTGATCTAAGGTTGAACTAAGCTGGATTGAAGCATATTTTTCCTAACTACGATTTACCGGCTTCAGCGAAACTCTGCTTAATATTGGATTCATATATAAATCCAGGATTGCTGCACAACCTAAACCCAAGCTTGAAAACGAATGTTCAACTAAGCTTGGTCCAACCTCAATGTTCCTATCTTCGACGTTTGAACCAAGATAAATTTTGTAGCTTGGACCAAGATTAATTTCGATGCTTCGACAACGAGAAACTTTGGAACTTGGACGAAAATGGATTCCGAGACTTGTACCAAGATAGAGTCCGAAGCTTGAATGAAGATAAAGTTCGAAGCTTGTATTAACCTATGTAAGCGAGCTAGGATGAAGCTTATTCTCTAAGCTGGGATTGGTGTTAAATTCGCATGTTCTGCACAGATTGACCGAGGCTTCAAAACCCATCTGGGTTTTAAAGAACATTTTTTGTAGAGAATTTTATCCCCAACAATAAATGTAGGCATCAAATTTCCCTCAATCAACTCAGTCGAAATTTCGATGAACGGAATATGTGATCGCAATAAATTTAGGAATTTTCCAAATTTCAAAACATAAATTTTTTCCAAAATGTAGAAGCCCTGTGAATTGTATTGTACTTATGATTAAATAGCCGCGAGGCTGGCCCACCTGAACCCCATATATTCCCATACATATCCCATGAAAAATGACACACAGTAATGACTGTGGACCGCGTAATTGGGAGCTGATTTACGATGGGCTTTGGTGTAAGCAAGACTGCCAAGCAATTTTTCAAGGTTATTCTTCAAACTCCCCGGACTCTGCTCTTTATTTTGACTTGCCGATGTATTTATTTTGCCACGAGCTCGCCCCAGCATTTGGCTCGGGTTAATTCCAAGGCGGATGAACAGAGGCCCGGATGCCTGTGGTGAAGAGGCCCGTTGGAATCGGTAGCAATTCATGTTGCGGATTAAAGAGCTACGATAAGGCAACGACTGTTGGATTCGCTCGCGGGCCACTTGCACGTTTATAAACTTCGTCTCCGATTCGTTTTGATACGGAGTTGAAGCTAGACGTGTTAAAGCTCTTTCGGCGATATTCTGCAGACGAGTGATTATTTTTGTTATATTTTCAGTCTGCTTTTAGTAAGATTTCCAGGGGAATAAACGTTGCTATTGATATGCATAATAAAACAGAGTTGAGCAATTTGGTACCAATTCTGGACACTTCTTTCTTTCTCAATTTCGAGAATTCATAGGTACCATTAATAAATTAATTCCAATGGTTTTCGCTCGATTCCAGTGACAAACTGGCCAAATGCCGTGCAGTGGGGTTAAAAGGGGGGTGGGATGGGAACAAATCGTAAAAACCCGAAAGGTTATACGAATCGAGTGGAATTAGTCTTCCATGAACTGAAACCTAACACAGAAATTAATATTTTCACCGGCATTCTTCAAGACTTCAACCATGTTATGACTGTGACATCTAGACACAATAAAAGAAAAGAAGGTCTTAAGATTTGCACACTCAACCAAAACATCTAACTCTATGCCATAATACAGTTCGTCTTCCAGCAACTCTCCAATCCGTAATGCTCCCTGCGCCAGCAGAGGGGAATGCGTCCCCCCCTACCCGTGATATTAGAAATTGCGCGTGAGGGGTGCGGGCGTTTCATTGGATGCCCGAGCGCGTGGACGAATGGGCAATGTAATCTAAGCATTTCGGAGAGGTGGGGGGTCAGCGCACGCGCCTATTGCGAGCGTGGAAGGGATAATCTGTAACTAGCCGCACGCAGAAATCTTAGCCCGCAACTTCAAATTGCTGTGATATTTGCCAGTACAGATAAAGAGGCTTTTATTTTCATAATTACAAAAATATAGGGCATGCCCTCCCGAGGTTTGAGATACATTGATCCGGCGCCCCGAAGGATGCCAACTAGCTGATTGTTTAAATACTTCATGTGCCCCACCTGACCCATACACAGAGTATATTACATTTCACCCATATAGTCAAAGAAGAAGCGAATGAAAGGAGTAACCAATTTCCATATATCTGTTTCTCCAAAGTGATCCAATGCTTCCATAAAATCCAACGAAATACAAGCAATCAATATTTATTTTTTTGTAATTGTTTAGATGAAGAAAACATTACTAAAAAGTAATACTGGCCTGGTATATTGATAATAAAGCCATGTTTATTTCTATGTTGAAGCCAGAAATCCATAAATTGACGTTTTTCAAACGAATAAATATCCATTTTCGAGAATGAACGCCCATTTGGCACCCATTACTCCAAGTGCCTGCACATATAAATGATAAAGCCTGAGTAGAAATCACTTTTGTTTTACGGCCAGCTGAATCGCCACGAGTGTCACATTAAATTCATGACTTTATTAGAGCCTTCGGGAATACAATGTCAGCTCTAAAACGTTCTGATACAATGACTCCCACATAAAACCAACCACCTGAATTTTTTTGCCGTGTATCTGGTGATAAAACTGCACCAATGTGTTGTATGAGAATGTTAAAAAAACAAATTAGGTCACACGAATTTGAGAAGCTTTTACTTTTTCAATATTATTGTATGGAAGTCGTGTTTTTGGATAAACCTTTCTTCCATAAATCTTCCCAAAAACGTCAATCTCCAAAATTTTCCCACTTGCAAATTTTTTTTTGTCTGATCACACAACGTGATGAAATTTAATTCGGCCACGAAGAAAAATTACTCATGATTTATGAGTGTGAGAATGAGCTTTTAAGATTGACCCAGCGCTAAGAGCGAGCGGAAGACTTCCGGTACGCCCACGCGATTGCGAATCACCGAGCATTCTCTCCCAGCGGGGTGGATCGGCTCGTTAAAGCGTCGTTCACGCGAAACCTTGTCCTCTTCGTGCTGGCGGATCTTTTAAACCGCACAGTTACACGCGCCATCAGTTAAACTCAACAGTACAGTCTCTCACGGCGAGACTCGCCTAATCTCTCTTTTTTTTTCGCTACATAAAAAAAGCCGAATGAGCATAAGTCGCGTCTGCCGCGACTATCTCGGTAATGAGCGCTTTCAGGTAAAAACTGGTGGGCTTGCTTAACAACATTGACTAAAAATTTGACTCTTCGATTTTTGTCATGAAAGTGTAATAACCGAAGAAACTTGAAAGAAAATTGCAGCGCTCGATGTTTCCTTTTAATAGCCATTTGCATAATTGTTGATCCATCCCGTTCTATGTTTCAATTCTTAAAGAGCCATAAACAACAGTTAATGGGTTCGATGTTATCACCTGTTATCAGATGCTGTATCCGACGAAGCCCATTAATAATCCATTCAGCCTCTGGGACACGCAAATAGTCCGGGAAATGGAATAATTTAGTGAGAAATAATTTCTAAATCGAATTAGCACAATCTGATATTAAACAAAAAAAAAATACCAGTCAATGGGTTTATCATTTTCAAAATTTATAGAATTTCACGAAATTCATAAATGGGAAATAAAAAACAGCACAAGCTGGAAATTTCAAGGAGCAAAAATTCCACGATTCTTTTATAAAAGTCGGATCAATTAATGACTGTGATAATCAGATGACCGATCCAATAGACCCCATTAATAAGGCCTTATCAGGCCCCCGGACACCCGCAACTAGTCCTGAAAATCGGATAATTCAGAACTAGCCAGTTGGTTCTAAAATATCGTGGCTGATGTCATTTATCGTGTGGCTACAGTTGTTGAATGCTAAGTATACATGTGAGAGGCGCCTTCCTCGTTTTCTTATCTCAAGTATACAACACTTGGTCCACCTACATCCCCCGGGGTGTGTCCGTTTACGCACAGTGTCTATAGTCCATCGTTTTAACATTTTTCCATGCGTTTATTTCGTATAAAAATAAACGCTCAATCCTTTGAAAACTACTCGGCGAATATTCTGCGTTAAAGATAAACATGTAGAATTGCTTGTGTAATGGTTTTTTTGTGGCTAAGTGGCGACACTGGTATGCTAGGGAGTGGAAACCCAGTTGCCTTCAATATTTTTAATTTGATTTTTTTTTATTGATGTAGTAATTGGTTTTTTTTATTGTTACTTTCTCAAAATTTTCAAAATTTCCAAAATTTTCAAATTTTTCAAAATTTTCAAAATTTTCAAAATTTTCAAAATTTTCAAAATTTTCAAAATTTTCGAAATTTTCAAAATTTTCAAAATTTTCAAAATTTTCAAAATTTTCAAAATTTTCAAAATTTTCAAAATTTTCAAAGGTTTCAAAATTTTCAAAATTTTCAAAATCATCCTCATCTATAGTCCCTACCTGCACTTTAATAGTTTCAATTTATTATTCTGCATTTCGGCTTTTCCCGAATTTTCAGAGTTCAAAAAACTCCAATGAGGAAGATATAAGCCCTTGGTCCAGCATGGATATCCCTGTGGCATGTAATACCTCGCAATTTATCGTTCAATAAATCGAAAAGCGGTCAGGTATCACTTACTGCGTAATGCTACCTTCAAAACGTTTAATCGACGAGAGACCGGACCCCTTGAAAACGGCCAACTGAAACCTTAATTTTTACTTTTTTCATAAACGACAAAATTATAGGCCCCCTTGATCGGGCGTTACTCATTATATCCTTGCGCATAACCGTTGAGCATAAATAAAGGGAGAAAAATGAGGGACAATTAGTTATCGTGGCTCGGCATTTTCAGCCTGACCTTTTTACTAATGATAGAATTTTTTTTTCTCTTACTGATGAACGAAGATGATAATTACGTCTCAAATTGTACGAAAGATTCATTTTGTTGAAAGATATTATTTACAAAATTTTTACAGAACTTCAAAACCTCTTCCAAAATTTTCGAGACAGTCGGAACGATTTTACGCTGATATAAATATTGGTACCAACTAATTGGCAACAACAATCAATCAAAAAGCTGAATGAAAAATCTACATCGTTGCCTTATGTTCTACTAAACTTTTCGGATTTATAATTCTTGTCTGACGAATTATTTCTAAATTTTTCAAAAACTTACCTCCGGGGAGCCCAGCCGAGTGCGCGGGAAATTCAATTTCTCAAGCTATCCGCAAGTTCTTGAACGTTTCCACCTTATTGAAGATCCTGAAAAATATGTTCAATTTTTGAAATTTGCCAATTTTCCCTTTCCTCATCATGAAGCTAAACGATAACTCACAATGTTTACCAACCGTAGAAGTAATTTTTATCAAGCTTCTCTCCTCATGTAGATTTATGTTACACTGAGGTGAATGCACATTTCTCATCGTAATTCTCTTACCCATCTACAATGCATAATGATGAGTCACAGCTTCAATGTGCAAGTAACTCTTTGACAAATGACTTTGATACGCGGCACAATAGTTCTGACACCTTCGATACAACTGCGATTATATTCCTGTATCATTATATAATTTAAATGAATTAAAACATGTTGATTAATTGTGTCTGTTCTGGCCCGACGAATCATGAAAACATGACTAATAGAAAATGATTAAAGTTTCTCTTTGATAGTTTACAGTGATTAATGCACTCCCATTGGGTTTCACTTTTTTTGGGACTATCTCAAACCACGTGGTCTATATGCATTTTTTATGGCGGGAAACCATGTACGTTTGTTTTATGCGCTATTCAATCAAGAATTTTAAGATCAACAAACTTATTCATAAACCCTTATCGATGGAATTGTAAAAAACACCTGTAAACGACATAATTTTAATTTATTAAACAAAAACATTTGTAAAAAAATGCGCGCGAACCGTTGCGGCTTACTGCGCATGTCCGAATTTTCCCGCGGTCGTATGGCGCCATTGTGCCGTTGGCGCATGTAGCGGCAGTGAGAATTTTCAAACTAAACTGGTACGATCAATTGTTTAAACAATAAAAGCGTTTAATGTTGATTAATCCTACGAAATTCTGCATTTTTTCATAAGGTACTCCAAAAGTTTCAGATTTATTGCATCTTTTAAGCCGATCGAACAGTTTCCATGTTCTTGCCCATGAGAATTGAGATTAAGTTTAACCGTCAATGTCTCCTTCAAAAGCTTTCCAAAGTCCTTCAAATTTCTCGGAAATTTTGTTGGGGTTAACTTCGCAAAATTTCATTCACATTTTCCCCATTTTCCACCTGGTAATCGAGCATCCTCAAGTCGAGTCAAATAGCTTGAAGTAATAGAAACTGTCAAAATATGGAGATAAACGGAGAAAATGAGACTGACATTAGCCCTGTCTCCCGAAGCATGCTGATCCTGTTTCTCTTACATAACGTATGCGAGTGGATCGCGTCAAAAAAATGCTCAACTCATTGCACGTAGTTTATATACTCCCTCGTAACAAGTGCCCTGAAGGTAAATAATTTATATCTCGAGCCCGTCGACTACACGATAAACAGTCTTTGATCCATTGAAATGGATTTATGTCACTGGGAACACCTGTTACCCCCTCAATAATTAATCATTTTTATTCAAGCAAAAAGCTCCATGGGTTGTATTAAATCACGTGCCATTAACATTCCTCGGGTAATTAATTTTATTTAGTTTGTGCATTTTATAGAGGGGAATGTTTTTGGAGGAATAAATTTGCATATAGAAAGTTTATCAATAATGCTTTTTGACTGTCCTGTTTACTTAAGATTTTGTTTAATTCCTTATACAAAAATCGGGCAATCGAATATGTATTTTAAATTGTGGATATTTCATCGATTCCTGCAAAATTTTGACATTCTTCCAAACCTGAATTTTTTTAATTTCTCAACATTTTTGAAATTTCGAGGTACATTGAAAAATATTGCAACTCAGAAAATGTTTCAAAAAATGTAAGCTTTTACTGAAATTTCTGATTAAAGTGATATAACAATGGATGCTGATTTATTTATGATTTATTTCGGCATTTAATTGAATGTTTGTAGCGATGATCAATTGATCTCCGGTGCGCGCGTTCCTCCCCGGTGATATATCATTTACATACAATGGCAGATGGGTGATAACTAATTGTAAAATGTCTCAAGGGCGTGACTACAGCTAAAATCAAAATGCTAAGGCGGAGTGGGACGCTTTATTATTTTTTTTCCTCTCGAATGATGTTCAATTTAAATGGATGGCTGACCTAAATTTTTCTTGCAGGATGCCGCTGCAACACGATTGGATCCACATCTTCAGCATGCGACATCGTGTCCGGACAATGTCTATGCAAACCGAATATCATAGGACGTCAGTGCCATCAATGTCAGGTAATGCATAGAAGGAGAGTAGTTTCACAGCAGAATTTCTAAACTTTATAAAATTTGTAAATTTTCTAAATTTTTAAAATTTTTTCAATTTTTTAAATTAAAATTTTTTTTTTTAATTAAAAAATTTTTTTTTAATTAATTTTTTTTTTTTTAATTAAATTTTTTTTTTAATTTTTAATTTTTTTAATCTTTTAATTTGTTTAATTTTTGAAAGTATAATAATAATAATAATAATAATAAGTAATATAAGAAAACTCATGACTTTTTTTAAACTTTTCATTTCAGGAATTCACTAGAAGTTTTGAATTCAATTGAAATTTTTGAAATTTCAAAAATATTTGAAATTTCAAGATTTTTATAACTTTAAGAAAACTTCTCCAAAATTGTTCTCAGTATAATGAAACTTCATCAAAATTTGTACATATTTTTCAATGATCACAGCCGTATTTACTAAACTTCTAAAACAATCAAATATTGCATTAAAAAAATATGGAGTTTCTGGCTGCTTTTTTATTATCAAAATCTCGAAAGACCATGCTTAAATATTTTCATATCAGATTTATGTTATTCATGGGGCCATAATGTTATGTGTCAAAGGTCGGTTACTGGGGCATGGCGAGTGGAGCTGGATGTGCCCCCTGCGGTTGTGACACCATGGGCTCCACCAATGTCTCCTGCCACCATGATACAGGACAATGTTATTGTCATCCTGGTGTGGGTGGAGCACGCTGCGACAATTGTTTATTGGGACACTACGGATTTTCGGACAGCGGGTGCAAAGGTTTTCCTTCCCTTCTATCTATAAATTCATTTGTCCCCTGCTGCTTATCCCAGCCTTCAAATCACTCCCCACATCTTAACCAACAATATAGATTACTCAAATAGCCCTCAAATATTTTCAGTATGCGATCCATGCACGAAGCCAGGCCACGTATGTGACCCAGACACTGGCAGATGTGTCTGTCCACGTCTGACCTTTGGCGAGCATTGCGATCGTTGCCGGCCAGACTCTTACGATCTGATTATTGGAGTTGGTTGCAAGCCTTGTGCATGCACTCCAGGCTCCATGCGCTCGCAATGTGACTTCGCCGGCCAATGCCCATGTCGTGTTGGCTTCGAGGGCCTCAGGTGTGATCGATGTTCACCTGGGTATTATGGATATCCCAAGTGCAGGCCCTGCGACTGTCATTCCGGGGGCACTATCAAGTGCAATGATGGATTGTGCCATTGCGATCAGCAAGGACAGTGTCCATGCAAGGTAGGCAAAAGTGATTTCTCATTACTTCTCAAAAATTTATGAAAATCTGATCAAAGTTTTTGGTTTCATACAAAAACTTTTGCAATTACGTAAAGTCATTTCCCTTTATAGATCTCCAAAAATTACATAATTCATTCTCAATCTGGTGTTATGAAGTGAAGGCTAACGAAGTAACTTTGCAGGAAAATGCGTTAGGAAGGCAGTGTAACCAATGCAAGGAAGGTACTTTTGGCCTCGCAGAAAACAACAACAAGGGCTGCACAGAGTGCTTCTGCTTTGGAAGGACCACTCTCTGCCATCAGGCCGGTCTCACCTGGGGCCAGAGACGCCTAACTCGACCCAGGCTTCTTCGCATCAACGAATCCGCCAATGACGTTATTGTAAGTTTGAAAAACTTTAATGTTTTGAAGAAAAATTCAAACTAGTGGACTAAATGAGCGTGGCCAGACAACTTGTCAACTTGTAATTTTTACCTAGGATGAGCTTTTTCTAAAGCTTTCCCTGATTTCCCATTAACAAACAGTTTTAGGAAAAGATGTCATTGGAGATTTTTTGGGTATAATTCCAGTCTACATAAAAAAATTTCACGCTTTTACTCTGATTTACCTACATAGAACAGTTTATTACACGCACGTAATGTGATCATCTATAATTATCCATTTTTTTTGCACAGATCTCGAACTACGGATACTCCATTGCTCTCCCGGCCTTGAATGGTGGGTTGAACGTGACTAATGGATTATCGATCATTCCCGGGAGCGAAGGTGACGTCATTTTGCCCGCAAATCTCTATTACAGTTATCCGTTGTATTGGAAATTGCCGGAGTCTTTTCTCGGGGACAAAGTAAATATCTATAATTTTTTAAATTATTTTTTCCTCGACTGTAATTCACTCGATTTTTTCCTCTCCTTTTCCATTCTTCTTAAAGTTTTTTTTTCTGTGTCATTTTTTTCAGCCACTTGTATCTTCTCCCCTAATTTTTAACATGTTTTTTTTTAATAAAAAAAAATCCTGGTAAAAACGATTTTATCGTATTTTATTGTTTATGCAAAAATATTCAATAATTAATTGTACTGAAGATTAAATTTTATCTCTACCTCTATTTCGCAATTTTGACTGTATAATTATTTTTTAGGTTGTGTCGTACGGAGGTTTTTTGAGGTTCAAAACATCAGTTGTAGGGGGAATCCCCTTAAGGTCTAGTCTGCGATATCCATTGATTCAAATCCAGGGAAACGACAAAATCATTCTGGAGTATTATCAACACTCACAGCCTGATGACTCCAATTTCAAAATTAGGTACGATCGTATGAAAAATCCAGATTGTTTTTCACCATAAAGCAAGTTGAATTACGACTATTTCTGTCAATTTTGAGGCAAAAAATTCAACTTGATTTTGCATTATTCCCTCATTCTTTTTATTCCGATAATTTCATCGACTTTTAATTTTTTTTCTCATGCCATGAATTCTTTTTCAGGTTGCACGAATCCTTATGGCAGATTCAGAATCGTCCAGATTACAAGGTGTCCCGTGAGGTGCTCATGGTGGCCCTCCAGGATATTCAACACATGTACCTGAAGGCGTCGGACAACTCAGAATTCAGTGAAGCACAGTAAGATTTTCAAAATTGAATGAATCCCAGAAAATTTCTCAAAATGCTAAATATTTTCAAAACCAAAAATTATCAGAAATTCCAAACATTTGAAATTTCATTTTCAAAAATGACAATATCGATGTTCAAAAAATTAATCAGAACGAGTGAAATTTTGAACCAAAGTTTGTTTCTCTGTTCGAATGGTACACAACAGTAAAGCACAAATAGTAAGGAATATCAACAATTTCCAGACTGCTGGAGGCATCATTGGACGCAGCAGTGCTGACGCCCACTCACACACCATCACTGGCAACGGGAATTGAAATTTGCGAGTGCCCAACTCAGTACAACAACACATCCTGTCAGGATCCAAGTATCGGTTATTATCGCTGGTACAACAACGAAACGACAACAGCCACGATTGTAATCGATCTGGTGGGCCAGGCGAGGCCATGCCAATGCAATGGTAGATCGGAAATCTGTGACATAGAAACCGGTTACTGCCTGGTGAGACTAAAACCCATTCAGACATGAACAATTTTCTGTCCTAAATATTTTTTATTTCATTTCATCTCCAAGTGTTATTACTGCTGTCCAATTCAATTTTATTGTTGTCTGATATAATCGCAATCAGAGCTCGGCATTATTTCAGGAAATTTAAATGGTAACTCGTGGGCTAAATGAGTGACCCATTGGGTCACACAGAAAACTTCCTGATTTGTAATTTTTCATCATAATTATTCTTTTTGCAAGGTCTTCTTAAAAAGTAGAAGATTTTTTTTTCAACAAATTGTTTTAAGGAAAAATGTTACTGTCTATTTTTTTCAGAGTTTTTCATTTTCGATAAAAGCTTTTTTGGGATTTTTCTCTAAATCGACTTATTCCTGAAAAAAATCGAGATTTCCTTTTTTTCGAGTGTTTCAATTAGAGTCCAAGAAAATCTAATTTTTTCAATCTGAGTCACTAAAATAATGCAAACAATGCACTATCAAATTTCAAAAATCTCCAGCTTCACTCATTCGGATAATCCCATAATTCTTTAATTCGCCAAAGAATTCCAAAAATTCAAAGATCGCGCCCCTTTCAATAAATTCTAAAATTTTTGAAAATTAAATATGTCAGGAGATGAATGAATTTCAAAAACTATAAAGCGCCTCTGCAGAAATACTAAGTGAAATAAATTTGAAAATAATATTTTTTAAACAAATTGAATGTTCGGTTGAAAAAATATTTCATGTTTCCACTTCCGCCAGTAGAATTCACACAAAATTTTATTTTTAATAAATTTCCGTTGTTATATTACACTATCTCATACAGGGGGCGGGAGGGGGGGGGGGGATACAAATACATGCTGAAATGATCCTCGTATTTTTTTCCCATATCCTAATTCAATAATTCTTTTTTTTTCCCAGAACTGCAGACATAATTCGGCGGGTGAGTTCTGTGAAGTTTGTGCTGAAAGTTTCCACGGGCATCCTGATCAAGGTGGATGTCAACCCTGTCCTTGTCCTCACGCTGATAAGAGATTTTCGAAGGGATGTGTGCTAAGAGGAAGCGAAGCTGTCTGCCACTGTAAACCTGGTGAGTATAATAAATTCATCACAATTATCAAAATTCCTCGGATACCATTTAGAGCTTTGCTATTTTCCCCTCAGGCTACACTGGCTCCAGATGTGAGCGTTGCTCCTACGGCTACTTCGGCTATCCAACCCAGGCCAATGGAACATGTACTCCCTGCTTGTGCAATCCCGCTGGCAGTGCCTCAGACGAATGTGACGAAGAGACTGGTCAGTGCAATTGTCGGCCTGGGTCAACAGGTCGCGACTGCTCCCAGTGCACAGCAGAGCGCCATGTCCTCCTAAACAGTGTCTGCACATCCTGTAGTGACAATTGCACAGGTCTCCTCCTGGACGATCTCACCGAGCTTGCCCTAAACCTCTCCTCCGAAACCGAGCACATTGCCGAAGGTTACATTCCTCCTCCATGGGTGGAGTTGACCTATATTGACGCAAATACCTCGGAATTCTCCAACGAGCTTCACCAGATAAATGAACTCAAAATTCGGACGAAGAGCATCCCCTGGAACCAACACGAAGCAATGAAGCAGAAGGCTACCAATTTGTTAAGGAGCTTTTCCGAGTTGAGCGGACGGGCTTGGGATGTCAAGCCGAAGACTGAAGACTTCAAGAACAATATTTTTAGCTCGCACGTAGAGGTGCGCAATCTTCGGGATCTCCTCGAGGCGATTACAACGCAATTGGTGCAGTATGGAGATGACGTGAAGAAGGTGAGAGAAGACGACTTCCCTAACGATTCCCTTGGACATTCTATCGAAAGTTTCTCCCTCCCTTCCTACCATGATCACTTGTCTGTTAATATTTTTAAACTACTTTTTAAGGTGGGAATTAAAAAAGCCCTGAAGGAAGCCAGAATGATTCTGAGCTACTTGAAGACAGTTAACTTGACCCAGAGGACAATGGAGTGCCAGAAAATTCTGGACGACAGTGAGGATTACATCGATTGGCTCAATGGACGATTTGACCTTGTAGTTCCTTTGAGAGACGTTCAGGCTCGTGCTGCACAACTGGAACTCAAGGCTCACGATACGACGAGGATTCTCGAAGACAACATGGAAACTCTCTTCAAGTATGATACACTGTTCAATGAGATCAATGGAAGCTACGCTGGAGTGAAAATTCTTAATGACAACATCAGAATTCTTTCGGCTGATACAGTTGGCATGATCGATGAAGGAGTGCAAATGAATGAGGAGGCCAGAGGCTTTTCAGTGACTAGTTTGAATAATCTACAGGTAACGATTTTATTAGATTTGGACAGGAAGCTCTAGTATTTTTCCTGAAATTCATAAGCTCAGTACACTCCTCAAAAAAGCTCTCATTATTTTCATTTTCAAGTTTGTCCCTTTGAAGAAGCTTCCTACAATTTCTATATCATCCTCCAAAAATGATTGGAAACAAGAACTCAATTGGAAGGACTTTGGTCCTCCTCAAACTCATTCTCAATCCTTGCCTAGGATATTCCTCAACTCACACAAAAGCTGGAGCACTGGTCGGAGAAGCTCGCCCAGAAGGAGGGCATCCTTTACCGATTGAACTACGAGTATCAGGACAAATACGTAACGCGTGCAGTGGAGCATTCTCGAAATCTGTCAGATTACGTTGACAGGTATGTGGAGATTGGTGAATTACTCAGTAGATTCAGTGATTTGCTATTTCATATTTCTGTTGAGCCCTTCCAGTCAAGATCAGATTTGAATAAACGGAATTTGGGTTTGACCTTCTACGGGTCGAACCACTAACTTCCCGATCGTTCCCCCGTATATGTTCTATACAAAATTTCGGTTTGTGTCTCAAATTGTGAACGTTTGAAACTTTTCAAAATGACCAAATATGTGAAATTTTATAATGCTTAAAATATAAAGAGATTTCTAAAAAATATATCCTATCTTGTGATAGAGTTAGATAAACAATTCAATTTGTGAAAAACTATGAGTGTTAGCATAAAAATTCATGAAAAATCAAATGTGTACTTTTACATGTGGAATAACCTTTATTCAACAACTTATTTTATATCTCGAATTATTGTGATAGAGCGACATAAACCATTCAATTTGTTAATAACAATTAACTATGGGTGTTGGCAAAAAAAGTCATAAAACATCGAATGTGTATTTTTACGTGTGGAACAACTTTCATTGAACGCTTTGTTGCGTATCTCTAACCGTTCTTGCGAAATAGCGATCTAAACAATTGAATTTATTAATAACAATAAACTATCGGTGGCAGCCAAAAAAGTTATAGAACATTAAATCTGTATTTTCGTGTGTGGAACAAATTTGATTCAATAATTCTTTTCGTATCTTCAGTACTTCCCACGACGTAGCGACATAAACAATTCATTCATTAATAACTATAAAACCGTTGGGTCGATTATGTTCAAAATCTAATCAGGGCTAAATTTGGCGGAAACCTATCCAATGCGTATAAAAAAACCCAAATCGCATAATTTGTCTGGGAGAAATCGTTCGACAAAATTTTGCTCACACACACACACACACACACACAGACAAACATCACGCTCAAAATGGTTGGAAACGTTTCTAGGGGTCCTGAAACGTGGAGATCGAGTGAAATTTCCAATTTCGATTTTCAGACCCATAACAATAATTTCCCTAAGATCGGGAAATTAAAAATAAATAAATAATTTATTACAAATTATATACAATTAATTTTTGTATTCCTCATTATTTTTAAGGTACGTGTCGTTGTTCGACAGAACACGCACTCACGCAGCAAATCCGCTGAAAGCTGTGGAAGCTTACAAGCACATCGTCGACAATCTTCATGGAGCAAAAGTAGGAGCGTCTGCTGCTAAAGAGGCAGCCTGGGAAGCTTACTACAAGGTCTATCCAAATGGTCCCAATGCAAAATCATTGCTGGATTCTGCAGCAGAGATGTCCGAGTCATCTGCTTCCCAGTTGGAGATCGCCCAAGACCTCAAAGCACCTCTCACTTTGACTTATTCAACTCTCCAGACCCACCAGCACTCAGTCCAGGATTTGAAGTCCTCCCTCAACTCCACTGGCATCAGGGACAACCAGATCAACATAAAACTCCGGGAACTGCAGGCTTCATCAACCCAGCTTGAAGACTCCATTCAGTCAATCAAATCCAGTCATGGCACCCTTTTGGACTCAATCCAACAGTCCGAAATCCTAATAAGTGATTATAGCCTAGGAATTACGGACAATCTGCAGCTGCAATTATCGTCTTTAAAGCACGAAGGAGATTCTAAAATCTCACTAGCTAGTGAAAAACTTACTGAAGCGCAGTCTAACATCAAGAAAGCAGATGCTAAGCTTATTTCACTGGCCCATGCCTCGCAAAAGCGCCAGCTCGAGTTCTCCAAATGGAATGACACACTCTCGGAAAAATTAAAAATCCTGAAAAACAAAATTGCCGAGGCTAGAAACACAGCTGAAGGTATCAGGGTCTCACTCAAGTCGTCTGAGAATAAAAAGTGCATCCGCTCATTCAGGTGTGTATGTTTTCGGATTGCTTGAATATAAAAAAAAACCTGTTCATTTTTTCTTTTTTTTTTTATATCGTAACAAACAGACAGGATTTGAACCAATCCACTTCATTAATCGGAAATACTTTACAGATCCTCCGTTATCCAGCCCTCCACCACAAACAATATAGTCATCACCTTGGCTGTCACTCACCACAAGACCGAAGGTGCCCTCTTCTACTTGCCCAGCAGTATCAATGACGATTTTTTGGCCATTGAGCTGTTTGAGTCCAAGGTCAGATTCCTGTGGAACGTGGGAGGTGGAACTGGCATGATCACTCATCCTGAAGCATTGGAATACGGGGATCCCCAGAATGATGAGTCGTGGTACAGAATCGAAGCTGAACGAATCAGAAATGTGGGCAAATTGACTGTGAGGAAGCAACTACTGGCGGGAAAATCAGTTGCCATTCAAAATTCTACGAATCCAGAGTTTTCCAGGTTTGTCGAGCAGGGTTTCTTGAAATTTAATGGACACTTCATTCTCGGTTTCATCAATGAATATCTCAAATTTTGTATTACCTCTTCAATTTCCAGGTTTGATGTATCCCCAACAGATAGAATTTGGTTGGGAGGTGCCCCTGCCTCCCAGCGTCGTCCCTCCGAGCTCCTCTCACCGCCAGGTCTGCCGGGCTGTGTCCACCAGGTGCTCTTCGACAACAAGCAGATAGGGCTTTGGAATTTCGTCACTTCCGCTCCGGACAAAGCCTGCAAGGCTTGCGTCGAGGGTGTCGAAGAGACCCATAACGAGCTCTCCTACAGTTTCAATGGCGAGGGTTACTCAGTTCGCAATCGTGTTCCCTCAGGCCCCTACAACAAATACACCTTCGGAGTATCCCTGACATTCAGGACTTTCGACGAGTCCGCCCTTCTCTTCCTCGCAATCAACGAAGCCTCACAACAGCACGTTATGATTTACCTGAGGGAGGGTCGAGTCGTTCTCCAAATTGTCTATGGCAGCAATATCTCCATGGAGATGTCCTCAACACTGAAATACAATAATGGCAACTGGACCAAGATCGACGCCTTCAGGTAAAAATTTCATAAGCATTGACAAAATTTTTTTTTTATTATTATAACAATGTACTTGACATTAAAGTAACTTCCATACGAAAAAATTACCACGATCTTTCATCACTGCTTTCAGACAATACCAACTGCGAAAGAATATCGAAAAGTGCTCATTAAGCGTTGGAGAGAATGACAAAAAAATTGGAGCACCCGCTCCACAGCCTACGAAGGAGGACATTCCAGATTTATCCAGCTCCAAGTACTACTTCGGTGGTCTGCCTCCCAGTTTCCGGGCGGACATCATGCTGCCACCCCAAGTCTCATTCCTCGGTTGTATGAGTAATATCAACGTTCAAGAGGGTTACGATCCCATGACCGAGGTATTCTATGGTGTCGAGCCCTCCTGCTCCAACAAACCCATGAAAGTTGTTGGATTCTATGGGGATGGATATCTTGAATATCGCTCGTTCCCGTTGAGGAAGAAGTCGGCAAATATTAGTATCTCCTTTAGAACTATGCAGAATGAGGCTGCACTGGTACTATCCACATTTGAGGGACAGGAAGATGGGCTGAACTCTGTTGATGATAAGGACAGTTATTACTCAATTGCTGTAGTTAATGGACAAGTGCAGGTAGGAATCGACAATAGGTATGACTACATCCATATAAAGCTGTAACATAACATATGCTCTATTGCTCCAGGTGAAAATCAGTGCAGGACGTGGGGAATTAATTCTCCAATCGAACAGCACTTTCAACGATGGTAAATACCACACAATCACGATCATGAAGCGAAGGAAGGACGTTGAGTTGAGGGTGGACGACGCCTATCAAGATGGAGGTAAGTTGGCATCAGCTGCTGTTGTCAAGGCGTCAGAGTCTGGAGGACTCTTCTTCGGCGGCCTTCCCGCCCTCATCAACAACACGAGGATGATTGGTTCAGTGGTGCCACTCTACGGTGCTATCAAGGAGGCGGTCTTTAACGAAGAAGTGATAAGCTTCCAGGATGCTATCACCTTTGATCATGCTCTTATTGGGCGGTCTGGTCCGATCATGGGAAAGGAGCCACCACATTATACACCCTCTGCCTCGCTATCCCGAGGAGGAATGTCTACCCAACCTGAGGGATGCCAAAAAGTACCTTATTACTCGCTGGAACCTGGAGCTCTCAAATTCGGGGACAAGCAGCACAGCCACACACAAATGTACCTAAACTTTAAGAAGTTCTGGGAGAAGAAGTATACCATTGAATTTGACTTCAGGTAAGCTCGAAAAATCAGGTAGTTGTGTAATATATATAAACGAGTGTTAAGAAAAAAAGGGAGGCGTCATGGGACACCTGGTAGATGTGAAATATGGAAACACTAATTTTGATCGAAATTCATTCAAAATTTTTGATGATTTCTCGAGAAATATTGGAAATTTTCAAATACGCAGTTCTTTTAAATGTTTGAAAAGGTTTTTCCAAATTTTACAAAACTTTCCCAAATTTAAAAAAAAATCAAAGATTGCAAATATTTCCAAAAGTTTTCCAATTTTTTCAAAGTTTTTAGACTTTTTTCAAATTTCGTTCAAACCTTTTCCAATTTTTTTGTAAATTTTTCCAGTTCTTCTTCAATTTTTTAGAAAAACGTTCCAAATTTCTTCGAACTTTTAGCAAAATTCTTTCAGTTTAAGAAAAATTACAATTACAAAAATTCTTCTGAATCGGTACAAAAGTTTTCCAATTTTGTTGTAAATTTTTCTATAAATTTGCTGTAAATTTTTGACAACTTTTTCAAAATGAGTCAAATTTTTTCCAAAATTTATTGAAATCTTTTCAAATTTTGTCAAATTTTTGAGAAATTGTTTTAAAAATTTTCCAATTTGTTAAAAAAATTTCCAAGTCTTTGCAAACCTTTTTGAAACGCTGCAGCGTATCTTGATATGTACATACGACTTGTGCGCATCGCCTTTGTGTCGTATATCGATATATATTTGTCCTGAAAATTGCCTATCCCGAGAGCAAATTTTGCCGATCCCCCCCGCCGCACTAGATGTTTCACATCAACAAATGACCATGCCTTGAATTTCCAGAACATACTACCCCAATGGTCTGTTATTCATTACTCCTGGTATCAAGCGAAAGCAATATCTCATGGTGATCGTCAAAGATTCAATGCTGAGTCTTATCGTGAAGAACAAGCAGAGGAAAGAGATGACCTTCAAAACACCATTCAACGATGGCAACTGGCACCACGTGATCATCAGCCACGAGGAGAGAAAATTAACTCTGGTGGTTGACACCCAGACACCTAGAGTGATCAAGGTCCCCCGAAAAGTCGGGCTGGAGTCTATGATGTACATTGGAGGTCTTCCAGAGAGTGGAACACCCTTCCCCGATCAGGTGGTGACCAAACTGGAGACCCTCAAAGGCTGCATTCGGGGATTACGTGTTAATGGGAATGTCTACGATATGGTGGGCTCAACATCAAGGCCCTTCAACGTTGGCCAGTGCTTTCCCAGTGTCGAAAGTGGAGCATACTTCCAGGTAAGCCTATCCCACAAGCGCAATTGGGTATTTGCATGATTTTTATATTCATAACCTTTGAATTTTATTCATAATTAAATTATTTAAATTTCTATGACCAAAATCGAATTTTTTTTTCAAAATTTTTTTAAAAATTATATCGAACGTAAAAATATCCAAAGTTTATGAATATAAAAATCATGCAAATACGCAATTTTCAGGACTATAAGGAAGATGTCTAATTCACAAATCTCTTGCTCCTTTTTCCATCGAATCTCATGTTCAGGACGACGCATACGCCATCTACAAGAGGGACTTTGAATTCGGGGCTGTCCTAGAGCTTCAACTCGAGTTCAGAACGTCGGAGCTGTCAGGTGTGCTATTGAGCATCTCAGCTGAAGGAGGCAGTCCGTCCTTGTCACTGGAGATAAATGGAGGCAAGATTGTGATGGCGGGAGATGCTGGGGACAGGAATCCTACGATTGTCGAGCAGAGCTTTGGCAGCGCCTACACCATATGCGACAACAGGTGGCACAAAATACAAGCAGTCTACAATGAGGAGGAGCTCAGTCTGAAAGTTGATGATCTTGACCAAAGGTTTGGACTGTCCGTTAATGGCAATGATGGGTTCCTTGCGGAAAGTGTGAGCAGTGCACTATTCATTGGTGGATTACCTGGTGAGTTATTGACGATGGCAATGAAGAATTGGAGGTCTAAGGATCCAAGGGACAAAATTGTCCAAGGTAAAAAATCGTGACATGACATGTACTCATTGGTTTCTTATTCTTGTTTACAGCCTCAGCACCAAAAGGTACTTTACTTACTCGTGACCACTTCAATGGTTGCATACGAAACGTGATGATTGGTGGGGAGAGACGAGATTGGACGGACATGGCAGAGCTACACAATATTCACTTGAGCTCATGTCCAGTACAATAAATCGATGAAATATTGTAACGATGGGAATGTAACAAAAACACGTTAAGACTTGATTGAAGCCAAAAGAAGCTAAACCGTAACGAATCACTGTAAAGTATGTAATTAACGAATTGAGACTTGAGAAAATTTTTCTTGAC
Organism: Asobara japonica; assembly: GCA_026005395.1. Taxonomy (NCBI): domain Eukaryota; kingdom Metazoa; phylum Arthropoda; class Insecta; order Hymenoptera; family Braconidae; genus Asobara; species Asobara japonica. The sequence goes on along the minus strand of BQMI01000298.1, from coordinate 2,782,572 downwards.
AGAATGGGAGAAAGTCCAACGAAGATTAATATAATAATTTTTACTCTTTTGTCACTGCCATATTACGATAAATAATAAAAATAGTTTAATTGTCCCGAGAACCCAGTTTATCCACAAATTGTACATCAGTATTTAACACTATTATTTATTTATCGAGCATTATTTTAATGAGGTAATTGAATAAACGATTTTTTAAGTTATGAGAACATTGTGTGGTTTAGATATCATTCTATGTGCAGATCTTTGATGATGGAGAGATTGTATTCCTCAACGCGGGGTAAACCCCCGGAAACCCTTATGCTACGATGGTCGACGCCTATAATGGAAAATCGATCAATTTTGTCATTGCTAAATCGATTTTGTTTATTTCGATTCGTAACTGGGGGTTTAAGTATACCAAAATGCTTCCCCTCGAATTCCGAACAAATGTATGTGTGTGTGTTTGCTTGTGTGCGTGGAATCGGAGTTTTCCGTTAACGATTTCTTACGAACGGGTCGAACGATCTGGGTCATCGAGGTCTTATTCGAAGCGTCTTCATGGAACTTAGATCGGATTAGTTTTTGGTTTAAATTGACCGAGCAGTTTTTTTGTTATTAACAATTGAATTGTTTACAACGCTCTATTTCAAAAACGGTAAGAGATACGGCAAAAAGTATTAAGCAGAATTTGCTCTGTAAGTGGAAATGCATATTTAATTTCTTATCACTTTTTTTCATATTTGTCATAATTAAGGAGGTATGACGGGTTTAACGCTCGAGCGTTCGCACCCCTATTGGCGTCTCACTCCCACTCCAGTAACGCGCATAATTCTCGGCCTCACGCTGACTATGCGGCTAGTCAAATATTCATAATTATCTGCTTGATGAATGGGATAGAAACATTTAATTGACGTATCGGAAAATTTAGGAATGGCAAACAAAAATTACAAATCAGAAAGTTTTGTTTGTGTTCCCAACGGGGACACACACACTTTTATCCCACTAGTTTTTTTATTTTTTCAGACAATGTGCAAAATTCATGATTTCAAAATGCTGAATGCACAGTTCGCTAGTATGTAACTGTTGTGGCTGAAGCGTGATCACCACTTTAACTTGGATTGAGGGAGAGCGCAACCGCAAATGGCCCCTTATGTGGGATGTCTTTGAAATTTTATTGCATAAATCACGGAAGCTTGAAATGGCATATGCCAACTGCGTATAATTTGCATATTAAATTGCCTGAGAATCAGAAGTTGGATAGTCTCAATCCTATATGGGTTTTCCTAAGGATATCGATTTTATTTCGAACTGTCCATCAAGAAATTATAAATGCGAAATTACTTTCAGCATTTTTATGCTATTTTTACAGTAGAAAACTTTTTTTTTATTTATCAGAAATTTGAATATTTTCTACATTGAACACCTCGACCTGTCATCTTCCCTCCATGTGCCATGAAGCTTCATTTGAATTTTTTTTATTGTCGTTTTTTTTTCAAACTTCAAAAATTTCTTTGCAATTTTTCAGGTTTTTGAAATTTTCGAAATTTTTCTGAAACTTGGAAAAGTGCAAAATTTTCACTTTCTTTAGACCACCCTGGACCCATGAAATCGGTCCACCAATTCTCCAGTCAATCAGCTAAACCAAGTCACAACTAAGGAATTTTGCACTCATTGGAAAAGCTCTGCATCACTTACGATACCCTTTAAATTATTCAATCAGCCCTACTAATGAATAACTACATTGCCCGTCATTCTCCCGCCTCATTCGCAGGGATTTCCGAAAACTGTCATCACAGCTGTGCTATAGCTCAGAATTCACCATATGTGGGTAAGTATAGACTCTAAATAATTCAGCCTGTGTTTAAGACAGCCCCGCCCACTAGGTGGGTTTAAAGTTCTGAATGTCCATTCCGATTGCGCATTGTTGAATTTACAGACACTATGAAAGCAATTGCTCTATTTCTCATATCACTTATACTGATTCATCCATACCGATGTGATAAAGTCTTAGCCAATTTCATCAGAGAATATTATGAGTCGTTTAATATTCATCACATTATTATTTTCGCCTGTTGGGAATATGCAGGTATCGTGCAGAAAATCTTCACCACCGCTCAAAAATTTCAGTTCACTTCCCTCATTTTTGGACATAATTTTCGAAAAATCGTGGTTAAACATTCGCCATAGGCCAAGCTTGGATTGCCAAGGCTTGATACAGCAAGCTTGGCCCGTGGTACCATGGTCACATTCAGCTGAATCCAGGTTCCGTGATGATCAGGAACCCAAGCGTTGGTATCCTAGCTGGTACCCACCAAGATCCAAGCTGGTACCCACCAAGATCCAAGCTTGGATTACCAAGGCTTGACACAGCAAGCTTGGCCCGTGGTACCATGGTCACATTCAGCTGAATCCAGGTTCCGTGATGATCAGGAACCCAAGCGTTGGTATCCAAGCTGGTACCCACCAGGATCCAAGCTTGGATTACCAAGACTTGACAGCAACCTTGGCCCGCGTTTAATCCCATGGTAACGTTGAGCTGGCATCCAAGCTAGCTTTACCAAAACTTCCTACGAATAGCCTGCTCAACAGATTGTAGCGGGCCATAGCTCTACCACCTTCATCATCATAATCATTCACCTACAGATGATATCTCGCGAATGGTCATGGGCCTGGATAATGCTGTTGTATACCAATCTACGACTACTGATCTGAATTTCGACTCAATATTCCATGTCACCGAATTCCAACTGGGCGCTGTATTGGACTTTGACTGTCCTTCCAGCCACAAAGTTCTTGATCAGGTAGGCTGCTCTTGACCTTCATATTACTTTCAATTTATACCGCTCATTGATTATCTATCAATGCAGCTCATAAGAATGCGAACCTACTTCTCCTCTCAATTCCTCAAAACTATCACATGCTTCCCAGTTCTCCCATCAACTCCAATTCAACGACTCCTACCACTGGCTCGTGCTATCAGAATCCCACCATGTTCCTGTCGATTACTTCGAAAATCTGGCATTGACCATCGAGACAGAATTAACATTTGCTGTACGCCATACCAACACCTACAAACTTTACGAAATTTACAACCCGAGTTATCGTCACAATTGCAATGTGATCACCACCATCAAAGGCGACTGGACACCAGATGCTGGCCTCAACGACACATTGACTGAGTACAAATACGTCCGTCGGGATTTTCATCAAGTAACTCTCAACATGACTGCTACTGTACGGGCCATTCAGCAATATTCTCTTTTTTTCGTTATAATTGACATAGTTTCTCACATTTTTATTAGTTTATAGTACCGGTGGTGACGGATGTCATAACATATTTGTCAGCGCCGACGCATAAAGCAACAGATACCATGCCTCAAAGTCAGTATCAGGTGATGCTGCTGCTTCAGTATTTGTACAAATTTAGGTAGGCTATATATCATTGATGTAACTATTGGGAGCATGTGTGTGTCCCATTCGGGGCACAAACAAAACTTCCCCATTTGGTATTTCAGCACAGCGTACTAAATTTCTTCTTCTCCAATCTACCTCGGTTAATCAGTGTGACCCCTATTAGTGTCATAATGAAAAATTGCAGATTTGAGAATTCTAAACTGACTCATTTATGAAGCAGATCATTATGAATATCTGAGTAGACGCATGATGAGCATGAGGATGAGACTTGTGCGCGTTACTTGAGTGGGAGTGAGACGCCAATAGGGGTGCGGCCGCAATAAAAACGATAACTTTAATATTTCACCCAGTGGAACAGTATAAACAATTGCAATTGTTAATAACATTGCATATACGGCACGAATACCATCCAAAATGTAATCCGCTCGATTCTGCACGGAAATGCTTCGATTGAGACCTTCATGACAGCGCTGGGTTCATTCGTTCACTTATTACATACATAATTGTTGAGACGGCCATACCTCCTTAATTATGCAAATTATCGGAAAAAGTCATTCCACATAAAATACGTGTTTTCATATGGGGAACAACTTTTCTTTTATACATTTTGCGCTAACTCTAATAGTTTATGCAGTAGAACATTATAAACAATCGACATTTTTCGTAACAATATATGTACTGGACCAATTCCAATGTGCAGCCCCTAGCATTTATCAATGTACATAATCACAGTAATTGGTAACAATAATTTTACAGTTACACAGTGTATAAATCACCATTGTGGGGTGTCTTAGTCAACGGCACCTATAACGGAATTGTTGGTGATCTGGTGGCTGATGATGGTCTTGATATCTCAATATCACCTTTTGAATTTCACTCGATTAGAAGTTTATCCATGGAGCATTTGGTGCCGACGTGGTATATGGACTTTACATTCACCTTTCTCCATCCAAAAGCCTCAACTATGCGTAATAATTTTTTGAAACCATTTACGGATGACTTGTGGTGGGCGATTTTAGTGATTGGCACTATATATTGGATCTTGTTGCTGATATCGTTGATACTGGAGCAGCGTTATCTTAGTGGACAGCCGAATGTCAATGAAAGCGCAGTTGAAACTGGTCTAACTACCATAGCAGCAATATCGCAGCAAGGTAAAGTAGTCTCACCACCTATTAGCATATTAAGTAATAATAATAAACATTTTTTATGTTGAAAGGTTTGAGTGACAGTCCAAATTTTGTCTCCGGCCGAATCACTTTTCTATCACTGTTTCTATGGGCTCTTCTACTTTACCAGTTTTACTCGGCGAGCATCGTCAGTTCGTTGATGATAACCCCACCTCGATGGATCAAAACGGTCAAAAATCTAACTAATAGCGAGCTCGAAGTGGGTGCTATAGATTTGGCGTATTTCCGGGAATACTTCGAGGTAATTTTTGGAGAGCTTCTTGTCGGTTCCGATAGCAAAAGGGAGAGACGAAACTATTGGTATATATCGAAATTATCGAAAAGCGTAAGACCGCAACCGACGCGACACCGGTGAGGGCGGCGGAAGAAGGAAATGCGCGTGCGGAGCACGCGCCACCGATCTCGTGTAACGTTTCGGAGAGGTTATGCCTCGAAGAAACACGCATAATTCTACCTCGAGTCATCATCTTATCTCTCTCTTAAAACGCCGAATTCTGTTTCACTATCCATAAGAAATATCTGTATATATATAGAATGTTTCTCTCATGCGATCGGATCGTTTGGTCAGCGTATACCGAAGAATTATGACGATCCATCTAGTTCTTCCTAATTCTGAATTTCAGATCACCCGCAACCCCGATCTGATTGAGCTATACAACCGCAAGATGAACCGTTCAGTGAAGAAATTCCCGAAGGCATTTCTTCCGATACGCGCCGGCTGGAAACAAATTCAAAAGGGAGGTTATGCATATCTGTCGGAAACTGCTGCAACCTACCGGGCAATAAGGGTGAACGCCTATTCCATATGCGCACTGTAAAAAATCCTGCTTGTCCCAAGTTACTTAATTTTGTTAAAAAAGGCGGGCAATTTTGTAAACAAAAAAGAGTGAGGCGTTATGGGACACCTGGTAGATGTGAAACATGAAAACACTAATTTCGATCGAAATTCATCGAAAATTTTTGACGTGACGAGAATTATTGGAAACTTTCGAATACCCAGTTCTTTTAAATTCTTATAAAACGTTCCCAAATTGTTTAAAGAAAATTGCAAATTTTCCAATACTTTTCGAAATTTATTGAAAAATTTTCAAAATTTTTTCCCATTTTTTCAAAACTTTGCCAAATTTTTGAGAAATTGTTTCAAAAATTTTCCAATTTTTTTCAAAAAATTTTTAAAAGCTGCCGCGTATCTTGATACGTGCATACAACTTGTGCGCATCGCCTTTGCGTCGATGGCAGAGAGGGGATGATGGGTAAGCAGTGGAGTATATCTATATATATTTGTCAAGGAAAATTGGCTATCCCGAGAGCAAATTTTTCCGATCCCATGCACCGCAGTAGATGTTTCACATCAAACATTGAATATTTAATTGTAAAAAAGAAGCACCTTTCAGTATCCATATATACTAGGTACAAGATTTTTTTTCAGTGCGATAATTGCTGCTGTCAATATTCTTTGATTGGCTGATGTACGATTTTACAGGCTACATTCAACGAAGATCAAATATGCGCCCTTCAGGAGATAAAACCTCAAGCACGTGTGAAGCAATCGATGGGGATACCGATAGCTTCACCATTTCAGAAGATGTTAACATACGGGTAAATACCTCTTAATTAACTTCCGGATATAGGGAAGTTATTGTAATGACCCCGAAAATCAAAAGTGGAAATTTCATCATATATCCACGTTTCAAAGTCTCTCTAATCGTTCTAGAGCATTTTTAACAAAATGTCTGTATGTATGTGTGTATGTGTGTTTACGCGGACGTATGTGTCCACGATTTTTGGACAACGATTTCTTCCAAACGAATCACCCGATTCGATAATTTTTTTTTAATCGATGCATCTTCGCGCAGCTGAGACCTGATTAGGTTTTGAAAGAAATTCATGCACTAGTTTCCGGTTTTTTTTTAAACATGAAGCATGAAAATCGCCAAAAGTTTTGATCAATCATTATTTACGAAGGAAAGTTGTGATCAAGCTAATCAATGTCGCAATTGGAGTCTCTCAGCGTACCTTAGCTTCGATCAAAATTTGACTCACCTTCATGCAGTGAATTATTAGTTATTGGTTGATTTTGAGTGGCGCGCAATTTTAATGACTATTCAAACTTTTACATTCGGTCTAGATCCGAAGTTGTCCGACTACCGCCCGCGCATGCGTGTTTACCCGCCTTTGCACAGGAGAGTCTGAATGCGCGATGCGCGGTGTGATTGGTCAGTGCGTCACGTGACATAGTCGCAGGTGGCGACACCTGTTGTATTCCAGTATTCAAAATTTCCTGATTCCTATTTTTTTCTCTGAAACCAGTCTTTGAACATTTAATTGGCGTGTCGGAAAATCTAGGAGTCTGAAACAGAAATTACAAATCGGGAAGTTTTCCTTGTGCTTTGCGCTACTCAGGGAAAAATTCTCACTCTCACTTTGAAACGCGCGCGGCCTCCCTCGCGCATGCGCAACGCGTAAGAGGGGGTAAAGTGTCCGTTCATGGAATTCAGAGCCCGCTTGAGGATACCATATTAGAATACTTCTGTTTATTCAATTATTCGATGTGTCTTATTTGTTGTAACATATATTTTTACAGATTAACGAAGATCATACAAAGTGGATTATTGGTTCGCATTCAAAAAGAATGGCGCCCTGCCATACCAAAATGTCCTGAGAACTACAATGATACACCGACTCCTATGGGCATGAAACAGTTTGCTCCGGCGTTATTTCTACTAGGCATTGGCATAGGCGTGTCCATTGCCATACTAATTATGGAATATTTATATTGTTATGTTATAGACATCCCGAGCGTTGGAGTGGAAACTGCAGATGAATTCCTCGAATGTGACGAATAAATTTGTAAAGGTTACGTACAGTCGACTCTCCCACTAGTGCAGTGCGCGGGACCGAGCACTTCACCGCCCTGTCCCACAAGTGACCCTCCCCTACTTCTCCCACTCCCGCTAGTAAGCGCAGTAATGCATAGCGCACTTCTCTGGGTTTGTGGTGGCGCTGTTTGTTCCTTCAACCCCGCCTCGCTGTCGGCGTGGTGGGGGCATGGGGATAGTCTATCCAGTTATATAGAGATCAGTGAGTAGCTTTCAAAGTCACGCGGGACTGTTTGCACAGTGGTGGGGAGGCGGCGCTTGAGGAGATAGTCAGTGGTGGGGTCGTGACGATAGTGACTATAGGGATTCAACTTGTGGGAAGCGCACTGGTGGGGGAGTGGACTGTATAATACTGGATTACTTTAGAGTGACGAGTTCCAAAGGTCTCCACATGGGCAGCACCTGTAAAAATTAATTGAGCACACACTTCTTCACGGGGCATCATTCGGCCAACCACTGTGCAGCACGCAACATGACTTGTTATGACGTTTGTAAAAAAAACAATGGCTTTCGATAAATATGGAAAAAACTGGCGTTGTGTCTATTTTTATTTGCATTGCAAAATCAAGGGGCGACAAATTTTTCGCTCTCGACTATTTTTAGAAAATGACACCAATTGCCCTATTCAGCTGTAGCTGAAATCAGTATAGCAGGGGTTGTCTTTATAACAAGGTATACAGCAAACGGTTGGAGATACGGAAAAAAGATTCCAACAAATTCTGTTCCTTGCATCAAATTACAGATTTTATGTCGAATAAGTTTTTTTCTAACGTTGCTAGGGTGCGGTCGGCTGTGAGCACTTGGAAGCGACCGCCGCGGTTCTTCAGAACCGGCGTAGGTATACAAGAAGATGGTTTTGAAGAAGAAATGAGATTTGGGAAAATCGGAAATTCATCGAGCAAAATTTTCCAAACATTTTCAAAATTGTTCCAAATTTTTTCTCAATTTTTCCAAATTTTTAGAGTGTCTTTCCTATTTTGTTCAAACTTTTTCCAATTTTTTTTGTAAATTTCTCTGTAAGTTTGCTGTAAATTTCTGACAATTCAAAATTTTTTCAAAATGAGCCAAATTTTTTCCACAATTTTCCAAGATTTTTCCAATTTTTTTGAACATTTCCAACATTTTTCAAAGTTTATTGAAGATTTTTCAAATTTTTTCAAAACTTTGCCAAATTTTGTCAAATTTTTGAGAAATTGTTTCAAAAATTTTCCAATTCTTTTCTAAAAATTTTGAAACGCTGCAGCGTATCTTGATATGTACATACGACTTGTACGCATCGCCTTTGCGTCGATGGGAGAGAGGGGGGATGGGTAAGCAGTGGAGTATATCTATATATATTTGTCATGGAAATTGCCTATCCCCAGAGCAAATTTTTCCGATCCCACCCACCGCATGAGATGTTTTACATCAATAATTTTTGTTTCACTCATGCAGATGGATCTGTCAATGCCTAACCATAAAAGCCACGGACTAGGTATCAAAATTAATCAATAAATCAAATACTTTGGGTTATTGAATTTTTATTGATGACATTCGCTTCAAGACGCTAACAGTAAAATATGACCCAAAATTTTACATGACTTAATAAATATATCATCGAGTAGTAGTTTCCTTTTTTTTCCTTCGTTTATATGTATATATAAAAACATAATATTTACAGACATGGGTAAATTGAAAAATTATCAACTCGACAAGGGTCACATTTCCATTCACATTTTTTTTTATTTTCTTTATTGATGATGATAAAAATTAACGATTGCGTAATTACGGTAATTGGGTAATTATCTCTTCATTCATACACTCATCATCCGTTATGCCTCTCATTAATTTATTCATTATCTATTTGTTAATTAGTAAGCGATTTTGCGGCAGCGTTTTCATATACACGAACATCGCACTCGATTTATCAATCTCACAGTAGTTTTTATTTATTTATTCATGCCTTTTTTAGTTATTTTTTAAATTTCGTTTTCTGTTAACCACCGTATTAAGGAGGCCTCTTGGCTCCCAGATTTTTTTTAGGATCCTCCAACTTTTCGGGTGAGGTTTTTGAAAAATATACCCTCAACATTCTGACAATCAACTTCTCTTCAAGCTTTCGAAAATTATTTCTTTCCACAATTTTTTTTTTTTTGTTCTTGGGGAAATCTCTCTTTACATTTTTTTTCCGGTTTTTAAATCGGGCAAATTTTTATGATTCCCATTTTTCACGATTAAAGAGCCATGACTACGAAGTGAATTCCGTTGAAAATCTTTGTCTTAAATTTCGAATTGGAGATTCCAACTGATTTTGGTTTTGTCAATTTTTTTGAGGAAAAAATTTTTTATGGAATTTTGACAAATTAAATTCTCATCGTTTTTATAACTGTCTCATTATTTTCCTAATTTCTAAGAGAAATCCAGTGACATAATCTGACTTCTCAGTTTTTTAAAAACACTTTTATTAGTCAAGTCCACCAAAAATATTCAAAGATTTTAAATCGATATGTCAGTTACATGTTTATAGTATTTCAAATAAATGTGAATTTCAATTTTTCTCGTTTGTTTTTTTTTTTGTGGAAATTATCGGAATTTTGCGAGAAAATTGTCTCAACTAGTTATGGCACAATAAATTAAATATCTCGGGTTTTACATACACAAGCCTGGAGACAATTTTCTCGTCATTTCGGTAATTATTAAACTTTTTTTTTCAGAGTAATTGAGAAATTATAACGCGTGACAATTAATGATGGAGAACTTGGAAAAAAATACTGACTAAAATACTGTCGTGTCAATCCCATTGTATTTTTCCAGGAATTTTAATACTAAATTTAAACTCTGGAATTTATGAATTTCGTGATTTTGCGGAATTGAGAATTGACCATTGTAGTTCCATTAGCGTATCTCGATAATTACTGGTTTTAGAGATAAATGTCAAAAGAGATAATTTTTCGGACATTTAATTCTCAACAAAAAAGGTCTCTTGACAATTTTTCATTGGTCCACTCATTTTCGAGATAACCCCAAAGGGAGAAATTTTGAACATAAATTTTTGGAAAATAAAATTTAGTAATGAAAAAGGTAAACAAAATAATATTAATGATTTTTTTTCTTGAGCCCAGATTGACTGTAAGGCTTGATTTGGTATTCTCCCATTAATTTTTTCACACATTTTCGTCACTCAATTGTGATAAACTTACTTCAATTATTTACAAAACTATGTTTTTATGTCCATGAATTGCTCAACAAGCAAAAAATCTGTATGTTTATTCATTAATTTTTAATTTTTTTTTTCATCAATTTTAGCATCAACTGTCAACAGTTGAGGCTGGGGACAATTTTTTTATGACTAAAAACTGCAATTTCTGAGTTTTCTTTTTTTTTCAACAATTGTCAATTTTTGGAATTCATGCTACCAAAATGTTGAGATCTTCAGGACTGTTAATGCACCAGGAATTGCAGTGTTTATTCATTTAAATTCAACATTCAACTGGAAGCCGATAATTCGCTCCACTTTTATCAATTGAAAATAGAGAAGGTAATGGGGGGAAAAAATGCGAAGCACGTTTGTTTATTGTTAGCCTTCAATTAACATGCTTCAATATTATTTTAATGATCCTTTGATGAAGAAAAGAACAATTCCATTATTCAGTCGATCGACACCTGAGTATAAAAATTAATAAAAAAACGAAAATGATAATCCAATGATTTTGGAGTTTTATGGTGGCGATCGCATGTGGATAAATGAAAATTGACTAAGAACAAACGTTAATTTTTTGTGGTAATTAAACACTGGGGGGGCTTTCTTAAATTTCCTTTTTTTTCGTATTAAAATGTGATAACTATGAACAGCTGAGGGGCTTTATTGTTTTGCGGGGTCTTGGGGTAATGTGGGTAAAACTATATGACGAGGGCCATGTCCTTTTTATTCGGCAGATTATTCTTCTTTCCCTGCCAGAGGCTGTTGTGTATCGTGAAGGCATCTATTGTCACTGTCAGATGCTTCGTGTGAACTTGGGAGAAGCACTTGCCCCCAGAATTGTATCTGCAATTAAAGTTCAATATTTTGGGTTTGTTCTTGGGTCTTAAGTAGAGATTTTTTTTTTCTATTTTGCAATTTTTTTTTTCTAATTTGCAAATTTTTTTTTCTGTTTTGCAATTTTTTTTCTATTTTACAAATTTTTTTTTCTATTTTGAAATTTTTTTTTCTTCTTTACAATTTTTTTTTTCTATTTTGCAATTTTTTTTTTCTACTTTGCAAATTTTTTTTTTCTATTTTGCAAATTTTTTTTCATTGACTTCTTTTTATTCTGCATATTGTTTTAAAAAAATGCAAATATCAAACGAGGTGTTAGTGGAAGAAATTTCCCGAATTTCAGGAATTTCGCAAATTTTTTTACCCTAAAATTTTTTTATGAATTTTCCAAATTTAACCCTTCAAGTACGGGGCTATATGTGGTATAGCTTGTGCTATCGGCCGTGATTCATAAAAATTAATTTTCTCTTACTATGATAGATATCGAAATTCTGAAAATTATCCCATGAAGTACATGAGTTTGTCAATACAATGCAACTTGATTTTTTTTTCAAATCATTTTTTATATTTTTTTCTAATACATCAAAATTACGGAACTAAATTTCATGTCGGATGCATGCAAACCTCTCGTTTATCGGGAAAATTTTCATAAAAAATTCTGAAATTTTTACCAAACATACTTTGTAAGTCCCTCTGTCAGATGACGTGAGTCAAATTTGGATTTAATGAATCACTGATTTATTATTTAAAAAATTCTGACAATCGCCGATCTCGGTAATCAGTTGGAGTATTCAATTAAAATAGGTCTTAAAAATTCTAGAAAAATATGAGTAAAAAAATACCGTACTTTAAGCAACTTTTTGGTGAAGAGTCAAGATCATCATTAAATTTTACTTCATAATTTTCTGATGTTATGTATAGAAGTTATCGTGTATTGAAGAGCGCATTCGAGTCGGCGGGAGGCCGCCGGCCGATGCGGACCCATCGCGCGCTATGGGCGCCGTACTTGAGGGGTTAACAAATTTAATACGAAAAGCATAGTTACTGTGCCCCCTAAACTCACTTGAAAAACTTATCGAACATATTCTCGAGCACTTGTTTGGGCCCAGTACCACAGAGTTTAGTGACCTCCTCTGTGTCGGGACAGTACGAATAGAGAGCTCGGAATTGACATCCAGCATCCCGGAACAATATGAGGAAGTGTTTGCTCTCAGATCTTCCTATTTCATCGAGCACGCGTCTCTTGGCGTCTCGGTTGACGGTACCAGGGAATACGCAGTATTCAACTGCATTCAGCATTATTCCACGATTTGATTTAGTGGTTGGTTGTTTATAAAGCCGAGGACCTGAAACACCAGAGACCCAAAAATTAATGCAAGATTTTTTTTTTTCATTTTTTTGCAATTTTAATTGCATTCAATTTTTTTTTTGTTTTTTTAATAAAGTTCTTCCATACCCAAATTTTTGTAGTTTCAAAAAATAAAAAAAATCTATCATTAATTTCCGTCATTAATTTTAATTTTACAAACGCATATATATAGGGAAATTACCATTATACTCCATCATAGAACTAGCTGTGCTACTGATATCACTGCTGCCATCATCGAATTTTCGTTTTGACATGAGACCAGGTGGCAGGGAGCCTGGTCCCGACGAAGGTGAATTCAAATGTTTTGTACTGCCGCCCATGCCTGGGCTCGGGGCTCTTCTGGGCGGTGTTGCACGGCCCAAACCGCTGTCAGTATCTGGGAAACACAGAAAGATTATTCATTTAATTCAGTGGCCTGAATTGGGGGAGATCAATGAGAAAAATAAAAATAACGAATAATAAATGGCAGGATTAATTGTCGATAAGCCTTCTCCCAAGACGGACGGATGAATTATTTTGCGACCCAAAACCTTGACCAAATTATAAACAAATTAGACCGTGTGTGTTTGTTTGGGGATCACTGTTATTTAGACTTTTCTGGATTGGTTAGGGAAATTTTATTGTGGTTCAGGAATCATTCTAGTGTTTGCCATGGAGTTAAAGGGTGGACTGTTGTGAAGAAACTTGACTTTTAGAGATGCACGAAAAAACCCAAAAAAATTTAGAAATTTGGAATATTGGAAAATTAAGAAATCACAAAATGGATTTTTTTGCAAATTTCCAATTTTTTGAGAATGACATAAAATCCAAAAATTCTAAAAATACCTCAAATTTGATAGATTTCACAAGTCTGAACTTTCACATGGGAAACTTTTCAAAAACTTTTTTTTTAGAGATATTAACAATTTCCAAAAAAGTTTCAAAATTCAACATTTCCGATTTTTCATAAAATTGACGAAAGAGAAATTCTCAATTTTTCAAAATAAAAAAATCCATGAAATGTTATAAATAAACCTGTAAACACAAACAATACTGATTCACCCATGTGTGACCAATGTCCACAAAAGATCCTATCCAGCGAAATAAATTAGAAAAAAAAAGATAATCCTCCGATTAATCTGAAAAATTGGTTAACAAAAATATAAAAATCAATGAAATATATCAGTTACCACAACCAGTGCTGTAGAAAGCCGAATAAGCATTGACATCAGGATTAAGTGAGTGAATTACCCTACCTAGTGTATTCAATTTCATCAACAAAAAATTAAACCTAAATTTCCCGCCATTTATTGCAAGGTCAATGACCCCATAAATTACCAAAAGACAATTTTGCGAATATCTCCCAAATGACTGGGTTTATCAAAAAATGATAAGAGTCATTTTTGTTCGAGAATTTCATCCTCTCAAAAAAATGTTAATAACATTTTTCCCAGAGCCCAGTAGTTTTCGACATATCAGTGAAAACAGCCAGCACGAAATTATGTACACAAGTGATGAAAGATATTTTATAAAAAAAAAAAGTGTTTAATTCATGTTGACAAAATTTTTGTACAAAACAAAATGAAAAATAGTGTCGATGTGTGGAATATCCCTGCAAGTCTGCCACCATGCGTTCTAAAATATACTGAACCTAATTAGTCAGCCTAAAAGTACAATCAGTGATGATTAAACGTATTACCACCAAATGGAGAACCAAAAATGGAGAACCAAAAAAAAAAAGAACAGAGTAAAAAAGAGGCTCAAATGAATGACAGAAGGACGTGGGAGTTATTTTCACGTTAATTAATTTTTTTCTTGCTCATACTGTCACAATGTCACTTGTGAAATTTGTTGTTTTTTTTTCATGATTATTCTTACCACACAAATTCATCAACGAATTTGATTTTCTTCCTTTAAAGTTTTGGTAAGTCGGGTATTTTGTCCTGCCTCTAACCTGTTGCTGAGGCTCCTGCGTATCTGTAATATAACGCAACGTTTTTCGTTGTTACAAGCCTTTAAGGCCGGGCAATTGAAGTAGCTCAATAGCTCCACAAAATTTATTAAAATATTTTTTAAAACTAGGTTTAGAACTAATTCGCTGAACATTTGATCAGCGTTTGTCAAAGTCCCATTTTTGGTATTTTGAATAATTATTTAGACATGTTATTACCAAATTTACGAGCGATTTTTAACAACGATTGGCTCTATTTTTTTTTAACTGAATTGGGCAATTAAAGGATTATTCTCAGTTATGAAACTAAATTATTATCATTATGCCTATTTTAAAAATAATTTTGTATGAGGCAATTTAAGGAGAGCTTAAATTTACCAAGAGTGAATTTCAAACATTTTTTTTTTTAAATTAGAGACACAATTTTTAATAATTGAGAAAATAAAAGCTTTCATTATCCTTGCAAAATATTTGAAATTCCAATGTTCTTTAAACTTGAATATTTCACGAATTTCAGATTTCCTAATGTTAGAAATTCCGTAAATTTGTAAGTTTCATTTAAAAAATTCTGGGAAAAATTGTTAGTTTTTTTTACGGGCTCAATGACTACAATTGTAGCTGTTGAACTACTTCAATGTAATTTTGGTTTTGGTCGAACAATCGGATTTATCGAATTTTCGCTTGGATGATCGCTCGGTTTTTGTAAGCAATTTCGATGATTATTGAGAAGTCTCTAACTACCAGCTCTTCGGGAATACTTGGGGTAAATCTTATGGTATAATCAATGTGGCCAGTGCAGCTTGGTGCGCATCAACGTTGCGATCAACTGGAAATTTTTTCTACGTCAAATGCTCTACGCTTGGGATTTCTAACACTTGTCTCAATCGAAAAATCACTAAACGCTCGGGAAAAAAATTAAAACGTTCAGGAAACATTGAGCATTTCTGACGTTTGAGATTGAAGCCATTGGAAAATAATTACGTCACATCAGCACCTGCAGCTAAATTTCGAAATAGAAAAAATTTCACAGAAAATTCGAAATTTTTGGAATTTAAAGAAATTGAAATATTTGGAAAAAAAAGTTGCAAAAATACTCAAACTGATGCACATGTATCAAAAATATCCAAAAGAACTCAGATTTTCGAAAATGGTAAAATATTCCAAAATTTGAATTCCAAAATTTGATATTAAAAAAAAAAAAAAAAAAAAAAAAAAAAAAAAGTTTAGTGATTTTCCGAGTCAACGAAATGTCTCAAAAATTTTTTTTCGGCACACTTGCAATGACAACATAAGTGAATAATACTTTGCCACTGAATCACAGTAAATCACAGTCTCACTAAAATAGCTGAATAAACACTGTGCATCTAGAACCCACCTCTCGATGTTTTGTAGGATCCCCTTCGTCCCAGTTGAGTATTGCTTCGACACGGTGAACAACCTCTACCATCGTCTGGCGAATCTACGGAAGATACTAAAATAAAAGGGTCAACACTATTACACATTTAATGTAAAACTACGTGAGCATGATTTAGACGTTATAAGTTGAGAATTTAGTTAAAGTCTGGATGCATCGTCTTCAGATTCGTTTACAATTTTTCACTTTTTTTTTAAAGCAGAGACGACTCAAAAAAAAAATGAGAAATATATGTTAAATAAAAAAATAATAAAATCAATGAATAAATGAAAAGGACTCCTTAAGCTCGTTAAGGAGCCCTTGAGTTACAAATTATGGGAACCCTGGGCTTTTTAAACTAAGCCTAAGCTAAAGCTATTCCTAGGAACGAACTCATTGGGAGTAGTGCATGCTACATTGGGAATTGATGAGTGCACATGTATATTGAGTGGAGAATATAAACAATATTTGCAATAAATAAAAATAATTTTGTGAAAAATTTCTGAGGGATTCAATATGTTTGTCCTATATGCTCCAGATTTAGACGTGTGATGGAAAAGTGGTAGGCCTCATAGCTGCATACAAATTAATAAAAACCTTCTAAAATTTTTTTTGTGGACAAACACTGAAATTTTGTCTGCTCACTAAATTTAAGAAAAGTCATTTCCAGGTCGTTTAGTTAAACATGGAAGTTAGCAACATTTAGGGTTTTAAGTTTCTAATTTTTTGCACCATTTTTTGGAGTTTTGTGCAATTTTTGGTCAGAAAGTTTTAGTAATGTGATGGAGGAGTTACAGAACATGCTGAATCTTTTTTATTGGCCTATGTAATTATGCAATTATCTTGTCAACGAGCCTTATATAAAAAAAAAAAAAAATTTTCGTAGATAACAATGCTTCTAACGAAGCCAATGTTCAACAGAATAATTTGGATAATTTGTTGTCCAAGGTCAACATTTAGAGGTAATGCATAATTGAAAGACCAATTTTCCTTTTGAAATTTTCCTTTTTGAAAAAATAAACAACGAAACCTGTTGGTTGATGGTGAGTGATAGGCAGGGTTGGGCACGTGATTTACCATGAATAAAATATATGTAAGATTTTTTTCATTTATGGTTATAAAAAAAAAAATTAATTTTGGGAATTAGGAATTTTTTGTGCTTAGATTTTTATCTATTTTGAATTCTTGATTTTTTTCTAATTCGCCAAAGTTTTGAAATAACTAAAGAAAAAAATAGAATTGTTTTTATCATTTTTGCAAACGCAAATTTTCAATTTTTTAATCCAATTTTTTTTCTTCAAATTTTGTAATTTTTCAAATTTTCGAGTCTCGATTTTTGAAATTTACATATTTTTGGATTTCGGAATTTTTCCCTTTGACAGGGTGGCGTGAAATTGTTTTTCAAAGAAAAGCCCAACCCTATTGATAGAGTGCGTGTGGTGCGTACCCTTGAGACTGCCACCCCTATAAAAGGGCCCTGATCGTCGGTCATCATAATGGGCGGCAATGAGAGTGTCCTGCGAGCCTCTGAAGTAATCTCGCTTCATTGTTGGTGATATCAGCGTCGCTACAGTAAGTGTGTTAGTGCAAAAACAAATAATTCAACATAAAATAAAGAAGAAAAAAAAAAGAATAAGTAGAGAGCTACGCAACAGAAGTGAAATTTGAATTATCAATAAATACTGCAAGGTTTAAAATTTGTTTTACCAATTTTGTGTAAAATTCCAGAATTCTCAATTAATTTTTTTTTTTGGAAATTAAAATTTTTCTAAGTCTTCCAGAATTTGTGGAAATGTCTGAATTCTTTAAAATTTGTAAATACTTGAGTTTTTGCTCGTTTTTGAATTTTCTAAAATTATTAAAAACTTCAAAATTATTTAAATGCTAGATTTTATCGATTTTTTTCGAACATCGAGGGTTTGTGAAGTGTTAACAGCCTTGTGAATTTTCCATTCGTGAATTTAAATACCAGGGAAAAATAATACACAACAGAGATTATAGACAATTTTTGAAAAAATTTTTGTTCATTAAACGGATCATGCAGAGAGCAAATGCAACATTGATAACGTACATTAAAATATTTAAAACCAAAAAATCGAGCCCCCCCGAAAATTGTATTGATCAACAAAAAAGGGGACATATCTCGAAAACTACTGTGTCAAACCAAAAATGTCAGAGTACGTTTTTTCTTGTAAATTTAATTTTCTACAAAAAACTTCTTGAGAATTTTTCGCTCAAGTCAGCAGTTTTCGAGTTTAACAATTATACAATGCAATTTCCGGGATGAAGTCAACTCAACATTTCGGTGGATCAAAGAGGCAAAGAACAGTGTAAATAATCGAGAAAAAAATCATACCTGTACTGAGATTTGAGGAAGATCCCTTCTTCCCACGACTAGGGGTCAGTGTCCCAGAATCTAATTCCGAGTGATCAACAGCTATTGTTTTCGGTCTTGGTCTAGCCGATGTTGCAGTCTTACTACGTAACTTTGGGGTTTGTTTTATGGCATTGAGAACTTCCTTATCCAGAACCTTTCCCTGCAATGGAAACAGTAATTAGTAAAAATGTCCATATACTCCAAAATATCCTGCGAATAAAGAAATTCATCCAAAAAAATGGAAACTTAAAAATTCTGTCAAACATTTCTAGGCGGCGCGACGCTCGCCATGCGAGCAAACTCGGTTGGAAACGAAAATAATGCAGAATTACTCACCTCACGTTCAGCCTCCTCCTTCAATTTCTTTAATTTGTACTGCTCTAAAATAGCAGCACGTCTCTGTCTGTCGTCCTCCTTTTTCCTCGCTCTTTCCTCCTCTTTCAATTTTTCCCTCTCTCGTTTAGCCAGAGACTCAGCCTCTTTTCTCTCCTTCAATTCTCCCTGTTGCTGTCGCCTTTGCAATGAGGCCAACATGAACAGCTTCTTTTTCTTCTCCATTTCATCGAGTGAATTAGGATCGGGATTCGTCAGCTCATTACCAATGACTAATCCAACCCCCGTGGGACGACTCTCACTATTACCTGGAGATCAAAACAGAATAACTCAATGGCCAAAGCTGATGTTGTCGATCTCATAAAAAAGCAACAAGTTATGGAGCGGCAAATTAGACTACTTCAAAACTAAATCCACACAACTAAATAAAAGTCCCAACGTACCCGTACGTTGTCTATCTTCTCGCTGTCTCTCTTTATCAATCTCCCGCCGTAGTTCTCTATCCCTCAACTCTTGGCGCTGCTGTTCCCTCTCTTCCGCCTGACGCTGGCGCTCGCGCTCTAGATCTCGCTGGGCCTCCAGATGTCTCTGGCGATCTATGGGATTCACCGGGGGAGAGTCAGGACGCGCTGAGAAGTCCTCGTGTTCAATAAACGAAGACACTGATCTTTCCTGAAAATTTGAATACTATAATTCACCGCCCCACTGTGGAGAGGATTAAATCTATGGGAATATCGGTCTTGAGGCTATCTCATTATACACAATAAAACGCAACCCTCATTCCTTAACCCCTCGAATGTATTTGCAGGAATTATTATTTGCTTAAATTTGTTTGGAAGTGAAATTTCTTATGGGACTATCTGAAGGTGTTACGCTGTCCGGACAGTTACGCTTAGGTATCATAGCAACGGACCGTAGCAACGCTCCATAGCAACGGGCCATGGCAACGCGTCATAGCAACGGGCCGTAGCAACGCGCCATAGCAACGCTTCATAACAACGTGCCATAGCAATGTACCATGACAACGCGCCATAGCAACGCACCATAGCAACGGGCCATAGCAACGCGCCATAGCAACGCGCCATAGCAACGCGCCATAGCAACGCGCCATGGCAACGCGCCATAGCAACGGGCCATAGCAACGCCCCATAGCAACGCCTCAGCAACATAGGAGGCGTGGAATAAAACAGAATCAAATGTTCTCGTCTCCTCCTGTCATAGCACTGTTTCACCCTTCTACACTTCCATGGTTCTACCCAAAGTATTATTTCAAACGCATAAGAAGAAAAAATTCTATTTCTCTTCTGAAGTTTCATTTCTCTAGCGCGTCAGGAACTACACGTCTATGTATTTTTTTTAGTTATTAAAAAATTTACCTTCTTGGGCGATCTCTTGACTCTCAACGCTGGTTTTGGCTTCTTGGGGCCATCGTTATCAAACGAGATGTAGAATCCTTTCTCTCCCGCATCCGTCGGGTCCAGTGGAGTGATCTCAGGTGTGGCTGAGGGCGATGGGGAGGCTTCACGCACCGAACTGTGGGGTTGAAATGAATTGCGTGAGGGCGTTGTTTTCGTTGGCGATGATATTCTGTAGGTGCGACTGCCCGATGTAATGTGCAAACGGGGAATTCGTTGTGCGAGGTCATCGTCATTGCCGATAAATGAGATATTCTGGGGCTCCATGTCGTCGACTGGTGGTGCTGGTACTGGTGTGTGCAGCGGTGCATTGTTAAGACGTTTGTCCGTTGGACTTTCACAGGCTATTGGGATGTGGTGAACTGTCGGTTTCTTCGGCTCGGGACTCTCGCTCATCAGTTGACTTATCCGATGAACCTGGAGAAGAAAGCAATTGTTAGGTGTACCACAGAGTGGATAAGGGTGAGATTTGGTTCTAGTGGCCGCGTGATACAGCTGGAACTCTTTCAGCGGTTGCTGTCTAGGTTATTTCGTAATGGCGGATGTAATTTTGTTTCGGTGGCAATTTTGATTGTTTAGCCCAATCCCCAGAAGCTGCTCCGGACACATTCTACAATTTTGCAATAGCCACTAAAACATTATTTCGAATGTTATCTGTTATGTGTAGCACGATATTGTTGATAAACAGTGTCACTGCATCAATTTCCGGCGGAAGCATTATGGGGCAAGGGAATGAGCAATATTAGATCGACTTAATTTTGGTGAGAAAAATAGGAAATAGGTGAAATAGAGTATCCAAATGAATCCTGCTGTCATTCAGCATGAAGAAATCCAAAAATTGCACATAAACACTTCACCCATTTCTTGAGAATTTTAATTGTCCAAAAATTCCAGAATTCTTATTCATCTGTATCACTTCATAAAATCACTAACACTTCTCAGGCTCCATAATTATCAACACAGAAAAAAATATTTAAACTTTGACACAAAAATTAGTCCAACAATGATTTTTCAATAGCTACTGCTCGATACGAAAAATCGGAAATAAAAATGGCTTAGTGCTTGCAGTGTAACAAACCTCATCCGAGTACCGTATTGGACTTCTTGTTATAATAGTAGAATAAAACATGTGCATTTTATTAAGATTATGGGAGTTTTAAGCGGTAAATGCGATGTCAGTGGGTCGAGGAGCAACTGTAGGTAGGTTTCTTGCTCAGGTAAAAGTATGAAAAATATCGTGTGGGAAGATCCCTCCCATCTTTGGCCACTTGTATATCTTAAATGGTGAATTACATCATCGACTGGTTTTCAATGATGACTCTATGTGTTCTACAGCCGTATAAATATACAATGAAAATAAGAAATTCTTTCTGAATGAGAAAATTAATTCCCTGCTCAGTATTGGCAATGGACAACGAAAATAATTGCAACAATGTATTTTAGTCTTGGAAAAAATTGTTTCAATTTTTAGGAAAAAAATTCGAACTCTTTATTTTTGTCTCTATTTCTCCTTCGACTTTTTTCCAAATTTTTTGAAATTTTCGGTAATTTTCCGTGTGTCTAAGTGGGAGAGGTGGGGGTAGGGGGGGCGGTCGCCATCGTAGCATAAAGGTTGCTGGGGGTTTACCCTGTGTTTAGAAATACGATGACCTAAATAGCGAAAGTCGGCCCCAGCCACATGGATGGGTGTCCAGTAGGCCCTACCGGGGAAACTGGTGAAGAGCAGCTACCGTAGGGCGGTCATATGATAGAAGAGATGATAAACCCGATCGGAAAATTTATCTTCTATCACTGCAGAATATTTTGTTATCTTCTGCACTATATATTTCGCTTCGGAGTGCGACAATTTGCCTCTTATGCAATAAACCACTCAAACACCCAATGTACCATCTCTTTGCCTAAGCTAAGAACACCGCGTGTGAACGGCTGATTTCAATGACGACTTTTCATTGATAGCAGGACAGCCGAAAAATTGCGAATCTGGTGGCACGTAAAGTGCCAGGTTCTACTGATTCTAGTCATTATCGCAACAAGTTCAGAAGGCAATTGTAATCAGAGTCCCAATCAGCAAGGGAAAGTGAATTATTCGAAATTAATTATCGACCTCTTTATACAATCATTCAATTATGGCAGTGAGAACTGAAAACAAAACGTGCGAGGAAGTTACCCAAGATGCTCTCAACGAGATAGGTTTGGTGGATAATTAAAAAATTATAAAAAATGTTTTAATAATTTTCTGGCTAGGTTAAGGACCGACAACTTTTTTTTACAAAAATCCAATTTAGATATCCCATTTTTTAAAAATATACTACTCAACCCAATTGAAAATACAGTGCAAAATATGAATATACATAATGAGTGAAAAAACAAATTTAGAATGACAATTTTTTTTTTTTTTTTTTTTACACTAAGTTAAGCGATTTTAATGACACAATTTACGAGAAGGGAATTTTAGGAATAGACTTTCCTAATCTCAATAGAGAAGTTATTGATACGACCCATCAAGGGTATCACCCCCGTTCATTATCCTACGAGTTTGGCTGCGCGCCAAACTTCCTATTTCCGCCGCGCTGACGAGTGGCGCGTCGGTTCCAGTCTTACGCTTTTCGATATTTTCGATAAATCCATCTCCTTTTTACTATATAGATAGAATAGATAGAATTATGTATATCCATATTCTCCATGATGTTTCTAAAGTAAATTCCGTACGAACTGAATAAGCAAAAAGAATGTTTTTTATGCAGGAGTTGGACGCTTCAATATGAAGATATTCGCAGCGTCCGCATTGCTCTCTTTCAACGCAGCTTTTGGTATTGGAAACGTGGGATTAATAATTCCATCGGCAGCGTGTGACTTTAAAATGTCAACTGTGGCTAAAGGATACATGGCAATGATGCCGGTGTTGGGTAAAAATTGTTAATTGTAATAGAGGGAAGTACTTTCCATCCTAGGATGGGAAAGTACAAAAGTCCTCCCTAAAATATTCTCGATATTCTACAAGAATCCCTTCAACAAGTGTTTTTGAATTCGAAGGAATGGTGATGGGTCCATATTGCTGGGCAATGCTTGCTGAAATGAAGGGACGAAGAATCGGTTTAGTTTTCGCGCTGATTTGTCAAGGTGCTGGTGACCTAATAGCCTCCATTATTTCTAATTACTGGGGATTGTTGATATGCAAATTCTTCGTTGGATTTGGGTAAGAAGTCATTCGATTCAGATTGTTTTATTCGATTCTGACTTCCTGAAATTCACAGATTTAGCGGACAGTTTGCCCTGATCTTCACGTACTTGGGAGAGTTTCAACCTTGTAAAGTCCGAGATCGGCTGTTAGCTTGGCTAGACTTGCCTTGGGCTCTCGGACTGATGGTGACTGCAGGTAATGTAAGCTGTCGAGTTTGGACCTGAGGAAAACCATTTCCGAGAACCAAACACTTCAAAGGTGTCTTTGAAATAAATCTTGTTAATCTCAAGCATCCGCTGTTTCAGGACTTGGCTGGGCCATCATGCCACTAGACATCAATTACGTCAACACAAATACGGGATTTTTTTTCAAGTCCTGGAGCCTCTACCTGCTAATCTGTGCTATATTCAGTCCATTTCTTGCTCTGTGGTTTTGGATCCTACCCGAAACTCCGAAATATCTCGCTGAAACTGGACAGCATGAAAAACTTCTCAAGCTCTTGGGTGACATCTATCACATCAACACAGGACAACCTCATGAAGATTTTTTGGTAATGTCTGTTGGAAGGGAGAAAGAACCCTTTTGTACCAATCAGAACTATACTCACGAGTACTTTCATACTCTAAAATTCTCCTTTGAACAGGAAAAAATGAAAAGCTTGGGGAATCTCGGGCTCAGTGATTTGGTGGTCAAGGCTCACGAGCATACACCACCAAAGCACAAGACTATTCAGCAGATGATAGTGCGCTATGTGAAGCAAACCAAGGAGATCGTCACACCGCCATACCTCAAGATCACCATTTTGGTGACTATTACGTCATACACTGTAGTGTTCACATACTTCACCCTAATTTTTTGGTTTCCGGAGATATTCCAAAGATATTCAATATTCGAGGATCTCTTCCCAGGTGAATCCGCCAGTGTTTGTACGATTTCCGAGGTACTTTATGCAGCTAATGCTACACAGGTAATATGAAAGAAATTGTTCTATATATGTCATCCTTGGACATCAAAAGTCGCCAAAAACTATTAATCACAATGAGAAGAAGAATCAGGTGGTCCACGAGAAAAGGGCCCACTTTGTCGGCTACGCCAATTTGTGATGTTGATTTTCAGAAAAAGGAGATAGACTACTCTGATTGTGAGGACGTCCTAAGTGAAGAGGTCTACCTTCACAATATGATCTTGGGAGCAGCATCTATCCCTGTTGCCTTTTGGCTGCCACATTTTGTAGATAGATTTGGATACAAATTGCATTTAGGTAATTATGCAAGCACAGTCAATCATACTTGACTTAACGTTCCCTTCGAAACGATAAGTTTCCTTATTACGATTCCAGTTGTTGCCTCCTTCACAAGTGCAGTATTAGCATTTGGTTTGTTCTTCGTGAAGACGTCAACGGAAAATTTGATCATCGCATGTTTGTTCGAAGCTTTAGCGGGTGTGTGCATAACGATCATGTATTGCATTCTGGTTGAGCTGTATCCCACACATCTCAGGTACTTCCCATGTTGACTGTTATAACACTGATTTTTATATGTTTGCATTACATTTATCAGGGTAATAGCATCTGCACTTGCTTCATTTGCGGGTAGAATCGGCGCCTTTGGTGGTATTTCATTGGTGGGTTATCTTATCGATGACTATTGCGTACCTCTGATTTTGATCATTAGCGGACACCTCGTTGGTAAGTCAAAAATTTTCACCTGTCAATCGCCAAATTTTCCCAGTTCTTTAGACACGTCTTGAGCGCTCTGATTTCTCAGGAAAATTTGTACCTTGACCTCTTTTGTGAGACTATTTTTTTAAACTGCGGCAGGAATTTTTTTTCATGTAGCATAGCCCAAAGATCTTTCGATGTGTAATGAGGGTATTCTTTTCAGTTGCTGGAGTCGTTGGATTATTCATACCCATTCGGAGGACGAAAGCGGAATTCGAAAGACGAGAGAAATTGAGGAATGCCGGAGAATCTTGATAATTTGATTTAATTAGGAACCGATTTTTCGAGAGATTGTAATAGAAAATAAACAAAATTTTTGACAAATTTGGGGGGTAAACTATTACATTTATTGACCTAAAATCCTGCGGCTAAATTGGTATATCGTAGTGCTAAACTGAGGTAAGTGCATTTATCTGCAACTGGGTTGTTCTATCAGAATCTTATAATCCCGCAGAGATACAGAAATTTTCATAGAACCTTTTTTGTAGAGGGTATTATTGCCTACAAAAAGTTTCTCATGAAGTTTATTGTATCCTTCCAAACTTTCGAGATATCCACATTCAAACATTTAAATTACTCACAGCATTACGATGCTGGGGACTAGCAGATGCAGGTGGTGTTTGGTTGAAGAGATTCGACTGTGGTGAATAATTGGCTGGGGAGTGATGAATTTGGCTGTTGATGATACTGTGATCACCCCCATTCAGGTATCTCTGCTCTTGCGATGTGTCATGGAGTACAAAACCCTTCTGCTGGGGACTTGGGGCACCCCAGGTCCTCGTGTCATGGTATAATCTTGGATCCTGCTGGTACACTGGTGGCTGAGGACTGTACCTAGTGTCCATTGGCTGCTGGTAACTCACTGCTGCCATTTCATTCGACAAATTCTGCTGCGGTCTCGACCACGTTCTTCTCTGCATCTGCGGCTGATCGTGCAGGTAAAACTGGCCCTGCTGGGAATCCTGAATTCGGGGGGTCATGGGATTTATCGGAGGCATTCCGTAACTCTGGAAAATACATATTTCAATCAGTTTTTCCTCTATTCCGTCCAATATTTTTTGTCTTATTTTCTTGAAACCGGATATTGCGTAACACTTTATTTTTAGAAAATTTATTATTGTATCAGGGCAAGACTCAATATAGCAGGAATCTTACTGTCATGTGTTGCTGATTGTAACTCTGCAATTGCTGAAACTGCTGCTGCATTTGCTGTTGCTGTTGATTGAGAAAATGCTGCTGTTGGATCTGCGTCTGCTGATTAGCTAGTCGCTGAATGTCAGCGTGAATTTCACTCAGACTGCTGTTCATTCTAGGTTGGAAATTAAAAAGAAAATTCGGTTAGGTTTTTCGAATGCCAATTAATCGATTTGATTCTCTCTTATTGGAAACGCAAATTCCCTGAAGCTTCCAAAAATAAGAAAAAAAAGGGAATCAATTTTTAAAAAATTAATTTAAAAAAATCAATTGAAAAAAAATAATCAATTAAAAAAAATAATCAATAAAAAAAAAATACAATAATTTGACAGTAATACTGAGAGCTTACGGAAATTAAGGGACTAAAAAAAATTATAGATCCCCAAAAATTTCGAAAAAATTAAATCAGAAAATTAATGGCAAAAAAAATCGAGAATAAAATTAAAATGTATTTAAAATTACAATTTCCGGATAACTGTTCTAAACAGACAAATCAATTACTCACTGAGTAATGGACTGGTGATACTGCTCGAGGTCCATGTTCTCAAGGTCTGGGGTGCGGCGTGTCTCAATGAAGGGCACCGTACTGCCATCATGGTCCAGCCACTTGTGCTCAACATCACGAGCGTCTTCTCTTATTTCCTAAAGTCACAACAGAAAAATTGTAAATATAAGTGACAAAATAATGAAAAATACAATTTTTAGTATATTGTCAATAATAACATCTAACTTGTTTTTTATATAAAAATATGGATTTCAAAATTTTGAGGAATAAAAAAAAGAAGGAAAATGTCATGCTTCTGCGAAAAGTGCACAAATTGAATAGAGGTCGCAAGTAATTTTTAATTCTGTGTGTGTGTGTGTAGGTTTAGTAGTTTTAGTACTTTCACTGGTTTTCACAATTTTTTTCTTTGCACCTAGACATTCTCGAGCCCTCAGTTTTCGTCAATTTAGACCTCATTTTTCCTCTACTATACTCCAAATCCTCAATTAACTTCTCCTCCGAGCTATCTCGACTCTCAGCTGTGAGATAATCGAAGATTGAGCAGTTGGCCGAGTCCCGTGAACAAGTTGATCCATAAATCGATTCAATTGACTCTCGAGACTCATTTCTCATTGGTAATTCATATCCATAAACACATCTCACTGATCCTGGTACTCTCGGGGACATGCAGCACTCGATTTTACGATTTTGAATCCTTCTCGGAATTAACGACATGAGAAAATTTAATATTGTGTGCAAAATTTTATTAAACATTTTTGGAATAATTTAATTTGGGCAATTTTGATTTTGGTTCTCTCACAAGCCCCTAACACCGGAAGTTGGCAAAGTGATTTTTTTAATATTGCGGATCCATTGAACACTCAAAATTTTGATTCTTTTCCTCCGTGAATTTGTCAAAATCAAAAAGTAAATTTAGTAATTTTTTGGCAGATTTTCATTTTTTATTGATAATGACATACTTCACGGAACTGGGTCATTCGTGAGATTTTTATGCATTTTTTTTTGTAGTTTGTTTTGAAGGCTTGCAGTGTAGGTGAATTACCTGAGGTGTCAAGTTGAATGTAGTGATTACTTTAATTAACTGAGAGCCAATATATTCCCACGAATTGATTTCCTCGAAGGCACACAATACTCTGGAATGTCGTCAACATTTGGGATAACAAGTTCCAGGGCAAGTTTGCATTTATCTAGTTTCTGTTTGATCAATATCGTATCTCGTTTACCTCCGGTACTCTACATTGATATTCAGAAAAAAATATATATCCAATACTACAATTTTCAGTGACAGGTGGAAAAAATGCCTCGTACCAACACCGCGAAATAAAAGTTGAATAAAATTACAGGCGTTTCGAAATTTCTGGAGCAAAATAATTCAGAGCTCGAATTGTGTACTTGTGCCCCTATCTCTTCTCCCTCATGGGTCAAAAGACCTTTTTTGAGGGAAACTTTTTTTAAGGAATTGTTGATAAGTTGGACGCAAAAAGGTGAGAAATACTTTTCAATGTTGAATAAATTATTCAAATTTGTCGAATTTGAGAAATGTAATACAATTGTAAGAAATTCATATATTTGGAAAATTTCGAAATATTGGTGCAATCTCAGGAAATTTCTAAAATTATTAAATTTGTAGAATGTCGGGCAATTTGCAAAATTCCGGGCAGTTCGTAGAATTTTAAATTTTGGTTCACGTTGAGAAAGGAAAAGGAACCGGCATTTGGGCAAAAAACAAAACTGAAAATGTTTGATGAAAATCATTGAAAGACTGTGTCTGTGTGTATGTGTGTGTGTGTGTGTGTATAAAACTATTCAATCAACTTGAACGATTTTCTTTTTGAGAAAGGTATCTCTCCACACCAGCGCACAGAAAAGAGTTGTGTGAAAATTGTAAGTGTTTCGATAGAAGATCAAAAGTAGGAAAGGAGATTTCTAATAGATATTATTCCTGACTAAAAAATACACATTTCATCAATTGCACGACTTTAATCCAGCACCCATTATTAAGGAGATTCTACGGGCTAAAAGTTTTGTTGTTCGGGGTTTTATCTCATAACTATATCATCTTAAGATACTCAGACATCTGTCTGTTAAACCATTCCTCACTTATTCGACAAAACCAATCAACTTTTTACAACTTCTATCGTGAACTTATTGGCGCGACCCATCAAGGGTTGCACTCGAAGATCGATCATTAAAATTTACATTTTTATTCGTTGAACTTATACAATTTTTAACAACTTGAATTATTGTACTTTTGAAACATTTTTAAAAATTTCCTTAATTTTTGGAAGTTTTACAATTACAATATTTTGCATTTAATTTTGTACCTGAATACTGAATTATTTTTTATTCTCCCCTACATTTTTTTAAATTTATTTAGATCATTCAGACCTGATAGCCTATACTGCTATTCTACCCTAGATAGATTCGAAGAGAGAGTCCTAAATGTTTCACAGAAATCCCACAAAATATTGAGCCGAAAAATTGCGGTAAGTTTGCGGATAATTTTCGGCAAATCTTCGAATTTTGCTATCTGGGAGTAGTGGTATTTTTTCATTGGTATGGGAAAAATGATGTCAATGACAATTGATACCTTGAGTGTGAAGGGGCGTTGGGGTTTTTCTTGCAAATTGTGTTGCGAAGGCGACTCGTTACCCATATCACATCCTGGGGTCATCGGAGTGGGGGGACCATGCTCCACGGGACTATCACCGCCTGATGCCGATGACGAGGGTGATTTAACCTTACCCTGTAACCAGCCCAACCACCAAATGTGCCATGTTACACCAAAATCCATCACCACCATTATCGGACAAAATATTCTCGTGATAATATCAAAAAAATTTCACAGCAGTAATTTATTCCATGTTCCATTTTTTTTCTTTCCAATTCACTGGAATTTCTAAAATGGAATTTTGGGAAATATATGACAACTTTGTGCTTTCTGAAATTTTGTCATTTTTTGACAATATCTAAAATTTATCATCGTTTGAATTTCGTAGAAATTTATTCGAAAATCAAAATTTCCTGTTTTTAAACTAAAAATTTTCATTATTCAGTGTTCTAGAATTTCACTATTTACTGGATATCATCACTTGGATATTCGATCCGATTACCCACCACCACATTCCATCTTGCAATCATTTCACCCAATTTCTCAACATTCGCAGCCCCTGAAAATTCAATGTGTCATGCAAGTCATACAGAACGTATTTCTACAATTTTTTAGCCATCAAAAAACGTTTTCCTTGCATAAAGAAGAAAAGGTGAAAATTGTAAATATTCACAGAATCAGCTTCTAATTGTTCTCTTGTATAGCAGAGTAAAAAGAACACTCAAAGAAAAATATAGGAATTCATCTACAGATTGACCAAGCTTATTCAAAGTAGGGAGAGACTTTGTTCTGTACTGAGGGAGCTGACCTTGGTCACCGTTTGGAGAAAAGCAGCTTTTCCCACTTGTTCCCTCTGCTTCGAGGCCTTCGCCTCCATTTTCCGCTTTTCGGTCTCAATTTGTCGACGTTTTTCCTCCAGTTGCATTCTAATGTTGTTCAACTGTGCAGCTATTACGATATTACTCCCATCTCCATCTTCATGGAACAGACAGAATTTTATGTTAATATTAGTAATCCCATTTACATCTACATAGTCTTGAGTGGTGTGCCAGTACAAGAATAATTAACACTATAATATATTACGATAATAAATCTTTCAGACATTTCCGAAACTACTAGAAACCCATCAAAAACATCGAAACAAATTTTGAAAAGACCAATGTCTTCTATTTCCGGAATTTTGTGAATTGAAAAAAAAAGGATTACAAAGTTTCAAAAATTAAAAATTAAAATTAAGTTAAAAAAATTAAAAATTACAATTAATGTTAAAAAATTAAAAATTAAAATTAATTTTAAAAAATTAAAAATTAAAATTAATTTTAAAAAATTAAAAATTAAAATTAATTTTTAAAAATTAAAAATGTTCAAAACTTAGAACTTTAAAATAATGCAGAATTGCAAAAATAGCCTGTCACCATTTTCAAAAATTCCAAATAATTAACAAAAAATCAATCAATCCAAAACGACCTCAGCAGCACTTGACCTAGTCCTCGCGAGGAAGACATGGCTGGTGTTGAGCCCTCCAAAAACCCACTAAATAAAATCTCCATGATATATCTTAGCTTAGAACCGACAATGAATAGACTTATGATCAAACGTTTCTCTCCTCAAATGTCCTTGTGACGAATAGCAGTAATGTTGTTAAAGACCCAACAGAACAATTTACCAGTAGCATGTGGCTCAGTTTGCTGGCTCTGCAGGCTACTCTGTTGCTGCCACGTTGTTGTATTTGGTAAAGTAGCAAAAGTCGTTTTTTTCTCTCCAATTCCATTTCCATTGCTATGTCCATGTTTTTTACTCACAAAATTCCCTCTCACACTCACATCCTCTCGCTCTTGTTCCCCATAATTGAAGTTGATACCCTTGTCCGAGCTTTGTCTACTGAGATTTGCAAAGCTCGCCATTTTCGTTGATTCAACATCGATATTATCGTTATCACTGGAATGTAGAATATTCTTCAGAGTTACGTTGTTGAGACTTGAGTTGGAGGCTTGTCTTCTGAGGCGAGGAGTTGGCTCGTCATTGCTGTACCCATTGTCAGCCAAAATGTGCTGTACATCACTGCCATAAACATCTTGAACACTTGAACGCACCGGAAGATTTGGCTCTGGTGCTGTACGCCTGCCTGTGTGAACCAACTCTTTATCGGGATTCCTTACACATCCAAAATTGTGCAAATTGTCCTGCAACGAGAGAACATTGGTGGGTTAGTTCAGTGATGCTAATAGGCTCAAGTTGTTAAGGAAAAATGAAGACATACTTGTTATACCTCTTAAATGTTCAATATTTGGAAAATTTCTGGAATTCCATATTTCACAAATTTGAATTTTTTTATAAGTTTTCCGAGTTTGAAATTTTTAGGGAAGTTATTGTAATGACCCCGATAATGAAGTGTCTCAGAAATCGAAAATGTTCACTTTTCTCGACGTTTCACATAATTCTGACAAATTTTGGATGAGGGTTCTGTGGGTGTGTGTGTGTTCGTATGTGAGTGATTCTTTGAGAAGCGGTTCCCGGTACACGGCTCGATCGCTTTGTTTCTCCTTTGACACACAATTACCTCTGACTGATGTCCAGGGCGAAAAGGAGGGTCAATGTTGAAAAACGATTCCTTCAATTGGTATTAACAATTTTAATTATTTAAAACACTCTATCGCAAGAACCGTTACAGATAGGAGGAAAAGTGTATAATGAATGTTATTCCTCATACGAAAATACACACATAATGTTTTATGACTTTTTTTCATAAGTTTCATAGCTCAGGACATATCACTGGTTAACAATTTTAATTGTTTATCACACGTACATCCCGTTTATTTCTTCTTTTAATTCTACGGATTTTTGCAAGCTTGGATATATAGAGGTTCACACAAGCACACACTTGAAGTGTAAAAAAAATCCTCAATTTACCTGCGATCCGCCAAAATTCTCAATGGTCAATTGCGAATCGTCAGTGACACTATTACGTCTTGATCTTCTCCCTGCATACGAACTTCTCCTCTGGTCTTCCCAATTACTAGGCCGTCCAGCAGCCTCTGCCTTCACCATTCTCTCATCACCGACAGAGCTCAATGTTGGGATTCCCCGATTTCGATGGACGACAAAATTCTCCTCAGAAGTGCCTCTCCTATGACCATTAAAAAAAATTCGATTAATTTTCATATTTTCCAATTTTTGATCCATCTGAACACTCTTACTCAAAATATGAGTGCTATCACTTTTTTATCAGGTTTGCTTTTATCAATGGGTTCAGTGGATTCTGTCAGTTCTTGGACACTCAATAAATATTTTTTTAAAATTATACAATTGTTATATATCCATGAAAAAAAAAATTCAAACCAAAAATTCAAAAATTTATTCAACCTTATGACAGACAGTCACAAAGTCATTAAACTATTACTGATAGAGTAACTAATCACCTGTCGTCATAGGAATGGGCCTCAGCAGTCTGCTGGAGTGACTGTGACTTCTTAACGAAACTCATGGTGGTTGGCTTAGTGACTGGAAAAAACAACCCAAAAATATTAACATAACTTCCCCAACATTCCCATTCCTTCAGCATCATGACAAGTACCCAAGCACTAAGTTCTCTATGCACTAATGGTGAACAGTGTAAAAAAAACGTCTGTAAATTAAAAAAAAAACAATAACAGAAACTAAAATTAAAATGATTACAATCAAATCATGAATCACAGACAAACGATAAAAATAATAATAATTGATATAGCAACTAATACCAACGAAATAAATGTGGATCTGCCATGATTGCCGATGTTTACACATCAATTTAGTGATTACTTTGCATTATGAGCATGCGTAAAATGTGATTACAAGCCTGAAATAAAAACATTTGCCAGTGAAAAGTTGGGGGACAAGTACAGGTGTGTAAAGTGATTATTATTGCATACCATGCACTCACTCCAACCAGTGTTGAAACAATTTTTAAATTTCTTGAATTTTTTGCCCCACGCTTAAACTCGGTATTTTACATTTTTATTCAATTAATAAGTTAGCTCTTAATGCACCATCAGATATAGACCAGTTAAGCTGGCTTTTTTCATTCGGAAAAGATGGAAAGATCTCCCGGCATTATGACGAAAAACTCTCAATATTCAGAGAACAGCCAAAACTTTTGAATTGCAATGTGGATTCACCTTTACCGGCACGCGCATGCGCAGAACGGCCACTAGTCACGCGAACTGTTCCACACACATTCAAGTGCAGAATAGTATTGAACTAATTGTTTGCAGTAAACTATTTTCGTCCCGAACAATGTTCAATATTTTGAATTGTTCATTTAACAATATTTCACGAGAAAAAAAAAACTGATTTCAGTGTGTACAGCCCGGCCTAGTGGTAACGCCGCAACTAGAGCTGGAGTGGGGGTTATGCGGTGAATCCAGGTGACTCTGACGGACCAATCATGATGTCCGATAGAGCAGTAGATGCTACCAATCCTTGAAAATAAAGAGACCAACGGTGGTCGGTGTCGCTACTCTTTTTTGCATTATTCTAAATTTCATTTTTGTTCTACAGCAATCTAAGAAAATATTCCTGCGTTTAGTTTACTCCAATAAAATTCCTGAATATTAAATTTTTTCCTTTTTTTTTCATAATGCCCGGGAAACATTTTAAAGTCAGCTGCATTGACTACTCCATTAGAAATGATCTCAGGACCTTGATACTATTTTCTTTAATAACTATGAACTACAAAAAAGAAATGTCAAGGATCCAAAGCAATTCATGGATGAAAAAAAAATCATGGATTAATTAATGAGTTACTGCATAGTAAAACGAGCACAGATGGGCCGAAACACCGCAAGAGTGACATTCATAGTAAAATGAGTGATTTCTGTCAATTAATCAACAAAAAGAGAACACACATTTCCTGAATTATCAGGTTTAATTGCAATTTTTCACTCCCTATCAATGTGACTGACTAAACAATTGGATACCTGTGAAGCCTGGCGCGGAAATGGAGAGGTTACTTCTCAGATCAGGTATTGGCGCTATAGATTGTGGTAGAGTTCGTTTATGCGCTACCCCATGACTATTGCGCGGACAAGCTGAACGTTGTCCAACAGCAAATTCAACACAACCCCCATTGGTAACCGGGGATGAATAGAAGTAGGCGAATAGCAGCGGTTGATATTGTTCAAGCGTCAAGAAGATTTAGGCCATAAAAATATAGGCAAATATTATAGGTTTTGTTGATTGATCATTATTTTTCCAAAATTCTAAGCAAATTAATTTTGGAAGTGAAATTTTTTATGCACTGATAAATTTTTTTCGTTCATGTAAAATTCATATTAATTCAAGTACTTTCTGATAAGAAGCGTTCTGAGGCAATTCCAAAGACAGTTGAACAAGAAGAGCATTAGAAATTTCACTTCCCTACTAAACATATTTCGGAAAAAAATGCCAAACTTTCCCCCTTCAATCTGTATTAATTACTAATAAAGAAGATAAGAAAGTAAGTAGTTTTTTTGTAGGTGAAGATACATCCAAAATTGATTCACTCAATCTCACTATCATCTCGTGAATAGTGCAAGAGAAAATATGTTGGTTATTTTGAGCTGCAAATTTTGTGTTCTGAAAAAAAGTTCGTTGAAATTTCGAATATCTCATTCCTCACTTCGTAAAGAATTGGTATTTTTTTGAGTAATCGATGGAGGAATTAGGGAAAAATATTCAGTGACAGGAGCGACAGAGTGTACTGACACTGATAAGAAGCGTGATACTACTGCGATTGTGGTTAAAATTCCATTCTGTCAATTAAAATTCCCCAAAATCAATGTCACCTCTAGCTGCCCAAATGAATCACCACCATAAGAATCAAATTTACCACCACAAAATCAGTGAGACATATGTGCGTTATAATCTCAATTGATACTTCCCCACAATTGCAGTGTAACCTCGTGAATAAACTCAAATAAATTAATAATTAAACGAGTATAATCACTTTTTAGTTGTCTTAATAATCAAGTTGTGCGTAGCCTTCACCGATCAGACGAAATAAATTCCACCACCTTAAATGTCCCTAGAGTTCTTCAATAATGAATAAACAAAATCAGACCCTTTAACAGGGCCTCAAGTTCGGTGTGGACAACGCAGGACTGAAGTAACGTGTTTTAATCAAGGAATTAACATGAAATACTTATCTCGTTAATTGTACATACCATCGAGATACTGGCTGGCCCTCTCCTCACCGGGATACCGCACGCACTTCACTGGATGAATCTCGAGAACATTGTACATGTCCGCGAGGAATACCACGAGATTTTGTTTCATTGACCTGAAAGGACAATTGAATTGAGACATACAGATTTCTAATAGATCATTCCTGCTCTATTAAACCGTCTTAATTGTTGTATCAACTATGGACAGCTAGAGCCTGCATCCCTTTCAGACTCAGAAAACGTTTAGTCAAACCCATGATCTACCCACATATTGATTATTGCTGTGTGTTATTGAATGGCTGCACTGACGCAACTGACTTTAAATTAAAGAAGCTAATCAACTCTGGTATCCGATTCATTTTTGATCTCAAATGGGATGAATCAATCAGTCCTTTCCATGGTAAACTGAAATGCCTCTGAGTTAGACCTATTCGTGAGATTTGCCAAAACGAATGCTGGTCTGAGTTCGTTTTCGGTTGCTTCGGCTAAGTTTTGGAACTCAATTCCTAATAATATTCGTAATTCTAAGTCAATAGTTGAATTTAGTGGTAGACTTTATGTACATTTATTAGAAAAACAAACTAGTGAGATTGCTGGTGTTTGACGGCATTATCAATTTAATTTTGTTTTGCTTTATTGATTTTATGACTGACCTTTGTGGTATTAACCATGTTAATCGAATGAATAACGATACTCTTGACTGATTCTTATAACTGTTATAATATTCACTTATCTAAGTTGAATTTTTTTATAATGATTCTTTTAACAGTCCCTAGAGGGTCTGAGTGCCCCAGGACTTCAATAACCGCTTTTATTATTATTATTATTATTATTATTAATCGATTGAAGTATAGCTGGACTATAGCAGAAATATAGCTGGAAGCTCTTGATTGACTCCTTACCCTCTCATATACGTAACATCTTCCGGCTGCATATGAAAAATTGAGTACGGTAGACACTTCATGCAGAACGCATGTACCAACGACAAATTATGAAGGGCATCAGCAACGGATGGTCTCTTGGACACCCTGATGTCCATCCAATTGAGTTCGCCAGGGCAGTAGAAGGCAACGACAGCAGCTAGGCCAACGCCGTCGCACAGAGATTGAAAGTCCTTAGCTGGAGGAAGTTCCGGCAGCTTCGTTCTATCTCCATGGGCCTCTTCCGCTTGTATCTTAGCAATCAGTGCATGTGAAGCATGACTGATCCACATCAGGAGACCTCTCTCATGGTCCACCGGCACATCCACAAGAGCCTGAGGATCAAATCTACGAATTGCCGCAGTCACACGATCACCAGTGACAACTTCCTTAGCATACAGGACCATCAGACCCTCTATCACAGCCATATGTGCAGACATCTTGAGGGGTGAGTTCTGAATGAGAATTGTCTCTGTGAGGGGTGTGTTATTTGGCTCATTGACGAAGACACCCTTGCGAGCAAGGGCCTGGAGAATCCCCAGATGATTCTGATTGTGGTAATTGGGGTCCGAGTAGATGTTGGCCAATGCCAGGCAGTACAGCTCGGCATTTGAGAGGGAGTGGACAATCTGGGGCTTCAGGTGCTCCTGATCCTATAAAAGTATGTGCCATTTGAAAAACGAAGTGAGGTATATATATTTTTCCTCAATAAAAAAAAAGAACGAAGAATAAAATATAGTCTAACTTCCCAAGAGAGCATGGGAAGAGAATGAAATGGAAATCATTCTGCGATAAATACCGAATTATCTGTGATAGATAATGTGCAACTGTGCATTGTAATTAATATTTCAGTATCCTATATGCCATTGAGGATGCTTTGTTCATCGAATGTTGCTTATCGCGCTAATGGCGCAGGATGAAAGTAAGCCCGCGTGCTAGAGATTAAATTGATCTCTTTTTCCTGGAGCTCTATCTATCTCTATTGTTCATTAAACATCTGAACGGATTTTCTCCACAACACCTCACCCAACACCTGACGTTTCCAGAGCACGCAACATAATATCCTAGATCTCTACAATATGCAAGTATCTATATATATATGAGGCTTTGGAACTGGGAACAGTTTTACGTGCAGGTACCATTGCAGATACTATTCCAATTAGAGGTGCAGTTGCTTCCACCTGGAACTTGCTCTCGGCATTGCGCTACCTCCTGGAACAGCTCCCAGAACTGAGCGTCCACATAGAACAGTTCCCAGAACCGAACCTCCACGCACAAGACCTTCCGGAACTAAACCTCCACACGGAACAGTTCCCAGAACCTAACATCCTCATACAACAGCTCACGGAACTGAACCTCCACACGGAACAAGCTCCCAGAACCGAACCTCCACGCACAACACCTCTCGGAATTGAATCTCCACATGGAACAGTTCCCAGAACCCAACATCCTCATACAACAACTCCCGAAACTGAAGAACCTCCATACGGAAGAGCTCCCACAACATAACATCCTCATACAACAGCTCACGGAACTGAACCTCCACATGGAACAAGCTCCCAGAACTAAACCTCCACGCACAACACCTCCCGGAACTACACCTCCACACGGAACAGCTCCCAGAACATAACATCCTCAGACAACAGCTCCCGGAATTGAACCTCCACACGGAACAATCTACCAAAACCGAACCTCCATACGGAACAGCTCCCAGAATCGAACCTCCACGCACGAGACCTCCCGCAACTGAACCCTCACAGGGAACAGCTCCCAGAACCGAACCTCCTCATACAACAGCTCCCGGAACTGGACCTCCATACAGATAAACTCCCGAATTTGAAACTTCATACTGATTGATAAACCTGAAGAACTTCACTGGATGACAACGTCCAGACTAGTTCATAAGCAACATTCTACTCGAAATTTCATCCTCTTTCCACTCTATGTAGCTTTGGAACACCGGGTGTGCAGACAAATGGCATCTGGCGTTTTTGCCGCTGCATCTGCATCGAAATTATTTTTCAATTTGTTTAAAATGCAACCGCTGCGAAAATTAATATGTGCTAAGTCTAAATTGTCCTATGTTGGTGGACATGATTGACATGATTGAGCCGGGCATCTCCACAAGCTAAAGTACTTCATCCTTTCAGTGTCTAGAAGAGGACGGGATCCGAGAACATGGCTCGTAAGGAGATCCATCTTGAACATCCCCCTAGTAAATTCACGTCGAAACCACTTGGACTTTCACAATCACTTGAACACTCAACTAAAACAAATGCCTAGTTGGTGGGGCTGAAAAAAATCGATTGAGATTATTTTGGAAATATCTAGACTAATGGTTCCACTGGACAATGTCTACAAAAAGTGAATTCTCGGAAGAAAAGCGTCTTTAGATAAATGTCGCGGATTCTCTTCCTTGTGGAGACAGCTACAAAATTGTTTGGACAGATTTGTTTTTGCTACTGCATTCAAGTGAACTTATTCTTCGTTTTAGTTCCATTGCTCAGGGATAGTTGAAGAATAAAGAAAATAGACGATTGATTGGACTCGAGCCAATGGGAAATTTCAGCAGTCGGAAGGATGCGACAGAGATTAAATCTATGTTCAACATTTTCGTATTCGTTGGTTATTTGGAGCTCAATATATATATTAAACACCTCGGGACATCGTGATGGTACGATCAGAGATAAATCCGATAACATGGTCCGGTGGAAAATACAACTGTAGAACAATTTTCCGGACGCTAAATCTTTGATGAGACACATGTGGAACGAGCGGAGAACACATCGGACGAAAGTTTGCGGTGCGACTGCAGTTTGTTTTGGGGATAAAGGGACGGTTAATTCGATTGGGTTAATTGGATCTGCGCCAGTGGTAAGTCACGAGTGGAGGCCACACGTGGATGCAACATGTGCGGAAAAATATTAGACGAAGGATTAATGAGGGCAAGCCAATGTTGAGGCGGCGGTCTGAACATTCAGTTCTGGGAGGGTGGTCACCGGGATGAGGAACAAGGACAGGTCCTCACTGGAACCTTCTCGTCCTGATTGATACCAGCAAACGTCTTAGGGTTATCTAGCCTTTGGACCATAATTTGCAGGGAAATTCATTACTCCAAGTTGTAAAAAAATTCAATATTCCGAATGTATCAAACTGATGGCAATTTGCGGAAATTTCAATGGAACAATTTTTTAAAGCAGTTTTTTTTTCCTCTTAATGAGGTCGATTATGGAGTTACAACATTTGAAGCATGCGATAATACCCGTAAGTACGTTCTGAAGGTTTAGGCAACTTTCCGCGTCTTTTTTTAGATTTCTAGCAAGCTATTGATCGGATTGGCGAGAAAAAAAAGGAGGAAACATGGGTGTTATCATTCTCCAATGAGTTATGGACTTTTATCACTGCAATTTTGCAAACTTTCCGAAAAGTTTTATGAAAAAAAAAATAAACAAAATATGGACAACGAAAAGAGAACTTCGTTTATTCCGTAGACAAATGACAAATTAACTAGTGGTGTGCCCCGTACGGGGCACAAACAAAACTTCCCGATTTGGTATTTCAGCACAGCATAAGCATGCAACCATGGTGATGAGGACACTCAACAGTGATATCAATAATTGAACTTGTGACTTACTACACGTGATCGATTTAGTTTGATTTTTAAGCCGCATAAAAATATTCAACTGGAATTCGTCCGCCTAAATACCCTCTCCACCTCCTAATTATCCCGCTCTTTGACATCCTTCCCGCAATTGTCGACATATTCATTCGCCAAGTATATTCTAGTTCAACTCGCGATATGTTTTAACCTATATTGAAAAAAGTCATACGGAATGTGCATTTTTGTATAAGGAACGGCCCTGGTGATATGCATTATTCCCGTATTACAAATTGCTCGGACGACCATACCTCCTTAATTATGCAAATTATGGAAAAAAGTCATTTCACGTAAAAGATGTATTTTCATATAAGAAATAGTTTTCTTGAGATAAGTTTCGAGCTAACTTGAATATTTTACCCAGTGGAATCGTATAAACAATTGCAATTGTTAATAACAATATACATACTACACCAATTTCACCCAAAATCTAATTCCCTCCAAGTTACATGAAAACGCTTCGATTCCAATATTGACGGTCTCGATACCTTCATTCGTTCGTGAGAAACCTTGGATGAAAATTTCGGAAACACACATACATACAGACATACATACAGACATACACACAGACATCGATTCAAAATTTGTTGGGCATCATTTTGGTATACTTAAAACCCCAGTCACAGGATGAAAGGAAAAATATCGATTTCGGGGTCATTACAATAACTTCCCGAATAATCGGAAAGTTAATTATGAACTCTATATGGAACTTGAGATGGTTTAGGGTATTGATGGAAAAATGCCCTAATTCGAAATTCGAAATTTCAAAATTCAAACTTTCAAAATTCAAACTTTCAAAATTCAAAATTCAAAATTCAAAATTCAAAATTCAAAATGTCACAATTTCAAAATTGCAAAATTCATAATTTCAAAATTCAAAATTTCAAAATTCAAAAATTCAAAATTTTAAAATTCAAAAGTTTCAAAATTCAAAATATCAAAATACAAAATTTCAAAATTCCAAAATTTTCAACATTTTTGAAATTTCAAAATTTTTAAAACTGGTCCCAACAAAACTATTTCCACCTGAAAAAAAAAAATTCGTCCACAATAGAATTCCCAATTATAATCCCCACAAAATTCCCTCAGTTATTACGACCATGATTTACCTCGAGATCCCGATAGTAAGGCTCCCGAAGGTTCTCGGGGACTCGATTGTTGTACGCCTTCGACAAAAGCCATTTCATGGAGGCACGTTGTTTGGCCTGCAACAAAAAAGACATCCAAGAATTATTAAACGAATTACCACAATTACCTCCAAAATTAATCGTACAAACTGAATAAAGGGGCGATCCATTTGCGAGCTACGAAGTGGCGTTTTCGGTCACGCATCATAGCTCCATAAACATCCATCAACATTCATCAGCAATCATCACCATTGATCATGATCATCATGGCTCATTCCGGACTGATTATTAAACACGAAGATACACGACATGCTCGCCAATTAAACCATCACAAACACATTGAAGATAATTTTAAAACCCCCAGACAGTTAAAGCAACTGTCACCAAGTCGTCTGGTGCTCAACAACTAGGCCGAGACACTCCCAAAGGTCCATTTTCACTTGAACTCCAAGGAGCGTGCATTCACGCGTTTGGACACGACACGAGTACTATTCATAGATTTTCGCTTTCCTGCATTAACTCCAAACATTCGGGAACCATGGGTCACTCCACCAAATATAATCCTAGGGAACCCAGATTGCCGAATGTGTTTGGTCAACTTGTCTTTTCATGCAGCGATTGATCCCCAATCAGTCAATAAATCTCAATTCAATGCTATAATTAATCGAGCTATAAAGTGCAAAATGAATTGCACGGTAGGAGAAAAAATTGTTTATGGGTGAAACTCGCGGAAATCGATGCCAAAAATTTACCGATGATGAAGATATGTAATCGAGGTCAAAGACACACATGCAACTCTAGGTAAAGGGGGTCGACTGCTCGTACGGAACAGGTATGCGATTATTTTATCGATCCACAAGTTGGTTATACTCAACTGTTATTCGCGCAAGTACAAGATTTACCAACCGGAATATCCGGCCCGACAACTATAAACAATCGCAGATAAAAGGTATCAATCATTTTTACGGGCAGATTATGCCGTCAGTGCTCTTGACAAATGTTGTTTTTTTTTTTAATTTTTCTGTCGCAATTTTTCAATTATAAATCTCAAGGACGTGTCCCTCTTGGTCAGATGTATTCTTCCAAGTTTAAAACAGAAAATAAAAAGAAATGGAATCCGCGGGTCGGCGTGCGGCAGATGCGAGTAACGAAGGATCAAAATGCAGGAGGGACATCGGGGAACATCCTTAATCTTTCACACTGATGCACTTGGATTTCAATCGCTGGGTTATTCTATAAAAAGACGCTCAGTCATAGTTGGTAAGGCCGGGAAGGGCGTTACGAAAACGACACGGAGATTGCATTACAATAGTGACCACGACGCGATTCACTCGATGAAACAGTCCCGGTCATTTCGCGGATTGGGTCAATTGTTTCGCATCACTAAATTTGAATTACGTCATGGAGCTGCCAGTAAGATTCACGGATTGTTTATGAAAATTCCTTGGAATTGAGTAGAAAAAAAAAATAATTTTTGTACTGAATGAATGTAACATTTCTAATTTTTAGGGAAAATTGAATAGAGGACTGTTTTTTAGGTACAGACAGTAGCCTCGGAGATGTTATTTTTGTCCCCCATGATATCAACGATTGCTTGGTCCATTGCGCTGTCATTCAGCTGCCGACTCCAGCATTATTGCGCTCGTTAAATAAACAAAACATGTGTGTTTTGTGACACTGACGTTGCGAAAGCTATGCGCTCTCCTCATTTGCGCCATTTATTCAATGCATCCTGAGATAAGAGATGAAACTAGTGGCCTGAATCAATGGGTCCATCGGTGCGACATCAAAATTTTTTTCAAATTTTAAGTTGCCCCCAAAACTTTATTCCTTTCACACCCACCCACCCACCTACCCCCACCCGCCCACCCACCTACCCTCACCCACACATACTACCACCCACCCACACACACACACAAACACACACACCCCCACACACACTCACCCACCCACCGACCCAGCCACACACACACACACACACACACACACACACACACACACACACACACACACACACACACATACATACACAGCCGGGAGAAAATTCCAAGTTCCGCTATTAATGGACCTAAAATTGTAGTACACTTTCTTCGCTGATTTTCCTTTGCAGGTCGGCCCCCTTTCAGATCTGCAGAAACGTATTGGATCCGGACACTTGGATGATACAGAATTCGCATCGAGCACCCAGGGGGCTTTTAAAGCGCCGACGGGCCAAAACCCCAATTGACTTGACCCCCTTTCCCATCGACCCTACATCTTCCTGAATTCCATTATTCGTGGCGTGAAAACACCTGAATATTTTTTTTTT